>CM061560.1:171886472-176686472 GCA_030864225.1 Capsicum baccatum var. pendulum
TATTGATGTGTTCATTGATCATAAGAGTTTACAGTGCGTGTTAACACAGAAATATTTGAATCTTTATAAGAAAATTATGATATGAGTGTATTGTATCATCCGGGCAAGGCTAATATAGTGGAAGATGCCCTTAGTAGATTATCTATAGATAGTATTGCTTTTGATGAGGGAAATAAGAAAAAGTTAGTCAGTTAGGTTCATCAACTTGCTAGATTTGGAGTTCAATTGGTTGATTCAGCTAAAGGTAGTATATGAGTTCAGATTGGCTCGGAATCTTCTTGGGTTGCTGAAGTGAAAGAAAAGCAAGAAACAGATCCTAGTTCAGTTAAGTTAAAGAAGGAAATTAGAGATCATAAAGTAGAGGTTTTCTCCTAAAAGAGAGATGGTATGGTTCATTATCAAGGCAGGTTAGGTGTTTAGTGTGTTATTAGGTTGAGACAATAAATACTTTTAAAAGTGCATGGTACACAGTATTCTATTACACATGAGCCACGAATATGTATCGTGATTTATGAGAAATCTATTCGTAGAGTGGTATGAAGAATGATATTACAGAGTTTGTGGCTAAATATTCAAATTGTTAGCAAGTTAAAATTAAGCACCAAAGGCCTAGTGGTAAGTTGCAGGAGTTCATCATTCCCACTTGGAAGTGGGTAGTGGTGAACATGGATTTTTTGATAGGGTAGCCTCTTACTCATCGTCAACATGATTCGATATAGGTCATTGTAGATAGAATGACCATGTTAACCTATTTCTTACTAGTTCATACATCGCATTCAATCGAGGATTATGCTACACTCTATCTCAGAGAATTGGTTAAGTTGCATAGGATTCCGTTGTCTATCATTTCAAATAGAGGTACTTAGTTTACCTCTTATTTTTGGAAGGCTTTTTAGAAGGGTCTTGGTACCCAAGTTCATCTCAGTATGACTTGTCATCCTCAGACAGATAGTCAGGCAGAGACGACCATTCAGACTTTGGAAAACATATTGAGGGCGTGTGTTATTAATTTTAAAGGTAGTTGGGATGACCACCTGCTATTGATCGAGTTTTCCTATAATAATAGTTATGACTACAGTATTCAAATGGATCCATTTGAGGCTCCTTATGGGAGGAGATATAGATCTCCTATTAGTCGGTTTGAGGCAAGTGAGGTTGCTTTGATAGTGCTAGACTAGGTGTTTGAGGCAATGGAGAAAGTTTAGTTGATTTGGGAGAGGCTGAAAATAGCCCAAAGTCATTAGAAATCTTATACAGATGTAAGGAGAAGAGATCTTAAGTTTGAAGCTGGTGATTTAGTTTATTTGAAAATTACGCCCATGAAGGGAGTAAAGAGCTTTGGAAAGAAGGGGAAGCTCAAATAACAATATGTTGGCCTTTATAGAATCTTGAACTATTTTGGGAAGGTAACTTATGAGATTGAGTTGCCTGTAGATTTGGCATTAGTGTATCTGGTGTTTTATGTTCCCTTGTTAAATAAATGTATTGGAGATTCAACTGTTGTTATTCCTTTAGAGAGTATGGATATACAGGATAGCCTTTCCTATGAAGAAGTCCCAATTTAGATCATTAGTCGACTATGGAATAAAGAAGTTCTCTTGGTTAAAGTTCTATGGTGGAATTAGTTTATTGAGGGAGCTAATGGGAAGCAGAAGCAAATATGCGAGCCAATTACCCTCATCTTTTCTCTGCAAACTCAGATTCAACTTGAGGTAATGATTTTTCATAGATTGGTTCATTTTCGTTATCTGTTTCAGCTATGTAACCATTCTCATGGCATTGCATGCGTTCACAAAACTAATTCAGTTCATGTATCATGCTTCAAACACAGTTATGTAATCATGTTCCAAGTCATTCATATTTAGTATATGATCTCAATTGCTTTAGTGTTCTTAGTCTAAATAGTTTCATTTGCGGATGAATGTTCCAAAGGGGGAGATATTGTAATACCCCATAATATTCTTTGCTTGATTTAGCTCTTAGTTGCATGCATAAGGGGTCCAAGGCTTGAAAATTTCAGTAAGTGTTGGGACTTAGTCATTTTTAAGACCCCTAAATTTACAGATTTTAGTTTGGTCTTCCCATCCCCAAAATGTTGGGTTTTAAGTTGATTCATAATTAGGGAGGTTAAAAGTATGTGTCTTCGGAGTTTCAGTTTTTTTTTGGACAAGGTTTAGGGTATGTTTGGATAATGGAAATAGATAGTCTCCATGATTAATTTTGAGTGGTTAATATACCACTCATTTACACTTAACATTCGTGCACACTACTACGATTGGAGTGTAAAGGTGAGACATATTTGGGGTTAAATGTACTAATTTCCATATTTTGCAGGTATACAAGTGTTGAGAAGAAAAGAAGCAAACTTGAGCCAAAAAGGATAAAAGAGGGAGCTGAAGTGCAAGAGCTGGACAAGATGAAGCAGGATCAGGATATAGCCCTCAGATATCGCGATCGCAGGTGTTAGCCCACGATCGTAGCGAGTCAAAGATATTCGATACATTGTGATTACGATGGACTAACCACGATCGCAGTGAGTGCAATTGCGATCAATCTTCCGCGATTGCGTGAGAGCAGAAAATGGCCCTAGGGAAGAGACATTATTTTGACCAGCTGACCCCAAATCCCATTTAAGGCTCAAATCTGAATCATTCTAAAATCTATCAATCCACAACCCTACCTCCCATCCTTAGTTTAGATTTTTTGAATTTCTTAGAGCATGGAGCTCAAATTCGTACTAATTTGAGCTAAGAAGACATTAGAGTAACTTCCAAGGGTAGATTTGGCTTTGTTTATTGAAGATTCATTTGAGTCTAAAGTGTGGTTTTCCCTATCTTTATTTTTTATATGAATAACTTTAATAAACATCTTGGTTTATTTGTGCTTATTATTATTATTATTATGATTTTCTAGATCTACCTCTTAGGATTATGTTTGAATAGGAAGCAATGGTACATGGGTTGCGATGTATTTGTGTAGATTCTAGTTTGTAAATGATTGGTTCTTCTATTGCTTGATTAAATTGGTTGGTATTTATGGGTGAAATCCCTAAATACCCACATGGGTTTGATAGGTGAAAACTCCAAACTCTAGAAAGCTCTAAGCTATCTTCCAAAGAGGGTTTTGGGTGAACTTTATGAATACACATTACCCTTGAAAGAGGGATGTATAGTAGACAATTTATGGGTATAGTTTACTAATTTTCACTATCTTAGAAATAAGGGTGAATATGAGGTTGACTATCCCCCCGGGTTCCATCCTAGAAATAAGGGTGCCTAATTGAGGTATTTGGTGTGTTTAATTTCACACTCATTAGATACTTGAAAGGTTCAATTAGTGTCATATTTGTGGCTTTTTTTAAAAACTAGCCTCAAAGTCTTTAAACCTAGCCTACTATATCACCAACAACTAGAATTTCCATCGAATCATTACATACCCATGCATATCTTGCCCCTAGGATAGCATTTTCCTAAGATCCATTACTAATTGATTACACTCTAATTATTCTTAGTATCAAGTTAGTCCCTTAGAACCACAAGAATTACTTTCATAATTGAAAACATCAAAAAACCCCAAACTATTTTGTACCATAGATTTGAATCTAGTTAGTAGCTCTCATTCTGAACCTACTTAATCGCAACTCACATTGTTCCCCGTGGATTCGAACCCCACTTCTAGTTGGGTAAATATATTGACAACGACCGCCTTGCACTTAATTGGACGTGTAAGCTGAGTGTTATCAAAAATGGTGCCGTTGCCGGGGAACAATTTGGTGTATTAAGTTAGTTTGTAATTTTAGCTTACTTGCTTAAATTCAAACTTATAAATATTTGTTTGTTATTTTCTTTTGTTTATTTTTTTAGGTAGATTTTTTTTGTTCATTTGTTGCTATGACATCTTGGAATGAATGTGAGTTCAGTGGTTCAAAATTCTATCATGACAATCTATGTACATATTGTAATGGACACCAGTTTTGGCAAGATTATAGATATACTCCTTGGAGAGAGATGTGTGCACCATCTCGTTCTTATAAGGAGTATGTATGTTCTTTGTGTGGTGGTTAAGATGGAAACTGGATTTATTGTCCAAATGCCCCATCCCCCCATTACGCTAACCCAATTTCTATTTCTTTTTATGATTCTAATAGGCCTTATGAGAAAGAAACGGAAGAACAATGCGTGAAAAATATTGGTACTGAAGCAATGCTTCAACATATCTTGGAACAAGTGACATCATTGGAGGATGATTTATGACATTAGAATGAATGTCCAAATACCCCCCTTGGTATGCTAACCCAAATACTAGCTCTTCTTGTGGATTTGATAGGTCTTATGACAAAGAAAGTGAAGAACGAAGCATGAAAAATACTAGCATTAAAGCAATGCTTCAATGTATCTTGGCATTGACAACAATGGTGGAGGAGGAAGAAATTCTTATCCTTCAATCCATGGGGGCATGTAACGAGGAAAATAAGAAGATAGAAAATATGGTCAAGAAAGTTAATTATTTTAATACTACGACCATGCCCACACTTTTCAATGAACTTAACATTGAAGAATCCTCGGTGATTTCCCAACTAATCGGGCACAATATAGTTGTAGACGCTGGAATAAAGGAAATGGTGCTAGAGTCAAAAGAAGATCCAATAAAATTTCTTCTGAAGACTTTAGTCCATTTTGAGGTGAACAGGACCAAGGGAATGCAGCTCCAGAAATAAGGAAAAGGCCCATTCTTCCAACTTTTCAACATTATGCTTGGTGAATTTGATGAAAGTCAATCCACCTGAGAAAGTGATGAATATTGGAGAAAAGGAGAATTTTCCTTACATTTTGGAGTATATATTTCCAAAAGGCCATTCTAAGACCCCAACCTTGAAGGACAAGAAGCTAAAAGATCCATGTCCAATTAGTGGCCTTCTAATGTTCTCACCGTTGACCAACGATCCCATAAGAAAGTTGATGTAAAATTGGGCAAATAGTTGAAATCTTCAAAGTGGCATGATAGAGCATATTCTATCATGACCTTACATTTTCCCAATAAACCTCAAAGATGGAATGATAAAAAGGTTTAAATCTCCTAAGTGGAGACACAAATAAGGATCAAACAGGCTTCATGCTACAACATTAAATCAAGCGATTGATGGGAGAAAACCAATCATTTTTATGTTTACACTATTTACTTTTGAATAAGTAACATAATTTTGATGTTTTATAGGTGCTTTGGACAGGATTGGAAGCACAAAATAGGGGAAATGCAAGTTTAGAAGTGTGGTAGCCATGTAGAAAAATAGGGCAAAATAGAGGAGCAGATGACCTTAGTTACCACAATTGCGGATTAAGGGCTGCGATCGCGGTATTGCGATCTTACCTGTCAGTCCGCAATAGCACCTCTGTGTCCCATATTCCACATGGTTATCAATGCTGCTTCAGGGAGCCCTTTAACCCTTCTTATGCTTTTATGTTATGTATTGAGGTCACTACAAGTCTTATAGTTAGGGGTGTATCCCTACCCTTGTGTATATTCATTGTCTTTCTATACTCGAACTTAGTTCACTCAAGGCATGAAAATTTTGTGAATTAATTATTTTCATTTGTAGTTATCTATTTCTTTTTATAATGACGTTAGGCGAGCCTTTCCCTATGATAGATTGAGTGACGACATTCTTAAGGGAAACTCATCATGGTTGGGTCTTGAGCCATAGATACAGGGGAAGTCTGAGTACCTGTGGCATCAAGGATATAAATGCTAAGAAAATTTGAATACCTGTAGTATTATGAAATTGGGATCGCACTAGTACCATTAGTGAAATCTGAGTAGCCATATGGATGATTTACCAATATTAATTCACAATGTGAGACCAAGGTTTTGATTTTTGCCATGGTTAGAAAATTGTGCATGGTGCTGATGCAAAGCGAACACACCCCTCCATCCAAAACTTTTGAAAAATCAAGGGCATAGACTTGAGCAACATTGTAACTCTTCTTTTTCTCTTTTTTCGACCCCAAATTTTTAACTTATGAAAGTTGATAGATACTACATTTTTGTCTCTAACGAGAGGGGACGATTGAACCTCCTTGGCAAATGTGCATCCTATGTGTGGTGAGATTATTTGTTTGAATCTTATATGTACTTGTACCATCTAAAACTTCCCCCATTAGTCTCTCAATGCTAATTTTGATTGTAATTCGTTGGATAAATAATCTTAGGCCATCTTTTGGCATTGAAAACCCATTCTAGCCTAAGAATCCTACCCGTATATGAATATAATCCCTAGTCACCCACTTCGAGCCTTTCGAAATTTCTTCAGAAAACTCATTACAAATCGTGAACCATTATTTTAAACCTCTTTTGAACCATGCCTTCCTTGAACTTAAAAATAAAACTTGAGGCTAAAAGCCTTAGTTAGGGGTGGTAAAGATTGATGAAAGTAAGTTTGGGGGCACAAAGTTGTAAATGAAATGCCTATTGTGCCTTAGCATTGAAAACAAATGAAATAAAAAGAAAGGATTCAACGAAGGAGAGAATTGCATGAAAATTGCAAGTAAAAGAAATAGAAGAAAATAGGCGAATAAAGGAAGAAAAATGTAGGCATATGAAAATAGAGAAAACAATGAGAAATGACCCATAGTAAAAAAGAAGGATAAAATAAAATGATGTAGATGTTCAAGGAGGGTGTAACCATGTTGTTACAAATGACATCCTACCCGAAGCCAAACCTACATTACAAACTTAGAAAGCCCTTTGAGATCTCCATCTATTTACTTTCTTTGTAGTGGGGATTGAAAATAGGGGCAAGCCTATGGAATACAACTTGTTGCATAGAAATTTACTTTGTGAAGGAGAGAATTTTTTGCACTTAAATTTCTTATTGCATATTTGATGACTTGGTGTGTGGAATTTTCTTTTTTGTGAGGAGGCATGTAAACAAGTTGAAGTGGGCGATTTTGTCATCTCCCGATATATGAGGCAAAAGAGGTATAATGTAGTCGAGGTCAAAGAGTAGTCATTTCTTGAGTATTAGTTATTGTTGAAAGATTGCTTTTTGATGTCTTTTGCACTCTTGAAAATTATGTGTTATGTTGAGGGATGTCGTGAAAATAGTCTTGCTCATGCTTAAAGAGCTATTTGTGGTAGTAATCAAGTTGAAGTTATCATGATCATTTGAGTCATCTAATTTAGGAATAAAAGTGCATTGTCTCAGGGTAAAAGGTAGTGTTGCTTGATGACAAGCAAAACTTTACGTTAGGGATGTCGATGAGTGGTAAATTTACCACTCATTTACACTTAACATTCATGCACACTACTATGATTTGAATGTAAAAGTGAGACATATATGGGGTTAAATGTAATAATTCTCATATTTTGTAGGTATACAAGTACTGAGAATAAAAAAAAGCAAACTTGAGCCAAAAAGGATCAAAAAAAGAATTAAAGTGCAAAACCTAGACAATTTAAAGCAGGACCAGGATCTATCCCTTAGATATCACAATCGCGGGCATTAGCCCGCAATCACTGTGAGTCAAACTAGTCTACCTACTACGTCGTAATAGACTAATCGTGATCGTAGTGAGTGAAATCGCGATCAATTTTCTGTGATTATGTGAGAGTGGAAAATAACTCTAGGGCAGAGACGTCATTTTGACCAGCCGACCCCAAATTCCATTTAAGGCTCAAAACCCAATAATTCTATAATCTATCAATATAAAACCCTACCTCTCATTCGTAGTTTAGGGTTTTCATAATTTCTTGGAGCTTGGAGCTCAAATTTGTACTAATTTGAGCTAAGAAGACATTAGAGTAACTTTCAAGTGCAGATTTGGCTTTGCCTATTGAAGATTCATTTAATTCTAAAGTGTGGTTTACCCTATATTTATTTTTCATATGAATAACTTTAATAGACATCTTGGTTTATTTGTTCTCATTATTATTATGATTTGCTAGATCTACCTCTTGGGATTATGTTTGAATAGGAAGAAATAGTGCATGGGTTGTGAGTATTTGTGTAGATTATTGTTTATTGATGATTGATTCTTATATTGCTTGAATAAATTGGTTGGGATTTATGAGTGAAAGCCCCAAATACCCATATGGGTTTGATGGGTGAAAACTCTGAACTCTAGAAAGCTCTAAGCCATCTTCGAAAGAAGGGTTTTGGGTGAACTTTAGGAATCCACATTATCCTTGAAAAAGGGATGTGGGAACCAAGGCTATAGTACATAATTTATAGGTATAGTTTACTAATTTTCACTATCATAGAAATAAGGGTGAATAAGAGGTTGACTATCCCTCGGGTTACGTCCTAGAAATAGGGGTGCCTAATTGAGGTATTGGGTAGCTTTAAGTGCATACTCATTAGGTGCTTGAAAGTTTCAACGAGTGAGATCTTTGTTTTTTTGTTGAAAAACTAGTCTCAAAGTCTTAAAACCTATTCTAGCATATCACCAACAACTATAATTTGCATTGAATCATTACATACCCATGTATATCTTGCCCCTAGGATAGCATTGTCCTAAGATCCGTTCCTAATTGTTTACACTGTAATTATTCGTAGTCTCAAGTTAGTCTATTAGAGGCCCAAGAATTACTTTCATGTTTGAAATCTTAAAAAAGGCCCCAACCATTTTGTACCATAGGTTTGAATTTAGTAAGTAGTTCTCATTTCGAACCTACTTAATCGCCACTCACATTATTTCCCATGGATTTGAGCCCGACTCCTAGTTGGGCAAATATATTTACAATGACCACCTTGCACTTAATTGGACGTGTAAGTTGAGCATTATCAATAAGCCTGCATCGCTGTAGTAGTCCTGACTTGATGCTGTCAGCGACGCGGTAAAGGATTTCTTCGACCATAATAAGGTCACATTGTGGTGATGTTGTTGCATCCTGTTTTTTATTTAAATAATCAAGGGAAAATTGGGTCTTTCCCTCTCAACCTAAATCGTCCATAATATGACTTGGGGCATCTATAGGGGAATTATTTGCCCCTTTTTCTCAAAATCACTCTCAAGAAACCCTCTTACATCCCCAAGAACAAATTCAAATCCTTTTCCCCAAGAAATCAAGAATCCAAGTTTTCCAAGTTCAAGAATATTCAATAAAGCATCAAGAATTGAGTTTATTTCACAAATCAAGAAGCTTAAGGTATGTGGGATGTCCATCCATGTGTCCTTTTTCACCTATGGAGCCCCAAAACCCTCTTTTTAACTAAAGAATGGATTTTTCTCTTATTATGGAGTTTTGTATGTTCAAGATGGATTAAATTCATATGTTTCCTTAGTAGTTTGACTCTATTAATATCCAGGAATGATTTCATGAAAAGTTAGGTCTTCTCATGACTTAAGCTTCAATCTCTTATTTATATTCAAGTGAATTTTATGTTGTATTATCAAATTATGACCTTAGTCATGTAACAATGCTATTTTCCTACGTTTAATACATTCCCATGTTCAAGTTCATGATTCTCACATATTTGGTGAAATGTCTATGTTTTGGGATTTTTGAACCATGATTACATATTACAGTATTTCAAGTTTGATTTCATATTTTCTTTATTATCATTCAGTATTGGCGGGGTATGAACACCCAACACCTATGTTACATGATTTACATTTTTTAAGTAACAAGTCAGTCAAATAATGGTTTTAATATCATATTTAGAACACCAAGATCATGCGGAACATTTTTAGTTTATATGTTTATAAGTACCTAAGAATCATATGCACTATTATTTTCAGAATACCATGATCTGAGCTTATCAGTTATCAGTAATCAGTGTATGCACCAGTTAGTATTTCAGTGTCTTTCTGTTGGGAGTAGGATTTAGCACCGACTAGGAAGTGTGGGTTCATCATATCCTACTTCCCGAGAAACTATGTGCCATCGTAGGTTTAGAGGCCTCACTTGAGAGTCTTTCCCCTTGTCCAATATGAGCTAAGTTTACTGATCACTCTAGTTCAAGTTCTATTTCGATGGAAAGGATAGAGAAACCCTTCTCAACATAGGTCAGACTTTGGACTCCATGGCAGCTCATATGATTTATATCGATTTCATGATAGCTCCCACAATTTTAGTTAGTATTATAGTGTACTTCCATTCAGATTTGCTTGGCTAAGTATACATATTGCTAGTTAATCAGTCATACAAATTTTTATCTTTTAATTTGCAAATTATTTTAGAAACATGTTTATGATTGGTCTTGCATTCTCAAATATTATACATTCATGCATTGATGCTCAATTATCTTATGCATTTAAGCCAGTCGTCATCTTATATACCAGTATATTCAAAGTAATAACTGCATACTTTTCTTTGTGCTATGTTGTCCTATAACATATGTTCGGATGCATAGTTTCCATACCATTCTTAGATAGCTCAGTGCTACTCATCAGTAGTAGTGGAGAGTCCTTATCCATCGAGGACATGATTTGTTTATCATAGTTATATCAATATTTCCTTATGTTCAGTCAGTCAAAGTTAGTTGGGGGTCTGTCTCATCAACTCTTTATGATGTTTAGAGGCTTTCAGACATATCAGTTAGACAGTCAATCATTTTTTTAGTATTTTATCAAATATTTCAAACATATTGATGACATGTATTTCAGTATTCAGATTTATAGTACCTTATCAATTCACCTTCCGCAGATGGATTGTATTACTATTTTACTTAGTGCTCAAATCAGGTACCAGTTCATAGATTCGCTTATGGTCACTTGTAACCATAAGCACCATTGTCATGACTAGGACTCAGCCTCGAGTTCATTCATATTGATTCCTTTAAGGAGTTTGCTTACACTAGGATACTGACTTTGCGCTAAGGCTTTTTGGTTGAGTTGATCTCCCTCTAAGAGCGTGAGTCATTTTTAAGAATCTGCCAAACTATGAAGAAAGAGTAAAAAAATTAACATTTAGAAATAAATAATAAGGAAAGAGAATATACATGTTAATTTACTATCTTGTGAGGAGATTCCAGGTTAATTGGTTGCTTACTCCCTTCAGCCTCTCCATAAGGTTTTCTTCCTTGAGAAACTACTTCACAAATTGACTCAAATAGTGGTAGTTCCCAGTGTCTTGCACATACATCCTATGGCATTCGACCACATATTTATTGTGAAGGTCTAGGCTGGTACAAATTGGTTTTAGGAGCTTAGTCCTTTTAATGTCCCAAATGATCGATACTAACTCCCCCAAGTTAATAGTGAAATATTACTTTGAAAAAGAGGGGTTGTGGTTGATGGCCTACACTCTAGGTTTCTAAGATTCCCTAGCCTAGAGGCCCTTCCATTGAAAGTCCCTTTTCTCATAATGAGATGAGGCTTCGGATTGGGGGCTAATGTATCAGCTTGCTCCTACTTTTGGATTCATCGGTTAGGGTGCATATGTTTCTTTGGATGGTCCTTTTGGATTACCCCAATGCATGTAATTTTAAGATAGTTTATCCTCTTAATGCCACGGGTCTCCTCTTAATGCCACGGGTCCTTTCCAGCCTTTGTTTATTTCATAGATGAAGGGTGTTGCTTTTAAATTGACTATAATCATCCTCTATTCAAATATTTGATTTATAAAGGATATGCACTTCAGCCCATGTCATGGCCTCAAACTCCATCAAGTTTTCTTTAGTTTGAATAATCAACTGTGCTCTCTGGATTCATTCCCTTTTTTAAGTTTTCTGCGGCCCATTAAATTACACCATAGGCAATTGTATGGGCTACTTATGGAATTTATCAATGAACTACTTCAGTAACTTTGTCTATCCTTGTTCAATCTTTAAGATCTCCCTTTTGTGGGGTAATACTTTTATAGCTCCAACATGAGCCTTGAGCAAGCTATTTCTGTACATGTTTAAAATTTTAATAAAATTTTTGGGTAGGAAAGAGTACCATCCCAGAGCCCCGCTCAAGAGGATTTTGTCAAACTTCTTGACCATCAGCGACTCGGTCTTCTTAATTATTAGATAATTCCCTTTCATAGCAATAGTGAAGAACAACAAATGTTCTAAGGGTTGGTGTTCCCATCATATTTAGTGATGTCTGATATGTTAAGCCTCTTAGGGATGGGCCTGGTTACCACACTATCCTTATAAGGCAACATCACTTAGTCTTTTAGATATGGCCCTTCAGATATTAGAGTGACTTCTAGAAAATGGTTCATACGTTATGGAGATTTGTGCTTTGTGCCTTTGTCACTTTTCTCGGTATTTTTATAGTGGATGCTAGTATTTGTAATACTCCATACTTTTCCTAGCTTAAATTTGTCCCTAGAATGTCAATAATTTGCTTCAAAGATGACTACCATTTATTTCATGCGGTATGTTCAATCAAATTGAATAAGCTTTCCTCAATATATCCTAAATTCGACACTCGATTGAGAAGTTAGAGCATTTTTAAGTTGACAGTGTGCCACCTGGGCACTTGACGCATCACGGAGAAGGCAAAATCCGTAAGTGTCAAATTCTAGTGGTCCTCCATGATAGCCCCGCATCGTGGAGAAGCCCATTTTCCCAATTGTCCCATTCCAGTGAGACTCCACGAGGCTGGCACACTGTGCCAAGGGATAAAATGGAAATCCAAGGGGCACCGTGATTGTGGCTCATCATGGTGAGCACCCAGTTCCCGTTAATTCTTTTCCATTGAGCCACCGCAATAGTGGTGCAACGAGGTGGCCCAGTAAATCAAAATTTTTAGGTCATTTTTCCAGTTCCATTTAGGAGTTTTAAAAAGGTATTTTTGTGAATTAGCCAATTCTCAATCCATCCAAAACACATCATTAAGCTTATACCAAAGCACTTTATGCTTATTTCATCACTTTTCTCCTAATAGAAAACCCTAGATCATCAAAGCTCCTTCTCCAAGAAATCCAAATTCCTTTATTAATTCTCCAAAGAAATTCAAGATAAGGATTTCAAATACAAGAACTCTAAGAATTCATCTTCAAAGCACCAATAGAGATCCAAGATTCAAGTTTTAGCAATAAGATCATCAATTGAGGTATGTGGGGTATGAACAAGGATAATTCTTTCATCCTTGTGCCCAAAGCTTGTTTTAAATTTAACTTTTACTGAAGTTTATGTGATTCTCCATGAAATTCAAAAAAGGGTTTACACCCGTTATTTTTATTTATAAGTTTATGATATTCCCAATGATTTAGAAGTTGCATTCCATGATTTTGTTCTTATTTTCATGCATATTTCTGAAATTTCTAGATTTTATGATTAATTATAAATGCTTATATTATCAAGAATGAATTTTAAGATGTTTTAACATGAGATTGATGCATGGGTCATTATGCCCTAATTAAGATTGCTATTTCGAGATTATTTGTGCTATGAGCACCCTCATATAAGATTATTCTCAAATTTTGTTAAAGATTTGACCTTTTGGTCCTAACATAAGATAAAGAATCCACTTTGTTCATATAACTTGAGATTTATTCTTGTGCTATTTTTTTTGAAGTGGATTTCTTATGATTTTGAGCATAAGAATGGGAGTAATATTTAGCATTGAGATGGGTAAGTTACTATAGTTTCATACCCCAGAACTACTTGCCACCATAGGATTAAGATTATTCCCACTTCTACGCGGATGACTCATATTGTGATCACATAAGATAGAAGTTCTATTCCGATGGAAAAGGTAGAACACCCCTACCTAACGGGGTCCATACGTAGAACTTCATGGATGCTCACATGGTGTATGTCGGTTAGAAGAACCTCCGAAAAGATGTTTCCTACTCTTAAAATAGTCTATTGGTTTAAAGCCTTGAGATAAGTGTTTTCCCTTTCAAAAAGATTTTTAAAGTATTTTCCCTGCTAGTTAAATAAAAAGATTTACAGAAAATCATTTAGAAAAACAAAGAGTAAAGGCTCACAAATTTTACTCAGATTATGCTTTACAGAAAGATATTAGCTTAAGATTTCAGAATTAAGAGTGAGTCCTTTCTATACTTATATAAAATGATTTAAATAGAAAATACAAGTACATCTTTCAAAACTAAATGTTTTGGCTCACGATATTTACAAAGTGTTTTTTACTCCTTATAGCTATATATTTCAGTATTTCAGATATTCCATCTTATGTGAGTCATTTACATTTTGCATGCATTATTTTATAAATTATGTTGATAAGATAATGTTTTACTTATTCATTTACCCGCATATACTTAGTACATCCTTAAAGTAATGATCCACATATATTTCTATGTGCTACAGTGCATCATAATGTAGGCATCAGTTCAGTTGTAGCACCCATACCATATTCAAAGAGATTGGAGCTTCCATTCAGTAGGTAATGAGTCCTCTTGATTCAAGTACTCGAGTCAGTCATATAGTTTGAGCAGTATTTTATTTTATTTTATTTATTTAGTTGTATTAATTTGGGATAGTTGGGGGTTATGTTCTAGCTATCTATAGTCAGTATAGTAGAGATTTCAAATATGTCAGTTAGAGTCAGTTATGTAATTTAGTCCCTCTTTTTAGATTTTTATCAGAATGTACATGTGTACCAGTATTGTATTTTTTCTCAGATTCCATCATGGTTATGTTTCTGCACAGTAAACTCTGGTATTTAATATATTTTGAATCAGTTGCTTATTATTATGCTAGCTCATGGGTTAGCTTGGGATCATTTGTGGTCCTAAGCACCGTGTGACGTCTCAAGACCCGTTTTTGGGGTATTACATATTTGGATTGAGACTTTTGGTTCTCCATCCAATTCCCTCACTTTATGTCATTTAGATCTATTCTCAAATTCTTCGTCTTTGTCATCCTTCTCATTCTCCTTAATGGAGTTTGGAGTTCCTTAGTCCAAAACCTATTAGAACTCATCCATACTTCGATCCCGGCTTTTAATTCTATCCACAAGATTTATTTATCCTTCAACAAAAGTCTTTAAGTTCTATTTAAGGTTTTCTGTGTTATTCACTTCTCCATCGTTTTTTTTCTTCATCAAAGAGGTTGCAACCCTTTTTATTAGTTTCCATGTTAGTGAGATACACATTGATAAATAGGATATCCTTATCATGAAGGTTTATTTGGTAGATAGAGTAAGTTGATCCATAGAGTTGTTATCTTGCTGCATCTTGAGGAGTAAGTACCCTACCAAACTACTCTTCATAATTGCTTATCTTGATGTAGATCTACAATAATATAAATCAAACAAGCTAACAAAGAAAGAACAAGATTAAATCCACATAGTTTCTCTGGCCCCACGGTGGGTGCCAAACTACTTATAGTGGATTTTATAGTTAAATTTATAGGTGAGTCAACAGTACACATTACATTTGATGTTGCTTGAGGTCGATTCATTAGTTATTAGTGTAGTTAATGATTAAGAGTAAGAAAAATAACAAATGAACAACAATAATTAAGTAGAGCAAATGGGTGAGGGTACTGATCCGGGTTAGAACAATCTGTAGAAAAATCGTTCTGCTAGTAGTGCTTAAATAAACTAGCTAGTATATTCAACTAAGCTGAAATATAAAAATAATTCTTAGATATCAAGTAACTAGTATGTTATTGATTCAAAATATATGGGAGAAAGAGTTGAAAAAAATCTATTTACAAGTGAGTAAGGATGGCTATGTATAGGGTACAAACTTAGGCCTTGGCCAATCAGTTTCTACTGATAATATCCTAAAGGACCATCGTGTATGTGAGAGTACCACCTATCCTAACTTGCTATAAGGTGATATAGTATTCCACTGGTTCTGTTCTGCAAGAGCTCATCTGTGTCTCAAAGGGACCGACCACTTTTTTCTGCTACTTGTCATTTTGGGCTATGTTACTAATGCTGATGGGAGGAAGATTCTTTATTCTTTTAGGGTACTTTTTTATCATGATGACTCTGGGTGCGTCTTTTCTTGGTTGAGACATTACAGTATTATTCATAATATTGAGCTTCTTTCCTGGAGTCCATCACACATTGTGGTAGCGATGTGATATGTCACAAATGGAAAGAGGGAAGCTGGGTCTATGCACTAGTGGTTTAGGCACTAATTCTCTTTGATGAAGGATCTAATCACGTTTCTCCAGGCCGGATCAGCCTCTCTATTGCATAGAGGAAAAATATTTGGATAAATTTAGTAACAAACAATAATAGTAGTAAAAATAAAATATTTTACTATTAGTAATTTGGAAACTCGCGATAATGAATTAGTAGAAAGAAGGAAAAAATTGGGTGTCAATATTAACTTTTTCGATGATATTTTAAAGATATTTTTTGAATTCAAGCAATGTAATAAATTTTCGTGCTTTATCGCATTATTAGTGTTGTCTCTTTAAATTTTACCAATGGTTATATTAAAAAATATTTATCATTTACCAATTTGAAAAATTCGAAGGAATAAAAATATTTCCTATTTCATTAGGAAAAATAATTTTATCGTTATCTAATTGATAATTAATCATGGATTAATATGATCACACTCACACACACAAACACACACATATATATATAAATCAATAATGTGTTTCAATATTCTATTAAAAAAATAATGTACTTAAAAAAGAAAAGAAATGATATTTTTTTAGAAAAAAATAGAAGTGGCTAAGAGGCCTTTTATTAGAATCAAAATCGAATATGTACAAAAATAAATTGGGTTGGCCCAGTATCCAAGTCTAGGTACCCGATCCACTCAACCTAAGTAAAAGACAAAAACAAGAAGTTCTAGATTTATCTAACCAAAAAGGAAAGGAAAGTAAAGAAAAAAAATGGAACAGGGAGCTAAATCACCGTCTCTTTCATCTTCATCTAGTGTAGAAGTTCAAGCTCCTTCTTCATTTTAGCTGAAAGAAGAACATATCATCCTGCTGCTACTGAAGCTCAAATAAGAAATACAGGTTGAGTTTTTGGATTTTCATATGATATGTTCAAAATTCTCACAAACATAATGAAATTATCTCAAGTAAAGACTTCTTCTACTCAATAAAATTCTGATTCACACTTTTACATCGATATAAGTAATTTTCCTTTTCAACTGATGTATTTTTTGTATGAAAATTTCAATTTTTATCAATTTTATATCCTTGGAAGATTGATCTTATCTTGAAGCTAATACCACTACCTAAGTGAACAAAAATCAATAATCCATCGACATTTACTTTTAATAATATGTCTAGAGCCCCATCATAGATCCTTGCTTATTCTCCGATAATCTCTGCATGTTGATTGTTGCTAACATGTGTCTGTGCTTATTTTTTATATGCTTTGTGGATTCCTCTAATTTGTATTCACTGTTTCCTTTTTGTTGGTATTGGGTTTTCCTTGACATGATATGTTCAAAATCTGACCAAAAAAGTGTTTGAATATTTTGTATCTGATCCTTTTTACCCTTTTCTTAGTCGATTAATTGATACTGAAATTTATTCTGTAGCTTTTTTATTCTCAGACTAGGAACTTGAGCTTTGTCCATATTTATTATGACCTTAGATCCAGTTGGTAATTGTTGAAAATTAGAGAAATTGAATATTTCAGTACCTGCAAATAAGAAATCATAGTTAGCTAAAAAATCTGCCATCTAATTTCCTTCTTTGAATATGTGTTCAACCACTACCTGTCTTCCTTTTATAAGGCTCAGTATTCACCTTATCTCAGTAGAAATACACTAAGTGATTTTTCATTGTCCAGTTAAGAAATTATGTACTGATAAGGAATCTATTTCCAGTCTCAAAGAAAATAGATTTTGAGAGACACAATGTTCAAATTTTGGCCTTAATGCCACCGCTTTAGCCATTAAATATGTTGTGTCTGTAATTCTTCTTGTTTTAGAAAAAACTAAATTACCTTGATTATCCCTAAAACAAAAGACAACTAAACTAAGTCCAGGGATACCCTTTACAGCTCCATCTGAGTTGCATTTCTAAAGAACTCTGTTAGGCAACTTCCAATTCACCACTATGCTTCTTATTCTAGGCATGTATTCAAATAACAAATTCATCAATTCCACCCATGAATTTGGGATATAGTTCAGTCAAGGAAATAAAGTCCTATCTAAATATATCAAATTCCTTATAATCTTTATCTTCATACTAAAATATAATCTTTTACCACCATGCTTGATGCAATTTCTTGTTTTCCAACTCTGTCTTCGAATTAACATGGGATAAACTTTGTATATAGGTCTAATCTTAGAACAAGTGTTGGACTTCCACTATTTAAAAACAGTATCTCTAAGCTACAAAAATAGGCCAGTAACACCTGCTATTGCAGCAAAATATTCCCATAAATCTTTAGAAAACTTGTACTACATGAACAAATATTCTACTATTTGTTGAATAATCTTTCCATAATAACAACACACCACTTTATCACAAATTTTATTTCTAATAAGAACCTCTTCTATAGGAATTCTATTCTTCCACAATATCCAAAGGAAAAAGGACATTTTAAAAGGTATACCTTTCATCCATATGTCTTTAAAGTTCCGAAGAATGCCATCTTTGTTCCTTATGTTTTTCCAAGTAGATATTACAATAAATTTCCCAGAAGCTGTCAACATCAACCAAGCCCTGTCCTACATATTTGAATATGTAACACTTTGAATATTCTCTATAATACAATCACATACCTCTTCACCAAAATTATTTTGTAGAATATCAACATCCCATCTATCTCATGAACACAATTAATACACCTTCAATATGATAATCCTTATGCTTGTCAATAGGTATATAAAAATGGGGTCACCCAACTAGGTCCTGTTATCAAACCATACACTGGAATGACCCACTTTGGGTTCCCACTATATTTCTTGATAAAAAAATCTCTTACCTCAAGCACATGCTTCCAAATTAGTGACCCACCTATTCATTTAACCAACTATGGTCTCACTCTTTTGCAATACTTATTCTACTTAAAATTGGTCCATAAATTTTTTTGAGTCCTAAAAATCCACCAAAGCTTGGAAAAAAGTGCCTCAGAAACATTCAAGAGGGATCAAAAGCGCAAACCTCTTTCTTTAGGTATGCAAATATCATTCTAAGTCACCCACTGTCTGTTTCTACCCGCCTCCTAATAGTTCTATAGAAGTCTTGTAAATAACTTATGCAAATCCTAAATAACAAATTTAGTAGGTGTGATAGTAGATAATATATAAATAGAAATACTGCTAAGAACATTCTAAATCAATACTACCTTAGAACCAAAGTATAACGCCTTCTCTTTCTATGCCTGAAGTTTGTTATAACTTTCTTTAACAATGCAGCAAAATGAAATTTCTTCTTTTCGGCACGACTAATAGGATAACCAAGATAAATTAAAGGAAAATTACCTTGAGAAAATCCAATTATTTTCTTAACTATCCTGATATCAGAGTGAGCAGTTTTAAGGTAGACATAAAAGAAACTCTTTTGTTTATTGATTAATTTACCCAATTGGTTATCATAATCCCAAAGAATCTTCATAATCATTTAAAAATAGAACTTCTCAGAAGAAGCAAAAATGATTTAACCATCTGCATAAGCAAGAAGATTAATATTTTTACTCCACTTGGGCAACCCATAATGATCTGAGGTGGATTTATGCATCTCAGTGTCATATCCTAGCTTATTTCGCTTTATTTTAAGGAAAAATTGTGTGATTAATGTTTTAATGATGATAAAATTGATTATCTAGTTGTTTAAGTAGTTTATTATAATTTGTAAGGTGTATCTCAAGTAGAGTTACTAGCTTAAACTAGGTGTTTGACCAGTTGATTTCGATGGATTCTAGTGAGTGTAATGAGTTACTAAGGTTATTAATCTGTAAGTATGGCTATAAAAACTTGTTTATAGTGTTTAAAGTGAAATTTAACTAATAAAAGAGTCTAACAATAGTTAAATATTAAAATGGGCAAAACTAGTTCTTAACTTAAGTTTCTAGTTCGTTGTCGTGGATGTTGGGTTGTTTTGAGATTTAATCTATGCTATTTGATTATATAGGATTCTTGACGAGTTTATTATGATGATATATTTGGTTCACTTGCAGGATGACATCTTAATGCATCTAAATGAATTTTTGTATCAGTACTCAATGATGTAGTTGTAATGTCCAGCTAGGTAGCAGATTAGAGGTTAGGAGACCATGATCACATGCTAAACCCTACGAATCAGCAACCAATATAAGTAATCTAACCAATGGATTTCAATGGATTAGTATGATTGTTCGCAGTGCTTTAACCCCGGGTTTCGCCTTATTGATTGTCCAATCAATTTACTTTTACTCACTGTTTACTTTACTTTTAATTTATAAATCTAAAACTCTTTTGGTTACGTTGCACTAGTTGATCTCAATTGTGAACTAAAATTCTATAGTTGATTAACACTAGTCCCTGTGGGATAATACTTGCCTTATAAAGGGCCACTTTACTACTTGGTGAGACCATGTATACTTGCATGTGAGCTTGGGCACAATAAGTATTTGGTGTCGTTGTCGAGGACATATAAATTGGCAACTATTTAAGTTTAGTTTTACTTTTTATATTTCATTGCTGCTTAATTCTTAGTCTTGGTATTGAATTTGTAGAAAACAGGTTTATAGACTAGTAAGTTGGCAAGGGATAGGGAATTGGCTGAATCAAGCCCTGAACCAGAGAAAATCTTTCTATAATTAAGGTGAGGAGCAATCCTTCTCTACCTATCCTGTAAATTAAAGTGGAACAAGATAATCCTACTCTCATGGATTAAGATCCACCATCCCACAGGACAGTTCTCAAAGTGGCAATCCCACTTCTGACGAATTTGGCCTCCCCTTTTAAAAAATCAACTGTTGGAGATAACTTTGAGCTAAAATAGAACACGATGCAGCTCTTGATCAGCACTGGACAATTTATGGGGCTTTCACATGAAGATCCACAAGTCCACCTATGAAATTTCTTTGAAATCAGTGATGCATTCATCCCTACGAATGTGTTAACTAACTATGTTAGGCTGACACTTTTCCTATATTCATTATTCAGTGAAGCAAAGAAGTGGTTGAATGCTGAGCCGACAAGTTCAATCACAATCTGGGATTACTTAGCTTGAAAATTCCTTATAAAAGTCTTTCCATATGGAAAGACTGTGAGACTACGCAGTGATATTGTGACCATCAAATAAAAGACAAATAAGAACTTATATCATGTGTGGGAGAGGTTCAAAGATCTTCTTCAGGACTGTCCATATCATCGATAGTCCAATGAGGTACTAGCTCACATTTTTGTTGAGGCACTTGATCACAACACAAAAATTTTACTAGATTTAGCTGCAGGTGGCTAGGATTTGGAATTGACGTATGATAAGTTATACACTTTGTTGAATCGGATTACACAAGGGAATCCTGAGTGGCATACTGAATCAAGAAGTGGTCCAAAGAAGGTTGCATGTGTTTTAGAGGTGGACCAATTTACTGCTATATCAACTCAGATTGTTGCACTATAGAATTAGTTAACTGCTTAGTTTAGTAGTATGAAGTTGTGGGTTACAGAACCTGTAGCCAAAACTAATATAATTCATCAGACGAATACTTGGTGAGAGATTTATGGCAACAATGGTCATTCTGCAGCCATGTGTGGTGTGAATCTTGAGTTAGTGATATTTGTGGGAAATGATCAAAGGCTAAATTATGGGTATACCTATTATAAAAATTGGTAGACTCGACCACCAATTCCATCATTGAACTACCAACGACAATAGTTTCAACAGCTGTAGGTTCAAGAGAATCAGGGCACGACTCAAACTAGCAATATGGAAGCAATGTTAAAACCAATTATGGTTGCTTAAGCACAGTTGGCATCAGATATAAAGAGCCAGCAGATGGTTACAAAGAACTTAGAGATGTAGATAGGGCAAATACAGCAGGCACAAATGCTAGGCCTCAAGGTGGTTTTCTAAGTGATACTAAATCTCTGAAAAAAGTAATGGCAATCACTTTGAGGAGTGGTGAAGAGCTCAATAAGGAACCTCAAAAGAAAATTAAGGAGGTAGATGTGGAGTTGGTTCCTCAACATGTAGATGATAGAGTTGCTAAAAATTCAAGAAAGTCAGAGTACTTGAAAACCAAAGTTGTTGAACAAGAGAAGCAGAGTCTACTGCTACCTTTCCCATAGTGTCTTAGAAAAGCTAAGGAGGATTCGTGCTTCAAGAAGTTCTTTGACACGTTCAGAGATTTGCACATTAATCTTCGGTTTTTAGATATTCTGTTGGGAATTTCCAAGTACGCTAAGTACTTGAAGGACGTGGTCACTAATAAAGTTAAGGTGTAGGGTGTTGAGATAGTAGCACTCACAAAGGAGTTTAGTTCTGTGGTGATGCAGAAGATGCCAGAAAAGCTCAAAGATCCTGGGAATTTCACGCTTCCTATTCAAATTGGCAAAAGTGCAGTGGTCTACGCACTTAGTGATTTAGGGGTAGCCATCAATTTGATTCCCCTATCTTTTTTCAACACTTTGGACTTGGGAAAGCCGAGACTAATCTTTGTATACTTCAATTGGCAGACCGGACCCTATCCCATCCTAAAGGAATCATAGGGGATGTTCTAACAAGGTTGGTAAGTTTAACATTCTAGCTGATTTTATTATCTTAGATTTTCAGGAAGATGAAAGAGTTCCAGTCATCTTGGGATATCCATTCTTGGTGATAGGAGGAGTATTAATAGATATGATAGAGGGCACGCTCATAATGAGGCTGAATGATGAAAAGGTATTTCTCAAAGTGTACAAACCACTCATCACACTATCCCATTATAAATATTTATGCATAATTATAGTGATTGAAGGAGATAAGTGTAGGGTGGTGGATTTTAGTCCACCAAAAACCTCTTTGGGCTTCCTCATTGAGCTGTCTAAGCCATAAATACCCTAGCACAACTGATACAGATTGATTAGCCTGAAAAGGATATTGTTGAGAGAGTTGTTAACCTTGAGAGTTCACATGCAAGAGGTAACGAACAAATAAGAAGATGACCTCTGAGTAGGAGGAAAAGGATGAAGGAAAATAGATGAAAAGAAGATTAGGTCGTGCCGCACCATTAAATAAGGCACTGCTTGGGAGGCAACCCAAGTTAAGGTAGGTTTTATTTTCCCTATTTTATCTTTACTTTACTAGTTTTTGTTTTGTTGAGTCACAGGTTGATGGAAATTCTGAGTATCATAAAATTCGAGCTAAGGACAATGACAAATACTAAGTGTGGGGTTCCCAGGAACTCTTAATGTATAAAGATGCTACTTACTAGGCCTAGAGGCCTCAGGGATATTTTTGTCTCTACTTTAAAGAAAACTTTGAGATAAAGTGGATTTTTAAGTGTGGGGTGGGGAAATTACTATTTTTAGGAGTAATTTTAAAATTTTTTGTATTAGAAATAAGTGGGATTCTATTGTTGTTGCTATATTTGATTGCATGATGCAAGTATTTTAGTTGTAAAAGCATGTTGATTGTGTGAACTACTACTTTTGAGACTCGTAGGCTCATGTTTATGACTTTTGTACTTGTTGTCTTAATGTTGAATTCGTGCTATTTTTTGGTTAAGAGTCTATAATGATTATACTTGAGTTGAGCATGTTCCATGTGTATGTGAGGTTTTTGTGTATTCCTTGTTTCATTTGATGCTAGAAATTGCTTGGTGTGTGTGCAAAGTGAAATAAAGAGTGTGGGTTTAGGAGATGATATATGCATTTCTTTGATTGTCATGTTTATACCTTTCTTTTTACCTACCCTTGTGCATAATCCTAGTTAACCCTATTAAGCCTTTATCTTATTCTTTGGTAGCCTCATATGTAGCATGTATCCCCTTCTTTGATTAACCTTAATTTTATCCAAAGATCCTAATAGCTTTAGTGTAAAATTAATTTAGTTAAGGAGTTTGAAATTCAATGAGGGAAAAGGTGAAAGTGAAGCCCCAAAATAGTAGTTATTGGTGTGTACACTTAATGTGTTATGGTTGGGAATTAAAGAAAATTTATGGTAAAATTGAATCAAGAATTAATAGACTATACTCCCACTATAGTGTATGTGAATGAACTTAATAAGATGGGGTAAAACGAAAGATGTGTGAAGGTAGTGGATGTGAAAGTTGGTTGTTAGAAATTGGTCTTAATTGTATAATGTTATGGAATAAAGTGCTTAGGGAAGATAGTCACTATTACAGGCCAGAATAGCTCCTACCCATCCCATAACGTACATTACAACCCATAAAGACCTATTTGATGCTAAGCTTCATCATTTTAATATTAGTGGAGCACTACACTAAGGGCAAGCCTATGGTTCATCTTGC
Organism: Capsicum baccatum var. pendulum; assembly: GCA_030864225.1. Lineage (NCBI taxonomy): Eukaryota > Viridiplantae > Streptophyta > Magnoliopsida > Solanales > Solanaceae > Capsicum > Capsicum baccatum. Next base: position 171,910,691 of record CM061560.1, read on the forward strand.
GTAACTTGTGAATTCCTTGGGAGAGTGAGCACAATTTGATGCTTGTACCCATTCTTTTATTAATTTCATTTATGTGAGTGACTATGGGTCACTCTCTTGCTGTGGGGGTATATGTTCGATGATAGTAGGGTGAATTATATGATGTCTTTGATTAAACAATATGTATGAGTTTTCCAATATGGTGAGTCAATTCTAAAGGCTAGGATGTGACACGACCCGAACCAAGGTCTTGTCGTAATGGGCAATCTCAAGCCCAACTAGGATCGAGAACCACCCCAATTACCCAACCTAAGAACCAAATGTATTCCTTGAGTCATATGAAGTCCGAACATATTACAAGATAGCGTATCCAACCGTGTAGTGACTCTGGGACAACTCTATAACCGAGACCAACCCAATTAAGTCCAACCACCCCATAACCAACCAAACCAATGCTGAAGCCATAAACCAAAATCAAGGTAATGATCCAATGTATGTATATATATAACATATATGACACAAATAATTCATAACATACCCAAGTACATTGTTTATCATACAAAGCCTCTAGGCCAACCAAAGAGTAACTAGTAGGGATATGCCCCCGACCAAAGCCAAAATCCAAAGTCTATGAAAGACAAGAATTATGTAAAGTAATTCATGACATGAAATAGATGTCTTCTGAACTATGAAAGCTCATAATTCAATTCAACATCGACTGTACTCGAATCCAATCACTAAGAAAGAGGAGTAGAATGGCTGATTCCTACATAGCATGGGTATACAACTGCCAGTAGATGGGTTATAGGGAGAACACAAGCATGCACATAGGATAAGGATAAAATAATGCCAACCAGTGAAAAACCAAGTAAACCAACCAATGCACATAAACCATACATATATATAAGTGCAGGGAAAAGAGATCAGGTATAGCATACATTTAAAACCTTTACCTGGGTTGTGTAGCTTTGCCATCCTAACCACCCACGGTCTATATGGGTTCAGATCCACTAGTTAAAAGGGTTCTAGTGCGTGTAGACGCACTACCAGGAAATATACCATGGGATGACTAACACATACCCCTAATAATAAATGTGACATACGTACACGTTCATTAAGACCCCTCATATCGGCAAATATGAGTTTCCAGTTTTGGTCCCCCTGGGACCTCCACCTTCCATGGCTTAGCTACACACCCAACTATTAATGCCCAATTAAACCATGTCCAAACAATCCAATTACCATTTTATTAACAAAAGGGTTTGGCAGAGGCGCATAAGTAACACTATGTAGTTTATCTCAGCTCGACTAAGATATATCATGATCTCAAGGCGATCTATTGGTAGAATGGTATGAAGAGGGGTGTGGCTAATTTTGTGGCCAAGTACAAAGTGTGTCAACAAGTTAAGGTCGAGCACATAAGTCTAGAAGGGTTTTATCAAGAAATGGATTTGCCCAAGTGAAAGTGGGAAGTGATCAATATGGACTTCATTACCAGTCTTCCTAGGACTCAAAGTCAATATGATTTGATTTAGGTCATTGTGGATAGGATCACTATGTCTGTGTACTTTTTACTAGTGCAGACTACCTTTTCTATGGAGGATTATGCTAAGTTGTATCTTCAGGAAATTGTGAAGCTGCATGGGGTGCCTGTTTCGATTATTTCTGATCGTGGGATGCATTTTATGTCTATAACACCCCAAAAATATGTCTCAAGATGTCACACGGTACTTAGGACCACAAGTGATCCCAAGATAACCCATGAACTGCCATACTGATAGGCAACTGATAAAATATGTATAAAATAACTGTGTTTGCTGTGCGAAAACATAATAATGATGGAATATGTGAAAAAATAAAACTGATACAATTTTTACATTTTGATAAAGTCTGAAAAGAAGGATTGAAGTTACAAGACAGACTCTAACTGATATCTGTGAAGCCTCTACTATACTGACTATAAGTAGCTGGGGTGCGACTCCAACTATCACTAATCAATACTTATGAGTAAGAAAGTAAAGTACATAAATAATATCTAACTTAAGTCCCCAAAGTAAAAGGACTCATCATCTGCTGGCTGGAATTTGCAAACTATCTGAATATGGTATGCATGATACAACTCATACCTACATTATGAGACAATGTAGCACATAGACATATATGTGGATTAGTACTTTGAGGATGTTCTGAGTATATGGGGGTGAATGCATAAGTAAAACATAATATCAATCATCATAATTTGTAAAACAATGCATGCTAAATGTAAATGACTCACAAAGCTTGAGTAAATCTAAAATCTAAAAATCATAAATCATGAATAGTAAAGCATGTAGTACGAATCTTATGAGTCATTGCACTTAGTTCTAAAATTTGTATTCTTTTCTTGTTCGCAAATCATATTGGCTAAAAGAAGTCTGAAACTTATTCTGCATAGTAAACACTTTATCTCAAGACTTTAAATAATCAAAACTATTTTAAGAGTGGGGGCATCTATTTGGGAGGTTCTTCTAACCAACATGTACACCATGTGAGCATCCATGGTATCCCACGACTAGAACCCGTATGGTTAGGGTTATTATACCCTTCCCATCGGAATAGAACAATCTTATCTCAGTGACCACAATCTTAGTCATCCACGTAGAAGTGGGAATAATTTAAATCCTACATTGGCACGTAGTTCTGGGGTATGAAATCATAGTAACATACCCATCTCGGTGCTAAATACTACTCCAAATATCATTCTCAAAATCTCAAGAAAAATCCACTTTAAAAGTAATCTAATGGTTTATAATGAAAACCAACTATAAATCTATAATCTGAATCTGTAAAGTGGATTTCAAATCTATTCTGAGACCAAAAGGTCAAATCTTTCTCAATAATCTAAAAATATTCTAATCATGGGGTGCTTATAGCACAACAATTCTTTGAATAACAATATTTAAATAGGGTTTAATGACCCATGTATTAATCTCAAGATAAAACATCTAAAAATTCATTCTTGATAACATAAACACTCACAAATCATCTTAAAATATGAAAATTTCAGCAATGTACATAAAAACATAAACATACTCATGTAATTCAATTTCTAAATCACTGAAAATCTCATAATCTCATGAATAACAATATAGGGTATAATCCTAAACTTCAAATTCATAGGAAAACATATAAAATCAAATAACTTTCGTAATAAAATCAAGTTTTGGGCACAAGGACGAAAGGATTGTCCTTGTTCATAACCCCATATACCTTAATTGATTCCTAGATGGAGAAACCTTGAATTTTGGATTCATATTGAGTTCTTGATAATGGGTTCTACATTATCTTGCTTTGGGAATCCTCAATTTGAAGCTTTCTTGAAGAATCTATGGAGGAATTTGATTTCTTAGAGAAGAGGCTTTTGATTTCTAGGGTTTTTCTTTTGAAGAGAATAGTGAAAAGTAAATATGATGATCTTTGAATGGGTTAAATTCTCTGTTATCCACGGCCACCGTGAATGGGTTAAAAGACCAAAGAGCCCTTTTTAAACTTCAAGTTAGAACTAAAAAACGCAATATTTTTCCTGATTTGGTTAACCACCGTGATGAGCCACAATTGCGGTGGCTCACTGAAAAAGGACGAATGAGAACTGGGTGCTCACCGTGATGCGCCACAATCATGGTGCCCCTTGGATTTCCATTTAGGCCCTTGGCTTGACGCGCCAAAATCACGAAGTCTCGCTAAAATGGGACAATTAGGAAAATGGGCTTCTCTGTGATGTGGGGCAATTACAGAGGGTGAGTGAAATTTGACAACTGTGGATTTTTCCTTCTCCACGATGCGCTGAGAGTCCAGGTGGAACACTGTTTTACTAAAAACGCTCTAACTTCTTCACCGAGTGTCAGAATTGGGCGAATTTGATATCGATGGAAAGCTTATTAAATTTTCCACATAATAAAAAGTTTAAATCTTGAAAATACCACATGAAAAATATGATATTTATATTTGAAGTAAATTCTTGACATTCTAGGGATGAATTTAAGCTGGAAAAAGTATGGGTTATTATAATATCTCCCCCTTGGGAGCATTCATCCTCGAGTATGGCTAATTAGACTAAAATTACTAAAGAATCTGAGGATATAAGCTATCATGCACAACTAAAATAAACTGTATGACTAAATCCCAATGTAGTGGGCTACTGAACTGATCTGTGAGTGCATAAATTTACATGAAAATAACTCTATAGATGAGATAAAAATGAGAGCATAAACTTATGAGTAACCTTTATTTTAGGCTGGATCTAATTTTGTGAGAAAAAGAATGAGAGGTTTATGACATAAAAACTCGAGGTATTACAATGTCTCACTTATGGTAATTTTTTTAGAGAGGGTTGGGTACCAAGGTGAGTCTGAGTACTGCTTTTTATCTGCAGATAGAGGGTAAGTAGAGAGAAATTGCGAGGATATGCTTCGAGCATGTGTGATTGATTATGATAAAAATTGGGTTAAGCATCTACCTTTGGTGTAGTTTGCTTACAACAATAGCTATCATTCTAGTATTGGTATAGTCCCTTTTGAAGATTGTATAGTAAGAGGTGTGGATCTCATATTGGTTGGTTTAAGATTCGTGAGGTGGACATATTTGGTCCCGACTTGGTTTACTAGCTTATGGTGAAGGTGAAGGTGATTCGAATAGGCTTAAAGTCCTATGTAGATGTTAGGCATAAACACTTGGAGTTTGAGGTTGGGGATAAGGTTTTCCTAAAGGTATCTCCCATGAAGGGAGTAGTACGGTTTGGTAAGAAGGGAAAGATCAGTACTGGTATGTGGGCCCCTATGTGATTTTATGGTAAGTTGGTCATGTTTTTTATTTGCTAAATTGCCTTCTAGCTTGAGTTTGGTTTATCCAGTCTTTCAAGTTTCTATGTTGAGAAAGTGCATTGGTGATACTTCTTCGATTGTTCCTTTAGAAGGATTAGATCTCACTGATTCTTTATCTTATAAAGAAGTCACGGTTGAGATCTTAGATAGGCAGGTTCCTCAGTTGTAGACCAAGGATGTGGCTTCGGTTAAGGTTCTTTGGTGGAACCATTAGGTGGAAGAAGCTACTTAGGAAGCAAAAGAGAAAATAAAGTCCAAATATCCATATTTGTTTTTTGCTCTTGGGATTCATGCAGAAGGTATGTGTTTTTAACATATCTTTGTTTTCAGAGTTTGTTAAAGGAAGGATTTATATCTTTTTCTCTTTGTTTTTGAACTTTGTTAAAGATTAGAAATATGTTTGATAACATAATGCAATTATCTTTTGTGTGTGGTTAACCCTACCTTGTCCGTCATTTGGGAATAAATGTTCCTCAAGGCGGAGACTGAAACACCCTTGTTTCTGGACCTTATACAATTTCCACAAATTCTGATTTCTAAACTTAATACGACTCATGGGTACGAGCCATATGTTGGGGTACAAATGGTTTGGTTTGATCATATATTGACCAGTGTTGGTTGGTGAGAATGTATTTGGTTACTAGAATGGGTACAACTTAGGGTCATAAGTCGTATTAGATCTAAGTACGAGTGATTCACCATGAATCATAAGCCAGGGTACAAATTGTACTAGGGACTCGTATGGTAGGCAGTGTCCAATCTTCCAGGTGTTTAACTCTGCCAAGGATATGGGTCATGGATACCATTCGTATGATGTGGTTACAACTTAGTTGGATGAGTTTTATACTGGACAATGTTTGGTCTAAGGGTGGAGGTTCAGGATACGAGTGATGGATATTGATTGTATCAGAGGGAATAACTCGTGTGGGTCAGTAGTATCCCTACGATGGGATTTTGGTGCAACTTAATGGGGGTATTCTGGACATTTCCCCACTTATCCTAACAGGTTCCCATGACTTCTAACATACTTGGGAGGTTATTCATACTATCATTCTATTCATTAACACTTAGAAACTCTTCCTAAATACTCCATAATTCTCTCAAGAGTTTTCGAGTAAGTGGAGCCAGGGTTTCAACAAAAGGATCAATTTGGGGCTTATCTTGGTGATTTTTTTCTGTCATCATCTTGGATTAAGGCATCTTCTATTTCCTCATTTTTAATTTTACTAAAAGGCATGGTTTATATGAATGTTTTCATGGTTTTACTATTACACGATTTTGGCTTGCAAATATTATTTTCGGAGTTTTGATGTTAAATAATTGGTTATGGTTTCCCATGGTTGTAAATATGCTTTTATATTCATTAATGTGGTTTTGGGTAATTGGATTGAATAGGAATGGTTTATTTGTAATTGGAATTGGTTTTGGTCATATTATACTCCCAATGTGTTTGACAAAATACTTATAAAGATATGTTCATTGTGTTGACTTCTTTTAATGGAACTCTTCAATGTTTTAAACCTTGAAAAGGAATTATGCATGGTCTAAATGGTTTGAAAAGGCTAAAGGCTAATTATTTATGCTAGTGGGTAACATGAAAGTCTCCTAAGTAGTTTAATATAGTAAATAGAAGAGCACCTGAAAGTCCCCTTAAACCTAGAAATGGTTTTCTATGGATAATAATTGCAAGTAATGGTTGGTATGATGATACCACTATTAATGTCCTTGGTTAATAAATGGATAATGGTTTGGTTATTTGAAAATTAGTTTTAATTGGGTAATAATGGAGGGACGTGTAGCTAAGCCGTGAAAGGTGGAGGTCCCATAGAAACTCATATTTGCTGACATGAGGTTGGTCTTAGTGACAGTATGCATGATGTCACACTTTATTTTTGGGATGTACTAGTCATCCCATGGGATACTTTCCTGGTCGTAGGGCTACACGCACTGGGATGGCAAAACCACACAGCCCTAGTAAAAGTTTAAAGGCATGCTAAACCCGATCCCCTTTTCCCAGCAGGGTTATATATATATATATGTTTGGTTGTGTGAATTTGTATAGTTTTACTTAGTTTTGTAAATACCATCAATTTATCCTTATCCTGAGATCATGCTAGTGGTCACACACTAACCCCATCTATTGGAGATTGTATACCCACGCTATGTAGGATTCGACTGTTCTACTCTTCCTACGTAGTGGTTGAATCGGGATCAGCATTTGGACTGAAGTGGTGAGAATCCATCCTTTCAAAAGGCATTATTTCATGTTATGGATATTTTTAGACATTTTGGTTTTCTTTTGGATATTGGTTTTGGCTATGGTTAGGGGCATTTACCAACCAAATTTCATTACTCTTTTGGTTAAAGGATTTGTTGTACTTCTATTGGTTAGAATGGGTGGGATCGATATGTGTGTCACCTTGGCATTAGAATAGGCTGGGAGTCTGGCATCATCAGACATAATTTCTCACTATTCCATCGTATTTTATTTTGGGACTAATTATATTATGTTTTGGTATGTATTTGTTTATGGCCTGGATTATGACCTTGTTTGATGTGCTTTGGTATGGTTGGATTATGGTTGGACTCGGTTGGGTCGGTCATGATTGTGATCTATTCAATGGTGTATGTAACGTGCTTTGTGTAGAAACTTGCATTATGTGTATTCATTGTAGTATTAGCTTGAGTGTCTTGCTTGTAGTAGAAGTTTAGAGTCTCCTCTACTTATGATTCTTAGAGTAAAGAGTATTTCGAGGACAAATAAGGCTTTAATTGTGGGGTGGTGATCTGAGGTGGATTTATGCATCTCAGTTTAGTACCCTAGCTTATTTAGCCTTATTTTGAGGGCAACTTGTGTTCTTAATATGTTAATGATGATATAATTGAGCATATAAGCATTTAAATATTTAATTACAATGTTTAAGGTGTATCTCAAACAAGTTTGTACTTAGTTTGGTCACTTAGAGTTCAAATAACAAAACTAGAGTTACTATCTTAAACTAGGTGTCTAACTAGTTGATCTCGATGGATTATTGTGAGTGTAAGTTTCTAAGATTATTAATGTTTAACTATGTGTGGAACAACTTATTTATAGTGTTTAAAGTTCAATCTAATCAAGCCAAGAGTCAAACAATAGTTGAAGATTAAAATGGGCAAAACAAGTTCTTAGCTTAAGTTTCTAGTTCATTGTTGTGGATGTTGTGTTGTTTAGATCTTTAATCCGTGGTATGTTATTATATAGGATGCTTGGTGATTTGATTATGATGATATATGTATGATTAAAAAGTTGGAAACCAGGTGGAAGTAAAGCCACAAGGCTTGGGATAGAAGGAAAAATGCTTAATACAAGTTTAGACGTCAAAAAGGTGAATTCCAGTGAGAGTATGGGAAAAGGCCCCGCGGCGTGACCCCTACTCCCATGGACTGACCCACGAGGTGCAACCCCTACTCCAATGGATTGACCCATGATGGATGACCCCTACGCCCTTGGACTGACCTTCGGGACGCAGAGGTGGCTCCCAACACGGCCAAAATTTCCCTTATATAAATAGGACACTTAAACATGATGTTAGACACCTTGGACGACTTTGAAATTAGGATAAGGGATAGAAAACACTCCAAATAGGGTTTTTATTGATTTAGTTTAGTTTATTTATGGATTTTATCATGTATTCATTTATCTTGATGACAGTTATGTCCATGAGTAGCTAAAAGCCTTTTTTCTGGGGTTAAGGACAAGAACATGATTACTATTGCTTTGAATTAATTTGGTTTTGATTGATTATCATATTTGGTTGTTTATTTATTGATACGCCCAAATTACAGCTCTCGTTAGAAAGTGTAAGCGGTCGCTGTCAAATATAGAACCTAACTGTGTTGGGTGTCGAATCCCACAGGGAATACTTGGTCACTAAGCGTTGCAATTATTAGTAGACTGTTGGTCGAAAATTCCAAGGAAAAAGGGGGGTTTTATTTATGCGTGAACTAATAGTATCAAAATAACGAATGAGATGATGTATTTAGTAAGATTTAATCACAAAGAATAATAAGTTAGGGTTATGTCCACCTTGTAGTTTCTACTTCTCTATTAACTATGAGTAACGCGGAATTTAGACATGCATGCACTTATAGAGAATCGTATTCTAATTCTAAATCCAACTGTTTCTCAACCATCAAGGATTTATTTCACTTGAACTCCCTCGAGCCTAAAGTGTATAACAATTGGTACAATTTCTCCAAGAAGTTAATCCGGTTAAGGCATTAACGTATAAATAGAGGTTGGAAGCCCTATTTCCTTGTCACACCTCTTTTCCAAACATGTAACTTTTCTATCGAACAAGTTAATGCTATAATGGCGTGTTCTCTATGTTTGCAACCATGAGAATTCAATTAAAACGAAGAGAGTAATGATATAAGTAGCATAACACATCAAGAATTCACAAACTCATATTTAATAGATAGTATCTTACAAGGTTTTCATAACCCTAACAACGAAGTTTAGCTATTCATGGATACAACAGAAATCAAAGTAGACATAATCATCATACCACAACCTAGAACAATCTTGGCGATGGAAGTGATTTTAGCGTCAAATAGAGGTTAACATTTTTCCCTCTAGCAGTTGCCCAAGTCTAGCGTGTTTCTCTGTTTCAAGACTATTATAGAATCTGAAAACTGAATAATGAAATTGTCGAATGATAATGATTAATGATGCTAAAAAATTCAGCAATAAGGTTTTTAATAGCATCCTTGTCTAATAAGTTGCTACTGCATCCTTAAGTCTTTAAAAATACTGGGTGTGACCGAGAAAAAGTTCCCATGCATCACTTTCAGTCCAAAAGTTGTCTTCCCTCTAATGTGAAGTTTTTCTTTGCTGCCCACAAGTCCACAAAGTGTTGAAATCTTCATCATTAGTACCTGAAAATCATGCTAATCACGTAGGTCAGCTCACTTAAAGGAAAATGGACTAAAAGTGCAGGAATTATATATTTTATCCTCAAAACTTAGCTAAAATATGGGTAAATTATGGTTCTTAGGGGTATAAATACGCCCAACATCACCACCCTACACTTAAAGCTTTGTTCATCCTCAAACAAAATATGACATCCACGCAAACACCTAACTAGAATTTCACAATAGCAACACAAAATTTATCCTCAAGATATGCACGACAATTATTAACAAAGAGTAGGTTTCTTGATCATCACTAGAAACAACTCTACCTCCAACATAGACTCGTTAGGATGGTTAATTCGTATCCATAAGTTAAGCCACAAAGAATCATATAACACTACCCAAAAATCATCAACCATGTGTGTCTCACACAGGATATCACCCATAATCACTCATCGTTTTGCATTTTTTGAAACATGGGTATAAGACTCTCCTTGCTCTCACTCTCACAAAGAATTCTTATATTGCAACTGATGACCATAGGCTTGCCCTTAGTGTAATGCTCCACTAATATCAGAATGCTAAGCTTAGGATCAAATAGGTCTTTACAGGTTATAATGTAGGCTAAGGGTCAGGTAGGACTATTTTGGCCAGAAATAGTGACTATGTTCCCTAAGCGCTTTAATACACTACAATATGTCATTTACACCAACTCTTAACAACCAACTCTGAACAACCACTCTACCTTCCTTTCATCTACCAACCCCTTTTCACCCATTTTGTTATTCAATCATAAACACAACTATATTATTATTTTTTTATTTGTTAATAATACTCTTTATTAACAAAAAGTATTATTAATATATTTTTGTTTTTATTTTTTTTAATTTTTTTTATTTTAACATCCCTATGATAGCCACGAATCTTTTTCACAATATTTTCAAGTACCACTACACTTTGAGGCATCGTATTCTCCATTCTCCTCTTATTTTGCCATATGATTCTACAATTTAAAGCACTTAGGAGTTTGGATCAAATTATGGTCTTGAAAAAAATGGATTAGGCTACATATGAGGCTGTCAAAGAAAATAGCTAAAGGCTCAAAGGGGATTCACTAGGACAATGTACAAAGGTAGGTAAAAAGAAGATAGACAAATTCAGGGATGCCAAAGAAATGCCTAAATCATCTCCTAAACTCACACTCTTTATTTCACTTCACACACACACCAGGCAAGTTCTAGCATCAGTCACACACAGAATATACTATAACCTCACACACATAAGGCACATGGTCAACTTAATTGGGAGCATTATAGATTCTTGACCCACAAATGAATGAATTAAACCACACAATTATCACACAGTGAGTCACACTTAGAGCCTAAATGTCTCAATAGTAATGATTTAGCACAAACTCTTGTTATAATACCATGCCGCCTATCAGAACAATTTCATGCAAAATCTAAAAAATCAAAAATTTAACTAACTAATTACGACTAATTCAAACAAATAAAAACAAGAATAAATGTAGGCAAAGAAGTACAATACAACATACAAATACCCGCACCCCACACATAGACGGGATACACTGCTCTCCGTGGAAATAAATAAGGAAAACCTGATTAGTCGGACTCCTCTTCTATGTCTGGGGTCATACCCCCTGCGTCAGAATCATCATCAGAGTTGTCCTCCACATCTGAGGCTGGCAGTCGAAGATCATTGTCAGTCGGCACGTCATCATCGAGAGGTTCCTCAAAATGTACCCCCACTCCACACATAGCCCGCACATGCTCATTAAGCGGGTAGTCATAGTCCAACTGCTGAAGCTCTGCATCAGTCGGAACATGACCCCCACTCATCATGATCAACCGATTCATGCCATATAGATGGCGAAAGAAGCTTTCATCTCGAGCATATCTCTCAGCTGTTGTAAGGTTGATGCCTTGACCAGTTTCAGGCTCTTTAGCTTTCGTGAAATCAACCTTCTTCGGGTTGTGTGGAAGCTTATGATCTGCAGGTTCCTCTTCAATGTGCTCCTTCCTTTAGATTGCAGTCAATAAATTGCCAAAGCTTAAATGGGACCTTTTGTGCAGCCTTGCTTTACGCATTGACGATTGTATAACTACACCAATGTAGATGGGAATATTCGTCATCAGAGCGTACACCAAACATACTCGATCACGTGTGATATTTGTGTACTGTGTCCCAGAAATCAAGAAAGAGTTGACTATCCTTAATCATATACGAGCTTCTCTATTCAAGGAAGCATACGGGAAGGTATTGTGCCAACCGTTATCCTTGTGACGAATCCACCGGGCCATGGACCTTATTCTGCACAGTATATGTCTGATTGCCTTGTAGGGAGGTCTATGATAAAGCTCCTTGAATGGTGCTAGATCCACAGATGGAAGGCCCAGAAAAGAGTTGAAGAACTCCGTATTCAGTTGCAAGACTTGGCCCCGAATCTTTACTTCACTTTCGGTAGTCTTTGGGGACCAATTGGCATAAAACTCTAGTGTTAGATCAAGATTGCATTCCCCCATATCTCGGAAAATGAAATCAAGATTTAGTGCCATGATTTTAGCCAAGATGCGGGGCTCGCTCTTTGCTAGACTCTCCTTCTGCATCAAATCCACGTGAACATATTTTTTTTTGTTCTTGTACCACTCCTTTCCTTCCTCCTCTAGGACCCACTTTATCTCTAAAGTGTGTCGAGGCACTTGCAAAGAGGTGGACTCAGCCTGATCTTTTCTTGCCCTTTTCTGACCTTTCTTGGAGGTGGACACTTTTTCTTTTCCTTGTCGTCCTTTTGGGGCCATTCTACCTGATATCACAATAGAGTCATATTAGCTTCATCTCAGAAGATTCAATCTAAAAACAAACAGTAATGACACCACCCCACACTTAATTTGTTGGCACAGACTAATTAAGTCAGTGATGTCGATTACTCAGACTTCATCGACATATATTTAGGTGATATGTTCCAACAACATGTTTAGCACAGTCATACTTTTATGTAATCTTGACTATCCTTTCCAACTTTATTTCATTGGATTAATGCACTTTTTGAACAAGACTACCACATAGAGATCGTACCACATAGAGAAACATGTTATTGCATAGGAATAATCACACCATCTTATGCTTGTGGTCAATTATAATTGGTATCTCGATGAACGAGTCATTCAAACATTCAAGCTTTCAACTTTCAAGATTATGCATTAACTTCACAATTTCTACTCTATAAAAATATGACAGTGTATAACAATCAAGTACAAGTCGGAAAAAAGTCAAGAACACCCACACGTATTCTTTCACTCAACTAGATGTATCATAACAAACCAACCCCATTCTTATCACCAAACACCACTTCAAAATCTAATAAATCATTATAAACGTAGCATTTTAAAAACTACGAAATATAAAAGAATAACTTACTTGGTGATGGTTCGGGAAGATGAGCTTGCAAGATTAGATGAGCAAATAGAAAAACTTTGAGAAAATTGGGGAGCTTGGGCGGCGCCTATCTTGAGCAAAAAATGGAATTCTGTTCTAAGATTGAGGATCTATTTATAGACTAAGCCATGGGTCGGGTTTGATCCATGTACAATCGGGTTAGGAGACAAAAAAGGATAAGTAGGCGGCGCCTATTGCTTTGCCTATGCTTAGCATAGGCGGCGCCTTTGTCAATGCCTAGTTTGGCATAGGCGGCGCCTTGCCTATCGCCTAGATTGTCATAGGCGGCGCCTTGCCTATTGCCTTGTTGAGACAGTGAGCATAGGCAATGGCATAGCGGCGCCTATGGTATTGCCTAGATTGGCATAGGCGGCGCCTATAGCATTGCCTAGATTTGCATAGGCAATGCCTTGTCTGTTGCCTATGTGAGGCAGTGAGCATAGGCAATGGTATAGGCCTTGCCTTGTCCATTGCCTAGATTGGCATAGGTATTGCCTTGTCCATTGCCTAGATTAGCATAGGCATTGCTTTGTCCATTGCCTAGATTAGCATAGGCAATGCCTAGCCGATAGCCTTTGCTCCATCATTCCTAACTTACCACCTTTCGCATGGCTTACTTTCAAATCAAAATTTAGGACCAATCTCTTCCTTTATACGTCTTGCACCTACACTTAATAAAAAACAACAAAAACGATTAAAAGGATGGGTTGCCTCCCACTAAGTGCCTTAGTTTTGGTTGTGGCTCGACTCTTCTATTTGAACTTTTATTTATCAAAAACAAAATCCTAGTGAAACAAACTCCTAATGATGGGTTGCCTCCCATGTAGAGCTTGATTTATTATCGTGGCACGACATAGTTATCTCAATTACTCAGACTTCATCAAGATATCTGGTGGCTCTACCGGTGGTGAAGGTTAATTCTTAAGGTCGAGGTCTAGATTCTTGTGGGCATATGAGTACGACCCTATTCCTGTCAAAACAAGATAGTTTCTTCGTACTCTTCAACATCCTCACGTTCAAAGTTCAAAAGCACAGCAGCCAATGGCTCAACAGTAAGCTGTTTCTCTAACGATAATTCCTTATCATCTTCATAATAAACATCAGCTATAGAAAACACATTCAAATATTTAGGCTGCTTCATTGATTTGCATACATCAAAATGGACCACTTCATCATTCATCCAAAATAAAAGCTCATTTGCTCTTAAATCAATAAGCACACTTCCTGTTGCGAGGAAGGGACAACCCAAGATTATGGGAACTTCAGAATCCACCTCGCAGTCCAAAATAACAAAGTCTACAGGAAAAATAAAGGTAGAAACCTTCACCAGTACATCATATAAGATACCAACAGGTCGTTTTACCGACCTATCTTCCATCACGAGTCGTATATTGGTTGGTGTAGGATCGCCCAACCCCAACTGTCTGTAAATGGATAGCGGCATCAAATTGATGCTAGCCCCAAAATCGCACAACGCCTTAGCAAAATTTAAAGATCTAACCGTGCAAGGAATAGTAAAAGCAACCGGATCAGCCTTCTTCTATACTAAAGACCTCGTGGCAATTGCACTGCAATGATGAAAATTATCTACCAGATCATAGCTTGATGCCCTTTTCTTTGTCAAAAGGTCCTTCATGAATTTGGCGTACCCTAGCATTTACTCCAATGCCTCCACCAAAGGCATATTAATAGTCAGCTGCTTCAACATAGTCATGAATTTACTGAACCTGGTATCATCAGCCTTCTTTTTCAGTCTCTGAGGAAAAGGTGGTGGTGGATTTGGAAGATTTTTCTCCACCACTTCCTTTTTATTTTGCTTCCCATTATCAATTTTTTCAGACTGCTGACGTTTAGGTGTAGTATCATGAATGTTCTCATTCTGATTTTCAACTTCTACAGAATCATCACAATCTGCTTCAATAACATTCTCTTCTATATTATCAACCACCATCTTGCCTTTGGATGGGTTTTCCAACACCTTAACACTCTTGGTAGTAATAACCAAACATGCTCCATCATTCCTTGGATTTTGCACAGTGTCACAAGGTAAAGTGCCAGCTTTTCTCTGATTGAATGCCGCTGATAGTTGACTCATTTGTTGTTCCAGTTGTTTTATTGAAGTGGAATGTGAGTCAACCAATTGCTTCATTGAGGACAAATCATTTTTTACCTCAGCTACTCCCGTGTTGGTTGCCTCCACTCCTTTTAACAACTTAGCCATCATGTCCTCCATGGACATCTTTCCAGAACCAGATGCAGCAGTTTCACGATTTCCAGGAGGAACATACAAACCACTTCTGTCATTCTTATTCTTCCAACTCCCTTGATCTCGGTCCTTGTATCCGGATTTTTCATAATAGTTTTGACCTTGGTTTCCTTGGGCATTGTCTCGGAAACCCCCCAGATTATTCAAGTAATTTGCTTCCTCTTCAGAATCAGAATTATCTCTTCCCTGCGACACAACAACTTTGACCTTTTTTGTCTTCCCTGATAATAAATGCTTGGTAAGAAGGTCCATCTGTGTTTTCATGTAAGCCATATCCTGGTCACGTTCTTCTTCTCTTCGCCTTTGTTCTGTCGTCAAGCCAATAGATACAGTAGAGCTTGCTACCTCAAAATCCCTAGTATACCAAGCTCTGCTCTGCTTTGTCATACGATCTAGCATATCACTTGCCTCAATAAAAGTAAGGTCCATGAATGACCCACCTGCAGCATTATCAACCACTGGCTTACTCACCGAGTTCAAATCCCTATATAATATTTCCATCAAGTGGATATTGGTCATCTGATTGTTTGGGCACCGCATAAGCTTCTTCTTGAACCTCTCCCATGTTTCGTGGAGAGCTTCAGTTGGAAGCTGTCGAAAATTGCTTATCTCATCTCTTAATTGTGCTCTCTTGGATGGCGGAAAGAATCTTTCTAGGAAAGTGTCTTTCAATTGCCTCCAATTGGTAATAGAGTCAGGAGTTAGCCCGTTCAACCATAGAGTTGCCTCTCCAGATAGAGACAATGGAAATACGTGCAGCCGAATCGCATTCTGTCCAACCTCTGGATTGTCAAACGCCTTGCATGTTGAGATAAAATTGATCAGATGCATATTCAGATCATCGCCTGCAAGTCCACCAAATAACCCTTTGAGTTGCAATAGCTGAATCATGGTGCTAGTGATATTGAACTTGGCTCCGAGTGCCAACGGCGGAGGAATAATAACCGTTGTGGCACCGGCCCCATCCAAATCATCATCATCATCATCAAAAGTAACCTGCACAGCTCGGCGTTCAGGTCTCATTCTAGCTTGACGATCTCTGTTGATATTCTTGTTCACTGGTGTAGCCACCTCATCTGCACGCCTTGGGTTTAATAATTCATCATTACCCAGATCCTCATCATCAAGATTTGTTGCCCGACCTGGGTTATCAGCATTCTATTGATTTACTTGTGCGGCTGCCAGTGCAGCTAATCTAGCCTGCTCCAGTTGAGCAGCCCTTCTTTCAATGTCTCATTGTGCATCCATTCTGCCAATAAGATGTGGCTCAGGATTTATAGGTAGTAATGGCTGACCAGAACTTCGTGTATTTGGCATGCACTCCACTAAACCTGAACAAAACAAAAACAACAAACAAAAAGTAAAATTATAGAATCTTTGACCAAAGGGTCTATTAACTATCACAAACTTAGTTGACAACCGTATTCCCCGACAACGGCGCTAAAATTTGATACGCCCAAATTACATCTCTCGTTAGAAAGTGTAAGCGGTCGCTGTCAAATATAGAACCCAACTGGGTTGGGTGTCGAATCCCACAGGGAATACTTGGTCACTAAGTGTTGCAATTATTAGTAGACTGTTGGTCGAAAATTCCAAGGAAAAAGGGGGGTTTGATTTATGCGTGAACTAATAGTATCAAAATAACGAATGAGACGACGTATTTAGTAAGATTTAATCTCAAAGAAGAATAAGTTAGGGTTATGTCCACCTTGTAGTTTCTACTTCTCTATTAACTATGAGTAACGCGGAATTTAGACATGCATGCACTTATAGAGAATCGTATTCTAATTCTAAATCCAAGTGTTTCTCAACCATCAAGGATTTATTTCACTTTAACTCTCTCGAGCCTAAAGTGTATAACAATTGGTATAATTTCACCAAGAAGTTAATCCGGTTAAGGCATTAACGTGTAAATAGAGGTTGGAAGCCTTATTTCCTTATCACACTCTCTTTTCCAAACATGTAACTTTTCTCTCGAACAAGTTAATGCTATAATGGCATGTTCTCTATGTTTGCAACCATGAGAATTCAATTAAAACAAAGAGAGTAATGATATAAGTAGCATAACACATCAAGAATTCACAAACTCATAGTTAATAGCTAGTATCTTACAAGGTTTTCATAACCCTAACAACAAAGTTTAGCCATTCATGGATACAACGAAAATCAAAGTAAACATAATCATCATACCACAACCTAGAACAATCTTGGCGATGGAAGTGATTTTAGCGTCAAATAGAGGTTGACGATTTTCCCTCTAGCCGTTGCCCAAGTCTAGTGTGTTTCTCTGTTTCAAGACTATTACAGAATCTGAAAACTGAATAATGAAATTGTCGAATGATAATGATTAATGATGCAGAAAAATTCAGCAATAAGGTTTTTAATAGCATCCTTGTCTAATAAGTTGCTACTGCATCCTTAAGTCTTTAAAAATACTGGGTTTGCCTGGGAAAAAGTTCCCATGCATCACTTTCAGTCCAAAAGCTGCCTTCCCTCTAATGTGAAGTTTTCCTTTGCTGCCCATAAGTCCACAAAGTGATGAAATCTTTATCATTAGTACCTGAAAAATATGCTAATCACGTAGGTCAGCTCACTTAAAGGAAAATGGACTAAAAGTGCAAGAATTATATATTTTATCCTCAAAACTTAGCTAAAATATGGGTAAATTATGGTTCTTAGGGGTATAAATACGCCCAACATCATTTATCCTTGATATAACTATTTTAAGGATTTGTAACCCTTATAATACATCCATTGTCGTCTTTGTGAGCCTTGAAGGGGAAATAAAAGGATAGAACGTGGGGATAAATAGAGCAAGGTTATTACTCTTTTATAAAATAAGGGATTTGAATTAGAATCTAGGATAGGGATATACCTAGAAGACTTGTTTGGTTCACTTGCAGGATGACATCTTAATGGATTATTGTATCCCCATTCAATGATGTAGCTGTAATGTCCAGTTGGCAGAAGATTAGAGGTCGGTAGACCATGATCATATGATAAACCCTACGAATCAACAACCAAGATAAGTAATCTAACCAATGATGTTCAATATCTTAGTATGATTGTTTACAATGCTTTAACCCTGGGTATCTCCTTATTAATCGTCCAAGCAATTTACTTTTACGCACTGTCTACTTTACTTTTAGTTTATAAATCATAAACTCTTTTGGTTACGTTGTACTGGTTAATCTCAATTGTGAACTAAAATTCGATAGTTATTTAACACTAGTCCCTGTGGGATCGATACTTGGCTTCTAAAGGACTACTTTACTACTTGGTTAGACCATATACACTTGCGTGTGCACTTTGGCGCAATACATAACATCTATAACTAGGATCATAAAATAGATAATTTAGAGCTCTAGACAATATTTATGCAGTGAAAATGAATAAGGCAGGAGAAAAGGATCACCCTACTTTACTCTTTTAGTAGAACGAAAAAAGCTAAGTGTTGACCATTTATCATAATAGAATATCAATTATTAGTCAATAGTCTCCATATCTTATCCATCACGTTGGAATCAAAACCTTATTTCTACAAAACCCTCCGCAGAAAGTTCCATTCTATTTTGTCACATGTCTTAGCCATGTCTAACTTAATTACCACATTGAAAGGTTTTCCTTTGAGTATAATATCAGAAAAAATTTCCTGAGCAAGAAGAATATTTTCAGTGGTACTTCTACCTTTCACAAATCCAGGATGATTTAGAAATAATCCTAGGTAAAACCCCTTCAACTCTATCACGTAGAACCCTAAAAATCACTTTATCTAAGAAATTGCTCACACTAATTGGTCTTATATAAACAAATAATATAAAAGATGATTGAACTATATCTACTTTTGGTATTAGAACCAAATTAGTACGATTGAGAATTTGGGATAAGTATATCCTTAAAAGAAAGCTTTCACCACCTTTCACACATCTATAAAAACTATTTCCCAATATTTTTCAAGAAATGACTTTTAAAACCATTAGGGCCATATGTACTTTTACCATTCAGTTCAAAAAAATATTTATGACTTCTTCTATCGATGGAAAAACATTAATTAAAGCACTAGTGTCTTCTAAAACCAAGTTTGGGATATGATTCAATAGAGAGAAATCAGTATCGGTGCTCTTTCCTGCAAACTGATCTTGAAAGAACCTCACGTCCTCATTAGTAACCTGATTAGCTTCTCTAATCCATATATCAGCCCTATAATTTTCTAGAATAAATAATCTTTTCCTTCTGCCTTTGACTACGTTGTGAAAGAATTTAGTATTCTTTTCACCTTTACAAAATCATTGAATCCCAACTTTTTACTTCCATAATTCTTCTTCAAATTGAATATACCTTTTTAGCTTTTCTTGTGGTCTTTGAAGAACCATTCCATTCTCAGGATTAGGGGTTTCCTGAAAGAGTTGTTCTTTTAGTGTAACAATTTCCCTCTGGATCAATAATTTCCTAAGGATATCACCAAAACTTTCTTTGCTCCATCTAGATAGAGCAATTTTGATCTTCTTATGATTTTGCTTGAGGCTAATAAAAACATCTTCTTCATCACCAAAATTCTAATTTTCTAACATAACTTATTGAAAATCAGCCTTCGCAGTCCAGAAATTGAGTAACCTAAAGGGTTTTTTGATGTTATTAGACTGATTTCTACAATATAGTAATATAGGAGCATGGTATGAACCTGTTTTGGCTAAATATTCCATATCAAATAATGTAATACCCCATACTTCTACTAACTTAAATCCGTCCCAAAAATGTCAAAGACTAGTTTAAAAAATGAATCCACTTTTATACATGTGGTATTTTTAAGATTTTCACTTTTTTTTCATGTGGAAAATTCAATAAGCTTTCGATCGATACCAAATTTGTCCAAATCTGACACCCGGGCAAAAAGTTGGAGCCTTTTTAGTGAGATAGTGTATTACCTGAGCCATCAGCGCATCGCGGAGCTAGCTCAACTGGCAATTGTCAATTTCCAGTGTTGCTCCGGGATAGTGGCGCATCGTGCCAAACTTCCAGGCCTCAAACAAGGTGCCAATGTGATAGCTCCGCGTCGCGCCACCATGCAGATTCCCAATTGTCCAGTTCCAGTGACTTGGCGCGATAGTGGCGCGTCGCACCAAGGATGAAAATTAGGAAATTTTCACAAGAATTAAAATACGTGTCCAAGGGTTAAAATGGTCAATTTTCCTACCCTATATATGCTTAAAAACACGAATTTGAGTCCCCATTACACCAAAATATACTCTATTCTCTCAAAATCCTCTCAAGAACACATTAGGGTTTTTCATAGAAGATTCAACTTCAAGAATTTCCTCGGTCAATCTTTGTTTATTTACGAACCAAGGTATGCATACTGTTCATTCATGGACTCCTTTCGTCCATGAAGCCCAAGAATCTCTTTTCTAAGTTCAAGTTTATGGATTTCTTTATGAATTTCATGTTGGGTTTATTTTGTTTATTCTAAGAATGATCAATTGAATTCAAATCCATGTTGGGTGATCAATGTTATGTGAAATTGATTTGTATAGATGTATATTCATGTGAAGCTATGATTAAACCCTGGGATGATGAAATTAGATGTTAAATTATGATGTTTAATTGTTGTATAATATTGTCTACATATATTATGCCTACCATGTGTTTAATTAAGTGCCTATGTGAAGAAAAAGTATCCAACTAGCATGATATTATGAAATCTCCATTTATGTTCAAGTTTATGCATATCACATGTTTGATGAAGTGTTTCAATATATGAATTATGAATTGTGTTATTGGTCATGTGTTCAAGTAAGCCGTGCTATGTCAATTTCTTTCCATCGAGTCTTGGGGGTACTTGTACCCGACAATTTAGCTGTGTGCCTAAAGCTATGTCAAGTTTTCACAATAATCTCAGTCAAGCCATGATCAGTAGAATTTAGTTAGTCTTATGACTCAGGAAATCTCAGTAAATTCAGTATCCATCAAATCAGTCCTACTCAGTAATCTCAGTAATCTCAGTACCTGCAGTATTCCTAGTAATCTCAGTAACTTTAGTACCCTCAGTCAGTCTTCAGAACTCAGTACATTTCATCAGTCAAAGAAACTCAGTAAACTTAGTTTAGCTCCGATAAATAATACCATTAGTATCAGCTCAGTTCAGATTATTACTTTAGTTCAGTTAATCAATTCAGTGTCTTTCAGATGGGAGTAGGATTCAGCACCAACTGAGCCTAGGGATGGGGACTCACCTTCTAGATAGGACTAAGATCCCTAAGTTCTAGAACTATGTAGCCAGCATAGGTACGAGATGTCACCTATTAGATAGGACTAACATACTCAAGGATCACCCATTAGTATATTTAAATGTATAGGACTAATCCTAGGGGTCACCCGCTAGATTAGGACTAACTCTACAACACTTATCTTTATCAGTGGCACGGTACTGACACCCTTCCAACTAGGGTAACAAGTTGGACCCTAGTTATCTTAGTATGGGGCATGTCAGTTAGATGATTACCTCCCACAATTTCATTTTTCAGTCTCAATCTTAGTCTCAGTAATAGAACTCAGATAGTTCTACAGATTTTAGGACTGTCAGATACAGTCACTCAGAAATAGTACGGAACTTGGCTAGTTCCATTAGATTCAGGACTGTCAAATAAAGTCACTCATGTTATCGATTATATCAGTTACCCAAATTTATGTTTTCAATATTTAGCTTCAGGACTGTCAGAGACAGTCAACCAGACTACTTCTTCTTAATCAGAACTGTCAAACACAGTTATTCATGTATCAGTAACATAGTATCAGTCCCTCAATTATTCAGTATCTCAGTATTCGCCAACTCAAATATTAGTAAATCCATGTTATTAGTAAACTCAGTAGTCAGAACTCAATCTTCAGTCCTATTACGACATCGGATACAGTTAAGCATGCATGCATGTATTCTTACGTTCATGTTAGTCAGTCAGTTAGTATTGTTCATGCATATGAACCCTTTGCATTCAGCCTACCTCACTTGCATACTAGTACATTCAAAGTACTGGCGCATTTGCAGTATGGTGTCTTATACCATAGGTTTAGAAGCACGAGCTCCAGAGAACCAGTAGCATCCTAGTTCAGCAATCAGAGTTAGATGTGAGTCCTCATCCTTTGAGGACATGATGATTTCATTACTGATTTTGTTTTCAGTTTATTTCAGTAGTCGGAGTTAGTTGGGGACATGTCCCATCAACTCCGTATTTAGACAGTTTAGAGGCTTTCAGACTATAGCATGTTAGACAGTTATTTCATATTTGCTTTGGTATTTTTATACCGTTTTCAGACATTGTTTATTAGATTTTCATTCAGTTTTGAACCTTATGGCCATTCAGTTCATGTTTTCGTATTTTATAGTATATCATGCATTATATAGGTACAAATATCAGTCATGGGTTAGCTTGTGGTCATTCGTGGTCATAAGCACCGTGTAGCGTTCCGGGTACCAGATTCGGGGAGTTACAAATAAACCAAACATTCCCAAAAATTCCTAGTTCTCAAACAGCCTGTCTAGTTTCTTAAAGTTGCATTTATTATTGATACTTCCATTTGAGCAGTCTCTTAAAGATCCATTCATTATTGATCCTTCTATTCGACCAAGTAAAGGAGATACCTTTGAAGTTAAAATCCATATGATCACAGGACTTTATACAAAAAGCAAAGTTTTTATATTCTTGTGGATAAATAAAGAGGCCCTCTATCTTCTCCTCGTTACTAAGGATGACATTAAAATTATCGCTACTAACCAAGAAAGATTATTATTCATATAGACTAAATTTATATCTTCCCACAGGTTGAGTCTCTCGTGAGCATCACATTAGCATATGCTACTGTAGTTACCAGTTGATGACAGTTTCTAGGAAATCCAAATACAGCGACAACTGCTGCTCAGTATTAGAACTATCAGTCACATTAATTTGGTCCTTAATAAAAATCCAAATCTTACCATTGATATTATAATTCACATATTGCATTCCAAGCTTTCTCTTATATCTTTGAATTTGATAGACTCTTTGAAAAGGCTGCATCAAAGCAATAATGAAAAATCTATGTAACATTTGAATTCTATGAAATGAATTCTGTGTTCTTACAGACCTCACATTCCAAAATAAAGCTTTCAAATTCATTTTGTATTGGATTTGGTACTTCTTTTAGGATTTACCCTGTTAACCCTTATTCCACTTTGTTCTTGATTTTGTTTTAGTTTGTTTTAGGTGACAAACCAGCTTCCTAAAACACCTATTCTTCAATCCGTTGCTTTTATTCCTCTTTCAACTCTTCTACCTGGTGTGTTTGAACATCTTTATCTAATAACTTTCCATCATAAATCAACTGGTGAGAAACTAAATCGTGCAAAGTCTTCAAAGGACTTGTTTTCATGCCTATTGTTGTTATTTCTTGATAACCTCCCAATTTACATCCTTCTGCATTCAATAGTAATACTTTCTCATTTGAAACCTCCGGATAAGATTGTACCATATTGTCATGGTTATGAAATTTCATTATTCTGTCAATCTGCAAAGGCTCTTAGTAAGTAGCAAATGATAAATCTTGGCTGTCATCTTCCATTCCTTGAGATACCAGATTAACCTTTTATTTGTTAATAACAGGTACCAACTGACTAACTGGGACGGAGTTGTTTGTCACAAAAGTCTTATCTTCAACCCCCTTCTCTTTGTAACCAAATTTCTCTTTTGCATTATTGTTATAAGTGAGTGCAACATCATTAACATCCTCCTTGTTATCTACTAAAATTTCATTAATTGTGGTGGTCTTTTTAGTAGTTCTTGGTTCATTTGAAGTGGTTTCATTGAGGATTGGTACTGCATTAGTAATATTTGTAATAACTACTTCCTTAACACCCTCAGTGCTGTCTGCTATTTAATTCATTAACTGTGGAGGTCCTTGCAGATATTCTTAGTTCATTTGAAATGGACGCATTGAGATTTGTTACTGCTTTATATTTTGTTCTGTTACTATTCCTTGATTGCTGAACCTTACTACCACCTCTTGATGGACTTGTAGAACCTAATTTGGTATTTTAATCAGTCTGTATATCATTCTCCTTTTGGGGCTTAATGCCTTGATCAGACCTATTAGATTCCTTATCCTTGGTAGTATCTTCTTCAGGTAATTTTCTTTGCAGAACATCAAAAACTTTACAATATTAATCCCTCTTTTACCCTGATTCATCCCATCATTCTCCTTAATTAAGTTGGAAGTGCCTTGTTAAGCTTAAACCCCCTACTGGTAGGATTCCATTGTGATAAACCTAAGAACAAGCGTTACCAAACTATTAAGCATTAGCTCTTTTAATAATTGGATGAAAGTAGTTTTGCACATAAAAAATAAAATAACTTCTTAGGTGTATAGGAATCAATAATTTCACACGATAAATTTATATAGTTAAAACACAGAAAAATGTCTAAAATGTCTTTCCCTTATTGGAAATGACATAAAAATATCCTTCATCCATCTTTGGGCTCTATAATGTTCTTCACATCCATTTATGGGATCCAAAATGACCTTCACATCCACCTTTGGGCTCCAAAATGCCCTTACATTAATAACCACAATATTTAATAAAACAAGATTTCATTAGTGAAGTGTCAACTTTTCTTTGATTAAAAAGAATTTAAACCCTACCAAAAGCTAATAGATCCATCCATATTATCTTGAAGTTCTAGTAAGCTTCGACAAATTTAATAACCCTTTTAGAATCGACCTATTTAGATATATTTTTTAGATTTTAATCCTACTAAGTGATTGACACCCACTCTAAAATTCTTAAATTAGACCAAACAAGTAGCTTTTGAGAGTGATTAATGCGTACAAATTGTTGACGATATACATGCTTGAAGGAAAATTTTCAATTAATTAATTGATACTTGTATCAAGGATCTTTAATTTAGGAGGAAAGTTTTTAGTTAAGTTATTCATATATTAACAAAAAAAATATATCAAACAAGGTGTTAATACTACACAAGACTAATGCATGCATTATTTTTATTATACACTCTACCAAATGACCCCTTACTGTTTTTACCTAAACTCATTGAAATATTTTTAGTGAAATTGTTTTCCCATAGCTGCAATACTTTCTGTTCCATATACCTCAAAACTAAATTCCTCATCCTAAAATGTAAAACGCATAAAACTAATTACACACAATCTACCATAGATCCAGAATTTCCTTAGTCTAGTTTGAGATCTTTTTTCGCGTATTCAGAGAAATTAAATATGACCCATAGAATTCAAATTCTCACGAAATCAAGAAATAATAAAATTAGACAAAAAAAACCAGAGTAATGATATTTAAGTATATTAGTATATACTTTTCATTGCAAGATCCGAAATCATAAAGAAAAAATTTAACATACAAAAAATGTTCATGTGTAATTTTTAACAAATATATATATATATATATATATTAATTAATTAGGAATAAGTATAACAATTGTCCATAAGATCAAACACAAAAATAATGAAAAAAATAATAAAAGAAAAAATAGGGTATTTAATATTTTAATTAATTCAATGGGATCAATGAAAAGTTGACACGTTATTAATATATATTTTTTAATTTAATATTGAATTTGTTTAAATAAGGGCATTTTTGAGTCTAAAGGTGGATGTGAAGGACAGTTTGAAACTTAAAGATGGATGAAGGACATTTTTATACCATTTTCAATAAGTGAATACGTTTTAGACCCTTTTCCATTAATAACACATTGAAAGTTTTTGGCGAGAGGAAGGCTGGGTCCAAATGTAGTGGAATGATTTAGTGGGGAAGGGAGTTTGTGTAACATGTCAAACTTCCAATTCATTTTGCTCCTAACAGAAACTGAAGCAATATGTATTATGGATAGACATTAGCCAAATGTATTTTCAACCATTTGTAGACAATCATTTTAATCGCAAACCATAAGCAAATACATATATACATGATTATGTGACAAATTATGATTTGTAAATTATTTTTTTGTGAATATAATAAGTATTAAGTATAATCACCACACTCATTGTTTCCGTATAAGTATACCAACTTAAAATAATTCGTTAGCCTGAGTCTAGAATGATGCACCGTCGCTACTAACATATTGTTTAGCCTGACGGACCAACATAGTTTGATACATTATCGCGACTAATATATCATTTAGCCTGACGAATCACCATACATAGTTTGATGCACGTCGCGACTACCCTCATCGTTTACCTTGACGGACCAACATAGTTAGATACCCTCATCGTGGCTTATAACGTATGTTTTATCCCCAGGGACCAACGACGTAACTTGATGCACCATCGTCACTAACATGTAGATTAACTTACCGTTTAGCATGATTAACCAAGTAATTGTTGCATTATTCTTAGCATAATTTCATGATTGACCATTTCCCCTTTCTCAGAACGACCACTGGACAAGATTTTTATTTGCTTTGTCTAACATCTTTAATTGTCAACTAAATGTGATTTATTTATAAATACATAAAATCATAACGTCTTCAGTGCCATTATTTTCGTTGAATTATTGCATTTTTTACGTCCACAAAAGAATGTGTTTGAACATCAACTAACAGGAATAATAAAGTAGGTCCATGTGCTTAGAGAATGCATATGGTGGTCGACGTCGTCATTTCTAATAGTCATAAATCACCATATGATATAGAGTGCTCTGTACACGATAAGCCGTTAGACAGCAATGGAGCCCCATGTGCCTGTAGTTCACATGATTTGACATTTTTAAAAATAATTAAGGTACATGGGACTGGATTAATATCATAATCAAATATTCAAGTATATATATAGCTGCTTAGCAATATATATATACATAAAGTCGAATTATAGTTAAGTTATTCTTAATCTGTATCATTGAACATAAGTCTTAATCATATGCGTCATTAATTTGGATAAACTATCTGTGTTAATATGATTAAAAACTAGTTTCATCATATGAAAGCACTGCCTACTTAAGAACACTCCCATAAGAAAAGCTAGCTAATGAGTTATGACATAATAGTTTATAGAACAAACTTCTTTGTGGATTAGACGATTAGTAGTAGTAGAAACACTTGATTAACTAAAATTTTGGGTTTCGACCAGCTAGATAGTAATTGTGTTGCCGACAAATTATAGCTAGAGTGCTTTCCATTTTAAGAATTTGCTGTGCCCTATCCTTTTTTTCAGCGATGACACACCATTAAATGAGACACATGCAAAAACCAACAAGTGTAGAGATTTAAAGAAATGTGTAAAAAGTGTAAGGCATTAATTAATTATTGGTGCTGAGTATTAACTATTGTGAAGAAAATAAATAAGACGGGCATGTATGGAAGCAGATTGAACATCTCGTTTATGTGTTCTGTAAATATATTTGACACAACTGGATTTAGCATAGCTTGACACAAATTTTGCTTTTTAGTGGCATTTTAGGAATTAACACACTTAGTACGGATGGGTTGGTAACTTCACAATTTTTTGGTTGTAAAGAACATTTATGTCATTCTGTGTAAACCTCATTTGAAGTTATCAATTTCAGGCTAGGCTAGTCTAAAGTGAAATCAGAGCAAAGTATGATCTAGAATGTTAAGAATTATTTATTTTATGTGGACTTAACATTAATTTTTTTATCACGTTAAAGTAAAACGGGTTAATGTTATTAGTTGGTGGACAAGACACAGACTGTGTATTCATGCGGATTTCATATGATCCTGTATCCATTTTATATTATTGGTGTGGACTGAAAATAGTGTTGGCATGTAGTAGACTTGTGAGCCCATAATGGGGGTGCACTAGGTTAAGACTTTTAAGTCTATAACTATAAGGCTAGGTCTCCTCTCATGGCTTTAACAAAAGACATATTCCCATAAGCTGCCAGCCATCATAAGTAAAGGTCTTCGATTACGTGTTTCAATGAAGGACAAAGGTACACACCTTATTTTTTGCATATTTCGTTACTTTATAGGTGTTCTTGATTTATGTGAATTTGTGGTGTGTTTCTACGTTAATATAACATTTGGTATCAAGAGCTTTTCACAAAGATCTTGAACCCTATGACCGAGTGCTATGATGTATGTTTCGAGAACCTCGATATGGTCGTAATTTAATTTTCTTTTCCGCTGAGTTTTTCGATGATAAAGTTTGAAGTAGAGATGTTAATTGATGTTATGACTAAGTAAATACGACGTGATCTATTAACGTTGAAACTCTATACAGCTCGTAGATTGATCTGGATCCAATTTGTATGAATCTTCATTGTCGCTTGCTTAATAGACTGCAATATTTGAAAGACAGCTGATTTAGTATTGAGATGGTTACTAAATAGATTATTTGGAACGTGTATGGATCTCTGTTTTTTCTTTTCTTTTTTCTTTATGGATTATAATATGCTCTTAATGAAACTTCTTTATAAATTTTGTTGGTTCTTTGAATAATTGGCAAAGCCGTGAAAGATGAAATAAGTGGAAGTTGTTGATATCATCAGAAATTTATTTTACTAGAAAAAACACGTGTTTGAGAAATTATAGAAATCCATTGTTGTTGAGTTGAATTGTGCTTGAGCTGTGCAAGAATTTTATAAGCTAAGTTTCGGCATACCTTTAAGCTCATGTGATAACACATGTAGCTTGAAAAGATAAAGCTTGTTAACACCTTTACGTGCAACTATTCGGTTAACAATTGCACTGGCTTAACATAAGTTGTAGATAGAGTACCAGATTAGACATAAATTGTTAAACATAATATCAATTTGTAGGCTCCACAATGTCATAAGATATCAAGCTCTTCTCAAGTTTACTGCTGAAATTATTCTGAGTCAATATTAATTTTCTATTTGTTCTAACTGACTTGGAACATCTCAAAAGGTGTACATATGATTAAGATTGAGGCAATGGCCTAATCAATTGGATTTGGAAAAGTGGATGAAATCAAATCAATTGAATTTGGTTTTTAAAAATTGTGACATGTTTTTCGAGTTCTGGGGATTATTATTATAGGTAATGAACAGTTGTTTCTTTTCGATGTGAGAATGTGAAAATTAATATATGGAGTGTTGTTACTTTAAAATAAAATTGTCTGAAGCTGTAATTCCAAAAAAAAAAGGTTGTTGGTAGGAATTTGATTGGATTTCGAATTAGACTTTGGTAATATTATTGCACAGTAAAGTGTTATGCTTTCTAAAAGGTAATGAGAGGATTTAATTCGGGTTCTATAGTGTGATTAATATATGAATCACTATTTATGTGGGCCAATTGAAAACCCAGTTTAAATCTTTTTTAAGTTTGGAGATGTCTTGCAGAGGTAAAGATATATAACCCTTTAGAAAATAAACTGAACCTAGAACCTCGTGTTATTTTTTTCATTAGCTATCCAGAAATATACATCTTCTACTGTCTTACAACGGAAACTAGAATAATTGAAACTTAAAAAGCAAATTTCTTGTATGTGGGACTATCCTAAACTCCGAGGGCATAAATTTATCGATTAAACAAGCATTTTAGAATTTAATTTTGTTCATGAGATGGGTTTTAAAATTATTAAAGAGCATGCATTGTAAGGCCCATTTTATGATGAAATCTTATATAAATTATGAGGTTGTTTTCCCTAAACTTGAATTGTTTTCATGTGTACATGTGTTATTAGTTTGAAAAGTTATATGAGAGTATGATTTGAGTGTTACCTCTCTTGTTATGAAATTTATTATCCTACCAATGTTATGGGTTGTTATTGTTTTATGAATGAATAAGAGAGTTTTTTTTATTGATTTACAAATGCTCATGTTTTCTAATAAAGAATGTGCATGTAATTGATGAAAGAGATGACCACTGTATATAAAGTATAAGTTTCCATGTGTTTTGAAATAAGAACTCCTCATGTGATGTTTAAATATTTTGGGTGGTCATTATCATGCTTTTGAATAAAAGGGCTATGGATATGATGTGGTATGCAATGAATAAACTTGCAGGGATAAGTATGACTTTACTGCGGGTGTTAGAGATTACATACTTAAGATGGTCTAGATTCAGTCAAAATTGAAAACTCTTGAAGTAACTCTTCCTGATACTTGCATTGTTTGCTCTGCTCTTAACTCTTTGCCTGCTGAGTATAGCCAAATAAGAACTGCCTATAATAAATAGGATGAATCTTGGTCAATCAATGATCTCATCTCTAAATGTGTTGTTAAAGAGGGAAAAATTAAAAAAGAGAAGGTTGAGGTTGCCACAATTTTTAATCAAGCTCTAGCAAGGGACATAAGAAGTTTGAAAGATCTAATAATCATATTTTTAAGCAAGATTAGGACAACAAAAGGCATGATAAAGATTAGAATTATTATCCTAGGACCAATAACATGGTTAAAGGGGAGGACATTGTGATTGAACACATACCTACCCATTTGATTCTTGATGATCCACTAACCACGGGGCTAACACCCATAGTTTTTATGTCACATGTTCAGAATATGGGTGTTGTTGAGTCATTTGATTTGATGGGTTAGTGAAAGTATTTAATATTAATATTTATTTATCATTAGACTATTCGCCTTATTATTTCGGGCCTATGGTGATATTATCTCTTGAATTGACATTTATGTTATGGTAGATTTTTCTCTCATTTATGTTGATGATAAGTTAATCTTACACTTGTGTCCAAAAATGATCTTGAGAAAGATTATATCAAAGATGTGCCTTATTCAAGTGTTTTTCCGCTGCATTTCTTGTTTACAAAATGTTAATTTTATTTATTTTTTATATTGGCTGAAGTAAAGTCGGCTAAACTAAGTCTTCTTAAGAATGCGTTTTGACAACTATATTATTAAAGATTCACTTATTTATTTAGTTCTATATGCTTAGATTAAATAATATAAAAAGTTATTTATTTTATAAAATTAAAAAAAATTGAGCTATTGTTTATAAAAGGTGTAGAATTGTTATTTATTTATTTATTCTATTTGAATTTGGTTTCATTTGAATTGTAACTAAATTAAATTTATAATATTTTTAATTGTGTGGTTACTTATTGTGTCACATGAGCAAATTAAGCAATGACATGTTGAGTTCCTGAGATTGAATTTATTTTGTAAATTAAGGTAACTAGTATACACCAACGTGGCCTATTTTACTTTGCTTTATGAGACTTGTTTAATCCATTTTGAAGGATATCACTAAGTTAGAATGTACAATGATCTGCCCAAAGGAGATTTATTGTATGTTTTAAATTAGTATTATGATGAGCCGTATTATGTGATAATATTTTAATTTTAGTAAATTTATTTGCCCAAAGGGGATATGTTTCTAATATTGAAAATATTTTCTTGCCCTGCCCAAAGGGGGGCTACTTGTTGATGTTGCGGGACTCATCGTTGTGATAAGATTATTATTCTTATGCCTTGTTATTTTGATAAATTCATTCATGTTATGTTGTGAAAAGATACTATTTATTTGAACAATAACAATGCTGAAGTTATGATTATATCGGGCTCTAACTTTAAGTGATGGAAAGAAGATATTAAATTTGCTTTAGGCACGACTGGCATAGATCAAGCCTTGGATGAGGATGAACCTCCAGCTCTTACTGATTCTAGTATAGTTGTTGAAAAATATTTTTTCGCTAAGTAGGAGAGATCTAATAGGTTATGCATCCTTGCCTTTAGAAGGTCGATTGCTGAGAACCTCAAAAGTGGTTTGCCTGAAACTATCATTGCCAAAAGGTTTCTTCCCCAAGTGGAAGAAAAGTATTTTGTATCCAATAAGCCTGAGACTAGAGATCTAATGAATCAATTTAATTTGGTTAAGGTTTTGATTCTCTTAATGAAAAATTTAATTTGCTTTTGAAATCTCGAGTTGTTGGTCATGGAATCCTATCTGATGGTTTGCTTAAAATTTCCTTGGCATCTAATTTTGGATACAACACTTTTAGTTTTGAAATTGTTTGGTCTAAATAATAATTTTAAACGAAAAATCGAGCATGTGGTGGAATAGGCGTTTAGGTCATATCTCTAAGGATAGAGTTGATAAATTAGTTAAGTCTAATATTTTACCTACTCTTGATTTTGGGGACATAGGAACATGTATTGATTGCATTAGAGGAAAGTTGATAAAAAAAATGCTACTCGTTGTTCTGATTTGTTGAAAATCATTCACACAGACATAAGTGGTTTGTATTTTTCTACAATATGTGGTTCGAGTTATTTTATCATCATCATTGTTGACTTTCTTTGATATGGTTATGTTTTTCTTATTAAAGAAAAATCAGATTCTCTTGAAATGTTCAAAGTGTTTAAAACTGAAGTAGAGAAACAACGGGAAAAGGTCATTAACAAAGTGAGGTCTGATCAAAAGGGTGAGTACTATGATAGATATACTGAGAATAGGCAACATATGGAACCCTTTGATCTTGAGCTACATAAGATGGATGTAAAGGAAACCTTTTGAATGGTGATCTTAATAAAGAGGTTTACATACAAAAACCCCAAAGTTATTTTTGGTAAATGCAGTGAGAATCTCGTATGTAAGTTGAAGAAATATATCCATGGCTTGAAGCAAGTTTCTCGATAGCGGTACTAGAAGTTCGAAGAAATTATCACTTTATGGGGTTTGTGGAGAACAAGATTGATCATTGCATCTATCTTAAGATCAGTGGGAGTAAGTTCATCTTACTCTTTATGTTGTTGATTATTATTGTGCACACTTTAATATTATTTTATTATATTAAGGCTTTTATCTTATGTGTTGGCTATGTCTCATATTGATAAGATTATATTGTTGTTTTATTGGATCTTTCTTTTGGAGACATATATGGTATATCATTCTACCTTGTGGGTTTTCTTGTTGTTGCACCATGTAATATGTTGCACATGTTGAACCTCAATAATTAAGATTTTCTGGTGGAGTACATGTTGTTTTAGTGCTCACACATGTTATAATAGAAAATTGTGATGACAATTTTTCTATGGTACGCATGTTGATTTTTAGCGTACATATTGATATGAAAAATCATTTGAAGGACTAATAATGAAATAGCCTCGATTTGGAGTTCATGTTGGCTTTTTCTTGCTACACTACCACATCATTTGGTTTATGTCTACAATACTTCAGTTTTAGTAATTGTGGACTGGTCTTGTGTCATTGATTGATGCAAGTACGATTTCAGTTCAACAGTGATGTCTTGCTTGACTGAACTATGTTGGAGATGGCATTCCACCACTAAACACTTATGGCCACTATCTGTTCAGCCAGGGAGTCATTTTCATAAAAATAAGTTTTCCAAAACTTTTCTTTAAAAGTTAACATTGTCCAAGTGGTAGAATGTTAGAATTATTTATTTTATGTAGACTTAACATTAACTTTTTATTATGTTAAAGTAAAATGGGCTGATGTTATTAGTTGGTGGACAAGACACAGGCCATGTATTCATGCGGATTCCATATGGGCCTGTATCCATTTAATGTTATTGGTGTGGGCTGGGAATAGTGTAGGACTGTAGTAGACCTGTGAGCCTATAATGGGGGGTGCACTAGGTTAAAGCTTTTAAGTCTATAATACAAGGCTAGGTCCCCTCTCCTGGCTTTAACATAAGATGTATTCCCATATGCTGGCAGTCATCATAAGCAAAGAAGAGGAAGACTCAACCTAGTTCGTCTTTGATTGCGTGTTCTAATGACGGACAAAGGTACGCACCTTATTTCTCGCATATTTTGTTACTTATAGGTGTTCTTGGTTTATGTAAATCTGTGGTGTGTTTCTATGTTTATATAACATAAAAAAATTTGAGAATTACTTAGGCAAGTTTCATAGTGTTTGATTTAATTCCTAGATAGTTAAGATGATAAAAACCAAGTAGAAATTTACAAAATTAAATTTGGATAAGTAGAACTTTCAAAATCGATCTTCGTATAAAGGCATTGTTTGGAATGTTCCAAATTTAAGATGTGTTGTAAAAATTGATAGTTTTTGACGAAGCTGGACATTTTGTCCCATTAATTCTGCTATAGTGGCATGCTCGCCGCTATAGTGATGTTCCACTTTAGTGGATAAATTTTTGCTATAACAAAGGTCCGACCTGGTGAAAGTCTGCTATAGTGGCAGGTGCCGCTATAGCGGCGAAAGTCATAGATTTATTTAATTATTTCTCTAAAAATCATTTTATGGCAAAAGAGGCTCAATTTTGGGCGATTTCCACCATATTTTCATTATTTGGTTTCGCTAAGATAAGGATTTCTTTTTCATTAACTAGAAATTGATAATTAAGACTTAGAATTTCTAATTCATGGAGTTCAAAAAGGAATTTTAAGGTTGATTTTAATTATTTTCTGGTGCAAGGGAGCAAATTAAGTAATAAACTATTAAGTTTTGATTATTAACAGTTAATTTACCCTTGCATTTCATTAATTCACTAATTTATTCATGAAATTAATAGTTTTAAGTGAATTACGGTAGGACAAACCTAGAACAGGAAGAGAATAATCATGAATTTGACCTTAGAGATTGAGTGTGAGTTATAATTTCCAATATGATAGGTCATTTAATTAATGTTATATTTATATTCATGTTCCTGACTAAGAGAAAATAAAAATTACACGAAAAGGCAAAGCTTCGACTTAGAGGAGTTGTGTAAGCTTGGTTCGATGTAGGTGATGGTATTGTTGTTTAATCCTGTTTGTGCTATATGTTCATGTTAACTACTTTGTAGTGTAACTTATTAATGCATGCTGTTTGGTATAGTCAAGGAAAATGTTTTTACGTTGTTGTATGATTTTGGCCTACTTCATTGATAAATGTGGAATATTTTGATATTTAAAATGTCCTCACGGATTATTGGTGAAAGAAGGTTGACAAACATTTGTGTCTGAAATTTAGTACATGACGAAAATTATCCCCTGCATGTTATGACTAGATATAGATGTTTTATCAATAGCGTGTATGTAGGAGGATCAGGTGAGTTTGACGATTTCATGTGTGAACCAAAAAATATATTTTACGCTTGATAATTGTTTATATGTCTTGACTTGTTTTGGATGAATGTGATTTGGTGATAGTAGTTGACTTGTTGGTATTAATCTTAAACTGCTTATTTATTGTTTGTTATGTTAAGCATATGTTGGTGTGAGCTTGAATTAACTTATTGTATTATAATTTGATTATTTGTTCATATTCTCATCTTGGGTTGGCCAAGACCTTAGCAGTACACTGTTGTTTTCTTGTGTGTTGATACTATACCTGCTCTTACTTTTGTGAGTTCAACACATATTTTTATGGCTCCTATGATACCTCACTTTTGATTCCAGCAATTGATTTCAGATTTTAGGGTAAGCGGCATATCCAGACTATCATGATATCTTTCCTTTGTGACGTAGTTTTTATTTATGGACTTATGCTTTTCTTTAGTTTTGGATTTACATCCCCTTCTTGACAATCTTTAATAGTTTTGGTATGGATAATTTTTATTCCTACGGATGATTATGATCAAGTTCACTATTCCAATTTTAGTTGTACTTATGTTTTAGTTTGGTTTTGAAATAAATTACTAATGGATTAGTTCTCTGACTCTTCTAAGTATTGGTAATGTAATGATCCTTTAGGTTATTTATTTTATTTCTGCATGGTTTTGATATTTTGAGACTTCTCACAGTGGTTACAAGTCATTTATGACTCACTGGGATGGTCAGTTTGGTTATTAAGAAATTTGTGTGGGTTTCAATCTCATTTTTCTATTTTTGAGCTTTCATTGGTATTAAACTAATCTCGGACCAAAATTCTTTGTGAACAGTCTCAAATGAAATTTTGATAAAGCCATCAACTCTGGAATATGGACTTTAGGCTAGGAGAATCTTTGGTCGGGTCCCAAGGCTTTTGAACTCATATTAGGCTATTGGATAGATTTAATAAAAAATAAAACTATGTGTGGGACCCACATTTAATCAATAATTTTGAATAAAAATTTTAATAGTTTTATTGAGTTCGAATATCCAATTTGATATGATATCATAGTTCATTTGTGTGCACGGGGTTCCAAATGAATCTTGAGCACCTAATTAGAGTATGTGAGGACTTAAGCTTTTGATGGTTTTCCAGCTTCTGGTGCAGATCCATTTTACTCTTTGCAATTGCAAGGATTAGGCTGCATTCGCAAAGGGTCAAGACATTGACCATTACATTCGTAAGCCTTCTCCCTCGCGTTCGTGATGAAGGGCTAGTCCGACCTGGTCCAGGTACCTTCTCACTTTCATGACCATTTTATATTGCGATCACGATTATCATCTCATCTAGCCTTTGCGTTCACAACCCTTTGGATGTGTTTTCAATGTGTATTTCTATTATTCATCGCGATTGCAACCCTTATCCCTCGTGATTGCGAAAGCTAAATTCCTACAGTATATAGTCCCATCTTCCTTGATTTTTCACCATTTTTATCACCCACTTTCATTATTTTAGTCAGAGATTCTCAATAAACTTGTAGGAAAATCATTGATTAGATCAAGGGATGTGTATTATATGATGACGTGACCATTTCCCATTAACTTCTTCATAAGTTTTGGTCTAATTCCTCCATTTAATTCTTATTTTTTTAATCTTTTTTCATTATCTTTTGGGGCTTATTTGGTCCTTGATTTACACTCTATCTATGCTCAACTTTTGAATACACATTTCTTATCCTTCGAGCAACCTTGTGAAAAACACAAGTTTCGGATTCCCTTAGTGGGCCCCATAACTTATTTTGGACCCAATATAGGTCTAAAGTTTTATGTTGCAATATGAGTATCATTTTACTCCTATTAATTTGTAGATACTATTTTGATAGTGTGATGTCATATTTGGGATCATGGAGCAAGGAAGAGCGATTAAAGATTTCATTTTGGCATCGAGGTAGGCTTTAGTTTACTTTTCACTATGAGATGGTGATATGTATACTTTGTATATTAGGCAGGGATTATAGGATGAGAGTATGACTAGCATATCATGATTAATCCCATTTAGGAAATTCAGGATAAAAATATAACCCAAACCTTAACATAGGATATCTGTTATGGCCGTAGAACCTTATGATATTTGATTATAAATACATTAACCACAGATTGCTGAAACACCCTGGATTTTGGCCCTTAAAAATTTATTGAGCTTTGAGCTCACATCCTTAGTTACAACTTTATCCCATGAGTCGTAGGGTGCTTGGATGGGTTACGTGACCCTAGTTGTGGG
Organism: Capsicum baccatum var. pendulum; assembly: GCA_030864225.1. NCBI lineage: Eukaryota > Viridiplantae > Streptophyta > Magnoliopsida > Solanales > Solanaceae > Capsicum > Capsicum baccatum. The sequence continues at coordinate 171,948,358 of CM061560.1, forward strand.
GTGACTAGTGTGTGGTGTTGAGTTTTTGTCCTGGGTACAATTTGAGAAAATGAGTCATAAATGCTCATGACGAGTCATTATGAAGAGTCATAACCAAATCATTTAACTTTGTGGCTTGATTCTTCTCTAATTACGAGTGTCTCACTAAGAGTAGTAAGGATATGTTACAAGTCGTGAGATGAAATCATAGGATGTTCAATGTTGAACCCAATTGAGTTTTATGTTGATTGTGACTGGACCCTATAAGCCATATGATCTTGTTACGACTAAGCTTTTTGAGTTTTAAGGTTGACAGTGTACGGGTATCTTGGTCTCTTTCTTGGTTACTATTCATGGTTATAAGTCTTAAGGAGGGTTACGAGTCAATGGTTGACTCATAGTCAAATACGATATTTTTCTAGCTTTTAAGGGTATTCTGGATATTTCCCCTTTTGCCCAACTTAAAACCCACGTCTTATATCCTTTCTAGGTTATCCTTAGACCTCATATACACATCAAACTCTTAAGCACTCTCAAGTCCTCAAGGTCAAGAACATTTAGGGTTTCCAAGAGATTAAACATCATTTAGGGTTGTCAATCCTAAAAATAATGCTCACATCATGGCTATTGTCACTAGGAGTGGTCGGACTCTTGGTAAAGATATTGTTGATCTTAGTAAAGACCCCAATGAAAAGGAAAATGAAGAACAAGCCATGCAAAGAGCAAGAGACTAGTAGAGCAAATTGATAATAATCCAAAGCCCAATGAGACAAGTGTTGAACGACTAATGTTAGTTGAAGATTACATGTGATTTGAAGTATCATTCATGAGATTTTGATACTACATGCCAGGGTAATTTCTCTCCATAGCTAGGGTAATTTCTCTCCATACTACTTGGTGTTTAAGGCATATTACTCTTCCCTCATTGTTAATTTTTTAAAAACATGTGATTTAAAGTATCGTTCATGAGATTTTGATGTTGCGTTTTGAACTATAGGATGAGGATTTTTAATATAAATTGTTTAAACGGTTCATCCTTAATATTTATGAAACAATTATGCTTAAATTGATAGTTGGTAAATGCATTGGGGTGCGTAGGAATAGTGAATGGAAATAGGGGTAAAATGGAATCCCCAAATTAATTATTTTGGTTCGGAAATTTGTAATAAACTCAACCCACTTACATAATTGATGTTAGTTTATGCATTATCACTTGGCTTGGCTTGTTTCCTAATAATAATGCATGCTATAAGTGGTTAAATGGTTAAGGATGATGTTTAAAACCTTGTAGGGTACATCGGTATCCCCCAAGTGATTTTTATAATGGAGTTTGTGGGGTACTTGGGAATCCCCAAGTGTTTTCTAATGACATTACTTGCAAGCTATAGTCAGTATAAAGCTACCACTTAACAATGCCTTAGTAATTGTCTTCTGGAATTTTGGTTTGGTTGTGTGTTAAATGTTTTAATTGGTCAATAATGGAAGTTGTGATAGCTAGTTGTGAAAGTGTGAGTTCGAAAGACGGATACTGGAACTCACGTTTGCCAAGATGAGGGTTGGTCTTGATGACCGTGTTCTTGTGGGGTACAATGGAATCCCCCAAGTCTATGCATGTATTTATGTATCATGGAGGGAAAAGGGTACAAGGGAATCCCTATCTATGTATGATATCTCTTGTTCGTGCAGCTAACACGTACTGGGGACCGTTTAGGGGGTAATACTGTCCCCATTTAGCCCATGGGTGGACTTATGACGCTAAAGCTACACAGCCTAGGTTAAGGTTTTAAAGTGCATGCTAAATTTTATTCCCTATCTCGGCATGATATATATATATATATATGTGTGTGTGTGTGTGTGTGTGTGTATTTGCATATGGTTATGTGCATTAGTTTGACTTGTTTTTGGATTGATGAAATTACTTTGTCTTTATCATTGAGTTATATGCTAGCATTTACCCTGCTAACCATCTTCAAATGTTGTATCCCCATGCGATGCAGGAACCGGCCATACTTTCGCTCCTCCTACTCAGTGACTAGGTGATTCAGGGACAACTTTTTAGTCAGAATGAAGTGGTAAGCTTTCATACTTTTGTAGAACCCAATTCATGCTACAGATTTCTTTATGTCTTTACTATTCCCTTGGTCTTGGTTTTGGCTATGGTCCGGGGTTTGTCTCGATTGGATATTCTTTGGTTTTCATTAGAGGCTTTGTTGGACTATAGTGGGCATAGGCGGTATTGATATTGGTATTTGTTGGTTATTTGGTGTTGAAAGGTTGGTTTTGGTTATAGATTTATTATAATTTGTTAAAATTAATATTCTTTAATCTTATTATACGTTTAGAATTCATCCAACATGGGGTGTAAGGTGGTCAATTATTTGGGTATTGGAGGTGGTCTTCGGTCCTGGTTGGACTTAAGACCCGACACAGCTAGACCTTATTTTGGGTCATGTCAGATTGGTATCAAAGCTTAGATTGATGGTCAATTGGGTGTCCACAAAGCCGTGTCAAGTAGAGTCTTTTTTATGGGTGTGTAGCACACCACACTCATAAAGGAGAGGCAATGAGGCATTTACAAATATTTCTTTTTCTTATGTTCTATTTTTGGATATAGAGTCTAAGGTCTTGGATCTCTCTAATTCTTGTTTGTTCGCCTTTCAGATTATATCTCCAAGAAGATCTGATATCCATAGGAACTCTTCTATCCCATATTAGGATAGTGGAAATGAAGCTTGTCCTACTCCAGGAGTTCAGACTACGTCTAGGGCCACTATCTCTAATGGTCATAATAGAGCTCTACCGGTTCCTTCTTTCCCTCCCCAGACACTTCAAACTAACTTGTCAAATGTTGAGTTTTGCCAGTCAATTTATCTGCTCACTCAGTTAGTTTCCTTACAGACTGGCCGTGCTGATTCTGTTGCTCCACCATTTGAGGCCACTAGAGTTGGCCAATTTATGAGGCATAATCCCATTGTTTTCACTGGTACAAATATTGGGGAAGATCCTTAAGGTTTTATAAATAAAATGGAAAAGATTTTTCATGTGATGTATGTTATTGATGTGGAAAGTGTACAGTTTGCAGCCTATCAGTTGAAGGATATAGCGCATCAGTGGTATGAAGAATAGGATCAACTCATGGGCGTAGATGTTGACTTTGCCTTGTCGGAGGACTTTTCTAGAGCTTTTCTTGATTGCTTCTTACCTCAGGAGTTGATGAAAGTGAGGGCTGAAGAGTTCATCAATCTAAGGCAAGGTAGGATGACAGTCAAAGAGTATACCTTGAAGTTTCATCAGTTATCTCGGTATGCTTTGGAGTTAGTATCTAGGATGACGGCTAGAATAAGGAAATTTTCTTTTAGGTTGTCCTGTGAATTAATTCTAGAAAGTAAGTCCTCCTTGTTGAAAAAAATATGGATATTTCTCGAATTATTATTTATATGTAGCAGGTTGAGGTAGAGAAGATGCAACAGACTGAAATAAGGGAAAGACAGAATAAAAAGTTTAGGTTTTTTGATCAGGGTGGAGGTTAACAATAGTGCGATAGAGATGGTGGAAAGCAGTCTAAGAAGAAGTGGGAGAGTTCTGGTTCCTACTATATGATTAGTTCTCCTCATCCGAAGTCATTGGGTAATCATCGTTCACAATATGATAGTGGGTTTTAGGAATAGGATGCCCAATCTCAGGCTAGTGAGGCCTATCATCTCCATCATATCCTCCCTAAAGATTTTGTAGTCGATTCCATTAATATTTTTATGACGAGGAAGGGATAGGTGTTTCAAATGTGGTTGTCCAGGGCATATTCTTAGAAACTGTTTGATGGGTAAGGTTGCTTCTGGGGTAAACAAGGTTCTGATTACCTCTTCATTAGCTTCTCCACTAAAGGGTTCCCCATCTGGCTCTGGCACTAGTCGAAACCAACTCTATGCTCTCACTACCCATCAGGAGTCTGAAGCATCGCCTAATGTCGTTACTTGTATGTTGTAACTCATTTCTCATGATATGTACTATTTACTTAATCCCATATATGGATGTTCATTTTGGTTTTGGTTCTAAGTGTATTTTAGACCCCTTTTCTATTTCTACTCTGGTAGGTGACTCTGTAGTGGCCAGGACAATCTATAGGGTTTTTTGGTATCCGTTGGTGGTAAGGAGACTTTGGTGGATTTGTTTGAATTGGTCATAGTTTATTTTCATTTCATATTAGGGCTGGACTAGTTGCACTCATGCTTTGCCTCTTTAGATTGTCAAACCTGTAAGGTCATTTTTAAGTTCCTAAATAAACCAGTCATTGAGTGGGAATGGGGATTCTCTAGTGCCTAAGGAGAGATTCATATCATATCTTAGAGCCCGAAATTTGATTTCCAGAGGATGCCTTTATTATTTGGTCCGGGTTAAAGATTTTAACTGAAAGGGTCCTTTCTTACAATTCGTCCCAATGGTGAATGAATTTCCCAAAGTTTTTCCTGGTGACCTTTCTGCTATCCCTTTAGACAGGGAGATTGATTTTTGGATTCATCTTGTTTCATACACTCATTCGACCTCTATTCCCCCGTATATAATGGCTCCAGTGGATTTAAAAGAGCTTAAGGAGCAATTAAAGGATCTTCTAGAAAAGGGTTTGATCCTTCATAGTATGTCTTAGTGGCTGCACCTATTTTGTTTGTGTGCAAAAAGGATGGTTCTCTTCGGATGTGTATTGATTACCGATAATTAAACAAATGACGATAAAGAATATGTACCCTCTTCCAAGGATAGATGATTTATTCGATCAACTTCAGGGTGCTAACTTTTGGTCCAAGATTGATCTTCGATCCGGGTATCATAAATGAAATATTAAGGATGGGGATATCCCTAAGACTACCTTTTGTAGTCGATGTGGAAATTTAAGCTCTTACTCATGTCATTTCGTTTGACTAATGCTCTGGCAACATTCATGGACTTGATGAATAGGGTTTTTCATTAGTTTCTGGATTTGTTTGTTATTGTATTTATAGATGATATTTTGGTGTACTCTAAGAGTGAGGTAGATTATGCCGATCACCTCCGTATTAAGTTGCAGACCTTGAAAAACTAGTATTTGTATGCTAAGTTCTCTAACTTTGAGTTCTGGTTGAACGCTGTTACCTTTCTGGGTCATTTCATATATAATGAGGGGATCATACTAGATTCACAGAAGGTTATAGTTGTTAAGAAATAGCCTAGACCCATGACTCTAATCGATATCCAGAGCTTCTTAGGTTTAGCTAGTTACTATAAAAGATTTGTGGAACATTTTTATTCTGTAGCTTCCCTCTTGATTGAGTTAACTCAGAAAAATGAGAAGTTCTTATGGTCTGAAGCTTATGGGGATAGTTTTGAGAAGCTGAAGGATAAGCTGACTTCGACTCTAGTTTTAAATTTGCCTAAAGGAACATATGGTTTTGTGGTCTATTATTATGCATCCCATGTGGGGCTTGGTTGTATTTTGATGCAACATGGAAAGGTGGTGGCTTATGCCTCTAGGCAGTTAAAGGTGGATGGGAAGAATTATCTGACTCATTACTTGGAGTTGTTGGGTATGGTGTTCGCATTGAAAATTTTGCATCACTATTTGTATGGAGTGCATGTTGATATCTTTTTTTATCATAAGAGCCTAGAATATGTGTTCACTTGGAAAGAGCTAAATCTCAGGAAGAGAAGGTGGCTTGAACTACTTAAGGATTATTACACGTATCTTCACCACTATCAAGGTAAAACTAATGTGGTTGCTAATGCTCTAAGTAGGTTATCCTTGGGGAATGTAGTTCATGTGGATAAGGATAAGAGGGAATCGGTGAAGGATATTTACCGTTTGGATAACCTTGAAGTTTGTCTCTTGGACACAAAAGATGGTGGTTTTGTTTGTACAAAAGGTAGAGCACTCATCTCTTGGCACTAAAATAAAGGAAAAATGGGTATTGGATCTCGTATTAATGAAGATTAAGGTAGAAGTGGGTCTGCAGAACATTATGGCCTTCAAGATTGGGGTTATGGTATCTTGAGGTACCAAGGGAGATTGTGTGTTCCCAATGTTGATGGATTGCGATAGAGGATTTTTGCCATAGCTCATGAGTCGTGTTATGCCATTCATCCTGGTTTAATGAAGTTATGTCATGATCTTAAGGAGATCTATTGGTGGAACAATATGAAGCAGGATGTAGCCAGTTTTGTGGATAAATGCATGGTGTGTCAACAAGTGAGAGTTGAACACTTGAGGCCTGGAGGGTTGTATCAAGAAATTGAGTTGTCTGTGTGGAAGTGGGAAGTGGTTAATATGGATTTTATTATCGGTCTTCCTCAATCTTGGAATAAGTTTGATTGAATCTGGATCCTCGTGGATAGGATGACTAAGTTTACTCACTTCTTGCCACTGAGGACTAATTTTTTAAAAGAAGATTATGAAAAATTGTTCATTGGGGAAATTATGAACTTGCATAGGGAACCTATTTTCATTATGTTAGATCGTGGCGCTTAGTTTTCATCACACTTATGGCACTTATTTCAGAGGGGTTTGGGGACTAAGGTGAGCCTTAATACTACATTGATATTGGTTTCGAGTCTGGGCATATATTATATTTATATCTCTCCACTACTGGACGGTGTATATTGGTTATGTTGATTATTGAAAGTCCTAGTTTAGGACTAGGAAAAGTGTATATATATCTCAAGTCCCTGATGGACTTTTTCATTCATGAGCCGCAATGCTGGAGAAGGATGGTCACCACAGGTTCTACCTTTGTGAGCTACTGAGTTGGAGAAGATGTATATGTGTGGTATATTATGGCCTCTGATTGGTTGATGGTATTGAATTACACTTCCATTTATTCATTCATATGCATCGCCTATCACTACTATAGTTGTTTGGTGCTTATAACTATGTTTGGTTCTTATAACTACCAACCTTATAGGTGTTGTAGGTGTAAGCTATGGTTTCTGTTTGCTAAGTGCTTTCTTGAACCTTTCTAGATTATGGGGGCTCGATTAGGTTATTATTTTTCTAAACTAGTTACTTTATCATAGGTGATTATGGGTATTTCGTGTAAAGATAGTTATTAACTGGTATATGAGATTGTTGGTACATTTTTTATTTTCTTTTTTCTATTAAGGTAAGCTGCATTATTGTTAAGTTACCTAATGATTAGTCATACTTAGTTTAGAATCTTTGATTATGTCATTATTAGCTCCCTTACTTGGCTATTATCCTCGAGAGGTTTGATTGGTTCCGCCAGGTTATCATTTTTGTGTTTAGTCCTATATAGGTGTGTGTACATATACACACTCAAACATAGAAACACACATACACATATATATGGTAATAATTATATATCCATTTCTTTCCTTATCTATTTATGTTATATATGTGTTCTTTGAACTTGTTTTACTGCTATATATCTTTCTTTCACTCTTCATTTGTATATTGGCTAGTGATATTTGGTATTGCACTTTAGTTCCTGATACTGTTATAATAGGATAGTTTACCCTTGTTACTTCATTAGCATTATTATCTTTTGTTAGCATTATTATATTTTTTTTCTTGGATAGTTGACAATGGTTTACATTATAGCTTTACCAATTACTTATACTTGCATTATCTTTAGAGCTCAGTCGGCCAATGCCTTTTTAGTACCCCGTGTTTGGTACTCCTACTACACTTTGGCAGAATGCAGATCATAGTATGAGTTCTCATTGTTGAAGTGTTAATTGTGAAAAGCACCCTTGTATCGAAGACTTGAGTGAGATCTTGAGGTTTAGAGTATCCATGCTCTCCTTCTTATTGCTAGACTGATCTCTATTTTATATTCAGAGACGTCTTTTTATACCTTTTTAATTTGTATTTCACTTGCACTCTTACTTTATTAGAAGATCTTGTGCTGAATTCACCATGTTTTGAGAATTTCATCTTTATATTTGTTTCTTTATTAGATCCCTTTTCGCAAATTTCTTTATTTCTATTGATAGTCCGTTATCAACGCTTTTAGACTACGTGGTGGTTTACCTACTGATGGGTTATAGTAGGTTCCATCATAATTTGAAAAATCAGGTCATGCCAGATTATGAGTTGGTGTAGGTAGATAGTTCTGCCACTGGGTGAGTAGTGTGGGTGACACTCACGACGAGTTCGGGTCGTAACATTGGCTAACCATAATACCCTTCAAACTTTAAACCACTCTTTATCAAAACCACAAATCATACTCTTTCTCTTCTTCCTAAAAAATCACTGCCCAAGAAATATTTTCGCTTACCCCAAGGAAAAACATGTCTGCCCAATAACAAAAATAATAATCTTAAATTTTACCCTTCATTTTCATATTTTGGAAATATGCATGTATATTTTGCAATAAAAGATGTAAAATTTTCGTACAAGGTAAGTGTATATTTATATACCTTGTGTGTCTCCTTCTCTTTTAAATTTGATTTCTTTTTTAGTTATCACAATTTTTTGCAAATGACAACATAAATATTTTCTTAAATGTTTTCCTAAATTGAGTTTAAGGACTATATTTGGATAGACTTTGAGGGGTGCTTAACACCTTCTTCTCGAGTAACTAAAACCCTTATTCAGAATCTCAAATGTTTTTGAAAGACCAAAAAAAATTCTATATAAAAATGAGTTTTCATAATTTTTACTAAAAATTAGATGGCGACTCTAAAAAATGAATTTTTAAAATAAAAAAGTCACATCGACCACCATATGTTGTGCACTATTTTGACCAATTCGAAATAGGGTGCGACACACACTAACAAGGATTCTCGTAGAGTCCAACATGTCAAGTCAAATCATTAATTTGGCTAAGGACAGACCTTCCTAAGCCAACAACCACTCCAAAACTAAAATGAAGGCTAAGATACCCATACTCACCACCTTCCGGATCAAGGTGCAGGATAGCACATTCGCCTTGCCCAGATGGTTAAAAAGAAAGATATTATAATCGTTCATCAACTTAATTCACTTGTGCTATCTCAGATTAAGATCCCGCTGGGTCATAATTTAATGAAGACTATGATGGTAGAAATAGATCTTGCAATTAACACCATACAAGTAGTGCCTCCAAATCTTGAGCGCAAACAGTATCGTCACGAACTCTAAATCATAAGAGGTAGTTGTGTTTGTTGACCTTTAGTTGCCTAACGCATATGCAACAGCTCAATCTTGCTACATCAGAACACAACCTAAACCAACACCAGAAGCATCAGAATATACGGTTTACCCCTGACCCTCACTAGAAAAAGTCAAAATAGGAGATGAAGTTAGCAAGCCCTTGAGCTTTAGAAAACTCGACTCATACTACTTGGACAACTTAAAAGGAACCTCATTTTTAGTTAGCCTAGTCATCAGCACTGCAATAGTAGCAAAAACTTTCAAAAACCATCTATAATAACCTACTAAACCAGTAAAGCCATGATCCTTAGTCGGAGATGTAGGTCCAGACCAATCATGAATAGCCTCAATCGTTGTTGGATCCACTATAATCCATCCTTAGACACCGCATATCCTAGAAATGTAACAGACATGATCCAAAACTCCCACTTTGATTACTTTCTTGTGCTCCTACCCACTACTAGAATACACAAGGATATCATCAATGAACATGCTAAAAAAGAGTCCATACAGATCTTGAAAACTCAGGTTATCAAATTCATGAATGCGGCTGGGGCATTGCTCAACTCAAAATATATTAGTAGGAACTTATAATGGCCATAGTGAGTCTTGAAGTCTTTCTTAGGGATGTACTCCGCCTTAATATTTAACTAGTGGTAATCTGATCTCAAGTCAATCTTAGAGAGCACTGTCGATCCCAAAAGTTAGTCAAATAAATCATCAATATGAGGTATAAGATACTTATTCTTCACTGTAACCTTATTCAGTTGCATGTAGTCAGTACACATATGCATAGAACCATCTTTCTTCTTTATGAAAAAGATGGGAATACCCAAGGTGATATACTCAGCCTAATAAAACCACTACCCAAAAGATACAAATGCTAAGAATTTATCTCCCTAAACTCATCAGGAGCCATCAAAATAGATTGGGTGCCCGACTCAAGATCAATAATGTACTCAATATCACACTTAGAAGGAAGATCAAGTAGATCAATAGGAAAAACATTAAGAAAATCATGGATTATAGGGATAGAATCAAATGAAGGACTCTCTTCACTAATATCAAGAGTCTAAGCAAGATAAGACTCGCAACTCCTTGATATCAGTCTCATTGATCAATCATAAGAAATGATCCCTATTAGTGCATGACTAATAGAACCATACCATACAACTAGGGGTACGCCAGACATAGCTAAAGTAACTATCTTAGCAAAAATCCAATTTGTATGATAAGGGGATAACCAATCCGTGCCTAAAATCACATCAAAGTCCACCATATAAAAAATAATAAGATCAACCTTAATATCAAAATCTTAAACGTTCATAACATATGATCTATAAACCCAATCAACTACTAAAGAATCACCCACGGAAGTAGATACACACAATGGCATATATAAAGATTCTCAATTCAACACACTAAAATTGTACTTTCAATAACTACATTTGAAGACTCTTCGTTTGGCCTACTAAGTACAATATACAAATGACCTCGTCTGCCACCTAGTTGGGTGCCTGACTAGCCACATATCTTACTTGCTTGAGGACCTCCTCAAGAATCCTGGGGATCACCCTAGCAACCCTGCATACCACTATTTTTAGGGGCGACACTTTCTAAATCAGCTGAACACTCTATGCTGCAGGCATAACTACCCATACTAGGGACACTTTCTAGAATAATAGTCGAAAACCCCTAGAATCATAGCATGCCCTAGGCACTCTGCTGTGACCAAAATATATGAGTGACCCAAAATATCCACCTCAGTTACAAAATCCAGAATGTGCACCTCTTGAAGATTGGACACTACTTGTTGCACTGTAATTACTATAACCAAATTGGCTCTGTCTAAAAAATGAAGTGTGCCATGAACGAGTCTAATAGGCTGATCCTAATACTAGTAAGACAAATACAAATGGTACCGACCTTGATAAACTCTACCTCTGAAACATGAGCTACTTGACTCTTATTGAAACTACCCAGTGATGTGGTCTCTTATCACTGGCCCCTTAGGACTCATGATGTATTTCCTTCATGGTCTATATATAATTAGAAACCATAATTAACAACTTGATAGATACAACCAAACTCTGAGTATCCATACGAAGAGAAAGTGTAAGCCCTCTTAGAAAGCATGAACCAACTCATACTCAATCGGTAAGATAACAGTAGCTTGTTTGGATAACTCATAGAATCATTCCTTATAATATAGAACAGTCATAAAACCCTTCTTTAATATTGAAAACTAATCTCTTGAATACTCTTAAAGGCTTTGAGATATACACTCCTCTATGGAAATCTCAAATAATTGAGTCCTTTTCTATCTGTCCTGGAATTAATATATCTTTTCCATCAATATCTAGCTGCCATGTCCAACTTAAAATTAGTAAATTCAACCCACGAGTCTCAACTAGGATTAAAGTATGGAGCTTATCCTCAAAAGCAATCAAGAACTCGAAGGCATCATTACTCAAAGATGATATAAACCAAGTTGGAGTTAGTCTCAGAGATCTACCCAATAACTTCTTCTTAACAGGCATATCTGGCTGCATGACTCTTGATTGAGAAACTATGGGTCCAGGAGTAATCTCAACTCTAGGATCCACACCTGTAGTTTGTGCCCCAATATTTTTACCACTTTAATCTACAAAATGAGTGCTATTAGATAGTGCACCACTAATAAACCCAATAATTGAACCAAGGAATCTCTAAGTAATAAAGAAAAAATAAACCCTAAGGTGCCTTGGCTGCCCTCTTTCCCTCTAAAAACTAGGGTGGTGGAATCCCTGTCTTGAGAGCAATAGTAGGATTTGGTGAAGGCTCTCTATATTAATCCCTAGATGAGGCTGCAGTTCTTGCCCAACCTCAATCCTAAGTTGGACCTATCCTCTGATAAGAGCAATAGCCATAAACTCGGGGTCCTCATTCTCAATCATCGTAGCTAACATTCTAACCATTTGTGAAAGAGTAAAACAATATAAATTTTGGAAACCAATATAGACTTGACAAATAAAATAAATTAAAGAATTGAAGTTTTGATATTTCCAAATTAATACCTCATAAAAAGTATAACATGGTCATTTATCAAATATAGAATCCAATAAGGTTGGGGTTGATCCCATGAGGAATAGGTCAAAAATTTGTTATGAGCTTGCTAATATAGTTGGAAAGTACAAAAGGTAAATTGGGGTGGTGGTTATGAAAATATGAATAACAGTAACAATGTTGGGAAAATAGGGTTTCTACCAATGTAATACTACCACTAGGATTGCGTTCTCCTTAACTTCTCAACCCCACAGACTTATTATGCTCATCAAACTATCTCGTGCTTTGCAAACCAAATCTAACAAGTTTTTTATCACTTAACACTATCCCAACCTTAGTTTAAGTGAATTTCACTCATTTCCTCTTGGTCTTAGAGTGTTGAATTATTAACCCTTGTTCTGAATCACAGATTAACTATCTTCTCTCAGTCTCAAGTTAAATAGATGAAACTTTGTAGCTTCAAATGACTTTAGTGATTTGTTTTTCCTAATCTCTATATCTATATCGAGTAAGTATCTAATACAAGTGAGTTTCTAATGTTTGTAATCATCAATAAAATAGTGAATATGAAAGAAGTCCCAATATATGCCAAAACACCAATTTAGAATGACTTTGCATTTCTTTTGCTTTGTTAACTCACTAGGGTCCCCACAATCCTAGTTGTGGTATTTAGTTAATTATAGTTGTAATAACACATATTAAATTCATAGATGAAAGCATAAAAATGATCTCATGCATAATAAGAATGAAAACTAAAATCTCAAACTAATATCAAACCCTAAAAACCATGAACAATTATTCCAAGATCAATAATGTATCTCAAAATTTAAATAATGTAAAAAGCGTTCAAAGTGTGTAAAGAGCATCAAATAATAATTAAAAATCTGATGTGTATTTATAGATACATCAAAAAATCTATCCAAATCAAAGTATAAGATCAGAGACAACACCACCTTACTGCTCAACGTATGGGCCGTAGATTGTACCTTCGGGGCTTAGGTAGGTGTTACACCCATAAATTTTTTGTCATTATATTTTGAACCCTCCCATGCTTGAAATATCAACTTTTGTCTTAAATTATGTTTGGGTATGTTAATAGGGTATCTCAGAAGAGTTTCAGAATTTTTGAAATAGGTTCGAGGGTATTTTGGAATTTTGAGGTAGTGAGCATCCACATTTTTGGCATGCCATAGAGGTTAGTCTCCACAATTTCATCATTCCACGGAGGGGTTTGCCCTTCACAATTTTTGCATGGCACGAAGGATAACCTTTATGATATTGGTGTGCCATGCCAAGGCATAATTTTCATAGAATCTTGTTTTATTCACTTAGAATAAGGGTCTTTTGGGTCTTTCCATTCTTGTATGACCTTTAAACATAAGACTGGACCCTTTTTATCAGTTTTAAAAGATCAAATGCCCCTATTACTCTTAAATAAAAAACCCAAGAACATTCAAGGATTTCACCGTACATCCATTATTCAAGCTGTGAACTTTGATTTGCTTTCAAATTTTTATGTATTTCAAGCATGCATCTCTTCCCTAAAACTTATTTGGTTAAAGTCACGTGTTTAATTGTAACCCATATGAATTTAAAATTGTTTGTTTTTTAAATGGGTTGAGGATTGTTGGATGTTATTAGTTGAATTACTTTTCCATGTTTTTTGTGGATTATTCATGCTTTGAATTGATAGCTTTTGGAAATAATTAGGTGCACGGTTATGGTGAATTGGAATGGGGGTAATGGCATCCCTCAAATTGATAATTTTGGTTTGGAATTGGCATTAAACTCAATCCACTTTATGAATTAATTTTGAAACATGGATAAATTCAAACTACTCTTGGATCTATTGAATTACATTAATAGATAAATTGAATACATTGTTTTAGAAAGGCCTTGTGGTCATGTTCTGATTTTAAATTGAAACTACGGGGGTCGCAGAATTCCCCCAATTTGATATCTAATTAGAGTGACATAATGATATCAGCTTCCAAGCATAATTGGTATGATGATCGTAATGGCATATACCTTAATGGATAATTTTTGGTTTAATGAATAAGAATATGTAAACGTTCTAATTAGGCCTAAAGGGGGTTGTGTAGCTTCCTGTAAAGGTGGAGGTCCTGAGAAACTGGTGTGTGAAACCCATATTTTCTAGCATGGGGGTTGGTCATAATGATCATGTTCATGTGTCATATTTTATATATATTTGTATCCTGGATCAATGTGGGGTCAAGGGAATCCTCTGGTGTTCCTGGATACCTCCAATTCATGTAAAACATGTACTAGGCCCTTTTGTTTGGGGGGGGGGGAGATAAAATAGTATAGCTCGTAGGTGTCTTTTATGGAAGTTGAAGATACACAGTCCAAGTTAACAATTTTAACCTCATGCAAAACTTTGTTCCCTATCACAACATCTTATATATTTCTAAATATGTATGTGTGCATATGTTTTTTTTTGGATAATTTTGGACTGATTTGATCATGGAATTATGTTTTTCCTTATTCTTGAGTTACAAGCTAGTGCTCACCCAGCTAACCATCCTAGGACACAACATTGTTTCATAATATAGTGTCCAAAGACACCTCTCTTGCCCCCAACATTGTTAGGTATATTAACATACCGATTGAGTTACTTTGAAGTAGTGAGCTTCTATTCTCTGGAAGGACCATCTTTTCATAGTTTATTTCCCTTATGTTTTAGACTATCTTTTAAGTACCTTTTTGTGTATAGTCTAGGGCATGTCCCGACCTAGATGTTATTTGATTTTGTTAGAGGTTTTTATGGACAACTATGGATTGGGAAATTGTGTTGAATTCTTAGAACCTTGTTTTGGTTCATTATTCTTTCTTATATACTGCCTGGTTTGTCTTCTGCTATTCATTTTTGGCTATGTATAGTGTGTTCTATTGAAAAGAGGGTAGTCTTTGGCCTTCGGTGAGCTTGATATACCCTTCATGGTCAGGGCAGGGTCAGGTCGTGGCAAACTTGATATCAGAGACAGGTTTAGAGTCATTGGGTTTCCACAACGCCATATTGAGTAGAGTCCTTTTATAGGTATGTAGCACCATACTTATAACAAGGAGGATATAAGACATTTAGGAATATTTTCCTTTTTTGTGTTCTCTTTCGGGATGTAGGGTCTAGTGTTATGAAACTTCTCTAATCCCTAGCTTCCTCATGTTTAAGATCATGCCTCCCTCAAGATTTAATGCTCATAAAAACTCTACTAGGTATACTATCCTACTTGAGGACACAATGTTGATGGAACTCACCCTGTGTATAAAGTGCAAACCCGATCTAGAGTACCTTCTCCCATTTGTGATGCCCCATATGGAATACCTTTAGTTTTTGCTAGTACTACTCGGCCTTCCTAGGCTAATTATGCTTATATACTGACACCTTAGGGTAATGCCTCTAATGCAGAGTTTCGTCGGTCAATTCATCTTCTTACTCAGTTAGTGGCATCTCTGTCTCGCTAGTATTATTATGTGGGTTCCATTGCTCCTTATTTTGAGGTCACTAGAGTTATCTAACTTATGAGGCTAAATCCCCCAACATTTACTAACTCTAAGGTGGATGAGGATCCTTAAGATATTTTAGTTGATATAAAGAAGATATTTCAGGTTTTGAATGCTACTAATTTTGAGGGTGTAGAATTTGCTGCATGTCAGTTAAAAGAGGTAGCTTATCAATGATATGATAAGTGAGAGTAGTTAAGAGGTGAGAAGGCTGAGCCGACATTATGAGATGAGTTTTCGTGAGCATTCCTTGATTATTTCTTTCCTTAGACGTTTAGGGAAGCTAAAGTTGAGGAGTTTGTTAATTTTAAGCAAGGGAGGATGAATTTGAAAGAATATGCCTTGAAATTTCAGCAGTTGTCCCAATATACTTTGGAGTTGGTACCTTTTATGAGGGCTAAGATGAGGAAATTTTCTTCTAGGTTGTCCCATGACTTGGTGTGGGAATACAAGGCAGTGATTTTGAACAACGTTATGGATATCTCTAGACTTGTAGTGTATATGGAATAAGTAGAGAATGAAAAAAGAGGCAAACAAAGATGGGGGAAAGGCAGAACAAGAAGTTCAGATATTCAGAGAAGGGTGTAGGGAAACAGAATAGCGTAAGGGTGACATGCAATAGAAATATAATACTTTTGATGCTTAAAGTAAGGAAAATATGCATGTTTCTAAGGCCTTTTTTTTAGTTATGATCCGTTTCGAGTATGTTTTGTCGGAAACCATGATTTGAATGATAAGTTTGTGAAAATGCTGAAAAAGGTGTTTTTGGCCACTTTTGGAGTGATTATGGATGATTGGGATAATTTTTGCTTGATAGTGATCAATGCATGTTTGAGATTCGAAGTAGAGCTGAAAAACTGAATCCCTGCACCTACTAAGTCAACTATGGACCGCATGTTGACCTACGGACCATAGGTAGACAAAATAGGTACCAAAAAGTCCAAAATCCCAAGAGCTGACTTGTAGGAATTTTCTCATTTGGTACCTGCAGTTGGTACTTGCTCCTGGTGTAGACTGCAGGTACAACCCATGGCCTGGACCAAACTCCAGGTACAGGAAGCGGGTAGAGACCGACCTTATTTTCTCCTATTTCATTAGGGCTTAGTTTTTAGGGTTTTCTCTTGTACTATAAATACCCCTTATTTACTTTTTAGTAGAAGGTCGATACTTTTAACACTTAGAAATATATTTTGATTTCAAGATCCATCTTTGATCTTGAGATTCCATTGTATTGTTTAATTGATTATTCAATTTACGATTGTGGTTTTTCTTTTATCTTATAATTGTGATTTTATCTTTGCTTTCCAATATAAATGTTATTGATATTTTTATAATCATGAGCGGATAAAACCTATAATAGGGTTGTGGAAACCTTGGAAAATTGATGAAGTAGGGGTAGAGTGATTATTGATCAGAACCAATACCCATGGCATACATTGCTTTATCTTTGATATGATTGATTTCTTAATGGGTGCACATATTAGGATCACGCCAAGATATTACTACTTGCTCTAACAAAGGGGCAATACTAGGAAAACATAAAGACAATAGTAATTTGGGGAGTTAATAGTCGATCCATTGTAGCATAACGGTATATGTGAATGATTATTAGCCTTTATCTAATAATTTAAAACTCAAAAGATGATAGTTAACTGGTACCAGGGTAAGGGTTAGTAACACGATACTCTAAGACTCAATAGGTAAATGGTGAAATCCTTCTGCTAGTCCACAAGACTGTAGGAGGTACATAACTTATCAGTTCTGAATGCAAGATATTGTGTCGGTTCAATAATGAACATAAACCTATAGAGTTGAGATTCCAGGGGGAACACAATCCTAGTGTTCACTTACGGCTGATTTTTAATTAAGTTAATACCGTTCTATGTTCGAGACTACTGCAAACAAATTCCCCTATTTACTTTCCTATTTTTCCTATAGACTGTAACCACTGAGATCTGTCAACTCATATGTTCCATTGGGATTCGACCCCAACCTTCGTTGGATTACT
This sequence comes from Capsicum baccatum var. pendulum, assembly GCA_030864225.1. Taxonomy (NCBI): domain Eukaryota; kingdom Viridiplantae; phylum Streptophyta; class Magnoliopsida; order Solanales; family Solanaceae; genus Capsicum; species Capsicum baccatum. Next base: position 171,966,030 of record CM061560.1, read on the forward strand.
ATATCTTAACAGTAACTGTACCATCATCTAAAAGGAGGGTTGCTTAGATGTCATCACGAAATTAGTGCCGCTGTCGAGGAACACGATGTTAATTTATGGATTGAGGTTCTTGTAGTTTTGGGTTTTTAGTTTTTCTTTTTTTATTCTTAGTTGGGCATACATCAGTGTATACCTAGCACACAGAATAGAGACAATACCATACTCTCAGTGAATCTGAATCTAGAGACTATCCTACAAACACCTGGTAGGATGCCTGAGCTGAAAAGAGGTGATAATACTTAATGGTTCATGATATTGTTCCTTCTACAGAAGAGGTACAAGATATTGTGGATCATTAGAATGGCGAGAATTTAGCTTAAACTAAAGATGAAAGAAAAGAGTGAAAGAAACTCAAAGGATAGATAGGGATGCAGATCTAACTTAATAAAGACAAGAAGGAGACCACCAAACAGCACTCAGTGGGAATTAGGAAGATATGGGATATGATGAGACAAAATATAATGGAGCCATAGTATCTCCTGTCTTACCCCCAGACATCAAATTTGACATTACGAGTGCCTTGATCCAACTATAAAATTTGAAGGGTATTTTTGTAGGATTTCCTACCAATGATTCCAACTTTCACCTTGCAAATTTTTGTGGGATCTATAAATCATATACCAATCCAAGGTTAAATCAGTAAGGACTTAGACTGAGGCTTTTACCCTTCTCACTTATAGGAGAAGCATCTTTATGGTTAGGGGAATTTCAAAGAGGCTCTATCACAACTTGAAGTAAGTTGTGTAGGTAATTCTTAAATAGGTTCTTCCCTCTTTAAAGGATGTTACAGCTTAAGGATGAGATCTATAATTTTAGGCAACTTTAGTTAGAGTCCATGTACAAGGATTGGTTCAGTTTTAAGAAGAATATAAATGTGGTGCCCAATTATTAGTATTTAGGGAAAAACTTATCGGAGATATTCTATAGAGCCCAGAACATTAGCTCCAAAGTAATGGAAGACACCATCTCTGGAAGATATTTTATTAGACTACATTGGGAGGCATCTTCAAAGATGTTAGATTGGGTCTCACTCACTAACCGAGGGTGACAAACTCAGGAGGGTGAGAGAGGATTTGGTACTTATGCTATTGGTGCCTCCTGCGACCAGAGAGTAGTTGGTGATATAGTAGCATAGGAAATTATGTTACTATGAACTGATTTAGGGGTGCTAGAAAAGTAGTTTGAAGCAATGAATTCTGAGAAAGTAAATTTGGTAGTAGCACAGGGGTTAACTTCCAAAGCATACAAGTCTAAATTGGAAGAGAAAACTAACTATCTATATCGTCAGATGGCAGGTTTTTGAGCTTAAGGGCAAGGGAACAAAGGTCAAAACTATTATGATAGATAAGAGACTGTGACAGAGATAGAGATGGTGACTGAAGGAAGAAGGATGACTATTGAGAGAATGGAGATAGATAAATTCCTCCTGGTAGATGCGATGTAGAAACCCAAGTGGAAGAGGTGAAGGGTCAGGAAAATTAGGAGATCAACCTTAAAGATATTAAGGATGATATTTAAGGATTGACCTAGAAGGTCGAGTAATATGCTACTGCTATTAATTAGTTGGAACACCAGCTTAGGCAAATGACAGCAACTATGACTCAGAGGCAACTAGGTACCCTTCCAAGAAACACAGTCCAAGATTTGAAAAATGACAGCCATGTACTTGCTATTAATACGAGGAGTGGTATTACTACTATGGGTCCCCCATTGCCTGCTACAAATATTATTAATGATGACACACTTGCTACTAATTCTAAGAAGGTAGCAGATGATAGAGGTACAATTTCTAAATATAAAGGTAAGGGACCGATATTTGAGCAAGAGGTAAGATAAATTTCAAGACCACCCCCACCTTTTCCTCAATGAATGATACAAAAGATAGAGAAATGTAAGTTTAAGCAATTTATTCAGATGCTGAAATACTTGGGCCTAAACATACGTATTCTTGTGGCATTAGAGCAGATACCTAGATACCCTAGGTTCATAAAACAGTTAGTCACAAGGAAGAAAAGAGTAATTTTTGAGGATGTTGAGGGAATGTACCATTACAGTGTAGCCACGACTAGGTCCTTCGCGCAGAAAAAGCCTGATACCAGAGCATTCACTATACCATGCACTATTGGGTCATCTAGATTTGCCTTAGCCTTGTGTTATTTAAGGGCCAACATTACTTTGATGCCATTGGCCGTCTTAAAAAAACTAGGCTTAAACCCTATGGATCCGACTTTGAAGCGATTATTGATGGCTGACTGCACAGTGAAGAAGACTGTGGGAATCTTTTGTGATGTGATAATTAGGATGGAAAAATTTATTTTCTAGGTTGACTTCATCATCTTGCACTATAAAGTTGACATTAAGATCCCCATTATTTTGGAAAGACCATTCTAGGCCACAAGTAGAGCTATGGTTGATATAGAGAACGGTGAGCAAAAATTCTGAGTTAATGGTGAGGAGATGACATTCAACATCCAAAAGTCTATGAAACAGCCAACCAACATGAGGGTAGCATCAGTGATTGGTTGTATTGATGACCCTAGAGGATATTCCTATGGTATCTTGATGAATTCTGAGTAGTAAAGATACCCGTGTTGTGCTGAAATATTAAATCAAGTGATGCATGGGAGTCAACACATGGGTGATTGTGAAGTATGTATAACAACCATAGCAATGTCGTTCCACGTCGTTAAATCAGATGCTGAGTGGAAGGCAGCCCACTATATTATACTGTTTATGTTTATGTTGTTTTCTTGTAGGTGTTTTAATTATGGAACTTGCATGAAATATGGTAAACATTGCTACATTCATCAATTTCAAGGTAAGGGGACTGTATAATCATCCCATCATGGTCACAAGTCTCACGCGGTAAGTTGAGTAGAAAATTAAAAAGTTAAAATTTTGAGGATGAAAAATGGTAAGTTATAGAATTTGGCACCTAATTTTATTTTTGAAACCAAAACCTTAGGTTGTGGGACCATAACTATCTGGAAAAATGTCAATATCCCAAGTCTGAGTTGCAGAAAGTAGGCCAAAAATTTTGGCCTTGCACCTGCGAGCCGCAGGTGCTACCTATGCCCAACCGCGGGTACAGGGCGAGAGTAGGTTCCATAGTTAGGTCGAATTTGGGCACACTTTTTAATTAAAATTTTGGGCCCACCAACTTTTAAAAATGATCTATTGCATCCCCTACCAATATAAAATTTTTTAACTCCCATTATAACTCATTATAATTCTTAAAATTTCAATTTTCTTTTTGAATTCAAACTTCTCACCTTAAACATAAACCAACCCGAAACATAAGAAAAGGAAAATTTGACACTTGTTTAAGATACCAACGTGTCTAATCATGCTAGAAACAAGTTTTGGCCTTTGTTTTGCTCGTGTACATTATTTTTTTTTGAATTTTCATATACAAGGTAACTTTCTTGGATCCTAATGGTGATATAATATTTTATCTATTGTAGAATCAAGTTGATATGTATTGTACAATGCTAAATATATTGAGACTATCATGCTTATATAAGGGAGCCTTGAAATTAGCCTAAAAGTATAATGTGGGCCATTGTTTGAGGTAAAATTTTAAGTTTAGGATCAAATCAAAAGTTGAACATGAATCAATGCAAGTAGTACCACGAGCTGAACATGTTTATGTACTTTGAAATTCTTGATTCTTGAGTAGTGTGCATTCATTGAACTTTTTGGGATTTAAAATAGGTTATAGGGGTGTAAAAAGTGAGGATAAATTCAAACTTTTTGAATTTTGAGTTTTTGCTCAACTTTCACTATTCCTCATTTTTTTAGAAGCTAACAACTAGTTTTTTAGGTATACATGGTACCTAAAATAGCCAAGAAGAGTATAGCTGGTACATTGAGAAGATGGGCAGAGTTTTCTGAGCTTAGTAGTTTGTTGGAGAAGTACCCGAGAGATCATCATGTTGATGCTACAGTTGTAGTTGCACGTAGAGTCATACGAGGACAGACTCGTAAGGCTGCTTAAATAGCTATAGCGCAGTCAGGGTTGAAGTCCATGAGGATATCACCACCACATATTCCTCCACCCGATGATAATTATGATCATGATGATGATGATCAGACCAAGGTTGAGTCGACTCCATAGGCTGTTGCTCAGGACCCCTAGTCTAAGAAAGGGTCCTAGGATTCTTCTGAGGAGGTTGAGTAGGAGCAGTCATTAGTAGTGACCCAATATAAGGAGTGGGTACCACCACTCATACATAGGCATCTCAGATGTATTTAGGAGGAGCGTTGGATCAACTTATCAGGGCTAAAGCAGTTACCACAGCTTTGGGCAATATTTGACAGATTATCAGCTGTAGTGGATGACTATGCCACTTGGTACTTATAATCTATCAATAGTGCAGGACTCTTATGATTCTTACAAAGTCACCATAGTCATTCCCATGCACCACCGTCCAGGTTTTATTAGATTTTCTCAATAGACATAGCTTGATCACACATTAGTCAGAGGGGTCAAAGTTGATATCAAAGAGGAGACTATCCATAGAGTCATGTTTAACCCAGATTACATCACTCCTACTTCTACAGCAAAGTCCGACCATAGATTGAGGATCGTACAAGATCATCATATTATATAGGATATTGAGCACAAAGTCGAGAGGCTTGAGATTTCTAGATGGATAGCCAATTATATTTCACCACCAAGTGATGAGGTCCCATGGATTTTGGGGCAACTGTGATCAAGAAGGGCCTGTTAACCGTAGAGGACAAATTTTGGTGGTTGCTAATTTGATATTTCCTGCTTCCCACTGCTTTAGATAATGTATTAATATAGGAAAGAGATGCATTGGTTGCCTACTTAATGGATGGTTATGATGTTGATTTTTCTTCTATCTTTAGGTATGAGCTGCATGATAGAGAATTTGGTGAGTTAACTAACCTGCCTTGTATGATCTAGAGGATATATGATAAGAAATGTGTGCTTGAGTTACTAGGTATTAATGAGAGGGTGGCTGCGACTGTGACTACAGAGATAAGGAAACTGAAGGGTCTGACATGTTTAGTCAATTCTAGGAGATCTAGATAGTAGGCAGCAACACCACAGGCCTTCACCGATGGCTTAACAATTTTTTCAGCACCTGATGAGGCATATATATTGATAATACAGGTGTTGGTATAGACATAAAGATAGGAAGGCAAAGAGATGCTATGGATTTGGGTACTCAAAAAGAGGGGACACACACTATTTTTTCTTTAGCCTCGGCTTCAACCTCAAAGCTGGTTGGTGCATCTACAAAACCTGCTCGCCTATCCACTATAGCTCCTATGATAGGTGTAATTACTGTACACAGTGAGTTTTTATAGAGCCTAGTGGATATCCAGAGAGCTACAACCACTTAGTTGAAGGTTGTTGAGATCGAAAAGACTACCTTTTTTTGGTAGATGAGATAATGGGTTAGAGATATGGCTCGATTTTTAGACATGAATTGATAAGGTAGAGAGAAGGGTTATATATTGATATGCAAAGACAAGTGCACCAGATTTGATATAGATCAGGAAGGATTTTAATAGACTACGAGTTAAGGTACACTCTCTTATAGAGAGCCGTGTCACAGCCACTCCCTCGATGATACCCCCTGTAGTCCAGACATTACCTCTGTGTATACCAAGATAATTTGACTTCTTTGTAGAGAATAATGAAGAGGTCCCATTAGTTGGGACATGTAGAGGTGACTTGTACAATTTGTAGGATCTATTAATGAAAGAGGAGGAGGCCCTTAAAAAGGGCAGATATAATTTTTTGGAGACTGCATTCATAAATAGGCAGTGGCGTGATTCTATAGAAGCGGTTGCATCATCATAAAATTCAATTCCATCACCACCGCCTTCTCCATCTTTCATGCCTCTATCTGAGGAGGCTCCTGACTCAGGCTCTTAGTGCATCCTCGGTATGTTCTCACTTCCCTATGTTAGATTTTGTTTTAGCACATTGGGAACAATGCATAATGTTTTAGTTGGTTATGGGCATGCCATGCCGCCATGGGTTTTTTTGTCGTGCTTCTTTTCCAATTGGTCGTGGTATGATTGTAGAACTGACAAGTCTAGTGTAATTATGTCATATTATACTTTCTTGTACTGTGATGTTTTGTTAGATTAGGAGACTTTCAGTATTTAGGGCACTAGTTAGATTTTGGCTAATTTTTGATATCCCTATAAAAATTTCTAATTTAGAACTGTGTTCATATAAATATATGTGAACTCTATAGATCTTTTTTATGACATTAGTATTAGCGACATGAGAACTATTTTCTAATAATTGCATGAACTGAATAGATAGTAGTTGGTGGTATTGACTCTGTGCTATGTTAGTGTGAGATGCTACCTAGTTCCCTTTGTATGTTAAATTTAAAACTTTCCTAGTTAGTCTTGCCAAGGTTGAAGGATAGTCAGTTAGAAAAGGATCATATGCCATTTTTTATTTTTGTTTCACTTTTAACCTAAATGACCTTTATGTGCAAATTGTGTCCTTTGATCCCCATTTGAAGCCTTATAGCCTATTTTTCTTGTTGCACCTTTGACTTTTACCTTCCCATTTATGTTATAATGAACCTATTTTAGCCTCGATCCTCTTTGTACATTCTGCACCTCAACACAGGCAAAAAGCTTAGGTTAAGAGTGGCTATCGTACGGGTGCATAGTGTAAAATGGGTATGAAGAAGGGTAAAATAAAAGAAAAAGTTAGTAGAGTTGGGTATGGTAGAAAAAGAAAAAGAAAAAGAAAAATTTTGAAGATGTAAGGAAAAAAATAATAAAAGACCAGAACCAACATGAATGTGCAATAAAAGAATAAAAGGAAAAATAAGGGTGAAATAGAAAAGAATTTTGCTAGTAAGTGAGACCCCAAAGTTAGTGTAGTTCCAAGAAGGCTTATTTATTTTAAATGTCCATACATATCATACCATCCCCCAAGTTTATATTACAAGCCAAGAAAAATCTGATAGTGATCCCAACTTAACATCTGAATGCTAAGGTAAAGAAAATAAGGGCAAGCATATGGTATTTGACATACATTGACTAGACCTTCTTTGTTGAGTGTGAGTGTCTGTGGTCTGTCCCAGCATTGACATGCATGATTTCATATGAGTGAGTGGGACATTCTTGTTGTTAGGGCACTTAAGTCATGTTGCTAGTTATTTGCTTGTTTAGGGGAGTGTAATTTGTACATATAAGTAGTTGTCTATTTCTAATGTATTTTCCATACTGTGATTCCTTTGTGTCATATTTTTCTACTTCACAAGCGTACATAGTTGGTTTTGAAAATAGATATAGGATGGGATGTTGTGATTTAAACTAAATATGAGGACTGCCTGCCTTGAATATCTTAGGTTCTCTCAATTAAATGTCATTTTTGTTTTATTGTGTTTTTGTTGCCTGAGGACATGCAAACATTCTAAGTTAAGGGTGTTGATGTGCTATAGAAATACATCAATTTCGATGCTTAAAACGAGGAAAATATGCAAGTTTCTGAGGCCTTTTTGTTAGTTATGATCCGTTTTGGGTATGTTTGGCAATAAACCATGTTTTGAATGATAAGTTCATGAAAATGGTGAAAAAGGTGTTTTTGTCCACTTTTCGAGTGATTATTAATGATTGGGATATTTTTCAGCTTGATCATGATTAGTGCATGTTTGAGATTTGAAGTAAAGCTAAAAAAATAACTCCCAATACCTAGTAAGTCAACCTACGAACCACATATTGACCTACGGATAGCAGGTAGATATATTGGGTACTATAAGTAAAAAATCCTGAGAGATAACTTGCAAAAATTTTCCCATCCGGTACCTATGGTTGGTTATTACACCCAGAGTAGACCATAGGTACCACCCGCAGCCAAAACCAAATCCTAGGTACAAGAAGAGGGTAATCATCGACCTTTTTTTCTCCTATTTTGTTTGAGCTTAGTCCTTAGGGTTTTATCTTGTACCATAAATACACCATATGTACTTTTTAGTAGAAGGTTGACACTTTTAACACTTAGAAACATATTTTCATTTCAAGATCCATCTTTGATCTTGGGATTCCATTATTATTGAATTTGACTGATTATTCAATTTACAGTTGTGGGTTTTCTTTTATCTTATCATTGAGATATCATCTTTGATTTCCAACATGAAATTTATTGATTTCTTCACAATCATGAATGGCTAAAACCCATGGATTGCTTTTCTTTTTCATTAATATCATTTATTTCTTAATGAGTGCACTCATTAGTATCCCGCCTAGATATTATTACTTGCTCTAACAAAGAGGTAGTGACTAGGAAAAGATAAAAACAATGGTAATATGGGGAGTTAATAGTCAATCCATTACAACACAATGGTATATGCAAATGATTATTAGCATTCATAAAATAACTTAAGTCTTAAAAGGTGATATTTAACTAGGACCAGGTTAAGGGTTCGTAACGCGATAGTCTGAGGCTCAATAAGTATAGGGTGAAATCCCTCTGCTCGTCCAAAAGACTATAGAAGGTACACAACTTATCGATTCTATATGCAAGGTATTGAGTTGGTTCGGTAATGCACATAAAGCCATAGAGTTGATATGCTAGGGGAAAATAATCCTAGTGTTCACTTATGACTAATTTTCAACCAAGTTAATACTATTCTATATTTGTGACTACTTCAAACAAATATCCCCGTTTACATTCTTATTTTACCCAAAGACAATAACTACAAGATTTACCAAATCACGTGTTCCTTTTGCATTCGATCCACACCTTAGTTGGATTATTATATCTTGATAACGACTGTACCATTATCTAAAAGGTGGTGTTACTTGGACATCACCAAAGGGATGGTAGACAGTGGACTAAGAAGAAGAATTGGGGTAAAAATTTCATTTTCTAGTGGTCCTTATTCTATGAAATTTGGTTATTATTATTTACAAGCCACCAGTGGTCCTAAGGAACAGTGTGCCAAATCCCAGGCTAATAGAGCTGGGTTAGCTTGCTTGATCCTCCTTATAGTTTTTTAGGCAACTTCATCGTGGTCAGTGTGAGGAGGAGAGAAATTGACGCGATAGATTTGGTCAGCCTGGTCATATTTAGAGGAACTATCTCTAGCCAAGCTTTCTTCTAGAGCTAATAAGATCCTGGTTGTTATTTCTTCAGCTTCTATGCTAAAGGCTGCTACTTCTAGTACAAGCACTAATTGAAATCGTCTCTATTCTCTTGCTACCCATCAAGTATTGGAGGCATCTCCTGATGTTGTTACTGGTATGTTACACCTCTTCTCTCATGATGTGTATTATCTGCTTGATCTGGGGTCTACTCTTTTTTATGTGTCCCCTTATGTAGCTATTCATTTCGGCTTTGGTCCCAAAACTATTTCCAAAGCTTTCTTTGTATCTACTCTGATTAGTGATTCTATTATCTCTAAAAAATGTTAATAGGGTTGTGTGGTGTCTATCTTTCATAAGGAGACATTAGTGCATCTGGAAGAGTTGGATATGGTGGATTTTGATATTATCTTTGGGTTGGATTAGCTCCATTTGTGTTATGTATCTCTAAATTGTAGGACCCAAAAGGTGAGTTTCCAATTCCCTAAAGAACTGGTGATTTAATAGGAGGGAAGATCCTTAGTACCTAAGGGAAGATTTATTTCCTATCTTAGAGCTCGAAAGTTGATTTCCAAGGGGTGTCTATCATATGGTCCGAGTTAAGGATTCTAGTTATGATGGTTTCTCCTTGCACTTGTCCTTGTGGTTAATGAGTTTCTTAAGGGCAACCTCAAGATCTTCTTGGAATTCCTCCCAATAGGAAAATAGACTTTGGGATTGATCTTTTAGCCGATGCCAACCCTATCTCTATTTCTCTTTATTAAATAGATCCATCTGAGCTGAAAGATCTTAAGGAATAGTTAAAGAATCTTTTTGATAAAGAGAGTATTAGTTTCAGTGTGTTATCATAAGGTGCTTTTGTGATTTTCCTGCGTTCGAAGGATGGGTCCCTTCGAATGTGTATAGATTATTGTCAGCTGAATAAGGATTGGTGATCTTCTTAACTAGCTATAGGGTGCTAGAAATTTATCTAAGATTGATCTTCGTTTGGGGTATCATCAGTTGAAAATTAGAGAGGTTGATATTACTAAAACTGCTTTTCGTACCTGGTATTAATACGAGTTTTTGGTCATGTCTTTTGGCTTGAATAATGATCCGAGTGTATTTATGAATTTATGACTTAGGTGTTCAGGCAGTATTTAGATCAGGTTGTGATTACGTTTATTAATGATATCTTGGTGTATTCTAAGAGTGAGAAGGATCATTCCAAGAAGCTGTAAGCTAAGTTTTCTAAGTGTGCATTTTGGTTGGGTGTTATAACTTTTCTTGGCCATATTATTTCTCGTAAGGGGATCAAGGTAGATTGGTAGAAGGTTGAGGCAGTTAAGAAGTGGCCTAGACCTACAACTCCAATGGACATTCAGAGCTTCTTGGGCTTGGCTGGGTATTATAGGAGGTTTTTGGAGAATAGTTAACTTCGAAGAAGGTGAAGTTCTTGTAGTCCTATGCTTATGCGGGTAGTTTTGAGAAGTTGAGGGGTAAGTTTACTTCTACACCAGTTTTGACCTTACCCAAGGGAACTGATGGTTTTGTCTTATTTGTGATGCAACCTGTCAAGGAATGGGTTGTGTGATGATGATAGCATGGTAAGGTTGTGGCTTTTGCTTTTACGTAGCTCAAATTTCTTGAGAAGAATTATTTGATGCACGACTTAGAAATATTGGTTGTGGTTTTTTCTTGAAGATTTTGCATCATTATTTGTATGGAGTGCATGTAGATATCTATTCATATCATAAGAGCTTACAATATGTGATCACTTAGAAGGAACCAAATCTTAGACAAAGGCGGTGGATTCATTTGCTTAAAGATTAAGACATGAGCATTCACTGCCATCCAGGTAAAGCTTAAATGGTTGTCGATGCTCTTAGAAGGTTTTCTATGAGAAGCTTGTCCTACATTGATAAGGAGTAGAGAAGATTTGTGAAGGACATTCATCGAGTGGCTAACTTAGGAGTTCATCTCTTGGACTCCGAGGATGAAGGTGTGATTGTTCAACTGGTGGTTAAATCATTTCTTGGGGCTTAAGTAATGGATAAGAAAGTTTTTGACCCTATTATAATACAATTAAGGATGACGTAGGTCAGTAGAAGGTTATGGCTTTTGAGATTGGTGTTGATGGTATCTTGCGGTACCAAGGAAGTTTGTGTGTTCCTTATGCTGATGGGTTGCATAAGAGAATTATGATTGAGGCTCATGAATTGAGGTATATAGTTCATCTGGGATTGATGAAAATATATCATGACTTGAAGAAGATCTATTGGTGGAGCAACATGCTGAGAGATATAGCTTATTTTTTTGGCTAAGTGTATGATTTATCAGTAAGTAAAGGTTAAACACTTGTGTCCTGATGGTATGTCTTAAGAGATGGAGTTTTCTTTATAGAAGTAGGAGAAGATCAATATGGATTTCATTACTGGTCTTTCGTTATCTCGTAACCAGTTTGATTAGATTTGGGTCATTGTGTTTAGAATGACTAAGTCTTCTCATTTCTTACCTACAAATATTAACTACTCTAGAGATGATTATGCTAAGTTGTTTAGTTAGGAGATTGTGAAGTTGCATGAAGTGCTAGTTTCCATTATTTCAGACAGAGGTGTGCAATTTTCATCTCACTTTTGGCGTTTCTTTTAGAAAGGTTTGGGGAATAAGGTGAACCTTAGCATTGAGTTCCACCCTCAAATGGATAGACAAGTGGAGAGGACTATTCAGACTTTAGAGGATATGGTAAGGGATTGTGTGATTGACTTTGTAGATAGTTGAGTTGATCACTTACCTCTCATTGAGTTTTCGTATAAAAATAGTTATTATTCTATTGTTCAGATGGCTCTATTCGAGGCTCTCTATGGTAGAAGGTGTAGATCTCCTATTGGGTAGTTTGAAGTTGGTAAGACTAGGTTGTTTGGTCCCGACTTGGTTCAGCAAGACATGGATAAGGTGAAGATGATTAGAGAAAAATTAAGACAGCTTAGAGTCGCCAAAAGTCTTATGCAGATATGAGGCGAAGAGATTTAGAGTTTGAAATAAGTGATTGGGTGTTCCCGAAGTCTCTCTTATGAAAGGAGTGATGAGGTTTATAAAGAAGAGGAGGCTCAGCCCTTGTTATGTTGGTCCATATCGGGTCTTGTGGAGAGTAGGGAATGTTTTCTATGAGTTGGATTTGCCTGGAGTTTGGGTTCCCGCCATCCCGTATTTCATATTTCGATATTAAAGAAGTTTGTGGGGAACCCTTTATTGATAGTGCCTCTTGAGAGTATTGGTGTTACATATTACTTGTTTTATGAGGATGTCCCGATTGAGATATCAAATAGGCAAGTTTATCGATTGAGGAAAAAGGATGTAGCTTCAGTGAAGGTTCTTTGGAGAAACCTAAAGGTAGAAGAAGCTACTTGGGAAACTGAGGAAGATATGAAGACAAAGTATCCAATATTGTTTCCCTCGACTAATGAAAGTGCTTGAGGAATGAGTTATGTTTCCTTCATAGCGTTTATCGAGTTTATTATTTGATTATGATGTATTTTTGCTAAATTCGGGCTAAAAACACCCTAGCTCTTCATTTGAGAACGAATGATCCTAAGGGGGGGGGAGATTAATGTAACACTCTTAAAATTTTCATCATTTTATTTTTGACCCTCGCATGCTCAAAAAATTGATTTTTGACTTAAATTGTGTTTAGTTTTGTTAAAAGGGTGTCTTAGAAGAGTTTTAAATTTTTTGGAAGGGTTCGAGGGAATTTTGGAATTTCAAGCCAGTGAGCGTCCCCATTTTTAGTGGCCAAGGAGGTTCATCTCGGCAATTTCACCATGCCACTGAGGGGGTTTCCCTCCATGATATCGGCGTGGCACAGAGGATAACCTCCGTGATATTGGGTACCACGCTAAGGCATAATTTTTGGGCAGTCTAGTTTTATTCATTAGGGATGAGGGGTTTTGGGTTTTTCCACTCTTGTATGAATTTTAAACGTAAGAGCGACCCCTTTTCATCGGTTTTAAAGATCAAATCCCCTATTCCACTCTCAAATACAAAACCCACGAACATTCAAGGATTTCACTATACATCCATTATTCGGGCTACAAAATTCGAATCGCTTTTAAATTCTTGTGTATTTTAGGCATTTATCTCTTTCCTAAAATTTATTTTGTTAAAATCACATGTGTAATTGTTACGTATATGAATTTTAAATTGTTGGTTTGGAAATTAGGTTGAGTGATTTTGGATGTTACTGGTTTAAGTGCTCTTCCATGCTTTTTGTGGATTATTCATGCTTTGAATTGATTGTTTTTGAACTAATTGGGTGTAGGGGCATGGTGAATTGGAATAGGGGTCATGGCATGCCCCCATATTGATGATTTTGGTTTGGAATTGTCGCTAACCTCAACCCACTTTATGAATTAATTTTGAAACATGGATATATGCATATTGGAACTACTTTTTTAACTAGTGCATTGCATTAATGGCTAAATCGAATATAAATTATTTTCGAAAGTCCTTGCAGCCATGTTCTGATTTTAAACTAAAATTTTGGGGGTTGTGACATTCCCCCAAGGTTATATATAATTGGGGTGGCATAATAATATTACCTTGGAAGCGTAATTGGCATGAGATACCAATGGTATATGGCTTAATGGATGTTTTTTGGTTTCACAAATTGGAATGTATAAATGTTTTAACTGTTCTTAAAGGGAATTGTGTAGCTTGCCGTGAAGGTTGAGGTCTTAAGGGACTGATGTTGGAAACCTATGTTTGCCGGCGTGGGGGTTGTATTAATGACCGTGTGCATGCGTCACACATTATATATATTTTTATCTTGGATTGGCGTGGAGTTGATGGCATTCCCTGGTCTTCCTTGATACCTACAATTCATGTTTTTAACATACACTGGGAACCTTTCTATGGGGGGATTCAGACCAATATAGCCAGTAGGTGCTTTTATGATGGTTGGAGCCAGACAATCGAAGTTAAAAATTTTAAACCTCATGCTAATCGTTGTTCCCTATCCTAGCATATTATATATATATATATATATATATATATGTAAATATGAATGTGTGCATATGATTTTTGGATGATTTTAGACTGATTTGATCATGGCATTATGTTATTCTCTATTCTGGAGTTACATGCTAGCCCTCACCCCGCTAACTATCCTAGGATGCTACATTGTTTCATAATGTAGGGTCCAAAGAAACCTCTTTTTCCCCCGTGTAGTATTAGATGGACTAGCACGCCAGTCGAGTTAATTTGAAGTTTTGAGCTTCCACTCTTTAGAAGGCCCATCATTTCATAGTTTGTTTCTGTTATACTTTAGACTATGTTTTGAGTTTCTTTTTGTCTACAGTCAGGGGCATGTCCTTATCTAATTGATATTCCATTTTATTAGAGGCTTTTATAGACAACTAGGAATTGGGATATTATGTTGAATTCTTAGAACCTTGTTTTGGTTCTTTATTCTTTCTTATATACTACCTGTTTTTTTTTCTACTTTTTATTTTTGGCTATGTATAGTGTGTTCTGTTGACTTTGAAAAGGGGGTAGTCTCTGGCCCTCAGTGGGCTTGAGATAAACGTCACGCCAGTCCCGCTGTCGATTCATGATAGTAGGCTTTGCAAAAATCGAAGAAATCTTCAAGCTTCAGATCACCTACCTACGAGGGTAACCTACTAGCCATAGGTTGGGTTTGTAGGAATTAGAACTCATCATCAGCCTCTAGAACTTCAACATTTCTACCTATGTGGCTCGTAGGTACACTCTTAACTTTATTTTATCCCTCTTTTCTCATTCTCTATTCCGAACACTATTTTCCTGCAAAACTAACACAAAACCACATCACATCTAACAAAAATACCTATGAACTTGTATATTTTTCTTGTTTTACGTATTGAAAGTGTCATGAAACCATAATGCATCAAGTTATCCTAAGAATGTCCTATAGCCTTCGAAAGATAAGAAATAGATGTCATTTTTCTAATCCACGAGACTCTACTAGACCCTTGCTCTCTGTATTCCATGGAAACATGGCACATTCACCGCTTAAAATGATGAAATTATGCATTGACTTAGTCCAATTTGTCAGATATGAGTGTGTTTTATGTGTTTTGCAGGGAAATTAGGTCAGGAGTAGTGTTGAACCATAAAAGAGAAAAGAATATGCAGAAAAGTTGAAGAAATTGTCAATCTACTAGTGGTTAAGTCACCTTACGACTCATAGCCATAATCTTAAAGATAATAGTGGGCTAAATGAGTTTTCAGAAGTGAAGTCATAGAAGGCTATGAT
Source organism: Capsicum baccatum var. pendulum (assembly GCA_030864225.1). Classification (NCBI taxonomy): domain Eukaryota; kingdom Viridiplantae; phylum Streptophyta; class Magnoliopsida; order Solanales; family Solanaceae; genus Capsicum; species Capsicum baccatum. The sequence goes on from CM061560.1 coordinate 171,981,436, forward strand.
ACGAATTATAGTGTAAAATCATAATGAGAACAGTGTGAGAAGTACTGAAGGTTGATAATCCAGTGATAATTAGTGAAGCCTACAAGTCGTAACAATTGACTACGACTCACGGTAAGGAGTCGTAAAGACAAAAAAATCTAAAGTTGTGAAGGCGAATGTTTATTGGAGTGTCTACGAGTAGCAGCATATGACTCGTATGGTGACATTACAAATCGTAACCACCAAAGCCTGAAGACAGATACTAAATTGAGCAGTGAGTCGTAGCCAGACATAATGACTCATTGCCAGAGGTGAAACCACTGCCGACATAGTTTTCCTAAATTGATTTGGCTAGGTTTTCTTTGTTATTTTGTGACACTATAAATACCCTAGGGTTATTTCTTTATCAGTTTACGAACTTTTAACAATTTTCTGGATACTTTCACATACTTTGATCATTGATACTATTTTTCTTGAGTTTTTTTTAGATTCAATTGGAGATTTTGGATTTTACTCTTTCATTATTATGCAAGTAATTACATGTCTTCTTCATTGATTATCAAGGATTATTTCATAAACATGATCGGCTAATTTCCTTGACTAGGATTTTGGGAACCCTAGTGGATTAACTACGTAAGGGAAGTGCGAGATAAATCTATTATATTGTAGTTGCATGTATTGCAATCTTCTTCATATTAATCATACTCCCAAGCTACTGCAGAAGCTTTGGAATTGAATGTATTTGAGAACTTCCTCACAAATGGGTTTGAGATTGGGAAAAAGAGGTTACAATAGTTATTTGAGGTTATCAACCCTCATCTAATAAACTCAAAACTCAAATGGTGAGAGTTGTATTAAGGTTATAGAAAAGGGACAACAAGGCAACACCCTGAGAATCACAAGGTGAGGGATGAGATTTATCAGCAGGTTCACAAGACGGTTGATAATTCATAGCTTGTGAACTTTGCACGCAGAGTAGTGGGTGAGGTAGATCAAACATGAGAAACTCCCTGAGTTGAGAACTAGGGGGAAAAATCGTAGTGTTTATCTTGTATTATTTCCAAACTCAAGTATTCAAATTTGGCAAGTTGTTACTATTGATTTTTAAATCCCACCTTTACTTTTACGCATTGCTCATGGATTTTGTCAAGTTTGAGAGACTGTTCTACGTATTCACGGTTGGTTCAATACCAACCTGAGTTGGGTTACTATATTTGATATCGATCGCATCATACTTCTTTGGAGGTTAGTTTTTGGGCGACATCGCTCTCGTACCATCAATACCAGTGAACCTAGGCTCTAATACCAATTTTTCAAAGCCCAATTTTTAATGTCATAATGAAACCTACTCTAACCCACCAATAGGTAAGCCAATCCATAGCCTAAAATGTTAGTAATAGGATAATTTATGAAAGGTTTAAGAAATCTCAAAAATAAGCCATACAACTAAATTATACGTAGGTAAATATATGTGCAAGATACTAAAAAAAGTGGAGAGTGAGAAAAGTCTAAAAAAATTTCCCATGACCTAGTGAGGTTGGTACATGAGCTACTAAATACAAAGATGAGTATTGAATAATATCAATATACAGGTAGTCTCAAAAGTAAATACTGTCCAAAAATAGTAGAGGGAGAGGAAATCAGCTTTGACTCTAAAAATTCACCCTATCTTTGAGTCCCAAAAGAAGCTGGATGTATAATGGCAGTGACTAGTACTCAAATCTTCATTAAAAGAAGATGCAGAAGAATAGTGTGAGTACCAAAACAATGACTACTTAGTAGGAATCATTGACCGACTAATCTAAATCATAATAAGATATGAAAATATAAAGTAATGTCAGGGATAAAGGATATACCTAAAATAGTACTTTGGTTGACGGATAATAAATAACGAGTTAAATAAAATAAAGGGAATACAAGCTAACTATAACCTAACTGGGCCACCATAAGCCGAAAAGGCACAAACAAGAAAAATATAATCCAATAAATCCTCAATAAGCTTGATAAATACAATCAAGAGAGAACCCCGACAATAATAATAATCATAAAGTATTCAACAACCGAACTATATCTACGAACCCTTTTTATACCATAACCACCAAACTCAAACCAGTCCTTACATCATAAGTGAACAATAAATGCCAGACTCAAATCAGACTCTAATATCATGTATTCTAGATTTAAATTGAGAATTTAGTATCATAAGTTAATAGTACATGTCGGTTGAAATCGGTGTTTAAAGTAAGTATAAGTAACAAGTCTAGTCAAGAGTTGGAAAGATGTCTAAATCACACTAATTCTTAAGAATATATGTAAGGCAATAAAATAAGACCTCCTAGGTCTACAAGAATCTAATTACGATATTTGACCTAAAAAAGAGCCAGCGAGCCAGGAGCTAATTAGGATATTTGACCTAAAAAGAGTGCTAGCGAGGCTCACTACTAAATCTTAAAAATCCATCCTATGGTAATTTCTACTGAAAAACTAAAACAAGGCTTCCAATATCTACTACTAGGTGTTAAATAAGTCTAAATAAGTCCTAAGGCAAGAATTTAACTCAAGGGAAGGAGGAATGGGTCTATTCTACCTAAAACGACTCTATAACTGACTAAATATTCTAAATTTCACTAAACATGAAACCAAACAATAAATTCCAACCCATATCTAAGATAATACTATGCTAACACCATAATAAAGTTAAAAGCTTTGAGAAAAGTAAGCATAGGATATCTGGACGTCGATAAAGATCGAGAAAGCTTACAAAATTGAGATTTTCCCCTTCGAAAAGACTCCTCATGATGCCACACTATAAAAATAATGATCTACACATTAATATAAGAATAAAAATATGTATATTGCATATCCTATGTGGGTTCCACTTACAAAATCACTACATTAAAATAGTCAAAACATTTCTTTAAGCTCTAGGATCATTTACCCTAAAAATAGTTGAAATCCGAGAAAGAATACTCCCTAAAATCATCAACAAAGAATAGTTTATTGGTTTTGAATCAAAGAATTATTGACGAAAACTTACAAAAGTTTTGATGAGAAAATTCCCCCAATGCACTCTCTAATTCACCTCAAACACCCGTTGATCAAACTCCACAATTTTCTAAGCCTCCTAGGGTTTTATTGACTTCGAAGTTAAAATAAAAGAGATAAATTGGGTTCTAAAGATTAAATACTATCAGGGGTCCCTTCTTCTCCACTGGGGTCCCCGAACAAAGACCATGACCTAGGTTTTCCTTTGCGGTCGTGAAGAATAGCCCGTGATCTTGATAGCTATTTGACTTTTTGTGATAGAAATTCACATTGTCCTTCGAAAATGTGGTAAAGGACAACACAAATGCAAAGGAAGTTTTTGTCTTGCATCGGTAGTTTTGGAAAAGTGCCAAAACTCCGATCGAACCCTCAAGAGTCAGTCAAAATTTCGTGAATGCAAATGAACTATGCTACCCTATAAAATTTAATATTTTTGACTCAATTGTTCCATCAAAATTTTGATCTATAGTCATTTCTCGAAAATGTGGGTCCTATACCTAAATGACCATTTTAACAAAAATCCACCCAAATAACTCAAAATGAGTCTCGAAGCCTCAAAACCCTCACCAAAAGTCCTCCTAACCTAAAATCAATGTTTCAAAGCTGATGAAACTGTTCAAATTGGCATACGAGGAAGTGAACCTAATGTTTAATCCCTTTATTCAATTCTCAACAAAAAAAATTTAAAATGGAGAATTGGCTCTAAAGAATAAATGATATGCTCGGTAACCGAACTGTCAACTCCAGCAAGTTATTAATGGCTTGAGGCAGCCATGGGATAACTCTAAAAGGACTAATAGTGTGGAAGTCATTGCAGTAGTTAGCATAAATGTTTGACTTCTATTTGGAAAATGTTGATTCAACCTATATTAGGATTGAATTGAGTCTCAATTTTGAATCTTACGACTAGCAAATAAAATTGTTGACTTCTAGTAACTTAATTTACTTCTTTGTTTACTTTTAATGAGATGGATTAAAAAAGAATTATAATAAGTAAAAAATATTTTTTAAAAAAATTATATTTGAGATTTTTTTTGAGTTTCATTGTGACCAACTATTTATAAATTTTTAGTGTAATTATATAAAAATATTTTAAATTTTTAGTCAACACAATTGTTGACTTATAATAACTTAATTTCACCCACTTGTATATTTTTAATATTTATTACTATGAGATGAAGTAAAAAATGATTAACGAAAATAATGGATTAAATTTTTTGTTCAGAGTTTAATTTTTACCAAATACTTAATATTTTTAGTGAAATAATATGAAATACTTTAAATTTTTAGTGAAATAATATAAACGTACTTAAAATTTTAAAAGTGTAATTCAACCAAAATAAATTTATATCTTAACGCTACTATCTAGATTTGAACTCGTGACCAAATGATTGTAAAATTTCTAGCCAAGTTGTTAAAATAACATTATATGATGATCTCAATCATTTTTTTAAAATTAAGTCAACCTTTTCATACAATTGAAATTTTTAGTCAAACTAATTCACCATTTAGAGCTTTTCTGTAGCTGCCTTACGTCATTTATGACATGCTGGAGCTGATAGTTTGGTTACCAAGCAAGTCATTTATTTTTTCAGAGCCAATTTCCTATTTTGATGTTTTTTTGTTAAGTATTAAGTATCGATCTTTAACTTTAAATTAATGACCTTGTATGTCAGTTTCAATAGTTCCATCAACATTAGAATGCCTACTCTAGGCTAGGGGCACCATTGGTTTGAGTCCCAAAGTTTCAAGACTCGTTTTGGACTATTAGGTGGATTTTGGTTAAACCAACCTATGGGTGTAGGACTCACTTTTACAAAACCACCCCGATGGAAACATTGATGGCATCGTTGAGTTTGTAATGTAGAATTAATAGGGTAGCATAGTTTATTTGTGTTCACGAGATACCAAATAAATCCCAACGATTCAATTAGAGACTTGGAAAATGCCAATTTTGCTGGTGTAACTCAACTGGTGCAACTGCTTAAGTGAAACTTTGATTGCCTAAAAGGCCAAGGGACCAATTTAATGACCAAACCTAGTTCCCTCCTAAACACTTAAGTGGAAGCCTTACCACTCAAGCGACAATTCTTCGCTTTAGCAGAGGTTGGTCTTTGGGGCATGGGTTTCTTTATTGATGATATGCCGCTTTAGTGACGATTGATTAAGCGGTTATTGTTGGGAATTTATTTTTTATCCATTTTTTATCATTTTTGCTAAGTCCCAAAACACCGTTAAACCCTACAAAAACTCAGAAAATTGTGGAGCTTGATCTTTTGGTGATCGAGATAAATTAGTGAGTTCGTAAGAGTCCTTTCCTTGTCTAAATTTTTGTAAGTTCCCTCTGATTTTATAATTAATTCTCTATTTTAAAATTAAACCCTAATCCTTTGTGGGTTGATTTAAGTGTATAATTGTGCTCGAATTTCACCCATTTAAAGATAAATAATACTTGAGCCTAGAGAAATGTTTTGGCTATTTCAAAGTTGTCATTCCACAAGCGGATCCCATATGAAATTTTAGCTTAATTTTGGACCCAAAGCATTTATATTCAATATGGGTATCATTATTCTCATATTAATATGTAGATCATTATTTTGATAGCATGACACTGTGAGGAGGCTTCTCAAAAGAGAAAATCTCCAACTTTGACGACTTTCTTTGGCATTCATCGGTGTATAGGTAGGCTAGGCTTACTTTCCTCATAGATTAAGATTTATTATGGTATTGGTATAGTATAATGTTATATTTATGTTGGACTTTACGTCTTGGTTGCATGTTTAGGGAAAATTTACAATATTTAGCTAGTTTGAGAGTTGTTTAGGTAGAATTGACCCATTGGTCCTTCCCTTGAGGTAAATTGTTGCCTTAGGACTTATTTAGACATATTTACACCTAGTAGTAGGAGTTGGAAGTCTTAGTCTATTTTTTGGGTAGAAATCATCCTTGTATGAACTTTTAGGGTATAGAAGAGGGTCCACTAGCCCTCTTTAAGGTCAAACATCTTAATTATCTCCTTATAGATCTAGGAAGCATTCTTTTGTCATTTCATACATACACCTAGACCCTAGGATGATTTGGACATCTTTCAAAAGCTTGACTAAACTTGGTAATTTGTATATACTTTAAAGACTGATTCAATTTTGTCAATCACAATTCCTTTATGATACTAAATTCCTAGTCTGTGTTTGGAAATTGCTATTTATTTATTATATTAAATTCCCTATTTAAGTTTCACACATATGATACTAAGTATCAGTTTGAGTCCCTTGTTTATGCTACAAAAGGATTCACAAATATAGAATCTATGGTCAGTAATTTTATAATAATTATTATTAGTGCTTATCTCTTGATTGTATCCATAAGGCTTATGAGGGCTTAGATGGATTATTTCCTCTTATTTGTTCCTTCTGGGCTAATTGGGGCCCAGTTGTAGTTTGTTTGTATTTTTTTCTATATTATTTACCTTATTAGTTACTATTTTTTACTTGGAGCATTATTTTAGGTTGCCCTTTTATCCTTGACTTTAGATTACATTCTCGCATCTTACTATGCTTTTATTATGAGTTAGCTAATTCGACCAATGTTGCTTACTGAGTACCCACTCTTTTGGTACTCATACTATATTCTGCATCTTTTTTTGATGTAGATTATGAGTTAGCTAATTCGACCAATATTGCTTACTGAGTACCCACTCTTTTGGTACTTATACTACTTTTCGCATCTTTTTTTGATGTAGATCCGAGTATTAGCTCTTATCTTAAATGTTTTATCCAGCGCATATACAAAGTTTAAATATATGGTGAGCTTTTGGATTCAGAGCTAATTGTTTGTTCTTCTGTTATTTTGGATGGTCTTTACATTCTATCTTTATATTGATACTATTAGTACTCTTATTCTTTTGATTAGTGGCTCTTAAATCAACCTTACTCGGTCATGTGATTCTCTTTTGCTATTTTCTCTATCTTATCTATATGTTTACTATTGTACTTATATTTTATCATCTACAATATATTTATATGCTTAAATTTGGTATTCATTATAACTTCCACCAACTAGCCCATTACTTATCTTTTCAGGCTATGGTTTGGGTGGATTAAAGTAGCTGTCATCATGACTCGTGAAATAGGGTTGTGAAAAAAATACTATTAGAGCTAGGTTCTCTAGTATTGTTGGCATATAAGCATGTTCCTAGTAGAGTCCCACAGATCAAAATAATGACATCTATTTCTTATTTTATGGAGGCTATAGGACATTCTTAGGAGATCTTTCCTTTCTTCATTTATTTTGTGCATCGAGTATGGGCTGGATTCTAAAATTCACATTGATTTACTCTTTCATAGATAGTCAGGATGTGAGATGCGATGACTAGAGATGAGGACCTCAAGTCTGTAACTAAGACTTATGCTAGAAGTCATGACTGGCCCAAGATTGAGGTTAAGTGAGAGCTGTAGCCCCATCTATGGGTCCGAATAAGGAGTCTTCCCCGAATCCTATTATTGCTCAAGTCATGGCTAACCTAAGATTGAGGTTAAGTGAGAGCTGTATCCCCATCCATGGGTCCGAATAAGGAGTCTTCCCTAAATCCTATTATTGCTCCCTATAATGCTTAATGCTCAAGTTAAACCGATAAGTGACATATCTTCCCGTCCACAAGCTGATAAGGAGTTTTGTAAGTTGTTTGATAGTCCCAAGGTGCATCATCTAACTTTCTTGACCAGTTATTCTTGTTGTTTTTCACAATCTCTTCCAAAATGGACTTGATCTTCCGATTAAAGACCTCAACTTGCACATTTGTCTATGGAGGGTAAGACGTTGCCACCTTATATTTCATACCATATTTCTCAATTAGGGTATTGAGTAGATGATCACAAAAATGAGACCCACCATAACTGATGATATCCTGTGGAGTACCAAATTGAGAGAAAACATTTTTCTTTATGAATGTTGTGACACTTCTTTATTATTATGAAGCATAACTATTTCCACCTACTTTCACACATAGTTGACTACCACCAAGATGTACTTCATACCATGTGAACTCGTTAATGAACCTATGAAGTCAATATCCCACATATCAAACAACTCAAGCTTAAGAATTGGTGTCATGGAATACTCATGATTTTGTGAGATATTGCCCTGCCATTGGCATTTGTCATAGGCTCGAGTGTAGTCATGTGCATTTTTATAGATCATCGGCCAATATTAACAACATTGCTGAATTTGTGGGCTCTATGAGTACCTCCATGGTGATCCCAAACTATAGATGAATGACATGACTCTAGAATAATTATCTCAACTTCGGGAATACACCTTCAAATCACACCATTCACACACACCCATAAGAAGTAAGGCTCATCCTAAAAGAATTTTTGTACCTAATGCATAAATTGTCTTTGCTACTGAAATGACATGCCTTCTGGGGTGAGGTCACCTACCAAATAATTGTCAAATTTAGCAAATCAAGGGATTAAGCATTATGGCGGTACCAAGACATGCTTATCTAGAAAGGTTTCATCAATCTTAAGCTCATGCCCTCATTTAAGCATCCCCTCCTCTTCTAGGTGGGATGAATGGTATTCAACCTAATTTTCAGTGCCTTTCTGGTCCATAAGCTCAAATTCAAACTATTGAAGCAATAATACCTATCGAATCAACATAGGCTTAGCATCCTTCTTCGTTGTAAAGTATCTAAGAGCGGCATGATTAGTGTGTATAATGACTTTGGTAACAATCAAAATATCATGATAATATTTATGAGTCATGATGACACCTACTTTATCTCACTATAAGTAAGCCAATCCATAGCCCAGAGCTATAAGTAATGGGATAATTTTGTAGAAAAAGGCGTAGTAGCAAAGATTTGCAAGTAAAGACTTACAATAGTAATAAGGCAATAATAATAGTCTAAAAGATATATAAATCATTAATAACCTTTCCATGACCTAGTAGTATTATAAAAAGAGTTACTAACAAAAGGAACATAAGTACACAAAAAGTCAACTATAAATTTATCTTGAATAGAGAAAGACTAGGCATAAATAATAGAAGACAAAAGGACAACCCCAACTTCGAGAGCTCACCCTATCACTAAAATTAACTTAATATTATCATCACATAGTGTCAATTACTAATACTCAAATCTATACCAAAAAAGGTTCAGGAGTTTAGTATAAGTACCAAAACCATAGGTACTCAGTAGGCATCATCGGCCATTTGAGCTAAATCATGATTTAAATATTATAAGGATGCGAGATAAATAAGCTAAGTCAAGGTAAAAGAACAAACCTAGAAATAAGCTTCAACACTATAAATAAATAATCAAAATAAACATATTATGAAGAAAGCATAACTAATACTATAAGACTTCCCCCCATAAGCCAGTAAGTGTGAAAAAGTAAATAACACAATATGAGTCCCCATAAGGTCGAAGGGTACAAATAAAGGAAAGTAAATAACCAAAGTTTCATAAATTTGTAGAATATCAAGCCATAACCATCTATCCATCCATACCATTTCATATAATAAATAAACGTTACAATTCTGAACTCAAATCTAAACTTATATCAGGGTAAGCTCTTGACTTTTGAAGCATTCCTTCTCTCCCTTATATCAATTGTTTGATCTCTATTTTGTTTTTTAGAGATAACTTTTTATATATTGACTCTGAATTTCATATTTACTCCTGTTGTATTAGAAGCTCTTATACTGACTTTTAGAGTTACCTAAATTTGTTGCTGATTAGAGTTAATCGACATAGAGGGTCCTTGGTAGATTTACCAAGATGAGCTTGTAGTAGAGTTTCTACAAGTAAAAAGAGCCAACAAGTAGGATAAAATCAAGGCTATAATCAAGAGTTTGATTATGGTGGAAGTTGAGGTGCTTGAGAAAGGAAGCCATGTTTTTTCCCTTCTTGGGTTTCTACATAAAGATCTGTGTACTTATACTCTTCTTGCACGATTAGTGTTTGTTTGCCTGTGATTGACATTGAGGTACCTGGTCCCTCACTGTGTGGTGCAACCCCCAAGGCTTTGGTATCAGAGTTAGTTCACTTTAAAAGGTTCATATATAGAGTGTCTTTACTAGTATAATTGCTCCACCTAATCTAGAAGAAGAGCAATTTAGCACTAGACCACCACAATTTAATGGGTAGTACTATGGGTGGTAGAAAACAAGGATGTTCGACTTCATTATGGATAAGGACAATGAGCTTATAGACATTATTCTTGATGGTCCTTATGTACCTGTAAGAGAAGTAAAAGGAGTTGTAACAAGAATGGTTATTAAATACGAGGAAGTTCAATGATGAAGAAAAAAAGAGAATTGAGAAAAACTACAAAGTAAAAAAATTAGAGAATTGATATAAAGTATAAAGTAAAAAAATTACATGTTTGTGGCATAGGACCGGATGAATACATCAGGATTTTAGCTTGTGAAATAGCTAAGGAAATTTTGGACTTCTTAAATGTAGCTTATGAGGGAACCACTGATGTAAATGTTTCAAAGGTTGATATGTTGACAACCCAGTATGAAACCTTCACAATAAAAGAAGGAGAAGCTGTCCAAGAGATGCATACCAGGTTTACTTCTATCACTAATGAGTTACATTGCTTAGGTGAAGTGATTCCCTTGTATAAATAGGTGAGAAAAATTCTTGGGGTCCTTATTGAATTTGGGGAAAGCAAAGTGGATGCTATTGTTAAGGCTAGGAACATAAAAACTCACCATGGATAAACTCATTAGGAACCTGAAAACTCATGAACTTAAAAAGCAGCAAGGGCATGAGAAAATAGAGGTAAAATGAAGAAATCTCTAGCTTTAAAAGTTTCAAGATTAGGGAAAAATAAAGATGACACTGGTGTTGCTTACGTATCAAAATGAATTGTTAAATCTACGAGGAAGAGTAGTTAGTTCGACAGAAGTAGAAGCAGTAACAAAAAAGGAGCCACTATGGAAGTTTACCACAAATATGAAAGTCTTGAACACTTTATTAAGGATTATTCAATGCACAAAATGGGTTATCAGGATTGTCACTATATTGGAGGTGACAACAGAAAAGACAGGGACCTGGTCCTTGTAAAATCAAGAAGAAAGGATGTAGCTAATCTTGTAGTTAAACAAGCCTTAGCTGGTTTGGGTGATTCCTCAAGTAAATTAGATAAAGTTTAGAAGTCTCCAGATATATCCATGCTTGAAGTGGAAGATGAGAAAGTGACCATTGAATCCATGTTTTCGTTTATAGTAGGCACTGAAAATACAGAAGAGAATGAGATAACTATCTCTGATATTAAGAAGAAGCTTGCAAATTATTCTGATTGGAAGTTAAAGAATCAAGTAAATATATTGGATAATACAGTATGCAAGCTTACTACTAAAAAAAGTTGTATAAAAGAAAGGATAGAGAATTAAGATCTTGAATCAATTCCCTTAACTCACCAAAATTCTAAAACAGAAGAACAATGTTCTAAGTTAAAAATTAACAACCTTAGTTTGGTGAGCCAATTGAAGAAAGAAGATGTTTCTGACAGCAAAGGGAAGAAAGACACCTTACAACTTCAAATTGAGCTTGAGGAAAAGCTGAAAAATTCTCAAGACCATCTCAGGTCTATGCTCCAAAAGAATGAAGAGTTATAAAGGGACCTGGTCTATTTGAAGAAAGACCTCAAAAACTCTCTTTAGTGTACTGCATCCTTACAAATCATCTCTAATTTCACTATTCAGGAAGTCTATAATGGCAAGGGGCCTGGGTATTAGTACAAAGCTCAATCTTCCGGGTCAAATGACAAGGATGCTCAAAACATCAAAAACAAAGTCCATAAACCCTTGTGCACTCACTGTGAAAGAGATGGAAACCTAAAGGAACATTGTTAAAACTGGAATAAAGAAAGAATGTTCAGTGGTATACACATCCAACAAGATCCAAAGAATTTCATGTCCTTGGAAAGTATGAAGAAAATGTCTTTACCTAGGTAGACAAGAAGGATTTGATCACTCCATAGTCTTCTTAATGGGAGCTTAAACTAAAGTAGGTTCCCAAATCAAATAAGTAATCATGGGGTTGGACAAAGGGAATTGTAGTCATTATTATTTATTAAAGGCTGGTGGTTAGAGATTAATCTTAAAAGATCTGACTGTGATTTCTCTATCTCAAGGAACTACAAGGAGGAGGTGCCATATTTTTTAAATAGCTAAATTCAATGGACCTGGTCCTTAGAAGACTCTTCTTAGAAAGTGAAGTTTCAACAAGTGTAACTCGAAGAATTGGCTATGTTTAGGAGACAGGTTTTTATGATGAGGTAGGTTCAGTATAATCTAACTCAACTTCATACCTTTGTAGGTATTCACTCATGGGAACAACTTTAAAAAGAAACAAATGAGGCTAGCAAAAGTGGGAAATTTAATTAAAAGGAGAGGGACCTGGTCCCATCTCATAGGTTAGTACCTACAAGGTGCCTGGGTAATCGCAAAAATCATCTAAAAATCCATATATCTTTTTCTTCTCTAAACTGTGAAATCTCTTGTTCAATGAAGAGTCACACTTATTAGTTTTAGACACGTCAATTCAAAAGAAACCTTTTCAAAAAGACATTGGTCATCATTAAAAGTGCTAAATCAAACATTCTTGTCAGATGTACCTCATTTAATCCTAATCATTTTCCTAGATCAGTAATCTTCCCTAAACAAAATTGGTGCATCACTCTTTTTCAAATAAAATGGATGATGTTATTTATTATCTCCTCAAACACTGTAAGAAATCCAAAACCCTCAGTCGAGTTAGATTCCATTGAGCCATCCTTAACCTTAGAAGTTCATGCTCAAGAAATTATGACAGACAATTCAAACCAAATGTCTAGGTCATTAATAAAATAAGACATTTCTCCATCTAAACACCCCTAATTTCTCGTGTCATTTGAAAAATCCAAAAGAGCTGAAACACAACAAAAATCAGATGCTCCTACTTTCTCAAACTCAAAAAACATCTTTGATTATTCCTTTGGATAAAAAATTCTTGTAAAAAGAGTTGACCTTTTCTCCAGTGAGAATTGGGTAACTGAGAACCTTCTACTGTTTACTTTTGAAAACATAGAAAACTCAGTTGATGTTGTAGAATAGGATATTTGTGACGTTGATGAAGTAAATAGGGAAAAAGATATGTTGTAACCTTCAAATGTGGAACATGAGGAGATTGAGGATGATGTACCTTTGAGATAGACTATGAAGAATCTCAGGGGAAATAGTAAAAGAAAAAATAAAAGTACTGAAGTTATGGAAATTGATAAAGGAGAAAATTTAAAATTAGGGGATATTGTTGCTATCAAAAGGGAAGAAAGGATAATCGTATAACTGATAGGAACATGTCATCCTTGTCAAATTTGGGTAGCTCTAATAGAATGAGATAGAAACATATAGTTGTCAAGAAGAGAAAAGACTCAGAATTACCAAGTCCCATGAAGAGAACAAATAATGAAAAAGAAGAAACAAGTAATGAGTCCAAAAAAAGAAAATTAAAAAACGAAAAGAATGACATATCCAGAGAAAGAAGTATTGGGAATCTAAGAACACAAAAGATGCCGACTGGAAGAATGTTTGATCCAAAAATTTATGAGAAAACTAGGATGGTAAAATTGGTAGAATATATAAGGCATCAAGGATGGCTACATTTATTTGAGGGAACGAAACTTGTGCTATATAAAGAGGTCGTAAGGGAATTTTACTCCTTCATGGAGTTCTTAGATAATGAACGAAGGCTGAAGGACCAGGTACAAGGTAAGCTTATAGCTCTAGATAAAGAATCATTGGGGATGATCTTATATGTACCCATAATAGGGGTGAGAACTGTGATAAATCAATAGCCTACCACGGAATTCATGATTAAGGCACCAAAAGTAGGAGGGACATACACAACTACTATTAAATAGAAATTTTGGAAAAGTGTGTATCAATTTTTATTTAAATTCATTAACATGGTACTGTTGCAAATATCTGAAGGAAGAACAATTTCCTCTGTTGTTCACCTATTTTTGATAGAAAACTTGTGCAAGTTTGAATTGATAAGTTTTCCTATTCTAATAATAAAAGCATATGCACAAAGTGGTGTATGAAAAGAAATTCAAACATGGAATGCCCTATGGATATATAATAAACAAGGTGTTTAAACATCATGGTGTGGATGTAACTAAGGAAACACCTGGAACAACAAAAGAAATGATCTGCCTTACAACTCTTATGAAGAATGAATGTATAGAAGGCAGAGCTGGTTCTTTATCTCAAGTATCTAAGTTTCTAGATATTCAAGAAAGGTTGTAAAAGGAAATGGATGAGTTACAAATTATTTTGGGTTCCAAAGACAATTATATAGTGTAGCTGAAGATGAAGATTCAAAAGTTGTCTTCTGAGGGACCAGGTACTACTTTTGAACTTATTGAAAATTCAAAACACCAGGAACAAGTGGAAAAACTGACAAGTGAAGTTCAAGAATTAAAGGATAAAGTAACAGGTCTCACCAAATAATCACTAGAGGCCCATGCTATAGAGCATGCAAGAATCGAGATGTTTCTTAAGTCCTTTGTTTCCAAACCTTTCTCAGTCTAAGCCCTATTATCCCTATCCTCTAACAAACCCTGCATCAGTTTCATAACTTACTCCTTGTATTATCTCTTAAAGTAAGTTATTTGTTGTATTATTTTGGTATAATAATACTGGTACTAATCTTCGTTTATGTATGAATGAATTCTGATTGTGAAATCTATTTGTTTCCTTTAGTTTAAGCTATTCTTCATGTTAGTGGTGCCTTAGTGTTCATGAGTTAATTAGCTTGTACTTATCTTTACTCTTTGTTTACTATTAATCCTTTTTAATGATGCCAATAGGTTGAATACTGACTTTATGTGTGTAAGAACCGTGGTGTAAGGATTGTGGTGCAAGATGATAGGAGAAAAGAATCATGGAAAAGCACAGTGATAGAAAGAAGTAAACATGGGAGCAAACATGGTGCTCATAGGTTTTTTGGTGCAAATTACAATAAAGGACAAGTCCCAATGTTTCATGATGATAATGGAGGAAGCATGATGATAGAGGGAACATTTATCTTCAGATAGTAATCACACTTATTAAATGCGATGAATGTTCACTATTTCTCAAAGGTAAATAGTTGGTTTGTCATCATCAAAAAGGTGGAAAATTTCTAGATGTTGTTTTGCTAATGAGAAGCTAACTGTAAAGGGACACGTCCCTAGATATGCAAGATACAATATAGCTGGCAAGCGTAGTATGCACAATTTTATAATTTAGCATGTGTAGTATGCATTGTATAGTAGGATCTGCAAAATCAACCTATTTTTGACTTGATTAAGTTACTAACAAACTAAATTCTCTCTTATTTTATAATTTTAACTTTATTTTGGGGTGCAAAAAGATCTGACATCAAGAGCTCATTTCTTCACTCATCAAGTAAGATCCTAAACCTATTTTCATTGCTTTGAAAGTTCAAATGAGTAGTAGGTGATGCTATGAAGTTGGGCTAAGTAGAATTTCTACCATTATTACTTTGTTGGTAACCTATTTTAGTGATATTTGTTAAAAATGGAAAATAGGGGTAGAACTAGGGTTTGGAAATGGGTTTTTGATATGTCTGTGTGTTTAATTACTGGATATAGATGAAATTTAGTAGTGGGTACTTTGGGAATTTACATTAGAGTCAAAATTTTAAGTTGGACTTCTATGTTGCAGTGGATACGAGATTTTTTATGAGTCGTACCTGCCATTACGAGAGTTGTAATAAAACTCGTACCCACTGACAACATGGAAGTCTAATAAATTCAAAGTCTCTGGAATAAATATGAGTAAACCATATGAGTCGTATCAAGACCATACGACTCATTTACATTAGCCATACCTATCTGGGAAAAATTAAAATAGACTAAATGTGTCTAGTTACTTATGACTATTGGTCACGAGTCGTACCCATCTGGTATGAATGGTAAGGAGGAGTCATAAGCAGAATAGTGAAAAAAGGTCATGCACTGTCTAGAATACAACTCGGTTATATGAGTTGTATCCAGTGGGTACGACCAGTACCAACCATTCGTACCCAACTCAGGCTAGGCAGATTTAACTTTAGTTTTAACTTTTTCTTTTTTGTTCTTTTTGTAGTTACTAATAATAGTGTATTTTCAGGTATAATTCCTCCAAAGAACGCTTCATCCTCCAAACCAAGAACTAATAAAATGGCCAAGAAACCACTAATTGAAAGTAAGGAAACTAGAGTCTCCGAGTTAGAAACCATATCTAAAAGCAGCAGAGAAAATATAATGGAACAAATCAAAGAAAGATGGTTAAAAGGGAAAGACAGATGCTAAGGAAAAAGGGAAGAAGTTCATTCCCCAAGAGTTGGAGACACCATCACCAAAGGGGCCGAGAAGAAAGAATGCGATAGTTTGTCCTCCTCATTCACCACAGCCAGCTGATGATGATGATGATGTTAAAGAGGAATCTGGTTCAGCAGAGGAGAGTTCAGATTAAACGTAAGGTTTCAAGGTAAAATCTACCCTGATAGACAAACTAAACCCCTCACTCTCATTTGCCCTTACTTTGGTGCCTATTGTCAGAAGATGGAGATACGTCGATATGCAAAAGCTGCTTAACTCGGGGTTTTCTTATCTTCTGGCTTGTAAGATAATGAGAGTGCAGTATCCAAATTGGATAATGACTACTACAGTAATGGAAGAGTTACCTGAGTTTACAGAATGCTTTCAATAGTATGGATTTAACTAGATGATGAAAGAACCCAGAAGATATAGTGAGGTCCTTATCCATGAGTTGTACGTAGCTAATAAGGGAGAGTTATAGAGGCAGTATCCAAAGGGTATGTTATGGAAGGGTGGCGAAACTATTACCTCCATGATAATTCATGGAATTTGGGTAGATATATCAGCTTGAACCATAGAAAGATTCTTATATGCGCTAAAATATCAGGCTCCAACTAATACATGAGAGATAGATTACATGATGAAAGAGATGATAAAAAATCACTGAGTAGACGCTGGGTACTAATGATAAAATGGTGATGTTTAGATAGATAGTTTAGATGATAGCAACATATGTTCAGCATGTGACTTTGGTTGCAAGATATGTTGGTGATTCATAGTAGATAAAGAAGGGAATGCTAAATTTATGGGTAAGGCTTAGTGGACACTAGCCCAACACCTGCTGTATCGCACTATGAGAGATGATCTTCTGAGCCTAGTTTGGGCTGCTATGATATTTGGTTTCACAACCGGGAACACATTCGATGTTTGTGAGTTCCTAGCCTAAGTGATGTAAGGTACGATAGTTGGGGAGAAAAAGTATTGTTGTCCTTCCCCTGTATTATTTCTTAGAATTTTCTAGAAGTGGGAGTTATGAAGCTTCCTGGGGTTAATGAGATGATTGAGGCTCGAAGGATTTTTGATATGTGGTAAATTTGAGATACGACCAACCCTTTGACCTAAACCATGAAGTGATCAGTCGATGTTATGGTAGGCTTGTTTCAATAAGATGATCAGCCTGATGCCCCTGCTATAGCTGAGGCTACTGAGGTAGGTGTACAAACTACGGCTGCACCCAAAAATGAAGTGGGTACTTCTAGTGCCTCACCGCCAGTCCAGTTTGTGCTACCAATAATACAAAGTGTGCCTCTAGGTACTATGTTGATTTCCAAAAATGCATAGATAGAGGTTGTGACCCAGCTAGCTTCACTAACTATGAAGGTAGGTCATGTAGATGGAAGAGTAATTAGTTGGATGGACCAGCAGTTTGAGGAACATGATAGACAAGAATAATGGTATCTAGATGCATTTGATTTGAGGATTACTCAATAGTTATATACTAGGAAGATGCCCAATGTTGATGATGTCTAAAATAAGTTTGCCGAGATAAAGAAAATAGTCATTGAGTTGTATGAGAGGTCGGTTGTTGCTGAGCTAGTTATGGAGACTATAATTCCCACAGTCGAGGTGCCTAACATTTGGACAGATTCAGTAGATGTAAAGGTTGAGGAAACCAGATAAGAAAAGAAGAGAAAGAAGAGAGAAGATAAAGAAGCTAAGAAGAAAGCCAAACTTGAGAGTATGTAGGATGAACATGATCGAGTGACGTGAGTTAAGCAGATAGCCATGGGAGCTGGTGGGTTGAGAGATACTATTCCTAATACCGAGAGGATTGCTGGTGTCCCCACGACTGTTGTTAATTTAGTCCCGGTTATTGGGAAAATAGCTGATAAGAGTGGGACCCAAGCTGAGGGCCTATATTCTAATATTGATGCTCCGACATCTTGAGCGCCTAGGTATGACCGTTATCATACTCTATTTTATTTTTTGTAGCACTGGGGATAGTGCAACATTCTTCAGTTGGGGATGGGGGTTATTCTATAAATTTTGGCGTAGTTTGAAATTTTTTACATGTAGCTAAAACTTAAAGTCTGTTATGATTTGCAGGTTCAACTGAGATAGGGAGTAGATCAGCGCACCTATGGTAGTGGATGTTTTTGATTATTGATTATGATTTGAGGATTTTGAAAAACCAAATTTTCTGATGTAATGAAGAGATTTTGTTTTGATTGATGATTAATTTTTGATTGTTGAAATTGCTGATTTGAAATGCTAAAATATTATGAAAAGTGGAGGCCCGTCAAAATTTTTTGTGTAAGTAATTGCGTGATTTTTATATTTGTGTGAAATTGTGGAGTATCTGATAATGGCATTTGAATTAGGAATAGTATAGTTTGGGACAAAAAATGCATAGTTGGATAACTAGTACTCATAGTATGGCCCTGTGCAAGTGTGTGTAAGGTTTACTGATTCCCCGATCGTGTTGGAATCTAAAACTTTCCTAGTTGGTTTTACCTAGGTCTAGGATAGTTAGGTAGGAAGTGATTCATAGGACCTTTTTTTTATGAGCACACTTAACCCTAAAAAGCCTTAACAAATAAATAAATCCCCTTGATCCAAATATTTGAGCCTTTATAGACAAATTTTTCTTGTTACAACTATAACCTCCCCATTTAATTTACAATGAACTTGTTTTGGCCCTGGTCCCCTGTGGACATTATGCATCCCAACTCAGGAAAATCACCTAAGTTGAGGGTGGATATTATAGGAGTGCATAAGAGGAAAACGAGTATGAAGATAATGGGTAGAAGAAAAATAGTTGAAACATGGGCAGGTGTGATGAAAACAAAAGATATAAATGTACAATGTATAGAAAAAGAAAAATAATAAGAAAATTAAGTGCTAGAAAGCCACACTTGATTCAACTAGAATGTTCTTAAAAGGAAAAGAGAGACATAAGAGCGGAAACAAAAAAAAGTTAAAAGTATGTGGACCCCAAGAATAGCGTGGTATCCCTGAGGATTAGTCACTAAACAAATCTTAAAAGATATCATACCAGCCCTAAGACTAAGGTACAATCCAAATAAAGACATATAATGATCCTACCATGACTGTTTAACAACTTAGGAAACGAGAATAAGGGAAAGCCTATGGTATTCTATGCATACCGATGATATCTCTATGTGTGCGAGAGAGTCATTTGTTATATCCCTGAATAAAGTAATTTATTCATGAAGAGTGAATGGGATTTGTTTGACTGTGAGTGCATATGGGTTATATTGCTAGGCTGCTAGATTGTTTGATGAATGTAAAAAATGTCTATGACCAAGTTTCTATTGCTAATGTAATGCTATTATCGGATTCGTTTGTTTTTCTACACAATCTAAATTGCTATACTAAAGTTTGAGTTGAAAAGTTGAAAAATTAAGAGGGAAAAACGTAATTCCAAATTTAATTCAAAATTACTGCAATGGGTTGCTTGAGATCTTCCTGTTTAAGCATCGGCTCTGTGTTAGCAAAAAGTAAGTTGGTTTTGTTTGCCTAAGGACATACAACAGTCTAAGTTGAGGGTGTTGATGTGGCATAGAAACACGATAATTTTGATGCTTAAAACTACAAATTTATTGCGTGAACTTAGGGTGTTTTGTTAGTTATGATTCACTTTGGGGTGAATTGCCGGTAAAACAGGTCTACAATAGTATTGGAATAAAAAAAGAAGAAAAAGACTTGAAAAAATACTAACTCTGATTAGTATACGAGTCAGGTCATGAATCATAACTAGTCGATATGACTCGTATGTTGAATCGTATGAGTAATAGAACCAAAAGCCAAAGTAAGTAGCCAAGTGTGAGGAATATATGACTCAAGTATCCTAATTGTAGGCCAATGCGATTCTTATACTAAAGTCGTGATCATAATAGAAGCTAAGCTACCATTCAGGAATCAAAGTGTCAAAAATATACGAGTTAGAAGTCTGAGTACGAATCGTATATATATGTCGTATACAAACCAGTGTTCAGTACTTAAAAAGACTAAAGTCCCAAGTAAAAATGGATGAACTACATGAGTCGTACATTCAATTACAACTCGTAAGTGAAAGTCATATTCTAAAAAGAAAGTCGAATCCTTAGATAGATCAAACACTGGAACGGATACGACAAAGCAGGGTATGACTCATAAGCTTAGGATACGAGTGAAGACCAAGTCGTACCGACTATCGACTTAACTTTATCTTTTGCATTTTTAGTAGGATTTTTATGTTATTTTGAGATACTATAATACCCTAGGGTTTATCTTTGATTAGGTGACACTCTTGAACATTCGTTTATATGCATTTACATATTATTACAATATTCTTACAATTGGTCTTGAGATTTTAGGGTTTATTCGACTAAAGACTTTGGAGTTTATTCATCTTGTTCTTGTGTAATTGATTTTATGTGTTTTTCATTGATAATTATGATTTCTTGAACAAACATGAACGGCTAATTTCCTTATCTAGGATTGTGGAAACCCTGGAGGATTAGCTCATAGAGGAAGTGTGAGACTCAATTATTCTAGATTTTTTATATGTATCTTAATTCATCTTTGAAATAATTAATCTCGTGGAAGTTGCAGAAGCTTGAGATAGCCTATTCTCATCCATTTGATAACCAAGAAGTTTGTGATTGGGAAATGATGATTAAAATAGTGTTTTAGGATTTATACCTCCACCTTTTAGTCCCTGAATCTCATCTTATCACTTGATCCTACCCTGACAAGTGTAACTGAGGCCATAGCAAGGGAAAACAAGGCAACACCCAGAGACTTACCCTATAAAGGGTGAAATTTATCTTTGAGCTTATCAGACAGTTGATAAGACTTATCTTGTAGGCTTTTCATATAGAACAATAGAATAATTGGGTTGATCACAAGAAATTTGAGAAGTTAAGTATTCATGGGGAACACATACCTAGCGTTCGTCTCATATTGATTACAACTCAACAACACTCACGATCTGGTTACTAATTGCAATTGATACTACAAATCCCCCCATTTACTTTCCTATACTGCTTGTGGATTACATCAAAGCAAGAAACTATTCATGTCTTCCCTGTGGGATCGACCCCAACCTTGTTGGGTTATTATGTTTGCAATCGACCGTATTATACTTTTAATTGAGGTGGGAAATTTTTCAATGACTTTAATTTAAGCCCTCTCGACCTCATATCCTTTTTTGAATTTTATGCCCAAGAATAATCCCCTCTTTAACCATAAAGTGACACTTCTCCTAATTCAAATCCAGGTTGCATTTTTCATATCTCTAAAGTGTATTAGCTAAGGAAGACAACCAACCATCAAATGAGTCACCCACTATAGAGAAATAATAAAAAAATACCTCGATATGTTCCTCCACCATATTAGAAAATATAGACATCATGAAATACTAAAAAGTGGTCGGGATAATTACAAAGACCAAAAGACATCTGATGTTGGGTGTATTTGTGCATTCGAGCATCACTATTCTAGTATTTTTAGCATTATTTTGAGGATGATTTGCATTATATATGGGTTGATAATGAGATAAATATGCATCTAAGTATTCAAGTATGTGTTTACATGGGTTCAGTGTTTTCCAATAAGTTTGTACTTAAATGAATTATTTAGAGTTCAATCATGGAAACAAACATTACTAGCTTAAGCTAGGTGCTTGTCTAGGTGATTTCGTTGGATTATATTGTGTTTAATTTGTTACAAATGGTTTTAATATGGAATTATGAGTAGAATAAGTTGTTGGTAATGTTCAATTCTCAATTTGATTAAGTTAAGAGTCGAAACATAAAGTTTAAGATCATTGCAAATTAGCCTAGTCTTAGCTTGTATTTTGATTCATTGTCATAAATATTGTGTTGTGATTTTTTCTAATGCATTGTGTGTTATTATGTATAAATATTTGTAAGATGAAAATGGTGATAAATTCAAGATATAAATGCTAAAAATCCATAGTAAATACACCACAAGATAAGGTTCAAAATATGGGACGAAAAAGACTTAACCAAAATTCTGGACGCAACTTCCGGTGCTTGCCCACGATTTGGGTGCGTGCCCCGTAAATTTTAAGGCCTATATGCCTTAAAAAATATTCAGAACAACAATTCTAGTGTGTTCCCATGATATGCCTGCAACACGGGCTCTGCTTTGGTCCAATAGAGCCTGCGGTACCCCCTCCAGAGTAGTGCAATGGAGCCCGTGGCTCCCCCTCTATTCCATGCCTAACTTGCACGTTGAATCCTTGTTCAATATGGCCTTGGCTTATACTTTTGATATAAATACATCATCATACACGTTTTTAATTATCTTTGGATATATTTTTGGATATTAAGGGGCTGATAAAACTTCATAACTAGTTTTTTTTATTTTAATATAGTTCATTCATGTTTTAACACGTTAGTTACAATCTTTTGATTAATTATGACTATACGTGGCTAAACGCCCTATTTTTGAGGTTGAAGACAAGAACATGAGTACCATGGTGTTGAATTAAGTTCATTTAATTTGTTTATCATTATTGGTTGTATGTTCAAGTTTGATTTAACTATTTTGACGATTAGCTACCCTTAGAATACAACAATTGTCTACCTTTTGATCTCAGGAGAGGGAATAGTGGGTAGAATATGGAGATGAACAAAGTATGTATTGTATTATTTTATCAAATAAGGAATTCTTATTAGTGTCTAGGATAGTGATGTACTTAGATGCCTTACTCAATTCACACATAGGATGATAGTGTAAAGAACTTAAGTGGATTATTACATCCCCGCTCAAAGATGTAGTTGTAATATCCATATTAGGTAAAAAATTAGAGGTTGGTAGACCATGATCATGAAATTAACCCTACGAATCAACAACTAAGATAAGCAAGTTAACGAATGAAGTTTAATAACATAGTTTTAATGTTCAGAGTGCTTTAACCCTCGGCTTTACTCTATTGATTATTTCAAGTACTTTATTTTACGCATTGTTTACTCTTCTTTACTTGTAATTATGATTTCCAAACGCTCTTTTTGGTTACTCTTATGCTAATTTAATCTAAATTGTGAACTAAAATAGAATTATTGTTGCATCAAGTCCTTGTGGGATCGATACTTGGCTTCTTGAATGCCACTTTGCTACTTGATAAGACGATTTACACTTGTGTGTGTGCTTGGGCACATTAGCATCCTCTTAAATGTAAAAGTACTGTATGCGCTAAGAATTGGTCCATGAAAGGCATATAAAAGTGATCCTTCTTTGTCCAAGTATTCAACTTCCGATAATAAATGCAAACGCACTATTCCATGACTAGTCTCATGGGAACTAATTGTTCCTCTTATTAAGGACATACATGCTATGGAAATACAAGACATTTAATACTTAAAAAAGGAATATATGCTTGAACTTAGATTATTTTGGTGGATATTATATGTTTGTTTCTTAATTGAAGGGAATTTAGGTATGAAGTACATTATAATGAAAAGTAAAATAAAAAGCTTTGAAAATATTGAAGTTTGGTCTACCTACCGATCATCAGATCATTATACGACTCGTAGCCTAACTCGTCAATAAGACAGTGGCTAAAGTCAAGCTGTAGAAGCTAATTGAAGACTAACATGACTCATAAGGAGTAACTACAAGTCGTGAGGAGCAATCATAAAGTGAGAAGAAGCCAAAACTATAGTCTAGAGGTGAAGTCATAGAATACCATGAGTCGTAAGGTCTAATTACGACTCGTAGTGGGAAATTATGAGGATACCAGTGTTCAAATCCCTAAATCACAAGGATCAAGTGATAAAAAGTGAAGACTACAAGTTGTTGAACCAAGTTTCAAACCTGTAAACCTTTTCCATCAACGTACGAGAAAAAAATCCTTCTCCCCCAAATTCCTCAAATCCAAGAAGACCATGAGAATCCTTTTCCTATGGATGAATAACAAGCATCCCATAGGACAGTTAGGGAAGTGGCAGTCCCACTTCCGATGAAGTTGAATTCCCCAATTCAAAGACCAGTGGCTGGGGGTATTCGAGTTAAAACACAACTTCGTGCTACTTCTTATTAGGAGTGGACAGTTTATAGGGATTTCACACGAGGATCCACATGTCCACTTCTAAAATTTCATTGAGCTTATTGATATATTTATTCCGACTAGGGTGAATATAGATTATGTGAGGCTGACACTTTTCCCCATTCACTATTGGGGGAAGAAAAAAGGTGGTTGAATACAGAGCTGACCAATTCAATTACATCATCGGATGACTTAGACAAAAAGTTCCTCATCAGATTTTTTCCTTCTGGCAAGACTGTAAGACTTCGTAGTGAGATAGTGGGCATCAAGAAAAAACCCAATAAAAACCTTTATCATTCTTGGGAATGTTTTAAGGCTCTTCTTCGAGACTGTCCATATCACCAACAGTCCAATGAGGTACTTTCTCATACTTTTGTAGAAGCACTTGATCACAATTCAAAAATTTTGCTAGATTCATCCACAGGTGGTCAAGTGCTGGAATTGACATATGATGAGATGTACACATTGTTTAACCACATAGTACAAGGAAACCTTAAATGTCATTTAGATTATAGAAGTGCCATAAAAAGAATTACGGGTGTATTGGAGGTGAACCAATTCACTTACTTATTAACTTAGGTTGCGACACTACAAAATATGATAAGCACTGAGTTTAGTGGCCTAAAATTAGGATCTCCATAGCCTACTATAGCAGTCAATGTAGTTAAGAAAACTAGTGATTGGTGTGAGATTTGCATAAATTGTGGCCATTGCGTGGCCATGTGTGCTTCAAATCCAGAATCAGTAATGTATATAGGCAATGATCAAAGTCTTATTTATGGTAGTGCTTACAACATGAAGTGGCCGACTCAGCTGTAGGATGTACAATAACAATAAATTCCACAGCCACAAGCTTTAACAAATCAGTCTACTAGAAACATGGAAGAGATGTTGAAGCAGATTCTAGCTAATTAGAAACAATTGGCCACGGACGTAAAAAATTCACATGCTGCCCAGAGAAGCTTAGATTTGTAGTTGGGGCAATTATCACAAGTAATAAATACCAGGCTTTAATTTGGGTTACCCAGAGATTCATAAAATCCAAAACGAGTCATGACAATTACCTTGAGGAGTGGTAAAAAGCTTCAAGGAGAACCTCCAAAGGTAACTAAAAAGTTAGATGTAGATTTAACTCCCCATCAGGTAAATGATAAAGTTTTTGAAAAATTGAGAAAGTTTTAGTACTCAAAAGAAGAAGTTGTTGCACAAGAGAAGAAGAAAATGCCGACACTTCCTTTCCCTCAGAGGCAAATAAAAGAGAAGAAGAATTCAATGTTTAAGAAATTATTTGACATGTTCATAGAGCTTCACATTAACTTTCCTTTCTTAGATATTTTGCAGGGTATGCCCAAGTATGCCAAGTGCTTGAGGGATGTGGTTGCTAATAAGGTAAAATTGCAGGATGTGGTGGCGATAAAACTCACTAAAGAGTGTAGCACTATAATGATACCAAAAATCCTTAAGAAATTAAGAGATCTCGGGAAGTTTACTCTTCCTATACAAATTGAGAGTAGAATGGTCCATTCACTGAGTAACTTAGGGGCAAGTATAAATTTGATTCCCCTATCTTTGTTTAACACATTAAACTTGTGAAATCCTAGACCGACCACCATTGTTCTATAGCTGGAAGAAGGTTATTTACATATCCAGAAGGAATAATTGAGGATGCCATTATAAAGGTTGGTAAATTCATTATCCCTGCTAACTTTATTATTCTTGATTGGTAGATGAACAGGTACCAATCATCTTAGGGTGTCTATTCTTCATAACTTGATGAGATTTGATTGATGTTAGAGAAGGCACACTCAAAATAAGGGTAGAGGATGAAGAGGCAGTATTTGATGTTTACAAATAACCCAATATAACATCCCAGTATAAGTATTTATGTATGATCAAAGTTATTGAAGCGGATGAGTGTGCAGTGATTATTCCATGAAAGACCTCTTTTGATGCCTTCATTGAGCGGCCTATGCCAACACCACGTAAGCCCGATTTGATGCTAATTGATAAGCCAGAAAAGGATAAAGTTGAAAAATCTTTTTGTATTGATAATGAACACCCAAGAAGTGTGAGAATAATAAGGAGAATTCCTCCAAGTGTGAGGAAAAAGATGAAGGAAGTTGGTTAAGACATAGTTGGGTCGTGTCGCAATACTAAATCAGGCGCTGCTTGGGAGGCAACCCAAGTTAAGTAAGTATGTCTTATTTTCAAAGTTTAGTTTATATTTTATATAGTATTTTTTTGTTTTTGTTGAGTCACCTGTTGATGGGAAGTCTGAGTATAAGAAACCTAAGCTAAGGAGCATGGAAAAAACTGAGTGTGGGGTCCATAGACCCCTTTTATGCAAAAACATACTACTAGCTAGTCCTAGAGGCCTCAGAGAGTATTTGTATCTGTTATTTTAAGATAACTTTAGGGACAAAGTAGCTTTTTAAGTGTGGGGTGGGGGAATTCCTAATTTTTGGAACAATTTAAACTTTTTTGTCTAGGCTATTCTTGTTGGTGCTATTTGTGATTACATGGTCAAGGGTTTTGTTTGGTAAAAGTAAGTTAAATGAGTGAATTTCTATTCTTGAGACTTTTAATCTCATATTTATGGCTCTTGTACTTGTTGGCTTAAATTTGAATTCATGCTATTGTTTGGTTGAGAGTCTATGATGATCCTATGTGAGTTGAGCCTGTGCCATGTGCGTGCGAGGTTTTTGTATATATCTTGTTACATGTGATGTCTAGAACTTTCCCGATTTGTGTGTAAAGTGAAATAAGGAATGTGATATTAGGAGATGATATAAATATTTGTTTGATATCCTTCTGTTATACCTTCTTTTTGACCTACCCTTTGCGCTTAATCTTAGTCATCCCTTTTGAGCCTTTAGTATTTTCTTTGGAAACCTTATATGTAGTTAATGACTTCTTTTATAGACCTTAATTTGATCCAAAAATCTCCTAGGTGCTTTAATGAAAAATTAATTGAGTAATGAGTTTGATAAATAATTGGAAAAAGGTAAATTTGATGCTCCAAGGTAATAGTTATTAGTGTTGATAAGTTAATGTGTGGTGGATGGGTGTGATAGACATTATGCTAGAAATATTACCATAGTTGTGAAAAAAACAATTTGTTCATGTGGTAATAAACAATACTTTCACCATGTGTTTGTGAAAATGCTTAAGAGAGATGGGGCAAAACAAAAGATATGGGTGGATTAAAACATGTAATTTGGTTGTTGGAGATTGGTTTTAAATGTATAATGTAGTGTATTAAAGTGCTTAGAGAGGTTAGTCACTATTCCTAAATAGTTCCTATACGTCCCTTAGCATACATTGCATCCCAAAAAAGACCTAATTGATTCCAAGTTCATCATTCTGATATTAATGGAGTATAACACTAAGGGTAAGTTTATGGTTCATTATGTGTAACTTGTGAATTCCTTATGAGAGTGAGCGTAATTTGATTCTTGTACCCATTGTGATAATTGGCATGATTGTGAGTGATTATGGTAACTCCCTTGTTGTGGGGGCACATGTTTGATGAATGTGGGTTATTTGTATGATGTCCTTTATTTAATGATAAGAATGATTTTTCTAACTAGGTGAGTAAATTCTTGAGGCTAGAATATTTTGAAGTAGGGTTCATGAGCTTTCAATTGTGTAAGTAACATGCTTATTGTAGAAACTTGCATTATATTTAATCATTGTAGAGATAGCATGAGTGTCTTGTAGATAGTAGAAGTGTTGAGTATCCTTATTTGATGATTATTATAGTTAAGAGTTGTTTGAGGATGAACAAGGATTTAAGTGTGGGGTGGTGATGGTGGGTGTATTTATGCATTCTAGCATCACTATTCTAGTCTTTTTAGCCTTGTTTTGAGGATGATTCACATGCTATTTATGTTGATAATGAGATAAATGTACATCTAATTTTTCAAGTACTTTTTTACAAGGGTTCAAAGTGTTTCCAACAAGTTTGTACTTAAATGAATCATTTAGAGTTCAATCGTGGAAACTAGCGTTACTAGCTTGAGCTAGGTGCTTGTCTAGTTAATACCGTTGGATTCTATTGTGTTTTATGTGTTCAAAATAGTTTTAATATGTAATTATGAGTGGAATAACTTGTTGGTAATGTGCAAGGCTCAATTTGATTATGTTAAGAGTCGAAACATAAAGTTGAAGATTATTGTGAATTAGCCTATTCTTAGCTTGTGTTTTGATTCATTGTCATGGATATTGTGTAGTGATTGTCTCTAATGAGTGGTGTGTGATTATGTAGTAAGTTTTGTAAGATTAACATGGTGATATATTGATGATATAAAAGCTGAAAATCCATGGGAAATACATCACAAGACAAGGGACAAAACATGGGACGAGAGAGACTTAACCAAAATTCGGGACGCAACTTCTAGTACTTGCCCGTGATTTGGGCACGTTGTCCCCTCTATTTCAGGACCTCCATTCCCTAGAAAATGTTTGAACAAAATTCCAGTGTGTGCCTATGATATTCCCATGACTCGGGCTCTACTTTGGGGCATTGGAGTCTACGGCGCCCCTCCAGAGCAGTGCAATGCAGCCCGCGGCGCCCCCTCTATTCCGGGCCTGACTTGCACGCTGAATCCTTGTCCAACACGGCTTTGTATTACCCTTTTGCTATAAATACATCATCATACACGTTCTTAATTATCTTTGGACATATTTTGGATATTGAGAGGCTGGTACAACTTCATAATTAGGTTTTTATTATTTTAATTTAGTTTATTCATGTTTTTAGTCGTTAATTATAATCTTGTGATTAATTATGAAAATGCGTGGGTAAAATCCCTCTTTCCGGGGTTGAATCCAAGAACATGATTACTATCATTTTGATTTATGTTCGCTTAATTTGCTTATCATTATTTGTTGTATGTTCATCTTTGATTTAACTATTTTAAGGATTAGCTACCCTTAGAATACATCAATTGTCTACGTTTTGATCTCGGGAGAGGGAATAGGGGATAGAACATGGAGATAAACAAAGTATGGTTTGTATTTTTTTTTGAAATAAGGAATTCAAATTAGTGTCTATGACAGGGATATACTTAGATTCCTTACTTGATTCACACGTAGGATAGCGTAAAGAACTTAAGTGGATTATTACATCCCTACTCAAAGATGTAGTTGTAATGTACATATTAGGTAACAATTAGAGGACTGGAAACCATGATCATTCAATTAATCCTATGAATCAACAACTAAGATAAGCAAGTTAACAAATGAAGTTCAATAACATAGTTTGATTGTTCGGAGTGCTTTAACCCTAGGATTTACTCTATTGATTGCTTCAAGTACTTTATTTTATGTATTGTTTATTCTTCTTCACTTGCAATTACAATTTCCAAACTCTCTTTTTGGTTACTCGTCGAGTAAGTTAAACTAAATTGTGAACTAAAATAGAATCATTGTTGTATCGAGTCTCTGTGGGATTTATACTTGGCTTCTTGAAGGCCACTTTACTACTTGATAAGACCACGTAAACTTGTGGGTGTTATTGGGTGTTGTTAGCATCATCTTAAATGTTAACATACCATACGTTCTAACATATGGTCCATGAAAGGCATATAAAAGTGATCCTTCTTTGTCCAAGTATTCAACTTCTGATAATAAATACAAGCTCACTATTCCATGATTGGTCTCATGGGAACTAACTCATTTCTCTTATTAAGGAGTGACATGTCATGCAAACACGGGAGATTTAATGCTTAAAAAAAGGTTTATGCTTGTTCTTAGATTATTTTGGTGGATATGATATGTTTGTTCCTTGATTGAAGGGAATTTTGGTATGAAGTACCTTAGCATTAAAAGTAAAATAAAAAGCTTTGAAAATGTTGAAGTCTGGTCTACCTATGAGTCATCAAATCATTATACAACTCATAGCCTAACTCGTCAACAAGACAGCGACAAAAGTCAAGATGAAGAAGCTAAGTGAAAAATAACCATGGATTATAAGGAGTAACTACAAGTTGTGAGGAGCAATCAAAGATAAAGTTGAAGCCAAAGATAAAGTACAGAGGTAAAGTCATATAAGACCACGAGTCGTAAGGTCTGATTACGAATCATAGTGGGAAATTATAAGGATACCAGTGTTCAAAGCCCTAAAGTAAAAAACTCAAATGGTAATGAGTGAAGACCACAAGTCGTAAGAACTCACTATGACTTATGGTGATGAGACATAAAGACAACAGTAGCTAGAAGCCTTTGGGATAAAAGTTCATTGAAATGCCGATGGAAAGCTAAAGATGACTCATAAAGAGATGTTACAAGTCGTAATGATCACTGGCTTACTTTTCCTATTCCATTTTTATTAGGATTTCTATAATATTTTGGGACTATAAATACCATAGGATTATTACTTTATGAGGTTAAACACTTTTACATTACTTTGGATACTTTTAGCGCACTTTGATCCTTGATACTTTTGTTCTTGAGATTTTGGGTTCACATTCAATTGGAGACTTTGGATTTTCTCTTTTTAATTTCTGTGCAATTAGTTTACATTTTTTCTTTATTAATTATCATAGATTGTTATATGACCATGAGAAACTAATTTCCTTAACTAGGGTTGTGGGAACCCTGGTGGATTAGCTACATAAGAGAAGTGCGAGATTTAACCATTCGACTGTCATTGCATGTATTGTAATCTTTTTTGTATTTATTAAACCTAAGCTTTTGTAGAAGCTTAGGAATTTCCTATATTAGAGAAAGTCCATGAAAGGGAGTTTAAGATTCGAAAAAATGAGATTACAAAAGTGATTCAAGTCTACCAACGGTCATCTAATCTGCTCAAGACTCAAAAGGTGAGAATTGTACTGTGGTTATAGACAAGGGACAATAAGGAAATACCCTGAGACTCACAAGGTAAAGGGTGAAATATATCAATGCATTCACAAGTTGATTGATATTATATATCTTGTCAACTTTTCATGCAGAGCAGGAGTGTTAGGCGGATTGAGTACGAGAATCTTATGTAGTTGTGAAGACAGGGAGAATATATTCCTAGTGCTCATTTTCTATAGTTTACAAACTTTAAATTCCCCCTCATTTATTTTTTTGCATTGTGCATAGATTGTTTCATGGTTAAAATACTATTTAACATTTTTCCTGTAGGTTCGAACCCAACCTGGTTTGGGTTACTATGTTTGACATCGACCGCAACATACTTCTTTGGAGGTTAGTTTTGGGGAGACTTTAAATTTTGGTGCCGTTGCCGAGGAAGACAGTGTGAATTATTGATTTAAGTTTGTGAAGTTGGTGGGCTTTATTTTATATTCTTGATTTGGTCTATGCAGGTGTATGTCAAACACTAGGAGTAGAGGAAATCACTTACTCACATTAGATCATGTGTGTCGCAAGCAGAGTGGACTTAGGTGCCATCCTAGGACAAAGAAGAAAAATAATCCTTCATCCCATCTACTATGCTAGTAAGGCATTAAACTTTTCCCAAAATAACTACACAATCACTGAACATGAGTTGTTAGCAATGGTATTTGCCTTTGAGAAATTTTGGTCTTATTTGATTGGGACAAAGGTAAAAGTGTACACTTATCATGTAATATTAAGGTACTTGATATCAAAAAAAACTGCAAACTTTTCACACAAGAGTTTTATTTTGAGGTCAAGTACAAAATAGGCACTAAGAATCAGGTTGCAGATCACTTTTCTAAACTTGAGGATAAAGCAATGCAGAAAGTTGAAGATGAGCTCAAAATTGATGATAGTTTTCTAGATTAGCAAGTGTTGACTACTTCTAATTCCATGGTTTACTGGTTATTTAAATTATCTAGAAAGTGAAGTAGTCCCAGAAGATCTGTCCTTCCAGTAGAGAAAAAGATTCAGGAATGAGGTAAGGGATTTTTTCTCGGATGAACCTTACTTATTCTGAATCTTTGTGGATGGGATTATTCGTAGATGCATCCCTGAAGTAGAGATGATGAGCATCCTTGAGGCTTGTCGTTCTTCCCCATTTAGGGGTCATGATGGAGGAACTGTATAGCCTACAAGATCTTACAATGAGGGTACTACTGGCCTATAATATACAAGGACACTAATGACTTTGCTTCAGCTTATGACCAATGCGAGCATCAAGGCAGTATCTCTAGGTGATGTGAACTTCCTATGACCCCTATTTTAGAATTGGAATAATTGGATTTATGGAGTGTGGAGTTCATTGGACCATTGGTGATCTCCTTTTGTACACATTTGTATGGCGGTGGATTATGTATCAAAATGGGTAGAAGTGGTTTTGCTCCCCAATAATGAAGGAAAAAGTGTCACTGCCTTCTTAAAGAAGTATATCTTTTCTTGATTTGGCACACCACGTGCAATCAATAGTAATAATGGGTCATATTTTTGTAATCACCTAGTTATGAATCTTATTGAGAACTACGGAGTGAAGCATAAGGTGGTAATGCATTACCATCCATTAGACTAGCGATAAGGTTAAGGTATCCAACAGAGATATAAAGTCCATTTTGATGAAGACTGTGCATGTCAACAGTAGTGATTGGTCAAGAAAGCTAGACGATGCATTATGGGACTATCAAATAGCTTCCAAGACTCCTATAGGCTCTTCTACATAACAGTAAGTGTACGGCAATATATGTCACATGCCTATTGAACATGAGAATAAAGCACTGTGGGCGTTAAAGTTGTTGAACTTCGAGTGGCATGATGCAACAAAAGAAAGAATAGGTAAGATGAATGAGTTGGATGAGTTCTGACTTTGGTCTTATGAAAGATTTTCACATTACAATAAGAATATGAAGCTGCATCATGATTGCAAAATCAAGAATAGAATATTTGAGCAAGGTGACTAGGTGTTGCTATATAACTCAAGACTTTGCTTGTTACGGGCAGGTAGAAGTCTAGGTGGTATGGGCCAGTTAATATGGTGAGTGTTTTTCCATATAGTGATTTAGAACTGATGTGTGATGGTGAAGAAACGTCAAAGTGAATAGGAAAAGGGTAAAGCACTATATGGGTAACACAGAAGAAGTTAAAGTAGTTCTTGATATAGACCTTGGTGAAGTTTGAGTAACCAAGGAAATTGCATCGTTCCGCAATGTTAAATCAAGCACTACATGGGAGGCAACCCATGGGGCTGGTTGGTGAAGTCTAATTGTCCAACATAGATATATCGTGCCATGACGTTAAATCAAGTGCTGCGTGGGAGGCAACCCATGTTTTTCACATTATAAATTATAGGGTAATATGTCTGTTCAGTGTGCAGAACTGAAGAGTGCAGGGGTTGGAAAGAAATTTTTAGAAATTAGGTCATACGGGCTCTTTACGGGTCTTGACCAAACATTACAACTCATAAGTTGGAGCCGTAAGGACCTGGAAGCCAAATCACTTCAAGGTAATTAGTTATTTGAGTCATTACGACTATTAGAATGAGTCATAATGTTCTAGTATGACTTATCACCATGAGTCGTAACGACTCCAGAACCAAGTAAGGTTCCAGTCATTTAACGGCGGGAGTTCATAACTCTTAAGCAATGGTTATGAGTCAGAATGAAGACTCATAACCAATCCTACCAGTTCAGGCATTACGAGTCAACCTGACCCAAATCACTGTTTAAATAAAAAGGGGAACCCCAATGGAGCACCCAATTCTCAAATTCTCAAACTCCCTCCATTTCTCTCAATTAGCAAAGATCAGAACCACTCAACATTCACTCTAAAATAACAAAATCAAACAATTTCAATCTTCCCAAATTGTGAAATTCACCAATATTAGGGCTCAAATTTGTTAAAGTCAAGAAACCCAAAGTCCAAGCAAACAAGTGTCTGTTTTTTGCCTAAAAGCTCTTTTAACAAAGTTAGTTCCTAACACTATTGCAATATCACTGGATTTCTTAATTTTACTTTGGGTATAAATAAATAATCGAGCCCTATATCTGAGAATAATTCTATAAAATATTGTAATGGGATTTAAAATGGATTTGATGTGTTGTTTTCTGTTTAGGGATGAATGTGTGAAGTCTTAAGTAGTGTTTAAATGCATAGTGTGTGTGTGGGATGATGTATTGGAATCCTCCAGTCTATTCCCTTATGTTATAGTGGGTATGAGCTTTCTAACAAATCGTAATGACACATAACGAGTCGTTACGACCCTCATAACCATTGATAACATGAGGGATTAGAGGAGGATAGGATCTGGTAACTTTACGAATCATCCAAATGAGTACTAGTCAATCTTTATGACTCGTAGTCGGGAGTTTTAAATACTGGGTAAATTTATGAATATTATGATATATTTTTGGTTAGCTTACGAGTTTTGGTGATGAGTCGTAAACTAACATTATGATTCATTAGGAGGACTCATAACCTTGCCATTAAACATTGATTTATACACTGTCCACCTTATGAATCGTCTAAAGGAGTCGTACGTAGCGACTACGACTTAGACCACTCAGTCCTAAGGAGTCTATTAAAGGCATAATAACACCAGATTTTTTTGTTTTTCTTTCCATTTCATAGAATTCACTAATTGGTCTTATGAAAACAGGTTCAAATGGCTCCAAAAAGTTATTCATCATCCAAGTAAACCCCAATGAAGAGCACCAAGAATAAATCGGCCACGAAGTCCAATTGCCAGTTGAGAAATGGGGACACTAATGAATTAAGGGATTATATCATAGAATACCCACTGTAGTGGAATGTATACCCAAAGAAGAATTGATATCGGGGAAATAAAATAGTCGTACAAGGTGACACACCTCCAAAAAGGCCCAGAATAAAAATCCAAGAACTTCCCGACCATACTCACGATCATCTTATAATGGTGATAATGGGGATGATGATGAAGAAAAAGAAGAAGAAAATGATGATAGAGATGGTAATAAAGAATCGAGCTCATATGAAGTAGAGTCTGAGTTTGAGAAGGAGAAGCATGTTACCCCTATTGATGTTTAGCCACCACCACTATCCCAAGTTCAATTATCCATTGAACGGACTCCGGTTTCCATCATTGAATTGTGGGGGTACCCTATAATGTAGGATACTTAAAATAAGGGGATAAAAGAAAATACGTCCACAATCAAAATGAGAAGGCGGATATATCTAGAGAGGAGATTAACTGCTATAGGCATGTCTAGAATGACTGATTTTGAGACCCAGTTCTAATAACATCGGTTTCAATGGATGACCATAGATCTAATAAAATTCATTCCCACATGAGATTTCTATACAGCCTACAAGGGAGTGCTGAACAGGCAATACCCACAGGGCATATTGTGGTAAGGTGGTAATCCGTTCACTTCCTTGACTATTCAGGGAGTTTGGGAGGACATTTCTCCTCAAACTATCTCAAGAGGCTTGGACGGACCTAATTTTCATCCACTAGTGAATATAACAGAAATTGAGTATTGCATGGAGAAATTCACATAATAGCAATAAAACAACTGGGTATGGTAGACAAGATGATGTACTTTCGGTGGATAGCAAGTCTTATTGCTATAAATAAAGAGTAAGAATGTTGGGTAGTTGATTTTCCAGGAATGAACTCTCAGCAGATTGCCAAGAACACGCTGAACTTTAAGGCAAAGTTTTTATGGACTCTAGCCTGACATAGATTATGTCCCACAACAGGGGACAATATTCTTAGTCCAATCATCATTGCATTGATAGCTAGATTATGGGAGGATATGGGTTTGACATTGCATAATTTATCTCCTAAGAGATACAAGATTGAGTTGTGGGTACTGATATCCTTTTGGTATTCCCATGCTTTTTGACATAGATCTGCTGAGAAGTAAGAGTGCAGGTACTTCCAGAATGGATTGATTCATTGAACCAAAGAACACCAAATATTTGGGGCTAATATGGGACACTGTAAATCCCATTACTAGACAGGCAAAATAAGGAGCAGAGATGCTAGCTGAGATACAGCAGACCAAAGATGCCCAGGTGATAATGCTTAACTTATACATTAATTTATGTTCAAGGCGGTCATCGTGAATATATTAACCCAACTTTGAGTTGGGGTACAATACAAAAGGAACAATGTAAGTGGAGCTTAAATAAGTTCAGTTCAAAATTAAAATCACTTGCTAAATTCAAATATATTATACTACTATTTTGGGGGATTTTGAATGTTTTCAAAAGTGTAAGACAATTGTTGGGCTTCTAAATGACAAAGACGATTCTTAGGCTTCTAAATGACAAATTTGAGTCTAAGAATATTTAGAGTGTAATCAATTATGAATGGATCATGGGATTATGCATTCCTAAGAGAAAACTAGTGTGAGTGGATATATGAAAGATAGCATCCAATTTCAATTAATGTGTGAGTGGGTAGGATAGATTCGGGGTTTCGATGTTAGACTCTCAACAAATACAAAAATATCACCCATGGATTCTTTCGAATACCTCACGGGTGTTGATATTATAATCAACCCAAAAGACTCAATTTAACATCCCTATTTCTAGGATGATGTTCAAGAGATAGCAATTCCACATTTTATCCTTATTTCAAAGACAACAAAACGGGAATAACTACTCTCTACATTATTGTTCACAAATCTTTATGTCACCTACATCCCATTTTTAAGGATGATGTAGGATCTAGACTACCTATAACCCTCTTTCAAGGATGATATGAGAATTTTAGGAGAAATTGAGGTTCTCACCTCTAATTCCCATTTTGCATTCAAACATTTGTGAAACCCATCAACATTAACCATAA
This sequence comes from Capsicum baccatum var. pendulum, assembly GCA_030864225.1. Taxonomy (NCBI): domain Eukaryota; kingdom Viridiplantae; phylum Streptophyta; class Magnoliopsida; order Solanales; family Solanaceae; genus Capsicum; species Capsicum baccatum. The sequence goes on from CM061560.1 coordinate 172,018,622, forward strand.
GTTGGAGCTAACAATCAGTATCCAAACACTTGAACCCTACTCAAACATTATCCCAGAAGGTAGATCTAGAAAATCATAAAGATAATAAATACAAATATATAAACATTTTCATCAAATTTATTGATTAAAAATGAAAAAAGGGCAAATCACACTTTAAAATCAAATGAATCTTTAATTGGTGATGCCAAATCTACACTTTCGAGTTCCTCTAATTGATTATTATCTCAATTTAGTACAAATTTAAGCTACAAGCCCCAAAGAAAATAAAATCCTACAACTAAGCTAAGATGATGAAGAAAGATGAATAATGGATGGTGAAAATGAGGTAAAAACCCTTATTTGAGCCCCAATTCCATATTTTCCAAATATTATAAAAATGCCCTTGAAAATTTCCGCTTAACCGCGATCACTACCTTTTCATTGTGTTTTTGACTCCTGCGATTGTGATAGTCATATCACAATCGCCCTTCAGTTGACTTATTAAATGATCGCAATCACGACCCTCAGGCCGCGATCGTGGTAATGGAGGGTCGATTCTTAGGCTTAATTTCTAGCATTTGACTCTTTTCATTCACATTCAACCTCTTTTTGACTTGAATAACTTTCTCATCTCCCCTTTTCATCTTTTCCTACACAAATGAACATTAGTTAAGAGTTTAACATAAAATTAATGGAAAAGCTTGATAATTTATGCTTAAAATGTGCTAGGAAATCCTCAAATTTATGACTTATAAACACCCCACACTTAAACTAATGCTTGTATTCGAGCAACTAAGAATAATTTAATGACAGAGGGTATTTACCTCAAATCCAAACAAAGAAAAGCTATACTAAAGAAGCAAGCTAACAAAGCTTTATAAAGACTTTCAAACATATCATGGCAACAGGTGAACCAAAATTTTTCAATAAGCACATCTTTATGAAGCAAGGATGCAAGTTTGTATTATATGAACCTTCCAAATCAACAAAGCATCTGAAAAGGAGGCGCAAAATCTTCAAAGATTGTCTCAATATTCACAATGGAACTTACTTAACCCATTTACCCAAACCAAGAGTTAGAGTTCACCCTCTACCCCAAAGTATCGATGCTGTCACAAGAAAGAGTTAACTCCACACAAAAAAAAGACATTGAAATTTCTAAAGGAGCTCAAATAATGAAATAATTCACACTCACTCTCATAAAGAAATTCCATTACAATGAGTAGGACCATAGGCTTGCCGTTTGTGCTTTTCGCCACTAATGTAGACTTATCTAGTTTGGAATCACCAAATTCTTATGGGTCAAGATAAAGGTTTAAGGTGGAGGAATGAATATAAATGGATCAAGTGACTAAAAACCCCATTCAATGCCATTCCTCAACCACTTCTACCCCAAAATTTTAATAATCTCCACCTTATTCTCCTTCAAATCATTTCTCATATCCCCTACCTTTTTATTAGAATTTGCAAAACAATTCAAATCCACCATTTTATTTCTTCATTTCTTTGATTTTTTCATGAGACTTTCTAACTTTAAGCGCTTCTTAGACCCCTCATTTTCCTCTTTTCTCTTCACATTTTATGGGTTAGTCTATACAAATTTATCATTAAGTATGTCTCTCGTCTCTTGGACCACCTTACATACACCTTTCTTGGCTCATCTTAGAACATCACATTAATTCCCTACAAACTTGGAGTTTGAACCACCCTTACATTACTCTCCCAACTACATAAACTCCCCAAACTTAGGCTTTCACCTACATTTCACTACTTTGAATCATTGAATGTATAAAAGGAGATTAAGTGTCAAAGGAAGATTTTAAAAGGGGTTACGTGTTTTAGCAAGGTTATCATTATAAAGAGAAAGAAAAATAGGCAAAAAGGCTCAAAGGGGCTAACTAGAGAACAATGTTAAGGTGGGAATTTGGCTATGTGACGGGTTAAAAATGGCCTCGGGTCATTCTCCAAACCAAGCTTATCTAGAATTTCACCTTGAACACACAACGGAAAGTTCTAGACTACACATATGTACAATAATTATTCAAAAATCTCACCACACATGGCATCGTACTCATAGATCAAAACATTAATCTCCCAACTAATTTGAGCTATTTGAGCTTAATAAGTTATTCCGAGTCAAGGACTTATCCTTGTAAAAAGAGAGACAAAAATTGAATTTAATGGTCTCATTCAAAAGAAAGCTCAAGAACATCCTTGATCATTTTCACAAAAAAAACTATAATTTTTTTTAGTTTTTCTCGAGATCATGTCATTTCTTGCCAATAATATTTTGAAAGCATTTTTGAACTTTTGCCTCTTCCTAAACTGTTAAAGAAAAACTTAAGGGAATGCAAGGAAACATTATCATTAAAATTCATGTGATTCTTTTCTCATAACTTCTCATATAGCCCATTTAGATTATAAAGCACTCATAACACCAACAGAAACACAAACGACCCTATACCCTTAAGAATGGTGTCACCCAATCTATCATAGGGCAAGGCAAGCATTCATGTTGCTCTTACCATGGGCGCAACATTTCTCAACAATGTCAAACAAAGACCACCGGTTATTCCATATTCAAGTCTAATTGGACTCAAAGCTAGGCTCCAAAAATAATCACATAATGCCTCAAGAAAGTACACATTAACCTTTACAAACATATAAGACATTTTTCTTTTATTGATATTTTAACAAACATATGGTGTGCAAGAAAAGTGAGAACTTGAATAGATAGAAGAACATCACAGAACATGCCCAATGCACCAATTCATCACCAAACATACCACTTGTAATCATACTAAACCAATTAAATCACCTACCACTCCATTAAGCAAACAAACCTCAAGTGGGTGTTTCCTCAAACACGCGGTGTGCACTAGTGTATCAAAACAAGAAATTTGCAATTTAGCATTTGAGATAGGGCACATATTCAAAAATCCTCATCCCAACAACCACATTCTACCAAATTAAGCTTAAATGAATTAAATTCAAACCAAAAGAAACCATGGAATTTGATCTTTATTTGTATTTTAAAGATGAGACCTTATAAGCTTACTTCAAAGAGGAAAGTGATGAATCGAAAATCCAATATACATATCTAGGGTTTCATTCTTGAGGTACCCATTTCAACTTGTTCTATCACCTACAAACACCCAATAACAAGCTAAAAATTAAACAAAAAACAATAGAAAACATCAAGAAAAATTTTTGAGATTGCCTCCCAAGAAGCACCTTAGTTAAAGTCGTGGCACAACATCTTTTGACTATCATTTATATCTCCATTTAAAAGACTTGAATCAGCTACCCAACTTTAAATCAGTACATCTTCGAGGTGCTTTGGTTAAAGGTGACTACACAATGAAACATTTTCTTTCTCGCCATTTTAAAGACTTAAATCTTTTACCTAACTTTACATCAAACTTCCTATTAGGCTGATTGAGTATCTATGAGAGCATCAAGAATTTACTTTTTACACATCAAATTTTGCAATTATTACCTTCAAGTGAGGGTCTTTATTTTTCCTTTTTGGAATGACAAATTACAAATATAGGGATTTTCCTCCTCATCACCAAAATTCTTCATTTTCTTGGGTGGTACAAGTTTCATCATATCCACCAAGCACAATGTCGAAAAAGTGGTTTGAGTGAGGTCTTCTTTCTAATTCTAGAGTGGCATGCTTCTTGATATTCTCACCCTGGAATGAACTAGATCCTTCATAAAGTATTTGTTTGGCCTTTTTTCTCAGCTTTAGTGCCATTTCCTCAATCTTGGCTTCATCTCTTATGTTTGGTTAAGTTGGTTGGGAAACCATTGAGGGTTCTTCACTATCAATCTCGCCATAATCTATGTGGCTTGACATATTTGCTTTTTTAACCTTATTTTGAAGAGTGATTATGTTCACGATTTTTGAGATGTCGGCCTCATTACCCATTTCTTCTATCCTTTTGATTTCTTTTTTACATGGTCCCACGACTTGATGCATGAGATGAATGTTATCCCCTGTTGTTTACACTGGATCCAGGATAAGTTGACATATTGCTTCAACACTATTGTATCCGGCATGTTATTCTTCCTTTTTCTCATCATAAGACCTATCAAACTCACAAGAAGAACTATTATTTGGGTTAGTATAATGAGTGGATGAGGCATTTGGACAATCTCTCAAATGTCCATCTCGACCACCACATAAGGAACAATCATACTTCCAAGAGGATCGAGATGGTACACACATCTATTTTCAGGGAGCATATCTACAATCTTGCCCAAAAATGAAGTCCACCATAATATGGACATGGATTATAAAGATAAGATTTCCAACCACTAAACTCATGTTCATTCCAAAATGCCATAGTGACAAATAAACTAAAATAAAAATCTACCTAAAACAAGGAACAAAAGAAAATCACAAACAAATATTTACAAGTTTGAACTAAAGTAAGTAAGCTAAAATTCTAAACAAAATCAAGACGCCAAATTGTTCTCTGTCAATGGCGCCATTTTTGATAACGCTCAACTTACACGTAAATTTAAGTGCAAGGCAATCATCGTCAATATACATACCCAACTTTGAGTCAGGGTCAAATCCTCGAGGAACAATGTGAGTGGCTATTAAATAAGTTTGAAGTTAAAGTGACTTGCCAAATTCAAACATATTGGACAAATATTTTGGGGGATTCTGAATGTTTTAAAAAGTTTAGGACAGTTCTTGGGCTTTGTAAGGACTAATTCGAGACAAAGAATAATTAGAGTGTAATCAATATGGAATGGATCTTGGGATTATGTTTTCCTAGGAGCAAACTAGTGTGAGCAGATATATGAAAGATAACATCCAATTTTAATTAAAATGTGAGTGGGTAGGCTAGGTTTAGGATTTCGGTGTTAGTCTCTCAACTAAATACAAAAATATCACCCTTGGATTCTTTTGAATACCTCACGGTTGCTGACATTCTAATCAATCTGAAAGCCTCAATTTAACATCCCTATATCTAGGATGATGTTCAAGAGATAGCAATTCCACATTTTATCCCTTTTTCTAAGATAACAAAACGGGAATAACTACTATCTACATTATTGTTCACAAATATTTATGTCACCTACAACCCTTTTCAAGGATGATGTAGGATCTAGACAATCCACATCCATCTTTCAAGGATGATGTGGGTATTTTAGGAGAAATTGAGGTTCTCACCTACGATTCCTATTTTGCATTCAAACATTTGTGAAACCAATCAACATTAACCACAAGTGTGAGCTAACAATCAATATCCATACACTTGCACCCTACTCAAACATAATCCCAAGAGTTAGATCTACCAAATCAAAAAGATAAGTTATTCATTAAAAATAAAGAGAGGGAAAACCATACTTTAAAATCCAATGAATATTCAATGGTGATACCAAATCTACACTTTTAAGGTCCTCTAATAGGTTCTTGTCTCAAATAATTACAAATTCAAGCTCCAAGCTCCAAAGAAAACAAAACCCTACAACTAAGCTTAGTTGATGATGAAAGATGAACAATTGATGGTGAAAATAAGCTAAAAACCCTTATTTAAGACCTAATTCCATATTTTCCAAATATTAAAAAAATGCCCTTAAAACTTTACCGCTTTAGCGCGATCGCCACCTCTTCACCGTGTTCCTGAGTCTCGCAATTACGGTAGTCATATCACTATTTCCCTCTGGTTGACTTGTTGACATGTCATGATCATGACCCCCAGGCCATGATCGCAGTAACTAAGGGTCGATTCTTAGGCTTGATTTCTAGCATTTGACTTTTTTCTTTCATATTTAACCTCTTTTTGACTTGAATGGTTTTCTCATCTTTCCTTTTCATCTTTTCTTACACAAATGGGCATTAAGAAAGAGATTAAATTAAAATTAATGGAAAAATATAGTAATTTAGGATTAAAAGGTGCTAGAAAATCCTCAAATTGATGACTTATCACAAGGGTACCACTACTGCCATATTTATTGAGGTAGATAACACTCAGCCTGAAGGTGAGCTAGATGAGACCTAACATGCTGATGTAGTAGGTACGTCAAGTACTTTGAACCCTTTTCAGACTGCAGCACCACATCCTCCCACCTACAGATCAGTTTTGGCTGGGTACATAGTTATTACTTAAGCTCTGTCGAATGATGTTATGAAAAGATTGAGCACCCTGGAAAAAAAGGTGTATTTGGTGGAATCAGGAGTAAAACCCTAGGTTGATAACAAACTGAATGAGTAAAACACAGGTGTACAAAAGAGATCAGCGGGTATATCCAATACTCCAAACCTTCTACAGACTGTAACATTATATCTTCCCACGTCCAGATTAGTTTTGTTAGGGTACGTGGTCATTACAAAGGCTATATGGAATGAGGTTATAAAAATATTCAGAACCATGGAGAAAAAGGTGTAGTTGATGGAATCAGGAGTAAAAGCCTAGGTTGATAACAAATAGGATAAGAAAAACACAAGGGCATAAAAGAGATTGGATGCTTTCAAGCTGAGGCTCACTCGCCAGCTTGGAGGTGCTCGAGTTTCTTATTTAGCAGGATGAAGGTTGAAATGGCCAAATTGTGTAAGTTGGTGAATGAGTTACACGAGAGGCTAGTTTTGCCCATGCTAGTTATGGAGGAGATCCAGCCAGACGAAGAGGTAAAAAATATTTGGGGTATCGAATTTGAAGAAGGTAGAAAGAGAAAGAAGGACAAAAAATAAAAAAATAAAGCGCTGAAGACAAAATGAAGAAACAACAAAAAGAGTAAGTGTACAAAGTGAAAAGGACCAGCAGGTGAGGTTCCTTGAGCAGGTTGCTTGTGCCTGTAGATCGAGATCGGCTATGAATGCTGGGAGGGGAAGTGACATAACCCCAATACTTGATATACCATTGAGTATACCGGCCACAACTGGTTCCACTACTATAGAGATAGTCCTAACAGATGATAGGACTATTGATGAGGAGAGTAGGGCCGAACCTCAGGGTCCCCGTGATGATCCATTTTGAGTAAGCATCTATGGCGCCTAGGTATGCCCTTGATCCTTATTGTACATTGATGATGCACTGGGGACAATGCATAGTTTTTAAATAGGGTGGGAGATGTACCACAGTGATACGACCCAAAATGGGGCCTTGTTGTATGGGAAATCCCAAGCCTATCCAAGATCAAAGATAGCCCCCGATACCTAACAAAACTAATCGACATATATCCCGAGTCGAATAAACTCCAAAGATATAATAAGATAATATATTTACCAATGTGGTGACTTTGGGATAAGCGTATATCCGAGATCAACCCAACCAGGTCAATCCACCTAATAACCAAAACCAATGATCTAATTCAAACAATAACCATGCCAAATCATAAGCTAAAACTAAGATAACATCCCAATGTATATTTATCTGTATATAACTTAACATTATCAAACCATACACAAGTGCTTAGTTGTCTATACAAAGTGTCTAAACCGAAACAAAGAGTAGCTAGTTGGAAAATTGCCCCGACATAGTCATAACCCAAGTCAACCAAAGATAAGAGTATATAAATGAATCCATGACATGAAATAGATGCTTTCCAAATTATGGAAGCTCACCACTTTAATCCAATATCTGATCCTAAATTCGATCACTAAGTAGGAGAGGTAGAATGGCCGATTCCTAGATTGCGTGGGGATACAGCCACCCGTAGATGGGTTTGCGGGTGAATGCTAGCATGAACTTAGGATAAGGATAAGATAATTCCATTTAATAAAACCAAGTAAACCATCTACATGATAAATACTATATATATATCTATATAACCATGTTGGGAAAGGGAATCGAGTTTAGTATGCATTTAAAACCATTAACCTAGATATGTGTAGCTTAACCATACTTAACCACCCATGGGCTATATTGGTCCAGTGTAACCCACTGAATGGGCCGCAATACGTGTAGATGCACCAATTTGAGATACCACTAAAGTAAGGGATTATGAAGTACCCTTCACTCTCCATGATACATATGTAAAATGTACTTACAGGATTCCTGTGTACCTCATTGTATAATAAAAAGGGTCACCGTGCCCTACCCCTCATATAAAAAAACATGAGTTTCCAGTGTTCGTTCATTGAACTCCCACCTTCATGGTTAGATATCATACCCCAACATTATTGCTCAATTAAAATCATTTCCAACCAACTATTCCATAATTCCATTTATAATTTACCAAGGCTAATAATAGTGGTATCGTTATACCGACTATAACATGCAAGTATTTTCCTTAGCCAAACCTCTTAAGGTAAAGGGATTCCTGTATCCCCATTTACTAAGTAAACTTTGAGGAGTCCCATGTACCATACAAGCGAGCCATTTTTAGATTACCTTAGGGGAACCCATATACCCCAAAAGTTATTTAATTACCATGTTTACTTGGGAGATTCCTTTGTACCCCAAAAGGATGTTTAATTAACCAAACTGCTACCTCCAAAACCAGTCCAAACCACTCATGCCTTTTTAAACCATTTTTGACCGTATCAAACATTTCAAGTGTTTATACCATTCAAACTATTTAACCATGCAAAACCATACAAATCCATTTAGGCTTCCATTACCAAACTATACCATGCAATAGTTCTAATGAAATTTCTACAATAGAGTGAAAATATTCCTTTTGTCATTTTATCAAACATGATGATGACATAACTTTACCAAGTCAAAAACAAAACCACAAACCATCATAATTTGGTTTAGTCATGACCCATTTGTTAAAACAGAACCAAAAATCACCCACATGTGCAAATCATCTCCAAAAAACAAGTAACAATATAGTTTAAACCAAGAGCCAACAATATGCATTAAGACCTTTACTGGTTTCCTAAACCTCCATTTATGACTCATAAATCAATTTTTAAAACACATTAAATCATGCCTTTATTTGGAACTAAAAATGAAGGGAGAAGTACATGCTTTATACAAGAAGATTTTGGATAGTAACATGACTCTTGAACCCTTTGAAGAACACTTGTTGAAACCCTAGCCTTTAATCTCCAAGAGAGTGTTTAAAGAGATTATTTTGAGTGTTTTTATCCTTTAACAAGTGTTATGAAAGACCCCCAAGGGTTATATAACATGAGGACATAAGGGTTTGAGGGTAGGAAATGTCTGGACTACCCCGACTTAAAACTAAAAACAAGTCACATTAAAGGGTACAACTTATACCGATCGTTCGAACCCTAGGATACTAGTGCTACCCTAACTCGTATGCTAGACCTCACCAAGATCCTACGCACTGGTTCTTATACGACTGTACCAACTTAATTCGTACCTTAGGGTATGAATGTTACACTAAAACATACCCGCTAATCATATCGTGGGAAGATTCCACATGACCAATCAACAAGAAACATGCGATTTGGCAATGCACCTCTCGTATCCTTCTATACTACATGTACCTTATTGAGTCGTATCTTAGTCAGTAACCAAGCCAACCCTACTGTCCAATGTACAAGTGAGCTATCAAGACAATCCCTAATCCGTATCTAAGGGTACTATTGGTACCTTTGAGTCGTACTAAGTCCAGTATGTCCAAAAGCCAAGGAGTTTTACAAAAGTACAAAACCTAGGGTGTTTCTGTTTCCCCCACTAGGATCGTTCATCCTCGAATGATGGGTAAGCATATGAACAAGCACGAGAGAGTAATTTTTCAAACATCAAACTTCCCTCCAACTAATTTAGAAGACATAGACATAAACCAAGATGAAAAGATCATCCCATTACCCCAAACACGATTAACACTCCAACACCTCCATCCCGACCTCTAACTAAGTTAGAAAGCAAAGATTGAAGAGGAACTATTTCTTACCTTTAACTAAGTTATAAAACAAAAATGTGTTGAAGAACACATATCCTACAAAAAATTTCCAAAACTAAAAAACCAACGCTGATACTTGGACTCTATGTCCTCTTCCGCGTCCCTAATGGCTTTCTCGGACTTTTTATTTCACCATGAAACCTTTACTAAAACCCCACCTTTTGTTTGTGATCAGCAAACTTACCAATCCAATATCCTTCATAAGTCCTCCATAAGGAACACAGAATGTAAGTTACCAATACAGCTAAAAGAAACCATCCAATGAAGAGCCATCAACACCTTACCTCCATACAACCACAAAGAATACCTGATGAATGGACTCATGCTAGGGAGAAAGTCCAATTCAACTTAAAATTTCCCAAGACCAATCACTACGATAGCTTGAGTCTACCTGTACACCACCACTTTAATTTTCAAACCTATCCAAAGGAAAAAGGAGTTAACTTACACCACCAGGATTTACTCTTTGCATCCATCTTGGGACACTACTCCGCTTCCATCACTATTATATATGAAAACTATAAGTAAAAGTCATGGAAAAACCATAACCAACCACTATAATAAGAAACCCCCAGCCAATAATCGAAAACCCTAAACCATAACATAATTATGCAATGAAAATAATCCATCAACAATACCTTATAATATCTCTCAAGTACCCAACACAACTATTGGTATATCTACCAATTAGAACATTCAAGGCTACCGCTTATAAACCCACGGTATGATCTATCCTTCTAAAGATCTAGCACCATTTGATATTTCACAAAAGCTTCCACAACCTATTCCTTTCCTAATGATTTCTCCTGACAACACCCTTATTTCATTTTCAAAAACCTTAACTCTGGTAGTTACCCTAGAAACTCCCCCACGTAGGGATTTCTATATTTCCCATTTCACAGCATGACCATGCCTCCAATGCCACTACCATCCTCAGACAATTAGGATCATTTAACAGAACTGAATTACAAGAGATGTCCATTTCACCCAAGGTAAGACCCCTAAAATAAGACACAACATTATAAGCATGGATTACTTCATAACAATCACCTAGGTCATATTTAAGAATCAACTTGACCAGACTATACTATAGAAGGGGTCCTCAGAACAGGACACTAAAAGAAACACAACCACATTTACCATGAGTAATGTAATATAGAGTCAAGACTCATATCTAGGGAACAAGGCAAATGCAAAATTAAAACCTTAGGCATAAGTGCTATAAGAATGCACACAACACTAGTAGAGTACTCACTTAACTATGATAGAAGAATATCACTAGAATATGATTCGACCTTTCGTTGAAGTCCATCATTAAAAGAAACCTTTACCCTATTACACCTACAAGCACAATACTACACCCTAATGGCTACCACCAAGGATATACAATAAGGACATTTGGTTTTCTTATACGAAAATCTCATTCACTCAAAGGCTACCTAGATACTAACATCAGTATATGAGCTTCATGCTTTATCTCAAACCCATGGATCAGCCCCTAATATACCAATTCAGCCAGAACTTCTATAAGTCAATTTTTTCCCATTATTGTATTCCCCAAGCTATCCCTTACCCCTTCCACATACAACATCCAACCTACCAATTTATCTCCACGATCCCGCATTGCTATCATCGAGCTATCATACTCCCTTTATCAAAATCACACATCTAAGATTCACACTTAGTGTCTATTAAGCACAACACACTACTATCAAAGTACCCCATATATATTAGGATACACACACACACACACACATATATATATAAGGTCCTTCCCCACTAGAAGGATACCCTAAATTCTTTAGTGATTTCTTGATAACCTATATCTAGGGAACTATCCCCCTTATGCACGAAGGCACAAAAGCAACCAACAGGGAAATACTAAAATAGATGGAACCTTTATCTAAAGGATCCCTTAATTTCCCTTAAGCTCCTTTAACCTAATCAAAACTATTCTATAAAGAAAGAATAACAATTGGACAAATATCCTAAACGAGACCAATCTCAAAACAACCTCCCCATTTGAAAGACACCATAAGGGATGTCAAGAAGACCTTTGGAAATTTATTCACCACCAAAACTGAATGTAAAAAATGACCTTCTAAGTTAGAATATTTAACCTAGATAAAATAGTAAAGACATCCCTTTTAAAACTAACCTCCAAGTTATAAGATATGATAAAACTTTTCCCTAAATATCCAGGGAACAAAACCACCCTCCCATCCTATAATCGGCTTACCATGGAGCCTAAAGAGAACCCTTTTATGGATCCGACCACCTAATAATGAATAGAATAAGTGCAACCAATTCATTTACTCAAATGACATCGAAATCCATAATATCTGAGTCAAACAAATCCACCAACACCTTTTTACTACCAACAAGTACCACACACCCCTTTATAGATTCCTTTAGAAATCATAGAGTCACTTACATATGTAGAAATACAAGAAGAAAAGAGTCTTAAGTAACCTTGAGACCGAAATACACAACCAAAAATATGGCTACAAAAGAGAGGGGACCCAAACCAAGTAAACCATACACACCACAAAGAAAAGAGTTTTCAACATACCGGTGTCATGATTAAAAGATGCCTCAAACTACTATAGGATAGTAAGAATATTGAGACAAGTTTCAGAGCCAAATGTAGCAATCGATATCCTATTTACCCAAGTAGAAATATTTATAGAACATCCAACGTGCATATGAGCCAATTGACTATAACTAAAAATAATTGCTTCATTCCTCGCAACAACCATGGTGGAACCAACCACAAAATCTATAAAGAGGATAGGATGACGTAGATTGGGCCTCAGTAGCTTGAGATTGGGAACCTTATGCCCTAGAAAATTTATCAATCTAAAAACACCTACCTCCAAATTGATTCAGTTAAGGAACACAAACCATAGAAAAAGAGTTAGGACCCACCCAAATCCTCCTCTTGGACAATTTACTACAATACCACTGGCCCCCCTCTTTGTTTAGAAAATTGAGACCCCTTACCTTGCATATTTCCAACCTTGCATCAGTTTTTTATACTAATAGGATCGGACTAGCGTGATAGAGTTTTAACCATTTGGGTCCATAGATTGATAGAATGAGAAACTCAGCATTAGTAACCTTTCCTTTAGGTAACCAAGAATGAGTGCCACCTTTCAAAATAGGGTCAATAGAGACTGGTGGGACTTTACAAGAAAAACTAGATGTTGTAAGATTTGATTAAGTCTATGCCCCATCAGTTGGACCGGATCCATCTATGTAGTCGTCGGGTGAGATATGTGAGTTCCCATGAACCTTAGATCATTGAACAAACATAATCTGACATAAGATCCAAAGACGATTTAGAGAAGAGTTCATGACCTTAGACACCATAGCCCAAACATAGAACACCAAGAACGTAAAACATTCCTCAATGTCTTGTAGCCTCCTGATTATAAGTGTGGTGCATAACACACCATAAGCAAGACTTTACTCGAAACGACTTTATGGATACCCTATGACACCAAAATCTAAAGCTCTGATACCAACTTGACATGACCCAAACTAGGCCCTTGTAATAATGGGCAATCCCAAGCCCATTTAGGACAGGAGACTACCCTTAATCCTATCCAAATCAGTAGATATGTATCTAAATATGGGTGAACTCCAAACATATAAAACGATAATATATTTACCAATATGGTGACTTTAGGATAAGTCTATATCCGAGACCAACCTAACCAAGTTAATCCACCTAATAACTAAAACCAATGATCCAAGCCAACCAATAACATACCAAACTATAAGCCAAAATGAAGACAATATCCAATCTATATTTATATATTTATATATTTATATTACAAATTTGATCAAACCATACCTAAGTCTAAAGTTGTAGATACAAAGCGTCTAAACCAAACCAAAGAGCACTGAGTCGGGATATGCCCCTGACATAGCCATAACCTAAGTCTAAGAAAGAAAAATTATGTAAAGGAATCCATGACTTGAAATTGATGTCTTCCAAACTATGGAAGCTTACGACTTTAATTAAATAGTTGATCCTGAGTCTGATTACTAAGTGAGAGGAGTAGAATGGTTGGTTCCTACATCGCGTGGGGATATAATCACCCATAGATAGGTTAGCGAGTGAACACTATCATGAACCTAGGATAAGGATAAAATCATTCCATTTAATAAAACCAAGTAAACCATCCATATGAATTCAAACCATATATATATATATAACCCTGTCGAGAAAAGGAATCGAGTTTAGTATGCATTTAAAACCATTAATCTGGATATGTCTAGCTTAACCATCCTTAACCTTCAACGGTCTATATGTGTCCAGTGTAACCCCCTGAACGGGCCCCGATGTGTGTAGCCGCAAGAAGCGGAGATACCACTAGAGTAAGGGATTCACAACTACCCTTCACTCTGCATGTTACATAAGTACAATGTACTTAGAGGATTTCTGCGTACCTCATAATATCATAAAAGGTTCTCCATGCCCTATCCCTCATATCAGCAAATATGAGTTTCCATTGTTCATTCATTGATCTCCTATTTCGCAGTTAGATATCACACCCTACCATTATTGCCCAATTAAAATATTTTCCAACCAACATTTCCATTGTTTCATTTATCATTTACCAAGGATACTAATAGTGATATCATAATACCAACTATAACTTCCAAGTATTTTTCTTAGCTAAACCTTTTTAGGTAAAGGGATTCCTCTGTTTCTATTTACCAAGTTAAGTTTGGAGAGTCCCATATAATTCACAAGTGAGCCATTATTATATTAGCTTGGGGGAATCCTATGTACCCCATAAGTTATTTAATTACCATGTATACTTGGGTGATTCCTTTGTACCCCAAAAGGATGTTTAATTAAACAAACTGTTACCACCAAAACCATTCTAAACCACTCACACCTTTTTAAATAATTTTTGACCATTCCAAAAATTTAAAGCATTTATACCATTCAAACCATTTAAACCATGAAAAACCATCCAAATCCATTAAGGGTTCCATTACCAAACCATACCCGGATATAGTTCCAATGAAACTTCAACAATATAGTGAAAACATTATTTTAGGATTTTTTATCAAATATGTTGAGGGCATACCTTTACCAAGAACAAAACCAAAGAATAAACCATCATAATTTTGTTTACTTCTGAACCATTTGTTAAAATATAACTAACAAACAACCATATATGCAAACCATTACCAAGAACATATATAAACATAGTTTAAACCAAGATCCAACAATATGCATCAAGACCCTCAACATTGGTTTCCAAGACCACCATTTATGACTTATAAATCAATGTTTAAAACATATTAAATCATGCTTTTACGTGGAACTAACAATGATAAAAGAAGTACATGCCTTATAAAAGAAGATTCTGGAGAGTAACATGAATCTTGAACCCTTTGAAGAACACTTGTAGAAACCCTAGCCTTCAATCTCCAAGAGAGTATTTAAAAAGAGTATTTGGAGTGTTTATATCCCTTAAAAAGTGTTATGAGAGGCCACCAAGGGTAATTTAATGTGAGGAAATAAGGGTATAATGGTGGGAAATGTCTTGACTATCCCTGAATTATAACTAAAAACAAGTCACGTTAAAGGGCATGAATTACCCATGTCGTCGTACCCTAGACTTCACCAAGACCGTACATGGTGGTTCTTATATGACGATACAAACCTTACTCGTACCTTAGGTTATTAGTGGTACACCAAATCATACCCACCAACGATATCATGGGCAGATTCCACAAGACCAACCAACAAGCAACATACAATTTAGCATTGCATCCCTCGTATCTTTCTATATGACTCATACATTATTAAGTCATACCTTGGGTAGTAACAAAGACAAACCTACTATCCAATGTACGAGTCATCCATCAATCCAACTACCAACCCATATACAAGGGTACAATTAGTATCGTTGAGTCGTACAAAGTCCATTATGTCAAAAAACTAAGGAATTTTTCAAGGGTCAAAAACATAGGGTGTTCCAAGTAGTCACCATGTTTTATGGTTGTGTGTTTCAAAACCAATAGGCCATTGTATGAATTATGAACCGGTATGGATATGTGTTTGTGTTTTGATGCTCAAGTGAAAAGAACAATGTGTATAGGTAATTGATGAATTGTTTACAACATATGCTGAGTGATTCTGGTTGAATTTTTTTTTGAATTTTTATACCCCTCCTAAAATTTTTGATTGTGAAAAATTATGTCATCTTTATGATCTATATGCATGTGCAACTAATCAGAATCCTTTAATGGCATTAGAATTAGGAACAAAATAATAATGGCACGTAAGTGATTGAAATGGATAGGTTGTGACTATTATGTGACCCTGTACAAAGTGAGTATGAGGTGTTACTTTGTTCCTAGTGTGTACAAAATCTAGAACTTGAAAAATTGTATTTGCTTATAATATAGGATGGTTGGGGCAGGAGATGATCATAGGCCATTTTCTGACTATTCCACTCGAGCCTAAAATGCCAAACCAAATGAGATAGGAATTCCTTGATCCCGATTTTGAGCATAATTGACCGAATTTTCTTATGTACACTGATTTTACTTTCCCACTTGACTATATTGAACATATTTTAGACCTGTTCTTCCTTGGACACTGTGCACCTCAACTCAGGTAAATCGCCTAAGTTGAGAGTGGCTATCATAGGGCTGCATAGTAAAAATTAAGTACGAAGAAAGAAGTGAAGATAGAAAATGATTGAAGGCAGGTATGGTATAAATAAAAGAAAAATAAAAATAAATGAAATAAAAATAAAAAGAATAAAGAAATAAAAATACATGAAAAATAAAGAAAATCACACTCGACCCAAAAATAGACATGAAATAGAATAAAAGGGAGAAATAAAGGTGGATTAAATAAAAAGATGATAGAAAAGGTGAACAAGAAGGTTGAGTCACATAAAAGTCCCCAAATATACCATAACCAACCCCAATCCTATATTACAAGCTAAATTTAGCCCTATAGTGATCTTAGCTTTATCGTCTAAAAATTTAGGTGAAAACCACAAGGGAAAGCCTATGGCACTCTGTGTGCACTGATTGGAACTTCTTTGTGAGTGTGAGAATCTTTAGACTATCCCTAAAATAATAATCTGAATTTAATGAGTGATAATGACTTCTTTAAAATCGAGGGTGCATGGGTTACAATGTCGGTTACATATCTATCCAAGTAGTGTATGTAGCGTAGTCCTAGTTGTTTGCCTCTAAGGTAATGCCATTACTAGATTCATATAGGTTACGCTGTAGTACTAGATAATTACACACAGTAGCATATAAAATAAGGAAATAGGAGAGAAGTATAAAGTAGTCTTAAATAGACTGATAAATCAACTACCAAGTATATCATAAACACTTTGAAGTTAAGCATCGCATTTTCATGGGATTGATCTATGTTTTTCTTAAGGACACACAAACATTCTAAGTTGAGGGTGTTGATGTGTTATGGAAACACAACACATTTGATTCTTAAAATAAGGAATTTATGCTTGGAGTTAGGTTATTTTGGTAGATGATGTGTTTGTTGCTTGATTGTAGGGAATTTAGGTATGAAGTACCTTGGAATGAAAGGTGAAAGAAAAAGTTGTGAATATGTTGAAGTTTAGTCTGCCTATGAGTCATCAAATCATTATATGACTCGTAGCTTGATTCGTCAACAAGACAGTGCCAAAATTTAAACTGAAGAAGGTAAGTGAAGACTAACCATGACTCATAAGGAGTGATTACGAGTTATGAGAAGAAATAATAAAGTGAGAAGAGTCCAAATCTAAAGTCCAGAGGCAAAGTCATAGAAGAAAATGAGTCGTAAGGTCTGATACTAACTCTTAGTGGGAAATCATATCCCTGAAGCGCAAGGCTTAAGTGATAACAGGTGAAGACCACAAGTCGTACGAACTCACTATGACTTGTGGTGATGAGTCATAAAGACAATAGTATCCTAAAGCCTTGCAGATAAAAGTTCAATGAAATGATCACAACAAGTTGAGACAACTCATAAACAGATGTTACGAGTTGTTATGATCACTGACTTACTTTTCCTATTCCTTCATAATTCAGATTTCTTTATTATTTTGAGAAACTATAAATGCCTCAGGCTTATTATTGAATGATTTTACAGACTTCTACACTACTTTGAATACTTTTATCATACTTCGATCCTTGATATTTTTGTAAATGAGATTTTGGGTTTGCATTCAATTGGAGGCTTTGATTTTCTCTCTTTCATTGTTATGCAATTAGTTACATGTGTTCCTTCTTTATTATCATGGATTATTGCATGAACATGAACGACTAATTTTATTGACTAGGGTTTTAGGAACCCTGATAGATTAGCTACATAATAGAAGTAGAAGATTTATCTATTTTACTGTTAGTGCATGTATTGCAATCTTTTTCACATTTATTGACCCCAAGCTTCTATAGAAACTTTTTGATTGCCTATTTTCGAGAACATCCTCACATGGGACTTCAACATTGTTAAAAGTAGATTACAACAGTGATTCGAGGCAACCAAACCTCATCTAATCAACTTAAGACTCAAAACGTGAGAATTGTACTGAGGTTATTGACATGGGACATCAAGGAAACACCCTCAGACTCCCAAGGTAAAGGGTGAAAACTATCAATGCATTCACAAGACAATTGATAGTACATAGCTTGTCAACTTTGTATGTAGAGTTAGATTGTAAGGCAAATTGAGTATGAGAATCTTACGTAGTTGTGAAGCCAGGAGGAACACAGTCCTAGTGTTCATCTTCTATTGTCTATAAACTAAAGCATTCAAGTTCTGTTACTTATTACTTTTGACTTCAAATTCCCCTCATTTACTTTTCCTCATTGATCGTAGATTTTGTAAAGTTAAAGATACTTTTTCAACGTTACCCTGTGGGTTCACCCCTAACACCCTAACTTTGTTCAGGTTACTATATTTGACATCAATAACAACATACTTCTTTAGAGGTTAGTTTTTGGGTGACATCAAGGAAAATAATGATCCAACCTTTCTTTGGCACATACTGAATCGAGTTCACCTGTTTTCTATTAGTAATAAGGAAAAACCACACCTGCATCTAACAACTTAATAATCTCCTTCTTCGCTACCTCTTTAATAGGTAGATTTAAATGACGTTGATGCTCAATGTTGTCCTTCAGAATTCATAACACAAATTCGAGGGAAGGGCTTTCAATTCCAAAATTGATGGCTCTTAAATAGATGGCCAGGCTGGGGGGTTGCTCTATTCTTCAAATCAAGGATCAACTTCTTCGGTCATAAGTATAATAATCTCTATCAACAAATGCGCTCTCCTTCTTATCATATTCTTCGATACCTCGCTATCAAAATTTATGATTACTGGCGCTAATGATTTGACACTAAGTCTCTCCTTAATGGGTGAAATCAATGCATTTTTATTTATAATGTCTATCACAGACACTATCAACATATATTTTGGCTACCTCATTGACTGACACACATTGAAAGTGACCTGTATATCATTAAGCCTGAATTTCACTATCCTATCTCTATTTCCTTCAATGCCCTACCCGTGGCTAGGGATGTCCTTCCTAAGATTATAGGGACATCAAAATACACCTCATAATTAAGAATCATAGAGTTAGCTAAAAATATAAATGAAACTACCTTTACCAACACATCACACAATATTCCAACTAACTTCTTCATAGTATGATCGACCATCAATTATCTCATAGAGATCAGTTTATATGAACTCAACTCCTACTGCTTGTACATAACTATCAATATTAGATTAATACTAGCTTTCATATTATGTAATGCTCGTGAAAAATTTAAGGACCTAATAGTGCAAGGAATTAAGAAATCTCGGACATTCTTTATTTTCATAATAAAAGATTGTGAGGGCAATGGAGAAGTGGTGGATATTATTAGTGGACAGAAAACTCAAAATCCACTTCTTAGACACAAAATCCTTCATGAATTTGCATAACCTGGCATCTGCTCCAAAGCTTCCACCAAAGGGATATTTTCAGACAATTCGTTCAACATCGACATGGACTTTTGATATTTCTCATCTTCTACTTTCTTCTTTGAACTTTGAGGACAAGGTGGAGGAGGTCATGCAATAGAATTTAATACAAGTGCAAGCTTCTTACCCTATCCATTATCATTATCAGCTCATTTCTCTTCACCCATTGATTTTTGTAATGTATCACTATTTGCCATTGACTTCTCAGTTTCATATTTGAGTGTATTATCAACATCCATAGTATAATTTCTCACATCATCAACCATAGGAATAGGTTAATTAATAGTACCATTACTACTCTGAGTAGTGATGGATAGTTAGTGACTATTATTTATTGGATTCTGAATGGTATTAATCAAGTTTCTTAATCGCGGTGGTATGCAATTCTACTTTATGGCTCTACCCTAAAATATCTACCTTAATCTCGTTAAGGCAACTCTGTTTTCTCTTTGAACCCTTCATAAGCATAGAAAACAATGCTTTCATTCAAACTTTGGGACTCAGCATCATGCTTACTCAGTGGAACATAAAGACTACTCTTCTGTTTGTAATCATCACTTCTCACCTACTCATCATCACACTCTCTGGTCATATCTCTATATCTATATCCATAGTAGTTTCAACATTTAATCCCTTGACTTTAGTGCCAAGTATCTTGATTAGACCCTTGTCCCCTGGCTTGGAACCCACTATCTCTCTATCTAAGCACTTTGCTTTCTCTTAAAAATTAAACTCTTAATGTTTATAAGACTTGCCTCGAGCACTTATAACATTTACTTTTTCTGCTCCCTTAACTACAAATTGCATAGTAAGTAACCTAATCTCAGTCCTCGGTTGTGATACCTCTTAATCAACTATTTCATTTAGGGTTATCTGCTCATTAGAAGCACTAATAACACTAGTATCGATTGGCCCATTTACCTCCTAAGTATGCCACCATTGACTGGTCTTAATCATCTAGTTTGAGATCTCCAATGCTTGATCCCATTGAAGATTCATGAAAGCTCCACCTATAATAATGTTATCCATAACCTTGGAATTTGCATTCAGGGCTCTGTCTAATATCTCAAATAATTTCCTCCTCATAATTCTATGATTTGGAACATTTGTCAACTTTTTTTTGAATCGTAACAATGTCTCATAATGTGCCTCTAAATGTAATTGTACAAAATTATAGATGTGATAATTAGACTATAGCATTCTAGATAGTGGGAACAATTAGTCCAAGAACAATATCCTCAACTTTTTATAAGTGGTAGTAGACCCATGAGGTAACTCTCCTAACCATAATATCGCTTCACCTATAAGAGAGAATGGGAACAAACTGCATCTTACAGCTTCCTGACTCACCTTTGGAAGATTGTACAAAGTACAAATACCTGTAAGTTTTTAAGGTTTAGGTTTGCATTATTAGTAAGAAAAATATCAAACACCCTATTCAAATTCAGGAACTGGACTATTGCACTTGTAATGTCAAATTTCGTTCCTTAGGCAAACTCTAGAAGAATGATAGTACCTATGTCAATAGGTTCAACGTACCCTAGATCTTCTTCTAGATCATTATAAATTTGTAAATATAAATGAACTAGTGGTAGTTGAACTTTGGTCTTTCTACATATACTCGACAGACTTCCTCCTCTAGTCTAACTCTTTCTTTTATACGTCCAAAAAATGCTAACCTCTTATTTTTTATAGCCATTACTTGGGCAGTGGTTGGCTTTGTATTTTCTTAAATAACATGAGGAGGTGGCCGATATAATGTAGTTGGGTCATTATAAACCCCTTTATGTCGAGCTCCTTGCTTAACTTCTTCTAATCTCTCCATCTTAATTTTGTTCAAGGTCAGGATCAAATAGAATGAGGGGATTTCCTTAACTATGAGTACTGGGTATACACCAAATATTTCCTTATAAATATTAGACACCAGAAATCCACAACTGAAACCAACTACTTCAACAACCTCAATCAATCAATCCATAATTGTATTCCTCAGCAACGATGCAAAAATTTAATGTTACCTAAATTACACCTCCAAGAAAGTATAAAGTGGTAAATTTTAAAATATGGAACCCAATAAGATTGGGGTTTATCCCACGTATAATAGGTGGGAAATCTATCACGAGCTTGCAGATATAATTAGAAAATATTGAAAGTAAATTAGGGATTTTGTAAAAGTAAGAGTAACAGTAACAACATTGGGCAATTAAGGTTGTTATTAATATGATATGATCACTAGGATTGTGTTCTCCTAACTTTATAACTCGACAAACTATTTGTGCTTGTCAAACTATCTCGGTGCCTTGAATGCAAAAGATAACAAGCTATGTGTTATATAACCATCTCTCGACCTTAGTTTGGGTGAACTTCAGCCAATTTCTCTCAGTCTCAAAATATCGCATTACTAACCCTTGTTATTGATCTTAGATTAACTATCTCCTTTCAGTCTCAAACTAATTAGATGAAGGCTGATAGAACCAAAGTACTACTATGATTTCTTTTTTCTAATCTATACCTCTCTCTTAAGTAAGTGTCAAATACAAGAGAGTTCCTAACTTTTGCAATCATCGAGAAAGCAACAAGAACAAAAGGAATCCCAATAAATGTAAGAACACCAATGTAGAAAGAATTTTCACTAAAGCTTCTTTGTTAATCCATCAGGTTCTGATACCCCTAGTTGTATGGTTTAAATGCTCATGCTTATAAAAACACACATCGATTTCCTAGATTATAAAATAAGGATGAACTTATGAAGGATATTAATGAAAACCCAAAAATCTAAAATTAATTTCAAACCCTAAAATTATAATACCCCAGGTTTTTAGATTTCAAAAAATATCTAGACTTTTGTGCTCACTGCTCAAGTAAATACTCACCTAACAAGTCGTGAAAACTCATTATGAGTCATAAGGTCGAATGATAGTCAAACTAGTAAGGAATTGTCCTTGCTTCTACCTTGGTCATGACTATCACCTAACGAGTCATAAGGACACTATATGAGTCATATAGTCTTATTCGTAGTCATACTAATATGGATACCCCATCTTTCTACCCACACTATGAGTATAGGTGATGACTTGTAGTCAGTCTATATGAGTCATCACATGACATATAACGACTGGGCGGTAATTATTTCGTATTTTAATTGAGGACACTTTGGTCATTTCCCTATTTCCCCATTGTAACCTACATCCATAAAACACCATTGGGACCTTACTATCATACAAACACACATCAATTACACTTTTTTTTTCTCTCAAATCCTTAAGAATGGACAATTAGGGCTTTCCAAGGTACTGCTCATCTAGGGCTCAAAGGGGTGATTTCTTCTTCAAAATTGTTGGTGTCTAAGGCATGTATCTCTTCCCTAAAACTTTTATTGTTAAAATCATATGTTTAATTTTTATTCATATGATTAATTAATGGTTTTGGAAATTAGGTTCAGGGTCATTGAATAATATTGATGAAATTTCTTTTCCTATGACTTTTAGAATTATTCATGATTTGAATTGGTAGTTTTAAAACTAATTAGGTGCATAGGTATGGGACTTGGAATGGGGGTAGTGGATTCCCCTAATTAAATAAATTTTGGAATTTGAATTGGTAATAACCTCAACCCTACTGTATGAAATTGGCTGTTAAACATGAGAATATGTATATTGAAACTACTTTTGTAACTACTGCATGATATAGAAGGTTAACGAAACATAATGTTTTTAAATTGAACCTTGGGGATCATGGATTCCCTTATTCTAATAAATAAGTTTACCTAGGAGGTGGTAGATTCCCCCATATGGATGGATAATTAGAACTTGTGGGGTCGTGGATTCCCCCAAGTTATAATAATTAAAATGGCATAATGATATTAGCTTTAAAATGTATTGGTATGATGATACCAGTAGTTTATTCCTTAATGGATGATCATATTTCAAATAGTGAGAATGTTTAAATGTTTTTATTGGGCTTAAAGGGTTTTTATAGCTAATCCATGAATGTGGAGGTCCCAAGAGACTGATATAGAAACCTTTAATTGATGGCATGAAGGTTTGCCTTGATGATTGTGTGTTTATGTTACACATTATATATTTGTATCCTAGATTTGGGCAGGGTCGTGGATTCTCCAACCTTCCTCGATACCCCGGTATTGTATAGCTAATACACATTGGGACCCTTTCAATAGGGTGAGAGCTGGACCCATATAGCTCATGGGTATAGATGATGGTTTGAGCTACATAGTCCAGGTTAGTGTATTAACTCTAATTCTAAACCTTGTTCCCTATCTTTATATTATATATATATATATATATATGTATGTTTTTGGAATGATTTTGGAATGATTGATCATGGTATTATTTTATTTCTTCCTTGAGTTACATGCTAGTGCTTACCTTATTAATCGTCCCCTAATTCTGCATCCCCATATGATACAGGGTCCGAAGACACTTCCCTTTTCTTAAAAAATTAGAGATAATTTTTTGATTATTTGTGAGTTGGTTTGAAGTGGTAAGCTTTCATTCTTTGCAAGTCCTTCATTTTATGAACTAGTCTTTACTTATATCTTAAACTATTTCTATGGGTTCTTTTTTTTTGCCTTGGTTGGGGCCATGTCACAACTTAGGTTTATTGGTATTCTTAGAGGCTTTTGTGGACAAAGTATGGATGGATTATGTTATAGATTTTTAGATCTCTATATTATTATATGTTCAAAACTTATCTCTAACTCGTTACATGTTTGGAACTAATCCATTGCTAATAATATTGTGTTCTAGTTGGTTAGTCTAATTGGGGTGGTCTCCAATTCCTGGAGGACTTGAGATAAATGTCACGACTAGGACTTGGTTTGTGTCATAACAAGCTTGAAGTTAGAGCCTAGGTATATGGTCATTGGGAGTCCACAAAGTCGTGTAAAGTAGAATCTCTTTTGTGTATTTGTAGTGCGCCGCACTTATATGATAAAGTCTACGAGGTATTTAGGAATGTTTTCCTTTCTTGTTCTCTACTTTCGAGCTATAAAGTCTAAGGTCTTGAAAACTCTCTAACTTCTGATTAATCACTTTTCAAATTATGCCTTTTATAAGAGCTGATGCTGTAGAAACTCTTCTATATTGCTTGAGGATAATATGGATGGAACTCGTCCTGTCCATGGAGTAAAGACCTAGTCTAGGGTCCATTCTCCTGAGTGTACTACCCTTCGTGGAGTTCCATCAATTCTTACTAGTCCTTCTCAGGTTTCTCAAGTTGATGATACTCTTACCCCAATACCTCAGGGTAATGTGTCTAATGATGAGTTCTGTTGTTCTAGTCATCTATTGACCTAGACAGTGACCGTTTTATTATTTCAGTCAAGTTCTGTTAATGGAAGGATAAAGTAGACAAAGATGGAAGAGAAGCAGAACAAAAAATTTTCATATTTAGAGCAGGGTGACGGTCAACAAAATAATGGTAAAAATAGGAAACAATGGACTAAGAAGAGGAATTGGGGGAGTTCCCATGGAACTATTATTACTCATCCTAAGTTATTTAGTGATTGTTGCTTTTAGTTTTGGCAATGGGTTTAAGGTACAAGGTGCCCAGGCTCAGGCTCGTAAAGCCTAGTCAGCCCCTCCGTATTCTTTTTGTAGACTCTGTAGATGGCTTTACCATTGTTATTTCAATAAAGGGAGGAACTTATGCTTTAATTATTGCCAGCCTGGTCATATCCTGAGGAACTATCCTTCATCCAGTGTTGGTGAGAGAGCTAATAAGGTTTTGATTTCTACTTCTTCAGCTCCCGCATCAAAGGGTGCTATCTCTAGTATCAGTGCTGGCCGAGATTGTCTTTATGCTTTTTCCACCTACTAGGAATCTAAGGTACCTGTTAATGTTGATTATGATACATTACATCTTTTTGATTGTTATGAGTATGGTCTATTTGATTTAGGTTCTATGACCCCTAATGTGGCTGTTTATTTTGGTTTTGGTCTTGAGAGAATTTTTGACCTCTTTTTATGTCTTCTCTGGTGGATGACTCTATTATGTCTAGAAAAGTTTATAGGGTTGTTTGGTGTCTATATTTCATAGAGAGACCCTGGTGGACCTAAGAGAAAGATGGATATGGTAGATTTTGATGTACTCTTGGGGATACATTGGCTTTACTCTTACTATGATTCTTTGAACTATTAGACCCAAAGGGTCATTTTCCAATTCTCAAGTCAACCATTGAGTGGGAAGGTAATTCTCTAGTATCAAAGCAAAGGTTTATTTCATATATTGTAGCCTGTAATTTAATTTCCAAGGGGTGTCTATACCAATTCGTTTGGGTTAAGGGTTCCAATTCTAAAAGTCCTTCTTTGCAATCTGTCCCTATGGTTAAGGAATATCCTAAAGTGTTTGTCGATGATTTTCCTAGTATTCCTCCTGATAGGTAGATATACTTTTTGATTGATCTTCTACTAGATACTCGCCCTATTTCTATTTCTCTATATAGAATGGCTCTGACTGAGGTGAAGGAGCTTAAGGAGAATTTAAAAGATCTTCTTGATAAAGGTTTCATCTTCCCTAGATTGTCTCCATGAGATGCTCCTATGCTTTTTGTGAGTGATATGGATGGGTCTCTTCTAATGTGTATAAATTATCAGTAATTAAATAAGGTTGTTGTGAAGAAGAATATTCTTATGGGCTGTAGCTAAGTCAAATAAAGAATTTTAGGTTGATTTCTGCATTTGATAGACTAGTATATTATGCAAGATATTTTATTGGTGGTGGATGACTATTGCTAAACCCTATGTTTTAACATTAGGTGTTGATGGTGGCGATAAAAATGTTAGCTCGAGGATAGTGATGCCAGATATGTGGTAATAGATTAGTAGACTTGATGTGATGTATGAAAGAGATTAGGTTGATAACTTCTAATATATTAGAGTGGATAATTGTGATATATATATCTAGAGGTGTACTGTTGAGGCGATGAACTAGGATTACATCATTAGGTTGATAAGAGCATTCAGTTTATAAGAATATGTTGAGCCCCAGGAAGCATTTTGTTAGATGAGGTTTTAACTATGTAAGTGCATGTGTACCTTGTTCATGTTATTGAATATCTTAGTATGGAGAAGTCTGGGGAGTTTTTATATCCTGTTCTTCAAAGCTGAATTGAGGAGAATATAGATAGAAGATGTGAGCCCCTAGTGTAGCCTTAAGAATTTTGTTAAGTTGTGAGGTTATGCGATTAGAGGTTTTGTTATGGATTAAGAAATGTAGATATGTCTGCTCATGAGAGTGTGACTTATAGGGTGATAGCTATAACGGCTAGAAAAAGATTAGATTAGTATCTATAAAGGGTAGGGATTCATATTGTTCTATCAGGGGGAAATTATCGTCCATGTGTATGGTGGTGCCCCATTGTGTGAAGTGCTGTACTTATAGGTTTAATAAGCAGGTATGACCGCAATTATTGGGTGGTAACCTTTTTAGCCGGGGGAGATGGTTAAATAAGGTTAATCATAAATATTCTAATGATGGCATGTTTTAGGGAAGATTCATGGTAAATCTACTCTTATTCTAACAAATTCCTCCTACTTTGATTCAAGATGACATTCTACTAATGTCTTACGTATAAAAATTGTATCTATGTCTAAGGTGTGAGCTCTCTAGGCAGCTTATGTCCATGCCCCAACCCCTGAGGTAGAAGCAACAATGATTCTAAAAAATCCAAGCCTCTAAGCATTCAAGCTTTATGTTATGACGCTCGTGATCCATAAACTCATGTCTTACTTTATGCTTAGTTCTAGGGAACTATACATTCTACATGCCATCAATTCATCTTATGGTATATCTTCTCCCATAGTGATGCAATGTATGCATACTCATGACCATTCTTAGTTCTTAGAATTAGAAGCAATAGTTTTAAGCGGCAACCTGACATGACCTGAACCAGGGCCTAGTCATGTCAGGCATCTCAAGTCCTACCCCAGACCGGAGACTGCCCCTAATACCCAACCATAACCGCACTGTACCTTATGTTGGATGAATTTTGAATATATGAAAAGATAGAACAATTGTATTAAAGGGTATTTAATAAAGTTCATAACCATAAATATCCAAACATCCAACCAGTGTTAGCCCTAATACTAATACAAATCCCAAGGCTGACACCAATACCAGCACTGTCCATGCCTATAGTAGTGACACAAAGCCTCTAACTAAAATCCTAGAACATTGGGTTAGGACATTCCCCCAACCATACCAAAAACAAAATTCCAAGAAAGAAAAAAGGTATGAAAAGAAGTCCATACCATGAAATGAAACCTTTAGGAGTATGGAAGCTCACCACTTCAGTCCAACACAAGGTTTTTACCAAATCTAAGATCACTAAGTGGGAGGAGAAGTATGGCTGGTTCCTGCATCATGTGTGGATATAAAGCCCTAAGATAGGTTAGCGGGTGAATGCTATCATGTACTTATGAATAAGGATAAAATAATGATATTATTCAAAACAAAAGTAAATAATCATATGCAATTACGTACATATATACATACATACACATACACACACATATATATATATATCTTGTCGGGAAAGAGAATCATGTGTAGTATGCATTTAAAACCTTTAACCTGGGATTATGTAGCTTTATCGTCCTAAATCCATCCATGGGCTATATGGGTTCAGCTTCTTTGCTGAAAGGGCCTCGGCGTGTGTTAGCCGCATGAGCTAGAGAAAAACCTTAGCTGAATAATATATTTCCAAAAATATAAGTCTGACATGATGCACATGGTCACCAAGACTAACCTCACAGCGACAAATGTGAGTTTCAAGTTTTAGTCCCCCATGGACCTCCACCTTCTACGACTTTGCTAACACATCCCCCATTAAGCCTATATTAAAACCATTCACACATAATAAACCATTTAACAAGGAGCCTTATTTATTAGGAATTAACCATTAGTACCGTCATACAAAAACTAGAGCTTACAAGTCTATCCATTTATGCTATACCAAAGCAATTAAACCAATTTGACTCAAAAGTTTCCGTTTAAACCAATACAATGGACACCAAGGCCTTTCCAATCCATTTAAAACTATTTAAACCAACTTAGGTCTCATTACTCTTTTATGAAATTCAAGGATTTCAATAATAGTCAAACTATTTGCTAAATGCAATCTCATTGGCATTTTAACATGTTCATTGAATATAGTTTCCAAAGCCAAAACCAAGTATCAATTGACCATCCCCATGAAACAACATGTTCAAACCAAAATTATAATATGAAAACCATAAGAAAAAATGGGAAAACATTATCTAACAAAGAACAACCAAAACCCCCAGCATATATCTTAAAACCCATAGATCACAATAATAATTCCATGAAAATCATTCAGTAAAACATTCTTTTAGTTAAAGTAACAATGAGGGAGGAGTAACATGCCTTAGAAAATAATAAATATAGAGACAAACCACCTCTTTAGAGACTTAATTCATTACCTTGAAGAAAACCCTAGCCTTTCTTGAACCAAGAGATTAAGATAGATTTGTGAGTCTTTAGAGAGTGTTTGATTGTGAATAATAGGTTAAGGATGCCTCCCAAAGTATTTTATGTCATGGGGTCAAAAGGAGTTATTAGGGAAAATTTCTAAAATACCCCCAACTTAAACAATAAAAAACTGCAGGTGGGTACAATTGGACCCCTTAAATCTTATCCATACCATACGAGTGGTACCCTCTACTCGTAAATTGACTAGAACGTTGGGCACCATATTTTGACAAAATAGTGACTCCTTATCCTAATTCTTACCCTAACCATACGTTTAGTACCCTTTAAGTCATACCTTAAGCAAAAACATCTGGGTTAGATACTAGACAACATATCGTTGGACCCTACCTCTTATATCATATACATAAAATTCATATGGATACTTCTCATAGAAAAAATAGAACTTCACCAGCATCACACTAAAAAATATATGACTAGGACCCCTAGACCCATACCCATACCATATGACTAGTATGATGAGTCGTATGACCAACAGAAGGCTCAAATTTATAAAATTTTGCAAGGGCTAGAACCCAGGTTGTTTCAAAACCCTTGTATTATTTCATGAATATATAAATCTCAGGCTCTTGTATTTATGTTTTTGGTAGGGGAATTATAAGATTGAAATGGTGAAGTATTGTATCTATAGCTGAAGGCATAGTGGAGAAGCATGGATATATTTAGGGACTATTAGATGTATTATTTGAGGTGGAGAATGCTTCTATTCTATTCATATGTCTCTCGAGAATATTATTTTGTGTCTTGTATCAACGATCCATAGAACTATGCCCTAGATAATATATATGTCATGTTCTCGTTATCGCATGATACGTGCCTACACAGTTTACTTAGTGATATTATAAAGCTCATTTATCTTGGTGCCGATGTATGTTTTGATAAGGGAGGATTCCTAATATGAAGTTATATCCTTTATTTAGCACTTCTAGAGCTTCAATAAGTCTCTATTCATCATTTAGGGATAGATGATCCTAGGGCAGAGAGTGTAACACCCCAGATTTTTGGCCTCTAATAAATTCTTAACTCTCGTGCTCACTGACTAGGTAACAACACACCTAATGAGTCATGAAGGCTCATTATGAGTAATAGGGTTGAAACGTAGTCAAATAAGTGAGCAATTATCCTTGCTTCTGTCTTGATCATGACTAGCACCTAATAAGTCGTATGGACACTATACGAGTCATAGAGTGTTATTCATAGTTATACTAGTATGGATATCCCATCTCTCTTTCTAGACTATGATTCTAGGTGACGACCTAAAGTTAGTCGTCACGAGCCATTACGTGACTCATAACGACTAGGCAGTAATTTTTTTATTATTTAATTGAGGGAAGTTTGCTTATTTCCCTATTTTCTCAATTGTAACCCATATCCACAATGCACCATTGTGACCTTATTATCATCCCAACACTTATAAATTGCACTTCTCTCTACTCTTAAATTCCTAAGTAAGAACAATAAGGGTTTTCTAAGGGATTAGTCATCTAGGGCTCAAAGGGCTAATTTCTTATTCAAAATTCTTGGTGCCTCAGGCATATATCTTTTCCCTAAAACTTGTTTTATTAAAAGCATGTGTTTAAATAGTTATTCATATGATTAATTGATGGTTTTGGAAATTGCATTGAGGGTCGTTCAATGTTATTGATATAATGGCTTTTTTGACGACTTTTGTGAATTATTTATGTTTGAATTGATAGTTTTGAAACTAATTTGGTGCATGGGTATGGGAATTGGAATGAGGTCATGTATCCCCCCCCCCCCAAATAAATGAATTTTTGAATTAGAATTGTTGATAACCATAACCCAACCTTATGAATTTAGCTTTGAAACATGAGTATATGCATATTGAAACTACTTTTGGAACTATTGCATGATATAGAATTTTAATGAAACATAATGATTTAAAATTTAACCTTGGCGTCGTTAATTCACCTAAGCTAATTTATAATTGAACCAAGGGGGTTGTGGATTACCTAACGTGGATGAATGATTAGAGCTGTGGGGTTGTAGATTCCCCTAAGAGATAATAATTTTTATTAAATGAAGATATTACCAAGCATATTAGTATGACGATACCAAAACATTATGCCTTAATGAATGAACATAGTTCAATTAATGGGAATGTGTAAATATTTCAATTAGTCTAAAAGGGGGTTATGTAGATAAGACATGAAAGTGGAGGTCCCGAGGGATTGATACTAGAAATCCATGTTTGTCGGCATGTCGGTTGGTCTTGATGACCATGTGCTTGTGTCACACTTTATGTATTTGTATCCTGGATCGGCGTGGGTAGTGGATTCCTTAACCTTTCTCGATACCCTAGTTCATATAGCTAACACGTACTGGGACCCTTTCAACAGGGTGTGATCTAGACCCATCTAGCCTATGGGTTAGATAACAATTTTGGCTACATAGTCCAGGCTAATGTTATTACTCTCAAGCTAAACCTTGTTACGTATCCCAAAATATTATATATATATATATATGTATATGATTGTGTGAATAAGGTTTTGGAATTATTCTAGACTGATTGATCATGGTATTATTTTATCCTTTCCTTGATTTACATTCTAGCGTTCACCCTGCTTATAGTCCCTGGACGTTGTGTCCCTGTATGATACAGGGTTTGAAGGTATATCTCTTTCATTATATAGTGATAGGTGATTTCTAGATTATTGACAAGTCAGCTTGAAGTGGTGGATTATTATTCTCTGGAAGGACGTTATTTTATGGTGTTGTCTTTACTTACCTCTTAGACTATTTCCATGAGTTCTTTATTTTTGGCAATAGTCGGGGGGTATGTCCCAATATAGGTTGATGTTTTGTTTTCTTAGAGGCTTTTGTGGACAAATTTTGGGTGGATTGTGTTACGGATGCTTAGATCTCTATCTTGTTATATGTTCGGAACTCATCTCTATCTTATTATAATTTGAACTTATCCACTACTAGTTATATTGTGTTTTGGTTGGCTAGGCTAAAGGGGGTGGTTTCCAGTCCTTGGAAGAGTTGATAAACCTATCACGACATGGCCCTAGTTCAAGTAATGAAAAAAAAAACCAAGAAAAATAGGTCCAAGATCAATAGTGTATCTCAGAACTAAAGATAATGTAAAAGTGGATAAAGTTTATAAACTGCTAATAAAACATCCAATGGGTATTTATAGATATATCTAAAGCCTATGCTCAATAGTGTGGGAAAATAGATTCTGCATCAACCCACATGGAAACCTACGGGTCATGGGTTGTACCTATAGGGTGTAAGCAAGATCATGGGAATTAGTGAAATCTTCAAACTGCAGGACACCTTCCCATGAAGGAACCTATGGTTAGTAGGCCATACCTCTGCCTCAAAGGTAGGGGCGTAGGAATAGCAATACATCAACATCTTTTATTATCTTTAATTCATCCACTTACTTAGCCATCTACGATCTTATAGGTACTACCTATAAGTCGTAGGTTGGCTCATAGGTATCCTTCTCAACTACTCTTTACTTTTTTCTTAATCTTAGCTTCAGACTCTATTTTCCTAAAAAATTAATACAAAAACACATCACATATAATAAGAATACCTAAGTACTTATAAAATTTCCTTATTTTAAGAATAGAAAGTGCCAGGAAGTCATGGAGCATCAAATGATGGGCGTCAACCCAGCTATAGTGAATCCCCTAGACAAAGCAGTGATCTATCTATAAGACGGTTACATTTTAGTTTTTATATCTAAGGTGGCCATTCGAGGTTATCTAGTTCTTCTTAAAAGAGTGCAATGTTTGCGGAATGATAAAATTATAGGGTCATCGACTATTATTTTATAAAGTGGCATCAGTGTGGGATAATTATTCCTATGGCATAGAGTGTTTAGCCTATTAAGGTATTGTCGCCTCTTTCTAGAGGTGGTATGTAGGGTCATTAGGGTGATCACAAAGGTTCTTGATAAGGTCCTTACGTAGGTAGGATAGGTTGCTGGTTAGGCACCCAACCAGGTGTCTAGCAATGCTATTTATATGTTATACCTGGTATAATGGCTATAGAGTCTTCGGATATTATCATTACACGTATGATTGTAGTATCCTATAAGCCAACTATTGTTTTATTTCATCTTTAATCCACTTATTCCTATGTGTCGGCTTGTTATGCACCATCACTTGAATTATTTTAGAAGTTTTTATATGTGCCTTTATGTGTATTTACTTCCAGGGATGATTTTTTGCAGTGGATTGAGTTTATAGATCGTGTGTTATGAATATTCAAGAATTTAAGACTCAGGTTAATTTTTTGTGTTTGATATAATGGACTTTGATTTAATTGTGCACATGGAATGGTTATACCCTACCATGTGGTCTTGTATTATTTTTCCACGACCGTTATCTTAGCCATGCCTAATATTTCCCCATCTTTGTGGTAGATTTCAATTTGCCATATGCTGATTGGGATTATTTCTTATGATCGGGCTAGAAGATTGATAGTTAGGGGTTCCAAGTCTTATCTCACCTATATTCATGATATCAATGCAAAGAGTCCTTTACTTGATTTTGCTCCTATAGTCTGTGATTTTACTGATGTTTTACCGAAAAATAAATCAGGACTTTCTTGTGAGTTTGATAGTAAGTTCCTTATTAATCTTGAAATAGGAACCCAACCTATTTCTATGACACCTTATCGTATGGACCCTGCTAAGCTTAAGGAGCTAAATTCTCGGCTTCAATATCTTTTGAGTAAAGATTTTATTTGGTTGATTATATTTTCATGGTATTTTCATGTCTTGTTCGTGAAGAAAAATGATGGTTCTATGTATATGTGCATTAACTATAGGTAGGTTAAAAAGGTGACAGTGATGAATAAGTGTTTGTTACCTTGTACTGATGATTTTTTTGACCAGCATCAGGGAATGATACTG
The DNA here is from genome assembly GCA_030864225.1 of Capsicum baccatum var. pendulum. Taxonomy (NCBI): domain Eukaryota; kingdom Viridiplantae; phylum Streptophyta; class Magnoliopsida; order Solanales; family Solanaceae; genus Capsicum; species Capsicum baccatum. The sequence goes on from CM061560.1 coordinate 172,052,900, forward strand.
TTCTTTAATATTTACTTGAGTTTTGCTTACCATCAGTTGAGGATTCAGTCAGACGATATCTCGAAGACAGCTTTCAAGGCTCACTATGGCTATTATGGGTTCCTAGTAATATTATTTGAGTTGACCAATGGTATAGTTGTGTTTATGAATTTAATGAACTAAGTTTTGAAACACTATTTAGACTATTTCATGATTATTTTTGTTGATGACATCCTTGTGTATTCGAGGAGTAGGAAGGAGTATGAGCAATATTTTTTAGGATTGTACTCCAAACTTTGAGAAATCATAGGTTTTTTGACAAATTCTCAAAGTGTGAGTATTTTCTTGAGTATGTTACATTCCTAGGAGATATGGTGTCTAAGGATGGGATTATGGTGAATCCAGTAAAGATTAAGACTATTCGTGATTGGTCCAGAACTATGTCTCCAACCGATATTCATAACTTTATTGGTTCAGTAGGTTACTATAGATGATTTGTTGAGGGTTTTTTCCACTATTTCAGCATTTATTACTAGCTTGACCACAAAAGAAGTTCCTTTCAAGTGTTATAAGGAATTTGAGTTGAGCTTTCATAAGCTCAAGGACTTGCATATTTCATCTCCTATATTGACTCTTCTTTTTGAGCGTGAGGGTTTTACCATATTTTGTGATGTGTCTAGTACTTGTTTGGATTGTATTTTGAGGCAGAAAGAACAAGTTATTGCTTATGCATCAAGGTAAATAAAGGTGCACGAGTGCAACTACCCTACTCATGATTTAGAGTTGGCAACAATAGTTTTTGCACTTAACATTTAGAGGCATTAAATGTATGGCATCCATTGTGAGATCTACATTGATCACTTTATTCTTTACCCCTTATGTCTAATAGAAAGCTTAATTCTATCTAGTACAGATGGTTGGATTTGTTAAAGGACTATTATATCTCTTTCTATACCATCCCGACAAAGAAAATATAATAACTGATGCCTTAAACCGAAAGGAGCCGAGTATGGATAGCTTGTCTTTTATTTCATTTTCTGAGAGGCCATTAGCTTTGACATCCAGTCCTTATTCAACTTTACAGTTTTACTTGATATTTCAAACTGTGGAAGGATTCATGCTAGTGTTGAGGTAAGGTCTACCTTGTTCAATAAAACTCAGAGTCACTTGTTTGAGGTTAGTTGACTTTGTACCATTCGTGATTAGGTTCTAATGGGTAAGTCTAGAAGGACTACCCAAGATTTAGAGGCTCAATATTCACTTTTAGATTCTGGAGGATTTTTCAAGAAGAGTTGGGTACTCAGGTGGATCTTAGACTGGTAAGCATTCAGAGAAAAACATTTAGCTTCTCATAGATATGCTCCACATATGTTTTATGGACTTTGGAGTTTAGTGGGAGTAGTCCTAAAACTTAGTAGAGTTTGCCAATAATAATAACTACCATTTGTGTATTGGGATGGCGCAATTTGAGCCACTATATGGCAGGCATAGTTGATCCCCGATAGTTTGGTTTAAGACCTCCAAGATCATGCTGCGTGGTACTGACTTTCTTCTTGAGTTGTTGGATAGGGTTTGGGTGATTAAAGATAGGTTGAGGATAATTTAGAGAAGAGAAATGAGTTATGCTGATCGTACACTTCATTCCTTGAAGTTTGGATTGGGTGATCAGGTTTTCTGTAAGTATCAGCTGTGAAGGGCTTTATAAGGGTCAGGAGAAGAGGCAAGCTCAGCCCCCGATATATTAGCCCATTTTGGATACTTAGGATAGTTGGGGATGTATCTTTTGAGTTGCCTTGACCTCAGATTTTTCACCTGTTAATCCAGTCTTTTATGTCTCTATGTTGTGGCGTTATATCCCAGATGAGAATCATGTTCTTTGGTAGGAGTCGGTCAGTTGGATGAGAGATTGACATTGATGGAGAAACCAGTCCTAGTATTAGCTAGGGATGTCAGATGGTTTCTCTTCAGAGAGATTCCAATGGCTAAGGTTTAGGGTAGACATTGCCCAAAGATGAGGCTACTTGGTAGATCGGGAGTGATATGGGGGCATAGTATCCCTACCTAATCGAACCATATGGTATACTTTAACTCTTTTCTTTTACGAACAAAAGTCCTTTTCAATAGTGGATATTATAATGACCCCAAGGTTATTTCCAATATTTCCACACTAATTCAATGTTTAGATCTTTCTCATAGCTACCCCAAGTCATGTATGACTTGTTGGAACTGACAGTTTTGTTATTGGGCAGTTCATTTGATTTTTTTAGACTATTCTCTATTTCAAATATTTTGCAAATAAGGACCTATTGGTTGGAAGGTTAAAAATTTAAAATATCGATGCGGGATCCTCATTTGGTCAAAACGACTTCAGATGAAAATTCTTAGTGCGCCATTGCATCATAAGATACTAATTTGATATGGTTATATAATTCATTTGTGTATTAATGTCACCCAAAACTAACCACTAAAGGAGTATGCTGCAATTGATGCCAAATATAGCAACCGAACTAGGTTGGGGTTAAACCATAGGGAAGATGTTGAATTGTTGCTTAACTTGATGCAGTAACCTAACTTGAGATCTTTGAGTTGTAAAAAATAGAAGGTGAACACTAGGACTGTGTTCCCCTGGCTTCTTAACTTCATAAATTTCTCGTGTTCAACCCATCTGTTCTGATGCTATACATGTAAAATAGACAAGCTATGTATTATCAACAGTCTTGTGAACGTGTTGATAAATATCACCCTTGACCTTGTGAGTCTCATGGCATAACCTTATTTCTCCTTGTCTATGACCTCAGTTCAACTATCACCTTTTGAGTCTCGAGTTGATTAGATGAGATGGCAAAATAGTAATCATTGAAGTAAATCTTAAATTACTGTCTTAGTTCCTTTTTTATAATCACAAATCCCTTGTGAGGTTGTTTACTCTAAGATCCCGTAAAAGTCTAAGTCAAAGTTAGCTTCTTAAAGCTCTGTAAAATATCCAATACTTAGAAAATTTAGGCGAAATGTTAAGGACTTAGTCTCATTTTATGATTTTGAACTCCGAGGATTTATTTCATGACCTTTTCAATCTCCATTTGTCGATTTCAAGTTGATTCATGATGAATCAAGTCAATAGTACATCTATGGTGAGATTCGAGATTTTTCAAATAGCGTAAAGGCAAGTTTGGTTGCCCAAAATAGTAAAGTCTCATGATAGCCCCGCGTCACGAGGTCCAGTCACATTTCCAGATGTCACTTGCGAGGGCCAGTTCACGTTTTTGTGGGTCGCGTCGCAAGGCCAATCCCATTTTGCAGAAATTTTATTATGGGTTTTGGGGGTAAATGGGTCATTTCTCCTACCCTATTCAGCCCTAAAACACAAAATTAATGCCTAAATAACCTAAATATTTAATTATTCATTCAAGTTTCCCCAAAGTTCATCATTCTCTCTCAAAAGAAAGAGACCCTTGTTTCAACATTTTAGGACAAGGTTCAAGGATTCATTCAAGAACCCATAAGGATTTATGTTCTAACGTATGTAAAGTGTTGATTCAGGGGTCCCTTTCTCCCATGAAGCTCAAGAAACCCTTTCAAAAATATAAATTTTGAATTCTATGTTATGAATTAAATCATATCCATGTTTATGTTTTTGTATGATTACCAAAGTGACGTGTTTCCATGACACGTCAACACCCCCAACTTAGATTTTTCATTTCCTTAGGCAAACAGAAATCAAACTCTATCTCAAATCATAGAAATGATGCTTCAATAGGAAGATCTTAAGCTAGCTATGGCAGTGATTTTTTTTTCAGGTTTCAACCATATTATTCCCCTCCTAATTTTAAAATTTAAAACTCAAACTGCGTACATTACATGGCATATGGGGAAACATAGAATAATCCGATAATGGCATTACATTAGTAATAGACAACTAGGCATATACATAAATTAGATTCACTAAACAATCTAGCAACTTAGCAACATAACCCATGTGCACTCACAGTCAAAGAAATTCCATTCACTCTTACTACATATCAATTAATTTATTCAGGGATATAACAAGTGACTCTCTCGCTGACAAAGAATTATCACTGGTGTATACGGAATACCATAGGATTGCCCTTATGATCTCTTCCTAAATTTTTAGACAATCAAGGTAGGATAACTACAGGTTTTTATTCGGTTTGTACAGTAGTCTTGGGGATGGTATGATATCCTTCTGTGATTTATTTAATCACTAAACCTCCTTGACATCACTCTTTCTTTTGGGGTCCACTTTATTTTCCATTTATTCTTTTTATTTTTGCCCCTATATCTCCCTTTTATTTTGACACATTCAGATTGGGACAGGTACGATTTTTTCACTTTATTTTTATTTTCGTTTTCATTTTACTTTTCTTGTGATTTTTCTTCTTCTTTTATTTTCACCGCACCTGTTCTTTTGTTTTAAATTTTTCTTCTACACGACTTTCTTCATACTCATTTTCTTCTACGCACCCTTATAATAGCAACCCTCAAATTAGGTGATTTGCCTGGGTTGAAGTGCACAGTATCCATGAAGGACCAGGGCCAAAATAGGTTCATTGTATAAACCAGTAGGTAAAATTATAGTAAACCACAAAAAACGTCAATTAAGGCTCAAATATTTGGATCAAAATGACTCATATTTTATTTGGTTGATCATTTAGGATCAATTCCACTTATAAGAAAAAGGGCCTATGATCATCTCTTACTTTACTATCCTAGATCATGGTAAAAGCAATCGGACAAGTTCTAGATTACACAGGGAACTCAGTAATACCTCACACGTACTTGCACAAGGTTATATTGCTAAATACTACTTATCTAGTTATGAAACTATTTGACCTAATTGTTCTATCCCTGATCCTAATGCTATTATCATATCTACAATGGTCTTACACACAGATGCATATCACATAGTTAATAAAAGTTTTGGAGGGGGGGTCTTAAGTTTTCAGCACAATTCAATTGAACACAAATGCTTTTAGCATAATAATTTCAAATCCATAGTTAATTAAGTTTCCAAACTCATAAATCAATTTTAAAACCATAATTCATTAAAAATCAATTTCAAAATCTGTAAAATCAGTTTTCTGCCATAGGTGCAAATTTTCTCCCTTTTGTTAGCACTAAACCTGCAAGCCATAATAGACTTTCAGCTACTTACAAATATGAAGAATCAGATATAAACTCCCAACCCAACATAAAATCTTTGCATTGTTCCCAGTGCCAAATAAATAATGTAAAGCAAGGATGAGAAGTGAGACCTAAGCGTTCAAGGTGTCGAGTCATGTCGTATCAGCTGGTGGGCCATCTAATCGGGTCTCACTCTCTTCAATATCATCCCATATACTATTGGGACAGAGTTAGTAATAGCAGTCATTGGCACAACACCGTCCCCTTCAGCATCGCTAACTACTGGTCTCGAACAACCGGCTTCAGCAGCTATGTCATGGACCTATACCTCCTGGTCTTGCTCATCTTGTAAATAAGCTGCCTTAGCCTTCTTCATAGCATCCTTCTCCTTATAGCTTCCTCTTTTTCTCCCTCTTCTCTCTTGTCGGGTATTCTCATCCGGTACCTCTACAAGGTCTAGAATAGCCCAAGTACTATCCAAATGGATCATGGGCACAACTATCTCAATCACGGGCTCCAGGATCACTGGTCTATCATGCAACTCCATGACCATTTTCTTAATTTCAGCAACTTCAAATTTGATCTCAGCAATATTAGGCGTCTTGCCTATACCCAACTATCAAGTAATCCTCGACTCAAATGTATTAAGTCTATATGGTACTTATCTTTCCTAGCTCTCTAATTGCGTGTCAACCTAAGTCTTCACGCCCCTCCATGTTTTGGACCTTGTCCTCCAGCATGCCCGGTCTCATCATCACCTTGGTACACATGGCCTTTGAAATCATCATAAAACAAGAAGTCATGCCTTTCTAGTGTGGTGGTACAGAATACACCAAAAAAAGAGCACTAGGAGTACCCGTTGAATCAATCTATATAGTCTCTGTCTAGCCACCTGTCTCAGTAGCCTTAGTAGTCTTAGCCTGACTGCTCTACCAAAATATATTAGCTACCATATCCTCTGCTATCCTCACCTATCTGGCCATCGGATTTTCTGTATCTTTTATCAACCCAAGTTTTGTAATGTTGGTAGCGTCGCTCATCACATCAATAACTGAAAGTTCATGTACTCCTGCAGCCAAACACAACTGAGTAATCAAGAATGGGTACACCATAAGAGAATTCTATCTACCCAAAGAACGATCCCTCATATCTCGGTATAAGAACTCTCCTAGATCAAACTCATATTTAGTCATCAATCCCGCAATCAGTGCATCACAGACTAACTTTAATACATTATCCCTAAGAGTGGGACATAATCTGTGCTTGTCCAATGTCCTCCATGCCTTTGCCTAGAAATTTAGAGTGTCCTTTTCTATCTTCTGTGAGACTACTCCTGAACCTTTTATCACCCATACAAGGTTCTCACTGTTCATTGCTATCCTTTCTACAATCTATCAAAAGTGACCTATCTTCTCATCTAACCTCATCTATTTTTGTGTAATCTTTCGCATATCCTGTAGATGGTAATACATTTCCTCCTTATTTACAGGAGGATGATAATCTGATCCGTACAAGAATTTGCCAATAGTGCATGGGGGAACGTCTATCCTCAATCCCCGAATAGTCAGTGAAGAAACAAGGTTGCCATTTTTCCCTAATTGATCTTAAGGATACTGTCTCTTTAACTCTCCACATTGTATGCTGCATAAAATTCTCTTACTAGCAGATCACTATACTTATCAGGTGCTCTCGTCATCCATATAGAGGCATATTTCTTAAAGTGATCCTTGGACCTGGGTAACTCTATCATCCCTGTAGTATTCAACCTCTTCTCAAAATCAGGACCCATTTGATCTCAACCTCTTCTCAAAATACAGGACCCATTTGATCTTTCCATTGTGGAGTCTTCTCAATCCATCATTAAGTGTCTCCTATATACTCGGGTACCCAATCATCAACGATGGGCACCGAAGCAGTATAAGTACTAGTGGAGGATATTACATCGAATAGTGGAACCTTAAATTTTTTTATACCATTAGCATTTTTAGAACTTGCTTTCTCAAAAATAGATTTAACATCATATTTTTCCTCTGAAGGTGGTGGAGAGGGTGGGGGGGATATACTCTGGTTATTTCTCCTTGGTCTCTATGGAGGTGAGTCCTCTGGGTTTCTACTTTATTCCCCTTTGTAGTATTTTTTCCTTTTAGGTCAACCTTTCCCTTTGTTGGGTATTTGAATAGGTCACCGCTACTGCTAGATGACTCAGTAGCCTCAGAACTTGAATATTTTGCCTTTTTGTTTCCATTTTTGGCCATTTATTTGGAAGAAGAGTCACCTTTAGAAGGAATTGTACCTGAACACAAGCATACATTAGTAATTAAATAAGAAAAAGAAAGCAAAATAAGAAAATATGTTATCAGTGTTGTTGCGCTCAAGCGCATACGCAAGTGTATGTGGTATCACTAAGTAGTAAAGTGTCCCTTTAGAAGACAAGTATCGATCCCAGAGGGACGTGGTTTAACAACTATCAAATTCTAGTACAGTTATTAAGATTAAAATGAGGAAATGTAACCACAAGAGTTTTCAAAGTTATAAACTAAAAGTAAACTAAAACAATACGGGAAGTAAAGACTTTGAAAAATCAATGGAGGAATACTTGGGGCTAAAGCACTAGAATAATCATACAAATCTATTAAACTTCAATGGTTAAGTTACTTATCTTGGTTGTTGATTAATGGGGTTGATTTTATTAGCATGTTCCCCCGACCTATAACCACCTATATAACTTAGACCCACAACTACATCGTTGAGCGGGGAAGTGAGAATTAAGCTAAACCCATTTATATTTCATCCCGTAGTGCACCAAGTAAGTCTTCGAGATATATCCCTATCCTAGATTCTAATTCAAATCCCCTATTTTATAAAGGAATAAGAACTCTACTCTATTTACCCCCATGTTTTATCTTCCTATTCCCCCTCCCAAGATTAAAAATTTGACAATATATGTATTATAAGCGTCACAAATCCTTAAAATAATGATAATAAGGGTAAAGAAACAACCATATATGATAAATAATAAAAACCAAATAAATTTGTAGAAATCATAGTCATGTTCTTTGCTTTATCCCCGGAAAGGAGGTATTTATCCACTAATAGACATAATCGTAATCCAAATAATTGAATCAATGATTAAATATCTATAAAAAACATAAAGGAAAGAGAAATAAACCCTAAAATAAGTATTGATCATCCCCTATCCAAGTCCAAAACCGTCCCAATATCATTGTAATGTGTTTAAAGTGTTCTATTTATTGTGGAAGACATTTATCCAGGTGGGAATTGGTCAGGCATCTTGGGGTCTACACCATTGGAATGGAGGAGGAGCCATGGGATATATTACATCGGTCTATAGGGGGAGACGTGGGCTTTAGTCCACTGGTATAAAGGGGGCGCCGCCCCTATATCACCTGCCCTCATTGGAAAGTGCCATTTTTGATGTTGAACTTTGCCTTGAACCTTTGTTGTCCATCCTAAACCTTTTAATGTTATTTCCACTTGAATTTCAGCTTGTTACTCATCAGTATATCAATAGAATCAACTGAAAAAGCATCCTAAATCATTAAAAACCATATCTTAGAGATCAATACAACAAACAATCCACAACGATGAACTAGAAACTCAAGCTAAGCCTAGTCTCATCCTATTAATCTTTTGCTTATTGAATTGAGTCTTGGCTTTACTCAAATACACTTTTAACATTACAAAAAAGTTGTTGCACTTATAAATACATATTAATAACATTAGGAACTTATTAAACACATTGGAATCCATCGAGATCAACTAGAAGGATACCAAGCTCAAGCTAGTAAATCTAGTTTTCTTGTCTAGACTCTAAATGATCAATTTGAACCCAAACTTGTATCAAAACACCTTTAAACAGTGTAATCACATACTTAAACACTCAAATTATTATTCATATCATTGTTAAAACATAAAGCACTCGAATTTTCTCAAACCAAGGCTAAATAATCTAGGATTACAACACTAAAGTGCATAAATACACCCAACATCACAACCCCACACTTAAAGCCTTGTTTGTACTCGAAAAAATGTTTACTCTAAGCATCATAAGCTGAGGTGAAAAATACACCTCTACTACAAGTAATACACTCAAGCTAGTACTATAGTGACTACACCGAATACAAGTTCCCATTAGATTCTCATTCCATAGTCTTATCGTTCTTGGTTGAATTTAGATTCTTCGGATGCAGAATCGATAAGTTATGTAACTTCTGTAGTCTCTTGGATGAGCAGAACGATTTTACCCATTATATTTTAAGTATCAAGATGTCTCTTTACTAACCCTTGTCTTGATCCTAGTAAACTATTATCTTTTAAGTCTCTATTTATTGAATGAAATCTAACCATCTTACGAAGATAGAACCTGGAAGAATAGATGGATAGTTAAACTCCAAATTACAACTGTCTTTATCTTTTGGTAATTGATGAACAAAATAAATAAATCAAGAGAATGCCAACAGAAGATGAAATAAAAGAAGCTTTAATGAGGCTAAATATGAAAGTGCAGGGGGGCTGATGGAATGACTGGTGCCTTTTATCAAGATGCATGGGAGATTATCAATCAAGACATTAAAAAAATAGTGAAAACTTTCTTTTGTGGATATCAACTGCCCAGGTTCATCACCCATCCTAATTTAGTTTTACTGCCAAAGAAGTTAGTAGTGAACAAATTCTTAGATATGAGTCCTATATCACTTAGTAACTTTATGAATAAAATCTTTTCAAGAATAATTAATGAGAGAATTAGGGGACTACTACCTCAGTTGATATGACCAAAGAAAGCAGGTTTTGTACAAATGAGGAGTATTAATTAAAATGTAGTAGTGGTTTAGGAAGTTGTTTCAGAAATAAGAAAGAGAGGTAAACCTCCCAATACAGTCATGAAACTAGATATGATAAAATCATATGATTGGGTAGAGTGGCTGTTTTGAGGAAAATAGGTTTTTCTGAAGTGCTTATTGACATGGTATACAGACTGTTGGAGAATAATTGCCCCTCAATACTTCTTAATGGTCAACAAAAAGGATTTTTCATATCCTCAAGAGGTTTGAAGCAAGGTGATCCATTATCACCCACTTTTTTTATCATTACAGCTAAAGTACTGTCTAGGAATCTAAAAAAAGTTGATGAAAAAGGAGTTCAAATTATTTGGTATGCCAAGAGGATGTCCTAAACTAAATCACCTCTCTTTTGCAAATGATAGGAGTATCTAATGCAAAGTAGAGGTAAAAACATTACAAATGGTGACATAAACTCTGGACAGATATGAACAAGTGTTAGGATAGAATATAAACAAATAATAGAGTGCAATTTACTAGCACAAAGGGGTTTCAATGGAGTTGGAGTAATGGTAGAAATTGCTACTGGCATAATAAGGAAAGAATTCCCATTCAAATACCATGGATGTCCCATTTTTATATGAGTAAAAACAAAGCCTACTATTAGTAGTTGATGAATAAATAACTAAGAAGTTGCAATTATGGAAAGGAAAACTATTATATATTGAGGAAGAACTGTGATGATTAAACATATGCTACAGAGTATTCCTATTCACTATTTGTCAGTGATGAACAAACCTTTGAATTCACTGAATTCCATCCAAAAGGTTCTAGCTGAAATTTTCTAGAGTAGAAAAATAGGAAAAAAGGGAAGATACTGGGTAAAATGGCAGATAGTATGTTTACCACAGGAAGAAGGAGGATTGGGATTTAAAAGGATAACTGATATTTCTATGGCTTTATTTTGTAAATTATGGTGGACCTTTAGGGCCACAAGGTCCATATGTAGAGACTATATATACAATAAACACTACAAAAAGAGCATCCAATACTGGATCTTGTGGAAAACAGGCTCAGAAGGATCACAAGTGCAGAAAAAAATACTAATTGCCAAAGACTTATTGGAGCATTTGATTGTATGGAAACTAAGGGATGGAAATTCTAACATATGGCAAGATAATTATATTGATCATGGTGATTTGTACTCTTTGATGGAGGGCAATTAAGAAAAAAATGGACATTATCAACAAATAAATGATATAGTAAGGGATGGTAGATAGAATGAACAAGTGGTCACAAATATGTTCACATCAGACATGGATAAACATGTTCTAACCAAAGTAAAGCCCATAACAGATGATGGTAATGATTGGCCTATATGGATCATGGAATCGAAGAAAGTGTTTACAGTTAAGTCAGCTTGGCAATACATCAAGAATAAGGATCAAGTAAGTAGAATATATAAGAGTATATAGATTAAGGGTCTACCTTTTAAAATATTCTACTTTAGGTGGAGATTATGAAAAATAAGAATACCAGTGGATGATAATGCAAGAATATGGGGATTGCAAGGCCCATCTAAATATTGGTGTTGTGATGAACCTGTAGTGGAGACACTTTCTCATGTCTTTAGAAGATCTTTTCATGCAAACATAACTTGGTCCTAATTTGATTCTTTTGCAGGTATATCTATTGAAGAGTTGCCATTAACAGGTACAATTCTTAGATGGTGGAATATTAAAGTGAAGAATAGAGAACAACTATATTTCCATGCATTGACTAACATCATTCAATGCAAGTTATGGAGGAGAAAACATAAGAAGAAACATAACAACAAGAATATCACTGGACCGAGGCTTATTTATAAAATAACAAGGAACTTGAGGCTGCTTTTGAAGGTCAGAAAATGAATAATTGAATTCCCAATAGAATGGCAAGACATCTTAAGTGAGTCAGCTAAACTTAAAAGTAAGATGAAGGCTACTACAGTTCTTTGAGAGGTACCAGCAGAGGGACGGTGAAGTATAATACAGATGGAGCAGTCAGAGGTAATTAAGAAGAAAGCTCATATGATTTCTATTTGAGAGATAGGAATGGGGATATACTATATGCTAAAATAGAAGCACAACATCATGCAAATAGTATGCAGGCAGAGGCAAAGGCTATTCTACATGCAGCCAAGCATTGCAAACAAATATAGTACAATAAAGTAATCATTCAAATGGATTCTCTCATCATGCAAAAGGTATTAACAAGAATATGACAATGTCCATGTAAAATAGCAAGTATAGTCAGGGATATAAAACATCACATGCAAAATAAGCAAGTGAAATATCAACATATTTATAGGGAGAGAAATTAGTTAGCTAATTATCTTACTAACCTAGCCATAGACACAAAAGTAGTAAATGTTACCAATTTTCACCAGTTATAGAAAAGAGGAAGAGCCATCCTAAATAGTGATAAATAGCAGTGCCCATACTTAAGAATTATACCTTTAAGAGGATAAAAGTTAGGAGGAGGCTCAAGTTAATTAGTTTACATGAAACATATGTACACCACACAGAAACATTAGAAAGAGAGCATGTACTATCGAGCCTATACTATTATAGATAACAAAATGGACTCTCAACATCATAGGAGTGTCTATTTATCAGGTAGAGCATGATAAACCTGGGTATCAGGTAGATATCTGAATATTTGTGGGCCCAAGCATCCCTTCATATTTATCCATACCATATCTGTAGACCACAAAAAGGAGAAATCAAGCTAACAACAATAGAAATAATAGTAACTTGGTCCTGGGAATCTACCATTATAAACACAGAGTGCAAAAAGACAAAAAAAATGATCTACTCACTTGGAGGTAATAACCTAACACAGCTGGCTAAAGCCCTCTTAGCTTAATAAAAAACTTTTTAATGTCCCATATACTGGAGAACTCGGCTATATAAATTGCAACATCAATACTCAATAAAACTGAAGTTGATACTTACATAATAAAGAAAGGGAGGATTTACTTACTTTTGCAAGCTGAATCTGTAAGAAAACTAAGAAAAAGAAAGTAGTATGTTGATTACCCATACCATCAGTCGACAAAAGCCAAAGTTGGATAATGGGATCTATATTTTAGAAGGAGGAGTGAAAGAGAATAGGAATAAGAAACTAGGACCATTTTGGAAACCCTACTACTGTTATATGTTTTTTAATTGGACTCGAGTTGGGCTGGGTCAACCGAATAGGAGAGGCTGTTAATTTGTATAATGGGTTGGTCCATAAGTGTTTTTGATTATTAATAAAATACAAAATTTAACCAAAAAAAACAAAATAAAAAATCGTTATCTTTTCCTATTCACTGCTCTTGTTTTGGAGTAAGCAGCAATATCTAGGAGGGATTCTAATGTGTTCACCCAATAAGAAAACTATTAAAACAAAGATAAAGAAATACATTCCTTGGTATCAATTCAGAATAATAAAAGAACTTTCCTAACATTGTCAATCTGCCAGGGTTTCTCCAACCCTAACAATGGGTTTTAGCCACCCATGCTTATGGATAAATCAATAACATTCCTATTCACAATCATAGATGAAATAACTATGATAAGAAGTAATAAAACCCACAACCATAAGTGAATTAATGAACAAAAGTCAATACAAGAAAATCCCAACATCAAAATTGGATCTTGGAATCAAAATATATTTGTGAAAATCAAAAGTGTATAACTCCTACTAAAAAGTGCATAAAGGATATTTATATTACATGAGGAAACCCTAAAACCAAAGCTTGAATGAAATAGGAGAAAACCAAGTCAGTGGCCATTTGTGTTCTGTACTTGCAAGTTCGCCATAAGTGCTTCCTACAGTGTTGATACTGGGCGTAGGTACAAACTGCAGGTATCGGATGGAAAATTCCTATAAGTTCAGGTCTCAGGATTTTGGACATCTGTCACTTGATTTGCATACCTATAGTCTGTAGGTCTTACATGCTGTCCATCGGTTGACTTAGTAGCTACCGGGAGTTATCCTTTAATTTCTTCTTCAAACCTCGAATATGCTTTTATCACGATTAAGTCGAAAAGTCTTTCGAACATCCATAATTGCTCCATACAAAGGCAAAAATACATTTTCCCACCTTTTTTATGAAGTTATTCTTCAAAACTAGATTTCCTGCAACACATACCCAAAAGGCATCATATCTAACAAAATTACCTCAGAAACTTGCATCTTTTCCTCATTTTATGCATCAAAAGTGCTATATTTCTATAACACATCTTCGAGTCTGATGATGCCTTATGTATGGCTATTATGTATATATGCTTATATGTAGTTGGGTATGATATTGATACTGGATATAGCCCGAATATTGTAAAAATGATAATTAGTGAACTTATGAGGATTAGTGATAAATGATTATAAAATGATATAGTTGAGGATTAATGATAATTAAGGATTAGTGGTGGATATTTTAGTGATTAATAATGAATAACTAATAAATGAGAATTAGTTGGTAAATGATGATTAGTTAATAAATGATGTTACTTGATAAATAATGGTTATCTATTAAATAGTGATTAGTGGATATGTGGTAAATAGTTGTTAAATGATGACTAGTAATCAAATGGATTAGTTAAAAGAGATGGTTAGCTAGTAAATGGTGACCAGTGATTAACAATGATAAGATTGTTAAATAATGGTAATATATTGGAATGTGAGTACATTCTCAAATGTTGGTAAATTATTTACTGATTATAAATTATGGAATGATGGTTAGATAATGAGTTAGTTATTTCTAAGTGATGAATGGTTGCTTTATTCTATCCTTAATTGTACTCTCCATGCGCATAGGAGTCTATGATTAGTATTTACTTTCCACACCAATTGGGGTATGTGAGCCAATTTTATAGTTGTGATTGGTTGTTTGATGCCTTATAATTTGTTATTATTCTGGTTTGTTTACTTATATAGTACGGGAATATTTCATGTAGTGATGTCTGATGTTGTATTTTTATTATGATTAAATTACATATTTTGTACAATAATATTGGAGGTGATTCAGGTTCATTTCTATAGCTTGACTTAGTTATGATATCTTCCATTTATCATACTTATATCATAATTTAGCTTAGTCAGCCGATGATTCCTACTGAGTACATGTTGTTTTGGTGCTCATACTATATTTTTGTAACTTTTTGGTACTGATTCGAGTACTAGTTGTCGTCATTGATCATTGATCATGTTGTGTTGATTATTAGGAGATAAGGTGAAATCTTAGAGTTGGAGTCACGTATTTCCTTCTCACTTTAGATATTTAGTATTTTATTATCAAGACAGATATTGTTGGCTATTCTAAGCCTTTAAGTTATATTATTATTAGATGCTTTTGTACTGGCTCTACCAGTTCATGGGATGGTATCTTGTATTGATTATTTTTATATATTTAGAACTCTTTTCTTATTTATAAGTGTTTTATTTATTTTCGACTATGAATGGGCATTTTCAACCAAATTAACCCATTGTATTTAACTTTGGGTTACGGCTTGGCTTACCTACTGGAAGTATGGAGTAGGTGTCATCATGACTCATAAATCGGGTCATGACAAGTATAATGTGCTATGTCAAGAAGTTAATCATTTCAGTGATAATATGGGGTTTGTATGCTGTGAAGACACAATGGGTAGACCTTAGTAGACCATGAATAGTACTGGTATGTTCACTACCAAAAGTGTTTAGGAACTACAAAGGCGAAAAGCTGATGAGAATGAAGAATTAAAGGAAATTTGGTATAATGGTTTGCCTTTTAAATTGTCTTTCTTGACCTGGAGGATATGGCTAGGGCTGATCATAGTTGTTGCTTGGATGCACAACTCGAACATTGAGCTTACAGAGAATTTTTTTTGTTGTAAGAATCTAAAAAGAGAAACAATCAGCCACCTATCATGAAAAGTAAATCATTTGGGAAGTCAATGATACTCTTACTAATTTCATAAAATTAGATTCAGAATGGATATAATAGGAAGAAAATAGGCTAACAAGTTAATGAGCTTTGGAAATACATAGCAAATTATTCTTATAAAATGGTTAAATGGATTTCTCCTAAACCTAGTTAGCTAAAGGGCAACACTGATGGTGCTTCTAAAGGTAGTTATGGTCCTAGATCTATTCCATTCTTCATAAGAGATCAAAATGGAGACGTAATAGTGGAACAAGGCTCCAGAATTAAAGATACCTGGAAAGTAGTTCTTGGACCAAGGTTCAGATTCTTAATCTACAATGGGAAGTCCCATGGAGTGTGTCAATGTTGGTCTAATCTATTAAATCATTGATGGAAAACATATTGTTAAAGTGGTGCATTACCACTTGAAAGGTAACACTCCAGCTGATTTTTTCTACTAACCTAGTTTTTGATTTTTATAGTTAATTTTTAGTACAATAGTTTAGAACAGGTATTAGTTAGAGGAAGTTCTATCATCAAACTAGACAAAAATAGGACCCTAAATATTACAAAACCCACACAAGATACGAATACAATAACAAAAACAACAACAAGTACAGTTGGCATACATCAGTCAAAATTAGAGGAAGAATGGAAGAAAACAGATAGGATTGCTATTTAAATGCTCAATGCTCACATACACAAATATGTAAGAGGAGTAAGGTGATACGTAGAACATGCAGATGAATAGATTTTACTCCATCTTAAATTACAACAATAGTTAGGTTCTATTTAGCCTCATCTCCTAAAAATAAGATAGTTTAAGTCGATTATAAACTAAACAAATCAGGGATTCCATAAGGTGATGATGGTACCATTTGTTGGAAATAATTTTCTTTGAATACAAAACTTGAATCCTGTGTGATAATGTTGATGGTCTGAATATTCAAACAGTAGCTATGTCAAATCTAAATAAAATCTCTAGAGATTGTTAGGAATAATCTAAAACACTGGCAAAGTCTCCAAAATCTAGCTAACTTGAATCTAATTTCTACCTTATGTGGTGGCATTAGCTTCTATAGAATCTCAATCCACCAATCTAGTAGAGGGATAAAAGTAAAGGAATGGTTAGAGACTTAAACAACATAGAGGAACCTGGTGGTGACCTGAAAACCACATGAGGCGAACATGGAGTTTCAAGGGTGAATGCAGTGAATATGCAAAAGATGAAAAGACAACAAACGGCAAATGAGTAGATATTTTTTCTCCTTACTTTCCTAGTTGACCTAATAAACTCTTATGCCTCTTGATGTTGCTTTTGGATCTGGGTCAGGTCATTTTTGGTCCTGATCTGATTAATGTATAGATTTATTTATTTTTGTCAAATGGCCTTTAGCCTCGTTTATAAAACAATAGTTAATATGTGTCAGTCGGAGCATTATTTCAAATTTTCCCTTTTATCATTGAATTTAGATTACATTCTTGTAGCTTATTATGCTTTTATTATGATTTAGCTTAGTTGGTTGTTGATGCCTACGGAGTACCCATTGTTTTGGTACTTATGCTACATTTTTATATTTTTTCTGATTCAAATCTAAGTACTAGTTGTCACTGCTGACGTTCTATCAAGCGCATACTCAGAGTTCAGAGATAGGGCGACTTTTGGAGCCAGAGCTAATTCTCTCTTCTTTTATTATTTTAGACAGTCTTTACATTCGAGACTATATGTATATAGATAATATTAGGACTCTTATATTAATTTAACACTCCATTGTTTGTATATGAATTACAAAAAAATGAATTATAAATGGGAGAAACAAAGTCCTTATAGATTCAAACGTAGTCGTCATACCATAACTATCACTGTCGGCAACGTTTCCACTCGATTTATCATCAGCTACATTTGTTGATCATAGATTATCCTAGTCTATAACTATGTAGGTGGTATATGCAAAACTACAAATATAATCAAATCATTTTTGATTTTGACTTTATTATCGATCTTTTACCAGCTCCAATGGTACTAAAGTACAAATATCTTATATTTTTAATGATAATGATATGCCCTTGAATATTTAACAGAAATATAAAAAATACTATTGAAATAAGAAAAATAAATGAAAATAAAATATTTTCAATTAAAAATTGGTTAAAGTTTGAAATCTATTAACACGCACAGATGAATTTGCAAAATAAAAAAAGAGTAAAAATAAGCAAAAATAATATTTATTGTAATTTTATTACAGGTTGAGATAATGATTGACCATAATTAAAACTTTGATGTATCGGGACATTGATGGGCTACTCGTCAGTCATTCATTTTCAAGTTTCTTAAAAAAAAGCATTCGGCATTATTCTATATGAGAAAAAAACTCCCTCTGTTTTAAAAAGAATGACCTATTTTACTTGACATGGAGTTTAAGCAAATAAAGAAGACTTTTAAATCTTGTGGTTCTAAATTAAAAGTTATGTCAAGTATACCAAAATATCCTTATTCTTGTTGTCTTAAACGTGCCACGTGGAAATTTGAAATTAAAGAGTTACAAAGAAAAGGGGTCATTCTTTTTCAATAGACCAAAAAGAAAAGTAAGTCATTCTTTTTAAAACGAAGGGAATAGATGATTTTATTACTTGAACAAAAAATCAGAAAATCACACACACATACACATGTATATAATGAAGTACTTCTCTTCTCAAATGCACAGTTAAAGAAATTGCCACTTGAATCCATATTGGTGTATGATGTTCTCAATACAACTGGATTACTATAACGAAAAATGTAAGAGTTTTTTGTATTGAATGTTTGAGATACTTGAGACATTGTAGTTATTTAAAATAAATAAAATAGAGATAAGGCGATAAAACAATTTTTTCCTTTTCTTTTTTTCATACAAAAAAAACTCAGATGTTACCATTGAAAATGTAACAACTTGTACTTTATTACCATTATAATAGATGAATACTTGTATTTTGTTATTGTCGAAAATAATTAATAGACCATCAATATAATCGATGCATTTCAGTATCTGTAATAGATTCTAGACCAGCTATATCGATACTCTATCATTTGTAAGATATATATGAATTGATTTAATATTTCAAAAATATCCTATAAAGACCATCGATTGAGTCAACTAATGATCCTAGACTATAAGTCTAGTTTGAAATATACTGGATTGGTATATAGTCTGTAACGCCCAAAAAATGGGTCCCGGGATGTCACACGGTTCTTAGGTCTACAAGTAGACCCAAGCTAACCCTTTGAGCCTTTCACTTCTCATAATAACTCATTCAAGAAGAAATATACAAAACCCTGGCATAGTCATATCAAATGAAAGGAAATAAGAAGGTAATACTTTGTCCAAATGACCATAATACTAGAAATCTCAACACAATCACAGTCTGAAACTAGTTTGACAAAGCCTCAACCACTCCATGAACTAGAGATCCATTGGGACAGGTCCCTAACTGACTCAAACTAAACTAAAACTAATGACATAAACACTAAAGGATTGAAATATCTAAAGATAGGCCCTCAAACCATAAGGACTCACCACTGGAGAAATGTAGACAAAGGTACTCGGGAATCACTGACGAGGCTGGGAGTGAGCACCTGAACCTACATTATAAGACAATATAGCACATAGACGTAAATATGAATTAGCACTTGGGAATGTACTAAGTATATGAGGGTGTTTGAATTTACATAAAACAATATCAATACTCTTTAATAAAATCATGCATGCAAATAGGAATTACTCATATGGCTTGAATAAATATAAAATGTAAAGCTCATAAAAAATATAGAATGAAGTTTGTAACACAAATCTCGTAAGTCATTATACTTTGGCTTTAAAATCTGTACTCTTCTCTTATTCTCATTACTCATAGGCTGAAGGAAACTTTAAACAATACTTTCAACTTATGCATATATCTCAAGAGGAGTAAAACTTCTTTAATGCTCAAGAACTTATAACTCTTTTGAACTCAAATGCTTGGAACTCGGAATCATATCAATTTCGTTTGAAAACCGGTGATCAACTCGTATTAGTAGAGAAAACTAATTCGTTATTTGGAAAATACTCAAAGCACTTCATTCATTTTAGAAAATATCACATCCCATAGCTTTAGGAAAAATATTCTATCTCAATGGAAAATACTTTAGTTTAGGGAGGTTCTCTTATCCGACATAAACCATGCGAGCAACATGGAGTCCAATGTCTTGTCCTCCTATGGAAAAAACCTCACATTGGGGAGAGGAATCATACTCATTCCAAGGAGTATAACCTCAACTTAGTTATCATTTATCTCGGACTTGGGCCCAATCATCTCGACCTCAGGCCTAAAATCTCAAACCTATAGTGACACGTAGTTTTGGGGTAAGAAATCATGGTAACTTACCTAACTCGATGCTAAATACTACTCCCTTTATTTTATCTCGATCATCTCATGGAAATTCACTTTCAAAATAATATCATGGTTCATAAGAACCAAATAATCAAATCTGTAATCTAAGGTGGTAGAGTGGTTTTCAAAACTCTATGAATATTAGGTCAAAACCTTTCCCAATAATCTCAATACTCAAATCATGAGTGCTTATAGCACAATAGTTCATGAAATTACAAGTCTCAAGTGGGGCTTAATAACCCATAATTTAATATCAAGTTAAAACTCATCATAATACATAATAGGTAGCATATAGATTCATAATTCATGTAGAAATCTGGAAGTTCAGCAATTTGTCTCAAAATATCAATATTCTCATATGCGTCAATATTTCAAACATTGCAACTATTAACTTCTCAAGGATTAAAATCATGGGGTATAAACCCAACTTTAATTTCTCAAGAAAATATGTAAAAATCATGCTATTAGACTCTCAATTCATACATAACATCAAAATCTTACAACCAATAACAATGGGTGAAAACTCCACATCAATTTCATGTAAATTCTCATAAATTGCAGAAAATTGTAGTTTAAATAAGCATTTGAGCACAAGGGTGAAAGGATTACCCTTGTTCAAAACCCCACATACCTTGAATTAGAAGGTTTGGATGAACTCTCTCCTTTGAGACTCTATTCGTACTCTTGTATGAGGTTTATTGAAGCCCTTAACATGGGAACCTTGAATGTTGACTGAATTTAGAAAATATATAGTAGATTCTTGAGATCATTGGAAGAGGTTTTGGATACTTAGTGTTTTTCTTGAGAGAAAACTTGAGAAAAACTTCATAGAATGCTTGTAAATGACTTTAACTTGGTGTTTGTACGGTTTAAGAGGCTTGGAAAAAGTCCAAAGTTCCCTTTTTAACTTTTGTATGGGCCCTCACACCACGCCACTATCTCAGTGTCTCACTGAAAATTGACAAACGAGAATCTTGGAGTCACCATGACGCAGAGCCATCGTGTTGTCCCACTAGTAGGACCTGGAACATCAGCGCAACGTATCACAATTATGCTAGGCCACTGAAAATGGACTATTCTAAAATTGGGGTCCTCCACGACGTGCCGCTATCGCGGAGTTCCACTGGAATTTGACAATTGTCAAATATACCCTAAATAACGATATCTTACAATTAGGATTTAAATTAGCCATAACTTCTTATCTGGGCATCAGAGTTGGGCGGATCTTATATCGCAAGAAAGCTTATCAAATTTTCCATATGATAAAAAGTCAAAATTAGAGAATTTCTATATGGTTAAAATGATACTCACTTAGGAATTCACTCCTTAAACTTCTCGAGCAGAAATTAAGCCTAGGAAAAATTTGTGGTATTACATAGTCATTACTAGTATATTGTATGAAAGAGAATAATTAATTAATAATAAATTAAATTATTAAAATTTATACAATTAAAAGAGCATAATAAGTCATGATCATAAAAGAGTCCACATAATTTAGGGGTGCTGATCAAAGATGTATGAGAATGAATAATAGTTGAACAAACAACTTCCTCAGAGTAATGTTTGGCAAAACATAATTCTATTGTGAGGATTTCATATGTTAAACTATTACTCTTTCATATACATTTTTATCACCATCCGCAGTTTACATAGACTTTTATATGATCATATGACTTGTTTGAATACCTAGAATTATATAAATTCTTACTATTTATTTATTTTTAATTAATTATTTTTTAAAAAAAAATTCTACTTGTTATGGTCTATGAACATGTATCATAATCTATTAGGTATAGTATAGAGATAGGTCTTTGTATAGGATAGATTACAATAAGTCGATGATTCGTCGTATAGATAATGATACATGCTTATAGATAATTACTAGTATATTGTAAAAAAATATTATTAAAATTTATTCAATTCAAGGAGTTTAAACAAGCCATAAGATCATATAAAAGTCCACATAAATTAAGGTTGATGATCAAACGTGTATGAGGAAGAGTAGTGGTTGATAATAAAATCCTTACAACCTCTAATGCGTCATCAAACCTTACTCTAAGGAAGTTATTTGTTCAACCGTCACTCATCCTTATATATCTTTGATCACCACTCTCAATTCATGTGGAATTTTATATAATCATATGACTTGTTTAAACTCCTTGAATTATATAAATTTCAACAATTTAATTTATTATTAATAATTATTTCCTTTATTAAGATATAACAGTGATGGCTATATACTCATCCAATATATTATATACTAAACGTATAGTGTAGGATCTATAGTGAACTCAATCAATGATTCTTAATTCAATATATTTTATTTAATGATCACATTTTTTGCTATGTACTAATATTTTTAGATCATTATATCGACTCATAAATTGAAAACCATCAATTATATTAATTGTCTAGCATTGACTATGGTACTATTCAATCATAGACTCTATAAACTGTTCTTTTTGTCTAATATCTAACCATATAGTCGATGTTAGATAAGAGTCATTGTCTGTCATAATATATAAATTTGTATACACACATATATAAATATTATATATATATATAATATAAATAATATATATGTGTATATATATATATGTATATATATATCCATTAATGAATTATTAAAATAATAAACTATTTCATTCATCTTCTAACAAAATTAGAAAATTCAACAATCACAAAATGAAGACTTTAACCGATTTGCGTAGTTAATTATTGAGTCATTGAATTGTTGCATTCAACTTCTAATAGATTTGGAAAATTCAAAAATCACAAAATGGAGGTATTTAACAGATTTGTAAAATTAATTACTAAAGCATTTAACTATTGTATTTAAAAACTGATGTTTTCCTATGCCTTCGTATAGCATGTTCAACACTATAAATGTGATCGCTAATGTACTTGTAGATATGAAATCTACTCGAGCAATTATACATCCTCGCCCGCAACATCTAGGCACAACTAAGAAATACATATATCATCTTGAATTATTTAGTACAACTCTTGAACGGAGAAAAATCAAAAGACGTCTGCACCAATTCTTTATCTAATAACATTTTTAGCTCTTTCTTGCTACCAAATATTTATTCTTTTTAGAAATTAGTTTTATAGAAGAAGGAGTGGTTGGATTGTGATCCTGATCCACACTCCCCTTACTCTTCTTGAAAATATTTTAGACCTTCCATATCTATTGGATTATCTTTTATATCAATTGAATGATCATCCATATTCATTGAATAATCATCTAACCTCTCTTGTTAAACCGAATCATTACCATGGATTAAAGTTGTGAATGTAAGGGTGGGCTGAATTCATTAGTTCTATCGGAGACCTTGTAATGATATTTATATTCGATATAGGGCTAGAGTCATCTGCAACAATATCCAACATGGGCATAGCTACCTGCATATCATTCCATATGAATCTAAGATGCATTTTCCCTTCTCATTCATTACATAGCTAATTACCTAGTCTCTTAGATCACAAACTAACTCCCCACTCTCAATTAGACTTGAATTCATGTTGTTGTATGAACCATTGTGACGATACATTATAATGGGAAATTTCATCTTACTAAAAGATCTTTAATATTAATATTTGGGAGTCTTCTTCTATAGTCCTATATAATCACGACCAACAACAACAAATTCTACTACTATCATTATAGATTATATTGGTTAATCCTAGATTAAGGTCTCGATCTATATTTGGTCGATGAATGGTAAGAAATTTATACAAAAACATGAATGAATGAAATTGGGTTCTTATCATTTCTCTCCGAGTTACTGGAATCGAGATAGAAATTCATAGTGCTTCTAAACTACTGTATCTATCTAATAATGAGTTATAACGTAATTTAGAAAGCCTATCAAGCTTGTAACAATGGTAGGAAATATTTTTTGAAAATATTTGAAAGATAATAGGATAACAATGGAACCAATGAGCAAGAAAATGATGATTTTTAGTTGTGAGGAGGAAAAAGTTACTAGAATTGAAGAAATTAGTTGAAAAACATGAGCATTTTTTGTGGCTTCTTGGAGATCTTTTTTAGAAATTAAAAATAAGTTTTTTGTTGGAAGGATGGGGGGGGGGACATAAATGTGTTATTGAAGATTTATGTCCTAGTTTTGTTTGTTTGAACGTCAAGTTAATGACATCATTAATAGTATCTAACCACTACATATTTTTAAAACTTGTATCTACATGCTCAAATAAGTTTTCAAAGTGTCCATTTGGTCAACCTCCCTAGAAAGTGATGCCTTACATGTATTCATACACATAACTTAGAAGTTTGATGAACAAACAGTTAGAAACTATAATGTCCGTCATAGTAAAATAAAAAATTTATATGTGTTGATCATTGCTTCCTTCCCCGTGATTGTTTTATATTATTTATGAGTTATGGGGATAGTTGGCATAGTTAACAATGAGTCTGAAAGGTTTTTAATTAAGATTGTAGTTTTGAATACCCTTAAAAGGAGGCAGTTTGACATCAGCCAATATTTTGTGATATGAGCCTTGAATGACGATTATGACAGTTTCATTTTGTTTGAAAATTTGATTTTGGGTTAGTAGTGAGGTTAGTTTGGGTCTCAAGCCGTTATTTTACATGTTGATTCTTTATTTGAAAAGTAGTCAAATTAGTTTAAAAGAAGACTCGAGGTTTAATTTATTGTAAATGATCATTTTTGAAAATTCAACGTCACCATTGGGCCCTAATCATCGAAGATAGTCTAGTAGCATAATTTTTTTATCCATAAAAATCCAAACAAACCTTGATGGTACAGGCAGAAACTTTGCCTTTTAGATAAGTTACTAGTGCAAGGCATTAACTAGTTCAACTGATTAAGGAGTTAATTGGTTACTAAAGTGGAAGCCGTATAAGCACCAATGATCTATTAAAGCAAACGGTGCTTTAGTTCCTAGGGGTTACTTTAGCGGTGACCTTTAAGCATTGCCTAACTACTTTAGCTGTAATTTAGCCGCTAAAGCGTCCAAACTGTATATATATATATTCCATTTTATAATTTTTCACCACTTTTGGACCTTTGAGCTTTGGATTTGGGCCACCTTTGAACTTGATTTCAAAATGGAATTTTAGGAGATTTTGTTGGTAAAGCATTAAATTACTTTTTTCCAATTTTTACATCATTTTTAACTCATTTAAAATGGGGTTTCAATGGTAGACTCCTATAATCTTGAGAAATATATTTTAAAGAAAGATTTTAATTTTACCGCAATTATTTTTGAACTCTTTTTTCAAATTCATTTTGGGCCTATTTTAAATATGATAAATATGGGTATCATTAACTTTATGTTGATCGGTAAATGACATTTTTGAGTCTATTAGACATGTTTGGTGTTGATTTAATGGATTTGAGCTTCCAATTGAGGGTTTGAACGATGTTTGGATTTACAGATTATCATTTAAAGCATGTTGAGATGTAGCTGGACTTTTTCTAAAGTGTTTGTGTTGTATACTTGTTTTTTATATTTGTGTATAATTTTGGATTGGGAGTCCCACTTAGGTGAAATGGTGAGCATCTTTGTGGGCACCAGAGTCCTTGATGTATTGTAGTTATATGGTTTCTTATCCTAGTTAATCTTACTACTTATAGTTATTCTTAGAGTAGAATGCAGAAACATAACCTAGTGATCTCGAATATTTGCTATTGAATTGTCTATTTTAGAGATTGAAACTTGTTAGCAGACTTTATTGTGATGATTACAGTTTAGTACCTTGTTAAGGTGTAATTATGTTATTATCATTATTATTGATGGAATGATTGATCATTTGGAGTATACGTAAAGTATTAATAGACTTTCAATAGTTGATGGCACTTAATATATGGAACAAGCAAGGTGAGGATAGTCAATTTTATATTATTATTGGGATTTGTGTTTAGTTTTTGGTGCCTATTTAGGGCTTATGTGAACATAATTAAGGACTTGCATAATTGTTTATGTTCGCATGTCCGAGTGGGGGCTTATATCCATATTGCTTGTTGATTTGAGAGGATATATTATTGTGGCGCCCAGGTGGGGGCTCGACTTGATATGACTGATCATATTTGTGCATTTAATGCCTTATTTATTATTATGATACCCGAATGGGGGCTTAAATTGTTATCATAGGCCTTATTTGTGCATCAGAATGCTTTATCTATTATTGTGTCACCCGTATTAGCGCTAGACTTGATATTGTAGGCCTTATATGAGTATTTAATTGTATAATCATTATACTAATGCTTGAGTTGTTGAAAATGATAACATTGATAACTACTTGATTAATTATTCTGATAGTGCCAAGTAGAAACTGATATCATAAAATATTAATACACGAAGTTGATTCTGAGTTTACTTATACATGTATTGAATGGATTTCGATCTTCATACTGATTAGTTAGGAGCATTACATCCTCATGTCACACATGCATATTCATGAGATATTGGTACCGCAGAGAATTATAATTTTTTAAAGAAATGATGCACCTTATAAAATGCCTATATACTGAGAGATGTACTGGTACGGTTTATTTGAGACATGATATTTAGATTATATGAGTATATGCATTGTAAATCTCCCATGGATCCTATGTAATAGTTGTGAGCTCAGTGGTTGTATACCTAAAGTTATGCTATACTTGCATTCTTTGGATTGCATTATTGTTTTTGTTTGATATTGTGTTAGTATTTACTCATATACTATATTTTTGTGTTAGGACCTTGTTTGTGATATTGCGTTTGAGCATTCGTTTCACTTTATTACATCATCTTATATTATCATATACTAATTTGGAAGCTGAAATATTTTAGATATAAGGTATGACGGAGGCTTGATAGGAGAAATATATATATGTAGCCCCTATTGGTAATATGAGATACATTCGTATATATGTATATTTTATCTCTATTTTTATTCCTTATTACTTGGTTGATCATAATTTATTTTTGTTGTTAAATATAAATGAATAGTGGTGAATCACCTTGGTTAGTGTGCCTGCCTTATTTTTAGTAAATCTATTAATCATTGTGTTGGGTTACCTTGATTGGATGAAAGGATGTAATTTCAAGATATGTATTGATAGGTGGAAACCTTGGGTAGTTGGGATGGTGGTTCTCTCCATTGCTTTGGATTAGAGTTGGTTATCGGTGATGCTTGTTGAGTACATGTGGTTCTGTACTCACCCTTGCTTTTTTTTCTTTCTTATTTTCTTCCACTCCATGTAGGTATTGGACCAAGTAGTAGCTTGAAGATTGTTTCCTTCGATCATTAACATTACAAATCAAGGTAGTTCTACTGGACTCCAAGATTATCCCAATCTCTCTTTATCTTACATTTACCCACAGTTAAGATACTTTAACTATTGTCATCATTCTATATTTAGAGGCTTATGCTAATGACAACCAGACCTGAGATGTATGTATGTATGTATGTATATATATATATGGGTTTATTCTCCATTCTTTTTCTTTTATACATCCATAACGGTAAATTTTGGTTGGATTAGGCTTAATTGTTGGAAGGATTTGATAAGTGTCATAGCGTACATATTTTGGATTGTGATGGAAACCAATATCTATACATCAAATTAACAAAAAAAAAAATTTACACCAAGATTACTTTAAAAATATAATAAAATATTCTCCATTATATAACTTCATTCCTTTCAGGTTTCTCAGTATTATATCATCCTAGCCATGATAATGCTAATGAAAATAACCCAAAACACAAGATAGATCATCTTCAATCTTTTCACATCATCCTCTAATTTAAAATTTTTAACAAATTATCATGATTAACATCCTTAATTTAATGCATCATTTTTGTCAAATCATTTCTTTCTTGAAAAATGATATCTAGAAGTGTTTTTAAATGGTTTATTATTACTCACCAGGCGGGAGTTCTTCTTCACACCATCCCCAATTACTATATAATAAGGTATGATTAAAAAAAACTAAAATATTCAAATTTCAAGAGATAGATCTCAATAATGTGCATACAACATTCATCTGAGTTCACGATATGAAGATATTAAAAAACAACCCTCGAAGTTACTAACACAATATCAGGAATAAATTTATTTTTTAGACATTGTAGTTCATTTTTTTCAAATATAAAAAGATGAGAAAAAAATAAAGGGATAAAGAACTTATTTGGAATACACAATATGAACAGTTGAAGAAAAAATTAAGGAAGAAAGAAAAAAAGAGTGTCTAACTTGAATAAAAAAACAAAAAACAATAAGACAATGTATTTTTTAGCATAATTAGGTTATTATGGATCTTGAATTTTAGAATAGTTGAGAGATGGCTAAGATTATTTTAAATGTGTCAAAAATTCATGGCACTGTTGTGATATCATTCTGTTGTTAAAAAGGAAACTTTTAGACCAAAAAAGACGTTGAGGATGTTTCTACTTCAATAAATGGAAAGATATATAAACCATTAAGGTCATTTTCTTATTTTTCATTTTCCCCATTTGATCCTCTATTTAGCTTTGAAATATTGTTTGTGACTTATAAATCTGTGTGGTATGATTTTAGACCCGTTTGGATGTATTTTGGAAGAGTTATAGAGTTGTAGGAGTTTAAAATATAAGAAGGTTAATCAGAGTAAATATTTGAGGTTAAAAAGGATGCTTTCGAGTTTTTTATGATTCTATTAGGTCTCAAGGGTGTTATATAACTTAGTGAGATTGTTGAGACCCCGTTGCACTAGTGAGTGATTTAGACCCTTGATTGATATTCTTGATTTTCCTATATTTGGATTGACTTTGATCAATATTTGATATAAACAATCTCAAAATGAAGTTTTTTGTCGATTCCTACAGGCTAGTAATGTTCTTTAGAACTAATTTGCTTTATTGGTTTATATTTGGGAATTTTGAGTGAGTTTTGAGGGTTGAAATCAAGTTTTGGTGACTAGATAAAACTTTTGATATCGTATGTGAGTGCAATAATGCTAAAGGAATTTTTTGGTGAGCATCAACGGAATAACATCAACGTAATCACGCTAGAGGATAGGCTACAAGGAAACTTTATTGATTAGGAAGTTTGCAATCACACTCATGCTGACTAACGTAGTCAGTGCCAATGGTGCACATGGGGAGAAATTATGTTCTATAGAAATATAGCACTTTTGTTGCTTAAAATAAGGAAATATGCAAGTTTCTTAGGGTATTTTGTTAGATATGATGCTTTTGGGGTATGTTTTGCAGGAAATCATATTTTAGATGATAGTTCATGAAATAGGTAAAAAAAGTATTTTTGGAAACTTTTTGGAGCAATTATTAATATTTGGGATATTTTCCAGGTTATTTGTGATCAAAGCAAGTTCGAGAATCAAAGAAGAGCTAAAAAGATTACTCTCGACACTTACCAAGTCAACATATGGATGCATGTAGGACCTATGGACCGCATGTAGGCAGAGCAAGTATCAGAAGTCCAAAATCCCAAGAGCTAAACTTGCAGGATTTTTCCTCCCGATATCTGCATTTTGTACATGTGCCAAGTGTCACGATCACTGGTATTACCTGCGCCCAATACTAGACCACGGGTACAGCCCATATAGGGTCACCGACCCTGGTTTCTCCTATCACTATTAAAAATACTGTAAAAAGAGACCTAAAAGAGAGACCTTAAAAATAGGTCGCAAAAAAGAGACTTAATGAGGTCACTTTTCTTTTTATTTTTTTTAAATATTTTTTAAAAATCAAAAGAGAACTCATGAGGTCGGTTCAACAAAAAATAAATTTTACCAACTAATAATAGGAACCTCACGAAATCGGAATGAAATTCTAAAAAAAATAGCAACCTCATGAGGTCGCTAAATATTTTTTAATCAATTAAGCAAATATTACAAAAATATCTCACTAAAAAAAAATCTCACTAAAGATTACACTTCATTTAGAAAATCATTTATCCTCTCACCCACCCACCCAAAAAAAATACATCAAAACCAAGCCAACCCCCACCCTAACCCCCCCCCCCCCATAAAAAAAAACTCACTCTCTTTCCCTCTCACTCCAATGAGTGCCACACAATATTAAGCTTTTTTTAAAGAAAAGCTTATTTTTCACGAATTGTGCCCCACATATCTTTAATTTGTGCTTAATGAGTTTCGTATTAAAATTTAATTTTATTTTTGGCTTATAATTTTGTGATTAAGGCTAGTTCGAGTTAAATGGGATTTTGTTAGCAAAGTGTAACAACTTGAAGTTCAATTGGTATTAATTTCCTGATCTGCATCTTTATTTCAAGTAATCTTTTCTTCTCCTATAAATGTTATTTTTCAAATATTTATTTCTTGCTTATTTTGTTGTTTTGTTAAATTGTTTGCTTTTGTGCAACTAGCTAGTGAAGCAACTCATTTTTTTTGGTTGATGAATAATAGGAATATTAGTTGAATGATATTTTTTCTGATAAATTGACAGTTTCTGCTAATGGATTTGTGTAATTTAATGAAGTAAAGTGTTTTTGTTGTGAATTTCCTTAGGTTTAATTTGTCTTGGTGTAAATTTAATTGGGGTTTAGTTCAATTTGAGAATTGTTAATTGACTGTTATTAAAATTTGGTTCTTGAATAGGTGGATACTGATTGAAAATTCTATAAACAGGTGCATTAGAAAATTTGGCTACACTTAGTTATTTTGGTTGATAGTCTATCTATGCTTCTACTTCATTAGTTTAATTTGTGATATGCATGGAGAACATGACGATTACTAATTTAGTGAATTAGATGAAATTTTGACACTGAAGCATAACTGGGAAAGTCTAGTTTAAATTACCTTCATGATCTGCAAAAAATTGAAGCATAATTTTACATGAATGAGATGAAAATAGAAAGATTATACATTTGTTTAAGAACAAGTGATCTTCATTTACCGAGAATGGTGTTTTGAAGATAGATGAGCTAGGTCCGAGAAGATATCCTAACTGTAATTTTCACACTAAAGGGCTATTGTTTTATCAAGATACAGTGGATGTTGTCGACTTGCTAAGTGTTTGTATAGATGTACATGCAATCCAAGAAAATCTACTGATTAAAAACCTGTTATCAAGTCGATATATCTCCATAATAAACAAATTTGTATCATTCAAGTAAATAATTTACATTTAATTGGTAAAGTGTTGCATCATTCAATCTAGTAAGTCGTTTTCCATTGGCACATCATTCCTCTAGAGTATTAGGGGATACCATAAAAGCTTGTTCAGTTTTTTTTTGTCATGCATCACACATCAATGATTACTATCCTTGTTAGTGTCACCTTAGGTTTGAATATCCACTTTGATATTCGGATACATAAATTTGACAAGGATTTCTTCCCTATCTTCTTGAGGATATTAAAATATTTCAAGTCCTACAATCTACAAAAACTTAAAAATATTAGAAAGCACTAGTTCTAAAGGCATTAGTACGAGTGCAAGAATATTGTAGTGTTTTTTTAAACTTTGCCCGGATCTATGTGATTCATGGTATCTGGAGCCAAGTGTGACTTTTCGTTAGATCTTTCTTTCAGAAGGGAAGACTGGATCTTTCTTTGGTGATTTTTATTGATATATGACTGCTTAGTGATTACCATATCCTCAGACAACCGATAATTTTGGGGTATTTAACATGAGATGCTATAATGAACCGGTGCATTTTTATAGAGATTATATATATATATCTTTTCAATAACCAAAAAATCTTCTAGTAGTGTTCAGTGTTTGAAACTTATATATGCGAAGGTATCAAGAGAAACTCAATAACTTATATACCAAAAAGGTTCTTATATATAATTGAACTAGAAAAATCCTCTATCCAGAACAACATTTCCAGCTTTTCTAATAGCACATCTTTTCATTTTGTATATTTTTTCTCCTTTGGCAAGATAAAGTTATGGAGCCCTTTTGATATGTTTCAGTTTGTCATAAGTTGCTAAAAGCTTTGAGTTTTAAGCCCTATTGATAGTTCTCCCATACTAACAGTAATATAGATATCCAAAATTTTTGGTTGATCTTTTAATCCGTAGTTCAAGTTTAGGCAATAGATTTTTGGACAAATGGCAGTTCGATTAAAATCAGAAACTCTTAACCAAAATGATTATTCTTATATGTTGTCACTTATTACATCTTCCTGCCCCTGGTTTCTTTGTCTAAGTCGTCTATCTATGGCTAAAACTGATGCATCTTTGCAAACATGCAGATGCATACTAGTTAAACACACTTTTCTTTCCCGTTGGTAACCAATCTAGCATATCTGAACATCCATCTTAGCATTAATTTTTATTATTAACAGTGGTGTCCGGATCAGCTTGCTCCATCTCAGCACCAATATCTCTTTTACAATGTTCATCTTTTGGATATGTTATGCATTAGTGACAAAATATTCACTCCCTTAGAGCATTACATATCTCAATAACGTCATATAGGACTTCCCTTTTACTAGCATCTAGGAATCAAATGGTTTATGAAAAAAATATAGTGGAATTTTTTGTATTGTCATATCAAAAAAGAAATGCAAAAGTTTTTGAAGACAAAAGCAACAATGTTATTAATCTGAAGCTCAAATATTTATTTTTCCTTAGTCTCTTGTGTAACGATACCACTGGATATGCTTTAGAGTCGAAATCTATTGTTTGACTTTCTTAGTTCCTTACACACATTGTGAAGTTCTCTTTTGAATGCACTTTTGTCTTCTTTTTTATTCTTTCTTCTTTCTCTATTTTTAGGTTTCTTCTTTATTCTCTATTTCTAACATTAACCACAGCTGTGTGCACACAAAGTTCTTCATGCTTTGTTTTTTGTCATGTATTCTATATCTGCTAATCTATCTATTTTTTCTCTTTTAAATTTTCAATCTATTTAGTTTAGGTGTATACTAATTACTGCACAAATTTTTGCCTATAAACAATAAATTGAGATGGTGTCATCTGAATTATTGCTAGACTTTTAGTATCTACGTGAGAGAAATATAAGAGAAGAATATTATTGAATTGTGTATCTACATTGTATAAAGAACCTTTTTGATACATAAGTTATTCAGAATGAGACATCAACTTCAATCAATATATATGCAATATTTTTGATGTTTCAATCAGTGTTTCGTAATCATTGTTTCATAGTAATTAATAAATTCAATTAATTTTATTTGCAGCAAAAGGAACTTGGGAGGCCAAACACTCAGGCTGAGACATTCAAGGATATACACACAAGGAAGAAGAAAACCCTTGGAGATCTTGATGTTTTGAGCCACAAGCTTAGATGACCTATGTAAGACTCTATTTATATTAGTAATTACTTTATTTTCTAAATTTATATTCTAATATTATTATCATTAAATTCAGAATTCAACCCACTACTTGCTTCGAAGGATTCTCCTTTATCTCGGTGATATAGGACGTTTTCTTGGACCTTCCTTGTCTCTACCTATTTCACATGGAGTATATGATCAATATAGAGGTATTAGTGAGTACCCCAACAGTGATGAAGATGATGAAGAGTAATATGTGGACAATACACCGTCACGTTATTAAAGTTAAATGTTTTGTTAAATATTCTAAACGATATACTTTATGGGGGTTTATTTGAATTATTAAGTGTTTTTGAATGCATTAAAACTTTAAAGTAATTTGAACAATAGTATTGTATAAATAACTTATATTTTCTATGTTTTTTTCATTCAATTTCAATGTATTTAAATTTAATTCTCATTTACTGTTCATATGTTGTAGTGTTATTGATTGTTGAGAGCTAGAACTCAATTTAATTGATTATATTGCATATATTATTGAATTAAATTAAAATAACAGGTATTTGTAAAAGCTATTGTTTTGCAAAAAGAGACCTCATGAGGTTGCCATTTCGCATTTTCATTTTTTTGCAAATTCACTAAAGTAACTTAATGAGGTCTTTTTTTCACGATTTTATTTTCTACATGCTCAAATAAGAGACTGCAACAGGTCGCTTATGTTTTAAATAAATTGTTTATAATAAAAAATTGAGACCTCATGAGGTCTCTTTTTAATAAAATAATAATAGTTATAAAAAATAATTTACAAACCTCACGAGGTCTCTTTTTTGTAAAATTCAAGAAATAACCTAGTGACCTCGTGAGGTTGCTTTTAAGTGACCTCATGAGGTCTTTTACAAAAGGCAACCTATGCTTTAGAGACCGTTAATTAAGGTTGCTTTTGAAGTCTCTTTTTGAGGGAAAGAGACTTCATGAGGTCTTTTTTTGAGTCTGTTTTTACATCTTTTTTAGTAGTGTATTTTGTCCGGGCTTTAGTTTTAGGGTTTACTCATTTACTATAAATACCCTTTATGTGTTTTTAGTAGGAGTTATGCACTTTTGATATTCATAAATATATTTTGATTTTATTCAATGATTCGAGTTTGATCTTGGGATTTACGTGTATTGATTTCAGTTGATTAATTTAGTATAGGTTGTGGGTTTTTACAATTCTTATCATTGTGATTTCTTCTATGCTTTTAACTATGACTGATATTGATTTCATCACAGATATGAGCGACTAAAACCCATAGCTAGGTTTATGGAAACCTTTGCGGATTCACAAAATAGGGGAAGCGTGATTGTTGAATTGAAATGATGCCCATAGCATGCAATGTTTTATTTTCACTGTAATAGATTTCTTAGTGGTGGCCAACATTAAGATCTCTCCTAGATTATTGCTACTTACTCCAAAAGGGGATTAGTGACTAGGAAAAAATAATCACAATAGTAATTTAGTGTTTTGTTGTCGATCCAAGCTACTAGGTATTATCTACGTAAGATGGTTAGATTTCATCTCATAATTAGAGACTTAAAAGGTAATAGTTAACTGGGATCAGGATAATGGTTAATAAGGCGATCGAAATCCTGAGTCTAAAAAGGTAAAGGGTGAAATCTTTCTACTTATCAAAAAGATTGTAGATGGGGTACATAACTTATCAATTCTACATGCAAGTTATCGGGTTGGTATAACATAACACGATAATTCTACAGAGTTAAGAAGCCAGGGGAACACAATCCTAGTGTTCACCAATACCGATTACAACCAAAGATGATAGTTAATCTTTGTTTGATATTTTCATTCAACCCCCCCCCCCCCCCCATTTACTTTCTAGTTATTTCTCATCAATTACATCATCTAAAATCCACGAGTCTACATATTCCATTAGGATTTGGTCCCAACCTATGTTGGGTTATTGTATTTTGACAATGACTATATCATAATCTGATAGGAGGTGTTGTTCGGACGTCATAAAAATTTTGCCACCTTTGCTAGGGAATGCGGTGTTTATCTATGAATTGAGGTCATTGCAATCTTTTGGGTTTTTTGTTCTTAGTTGGGCATATGTTGGTGTATGCCTAAAACAAGGAGTATAGGTAATCCCTTACTCATAATTGGATCCTGCAAACACTTGGTAGGATGTCTGAGCAGAAAAGAGATAAACTTCCTGAAGGGATTCATGATGTTATGCCTCCCCATCCTCCTAAATGATTTTAGTACATTTTTTATCAACAGACTAGTGAGCTTTTAGCTCAACAAGAAAATGAGAGGACGGTATTAGAGAAAGCTCATTGCAAAGATCGGGAGATAGAGTTGACTGAGCAGAGATAGGTAGCAGACAACCGAGTATTACCCGCTAGAAACTAGAATAGAAATAGATGAGGTCGACCTCAAGTGATCCCAACATATCAGTATGTTCAGCCGTATGAAGATTATGAAGAGGATCTGGGATATGTTGAGCCGATAGAGACTAAAGCTATCATTCCTCCTTCTTTTCCCCTTGATATAAAGTTCAACATATCTTGTACTATGATTTATCTCTTATACTTGAAGGGTATGTTTGCAGGGTTGTCAAAAGACGACACAAACATAGATATGGAAAATTTTATTGGGATCTACACTTTATATACCATACTAGGGGTAAATTAGGATGCATTGAGACTAAGGTTGTTTCCCTTCTCGCTTACTAGAGAAGCATATTTATGGTTAGGGTAACTTTTAATGTAGTCTACCATTATATGGAGTGAGTTACATAGAAAATTATTGAATATATTTGTTCCTTCATATAGAGTATTGCAGCTCAAGGATAAGATTTATAACTTTAGACAGTTGCAGTTAGAATTTATAAATGAGGCATGGTTCAAGTTTAGGTCTATCAATAAGTCAAGGTTTAGTGCCCAACCACCAGATTTTAGGGACAACCTTTTAGAGATGTTCTATAGAGCCTTGACTATCTGTTCCAGGGAAATGCCAGACACTATCTCTGGAGAAGCCTTCATGAGATTACAATAGGAGATAACTTCAAAAATCATAGATCAGATCTCATTAATTAATCAAGGGTGGCAAACTTTGGAGGTTGAGAGAGGTTCTGACAGTTATGCCATTAGAGATTTTGGTGATCTAAGAGTAGCTGAGGATGTAGTAGCTCATGAGATTTCATTATTGAGGATAGACATTAGTGAGTTGGCCAACAAATTTGCAATAATAAATTCTTGAAAGGTTAATGCAGTAGGGGTATAAAGTGCATCTTCTATGGTTTATAAATTTGAGTTCGAGCAGGAGGCAAAGTATGTAGATCATTAGTTGGTGGGATTCCGAGCCTAAGGTAAAGGGAATCAAGGTCGAAACTATCATGATAGAGATAAATACATTCCACTTGGAAGATGAGATGCCGAATCAAGAATAAAAGAGATGTTGGCTAAGCTGATAAAGTTTCAAGAGAGTCAAGAAGCCTACCTTAAAGAACTCAAGGTCAATATTTCAGGACTGGATTAGAAGGTTGAGTCACATACAAGTGCTATAAAGCAGTGGGAGTAGTAGTATAGGCAGATCTCTATTACTTTAGCTTATAGACAGTCAGGAGCACTTTCTTGTGATAATTTGTCGAATCCAACAACACTAGTTCATTGTCTAGCTATTAAATCGATGAGTGATTCCTCACCTAATGAGAAATTTTTGCTTGCTACTAAAGATCCAAAGAAGGAAAAATATTATTGTAGGCGTGCCACCTCAAGCTGAATTTGAGAAGTTGACTTATCGTGATGATGATTTTGGGAGAGATAACTGGGTAGAACGAGATCTCCAGGATATAGTCCAAAATTTTAGTGTAGATTTTCATGCACATTTTGTAGAAAAGAGGGGAGACCCAGATTCAGTCAACATTTTATGTTCTATTGGGCATTATGAGATTAATTAGCCTCTATGTAATACGGGAGTAGGAATAAATATAATGCTATTGGTGATGTACAATTTATTGGGGTTAGTAAGACTTAAGCCTAATCTTCAAGGTTGTTTATGGAGGATTCATCTGTAAAGGAGCCAATGGGTATTGTGCGAAAAGTAGCAGTGAAGGTGGCATCATTCACGTATCTAGCCGATCTCATAATTTTAGACTGTGACGTGGATGCTCATTCTTTGATTATATTGAGTAGAAGTTTAATGTCCATAGGCCGGGTGTCAATTGATATAGATCTAAAGGATATTATTTTCAAATGGAATGATAAGCAAATAGTGTTTAACATATTCATGAGAGTTCAACAATATGATGATATGAGAGTGGAAGAAGTGATTAATATAGTAGAAGATGATGTGGTTATAGTAGAGGTTCCTATTAAGAAGAGATTATGTGTAAAAACATTAGCAGAAGTAATTATGAAATTTGAGAGTGATGGGATAGATGAGTATGATGAGTTGGTTTAGGCACTACATGGCATAGGTTCTTACAAAAATGCTCATAAGAAGCTGGATCTTGACTTGAAGAACAAATCCACCAGTCATGTAAGAACATCAATAGAAGAACCGCCAAAATTGGAATTGAAGTCCCTCCTACCTAATTTGTAGTATGCGTTCTTGGGTGCCAACAATACTTTAATGGTAATTATTGTGGTAGATTTAGTATGAGCGCAAGTGTAAACTTTGATATCAGTGTTACAAAAGGTCAAGAGATCTATTAGGTGGAACATTATAGATATTGTAGGTGAGTAAGCATCAGCAAGTGGGTAAGCCCGTTCAATGCATGCCATCCAATAATATTGAGCATCAAGGACGATTAAATCTTCCAATGCAGTAGGTAGTGAAAAAGGAGATAATCAAGTGGTTAGATGAGGGGTGGTTTTTCCCATTTCAGACAGAAAGCGGGTAAGCCCGTTCAATGAATGCCAAAGAAAGAGCATGCATGGACTACAAAAAGTTGAAGAGTATGCATGGACTACAAAAAGATGAACAAAAGGACACAATAAGACCACTTCTTTATACTGTTCATGGATCAGATGTTGGAAAAACTAGTAGGCAGGTGTTTGTACTATTTTCTTGATGGGTATTCATGTTACAATAAATTCATGATTACTCCCAAAGACCAAGAAATGACTACTTTTACTTACCCCTATAGGACCTTTACATTCAAGCAGATGTCATTCGGGTTATGTAATGCGCTTGCCACTTTTGAGATATGTACGATGTACATATTCTCTGATATGTTGAAAGACACTACTGAAGTATTCATGGATGAATTTTCAGTAGTTGGGGACTCATTCGATGATTGCTTAGCCCAATTGGCCAGTACACTGCTGAGATGTGAAAAGTGAAACTTGGTTCTCAATTGGGAAAAATGCTACTTCATGGTAAAAAAAAGGAATTGTGATAGAGAATAAGACCTCCATACATGGTATTGAGGTGGAAAAAACAAAGATTTAGATGATTGAGAAGTTGCCGCCTCCAGTGTCACTTAGAGGCATACAAAGCTTTCTGGGTTATGCAAGTTTTTATAGAAGGTTCATCAAGGACTTCTCTAAAATTTCAAGTCTTCTACTGAATATCTTAGAGAAGTAGGTGAATTTTTATTTGATGATGATTGTATCAAGGCTTTCAAATGCCTAAAGGAGTGGTTGATTTAGTGCCCATCATTGTACCTCCTAATTCGTCTGCAACTTTTGAGGTAATGTATGATACGAGTAGAGTAGCCTTGGGAGTTGTTCTATGCCAAAGAAGTGAAAAGATATTGCATCTCATAGACTATGCTATCAAAGCATTAAGCCAAGCATAGAAAAATTATATAGTTACGTAGTAGGAGCTACTTGAGGTGGTTTTTGCTTCTAAACAATTTTGGTCAAATTTGATTAGGACTAAGGTTATAGTGCACACCGTCCATGCAACCTTGAGGTACTTGATGTCGAAGAAGGATTCCAAACTCAGTTGATCCATTGGATTCATTTTTTGCAAGAGTTCGATTTTAAAGTCAAGGACAAAAAAGGAAAAAATAATCATGTTGAAGACCACTTATCCATACTTGAGGAGGAGACCATAAAAAAACTAGGGGATAATATTGAGATAGATAATGATTTTCCTAATGAGCGAGTATTGGCAGCATCTTATGATTCGATTCCTTGGTTTTTTGATTTTGCTAACTTTTAGGCAAGTGATCTTATCCCAGAACATCTATCCTTCTAGAAGTGATGGAGATTTATGTATTAGGTAAAGAAGTACTTTTTGGATGAGCCATATTTTCTAGGGTTTATGATGATGGTGTGATTCGAAGATGTATTCCAGAGGTGGAGATTATGAGCATTTTGGAAACTTGTCATTCTTCGCTAGTTGAGGCTCACTACAGAGGCATACGAACAACCCATAAAATTTTACAGTGTTTTCTTTATAGGCCTTTATTTTACAAGGATGCTTATGATTTTTTAAAAGCCTATAACCAATGACAACATCAAGGTAAAATTTCACGAAACCACCCATTCTAGAATTAGAGTTATTTGATGTGTGGGGGATTGATTTGATTGGCCCATTTTTGAAATCCTATGGCATGAGATACATTCTAGTAGTAGTTGACTACGTATGAAGATGGGTGGAAATATTTTCACTTCTAGACAAGGTAGGAGCGTCACTATTTTTTTGGAACATCTTTTCTTGATTTGGCACTCTACGTGCTATCATTAATGATGATGGATCACACATATTCAACCTATTTTTCAATGAACTACTTGATATAGATATATTTAAGAATAAGGTTGCAACACCTTACCATTCTCCGATGAGTGGGCAAGTGGAAGTCTCTAATAGAGAGATAAAGTCCATATTGAAAAAAACTATGAATGCCAATATGACTGACTATCGAGAAAATTAGAAGATGCATTGTGGGCCTATAGAACAGCCTATAAGACCCCCATAGTTGCGTCTCTGTATCAAATTATGTATGGTAAAGCATGCCATTTACAGGTGAAAATTTAGCATAAGGCACTATGGGTGTGAAAAAGGCTAAATTTTAAGTGGCGTGATGCAACAAACTTGTGTTTCATCAAGGTGAATGAGTTAGAACAATTTAGACTTTGGGATTATGAGAGCTCAACCATATAAAAAGAAATAATAAATTTTTACCAGAACAAGAAGATCGAGAAAAGAATATTCTAACTCAGTGATTTGGTCTTGTTGTATAATTCAAGACTATGCTTGTTTCCTGGAAAACTATAATCAAGATGGACTGGACCATTCACTATGGTTAAGGTGTTCCGGTATGGTGCTATTAAGATAAAGCGTGATGGTTATGTACCATTTAATGTGAATGGGAAGCGAGTGAAATACTACTTGGGTAATCTGGAAAAAATCAGAGTTTGTGTTAAATAGACCTTGGCGAAGTCTGAGTGGCCAAGGAAACTGAGTTATGCCGTGATAATCAAGTACTTCTTGGGAGGAAACCCTAGGTATTTTTTTGTTATATTTATATTCATGATTGATCCCATATCTCCATACTTATGGAACCATAGGCATGTTCCTAAATATTTTGTTTTGTAGAGGTTTGATGCATTAGGGACAATGAATGATTTTAATTTGGGGGATGCTTATGGATCCTGATTTTCTCTTAGGGGTTTTTATTATCATAGGGGAGGGTGGCTGCTTATACATCCTGATGTCCACTTGGGTTTTTTGTTGTCATGTCTCTTTTCCCCAGAGTTTTGTTACAAGTAGAGATAACATGTTTAGGCGTATTTTGTTTTGTTTTTGTGTAATTAATATATTATTAAGTATTTAGGACAATATTCATGTTTTTGTTGATTTTTGGTACCCCTCCAAAAATTTGTGTTTTAGAACTGTGTGAATATATATATATGTGTAAACTTTGTGGATCTCGTTATGGAATTAGGACAGGGACATGATAATCACTTTAATAATTACATGAACTGGATAGGTAGAAGTTGGTAATATTTACTCTATGCTATGTGTGAGTGTGATACTATATAGTTCCCTTTCTGTGTTGAATTCAGAACTTGCCTGGTTAGTCTTACCTTGGTTGAAGGATAGTCGGTTAGGAAAGGATCATAGGTTTTTTTAAATTTTTGTCCACTTTTAGCCTAAATGACATTCCGTGTGTACATGATATCCCTTGATCCTTATTTTGTGTATTGTAGCCTACTTTTATTTTTCACCATTCACCTTCCCATTTATAATACAATGAGCCTATTTTTGCCCAATTTCCCCTTATGCATTGTGCACCTCAACTCAGGAAAAATGCTTAAGTTGAGAGTGATTATCATAGGGGCGTGTAGTGTAAAAAAAAGAATAAAGGAACCACATAAATGTGTATAAAAGAACAAAATGGTGAAATAAGTGTGGAATAAAAAGAAAATTAGCTAGTAAGAGAGACCCCAAGGTTAGTATAGTGCCAATGGGGCTTAGTCACTTTAAAAGTCCATATGTACCATACCATCCCCCCAGCTGACATTACAAGCCGAGAAAAGCCCTATAGTGATCCTAAGTTGACTATCTGAATACTAAGGTAAAGAAAATATGAGAAAGCCTATGGTATTTGACATGTATTGATTGGAACTTCTTTTTGCATGTGA
Organism: Capsicum baccatum var. pendulum; assembly: GCA_030864225.1. NCBI lineage: Eukaryota > Viridiplantae > Streptophyta > Magnoliopsida > Solanales > Solanaceae > Capsicum > Capsicum baccatum. The sequence continues at coordinate 172,094,995 of CM061560.1, forward strand.
GTGTCTCTTGATTGTCTCTGCATTGACTTGCATTATTTTATATGAGTAAGTGTGATACTTTTGTTGTGAGGGAACTTGAGTCATATTACTAGCTATTTACTTGTTTTCAATAGTGTAACTTGTATATATAAGTGGTTGTCTGTTGCTAATGTAATTGCCACACAATGATCCCATTGTGTCACATTGTTGTGCTTCATGTTCATAAATTAGTTAGTTTTGAAAAATAAGATTGGAAGGGGGAGGGTGTTGTGTTTTGGGCTTTAAGTATCGACTTACTTCCTTGAATAACTTAGTTTCTCCTACTTAAGATCATTTTTGTTTTGGTTGTGTTTTGTTAAATGACGAAACGTAAACTTTCTAAGTTGAGGGTATTGATGTGCTATAGAAATATAACACTTTCGATGCTTAAAACGAGGAAAAGATGCAAGTTTCCGAGGTTATTTTATTTGATATAATGCTTTTTGGTTATGTTTTGCAAGAAATCATGTTTTGGATGATAGGTTCATAAAAAAGGTGTTTTGGCAACTTTTTGGAGCAATTATGAATATTTAAGATATTTTCCAGCTTGTTCGTGATCAAAGCATGTTCGGAAATCGAAAAAGAGCTGAAAGATGACTCCCGACACTTACCAAGTCAACATATTGCTGCTTGTAAGACCTACAGACTGCATGTAGGCAGAGCAAATACCAGAAGTCTAAAATCCTGAGATCTGAACTTGCTCGATTTTTGCTCGTAGTACCTTCCCCCAGTGTCAGGACCACAGGTACTACCAGTGCCCAGTACCACACCGCGGGTAGGGACCACATATGGCAACCGATCCTATTTTCTCCTATTTCATTCGGAATTTGGTTTGACGGTTTTCTCATGTACTATAAATACCTTTTATGTATTTTTTTAGTAGGAGTTACGCACTTTTGATATTCACAAACTTAATTTGATTTCAAGATTCAAATTTGATCTTGGGATTTATGTGTATTGACTTCAATTGATTAATTCAATAATGATTGTGGGTTTTTACAATTCTTATCATTGTCATTTCTTCTATGATTTCAACTATGAAAGATATTGATATCTTCACAAGTATGAGTGGCTAAATCTCATAGCTAGGTTTGTGGAAACCATGGCAGATTGACGAAGTCGGGAAAGTGCGATTGTCGAATTCAACTGATACCCATGGCATGCATTGCAGTATATTCACTATAATAGATTTATTAGCTGTAGCCAATGTTAAAATCCTTCCTAGATTATTTCTACTTACTCCAAAAAAGGAGTAGTGACTAGGAAAAGATAATGACAACAATAATATAGAGTTTAGCTGTCGATCCATGCTACTAGGTATTATCTATGTAAGATAGTCAGATTTTATCTAATAAATAGAGACCTTAAATGTAATAGTTAATTGGGATCAAGATAATGGTTAGTAAGGGACATCCTAAGACTCAAAATAAACAAGATGGAGTCTGTCTACTTGTCCGAAAAACTGTAGATGGTACATAACTTACTGATTCTACAGGAAAGGTATCGGGTTCATTCAACATAGCACGATAAGCCTATGGAGTTAAGAAACCATGGGAACACAATCCTAATATTCACCAATATTGATCACAACCTAAGATGATAGTTGATCTTTGTTTGATATTTCTATTCAAAACCCCTTGTTACTTTCCAGTTCTTGCCCGTCAATTACAATATCTAAAGTCCATGAGTCCACGCATTTCCTTATAATTAGACCCCAACCTTTGTTGGGTTACTATATTGTGATAGTGACCGCATCATCAACTAATAGGAGGTGTTGTTTTGACATCATTAAGTAACCGCACAGGCCATAAGTCTCATTGAAATCTATCTCGATGAACGTGCTACAATAACTTTAACTGAATTATTCTTCTATCTATAACTTTGTTCCACCATATCTGACCTTAAGAGCTTAATTAGAACAATTTTTGGTGTGATTTCTTTATTATCGAAAGAAGGTAAGTTAACCTCTAATTTGAAGAATATTTTGCTATTTTCCTTGAATATTAGGATTAAATTAGTGTTTATCAATTTATGGTGATTTAATTTTCAATTTGAGTTTAACTTTTTTTTGCATAAAATTTAATATATAAGTGTCTTCTCTTAAGAATATTGTAACTTCAAATAAATTTTCCAGCTTCATTACATGTTTTTTAGGGTTGGATTTTTGTCTCAATTTTAATCCAAGCTTCATATCCCAGTATAAGTATTAGTGGACTCCTGTTCATATGTAGAGCAAGTTTTGAATAGATTAGGAATATTCTGATGGTATTCAAAAAGAGAAGAATGCTTTTTGGTCGTTGGTACATGGCCAGAAATTTAACTTCGAGGCAAATTATGACATACTCTTCTTTAAACATAGCTTAGGCTGAGACTTATAAGACAAAGTATATTATTTTGTGGGTGAATTGTTTGGTTGATAAGAGTAATAAGATTTATTGATATTGTAGTACTCAAATTGGAATTATGTCAATGAATAACCCGATACTTGGAAAGATTAATTCATTCACAATGTTGTGGATATATTCATGCTTTATTTTGCATATGAGCAGAGATTTATATTTTTGCACAGGGTGTATAATATAAATAAGGCGAAAATATAAGTGTGACAAATGGGCATAATTAAGAAATTTTATTACTAGTAAGGCTTGTGGTTGTAATTTGAATTGAAAAATAAATTTGTTTATGCATATTGCATTTACATTCATATTATTTTCTACTCATGAATATGAATTTATACTAATGGATCATTGGAAAATAATATGTTAAAAAAATCTTTTAGTTGATATAAAATAGTAATTTTGGCTCTGGTTCAGCACCGAGTAGCACTATTAACAAATATAATGATAGCCATTGGCATAAAAAGATTTTGAGGTCATAGTAGAGCATATCATGGGGTGCATCACCAACTAAGATCATCTTAGGGAAATATCACATAAGCATAAGGTCAAGACAGAAGATGTGGATTATCGGCTAGAGGGAGTAGGGCCAACCTAGATGCGACAGGGTTTCATAGACACCTTTAGATTTGCAGGATGTCATGGTTCTTATCTTGAGTTTCTTAAAGGTATAACTCTAACAAGAGTTGTAACTGTCACTCTTAATGGATTACATGCTAGATTTAAGGTTCATCCTTTAAAGCAAGAACTAGTTAAGGATTATTAGACTTTTGAGGCACATCTTGCTTCTGATGTGGCTCCACATATTATTGTTTTCCTATTTGATTTGCCGCTAGACAAGTTATGGTTTATCCAGTGATGTCAATTGAGGAGCAAACCTGTTTAATAGGTTTTTTAGGATAGGTCTTTCAAGATTTATTGTTTCACCTGATGAGAATGCTTATGTGTTTATTGGTGAGTTGTTAGGAGATTTTGTATAAACTAAGTTAGGTTGAATCTCAAGGTACAGATTACACTACTTTCCAAATGGTAGGACCAATAAAGTAATTTAGATGTCTTATCTTGATCGCATACCAGCTTAGTTGCCTCTTATAACATGAGCTTAATTTGGCTTCCTTTCTATGAAAGAATATGCTTCATAGTATGAGGGATAGTACATCCCAATTTGAGGATCTTAAGTAACCATCAGGTTCCAAACATTGGCTACAAATATTTTATTGAGTATACCTACATAAGAGGAGTAGGTTACAAAGTTAAAAGGATTGATTACTTTTCTTTATTTGGCTACTAGGTAGATAGTGGCTACTAGTGGTACTATTGAGTAGGTGTTTTATCATTCTAAGAGTATTAAGGATATTAGTATTTGTGCCTCCAGAGGCAACATTAATAGTATTTGTAGATATGGTGGTTTTAGTAGTTCATCTTCTTGAGGCAGAGACTTTTCAGGTAGGGGTCATAATTTTCAGCATAGCTAACAAGTTCAAGTGGCCTTATAAAATTCTAAGGGTGGATATTCTAGGAATATTAGTCATAGCATCCAAAGTTCATGAAATAGACACTCTAGTTCATTATTTCTATTTATTTATCCGATTAACAATGGTGGATAATTTAATTATGAAGAGGTCATCCATTTTACTAAAGCATATGCCAGGTGCATGTAAGGCAGACATCATATTGTTCTGAAGTTTAGACTTACTGTGCACCATTAGCACCAATTAGACAAGGTTTATAGAGTTGCAGAGGTGGTTCTGATCTTGATAGGGTAAAGCTTAGGAAGATCATTGAATTGGTCATGCTTGTACACAGCTTGGGGCGAATATGGACATTGCTCTATTTTTTAGCAAACCACGAAACCTTGTATGAAGAGATTATAGTTAATATTTTCTATTTTTCATCAGCCAATTTTTGTATCATTTGATCAAGGATTTACTATTTGTATGTTTCTGTCTATTTTACTATGCATCTAGCTATGACGTTTTATTCCCTAACAATACCCATTCATGTTTGTACTCTTGTAGGTGATTTATTAGTTGTGGATTAAGTCTATCAATCCAAATTTGTGACTTATTTAGGGTACGCCATTTGGATGGATCTAATTATTATTTATATGGTGCACTTTAATCTGATTTTAGGTATGAATCAATTGTCTCCTTATCATGTTGTCTTGGATTGTCATGCCAAGATTGTTACTTTATTATGATTGGTACTCCTCATTGTTGAAGGGTACTGTTATCCATGCATCAAATAAGGATATTTCATTCTTGAAAGCAAAAAATATGGTGAAGAAAAGGTATTTGTCATACCTAGAACATATTTAGGATCTTAGTGTTGATACTCCCTCTCTTAAGTCAGTTTCTATTGTAAAGAGTTCATTGAGGTTGTTCCAATGGACATGATAGGTATTCTAAAAGACTGTGACATCGAATTTGAGATTGATCTAAAGCCAAACACTCAATGTGATGACCCACCAGGTCATTTTCTCAATTTCCATGCATTTGAAAGCCTAAATCCTAGATAGAGAAACCTAGTACTAACATCAACCAATATGGTTGTTACCACCATTTGTGGGGTCATCACATCAAAGTAATTCCCTCAATTACCATCTTATAACAACCTTAAACCTATAACCCAAACACAACATCAATCCCAAAAGAAACCCAATATGCTAATATCTTTAAACTAAAACCTCTAACCCCATCAGTATCTAGTGTACTACCAAAGCCTGTTGTCATGTTAGATAGTGAACCTAATACCACTTGGAAGAAATCCAAAGATAGATGAATTATTATTTAGGAGAATCTACAATATGCTATTGTAGAAAAGGATTTGCATGGAAAACCAGACATTGAGAAATTAAGGAAAAATATTCTGGGGCAATGTGGAATCAAGAATGAATGCAGTCTAGGTGTCTTGGATTCGAAGCATATTAGTTTAGAGGACAATGTACATATGCTCTCTAAATAAACATTTTATGTAAAGTCTAAAGAAATGTATTGGCCAATGAAGTTAAATGGGATCCATGGTTTTAACCAGATGTTGAAACAACGGTACGAGTAGTGTGGATCTCATTCCTAAAATTACCATTAATTTTTTTTGCCAAAGAGGCAATTTTTTCTATTGCTGCTATAGTAGGAAAACCACTCATAGTAGGTATACCAATGAGGAATAAAATGAGGCCTAGCTATGCTACAACTAAAATTGAAGTTTACTTGGTGCAAAAGTTACCTCAAAGGGTGTGGATCAATAAGAAAGATGATATAAAATGGGAGATCAAATCGAAATAGATAATGATTCGATGTGATTACATGCTAAAGTACTAAGTTTCTTACAAGGTCATGATGAGGGGAGTTGTTGGACTATTCATCCAGAATTATTTGAGTCAATGAAAGAGGATGAGTACAATGTGAAAGGGATTAAAGAGAATAGGAAGACAACCTCTGGGACCAACTAACCAAAGAAAAGTGCTATCTAGTAGACATGTAGTTCAAAACAATCAGTACAAGCAGGAATGGATGATCGGAAGGAGAAATAAGTACATAAAGGAAAAGTATGGATACATTCAAAGAGAAATTGAACACAAAGATGAGAATCCTTTTGAGGCACTTAAGAATGGGGAATAAGAAATGTAGAACATTAAGCAATATTATACGATTCTCTAGTTAAAGAGAATATAAAAGAATAGTAGGAAACAGATGCAAAGAGTATGTAGAGTCAAGGAAAGATAAAAAGAAAGATGATATAGAATCTACACAATCTAAGAGGCATTTACAGGAGACATATGATCCACACTCTAAGACAAAAGATCAACATAAGACAAATAATAAGGGTGTATAAACAAAAATAGGTCGTGGTAGAACACTTGAAAGTATATAATATTAAAGAACAATGTCAAAAAATAGAGGAAGGTAGAATAGATATGTCAGAAGTGGACATGAATGGTGATTAATCCCCTTACGAAAATACAGCAAATTAAGGATAACAATTCAAAGATGATGTAGAAGAGAACTACATAAATTTATTAGCTCATGCAAATTCAAGACAAACAAGAAGTACAGTTGTAAAAAATAATAAGATCTAATGAATGCACTAATATGGAAAATAAGGTCAGCGATCACGCAAAAGGAATTCACTAGACTTGTTAATATGTAGAGGTGGTACCATTTTGACTTTGTGGGACTCATGGAGACATTCCAAGACATACAAAAGTTAAGAGCCTACAGGAAGAAACTAAGGCTTAAACATGCATTCGCTAATATGAATGGAAAGATTTGGGATTTTATAGGTTAAATTATGAGGATTGATGTCTTGAGGGATGAGGAACAACAACTTACTCTTAAGGTTTATAATCAAAATCAATATCTGGAAGTTATTATTTCACTAGCATATGCTAAATTTACTAAAGAGGAAATACTACACATATGGGATCTCTGTATGTTTTATAATGACTATCGAATACCCTAATTAGTTAATATGAGGAGATTTCAATATGATCACAAATGAGGAAAAAAAACTAGGGGGTTTGCCAGTTACAAAAATGGACGCAATAGGCTTTAACTATTGCATGAATATGTGTGATCTTGTATACATAGAATTCAATGATAGTAATTTTACTTGGCAGAATAGAAGAATAGATGAGGATTATATTTTTAAGAGGCTAGAAAGGGTGATGTGTAATATGTTAGTAAAACCTAAATACCCTGTGTTGGATGTGGAACACTTAGTAGAGTGCGATTCAGCTCATGCGCCCCTACTTATCCCTCTAAAGAAGAGTACAAAAAAAGTAACTGTGTGTTTTAGATTCTTGAATTTCTAGTTGAAAGAAGATTTATTTATGGAGGTAGTCAAGAAAAATTAGCAGGCAAACTTTGGAGAAAATCCTTTTAATTCGTACCAATTTAAGATAAAGAAAGTTAAGAAGGCTCTCATTCAATGATTCAAGACATTTGGTAATTATCTTAGGAAATAGCAACACTTGAGGAGATAATAAAAGTACAGGAAATCCAATTTGAAGTAAACCCCTCAGGTGTAAACAAGGAAGGATCGTATGAAGCCTAGGCTAGATTGAATAAAACCTTCATAAGGAGGAAAAATTTTGGAAACAAAAAGCAGGAATGGAGTGGTTTAAAGGTGGGTAAGCAAATAAAAAATTCTTCCACACTAAAGTCCATGGGAGAAGGAGTAGATTAAAGGTAAATAAGATACAAATTGATAAAGGAGAATGGATAGAGTAACAAGATGAGATTACGGAAGATGCAGTGAAGTTCTACAAAGAGGAATTTTAGAAACAACTAGATAATGTCAATTTTTACATGTTTGGTAATTCCTACTATAATCAGCATCAAATGAATAATGAATTACAATGAATGAAAACAAAGGAGAAGGTCTATAGAGTTGTCATGGGATAATTAGAAATAGCACTAGTGGGCCAAATGGTATGACATGAGAATTTTATTCGGGAACTTGGGAGATAATAGGGGATTATGGGCATAATATTTTCCAGGCTTTCTTTTGTGGAGAAAAATTTCCTAGATTTACAACTCATACACATTTAGTTCAGTTTTCAAAAAGTGATGGTGAATACTTTATCAGATCTAAGGCTTATATCACTTAGTGACTTTTTTAATAAAATATTCTCAAAGATAATTCATAAAAAAATAAAAATATTACTTCTACAGACATATCTACTGAATAGGCTAGTTTTGTACAAGGAAGGACCATGACTAAGAATGTTCTGCTTGCATAGGAAATCATTACCGAAATAAGGAAGAGGGGTAAACCTCCTCTTTGGTAACTAAATTGGACATGACGAAAACTTAACATCGGGTGGAATGAATATTTTTTCATTAAAGTACTAAGGAAAATTTGCTTCAGTGAGGGAGTTATTAATATGGTGTAAACACAGATTGGAAACAATTGGTACTCAATATTATTGAATGGATATCTTAAAGGTTTTATCAGTTCATCATGAGGTCTAAAATAAGGGATCTAATCTCTCCCACTCTTTTTATTCTAGCAGCAAAGGTAATGTCTAGAGCACTTAACTCTTTGATGAAGAAAAAGGAGTTCAAAAAGTTTGAGATGCCAAGAGAAAGTCCCACATTAAATCTATTTAGCCTTTGCAGATGATAATATAATATTGTGAAAAACAGAAACTGAAATAATAAAAATTGTAGATTACACATTGGAAAGGTATGAAAAATATCTAGATAGAAAATCAATAAGGAGAAGAGTGTTATTTATGTCTATCACTGTCACGACCCAAAAACAAATGGTCATGATGGAACTTGTCATGAAAAGCTTTGGCAAGTAAGTCTATCAACCAAACTGAAATGACAAATGATCATGACAAAACATGTCATGACAAGCTTTGGCAAGTAAGTCTATCACTCAAACTGATATGATGAGGGAAATCCATGCCGAAACCCAAGACAAGGCTTCTAGAGTGAAACTAAGCCACAAAAACATGATAAAAGTAGAAATATAATCAAGGATACCATACCCAATACCAAAACCTGGTGTTAAGTATAAGAACCACTAATACAACTCAAATTTTGAATATACGTAGGATATCAAAAAAGAACAAACTCTGTCCCTGAGTACAATAAGACATAGTCAAGATAAAAAAGGAAATGGACAACTGTAGATGCAGAAATCAACCACTACCTCAAACAGACTCTACATGTTGCCTGAATCAGCTATCCATGTGGTGCACTCGTAACTGGACCTGCACCGAAAGGGCGTAGTTGGGATGAGTATGGTCCATTTGTACTAAATAGGTATCATAGGCCGACTGAGTAAAGTAGAAAGTAAAGCATTCAAACATAAACTATAGGCACGTCACCTGCAATCAAAAAATATCCCAAATAATAAACCACATCTCTCCACTAATAGTTCTACAATATATACATGTAACAAATACAGGTACAAGAAGAAAACACCAAAATATAAGAATAACAGGTACAAGTGGGGAAATGAATACAAATAGGAATATATCATATAAAGAACAAAAATAAAACATAAAATAAGCTCAATATATATATGGGGTGCATTGAAGATGATAATGATGATTGTGATGATGCATGAGGCCGTCACACAATTTCCGTATTCACCTTCCAAGCTATGCACCCAGGAAGGTCCCATGGGAGGTTCATCAACCGACATCTACCAAGATTAGCTCCCAGGTAGGATCCATGGGGGTTTTTAAACACATATACAACCAATATCCATAACTCTAATCCAACACATACATCGATAGAGGTGTTTTATAGATATCACATTTTGACAACTCCCAAGCACACACACACAAGTGTACGTGGTCTACCAAGTTGTAAAGTGGCCTTCAAGAAAGCTAAGTATCAATCCCATGGGGTCATGATATAACAATGATACAATTATAGCTAAAATTCTAAGATTAATTTGATGCAAAGGTAACCAAAAAGAGTTTGGAAAATAGTAATAGCAAGTAAAGTAGACAATGCGTAAAGTAGAGATATTGAAACAATCAATAGGAGAAAACCCAGGGTTAAAGCACTTTGGACAAGCATACTATGTTATTGAACTTCATTCGTTAACTTTCTTATCTTAGTTGTTGATTCATAAGGTTAATTTCACGATCATGGTTTCCCAGACTCTAATCCTTTACCTAAGTTGCACCTTACAACTACATCATTGAACGGGGATGCAATAATTCAATTAACTTCTTTAAGCTATCATCATTTGATTGAATCAAGTATGGAATCTAACTACATCCCTATCCTAGATATTAATTCAAATTCCCTATTTTTTAAAGAAATAAGAACCATACTTTATTTATTCTCATCTTCTATCTCTCTATTCCCTCTCCCGGGATCAAAAAGTTGACAATCGATGTATTCTAAGTGTGATAAATTCTTAAAATAATTAAATGAAGAATAAACAAACAACAAACAATGATAAAAGAATAAAACTAACTTAATTCAAAACAATAGTACTCATGTTATTGGCTTCAACCCCGAAAAGAGTGAGTTTTGCCATGCATAGTCATAATCGTAGTTACGAGATTGTACTTAACAACTAATATCATGAATGAACTAAATTAAAATAATAAAAAACTAAAGATGAAGTTGTAGAAGCCCCTTAATCTTAAAAATATGTCCAAAGATATGTAAAAAACGTGCACAATTTTTAATATATAGCACAAGGTAAGCCAATGTCGGGTAGGAGTTGGAAACGTCCAAAAATTGAGCCTGGGAGTAGAGGGGGTGCTGCCCTAGGTTGAACCCGGCTCCAGCCAAGGTTTAGCCTACTGTAGATCACCTCCTAAGGTAAGGATGTGCGGGCTTTATAGCCCCGTTATGTCTAGGGATCCGTGGGCTCATCGCCTTGCTCCCATGGAAGTTGCTTCCATGGATTTGGTTAAGTGTTGGTCCTTTAATCTTTCATCCTTTAAATTGTGGTGTATTTTCAATAGATTTCCTCCCTTTATATCATCATAGTATCACCATATTTAGCTCACAAATCTTCCTACACAATTACACACCATAAATTAGTAATGAAAGCAACACAATATCCATGCGATGAATCAAAAACACAAGCTAAGACTAGGCTAATTCGCATTGATTTTTAACTTTATGTTCCGACTCTTAAATTAATCAAATTGAACCTTGCACATTACCAATAAGTTATAGCACTCATAATCACACATTTAACCATAAGGAACTCACTATAAATTATAGAATCCTTTGAAACCAACTAGACAAGTACCTAGCTCAAAATAGTAGAACTAGTTTTCTCGATTGAACTCTAAATGACTAAATTTAGTACAAACTTGTTTGAAACCACTTTGAACCATTGTAAAAACATACTTGAACACTTATATGCACATTTATCTCAATATCAACCCATATAGCATATGGATCATCCTGAAAACAAGGCTAAAAAGACTAGAGTAGTGACATTAGAATGCATAAATACACCCAGCATCACATTTTCCGTAAGAAAAAGCCATAATTTTCATGGTGGTACCAATGTTTCGTCAATGATTATGATATGAGGATGCAATGCTCATAACTAACCAAAATAAGAGTTTCCAATATCCAACCAATATATCAAACATGTGAGCCAAAACCCACTCAAGTCAACCAACTATCCATGATTCGATATAGTTCATACACCATCAAGAGAAATATTCATTGAAAAGGTCATTGATACCACATAACTCCCAAAATATAGGGTTTTTCCACCAAAAAAAGTACAATTAAAAATACATATATCAATATCAGACCAACACAATCACACAAGACCCTACACGGTCGTACATAGTAAATAATGTCTCAAAACCATCAAATATTATCCACATAAGCCCCTAAAGGGGCATCTAAATCACTTAATCACATTTTCTTTGACACAACCCCATATCCATGACATGATTTTACATTATTATTAACTACCCAACCCAGTCTAAAGAAAGTTAAGCCATAACCTACCTCGAGTGTGAAACACAAAACAAATAAGATTTTATCATAGAGATTTCACCTTACACACGAAGTCAGTATCATGAAAAATATACAAATATAGAATCTATGCGTCAAAAGAAAACCAACGATACCCATATTGCACTTTCTGAATTGGGATCAAAATGGACCCCTAAATTGAGTTTTCGAAAAAGGGTAAAATAAGAATTTTAATCCAAATATATATTTCTCAAGATTAAAGGAACCCATAAGAGAAAACTCAAGTAAAAATGGGTTGAAATTGGGGTTTAAATCGAAGAAAATGCTAATTTGGCCCTTACATTTCAAAATCTCCAATTTTCAACTTTAAATCTAAGTTTTAAACAAGATTTGGAAGATAAAAAATAATTGAAAAATGGATTTGGAGCTTACCCAAGCTTAGAAATGGAAGAAAATGCCAAAAAAGATCTCGTAAACGATCAGGTGTCGCTTAAGCGACAGGCCATCGCTTAAGAAAGTCTGGTGTCACTTAGGCAACACTTTGGTTGTCAGGAAAAGTCGCTTAAGTGACCAAAGCATTGCTTAATCAAGTGCACTAGTTGATTGGTGTACTAGCTAGAGACTTGGAGAATTTCAAGTCTCTGCGGACCCATCGAAATTCACCCAAAATCTCGAGAACCCAAAAAAAATGCTACTAGACTAAATTTGACACTCCAGTCTCACTAGTGATGTCAATTTTTGAAAAAACATCATTTTTATAAAATTGACCCCCGAAACCCAATTTTAAAACTTTTCTAACCAAGGGTCAAAATGAGTAATAAAATTCGTAAAACCACATCAACTATTTCACCAACCTAAAATGGATGTTTCGAATCAGTTAGGGCAGTCCGTTTTGCCATCCAATGCACGAATCAAAAGAGGTTGATAGAAGTAATCTAATAAGCTTTTAAACCACCAAAAACCACAATCTCACACAAATCACACCAAAATGCATTGGGAACTGTGACAATCTTTCCACACCCCATAAATACCAAAATGTAACCAAGGGAGGGGTAAAATGGTCAAATCACATAGAAATAATATTTGACACAGATCACCAAAAAGTTAGGTCATTACATCATCCACCACTAAGAACTTAGTTCATCCTCGAACTAAGGGCAAAAGAAATACCTAAATCTGCAAAAAACTTGGGGATAACTATTATGTATATTAGACTCGACCTCCCAAGTAGACTTATCGATAGGTTGATGCCTCCACTAGACCTTAACCATAGTGATAACTCTAGAAAATAATCGTCTGACATTCTTGGCTAGAGTGGAGAGAGGCTTCTCCAATAAAGACAATCGCTCATCTAACTAGACTAAATCCTAATGAATGACACTAGACTCATCTGGAATGTAATGTTGAAGCATTAAAACATGAAAAACATGATAAATGACTTACAAATATGGAGGTATTTCAAACTCTTAAGCCACTTCCCCAATAGTCCGAAGGATATCAAAAGGTTCAATTTACTTGGGGATAAGCTTGTCCCTCTTCCAAAACCTCATCACGCCCTTCATGGCGACACACGAAGAAAGACAACATCACCAGCACTGAATCTTAAAGCCTGAAGTCTATGATCCTCATAACACTTCTCTCTAGTATAAGTCACTCAAAGTCTATCCTAAATGATTCAAACTCTGTCCAAAGACTCACTAAGCAAGTCTGTACCTCAAGGTCTAATCTTCAAAATATCAAAGAAACTAATTAGAGAGTGATAACGCCTACCATACAAAGCCTACTAATGAGCCATCTCATTATTAGAATGGTAGCTATTATTGTACGCAAACTGTGCCATAGCTAGATGTTTCTCCCACTGACCACCAAAGTGAATCACACAAGCATGGAACATATCATCCAAAACTTAAATACTCCACTTCAACTGACCCATGGTTTGGGTGAAATTTTATACTAAGATTAAGGCGAGTACCTATCTCATCTTAAAGTTCTTCCAAAAGTGAGACTTGAACACTAAGCCTTGATACAAAATGATAGATACCGACACACCATGAAGATAAATTATCTCATAAATATAGATACATGCAAACCTCTTAGCACTAAAAGAGACCTGAATTAAAATTAAATGAGCAAATTTTGTTAATCAATCAATGATGACCCAAACACTATCAGAACCACGAAAAGTACTAGAAAACCCATTCATGAAGTCCATACGGATTTGTTCCTATTTTTACTCGGTAATAGGTAACCTATGAAGAAAACCACCATGTTTCAAATGCTTTTCCTTCACCAACTAGAAACATAGGAACCGTGCTACAGAATTCTATATTTTTCCTTATGCCACTCCACCAGTATTAATTTCTCAAATCACAATACATATTAGTCACTCCTATATGGATGAAATACTTGGAATGATGAGCCTCCTCCAAAATCATTCTAATCTAATCACCCACTCTCTACAGACAAACTACGACACCAATCCTTAAGAAACCATATGGATCAAGTGAGGCTTCTTTAGCCTCAGATCTCAACACTTTATCCCAAATCACTCTTAACGCAACATCATAAAATTTAGGACCCAGAATATATTCCATAAGAAAGACCTAGCTGTTAAATATCAAAAGACACCCAAATGTTGAAACATCAAGCCTAACTATGTTTTTAGCTAAAGACAAAACCCCCAAGGCCAAATGCATCTCCTAAGTCAAAAGATGTGCCATGCTACCCATGTTAGTCAACTTTCAGCTCAAGATATTTGTAACCACATTAGCCTTTCTTGTATGGTAGAAAATAGTCAATTCTTAGTCCTTAAGAAACTCAAACCAATAACGTTGCCTCATATTAAGATCTCGCCGAGTGAAGAAATATTGAAGGCTACGACGATCCCAGAAAATCTCACAACAAACTCAATATAAGTAGTGCCTCTACAACTTTTAAGCAAATACACAGGTGCACAACTTCAAATCATGGGTAGGGTAATTTCTCTTATGTGAATTTAACGGACGAAAAGCATAGGCAATTACCTTACTCTTCTACATCAACACAACACTGAACACAACACTCTAAGCATCACAAAAGATGGTAAAACCCACAACCTCATTAGGTAAAGTTAAGATAGGAGCTGAAGTCAATGAATCCTTAAGATTTTGAAAGCTTGCCTCATAAGCATCAAACTACTGAAAGGAAATATTCTTCTAAGTCATCTTGGTAATTGGAGCTGCAATAGATGAAAACT
Source organism: Capsicum baccatum var. pendulum (assembly GCA_030864225.1). NCBI lineage: Eukaryota > Viridiplantae > Streptophyta > Magnoliopsida > Solanales > Solanaceae > Capsicum > Capsicum baccatum. Next base: position 172,110,075 of record CM061560.1, read on the forward strand.
CCTCAACAATGCACCGATAGTAGCCTGCTAAACCAATAAAACTCTAAATCTCGGTAGGATAAGTAGCCTATCCCAATCACGAACCATTCTTATTTTGGCCAGATTGGCCATAATACTATCCCTGGTTACCTCATGACCTAAAAAAGAAATGGACTCCAGCAAAGTTTCATACTTGGAGAACTTCGCATACAACTTCTCATCCCTCAACTCTAAAGCACAATCCAGAAATGCTTTTTATGATCGATCTCACTCTTGGAATAACCAAGATATCATATATTAATACAATGACAATAGAGTTGAGATTCGATTAAAATACCCAGTTCATCAACTCAATAAAAGTGGCTAGGGCATTGGTCAATTTAATGCACATGACCATGAACTCATAATGACCGTACTGAGATCGAAAGGCTGTCTTTGGAATATCTAAAGACTAATACTCAACTGATGATACCTGACTCTCAAATCAATCTTTGAAATGCCAAAACACCTTAAAGCTGATAAAAAATCATCTCTACAAGAAAGAGGATACTTATTCTTAACTGTCACCTTTTCAACTGTTAATAATCAATACATATATGCATAGACCCATCCTTGTTCTTTACAAATAACACGGGCACACCCTAAGGTGATATATTAGGTCGAATAAATCACTTTTCCAATAACTCCTGAAGTTGATCCTTTAATTTCTTTAAAACTATTGGGGCCATCATATTTGGTGCCTGGTTCAACATTAACAGTGAAGTATATATCACAATTCGAAGGTATACCAGGCAAATACATAATAAAAATATCCATGAACTAATGAACAACACGATTATAATCCAAAGAAGGAGGGGAACCAATATTTCTATCACAAATATGGGACAAATAAGACAAATACCCATCTCGACCAAACGATTAGCCTGAATAAAAGATATAACTCTTTGGACCTAAATAAAGAACAGCCTTCCAAGCTATCCTTGACACACTCGGTGAAACTAAGGTCACAATTTTAACATAATAGTCTGGGATAGGATGATAAGGATCTAACCAACCTATACCCAAGATGACATCAAAATCTACCATATCTAAGTCATAGCTAGCTAAAGAAAAACATTTAATCCCTTCACAAACTTTTGAATCTTTTTTAACTCAGTGGTAATATTGATAAAAGAATATCTAGACAAGGAATGGAAATATGCCTCATACTCTGCGATGTTTATGGAGCCCTGCTGCAGGTAATTGAACTTATCTTTAAGCTCCTACCAAAAAAGGCCTTTGCAAACTGATCCTAAGTTATCTTTGGCGATCTAAGAGGTCGATAACCAATAAGTGACCACAATCTCTAGTTGCATTTGTCAACTAATAATTAATATAAGAAACCCCATACGACTTAATAAAACCAAGGTTATGCAATTTCTCATGATAATTATTAATAACTCATAGACATTCTCAACTACAACACTTATGAGCTTAAGAGGACCCAAATAATTGAACCTCTCAAACCTTTTTCGATCTACAGAAAACCTAACTGTACTCACAACAATAGGAGGCACAATAAATTTGAATAGATAAGAACATATCTGAGGAGACATAATAGAATAAAGCTAAACTCCAGATGTCAAAGTCTATGGACTACCATGAGAAGATGTCACTACAATAGGTGGATCCATATGTAGAACTAGAGAAACACCATAATCAGACTGTGGCATAGATGGAGATATAATACTCAGAGTTAGAGAACACCAGGTTCACCCTTAGGAGCACCCTCTAAATAGGTCAATAATTGAATCAACAACCCATCCAAGACAGGGGAAGAAGAACTCTACGAGATCGAAGTAGGCCTCATAACTCTTACATACTTAACCTAAGGCTGAAAGGAGAGCCCTCTAGTACTATCTATGGATGGGGAAAATCCTCATACCCAACCTCTACCTCGAGCTTGACCACAACTCGCAACTCTCTCCCTAGACTAGGCTCTCTTCTTAGATAATGGATCTATATCTCTAACCTTCTTGGATCTTGTCCACACCTGTGGAGGAAAGAGTAAAATATACCTTATAACATAAGGTATGAAATATCCGCACGATGAGGAGAAAAATAAGGAAATTTTCCTAAGGACATCACAAAGCTTCTCATTTATAGATACAAATATCTATGTACCAATCTTTGAGATTTTATTAGACATCCCTCTCTTATAATATTAACACCAATAAACCTAGCTCAGATACCAATTTTTCATGATGCCAAAACCAAGGGTTATGATGATACTCGTCGTGGAAATCCTTGCCAAGTAGTCCTATCACCCAATTGATATAACGATGGAAATCAATACTAAAACCCAAGACAAGGCTTTTAGAGCAAATTTGAGCCACACAAATATGATAATTGCAAAAATATAATCAATGATACAAAACTAAATCCCCAATTCCGGTGTCATAGTGTAAGAACCACTAATACAACTTAAAGTCAGAATATACATATGATATCAAAAAGACACAAACTCTATCTATGAGTACAACAAGATACAGTCAACATAAGAAAAGTTAGTTGTCCAATTTTGATGCATAGATAAATTGCTACCTCAAATAGACTCCAAATATTACCTGAATCATCTATTCGTATGGTGCACTAAAACCAGTATCCTTACCAAAATGACACACTAGGGATAAGTACGATCCATTTTTACTCAGTGGGTATCATAGGCCAACTGATTAAAGTAAAAAGTAAAGAATATAAAGACAAACTATGGGCATGTTACCTACTATTAAGAAAATCACAAAGGTATCCCAAACCGTCTCCACTATTATTTTTACTATATACACATGTAAAAATTATATTTACAAGAAAAAACATTAATGTACACGTTAATAGGTATATGTAAGGAAAGGAATATAAATAGGTAGATATCACATCAAGAATGGAAATAAAACATAGAATCAACTCAATATATTTGCATGGGGTGACATTAAGATGATTATGATTATATTCATGAGGTCATCGCACTACCTTCATATACACCTATAAAGCTCTACTCCCAGGTAGGACCCATGGGAAGTTAGTCAATCCATACATACCAAAATCTGCTCCCAAGTAGGACCCATGGGGGAGGGGGGTTTGTCAATTAATATACAACCAATCTCCAATACCGATATACATAACTCCTCTCTGACATATACATATCGATGGTGTTTTTTTAAAATATGTCGCATTGTCTGTCAAAAAATCTAGTATTTCCATTATTTCCATGGTGGTATCAATATTTCATGAATGAGTTTGATATGAGAATGTAATGCTCACAACCAACCAAAATAAGAGTTTCCGATATTTAACCAATATATAAACCATGTGAGCCAAAATCCACTCAAGTAAACCAACAATCCATGATTCAATATAGTTCATAAACCATCATGAAAAATATCATGGAAAAAGGAATTGATACCACATAAATCCTAAAATATAGGATTTTCCAAAAAAAAAAGTATAACCAAAAATACATATATCAATATCAGGCCAAAAGAATTCACACAAGACCTCACACGATCACAAAAAAAAAATAATGTCTCAAAACCACCTAATATTATCCACATAGGACCCACATGGTTACTTTAATCACCTAAACACATTTTCCATGATAAAACCCCATCCCAATGACATGCTTTTACATTATTATTACCTACCTAATCCAGTCAAAAGAAAGTTAAGGCAAAACCTACCTTGAGTGTCAAATCTAGAATAAATGAACCTTTATTACAAAGGTTTAACCTCACATATGGACTTGAAATTAGATAAAATATAAAAATATTGAATCTATGCATCAAAAAAGCCTATGATACCCATATCAGCCATTCTTAATCGGGTCAAAATGGGCCCTTAAACAATTTTTCAAAAAAGAAGGGAAAAACAAGAATATTAGTTCAAAACCATATTTTACGATATTAAAGGAACCCATAGGAGAAAACCCAAGTGAAAATTGGTTAAAATTGAGGTTTAAATCAAAGAAAATGCTAATTTGGGACTTTTGGGCCAAATTCCCAATTTTCAACTTTAAATTCGAGTTTTAAATAAGATTTGGATGATCAAACTCAAAGAAAAATAATTGAAATAGGGATTTGGAGCTTACCTAAGTATAGAGATGAAAGAAAATGCCCAAAAATTCAAAACCCAAGCTCCAAGTATTAAAAATGGTGTAAATATCTTGAAAATAAGGGTTCATATACCCAGGCATAGGCTAAGTGACTACCGGGACACCTAAGTGGCCATCACTTAAGTGACCAAGCGTCTCTTTAGCGAAGCACACCTCATCACATAAGCGACATTGGTTATCTCTTATGCAATAAACGTCTGACATGTTAGTGTCTTTAAGAGAAGCTGATGTTACTTTAGTGACACTTTGACTGCAAGGCCAATCTAATCATCCCCACACCTTAGAAATACATAGATACAACCATGAGGAGGGGTAAAATAGTCAAATCACATAAAAATAAATATTTTATACAAATTATCAAAAAATTAGGTTATTACAATCATTGTGATTTTCGAAGGGATATTGTACTTACTGGTAGCAATTGGTATATTAAGGAAAGAGTTTACTTTTACTTATTAGTATGTCCAATATTTTACAAGGGGAATAAAAGAAGTTATTACAAATAGATGATTCAAAGGATAAGTTCTAAGTTGCAGACAAGGAAAGGGAAGTTGTTATCTTAAGGGAGAAGTTCAATACTGATCAAGCATGTTCTTTAGAGTATTCCTATTCACTATTTATTAATGATAAATCCTCCCCTCAATGTGTTAAACCAAATTTAGCAGATGATGCCATAGGTTTTTTGGTTTGGTTGTATGGAAGGGAGAGGTAGGCATTAGATAAAATGGAAAAACTTACGTCTACCATTAGATTAGGGTGTCCTAGGATTTAGATTACTAAAACATATTTCGATTGTACTGTTCTATAATTTATGTTCGAATTTTAAAACCATGCAATCCATCTAGAGTGAGTACATAAATAATAAATATTGTAGAAAGATTAAATATAATTTGGTGATGTAGAAACAAATATGTGGTGGGTCTTAAGATTGGAAGAAGATTTTAAAAGACAAAGACTAAATTGAGAACCAAATTTTGGGGAACACAAAAAGAAAATCAACAATGGTGTATTATGACAATTGGACAGATTTGGGGGACCTTTATATTTACACAGGAGAATGTTGACACCCAATTTTATCCTTCTTTTCTACAAATTCAATCTCTTAATATAACGCCCTGAATCTGGTACCCAAATTATTACACGGTGCTTATGACCCCGAAAGACCATAAGCAAACCCATGACTGATATCTGTAATAGAGCATGAAATAATATACTATCAACATGCTGAATATAAGCTGTAAGGCCATAATTTTTAAAACTAAAATAATATTGAATATAAAATAATGTCTCTAATGGGGTATATACCAAAATTGAAATAAACTATCTGAAACATGTTGTAGTCTGAAAGCCTATAAACTATCTGAAATCTATGGAGTTGATGGGACGTTTCCCCAACTAACTCTGAAATACTGGAATAATAAAGTAATAACATAATTATGTTATTCTCGAATGATGAGGACTCACTACTAGTCTGGCTACTGAATGTCTGATCTACTAAGGATACTCGGGAACTTGTTCTTCTAAACCTATGGTATAAAACACTATAGCACAAATACATCAGTACATTAAATGTACTGGTATGCAAGTAAGGTAGGCTGAATGCAAAGGGTTCAAATGCATGAACAATGCTAACTGACTGTATAACATGAACATGAGAATACATACATAAGTAAGTGACTGTGACTGAGATCGTGATAACGTTGAATCATAAATATTGATAACGTAGAATTTTTAATATCTGAGTACTAATACTAGGATACTAAATGAGTAAGTCAATTGAGTGATGAGGAACTAATGTCGTATTACTTATAAAGGAATGACTTTTTCTGACAGTTTTGATTATGAAAAACTGGTCTGATTGATTGTATCTGACAGTCCTAAAATGAAAATATTGGTAACATGAATTTAGTATAATTAATATAATATTAACTAGGTAACTGTGTCTGACAATCCTGAAATTTAATGGAAATAGCTCAGTTTCGTACTGTACTGAGTGACTGTATTTGACAATCCTGATTCTATAACTAAAACTATGGGAGAATTCATCTGACCGACATGCCCCTAATGAGATATTATAACTAAGTTGGGGTCCAATCTATAACCCTAATTAGAAGGGTGTCAATACCTTGTCAATGGTAAGGACAAGCTTTAAGTAATTCCTCATATAGCAGGTACTCAAAGGAGAATGGTGGGACCCTTATATAATAGGTTAATACACTTCATCTATCCTCAAAATATCAGGTTTTGATATCTCAACCTATGTTGGCTACATAGTTTGGGAGTGCAAGGACTGCTTCTAAGAATCACACCCTCTAATAACAGGTGAGTTCCCATCCTTGGGCTTCTTTGGTGCTAACTCCTGCTCTTATCTATATAGACACTGAACATAATTAACTGAACTAAACTGGACTAAGTTCATAGAGTTCTATTGACTGACGGAATACTATTGATATTACTAAATTATTGAGATTTCTGAGATTTATCGGGATTACTGAGGTAATTGAATTTTCCTGAGCACATGACTGGATGAATTCTAGTGAACATGGCTTGACTGAGGATATTGTGAAAATATGACACTGTCTCTGGAAACACAACTATGTTGTCGGGTATAAGTTCCCTCAGGACTCGATAACATGAAACTAACAAAACTTGACACTTCTTGAACACATGAACAATATCAAAAATTCATAATATAATAAGTTGGGGATTTCATGAAGTACATGGCTATCATAATCTTGTACATGAAAGGAATGCACATACTCAATGTCATAATTCCATATTCTTGCATCATGAGCATTTCAACAAACGTCTACATTACACATCAATAGCATGGGCGTAATTTGAACAGAAGAGTAAAACATGAATCCATCACTTAAGTCACAATTGAGCTATATTACATAATTTCTAGTCTCTTAGTAATTTTCTCAAACACTTAGGGTGCATGGCTTAGGGTATGTCATAATTCATCAAATTAGCATGTCAACCAACTAAAATTCATGGTTTTCAACTCACATGCTAACATATTCTTATAAAAACACATACAGAGACAAAATTTGGAATTATACAACAACAACCACATGAACATAATCAAAACATAGCATGAATATCATAATTCATAGTTTAAAACTTGATTCTTGGGCTTCATGGATGAAGGAAATCCATAAATGAACACTTTGCATACCCGAGTTAATGAATTTGGAAGGATTGATGGAGAGTTCTTGTGATTTGAACATTGAATTTTAGAGCTAGTGGTCCTTTTATTGAGAGAAAAGGATTTTTTTCTTGAGAGAAAGTGAGGAAAAGTGAAGTAATATAGTTTTTAGGGAATAATTTTATGGTTAAAGGCTGATCTGGGTCATGGAAAAAGACCCAATTGCCCTTAAAAGGTTTTTATTATTCATCACTGAACACCAGATTTGGGCACCTGGCGTGACATGTCGCTATCGCATTAAGCCACTAGAAATTGTCAACTGGGAACTAGGCTGATAGTGTGATGTGGTGAAATCACGGTACATTACTGGATGAGACCTAGAATCTTACTGCGATGCGTTGATATCACGATGAGACACTGGAAATTGACAACTCTAGATTTGAGTCTTGGCGCGATGCGCCAGAATTGTGGAGGCCCACTGGATTTTGACAATTGCCATTTTGGCATAGTCTGCAATGCATTGATGGCTCAAGTGGCATATTATCTTACTACAATGGCTCTATCTCTTTGCCCAGTGTGAGATTTGGGAGAATTGATATCGATGGAAAGCTTATTTAATTTCCCACACGAAAAAAAAAATCAAAATATTGAAAATTCCACATGCATAAAAGTGGATTCATATCCTAAAGTAAGTCATTAATATTTTTTGAAAGATTTTAAGCTAGGTAGAAGTACGGGGTATTATAATATCTTCCCCTTAGGAAAATTTATCCTCGAATGAGACTGATTGAAATAGGAGAAACAATAAGCGGAAGTACATATTTAACATGAACAACTAAAATATGACTATATAATTTACATTAATAAGATTCATATTGAGCATGCGTATCTGGTGCATGATTTTATGACTGAGCTGAGGCATAACTGCAAACTAAGAGAACTGACTCATGAACTATACCATGTGAACATGACTGAGTCTGTAACGTGTGGCATGGGATGAGTATCGTCAACTAAACTGAGCCATTGAGTTCATGGCATACGACTGAGTCTAGAGCTAGAGGGTCAACCTATGGGTACCCACTACTCCAAAATGGATTCATTACGAGAGGAGAAACTGCAGGGGTTAGGACATGATATCTCGGGGTAATAAAGCATCTCCCCCTTGGGATATTATATCCCTCAAAGAATACTGAGTTGACTGAGATACTTTGAAAAACAAAGATGATGCACAGCGCACCTACGAACTAAATCGTGACTGAATATATGAGATTTGAAACTGAGACATGATACGTGAACTGAGCTGATAATACAACTACTAGGACTTTCTATCTTTGAGTAGTTACATTTCTAAGATTTTTGATAGTATGACTAGGTGAAAAAATGGGAAACCACACCATACGAACTTGTTGCCTGATTGCTAAAATGAATTACTTGTTGATCGATCCAACTCATACAGAAAACTTATACTTAACTGAAGTTCTTCTTCTTTAACTGAGACTACTGAAAATATTCTACATAAGTGCTGAGAACGAATGCCTAAACATACTAACTTATCTAATTAACTGAATGATTGATAGCTGAATATTAGGTCTATAAAATAGTACTGTACTTAGTCTTTAATAACTAGACAACAACTATAGAGCATTAGGCATAGGACATAAGGACTGACTGAGTGACATAAGATAACTGAGCATGATTTGAGGATACCTGTATTATTTAAGAATGCAACACCAGGAGTACAACACGATTCTAGAATAGTCTTGTAAACTGAGGTACAGCAAGGCTGACAACTTAGTGACTAATAACTGTACGACATGGTCGAGTAAACTCAAAACTGAACTAGGTTACCGATCCAATTACTGGGCTAGGACTGGGATTATAGCTATGATGATAATTGAGACTGTAAATATAACTAAGACTGTAGCTGGGACTTAATACTGGTTTTTGATAACTAAGGTTTGGACTGGTACTGATGTACTAAATTCTGATGGATAAGTAACTGATAACTGAAAGCCATGGTTTTGTAGGACTATTTAAGTCCTTTACTGAATATTGATTACTGAACTGACTTCGTAACTGAGACTCGAGGGATAGAACATCATCCCAATTGATTCACCAAAGGATCTAAACTGAGGGTATATGTGACATAGTCTGAGTTTGGATGATCATTAGGTGTAGAGCATAAATCATGTGGGCTGAACATACTATAAGACACAATATAAGTGCATGCGTCATGAGCTACATGACCAGAGTCTGATATTTCTGTACTCATAGAACATGATTCATAACATTGAGAAAGATAAAACTCCTCATACTAGGAACTTAAAACACACTATTTTTTGGAAAGCCCGTGAATACAAGCTAGATGCATGGAATTATGACGTGAAGCATGGATAAGTATCATGATAGTTGAAGTACAAAACTTTCCATTGAGATAGGAATGGTACAGGAATTATCTTTCCTTACTAATTTCCTACACATACAGGTATTACTACTAGAACCTGAAGGCCTGTTATTCTGAGATATCATAACCGGGCAGTTCCCATATACCTATCGGGCTATTATCATTTTACCTACTTGGGTAGAGACTGAGAAGGTCCTGCTAACATCTAATCTGACCTTAAAGTGGACCGGTATGTAAAGAGTTACAAAATAAAAAAAAGTCCTTGAATCTGAAGAAGTGTGAACATATAATTGTTGTATCTAAAATATACTAGTGGTTGCTTCAGGTGAATTTTCCTAATTTTTTTGGGAATGAAGTGCACAAAGTTTGTTTGGGCGTTTCCCACTTGTGGCACTGGAAATGGCACCCTACTGATTCAGCTGACTGGACTGAGTTAAAGTACGACCTAACTTTGTAGACTGGGTTGAGGACAGTATCGGTCCTTGTGACCTAACCCGCTACCCCTGAAACATACATTAATGACGGATCCACACATACTCTTATGATACTTACCACATTCTTCACAAAGTGGATGAGTGCGAATAATGCTTGCACTATTCTAAGATTTGTAACCTGGCACCCTATTTCTTCTACCATTTTTGAACTTAGAAAGTGAAGCACTGGCTGAGGAAAGAGATGGAAATGAAAACTTCTGGCTATGCTGAGAACGGTTACCATCGTACGACCCCGACTGAGAAAAACTATAACTACCTATTTTGGCTCTCTTATTCTTTCTCTCTTTCTTCTTAAGATTCTGCTCTTCAATCTTTTAAGAATGGACTATAATTATAGATATGTCCATTTTCTTAATTAACATCGTCGTCCTACACTTCTTAACCACTCTACCTGTAACCCCAGACATAAACTTACTCATCCTAGATCTATTATCTGCTACTATATGGGGAGCATACTTGGCTAATTGGGTGAACTTGAGGGAGTATTCTTTTACACTCATGCTATCTTTTTTGATATTGATGAACTCTAACACTTTCGCTTCTTTTTGCTCTAGGGGAAAGAATATCTATAAGAAGGTTGTAGCATACTCTTCCCATTCTATGGGCTCTACATCTGTACCCCTGTCTACCTTCCACTGTTTAAACAATGTATGGGCTACATCTTGTAGCTGATAAGTGGCTATCTCTGCACTCTTACTGAAAGTCACTCCTATGATGTCTGTGACTTTCTAAACCTAGTTGAGGAATTCTTGTGGATCCTTTTTGGACTTATAATCTAAGAATAAGGGAGGATTCATTCGAGTGAAGTCCCGAATCTCGGCTGTAATTGAATTGTCCACTTGGTTAGCCATAAAAGAAGCTGGTCGTTCATTATAAGTTGTGACTAAATTGGCTAGAGTAGTAAATGTTGTCCTAAATTTTGCATGGGAAATATGTTCGTCCAGGGGATCTGCCTGAATGGGATGAGGTGCTGACTGATTATTAATTCTCCTTTTGCTAGACCCTTTGGAAGGCATATTTTGTGAGCGAGAGGAACAAGTGGATTAGATTGAGAAAATAATTGGTGATTATGCTCACTGGCATGACATGAATACTGAAAGAAGGGAAACTATTCCTAAACCATTTCATAGCCTCTTGCACATAAGTATGGTACATAACACACCCATGCATAAGAATTTACCACACGCAGCTTCTCAGACTTCCTAGGATACAGTTGAACCTTAGTCTTTGATATCCAGTTTGTAACACCCCAAATTTGGATCTCGAAATGTTACACGGTGCTCATGACCCCGATAGACCACAAGATAATCCATGACTGATATCTGTAACTGAGTACTGAATAATATACTCTAAATATGAAAAATATAAGTTTTAAGGCCATAAGGTTTACAACTAAACTAATACTAAATATAAAACAATGTCTATAATAGGGTATAACAATACCCAAAACTAAGATAAACTATCTGAAATGTGCTATAATCTAAAAGCCTCTAAACTGTATGAAATTTTTGGAGTTGATGGGGCATGTCCCCAACTAACTTTGAACTACTGAAATAATAAAGTAATAAATAATCATGCTATCCTCGAATGATGATGACTCACTGCTAGTCTGGCTACTGAACGTCTAATCTACTAAAGATTCTTGGGAGCTTGTGCTTCTAAAAGTATGGTATAAAACACATTAGTGCAAATGTATTAGTACGTTGAATTTACTGGTATGCAAATGAGGTAGGTTGAATACAGATGGTTCAAATGCATGAACAATGATAACTGACTGTATAACATGAATATGAGAAGACATATATGAGTAAGTAACTGTGATTAAGATCATGATAATACTAACTCATGAATTCTGATAACATAGATTTTTTGATATCTGAGTACTAATACTGGGATACTAAATGACAAAGTATATTGAGTGCTAAGGAACATATGTCATATTACTTATAAATGAATGACTATTTCTAATAGTTCTCATTATGAAGAACTGGTCTGATTGACTATATCTGATAATCCTGAAATGCGAATATTAGTAACATGAATTTTCTATAATTAATATACTTTTAATTGGGTGACTGTGTCTGACAGTCCTTAAATTTGATGGAACTAGATGAGTTCTGTACTATATGAGTGACTGTATCTGATAGTCCTGATTCTGTAACTAAAACTGTGGAAGAATTTATCTAATCGACATGCCCTTAATAAGATATTATAGCTGAGTTGGGGTCCAATCTGTAACTGCAATTGGAAGAGTGTCAATACCGCGCCACTAGTAAGGATAAGCTGTGAGTGATCCCTCATATAGCAGGTACTCAAACGAGAATGGTGGCACCCTCATATAATAGGTTTATCCACCTTATCTGCCCTAAAAATAGTAGGTTTGATGTCTGAACCTACGCTAGCTATGTAGCTCTAGAGTGCAAGGACTGCTTCTAAGAATCACACCCTCTAATAACATCTGTATAGACACTAAACATGATTAACTGAACTAAATTGGACTGAGTTCATAGAGTTCCGTTGACTAAAAAAATACTACTGAGATTACTGAATTACTAAGCTTTCTAAGATTTACTGGGATTACTAAGTTTTTTAAATTTTCCTGTGTCACATGACTGGCTGAATTCTACTAAACATGGCTTGACTGAGGATATCGTGAAACCATAACATTGGCTCTAGTCACACATCTAATTTATTGGGTACAAGTACCCCCAGGACTCGATAGCATAAAACTGACAAAACTTGACACTTCTTGAACACATGACCAATATCAATAATTTACAATATAATAGTTAGGGATTTCATGAAGTGCATGGTTATCATAATCTTGTACTAGAAGGAATGCACATAATCAATGTCATAATTCTATATTTTAGCAACCTTGTGCCATTTTACCAACCTTGGACAACTAGATTGAGGGTCTTGAATGATCCTCATTTGCTAAAGCAGACGTCGCTTTAGGGACTAAGGTATCGCTTAAGCAGTCCCTACCTATCCTTAATAGTCTCTTTAGCACTCAGTTTTATATTTAAGCAGCGGTTACTTAAGTCAATTAGTGGCCACTTAAGTAGTCACAGATGGTATTAAAGTTTGCTCTGCACCTGATTGTCAGTTTTATATTTAAGTAGTGGTCACTTAAGTGACTAAGTATCCACTTAAGCAATCACATATGGTACTAAAGTTTGCTCTTTACCTTATTGTCCCCCTATTTCTAGGGCATTTTACCTCCATTATTGTATCTTGGGAAATTATGGGAAATCATCTGTTGCGGCTAATGTAAGGTAATTCAACACCACTTTGACATTTCCCATTGTTTCTCCTTATCAGATTCCATCCTTTTTTCTTGAAAATTACTAGAAATTTTTCTTTAATTGCTTTACTTTGTGCGCTGGTTTACTCCTCAATTTATTCTTTATTTGGGCTCATCTTTTGAGCAAACATTCCTTGTCCTTTAAGGGACTTGGTGATAGATTCAATGTTGGGATTCTGCTAGTGGTCCCACAAGCTTATATTTGACCAAAATTGTTTTAAGAAGTTTTATATTGAATATGGTATCATTTTACTTGATTTAACATCTAGATGATTATTTTGATAGCGTAGCGATATGTTGGTATCATGAAATAAAGATGATCAGTTTGTGGATGGTTTGTGAATGCGATTAGGCATTAAGGTAGGCTTCGATTTACTTTTCTCGACAAGATTGTGTATTGTATAACTTGCATATTAGGTAGGGATAATAAAGAATGGGGTTATGAAAAGTATATGATACATAACCTATTAAGGGAATTTAGGATAGAAATGTGACCCGAACCTTAGCATAAAATACTTGTTATGGTCGTATAATTCTATTAGCTTTAATTATAGGCATGTTAACCACAAATTAGTGTTAAGGATCCTTTATTTTAAGACATACCATTTGCCTTAGTGATTTGGATCGTAGTTTCCAGGTTTATGGTGTTCTTGTTATGCTAGTTATGTTTTATTTGTCCCAAGGTCATGGTTATGATACTGGTGGACTCTAGGGGAGTATTTTATCCTTAAAAAAAGACATGATTCTAGTTTATAGAATCTTAGGCACTTATGATTGTATTGTTTAGAAACTGGTGATGGCATCCGTACATCTAGGCACATTTATGTTCACTTAATGGTATGATTCCAATTAAAATCTTGGTTTGCTATTATTTTCTAGAAAGGGATTTATTCTTACTTTTCACTTTCAAAAAAGATTCTTTTACAATGGGAATCATACCACCTTATTTAATGAATAATGATATTTTGAAACTAAATATGTTATTTTGCAAATTAGACAGCGGTTAATTCTAGTTCTTTATTAATCCACTCTTTTACCACTGCTATTTTTTCAGTCATGGGAGTCTGTAACCCTCTATATATTATTTTGACGATATATTCCCAAATTAAGTCTCGGATAATAGATTTTTAGAGTTATACTTATTTAGCCTTGTTTTAAGTCCGAGCATTTATTATACCTTATATATCTCTCTATTACTAGACAGGGTAGATTAATTATGATGGTTACTGAAAGTCCTGGTTCGGGATCAAGAAGTGTATACAGATATACCGAGTCCCTTATGGGTCTCTTTATTCATGAGCCATTGTACTAGAGAAGGACTATCAGCGAAGGTCCTGCTTCAGTGAGCAGCTATACTGAAAGATGTGTAGACCCTTAGTACGTTATGGCAATTGATTGGTTGATATTACTAGATTGTAGTCTTATTCTCTTATTCAAATGAATCGTCTATCACAAGTAAAATTGTCTTTCACTTATTTGTATTAGTATAAGGGAGGGATGCATAAGTATAAGTAAAGGTTACTGGTTGTTGAGTGCTTGTTTGAACCTTTTGGGCTTATGCAGTGTAATTAGGTTATTCTTTGTCCATACTAGTTGGTTACTTTATTGTTAGTTATTATGGTTAGTTTATGGTAGGATGATTATGGGCTAGTAACTGGGATTGGCGGTACGCTTCTGATTTCTCTTTTGGATATGGTATTATTGTTAGATTACATCATGATTAATAAATCTTTGGTTAGAGGACTTGAGTATGCTAGTATTAGCTCCTTACTTGGTTATGATCCTTGAGATGTTAGTTTGGTTCCATGAAGTTATTACCTTTGAGTTTAGTCCTATGTATGTATACATATATATATATATATATACATATATACATATCTATATATACATATATATATATATATATATATATATGCATATATATATGTATATATGTAAATATATGTATATATATATGGTATTACTGTATATCCCTCTCTTTTCTTATCTATTAATATTGTATATGAATCATTTTACCTTGTATTACTACTGTATGTTCTTGTTTCACACTTTAATTGTATATTGGATAATGATAGAGGGTATTGCACTTTAGTTCTTGCCTACTGTTAGAATAGGAAAGTTTACCCTTATTGATTCATTAGAATTATTATGTTTAGTTTCCTGAAAATTTTTCTGTAGTTATATTCCTACTTTTCATGTTATTTATGCTTACATTAATTTTGAATCTCAGTTGGCTGATGCCAACTGAGTTCCACGTGTTTGGTATTCATAATACACTCTTGCAACCTAGAAATCATAGTACGAGTTCTTATCTTTGACGTGTGCATCGTAGGAAGAATATATGGATAAAAGATTCGGGGTGAGCTATTGACTACTGGAGCATTCCTGTTCTCCCTCATATTACTAATTTGATCTCAATTTTGTATTTTAGAGACAACTTTGTATATATATATATATATATATATATATATATATTAACTATTTATTTCTCGTTTTTCTCTTGCTCTATTTGAAGCTCTTATACGTACTTCACTAGATTTTGGTATTTCATTTTTATGTTAGCCTCTTTATTAGATTTCTTTCAGTCGCTTTATTAATTTATCTTGATATCCTTTTACTAGATGTTTCGATCACGAGTTGGATTGCCTACTGGTGGGTAATAGTAGGTGTCATCATGACATGAGAAATCGGATCGTGACACACAACCTAATTCAATTCCACCTTACATGTCATGATCCGATTTACGAGTCATGATGGAACCTACTTTATCCCCTAGTGGGTATGCCAAACTGTAATCTGGAGCCATAAGCGATGGGCTAATTTGGTGGAAAATGGCCTGAAAGCTGGAAATCAATAATTTAAGACTTATAAAAAAATAATAAGGAATCAATGATAGTCTAAGAGATAGATAAAACATCAATAACCATCCCACAACCTAATAGTGTTAGTACAAGAGATACTACAACAAGAACATAAGTACTAAAATAGTCAAATACAAATCCATTTCAAATAGTGATAGACTATACATAGATAATAGAAGTGAAAAGGGGAAACTGAGACTCTGATTGCTCACCCTATCTCCAAAATCAACTCAATACAATCATAACGTTACTAGCGACCACTAGTACTCAAAACTGAACCAAAAAAGTATAGGAGTGTAGTATGACTAACAAAACCATGGATACTCTGTAGAAATCATCAATCGAATAATCTAAATCATGATTTAAATATGATAATGGTGTGAGATAAATAATCTAAGTCAATGTAAAAGGGCAAACCTGGATATAAGTTCCAATACTAGAAATAAATAATCGAAACAAACATAGTATGAAGAAAGCATAATTAATTCTACAAGACTGGCCCTCATAAGCCAGTAAATGCAAATAAGTAAGTAAGTCAACGCGGTCCACAATGAGACTAGAAGGTACATTCAAAGAAAAGTAAATAACATAAGTTTCACAAATTTACTGAATATCAAGCCATAACCATGGGTCCATCCATGTTGTTTCATATCATAAATAAACTCTTAATGTAAAACTTGAACACACACTCATATAATAATAAATTCGCGATGCCAGACTCGAACCAAAGATCACGTCATCAACATCATCATCAATTACTGGAATTGAACTGAAACTCAAATCAATAAACCATTCAGTTTTGTCTGAAATTTGCACCAACTCCCCAAGTACCAAACTAGTATAAATATCATGTATCCAATGTCCTTAAACTCCAAAATTAGTATTTCAAATGGTATAACATGCATATAGAAGTCCACGAAAGCTAATTCAAATCTTAGCCTAAGGTGGAACGGAGGGGCCTATTTCTAATCCCCGAGATCTGTTCTAAGGCAAATTCTACACCGCACTAGAATAAGGTATCTATATTCAATTCTAGATGTACACAAGCCACAATTAGTCCTATGATGGAAATTCCACCTAAATCATAAGCATATAAGTCAATTTCACCTAATTTATGGTTCCTTAGAAGTCTAAACAATCAAAATAACACTAGTTAACCAATCGTACCTCCAATACCCAAATGTCATCACATATATAGAATAATATCATAATTATACTATAAATTAGCTCAATTTGTGAAGAAGGTAAACCTAGCCAACCTGGATGACAAAGAAAAGCCTGAAAAATCAGCTAAATCGATTATTTTCCTTTCCAAGAAGCTTTCGCAAGATGCCACAATATCAAAATCATAATCTACTCATCAAATAAAAAAAAATGATACTCATATTGCACTATTATGCTCCAGGTCCAAAATCATGAAACAATTTCACGTAGGGCCCGCTTGCAAGTCACACTTTTTAAATCGATAATACATCCCTGTATGATCGAGGAATATTTTACCCTCAAGAATTGGTGAATTATGATCTCTAATGGAGATACAATCAACCCACCAATATTCTTGTGATTTTGAAAAAAATAAAGGATTTAATCATGAAATTGATGGAAGCTTACCATGGATTGGAAAAAGAAATGTGTTATTCAAGCTTACAAACACTCCAAAATGACCCACTAGTAGTTCTCCCAAGTTTTCACACTTTTTAGGGTTGTACACTCTTAGAAATGGGTTAAAAGAGAAGAAAATGGGATAAATGGAGAAGTTATAGTGTTCCCAGGTGTACAATTGTTACTTAAGCAACCAAGTGTTGTTTGAACGATACTTGCTACTGCTATGTATGTCCCTTTAGTGCCAAAGGAATCGCTTAAGCAAGACCTGCTGGGCAAGCTAGGTCTCTTAAGCATCTATCTCCTAAGTGACCTAATCTGCGCTTAAGCGATGCACCAACACCATCTAAGACTTGGAATTATTCTAAGTGTCCACCGAATCCTCGGGGTTCATCTAAAATACCGTAAACATTGATGAACTACGCTACCCTATCAAATTTTACATTTTCAACTCAATGGTGTTGTCTAAATTTTTATTTCGGGTTGTTTTGATAATAATGGGTCCCACACCCATGTGTTAATTTTCTTAACTTTTGGCCACTTACTTGAAATGAGTCTGGGGGCCTTAGGACCCAGACCGGGGTCCTGCTAGCCTAAAATCAACATTATAGAGTTGTTGAAACTAGCAAAATTGGCGTACGAGGGTCATTGAAGTTCTTGCTCGGTAGCCATTTTTAACCAGTGAAGATTTCAAATAAGAAATTGGCTCTAACAACCAAATAAATTGTCCAGTAACTGAACTATCTTCTCCAACAAGTTAGAAGTGAGGCGGGGTAGCTATAGGAATGCTCTAAATGACAAAAATAAGTGGAAATATGAAAAATGACTTGGAGGGTCATTATAATATCCACTACTAAAAGAACTTTTTTCTGAAAAAGTAGAGCATTAGGATGTTCCTACAACCTCAAACAGATGAGGATTATTGGGTCTGTATCTCGCTCTCGATATCACAAGTAGCCTACTCTACTAGGTGGTGCCTCCAATGAATGTCAATTGCTTATCCAAGTGAACTGAGTCCCATCTAAGCATATGAGATGCATTAGGAATATACAACTGCAACATAGAAACCTGAAAAACCAAATGGACAACAACAAAATCTAGGGGTAAGACTAACTCATAAGCCCCCTTACCAACTGTGCAAAGAATCTCAAATGGTCTAATATATCTGGGGCTTAGCTTGCCCTTCCTCTAGAACCTCATCACACCCTTCATGGGTGATACTTGAAGGAATTCTTTGTCACCAACTGCAAAACTCAAGGCATAATGTTTACGATCTACATAAGCCTGCTGCCTACTCTAAGCTACTCACAACCTTTCCTGAATCACTATGACTCTATCCAACAACTCCTAAAATATGTCAATACCACCGGGTCTAATCTCAGAGATCTCAAACCACCCTATTGGATATGAAATACCATATCAAGCCTCAAAAGGCACCATCTCAATATTCGAATGGTAATTGTTATTATATGCAAACTCTAAAAAATCTAAGTGTTGCTTTTGCTAACCTCCAAACTCCATTACACAGGCTCGGAGCATATCCTAGAGAACCTGAAAAGTCTGTTTTAGCCACACGTCTATTTGAGGATAAAAGGTTGTTCTAAGATCCACCTGTGCACCCAACTTCTCTTGAATTGCACTCTAAAATCTAGAAGTGAACACCAAACCTAGTCTGAAATAATTGATATATGCACACTATGAAAATGAACTATCTCATGAACATAAATATGGGCTAACCTCTCAATGATAAAGGACATCAGAATAGAAACAAAATGTGCTGATTTGTTCACCGATCCATAATGACTAAAATACAATCGATACCATGGGAGGTGCAAGGCAAACTACTAAAAAAGTCCATGGTAATCTGCTCCCACTTCTACTCGGGAATGGCAACCTCTAAATAAGGCCACTAAGTCTCTGATTCTCAACCTTCACCTGCTGGCAACATATGAAATGAGCTATAAAGTGTATCACATCTGTGTTCACACAACTCCACCAATAATATTTCCTCAAATCTCTACAAAGCTTAGCTGTAGTAGAGTGAATAGAATATCTAGAGCTTCGAGCTTCACATAAGATCAACTAAATCAAGTCACTAACCCTTGAAACACAAAAAAAACTATTAAATCTCTAGACAACCATAGAATCTATGGTAGACTTCTTAGATTTATCACTCAACACCTGATCATGGATGATGAAAAGTATTATATCATTAAATTAACAAATTTGAATTTTCTCGACTAGAGAAGACCTCAACTTAATGCTAGTAAGAATCCTCCTAGGTTCTAAAATATCAAGTCACACTATCAAATTGGCTAATGACTATAAGTCCCATGATAACAACCTTAAGAAATAGAGATAGAAGCCAAACTACCTATACTCACTTTTTTCCTACTCAAGGCGTCAGCCATCATGTTCACCTTGCCCAAATGATACAAAATAGATATGTCATAATCCTTAAGCAACTCCATCAATCTACACTGCATAGAACTAAGCTCTCTCTGGGTCATAAGATGTTAAAGACTATGATGAACCATGAAGATATGACAATGCACACCATAAAGATAATGCTTCCAAGTCATAAGCATGAAAACTATCGCCGCCAAACCCAAATCATTAGTGGGGTAGTTCCACTCATACACCTTTAGCTACCTTAATGCATAAGTACTAAATTGAACCTATTGTATCAACATAAAACACAAACCTACACTAGAAGCATCATAACATATAGTGAATCTCTCCCCTTTAATAGGAAAAAACAATATTGTATCTGAATTGTAAAATCCCTTGAGCTTACAAAAGGTAGATTCACACTACTCATATAACTAGAAAGGAATCTCATTCTGTGTCAATCTAGTCATCGGTTCTGCAATACTAGCAAAACCCTTAATAAACCACTTGTAGTAACCAACCAAATGAATGAAGCTACAAACCTCAGACAGAGATATAGGACTAGCCCAATAATGAATACCATAAATATTTCTTGAGTCCACCACAATCCCATACTTAGACACCAGATGTCCTACAAATATCACTGACTCAAGACAAAACTCACAATTTGAGAATTTGGCAAAAAACTATGATCTCTCAAAATCCAAAGCACAATCCTCTAATACTGCATATGCTCCTCCCTAATCCTTGAATACATAAGGATATCGTTAATGAAAACAATCACGAAGGAATCAAAATAATGCCCGATACATAGTTCATTAACTATATTAATGTGGTTTGGGTATTATCCAACTCAAAAGGCATCACTAGGAACTCATAATGACATGCCAGGTCCTAAAGATTATCTTTAGGATAACCTAAGCTCGAATCCTCTACTGATGGTAACCATACCTCATGTAAATCTTAAAAAACACCACCACTCTTTCAGCCTGGTCAAAAAAATCATCAATACGAGTTATAGGGTACCGGTTCTTCACTATCACCTTACTAAGTTATCTATAATCAATACACATACATAAGGAACCATCTTTCTTCTTCATGAACAAGACACAAGATCCACTAGGAGACAAACTTGGTCTAATGAAACCCTTTCCTAGAATATATTAAAGTAGAGAATTTAGCTGCTTAAGCTCAGCATGTGCCATACAGTAAGGAGTCATAGAAATAGGCCATATTCCTAGATCAAGATCTATCATGACCTAATTTATGAGTCATGATGGAACCTACTTTATCCCACTAGTAGGTAAGAAAAACCTTAGGTAAGAGCTACATGCAATGGTATAACTCGGCTGAAAGGACCTAAATTAGACGAAAACTAATCCTTAAAGATTAAACAATGAATAATCAATCATAAAAGTTTAATACATAGATAAAAGAGCAACAATATCCTAAAACTCAGTAATGCTGGTACATAACTAATATAAGAAAATATAAGTATTGAATAGTCAAATATAATTTGACTCAAAAATGATAGAATCGAAATTGATACATAGAAGGAAAAGGGTACCTCTGACTCCAAAAGCTCACCCAATCTCCAAAATCACTCATCAGTATAGCTAGAGTTGTGATGACAACTAGTACTCTAATATGCACCAAAAAATTACAGAAGTATAGTATAAGTACAAAAACCATCGGTACTTAGTAGGAATCATAGCCCAACATAACTAAAATATGGTATAAATATGATATAATACAAGATAAAATAATGTAAGCCAAGGTAAGAGAGGCAAACCTGGAAATATGCTCTAACACTATTGTGCATAAATAAGTAAATAAATATGGAAAAGAAACATAAAGATCACACCATTATAACTACTAAATTAGAACCCATAAGTCAATGAGTAAGGGAATGTAAAAAAAACCAATGCAGGTCCCCATAAGCCTGGAGGGGACAATCAAGGAAAGTAAATAACCCAATAACAATGAATTACTAATTACCATGCTATAACTAGGAATCTATCCAAACCATATCATATCATGAATAACTCTCAAAATGTAAGACTTGAACTAGAACTCCATAGTACTGTCATGACACAATTTCTCAAGTCATGATGGCACCTAATATAATCCACCAGTAGTAATGCCAACCTCGTAGTTTGAAATGGCTAGTAATGATCTACCCAAATATATATAAAAAAGAATGTGAAATAAATAGAATAGGAAAATCAAATACATAATAAAGTCCCAAAACCTGGTGGTATCAGTACAAGAGGTTCTAATATATCAAGAGTACCAAAAGAAAAATAATAAGGGAATTACACTTATATAACTTATATCAGAATACAACATGAAAACTAGTCTTCTACATAAGAAGGAGGTAAGAAATACTCCAAATGTCAGGGCTCACTCTAAATCTCCAAACCATGGCTCCTCTGCATGATGCACAAATCAATGAGAATACCCTATACTATAATCTGCAGGCCGCAGAAGTGTAGTATGATACCAAACATGTGCTACCCAGTAGGAAACTGCCAAAGAGCTCCAATGATAATTCATATTCATATAACATATAAACAGAATGGAAAGTACACCTAAGAGTTAAATAATCATATAACAAGTCAATGTGATAATAAGGATAGCCTATCCTATTTATGTCCAAGAGACTAACATAATAAGACTAAGAACGTATCAAGGGTGAATTATTCTATTCCATCCATACTCAGAAATCTCAACACTATATTGTATATCCCTAACCTTATACGAATAAAGAACAAAAAAAGATTATATTCACTTCTAAAAGAACTTTCAACCGTAAAACTAAAGGATTAGAATATACATGAAGCCTCAAACAGGTGAGGATATTATGTCTACATCTTGCTCTTGATCTCCTAAGTAGCCTCCTCTACTAGGAGGTGCCTCCACTGAAACCTTAACTACTGGAATCTCTCTAGTGTATAACCATCTAACATCACTAGATAATATAAGTACTGAATCCTCCACAAAGTTTAATATCTCATCCATTTGAATATCTTATGTATGAAAATAGTCAGGACTGTATCGCGATAACCTGGAAATATGGAAACCGAATGAAAAATAGCAAAATCTAGGGGTAAGGAAAACTCATAAGCCGTTTGACCAACTATGTGAGGGGTTTCAAAAGGTCCAATTCCTCTCAAGCTTCATCATACTCTTTGTTAGAATAGGTTGTATGTTTCGGCATCCCAACAAGAATTTGAGGCATCACCTGATGTCATTATTGATATATTACAACTTTTCTCTCGCGACGTATATTGTTTGGTTGATCTGAGGTCCACTCTTTCTTATTTTACTCCATATGTTTTTGTCTCTTTTGGTTTTGATCCAGAAATTATCTTGGATCTTTTTTTTGTTTCTACCCCAGTAGGTGACTTAGTTATTGCTAAAAGACTCTATAGGGGATGTGCGATGTCTGTTGGTAGCAAGCAGACCTTGGCGGATCTATTTGAGTTAGATATAGTAGATTTTGATGTAATTCTAGGTATGGATTGATTGAATTCTTGTTATTCATTTGTAGATTGTCAAATCTATAGGGTTATCTTTAAATTTCCTGGTGAACCAATTATAGGATGGGAAGATAGTTCCTTAGCTCCTAAAGGGAGTTTTATTTCTTATCTTAGAGCTCAGAGGTTAATCTCTAAGGGTTTTATTTATCACTTGGTATGGGTTAAAGATTCTAACTCGAAAGGTCCTTCTTTGTTTTTGATCCCTATGGTTAATAAGTTTTCAAAAGTCTTTTTGCATGATCTTCCTAGTGTTCCTCCGATTAGAGAAATAGAGTTTGGTATTGATATGCTTTTGGACACTAATCTAATATCTTTTCCTTCTTATAGAATGGCTCTGACTGAGTTCAGATAACTCAAGGAGAAACTTAAGAATCTTCTTGATAAGGGGTTTATTCATCATAGTGTTTCTCCATGGGGTGCATCGGTGTTGTTTGTGCGCAAAAAGGATAGTTCCATTCGAATGTACATTGACTATAGGTAGTTGAACAAGGTGACAGTCAAGAAAAGTATCCTTTTCCTGGAATATATGACTTATTTGACTAGTTACAGGGTGCCAAGTTCTTATCAAAGATTAATCTTCGGTATGGGTACCATAAGCTTAAGATTAGGGAGGTGGATATCCCTAAAATGGCTTTTTGTACCTTATATGGGCATTTTGAGTTATTGGTGATATCATGTAGGTTGACTAACACTATGGCAATATTTATGCACTTAATTAATAGAGTGTTCAGGCAGTATTTGGATTTATTCATCATTGTGTTTATTGATGATATTCTTTTTTATTTGAAGAGTGAGGATGATCATACTAATCATTTTTATGTGGTATTGCAGACCTTAATGGAACAACAGTTGAATGCCAAGTTCTCTAAGTGTGAGTTTTGGTTGAACGTTGTAACTTTCTTAGGCCATATTATTTCTATTGAAGGGTTCATAATGGATCCGCAGAAGGTTGCTATGGTGAAGAGGTGGCCTAGGCCCGTAAATCCATTTGATATTCTGAGCTTCTTAGGTTAAGCTGTGTATAATAGGCTATTTGTGAAAGGCATTTCTTCAACAGCTGCTCCTTTGACTAAGTTGACTCAGAAGAAGGTTACTCCTTAGTCAGATGCTTGTGAAGGGAGTTTTGAGAAGTTAAAGTATAAGTTGACTTCAGCTCTAATCTAGAATTTCCTGGAATAAAATGATGGGTCTGTAGTTTATTGTGACACATCTTGGGTAGGGCTTGGTTGTGTTTTGATGCAGCAAGGGAAGGTAATTTCCTATGCTTCCATACAGTTGAAGGTACATGACATAAATTATCCTACTCATGATTTAGTGTTGTTGGCGGTTTTGTTTGCTTTGAAAATATGGCAACATTTTCTGTATGGTGTTCACATGGATACCTTTTCTTATCATAAGAGTCTTCAGTACGTGTTCACTCAGAAAGAGTTTAATCTCAGGAAGAGGAGGTGTCTTACACTTCTCAAAGATTATGATATGAGTTTTCACTACCACCTAGGTAAGGCTAATGTGGTTACTGATGCTCTTAGCAGGTTATCAATAGGGAGTTTATCTCACATAGAGAAAGGAAAGCAGGAATTAGAAAATGATATTCACCGCTTGACTAATCTTGGAGTTTGTATGTTAGACTCTAAGGATTGTGGTGTGATGGTTCAAGAAGTTGTTCAATTATCTTCTGGTGTAGAAATTAAGGAGAAGCAAGTGTTAGATCCTATCTTGATTAAAATCAAGGGTGACATTGGTGGGAAAAAAGTAGTGGTGATGGTACTTTATGGTACCAAGAGAGGTTATTTGTTCTTGATGTGGATGGGCTGCGACAATGGGTTTAGGCTGAGGGCACATGAGTCGCGCTATGTTGTTTATCCTATCTTGACTTATATGTATTATGATCTCAAGGAGGTCTATTGGTTGAATGTCATGGAGAGGGATATAGCTAATTTCATGGCCAAGCGTATGGTGTGTCAATAGGTTAAGGTTGAGAACATAAGGCCAGGATAGTTGTATCAAGAAATTGATTTGCCCGAATAGAAATAGGAAGGGAAAAATAAGGATTTTATTACCGATTGTCCTAGGAATTAGAATCAAAATGATTTGATTTTCGTCATTGTTGATAGGATGACCAAGTTTGTTAATTTCTTTCAGGTGTAGAATACCTTTTTGGTAGAGGATTATTTGCTATTGTACCTACAGGATATTGTAAAGCTTCATTGGGTACCTATTTCGATTATCTCTGATTGTGGTACACAGTTTATGTCTTATTTTTTGGCGGTCTTTCCATAATGGGTTGGGGAATAAGGTTAGTATGCGTACTACTTTTCATCCATAGCCGGATGGGCAAGCATAGAGAACTATTCCGAAATTAAAAGATATGTTTTGGGCCTGTATGGTTGACTAAGGTGGCAATTCCGTTAAGCGTCTAGTCTTGGTGGAGTTTGCTTACAATAATATCTATCATTCGAGTATTGGTGTGGCTCCTATGGAGGCATTCTATGGTAGGAGGCATTGATCTCCTATTGGTTGCTTTTCACTTAGAAAAGTAGACATGTTTGTCAAAATTTGGTTTATCAGGCAGTGAAGATGGCAAAGATGATTTGGGATAAGATTAAAGCTGCCTAAAGTTGCCAAAAGTCTTATGCTGATATTAGGCATAGAGACATGGAGTTTGAGGTTGGGTATAGGGTGTTCCTCAAGGTGTCTCCCATAAAAGGAGTAGTATGGTCTGGCAAAAAGGAGAAACACAGTCCTCGGTATGTTGGTCCTTATGTGATTTTATAGAGAGTTGGTAATATTGCTTTTGAGTTGGAGTTTCCATCTAGCTTTTATTTTGTTCATCCAGTCATTCATGTTTCTAGGTTGAGGAAGTGTCTTGGTGATCCTTATTCGGCTTTTCCTTTAGAAGGATTGGGTATTTTGGATTGTTTATCTTTTGAAAAGGTCGTAGTTGAGATATTTGATAGGCAAGTTCGTCCATTGTGAACCAAGGATGTGGCTTCAGTTAAGGTTCTATGGAGGAACCATAAGGTGGAAAAATCTACTTGGGAAGTAAAAGAGGACATAAAGTCCAAGTATCAACATTTGTTTTCTACTCCTAGGATTCGTGTGGAAGGTAGATGTCTTGAATACATCTTTGTTTTTTGAGTTTGTTACAGGAAAGACTAATATCTTTGTCTCTTTATTTTCAAACTTTGTTGAAAGGATGTTTGATAATGCAAATGTCTCTGTGTGTGGTTACCCATACCTTGTCCGCTATTTGGGGATGAATGTTCATAGTGGGTGAGACTGAAACATGTTGGGTTTTGAACCTTAGAAAATTTCCTAGAAATCCATTCTCTAAACCTAATACAACTTATAGGTATGAGCCGTATGTTGGGGTACGAGTGGTATGGTCCTATCGTATACTACCCAGTGTTAGTTGGTGGGATGATTTTGGTCACTAAAATGGGTATGACTTAAGGGTATGAGTTGTAGGGATTGGTACGAGTCATATTAAGGACTCATATGGTGGGCAGTGTTTGATCCTGTTGGTATTTCACTATGCCAAGGATGCAGGGTATGGATACGGATCATAACTTTATTTGATGAGTTATATACTTGAATGTTTGATCCAAGGTTAAGTCATCGATTCTAGTGATGAATACCGATCCTACAGGAGGGTATGACTCGTATGGGTCAGTCGAATCCCTGTGATGGGTTTTTAAAAAGATTAAAGTTGGGGTATTCTAGACATTTACCCACTAATCCTAACTAGGACCCATAAATTCTAATACACTTAAGAGGTTATTTACCCTATTATTTTCTTCATTAATACTTAGAAACTATTCCAAAACATCTCAGAATTCTCTAAAGAGCTTTTGGGGGAAAGAAGCCTAAGGTTTTATCTTACGGATTGCTTTAGGGCTTACTTTGATGATTTTTTTTCTGTCAATTCTTTGCTATAAGTCATCATTCTATTCCATCATTTTAATTTCAACTAGAGGCATGTTTTATGTTATTGATTTCATGGTTTCACTACTTCAGGATTTTGGTTTTCAACTATTATTTGGGGGTTTTGATATTAAATGCTTGATTATGAATTCCTATGGTTTTAATTATGGTTTTATATGTATTAATGTTGGTTTTGGACAATTGAATTGCATGGGAATGGTTTAATGTTCTTTGAAATTGGTTTTGGTTATATTATTCACCCAAGGCGTTTGATGAAATGCTTATAACTATATGTTCATTGTATTGACTTCTTTTAATTGAATTCTTTCATGTTTTAAAATGGATAAAGGATTTATGCACAGTTTAAATAGTTTGAAAAGGCTAAATGGTTATGCTTTTAGAGAATATGGAACTCTCCCAAGTGGATTTAATATGGTAAAAGAAAGGGCACCTAAGGTCCCCTAACCTAAATTATTTGGCTATGGATATTACTTGCAAGTAATGGGGTGGTATGAAGATACCACCAATACTGGCCTTGGTTAATAAATGGTAAGTGGATTGTTTGGTCATGGTTCTACTGGGCAATTAATGGTGGTGTGTGTAGCTAAGCCATAGAAGGTGGCGTTCTGGCGGGGAATAAAACTGAAAACTCATACTTATTGATATGAAGGATCTTTATGACCTTGTGCATGTGTCATATTTTATATTGGGGGATGTACTAGTTATCCCAGGGGATATTCCCTGGTCGTGCGGCTACACGCATTGGAACCCTTTCAGCAGTGGGAGCTGAATCCATATTGCCTGTGGGTGGTTAGGATAGCAAAGCTACACAGCCCAAGTAAAGGTTTTAAAGGGTTGCTAAACCCAATTCCCTTTAATGGCACTTATATATGTATGGTTGCATACAATATAGATGGTTTCACTTGGTTTATAACTGTCATTAATTTATCCTTATCCTAAGATTCATGTTGGCGATCATTCGGTAACCCCATTTACTAGCGGTTGTACCCACACTATGCAGGAACCATCCATTCTACTCCTCTTATTTAGCATGCTGATTTTGTATCAATATTTGTACTGATGTGGTGAGCTTCCATCCTTTTGGAAGAAATCATTTCATATTATGGATTTTTTTAGACATTTTTTTTACTTATGGATATTGGTTTTTCCATTATTGGGGATATGTCCCAACCAAATTTTTTTACTCATTCTGATAGAGGCTTTGTGGTACTTCTGGGGGTTTGTATGGATGAGATCGATAGAGATGTTTGCCTTAGCATTAGTATAGATATTGAGGATGGCATCATCAAACATAATTTCTCACTATTTTATCATAATACATTTTGGGATTAATTTTCATATTTTGTCTTGGATTCCATTTTGGTTTATGATCTATGTTTTTATTGGTATGGTTGGGTGGTTTTTGTGGTATGATTGGACGTGTTTGGGTCAGTCACAATTGTGACCCAATCCTAGAGTTTTAATGAGAACAATAATGCTATCTTATTATATGTTCAAAATTCAGCCCATCTAAGGCTGGATATAGGTGGTTGGGTTGGGAAATAGGGGGCAGTCCATGCTCTTGGTTTGACTTGGGATGCCCATTATGACAAGGCTTGAGGCCAAGTTGTGTCACTAAGGCATGTTAATCCTGCTTCATTTTCATTTCCAACTAAAGGCATGTTTTATGAATTGTTTTTATGGGATAAATGTTCTATAGTTTTGGGTTTCCAAATACATGTTGGGGTTTTTTGTTATTATAGTTGGTTATGGTTTTCCCATGTCTTTTACTTATGGTTGTCATATTAATATGGTGGTTTGAACATTTAGTTACATAGGAATGGTTAATTGGTACTTGGTTTTGGCTTTGGAAATACTATGCTGTCAAATTGTTTGATAAAATGCCTATGAGAATGTTTTTGGTTAAATTGTTAGACTTTCATTGAACTATACATGGTATAACATAGTAATGGAATGCTAAATGGTTTTAATTATTTTAAATTATTAAATGGTAAGGTCTTAGTGGTTATGGTTGGTCTATTTAAAAACCTTATGGGGTATAAAGGAATCCCCTAAGAAAACATAATAATGATCACTTGTGGGGCAGATGGGATTCCCATAATTCAACTTAATAATGTAATCTATGGGTCTATAGGAATTCCTTCTTCTTAAAAAGGTTGTCTAAGGACATTACTTTCAAGCCATAGTCAGGATGACGATACTACTACTTATAGACTTGGTTAATAATAAATGGAATGGTGGTTTGGTTGTGTGGTAATCATTTTAATTGGGCAATAATATTAGGGTGTGATAGTAACTATGAAGGTGTGAGTCAAATGGAAGGACAGTGGAAACTCATGTTTGCTGACATGAGGATTGGTCATGGTGACCATATATGATACTTATAGGGTACATGGGAATCCCATAAGTATAGTTGTGTATATGTATCATAGAGAGTGAAGGGTGCTCGGGAGTCACCTACTCCAAAGGTAGCTCAGGTTTGTACAGCTACACGCATTGGGACCCATTTAGTGGGTTAATGTTCACCTATATAATTTGTGGGTGGTTCTAGGACAGTTAAGCTACACATACCCAGGTTAATGGTTTTAAAGACATGCTAAATCCGGTTCCCTTTCCCAGGATTGTTATATATGTGTATGTATGGTTATGAATGTATATGGTTTGTTTATTTATTTTAAAAGTTGGCATTATTTTTTCCTTATCTTGAGTGCATGCTAGCATTCACCCACTAACTCATGTTTGAGTATTGTATCCCAATACGATGCAGGAACCGACCATTCTACTTCTCCTACTTAGTGATTGAATTGGAGATTAACTCAGTTGGATTGAAGTGGTGAGATTCCATATTCCCAAAGGCTCCATTTCATATAATGGTTGTTTTATCATATTTTGGTCATTATATAGACTATAGTTTTGGCTTTAGTCAGGGGCATGTCCTGAATGGATATTGTTTTACTTTTGGTTAGAGGCTTTGTGGGACTACTATAGGTTGGTATGGGCGGTGTCAATAGTTGTGTCAATCTTTGCATTTGTATTGGCATTATGGATGATACCGTTTGACTGTATTTATGATTGTTCCATCCTATTATGATATGGACTTGTTCTTGGTTATTGTTTTTGTTTTGGTTTGGTCTTTGGTTTGGTTTTGGGTGGTTGGACTTACTTGGATTGGTCATGGTTATGAGCCTATCCCAGAGTTTGGAATTGTACAAAATGCTAACTTGTTATATATTCAAAATTCATCCAACTTAGGATACATATTTGGAGGTTGGGTTGGGTAATGAGGGTTGTTTTTGTTCTTGTTGGACTTAGGTTGCCCATTACTACAAGGCCCTAGTTTGGATCTTGTCAAGCTGGCATCAAAGCTTTAGGTACATGGTCAATTGGGAGTCCTCAAAGTCATGTCGAGTAGAGGCTTTTTTAAGGGTGTGTAGGACGCCATACTCATAAAGGAGAGGCTATAAGGCATTTTGGAATGTTTCAGTTTCTTCGTGTTCTATTTTCAAGCTTGGAGTCTATGTCCTAGAATATTTTCTAATTACTATTTGTTCGCCTTCTAGATCATGCCTCGATGATCTGAAGTGAATGAAAACTCTTTTATCCCAATTAGGGAAAAATTTGATGGGACATACTCTTCTTGTGGGATCCATATTCGGTCTAGGGGTCCAGTTCTTGATATTTCTAGATTTGCACTAGTTCCTTTTATTCCTCCTCCGGCTTCTCTGGAAGACACAATGAATACAGAGTTTCATTAGTCAAACCATATAATTACTTAGTCGATAGCTTCTCAGTATAAGAGTAGTGCATCTAGTATTGCATCTTATGAAGCCACAAGGGTTTTCCAGTTTATGAGGTTGAGTCCTCTAACTTTTACTAGTGTTAAGGTAGAGGAGGATCCCCAGGGTTTTTTAGATGAGAAAGAAAAGATCTTTAGGGTCATGTAGGCCATAGATATGGAAGGGATAAATTTGTTGCATATTAGCTAAAGGATATAGCATGCCAATGGTATGATCAATGGGATCAGGAAAGGGGTGAGGGTGATAAGTCATCTCTATGGGAGACTTTCTCTTATGCCTCTAGATAAATTCTTTCCTTAGGAGTTAAGGAAAGCAAAGGCAAAGGAATTTGTTAATCTAATATAGGGAAAGACGTTGGTCAAGGAGTATGACTTAAAGTTTCAATAGTTGTTTAGGTATGCTTCAGAATTAGTATTTGATATAAGAGCCAGGATGAGGAAGTTCACTTCAGGACTGTCTTGTGAGTTGATTCTTGAAAGAAAAAATATGTTGCTGATCAAGAGAGAAAAAGAGAAAGCATATTAAGGTAGGTGAAAGACAGGGCATGAAGTTTAGATTCACTGACCATGATGGTGGTCAACATTAAAGTGGTTAGAGTGGTGGTAAGTGGCTAAAGAAGAATTGGGAAAGTTTTGGTTCTTTCCCTACAGCTAGTACTCCTTACCCAAAGCCATCGGGAAACAGGCGTTAGAAGGGTAGCAATAACTTCAGGGCACAGGGTTCCCAGTCTCAGACTAGTGGGGCTTAGTCAACCTCATAATGTTCTTCTTGCAGGTTCTTTGGTCGGTTGCATTGGAGCTTCTGTGATGAGGGGAGTGAAAGGTGCTTCAAATGTGGTCATCTTGTCTATATTCTTAGAAAAGTTCCAGTTGGTAAGGTTGCTTTGGGAGTGAACAAGGTTCTAGTTGCCTTTTCATCTACTCTGGCACCTAGGGGTGCTGCTTCTGCAACTATTTCTGCTTCTGGTGCCGATATATGCCAAAATAGGCTATATGCTCTTGTATCTCGATATGAGTTTGAGGCATCGCCTGATGTCGTGATTGTTATGTTGCAACTCTTTTCTCATGATGTGTATTGATTACTTAATTCGAGGTCCGCTTTCTCTTATGGGGCCCTATTTATGGCTGTGTATTTTGGTTTTTATCCTAATGTTATTTCAGATTCTTTTTTCTATTTCTACCCTGGTAGGTGACTCTATTGTTGTTAAAGGAGTCTATATGGGGTGTGTGGTATCTATTAGTAATAAGGAGTCTTTGATTGATTTGTTCAAATTTAATATTGCGGATTATGATATCATTTTGGGGATGGATTGGTTACCCTAATGCTATGGGTCCTTAGATTGTCGGATCCAATAGTTTGTCTTTAAGTTTCCTGATGAACCGGTTATTGAATGGGAGGGTGGTTCCCTAGCTCCTAAGGAGAAGTTTATATCATATCTTAGAGCGCAGAGGTTAATCTCTAAAAGGTGTCTCTTTTATTTTGTCCGGGTTTAATTCTCTAACTTGGAAGGTCCTTTTTTGCATCTGGTTCTGGTGGTGAATGGTTTTGTTGAGGTCTTTTCGGATGATCTTCATATTCTTCCTCCAGATAGGGAGATTGAGTTTGGGATTGATTTAGTTCCGGACACTGGTCCATTATCTATTCCTTCTTATAGAATGGCTCTGGCTGAGTTGAAAGAACTCAAGGAGCAACTTAAGGATCTATTAGATAAGGGTTTCATCCATCCTAGTGTGTCCCCATTGGGTGCACCGATGTTATTCGTGTGTTTAAAGAATGGATCCATTCAGATGTGTATTGATTATTAGAAGTTGAAAAGGTGATAGTTAAGAAGAATTATCCTTTTCCTAGAATAGATGACTTGTTTCATCAATTGCAAGGTGCCAAATCTTTTTCAAAGATAGATCTTCGATCTTGGTATCAACAATTTAATTTTAGGGAGGTGGATATCCCTAAATGGTATTTCATATTTAGTATTGACACTTTGAGCTCTTGGTTATGTCATTTGGTTTGACCAATGCCTCGATAGAATTCCTGTATTTGATGAGTAGGGTATTCTGTCAGTTTTTGTATCTATTTTCCATTGTGTTCATTGATGACATTTTGGTGTACTCTAAGAGTGAGGTGGATCTTGACAATCACTTTTGTGTGGTGTTGCAGACTTTGAAAGAGCAATATTTGTATGGAAAATTCTCAAATGTGAATTCTGGTTGAACACTATCGCTTTTTTTGTTATATTTTTTCTAGTGAGAGGAACATGGTGGATCCACAAAAGTTGGTGGTAGTTAATAAGTGTCCTAGACCCACACCTGCAATCGAACATTCAGAGCTTCTTGGGTTCGGCCGGGTACTATAGGAGGTTTGTGGAGAGTTTTTCGATGATAGCTGCCCCATAGACTAAGTTGACTTAGAAGAAGGTAATGTTCCTGCAGTTTGATACTTGTGAAGGTAGTTTTGAGAAGCTGAAAGATAAGCTAACTTCAGCTCTTGTTTTGACCTTGCTTGAAGGCAATTAGGGGTTTGTGGTTTACTTTGATGCTACTAGGTAGCTGAAGGTGAATAATAGAAATTAGCAAACTAATGGTCTGA
This sequence comes from Capsicum baccatum var. pendulum, assembly GCA_030864225.1. NCBI lineage: Eukaryota > Viridiplantae > Streptophyta > Magnoliopsida > Solanales > Solanaceae > Capsicum > Capsicum baccatum. Next base: position 172,144,281 of record CM061560.1, read on the forward strand.
AATGTTTAGGTGTGGTATTTGCATTGAGAATATGTCTGTACTATTTAAATAGAGTGCATGTGTACATCTTCACGGATCATAAGAGTATGCAGTATGTGTTCACTCAGAAAGAGATTAACCTTAGGCAGAGAAGATGTCTTGAGCTTCTCAAGGACTATGACATGATTCTTCACTATCATCCTAGTAAGGAAAATTTGTTTGTTGTTGCTCTTAGATGATTGTCCATGGGGAGTTTAGCTCATGTGGATAAGGAGAGGCGGGAGTTGTTGAAGGATATTCACCACTTGGCAAATCTTTGAGTTTGCCTTTTGGACTATGATAATGGTGGTGTGTCGGTACTGAAAGTTACTGGTCGTGTCTTGGTGCAGAGTTTAAGGAGAAGCAAATACTAGATCTTGCCTTGATGAAAATCAGAAGTGATGTAGATGGGCAAAAGGTAATGGTATTTGAGATCAATAGGGATGGTACCTTCCAGTACCAAGGGAGGTTATGTGTTCCTAACGTCGACTATTTGAGATAAAGGGTATTGGCTGAGGCGTGTGAATCGCGCTACGTTGTTCATCCTAGTTCGATGAAAATGTATCATGATCTCAAGAAGATCTATTGGTTGAATGGTATGAAGAGGGATATGGCTAATTTTGTTGACAAATATTTTGTGTGTCAACAAGTGAAAGTTGAGCACATGAGGCCTGGAAGCTTGTATCAGGAAATTAAATTTCCTGAATGGAAATGGGAAGTGATCAACATGGATTTCATTACCAGTATTCCTTGGTCTCGAAACCAACTTGATTGGGTTTGGTTCATCATGGATAGGATGACAAAGTTGGCTCACTTATTTCCAGTGAGGACTAACTTTTTTGCTGAGGATTATGAGAGGTTGTATCTTCATGAGATTTTGAACCTGTATGGGGTACCTTTTTTGATTGTCTTTGATTGTGGTACGTAGTTTTCATCTCACTTTTGGTGGTTATTTTATAAGAGGTTCGGATGGGTACTAAGGTTCGCCTGAGTACTAGTTTTTCATATGGTCAAGCAAAAAGATTATACAAATATTGAAAGATATGGTTTGTGCATGTGTGATTGATTATGGTGGTAATTGGGTTGAGCATCTACCTATTGTAGAGTTTGCTTACAACAATTGCTATCATTCTTGCGTTGGGATGGCCCTTTTTAAGGCATTGTATGGTAGGAGGTGTCGATCTCCTATTGGGTTATTCAATCTTGGTGAGACAGATATATTTGGCCTAGATTTGGTTTATCATGCTATGGAGAAGGTAAAGGTGTTTCAGGATAGGCTTAAGGCTACCCCAAATCACCGAAATTCCTATATAGATGTAAGGCGTAGGGAATTGGATTTTAAGGTTGGGGATAGGGTGTTCCTAAAGGTGTCTCCTATGACGGGAGTAATGCGGTTTGGGAAAAAGTAGAAGCTTAGTCCCTGATATGTTGGTCCTCATATGTTTTTTAGGAGGGTTGGTAATGTTGCATATTAGTTATAGTTGCCTTCTAGTTCGAGCTCCATTCATCCAGTATTCCTTGTCTCTATGTTGAGAAAGTGTATAGGTGATCCTTCATCGGTTATTCCTTTGGGAATATTGGGCATCTTAAATTCTCTGTCTTATGAAGATATCTTCGTTGAGATCTTAGATTGGTAGGTTTGACAATTACAAATGGAGGATGTAGCTTCGGTTAAGGTTCTAGGGCAGAACCACAAGGTGGAAGAATCTACTTAGGAAATGAAAGAGGACATGAAGTCCAAGTATCTGCATTTGTTTTCTTCTCTAGATACTCATGTAGAGGTATGTGTTCTTGATCACATCTTTGTTTTCTAACTTAGTTAAAGGTTGGAATGGTTTTGTTTGGGTGTAATTCATGATTGTTCTACCTTGTCCATTATTCTGGGACGAATGATCCTAGTGGGGCAGACTAAAACACCATGGGCTTTGAACTAAAGAAAGTTTCTCAATTTTTGGCTTCTGGACAACATACAACTTCGGGTACTCGTCATACGATATGGTACAGTTTGGTGGGTCATGGCCATATGGTCACTAGTGTAGGTTGGATGGTTTCTGTCCAAGGTACGGTTGGAACATACAAGTTATATGTAAGGGTATGAACGGTAAGGTGTCAATCGTATGTTTCCCTATGTTTAGTCTAGGTGATTATATTCTGCCTAGGGTACGTTTTCATGGTACTAGTGATATGATTAGGTACGGTTTGTCTTGGTAGGTATTATGTTGGACAGTGTTTGGCTCAAAGGAGAGTCCTAGGGTACCAGTTAAGGGTACCACTCGTTCCCTAGGGTACGGTTGGGGTAGGGAGGTCGTACCATCCTGTGGAAATTTTAAGTAGTTTAAGTTGGGGGTAATCTGGAAAATTCCCCTCTTAACCTCTTCAGATCCAACGACTTATAACACTCTTGGGACATTAGTTCACCTATTTGGAATCACTCAAATTCTCTTAAAAGATTTAAATTCTCTCACGACACTTAGTTCAAAGAAGGCTAGGATTTCATCTGTAGGATTAATTTGGGGTTTATAAGGGTGATTTCACTCCGTCATCTTCTTAATTAACAACATGCTAGTCCTCTCTCATGGTTAGTTCCAACTAATGACATGTTTTATGAATTGTTTTCATGGCATAAATGTTGTATGGTTTTGCGTTTTCAGATACATGTTAGGGGTTTTGGTTACAATGGTTGGCTATGCTTTTCCGATGTTTACTTGTGTTTTCATATTATTATGGTGGTTGGACTATTTGGATGCATGGTACTTGGCTTTTGCTTTGGAAACAATATTCCCCCAACTTATTTGATAAAATGCATATAAGAATGCTGTTGGTTAAATTGTTGGACTTTCATTGAACTATGCATTGTATAACTTGGTAATAGAACACTGAATGGTATAAATAGTGTAAATGGTTTTGAATGGAAAATTGGTAAGGTCTTAGTGGTTATGGTTGGTCCAATTGAAAGCCTTTTGGAGTAAAAGGGAATCCCCCAAGAAATCATAATAATGTTCACTTGGGGGCTACATGGGATTCCTCCAAGTCAACTTAACAATGTAATATATGGGTATGTAGGAAACCCTTCTTCTTTAAAAGAATGTCTAAGGACATTGCTTGTAAGTTGTAGTCAGTATGACGATACACCACTTATAGCTTGGTTAATGATAAATGGAACAGTGGTTTGGTTTTGTGGTAGTGGTTTTAATTCGGCAATTATGGCGAGGTGTGATAACTAATCGTGAAGGTGTGAGTCGAATGGACGGACACTAGAAACTCATGTTTCCTGGCATTAGGATTATTCATGGCAACCATATATGATACTTACGGGGTACATTGGAATCCCCTAAGTAAAATTTTACATATGTATCATGGAGAGTGAAGGGTACTATGGAATCCCCTACTCCTATGGAATCTCTGGTTCGTTCGCTACATGCATTGGGTCCCATTTAGGTGGTTACACTAGACCCATATATCCCATGGGTGGTTCTAGGACGGTTATGCTACACAAACCCGTGTTAATGGTTTTAAAAGCATTCTAAACTTGGTTCCCTTCCCCATCAAGGTTTTATACATATATATATATATATATATATATATATATATATATGTATGTATGTATGTATGTGTGGTTGTGAATGCATATGGTTGGTTTACTTTGTTTTAAAGGTAGGAGTTATTTGATCCTTATCTTGTGTGCATGCTAGCGTTCACTCCCTAACCCGCATTAAGGCGCTATATCCCCACGTAATGTAGAAACCAACCATTCTACTCCTCTTTCTTAGTGATTGGATTCGGGATCAGCTCAGTTGGATTGAAGTCGTGAGCTTCCTTATTTTGAAAGGCTCTATTTCATGTCATGGTCATTATATAGACTCTAGTTTTGGTAATGGTCAAGGGCATGTCCCTACTAGATATTGTTTCACTTTTGGTTAGAGGCCTTACGGGACTACTATAGGTTGGTATATGCGGTATCAGTAGTGGTTTCAGCCTTGGTATTGGTATTGGTATTATGGGTGATACAATTTGACTGTATTTATGATTGTTCCATCCTATTATGTTATGGACTCATACTTGGTTATTGTTTTGCTTTTGGTTTGATTATTGGTTGGGTTTTTGATAGTTGGACTTTCTTGGGTTGGTCACAGTTATGAACCTATCCCCGAGTCTGGAATTATACAAAATGCTATCTTGTTATATGTTCGAAATTCATCCGACTCAGGGTACATGTTTGGAGGTTGGGTTGGGAAATGGAGGTGGTCCTCGGTCCTGGATGGACTTGGGATTCCCATTATGTCAAGGCCTTGATTCGGGTCATATCATATGATCCTGACACAAGATCAATTGAATCAAGTCGTCAACCCCCGAAACACAAATGTGACTATAAAATCTCAAAACACCCTCGGAATCTATGGAATACCTCTTCGACTCACCATTCAACACCTAATCATGGATGATGAAAATCTTCTTATCTTTAAACTGACGACTCTGAATCAGCTCAACACTAGCATGAATCCTCATAGTCTTTGGAATGTCAAGCTGCACCATCATGTTGTCTAAGGTCTCAATGTCTCATGCCAATGACCTTTGAAATGTATGCCAAGCTACCCATACTCACTAACTTCCATATCAAGGACTCTGCTACCATAGTTTCCTCACATGGATGATACAAGATAGAGATGTCATAATACTTAAGCAACTCCGTCCATCTATGTTGTCTAGAATTAAGATCTCTTTGGGTTATAAGAAGCTGAAAACTATGATGATTTGTGAAGAACTCACAATGCACAACATAAAGATAATGCCTATGAATTGTAAGTGTGAAAACTACTATCGCCAACTACAAATCATGAGTGGGAAAATTGAGCTCGTGCACCTTCAGTTGTCTCAATGCATAAGGAATAACATGGCTTGGATGTATCACACACAATCCAAACCAAAATTAGAAGTAGTATAATACACTATGAGCCCCTCACCCTTAACAAGAAGAGCCAAAATAAAAGATGAAGTAAGAAATCCTTTGGGCTTTCCAAAGATAGATTCACATTCCTCAGACCTTCATAAAGAACGCCCTTACAAGTAAATCTAGTTTTCGGTACAAAAATAGTAGTAAAATTATCTACGAATCGTCTATAGTAACCAACCAAACCAATAAAGCTACGAATCTCAGTCGGAGAAGTAGGTCTTGCCTTAATATTTGTTGGGTCTATGATAACACCCAAGCTACACATTTATTCTGAAGATTATGCAGTCACTATAAAATATATGAGCCTAACAATAGTTGGGTTCGAATCCCAAGGGAATACATAGAACCATGGCTCTTAGCTATTGTAATCAATGGGCAAAAATGGAAAAAAGTAAATGGGGGAGATTTGAGCAGTAATATCAAACAAGTGGCGAATATCAACTTCAATTGTAATCAGTCGTAGGTGAACACTAGGGTTCTATTCCCCCTGTCATTTCAACTCCATAGGTTTATCGTGATTTATTAAACTAACCTTCTACCTTGCATACAGAATCTGATAAGTTATGTACTATCAATAGTCTTTTGGATGACCTACCAGATTTCACCCTTTAGCTTTTGAGTCTCAAGATGTCGCCTTACCAACCCTTATCTTGATCCTAGTTAAATATGGCCTTTTTAGTCTCTAATTATCATATTACATCTAACTTGCTTACTTAGATAATGCCTAGAAATATGGATCGACAGTTAAACTTCAAATTACTATTGGTGTTATCTTTTCCTGGTCACTACCCCTCTTTTGGAGTAAGTAGCAATAATCTATTTGGGATCTTAATGCTTGCAACCGTTAAGATAACTATTAAAGTGAATATAATACAATGCATGCATAATTATCAGTTCAGAACAATAATATCACTTCCCCAACTTCGTCAATCTGCCAGGGTTTCCACAATCCTAGCTAAGGGTTTTTAGCCTCTCATGCTTGTAAAGTAATCAACAGTATTCATGATTGAAAGCATAAGATAAAATCATAATTATCACAAGTAAAAACCCAAAACATTAATTGAATTAATCAACCAAAATAATACAATAGAATTCCACGACCAAAATCGAATCTCAGAATCAAAATATATTTGTAAGTATCAAGAATGTGTAACTTCTACTAGAAAACACATAAGGGGTATTTATAGTACATGAGGAAACCTAAAATCTATGCTCAGATGAAAAAGGACAAAAAAGGTCGGTGGCCCCATGTTTTTTCCACATGCGGCCTGCCCTCGGGCCCATGTACCACATGCGGCCTGAGGCTGGGTGCTTTTAGACACCTGCATGAGCAGGAAAAATTTCCTACAGCTTCTGCTCTCGGGATTTTGGACTTCTGGTATATACCCTAGCCACATGCTGCCCATATGTTCTACATGCGGTCAATATGTTGACATAGGTAAGTGGTAGAAGTCATTTTTCAGGTTTCTTTCCCTCAGGATCTTCAATTTTTGTACTTACCTTAGTGTTATACGGACTAAATGTGATACAGGTGGTCCATATGTAGACATAGGTAAGTGCGGGGCCTTTAAATACTTGCAACCAAGATTCAAATCTTTAACTTTCATAACATGCCTTGGTCACAAACATTTTAAAAGTGTAACGAATACCAAAAATTGATCAATTAAATAGCCAAAAACTCCAATTTTCATCATTTTCACGAACTTCACATCCAAAATGTAGTTTCCCACAAAACTAATCCAAAATGCATCATATCTAATAAAACAACCTAAGAAACTTGCTTATTTTCCTCATTTTATGCATCGAAAGTGATATATTTTTATAGCACATCAACACCCTCAACTAAGAACACTTCCATGTCCTCAAGAAATATAGCACAACAAAACTAAACAAAACACGACGCTTAATTAAGAGAATCTAAGATATTCATGGTAGTCAATAAACACTTTAAGCACAAATCACCACACCCCCTCCTATCTCATTTTTACAAAACCAATTCTGTATAAACATGAAGAACAACAATATGACACAATGGTATCAGTGTATGGCACTACATTAGCAACAGAAAACCATATATATGTATAAGTCACTTTACTCAAACACGTAGATAACTAACAATAAGACCCATGTGCCTCACAGCAAAGATGTCCCACTTACTCATATGAAATAATGCATTTCAATGCAGGGACAATCAAGAGACCCTCACACTCAGAAGGGAAGTTCCAATCAATATGTATCAAATGCCATAGGCTTACCCTTATTTTCTTTACCTTAGTTTTCAGACAATTAGTCTAGGATCACTATATGACTTTTCTTGGCTTATAATGTAGGATTGGGAGATTGTATAGTTCATAAGGACGTATTAAGTGACTAAGCCTCCTTGGCACTACACTAACCTTGGATTTTCATTTATTAGCCAATTTTATTTTTATTCCACCCTTATTTCTCCCTTATTATTCATTATTGCACTTTCAGGTTGGTGCGGTCATTTATTTTTTTCATAATTTTTCTTTGTTTCCTATTTATTTTATTTTTATTTTTACTACCACACCCAACCCTACTAAATTTTATTGTCTTATCTTACCCTTCTACATATCCACTTTACATCACACACCCCTATGATAGCCACCCTCAACTTAGGTGATTTGTTTGAGTTGAGGTGCATAATGTCCAAGGAGGAACTGTCCAAAATAGGTGATTGCAACACAAATGGAAAAGTGCATGGTGAAATAAGAAAAACAAGCTATAAGGCTCAAAACAAGGATCAATGGATAATATTTAACATAAGGAAGGTCATTTAGTCTAAAAGTGGACTAAAATAAAAAATGGCCTACGAACCTTTCCCAACAGACTATCCAACAACCTAGGCAAGATTAACTAGGCAAGTTCTAAATTCAACACACAAAGCAAAACTAAGTATCATCTCACACACACATGGAATAAAGTCGATATTACAATCTACTAGCTATCCGGTTCATGCAACTGTTAGCAAGTAATTATCATGTGCCTAATCCTAATGCCATTACAAGATTTATAAGGTTCACACATATCTATATTCACATAGTTCTAAAACAAAATTTTTGAGTTGTATCATTTTTTTCAAAAATCAATCGAAAATATTGACAACTGCCCTAAATACTTAAAAATCTCCTAATTACATAAAAATACAACACAATACGACAAAAATTTTAACCTTGACATACTAGTTCCATAACTATACCACAGACGATAGGCGAAAAAATATATGAACAAAAACCTATGATAGCTATGATATAGCCCACCCCAAACTAAAAATTATACATTATCCAAAATACGCAAAATAACATAAAACAAAAAGAATAAGGGCATACTATGGATGCACTAGGTGTCTATGTCATGATCTTCTCTCAATATGGGTATATCCACTAGAGGAGGACATGGTGGTAACGGTGCACTATGAGAAGATGCACCTGCAGCTAGCTCGTCATGTCTCTGCCTATCAATAAATACAGTCTCCATTGAATCATTCGTGGCCATTTTTAGGGCTTTCTCATATGACTTGTCTAGATTCTACAGGTCCCCCTCTCGGACTCTCTTGGTCCCAACTATGGGTACTTCCACATAATCCTATAAAAATAAATCAAAGTTTCTGAAATAATATGGATGTGATGGATGAACAACTAGGGTTACAATGGGAGAGACGGATGATATATGGCTCTCAGTAAGAGAGCATAACTCTACTCTAAGTAGGTCTACCTCCTCCCAAATGTCTCTTATATCCTCTATCTTAATACTGCTAAATCGAGCCAATACTCTACCTTAAAAAGCATTTATCCTTGAGTGCGACTCCACTCATAGCCTTGACATTATATCCCTATACGTAGACTGCACTCTAGCCTCATCCATCTCTAGTGTAGTCTGAACCCATGATCGGATTTTGCTCATATAATGTCGCCACCTCAGTCTCAACAATTAGTAGCTGAATATCCATTACCTCTATCCTCTCCTTAACACCTGGTATAACTGGAACACTAGCCTCTGTAGCAACATCCTCATCAATAGTGTCTATCACAGGCACAAATTTTCTATTATTTAGGTATTATACTGTCATACACATATCAAAAACTACTTTCTCATTAGTCAGTTTAAAGTTGATCTCCCTTAAGTCCATATCAATCAACACCCTACCAGTGGATAGGAAGGGTCTACCCAATATAATGAGGGTTTGAAAATTCACCTCAAAACCAAAAACCATGAAATCAGTGGGTAACATAAAGGTTTCCTCCTCTACTTCTACGTCACATAAATCACCTATCGATTTCTTCACAGATGAGTCATCCATCAACAACTTTATTGATGTAGGTTCGAGTTCCTCCATCCTCAACAACTTGTGCACACCCAGTGGCATCATATTTACTCCTGATCCTAAATCACAAAAATCCTGCATGACATTGAAAGGGCTAATAGAACACAAAATGGTGACTGCTCTGGGATTCTCCTTTTTTTCTTCTAACGGTAAAGAAGAGGTCACACTATAAGGATGCATATGATCATGAGGCTCGATGACCAAATGATCACCGCTATCATACTTAAAATTATCATCACCCATGTCGACTTCACAGACTTTTCCTCTGGTGTCTCATCGCCTTTAGTGCTATCAATCTTCAACTCCTCAATAATAGGTACAAGGGGATTATCAGTAGTGACACCATAATTATTGGTGATAGCTAGACAATGACTGATGTTTAAAGGATTCTGCACCGTGTTATCCAGGAGGGTACTCAGCTATCTTTGATGCAAAGTGGAAGCCATCTATCCAAACTGATGGTCTAACAGCTTGACAACTATTGTATGAGACTCAACCTTCTGGGTCAAACTAGAAAAATCAGCCTTGATCTCCTTAGGACTAGCCTCATGACTTTCTTTCCCCTTCACCAGTTTGGTATATATTTCTTCCATTCTTTAATCTACATCTTGTCTGCTAGGTGGAATGTACCGATCTCCCTTATTTCTGGAGTTACCGCTCTTCCTCTAACCACCATTTCTATCTTTATAATCACAGTATTTTCTCAGTGATGGTACCAAAATTTGATAACACCTACGCTACACCTTTACTTTAAATATTATGCAGTCGATGACAAATATAGTAACACAATAGATGTTGGGGTTTAATCCTAAAGAAATACGTAGAATCATGGCTCTTAGCTATTGTAATTAATGGGCAAAACTGGAAAAGTAAATGGAGGAGATTTGAGTAACAATATCGAATAAGTAGCAAATATAAACTTCGGTTGTAATCAACCATAAGTAAAAATTAGGATTATTTTTCCCTTTACTTTTCAACTTTGTAGGCTTATTGTGCTTCATTGAACCAACCTGATACCTTGCATCCAGAATGTGATAAGTTATGTACCATTAACTGTGTTTTGGAGGAGCTAATATATTTCACCCTTTACCTTTTGAGTCTCAGGATGTCAAGTAACCAACCTTTATCTTGATCCCAATTAACTATTACCTTTTGAGTCCTAGTTATTAGATGACATCTAACCATCTTATTTAGATAATACCTAGTAGCATGGATCGACAGTTAAAACTTCAAATTATTGTTGTAGCTATCTTTTATTTTTCACTACTCCTCTTTTGGAGTAAGTAGAAATAATCTTGGTGGGATCCAAATATTTGCAACCACTAATATAACTATTAAAGTGAAGATAATACAATGCATGCATTGGTATCGGTTTAGAACAACAAAAGCACTTCCCATACATCGTCAATCCGCCATGGTTTCCATAACCTAGCTATGGTTTTTAGACGCTCATAGTTGTGAAGTTATCAAAACCATTCATGATTGAAATCTTTTTATGAAATTATAATAATCACAAGTAAAAGCCTAAAACATTAAGTGAATTAATCAACCAAAATCAATATAAGAGAATTCTAAGACCAAAATCAAATCTCGAAATCAAGATATGTTTGTAAGTATCAAGAGTGTATAAATTATACAAAAAATAACACATAATGGGTATTTATAGTATAAGAGGAAACCCTTAAAACAAAGCTCGAACGAAAAAGAAGAAAAAAGGGTCGGTGGTCACATGTGCTGTCCACATGCGGGCTGGCCTTAAGCACTTGTGCCACGTGTTGCCTAAGGTTGGGCACATGTAGACACTTACATATGCATGCAAAATTTATTATATCTTATGCTCTTGGGATTGTGGACTTTAGGCACCTACCTAACCTATTTGTGGCCCATATGTGCTACACGCGGTCCACAAATTGACATAGATAAAAGTCAGAGGTTATTTATCAGCTTTTTTGCCCTTGAAATCTTTAATTGTGGTACTTACTTTTTAGTAATATATAGACCACATTTCCTACATGTGGTCAATATGTAGACATAGGTAAGTGTCGGACCTTTCAATACTTGCAACCAAGCTTTAACTCTTTCACTTTCATCACTTGCCTTAGTCACAAACATCTAGAAAGTGTCACAAATACCAAAAATTAATCAATTAAGTGTCTAAAAAATATAATTTTTATACTTTCCACAAAATTCAAATCCAAAACTTAGTTTCCTGCAAAACATACCCAAAACACATCATATCTAACAAAACAACCTAATAAACTTTCTTATTTTCCATATTTTAAGCATCAAATGTGTTATATTTTTATAGCACACCAGTTTACCATAATCCTATCCTTGACACAACATGCCCAAGCAATATAACAGACTCAAGCAAAAACTCACACATAGAGAATTTGGCGAAAAATAGATGGTCTATCAAATTTGGGAGCACATTCCTCAAATACTACATATGCTCTTCTCTACCCTTTGAATACACAAGGATGTCATTGATGAGCGAAATCATAAAGTAATCAAAGAATGTCTTGAACACCTGTTTTATCAAATCCATAAATTCGGCTGAGGAGTTAGTCAATCTAAAAGACATCGCCAAAATCTTATAATAACTATAACGAGTCCTAAAAGCTATCTTCGAATTATCCTTGGCTTGAATTCTCAACTGATGGTAATCTGTAATACCCAACACTTCTCCTAATCTAAATTCATCTCCAGAACATCAAAGATCTTTCTTCAAATATGAATAAATTTTATTTCATGAGAAATTTGTAAGATTTTGAATTTTTATCATGTGGAAAATTGAATAAGATTTCCGTCGATACCAAATTCGCCCAAATTGGACCCTCGGGAAAAGAGTTAGAGCTATTTTAGTAAGACACTCTACCACCTGGTACTTTAGCGCATCGCAGAGCCAGCAGAAATGGCAATCATCAAAATTCATTGAGCCTCCGCGATTATGGCACATCGCGCTGAGGCTTAATTTCAGAGTTGTCAATTTGCAGTGCACCAATGCGATTCCACCGTATCGTAGTGCCTTTCAAGTTAACAAATAAGGTGGAAATGCGATTTCCACCATGTCACACCACCAACCAGTTTACCAATTGTCCAGTTTCCAGTGAGCTAGTGCTATTCCACCGCATCGCACCGCATGTGAAATCGGTATTTTCAGATTCCATTTTAAAATTCAATGACCAATTGGTAATTTCCTAAAGCCCTAAACCAGTTTATTTAAGGGATCTTTACCCTAAATAATGAAAATACTTCATTATTCATTAATTTTTCACCTAATAAAAATATTTTCTCTCTCAAGAAGTCTAGAAACCTAGCCAAGAAATCAAGAACGAGCCTAAGGATTTCTTCAAGATCCTTTAACAAAGAGTCTTCTAAGGTATGCAGATGTTGATTCTTGGGTCCCTTTAATCCAAGAAGCTCAAGAATCCTTTTCTAAATTTCAAAGATCTTATGCTTATAAGTTTTTATGATTCTTGTGAGTTAAAATTGATGGTCATGCTATTATCGTGTTTAATTCATGGTTTTTATGAGGTTATAAGATTTGACCCTAGTATGTGATATTCATGTGATGCTCATGATAAACCCTTTTCAAGTTGCTTGTTAAGTGATTTGTTCATGTCAATTAAGTGTAGAAATTGTTGAATAAGCAAAGCATGCTTCCCATATGTATGATAAAATGCTTCTGTGAAAGAATTAGATCCATTATAGCATGTGGACTAAAAATCCCTAATTGTGAACAAACCTATACATGCCAAGTGTTTGTTGAAAAGCCTTAGTGAATGAATTGTGATATGATAGCAATAAATTCGCCAATTAGGTGCTCTTCGATACATGCTAAGAATTTAATACATACTGAGTGTTTGATGTAAGACATTGTTGAATGGTGTATGAGCCAATAGCATATCTCCTTATATTATCACATATTTATGATTTCTAAATACTTGAAGAGACACTTTAGTGATTGTGGTGGTGAATGAATGTCCATGGTCTTGATTATTCAAGAATGGTTATGTTTTACTTTTATGTTATCCAGTCTTGGGGGTATTTATACCTAATAAAATAGGTGCAGTCTAGAGCCCGTGTCAGTTTCCTCGATAATCTTGGTTTTGGCACCATTCTCAGAACACAGTGAGTTAAGGAACTCTGTACTCTCGGATAGATACAGAACATAAGAAATCTCAGAAATTTCAGTAATCTTAGTATCACTAGTATTCGAGCCTCAGTTAAGTAGTCAGCTTATATCTAGTAGTATTCAAGTATTCAGTCCGAAACTCAGTATCATGCAGTCATAGAACAAGATTCAGTAGTATTTTATCGGATACAAAACCAATTGAATTTAGTGTAACTCAGTCAGTTCATTCAAGAAATATGATTAATAACTAATTCAACTCAGTTTAAGATCAGTTTAGAATCAGTTTAGAGTCTTTTAATTAGGAGTAGGAGCTAGCACCGAATGAGTGCAGGGATAGTGGCTCCTGTTAGAGACGCAGATTCATTTAAAGTAATCCCTGAACTCCAGAACTACATAGCTAGTGCAGGAGCATGAGCCACCCATTAGAATAAGGCTTGACTATTATACTGCCTTAGGCTTAACTTCCTATAAAGGTTACCCATTAAATAGGATTGACCAGAGTAGAGGTCTTTATCCGTGGCACGGTATTGACACTCTTCCAGCTAGGGTTATAGGTTGGATCCCACTATATTAGATTTGGGGTATGTCAGTTAAATGAGAACTCCCATAGTTGCAGATTCAGTATCAATCTTTAGAGTAGGACTCATAAGTCAAGACTGTCAGATACAGTCAACTATATCAGTAAGGACCTCAGATATTTCGATTGATTTATGGACCACCCGCTAGATAGGCATGGTCTCAAATAATGTTATTCAGTAATCTCATTATCAGATCCAAAGATCACCTGTTAGATAGGCTTGATCTCAGTCTCAGATTTAGTTGAGTAATCTCATTGTCATATCTAGAGATCACCAGTTAGATAGGCTTGATCTCAGTCTCAAATTTAGTTGAGTAATGTCATTATTAGATTCTGAGATCACACACTATATAGGCTTGATCTCAGTTACAGATTCAATTGAGTAATCTCATTATAAGGTCTAGAGATCACCCATTAGATAGGCTTGATCTCAATCTCAGATTCAATTGAGTAATTTTATTATCAGATCCAGAGATCACCCATTAGATAGGCTTGATCTCAGTCTCAAATTCAATTGAGTATTCTCTATATCAAATTCAGATATCTTCCTCTAGATAGGTTTGATCTCAGATATAATATTTTCTTATCATTTATAGTAGATTTAGGGATCATTAGTTAGAGAGGTTTGGTCTCAGATTCCGTTATTCGAGAGTAGTAAGTTCAGATTTCAGTCATTGATATGAGAAGATTTAGTTAATCAACTTCAGTATCATTAGTTTCTGGGATCACATACTAGATAGGACTGATCTCAATTTCAGTACTCACTTTTCTATATCATGCGATGCAGTTGTTCAGTATCTCAGTATTAGAAGTTAGTTCAGGTGTTAGTAAAGCAGTATTCGAGTTTCAGTATTTCGAGTTGCGATGTTTTCAGTTATGGTTTGTGCATTAATGCATATGTCCTAATTCAGTATTCTCTTGATTATTCAGTTATGTAATTTTTTATTCATAAGCCCTTGCATTTAGCCTTACTTCATCTTCGTACTCAGTACATTTTCTTACTAATGCATTTTCTTTATAGTGTTTTATTTGACACCATAGGTTCAGAGTCATGAGATCCAGAGTACCCCTAGCAGCTCAGTCCCAGTCCGCAGTAATAAACATAGCTGTGAGGTCTCTTCATTTGAGGATAATCCTTATTATAGTATCATGTTAGATTTAGTTTATTTTCCTTAGATGGAGTTAGTTGGGGACATGTCCCATCAACTCCACAGTTATGATAGTTTAGAGGCTTTTCAAACAAATGTATCAATATTTTGTTTTTAGTTTTGAGTATTCTAGATGTTATAAACCTTATAGCTAGTTTTTCCTAGATTTCTTATTTAATACACATATTATATCATGCTCATTTATAGATATTAGTAGAGCGTTATCTTGTGGTCCTTCGGGATCATAAGCACCGTGTGATATTTCGATTCTAGTAAATTGGGTCGTTACAAACTTGGTATCAGAGCCTAAGGTTCAGTAGTGTCCTAGGGAGTCTGAAATGCCGCATCTAGTAGAGTCTTGTGCATAGGTGTGTTGCGTTCCACATTTATGTACAAGAGGCTATAACATATTTTTTTAGGAGCAGTTTTCCTTCTTTCATTATTTATGTTATGTGAGTGAGTATGAGCTCAAGTTGATCCTCAGTCCAATATACCTCTTTATTCTATTTACAAAGTATGCCTCCTCGAAGAGATAGTACCTAGAGAGTTGATGACCAGCCACCCCAGATAGTAGATCCTGAGAATAAGAGTCTATCACACATCAAGTTTTGGGTAGCTTTTTATGCGCTGGCCTAAGCTGTGACGACTAATATTCAGGGGATGAGCCCACCAGAATTCCTTAGGTCAGTAGTAGGTGAGGACCCACAACTTTATCTAGAGGAGGTGAGGAACATCACCCAGATTATACATGTTTTTGATGAGGAGAGTGTAGAGTTAGAATCCTATAGGCTGAAGGATATTTCTCATAATTGGGTAGTGATATGGAAGAAGGGTAGTGTGGAGGATACAACTCCCATGACTTGGAAAGAGTTTTAGGATGCCTTTCGAGATAATTTTTTCCCACTAGATATGAAAGAGACAAAGGTAGAGGAGTTCATGAACCTAAGGCAAGAATCCATGAAAGTGAAAGTGTATTGTCTTAAGTTCAACCAGTTAGCTAAGTTTACTACTGACTTGATAGCTAATCCTAGAGCAAGTATGAGTAAGTTTGTGACTGGTGTGTTTGGGTTAGTGTTGAAAGAGTGTAGAACCGCTATGCTCAATAGAGTTATGGACCTTACTAGGCTGATGATGTATGCACAATAGATTCAGGACATTACTAGGCTGATGATGTAGTCGTTCTTAGCATAGTCAAAAGTTATCAATCCCAGCTCCATCCTCCACTAGTGTACCCTCACTAAAGTTTAAGGATGTTAGTCATGATGAGGTTCCAGACCTCAAATCCCAGAATAGTACTAGTGCTGTTCGTACCTATCCGCTTTGTGGAAAGTGTGGCAACAGTCACCTACGCGTGTGTAGAGCCAAAAGTTATGTATGCTTTGGGTGTGGTAGGCCAGGTCATAGAATACAAGAATGTAGAGTGCTAGATCAAGGGGGTATAGAGTTTCATTATCTGGGTGCCCCTTTCAATGCCAGTAGTGGTTAGCGTCAGAACAGACTTCATACGCTTTAGACCTACAATAATCAGTAAAGGTTCCCTGATATAGATTCGGGTATGTTATGAGTCCTTTATCTTTATGATATGCATTGTTAGATCCTTTTATCATATTTTGAGATTATATGTCAGCATGAATCATGCATTAGTTTCTGATCTCAGTGATCAATGAAGACCTAGTTTGTATGTGCCCCGTACACCGCCCTAGTATTTCAGTGAAGTGTTATTAGATGGACATATAGTCCCAAAGGGGAGATAACCCATAATATTATGATGCTTTTATGTCCTTACACTCATTTAGTTGTATGTTCAAGCTTTCCTTACGAAGATAACACCAATTATCATTGAATAATTTGTCAAGAATTCAAAAGATAGTTCAGTCAAGTATTCAAGTATTAGATATGAATGTTCAGTAGAGAAGGTTCATATTTTCAGTGTATTTAGTCATGCATTCATGATAACAACTCAGTTACGAACCCATGCTACAGATATGTATGTCCATTATGAGAATTAAGCTTATGAGTAGCTTCAATCGTGTATTCCATGCATTAGATATGCATGTCCAGTATAAAATCTCAGTATATCAGTAATTCTATCTCATAGAGTTATGTTTTTCATTCTAATGTCCTGTAAAATAAGTTCAGCTTGCTAGTATTCTCAACTTAATCAGTCTCATTCGAGGATGAATGTTTCCAAGGGGGAGATATTGTAATACCCCACACTTCTCATAGTTCAAATTCACCTCTAGAACATCAAAGATCTTACTTCAAAGATGAATATATTTTATTCCATGTGAAATTTTAAGATTTTAATTTTTATCAAGAGGGAAATCCATCCTAAGCTATTTTACCCACACCGAAGTTTAAGGATATCAGTCATGATGAGTCGCCAGACCTCAAATCCCAGTATAGTGCTAGTGGTGTTCGTACCTATCCGCTTTGTAGAGAGTGTGGCAAGAGCCACCTAGGCATGTGTAAAGCCAACAGTGATGTATGCTTTAGGTGTGGTAGGCCAAGTCACCGAATGAGAGAATGTAGAGTGCTAGCTCAGGGGGGTAGAGAGTTTCATCAGTGGGGTGCCCCTTTCAGTGCCAGTAGTGGTCAGCGTCAGAATAGATTTCATGTGCTTTAGACCCACCATGATCAGGAAAGGTTCCCTGATATAGATTCGGGTATGTTATGAGTCCTTAATATTTATGATATGCATTGTTAGATCCTTTTCTCCTATTTTGAGCATATGTGTCAGCACGAGTCATGCATTAGTTTCAGATCTCAGTTGATCGATTATGACACAGTTCGTAGGAGCCTCGTGCACTGCCCTAGTATTTCAGCGAAGTGTTGTTAGAGGGACATATAGTCCCAAGAGGTATATACCTCATAATATAATAATGATTTTATGTCCTTAGACTCATTCAGTTTCATGTTCAGACTCTCCTTCCAAAGCTAACACCAACTATCATTGCATAATATGTCATGATTTCAAAAAATATTTCAGTCAAGTATTTAAGCATTAGTGTGCATGTTCTGTAGACAAAGTTCAGCTTTTCAGTGTATTCAGTCATGTAGTCATGAGAACAACTATGTTACGATCCCATGCATCAGATATGCATGTCCATTATGAGAATTCAGCTTCTGAGTAGCTTTAGTCGTGTATTCCATTCATCAGATATGCATATTCAGTACGAAATCTCAATATATCAGTAATTCCATCTCATATAGTCATATTTGTCATGATCATGTCTGATAAGTTAGTTCATCCTGCTAGTATTCTCCGCTTAATTAGTCTCATTCAAGGACGAATGTTCCCAGGGGGGAGATATTGTAATACCCCACACTTCTCCTAGTTATAATTCATCTCTAAAATATCAAATATCATTCTTCAAAGATGAATATATTTTATTCCATGTGAAATTTTAAAATTTTTATATTTATCACATGGGAAATCGAATAAGCTTTCTGTCAATACTAAATTCGCCTAAATCCGACACTCGGGCAAAGAGTTAGAGCCATTTTAGTAAGACAGTGTTCCACCTTTTACTTTAGCACATCACCGAGCTAGCCAAAATGGCAATCGTCAAAATCCAGTGAGCCTCTGTGATTATGATGCATCGCTCCAAGGCTTAATTTCATAGTTTTCAATTTCTAGTGCACCAACGCAATTCCACCGCATCATGGTGCCTTTCCAGTTCACAACAACGGTGGCAATGCAATTTTCCACGCGTCGTGCCACAAACAAGTTTCCCAACTGTCTATTTTCCAGTGAGCTAGCGCGAGTCCACTGCGTCATACCAAAATGTGAAATCGATATTTTTAGATTCCATTAGTAAATTTGAAGGACCAATTGGTAATTTCCTAAAGTCCCAAACCAGTCTATTTAAGGGATCTATACCCTACGTAACAAAAATACTTCATTATTAGTCAATTTTTCCACAAATCATAATATTTTCTCTCTCAAAATGTCTAGAAACCTAGCTAAGAAATAAAGAACGATCCCAAGTATTTGTTTAAGAACCTTCAAGAAAAAGTATTCTAAGGTATGCAAATGTTGATTCTTAGGTACCTTTCATCCATGAAGCTCAAGAACCCTTTTCTAAATTTCAAAGATCCTATGTTTATGAATTTTCATGATTCATGTGAGTTGAAATTGATGTTCGTGCTATTATCGGGCTTTGATTCATGTTTTGTTTATGAGGTTTCAAGCTTTGACCCTAGTATGTGATATTAATGTGAAGTTCATGATAAACCCTTTTCAAGTTGCTTGTTAAGTGATGTGTTCACGTCAAATAAGTGTAGAAATCGTTGAATAAGCAAAGGATTCTCCCCATATGTTTGATAAAATGCTTACGTGAAAGAATTAGAGACATTATAGCATGTGGACTAGAAATCCCCATTTGTGTGCAAACCCATGCATGCCAAGTGTTTGTTGAAAAGCCTTAGTGAATGAATTGTGATATGATAGCATGAATTTCCCCAATTATGTGACCTTTGATACAATCTGAAACTTTAATACATGTTGAGTGTTCGATGTAAGACCTTTTTGAATGGAGTATGAGTCAATAGCATGTCTCCTTATACTATCACATGTTTATGATTTCTAAATACTTGAAGAGATGCTTTAGTGCTTGTGGTGGTGAATGAATATCCGTGGTCTTGATTATTCAAAAATGGTTAGTTTTTACTTTTATGTTATTAATTTCTCGGGGTATTTAAACCCAACAAATTAGCTGCAGTCTAGAGCTCGTGCCAGTTTCCTCGATAATCTCAGTTAAGCCATGATTCTCAGAACTCAGTGAGTTATACAACTCTGTACTCTCAGATGGATGCAGAACTTAACAAATCTCAAAAATCTCTGTAATCTTAGTATTGCTAGTATTCTAGCCTAAGTTCAGTACTCAGCTCAGATCTAGTAGTATTAAAGTGTTCAGTTCGAAACTCAATATCATGCAGTCAGATAACGAGATTTAGTAGTATTCCGTCAGATACAAAACCAAGTGAATTCAACATAACTTAGTCAGGTCATTCAAGAAATATGATCAGTAACAGATTCAACTCAGTTTAAGTTCCGTTAAGAATCAATTTAGGTTCTTCCAGTTGGGAGTAGGAGCTAGCACCAAGCTAGTGCAGGAATAGTGGCTCCTTGTTATTAGGGTAGAGTAGTTAGGAGCAATCCTTGAACTCTAAAACTGCGAATCCAGTGCAAAAGCAGGAGTCACCCATTAGAATAGGGCTTGACTGTTATACTGCCTTAGGCTTGACTTCCTGTGAGGGTCACCCATTAGAGAGGCTTGACTAGAGTAGGGTCCTTTACCCATGGCACATTATTGACACCTTTCTAACTGGGGTTATAGGTTGGAACTCACTAGATTAGATTTGGGGTATGTTATTTAAGTGAGCACTCCTACAGTTATAGATTCAGCATCAAACTTCAGAGTATAACTCAGAAATTAAGACTGTCAGATACAGTCACCTATATTAGTAAGGAACTTTAATAGTTCCATTTATTTATAGACCACTTGCTAGATAGGCATAGTGACACATAAAGTTATTCAGTAATCTCAATATCAGATCCAGAGATCACCCATTAGATAGGCTTGATCTCAGTCTTAGATTTAGTTATATAATCTCATTATCAGAACCAAAGATCACCCGTTTGATAGGTTTGATTTTAGTCTCAGATTCAGTTGAGTGATCTCATTATCAGTTCTATAGATCACCCGTTAGATAGCCTTGATCTTAGTCTCAAATTCAGTTGAGTAATCTCATTATCTAATCCTGAGATCATCCGTAAGATAGGCTTGATCTCAGTCTTAGATTAAGTTGAGTGATATCATTATCAGATCCAGAGATCACTTGTTAGATAGGCTTGATATCGGTCTAAGATTCAGTTGAGTATTCTCATTATTAGATTCAGAGATCTTTCGCTAGATAGGTTTGATCTCAGACATAATCTTTTCTTATCATTGGTAGTAGATTTAGGCATCATCCATTCGAGAGGTTTGATCACAGATTCAGTCATTCCAGAGTAGTAAGCTCAGCTTTTAGTCATTGATATGAGTAGATTCAGTTAATAAGCTTCAGTATCATCAGTTTATGAGATCAATATCTAGATAGGACTAATCTCGATTTAAGTACTCAGTTTTCTGTACCAGGCGATTCAGTCGTTCAGTTTCTCAGTATTAGTAGTGTGTTCAGGTGTTAGTAAAGTAGTATCAAAGTTTCAGTATTTCAAGTTGCGATGTTTTCAGTTATGGTTTGTGCATTCATGCATATGTCCTCATTCAGTATTCTCATGATTATTCAATTAAGTAATTATTCATGCATAAGCCCTTGCATTTAGCCTTACCTCATATTCACACTCAGCACATTCCTGTACTAACACATTTATGCTATGGTGTTTTATTTGACACCATAGGTTCAGATGCACGAGATCCAGAGTACCTCTATCAGCTTAGTCCCAGTCAGCAGCAGTAGACATAGCCGTGAGTCCTCTTCATTCAAGGATGACCCTCATTTTATTATCGTATCAAATTTAGTTTATTTTTAGTAGACGGAGTTAGTTTGGGACATGTCCCATCAACTCCATAGTTATTACAGTTTAATGGCTTTTCAGACAGATGTATCAGTATTCAATTTTTAGTTTTGAGTATTCGAGATATTTTGAACCTTATGTCCTGTTTTTGCTAGTTTTCCACATTTATTATAGATATTATGCAGTGCTCAGGTATATATATCAGTAGAGGGTTAGCTTGTGGTCCTTCGATATCATAAGCACCGTGTGATCTTCCAGTTCCAAAAAATTGGGTCAGTACATAATCGGAGCTCAAATTAATTTTAGAGAACACTGCTTCTTCCAGAAGTTTGTCAAACAAATAATCAATGTGAGGAATACTAGTTCTTCACTGTCACCTTATTAAGTACCTATAATCAATACATATACGCATGAAACCCTATATCTTCTTCATAAACAATATAAGATCTCCCCAAGAAGACGCACTCATAAGATCTCCACAAGAAGACACACTCAGTCTAATAAAACCCTTACCAAGAAGACTTAAAGCTGCGAAATTAACTTCTTAAGCTCGGTAGGATCCATATGTAAGGTTCCATAGATATAGGTTAGGTTCCCAGCTCAATATCAATAATAAACTCAATATCACACTCATGAGGAAGACTAGGTAAATTAGTTAGGAAAATATCATGATACTCACGAACTACAAAGATAGAGTCAAGCAACAAACTATTCATGCTAACATTACAAATATAAGTGATATAAGACGTACAACCCGTAAAAATAAACCTCCTATCATGAATAAAAATATAATCCTCATCAACTTACAGCTAAGCGTTTCTTTCCACATGATCGGGGATATGCTAGGAATGGCGAAGGCAATAGTCTTTGAAAATAGTCTAGGTACATATGATAGTAGGATAACCAGTCCATGCCCAAAATTACATCAAAATCCACCATGAATAAAATAATAAGATCAACACGAGTATCAAGAACTTGAAAAATCACAACACATGATATTAAAACCCAATCCTCTACTAAGAATCACCCACGGGAGTATATACACAAAACGACATAGATAAATGAAATACCCTGGGTTCTATCCCTTGCAAGATTTCATAAGTTTGAGCCTTATGTTGATCATACGACTCACTATAGTATTCGTATGATGTGGGTACGGGTCTACGGACCCTAGTAATATGTTGGTCAGTGTGATATTGGCAAAGTTCTATTCTTGTTATGAAAAGATTCAATATGAGTCGTATGTACATGTTATGAGAGGCAGGGTCCAACCATACGTTTTCCAGTGTCTAGCCTAGATGTTTTTACTTAGGGTATGACTTGAAGGGTACTAGTCATACGATTAGGGTACGAGTTAGGCTAACGATTCTTAAGTTGGATAGAATGTGATGTTCAACTTTTGATCAAGGTACAAGTAGAAGGTACCACTCATATGATATGGCCACGAGTGAGGGGTCCAAACCGTACCCACCTATGGGAATTTTTACAATATAATTTAGGGGTATTTTGAACATTCCCCCCTAAGAAATCCTTTTAACCCCATGACATAAAACACTTTTGGAGGATTCCTTAACCTATTATTCATAATCAAACACACTCTAAACACTCTCAAAACTCTTTCAATCTCTTAGTTCTAGAAAGGCTAAGGTTTTATTCAAGGAAATCAATTAGGGCTCTAAAGGGGTGGCTTCTCTTCATATTTCTTTTCGTCTAAGGCATGTTACTCCTCCCTTATTTTTAGTTCAACTAAAAGCATGTTTTAATGAATGATTTTCATTACATTATTATGGTATTATTTTGGCTTTTGAAATATATGTTGGGGGTTTTGGTTGTTTGTGGTTGGATAGTATTTTTCCATGTTTTACTTATGTTTTTTATGCTGTAATTGTGATTTGAACATGTGGTTACGTGGGAATGATAAATTGATACTTAGTTTTGGCTTTGGAAACTATATTTCCTTAACATGTTTGTTAAAATGCCAATGAGGAACCTTTTATAAAATAGTTTGACTATCATTGAAATCCTTGCATTGCATAAAATATAATAGAAACAAAATTGGTTTAAATGGTTTTAAATACGTTGGAATGACCTTGGTGGACTTGGTATTGGTTTAAACACAAAATTTGTAGTCCAATTGTTTTAACAATTTTGGTATGACCTAAATGGATAGACTTGCAAGCTCTAATTTTAGTATGTTGATACCAATGGTTAATTCCTAAATTAAAGGATTCCTTAGTAGTTAATTTGTTGTGTGTGAATTGTTTTAATATAGGTTTAAAGGGAGATGTATTAGAAAAGCTGTGGAAGGTGGCTGTCTCGAGGGGACCAAATTTAAAACTCACGTCTGCCGTTGTGAGGTTGGTCTTGGTGATCGTGTGCATTATGTCACACTTAATTTTTTGGTATACGTATATGTCATCTCATGTTTTTCTTCGGCTCGTGTGGCTAACATGCTTCGGGGCCCTTTCAGCGGGGAAAGCTAAATCCATATAGCCCACGGGTGGATTTAGGAAGGTATAGCTAAACAATCCTAGGTTAAAGGTTTTAAATTCACGCTAAACCTGATTGGTTGTATATGGTTATTTAATTTGGTTTTAAATAATTGCATTATTTTATCCTTCCTCTTAAGTACATGCTATAATTCACCCGCTAACCTTTCTTTACGTATTGAATCCCCATACAATGCAGGAACCAGCCATACTACTCCTGTTGCTCGGTGTTATTGGATTCGGGAACATATTTGTGTTGGACTGAAGTGGTGAGCTTTCATACTCCCAAAGACTCCATTTCATGCTATGGATTTCTTTTCATGCTTTTTTTTATTTCTTGGACTTTAGTTTTGACTACGATCAGAGGCTTGTCCCGATAGGATGTTCTTGGATTCTAGTTAGAGAAATTGTGTGCACTATAGGCATAGGAGACATTGGTATTAGTGTCAGTCTTAGCATTGGTGTTGGTATTAGTCCCGACATCGGTTGGATGCTAGGTTGGATATTTGGTTGGCTATGGTTATGTCCTCCTTTAAATACCTTTCAATTATAGCTATTCTATCTTGTTATATATTCAAAATCCAAAAGACATAAGGTGTTGGATTGTTATGGTTAGGTATTGGCAGTGGTCTCCTGTCTGAGTCAAATTAGAGATGCCTGACAAGACTAGGCCTTGGTTTATGTTATGTCAATAATGAATCTCAATATAACTATAATAATGGGGCATAATAATAAAAAACATAAGAATAATTGGATCACGAATCAATTAAAACAAAAGGCGATTGACGGCACACCAAGATTGTACCTATGATAACAAAATTTGAAGACTCGATCTTGGTTTTAGCAGGTATTACATGTAACTGACCATGCCCACCACTTGGCTGGGCTCCTGACCCATCTCTTGTCGTAACTATCTGAGAACCTCTATGAGCACCCTGGAGACCGCCCCTATGACAATGCATACCACCTTTAGCTACGGGTAGAAGAACCTAAATTAGTGGAACACTCTGAATTAAAGGAATTATCTCTCCACAGTTGGGGCACTCTTTCAAGAAATTACCAAAAGCTCCACAACCATAACATAGCCCATGTGATGTACTGAAACTAGAAGATTCGATTATCTTAGAAGAACCACCATGACTAGAATAAATAATAGTCAAACCTGTCGAAGACTAAACACTACCCTGGATAGAATGATCATTAAGACTAGACTGGCCTCCATCGATAATCTGAAGATCAGCTTGAACTTGCATACGATACAAACCATGATACAAATATGGTTGATGCAGAGGGTACCTACCAAGAGAACCACTGCATCAGTATTATGAGCCATTATGACTGACACTGAAACTACCCCGATATTATGACCTCTTATCACTGACAATTTGTGCATCATGATGATGTCCTCCATAACCTGAGCATGATCAGAAACCTGAGAAAAAAACCTGCCCACATTAACCAAACTCTATGTATATATACAAAGAGGAAGTCTCCATCCCCGAACAAAGCAACAAACTTTATTATACTCAGTAGGCAGAATAGAAGTAGCATGCCTATCAAAATTATGAAATGAATCCTCAGACACCACAACAGTCAAAGATTCCGACACCAACCTTAAAAACTGATCCCTCAATGATTTCTAATACTTCGAGGTATATACTTCAACAAAACGATCTCCAAGGACTGATCCCATGACAATGGGTAACAACCATCTAGCTTCAAATCAAGATGACCTCTCCACCAATGTCGAGCTTTCAATTACAACTAAAAAGTAGGGTAATCAAGACCATGAGTCTCAACTAAGCCTAAATCACAGAGTCTATCCTCAAAATAAATTAGGAACTCCTATCCATCCTCACCCATTACACCAAAAAATCTAAGCGGAGCCAATTTAAAAACTACCCAATATTTTCTTCTCCTCAACAAACATAGTAGGCTGAGTAACCACTAGTTGAACAAGAACTAGTTGTGAGACTATCAGATGGACAATCACGAGAGAAGGAGGGACCTCATCTCTTGGATCCACAACTACAGCTTGCATCCTCATCTTAATACCATCCTGATCTAGAGATTATGCACCATCAAATAGTGAACCACCAACTAACCCTAAAGCCGAAACAAAGTGTCCTTGGGCACTGAGAAGAAATAAACCTTAGTGGAGCATGAGATGGTCCCTGGCCCACTACGTGCTGGGGTAAATGAATATCTGGCTTGGTAGCAAGAATAGGGTCTGGTAAAGGCCCCTATTCTTCCCCCTAGATAGGGACCCATCCTAGCTTATCCATGACCTCTATCTTATCCATTAATAGCAATAGGATCCCCAGGCTTGGTCTTAGGACCCTCGTCTCATGTAGCGGTAGTGTGTGTCCTAACTATCTCTTAAAGAGTGAAACTAGAGGAATGCTTTAGAAACCAACTCAGACACTTAGCACAAAATGAGTGAAAGAAGTGAAGAACTCCTATGAATGTATTATAGACTCCAAATGATAAGAAATGGATCCGTCATCATTTCAATCCGCAGGAGTCTACTAGACATTTACTTTTATACCAACACTACTAGTGAAACCTAAGCTCTGGTACTAATTTTTCATGACCCAATTGACGAGTCATGATGGCACCTACTTTATCTAGCCAGTAAGTAAGAAAAAACTTACCCCTGAAAAAAACACAATGGTCTAACATAATGGAAAGGGACTCAATTGGCCAGAAATTAACCTTTCAAGAGTTAAAATAATAAATAAGCAGTCATAATTGTCTGATAGATAAATAAAAGAAAAATAACCATCACAAGACTCAGTAATGTTTATACAGAGCTAATAAAATAAAACCATAGGTACTAAATAGTCAAACACAATCTATCTCAAAAATAAAAGACTAGACATAGATAAATAGAAGGAAAAATGGTAACTCTTACTCCAAAAGTGCACCCAATCTCTGAAATCACTCAACACAATCATCAAATTAGCATTGGAAATTAGTACTCAGATCTGTAACAATAAGGTATAGAAGTGTAGTATGGGTACCAAAACCATGGATACACAGTAGGCATCATCGGCCGATTGAGCTAAAACATGGTATAAATACAATAAGTTACAAAATAATATAAGCTAAGTTAAGGTATAAATAAATAGATACAAAAAAAGTAAATAACCCAATGCAGGCCCCCTTAAGCCATGAGGGTACAATTAAGGAAAGTAAATAACCCAATAACCATGAATTACCACTTACCATGACATAACTAAGGATCCATCAAAACCATATAATATCCTGAATAACTCCTAAATGCTAGACTTGAACCGAAACTCAATAGTATCTTCATCATTGCCTTCATTTTCCAAACTTAACTCGAAACTCATATTATCAATCATTATTAAAATGAAAAACTTGAACAAGAATTGATATACCATTATCATCATCAATTGATAGATTTAAACCAAAACTCATATATCATTAGACCATATTAGTATGTCATGGAAATAAGTTGTAATCATAATACATATCACTAAATAATAATAATTATCTAGCGAAACTTACCAAAAATTAGCACTAATTCTCAATTACAATACTAGCATAATCAATAAACTTTTAATCTCTGCAAAGTCCTAAATTAAGCATTAATAAAGGTATATCATGTGTAAAGTTTTCTACAAAAGCCAACACAAGTCTTGACCTAGGTGGGAGAATGGCCCCACTTCTAATACCTAAAATCTAATTTAGGGAAATTCTACCTCAGACTAGGTTAAGATATCTAAATTCATTTCTAGAAGTTAAATAATCCCTAAATAGCCCTAAGATAGCAATTTATCCTAAAACATGAGTAACTACATTGGTTACGCCTAAATTGCAATTTCAAGATAGCCTAAACAGTTCACCTAACCAAAATATTTTCAATTATACCTCTAACACCTATATCCCACCCCATATCTAGCACAATATCATACTCATACTCTTAAGTAGATCAACCTATGAAGAGAGTAAATCTAGCCTATCTGGATGTTGAAGAAAATCCTAAAAAATCTGCTAAACTGCCGATTTCCTATTTCAAGAAAGCTTCCACAAGGTGACATGCTATCAAAATCAAAATCTACATGTCAAATGAGAACAATGATACCCATATTACATTATTGTGCTTCTGGTCCAAAATAAATAAAAATCCCATAAGGGGTTCATTAATGGAATCACACATTCGAAACCAACATAATGTTCTTCTATGCTCAAGGAACATTTACCCTTAAATGTGGGTAAATTTCGAGCTCTAATGGTGCTACAATCAAGTCTCCAAGCTCTTAGAGAATTTAACTAAAGATGGAGAATTAAACCATAAAGTTAATGGAATACTAACATAAATTCAAAGAAAAACTGCATCAATAAACTTTACTCAAGCTACAAAATCACCCACAAATGATTCTCCCAAGTTACTACAATATTTAGGGTTTTACTTTCTTGAGAGTAGGTAAAAAATGAGAAAAAATGGGGCAAAATGGACTATATGTACCAGGTGCTACTAAAGTGGTCCCAGGGCTACTTAAGCAATCATCTGTAAAGTGCCTCAGTGCTGCTAAAGTTGTAGTCCCCCATGAGCCGGGCCACTCAAGAGACCATGGGTCACTTTAGAGCTAGCCGCTAAAGCACCTAGGTGACACTAAAGTGGTACCTGTTGGCTAAGCTAGGGCTCTTTAGTGGCCACACTAGATTTAATGCACTAGTTGAAGACATGGAATATTTGTGAGTCTCCACTAACCCCTCAGAATTCTTTTGAAATCTCGTATATTAAAAAAAAGTATGCTACCTTATCAAATTCTCAATGGAACAATCAAAATTTCCATCCGAGGTTGTTTTAATGAAAAATAGGTCCCACACCCATAGCCCAAAATAAGTTAAAGAGCCATGGGATCCTAACCAAGGGTCAAACTAATCTAAAATCAACTTTTTGAGAAGTTGGAATAGTCAAAATTGGCATAAAGGGTTGTTTGACAAATGTTTTTTACCAGTAGCCAATTTGAACCAATAAAGGCTTCAAAATAGGAAATTGGATCTAAAAAACAAATGATTTGCCCGATAATCGAACTGTCAATTCCAGTAAGTCATATATGACTTGGGGTAGCTATAAAAATTCTTTATATAGTTAAACTGGGAGAAAATATAAGATATAACCTGGAGGGTATTACAATATCACTAACAAACTTAATATCATGCTCAGTAGGAAGACAAGTTATATCGGCAGGGAAAAAATCAAGAAACTCACAAACTATTGGAAAAGAGTAAAGTGATGGATTCTTCATACTAACATCATGAATATAAGTGAGATAACACTTTTAAAAACCCCAAATATGTATCCTAGCATAAATATAAGAAATATTCCTCATCATCTCATAGATAATAGCTCCCTACCATACAATATGATGGGCATGCCTAAGTTAACAGTCTTGGGAAAACAATAGAAGATCATATGATAGTAGGATAACTGGTCCATGCTTAGAATCACATCAAAATCTACCATATTTAGCATAATAAGAGTAGTCTGAGTATCAAATTCTCGACAGTCACAACATATGATCTATAAACTTTATCCATTACTGAAGAATCACCCATAAAAGCAGATACACATAATAGCATAGATAATGAATCCTAATATAACTCTAACCACAAGGCATAATAAGCAGACATATAAGAATAAGTGGATCTTAGATTAAATGAAAAAAAGTTGACTATTGTCACACTAATATAGTACCTATTATAATAACCTTTGAAAACTCAGTCTCGGGTCTAGAAAGTATGACATATAACTGAGCATGCCTTCCACCTGACTGGACACAAGACCTATCTCCGATCCTACCTTCTTAAGAACCTCCACGAGCATATAAGAGACCATCTTGGTGATGATGCACACCACCTTTAGGTGGGGGAAATTTCCTAAATAAATGGAACACTATGAGTGAAGGAACCATCGGTCCATAACTGGGGCACTTTTTAGAGAAATAGCCAAAGCCTCACAACCATAGCATGCTATAGTTGTCGTACTTAAAACCAAAGATCTAACAAATAAAAAATAACTGCCATGATTAGAATAACTAAAAGACAAACCCCTCAAAGGCTAACCACTTCTCTGGCCAAGATAATCACTGTAACTAGACTGGCCTCTA
Source organism: Capsicum baccatum var. pendulum (assembly GCA_030864225.1). Classification (NCBI taxonomy): domain Eukaryota; kingdom Viridiplantae; phylum Streptophyta; class Magnoliopsida; order Solanales; family Solanaceae; genus Capsicum; species Capsicum baccatum. The sequence goes on from CM061560.1 coordinate 172,174,613, forward strand.
TTAGTAGTTTAAAGTGTTGCTTGAATGGGCCTACTAGACTGACCTAATATTGATATTTTTAACATAGAGGGTACCTGTAGTGAGAACCACTACGTCTAAACCATAACCCACTACGACTCCCATGGAAACTACCTAATACGGCCTATTATAGTTTTCATTTTAGTCCTCATGATGCATCTCCTTCATAAACTAAGTATGATAAAAAATACTCAACAAAAGATCTATCAGCAACAACTAAACTTTGCATAGACATACCAAGAGGAAGTCTCAATCCCAGAACAAAATAATGAACTTTCTCATACATAATAGTCAAAATAGAAGTAGCATGCCTAGATAACTTATAAAATTGAGCCTCATACTCAACCACAATCATGGGTCCCTACTCCAACCTTGAGAATTTATTCGTCAAATGATCCCTAAGACTGCAAGGCATATATTTCTCCAAGAAGATCTCAGAGAACTAAGTTCATATTAATGGGGGAGATCTAGTTGGCTTCACCTCTCCACCAATATCAAGCTTCCGAGTCCAACTGAAAAGTAGCATAATCTAAATCACGAGTCTCAACTAGGCCCTAATTAAAGAGCCTATCCTCACAAGTAATCAAGAACTTATAACCATCTCTGTTGGGTGCACCAGATAACCTAGGTGGAACCAATCTCAAAAATCTACCCAAGATCTTCTACTTCTGAATAAACATAGTAGGCTAGGCAACTACCGGCTCTACCAGTTGAGTAAATTCCTATGCAAGAGAAACCTCAACTCTTGGACCTATTACTATTAGTTGCGCCTCATTTTTAGTACCACTCTATTTGGTAGACTATGCACTATCAGATGGTGTACTACCAAAATATCTTAAAAGTAAACTAATACATCCCTAAGAACTACAAAACAAATAAACCTCGCTAGAGCTTGGGTTGGTCCTTGGGCCACCGGTGGCTGAGGCAATAGAACCTCGGCTTGCGAGCAAGAATAGGGTCTAGTGAAGGCCCCCCAACCTGACCTCTAGTTAGGGATATAGCTTTAGTTTTTCCATGAACTCTAGATTCTCCACGAACAATGATAAGATCCCTATTCTCAAGCTCGAGATCCTCATCTCGTATAGCGAAAAGATCTATCCTAGCTATCTATGAAAGAGTGAAACCAAATAAATTATTTAGAAACCAACTCAGACTCTTAGCATAAAGTGAGTAAAAAAAGGGAAAGACTCTAAAGAATGTCCTATAGCCTCCCAAAGATAATAATTCTAATTTGCAGGACTCTAATAGATACTTGCTTTTGTACCAACAATATTGGTGAACCTAGCTCTCATGCCCATTTGTTAGGATTTAATTTACAAGTCACGATATCACCTACTTTATCCTACAAATAGGTAAGCCAAACCATAGCTCAAAGCTATAAGAAATGGGCTAATTTAGTGCAAAATTTCCTAAAAATGGGTAATCAACAATTTAAGACATAAAAAAATAACAAGGCAATAGTGATAGTCTAAGAGATAGGAAAAATATTAACAACCATCCCATGACCGAGTAGTGTGGTACAAGATTTACTGCAAAAGAAACATAAGTACTAAAAAGGATAAATACAAATCCATCTCAGATAATGAAAGACTAGACACAGATAAAAAGGGACAACTCTGACTTTGAGAGCTTACCCTATCTCCAAAATTGACTGAACACAATCATCACATTAAAAATTTCCACTAGTACTCATATCTATACCAAAAAGGTACAAAAGTATGGCATGAGTACCAAAACCATGGATACTTAGTAGATATCATCGACCTAATGAGACAAATCATGATGTAAATATGATAAAGAAGTGAGATAAATAAACTAAGACAAGGTAAAAGGTCAAACCTAGAAATAAGCTCCAATAGTGTAAATAAATGATTGATATAGGCATAGTATGTAGAAAGCATAATTAATACTGCAAGTTTGGCACCCATAAGCCAGTAAGTGCAAAAAAGTAAATAACTCAACTTCAAAGTGTCAAACTAGCATAAATATCATCTTTCCAATCTCCTTAAACTCCAAAATAATTGTTTCAAAGGGTGTAATATACGTATAGAAGTCTGTAAGAGCTAACACAAATCTTGGACTAAGGTGGGCTGGAGGGGCCACTACTAATCCCCAAAATCCATTCTAAGAAAAATTCTACCTCAAACTATGCTAAGTTATTTAAATTTACTTCTAGATATTACAAAAGTCACAATTAGCCTAAGATAGCAATTCTATCTAAATCATGAGCAACTAAGTCAATTCCATTTAAATTATGGGTACTTAATAGGATAATTAGTCCAACTAAAATTAATTAACCAATCATACTTCTAATACCTAAATTACATCCAATATCTAGAATAATATCTTAATTATACTATGAATTAGCTCAATCTATGGAGAAGGTAGACCTAGACTACTTGGTAACTGAAGAAAAGCCTAAAAAAGTTACTAAATCGATGATTTACCTTCATAAAAAGCTTCTTCATGATGCCACGCTATCAAAATCACAATCTACTCATCAAAATAAGAACAACGATATGAATATTGCACTATTTTTCTTCAAGAATAAAATCACATAAAAATCCCATGTACGGCCCACTTATGAAAATTCACTTTTGAAACCAATAATATGTCCCTTTATTCTCAAGGAAAATTTACCTCAAGAAGGGGTGATTTTTGAGCTCTAATAATGCTACAATCAACCTAGTAATATTCTAGAGATTTTGGAAAAAGATAAGGAATTTAATCATTATATTGATAGATGCTTACCACAAAATTGGAGAAGCAATGTGTTATTCAAGTTTATGAACTCTCCAAAATACCCACTAGTTGTTCCCCGAAGTTTTCACACTTCTTAGGGTTATACACTCTTGGAAATGGGTAATAATGGAAGAAAATGAGCTAAGTGGGAAATTTATATTGTTCCCAGATGTCCAGGTGTCGTTTAAGCAGACACTAGGTCACTTAAGCAATACTAGCTTTTGCCACGCATATCGCTTAAGTGACCTTTCGCCGCTTAAGTGCCAAAAACATTGCTTAAGTGATACCTATTGAGCAAGCTATGTCTCTTGAGGGACTTGCTAGTCACTTAAGCGAAAATTGCTTAAGTGACCCAATAGGTGCTTAAGGGATACATCAACAACAATTGAGACTTGGAATTGTTCGACTCTCCTCTAACCCCTCAGGATTCATCCTGAATCTCGTATACGCAAATGAACTATGATACCCTATCAAATTCAATATTTCAAACTCAATGGCGCAGTTGAAATTTCCATGTGAGATCATTTTAATATAAAGTAGGTCCCACAGCTATGTGTTATTTTTCTTAACTTTCGACCAATAGCCCAAAATGTGTCCGAGAGCCTTGGGACCCAGACTAAGGGTCCACCCTAATTTAATATTCTAGAGTTTTTTGGAACTATCAGAATCGCCATACAAGGTTGTTTGACTTAAATTTTTACCTGATAGCTACTTTTAATTAGTGAAGACTTCAAAATAGGAAATTGGCTTTGAAAATCAAACGAGTTGTCCCATAACTGAACTTTCATCTCTACCAAGTCATAAAATTCTTAAGGAAGCTATAGAAAAAAATGTAAATGGTGAAAATAAGAAAAAATATAAAAAATGACCTAAAGGGTCATTATACTGCAAGATGGTACTAACAAAGTTAAAGGATTATTTCAATAGGTTTTTGTTGAGAAGAAGGGTCATAGACCTAGGGTTTTCCCTTATCATGCTCATTTCTTATGCTAACGTATATTTATTATTTACAATTTGACCAAGGTGGCTATCAAGAACAACTATAGTAGCATTTATCGATGATTTATTTGACCAACCTCAAGGTGTTTTAGTGCTCTCAAAGATTGACTTGAGATTAGGATACCTTTAGTTTAAGATTTGGGCCTAATATATTCTAAAGATCACTTTAGGACCTAGTATATCGATTATGATTTCCTTGTTCTGTCTTATGGACTTATCAATTCCCCAACTACATTCATAAAGTTGATGAACGGGTTATTTTGGTCTTATTTTAGCTTGTTTGTTATTGTATTCGTAGATAACATATTAGTCTACTCCTAGAGTAGACAAGAGCATGAGAAACATTTGATAATTCTACTTCAAATTTTGAAGGATAAGAAGTTATACGTGATGTTCTCAAAATGTTAATTGTTTATTGAGTTTGTGGCATTATTAGGGCACATGATTTCGAATTATGGAATTATGGTAGATCCGAAAAGATTCAGGCAATGTGATATTGAGTTGAGCCTACTTTATCTGCTAATATTCAAAGACTTGTTAAGTTAGCTAGCTAGTACAGATGGTTCATGAAGAGTTTTTCTTCCATGCATCTTCTTTGAAAAAAGTTGATTTTAAAAATATGGTTTTCTAGTAGTTTGATGAGGGTGAAGTGATATTTCAAAAGCTTATGTTATAGTTGACTTCAACTCCGACTTTAACTTTACCAATATAAGGTAAAGTCTTTACTCTGTATTTTAATTCCTTTGGAATTAGTGTTAGGTGTGTGTTGATGCCAAAAGGACAAGATTATTACATATGGTTCTATGAAATCGAAGGTTCATGAGTGTTTTATCCCTGTTCAGATTTGTTGAAGGGAAAATAAATTATGTAAAGAAAATAGTTCTGACTTCTCAAATCATTTCAAAACATAACAAAAATTTTAAAATAACTCAAGAAAAAATACAGACCTGCCACTTAATTTTTATAGAAAAATTAAGAAAACTTAAATAAATTATAAAGATTAAAAAAATAGAAATAAATCTTTAAAATTAGATAAAATGAGTAAAGATAAAATTATCACCTTAAGAAGGATTTTAATGCACTTAGAAGTGCCTGTTCTATAATGGTTTATCAAAGACAGTTTGACTAAATTAAAAAGGTGACTAACTTTACAAAAAGGTAAATTTTATAAGAAACAAAAAATAAAATTAACCTTGATTCATGAGGTATTTTTTATTTATTTTTATTTTTTGAAATTATCATTATTTCATTGAAATTCAAATAGTCCATCTTTAGCTAAGAAGAAATGACTAGAAAGAGAAAATTAAATCAAAACTTCATTCTTTTTTGGCTAACTTTAAGATAAAGAATTTGTTATTATTTTTTTAAAAAATGAAAAGAGTTTTTTTTAAACAAAAGTCAATTTTTATAGTAAATGTTGATAAAATTTTGATTTTGAAAGGAAAAAAAAATACTAAATTAGAATAAATAAGGAACCATTTAACCAATTATGAAAAAAGCTTAAATATTTAAAATAAACCAATAAATGGGAAAGAATATATATATATAAGGAACCATTTAACCAATTATGGAAAAGCTTAAACCATTAAAAGAAACTAATAAAGGAAAAAGAATATATGTATATATATATAAAATTGAAGTGCTCAAGTAAATACAAATAAACAAACTAGAATTAGAAATAAATAGAGAAGACTTAAGATTGAGCCCCTTTTGACCATCAAAGGTTTGTCCGGCTTTTGGACTTCAATTCTATGGACTTTGGATCCATTTTCATCCCTGTATATTACAACCTTTCTTTTAATATCATTTTACAAACCACTTTGTATACGTTTTATATCCTTGCAGAAATCAACATATTTGTTTCCATTTTGAATATACACCCACACATTGTTGGTTTTCAGTGTATATTGACAACTTAATAAACTGGACACTATAATCAAGCAATCTGGTTCTCTGACATAGGATCTTGAAATTGATGTTTTATTTTATTTACAATATCATATCAAATATGCTAATTTGATTCTAAACAAAAGTAGAGTTGGTCTAATGAACTATTTGAAGTATTCACTCTATGTCTACAAGAAACCATATCATGCTAAAAAATGGCAAGTGTAAAATTCAAGAGTGTGCAATATTGAAATTGTTAGAATAACCATCATATAATCAAGTACCATCTAAATAATATTCAACCAAGAACTTACCTTTGTTTGTTGTGTGCACGTCTGTGATGAATTAATATATCCACACCAACAATTATAGACTACAATTCTTAAAGAAACATGCTTAGGTAATTATATATTCACAAATCAATTTTATATGGGTATCAATGGACTCCTGTTTATATGTAGAGGATGTTTTGGATAAAATAGGAGTAGTTTGGTGCTATTTAAAAGAGGAAGAAGTTTTTTTGACCATTGATGCATGGCTTACAGTTTAACTTTGAGGCATATTATTAGTTACTCTTCTTTAAATCTAGCTTAGGTTGAAACTTATCAAATAAATTATATTGTTAGGAGGGTGAATAGTTCGGTTGATATACTTAATAAGATTTATTGATATTGTGGTACTCAATTTGTAATTATGTGAATGAATACCTGATTCTTGGAAAGATAAATTCATATCCTATGTATTGGGTAGATTCATGCTTTATTTTGCATATGAGCATATATTTCCCAATTTGCACAGAATGTGGAATATCAATAAGGTGAAAAAGGAAGTTTTGCCTACGTGTATAATTGAGGAATTCTATTAATAGTGTGGCTTGTACCTATGATTCAAATTAAGAAATCATGTATTTATACATATTAGATTTAAATTCATCTTATTTTGTTCTCATACATATAAATTTATACTAATGGATAATTGGTAAGAATATGCAAACAAACACTTTTAATTGAACAAAACACTAATTTTGCTCTGGTTCAAGTCCAAGTGGTAATATCAAGAGATATGATGGTTGTCATTCGCATGAAGAGAATTCAGGTGAGGGATATATAGACCTCGTGAGTTACTTATGTGTTCTACCTCACAATATACCCCTATATAGGGAGTATATATTTGTAGGAATTGTCCATTGCATTCTATAACACCACATTGGATTGCATCATTTCTTTATTTTCTTATGTTGTGAAGTGTTTTTACTATACTGTAATACTGAGCTACTGAAATTTTTTATGTGCAGAATTAATCATAACATTTTTATTTTATAGAGTATCTTTCTAAGCATGATCAGTCTATGATACCTATTGAGTACTTGTGGTTTGTACATACTCTATAGTTTTTATATTTTTTGTGGTGCAGATCCCAACATAAGTTACCATCACTGAATTGGATATCATTTATGGTTTAACCATTTAAGAGTCGTGGTGAGCTCCTAGCATCAACAACTTGCCTCAGGTATATATATATATATATATATATATTAACTCTATCTTTTCTTTTACTACAGATAATGATGTACGACATTGTGTATTTCATTTTCCTTATTTTATTTTAATAGGTTCTTGTGCACATGATTCAAAGATTTTAGGGAATTGTAGTGTAAAGGTTCTTATTTATGTACATCATGGGTCTTTGAAACATGTTTTGAAGTTATTCATAATTTTCTTATGTTATTTTTAATTTTATTTTTTAGTGTTATCGCATGTGTTGAGAGCAAGCTTACCTATTATGGTTGGGTAAGGGTAGGAGTCATCACAATCTCAATATTTGAATCATGATAATTTTGTATAAATTACTTGGTTTATTAGTCTCACAAGTACAAGAGGAAGTTAGTAGAGTCTCGCGGCTCGATACTTTTACATTTTCATCTATCTTTAGGAGGCTATGAGCCAGTTTTAGGACAATATATTCTTTGATTCCTCATCACGTGAAAACTTTTACCTCTTGAGTTCTAAACTTCATGTTTTATTCTTTCACAAATAGTGAGAATACAATCAGCTAATATAAAAGATAATGTACTTGCACCTACTATTAAAGCTCCAGGCAAGGGTGGAGGGTGAGTTTGAGGTCATAGTATAGCAAAGAATGGGATGCATGACCATCTAGAGGTCATATTAGGGAAATATGTCCAAAGCTTGAGGTTAAGAAAGGATGTGGATTATCGGCAAGAGAGAGTAGGGCCAACCTAGATGCCACAGTCTTTTATAGACACCCCATAATTATATGATACCATGTTCCTTATAAAAATATAAAATATGTTATGTCAACAAAATATAATTTCAAGTTATAGCAGTTATACATGCATCCTTTATTTTATTATTATAGTTGTACAAGAAAATTGTTATAGCTGTTCTGCAAAATGGATTTTAAAAAAATGAAGCCTTTGCTGGTAGTAGGAATCGAACCCACAACCTGGGGTAGAATGAGAGACTCAATAAGTGGACATAGAACCACTGGGCTGCCCAACAACCTTGATTTTAAGTGGTTTAAAATTAATATGTATACCTAAATATAGATTTTCTACGTTATATATACAATGTAATTTTTTGCAGAGGGGGTTCGGGTGAACCCCCTGTACACCACGTGGGTCCACACCTGGTTGTGTAGTCTCAGTTGGGTTGAATCTCAAGGCGTAGGTTAAACTACTTTACAAAAGAAAGGACCAACAAAGTAGTGGTAGTGGTTTTATCTTGATTGCAGGCCAGATCGGTCGCCTCTTACGATGTAAACATAATTCTTAAGGCCTTTCTAGAAAAGTATATTCCTCGTAGCATAAGGTAAAGTCTATCCAAGTTTGGAAATCTTTAGTAGGATAGCATGACCATCAGGTTCCAAACCTTGGCTACAAATATGTTTATTAGTATACCTACATGGAGGAGAAGATTAGAAAGTTAAATGATAGATTACTGCTCTTTATTTGGATACTATGCATCTAGTGGCTGCTAGAGGTACTTTCCAGTATCTTTTTAATCATTCTAAGAATATTAAGGATATTTGTCTTTGTGCCTATGAAGGAAACAACAAGAGGATTTATAGACACAATGGTTTTAATGGTTCTTCTTTTGAGGCAGAGACTTTTCAAATACGGATCATCATTTTTAGCATAGCTAACAAGTTCAAGTTGCTTTATTGACTTCTAAGGGTAAATATTCTGGGTATATTAGTCAGAGCACCCAAAGTTTAGGCTAGATGTCTAGGGATTCTTATTTTGGTTTTTCAGGTTTCAATAGACACTATAGTTCATTCGATCCATTTAGTCATCCTATTATAGAAGGCGGATTATTTAATTATGAGGTGGTCCATAATTTTGCTAAAGAATATCTCATATGCATGTAGGGTAGAAATCATATGGTTCTCAAGTTTAGACTCATCGATCACACTCATCACCAAGTAGACATGATGCATAGAGTTATAGATGTGGTTCTCAGCTTTCTAAGGTACAGCTTAGGCAGGTCATGGAATTGGCTTTCATGGTACAAACTTTAGGGTTGGACGTGCCTATTGCTATGCTTTTCCAAACAGACCATGAGACTTTATATGAAGTTATTATAGGTATTATTTTCTATTTTTCATCAGCCAATATCATTTGATCAAGGATTTACTATTCATATCTTTATGTGTATTTTACTATGCTTCTTGATAGGATGTGTTATTACCTAACAATCCCCATGCATGTTTGTACCCTCATAGGTGATTTATTAGTAGTGTATCAATCAAAATTTGTGACTTATTTAGGGTACAACAGTTGTATGTATCTAAATATTCCTGATATGGTGCACTTCAATATATTTTGGGTATGAATTATTTGTCCTCCTATCATGTTGTCCTAGATTGTCATGCCAAGATTGTTATCTTAACTATGCTTGGCACTCATTTTCTATTGAAGGGCGCTATTAGCCATGTAATAAAGAAGGTACCTTCATTCTTGAAAGTAAAAAATATGGAAACAGAAAGGTGTTTGGCATACTTAGAACATATTTAGGATATTAGCGTCTATACTCCCTCTCTTTAGTCAGTCTCTATGTTAAAGAGTTCATTTAGACCATTTTCATAGACTTGTTAGGCATTCTAATCGATAATCGTATATGTTTTGGGATTGATATAAATCTAAACACTTAAATTATTTATATTCTACCCGATAGAATGACACTAGTAGAGTTCAAGTATTATTTGTATAGGTTTTGTTGAGAAAGGGGTTTCACTAGAACTAGGGTTTTCCCTTATCATGCTTATTTCTTACTTATGAAGAAGAAGGATGGTTTTATGCTAATGTTACTGACTATTGACAAGTTAAATAAGGTGGATATCAAGAACAAATATTTGGTACCGTTCATTGATGATTTCTTGACCGACTTTAGGGTGTTTAGTACTCTCAAAGATTGACTTGAGATTAGCATACCTTTAGTTGAAGATCAGGGCCTCCTATATTTCAGAGATCGCTTTTAGGACCTAGTATATCTATTATGAGTTCCTTGTTGTATCTTTTGTACTGATCAATTCCCCTACAACATTTGTAAAGTTGATGAATCGGTTCTTTCGACCTTATTTAGGTTTGTTCATGATTGAATTCATCGAAAAAATGTTTGTATAATCTAATATTAGAGAAGATAATGGACAATATTTGAGAATTCTACTTCAAGTTTTCAAGGATAAGAAGTTAAATATGAACTTCTCAAAATGCAAATTTTGGTTTAACTTTGTCGAATTCTGAGGGTAAATGGTTTTCAGGTATGGATATAGTTAATCTGAAAAAGATTGAGGCAGTGCGAGATTGGGCTGGGCCTACTTTACCTACTAATATTCAGATCTTTGTGAAGTTAGCTAACTACTATGGATTGTTCATGGAGATTTTTTCTTCCATTGCATATCCTTTGAAAAAGTTGACTCAAAAAAAATATGATTTTCTACTATTCTAATGAGTGTGAATCAATCTTTCAAAAATCTTAAGTCCTAATTGACTTTAGCTCTGACTTTAACTTCACCAATAGAAAGTGAAGACTTTACTGTGTATTTTAATTCTTTTGGAATTGGTATTGGGTGTGTGTTGATGAGAAATCGGAAAAGTTATTACTTATGATTCTATGAAATTGATGTTTCATGAGTGTTTTACTACTTTCCGAATTTGTTGAAGGGAAAATAAATTATGTAAAAAAAATTGTTCTAACTTCTCAAATGATTTCAAAACATAAAAGAAAATTTCAAAATAACTAAATAAAAATTATAGAGTTTCCACTTAATTTTTATAGAAGTATTATAAGAATTCTTGAAGTTTAAAAATTGAAATAAACCTTTAAAATTAGAGAAAATTGTAAGGGATCAAGTAACGCACTACGAAGGATTTTAATGCACTTAAGAGTGTCCATTTAAGAACGGTTGACCAAAGACATTTTGACTAACTTAAAAAGGTAAATAAATTTTGCAAAGGGTCTTTATTAAAAAAATATGAACCTTGATCCAAGATATATTTTTATTATTTATTGTTTGAAAATACTATTATTTCATTCAAATCCAAATAGCCCAGCTTAAGCTAAGAAGAAATGACATGAAAGTGGAATCAGAACATCATTCTATTTTTACCCAACATTAAGGAAAATAATTTGTTATTATTTCTTTTATAAAATGGAAAAATTTATTTTTAAAGAAAAAATCAATTTTGATAGTCATTGTTAATAAAATTTTGATTTTGAAAGAAAAAAAAAACTTAATTAGAATAAGTAAAGAACCTGTAATACCCCGAACCTTCTTAGCTTAAATTCGTTCCTAGAACATTAAGAGATAGCTTCAAAAATGATTAATATTTATTCTATATGGAATTTTCTAGATTTAGACTTCCCATTATGTGGGAAATTGAATAATCTTTCAATCGATATAAGATTCTGCCGAATCCGACACTCGGTGAAGGAGTTATGGTATTTTTAAGTTGATAGTGTACCATCTGGGCACTTAGCACATCGGTGGAAAGGCAAAATTTGTAATTGTTAAAATCCAGTGGACCCCCATTATGTGAGCGCATTGCAGAGTGGGCTAATTTCCCATTTATCAATTTCCAGTGAGCCTTCACAATTCTGGCGCGTCGTGCCAGTGGCCAAAATGGTAAACTAAAGGGCACCGTGATTGTTGCACATCGCGGTGAAAGCCTAGTTCCCATTCATCCACTTTTCAGTGAGCCACCACAATAGTGGCGCGGCGCGGTGGACACCCAGTTTGGAAAATATTGCGTTTTTCAATTCCTTTTAAAAGCTTAAAGGGGACATTTTGGTTAATTCCCAAGCTCCCAATCCATCTAAAACACAAGATTTAACATATTGCATAGTACTTTATGCTTATTTCATCCACTTTCTCTCAAAAGAAAATCCTAGATCAGCAAAGCTCCTTCTCCAAGAAACCCAATTTCTCTATTAATTCTCCGAGGTAGTTAAAGATTTAGAATTCCCAACTCAAGAACTCTAAGAATTCATCACCAAAGCATCAATAGAGATCCAAGATTCAAGTTTTAGCATCTAAGATCATCAATTGAGGTATGTGGAGTTACGAAAAAGGACAATCCTTTCGTCCTTGAGCCCAAAACATATTTTTAATTCCCATATTACTGAATTTTATATGATTTCCCATGAAATTCAAGTAAGGGTTTGTACCCATTATTGTTATTTACATGCTTATGAGATTTCAAGTTATTGAACGTTGAATTGTATGACTATTTTCAAATAATTATGGGTATAATGCAATTTTTCTAATTTTTCCAATTGAGTTTAAGCATGATATTTAGATTCTTCATTTTATTATTTTGATATTGTTGAAGTATTTCCAAGAAGCATATAAATCATGATGTTTTGCTATGATTTTAGATGAGTTTGAAGCATGGGTCATTAAGCCTTAATTAAAGATTGTTATTTTAGGATTGTTTGTGCCATGAGCACCCTATGATAAGATTATTCTCAGATTTTCGATAAAAATTTGACCTTTTGGTCCTAAGCTAAGATAAAGAATCCACATTGTTCATATGACTTGAGATTTAAAGAAAGAAAAGAATAATTGGTTTTTCTTGTAAATTCTTGTGCTATTTATGAAGTGTATTTCTTAAGATCCTGAGCATAAGAATGAGAGTAGTATTTAGCACCAAGATGGGTATGTTACCAAGATTTCATGCCCCAGAACAACGTTCCACCGTAGGATTAAGATTATTCCCATTTCTATGTGGATGACTATGATTGTGATTACGTAAGATAAGAAGTTCTTTTTTGATGGCAAAGGTAGAACAACCTTCCCCAATATTGGTTAGACGTTGGACCCCATGAATGCTCACATGGTTTTTTTAGTTAGAAGAACCTCCCAAAAGAAGTCCTCTACTCTTAAAATGGTTTATTGGTTGAAAGCCATAAGATAAAAGTATATGTTTTGAAAGCTATGGATTTTAAGATTTCTTAAAGTCTTGAGATGAAGTATTTCCCATACAGTTGAAAAAATAATATGGTAATTTTCAGGAAAGAATAGATTTTAGAAATAACTGTAATGGCTTGCAAGATTCATATTATATCCTTTATTGTTCATGGTTTATGTACTTTAGATTTGAGATTACTCAATCCTATGTGAATCATTTACATTTAGCATGCATGATTTTATAAATTGTAATAATATTGTTTACTTATTGTATTCACCACCATATACTCAGTACATCATCAAAGTACTGATCCACATATAGGTCTATGTGCTATATTATCTTATAATATAGGTTCAGGTGCTTAGTCTCAGCAGCGTGAGTGATTTTTGAGTATCCCATCTATATCTCTGCAATTGGTAAGCCTTTATAGTTCGAGGACTTAGCTATTCAGATTTTATTTTTATCTAGCAGATGTTTTAGTATTCATTTCAGACAATTTGAGTCATATGGGCCTGTCTGATTCGCTCTGTAGATTCAGTTAGTTGAGGCTTGTCGGACTACTAGATTTAGTTATCTTTTGATTTCGTTTCTAGATTTATTAGTATTTTTTTTCCAAGACTTGTGAGATTAGTATGCTTCAGATAGTATTTTCCCCTATTTGGAGATTCATATTTAGTAGAAAGCAACTAGGGTTAGCTCAGGACTACTTGTAGTTTAGAGAATCATGTGGCATCTCGGGAATTTGATTTTGGGTGTTACAATCTTAGTATCAGAGCCAAAGGTTTAGAGTGTGTTAGGGAGTTTGACAAGCCGTATTACGTTAAGTCTTGATCATCGGTGTGAAGTGCACCACATTTATGATCAAGAGGCTATGGATCATTTTAGGAAATCAACTCTTCTTTCATGATCTATCATGTATTCTGTGTCTTTATCTATTTCTATCTCATGCTTTCACATGACAGAAAATGCCTCCTTGTTAAGCTAACACACACAGAAATGATAACTGGTCACCTCAGTCCGCAGATCCTTTGAATGAGAATGTGGCACAGGCAGAGTTTTGGGATACCTTCTAAGTGTTAGCCCAAGATGTGATAGCTAATGTTCAGGGCAACCGTCAGGCTGCAGTCCCACTCCAGTAAGACAAAGACTTAGCCACAGCCAGAATTCAAGATTTTATGATCTATCATGTATTCTGTGTCTTTATCTATTTCTATCTCATGCTTTCACATGACAGAAAATGCCTCCTTGTTAAGCTAACACACACAGAAATAATAACTGGTCACCTCAGTCCGCAGATCCTTTGAATGAGAATGTGGCACAGGCAGAGTTTTGGTCTACCTTCTAAGTGCTAGCCCAAGATGTGATAGCTAATGTTCAGGGCAACCGTCAGGCTGCAGTCCCACTCCAGTAAGACGAAGACTTAACCACATCCAGAATTAAAGATTGCATTTATCATCTAGTTCCAGTCAAGGATACTAAGTCTGAGACTCCAACAATTCAGTCTTCCAAATGGTTAATGAGTTTCCTGAAGTTTTTCTAGAAGATCTCCCAGGGGTACCTCCCAATAGAGAAATAGAATTTGGTATTGACCTGCTCCCAGATACTAAGCTTATTTCTATCTGTCTTTATCATATGGCTCCCGCCGAGCTGAAGGAGTTGAAAGATAAACTCGAAGATCTTTTAGATAAAGGTTTTATAAGGCCTAGTAATTCTCCATAGGGTGCTTCCATCCTATTCATGTGAAAGAAAGATGGTTCCTTACGAATGTGCATTCACTATCGTCAGCTAAATAAGGTCACAGTCAAGAACAAATACCGTCTTCCTAGAATTGATGACTTGTTTGATCAATTGTAAGGTGCAAGTTATTTCTCAAAGATAGACCTTAGATCCGACTATGATCAGCTTAAGGTAAGGGAATATGATATTCCAAAAACAGCTTTCAGGACCCGTTACGATCATTTTGAGTTTTAGGTCATGTCTTTCGGGCTAGCCAATTCCCCTGCAGCTTTCATGGACCTCATGAATTGAGTGTTCAAACAGTATCTAGACATGTTTGTCATAGTATTCATAGATGATATTCTTGTGTACTCCCATAATGAGGATGACCATGTAGATCCTCTTAGAATTGTCTTGCGAACCTTTAAAGATCATCAATTGTTCACCAATTCAGCAAGTGTGAATTTACTCTAAGATCAGTAGCCTTTCTCGGTCATATTATTTCCACCGATGGTATTAAAGTCAATCCCCAAAAGACAGAAGCCATAAGAAATTATCCTAGACTTATTCCTCTATCAGATATTAGAAGTTTCTTGTGTTTAGCTAGCTATTACCGCCATTTTATTAAAGGTTTCTCATCTATTGCGTCTCCTATGTCTATACTGACCCAAAAGAAAGTTACGTTCCAGTGGTCAAATTCCTGCGAGAAGAGTTTTCGGAATTGAATACTCGACTCACTAAAGCCCCAGTCTTAGCACTACCAGATGGTACAAACAGTTTGTGGTGTATTGTGATGCCTCCAGTATTGGTTTGGGTTGTGTGTTGATGCAGAGTTGTAAGGTCATAGCCTATGCTTCTAGACATCTTAAGACTCATGAGAAGAATTATCCAACCCACGATCTTGAGTTAGATGTTGTAGTATTTTCTTTGAAAATTTGGAGACACTATTTGTATGGTTTGCATGTGGATATGTTCACGGATCACAAAAGCTTGCATTATTTGTTTACCCAGAGAGAGTTGAATCTTCATCAAAGAAAGTGGTTGGAGTTGTTGAAGGATTGTGACATGAGTATGTTGTATTATCCAGGTAAGGCCAATGTAGTGGCAGATAATATTGGTAGATTATCCATGGGCAGCGTTGCCATGTGTTGATGATTTGATATAGTGGATTATGGTGGAAGCATATGGTGTGTGTTATTCCAGTCATCAAGTTGCTGCCAAGATGTACCGTGACTTACGGGAAATCTATTGGTGAAGTGGTATAAAGAGAAACAAAGTCGAGTTTATGGCCAAGTGTACAACTTGTCAACAGGTTAAGGTAGAGCACCAAAGACCTGGTAGTTCATTACAAGAGTTTGGTATTCTCACCTAGAAGTGAAAAGAGATGAATATGGATTTTTTGACTGGTTTACCCCATTGGAATCGTCATCTTGATTCAATTTGGTTTATTGTAGACAGATTGATATAGTTAGCACATTTCTTACCAGTTCACACGTCATATACAACGGAGGATTATGCTAAGTTGTATATCCAAAATTTAGTCAGATTGCATGGAATTCCTTTGTCAATAATTTCAGATAGGGGTAGTCAGTTTACTTCTTAGTTTTGGAGATCCTCCAGAATGGTCTTTGTACCCAAGTCCATCTTAGTTCAACTTTTCACCCTCAGACAGATGGTCAAGCAGAGAGGAACATCCAGACTCTAGAAGATATGTTGAGGGCATGTGATTTTGATTTCAAAGGTAGTTGGGATGAACATTTGCCATTGATTGAGTTCACTTATAATAACAGTTACCATTCTATCATTCAGATGACCCCGTTTGATATTCTTTATGGGAGGAGATGTAGATCACCTATAGGTTGGTTTGAAGTTGGTGAGGCCGCTTTGCTTGGGCCCGATGCAGTGTTTAAAGCTATGGAGAAAGTTAAGTTGATTAAAGAAAGATTGGAAACATCCCATAGTTATCAGAAATCATATGCAGATGTGAGAAGAAGGGACCTCGAGTTTGAGGTTGGTGATTTAGCATATCTGAAGATATTACCCATGAAAGGGGAAAAGAGATTTGGTAAAAAGGGGAAGCTTAGTCTCTGGTATGTTGGCCCTTTCAGAATTGTGAGTCATGTTGGTAAAGTATCTTATGAGCTTGAGTTTCCCACAAACTTGTCAGCCGTTCATCTTGTATTCTCACATCTCTAAGCTTAAGAAGTGCCTCGGTGACTCCATTATTGTAGTTCCTTTAGGAAGCTCAGATATTCGGAACAAGCTTTCATACTAAGAGATTCCAGTCGAGATTTTAGATCATCAGATTTGTAGACTAATGAACAAAGAAGTTCCCTTGTTCAAAGTTCTATGGAGGAATCAGTCTATTGAGGGTGCCACTTAGGAAGCCGAAGTATATATACGAGCGAAATACCCTTACTTCTTCTCTGCAAACTCAGATTTAGTTGAAGGTCATACTCTTCCTTGATTCAATTCTTTTCTAATCATGTATTCAGCTATATAGTTGTCCTTGTGTAAGTTCATTCACTCACATAATTACTCAGAAGCTCAGAATGATTTAGATTCAGTTATTCAGTTTACTTCGGTTGTGCATTCTATCATATAGCCTTAGATTCCTCAGTATTCTTAGTCTAACTAGCAACATTCGAGGATGAATGTTCCTATGTTTGGATATGCAAAGGTATCTAATACCAAGTTTATAACTGAAATCTAAACATGAAACTAAATAAGCATAAGAAAAGCTATTACCTTGGGTTGAGTTTGAGTTTGCGAAGAAGAGGTGAGGATACTTAGTATGCATGTTTTCTTCTTCTTCCCAAGTAGTTCCCTCAACCGGCTAATCCTACCAATGAACTTTGACTAGCGGGACTTCTTTGTTCCTTAGTCAGCGAGTTTGGTTGTCAAGAATTTCAACTGGGGTCTCTTCGAAAGAAAGGTTGTTCTAAATGTCTAAGCCCTCTACCGCGACTACAACTGCAGGTTCACCTATGCCCTTCTTTAGCAAGGAGACATGGAAAACTGAATGAACTGAGGCTAGATCTAAAGGTAATTCGACCTTATAAGCTACCTTGCCAAAACAACTGAGAATTTCGAAGGGACCAACATATCACGGACTAAGCTTTCCCTTCTTGACGAACCACTTCACTCCCTTCATGGGAGATATTTTCAAGTACACATAAAAATAAATCTCAAACTTAAGATCCTTTCTGCACACATCTGCATAAGACTTATATCTACTCTGAGTAGCCCAAAGTGTTTCTTTGATCAACTGGACTTTTTCTAATGCATCGAATACTAATTCAGGACCTGTAACTGAGGCCTCACTAACTTTGAACCAAACTATTGGAGATCTTCGTGTCCTACCATAGAGAGCTTTGAATGGAGCCATCCGGATGCTGGAATGATAGTTGTTGTTGTATGCAAACACAATCAAAGGCAATTGGTTATCCCAACTGCCATTGAAATCAATTGCACACGCTCACAGCATATCTTCCAAAGTCTAAATGGTCCTTTCTGCTTGACCATCTGTCTGACGATAAAAGGGTGTACGGAGATGAACTTGGGTGCCAAGACCCTTTTGGAATGCTTTCCAAAAATAAGAGATAAATTGAGTACCTCTATCTGAGATAATAGATAATAGAACACTGTACAATATAGCCAACTCCCTGCTATAGAGTTTGGCGTAATCCTCGGCTGAATAGGAGGTATGGACTGGAAGGAAATGAGCTGATTTGGTCATCCTGTCTACAATGACCCAGACTGAATCATGCTAGCGATGAGTAAGAAGCAAACCCATCACAAAGTCCATGTTCAATTTTTCCCACTTTTAAGAAGGAATATCGAACTTCTGAATAGACCTACTAGGCTTCAAATGCTCTATCTTAACCTACTGACATGTAGCGCATTTAGCCATGAAATCTGCAACGTCTCTCTTCATCCCACTTCACTAATAGATCTTTAGGAAATTGTGATACATCTTAGTGACCTCTAGATGAATCAAGTAGCGCACACCATACACTTCTACAAGAACTCTTTGCCTCAAGTCATCTACACCTAACAGACACAGACAATTTGGACAACGTAATACACCATCTCCTCCTTGGAAGAAAACCTCTACTTTCTAATCTTTGATTGATTCTTTCAAATTAACAAGACTGGGATCTCTATCCTGCATTTTTTTTACCTCAGAGACTAGGGATGATACTGAGCTATTCTGAACCTGTATACTACCTTCTGCTAAATCGACTAAGCGGACACCTTGTCTAGAAATATGATAGACTTCCTGAGCTAGCTTCTTCTTACTCTCTTCAACATGAGCAACACTACCTATAGATAGTCTGCAGAGAGCGTCAGCAACTACATTGGCCTTTCCCAGATCATAAAGGACACTCATGCCATAATCTTTCAAGAGGTCTAACCACTTTCTCTAGCAAAAATTAAGGTTTTTCTGAGAAAAGAAATACTGAAGGCTCTTATGATCTGTGAACACGTCTAGATGAACACCGTACAAGTAATGCCTCCAAATCTTTAAGGAAAAGACTACGGCTGCTAAATCAAGGTCATGATAGGATAATTCTTCTCATGGGACTTAATTTGTCTGGAGGCATAGGCTATGACCTTACCATGCTGCATGAGGACACAAGAGAAACCCACTCTAGATGCATCACAGTACACTATGAACCCATATGAACCATCTGGAAGAGCTAAAACTGAGGCTGAGGTTAGTCGAATTTTCAGCTCCTCAAAACTCTATTCCGAAGGATCTGACCACTGAAACTTGACTTTCTTCTGAGTCAATCTGGACATAGGGGATGCAATAGAAGAAAATCCCTTAAAAAATTGCTTGTAATATCCAGCCAAACCCAAGAAACTCCTGATATCCAATGGAGAGACAGAGCAAGGACAATTTCTTACCACTTTGGTCTTTTTAGGATCAACTCTAATGCCATCACCGGAAACGATATGACTAAGGAATGCTACTGACCTTAGCCAAATGTCACATTTGCTAAATTTGGCAAACAATTGAGATCATCTGCATGATCATGATCGCTATGGGAATACACAAGAATATCATCTATGAAAACTATGAAGAACGTGTCCAAGTACTAGTCGAACACACGGTTCATCAAGTCCATGAAAGCTATTTTTTGAATGTCACATTCTCTAACTCTAAGTTGCTGATATCTTGATCTCAGGTCTATCTTGGAGAAGTAACTAGCACCCTGAAGTTGGTCAAACAAGTAATCATTTTTGTGAAGTAGATACATGTTCTTGACCGTGACTTTATGAAGTTGATGGTAGTCTATACACATTCTGAGAGAACCATCTTTTTTCTGCATGAATAAGACCGGTGCACCCCATGGGGACACACTAGATCTGATGAATACCTTGTCTAGGAGATTTTTTAACTGTTCCTTCAATTCTCTGAGTTTTGCCGGTGACATTCTGTATGGAAGAATAGATATAGGTTAAGCATCTGGAAGAAGATCAATGCCGAAGTCTATTTCCCTTTCAGGAGGAATTCCTGGAAGATCTTTGGGAAAGATATCTTAGTATTCATTCACTACTAGGACTAATTCGAGACTAGGAGTTTCATAACTAGAGTCCTTAGCTAGACTAAGATGATAGACACATCCCTTAGAAATCATATTTTGTGCCCGAAGGTAGGAAATAAGCTGGCCCCTAAAAGCTAAAGTGCTACCCCTCCACTCTAGGATAGGTTCAATCAAAAACTAAAATTGGACAACTCTGTTTCTGCAGTCGACTATGGCATAGCAGGAATAAAGCCAATCCAAGTCGAGAAGGACATCGAAATTAGTCATCTCTAATTTGACTAAGTCTACTGAAGTGACTTTTTGAGATAGCATAATTGGACAATTCCTGTATACCCGTTGGGCTATAATAGTTTTACCTACTGGGGTAGATACTAAGAACGACTCTATTAGAATTTCAGGACTGACTCAAAAATTAACTTCTATATAAGGTGTAACAAAAGACAAAGAAGATCCTGGATCTAGCAAAGCGTAAACAAGCAACTGAAAGATCTGTAACATACCTATAACCATATCAGGAGAATTTTCCTAATTTTATCAGGACTAAAGAATGTAGAGTCTATTTGGGAGCTTCCCACTAGTTGTGCTGGAAGTGGCACCTTGCTGATTTGGGCGAATGAATTGAACTGAGGAACGGTTCTTCTGACCTTGAAATCCTGACTGGGGAAAATCTCTAACTCTGTGGCTAGGCTTGTCACATCCTAAACACACATCACTTCTAGCTCTGCAAATACCCTTGTAATTTTTACCATAAGTCTGGCAAAGAGGATTGTTTTGAGCACTAACAACATTGCCATGAGACTTAGAGCCTGGCGGCTTATCTTTCCTACCATTCCTGAACTTAGAAACTTGAGAACTGGCTGAGGAAGGAACTAGAATAGATGACTTTGGTTATAACTGAGAACGATTTCCACTCTCTAAATTAGGTTGATTGAAGTTGAAGCTATCGGTTCTAGATCTTTTATTCTGCTTCTCTCTCAACTTAATCTTCTGCTCTTTTATTTGTTGAAAATAGATCATAAGCTTGGCTATGTCCATCTCACTAATCATTATTGCGGATCTGCACTCATTGACCATACTATTATTCACCCCAGAAACAAACTTACTAATTTTAGCCCTACTATCTGCCACTACATGAGGAGCATACCTAGTTAGTTGAGTAAACTTAAGAGAACAATCTATCACTGTAATGTTGCCCTTCCTAAGGTTGATAAACTCTAACACCTTGCTTCTCTCAGCTCTAGGGGAAAGACTCTATCAAGAAAAGTAATGGAAAAATCCTCTCATTTTATAGGTCCTACATCTTCACCCCTCTTTGCTTTCCGCTTCTTGAACCATGTATGAGCCACATCCTCAAAATATTATGCAGCTAGCTCAGCATTCTCACTAGCTGACACCCCCATGATATCGGTAACCTTCTAAACCTAATCAAGAAATTCCTGAGGATCCTCATCTAACTTAGACCCGAAAAAGGATAGTGGATTCATTCGGGTGAAGTCCTGAATCCTGGTTGTAGCTGAATTCACCATGGAGTTGGACAGAATAACAGATGGTCATTTATTCTGGGTGGAAACTAAATTAGCAAGAATAGTGAATGCAACTCTAAACTCTGCATGAGAAACATGTTCGTCCAAGGGATCTTCTTGGACAAACTGAGAGGCTGACTGACTTTTGTTTCTTTTACTGGGAGGTATTTTCTGTAAATTTTAAGGAGAAATATATTAGACCAAGGGTTAAATTTGAGCTCATGCTCACTGGCACAACATGAATACTGAAAGCAGGGAAACTGTTCCTAAAATACCTTATAGTCTCCTATACATAAATGTGGTGTACAACACACCATGCATAAGACTCTACTAGATGTGAATTTTAAACTTTCTAGGGTACTATTGAACCTTAGGATCTAATGCCAAGTTTGTAATGCCCTAAATCTAGTACCCGAAATGCCAAACCGTGCTCATAACCCTGAAGGAACACAAGCTAACTCATGACTAATATTTGTACTAAGCACTGCATAACATACTGTATAAATATGAAATAAAAGTCTGAAGGGCCATAAGGTTCAAATATCTAATAAAACATAACATCTGAATAATACGGTACGACCATACCAAAGTTGAAATAACTGTCTAAACATGCTAGTCTGAAAGCCTCTAAATTGTCTAAAAACAGTGAAGTTGAGGGGATATGTCCCCAACTAACTCCGAACTAATGAACTAATAAAGTAATAAAATAATCATACTTTCCTCAAATAATAAGGACTCACTGCTAGTCTAGCTGCTGACTGTCTGATCTACTAAGGATGCTCTGGAGCTCGTGCTTCTAAACCTATTGTATAAAATACCATAGCACAAATACATCAGTATGATTGAATATACTGGTATGCAAGTGATGTAGGCTGAATGAAATAGTTTTATATGTATGAACAATACTAACTGACTGAATAACATGAACGTGAGAATACATGCATGAATACGTGAACTGTAACTGAGATCTTGAAATCACTGAATTGGAATACTGATAACATAAGTTTTGTATAACTGATATACTATTATCTGAATGACTATGTCTTTGAGTCCTATTTCTGATGGAACTAGCCGAGTTTCGTACTAAAATAGGTGACTGTATCTGACAGTCTTGAATTCTCTAGAACTATTTGAGTTCAATTATTGAGACTAAGACGGAAACTATTACTATGGGAAGTAGTCATCTCACTAACATGCCCCAAATAAGTTATTATAACTGAGTTGGAGTCCAATCAGTAAGCCCAATTAGAAAGGTGTCAATACCATGCCACTGGTAAGGAAGAGTTGTGGGTGACCCTCATCTGACAGTGTCCCCAAAAGAGAACGGTGGGACCCTCATATAACAGTGTTAATCCACCTCATCAACCCTCCTTTGTTAGTGTTGATTTCTCAACCTATGTTGGCTACAAAGTTCTAGAACGCAAGGATTGCTTCTAACGATCACACCCTTAACTGTCAGTGTGTGCCCTCATCCTTGGGTTCACTCTATGCTATTCCTACTCCCATTTGAATAGACACTGAAAAATGATTAACTAAACTGAACTGGACTATGTCCAGTGAGTTCCGCTGACTGACAAAATACTACTGAGATTACTGAGTTACTGAGATTTCTGAGATTACTGGGATTTTAGAGTTTCCCTGAGTCTTGAGTCTGATTGAATTCTACTGAGCATGGCTTGATAGAGAGTATCTTAAAAACTAACACAGGCTCTAGGCACACAAATAAATTGTAAGGTACAAGTACCCCTAGGACTCGATAGCATGAAGCTGATAAGACATGATACTTTCTGGACTCACAACCATAATCAACAATCAATAATCCAATCATTGGAGAACTTCATGAGGAACTTGATTATCATGGTTTGGTACATGAATAGGAAATCATATAAACATGTCATAATTTCATAGGCTAATCTCATGAATTATCCATCAAACATTTCAATGCATAACAATAACATGGAAAATATTTTGACATAAGGGTAAAGCGTGGGTTCATCAATTTGGTCATAATTGAGTCCTAAAGCTTGATTTTTGTTCTTTTTGGCATTTTACCAAACACATTGCACGCATAACCTTAGGATTAGGCATATACACTAGTTCATACAGCATGGATACTTTAATCAACTGAATTTAAACGTTTCCAACCCATATACTAGCATAATTTTATGAAAAGTACATAAATATTCCAACTTGGAATTTGTACAACCACATCAACATAATTGAAATCAACCCACCAAATGAAAATTATAATTCCTGAGTTTAAAATAGAATTTTCTAGCTTCATGGGTGAAATAAACCCCTGAATCAACACTTTACATACCTGGTTGGATGATTTCTTAAAGATTGGTGGAGGAAATCTTTAATTCTTGACTTGGAATTAAACACCTAGCGTTCTTTGTTCTTGGGGATTAATCTTTGAGATAAATCCTAATTTGGTGTTGTAGATGAATAATAAAAATATGAGCCCTGGTCTGGTATAATTAGGGGTAAAAAAAGGTGGAAATGGACCCAAATACCCTTTTAAAAATGGCTTAAAATTGCTGATCGGAAGTGGCAATGGTATGGGCAATGGTCTGTCGCTGGCTCGATGGTTCATCAGTCCTGACCATCGCATTTGGCCAAAACTTAAACTTTCTGCCTTGTCTACGATGGTTTGGCCGATAGTCCATTGATAGCTCGATGGTCAATCGATACTGGTCATCGTACTTGACCAAAAGTCAGGTTCACTACCTTAGTCGCGATGGCTTTGGTGACAGTTCGTCGGCCTGATCGTCGCTTCTGGGTAGTTCCTATAATTTTATGTAAAACGTCCATAACTATTTACTCTTATACTGGATTTGGACAACATTGGTATCATTGGAAAGATAATTCAATTTTCTGCATGATAAATAATAATCATTTAGGAAGTCATCATTAACTCTTCTGGAGACTAGATTTGACTTAGAGAAAGTTCGGGGTATTACAAATATTTCGCTATGATTTTACATTAGTTTGAAGCATGGGTTATTAAGCCCTAATTAAAGATTGCTATTTCAAGATTGTTTGTTCCATGAGCACCTAATGATAAGAATATTCTTAGATTTTTGACAAAGATTTGACCTTTTGGTCCCAAGCTAAGATAAAGAATCCACATTGTTCATATGACTTGAGATTTAAAGAAAGAAAAGCATAATTGGTTTTTCTTGTAAACCCTTGTGCTATTTTTGAAGTAGATTTCTTAAGATCCTGATCATAAGAATGAGAGTATTATTTAGCATCGAAATGGGTATGTTACCAAGGTTTCATGCCCCAAAACTATGTGCCACTATAGGATTAAGATTAGTCCCACTTCTACGTGGATGATTAAGATTGTGATTACTTAAGATAAAAAGTTCTATTCCAATGGAAAGGGTAGAATAGCTCTCCCCAACGTGGGTAAGACGTTGGACTTCATGAATGCTCACATGGTTTATGTCAGTTAGAAAAACCTCCTAAAAAAAGGCCCCTACTTTTAAAACAATCTATTAGTTGAAAGCCTTAAGATAAAAGTATATGTTTTGAAAGGTATGGATTTTAAGATTTCTTAAAGTCTTGAGATGAAGTATTTCACTTACAGTTGACAAGATAATGTGGTAGTTTTCACAAAATAACAAATTTTTGAACTGAATGTAATGGCTCACAAGATTCATATTACATGCTTTATTGTTCATGATTTATGATCTTCAGATTTTAGATTATTCAAGCCTATATAAATCATTTACATTTAGCATGCATGATTTTATAAATTGTGATAATATTGTTTACTTATTGTATTCACCCCCAAATACTCAGTACATTATCAAAGTACTGATCCACATATACATCTAGTGATACATTGTCTTATTATGTAAGTTCAAGTGCTCAGTCTAAGCAGCGTTAGTGATTTTCGAGCATCTCATCTACATCTCTGCAGTTGGTGATCCCTCTTAGTTAGAAGACTTAGCTATTCATATTTTCTTTTTATCAATTAGATGATTTAGTATCCATTTTAGATAGTTTGAGTCAGTTGGGTCCTATCCTAGTGACTTTCTAGATTCAGTCAGTAGAGGCTCGTCGGACTAATATATTCATTTTTTACTTTTGATTTAATATCTAGATTTTTCAGTATTGTTTTACCAAGACTTGTGGGATTAGTATGATTCAGATAAGATATTCGCATTTAATATGTTTTCCTATCCATTTTCTCCTATTTTGAGATTCAGATTTAGTAGAAAGCATCAAGGGTTAGCTCAGGACTACTTGTAGTTCGAAGCACCATGTGGCATCCCGGGAATTAGATTTTGGGGCATTACATAACCTTTAACCAACTATGGAAAGGTATGTATATATATATATATAACAAGAAAATGAAGCACAATTAAGAATAATAATATAAGGATGAACAAGAAAACAAGAAAATATAAATAGGTAGACACAAATTGGAAATCAAAGAGCAATTTTTAAAAAATTAAACAGACCTTTTTCAAATATCCCACCAAACTAAAAAGAACCTCAAAGGAATTTATATCCTAAGAAACGCTTCTTTCCAAACAAGAAACAACTAAAGGCTTAGCAAGCTCTTATAATCTTTTATTAATAATGGAGTATTTTTAGTCATTCAATTCTCAATCCTTTAACATAAAAGAAGCTACTTATAGTAAGAAAATAAAGAAAACCCTATGCTAATATATTTTTCCCTTAATGAATGAAAGTAAGGGACATGTTGGGATATAGAATTCATGAAAAATCCTAATCCTCCTTCTCAAGTATGATCCATCAAATGTTTTCATGAACATATAGGATTCTCTGGAGAATTCCATAATAAACTTAAGTGCATCCTTCTTCATGAATAACCCTTTCCAATGTAGAAGTTCATGAGTTTGGGTCCTTATGAAATGCGTTAGAGATCCTTGGAGTGTATAACTCTCCCGTTCCTGAGAAGAATTTTCCCTAAAATTCAAGGGTCTTTATTACACACATCAATAAGAGAAAGATCACAAATGTTGAATGTATTTGCACGTGGTAATTCAGAGAAAGATCAATTTTGTGAGCATTGTCATTAATCATTTAAAGAACTTTAAATGGACAATATCCTCTAGTGATTAGCTTGATCTTTCTCTTGTAGGGAATCTTTCTTTTTTAAAATGAACCCAAACCCAATCACCCTATTCAACCACCACTCTTTTTGCCCGTTGTTGACTTTTTTGTCCTTTCCTTGATTCTACTTCTCATGTTGAAGTCTCACTTTCTCATGAAAAGCTTTCATGGCCATTCATAAGTGATACAACCCAAGGATCTACAAGGCATTTCACACGGATCCAAGCCTATGAACATAAACACTGGCAAGGGTTATTCATGAAGAACGATGCACTTGAGTGTAATATGGAATCCTCTCACAAATTCTATGTCTTTGTGATAATATTTGATGGAACATAAGATGGAAATAAGGAGGATTACTCTTTTTCATGAAGTCAATATCCAAATTCAGTGAAATTTTTACTCACATACTCCTTTTGATGCCACGAACAAACTCCACCAACTTACAGCCTTCAAAATTAAGCCAAAAATTAACCCACTTTTCAAATCTACAATGTTTCAAAAGCTCAAAACCATTTCATGGTATCTTTAATTCTACATCTCCAAATCAAGTGGCATTCAAGATTTAGGCTAAAAAATACTAGAGAATCAAGATCTAGCAATCAACACTCATACATACTAACACCCTATTCAAGCATAATCCCAAGATAAATATTTAGCTACTCATGAGATTGGGGAAATGAGATATACCCAAGTTAACATTCAATGCTTCCATTGAAATTCAAAGCAAGAGTAATCCATACTGCAATATCCAATTACAACTAAAAATCTCTTAGAAAATGTAGCAAAAATTATCCTTTTCCCAAATTAGAATGACTTCTCAACACTCTAAATTGAAAATTAGTTCCAAGATATCCTAATTGTGCAACGGTTTGAACTTTTACATCTTGGAATTTAACTATGCAAATTGACCATTCTACCCTTGGAGGATTTTTGACCCATTGTAATTGCCCTTGGCTGAACGCGACTCTCATGATTGCAGTGATTCTCTATGACCAATGATATTTATCCTGGATTTAACTAGGTACGATCGCGACCCTCAAGCCACGATCCTGGTAGCTAAAGGTCGATAACTGCATTTGACTTCCAACTTATGCAATCACTTTGCTCTCTAGCTTTCCTTTT
Source organism: Capsicum baccatum var. pendulum (assembly GCA_030864225.1). Classification (NCBI taxonomy): domain Eukaryota; kingdom Viridiplantae; phylum Streptophyta; class Magnoliopsida; order Solanales; family Solanaceae; genus Capsicum; species Capsicum baccatum. Next base: position 172,202,704 of record CM061560.1, read on the forward strand.
CAATTTACTTCTCTCCTTTACTTTCAATTACCTTTTAACAAGTAAACCATGAGAATAAGTGAATTCAAATAAAGAATTAGCCTTATTTACACAATTTAATCAAAGTAGTGTGCAAGAATTCTGATATCAATGAATGGTAAATTTTCCACTCATCAACACCCCAAACTTAAATCTTTGTGTGTCCTTAAGTAACACTACTTCTCTTTCAATGAGATTACTCAATTATAAGCCCATTTATTCGACCAAATGATCATATTGATTCTAAACTCTATTGGTTCCACTAATTTTCCCTCAAGTTTGTGAAAAACTATTAGCACAACTCCCCTCAAAATCAAACACACCTTCAAGGATCCAAGAAACTTTTAAGAATAACCAAGAAAAAGCCACTAACTCTTTAGAAGTGACTCTTTATCAATAGTGAATGAACTATACTCATTTGCATCACTTTTAGAAGATGAAAACATTATCTGCCTCAACTAGTCCACATGCCTCTTTATGAAAGGAAGTCCCACATACCAAAATATCTATTACTCAAGAAGGGACAAATGAGAAAGCACTCACTCTAACAAATAACTTCTCAATAAAAACAAGTATCGTGCCACATTCTTGCCCTTATTTTCACTCCCCATTAAATTGAAGATCATTGGTTGGAGATCTTGAAGGACTTTTTCAAGCTGTTAATGTAGGCTCGGCAAAGTGTAGGATATACATTTGGGATAAAAGTGACTACACACTCCTTGAACTCTACATAAAACACTATTCAATTAAACTTTGGTTCATGGGCCACTTTGTTTCTTTCCAACTTCCACATGTGCCTATTTTAGCACCTTGATTCATCCTTCTTTTGAAAAAAAAATTTTCTCATCTCTTTTCTTTGTACAATTCAGGCATTTTTTCCCTTTATTGAATCCTTTATTTTTCTTATTCAGTTGTTCTCATTGTATAGATCTGAGGCACTCACTTATAATTTTGTGTACCAAAGTTACCACTTCTAAGACTCACTACCCCTAACTTAGGCTTTTAGCCATAAGTTGCATTTTCAAGTTCAAGGAAGGTAGATTTCAAAAGAGGGATAAAAGTTAAATGGCTCATGTATTGTAATGTGGTTACCAAAGAAAGGGTCAGAGGTTCAAAGTGGATAACTAGAGATACAATCAATGTATGGGTAGGCTTTTTGGGCTAAAGTAGATTTCCATGTTCAAAAAGAAGGCCTAAGCTCATTTCAACTACCATACCTCATCACGATTAGCTTTGAGAGACAAACGGGTCAAGTTCTAGATGACACAAGTAAACATAAGAATTAAATAACTAAGTTCATGGCACATAGCATGCAAGGTAATTAACAGGGCTTAATTTCACTTCCTACTAGAGACAAAGGAGCTATTTGCCACACACTACCAACTAATGACTTTGGAGTCACAAAAGAAGAAAGTGTTGTTACAATACCATTCACGTCAATGCCCTTGATTTTCACAAAAAAAAAATGATAGAGAGGGATGCTTGTTTTCTATTTTCACCATGAAAGATTGGCTATTGTTAGCACCAAATCAAACTGTCATCTCATATTTTGGGTCTCATAAGGGCAAACCATATGGATACTTAGGCTTCTCCATAGGCATAAGTGAAATACCAAATCTATAATTCCACCGGTTCTCAGTTTCCTCTATATCTACGACTCAAAACCCCAAAAACACAATGATTTTCCCTTTAAAATGTCATCACTCAATCCATTATAGGGAAAAGTTCATCCAATTTCATTACTAAAAGAAAGAAAGATCTACGAATGAAAACAAGTCTAAAGATGAAAACAAGAAGCTAATCCATGAAATGTAGGCATTAATTATTACTACCCAAAATGAAAATAAGATCATCCAAAAACAAAAACATCCAGTTAAATATCCAAATAATACAAACCAAGGAATCAAATAAAATAAATATGGAGACGAGTACCCCCAACTATAAGCAAGCAATGACCTCACTACCTAATTATAAAAGTATAGAAAGAGTAAAGGGTGCTCCCTGTAACCGCATCAAGAACTATCATCACTCTTTCTCTTAGCATAATCCCTAGTATCATCAGAGACCACATAGCTCGAACCTCATCATCACAATCATCCCTAGGAAAAAAAGTCCCTCTTTGGGTTTCAGTACCTTCCATAGACTAATCACCCCTTACTATATAGAATTAAAGAATTTGTCTCTCCTCTTTGCCATTCTCCGCATCTTGTCATATAACTCTTGTAGCAACTGGTATAAATATACTTGAGTCTGGAAATAGTGTCCCTTACTTACTCTGATCCTCAAGGTATCTCTCATAGTTGGACTAAGTAATGTAGTAATTACGGGTGTTGGAAAGATCTCCCGGCACCTGATGTAGCTTCACTAATTATCCGTATTTGGCCAAAAATCTACTCAAATGGCCTAGCTGATAATGGTCTGTAAGAATCTATATTGTCCTTCTCTGACTTCCTTGATTCAACCTTTTTATTTTTTCTCTTTCAACGAGCTCCTCTCCTCAAACTTAAGTTAGTAAATAGGGGTCTTTACAGAGACACAACCATCCTCCAGGAACTCCTCAGCCATGGCTCACCTACACAACTTTGTGATTAATGATGGGAACATGGGCATAGGACTCCCTTAATTTTATAATGCCGAATCTCCTTGAGAACAAAGCGACCAACATTCAAAGGAATATTGTCCAATATGCAAGACACCATTTGAGCATGCATTTTTGGGAAATTCATCAAGTTTGTACTGGGAGAGATCCGATTGAAAATAATGGATAACCAGATTCTATCTTCAGTGAGAGGTCACTTATAAGTATCCCATATTTGTGGTGGCCCATGAAACCTCCCTTCTTGGGCATAAATTCTCAACTAACTAGCTCCAAAAGGCAAAATATTTAGCTTCATAGTTTGTCATATCTACCTCTTGTAACCTATAAACTCTATTAATTTGCTCAGCCCCAAAATAAACTTCTTTTCCCCTGATTCTCACCACTAGGTTAGAGACTTTCACTATTTTGATATTTGCGTAGAATTCCCTCACCTAATGCTCATCCTCTCAGCATGGTTCAGGGGAAAAACATGTCCATCCCATTGCCACTAGCCTCTTATAGAATGCCAGGAGATTTTCGGGCACATTCTCTAATTTAGTCCCCCTCTTAGGCAATAACTTCTTCCATATAAGGTCCTCATAGTTTACAGCTTCACATTCAAGGTCCATAAAGTGGTTTGTATCGTACCCTACAATTGAGTACCTGAAATCCACCCATACTGCTTTAGTTTTCAAGATCAATGCAAAACAAATACTATCCATTTTGATTTATCTAAGGGTAAGGCTTAGGGGTCACGAAAAAGATTGAAATGGGAGTTCTAAAAACTGGACCATCTTATCAGATTGGTCTAAGATATCGTGATCACGACCTGCTTGGATCAAAATTGTGATTCCTGAGAGATCGGTCAAAACATGCTCTCGATTATTTCAATCACAGATAACAAAATTGTTATCACGATTCTACGATCGCACTCTTGTGACTACGATCGCGGTACCTAAGGCAGTGTTCAAAAATCCATCAAGCAACTACAAAGGTCTAATTCTCTATCAATTTATGATCAAAACCAAGAGAAAATACTAGGAACATGGAACACAATACCTAAAATTTCAATCATGCCTTTCAATCAGTGAAAATCAATAATAAAGTTCATTTGGTCATTTCACCAAACACTTAGTGTGCACAAGTGATATAAATAATTTTTAACTATTTTGTGTACTTAATACTTCTCAACATGGTGTACACCAATAACAACAACCAACACATCCCACAAAATCAATAAAAATCACAATTAAGCATACAAACTTCAATTCTAAATCATTGTCCTAAACATGCGTTCTAGGGATCAATAATACGCACATAAAAGAAGAATATAGAAAACAAACCAAGTTAGGAAATGCAGGGAGGATGTAATGCACTATTGGATGGTTTCAATAATGGCAAGAGTAGGTGTAATTTTAAAGTAATTAAAAAGGGAGTATGGTGGGAGTTTGGGCTACTATTCATTTTTAAAATTAAATTTGTCATGATAAAAAGCATGGGATCACGATCGCGAGCTCTATACTATTGCAATTGCAAACCCTGCACCATTACGATCACAATAATTGACAACAGTTTCTGCTCGCCTATTTTTAATTACTCATCCCACAACTTAATTTCGCAACTTAATTTCACCACATTTCCCCTTATTCAAAATAATTTAAATGCACTTTTTTGGGCACCTCATTTGCGTGGATTAATCTAAACAAACAAAATCTATCCTAACAAATAAAATTTAAAGGATACGGGATAATTTAATGGCATTGATGGGTTGCCTCCCATCTATTGCGTAATTTAACATTGCATCGCAACGTTCTTTGATCTTCAAGTTTAATCCTTGAGTAGTCCATCATATAAATCAATGTCCACTACATCAATGGCTGATACCAATTGTAGTTTCATTGGCTGTTTCCCGGGTTTAGATACCCAAAAGGGAATTTCATAATTTTACACTCAGATCCATATTAATAATTGCTCTTCTAGTTGCTAGGAAGGGTCTACCCAGAAAAATAGGTATCTCTTGGTCTATTTCACAATCGAGGACAATAAATCTGCCAAGAGTATGAACTTATCAAATTTTACCAATACATCATATAGCACCCCAATTGGTTTCTTAATTAAGAAGTCCGCTATCAATAATCTCATGGTGGTGGGTGTTGGAGTACCCAACCCAAGATTTTAATACACCGCATATGGCATCAAATTTGTTCTTGACCAAGATCACATAATGCCTTGTCAAATTTATGAGTCTCAATAGTGCAAGGAATTATAAAAGCACCCGAGCCATTTTTATTTTGGGCCATGGCATTAGACATGATAGTGCTATAACTATGGGTCACTTTAATTGTCTTACCATCCATAAGCTTATTCTTCAACATCAAGTCCTTTATTGACCTAGAATACCCTATAATTTCTCGAAGAACCTCCAACAAAGGAGTATTGATTGAGAGGTTGCTAATCTTTGCAATAAACTTTTTGAACTTGTCATTATCATTCTTTTTTTAATCTTTGTAGAAAAAGGGGAGGAATTTTTATTGGGGTATGGCATACTTTGATGCTCATCCCTCATTCTCTAGTCACAAATAATCACCTTAGGAGTTTACTACCCTTCATGATTCATGTCAACTATCCTTGGTTCTTCATCCCCCACTTCAAAAGACTTTACAATATCATCACTTGGATTTCAAATTTCTTCCTCTTTGCATTCATTTGATCATCAAGAGAATTTTTATAAGCCTTAAAATCATGTGCACAAAGTTCTCTACTTCTTATAGTGACTATTACTAATAAATGAGTATCGTTTTTGGGATTTGTCACCGTGTCACTCAAGAGACCTCCCTTAGGCCTAGTATAAAGTGTGGTTGAGATTTGTCCAATTTGAGTGTCCAATTTCTTGATTAAGATCGAGTGTGACACAAATATTTCGTTGATTTGAGAAAAGTAGTCTTTTAGTTCTCAGACCATGTTTTTGGCCCCTTCTACTATCATCAAGTTTCTAGCAAGCACATTATTGATTTTGAACTTTTTTGAGATCCACGAGATTTGACTCCTTTCTCTTCACTTTTTCATAGGGTGGGGGCATACATCTATCATACTCCCTTTCCTTATTCCTCTAATCATGATCTCTATCTATATAAGTCTATTCCCTTTCTCGATCATAATCGTTCCAACCTTGGTTCCCATGCTGCCTTTGATAGTCCTAGAAGGAACCCCCTGAATAGTTTTCAAAGTATCTTTTTTCTTCATCAAGGGCCTTTTCTTCATCTTCATCATACCATTTAAAGACCATGACATTGACCACTTTTATGGGTGTACCCATCACATGCTTTGTAAGGAGGTCTGATTGTGTCGATATCTTGGCTATATTTTCTTCCCTCTCTTCATCATTCTTTCTTTTCTCTTTGTTCACTATTGAGGTAGTAGGAGATCTCATGTTCAATTTTTTGTCCCTTGTATACCAGCCTAATTTGTCTTTGTTATTTACTCAAGCAAAGTCGAAGCCACTCCATTTGATAACCTCACAAGTGACCCTCTGGTCATATTGTCCACTACAATCTTATTTAGTTTTTTCAGTGCCCTATAGAATTTGGTGAAGTATCTTCTCAAGAACTTCGTTGTTAGGGAATTAGAAAAGCTTTTTATTAAATCTCTCATATACATCATATAAAATCTCCCTATTGAGTTGACAAAAAATTTTAATTTCATCACGCAATTACAACATCTTTGAAGGATGGAAATATCGATCCAAAAAAGCCTCCATAAGTTCTACCAAAGATGTGATGGACCTAGTGGGTAAATACCTCAACCACAAAACTTCTTAGCCAGTTAATGAGAATAGGGAAATCCTCAACCAAATAGAGTCTTATGGGATATGAGAGATGTAAAATGGGGCACACACTTCAACAGAATTTTCGAAATATAGATTTAAACCTTTATGTGATTGGCCCCTGAATAGACCATTCACTTATATCATATGTAGCATCGCAATCGTCGCATGGAATGCTTCATTTCCTTCATTAGGGGGGAACACAGATGGCACTAGTACATCCTGCATTATGAAGATGATCCTCATCATCGAGGTTCTCATCCAATGATCCCTCATTGATCCTGTTGTGACTCATGGTGTCGTGATCACTATGGAAGTCATCTAATAAAATAAAAACTACAAACAATGAAAATAAAAAAATACTATCGGTAAACCCAAAGTTAATAACAACACCACATAAGCGAAAGCTAAGTTTCACTACCCAAAAATGAAGCTATTTTTTATAAAGCTTAACTTACACCATTGTTGTACTGAAAGGATGTTGTCGTCTATATAAGCCAAAAAAGAGTTGCGATCATATCCACATGGACTGCACACTTGTTTTCAAATACTATGTATGTTGAGAGTTAACTAAGTGTTAACCAATAATATATACTTAAAACTATACATAAAATTAAATGGTGGGTATGATCTTAAACTTTGTTTAAACAAAATTTACTTATGCACTAAATGAGAGTGACTATTTGTTGAATAAAATCTAATGAGAGTTAATTATTGAGATTATACTATCCTAGGGGTGTATCATTTATGGGTTATTGAGGGATAGTCTATTTCATAGTCAAAGATTTGGGCAGGCAAGATTTTAACTCTTACTGTTAGTCCTTCAACAAAACACTAAGTTTCACTAATGGATTATTTTAAATACCCCTTGAGCATGCAAAACATACCAATCAAAGACCTCAACTTAGCATCCCTATTTCTAAGATAATGCCCATCAATCTTGCTATACCACATATTATCCTTATTTCTAAGATAATTCTAAGGAAATAACCTGTATAAAATAGTTGTACGTGATTACTAATCACCCACATCCCTCTTTCAAGTATGATGTGGGATCTAAATGATTAGGGATTTTCACCCACAACTCTTAATTCAACCAAAAAGTAATACCAAAGCCCAACACTAATAACTATTAATATAGAATAATAATCAATACCCATACTCATTAACATCCTATTGAAGCATAATCCTAAAATAAATATTTAGCTACTAATGATATTGGGGAAAGAGATATACCAAAGTTAACATTTAATGCTTCCATTGAAATCAAAGCAAGAGTAATCAACAATTCAATATCCAATTAGAACTAAAAATCTCTTAGAAAATGTAGCGATAATTGTCTTTTTCATAAATTAGAATGTTTTCTCAACACCTACAATTGAAAATTAGTTCCAAGATACCCTAATTCTACAAAGGTTTGATCTTTTAAGTCTTGGGATTCAACTGTGCAAATTGACCATTGTACCTTTAGAGGATTGGTGGTTTTTCGTGATCGCCCTTGGTTAATCACAAGTATGACTTCCATGATTGCAGTGATTCTCTAATGATCATTGAGATTTGTCCCTGATTTGACTAGGTGCAATCGTGACCCTATGTATGTGATATCCCTACTTCTATCCTCCATCTTATGCAATCATTTTGCTCTTTTTCTTCCTTTTTAAGCTTATTTCCCTCATTTTCTTCATATTACCTGTAAACAAGCAAACATAGGAATTAGTGCATTCAAATAGAGAATGAGACTCATTTATACAATTTAATCATAGTATTGTACAAGAATATGGATATCAATGAATGGTAAATTTTCCAATCATCACTGGGCACTTCCTTTACTTTGTTAATCTGGAAGGGTTCCCACAATCCTAGCTAAAGAAGTTAGCCACTCATAGTTACGATATCAATCATGGAATCCACACACAAATTTACAAAATTAATCTCACAATAATGAAATAACAAATCCCAAAGTCTTAAATTGAATAATGAACCAAGAATAATAAGATATTTTTGAACTTGGCCCTAAAGGGCCTCTCTCTGAATATGTTTATGAATGAATAAACTAAACAAAGCCTAAAGGGTATGCATAGATTTCATGAAACCCTAGAAATCAAATGATTAATAAAATAGGAAAACATAACTAAACAGACATAATAAGGACTAAAAACATCTTTGGAGTGTATGTAGGTTACATGGAAATCCTAGGAAATGAAGCTGAAATGATCCGAGAATTTTCGCATTGGTTGCCACTTACTTAGGCCACATACGGACTGTATATAGCACATACAAACAGTATGTGAACCAAGTATGTGCTAGAATTCGGGAACAACTCCTATAACTCTCTGGATTTGTACTTCTGTAACATACCTTGGTCACATATGGATCGTATGTGGTATGTATTGAATGTATGTGGCCTTAGGATGTGATAGAGTCTTCATTTTCTTGCTCTTGAACCTCTGGTCTTCAGGTTATAACACATTATTTGATCACCTACACCCCTAAAATCGCACATACGCCCAGAAATACCTCGGTAAGTAGCCAAAACCTCCAATTTTCTTTTGTTTAGCATTTGAAATCAAATTTCCTGCAAAATCACTCCTAAAACACATCAAATCCAACAAAATATCCTTAATTACATGCATACTATAAAAATTTAAGAATTGTAAGTGCCATAAATTTATAGCACGTCATTATCCTGACCTCCTTCAAGATTATCTTCTCATCGGTGTTCAGACATCCTACGATTTAGCTATAGGATTCTGTTTGGTTTAGGATTAGTTGGGGAGTAAGGTATTTCCTTGACTCATTATGATAGGAATACATCGATGTATTTACTAAGAATAACAACAAAATAAAACCCAAAAACTTCATCAAATTTAATCAATAACTCCACAACTGTTTTCCCCGGCAGGGTCACCAAATATGATATTGCCAGAAACTACACCTTTAGGAAGTATAATATGGTTGATGTCAAACTTATTAAAGAAACTAGGTTGGGGTCAAAACCATAGGGAATGGGGCAAAATATCTCTCAAACTTGCTAAAATAGTCGAGCAATGTGGAAAAGTAAATGGGGGAATTTGCAGCAATCAATATGTAGTAACAAAAATCTAATGTTTTTGGTTGTATGTAATCTAAAACAAACACCAGGACTATGTTCCCCTAACTACTAACTTCGTAGATTTCTCATGTTTAATCCAAATATCTCAATGCTACATAAACAGAATCTTACAAGATAAGTATCACCAATAATCTTGTGGACTCACTGGTAAATTTCATACTTCACCATGTTAGTCTCAGGGTATTGCTATACTAAACCTTACCCTTGATTCCAGTTTAACTATCTCCTTATGGGTATCATGTTATTAGACATAGGTTGATAGCCTTGAATCACTATTGTGATCTTCTTTTCCCAATCTTAAACTCCTTGTGAGGATGATCACAAATACAGGCAGGTCTTTTACTTCTGCATTAGATAAGAATGCAAACAATATTAAGAAGATCACAATACATTCAACAACAATGATCTAAATGAATATCATACTTCCCTTATGAGGATTAGTTTCTCATAGTTGTTATAACCACCATAAACTTCACTAGTGAAAGCATGGAAATAACCTCCCAATACTTTATGAATAAAATCCAAAATCTCAAATAAAATAATAAACCAAAAGTCAATAACAAGAGGATTTCAAGATCAAAATTCAATATAAAAATCAATATATTTTTGTAAGACTATAAAGTGTGTGACCTAATACAAGAATAACTCTATGGTATTTATAGTTTCTCGAAATAACAAATAAAACCTAAATAAAACAAAATAGGAAAACTAAGTTGGCAGTGGTAATACCTTTAGTAACGAGTCATTAGGACCAGCGATAAATCATTTCCTGCTTACGTTTCTCTCTTCTGTCTTCAGTGATGATGCCATGTTGCCCACATAAGGAATCATTATATTCATGTCATTTTCACTATACTAAATCTTCATCTTTCAATACTTTTGGGTCTATTGTCAAAACGACTCTTCACTACGAGTTTTTGTCAGTCATAACGACTTCTAGTGTTTACCCATTTTCACTAGAATCTTAACTTAGCTATCCTCATTACTTTTTCTCATATGCTCAGAAGGACTCCCACCACGACTCGTTCCCATTCCTTATAAGTCGTGGTCAACCTTCACTTTTACTTCTGAAATCAGCATCACTTACTACTCACATCACGACTTAGGCCATGAGTTGTTAGGTGACTAAACAACTCATGCTCCATTCACCATTTTGATTATTTTTTAGAACTTTTTCATCCTTATCTAATCCATGCCACCTCCCACCTAATTTACCTATAATATACACAAAATACACCTTATATCCTACAAAATGACCAAAGTTTAAGCATCAAAAGTCCCATGAAACCATGGTACATCAACACCTCAATTTAGAAGATTTGTATGTCCTTGGGCAACAAAACCATAACAAACAAACAAGATGCTAAACAAGGAAGAACCTAAGATACCTACAATAGTTAATTCTACTTTTACACTCAAGAACATCACCCCTTCTTACTTTTATTTTCTAAACTAGCTGGGTGGATCCATGGAGAACAATAACCCGACACAACGGAATCTAGTTAACCTATTACATTAGCAACAAATAACCACACATATATACAAATTACATTACCCTAACAAACAAGCAGTTAGAAACACAACCCATGTGTCGACACATCAATGAAGTCCCACTCACTCAGATAAATTATGAATGTTAATCTAGAGATAGTCATGAGACACTCACGCTCACACTTATACTCACAAAGAAGTTCAAGAAATATGCCATAATACCATAGGCTTTCCCTTATTTTCTTTACATTAGTTTTCAGACAGTCGGGTAAGGATCATTATAGGACTTTACACTGCTTGTAACATAGCTTAGGGGCTGGTATAGTACATTTGGTAATTTAGTGACTAAGCCTTCTTGTCACTACAATTCTATTTTGGGATCTACTTATTAGCCGACTTTTTTAATTTTGCCCTTATCTCTCCCTTTGAATCACGCACCTCTATGATATTTACTGTTAACTTAGGCAAGTTTCCTTAGTTGAGGTGCATAATATCCAAGAAGCACCAGGGCCAAAATAGGTTCATCATAATAAAAATGGAAATGTGAAAGTTAAAATATTAAAATAAGTCTATAAGGCTCAAAAGTGGGATCAAGGGATTGTAAGTGATAGCACTATCCCTGTTTTGCAATTCCTGCCTTTTGAGGTACCCTCACCAATTAATGATGGGCACCAAAGTAGGCTCTATCTGGAGTAGTACAATAGGTAGTGGAGGAGGCTCTATTTCCACTACGTGTCAATGGACTCACTCTTTTTCTCCTCATCATTATCGAAACCCTCATGTTTAGAGTTTTATTTTTAGACCCACAACTCTCAATATCTTCTTCCTCATTCTCATCCAAGGGATTAGGATCATCTCCTAACTCATCGTCTTTCTCAAACTGAGACTATGAGTATGGTGGTTATTGGATAGGATTTTTCATCCTTGGTCTTATGCATAGTTGTGTGTGTTTCCCTGGAGAAACTTTGGCACACTTACATAAATTCTTCCTCAGTTGAACTCACCCATCCAATGGGTATTACTTTTTTGATACACTCGACTCTTCATCATCGATGGGCTAATTTCATTGATGACTAGTAGAGATGGGGTTTTATTATTGGGTGCTTGCTTCTTGGTGTTGTCATTCTAGGGTGCCATTAGTACCTGGAAGAAACATACACATCACAATATCCTAAGATAAGGACAGAAAACAAGAAAAAAACCATAATATTGTTAATAGGGATGGGAATTGTACGAGTCAGGGTACGACTTGTTACCTTTGGTATCGAGTCGTTATGAGACTTGTGGGTAGAATGGAGTATCTGTATTATTCACAATTTTGGTAATGGGTCCTCCTAGCGAGTTGTTATGTTAGACAACAACACGTCACCAACACTTGTTGCCTAACCAAAAATATTTCCTTGGTTCCTTGCCCTTCCCAGTTACGATGAGTCCACACCACAAGTAATATAGTGAGACAACAACTCATGGAATATTGTTATGTGACCCAAGGAAAAACTCCTTCCCACACCTATGTTCCTAGTGGCTACGAGTCACGTAACTACTCGTTAAGTGACCCTATGAGTCGTTATGAGTACCATAGACTATGTTACATGGGTGTTTAGAGGATTTAACTTCGATTATCGCATCCCCAATCCATCTTCATGTGCCTTAATAAGTTTAACAACTCCTAATTCATCCCTACAAACAATATATAGCACACATTTTATTTTACTCCCACTATTATTCAAGCTTATTATATTTGTCAAGAACATAAGGTTTTCGACTTTATGAACATAACTATTGACAAGGAACCGATGCAATTTCTACCATATTTAGGTACAAACTTAAGAGATGAACAAGTTAAAGAATATAAATTACTTGATTATTTTTTTGGATTCCTTAAAAATTTATGGATTTGCTTCCCTAAATCTTGAGAATACTACTTTGGGAGATTTGGATCTTTGATTGTGATAACATGGGATGAATTTTGAGTGTATTTAAAGTGTAGTTTGTTTGTTTTTGGAATAGAGGGAGTCCCAGACATTTCAAATGGAAAGAGAATCAATAATTTTACTTAATTGGCCATTTAAATAACCTGATTTGGATTAGGTTGGCCCTTTGGACCTGAGATATTAGGCCTGACCATGATTTGTCATAATGAGTTATTGTCACAGACAACGAATCATAGACTTAGTCCATTGTGACAACAACCTTACCTAGGTCTCCATCCATAATGAATTAAAGTGAAGAGTTATTTTCATTGAGAATGACTCATTCTGACAGTCGTTATGATTCTAGAGATTACTTACCTGTGGGTGATCTAACATCCAGCCTCCCACAACTCTAGTAATTAGTCGTTATCTGACACAACGAATCCTAAGGTTCCTCATAGGGACTTGGCATAGAAAGTTTTGTAGTCATTTTCCAACCCTGCACACAGAACACACAAGTTACCCTATAATGTAATAAGTACAAAACATGGGTTTCTTGCCACACAACACTTGATTTAATGTCACAACATGGAGTGGAAAAGTTGGATACTCAAAGTTCACCAATCAACCCATGGGTTGCCTCCCATGAAGACCTTGTTTTAACATCATGGCAAGATGTGATTGCCTTGGTTACTCAACTTTTACCAAGGTCCATATCAACACATACTTTTACATCATCAGGTTTCCCATATAGTGCTTCACCCGCTGCCCATTCACCTTGAATGGGGATTCACCATAATGCTTCATCTCAATAGAACCATTTAGGAATATCCAAACCATGGTGAATGGTCCATACCACCTAGACTTCAACTTTCCAGGAAACATGTAAAATATAGGTTATACAAAAAGACCAAATCATCAAGCTCCAACATTTTTTTCTCTATTTTCTTGTCATGAGATAGCTTTATCCTTTCTTTATATAGAGTAGAACTCTCATAACCACGCATCCATAATTCATCCGACTCATTAACCTTGCTCAACCTTAATGGAGCTACATCATGCCACCCCAAATTGAGCTTTATTCAATACCTATAGTTTTTTATGCTTAAGTTTGACCTGCAGGTGACATGCCTTACCATATGTAAGATGATATGGGGTGGCATCTATGGGGGTTTTAAAAGCTGATCGATAGGCCCACAATGCATCACCCAACTTCCTTGACCAGTCAGTCTTCTTGGCATTCACAGTCTTTGCCAATATGGACATTATTTGTCTATTGGAGACCTCAACCTTCCCACTCATATGATGATGGTAAGGTGTTACCACCCTATACTTTATGTCATATTTACTGAGTAGGGCATTGAAAAGGCAATTGAATAAGTGAGGCCCACCATCACTGATAATAGAATATAGAGTGCCAAATTTAGAAAATATGTTCTTTTTCAAGAATGCAGTGACACTTCGACCTTTATTGTCAGGAAGTTCAACTGCCTTCACCCATATTTAAATATAGTCGACCGCCACTAAAATGTAATTCACAACATAAGAGCTCACAAATGGACCTATGACATAAATTACCCACATATTAAATAATTCCAACCCAAGGTAGGTGTCATGGGGAGTTCATGTCTCTGTGAGATATTACCTTAACACTGAAACTTGTCACTGGCTTCCACATAGTCATGAGCATCCTTAAATATTGAAGGCTAATATTAACCACACTATAAAATCTTATAGGTTGTGCAAGTTCTACCATGATGAATCCCAACTAGAGAGGAATGACAAGCCTCGAGGATGCTCATCATCTCTACCATAGGAATACAACTACAAACTACACAATCTACGCAAATCTACAAATGAATGGCTCATCCCAAAAAAATTCTCACCTTATTATAAACCTCTTTCTTTGTTGGAATAACAACTCTTTTGAAATAAGATCTCTTGCTAAAAAATTGGAAAAGTAAAAAAACTAAGGGATTAAGTCTTAAGATGCTACCAAGAACTGCACATATAGAAAAGTCTCATCTATCTCAAACTCATGTCCTAATTTTTGCATTACCTCCTCCTAAAGCTGAGACAAGTGATCAACAAATTGATTCTTAGTGTCTTTTTTATCTTCCACCTCAAAGTGAAATTCTTAATGAAAAAGGACCTAACATATTAGCCTCGGTTTAGCATCCCTTTTGACATTAGATACCTCAAAACTATATGATCTGTATGAATTATGACTTTTATTCCAATCAAATAAGATTAAAACTTCTGAAAGGCAAAAATCACCGCAAGCAACAACTGCTCAGTGATTGTATAATTTTTTTGTATGAGGTTTAATGCCTTGTTGGCATAATAGATCGGGTAAAGGATTTTCTCGCATATTTGTCCTATGACAATACCTAAGGCCACTTGGTTGGTATCACACATAACCTCCAATGGTAAAGACCAATCAAGGTCCACAATAATAGGAGCTGAGATCAACCGTTCCTTCAAGCACTAAAATTCCTTAAGGAATGCTTTATCAAATACATATTATTATTTAAAATCTTGAATATAGGATTATCAATTTTGGAGAAGTCCTTGATAAACCTCCTATAAATACTAGCATGAGACAAAAGCTTTGGACACCTTTAATGGAGAACGGCGGAGGTAATTTTCCAATCACCTCAATCTTCGCTCTATCCACCTAAATACCTCATTTTGATATTTTTTGACCAAGGACAATACCTTCCATAACCATAAAATAACATTTCTCCTAATTCAACACCAAATTGCACTCCTCACACCTTTAGAGTGCATTGTCTAAATAGGCCAAACAATCATCAAAGGAGTCCCCAATGACCAAAAATTCATCCATGAATACCTCTATAGTGTCTTCTACCATGTAAAAAATCTGGAAATTATACATCTCTAAAAGGTGGTAGGAGCATTGCATAATCCGAAAGACATCATTTCAAATGAAAAAGTCTCACAAGGGATAGTCAAATACTCTTCTCCTGTTCCTCGATAGCAATAAAAATCTACTTATAACTTGAGTATCCATAAAAAAAACAATACCAAGCCCTTCCTGCAAGTCTATCAAGCATTTGATCCAAGAATGGCCTAGGGACATGGTTCTTTTGAGTCTAAGTATTCAACTTTCTTTAATCCATGCAGACTCTCCATATAGTGACCTGTCTCACGGAGACCAATTTATTCTTATCATTAGGGACCACAATGATCCCACCCTTCTTTATTATACATTAAACCGGGTTGACCCACTTGCTGTCTACAATGGGGTAAACCAATCTAGAATCTATCCATTTGATAATTTATTTCTTAACCCCTATTACATAGGTAGATTCATCCTACACTAGTGCTCAATACTGGGTATATACTTTGATTTAGGTTATATCTTATGTGTCTAGATATTGGGTAAAATCTCCATAATATCTTTAATAGTTGATCATATGGCCCACCTGAATCTCTATAACACTGAAAGCAATTCCTCCACTTGAGATTCCACTAAATCAGCAGAAATAATAAATATCAAAGTATTGTTGGCCCCCAAAATACATAGTTCAAGTGAGATAAAAGGGCCTTCAATTCCAAGACTAGTGGCTTCTCAATGAATGGTTGAACTAGAGGAGTGGTTATATTCTTCAGATCAAGATCAAGCTTCATTGGATAATTATTATAATAATCTCTACCATACAATGCACTCAATATCGCATCATACTTATCGATGTTCTCTCTATCAAAATTCATGATAACTATTACTAATACCTCAACCCCAAGTCTCTCTTCAATGGGCACAGTCACTTTATCATCATCAATAGTCTCAGTCATGGACACCACTCTCATATCCTTCGGGATGTCACATAGATTTACAAACACTAAACGTGACTTACTTATCATTGAGTCTGAACTTTATTTGCCCTATCTCTATGTCAATCAAGGCCCTAGCCGTAGCTAGGAAAGGCCTTCCCAAGATAATGAGGACTTCAAATTCCACCTCACAGTACAAGATTAAAAAGTCATTTAGAAATATAATGGATGGAACCTTCACTAATACATCACATAACATACCAACAGGTTTTATAACGTTCCTATTAACTATCAGCAGAATATAGGTTTGGGTGCCCCCAACCCAAACTACTTGTATACAACCAATGGAATGAGATTAATGCTAGCTCCCAAAGCATATAATGCTCAAGAGAAGTTGAAACACCTAATATTATTGAGAATAGTGAATGCTTTAGGGTCTTTTTTTTTGCTACCAATGATCAGGTAGACACAACACTAGGCTCAAAGCTCACTGTCTTCTTCTTAGTGACCAAGTCCTTAATAAACTTCACATATCTAGGTATCTGCTCTAAATCTTCTACAAGAGAAATGATAATAGATAGTTCTTTCAACATCAACAAAAAAAATTTATATTTCCCTTCCTCTGGTATCTTCCTTATTCTTTGGGGAAAAGATGGGGGAGGTCATGGAATGGTGTTCAACATAGGCTGAACTATCTCCCTCGTTCCTTTATCCATCCCTACACTTTTACCACTCCTATTTATTTCTCTATCGTTGGTTTGGGTGTCTCATCGAAATAAATACTATCTTTCCTTGTCTCATCAACTATAGGCACAAGAGGATCAATAGTTGTCTTAACACATTCAATGGTGATGGAAAGATAGTAAACATTATTATTATGGATGTAAAATATTTATCTTGGAAGGGCATCTAGTTACTACAGATTCAAGGTTACTTACATTTGCCCAAATTGCTTCTCCAACTATTTAATCATAGTAACATGTGATTCTACTTTCTGGGTCAAACCTAAGATGTCTTCCTTAATCTCATTAAAGAAAGTTTCCTAACTTCCCTAGACTTTTACTATCTTGGAAATCATAGCATGTATCCTTGATTAACTATGACTACTTTCGGGTGGAACATGTACACCACCTTTCTCTTATTAATCATCATTGTATCTCCAAGATCTATCCGCCCATGAGCTTCAATCTCTGTACCTATCCCATCAGTAGTTCTGACCTAGGTTCCCTTGCCCATAGGATAAAAATCCCGCCATCTTTCTATCTAGATATTTTGCTTATTTTTCTAAAATAGAATCACATGATCTGGATGCCTTACCTTATGAGCCCACTACATTCACCTATCTCAAAATTCATCATCATGAACTTCTTTGTCAATAATCCAATCTCTATCATTAGTTGAGCAACCTCTTATGCCACTATATTGTAACCACTCTATACTTGTTGGAATCACCAATAGAATAAGTTCCAGCACCTCTCTTATCCACCTGAGTATGCCACCCTTAGTAGGTGAGAAATATCAGTTCTAATATCTCTAATGCTACCACTCAATGTAGGTGCATGAATGCTCCACCAGTAATAGTGTCTACCACAGCTTTTGAATTGGTGTTAAGATCTTAGAGAATATTTCAAGCAAGTTTCTTCCTGTATGTCTATTACTCAGCACAATTATCAACTATATTTCAAAC
Source organism: Capsicum baccatum var. pendulum (assembly GCA_030864225.1). Classification (NCBI taxonomy): domain Eukaryota; kingdom Viridiplantae; phylum Streptophyta; class Magnoliopsida; order Solanales; family Solanaceae; genus Capsicum; species Capsicum baccatum. The sequence goes on from CM061560.1 coordinate 172,221,124, forward strand.
TGAAACCATGCCTCAAATATTGTTTTAGAGTGCAACTTCCTGAAATTATGTATCCCATCCTACAATTGTAGTATTTTGGATAAGGGACATAAATGATCAAAAAAAGGCTTCCACAACTCATTCCAAGTAGTAATCGACCCACGAGGGAGTTCCCTAACCATAATGTAGATTCACCAATTAGAGAGAAAAGAAATAACCTAAGTCAGAGAGCTTTTTGATCTACCCCTAGTATAGTGTATAACCAGCAATTCCTAAAAAATTAATAAGGTGCATGTTTGCATCATTAGTGGGCAAGATTTTGAACACGCCCTTCAGATTCAACAGCTGGATCACAACACTAGTGATATAAAACTTCACATTTGGTTGCAATTAATTTGAGGTGGATTTATGCACCTCAGTATTTTGATCCTAGCTTATTGAGCCTTATTTTGAGGACTTATCATGTGATTAATGTGTTAATGGTGATATAATTAAAAATCTAAGCGTTTAGACATTTGAGTACAATGGTTATGGTGTTTTTCAAATAATTTTGTTCTTAATTTTTGTCACTTAGAGTTCAAATGAGAAAATTAGTGTTACTAGCTTGAGCTAGGCGATGTTTTAGGTGATCTCGAAGTATTTTAATATTTTTAATAAGTAACTAAGGTTATTATTGTGTGACTATGTATGGAAAAACTTGTTTCTAATGTTCAAAATGCATTTGAAATAAGCCCAGAGTCAAAATACTAAGTTGAAACACCCTGATTTATGGACCTTAGAAAATTTCTTGGAATTTTGGTCTCTGGACTCAATATGACTCATGGGTATGAGTCGTATGTTAGGGTACGAATGGTATGGTCTAGTCGTATGCTGACTAGTGTTGGTTGGTGGGATGGATTTTAGTCAATGGAATGAGTATAACTTGGTGATACGAGTCGTATGGTTGGATACAGATCATTTGGTTCCTTCATATAACCTTAGACTTGGTAACTTATGTTGGATCTTAGTATGAGTGACTCACTGTGAGCCATACTTCAGGGTATGATTCATACCCAGGACTCATATGGTGGTCAGTGTTCAAGCCTTCTATGATTCTATCTTGCTAGAGATAAGGGTGAATGGTATGGATCGTATGCTATCAATGCAACTTGGGTAGGATGAGTCATACATTGGATAGTGTTGGGTCCAAGGGTTAAGGATTAGGATATGAGTGGAAGGTACCACCCGTATCGAAGGGTATGACTCGTGAGGATTAGTCATACCTCTGCGATGGGATTTTGTGCAACTTAAGTGGGGTATTTTGGATATTTCACGACTTACCCTAATAATTTCCCATGACTTCTAACTCTCTTGGGATGAAATTTACCCTATTTTTCTATTCATTAATACTTAGAAACTCTTCCTAAACACTCTATAATTCTCTTAAAGATTTTGAGAAAGAAAGCTAGGGTTTAAACTAGAGGACTAATTTGGGGATCTTGTTGTTGGATTTTCTTAGTCTACTTTTCCAATTAAAGCATGTTCTCTTCCCTAATTGTTATTTCCAATAAAATTCATGGTTTTATACAATGTTTTTATGTTTTAAATGTTATATGATTTTGGGTTTTCAAATATTATTAGGGGGTTTTGGTTATAAATCCTTGGTTATGATTTTTTCCATGTTTTGATTTTGTTTTTATATGCATTAGTGGTGGTTTTGGAAAATTGGTTACATGGGAATGGTTCTTGGTAATGAACTTCGGTTTCGGAAATACTATGCCCCCAATGTGTTTGATAAAAGACCTTTAACAATTTTTCCACTATAATATTAGTTTTTCAATGGAACTTATGCATGGTTTAAAATTGGTAATGGAACCCTAATTGATGTGAATCGTTTAAATGATTTTAAATAGATTGGAAAAGCATTGGTGGCTATGGTTTTGGTTAATCAGAAATCACTAAGGGTACATAGAATCCCTTAAACCTATATATTGTTAGCTATGGACAAAATTTCCAAGTATAGTCGGTATGACGATACCACTATTAATATCCTTGGTTAATAAATGATAAATAAATTAGTTGGTTTCTTGGTAATGGTTTGAATTAGGCAATAATGGTAAGGTGTGTAGCGGATCCATGGAAGGTGGAGGCCCAAGGGGGACCAAAATTAGAAACTCATATTTGTCGATATGAGGTTTGGTCTTGATGACCGTGAGCATGATGTCACACTTTATATTTAAGGGATGTAGTAGTCATCTCAGGTTTTTATTCCCTGGTTGTACGGCTTCAATCACTGGAGTATTTTCAGTAGTGGGAGCTAGACCATATAGTCCGTGGATGGTTTAGGATGGCAAAGCTACACAAACCAGGTAAAGGTTTTAATGGCATTCTAAACCTAGTCCCCTTTCCCGACATGGATATATATAGGTATGGTTGTGTGCGTATGGATGGTTTTACTTGGTTTTATAAATGAAATTATTTTATCCTTATTCTGAGTTCATACAAGCGACCACTCGGTAACTTATCTTTTGCCAACTATATACCTACGCTCTATAGGAACTGACTATTCTACTCCGCCTACATAGTGATTGACTCAGGGATGGTTATTGGATTGAAGTAGTGAGCTTTCATTTTTTTGGAAGGCTCTATTTTATACTATAGAAATTTTGTAGACATTTGGATTTATTTATGGATAATGGTTTTGGCTATGGTTGGGGGCATATGCCAACCAAATATTCTTACTCTTTTAGTTAGAGGCTTTGTGGTACTGCTATTGGTTAGAATGGGCAGGATCGGTATTGGTGTCTTTCTTAGCATTGACATTGGTATTGGGATGATACTGGTTGATGATATTGTTGGTTGTTCCATCGTATTTTATTTTAGGATTAATTATATAATGTTTTATATGTCATTTGGTTATGGCCTAGTTTATAGCCCTTATTTTGGCATTGGTTTGATTTTGTATTATTGGACGGTTGGTATAGGATAGTTGGACTCGGTTGGGTTGGTCACGGTTTTGATCTCATCCCAGAGTCTTCATGTGCGCTATTACACTCTACTATTATATGCTTAAAATTCAGCCAACTCAAGGAAGGTAGATGGAGGTTGGGTTGTGTAATGGGGGTGGTATCCAATCTCGGTCAGACTTGATACCCCTATTATGACAAGACACCTGCTCGAGTCGGGGCATAAGTTAAAGATCAAAGTGGACAACACTAGTCTTAACTTGAGTTACTAGTTCATAGTCTTTGATATTATGTTGTTGTGAGATCTCATCCATGTTGTTTAATTCTATAGAATACTTTGTTAGTTGATTTTGATGATAAATGGAGGATATATAAGATGGAACTCTAGTGGAAACAACACCAAAAGGCTTGGGATAAAGGACAATCACAAGGCAAAGTATAGACGTCAAATGCAATTTCTAGTGAATCCTCACGATAGAGGGGCGATGCACCCCTTAGTTTAGGGGAGAAATCAATTCACCACACACCTTATTCCCTGGGACTAAGAAACACTCAATGAACTACATTCCTACACCGGCCAAATCATCCGTCTATTAATAGAACACTTTTCCATATTATAAAACACCTCTGATGTCTTGGAAGTTTGGAGAGGGGCTGCTAAACACTTCAAATAGGGTTTTTATTACTTTGTTTTTTATAGTTTATGGATTATAATATGTTTTACTTTATTTCTATTATGCTTTGAATTGATTTTGTTTGGATTTCTTATCAGGTTTAGTAGTTTATTTATCCTCGTTTTAACTATTTAAGGATTCATGACCCTTAGAATACATCTATTGTTATATTATGAGCCCTGGGACGGGGAATAAAAGGATAGAATGTGGGGATAAGAAGAGTAAGGTTCTTATTCTTTTATAAAATAAGGAATTTGAATTAGCATCAAGGATAGGAATAAACCTAGAAGCCTTGTTCGATTCACTTGTAGGATGACATCTCAATGCATCCAAATGGATTATTACATTCCTGCTCAACGATGTAGTTGTAATGTTTATTTAGGTAGAAGGTTAGATGTTGAGAGACCATGATCATATGACAAACCCTGTGAATGAACAACCAAGATAAGTAATCTAATGAATAAAGTTCAATAGCGTAGCATGATTGTTCGTAGAGCCTTAACCCTAGGTTTTCATCCATTGATTGTCCAAAGTCTTTAATTATCTGCATTATTTTTGTTTACTATCAGTTTATACACTTTCAAAACTCTTTTGTCTACATTGCACTAGGTAATCTTAATTGATAAACTATAATTGGATAGATTCTTAACACAACTCTCCGAGGGATCGATATTTGGTTTGATTAAAGGCCACTGTATTCCTTGGTGAGACCACGTACACTTGCGTGTGCACTTGGGAGCAACAAGGTTTTAGTACCGTTGCTGGGGACTTGTAAATTGGCAACTATTTTTGTTTTAGTTTTACTTTTTAGACTTATTTGGTGCTTTACACTTGGTCTTGGTATTGAATTTGCTGAAAATAGGTTTAAAGATTAATAAGCTGGCAAGGGATAGGGAATTGGTTTAACTAAGCCCCATTCCCAAGAAATACTTTAACCAATTAAGGAGAAAAGTAGTTTTTAACCACCGTACTCCATATATTCAAGAGGAAAAAGACAATCTTTCTCAAATGTCTGAAGATCAACTAGCCCGCATGATAGTTCATGAAGTGGAAATCCGATTTAAAACAACTTTGAACTCCTATTTTTAGAAACCGACTGCTGGAGAGAACTTCGAAACAGAACACGGTCCAGCTTTTAATCAGCAGTAAACAGTTTATGTGGGTTTCATATGAAGATCCACAAGTCCATATGCAGAACTTTCTAGAAATCAGTGACATATTCATCCTTACGGGTGTGTCAACTAACTATGTTTTGGTAAAACTATTCCCCTTTTCACTAGAGGGGGAAGCGAAGAAGTAGTGGAACATTGACCTAAAAAGTTCAATCACAACCTGGGATGACTTAGCTCGGAAATTCCTCATCTAATTTTTTCTATTTAGCAAGACTGCGAGACTATGCAGTGAGTATTTGTGCTTCACACAGAAGCCAGGTAAGAATTTATATCATGCATGGTAGAGGATCAAAGATATTTTTTAACACTGTCCATATTATTTGTAGTCCAATAAGGTACTAGCTCAAACTTTGGTTGAGGCACTTATCATAACACAAAAATTTTGCTAGATTCAGTTGTAGGTGGTCAAGAGTTAGAATTGACCTATGATGAGATATATACCTTATTAACAAGATTGCACAAGGAAATCCTAAGTGGCATTCTGACTCAAGAAGTGCTACGAAGAAGGATGCAGTCATATTTACGGTGGACTAATTTACTGCTATATTCGTTCAGATTACTGCACTACAGAATCATTTAAATACTTGGCACAACAATTTGAAATTAGGAGTTCACAACTTGTAGAAACAGTGAATGATATTCATCAAAAAAGAAGTTAGTGTGAGATTTAAGGCAACAGTGGTCATTCTGCAGCTTTGTGTGCTACAAATCCCAAGTCATTGATGTTTGTGAGAAATACTCAAAAGCCAAATTATGGGAATACGTAACATCTAAAGTTATAGACTCAGCTACAAAATCTATCATGGAATAACAAACAATAGCAGTTTTAGTCGCAGAATCAAGCCATGACTCAAACTAAAAATATGGAAGAGACGCTAAAAAATAATTTAGCTACTGAAGCACAATTGGCAGAAGATATAAAGAGCCAAAAAGTGGCTACAAAGAACTTTGAGATATAGGTTGGGTAGATACAACAGGCTCAAAATTCCCAGCCTCAAGGTGGTTTGAAAAGTAATACTAAACCCCCTAAATAAATAATGGCAATCACTGTAAGGAGTGGTGAAGAGATCAATGAAGAACCTCCAAAGAAAACAAAGGAGGTAGATGTGGGATAGCTTCTAAGAAGATAGATGACAAAGTTGTTAAAAATTTGAGGAGTCTGATTACTCAAAAGAAAACGTTGCTGAACAGGTGAAGGATAGACCACCGCCACCTTACCCACGGAGGCTTAGAAAAGCAAAGAAGGATGCATGCTTGAAGAAGTTCTTTGACACGTTCAGAGAGTTTTACATTAATCTTTCTTTTTAGATGATTTTTATGGAATGCTAAAGTACACTAAGTACTTAAAGAAAGTGGTCACTAACAATGTTAAGCTGCAGGATGTGGAGATAATATCACTCACTGAGGAGTGCAGCTCTGTAGTTATGTAGAAAATGCCAAAAAGCATAAATATCTGGGGAGTTTCACTCACCCCATTCAAACTGGAAATAGTGAGGTGGTCTATGCACTTAGTGATTCGGGGGCAAGTATCAACTTGATGAACCTCTCCATGTCTAATACTTTGGACTTAGGGAAGTCGAGATCGAGTTCTATAATACTCTAATTGGCAGACTAGACCCTAGCCCATCCTAAACAAATCATAGAGGATGTTATCATAAAGGTTAGTAATTTTATTATTCCTACTGACTTTATTTTTTTAGATTTTTAGGCAGATAAAAGAGTTCCAGTCATCTTGGGACTTCTATTCTAGGCGACGGGAGTAGTGCTGATAGATTTTAATGGTGCACACTCACAATGAGGCTGGATGATAAAGAGGTGGTTTTCAAAGTGTAAAAACCACTCAAAACACTATCCTACTATAATGATTTGTGCATGTTTATGGTGATTGAAGGGGATAAGTTTAGGGTAGTGTAGTTTAGTCCACTAAAGACCTCTTTAGACTTTCTCATTGAGTTGCCCAAGCCCCAACCACCTCAGCCCAAAATAATGTAGATTGATTAGCCTGAAAAGGCTATTGTTGAGTGAGATATTTACTGTGAGATTTCACACTCAAGAGGTCAGATCTGAATAAAAAGATAGCCTTCAAGTATGAGGAAGAGGACGAAGAAAAATGAATGAGTCGTAGATTGTGTCATGCCACGATAATAAATTAGGAACTGCTTAGGAGGCAACCTCAGTTAAGGTATATTTTATTTTTAGCATTATTATAGTTTTTACTTCACTATTTTTAGTTTTTGTTGCATTGCAGGTTGATGGGAAGTCTGAGTATTGAAAAACCTAAGCTACGGAGCATGGCGAAGACCACGTGTGGGGTCCTCGAATCCCCTTGATGTGTAAAGATGCTACTAGCTAGGAATAGAGGCCTTAAGGAGTATTTTTATCTCATTTTTTAAAGTATTCTTTGGGGACAATGTAGATTTTTAAATATGGGGTGGGAAAATTCCCATTTTTAGGAGTAATTTGTTTTTTTTCATTTTAGGAATAAATGGGATGTTTTTCTTGGTAGTATGTGTGATTACATAATGCAAGTATTTTTGTTGTAAAATTATGTTGATTGTGTAAGTTACTACTTTTAAAACTTCTACGCTCATGTTTATGACTCTTGTACTAGTTGGATTAATGTTGAATTCATGTGATTATTTAGTTAAGAGTCGATAATGATCCAATTTGAGTTTTGTATTTTCCATGTGTGTGTAAGGTTTTTGTATATTCCTTGTTATACTTGATGTATTGAACTTTCTTGGGGTGTGTGCAAAGAAAAATAAAGAGGGTGGGTTTAGGAGATGATATAGGCATTTCTTTGATAGTGTTGTTTCATACCTTCTTTTGACCTACCCTTGTGTATTATCCTAGTTAACCCCATTATGCCTTTAGCTTTTTCTTTAGCCTCCCCATATGTAGCCTAATCTCCTTCTTTAATTGACTTTAATTTGATCCAAAGTTCCTAAGCATATTAGTGTGAAATTAATGAAGATAAGGAAATAGAAATTCAAGTAGGAGTAAGGTGAAATTAATGACCCAAAGTGATAGTTATTGGTATGTACAATTATTATGTGTTGTGGTTGGGAGTTGTGTAATGTATAGAGAAAAACAATACTCCTATAATTAATAGAAAATACTCCCACCATAGTGTATATAAATGAGCTTAATTAGATGGGACAAAACAAAAAGATGTGGGAAGATAGAAGTGGTGTAAATGGGTTGTAAGAGGTGAATTTAATGAAAAAATTGTGATGCATTAAAGTGCTTAGGGAGGATAGTCACTATTCTTGGCCAAAATAATTCCTACTTGTCCCTTAGGCTACATTACAATCCCTAAAGACCTAGGTGATCCTAATCTTTAAATTTCTGATATTAGTTGAATACTACACAAAGGACAAGCCTATGGGTCATCTTATGTAACTTGTGAATTCCTTGTGTGAGTGAGTATAATTTGATTCTTGTACCTATTCTACTATAAATTGCATTTATGTGAGTGATTATGGGTAACTCTATTATGGTGAGGGCACATGTTTGATGATAGTAAGGTTATTTGTATGATTTTTGTGATCGAACAATATGTATGAGTTTGCCAACTAGGTGAGTCAATTCTTAAGGGTAAGATGTTTTGGAGTAGTATTCCTGAACTTTAATTGTGTACATAACATGCTTAGTGTAGAAATAAGCATTCTGTGTAGTCATTGTAGTACTATCTTGAGTGTCTTGCTTGTATAAGAAGTGTAGAGTCTTCTTATATTATGATTCTTAGGGTAAAGAGTTTTTCGAGGACAAACAAGGCATTAAGTGTGGGGTGGTGATTAGAGATGGATTTATGAACCTCAATGTTGTTATCCTAGATTGTTAAGACCTTTTAAGGACTTCTCATGTTCTTAATGTCTTAATGATGATATAATTGATCATCTAAGTGCTTAATTATTTTATTACAATGTTTATGGTGTTTTCCAAACAAGATTGTACTTAATTTGGTCACTTAGAGTTCAAATGAGAAAACTAGTGTTACTAGCTTGAGGTAGGTGTTATTCTTGTTGATCGCGATGAATTCTAATGTGTTTAATTAGTTTCTAAGGTTATTATTGTGTAATTATTTGTGTAACAACTTGTTTATACTGTTCAAAGTGCAATTGAAATAAGCCAGGAGTCAAAACACTAAGTTAAAAATTAAAGTGAACAAGACTAGTCTTAGCTTGAGTTTCTAGTTCACCGTTCTCTATATTATACCATTTTTAGCTCTAATATATGTTGTTTGATTCTATAGGATGATTGTTGAGTTTATTTCTTTTATATATGGAGGATATACACGCTTGAAATCTAGTGTAAACAACACCAAAAGGCTTGGGATGGATCACAAATGCACAAGGCAAAGGGTAGATGTCAAATGCAATTTCCAGTGAAGTCTCACGATTGAGGGGAAATGCACCCCTTAATCAAGGGGAGTAGGCAATGTGTTGTGTCCCTTATTCCCTGTGACTAATCAATGCACAGCGGACCTCATCCCCTCACCTATCAAATCGTCCTCCTATAAATAGGCTATTTGTACACATTGTAAAACATCTTGATATCTTGAAAGCTTAGAGAGGGGTTGCTAAACCCTTCAAATATGGTTCTTATTTATTTAATCTATTTTTTTTATGGATTACAATATTTTTCCATTTTTGTGATTATAATTAGGCCCATTAGTGGATAATTCCCACTTTTCGGGGTTTAGGCCAAAAACATGACTACTATCGCTTTTAATTGATTTTGTATGGTTGTGTATCATGTTTGGTTGTTTATTCATCCTTGTTTAAACCATTTTAAGGTTTTGTGACCCATAAAATACATCTATTCTCATCTGGTAAGCCCCAGGAGAGGCAACGAGAGGATAGAACATAGGGATAAGTAGAGTAAGGTTCTGATTCTTTAATAAAATAAAGAAGTTGAATTAGCATCTATGATAGGGATATACGTAGAAACCTTTTTTGTTTCACTTGAAGGATGATATCTTAATGCATTTAAAAGGATTATTACGTCCCACCTAAATGTTGTAGTTGTAATGTTCTGTTAGGTAGAAGGTTAGAGGTCGGGAGACAATGATCAGATGATAAACCCTGCGAATCAACAACCAAGATAAGTAATCTAATGAATAAAGTTCATTAGCATAGTATGATTGTTCGTTGAGCCTTAACCCTAGGTTTTCATCCATGGATTGTCTAAAGTATTTACTATTCCGCATTATAATAGTTTACTTTTAGTTTATAGACTTTTAAAACTAGTCACGCTGCACTAGTTAATCTCAATTGTTAAACTAGAATTGGATAGTTGCTTAACATAAGACTTTGAGGGATCGATATTCGGATTTATTTAAGGCACTACTTACACTTGCGTGTGCGCTTGAGAGCAATAATTTATAGGTACCGTTTCTGGGGACTAGTAAATTTTCAACTAATTTTGTTTTAGTGTTACTTTTCAGACTTGTTTGGTGCTTTACCTTTGGTCTTGGTATTGAATTTATAGGAAATAGGTCTACAGATTAATAAGCTAGCAAGGGATATAGAATTGGTTGAACCCAGCCCCAAACTCGAGGAATTCTTTTACCAATTGAGGAGAGAAGCAGTCTTTCTCCCCCATATTCTACAAATTCAAGAGGAATAAGACAATCCTTCTATAATGGCAAAAGATCAACTATTCTGCCGGATAGTTCACAAAGTGGCAAACCCATTTCCATTATTTGACCTCCCAGTTTCAGAATCTGACTACTGGAGGTAACTTTGAGCTGAAAGAAAACATGTTGTATCTTTTGATAAGTACTGGACAGTTTATGGGGATTTCACTTGAAGATCCACAAGTCTATCTGCAGAACCTTATGGAAATAAGTAACACATTTATCCCTACGGGTGTGCCAACTGATTATGTTAGGATGAAACTGTTCCCCCTTTCACTAATGGAAGAAGCGAAGAAGTGGTTGGACACTAAGATGGCAAGTTCAATCACAATTTGGGATTACTTATCTTGAAAATTTCTAATTCAATTCTTTCCATCTGGGAAGATTGCGAGACTGTGCAGTAAGATTTTGTACTTTGAATAAAAGCTAGATGAGAATTTATATCATGCATGGGAGAGGTTGAAAGCTCTTCTTCAAGACTGTCCACATCATGAGCAGTCCAATGAGGTACTAGCTCACATTTTTATTAAGACACTAGATCATAGCACAAAAACTTTGCTAGATTCAGCTGCAGGTGTTCAATCGTTGGAATTGATGTATGATGAGCTATATATCTTGTTAAACCAGATTGCACAAGGAAATCTTGAGTGGCATTCTGACTCACGAAGTGTTATGATGAAGGTTGCAGATATTTTGGAGGTGGACTAATTTAAAGCTATATGTGCTCAGATTGTTGCACTACAAAATTAGTTAACTTAGCCATATGAAATTGGGAGTTACACAGCCTAGAGAAATAGTGAATGCAATTCACAAACAAGTACTTAGTGTGAGATTTGTAGCTATAGTGGTTATTTTGCGGCTATCTATGCTACATATCCTGAGTTTGTAATGTTTGTGGGCAATGCTCAAAGGCCGAATTATGGGAATGGCAACAATTTAAAGTGGCATACTCAGCCACCAATTCCATTATGGAATAACCAACAACAGCAGTTTCAACAGCAGAATCAGTCCATGACTCAAACTAACAATATGGAAGAGATTCTAAAAAATTTTTAGCTTCTCAAGAACAATTGATAGAATATATAAACAGCAAAAAAGTGGCTACAAAGAACTTGGAGATGCAGGTTGGGAAAATACAACTAGATCAAAATGCTCGACCTCAAGGTGGTCTTCTAAGTAATATAATACCTCCTAAACAAGTAATGGCAATTACTTTGAAGAGTGGTAGAGAGCTCAATGAATAACCTCAGAAGACAACAAAGGAGGTAGATGCGAAGATAGCTCCTAAGCAGATACATAACAAAGTTGCTGAAAATTCAAGGAAGTTTGAGTACTCAAAAGCAAAAGTTGTTGAACAGGCAAAGGAAATATCACCACCACCTTTCCCAAGAGTCTTAGGAAAGCAAAGGAGGATGCATTCTTTAAGAAGTAATTTGACACGTTCAGGGTGCTTCACAATAATCTTCATCTCTTAGACGTTATTCAGAAAAGGACCAAGTATGGTTGTACTTGAAGGACGTGGTCACTAACAAAGTTAAGCTATAGGATATGGAGATAGTAGTACTCACTGAGGAGTGTAGCTCAGTAGTTACGAAGAAAATGCCCAAAAAGCTTGAAGATCTGAGGATTTTCACTATCACTATTCAAATTAGCAACAGTGGGGTGGTATACGCACTTAGTGATTTAGGGGAAAGTATCAAATTGATGCACATATCCTTTTTTAACACTTTGGACTTAGGGAAGCCAAGTCCGAGCTCTGTGATACTCCAATTGGTAGACCAGACCCTCGCCCTCCCTGAAATGAATCATAGAGGATGTTTTCATCAATGTTGGTAAGTTTATTATTCCTACTGACTTTATTATTTTAGATTTTCAAGCAAATAAATAAGTGTAAGTCATCTTGAAACGTCCATTCTTAATGATAGGAGGAACGCTAATAGATGTTAGAGAGGGCGTTCTTACAATGAAGTTAGATAATGAATAGATGATTTTCAATGTGGATAAATCGCTTAAAACACTATACCACTATAAATATTTGTGCATAATTATTGTGATTGAAGGGGATAAGTATAGGGTGGTGGAGTTTAGTCCACCAAATACCTCTTTGGACTACCTCATTGAGCAGACTAAGCCACAACTACCTTAGCCCAAAATGGTACAGATTAATGATCCTAAAAAGGCTATTATTGAGAGAGATATTAACTTTGAGAGTTCAAACTCAAAAGCTCAGAATCGAATAAGAAAATAGCTTCCAAGTAAGAGAAAGAGGATGAAACAAAATGGATGAGTCATGGATTGGGTCATACCACAACACTAAATCAGGCACTGTTTGGGAGGCAACCCAAGCTAAGGTATGTTTTGTTGTAAGCATTTTTTTAGTCTTCACTTAACCAGTTTTTGTTTTTGTTGCATTGCAGGTTGATGAGAAATTTGAGTACCAAAACACCTGAGCTAAAGAGCATGAAAAAAATTAAGTGTGGGGTCCTTGGACCCCCTTGATGTAAAAAGATGCTACTAGCTGGTCCTAGAGGCCTTAGGGAGTATTTCTATCTCAACTTTTAAAGTATACTTTGGGGACAAAGTGGATTTTTATGTGTGGGATGGGGAAATTCCCATTTTAAGGAGTAATTCAAAATTTTTTGTTTTAGGAATAAATGGGATGTTCTTTTTGGTACTATGTGTGATTGCATGATGCGAGTGTTTTGGTTGTAAAATCATGTTGATTGTGTGAATTACTAATTTTGAGACTTCTAGGCTTATGTTTATGACTCTTGCACTTGTTGTCTTAATGTTGAATTCATGTGATTGTTTGGTTAAGTGTATATAATGATCCAACTTGATTTTAGCATATGCTATGTGCATATAAGATTGTTGTATATTTCTTGTTATACTTGATGACTAGAAAATGCCTAGTATGTGCGCAAAGAGAAACAAAGAGTGCGGGTTTAGGAGATGATATAGGAATTTCTTTTGTAGCCTTGTTTAATACCTTATTTTTACCAACCCTTGTGTATAATCATATTTAATCCTATTGAGCCTTTATTTTTTTCTTTGACAGCCTTATATATAGCCTCTTCCCCTTCTTTTATTGACCTTAATTTGATCCAAAGCTCCTAAGAGCTTTAGTGTATAATTAATTAAGTTAAAGAGTTTGAAATTCAAGTAGGATCAAGGTCAAATTGAAACTCCAAAGTGATAGTTATTGGTGTATACAACTTTTATGTGTTGTGGTTGGGAGTTGTGTAATGTAAAGAGAAAAAAAATTATTTAGAGTGAATAATTTTTGAATTAATAGAAAATACTCCCATCATAGTGTATGTAAATGAGCTGAATGAGATAGGACAAAATAAAAGATATGGGTTGATAGAAGTGGTGTAAATGCGTTTATAGAGGTGAATTGCAAAAAAAATGTAATGTTAAAGAGCTTAGGGAAGATAGTCTCTATTCTTTGCCAAAATAGTTCCTACCCATCCCTTAACCTACATTACAATCTTTATAGACCTATTTGATCCTACGATTTAATATTTTGATATTAGTTAAGTACTACACTAAGTGAAAGCCAATGGTTTATCTTGTGTAATTTGTGAATTCCTTGTGAGAGTGAGCGTAATTTAATTCTTGTACCCATTCTGTTATAAATTGTATTTATTTTTAGTGATTATGGGTAACACTTTTATGGAGAGGGGATATTTTTTATGATAGTTTGGTGATTTTTATGATGTTTGTGATTGAACAATATGTATGAGTTAGCCAACTAGGTGAGCCAAATCTTGAGGCTAGGATGTTTTGGAGTAGTACTCTTGAAGTTTCAATTGTGTACATAACATGCTTAGTGTAGAAAATTACTTTCTGTATAGTCATTATAGTACTAGCTTGAGTGTCTTGATTTAAGTAGAAGTGTATAGTATCCTCATATTATGACGCTTAGAGTAAAGATTTGTTCGAGGACGAACAAAGCTTTAAGTGTGGGGTAGTGATTAGAGGTTGATTTATGCACCTCAGTGTTGTTATCCTATCTTATTAAGCCTTTTTAAGGACTTATTGTGTGCTTAACATGTTAATGATTATATAATTGAGAATATATGTTTTTATGTATTTTATTACAATATTTATGGTTTTTTCAATCAAATTTGTACTTGATTTGGTCACTTAGAGTTCAAATGAGAAAACTAGTGTTACTAAATTGACCTAGGTGTTGCTATAGTTGATCGTAATGGATTATAATAATGTGTTTAATGATTTGCTAAGGTTATTATTTTGTATTTATGTGTGGAACAACTTTTTTATAGTGTTCAAGTGCAATTGAAATAAGCCAAGAGTAAAAACACTAAGTTAAAGATCAAAGTGGACAAGACTAGTCATCGCTTGAGTTTCTAGTTCACCGATCTTGATACTGTTTTTTTTAGATCTAATACATTGTTTTTGATGCAATAGGATGCTTTATGAGTTGATTTTTATGATATGGAGGATATACATTCCGTAAATCAAGTGGAAACAACACCAAAAGCCTTGGGATGTAAGACAAATGCAGAAGGAAAAGTGTCAAATACAATTTGTGGTGAAGCCTCGTGATAGAGGGGCAATGCAAATCTTATTATAGGTAAGAAAGCAATGTTCCACCCCCTATTCCCTGGGACTAAGAAACACACAGCGGACCATATTTCAACACCGGACAAATTGTCCTCCTATAAATAGGACACTTGTGCACATTGTAAAACACCTTTGACGTCTTAGAAGCTTAGAGTGGGGCAGTTAAACAATTCACATAGGGATTCTATTTATTTACTTTAGTTTTTTATGTATTATAATATTTTTTCCTTTATTGTTGTTATGATTATATCCATTAGCGGCTATATGCCCCATTTTTGGGGTTAAGGCCAAGAACATGACTACTATCGCTTTGAATTGATTTTGTTTGGATTCATTAACATTTTTAGTTGTTTTTATCCTTGTTTTAACTATTTTAAGGATTTAAAACCCTTATAATTCATATATTGTCATCTAGTAAGCCTTGGGAGGGGGAATGATAGGATAGAACGTGGGGATAAGTAGAGTAAGATTCATATTCTTTTATAAAATAAAGAATTTGTATTAGCTTCTAGGGTAGGGATATACCTAGAATCCTTGATTTGTTCACTTATAGGATCATATCTTAATATATCTAAATGGATTATTATATCCCCTCTTAATGATGCAGTTGTGATGTCCAATTAGGTAGAAGGTTAGAGGTCGGGAGACCATGATCATACAATAAACCCTGTAAATCAACAACCAAGATAAGTAATCTAGTCAATGAAGTTCAATAGTATTGTATTATTGTTCATAGAGCATTAACCATGGGTTTTCATCCATTGATTGTCCAAATTCTTTACTTTTCTTTATAATTGTAGTTTACTTTCAGTTTATAAACTTTTAAGACTCTTTTGGCTACGTTGTACTAGTTAATCTCAAATGTTATACTATAATTGGATAGTTGCTTAACACAAGTCTCTGAGGGATTGATATTCGAGTTTATTTAAGACCACTGTATTACTTAGTGTGACCAAGTACACTTGTGTGTGCGCTTGGGCGCAATAATTTATTGATTCCATATTTGGGGACTAGTAAATTGGCACCTATTTTTATTTTTGTTTTACTTTTTATACTTCTTTGGTGTTTTACACTTGTTCTTGGTATTGAATTTATAGGAAACAGGTCTACAGATTAATAAGCTGGCAAGGGATATGGAATTGGTTGAACCCAGCCCCAAACCCAAGCAAAGCTTATACCAATTGAGGAGAGAAACAATCCTTCTCCTCCATATTCTACAAATTTAAGAGGCATAAGACAATCCTTCTATAATGGATGAGGATCAACCAGCCTGCAGAACAGTTCACAAAGTGGCAATCCCATTTATGACAAATTTGATCTCCCATTTTCAGAAACTGTCTGCTAGAAGTAATTTTGAGCTAAAAGAAAACATGTTGTAGCTTTTGATCAACAGTAGACAATTTATGGAACTTTCACATGAAGATTCACAAGTCCATTTGCAGAATTTTCTGGAAATCAGTGGCATTCATATCCAAGGGTCTGTCAATTAATTATGTTACGTTAACACTATTCCCTTTTTCACTATAGGGGAAAGAAAGGAAGTGGGTGAATGCTAAGATGGAAAGTTCAATCATAAATTGGGATGACTTAGCTTAAAAATTCCTCATCTGATTATTACCATGTGGCAAAACTGTGAGACTATACAGTGATATTGTGCGCTTCAAACAGAAGCCAGATGAGAATTTATATCATACATGGGAGAGGTTCAAAGCTTTTTCTTGGGACTATCCACATCATCATTAGTCTAACGAGGCACTAGCTCATAATTTTGTTGAGGAATTTGATCACAACATGAAAATTTTGCTAGATTCAGCTCCAGGTAGTCAAGCATAGGAATTGACGTATGATAAGCTATATACCTTGTTTAACATAATTGTACAAGGAAATATTAAGTGGCATTCTGGCTCAAGAAGTGCTCTGAAGAAGGTTGTAGGCGTTTTACAGATGGACCAATTTACTATTATATTTTCTCAAATTAATAAACTATAGAATCATTTAACTATCAGCTAAGTAATATGAAATAGAGAGTTAAACAACCTGAAATAATAGCGAATTCAATTCATCAGACAAGTACTTAGTGTGAGATTTGTGGCAACATTAGTCATTCAATAGTTATGTGTGTGGAAAATCCTGAGTCAGTGATGATTATGGGCAATGCTCAAAGGCTAAATTATGGGAACGCCTACAATCTAGAGTGGCAGACTAAGAAACCAAATCCATCATGGAACACCAATAGCAACAATTTCAGAAGCAGAATCAGTCCATGACTCAAACTAACAATATTGTAGATACACTAAAAAATATTTTAGCAGCTCAAGCACAATTGGCAGTAGTTATAAATACCCAGTTAGTGGCTACAAAGAACTTGGAGATGCAGGTTGGGCAGATATAACAGGCAAAAAATGCCAGGCCTGAAGGTAGTTTGCCAACTAATACTAAACATCCTAAGTAAGTAATGAAAATCACTTTAAGGAGTGGTATAGAGCTCAATAAAGAACCTCAAAAGACAACAAAGAAGGTAGATGCAAAGATAGCTCCTAAGCATGTAGATGACAAAGCTATTGAAAATTTGAGGAAGTCTGAGTACTCGAAACCAAAAGTCCCTGAAAAGATGAAGGAGAGACCACCACCACCTTTCCATAAAGGCTTAGGAAAGAAAACAAGGATGCATGCTTCAAGAAGTTCTTTGACACATTCAAAGATCTTCACATTAATCTTCCTCTTTTATATGTTTTGAATCAAATGTCAAAGTACGCTAACTACTTAAAGGATGTGGTCACTAAAGAAGTAAATCTGCAAGATGTGGAGATAGTAGCACTCACTGAGGAGTGTATCCCTATAGTTATGTAGAAAATTACCAAAAACCTTAAAGATCCGGATAGTTTCTCTCTCCATATTCAAATTGGCAACAATAAGGTGGTCTACGCTCTTAGTAATTTAGGGGAGAGTATAACTTGATGCCCATCTTCTTGTTCAACACTTTGTGCTTGGGGAATCTAAGACTGAGCTCATTGATACTTCAATTGGCAAACCAGACCCTATCCCGTCCTTAAGGAATCATAGAGGATGTTATCATCATGGTTAGTAAGTTTATTATTCCTATTGGATTTATTGTTTTAGATTTTTAGGTAGATAAAATAGTGCAAGTTATCTTGGAACATCATTCCTAGTGAATAGAGAAACATTGATAGATGTGAGAAAGGGCTTGCTCACAATGAGGTTGGATGTTGAAGAGACGATTTTCAAAGTGTATAAAATACTCAAAATGCTATCCCACTATAAAGATTTGTTCATGATTATATGATTGAAAGGGATAATCATGGGGTGGTGGAGTTTAGTCCATCAAATACCTATTCGAACTTCCTCATTGAGCAGCCCAAGCCACAACCACCTAAGCCCAAAATTATGTAGATTAATTAACTTGATAAGGCTATTATTGAGAGAGACGTTGACCTTTTGAGTTGACACTCAAAAGTCAAGAATTGAATAAGAATATGGACTCCATGTAAGAGGTAGAGAATAAAGAAAAATGGATGAGTTCTAAATTGGGTTGTGTCGTGACACTAAATCGGGCATCGATTGGGAGGCAACCCAAGTTAAGGCTTGTTTTTTTGTAGTATTTTTTTATTTTTTTACTTCACTAGTTTTGTTTGTATTGAGTTATAGGTTGATGGGAAGTCTGAGTACCGAAAAAATTAAGCTAAGAAGCATGACGAAGACTAAGTATGGAATCCTCAGACACCATGGATGTATAAATAGGCTACTAGCTAGGCCTAGTGGCCTCAGGGAGTATTTTTATCTCTACTGTTAAAGTATACTTTAGGTACAAAGTAGATTTTTAAGTGTGGGATAGGGAAATTTCAATTTTTAGGAGTAATTTAATTTTATTTTAAGATTAAATGGGATGTTCTTGTTGGTACTATGTGTAATTTCATGATGCAAGTGCTTTGGTTGGAAAAGTATGTTGATTGTGTGAATTAATACATTTTAGACTTCTAGGATCATGTTTATAACCCTGTACTAGTTGCCTTAATGTTGAATTGATGTCAATGTTTGGTTAAGAGTCTATAATAATCCAACTTGAGTTTAACGTGTGCCATATGCATGTAATGTTTTTGTATATTCCCTATTATACTTGATGTCTAGAACTTACCTGGGTTATGTGCAAAGCAAAATAAAGAGTACGAATTTAGATGATTATATAGGTAGTTCTTTGATAGCCTTGTATCATACCTTTTTTTGACCAACCCTTATGGATAATCCTAGTTAACCCCTTTGTGCCTTTAGCTTTTTTTTTTGTAGCCTCATATGTAGGCTAATCCTCTTCTTTGATTGACCTTAATTTGATAGAATGCTCCTAAGAGCTTTAGTGTAAAATTAATTAAGTGAAGGAGTTGGAAATTTAAGTAGGAGAAGGGTAAAATTGAAGAATCAAAGTGATAATTATTGGTGGATATAATTTTTATGTGTTGTGGTTGGGAGTTGTGTAACATAAGAATTTGTTCAGATTGAATAAGTTGTGAATTATTAGAAAATACTACCACCATGGTATATGTAAATGAGCTTAATTAGATGGGGAAAAGCAAAATATGTGGGTAGATAAAAGTTGTGTATCTGGGTAGTTGGATATGAATTGAATGAAAAAACTGTGATGTATTAAAGCACTCAGGGAAGATAGTTACTATTTTTGGCAAAAATAGTTCCTATCGGTCCCTTAGCCGACATTACAATACTTAGACCTATTTGATCCTAAGATTTAGTATTCTGATATTAGTTGAGTACTACTCTAAGGGAAAACCTATGGTTCATCTTGTGTAACTTGTGAATTCCTTGTGAGAGTGAGCATAAGTTAATTCTTGTACCCATTCTCTTTGAAATTGAATTTATGCAAGTGACTATGGGAAACACTCTTATAGTGAGGGAACATGTTTGATGATAGTTAGGTGATTTGTATAATGTATGTGATTAACCAATATGTATGAGTTTTCCAACTAGGTGAGTAAATTCTTGACGGTAGGATGTTTTGTAGTAGTATTCTTGAACTTTCAATTGTGTACATAACATGCTTAGTGCAGAAACTTGCATTCTATGTAGTATTGTATTAATAGCTTGAGTGTCTTACTTGTTGTATAAGTTTAGAGTCTCCTCATCTTATGATTCTTAAAGTAAAATAGTTGTTCGTAGACAAAGAAGGCTTTAAGTGTATGGTGGTGATTAAAGGTGGATTTATGCACCACATTATTATCCTAGCTTATTGAACCTTGTTTTGAGGACTTCTTTTGTTATTAATGTGTTAACTATGATATAATTGAGAATCTAAGTGTTTTAGTATTTTATTACAATGTTTATGGTATTTTCCAAATAAGTTTGTACTTAATTTGGTCACTTAGAGTTCAAATGAGAAAACTAGTATTACTAGCTTAAGCTAAGTATTGTTCTAGTTGATCGCGATGGATTGTAACCTTTATAATGTATTCCTTAGACTATTATTTAGTATTTTTGTGTGTAAAAACTTGTTTATAGTGTTCAAAGTGCAATTGAAATAAACCAAGACTAAAAACACTAAGTTAAAGATCAAAGTGGGAAAGACTAGTCTAAGCTTGAGTTTCTAGTTCACCGTTAATGATATTGTGTTATTTTGAGCTCTAATCCATGGTTTTTGATGATATAGGATTCTTGGTGAGTTTATATTGATGATATATGGAGGATATACAAGATGAAAATCAAGGGGAAACAACACCAAAAGGTTTGGGATGGAAGACAACTGCACAAGGCAAAGTGTAGACGTCAACTGCTTTTTTTAGTGAAGCCTTGCGATTGAGAGGTGATGCAACACTTATTATAGGTAATCAAGAAATTTTTTGCACCCCTTATTCCCCGGGACTAGTCAGCGCACAGCGGATTACATTGTCACACCGGACAAATCATCCTCATATAAATAGGACACTTGTACACATTGTAAAACACCTCGAACGTCTTGGAAGCTTTGAGAGGGGCTACTAAACACTTCAAATATGGTTATTATTTCTTTAATTTAGTTTTTTATGGATTATAATATGTTTTTATTTATTGTGATTATGATTATGTCCATTTGCGGCTAAACGCCCCCTTTCTGAGGTTAAGGCCAAGAACATGACTAGTATCACTTTGAATTGATTTTTTTTAGATTTAATATCATGTTTGTTGTTTATTAATCCTTGTTTTAGATATTTTAAGAAATTTCAACCCTTATAATACATCTATTATTGTCTTGTGATCCCCAGGAGGGGAAATGAGAGAATAGGACATGGGGAAAAGTAGAGTGAGGTTCTTATTCTTTTATAAAATAAGTAATTTGAATTAGCATCTACGATATAGATATAACTAGAAGCTTTTCTCGGTTCATTTGCAAGATGATAATGCATCAAAATGTATTATTACATCCCCATTCAATGATTTAGTTTCAATGTCCAGTTAGGTAGTAGGTTAGTGGTTGGGAGACCATAATTATACAATAAAACCTCTGAATCAACAACCTAGAGAAGTAATCTAATGAATGAATTTCAATAGCATAGTATGATTTTTCGTAGAGCCTTAACCGTTGGTTTTCATCCATTCATTGTCCAAAGTCTATACTTTTTTGTATTATTTTAGTTTACTTTTAGTTTATATACTTTCAAAACTCTTTTAGCTATGTAACATTAGGTAATATTTATTGTTAAACTTCAATTGGATAGTTTCTTAACATGTCTCTTAGGGGTTGATATTTAGCTTTATTTAAGGCCACTGTATTACTTATTGAGACTACATAAACTTGTGTGTGTGCTTAGAGCAACAACAATGTAGGAGGAATGATGGCTCCTATCTTGGTAGGCTCAACAAATCTGAAGTCTTCCTCCAGATCATCATATGGTTGTAAGTATCAATAGGCAGGGATTACTTGAGTTTTACCCCTTCTAAATCTATCTCGATTTCCATTGAGTTCTTCTCGATGATCTATTCTATGTGTATACAGCACCATATTTGCCTCCTGAGTTATATGATAGTCCTCTGCATCCCTCACTCTATTGTCTTCCGCTAGAAATTTATTGATAGTTTGATCTACATTCTCTTAAATCACACCAATCAGAGAGGGAGGCACACTATTTGGGTTATCTAATAATGCCTAAACTACCTCTCTTTATGAGGATAAAACGACCGCTTTCAAATTATATTAAAAGAACTAGGTTATGGTTGATACTATAGGGAATACATAAGAAGTCCTTCTCTAACTTATGAAAAACACCAGGCAGTGTAGAAATGTAAGAAAGGGGGGTTAGTAGTTAATAAAAAGAAGCATCAAGAACTGGATGTTTTTTGTTGTAATCAATATAGGATGAAAACTAGGCTTGTGTTCCCCCTGGCTTCTAACTCTATTGACGTATCATGCACTATCAAACTATTCCAATACCTTGTATGCAGAATTTGATAAGTTATGTACCATCAAGTGTTTTATGGACTCATTGATGGATTTCACCCTTTACTTTTTGAGTCTAAAGATGTCACCTTACTCACCCTCATTCTGGATCCATGTTAACTGTTATGTAACACCCTAGGTGTTTTGTCATTGAAAATTTTCTGAAATTTTATCCTCACTTCCTTAACTACGACTTACCCTTACAAATAGAAGGTCATTTTGACGGGTCCTAGGGACCCAATCGTAGCTTAAATAATGTGTGTATGACTAAGTTCTATGCTGAGTACTAGTGTCGCACTAAGATTCGTAAGGACTCTTTATGAGTCATTGGGTTCAAATCATAGGATGTACAGTGTTTACAACAAATGGGTTTTGTGTTGAATACAACTAGACCATACGAGTCATAGAGTCCCATTATGAGTCATACCAGTTGATTTGTAGGGTCAACAATGTATGGGTTACCTAGAAACTGTCTAGGCTATGACTTATGGTGATGAGTCATAATGAAACCTTTGACTCATATAGTGACCTGTAGTCATTGACGACTAAATTTTAGTTTTTAAATTGAGGGCACTTTGGACAATTCCTTTACAACCCAATTGAAACCCCATGTTCATAAAGCACTTGAGAGGGGTCATTTCTGATTCATAACGTAATAAAATACTTCCAAAACTCTCTCAAGTCTCTCAAGCAACCATACTTAGGGTTTCCAAGAGGTAGATCATCTAAGGACTTAAGAGTGGAATTCTCTCCATAAACTTGAATATTTTAGGTATGTTACTCATACCAAATTGCTTATTCTTAAAAGCATGCGGTATTAAGTGTTGTTCATGAGATATTAATGTTGGTTTTAAAACAAAGGTTGGGGGTTTTTAATGTTTATTGATTGAACAATGTTTCCCATGGATTATATATGATTATTCATTCTTTAATTATGATTTTGAACTTATGGGTGCATGGGTATGGTGAATGAACTAAGGATTATGATGTTCCCCAAACTTGTTACTTTTGACATGGTTATGACCTCAACCCTATATTGTGAAATTGGTTTTGAATGTGAAAAGTATGAATATTGAACTATTCTTGAAGTATTGCATAATGTGAAAAGATAGTGAGGCATAATGATTTTGGATTGAAACTTAGGGGGTTGTGTAATTCCCCAAGCTAATTTATAATTGAACTAAGGGGTTATGAATTTCCCTAAGTGATGATAATTTATTTGGCATGTTGATGTTACCTTGCAAGTGTAGTTGGTATGACGATGCCACTAATGTATGCCTAAATGTGTATCGTGGTTCAATAAATGAGAATTATGTTAAAGATTTAAATTGGGTTTAATGAGGGTTGTGTAGCTGAGTCATGAAAGTAGAGGTCTCAAGGGGTTAATACTAGAAACCACAGTTGTCGATGCGAGGGTCTATATGATCAAAAGGTTCGAGTCGCCCATAGTAATATCATCTGATTGGGAGGTTTGAGTCCCCCACATTATATTATACGATTTGGTGCTTGTGTCACCTGGATTGAAACATCCTGGGTTTTGACCCTAAGAATATTTCCTGGAATTCCATTCTCTAGACCTAATACGACTCATGGGTAGGGGTCGTATGTTGGAATACGAGTGGTATGGTCCTGTTGTATGTTGACCAGTGTTTTTTGGTAGGATTTTTTGGTCACTTGAATGGGTACTACTTAGGGGTATGAGTCATAGGGATTGGTACGAGTCATATCTAGGACTCGTACGGTGGGTTGTGTTTGATCTTTCTAGTATTTCTTTCTGCTAAAGATACGGGTCATTAGTACTGATCATATGTTGTGGTCACGACTTGATAAGATGAGTCATAGACTGGACAATATTTGATCTAAGGGTTGAGGCTTGGATATGAGTGGTGCGTACCTATCGTATATAAGGGTACGACTCATATGGGTCAGTCGTATCCCTGTGATGGTTTTTAAGGGATTTAAGTAAGGGTATTCTTGACATTTACCCTACTTACCCTGATTAGGACCCATGTCTTCTAATACACTTAGGAGGTTATTTAACCTATTATTCTATTCATTAACACTTAAGGACTAATAAAGAATGCTTCATAATTCTCTCAAGAGCTTTTGGGGCAAGAAGGTTAGGGTTTCCATCTTGAGGATTGCTTTGGGGCTTGTCGTGGCAATTCCTTTCTATCAATTCTTAGGTATAAGGCATAATTCTGTTCTCTCATTGTAATTTAAACTAAAGGTATGGTTTATATGATTGATTTCATGGTTTTACTATTTCATGATTATGGTTTTCAACTATTAATTAGCTTTTTTGATATTAAATGTTTGGTTATGGTTTCCTATGGTTTTAAGTATGCTTTCATAGACATTAATAGTGGTTTTGGAAAACTAAGATCACATGGTAATGGTTTAATGGTCCTTGGAATTGGTTTTTGTTATATTATGGCCCCAAGGTGTTTGATAAAATGCTTATAAAGATATGTTCATTACATTGACTTCTTTTAATGGAACTCTTGAATGTTTTAAATAAGGTAAAGTAATTATACTTGGTTTAAATTGTTTAACAATTCTAAGGGATAAATGGTTATGCTTATGGAAAACATAGATGTCTCCCAAGTGGTTTAATATAGTGTATGGAAAGGGCACTTGAAAGTCCCCTTAACCTAAATGATTTGGCTATGGATATTACTTGCACGTAATGGGTGTATGCTGATACCATTAATATTGTCCTTGGTTAATAAAGTGGTAAATGAATTTGGCGGTTTATTTGTAAATAGTTTTAGTTGGACATTAAAGGCGGGGTATATAGGAAAGCCATGGAAAGTGGCAGTTCCTGGGGGACCAAAACTGGAAACTGATATTTTTCGATATGAGGATTTGTCTTAGTAGACCATGTGCATAATATCATACTATTGGGGGATGTACTAGTCATCCAATGGGATACTTTCCTGGTCGTGCATCTATATACATTGGGCCCTTTCAGCAGGGAGAGCTGAACCCATATATCCCGTGGGTGGTATAGTACGGCCAAGCTACACAACCAGGTAAAGGTTTTCAATGTATGCTTATAATGCCCTGAATCTGGTACCCGGAATGCCACATGGTGCTCATGACCTCGAAGGACCACAAGCTAACCCATGACTGATATCTGTACTGAGCACTACATAACATACTTTATAAATGAGGAATAAAAGACTGAAGGGCCATAAGGTTTAAATATCTGATAAAACAAAATATCTGAATAATATGGTATCACCATACCAAAACTGAAATAATTGTCTGAACATGCTAGTCTGAAAACCTCTAAACTATCTAAAAATAGTGGAGTTGATAGGATATGTCCCTAACGAACTCCAGAATACAGAATAATAAAGTAATAAAATAATCATACTATCCTCGAATGATGAGGACTCGCTACTAGTCTGGCTACTGAACGCCCGATCTACTAAGGATGCTCTGGAGCTCGTGCTTCTGAACCATGGTATAAAACAACATAGCACAAATTCATTAGTACGATTGAATATACTGATATACAAGTGAGGTAGGCTGAATGCAAGGAGTTTATATGCATGAAAAATACTAACTAACTGAATAACATGAACGTAAGAATACATGAATGAATACATGAACTATAACTGAGATCATGACATCACTGAATCTTAATATTGATAATATAAGTTTTGTATAATTGATATACTATTATATGAATGACTGTGTTTAACAGTCTAATTTCTAATGGAACTAGGTAGTTCTGTACTGAACTAGGTGACTGTATCTAACAGTTTTGAATTCTGTAGGACTATCGGAGTTCTATTACTGAGACTATAACTGTGACAATTTTTCATCTAACCCACATACCCCAAATAAGTTATTATAGTTGAGTTGGGGTCTAATCTGTAACCCCAATTAGAAGGGTTTCAATACTGTGCCACTGGTAAAGAAAAGTTGTAGGTGGCCCTCATCTGACAGAGTCCTAAAAAAAGAATAGTGGGACCCTCATTTGACAGTATTAATCCACCTCATCTGTCACTTTTGATGTCTCAACCTATGCTAGCTACATAGTTCTGTAATGCAAGGATTTTCTTCTAAGGATCACACCCTCAATAGTCAGTGTGTGCCCCCATCCTTAGGTTCACTCAGTGCTAATTCCTACTCTCATCTGAATAGAAACTGGAACATGATTAACTGAAATAAATTGTACTGGGTTAAGTGAGTTCAGCTGACTGACAAAATACTACTTAGATTACTGAGTTACTGAGATTTTTGAGATTACTGATATTTCTGAGTTTTCCTAAGTCATGAGTCTGACTGAATTCTACTGAGCATGGCTTGATTGAGAGTATCTTGAAAACTGGCACTGGCTTTAGGCACACAACTAAATTGTCGGTTACAAGTACCCCTAGGACTCAATAGCATGAAACTGAAAAGATTGGACATTTCCTGGACTCACGACCATAAACAACAATCAATAATACAATCATTGGGGAATTTTCATTAGGCATTTGATTATCATGGTTTGGTACATGAATAGGAATGCACATAAACATGTCATAATTTCAAAGGGCTAATCTCATAAACAATCAATCAAACAATTTCAATGCATAACAATAACATGGAAGTCAGTTTGAACATACGGGTAAATCATGGGTTCATCAATTTGGGCATAATGAGTCCTAAAGAATGATTCTTATTCTCTTGGGCATTTTATCAAATACTTTGCATACATAACCTTAGGCTTAGGCATATACACTAGTTCATACATCATGGTTACCTTAATAAATTTAATTTAAAAGTTTCTAATTCACATACTAGCATAATTTTGTGAAAAGTACATAAAGACTCCAACTTGGGATTCATACAACCATATCAACATAATTAAAATCAACCCACCACATGGAAATCACAATTCATGAGTTTAAAATAGGATTCTTGAGCTTCATGGGTAAAAGAAACCCATGAATCAACACTTTACATAGCTGGGTGGATGATTTCTTGAAGATTGATGGAGGAAAGCTTGAATTCTTAACTTGGAATTAAATACCTAGGGTTTCTTATTCATGGGGATTGATCTTTGAGATAAACTCTAATTTGGTTTTATAGATGAATAATGAAGTCATGAGCTCTGGTCTAGTATAATTAGGGGTTAAAACGGATGGAAAAGACCCAAATACCCTTTTAAAAATGGCTTAAACTTGCTGATCAGAAATGGTGACAGTTTGGGTGACGGTCCATTGCTGGCTCTTCGGTCCGTCAGTCCTGACCGTCGTATTTGGCAAGAACCTACACTTTTTGCCTTGTCTGGGATAGTTTAGGTGACAGTCCATCGCTAGCTCGATAATCCATTGGTCCTGGCCATCACACTTGACCAGAAGTTGGGTTCACTACCTTAGTCGCGACGGCTTAGGTGATGGTCCGTCGCTAGCTTGACGTTCCAACGGCCTGACCGTCGCTTTTGGGCAGTTTTGACAGTTCTCTATAAAATGTCTATAACTTTTTACTCCGATATTGGATTTGGACGAAATTGGTATCGTTGGAAAGCTAATTTAATTTCTATTGGGGAAATTCTATTTGATTTAAACATTAATCGTTTAGGAAGTCCTCACTAACTCTTCTGTAGACTAGATTTGACATAATGAAAGTTTGAGGTATTACAATATCTCCTCCTTGGGATCATCCATCCTTTAATGGGACTGACTAGACTGTGATGGCTAATGGAATTATCTTACTTAAGGGACGTGTACATTTGAGCATATTTATATTACTGGAACTTCTGATATTCTGAAATCTCATACTAAATATGCATGTCTAATGCATTGATATGTGATGGATAGTCTTCATGAATGCATGACTGAAACTACTTAGAAGCTGAGTTTCTCGTGATGAGAATGAGTATTTGATGCATGAATATGTGACTGACATGATACATGAACATATAACTGGATATGAAAAGGTATTTGATACCATGTTTATAAGTAAAATTTGAACATGAAACTGAATAAGCTTGAGGAAAGCTATTACCTAGGGCTGAGTTTGACTTTGCAGAGAAGAGGTGAGGATACTTGGTCTGCATGTCTGCCTCTACTTCCCAAGTATCTCTCTCAATGGACTGATTCCACCACACAACATTGACTAAAGGTACTTTTTTGTTCCTCAGTCTGCGAGTCTGGCAGTCAAGAATTTCCACTGGGATCTCTTCGAAAGAAAGGCTATTCTGAATGTCTAATCCCTCTACTAGCAATATAACTTCTAGGTCACCTATGAACTTCTTTAGCAAGGAGACATGGAACACTGGATGAACTGAGGCTAGATCTAAAGGTAATTCGAGCTCATAAACTACCTTACCAAAACAATTGAGAATTTTGAAAGGATCAACATATCGGGGACTGAGCTTTCCTTTCTTCCCGAACTGATTCACTCCCCTTATATGAAAGCTTTTCAAGTACACATAATCACCAATCTCAAACTCAAGATCCTTTCTGCAAACATTTGTGTATGATTTCTGTCAGCTCTGAGCTATCTTGAGTCATTCTCTGATCAACTGAACTTTCTCTAAGGCATCAAATAATAAGTTACACCCTATAACTAAGGCCTCACTAACTTTAAACCAAATGATTAGAGATCTGCATCTCCTACCATAGAGAGCTTCGAATGGAGCCATCTGAATGCTTGAAGGATAGTTGTTGTTGCATGCAAACTCAATCAAAGGCAAGCGATCATCCCAACTATCCTTGAAATCAATTGCATACAATCGCAGCATATCTTCTAAAGTCTGAATGGTCCTTTCTACTTGACCATCTGTTTGGAAATGAAAGGATGTACTGAGATAAACTTGGGTACCAAAAATCTTTTGGAATGCTTTCCAAAAGTGAGAGATGACTTAGGTACCTCTATATGAGATAATAGATAATGGAACACCGTGCAATCTAACCAACTCGATAATATAGAGTTTGGCAAAATCCTCAGCTAAATAGGAGGTATGGACTGGAAGGAAATGAGCTGATTTCATTATCCTATCTACAATGACCCAGACTGAATCATGTTGGCAATAAGTATGAGGAAAACCCATCTCAAAGTCCATGTTCACTTCTTCCTACTTCTAAGTAGGAATACTAAACTCCTGCATGGACCTACTAGGCTTCTGATTCTCTATCTTAACCTACTGACATATAGAGAATTTACCCACAAACTCTACAACATCTCTCTTAGTAGTCCAAATAAGAATGAAGAGATACTTATTTGATAGTATTAATCCATCTTATCAACCCCCATCTATCAGTGTTGATGTCTCAACCTATAATGGTTACATAGTTCTAGAATGCAAGGATTTGCTTATAAGGATCACACCCTCAACTGTTAGTGTGTGCCCTCATCCTTGGGTTTACTCGGTGCTAATTCCTACTCCCATCTGAATAGAAACTGAAACATGATTAATTGAACTGAACTGGACTGGGTTTAATGAGTTTCATTGATTAATAGAATACTACTGAGATTTTTGAGATTACTGGGATTTTTGAGTTTTCCTGAGTCTTAAGACTGACTAAATTCTACTGAGCATGGCTTGGCAAAGATTATCTTGAAAACTGACACTGGCTCTGGGTGCACAACTAAATTGTCGGTTACAAGTACCCTAGGAATCGATAACATGAAGTTAATAATACATGACACTTCCTAGACTCATGACCATAATCAACAATCCATAATACAATCATTAAAGAATTTTATAATGATTAATATTGTAAGATCTGTCCCATCTAGGGATAATTTTGAAGGGGTTCATCCTATGTCTAGACTACATCTTCAATCTTATGGTCCTATTCCTGATGGAGCTGGAGTTGCTAATATTCCAACTAGTTCTCCTTAGGTCCTTCAGGGCAACATGACCAATACAAAAAAATTTCAGTCTATTCATGTTATTTCCCAACTAATTAGTGCTCAAGCTGAGCAGGGTGTGACTGGTGCTTTCTCTACTGAGGACATCAGGGTTGGTTAATCTGTGAAGATGGATCTTTCAACTTTTATTGTAGTTAAGGTGTAAGAGGATCTATATGTCTTCTTGGATGAGATAGAAAAAATCTTTTGAGTGATGTAGGATACTAATGTACAGGGGTTTAACCTTGTAGCTTATCATCACAAGGATATTGCGTATTAGTGGTATGTGGAGTGGGACAAGGATAGAGGTGATATTATAGAGAAAGGGTTATAAGAGGTCTTTTCTAATACTTTCTTGTATCAGTTATTTCCTCAAGAGTTAAGGGAATATAAGGTAGGGGATTTGTGAACCTCAGGCAAGGGAGGATGTTAATAAAGAAATATCCTTTGAAATTACATCAGCTATCAAGGTACGCTCCTGAATTGGTGGCTGATATGAGGTCAAGAATGAGAAAGTTCTCTTCTTGGTTAAATAGGGATTTTATATTGAAGAGAAAGACTGCTTTACTGATTAAATATATGGATATCTCGAGCTTGACTATTTATATGTAGTAGGGTGAGAATAAAAAGAGGAGGCACGCGGAGTGTGAGGATAGGTAGGCAAAGAGGAACAGGTTTTTTATCTAAGAGGTGCTCAATCCCATGGTGGTATAGATGGTGGTAAGTGGTAGAAAAAGAAGTGGGGTGGTTATGATTTCTTTTCTGGTAGTGCTACTTATCAGTCGGCAGATCAGGGTCATCAAGGTGGGGACAATTCTCGGGCACAGATTGCCCAATCTCAGGCGAGCGGAGATCAGTCAAGTTTTTCATGCTCCTTCTTGTTGATTCTATGGTCGTCCTCATTGGGGTTATTGTAAGGGAAAAGGGGAAAAATGCTTCAAGTGTGTCAAGGTAGGCCATCGACTAAGGGATTTTCTTATTAATAAAGTTTCTATAAGGGAGAATAAGATTCATATTGCTTCATCTTCTACTCCTACACCCGGTGATAGGGTATCTGCCTCTATTACTATTCCTCGTTCTAGTATTAGTTGGTACAGGTTATATGCTTTGGTGTCCCAACAGGAATCCGAGGCATCACCTAATATCGTTACTGATACGTTACAACTTTTCTCTTGTGACATATATTATTTACTTAATTCAGGGTCCAACTCTTTCTTATGAGACTCCATATGTGGCTTTGTCTTTTGGTTTTGATCTGGAAGTTATTTCAGATCCTTTTTCTATTTCTACCCTAGTAGGTGACTCGATTATGTCTAAGAGAGTCTATAGGGGGTATGTGGTATTTGTTGGTGGTAAGCAGACCTTGGCGTATCTGTATGAGTTAGATATGGTAGATTTTGATATAATTCTAGGTATGGATTTGTTCCATTCTTATTATGAATTTTTATATTGTTTGACCCATAGGGTTATCTTTAATTGCCCTGGTGAACTGGTTATAGAATGGAAAGGTAGTTCCACAGCTCTTGGAGGAGTTTTATTTCTTATCTTAGAGCACAAATATTAATCTTCAAGGTTTGTCTTTATCAATTGGTCCAGGTTAAAGATTCTAACTCGAAAGGTCCTTCGTTGTCTTTAATCCTTGTGGTTAATGAGTTTGTATAGGTCTTTTTGGATGATCCTCCTAGTGTTCCTCCAGATAGGGAAATAGAGTTTGGTATTGATTTGCTTCTGAACAATCGTCTAATATCTATTTCTCCATATAGAATGGCTCCAGCTGAGTTGAGGGAACTCAAGGAGAAACTTAAGGATCTTTTGGATAAGAGGTTTATTCGTCCTAGTATTTCTCCATGGGGTGCATCGGTGTTGTTTGTGCGCAAGAAGGATGATTACCTTTGGCTGTGCATTCACTACAAGCAGTTGAACAGGGTGACAGTCAAGATCAAGTATCCTCTTTCGAGGATAGATGACTTGTTTAAGTAGTTGCAAGGTGCCAAGTTTTTTTCTAAGATACATCTTTGGTCTGGGTACCATCAACTTAAGATTAGAGAGGTAGATATCCCAAAGATGGATTTTCGTACTCGATATAGGCATTTTGAGTTCTTGGGGATGTTATTTGGGTTGACTAATGCTATGACAGTATTTATAGACTTGATAAACAGATTGTTTAGGAAATATTTAGATCTATTTGACGTTGTGTTTATTGATAATATTTTGATAAATTTGAAGAGGGGGTGGATAATGCTAATAACCTTTGTGTGGAGTTGCAGACCCTAAAGAAACATCGGTTGTATGCCAAGTTCTCAAAGTATGAGTTTTGGTTGAACACTATGACTTTTTTGGGTCATATAATTTCTAATAAAGAGATCATGGTAGATCAACAGAAAGTTATTATGTTGAAGAGGTGGTCTAGGCCCATGACTCCATCCAATATTCATTGATTCTTAGGTTTAGCCGAGTATTATAGGTAGTTTGTGGAAAGCATTTCTTTCATAGCTTATCCTTTGACTACGTTGACTCAGAAGAAGTTAATTTTTTGTTGGTTGGATGCTTGTGAAGGGTGTTTTGAGAAGTTGAAAGATAAGTTGACTTCAACTCCAATCCTGACTTTGTCGAAAGGCAATGATGGATTTGTTGTTTTTTGTGATACATCTTAGGTAGGTTTTGGTTATGTGTTGATATAGAATAGAAAGGTGATTTCCTATACTTCCAGGTAGTTGAAGGTACATGAGAGTAATTATCCTAATAATGATTTGGAGTTGTTGCTGATTGTGTTAACTTTGAAAATTTGGTAGTTTTATTTGTATGGTGTTTACATGGATATCATTTCTGATCACAAGTCTTCAGTATGTGTTCACTTATAAAGTGCTTAATCTTAGGTAGAGATGATGGCTTGAGCTTCTTCAGGATTATGATATGAGTCTTCACTACCACCCAAGAAAGGCTAATGTGGTACCTAATGCTCTTATAGGGTTGTTAATGAGGACTTTTGATCATGTGAAGGAGGGAAAGTGAGAATTGGTGGAGGATATTCACCATTTGTCTAATCTTGAAGTTCATCTCTTGGACTCTAATGATGGTAGTGTGATGGTGCAAGAAGTGGTTTGATCATCTCTTTGTTCAGAGATTAAAGAGAAGCAAGTGTTAGATCCTGTCTTGATAAAAATCAAGAGTGATATTAGTGGGAAAAAAGTAGTGGTGCTTCAGAAGTTATGTGTTCTTCAACATATCTTTATTTTTTTTTTGAGTTTGTTAAAGGAAAGATTAACATATTTGCCTCTTTGTTTTCGAACTTTATTAAAAGGATATTTGATAATGCAAATAACTCTGTTTATGGCTATCCCTACCTTGTCCGTCATTCGGTGATAAATATTTCTAGTGGAGGAGACTGAAAAATCCTGGGTTTTGACCCTTAGAAAATTTCCTAAAATTTGGTTCTCTGGATCAAATACGACTCATGGGTACGAGCCATATATTGGGGTACGAGTGGTATAGTCTTATCATATGCTGACTAGGGTTAGTTGGTGGGACAGTTTTGGTCACTGGAATGAGTACAACTTAGGGGTGTGATTCATAACGATTGGTACTAGTCGTATCAAGGACTTGTATAGTGGGCAGTGTTTGATCCTCTTAGTATTTCATTCTGCCAGGGATATGGTCATTGGTATTAATTGTATGATATGGTTATGACTTGGTTGGATGAGTTGTTGACTGGACTATTTTCGATCCAAGGATTGAGGCCAGGATACGTGTGGTGGGTACCAATCGCATAGGAGGATATGACTCGTACGGATCAATCTTATCCCTGTGATGGGTTTTTAAGGGATTTAAGTAGGGGTATTCTGGATAATTCTATACTACCCTAACTAGGATCCAGGACTTATAATATACTTAGGAGGTTATTTACCCTATTATTCTAGTCATTAACACATAGAAACTATTCCAAAACACTCCATAATTCTCCCTAGACATTTTAGGGCAAGAAGGCTAGGGTTTCATCTTAAGGATTGCTTTGGGCGTTGTCTTGGCGATTTCTTTCCATCAATTCTTTGGTATAAGGCATGATTCTCTTTTCTTATTTTAATTTAAACTAAAGGCATGGTTTATATGATTGATTTAATGTATTTACTATTTCATGATGATGGTTTTCTACTATTAATTGGGGGTTTTGATATTAAATGCTTGATTTTGGTTTCCTATGGTTTTAATTATGCTTTCAAATATATTAACGGTGCTTTTGGACAACTAGATCGCATGGTAATGGTTTAATGGTCTTTGGAATTTGTTTTTGTTATACTATGCCCCCAAGGTGTTCGATGATGTGTGAGCAGACGCTAACATATTTGAGGCTTTTAACTGAGAATAATTGCAAAGTCTTAAGCAAATTTTGCTGTTTTTGATTATTTTATCTTTGATTTTGTAGTAGAAGACAAGATTCATGAGAACCAACATGGATGAAAGAAAAAAAGTTGAAATCGGAAGAAAATAGAAGAGAAGTGTGGCTGACGACATTCCTGATAAGTCGTCCGCCCTGAGATAAGTTATCAGCTTCATTGCCAACCTTAGATAGAGAATGGACCTCAGTTGAAAGTTGTGACAACATTTTCTAATAATCATTCAAAGAGTTGATAGGACTTCAAAGTTGCCGTCAGCCTAAGGCAGAACATGGGAGCTGAGGTAAAGAAGTGACAACATCCATGATAAGTCATCAAAGATCTTATAGGTCAGAACATTTGGTCATCATCCTTAAGCAGGAAGTGCTAAAACTGAAGAAGGAGATAACGACATTTGTGATAAGTCGTCAGGCTCCTAATAAGTTATCACAGAAGTCATCACATTGAAGCAGAAGTTCTGATGACATATCTGATAACTTATCAGATTTGTGATAAGTGATCACACATGTCGTCACCTAAAAGGAAAATTTGAATTTTTAATTTCGAATTTTTTCTTAAGTTATGGATATAAATAAATGCTTTTAGGGTTTCATTCATCATCTTAGACATCTTGAACTTATTCTAAAGGCAAAGACACCTCTCTTTGGGGGCTCTTAACTTAGAATTCAATTTTTAATTCTTTGATTTAGTTGTGGGATATTCTTCTTGAATTTGGGAAGAGAATCAACTTCAGACTTCTTCTTTTGTAAGTTTAATTACTTTGAATGATGAATATAATTGTTTCTTTCTCTTTCTTTCTCACGTGGAACTAAAACCCACAACTAGGGTTATGGGATCTATGATTATTCCTCCATCGATTTAATAGTTGATTAGGGTTTGATTGATTGTGGGAACATCTTGATAATTCTTTTATATTAATTATTTTCTGTTGGTTGCAAACAATAGATCTCACCTTATGTTGAATTGCTCAAACTGAGAAATAAACTAAAGATAGTGAATTATCAATGAGGATTTGGTAAGGTTAAGCTCTTATCTAATGCTTAATGTTGTAACAAGATCGATCAACTTGAGATAAAATCAGTATGAAAAGAATGATTTCCTAAGTTTGAGAGAATTTGGAAGTTCAACATCTAGGTAAGTTGAGAAAAACTTAGATGGACTGTCGAAACTGATAATCTGGTGTCTCCCGGAAAGTATAAGAACCCAATGCTACAATTATTATTTAATGGGGATTAGTAATCATAGTGATCGCAACCCTGGTTTTTCTTTATTATTGATTTAAAACTATTGAAATTTTATTTTTGAGTTTCTAAAGCAAATGTAAAAGTTAACAATTGTTCAATCATTAAAAACCCCCATTTTGTCTTTTTTGTCAGTTGTTTGAATTTAACTTGCAGCTTTAGTTTTAAATTAGTTTAATCACCACTGACATTGTTCCCTGTGGATTTGACCCCGACTCCAAAGTTGGGTAAATATATTGACGACAACCGCCTTGCACTAAATTGATGTGTAAGTTGAGCATTACCAAAAATGACATCATTGCCCAGGAATAATTTGGCGTATTGAGTTGGTTTGGAATTTTAGTTTACTTGCTTGAATTCAAACTTGTAAATATTTTCTTAGTTTATTTTTTTTTTTTTTTATTTTTCTCACACCTTTCTTGAGATGTCAGCCTGCATAGATGGTTTTTTGAGTGATGACGATTCTTTTGACAATTCTTGTTATTATTATGGGGAACCATATTTTGAGGCTTGTTGTCAAGATTTACCTAGAAGTGCATGTACTGGACCTTCACAATATGAGGTAGATACTGTCCTACTTACTGTAACTTGGTGTTTGGCTTGTGGTCGAAGTGATCATACTAAAGACATGTGTTTTGTCATGATTTAAGCAACCAAATTGATGAAACAAATTTTAGAGAATCAAGAACAGTTGTGGGCAGAGCTAAAGAAGTTACCACTCCCACCATGTTTACAGTGGCTAAACGAAAAAGAATATTAGGAGGGCATTAGCCAATTTGAGGAGAAAACTCAGGAATCGCAACCACTTGATTGTCATCTTGATCTTGAGACTAACATTGAGAAGGTGAATAAAAGTGAATGTGTAGTAGATAGTGTAAATTTTGAAGTAGGATTGATTGGGCCTCATTCAAAGAACTTTTCTATGTTATGTTTAGATGATATCTTGTCTGTGGAATCATTTAAAATAGTTAAAGAGTGTAAAGATGAGGAACTAGAATCCTAAATTCTTGATTTTACACTAGACAAGCAACATAAACACATGCCTCACTTTAAGGTCGAGTGGTTTACCACGCTCAATCCATTACTCAACTTCTTAACTTTTGTACTGCCCCCTATGATCGAGGCAAAAAAATGGACTCTAAGTTGGGGGTGAAATTCATATCCTTAAGGTGGAGAAAAAGGTTTAGTTGGGTCGTGCCGCGATACTAAATTAGGCACTTCTTGGGAGGAAACCCAAGGTATTTTGTTGTTTGTATTCGTATTATGTGATTAACATCAGATCTTCGCACCCATGGTACCACAGGTATGTTTCTAATCGTCTTGTTTTGGGTTGACGCATTTGGGACATTGCTTGATTTTAAGTTGAGGGTGGGGCTACTTGTGGTTGTTGATGTCCTCGTGGTGTTTTTGTTGTCGTGCCTCTTTTCCCCTGAGTCCTGTTCTTAGTAGATCTTACACATTTAGGTGTATTGTGATTTGTTGTAACATTTTGTAGTTTACTAGGAGAAATATAAGTACTTGAGGCAGTTAACACCGTTTTGTTATTTTGTGAACACCTCTCAAGTGGTCTAATTCTTTAACTGTGTGATTTGCATCTAATTGTGACCACTGTTCATCTTTGTATGGTATTAGTTCTAGTAACATGACTACCATTGCTAAACAATTGCATAAATCGAATGGGTAGTAGCTTGTGATGTACCTTTTAACCATGTGTGTGTGAGATACTACCTAGTTCCTGTTGTGCGTTAAATCCAGAACTTTCCCGGTTGGTCTTGCCTTGGTTGTAGGATAGTGATTAGGAAAGGATCATAGGCCATTGTTTATATTAGTCCACTTTTAGTTAAATGACCTTCCATGTGTAAATAATATCCCTTGATCCTGATTTTGAGCCTGAACGCCTATTTTTTTCACTATACCTATCACCTTCCTATTTGTATCACAATGAACCTGTTTTGGCCCTGGTCCGTCTTGGACACTGTGCACCTTGACTTGGGAAATGGCCTAATTTGAAGATGTCTATCATAGGCGTGCATAATGTAAAATGAGTATGAAGAAAGGTAGAGTAAAAGAAAAGAATAAAAAGCTAGGTGCGGTGGAAAAGAGCAAGAAAAGAAAAGTTGTGAAAAAAAAGATGTGAATGTAGAAAAAACCGCACCTATCCTGAAAAAGTGTGATCAGGAAAAGAGAAGAATAGAAAAAGGTTAATAAGAGAGACCCCAGAAGCTAGAGAAGTGTCAAGGAGGCTTATTCACTTTAAATATCATCGAGTATCATACCAGCCTCTAGCCTATATTACAAGCCTAAGACAAGACCCGCAGTGATCCTAGCTGACCTTTCTGAAAATCTTGGTAATGAGAATAAGGGCAAGCGTATGGTACATTGCATACATTGATTGGAACTTCATTCTGAGAGTGAGTGTTCTTTGATTGTCCACATGGTTACATATATGATTGCTGATATGAGAAAAGGGGGAATTCTTTATTGTGAGGGCACACCAGATATGTTGCTAGTTACTAACTTGTTTGGATAGGGTAATACTAGTGTATGCATGGTTGTTATAGCTGAATTATTGCCATATCTTGATTCCTGTGTGTTGCATCTTTGTTCTTCAGTAATATACATAGTTGTTCTTGAATTGACTGACCTTGGAGATGGGGAAGATGTTTTGATATGATATAGATGATTAACTACCAAATGTATTTTGTATTATCTTAGTTGTGTTTGAGTTGCTTGAGGACAAGCAATTGTTTTAAGTTGAGAGTGTTGATGTGTGAGCAGACACTAACACATTTGAGGCTTTTAACAGATAATTATTTTAAAGTCTTAAGCAATTTTTGTCATCTTTGATTGTTTTATCTTTGATTTTGCAGTAGAAGCCAAGATTCATGAGAACCAACAAGGATGGAAGCAAAAGAGTTGAATTCGGTAGCAAATAGAAGAGAAGTGTGGCTGACGACATTCCTGATAAGTCGTCAGCCCTGTGATAAGTTATCATCTTCATTGTCAGCCTTAGACAGAGAATGGACCTCAGTTGAAAGTTATGATGACATTTCCTGATAAGCCATCAAAGAGTTGATAGGATGTCAAAGTTGTCATCAGCCTAAGGAAGAACATGGAAGCTGAGGTATAAAAGTGATGACATCAATGATAAGTCGTCAAAGATCTAATAGGTCATCATATATTTTCGTCAGTCTTAAGCAGGAAGTACTAAAACTAAAGAAGGAGCTCACAACATTTGCGATAAGTCGTCAGGCTCCTGATAAGTTATCACAGAAGTCGTCACATAAAAGCAGAAGTTCTAACGACATGTCTGATAATT
Organism: Capsicum baccatum var. pendulum; assembly: GCA_030864225.1. NCBI lineage: Eukaryota > Viridiplantae > Streptophyta > Magnoliopsida > Solanales > Solanaceae > Capsicum > Capsicum baccatum. The sequence goes on from CM061560.1 coordinate 172,260,371, forward strand.
TATCAGATTTGTGATAAGTTAACACAAATGTCATCTCCTAAAAGGAAAATTTGAATTTTAATTTCAAATTTTTTCTTAAGTTACATATATAAATAGCAGCTTTCAGGGTTTCATTCATCATCTTGGACATCTTGAACTTATTCCAAAGGCAATAATACCTCTCTTTGGGGGCTCTTAACTTAGAATTCAATTTTTAATTCTTTGATTTAGTTGTGGGATATTCATCTTGAATTTGGGAAGATAATCAACTTTAGACTTCATCTTTTGTAAGTTAATTACTTTGAATGATGAATATAATTGTTTCTTTCTCTTTCTCTCTCATGTGGAACTAAAACCCATAACTAGGGTTGTGGGATCTATGATTATTCCTCTATGGATTTAATAGTTGATTAGGGTTTGAGTGATTGTGGGAATATTTATTTTCTATTGGTTGCAAATAATAGATATCACTTTATATTGATTTGCTCGAATTGAGGAATAAACTAAAGATAGCGAATTATCAACGAGGACTTAGGAAGGTTAAGCTTTCATCTAATGATTAATGTTGTAACAAGATTGATCAACTTCAGATAAAATTAGTATGAAAAGAATGATTTCCTAAGTTTGAGATAATTAGGGAGTTCAACAACTAGGTAGGTTGAGAAACACTTAGATGGACTATCAAAACTGATAATCTGGTGTCTTTCGCAAAGCATAAGAAACCAATGCTACAATTATTATTTAAAGGGGATTAGCAATCATAGTGATTGCAACCCTAGTTTTTCTTTATCATTGATTTGAACAATTGAAATTTAAGTTTTGAGTTTCTAAGGGAAAGTGTAAAAGTTAACAGTTGTTCAATTATTAAAAACCCCCATTTTTTCTTTTCGTGTTAGTTGTTTGAATTTAACTTATAGCTTTTGTTTCAAATTATTTTAATTACCACTCACATTGTTCCCTGTGGATTCGACGCCGACTCTACTGTTGGGTAAATATATTAACGACGACCGCCTTGCACTAAATTGACGTGTAAGTTCAGTGTTGTCATTTGATAAAATGATTAAAAGGATATGTTTATTACATTGACTTCTTTTAATGGAATTCTTGCATGTTTTAAACGTGGTAATGGAATAATACATGGTTTAAATGGTTTGAAAAGGCTAAAGGAAAAATGTTTATTCCTGTAGAAAGCATGGAAGTCTCCCAAGATGTTTAATATGGTATATGGAAAGGGAACTTGAAAGTCCCCTTAACCTAAATGGTTTAGCTATTGATATTACTTACAATTAATAGAGTGGTATGACGATACCACTAATATTAGCCTTGGTTAATAAAATGGTAAATGGATTTGGTTATTTATTTGGAAATGTTTTTAATTAGGCATTAATGGTGGGGTGTGTATCAAAGCTATGGAAGGTGGCGGTCCCGGGGGGACCAAAACTGGAAAATCATATTTGCCGATATGAGGATTGGTCTTAGTGGACCGTGTGCATTATGTCACACTATTAGGGGATATACTAGCCATCCCATTGGATACTTTCCTGTCCGTGCAGCTACACGCATTGGGGCCCTTTCAGTAGGGAAAGTTGAACCCATATAGCCCGTAGGTAGTTTAGGACGTCCAAGCTACACAACCCACGTAAAGGTTTTCTATGTATGCTAACCTGGTTCCCTTTTCCCGATACTTATATATATATATGGTTTTATGCATTATGGATGGTTTTACATGGTTTTATAACTGACATTATTTTATTCTTATCTTGAGATTCATGCTAACGGTCACTCGTTAACCCCATTTACTGGTGGCTGTATACCCACGCTATGTAGGAATCGGCCATTTTACTCTTTCTGCTTAGCATGAAAATTTGGTATTAGCATTTAGATTGAAGCCGTGAGCTTCCATCCTTCTGGAAGGAATCATTCCATGTTATGGATTTCTTTACACATTTTTCTCTGATTTTGGAGATTTGTTTTGGCCGTGGTTGGGTACATGCCCCAACAGTATCTGCTTACTCTTTTGGATAGAGGATTTGTGGTACTTCTTGGGGGTTTGTAAGGGCAGGATCTATATTGGTGTCGGCCTTGGCATTGGAATAGGCTAGTGGGATGACACCACATCATAGGATTTCTCATTGTTCCATCATATTACATTTTAGGATTAATCATATTATGTTTTGTTATTCTCTATGTTTATGTCCTGGTTTATGGTCTATGGTTTGGCTTGGTATTGTTAGATGGTCGATTTGGTATAGGTGGACTCAATTGGATCGGTCATGTTTGTTACCATATCCTTGCATCTTAATGAGAAAAATTATGCTATCTTGTTATATGTCTGAAATTCAGCACATCTAAGACTGGACATAGGTGGTTGGGTTGGGTAACAAGGGAGGTCCTAGTTTTTGGTTGGATTTGGGATGCCCATTATGACAAAGACTGGGGTCGGGTCATGTCATGGCTGTGTCGGGTTATTCGAGTCCCCCATAGTGCATATGTATACCCTCTAGGGACCCCACACATACTAAGGACCTACCAGCTAGGGGAAAGCTGAATGAGCTATATAATCAAGGCTAAAGTTTTAAAGTGCACGTTAAGCCTTGTTCCCTACGCGAGCACGTTATATATATATGTATTTGCATATGATTATGTGTATTAAATTTTTGACTGGTTTTTAATTAAAATTCATGGCATTTTCTTATCCCTTATCCCTGAGTTACATGTTAGCACTCCAATCGCTAATCATCTTTGGATGATGTATCCCTACATGATGTAGGTATCGATATATCTCTACTTCTCCTATGTAGAGCTATGTTGATCGGCTCTATTTATCTAGTCATTTTTGTGAAGTGGTAAGCAGCCATTCTCTCAAAAACTTAGACATTTCATCGATTATTATCATAGATTTGAATTGAGAGTTTTCATTAGTATTAACATTATTATTTTTATTGTTGTCTGTCAGAGTTGGGGACATATCCCACCCAAGACTAATTTTGGTTTTCTTTGCATAGAGGTTTTATTGGATTACTATGGACTTGGGTGATATTGGTTAGTTGTATTGGCCAGTTACTAGTTTTTGATCATAAACTTATCTATTATGCTTTAATATTACCTTATACTATCTTTTTATATGTTTGGAATTCATCTGACATTGGGGATATTTTGTTGTTTGGTTAGGTTCTAGTGGGTGGTCTCTGATCCCCGGTAGACTTGAGATACCCATCACAGCCAGGCCCTAGTTTGGGTCATGACAAAGATGGTATCAAAGCCTATTTTTTGTGTTATTGGGTGATGAGTCATATAGTGACACGTAGTAACTAACAACTAAATTCTTGTTTTTAAATTCAGGGCACTTTGGACAATTCCCTACTTAACAAATTAAAACCCCGTGTTCATAAAGCACTTGACAGGGTTATTTCTAATTCATAATGTACTAAAACAATTCCAAAACTCTATCAAGTCTCTCATGCAGCCATACTTTGGGTTTTGATCTTGGGCATATTTATATGTTCAAAGCAACAATATTGACATAGATTGGGACTTGTTTCGATAACTTTAATGTAAATTTTTTATTATATTTCAACTTTAATTCCGTTTCGACCAAAATGGATATGATTAGTGCTTTAAGTCCAAAATCTTGATGAGTTAGATACAGTGATGATATGGAATGATTGAAGGAATAAAATATATTGAAATAGAGCTAAAAAAGACAAGCTGGAAGTTAGAAATTTACATTTGCAGGGTCTCCGCATTGCACCAACCAACAAAATGGCATTGCTCGAATTCTAGTGGATGATCACGATTATGGTGCATTGTGGCAAAGCTCAATTTCCTATTTGGAAATCCAGTGTTAGTTCGCGATTGTACCGCGCCACGGTGAGGAAGGAATTCACAGTTGTCACTTTCCAGTGACTAGGTGTGATCTCACTTCATCACGATGCAAGCTCAGTTGCTAATTTATGTGACTTGGAAGTTTAGCGCGTCGTGGAGGAAGGTGATTTAACAATTTTCTAAATCTAGTGGCTCAACGCGATAGCGGCGCATCGCGGTGAGGGTGTATTTCATAATTTCACTGAATAGTTGAAATCCCTGATTACCTAGATTTTGACAGCAGATGGCATCAGATAGCATGGAGCGACATGCCGTTTGGCTAAATTAGGAGGATTCTCAGTATTTTGTCCCAACTATAAAAGGAAAAATCCTGGATAATTTCTGGGACTTTGGAAAGGATAGCAGCGGTAGTAAAGCACAAAGTTCTCTCTTTTAGGGTTCTCAGATATTCTTTTCAACTTCTGTACTTCAAGATTAATTTTGGGTATGTTTAACTACTTATTTTTTATGTTGAATTGAAACATGAGTGGCTAAACACCTTTGTTCTGGGGTTGAGGCGAAGAACATGATTACTCTTCGATATTATTTATAGTAGTTTCTTTTTGGATTATCATCTAGGTTGCTCTTAATTTCTTGAGCTTACTATTTTGATAAGTGGCCACCATTAGAATAAATCTATATTTCTATGTGAATTCGGGAGTAGAATCGTAGGATAGAACGAAGAAATTAAGGAGCAAGGTTCTTACCCTTTTTATAAAATAAGGGGTTTGAGTTAGCATCTAGGATAGTGATATACCTAGAAGCCATGTTTGGTTTACTTGTAAGAAGATTACTTTATGAATAGAGAAGAATTGTTGTATCTCTGCGGGAGTTGTAGCTACAATATTCAATTGATAGAAGATTTGAGGTCAGGAGACCAAAAACGTAGACTAAATCTTGTGAACCAACAACCCGATAACCAATTAGACTGCTATGAGAATAGAGATTTGTATGACTGTTCGAAAAGCATCAACCCTGGAATTCCTATCATTATTGTTTACAACTGTTGCTTTCTTTGCTCTAGTTATAAACTTCTATTTCTTATTTATTAATTTACATTTTTATTCTTAATTTCAAAATCATCTTGATACCTTACAACATTTACTACTCATAGTGTAAAACTAAAATTTAGTTAAATTTCTAGTTGCTTAGTCCTCGTGGGAATGATATCTTACTATCTAAATTACTATATTACTTGTACGATCACGTGTACTTGCATGTACGTCTGAGTCAGAATAAGTTTTTGGCGCCGTTGCCGGGGACTAGTGTCATTAGTAAATTTCTAAAATTTTGGTTTTTGATATTAAGTTTAAGTGTTAACAACTTGATCTTAACGACTGAATTATTGCAGGTTTAGCTGAATAGTGGATTGGCAAGAGACAAAGAACTGCTAGAGCCTCTTGTGGAACCATAACATATTTTTCAACAAAGGCGAAGAATGGTTGAACAAAGAAATAAACCAGTCGATCCAAATGCCAGAAATGTCCCACCTCGGGTTATTCTAGTTGTTCCTACTCAACCAATTGCTAGACCTATTCGTAAAGTTCCAATCCCACCCACGAACCATGTGATGAATAGTATTCACAAGCCAGAACCAGGTGGTCTATTTAAATTAAAGCAGAAAATGGTGCAATTACTGAACTCAGTAGGGCAATTTTATGGCCTTTCACACGAAGATCCACAACAGCATATACAGACCTTCCTAGAAATAAGCGATACATACATTCTTGAATGGGTGAGTTCTGATTATGTCAGATTGACAGTCTTTTCTTTTTCCCTAAAAGGGGACACAAAAAGGTGGTTACATGCTGAACCACTACTCTCCATCACTTCATGGAAAGATCTAGCTCAAAAGTTCCTTATTCGATTCATTCTATTAGGGATGACTGCAGCTTGAGGAGTGAGATCTTGAGTTTCAGACAGAAAGAAGAAGAGAAATTATGCCAAGATTGGGAGAGATTTATGGGTATGCTCAGAAATTTCCCTCACCATCATTAGTCCACTGATGTTTTTGTTCATACTTTCATTGAGGTATTGGAGCCACAAACGAAGATTCTCTTGGATTCAGCAACAGGTGGACAAGCTCTTGAGAAGACGTATGAAGAATTATACACACTGCTGAATAAGATTTCACAAGGGAATTCTAACTGGCATGCTGATTTGAGGAGTACTCCTAAGAAGGTTGCTGGGGTATTGGAGGTAGACTAGTTCACTACATTACAGACACAGATCGCAGCAATGAAAAATCATATGATTACTCATCTTAATAACATAAAGTTGGGTGTTACACAAAAAGTAGCCACAGTGAATGCAGTCCAATAGGCAAATTCTTGGAGTGAGGTTTGTGGAAGTGGTGAGCACATAGCAGATGCATGCTCTGTTAATCTGGATTCTGTGAACTATATGGGAGATCCAAATTGATAGGGACAACAGAATATTAGTAAAACGTATAATCCCAACTAGAGGAACCATCCAAATTTCTTATGGTGTGGAAATTAGGCATAGAATGCAAATCAAATCAATAGCTGGCTCAGAAAAATCAGGCCACTTCTCAAGCTAGAAATATGGAGGAGTTAATGAAATAGTTTATGGCTCAACAAGCACAGTTTGCAAACAGAAATAAAGATAGTTAATTAAATAATTTATGGCTCAACAAGCACAGTTTGCAGAAGAAATAAACACTCAACAAGCATGATTTGCAACAGAGTTAAAGAGTCAAAAATTGCTTACAAGAAATCTAGTGTTGCAACTGGGTCAAATTACAAGAGCACAGAATACAAAACCTCAAGGAGAATTACCTAGCAATACAGAGGCAAATCTTAAGCAGGTAAATGCGGTTACAACAGAGAGTGGCCTGCAAACTAAGGAGATATTTTAGGAGTAGGTTAGTTCCACAGTTACTAATGACGGTTCTAAAGACAATATAGAGAAAAAAGTGAAGGAAAAATCAAAAAGTAATAAAATTCATGTAGAAAATAGGACTTTACCCTTACCCTTACCTCGAAGGGCAAGGAAATATCAAGTGGAGGCTAGTTACAAGAAATTCTTAGATCTTCTAAAGCAAGTTCAAGTAAATTTTCCTCTTGTTGACATTTTGCAGAGTGTGCCAAAATATGCAAAATACTTGAAGGATATAGTTTCAAATAAGAACAGGTTGACTAAATATGCTATAGTTGCCCTTACTGAGGAGTGCACATCTAAGATTCAAAACAAATTACCCATAAAGCTAAAGGATCCAGGTATTTTCACTTCATAAATTACCATCGAACAGACCATTAGTGCTCATGGATTATATGATTTGGGGGCTACCAACAATCTTATGCCCACATCATAGTATCGTAAGATAGGTCTTGGGGGTCCCAAACCCACTACTATTGTTTTGCAGTTGGCAGATGGGTCACATGCTAGGCCTGGTGGTATTATCGAAGATGTCTTGGTGCAAGTGGGATCCTTAATCTTTTTGGTAGATTTTGTAATTCTTAACTTCGAAGATGATCCTGTTGTTCCATTTATTTTGGGATGACCTTTCTTAGCAATAGGACAATCATTAATAGATGTAGTGGCAGGGAAAATGACAATGAGAACGCATGATAAAGTAGAGGTTTTTGATGTGTACAAAGTGCTAAAATTGCTAGCTATTTATGAGGAGTTGTCGGCTATATCTGTTATCAATCTCGAGTATGGTCAGAGGATGATATTATTAGATAATACCTTAAAGCGAGATTTGGTAAGTCGTGATCTTTATGGAGATATGGAAGCATTGGCATTAGTCCAAGTCATGAATTCGACGTTCATTGAAATAAGAAAATGGCCTGTTGAGCCATTGAACAGGCCAATTGGTCCATCCCCCAAAGCTTTAATTGATGAAGCTCCAAAATTAGAGCTTAAGGTTCTTCCTCCTCACTTGAAATATGTTTACATTGGTGATAAGGATGCCTTGCCTGTTATTTTATCTGTAGGATTATCTGATATGCAGCTATAAGAAGTAATGATAGTGTTTAAAAGTAGGAAGAAGGAGATCGGGTGGCAAATATCTGACATTACAGGAATAAATCCAGCTTTTTGCATGCAGAAAATACTTATGGAGGAAGGTTTCAAGCCAAGAGTGCAGCAATAACGCAGGTTGAATCCAGTAATGAAAGATTTGGTGTGGAAAGAGGTTATTAAGTGGCTCAATAAGGGGATTATTTATCCGAAGAAAGGTGGTATAACCGTGGTTATAAATGAGTATAATGAGCTAATCCCCACTCGTATGGTGACTGGATTGAGAATTTGTATCATCTTTCAGATAAATGAAGCCACAAGGAAGGATCACTATCATATTCCTTTCATTGATCATATGTTAGATAGAATGGTAGGGCAGGATTATTACTATTTTATTGATGGTTACTCAGGCTATAATCAAATCACCATTACTCTCGAGGATCAAGAGAAGATGACTTTTACTTGCCTATATAGTACCTATGCCTTCAGATGTATGCCCTTTGGCCTCTGTAATATGCCTGCGACATTGCAAAGATGTATGATGGAAATCTTCTCCGACATGGTGGAAGAATGTGTTGAGGTACTCATGGACAATTTCTCTATTTATGATGATTCTTTTGATAAATGATTGCAAAATTTAGATCGAGTCCTAGCTCGATGTGAAGAGGCAAATTTGGTGCTGAACTGGGAGAAGTGCCACTTTTTGGTAAAGAAAGGAATCTTCTTAGCCAGAAAGTGTCATGTAAAGGACTTGAGGTTGATAGGGCTAAAATTGAAGTGATTGGAAAATTGCCACATCCAGTCACAGTTAAAGAAGTGTGAATATTCTTGGGGCATACAGGATTCTATAGGCATTTTATTCAAGATTTCTCAAAGATTTCAAGCCCAATTTGCAAACTATTAGAAAAAGAGGCCAAGTTTGATTTGTGGTAGATTGTAAAAAAGCATTTGAGAAGCTAAAAAAGAAGTTGATTGAAGCGCCTATTTTGATTTCTCCAAATTGGAAATTGCCATTTGAATTGATGTGCAATGATAGTAAGGTGATTGTAGGAGCTATTTTGGAGAAAAGAAAAGAAAATATATTTCACTCCATTTACTATGCTAGTAAAGTCTTGAACAATGCCCAAATAAATTATATATTCACTGAAAAGGAGATGTTACTGGTGGTGTATGTATTTTATAAATTTAGAGATTATTTGGTGGGCACAAAGGTTATTGTTCACATTGAATATGCGGCCATCAAATATATCTTCAATAAAAAGGATGTAAAGCCTCGATTGATCTGGTGGATTTTGTTATTGCATGAGTTTGACTTAGAGGTTCTTGATCTTAAAGGAGCAGAAAATCAAGTCACAAATCATTTGTCAAGGTTAGAAACTCATGATCATGTTGTTGATAACTCTCTCTGCATTTAGAAAGAGTTTTTGAATGAAAAATTATTGTCTATAAAGGAGTGTAAAGTTCCTTGGTATGCGTACATTGTAAATTTGTTGGCAAGTAGCTTTTATCCTCCTAAAAGTACAATTCAATAGACGAACAAACCGCTTCATGATTATCTTGCTTTTATATGGGACGAGCCTTATATTTTCAAGCAGGGTTCAGATGGTATTATACGAAGATATGTTCCAGAAGATTAATTCACACAAGTACTACAAAAGTGTCATTCATCCCCTTATGGTGGCCATCATGGGGATGAAAGAGTCGCAAGAAAAGTGTTGCAATTTGGCTTCTTTTGGACAACATTGTTTTGAGATGCGGTAGCTTTTGTAAAGTGTTGTGATTAATACCAAAGGTTGTGAATGATTTCAAGGCATCATAAGAGGCCCCTAACAACATCCTAGAAGTGGAAGCATTTGATGTTTGGGGGATTGATTTTATGGGACCATTCCCACCATTAAATGGTAATTTATACATCATAGTGGTGGTTGATTACGTATCTAAATGGGTGGAAGTTGTATCTTGTCCTACTAATGATGCAAGAGTAGTGCTACAGTTCGTGAAGAAGAAAATATTTTCTATGTTTGGCCCTCCATGAGCTATAATCAATGATGGAGGTACGCACTTTATTAACACTTGGTTCAAGAATATTTAGCTAAATATGGTGTTAGGCATAAGGTGGCCACTGCGTATCATCCACAAATAAGTGGACAAGTTGAGGTCTCTAACTGGGAGATTAAGCAAATACCCCAGAAGACGGTTAATGGAAAACAAAAGAATTGGGCTTAGAAGTTAGATAATTTATTATGGGCATATCAGACAGCTTATAAGACGCCTATTGGTACTTCCCTATATCATTTGGTCTTCGGGAAAGCATGTCATTTACCTGTTGAGCTGAAGCATCAAGCGTATTTGGCTATTAAAAATTTGAATCTTGAGATGAAAGCCGCGGGAGAAAAAAGATTGTTGTAGCTCATTGAATTAGATGAATTTCGACTCAATGCTTATGGTAAAGCAAAGTTGTACAAGGAGAAAACTAAGAGATGGCATGATATACAAATTCAAGATAGAGTGTTTGAACTGGGACAACTCATTTTACTATTTAATTCGAGATTAAAGTTGTTTCTGGAGAAATTGCGGTCTAAGTGGTTTGGACCTTTCGAAGTAGTACAAATGACACCTCATGAAGGAGTTTAATTGTTAAACAAAGAGAAGACTGAGAAGTTTCTAGTGAATGGACAATATGTGAAGCACTACCGGGTTGATCATGGAGATAAGCACAATGTGTCCATCACTTTTGTTGATCAGTAAGACTGAGCTAAGTCATGCCACGATGTAAAAAATGGTGCTATATGGGAGGTAAACCACATTTGTAATGTAAAAGGTAGTTTAATTTTTAGTTGTAAATTTAAAAAGAAAATAAAAATATAAAAAAATGAGTCATGCCACGACCAAAACTAAGGCATTGAGTGGGAGGAAACCCACTTTTTCTTACAATGTTTGTTCTTTTTATTTGAGATGCAGAGATTTGCAAATCAAAATTAAGGAGATTACCACAATTGAGGGAAGAAATCAGGTTTGAAAAATTATGAGTGTAAGTTAGGGTCTTCATCAGGTACAAAAAGACTTGAAATATGCACTGAAAATATAAATTTCAGGTGTAGCGCATCGCGGAACTGGTAAAATTGACAGTTGTCAAATAAGGATTGTCAATTTCCAATATGTTGACGTGAAACCACCGCATCGTGGTATGGAGTAAATTCAGGAAAAATATTTCAATTTTCACCATCAGCGCATCGCGAAGGGGGGAGAATTGAAAATTGTCAAATTGCAGTAATGGTTCGTGATATCTCCACATCGTACCGAGTTCCCTATTGGCAATTGGCAATTTCTAGAGACTTACCGAAATACCACAGTATCGCGTTGGGGTCTTAAATCGAACATAAAATTCTAAATTCACCAAACCCTACCCGCCCCTCTATATATATATCTTTTAAACCCTAAACCCTCCTATTCCTTTCTCCTTGGAGCCGCACATCAACCCCCCTCCTCAAATCTCTCTAAATTCTCTTCGAAAGTTCAAGAGTTTCTATTTTTATCTCAACAACTAAATAAGTGTGTCTATGCTTCAATTTTCCTTTTGTGTATTAAGATTTTTGATATTTTTAGGCATGATTTGGGTTTGGTTGTTTTAATTTTTGTACATTATAGCCCCGTATGCTCTGATTTTCTTAAAATTTTTGTGATTCCTTCATCATAGTCTTTACAATCTTATGTTATTTGATGAATTAGTAAGTTGATGATGGAATAAGTGAAGTACGTGGTATATTCATGTTTAATTTGGGAGATATTTACTGCTTTGCTCTATTAATTGTTGAGACGTGTGTAGACGTATGGGTGTTGTCACAAGATGTGTGAAGCAATGAGGTTTAGAAATTAGAGGTATTTCAATTTTGGGGTTCTTATGATGAAATCTTGTTAATTACACTTTATGTTTTGATTGTGTATATACATTGTCTAAATTGCTAATCGTGGGGTAAATTTCATTACATTATTATGGAAATTTAACTGATTTGAGGGTATGTGATACGCATCAATATGTAAAAGGGGGAGGCTGATTATTGTGTTTTAAATTTGCTTCTAATTTCTCTTGCATTGGAGCACCTTAATTTTAGGAATATTGGCATTGTTCATTGATTCAGTCGAATTTTATGTGAATACCCCTATATGTGGAATGATTTATCGAATTAGTAATGTTCACAGTCTTTTCCTTAGAATTTGATTTGAATGGCTGTGAAAATACTTTGTGCCGAGGGAATGACTATTGACTTAATTTTATAGGTGTTAATTCTTCTATTGTCCTATCCTTGGTTAGAATTAATTAGAACTGGACTTTATGTTTGCGCTGAAATCGATTTAATTACCCTATAGTTGGTACAAATATGGGACTAGGGCATATGTTGTGTGTGAGGGGGTTGTTATTTTGGTCAATTGTGATGTATTGCCATAGGTACTATAGGGTAATGGCTTCATATTACGTGGTACCATAACACTAGGCTATGTGCTTCACATGTAAATAAAATAACAGAAGTGAAGTGTATATGTATCATCTTGGTTTGCCTTGGCTTATCTAATAGTTTTCACTAAGAGCAATATGACATACTAATATGTGCTAATTATTCCACAAAGCAGAAGTCTGAGTTCCCTGTATTTTGATGCATGTGCCCTAGTTAACAACTAATTGTGAGGTGGTTATTTACCTCTATTCCATACTCAGTTAAAGCTAGGCCCACCTCTATTTCACCAACATAATTGTTTGTTACATCTGAAGTTTAATACAGGTATTATGGAGTCCCAAACAATAAAAGAAAAGGAAAAGGTTGTTGCTTCTACACCTACAAGGAAATAGAGCAGGACGTCTGAAAGCCAACTCACTAGGGTAACTCGAGCTCCACCGCTTTAGCATGGGAAGGTTCAAAAATTTATATTTAAGCCTGTTAACAATGCTGGAAAATAGTGGTACTCTAAGCATATGGATGCCAAGTACATTCTTGAGGCATTTATTGATCGTGTAAGCTTACTGAGGGAATGCTCATCCATGGTACGACAGATTGAACAACTGAATATGAATTTTATCTTTCATCAGCCTACTGAGTGCAACTTGAACTTAGTTTGCAAATTTTATGCCAACTGGGACCCAAGTGACCCTGATCATGAGTTGAAGATTCGTGGGAAGGTAATTCGATTCACTACTACAGACATTAATGAGTTGTTAGGTATAATAAAGACAAACCCAAACTTTCTGAAGCAGTTCATAGTTTCTCCCTCTTATGTGTATATCAAACTTCTGTTGTGCGATACCCGCACCTTAGCTCGTTGGACTAGGCATCATGTCACTGGCCTGCACCTATATTTTCCTTATGCTCAGATGAATAAGGAGGCTAGGATTTGGGGTCGCATTATGTATCTTTGCTTGATTCAGGGCAAGCATATGACGGAGGTTACTTGGGACCGGGTATGTTTGATTTATGCACTGGTGTGTGTTGATGTTGATGTTAATATGGGGCATGTAATTTTTTCTGCTATGAAGAAAGCGCGTACCCAGGCGGGGAACAGTTTTTGTTTTGAAGGATTAGTGACCCAATTTGTACAAAGTCACAGGGTAGATTAGAAGAAGATGAACAATAAGACTGAGGTTATTACTCGCCCTATGGGTATCACTACCGCTAGGACCGTATCTAGGGAAAATGGCCCAATTTTGACCATGGCTGGGCAACAAACCTGGTCCAATGAGATTTTGGCCAAGATATATGGCCCTCAGATGTTTCAGCTGAATATTGGGGGCCGACCATCCATACCAGAAGAGTTTCTTGTTGTAGAGCTAGATTACCCACTCAGGTATCATGCTTGGACGTTGCTGTAGATTAGCCCAGATTTTTTTAAGCCTGTTGATGGTGATATACCGACTAATGAAGAGAGAAGGTACAGGGACTCAAATATGGAGTCGAATGAAGAGGACCATTCTGACGATGGTGATGAGGTGGATGGGACTGCTAATGACATAACTACGATAGTTCCGTTTGAGTAACCAGGGAGTATGCTGCCACCATACTATATGCTTATTTGAAAGCATTGGGATAGAGCTCTATTTAAGTGTAAGGTGGTGGGATTGTCTTTTGCTGCTTCATCTTATTTCTTTTTATTATGGCTGAACAATTTTTATTATCTATTTTGTTGGTTTTTGCAAGTTCTAGATATTCGAAACACTGTTTTGTAATAGTTAGTAACTTTGGTTGGATTGTAATTTTGCCTCTTTGGGAATTATCGCATATGACTTTAAGTTTAAAGTGTTTGCTCTCATTATTTTCGTCGCCCTCTTTGGCAATTCGAAATAAATAGTCATAGTTAGTTGCCCTCCCCTATGATAGATGGATGACGACCATCTTAAGTGGAGTGGTTCATAAGAAGTAAAAAATAAACGAGAACCTAATTTCAATCTTAGAGTAGTTTGTAGTGTGGGCCATCTTTGTAGTAATTTGAACTAAATTGGATTTTAAAACATAAAAGTGTCTTGATTTTGAAAAGGATTTAAGTATAAAGGTTTTAAATCTTGATATGTGAAATATGATTTGTTGGCTGAATTTTTAATTCAATAAAGTATGAGATCTGGAAGCTTAAGGATTCGGCATGATTCTATGCATGCACTGTGAGTGTGAGGATTTTCTTATATTCTACATGTATAGTAATGTCTAGAACTTTCCCGATGTGTTTATAAAGCGAAATATAAGGTTTTGGGTCTTGGAGTGATATAGGCATTTCTTTGACAGCCGCGTTGTTAGCCTTAATATACCTACCCTTGTGCAAAATCCTAGTCATCCCTGTTGAGCCTTTAGCCTATTATTTGGTAGTCGTATATGTAGCCCAATCCTTTCTTTGATAAACCTTAATTTGATCCAAATATGCTCCTAAGCATTTTAGTATAAATTAAGAGGAGTTAGGAGTTTGAAAAATAAAAAGGAAAAGGTGAAATTGAAGCCCCAAAGTAGTAGTTATTGATTTTAAAAATTCGTAGTATGGTTGGGAGTTAGTAAAGAATGAATTGCTCTTTTAGACATTTCTAATTTGAGGCCAAAATGTTATAATAAACCTGTTTTGGCCCTAGTCTATTTTAGATATTGTGCACCTTAACGAAGGCAAGTTGCTTAAGTCGAGGGTGGATATCATAGGGGTACGTAGCATAAAATATGTGAGGAAAAGAAAATATTATTTATAAGGAAAAGTTGCATATTTCCACCATGATTTGGGTGAATAAGCCTATTGAAAAGGGGGTGAAAATAAAGGAATGGAAAGATAATAGCGGTGTAAATTGGGTGTTAGAGAATTGGTTCAACTAATAGTTCTTGTATTAAAACACTTAGGTGTGATAGTCTCTATTTTCTAAATAGTACCTACCCATCCCCACTCCTTCATTACAACCCGAAAAGACCTAGTTGATCCTTCACCTAGATATTTGACTATTAGTTGAGTAGTACACTAAGGGCAAGCTTATGGGTCATTAACTTGAATGTATGAATTCTTTATTGAGAGAGAGCGAATTGATTTTGATATTCCCATCATTTTTACATTGATATTATTGTGAGTTGAGGGTTCCTCTTTTAGGGTTCCTAGACATTCTTTTCAACTTCTTTACTTCAAGATTAATTTTGGGTATGATTAATTACTTATTTTTTATGTTGAATTCAAACATGAGTGGCTAAACACCCTTGTTCTGGGGTTGAGGCCAAGAGCATGATTACTCTTCAATATTCTGTATAGTTGTTTCTTTTTGGATTATCATCTAGGTTGTTCTTAATTTCTTGAGCTTAATAGTTTGATGAGTGGCCACCATTAGAATAAATCTATATTTCTATTTGAATCAGAGAGGAGAATCGTAGGATAGAATGAAGAAATTAAGGAGAAAGGTTCTTACCCTTTTTATAAAATAAGGGGTTTGTTCTTACCCTTTTTATAAAATAAGGGGTTTGAGTTATCACCTAGGATAGGGATATACCTAGAAGACTTTTTTGGTTCACTTGCAAGAATATTAATTTATAAATCTAGAAAAATTGAGTATCTCTGTGGGATTTGTAGTTGTAATATTCAATAGATAGAAGATTTGAGGTTGGGAGACCAAAATTGTGGCCTAAACCTTACGAACCAACAACCCTATAACTAATAAGACTGCTATAAGAATATAGATTTGTTTGATTGTTCGAAATGCCTCAACCCTGGAATTTGTATCATTATTGATTACAATCATTGCTTGCTTTGCTCTAGTCATAAACTTTTATTTCTTATTTATTAATTTATATTTTTATTCTTAATTTCAAAATCATCTTGATACCTTACAACATTTACTACACTTTATCTAAAACTAAAAGTTGGTTAAATTTCTAGTTGCTTAGTCCTCGTAGGAATGATATCTGATTGTCTAAATTACTATATTACTTGTACGATCACGTGCACTTGTGTGTGCGTCTAAGTCGCAACAAGTTTCTAAGAGGTAGACCACCTAAGGATTCAAGAGTGGAATTCTCTCCATAAAATTAGATATTTAAAGCATGTTATTCTTCCCAAATTGCTAATTTTATAAAAGCATGTGATTTAAAATGTTGTTCATGAGATATTAATGTTGGTTTTGAAACAAAGGTTGAGGGTTATTAATGTTTATCGATTGAACAATGTTTCCCAATACTTACATATGATTATTCATGCTTTAATTATTATTTTGAACTTAAGGGTTCATGGGTAAGGTGAATGAACTAAGGATTGTGATTTACCCAAACTCGTCACTTTTGAAGTGGTTATGACCTTAACCTCATATTGTGAAATTGGTTTTGAATATGAAAATATGCATATTTAACTATTCTTGAAGTATTGCATAATGTGAATAGTTAATGAGGCTTAATGATTTTGGATAGAACCTTAGGGGGTTGTGTCATTCCCTGAGCTAATTTATAATTGAACCAAGGGAGTTATGAATTTTTCCAATTGATGATAATTGGTTTGGCATGTTGATGTTACTTGCAAGTGTAGTTGTTATGAAGATACCATTATTGTATGGTTCAATAAATGGGAATGTGTGTTAAATGTTTTAATTGGGCTTTAATAAAGGCTGTGTAGCTGTCGCTAAAGTAGAGGCCCCGAGGGGCCAATACTAGAAACCGCGATTGTTGGGGGGGAGGGTTTATATAACCAGGATATTTTAGTCCCTCTTATTAATATCATATGATTAGGAGGTTCAAGTCCACTACACTATACTATAAGATTTGGTGTTTGTTTCACTTTGATGTGCCGGGTGGTTTGAGTCCCCCATAGTGCATATCTATACCCTCTGGTTCGTTTGGCCACACGCATTGGGGGAGATCTAGGCCCATATATCCCGTAGGTGCCTTCTTATATTGAGACAGTTGAGCTACACAATATAGGCTTAAGTTTTAAAGTGAATGTTAAGCCCTGTTTCCTACCTTAGCAAATGATATATATATATATATATATATATATATATATATATGTATTTGCTTATGACTATGTGTATTGGATTTTGGACTGGTTTTGAATTGATATTGATGGCATTATTTTATCCCCTTTCCTTTAGTTATATTCTATTGCTCCAATCACTAACTATCTTTGGACGTTGTATCCCCATGTTATGCAGGTATTAGATATATCTCTATTTCTCCTGCGCAGAGATAGGTGGATCAGCTCTGTTAGTCAGTTCATTGTGGTGAAGTGGTGAGCTTCCATTCTATGAAAGACTTAGACATTTCATCAATTATTATCACATATTAGGATAGAGAGTTTTCATTGTCATTAACATTGTCATTGTCATCTGTCAGAGTCAGGGACATGTCCCAACCAAGACTGGTTTTGGTTTTCTTTGGATAGAGGCTTTGTTTGATTATTGTAGACTTGGGTAATATTGGTCAGTTGTTTTGTTCGGATACTAGTTAGTGGTTATGTACTTATCTATTATTATTTAATATTAACTTGTGCTATCTTGGTATATGTTTGGAATTCATCCGAAATTGGGGATATTATGTGGTTTGGTTAGGTGCAAGGGAGTGGTCTACAATTCCCGGTGGACTTGAGATACCTGTCACAGCCAGGCCCTGGTTTGGGCTGTGACATGTTTCCTTTTAAGTCTCAAGTTATTAGATAATAGATAACCATCTCATATATATCCTACTGATTAGCTTGGATCCACAGTTAATTTTCAAATTACTGTTGTGATCTTCTTTTCGTAGTGACTACTCTTCTTGTAGAGTAAGTAGTGATATTTTTAGGTGGGATATTATCATTGGCCACCACTAAGAAATCAATAAGACCGAAGAAAACCCAATACTTGCAAGAATCTTTATCTAGAATCACTTGGCACTTTCTCTACTTCGTTAATCCGCTAGGATCCCAAAAACCCTAGCAAAAGCAATTCACCACTCATAGTTATGATATTAATCATGGAACCCACGGACAAAATTACAGAATCAATATCACAATAATGAAATAATAGATCCCAAAGTCTAAAATTGAATATCAAACCAAGAACAATTAGATGTTTTTGACATGGCCTTGAAGGGCCTCTCTCTAAATATGTTCATGAATGAAAAAAACTAAAAAAAAAGCTTTAAGGGTATTTATAGATTACAAGAAACCCTTGAAATCAAATCCTAAATAAAATAGGAAAACATAACTGAAGGTACATAATAAGGACTAAAAACATCATAGGAGTATATATATGTTACATGGAAACCTTAGGAAATGAAGCCAAAATGATCCGAGAATTTAGGCATCAGTGGCACTTACTTAGGACACGTACGGACCGTATAAAGCACATACAAACTGTATGTGGCCTAAGTATGTTCTAGAATTCCTACACAGCTCCTACAACTCTCAAAATTTAGACTTTTGTAACATACCTTGGTCATATATGGACCATATGTGGTACATACGGACCTTATGTTCCCTTAGTATGTGACAGAGTTTTCCTTTTCCTACTCCTGAACCACTGAACTTCAAGTTTTGATACATACTTTGATCACCTACTCTTCATAGATCACACGTACGCCCAAAACTGCCTCGGTGAGTAACAAAAAACTCTAATTTTCTTTATTTTCTTCCGTTTAGCATCAAACACCTAATTTTCTGCAAAATCACTCCTAAAATACATTAAATAAAATAGAATAGCCATACATACATGTGCTATATGTAGTTTTGATGATGATAAGATGACTACAAATGAGAAGGTCCCTAGATGATCTTGGCAATAGTACAGCTGGCACACGTCTACATAGCTTTTTCTATTTGTGTAACAAACTCGCAGGTGTTGTTTGTATTAATTAGGACACATGGTCTAATGACATTTCATCCCTAATCATCACTCATCTATAAAAGAAATAACATGATTCTTCATCAAATTGTTTTTGCAAATACAAAAAGAGTGTTGAAGAGAGAAAAAGGAAAAACTTCATATCTAAAATTGCTCAAGCTTTTTTGCCATATGTATGTGCTGAATTGGAGAGTGTCTTGAGTGAGTCCTAATTTGTAATTCAATTACTCATGATATAAGAGTAATGATCTTTTCACTTTGCTTACAGAGTTATTAAGTAGAGTTGCCTAAGTTTGATACTGATTAGATTTAATCAGTTTAGAAAGTGACTTGGCAGAGTTATCAAGAGAAGCTTGTAGTAGAGTTATTACAAGAAAGAGGAACCTAGAGTTAGGGTCAAGTTCGAGTTTATAATTAATAGGTTGGTTATAGTGAACGTTTGAGTTACTTGTGACATGACGCGAACCAGGTCTTTATCATAATGGGAATCTCAAGTCCAACAAGGACAAGAGAGCACCCCTGATTCAGAATCTAACCAACCAACATATACCCTAAGTTAGATGAATTCTTACATTATAACAAGATAAGGTAATTTACAACAATTACTTTGAGATAGGGCCATGACCATGACCACCCCAAACCAATCAAACCAACTAATACCAACTAACAATCATAACATAATCAAATCCATTCCATAACGTACCCAAGTACACAGTTTGTCCATACAAAGACTCTAAAACAGTCCAAGAATTTCTTATCGGGACATGCCCTGAACTATAGCAAAACCAATGTCCAAGTCTAAACTACTAAATACATAATAAACCAAAAGCAAGAAATGGAGACTTCCAAAATATTAAAGATCAACACGAGCTGTCCCCAAATCAAAGTCATTGAGCAGGATGTGTGATAGTATGTCCAACACCTACTTCGTGTAGGGATACAGCGTTCGAAGACGGTTAGTGGTTAGAGCAATAGTAGGTAACTCAAGGATAAGGATAATATAATGCCAATAGTTTAATAGAAATCAACCAATGCATATAACTAAGGCAACACATATGTATATATATGCCATGTCGGGGTAGGGAATAAGGTTTGAAATGGACCTTTGAAATCATAGCTTGGGTCATATAGCTTAACTGTCATATTAATAAAACCCATGGGATATATGGGCTCCACTTCTCACCCATAGTTGATCCCCAAGTTGTGTTGCTGAATGGACTAGAGAATGATCTTACATACACTCTCGGACAGACTCAAACTTCCCACTCATATACTAAGGTGACTTAAGCACCCGATCATTTAGCATGATATGGGGACGCGAACCTCCCACATCATATACTATGGAAGATTTGAACGTCAATCCATATAAAGCAAGAGGACTCGAACCTCAGGCCGTTTTGACCATTCAGACCACCCAGTCATATAAAGATAGAGGACTCAAATCTCAATCTATTTTGAACCCCCGCTGTGGTAAATATGATCCCTCAGGATCTAGACCTTCATAACTCAGCTACACAACCCTTTTTAAAGCCCAATTAAAACATCCATTACACAAATACAACTATCTATTACTTACCAAAGGCACTTCTTTGGTATCGTCATACCAACACTACTTGCAAGTATACCACATGCCATTGCCATTATCAATCAACCAATTATTTTTTTACTTTAGGACTCGAATCCATTTTCTATAAAGACACTTATTCAATTCAAAGTTTAGGGACTAGAACCAATTTTTTGACAAAGACATATATTAATGTAATATTTAGGGACTCAAACCCTTTTAGCTACTTAAACCACCAAGGTTACCATTTAAATCATTACATGGCTAATAAGGACTTCACAAAACCATTTACGAACTATTCAATTTCATTAGGCCACTGCCTTAGTTAGAAACACCATTTAGCATGTGATTAGTTAATTCTCTTAGGCATTTTCACAAATACATTAAGGGAATACCATTACCAAGACCAAAACCATATTAAAAACCATCAAGTTTAGGGTTACCCATGACCTATTTGTTAAACGACCATTACCAAGAACCAACACGTGCAAAATGTCACCACAAACATATTTAAAACCTCCTTCGGAGGTCTCTTGAGAAAGAAGGCAAATGTTGCTGTTAGAACCCTAAACCATACCCAATCATACTACTAGAACCCTCTAGTCGTATGATATCTAGATGCTCAAACATACAAAATTTTCTAAAACTAGGGCATTTCAATTCTCCCTCACTTGGATCATTCGTTCTTAATGACGCGTAAAGGAAAGCACAAGAATGAGTTAACACATTATTACACATCAAACTAACCTTTAACCGAGTCAAAAAACAAAGACACAAACAAGGATATTAAGAGAAAAACATACCTCAAGCACGAGTTTCCAAAATGTGGAACAAATGAAAATATTTGGATGTCATGTCCTCTTTTGCTTCCCAAGTGGCTTTCTCAATCTTATGGTTCCTCCAATGAACCTTTATCAATGCCACATTTTTCATTAACAACTGACAAACTTACCGATCCAAGGTCTTCACTGGGACTTCTTCCTATGACCAAAAATCCAAAATACCCTAACCATTCCAGGGGAACAACCGATGAATGATCCTACACATTTTCTCAACATAAAAACATGTAAAACCAGATGAATGGAGCTCCAGTAGGAGGCAACTCCAACTCATAAAAAACATTGCCAACCCTCTTCAAAACTAAGTACGGACCTGCATAGCGAGCAGTTAACTTCCCCTTCTTATCAAATCTCACCACTCTCTTTATGGTAGACACCTTTAAGAACACCCTATCTCCAACCACAAACTCTAATTCTATTCGCTACATATCCGCATAGGCATTTGGCGACTTGGGGGGGTTTTAAGCCTATCCTAAATCACCTTCACTTTCAGTACCTAACTTACAAAATCAGTTATGAATAATATGCCTCACCAATACAACCTTACAATTTCCTAAGGACATATCAGTAGGAGAGCCTTAGTCTATCTATACATTGCTCTTATTCTTAAGCCTATTCAATGGTAAAAGAGGTTAACTTAGGTTACAGGGCTCTATTCCTCATATCCCTTTAAAATACTAATCGTCTCCATCAATGCAGTCAAATAGCACATCCCATCAGGATTTCTAACTGCCCAACACCATAATTGTTTTATCTATGAATCACAATATTCAAGCTTATTTTTCGTATACGTAGTGTACAATCCACCTCACCAAGGATCCAGTAACCTCTAAAATCATCACCTTGCAACCACTTATTAGGGGCATAGACAACTATGTTTCTAAATACTCAGCACTCTCTTTTCAATTCCTTAAAATACCAGCATTACTACTCTAATATCATATCCCTATACCTCGACTATAAAGGGATTTCACATAGACTATCTACTTCTCCCCCACTTTGGGTCTATCTAATACCTGGTAACAACTCCCTAGACTTCCCCATGCTAAGAAATCTTAAGGTCATAAGCTAGGCATACACGACACCCCTAACTCGGAATTGAGTATACATTACTCTTGCAACCCAAGACTTATACATCTAATGATTTAGCTGCCACTTCTACTTCTACACTTAGGCCTCATACCTTTATCACAAATACACATTCCATTCTTTCATAAGGCATCACTGATATCTCAATCATATATTATATCACCCTACTAATTTTCTTCCACGGACCTTGCATCACCATCCTAAATTTAACATTCATATCACCACAATTAGCATCACAATCTCAATCTTAGCATCTAAAAATAATCAAGTATCGCCCTTGAAAGAAGCATAAAACACACGAGTCCACCTAATAAGGAGATCACCCTAAATTCCTTATCCTCTTGCCAATAGATTATACACATTCGAAGAAGCCCATCTTCCTTACGCACGAACAACATTGGTGCACCCCATAAGGACACACTAGGATGAGTGAAACCTTTGTCTATGAGGTCGTTCAATTGCTTCTTGAGTTTCTTCAACTAGGCTAGATCCATTCCATATGGGAAATAGAAATAGGATGAGTGTTTGAAAAAAATCAATACCAAAATCAATTCCCTACCGGAAGGGACACTAGAAAGGTCATCAGGAAAGACCTCAGGAAACTCATTTACCAGGTAACCAGAAAAGATTTTAAAGAAGGACCTTTCAAGTTAGAATCTTTAAACTGGACCAAACGATATGGATAACCTTTGGAAACTAACTTCCGAGCTCTAGGATATGAGATGAACCTTCCATTAGTCACTAAATAACCACCTTCCCACATAATGACTGACTCGTTTAGGGAGTTTAAACATGATCTTATGTGTCTGACAATCTAGAGATGCATAAAACAAGTGCAACTAATCCTCCCGGTCATATTAAGCAAGAGGACTCAAACCTTAAACTATTTTGACCATTTGGAACTCTCGATCATATTAAGCAAGATGACACGAACCTCAAGGCATTGTGATCCCCAGGCCGGCAGATGCAGTTTCTAATATTGATCTCTCAAGACTATACCTTGACAACTCAACTTCACAACCCTCTTTAAAGCCTAATTAAAATATCTATTACACATAAATATTAAACCAATTACTTATCAAAGGCACTTCATTGGAATTGTCATACCAACACTACTTGTAAGTATACCACATGCCATTACCAGTATCAATCAACCAATCATTGTTTTGACTATAGGACTCAAACCCATTATCTATGAAGACATTTATTCAATTTAAGATTTAGGGACTCGAACCTATTATCTAACAAAGACATAAATTAATTTAATATTTAGGGACACAAACCCTTTTAGATAATTAAATGACAAAGGTTACCAATTAAATTATTGCATGACCAACAAGGCCTTCACAAAATAATTTACTAACCATTTAAATTCATTAGGCCAATGTCTTAGTTCAAAACATAATTTAACATGTGACTAGTTTATTCTCTTAGGAAAGAAACCTAAAGATCCTCATTATGGATGAATTTATTGGGAACCTAAAAATCCATGAACTCAAAAAGCAGCAAGGAGAAGCGAAGAAGGACGTAAAAAAGGAAAAACCCTTGTCATTAAAATCTCCAAGATTAGGTTCAAATGAATAAAATACTTATATTGCCTACTTAGCAAAAAAATTTGTTAGGACTATAAGGAAAAGTGACCAATGTCAAAGAAATAGAAGTCACAGCAAAAAAGGAGCCACTATGAAAGTTTTTCACAAATGTGGAAGTCCAGAAGTTTTTATTAAAGATTGTCAAATGCACAAAATATAGTATTAAGATTATCTCAACACCAGAGGTAAAAATGGAAAGAATAGGGACTAGGTCCCTATAAAATCAAGAAGACAGGCTGCAGCTAATTTTGTACTTAAACAAGCTTTAGCTGGTTAGGGTGACTCCTCCAGTGAATGTGATGAAGTTAAGAAGTCTGGAGATATTTCCATGCTTCTAATGGAGGATGAGAAAGTGACCTTTCATTCCTTGTTTTCTATCATGGAAAATACTGAAGATGAATAAGAAAATGCGGTAACACTTTTTGACCTTAAAGAAACTTGGACAACTATCTTTCTAGAAAGATAAAAAAGTCTTGAAAATATGTTGATAGACTCTATGTGTGAAATGAATGATAAATAATTTGCTTTAAAAGAAAAAGTAGGAAGTCAAGAGCTTCAGTTAATTACTTTAACACTCCAAATCCCTGAAGCTGAAGAGTAGTTTACTAAGTTAAAATCTGAAAATCTAAATTTAGTCAGTCAACTGAAGAAAAGTGATAATGCTTATAATAAAGAAAAGAATAATGCTCTAAAGAAAAAAAATAGAAGATCAGGAGTTTGAGCTGATAGCTTTTACTCTCTAGATATCTTAAACTAAGGAATAGGTTGCTAAGCTAAAATTTGAAAATATAAATTTGGTAAGTCAACGGGAGAAAGTAGATGCTTCTGCGATTAAAGGGAATAAAGAAGCCTCAAAGTTTCAGGTTGATCCTGAAGAAAAATTGGAGGACTCTCAAAGACTTCTCATGACAGCACATTAGAAGAATGAGGATTTAGAAAGGGACCTGTTCTGTTTGAGGAAAGAACTCAAAAACTCTCTTCAGTGGACTTCATCCTCACAAATACTTTCTAACCTAACTAGTGAGGGAGACAATAATGGTACGGTCCTTTGGTATCAGTAAAAAATGCAATTATCTGGGTCACAAGTCAAGGTATTTCAAGATGTCAAAAACAAAGCCTATAAATCTTTATGCACTCACTCTGAAAGAGATGGACACCTAAAGGAACACTGTAAAAAGTTGGAATAGAGAAAGAATGTTAAATGATAGATATATCCAGCAAGAGAATTCCTATTAAAACAATTACATATCCTTGGAAAGAATAAACGAAGGACTCTCTACCTAGATGGACCAAGAAGGATTGATCACACATCTATCCTCCTACTGGAACTCAAACTCAAATGGGTTCCTAAGTCTAACAAATTATTGTAAGTACTGGAGGGAGAAAGGGTTTGCAATTAGAAAAATCTTCTTGAATATAATTGCTCAAGGCTATGAATGAAAGGTCTGATTGTATTCTTTTTCATGAGACATTTCAAGGTGAAGGTGTCTTATGTGATTAGGTAAAAAGTGTCAAAAATTGCATGCAGCTAATGGGAATAGTCAAGAGCCTAATAATGCAGAAGAAAATGATGAATGGTGATCCAAACTCTTAATCACAAAAACTCCAAAGAAGTGTCTAGTCAGAATTCAGAGGGACCTGATCCCAGTGGAAATCTTCTAAGAAGGACAAATTGGAAGAACATATACTATTTTCTTACTATACATTCTAACTTCACATCTGGAGGCAAGAGTGCAAACAACAGCCTAAGTCAGAGATCTCATGTCTTTTTCAGCATTCCTATCCCAAAGATGAGCTAACAAAGGTGTAAATAATTTTGAAAGATGTTGTCTCATCAAAATTAATGCAAAAAGGAATCTTAAAAATTCAAAGGATGGTAAGTATGGGAACTATTTCACAGACCTACCTTTAAGAAAACTTCTGGAATTAAATGGTGTATTAGAACTAACAAGTTGTAGCAGGAAATGATCAAATTAACCAGACTTACTAGATAGATCAGCTTCCCTTCCAAAATTTGGCTATGATCAAGAGCCAGGTATCCTTGGTAAATTTTGTTCATGTTGATATAACTTTGTACCATACCCTTGCAGGTATGCACCTATGGGAACAACTTTGGGGGTAGGCAGATGTGACAAAGACAAAGTTAAAAATTCACTAAACTAGAGAGGGACCTAGTCCCATCTCTAAGGTTACTATCTTGTATGTGCAAATTTTTTCCAATTCTATCTTGAAAAAAAACATGTCCTCCCTGTCCTCATATCAAAAAAAGTTGTCCTATTCTAAAAGGAAAGCTGAGTCACCAAGAACCTAAAATTGATTGTATCTTGTTACCACCGAAAAACCCTTCTTGGTACTCATTATTCCTTTAAATTTTGCTGCACCATTTCTTCTCTTATTAAAAAGGAAAATCGAAATCCCAAATAGCCCTTCTAGGATAAAGAACTTCTTGATGGCTACAACTCTCTCATGTTCATGTCCTTCGTAGGATTCTAAGCTTAGAATAGGTAAAATTCCCTTCCAAAACCTTCCTAAAAAATATCCTTCTTCTCAACCCTTCCAAAGCCTAACTCCTTCATCACTCATCTTGTTGATGAAAAATCATCCTTAAATCCTCAAAATTGTTTTGATAGTGTTGTGATGGATGAAACCTAGGTTGCAAAAAACCTCATCTTGTTGTCAAATACCCATGAAAGAGAATAGTTTATCATAAGAAAAAAATTTCAGTAAAATACAAAGAATCTCTGGACAATAGTCTGGAGGTTTTACTGAGAAACAGCTGACACTTGAGGGACTTATTCCTAAGAAGAGGAAAGTAGATGAAAAAGAATCTATGGTCACTTATACTAGAAGAAAGAATAGGGAGAAAAGTAAGGTTGTATCCAAGGAAGTTAGAAATAGGTCCTTGAAAAATCAAAAGAGGTTAAATGGAAGGATTTTTTATTCAAATATTATAACAAAACCTGGTATGGTGGAATTAGTTGAGCTGGTTAAACATCAAGGTTAGATGCATCTCATTGACATGACCCAAAATCGGTCCATGTCATATGGGCATCTCAAGCACAAGATAGACCGTAGTTTGCCTCGTTAACTCAACCTAACCATCACCCCAATCCATAAGTGTATAATGAACTCCGACCATAAATCAAGATAGCAGAAACAAAACTAATATCATAACGTATACAATGTAAAAACATTTTATTTACATTAACATACTAACTAACATACCCAAGTCCACAGTCATCCACAATGCCTCTACACCAATCCGATGTCTCTATATATGTCGGGACAAGACCTCGACAATAGCCAACCAAAATAAGTCTAACACCAATGATAAGAAACAATGAAATAATGCCTTCCGAAGTAGGGAAGCTCACCACGAAGGCAACACACAAACTGCTTCAATCACCTAGTCATTGTGCAGGGAAAGAAGAAGAAGCTTCAGCCCCTATGTCACATGGGGACATAGAGTTCGGAGACGGTTAGCAGTTAGAGGGATAGTATGTAACTAAACGATAAGGGGAAAATAGAGTCATCATTTAAAACAAAGTCAAAACATCAAATTAACCATATTTATAAACATAGGCATACATGTAGGTACATAACATGATCATAACGTGCCAAAAGGAAACAAGACTAAGCAAGAAATCTTGATGCACTCAATTATGAGTCATGAAGTGGAAGACTCTAACCTTCCCTCCCTCATACTTTGGAAGAATTGAACCTCCCAATCATATCAAGAAAGAGGACATTTACATCAAGTCATTTTGTTAGGCAAGGGACTCTAACCTCAAGTAATTTCAATAAACAAGGGACTTTAACCTCAAGTTGTGTCATTAGGAAAGGGACTTTAACCTCATGTCGTTTCATTAGTCAAGGTAATTTAACTACAAGTGAGCTCTTTTTGCAAGGTAATTTAACCACAAGTAATTTCATTAGGCAAGGGACTTGAACCAGAAGCAATTTCAGTAGGCAAGGGACTCTAACCACAAGCCATCTTACTAGGTAACGGACTTTAACCACAAGCCATTGCGACTATCATTAGTCCACATTGGGACTCTAACCTTTGTCCATACATGAATATTCATTCAATTCAACACTCAAGGACTCTAGCCCATTTAACAATTTCATCACCATAAATGACCGCGATATCTTCATAGAACCATTTATCAATCAAACACTTTAATAAGCCAATGAATTAACTCAATTTGTAATTCAATTAAATTTATAGTCATCAATACCTTTAATAAACCACTCATTCTTTATTAACACTCTCATGCCCTGCTTTAGTTCCAACACAATTCAAGTTCATGTTTAGGGACTTTAACCCTTTTAGACATCAAACTATACAAATCATAAATTAACTTATTACATGGACAACAAGGTCTTTACCATTCCATTTACAAACCACTTATACTCATTGGGTCATTTCCCTAGTTCAAAATATCATCAACATGTGACTAGATATTTTTCTTAGACATTTTCACAAACACCTTGTAGGGATGCCTTTACCAAATCAATAATCAAAATAGAAATCATGAATATTAGGGTTGAGACCCATTTGTTAAACCACAAACAACAAGCACCCTCATGTGCAAATCATCACCAAAATATGTATAAACACAAGTCTAAGCAAGAGCAACATTACTCATCACTAGGCATCAAAACCCTACATAATTGATTTCAAATCATTATTTACAAATCTTAATCCATGTTTAAAATAAATGGTTTTTTGAGTTCATAATAAGGAATAGAGTCACATACCTTAAACAAGATGATTCCCTAAACAAACTTGCACTCCTCTTTTGCCTATAGATGAACACCCCTTGGAACCCCAGCCTTCAATCTTTAAAACTGTATTTGAGAGAGTATATGGGAGGTTTTGATCTTGCAAATGAGTGTTTAGGAGGATACAACACATTATATAGTGAGGGGACTTAAGTTTTTGGGGTGGGAAATTTCCATAGAACCCTTGACATAAAAGCTAGAAAGTGACTTTCCAAGTCGGTATGACTCACTTAGCTCAACTGTACCCCAGGGTACGAGTGTTATCGTAACTCATACCCTAGGCCTCACCAAGGAAACCTATACTGATCAAGGTACGACCACACACTCATGAATAATACCCAAGGGTACGAATGGTACGATAAATCGTATCCCTAAATTGTACCTACGATAGTCTTATTTAGGTCAAGCTTAACACTCCATATGACTAGGTAGTGTATGAATCGTAACTTACATATGACCATAGGGAGGCTAAGTCTTTCCTTAGACAGTGTGTATCCCCCACCACACTGCCTAGAATACAAGAGGGGGTCACTAAGTAGTATCCAAGGTTACAACTAGTACCCTGGAGATGTACCTTGTCCAGAAGCTTCAACTAACAAAATTTTGAAAGGGTCCAAAGCCTAGGTGTTTCAATTCTCCCCCACTTGGATCATTCCTCCTCAAATGATGGGTAAGGCAAGCATAAACCCAAGTTAACACATTACTACACATCAACTAACCTTTAAGCAATTTAGAAATCAAGACATACAACAAGGATAAGGCATATGTCAAGATCATTATTAATCAACCATTCATTTCATTGACTTTGGGACTCAATCTCTTGATTTATCAAAGACTCTTGCTAAATTCAAAGTTTAGGGACTTGAACCCATTGTGTAACAAAGATATAGATCAAATTAAGAATATGAACACATACCTCAAGCATGAGTGCGGATACTTGGACTTCATGTCTTCTTCCGGCTCCCAAGTAGCATTCTTAGACTTTTGGTTCCTCCATAGAACCTTCACTAAAGCCATTTCTTTCATTTCTAAATGGCAAACTTTCCAATCCAAGATCCTCACTGGGACCTCTACATAGGAAAAAGATTCTGAAACACCAACATCCTCCAAGGAAACGACCAATGAGGAATCACGCACACATTTACACAATATAGAGATATGGAAAACCGGGTGGATGGAGTTCAAACTTTAAGGCAACTCTAACTCATAGGCAACATTACCAACCTTCTTTAAAATCAAGTAGGGACCAATATACCAGTGGCCAAGTTTTCCCTTCTTGCCAACTCGCAACATTTCTTTCATGGGATACACCTTCAAGAATATCCAATGCTAATATTAAACTCCAAATCTCTATGCCTCACATCCACATAGGACTTTTGACAACTTTGAGTAGTTTTTAACCTATCATGAATCACCTTCATCTTCTCAAAGGCATAGTGAATCAAATTGGAGCCAAGCAACTTATCCTCACCGACTTCATACCACCCAATAGTAGAACGACATCTACTTCCATACAATGCCTTAAAAGAGGTCATGCCAATGCTAGAGTAGTAACTATTATTATAGGAAAATTCAATCAAAGGAAAATAGTCATACCAACTACCACCATAATCAATCACACTTGCACGCAACATATCTTCTAACGTTTGGATGGTCTTCTTCACTTGTCCATTCGTCTATAGGTGGAAACCGGTACTAAGGCATACCTTAGTCCCCAAACCTTTTTGAAATGGCTTCCAAAAGTGAGATAAGAACGGAGTACAACGATACAAAATGATAGAAGCCAGAGCATAATGCATTTTCACAATCTCTGTAAGATATAACTTAGCATATTCCTCCGCCAAGTAATTTGTCCTCACAGGCAACAAGTGAGCGGACTTGGTCATTCTATCCATAATGACCCAAACAAAATCACATTGATTTTGAGACTAGGGAAGACCAGTAATGAAATCCATATTAATAGTCTCCCACTTCTATTTGAGCAACGCAATCTCTTGGTACAACCCTCTAGGCCTCATGGGTTCAACTTTTATTTGTTAACACACCATACACTTAGCCACATAACTAGTCGTATCTCACTTCATATTACTCCACTAATAGAACTCGCTAAGATCATGATACATATTCATAGAACCGGGATGTATAACATACTAAGATTGATGAGCCTCGGCCATAATTCTCTCCCTTAATCCATCAACATCGAGAACATGAAGCCTACTTTGTTACCTCAAGATACCACCACCACTAATCATAAAGTCAAAAATATTTTGTTGACCTACACTATTCTTACTCTTCATCAAATCGGGATCCAATATTAGCCTTCCCTGTGTCTCAAAAACAATAGACGATCGCGATACCTAGTGCACAAAGATGCCACCATCTTAGGAGTCCGTGATACAAACTCAAAGATTAGACAAAAGGTAAATGTCCTTCACCAATTCCCACTTATCCTCATTTGTATGGGCTAAACTCCCTATGAATAATCTGCTAAAAGCATTGGCGACTATGTTAGCTTTACCCGAATGGTAATGATGACTCATATTGTAGTCCTTTAACAACTAGAGCCACCTCTTCTGTCTGAGATTTAACTCCTTCTGAGTAAACACATACTGAAATCTCTTATGATCAGAAAAGATGTCAACATGAACCCCATAGAGATAATTTAGCCAAATCTCCAATGAAAAAACCGCAGCTAACAATTCCAATGCTTGAGTAAGTAAGTTCTTCTCATGAACATTCAATTGCCTAGAAGCATAGGCCACCACCATACCATGCTACATCAATACACAACCAAGCCCAATATGAGATGCATCAAAATATACCACAAATCCAATATTACCCTCGAGCAAGTTCAAAACTAGAGACGAAGTTAATTTATCTTTCAACTATTAAAAACTACCCTCACATATATCTAACAATAAGAACTTGGCCTTTTTCAGGGTCAACATATTCAACGGGGTAGCTATCATCAAAAAACTCTCCATAAACCTCCTATAGTAACCAACTATACCAAAGAAGCTCTAAATATTGGTTGGAGTCACAGGTCTAGGCCATTTCTTAATCGTAACAACCTTTTATAGATCCACCATGATCCCTTCATTAAAGATAACATGACTAAGAAAGGTCATAGCCTATAACAAAAAATCACACTTAAAGAACTTGGCGTATTAACGATGATCCTTCAAAGTTTGCAACACGGCATAGAGGTGATTGACATACTCTGCCTTGCTTTTAGAGTAGACCAAGATATAATCAATGAAAAAAATGACAATCAAGTCCAAGAATGGACGAAAAACCTTATTCATCAAATCTATTAATGTCATTGGGGCATTGGTCAACCCAAAGTATATAACTAGGAACTTATAGTGACTATACCTGATTCTAACGAAGTCTTAGGGATATCTTCTTCTCTAATCTAAAGTTAGTGATAACTTGACCATAAATAAATCTTAGAGAAACACTTTGTACCTTGAAGCTGATCAAAAAAATCATCGATCCTAGGAAGAGATATTTATTATTTATGGTGACCTTGTTCCACTAATGATAATCAATGCAAATTTGAAGGGAACCATCCTTTTTAGGCACAAACAACATGGGAGAACCCAAGGAGACACACTAAGACATATTAAACCTTTATCTAAGAGGTCTTTCAACTGTTCCTTAAGATTTTTTAGCTCTGTTGGAGCCATTCTATAAGGAGGGATAGAAATCAAAGAGTTTCCAGAACAAGATCAATCCCAAAATTGATTTCCTTATTAGTAGAAATATTGGGAAGGTCAATGGAAAAGACCTTAGGAAACTCATTAACCATGGGAATGGATTCTAGAGAAGAACCTTTCGAATTAGAATCTTTAACTCAGACCAAATGATACAAACACCCTTTAGAGATCAACTTTTTGGCTCTAAGATATGAGATAAACCTTTTCTTAGGCATTAAAGAACCTCTTTTCCACACAATTACTAGTTTATTAGGAAATTTAAATATGACCATACAAGTCCAACAATCTAAGAAAGCATAGCACAAATGTAACCAATGCATCTCAGAATAACATCAATATCAACCATACCCAAATCTATCAAATCCACTAGAATTTCTTTGTTATCAACAGCTACCACACACCCATTATAGACTCTTTTAACAATCATAGAGTATCCTACTGGGGTAGAAACAAAAAAAGAAACTAACAGACAGTCAAGGTCAAAACCAAAATATATAGCCACAAATGGGGTTACATAAGAAAGAGTGGACCGTAGATCAAGCACACAATACACATCATGGGAGAAAAGTTTCAACATACCCATGATAAAATTGGTAGATTCCTTCAAATGCTGGTGTGTAGCAAGTGCATACAAGTAGTTCTGGCCAACACCAGTTCTAGAAATAGAACTAGAAGCAAAAATAGCACCCTTCGGTGTAGAAGTAAATAAAGTAGCGATAGGGGCCCTATTGGCCGAAGAAGCAACTACAGAGGGACAGTTTTGCTGCATATGTCCAATCTGACTACACCTAAAACATTTTTTCCTTTCCTTCTCATTCTGACCACGATGAGCCTGACCATATAATCTACAAAGTAGGTACCGACTAAGCCCCGCAAACCTGAGATTAGGCACCTAGTGCCCGAAACCTACCACCAAACTGAGACTGAAGATCACCTGACGATTTCAGGTAAGAAGTACTCACCAATAAGAAATAACCCAAACTTTACCACTTTTTCCTTGTCCACTTGCCATCTTCTCTACCACTTTGCTCAGAAGGTCAAAAGTTTTTTCCTTGCCTTTTACTAAACTCAACCTATTTCCTTTACTTTTTCTTTACTTGTTCCATATACACCATAAATCAAAAGATGTCTATGCCTTTGATCAATAAAGTTGTGTTTCTCTCAAGTGCTAACTTCCAAGACAATCTCAAAACAAACTTTTGTATTCTAGCCCTCATCCTAGAAACCATCTCAGGACCATACCTAAACAACTGATGGAATTTTAAGGCATACTCCTTGATAGACATCCTCCCTTACTTCAAGTTCACAAAATCTTTCTCTTTCGCTTCCTATAACTCTTGAGGAAATAAGCGGTCTAAGAAGGCCTCAGATAAATTTTCCCATATGCAAGAACTAACATCCAAACCTCTAGACAATTCTCATACTTCATACCTTTGGTACACTATATTTTTTAATTTATTAGAAGCAAACTCAACAGACTCAACTTCCGGAGCATGCATGATCCAAAAGATCTTCTCTATTTCATCAATAAAACTTTAAGGATCTTCCTCCACCTTTGTACCTATAAACATAGGAGTGTGCAACCTCATAAATTGGCCAACTCTTATGGCCTCAAAAGAAACAGTAGCCGGAGCACCATGCTACAATTAAGAAGCTACCAATTAAGTCAAGAGATTAATGGAGCAACAAAACTCGGCATTAGTGGCATCCCCATATGGTGATTGAGCATAAGTATCACTCTCATAAGCAAGGTTAGTAGGGAAAGGTGGAACCCATGAGCATAGTCGGATATCGCAAGCCTAGCTCGATTTAGGAACTCGAAAATTAGACGAGCTCCATCCATAGGGCCCTAAGTCAGGATAGAAGAGATTACCTGAGTATTAGATCTCCTTGGAGGCATGATCTGAAAGATAAGCAAATAGAAAGCATTGGAATCCAAGACCTTAGACTCTATAGGTTGATATTAAAACACAGGAAATGAAAATATTCCTAAATGTCTCATATCCCCTCTTTTATAAGTGTGGTGCACTACAAACCCATAAAAGAGACTCAACATAACACAGCTTTGTGGACACCTAACTGACCATAAACCTAGGCTCTGATACCAACTTGACACAACCCAAAACTGAGTCATATTGCATGGGCATCTCAAGCCCAACATGGACTGGAGATCATCACATTAACCTAACCTTACCATCACCCCAATCCATAAGTGTTAGATGAACTTTGACCATAAATCAAGATAGCTGAAATAAAACTAATATCAAAACTTAGAGAATATCTAAACATTTCATTTACATTAACATACTAACCAACATACCTAAGTCCACAGTCATCCACTATGCCTCTAAACCAATCTAATGTCTATATATATGTTGGGACAAGCCCCGGACAATAGCTAAACCAAGTTAAAATAATTCAATGACCAAATATAAGAAACCATAAAATATATACCTTATGGAGTAGGGTAGCTTATCACTTCAAAGTCAACACATAAACTGCCTCGATCACCTAGTCCTTAAGCAGTAAGAGAAAAATAAGCCTGGCCCCTATGTTACGCGGAGGCATAGCATTCGGAGACAGTTAGTGGTTGGAGCGCTAGAATGTAACTCAAGGATAAGGAGAAAATAGAGTCATCATTTAAAACTAAGTCAAAATAATAAATCAACCACATTTATTAACTTAGGCATAAATGAAGGTATATAAAATGATCATAATATGAACAAGGGAAACAAGACTTAGCAAGCAATCTTGATGCACTCAATCACGAGTCATAAAGTAGAGGACTCTAACTCCTCCACCCACCTACCCTCACACTTTGGAAGAATTGAAATTCCCAATCATATCACACAAGAGGACTTTTACCTAAAATCATTTTGTTAGGAAAGGGACTTTAACCTCAAGCAATTTCACTAGGCAAAGAACTTTAACCTCAAGTTGTTTCATTAGGCATGGGACTTTAACCTCATGCCATTTAATTAGGCAAGAGACTTTAACCACAATTGTGCTCTTTTGCCGAGGGACTCTAACCAGAAGCAATTTCATCAAGCAACGGATTCTAACCACAAGCAATTTCGTTAGGAAAGGGACTTTAACCACAAATCATCTTACTAGGAAAAATAATTTAACCACATGCTATCGCAACTATTATTAGTCGGCATAGGGACTCTAAACCTTTATCCATAATCAACATCCATTTAATTAAGCACTTAGGGACTCTATCCCATTTAACCATTTCAGCACCATAAATAACCATGAGGTCTTCATGGAACCATTTATCAATCAAACATTTTAATAATCCAATTCCATGACTTAATTCAATTTATAGT
Organism: Capsicum baccatum var. pendulum; assembly: GCA_030864225.1. Classification (NCBI taxonomy): domain Eukaryota; kingdom Viridiplantae; phylum Streptophyta; class Magnoliopsida; order Solanales; family Solanaceae; genus Capsicum; species Capsicum baccatum. Next base: position 172,296,417 of record CM061560.1, read on the forward strand.
CATCAAGACATTTACAAAACCACTCATTCTTCATTAACTCTTATGCTATACTTTAGTTCCAACACAATTTAAGTTCATGTTTAAGGACTTTAAACCTTTTGACCTCAAACTATCAAAGTCATAAATTAAAATATTACATGGCTAACAAGGTCCTTACAATACCATGTAATAACCACTTGTACTTATTGGGCCATTGACCTAGTTCACAGCATCATAACATGTGACTAGATATTTCTCTTAGACATTTTCACAAACACCTTGTGGGTATGCCCTTACCCAAGCCAAAATAAAAATAGAAATCATCAATATTAGGGTTACACAAAGACCCATTTGTTCACCACAAAAATAATCACTCACATGTGCAAATCATCACCAAAATTATGTATAATCATAAGTCTAAGAAAGAGCAACACTATTCATCACTAGGCATCAAAACCCTTAATATTTGATTTCTAATCATCATTTAAAAATCTTAATCCATGTTTAAAATACATGCTTTTTTGATTTAATAACAAGGAAAAGAGTCACATGCCTTAAAAAAGATCATTCCTCCAAAGAAACTTGACTCCTCTTCTATCTCTAGATGAACACCCCTTGGAACCCTAGTTTTAATCTTCAAAAGTGTATTTGTGAGGTTTTTGATCCTGAAAATGAGTGTTTGAGTGGACACAACAAATTATATAGTGAGGTTACTTAAGGGTTTTGGGTGGGAAATGTCCATAAAAAACTTTACTTAAAAGTTGGAAAGTGACTTCCCAGGTGGATATGACTAACTTAGCTCAACCATATCCTAGGGTACGATTGGTACCCTAACTCGTACCCTAGGCCTTACCAAGGACCCCTACACTAATAAAGGTAAAACCACATGTTGATGGGTCGTACCCAATAGTATAAATGGTACCCTAAACCATATCCCTAAATCATACCCAATACAGTTTTATGTAGGTCAAGCTCAACACTTTATACGACTAGGAAGTGTACAACTCGTACCTTAATATACGACCATGGGGAGTCTAATCTATATCTTGGACAGTGTGTAACCCACACCACATTTCCTAGAATATGAGATGTGGTTACTAAGTCATATCCAAGGGTATGACTTGTACCCTGGATCATACCTAATCTAGAAGCTTCAACTTAGGAAATTTTCTAAGGCTCCAAAGCCTAGGTGTTTTACTCATAGAAGGACCTATTCCTACTATTTTTTGTGAGATAGCCAGGGAATTCTTTTTCACTTTAGAATTCTAAGAAGATGGGTTTAATCTAACTGCACAGGTCAAAGGAAACAAAATAAATCTAAATAAACACTTGGAAGAATTTTAGAAGTTCCTAGATATGGTGTGAGAAATGTCTCAAAGAAGCCGCCTTCAATAGAATTCTTATAAAATGCATCAAAGTTTCAAAGGGAAATATCTGGCTGGAGTTAATGTGAAATCACTCAAGAGTGAGTTTTAATTGGTCTTTGATTTTGGAAACAAGGTGATTCTACCTAGATCACAAAAGAGAAACATCACCTCAGCCATTAATTTGAATGTGATGGAATGCCTTAGTAGCTTTGAATTCATTAATCTACCTTCTGTAATAATACAACACATTCACAAAGTTTTTCTTGTGAAAGATAGAAAACATGGCATGCCTTATGGATATTCATTGTACAAAGTATTTGACAATTTTTGTATTGTCTATGAAAGTGGAACCCAAGGAACTATATTACAAATGCTTGGTATAAAGACACTGGTTAAAACTAAATATGTTAAATTAGGTAGCATTTCTCAAAGAGAGCTCGATGAGGAAATAGAGGAACTGAAGTTCAACTTAGCAACCAAGGATAAAGAAATTCGCAAGCTCCAGGTGACAATTCAATATCTCTTCTAAAGAATCCCATGTGTCCCTAGAATGCTTAAAACTGAGAACGTTAAATTGAAAAAAAGGGTTTCAGTCTTAACTGATGAGGTCCTTAGCATGAATGCAGAGATAAGGCATCTCAACTACAACCTGACCCGACTCCTCCAAAATCTTTTACAAAATCCTTCACTTGTTAATCCTTCTAAATTCCTATGGATTTTTCTTAGAATATTTAAATTAGGCACTGTAATGTTACTTATCCTCTACCTATGAATAAATCAGTGCTTTGTGTATTATATTTGTTCCCTTTAGATTGCAAAGTTATTCTTCATGTTAATGTTGCCCCAGTGGTTATGAGTTAACTAATTTATGCTTATTTTACTCTTGGTTTACTGTTATTCCTTTTAAATAATGCCAAAATAGGGAATAGGGAGTTCATATAGGAAGGACTAGTTGATAAAGATGCTTATGATGAGTTGAGTTATAGATTTGGTGAGTTGCAGATTTGAAGGGCATGTTGATATAGGGAAGTAAGTGATGTGCTGAATAGATGAATGATGGGAAGTATGCAAATGCACTACAGAAATAATAGTGCATGATGATAGGGGGAAAAAATATTCTCGTGTGCTTAAAGTTTTTATTGTAAATGACAATAAAGGACCAGGTTCCTATGTTGCATAATGGTGGAAGCATGATGATAGGGGCAACGTTCATCTTCAATAGTAGTAATCATACTGATTAAATATGATGTATGTGCATTGATGCTCAAAGATTTGTGGTTGGTTTGTCATCATCAAAAAGGAGGGAAATTGCTATATGTAGTTTCAATAGTGATCAGTGACTAAAAGGGACCAGGTTCCTTGATGATAATGACAACAGTATAAGTGACAAGCGTCTGTACAGGTTTGTTCATTTATGTAAAAAACTAGTAGGTGTTGTTGTAATAATTTGGACACCTAGTCCAGTGACGTTTTAATCCTAATCACCAATCATCTATAAAAGAAAAAAGATGCTTCTTCATCAAATAGTTTTTGTAAATACAAAAAGAGTGTTGACGAGAGAAAAAGGCAAACACTCTATATCTGATATTGCTCAAGCTCTTTTACCATATGTATATGTTGAATTAGAGAGTGTCTTGAGTGAGTTTTGATTTCTAATCGAATTACAAATTATATAAGAGAAATGATCTTTTCTTTTATTAGAGAGTGCTTAGGTAGAGTTTCCTAAGTTTGATATTGATTAGTGTTTATCAGTTTAAAGAGTGCCTTGGTAGAGTTGTCAAGATAAGCTTGTATTAAATTTATTGCAAGCAAGAGGAACCTAGAATTAGGGACTATAATCAAGAGGTTGATTATAGTGAACTGTTGAGGTGCTTGTGAGGGGAAGCTATTATTTTTCCTCCCTAGAGAAAGGAGGTTTCTATGTTAAATATTGTGAGTTATTTTTTTCCTGCACGGACTTTAGTTTTCCTGCACTTCATTGTTTGATTGCCTATAATTGACTTTGAGGGACCCGGTCCCACACTGTGTGGTGCAACCCCCAAGGGTTCCAAGAACATGCCTATTCTCCAAGCTTAAGCATCGTAAGTACTATAAATTTGTAGAATATCAAGAACCTCAACTTACAATGTTGTATGTCCTTAGGAAACACAACAAAAAAACCAATATAATAATGCTTAACCAAGAGAAAATCAAGAGACTAAGCCTCTTTGGAACTACACTAACTTTTGGTTCCACACTTTAACTAATTTCCTGTTATTCCACCCTTATTTCTTCCTTTTTATTCTTTATTGCACATTCAGGTTGGGTGTGGTTTCATTTATTCATTCTTATTCTTTTCATTACTTTTTATTTTTCTACCACACTCAGCCTTACTATCTTTTTCTCTTATTTTACCCTCTTTCATACCCACTTTACATTACACATCCCTATAATAGCCACCCTCAACTTAGGAGATTTGTGAGACTTGACATGAAAAATATCTAAGGAGGACCAGAGCCAAAATAGATTCATTGTAACATAAATTGGAAGATGAGAGGTGAAATAAGATAATATAGGCATATAAGCTCCAAAAAGGATACTTATGCATATTCGGACGGTGTTTTAGGCTAAAAGTGGACTAGAATAAAAGAAATGGCCTATGATCCTTTCCTAACCAACTATCCTACAACTTGGGCATGACTAATCGGGAAAGGTCTAGATTTAACACACAAAGGAAACTAAGTAGCATCTTACACACACATGGAACAGAGTCACATCACAAGGTACAACCTATCTGGTTCATACAGTTGTTAGCTATGATTATCATATCCCTAATCCTAATTCCATAAGAATATTCACAATAGTCACATATATATACATATCACACAATTCAAAAACAAGCTATTGAAGAGGTATAATTTTCTCAAGAATCAACAAAAATATGTCAACTATGCTAGATACTCATTTTTCTCTTATTTAAACACAGAACATCATGAAACAAAACACATTATGCCAAAACATGTTGGATATACTAGGAACAGGACTTCAAGGAAAAGAGACATTACAACATAAACCCCAAGAGGACATCAAGACACATAAGTAGCCCCACCTAAAACTTAAAAATATGTATTGTCACTAATTTATCAAATTGCCACAAAATAAGAGAGTAAGGAACATACCTGTGGCCCCATAGGTGCGTTGATCTGATGTCAACCATGATACAAATACAAACAACAAAATACCTTGGGTTGTCTTCCAAGAAGTGCCTAATTATCTTCATGACATAACGGGGCTATGTTTGTTTCTCATACTTCACCAACAAAGCCCATAGGTACCTTGATTACTCAGATTTCATCTAGGTAGCCAAAGAGTAGGCCTCCAATTTTCTCTTTCAACGTTGAACCTATGAATTTCAACCCTAATTATTTTTTTTGATTTTACATTAAGCTCATGGGGAAGAGGTATGACAATATAGGACCCAAGAAACATATGTAGCATATTGTACTTCTCATCCTTATGTGAGAAATGTAATTCTTCAATTCTGGATCGGTAAATTCAAAAATATTGACATATGTTTGTTTCCTCCTCCTTGAATTCTTCTTCATGCTCGAAAGTCTTAATTAAGATCTGTCTGTCCAAATACAATGTCGAAAAATGCTTCAAATAAGGTCTAATACACCACAACTCAGGATTTGCGGTCTTCTTTACATCCCCAAATAACTCGAGTATGCTCTCCTTAAGCGTAACATTATCCATAAGAGTATGAAAATTTTTTGACTCATAAAATGTTAGCTCCTCAAGTTGGATTCTCAAAAAATATTTAGTCGCACACCACCCATAACTAGTTTGTTGGACATTACACACAACAACTTTTGCATCCAACTCTAATTGTAAGTGGTATATATCAAAACCAAACCTATTAACCTTTTGAATAAGCTCTTGATTTCCTTTAGCCAAGAGAGACAATATGTAAATCATGCTCTCATTATGTTCAAACAATATATTTATCATTCTCCAATAGTAATGCACTATATCAATAGGAGAAGGATAAATAAAAAAGAAGTCATCATTACTCCACACTTTCTCTGGACAGGTTGTTATCTCAAGAATAGTAGGCAACAAAACAAACAAAGAAATAGAAAATAAAACCTAATAACTCCAACAACTTCAATCAAGAACTCAAAAACTTTATTCCCTGGCAATAACGCCAAAATTTTGATAACAACCAAACTACCATCCTTATAAGGATAAAGCTGTCCTATCAAAATATAATAATCCAACTAGGTTGGGGCCGATACAACAGGGAATACATTAGAAGTCCTTCTCAAACTTGTTGAAATTACCAAGCAGTGCAGAAAGAAAAAAGAGGGGGATTTTTAGTAAATAGAAAGAAGTAACAAGAACTGGATATTTTTTGTTGTAATCAATCTAGGACAAAAACTAAGCTTGTGTTCCCTCTGGCATCTAACTCCGTAGATATATTATGCACTTTTTAACTATTCTAATACCTTACATGCAAAATCTTATCAGTTATGTTCCATTAACTATCTTATGAACTCATTGATGAATTCTACCCTTTACCTTTTGAGTCTCAGGATGTCGCCTTACTAACCCTTATCTTGGATCCCAGTTAACTATTACCTTTTGAGTATCAAGCTATTAGACTAAATTTAACCATGTTAAATAGATACTACTGATTAGCTTGGATTAATAGTTAATCTTAAAATTACTGTTGTGATCTTCTTTTATAAGTCACTACTCCACTTGTGGAGTGATAGAGATATTCTAGGCGATATCTTAACGTTGGCCACCACTAAGAAATCAATAGGATCAAGTAAAACCCAAACGACTTGAATCCAAAAGTCGTCGTCAATATTAACCCAATAAGAGTCAGAGTTGTATCCAAAAGGATTGCAAATTTCTTTTCAAATCCTATTTATGTTGAGAGTAAACTAAGTGTTAACCCATAATGTATACTTAAAACTAGACATGAAATTAAATGGGGGCATAATCTAAAACTTTGTTTAGACAAAATACACTTATGACACTAAATGAGACCGATCATTTGTGGACTAAAATCCAATGTGATATAATTGAGATTATACTATCCTAGGGGTCAATCATGTGTGGGTGTTTGAGGGATAGTCCACTTCTTAGTCAAAGATTTGGATATGCTAGATTTTAACTCTTAGTGTTAGTTTTTCTACAAAATACTAAGTTTTACTCACGGATTCTTTTGAATAACTCATGAGCAAGCCAAACCTACCAATCCATGAACTCAACTTAGCATCCCTATTTCTACGATGATGACCATCAATATAGTTATACCACATACGACCCCTATTTCTAAGATAATGCTAAGGAAATAACTAGTATCAAATAGTTGGTCACAATTAATCATCATGCACAACCCTCATTCAAGGATGATGTAGTATCTAAGTGAGTTAGGGTTTTCACCCACAACTCTTAATTCAACCATAGAGTCATACCAAAACCCAACATCAATAACTAATAATATGGACTAAAAATCAACTCCTATACATACTAACACCTTATGCAAGCATAATCCTAAAATAAATATTTTAATTACTCATGATATTAGGGAAAGGAGATATACCTAAGTTAACATTCAATGCTTACACTGAAATTTAAATCAAGAGTAATCTACACTTCAATATCCTATTGAAACTTAAAATCTCTTAGATTATGTAAAAACTATTGTCCGTTGCCTAAATTAAAATGTCTTCTCAACATTCAAAATTGAATATTAGTTCTAAGATACCATAATGGTGCAAGGGTTTGAGCTTTTAAGTCTTGGGATTCAGTTGTGCAAACTGGTCATTCTGCCCTTGGAGGATTTTTCCCCATCTCAATTGCCCTTGGCTTATCGCAATCGTGACTCCCATGATGGTGGTGATTCTCTGATGATCGTTGAGATTTTTTGTAGCTTTGACTAGGTATGATCACTAACCTTAGGCCACGATCACGGTACCTGAGGGTTGATCTATTCTTCTAACTTCTCGCTTATTTAATCACTATTCTATTTTGCTTCCCATTTTAACTTACTTCTCTCCTTTTCTTCCAATTACTGATAAACAAAAAAACCTTGGGAATTAGTGCATTTAAATGGAGTATTAGCCTTATTTACATTAATCATAGCAGTGTGTAAGAATTAGAATATCAATGAATGGTAAATTTACCAATCATCAATGTCCCCAACCTAAATCTTAGCTTGTCTTCAAGCAATGCTACTTCTCTTTCAATGAGATTACTCAATTATAAGCACACTCATTCAACCACATGATCACAATGACTCTTATCTCAATTAGTACCACCAATTTTCCCTTGAGCATAGGAAAAACTAACCACACAACTCCCCTTAAAACCAAACACACCTTCAAGGATGCAAAATACTTTTAAGAATAACCAAGAAACAACCACTAACTCTCTAGGAGTGACTCTTTATCAATAGTGACTCAACTATACTCATTTACGTTTTTTTTAGAAGATGACAACTTCATTCACCTCAACTAGTCCGCATGCTTCCTCACAAATGAAAGTCCCACACACCAAAATATCTACTATGCAAGAAGGACTTTTTCAAGCTTGTAATGTAGGATTGGGAAAGACTAGAATACACATTTGGGATCAAAGTGGCTACACCCTCCCTGAACTTTACGTAACACATTATTTCATTACACTTTTGTTCATGATCTACTTCTTTTCTTTCCAACTTCCACATGTGCCTACTTTACCACCTTGATTCACCTATCTTTTGAAAGTATTTTGTTCTCATCTCTTTTCTTTGTACATTCATCCATTTCTTTACTTTGTTGAATCCTTCCTTTTTCCTATTCATTTAGTTTTATTTTTAGCTCTTAGTAACTCACTTATAATTCTATGTCCCAATGTTACCACTTCTCAAACTTATCACCCCAACTTAGGTTTTTAGCCTTAAGTTGTATTTTTAAATTCAAAAAAGGTAAGGTTAAAAAGAGGGATAAAGGTCAAACGGCTCATGACTTGTAAGGTGGGTGCCAAAGTAATACACCCAAATTATACCTCTCTTATGAGAGAGTAAGAGGTCATTATCAAATATATAACCTAACTAGGTTGGGGTCGAATCCCACAGGGAATATGGTGTTAATCAAGTCTATTTGTATTTCAATTGACTAATAGCTAATAACTTCCTGTGAATGAGGGTTTTTATAATTTAAACAACTGCCAGTGTTCACTTCATTTTGGTAACTTACAACTAAGATTTCACTTTTCTAAATTAATGTTATGGAGAAACCAGAGTAGTGTTCACTATGAGTATTGACACTTGATGTACATTAGTTGTAGCCTGAGATTCTTATGACATATAGGAACAACAAATTATCATTACCGATGATCTATCTAAATGTCTCTTGATCTATTTAGATATTTGATTATTTAATTTTCTCAAACTTAGGAAATTCATATACTTAACCTGATATTATCTCGAGTTAATTAACCTTGTTACAACATTAATCATTAGATGGAAGTTTAATGATTCCAAATACCCATTGATAATTCACTTCCTATTAAATTGATTTCTTACTTCAAGAAAATCAATCATAAGTTTTACTATATTATTTGCAACCAATAGACAATATGCATAATAGAAGAATTATCAAGAAGTTCCTAATGTTTTTCGAATCTTAATCAGCTCAATTTTTTATTTGATGCCTCGAATTGATAATTTAGAAGTATGATAGATTTGGAGCATTAATGCCTACCTATTTTTATTTTGATTTAGATATTTGAGAATGGGCGATTCAGTCTTGGTATTGATATTTTAACTTTGTGTGTTGACTTTGCTTGCAACTTTTGTTTTAGACTTGCCTTGGATCAAATTTCATTTATTGGTTGGTTGAGCCTACTTTGTGATTGCCCATTCAGTCTTCTTAACGGCGGTTAGATTCTAGTTGATAAATGTTTAGATGATAGCCCATGGGCCCCGTATTGTCTACTCCTGTATTGACTTATATTTTTTAGTTTTCTTTGGTAATTTGGGATGATTTACTAAATGGGAGTATTATACCCGAGTTTTATTTAGTATGACTTCATTCTCAGTGGATGAGACATCTTGAAGTAGAATATTCAGTGATTATTTGTTATACCTTAGACTCAAGATTTCTACTTGATTGTCATTCAGACTGGTTGCAATATTGGCATGGATTACATTTCTTGATTATCTTTATTAGTGTGCTAAGACAGTGTATTATGATCTTACTCTTTTGTTTGTCGTATGAACTTTCAGCAGATCAACTTCAGTTCTTTGAGTTCTCTATGATGAGACTATGGGAGTGAGACTCGGGTGATTTTTCTCCTATTTTGGAGTAGATAGTAAGTGTGGAATGGTAAGAAAAAAGGGTATATTTGGATTTGAAGTTAGTAATATGACTCATGACTTGGTTGGATTTTGGCTCAAATGAGCCTTTGTTGATTTTTATGAATATAGAGATGGTATCAGCATGATGTGGTTCAGATATGTGTGCATCAGCCTTCTTAGTTCAGTTTGAGGCCAGTTAGAGGTTAAGTTAAGTTTTGGCTATTTAAAAAAAGAATGAGGGTGCTGGTTGAAAAAGAGATACCTGTGATAAAATTCCATAAAAGTGTTTTTCTCTCTATGGAGATTATCTAGGAAGTCATGCTCAAATTATGCGAGCCCAGTACTTCATCCCTTCTAGCTTTTGAGATTCTTTCTATTCATTAACTTTAGGGGATGAAAGTCCTTTTAGTAGTGGATATTGTAATGACTCTTCAAGTCATTTTCTACATTTATGCTTATTTCTATTATTTAAGCTTCTCTATAGTTTCTCCAAGTCATTTATGACTCGCTGGGACTGGCGATTCAGTCATCATGCATTTTACTTGGTTTTTAGAACCAATTATCTATTTAGAAGTCTTTGCTGGTTCCAAATGTCCATCGGGAGAAAACTTTAGTGAAATGACCTCAAATTGAAAATCCAACTTTGCCAATGAGTCTGAAACGTCGAATTTCATATGGTTACCTATCTCGTTTGAAAAAAAATTAGATTCGGGATGTATCCCGAGGCCTTGGTCGATACCGTCATCAAGTGTAGCTAGATACCGTGATCGTAGAGGACTAGGGTGCGATTACGATGACCATAATTTCAGCATGCGTATGTTTGTGATCTCTCTTCTGAAGGGCCTGGGAAGGGTCCTTTAAATATCTATTTTCGTAGATAATTAGTCATTTGCTTCATTATCTTGAGTCCCAAAACCGTATAGAGAGTGAAGACCTTAGAGGGAGTCTTAGGAGTTAATTGGGAGCTTGGATAACTTGTGTAATCATGATTAATATTGAATCTAGGGTATGAATCCTTTAATTTTAGTGTTTGATTCCTGATTTCTTGGTTCAAAACCCTAAATGGCTTGAGGCTTGATTTTATCCTAAATATGGGTGATTTACACTAATTTCTTGATAGATATAACTCACTAATTATAGTTGAAGAGTGGGTTGGTCTCGAAAACTCATTTTCTATATATGGGACCCACTTGGGTATTTTGGTATCATTTTTGGACCTAAAGCACAATAATGCAATATGGGGATCGTTAGTCCCGTATTGACGAGTAGATCATTGTTTTGTTAGTGTGATGGCATTTTGGGGATTTTGAAGTGAAAATGAGCATATGGTGCATGATGTGAAGTTTTGCAGTTTATCTTCGAGAAAAGCCTCTATCTACTCATCTTCATATATGATATGTGATATATATTGTGTATGAATTTGGATGTTAGGGTTGATTAATCATAGAGTAAATTAGCCTTAATGGTTGATGCTTTGGGGATAAGATGAGGGTCTTGGACTCGTAAGATGATATATTTATAAGACTTTTAAATCCTATTGCCTTTCATCTCTAGTTTAGATTAATTGTAGTATGGTTGTGATGTAATGCTATTTTTGGGATTTTGTTTTAGCTTTTGAAGCATGAATTATGGATTTAACCTTATTGGACAAGTGTGGTAGTCTTGAAACCGTAACTTAGGTAGAGTAGACTTGAGTACCCTTGTTTCTAATTGAACCTCCTATCTTAAGCTTGAATGTGATATTCCTCATAGTCATGATGTATGACCTATTAGTAAAAAATATCCTATATGAGACAATTGCCCTAGAGAGGTGATATTCCTCATAGTCATGATGTATGACCTATTGATATTATGCCTCCTATATGTTAGATGCCTCATCTATAAGAGATGATTACATGCTTATTGATATTATGCCTCCTATATGCTAGATGCCTCATATATGTGAGATGACTAGAGATATACTATGGCTTGTAAATACGATTATTAATACAAGTTCCAGATACATAGATGGGCCTAAGGCCGTGATTATGATATTGGAATTATATCGGATATATTATTAGGACAAGGGTCGTGTTCTGATAAAGATTGGATATCTGAGAAATGTTAATCCTTGAAAAAGACACGATTACAGTTTATGCATTCATATACATGTTTAATATACACATCACTCTGGTATGGGACGGAGGAAGATGCGGTATGTTGCTTGTGAATTTATTGATTGGATACGGGTAATGGTATGCACAGGTTTGGTAGATTCAGGAATATTATATCGGTAACTTATATGATTCTAGATGAATTATGATCTTATGATTGTTCTTTTTAATTTAGGGTAAAGTTATGTGGTAGTTAGTTGTCTATTAGGAGACTATCGCCTTGGTGGCTAGGAATCAAATGTATTAGTTAATGAATTTTACTTAGTTGAATTATGGTAGTTAGAGATGGTTGATACGTGGCTAGATGATTCTAGGTTTAGCATAGACAAAGATTAGTGATATTGATGACTAAGTTTATAATGTTGCTTAGTTTTTAAATGGGGAGTTGTGTATTAACGAGGCTAGATAATAAGTGATGTTGGTAATAAGATGTGACAAGTTTATAATGATGAATAGTTCCTAAATGGTTGATTAATGAATAGTTAGATGAGGATTAGTTGGTTAACAATGGTTAGTTAATGATTGATATCAGCTAATAAAAGATAGTTAGATGATAAGTAGTTATGTGTTGTCTAATAATGGTTAACGGATATATGATGATTAGGTGATAATTTGGAGTAGTATCTAAAGAGTGATTATGGTCTAGTGATGAACCTTGGCTAGATGTTATATATTGGATATCTAATAAATAATGGTTAGTCATGATCCCTTGAATAAGGATAATGTTAGGACAAATGACTAGAGGTCATGTGATGACTAGCAAACAAGTAGTTTCATTATAAATAGCGTTGGTTAACTAATAATGAGTAGTTGGGAAGTATTGTCTAGATAGATACTCTATGGTAATATAATTATGTTCATGGGTATATTAGTATATGTTATTCCTTAATTGTAGTTATAATGATACTAATACCCAGCAAGGTCGGAGGATACTATTGTGATGATACTGATATCCAGCAAGCCGGTGGACACTATTGTGATACCAATACCCTGCAAGACCAGAGGATACTATTGTGATACAGTTACCTGGCAAGGCCGAAGAATACCATTGTGATACTGATACTCAACAAAGACGAAGGATACCATTTTGATATTGATACCCGGCAAGGCTAGAGGATGCTATTATGATGATATTAATACCCGACAGGACCAAAGAATATTGTGATGATACGTTAATACCTGGAAAAGTTGGAGGTTGATTACAATGATGATGGTCATGATGATTTCAATTATGATGAGTTATGATATTAATTGTGTACCTTGCATCCATTTCTATATGTGCATCGCCTATCACCAGTATGCACTTATATCTATCAGTCGGTATAGGACAGTTGCATAAATATAGGTGAATAATATGCCATGTGTTTTTATATGGTAATTAAACCTTCTAAGTCTGGGGCGGTGGGGGTTCGTATAGGCTTGGTTAGGTATCTGGTTATCTGTAATAGCCGGTTATTCGCATTGTTATTGATATTTTTACTATCATTATTATTATTATTATAATGGCTAGCTTATGACAGATTGGTTGTTGATTTGGTATCAAGATTTGAGGTATGTTTTTAGCCACTTTTATCATATGATTGCATTGTTATGCACGATTCTATCATGTCTAGCCATATGAATTAGAAACCCTGAGCATGATAGCATTAAATCTAGATAGTATATTAATGAGGTCTTAACATGAGAATATGATTATTTAGGCTATGCTTTGCTATGACCTCAGGTTTACATATATATATACATACATATATATATAGTTATATGAAGCTATGGCACTATTGTATATCCCTTCTTTCACTTGTTCATATTGTATATTCATTTTTTGAGCTTGTATATTGCTATATATCTTTTTTTTTCTCTTTATTCGTATATTGACCTGGGATATACAGTACAGCATAGATATATATTGAATGTAGCTAGAATGGGATTGTTTGCCCTGATACTTTCTTAATCTTGTTGTGTTAGACTTTCGGACTTGCATAGGATAGTTGTCCCTTATTATTCTCATTGACTTGCTATATAAGATTTGGAATCTTAGGTGTAGTTTCCATTCTATTTATATACAGTATATATCTATTTTATCTTTGGAGCTCAATTGCCAGTAACCTATTGAGTACCATTCATTTGGTACTCATTCTACATTTCTGCAACCTGCTGATCATAGCACGGCTTATCAATGTTGACCTGTGCCTCGTGCGGAGAAGCCATGGTTCAGAGACTTATAGTGAGCTCCTGATATTTGGAGAATTACTTCACTATTTTTTTTTACATTCGGCTAGACTCTATGTTGTATTCAGAAGTGTAATTCCGTTGTTTTTTCACTTTTATACCCTTGTGATATTAGAAGTTCCCGTACTGATACCACCAGGTTTTGACGTTATATTATTTCTTGATCTTTATTTCATTCTTTCTACATTCTTTTCCTTAAAATATTGAGAAGTCTGTTACTAGCCGTTGCGGACTTTGGGTTGGCTTGCCTACTAGTGGGTTATAGTAGGCTCCTTCATGACCTGAGAAATTAGGCCATGATATTTGATCTTTCCTGTAGTTTCCCCCTAAGTCATTTATGACTTGATGAAGCTGTCAGTTCAGTTATTGAGCAATTTATTTTTGTAGAGCCAATTCCCTATTTTTAACTCTTTGCTGGTAAGAATTGGCTATCAGGTGAAAACTTTAGTAAAATAACCTCGTATGCCAATTCTAACAGTTCCAATCACTCCACAATATTTAGATTGGGAGGATCTTTGGTTTAGTCCTAAGGCTTCCGAATTCATTTGAGTTATTGGCCAGAATTTTATGAAATTGACTTATGAGTGTGGGGCCAACTTTTCATAGAAAGAAACTCAGAACAAAATTTTAAATGTTTTATTTAGTCTGAAATATCAAATTTTATCGGGTATCATAGTTCGTTTGCATTCATGCAACTTTGAAGGAATCTCAAGAGGTTGGCAGAAACATGAAAACTGTCCAACTATTTAACTAATGGACTCAACCGGTGAATCCGCTAAAGCAACCCTTTGGACACTTTAGTGAAGGTCCCTTATGAAGCTAGCAGGTCACATAAGCACCAGGATTTTCCAGTTGAGGTCCTCTTAAGTGGAGCTTTGATTAGTTTTGTGGAAAGGACAGGTTTGGTGAGTACCACTTTAGTGGTAACCGCTTAGGCGGTCAAGTGACCTCTTAGGCGGCACCTGGAGGCCATTTAATGCCCCATTGGCCCAATTTTCTCTCATTTTTCAAACAAGTCTCATGAGTGAAAACCCTAGAGAGTGTGGAAAATCAGGAGAAACATAATTAGGTGACTTTTGGGTGATTGTAAGGTTAGATTTCTCATGCGTTCACCAAAATCTTGGAAAGTTTTCATTAAATTAATAGTTAGTTTCTCATTTATTTCTCAAAATTCCTAGTCTCTTAGTGGGTTGATTTTCTCATCATCTGAGCTTGGAAGTTACCCATTCTGGAGGGTAAATACTCCTTGAGCATTGAGAGACGTGTTGTTAGTTTTGAAAGTATAATTTCATAAGTGGGCCCCATATAAGATTGTAGCTTGATTTTGGAGCCATGGCCTAAAAATACAAATGGGTACTGTGTTCTCATATTGATAAATTTACTACTATTTTGATAGCATGGCATCGTGATATACTTCTCAAAAGGGCAAATCAATGATTAACGGATTTCACTGGACTTTCTTCGGCATCCAGGTAGACTAGGTTTAACTTTCTTATTGATTAGGCTAAATTATAGTATATTTATGATATTGTGCTAGATGTGGCTTGGGTATTAGGACTTGGAGTTGCATTTAGTATGAATTGATTAATTAACTGATTTAGAGACTGTAATTAAGTGTCATGACTTAATTATTCATTCTCTAGGTAGAGTTTCTATGTTAGAGCTAAAATGTGGCTTATTTAATATCTATTAGTGAAATTAGATTCCTTTACCTAGTTAGAAGTAGAACTTACCTTAGATTGGATCTCGGGGATTAGAAGTCCTCCGGCCCATCTTATGGAAAGATTTCTACTAGTTTCTTGTATATTTAATGTGCCTTGCGCATTACTTTAATTATGTCCTTTACTCGAAAAAGTTTAGATATATGGCACTTTGATCATAGTTTGTACTTGGGAGGTAATACTAGTTCCGGTTTGAGTCCACCTATTTATGATATTGAGTTTCAATCAAGTTTGATAATTTATGATATTGAGTTCTAGTTCAAGTCCGACAATTTATGATATTGAGTTCTTATTCAAGTCCGACAAATAATTATATGAGTTTCGATTTAAGTCCGACATTAAGAGATTATTTCTGATAGTTATGGAACCAATTTGAGTTAGGTGTTTATGCTATGGAAGAATCCATAATAATGATTTTAAGATACGTCTTATGAGCATAATTAAGGTTACTATTTCTCTTTGGTTGCACCCTCTGGGCTTATGGGGCCCGCATTTAGTTATTTACTTTATTACACTTCCTGGCTTATGTGGGCCAGTTTGTAGATGTAGTTTACTATTTATTATTATTATTATGATCATCATCATCATCATCATTCTGATTATTTATTTGCAGCGTTGGAGCATTATTGTAGGTTTGCCCTCTTACTTTGAATTTGCTTATTCATCCCGTATTTTTATTATATTTAATTATGATTTTACTCAGTCGGCCGATGATACCTACTGAGTACCTTTGGCTTTGGTAGTCATACTACACTTCTGTATTTTTTTAGTGTAGATCAGAGTATTAGTTGTCGCCGAAGTTCATATGGTCAGAGTTTGGAGACAGGGTAAGCTCCTAGACATGGAGCTGACAATTTTCTCTTTCTTCTGCTTTTGCTAGTCTTTTATTTTTGAGACTGATGTACACTTAATTATCATAGTACTCATATTCTTTGTATTAGTATCTCTCATATCAACACTGCTAGGTTGTGGGATATTATTATTATTTCTCTAATTTACCTTTTGTTGTATTATTATTATTCCATGATTTATTGGTTTTAATCCTATACTTGCATATCTCTGACATTCATGCCATTTTCTACCAATTAACCCATTACTTATAGTTTTGGGTTATGATTTTGGCTTACCTACTAAAGGGGGTAAAGTAGGTGCAATCATGACTGGTAAATTGGATAGTGACAAATTAGTATTAGAGCACTAGGTTCACCAGTATTGTTGGTATAAGAACATATGTTTAATAGTGTCATGTGGATCGGAATGATGTCATTTGTTTCATATCTTTGGGAGGATATAGGACATTCTTAGGATATCTTAACTTCCTTTACTTATTTTGTGCTAAGAGTCGATGTTGGTCTCTAAAGACTCTTTTAATTTTACTCTTTCGTAGATGGATAGGACATATGTTATTACGACACGATACAAGGACCCTGAGTTTGCTACTAGGGATCTTTCTAGGGCATGTGGACGGCCTTGTGGTCACGTATAACCAAGATATGTAGGCCCAACCAGAGACTAAGATAGGAGACCTTTCCCAGATCCTATTCTTGCTCCCACACTAGAGATTCCTCCACCCCATCCAGTAATGGGCTAGGGACTATCCCAGGCTCCATTAGGGTTTATTTCTTCATTATTGCTAAGGGATGCATTAGTTTAGATCTTGGGTTTAGTTGGTGGATCATTATTTGATGGTTCCTAGTATACGGATAAGAGTGCTAAAGAGGCAAGGGTACAACCTATAGTTGTGGCTCCTAGAGTTTAGATTCCTCCAGCACTGGTAGTTGGTCAGCCAGTTGTTGCAACCAATAGTTGTGGCTCTCAGAGTTGAGATTCCTCCAGCACTAGTAGTTACTAAGCCGATAGTTGCCTAACCTACTATGTCTGTTGAGAAGCAGAAGATGTTGGGTAGGTTTTTGATATTCACTTTGTCTATATTTTTGGTCCACCGACCGAGAATGCTTATGAGTTCTTGATTGCTTGTAAGGATAGGCTCTGTAATTTGGTCCTAGTTGAGACTCGTTGTGTGGACTATACTACTTACCAGCTGTATTTGGCATGTTGTCATTGGTGTAGAGGTTATTTTGATTCAAGGTTAGATGGATCTCCTTAGTGACATGGACTCAGTTTTTCTAGTTCTTAGAGAAATATATTCCCCATAATATTAGGGATTAGTTTTTAAGATTGGAGTAGGGCTCCATGACTGTTGCAGAGTATGATGTTCGATTTCATGAGTTGGACAAGCATGCAACATCTATTATACTGATCGAGTATAAGTTAGTTTGATGTTTAATTTGGGGATTAAGTGTAACACCCCGATTTGCTGAACCGGAATGCTATACAGTGCTCATGACCCCGAGGGACCACAAGCTAACCCATGACTGATATCTATACCTGTATACTGCAAATCATGATATAATAATGCGGAATACATAGAACTGTAAGGCCATAAGGATCAACTGAATACAATCATGTGAGTGAAAATACCCAAAAAAACTCAATGTGAACGTAAATCTGAACATAAATCTGAAAGCCTCTAAACTATCTGAATAAGGATTTGAAGGAACATGTCTCTAACTAACTCTCTAAAACTGAACTGAAGGAATAAATAAATAAATAAATAAATAAATAAAATCATATTGTCCTTGAATCAATGAGGACTCACTCTGTCTCTACGACTGGAATGCTACCGCTACTGCTGGGCTGGAGCTCGTGTCTCGGAACCTATGGTGTAACATGAAAAGAAAGAACCATAGCGCAAATGTGTCAGTACAACTGGAGTACTGAGTATACAAGGAAGGTATGCTGAACATAAAGGGTTTCATGCATGAACAACACTGACTAACTAATATGAACGTGGGAGTGAAAAAACACATATATAGAAACTGGGACCATAAATATATGATAGCATGACCTGTAAGCTAATAAATGGTTTACTGATAACTGTCATGACTGATATGGAAACTAATAACATGGATGATTGTATCTGACAATCCTGTATATACTGAAATCTGAAGAACGCCCTGAGTTTTTTTACTGAGACTGATACTGAAACTATGGGAAGTAGTGTTTAACCGACATGCCCCATGTATGTTGTTATGGCTAAGCTGGGGTCCAATCTCTGCCCCGATGTGAGGGGTGTCAATACCATGCCACGGTTAAGGACAGCCTGTTAGTGACCCTTATCTGGCGGGTACTCAATGAGAACGGTGGGAACCCTAAACTGACGGGTTAAGCCACTTCATCAACTCTAATCTGACAGGTTAAGATATCTCAACCTACGCTGGCTACGAAGTTCTGGAACCCAAGGATGATTACTAAGAATCACACCCTAAACTGGCGAGTGAGTTCCCATCGTCTATGGAATCATAGCTTGAGTTCGGATATCGTGAAACATGACATGGATCTAGGCACACAGCTATAGTTTTTGGGTACAAGTACCCCCAAGACTCAATGGAAAGAAACCGACACACATGACTGACTTGATCATAAGAGTAGAGTCCATAATTTATAATATCATAAGTAGGGATCTCATACTAAGCATGGTTATCAACAATGTATTGCATGGAAAGGATTTCATATCACATGGAAGTACTTGCACAATCTTAATATCATGTTCATTGCATAATCATATTGGCAACACTTACCAATAGCATGGAAGTTCATGTGGATTGCATGGTTATCATACATCTTGTTCATAAGTAGGATTTGCAAGTAAACATAGCATAATCTTATAAGAATAGTTCATGAGTATTCCAACAACATTTACAAAGCACATTATCAACATAGAAGACATTAGAACGTAAAGGCATATCATGAATCCTTCACTTAGTCACAATTTAGCTATATTACATGATTTCTAGTTTCTTAGGCATTTTATCAAACACCTTACATGCACATCTTAAGCATAGGTGAAATCATCAAATTATACATCATGAACAACCAAATTTACATGTTTCCAACTCATATGATATCATGAAATTCAAAAAAACATATAAAGATTCCATCTTGGGAATCACCCAATATCAACAACATGATCATCAACACCCAACAATATAGAAATCATACTTTATAATGAAAAAGAGGGTTTTTGAGCTTTATGGATGAAAGGGATCCATAAACCAACTCACGCATACCTTAGAAGGAAGATTCTTGAAGATTGACGAAGAAATTTCCTTGAAATCGGATCTTCAAGCTTAGTGACGCAACCCTAGTTGTTTTTCTCTTTTAGTGCTCTTGGATGATGAGCTTTGAGATGATAATAGGGTTGTAATATGTTTAGAAGCTATATATTTCGTAGGGTTAAGTTTAGGGACGTGTAAGGAGTGTTAAAAGACTTAATTACCCTTAAAATAACTCAAAATGGAGTATTTTTGGCACCTGGAACTGACTTAGGCGGCACCCAAGTGATTGCCTAAGCTAGGTTTGGCGGCGCCTAACCAATCGCCTATGTTTGGTTGGGCGGTGCCTAACCAATCGCCTATCCTTACTGTCTCTCATGAAAATAGGCATAACTTTTCGCTCAGGTATTGGATTAAGGCGAAATTGATATCGTTGGAAAGATAATTTGATACTCTACAATTTGTGGGTCTAAATCAGCCAAAATACCACTTTAACATCGAGTTATACTCATTCAAAGATGACCTTTCAAAATCGAACACTAAAACTTGATGGATTCAAAAACTCTTAGCTTGTATTACCTTAAGTGACTCATATGAACATGCTTAATGCATCATAACCTATCCTATCACTAGGATATTCATTGTAAGTCATGTACTCAAGTATGAATCACAGGATAGGAGATTTAATACATAGGAATACTTATTCACTTCTTAGCTTAGAAACATGCGGGGTATTACAATATCTCCCACTTGGGAACATTCATCCTTGAATGAGAATTTACTGAGAAGGGGTACAAGATAATAGAAACTGAACTGAATATAAAGAACTAAAACTTGATCTCATGACTGACGTGCTAAACATACTGAACTCGTGCATATCTAATGCACGGATAACTGACACATAAATGCATGACTGAGTATGAAATGGTTAATAGGTACTAAGTTTATACTGGAAACATGAACGTGAAACTGAATAAGATTAAGGAAAACTGTTACCTTGAGCTTGATCTGAATTGGCGAGGAAGAGGTGAGGATACTTGGTACGCATATCTGCTTCTTCTTCCCAAGTAGCTCCCTCATGAGACGGATTTCAGAAAAGAACCTTGACTAGGGGGACTTCTTTGTTCCTCAATCTACGAGTCTGATAATCTAAGATTTTGACTGGAATCTCTTTATAAGAGAGGTTGTTCTGAATGTCGATGCTCTGAATAGGGACAACAACTACTGGTTCACCTATGTACTTCTTTATCAAAGAGACATGGAAGACTGGATGGACTGAGGCTAGATCTGAAGGCATCTCAAGCTCATAAGCTACCTTGCTGAAGCAACAAAGAATTCTGAAGGGACCGACATACCGGGGAATAAGTTCCCTTTTCTTTCCGAACCTCTTCACTCTCTTTATAGGAGAGATCTTAAGATAGACATAGTTATTGACCTTGAACACGAGATCCTTTCTACGAACATCTGCATAGGACTTCTGTCGGCTCTGAGCAGCCCGGAGTTTCTCTCTGATCAACTGAACTTTCTCTAAGGCGTCGAATACTAAGTCAGGACCTATGATTGAGGCCTCACTAACTTCGAACCAACTAATCAGAGATATACATCTCCTACCATAGAGAGCTTTAAATGGAGCTATCTGAATACTAGAATGATAGTTATTGTTTTATACAAACTCAATCAAAGTCAAGTGGTCATCCCAAATTCCCTTGAAGTCAATTGCACACACCCTTAGGATATATTCAAGAGTCTGAATGGTCCCCTCTACTTGACTATCTGTCTGAGGATGAAATGTTGTGCTGAGATAGACTTGGGTACCGAGACCCTTTTGGAATGCTTTCCAAATGTGAGAAGTGAATTGGGTACCTCTGTCTAAGATAATAGATAGTGGAACACCGTGTAACCTGACTAACTCCCTAATATAGAGTTTGGCATAATCCTCGGCAGAATAAGAAGTACGAATAGGAAGGAAATGAGCTGACTTGGTCATTCTATCTTTAATGACCCAGACTGAATTATGCTGATGACGAGTTCTAGGCAAACCAATCACAAAGTCCATGTGAACTTCTTCCCACTTCCAAGTATGAATGCTAAACTCTTGCATGGAACTACTAGGTTTCTGATGCTCTATCTTAACCTACTGACATGTAGAGCACTTAGCCACAAACTCTGCAGTATCTCTCTTCATCCCACTCCACCAATAGATCTCCCGCATATCGCGGTACATCTTAGTGGCCCGTGAATGAATAGAGTACCGCGCACCATGCGCTTTTGCAAGTATTCGCTTCCTCAATTCATCTACACCTGGAACACATAGACGCCCCCTTGGGAGAAAACCATGACTTTCTGATTCTGAACTGACTCTTTGAGCTTGACAAGGCTAGGATCCCTTTCTTGTGTCTCTTTCACCTCAGAAACTAGAGATGACTCTGAACAACTATAAATACATACACCACCCTCTGCAGAATTAACTAAGCGAACACCTAGTCTGGCAAGTTGATGGAAATCCTGAGCCATCTTTTTCTTACTATCCTCAATGTGAGAAATACTACCCATGGAGAGTCAACTGAGAGCGTCGGCCACAACATTGGCCTTGCCCGAATGATAAAGAACACTCATGTCATAATCCTTTAAGAGATATAACCACCTTCTCTGGCAAAGATTGAGATCTTTCTAGGAAAAGACATACTGGAGGCTTTTATGGTCTGTGAAGACATCTACATGAACTCCATAGATATAATACCTCCAAATCTTCAAGGAAAACACTACCGCTGCTAACTCAAGATAATGAGTAGGATAATTCTTCTCATGTAGCTTTAACTTTCTAGAGGCGTAGGCTATGACCTTACCATGCTGCATGAGGACACAACCTAAACCCACTCTGGATGTATCACAATAGACCACAAAATCATCTGAACCATCTGGAATAGCTAGAACTGGAGTGGAGGTGAGTCGAGTCTTCAACTCTTAAAAGCTGTTCTCGTATGAATCTGACCACTGAAACTTAATCATCTTCTGAGTAAATCTGGACATGGGAGATGCAATAGAAGAAAATCCCTCGACAAACTATCTGTAATAGCTAGCCAAACCCAAGAAACTCCTAATATCTGATGGAGATATAGGTCTGGGCCAGTTTCTTACTGCCTCGATTTTCTAAGGATCTACTCTAATGCCATCACCGGAAATAATATGGCCAAGGAATGCTACTACTCTTAGCCAAAATTCACACTTGCTGAACTTAGCGAATAACTGGTGACCCCTGATAGTCTGAAGAATAATCCTAAGATAGTCTGCATGATCACGCTCTGTACGAGAATATATCATAATATCATCTATAAATACTATGACATACATGTCTAAGTACTACTTGAACACACGGTTCATAAAATCCATAAAAGTTGTAGGGGCATTGGTAAGACCAAATGACATGACTAAAAATTCAAAGTGACCATACTGAGTACGGAAAGCAGTCTTTGAAATGTCATATTCTCTAACTCTAAGCTGATGATAGTCTGATCTGAGGTCTATCTTAGAGAAGTAACTGGCACCCTGAAGTTGGTCGAATAGATCATCAATCCTGGGAAGAGGATATCTGTTTTTAACCATAACCTTGTTGAGTTGACGGTAATCAATACACATCCTGAGAGAATCGTCTT
The DNA here is from genome assembly GCA_030864225.1 of Capsicum baccatum var. pendulum. Lineage (NCBI taxonomy): Eukaryota > Viridiplantae > Streptophyta > Magnoliopsida > Solanales > Solanaceae > Capsicum > Capsicum baccatum. Next base: position 172,319,969 of record CM061560.1, read on the forward strand.
TCTTGCGCACGAATAATACTGGAGCACCCCATGCGGAAATGCTGGGTCTGATGAATCCCTTATCTAAGAGATCCTTCAACTGATCTTTCAGTTCTGCTGGTGCCATTTTGTATGGCGTAATAGAAATAGGTTGAGTATCCGAAAGAATGTCTAAGTCGAAGTCTATTTCCCTTTCGGGGGAAATGCCTGGAAGATCTTTGGGAAAGACATCTAAGTATTCATTAACAAAAGGGACTGTTTCAAGAATGGGAGATTCAGAACTAGACTCTTTAACATGCACGAGATGATACACACATCCCTTAGAAATCATTTTCCTTGCCTGAAGGTAGGAAACAAGTTGACCCCTGAACGCTGAAATGCTACTCTTCCACTCTAGGATGGGCTCATTCGGGAACTAAAACTGAACTATCCTGTAACTGGTAGGTGGATAACTCAGCACTCTCAATAGAAGTAACACCCATGATGTCAATGACCTTCTGGACTTGGTCAATGAACTCCTGAGGGTCCTCATCAGAGTTAGGCCTATGGAAAGATGGAGGGTTTATTCAGGTGAAGTACCGAACCCTATCTGCTTTGGGATTGGCCAATAGATTGTCCAGAATGACTAATGGCCATTTAGTCTATGCAGCCATGGCTGAGCAAGTGTGGTAAATGTGGCTCTAAACTCCGCATGGGAAACATATTAGCTCAAAGGATCTTCAGGCTGAGGAGCTGGCTGGTTTCTTCTCTTTGGGGCAATGGTCTGGAATAAGAGAGATTGGATTAGACTGAGAGTCTAACTTATGATTATGCTCACTAGCATGACATGAATAATGAAGAAAGGGGACTATTCCTAAAACATCTTATAGCCTCCCGCACATAAATGTGGCGCACAACACACCCATGTACAAGACTCTACTAGATGTGGCTTTTAGACTTCCTAGGACTCTATTGAACCTTAGGCTCTGATACCAAGTTTGTAACACCCCAATTCGCTAAATCGGAATGTTACACGGTGCTCATGACCCCGAGGGACCACAAGCTAACACATGACTCATATCTATACCTGTATACTGCAAATCATGAAATAATAATGCAGAATACATAGAACTATATGGCCATAAGGTTCAACTGAATACAATCATATAAGTGAAAATACCCAAAACAACTCAATATGAACATGAATCTGAATATAAATCTAAAAGCCTCTAAACTATCTTAATAAGGAGTTAAATGAACATGTCTCTAACTAACTCCGTAAAACTAAACTGGAGAAATAAATAAATGAATCAAATTATATTATCCTCGAATTAATGAGGACTCACTGTGTCTCAGCGACTGGAATACTACTGTTATTGCTATGCTGGAGATCGTGTCTCGGAACCTATGGTGTAGCATGAAAAGAAAGCACCATAGTGCAAATACATCAGTACAACTGGAGTATTGAGTATACGAGGAAGGTAGGTTGAATATAAAGGGTTTCATGCATGAACAACATTGACTAACTAATATAAACGTGGGAGTGCAAACACACATATATAGAAACTGGGACCATAAATACTTGATATCATGACTTATAAGCTAATACATGTTATACTGATAACTGTCATGACTAATACTAAAACTGATAACATGGATGACTATATCTAACAGTCCTGTATATACTGAAATCTGAAGAACACCCTGAGTTCTTTTACTGAGACTGATACTGAAACTGTGGGAAGTAGCGTTTAACCGACATGCCCTATGTATGCCATTATGGCTAAGCTGGGGTCCAATATTTTCCCTAACTGGAGGGGTGTCAATACTGTGCCACGGGTAAGGACAGTCTGTGAGTCACCCTTTTTTGGCGGGTACTCAATGAGAACGGTGGGAACCCTAAACTGATGGGTTAAGACACCTCATCAACCCTAATCTGACGGTTTAAGATGTCTCAACCTACGCTGGCTACGTAGTTCTGGAACACAAGGATGACTACTAAGAATCACACCCTGAACTGGCGGGTGAGTTTCCATCCTTGGGATCACTCGGTGATAACCTCTACTCCCATCTGGAAGGACTAGACATGAATAATTGACTTTGCATGACTTAAATCTTACTGAATTTTGTTAACTGGCAGAATGTTACTGATATCTGACAATTGACGATGATCATGTGGTTTTCCTGAGTCACATGACAGACTGAAGTCTATGGAATCATATCTTGAGTTCGGATATCATGAAACATGACATAGATCTAGGCACACAACTATAGGTCTCAGGTACAAGTACCCCTAGGACTCGATGGAAGAAAACTGACACACATGACTGACTTGATCATAAAAGTAGAGCCCATAATTTATAATATCATAAGTAGGGATCTCATACTAAGCATGGTTATCAACAATGTATTGCATGGAAAGGATTTCATATCACATGGAAGTACTTGCACAATCTTAATATCATGTTTATTGCATAATCATATTGGCAACACATACCAATAGTGTGGAAGTTCATGTGGATTGCATGGTTATCATACATCTTGTTCATAAGTAGGATTTGCAAGTAAACATAGAATAATCTTATAAGAATAGTTCATAAGTATTCCAACAATATTTACAAGGCACATTATCAACATAGAAGTCATTGGAACGTAAGGGAATATCATGAATCCTTCACTTAGTCACAATTTAGCTATATTGCATGATTTCTAGTTTCTTAGGCATTTTATCAAACACCTTACATACATATCTTATGTATAGGTGAAATCATCAAATTACACATCATGAACAACCAAATTTATATGTTTCCAACTCATATGATATCATGAAATTCAAAAAAATATATAAAGATTCCATCTTGGGAATCACCCAATATCAACAACATGATCAGCAACACCCAACAATATAGAAATCATACTTTATAATGAAAAAGAGGGTTTTTGAGCTTTATGGATGAAAGGGATCCATAAACCAACTCACGCATACCTTAGAAGGAAGATTCTTGAAGATTGACGAAGAAATTTCCTTGAAATCGGATCTTCAAGCTTAGTGACGCAACCCTAGTTGTTTTTCTCTTTTAGTGCTCTTGGATGATGAGCTTTGACATGATAATAGGGTTGTAATATGTTTAGAAGCTATATATTTCGTAGGGTTAAGTTTAGGGACGTGTAAGGAGTGTTAAAAGACTTAATTAACCATAAAATAACTCAAAACAGAGTATTTTTAGCACCTGGAACTGACTTAGGCGGTGCCCCAGTTATTGCCTAAGCTAGGTTGGGCGGCTCCTAACCAATCGCCTATGTTTGGTTGGGCGGCGCCTAACCAATTGCCTATCTTTACTGTCTCTCATGAAAATGGGCATAACTTTTCGCTCAAGTTAAAAGATGACCCTTGCAAAATTGAACACTAAAACTTGATGGATTCAAAAACTTTAAGCTTGTATTACCTTAAGTGACTCATATGAAAATGATTAATGCATCATAATCTATCCTATCACTAGAATATTCATTGTAAGTCATGTACTCAAGTATGAATCACAAGATAGGAGATTTCATACGTAGGAATACTTATTCACTTCCTAGCTTAGAAACATGTGGGGTATTACATTAAGACATTCTCTTTACATGTATACACAGAGTTTGGTTGTTGTTTATAGGTCTTTTATTAAGGTTTCTGATCATACCCAAGTTATAGAGGAGATACATCTCGATATCCCAAGAGGGCAGCGATAAGATGTCATGTTATTAAGGTAATTTTAATCGGAGTAGAGTGGCTCGCAATTTAGAAGCAGTAGTTTCTCATGGTAGGTACCCTTCATGCCATCTTTATCAGCATCAAGGTCAGTTTAGTAGGCTCGTTCATATCATCATTCAGATTACTGACAGAGGTTAGTCTAGCTTTAATGATTATCTTGGATAGAGTGGTAGCTTAGCCTTTGAGAGGTTCATCTTCTTAGTAATTTAGTCGAGGCAACTATTTTGGGTCAATCAGATCTTCTAGTTTCAATGCAATGCCTGGGGCATGTTACAATTGTGGTTCCTTTATCTATTTATCAAAAGAGTATCCTAGTTGTAAACCGATGGTTCTTATAACTGATAGTATTTCACCAATTAGGGTAGTACCTCCCCAGCTAGAAGTGGTAAGCATAGTCGTTGGGGTGGTTCCCTCAGTGCGCACTGAGGTCCTCAGGAAAGTAAGATAGGTGATTAATCAGGAGCCTAGCCAGTTAGCGGGCATGGTCATTTATATGTTGTGTATGGTAGGATGGAGGCAGAGTCATTGAATGTTGTTATTACAGGTGTGATCTCAGTGTACCATCAGTCGATCTTTGCTCTTTCGAGATCTACTTATTCTTATGTATTTGTTTAGTATGCCTCACAGTTATATTTATCTTGTAATTATTTATCTATGTCATTATGTGTATCTATTATTGTGGGTGATTCTTTAATAGTATATCAAGTTTATAAATCGAGTTGGCCTTATTATATTAGACATAGTGGATTTTGATGTGATTTTAAGCATAGACTGTTATCCTACTATTATGCGATCTTGGATTATCTTGCCAAGACCGTTACTTTAGACATGCCTAGCATACCTCAAATTGTGTGGCAGAGATCTTTCACCCATAATCCAATGAGGATTATTTCTTATATTCAGTCTAGGAGACTTATATCTTGGGGTTGTGAGTCTTATCTGGCTTATATTTATAGTGTTAGTATAGAGAGATCGTCGCTTGACTCTTTTCCCATAGTTCATAAGTTTCCTGATATTTTTCTTATCAATTTACCTGGTCTTCCTCCTGAGCATGATATTGATTTTATTATTGATCTTGAGCTGGGTACCTAGCCTATTTCTGTTGGTCCTTACTGTATGGCTTTTACCAAACTTAAGGAGCTGAGTTCTCAACTTCAGGATCTTCTGGGCAAGGGTTTTACTTGATCGAGTATGTCTCTTTATAATGCTCTTGTCTTGTTCATTAAGAAGAAAGATGGTTCATTATGTATGTGTATCGACTACAAGCAGCTTAATAAAGTGACATTGAAGAACAAGTACCATATGCCTCATATTAGTAATTTTTTTGACCAGCTTCAGGGAACAGTGGTGTTTTCTAAGATAAACTTGAGGTTTATTTACTATTAGTTGAGGAATTGGGCTGAGACATCCTTCAGGACTTGTTATGGTCATTATGAGTTCCTAGTGATTTCTTTTGATTTGACCAAGGCCTAAGCTGCATTCATGGATTTGATAAACCACATGTTCAGCCCTAATTTGGATTCCTTCATAATTGTGTTCATCAACGATATCTTTGAGTTATCGAGAAGTGGAGAGAAGCATATGGAACATTTGGAGATTTTGCTTCAGACTTGGAGAAATCATAGGCTTTTTGTCAAATTCAAAATGTGTAAGTTTTGGCTCGAGTTGGTGATATTCCTAGGACATGTGATATCTAAGGAGGGAGTTATGGTAGACCTAGCAAAGATTAAGGTTATTAGTGATTGGTCTAACATCTCTATATGAGTTTCACAGCTTTATTTGTTTGGTTGGTTATTATAGGTGGTTTGTTGAGATTTTTGTTACAATTGCAGCGCCAATAAGCAGATTGACTTAAAAAAGGTTACCTTTCAGTTGTTTGAGGAGTATGAGTTGATCTTTTGAAAGCTCTAGGATTTACTCACTCATCTCCTATTTTGGCTCTTCCCATTGATGGTGAGGGATTCACTATATATTATGATGCTTCGGGTGTTGGTTTGGGTTGTGTTTTGATGGATCAGATGGAGTTATTACTTATGTATCAAGGCAGCTGAAGGTGCATGAGCGCAACTACCCAACTTATGGTTTAGAGTTGGTGACAATAGTTCTTGCACTTAATATTTTGAGGCATTATCAATATGGCGTGCATTGTGAGATCTACACCAATCATCGTAGTCTTCAGCATCTTATAACCTAGAGAGAGTTTAATTATAGGTAGAGTAGATAGATAGAGTTTCTTAAGGATTATGACCTCTCTATTTTATATCATTATGGCAAAGTGAACGTGGTAGCAGTTGCCTTATATCGAAAAGCAGTAAGAATAGGTAGTTTGGCTTATATCAAGGATTCTGAGAGATCATTGACATGAGACATATAGTCCTTGTCTAACTCGATGGTGCGGTTTGATATTTCAAACCCTAGGAGGACTTTTGCTAGTGTTGAGGCAGGACCTACCTTAGGTAAGAGGATTTAATGTCATCCGTTTGAGGCTATGAGACTTTGCATCATTTGTGATCAGGTGTAGAGTGGTGAGTCCAAGAGTACTACCATACATTCTTAGGGTATTTTGAGATTTAATGAACACATTTGTGTTTTGAGGGTTGGTGACTTGATTCAATCGATTTTGAGTAAGGCTCACAACTCCAAATATGTTATTCATCCTAGTATAGGCAATATGTATAGGAATTTGAGGAAACATTATTGGTGGAACGATATGAAGAAAGATGTAGTGGACTTTGTAGCTCATTGCCTTTGTTGTCAGCAAGTGAAAGATGAGCATCAGAGGCCTAGTGGCTTGATTTAGAGATAGCCAATTCCCGAGTAGAAGTGGCAATGGATCACCATGGACTTTGTTAGTGGGTTTCCTCGCACCTCCCATGGTTCTGATGGTATTTAGGTTATCATAGATTAGTTGATCAAATTAGCACACTTCATTCCTATTTAAATGTCCTTCAGTATGAGGGGTTGGCTCGTAAAAATGTTTATGAGATAGTTTGTCTACATAGAGTGCCTATAACTATTAGTTTAGATGGAGGATCAATGTTTACTTCTAGCTTCTGGAGAGATTTGTAAAGGGCAGTTAAGTACTTAGGTGGATCTTAGCACAACTTTCCCCCCTCAGATTGAAGGACAGTTGTAGCGGATTATTCAGGTTTTTGAGGATACGCTCCGAGCCTGTGTTATGGATATTGAGGTAAGTAGGAGTAACACTTGGCTTTAGCAAGTTTGCATATAGTAATAGCTGTCACTCAAGTATTAAGATGGTCTTATTTGAGGCTTTATATGGTTGGCATTATCATTCTTTAATTGGTTGGTTTGATACCTCCGATATTAGACCCCGTGGTACTGACTTGCTTCAGGAGTCATCGGATAGAGTCAGGGTGATTCAGGAAAGGCTAAGAATATCATAGAGTAGGTAGAAGGCTTATGCAAATCGTAGACTTCATGCCTTAAGATTTTGAGTTGTAGACAGAGTATTGCTTTAAGCCTATGAAGGTTATAGTGAGGTTCGGGAAGAAAGGCAAGTTCATCCTAGATACATTGGACCATTTGACATCCTTCACGCTTTTGGAGAGGGGACATATGAGTTGGAATTATCCTCTAATTTCCTGTTGTTTACCTAATTTTCCATGTTTTTATGTCATAGCAAAACATTCCCATTGAGTCCCATATGCTTTAGTGAGACTTAGTTTAGTTGGTTGAGAGATTGACATTCGTGGAGGAGCCAGTGTTTATATTTACCAGGAATGTCAGGCGGTTGCGCTCAAGAGAGATTAAAATGGTTAAGGTCCAGTACAGATGCCACCTAATAGAATAGGCTATTTGGGAGATCAAGAGTGAGATGTGGCCCCAGTATCCTCACCTATTTGAGACTTCAGGTACACCCTAACCCTTTAATTTTGTAGATGAAAGTTCTTTTAGTAGTGGATATTGTAATGACCCTCTAGGTTATTTTTTGCATTTCTACTTATTTTTGTCATTTAAAGCTTTTCTACAGATGCCCTAAGTCATTTATGACTTTCTGGAGCTGACAGTTCAATTATTGAGCAGTTTGTCTGGTTTATAGCGTCAATTCCCTGTTTTGAACTCTTTATTGGTAAAAATTATAAATTGGGCAAACATTTTAGTAAAATGACCTGGAATGATAATTTTGACAGTTCCAACAGCTTTGGAACATCGATTTTAGGCTGGGGACCTTTGGTTTGGGTCCTAAGGCTTTCGGACTCATTCGAGCTATTGGCTGAAATTTGATGAAAATGGTCCATGGGTATGGCGCCTACATTTTATCGAAATGACCTCAGATGGAAATTTTAACTGCACCATTGAGGCCAAAATGTCAAATTTAATAGGGTAGCATAATTTGTTTGCATTCATGGGATTCCAAATGAATCCTGAAGGGTCCATCAAGACTTGGAAAAATTATAAGTCTTCATCTAGTGCACTCAACTGGTGCATCCTCTAAAGCAGCCCTTCGGGCACTTTAGCGGAGGCTGCCTAAGCAGCTAGATGATACCTTAAGTGACCTGGCTTTGCCAATGGAGGTTCGCTAAAGCGGAGGCTACTTAAGCAGCTCCTCAACTGCTTTAGCGAAAGGGGCTGGTTTGGCGAGTACCGCTTAAGTGGTCAAGTGACCGCTTAGGCGACACCTGGAGGCCATTAAATGCCCCATTAGCTCGGTTTTCTCTTATTTTTCTCATAAATCTCAAGATTAAAAACCTTAAAGAGTGTGGAAAATTGGGAGAAACATTCATTATTCAATTTCCTCTCAAATTAAAGATCCCCTTTTCCAAGAACAAGAAACCCTAACTCTCAAATTCAAGAACAATCCGCAAGAACTCACCAAGAACCTCAGGAAATTCATCATCCCAGGTATGTTAGATGTTCATCCATGAATTCCTTTCATCCATGGAGTCCAAATAACCTATTTTAATTACTAAGTTATAATATTTTCAAGAGAGTTGATTTTAAATTATGATTTTATCCATGAACCTCCTTGTACTATTGATTTTATTCCATGTTACCATGAAATTATTGATATCATTCAATCCTTCATGTTTTTATATTATTGTTTATTGAATTAAATCATGATTTAAATTTATTATGTTGAATTCATGCTATTCCATAAGTTCCATGACATTCCTATGATTTTTTTAACCATGAACTACCAGTGTTTTATGGAATGCCTACAAGAGCGATTGATTAAATAAAAGCTTTCATGGTTTGTCCCCCAAGCTTTAGTGTCATTTTTCCATTGTTGTTTTTGTGTTCTGGGGGTATTGAATACCCGAAAACCATAGTTGTTATGTAGTCTAGTCTCAGTACATTATAGAATAGTCTTCAGAACATACTATTAGCATTATCAGAATAGTCAGATATCAGTTAGTTAAACTTAGAGCAGTCTAGTATTTCAGTGTCTTTTAGTTGGGAATAGGATTTAGCACCGAGCGAGTACAGGGATGGTGGCTTCCATGTCAGATAGTCAGAGTCGTTAGTAGCAGTCCCTATACTCCAGAACTACATAGCCCGCGTAAAATATGAGAAGTCACCAGTCAGATTAGGCTTGACTATCTCGCAGGGGTCACCCATCAATTCAGGCTTGGCACCCTTAGTCCTTTGGACATTATATCAGTTTAGTGGATCCACACATCCAGCGTTAGTACCCGTGGCACGGTATTAACACCCTTCCAACTAAGTTGCAGGTTAGACCCTGATTAGCTCAAATTGGGGAATATTGGTTAGATGATACCTCCCACAGTCTCAAATGCAATCTTACTTATAGTCCTAGTTCAGTTATGCAGTCTTAGAGTTGTTTAACCAAAGCATATAGATAACAATAGTTTGTTAGTATTTCAGTTTACAGATTTTACTCAGTCTATGTTATATGTTTTGTCATGCATCCCCAGTGTATACATATTTTCATGTATCTTCAGTATTTACAGACTGTCATGCATACTTGGTATTTACAGATTCTCCATATTTTCAGTATCTACAGATTCTATGTTCTCTACTCAGTACTCCATATTTTATATGCATATTCAACTAATTATTAGTTTTGTTCATGAAACCATGCATATCTGCCTACCTCATTTAGCATACTAGTACATTCAAAGTACTGATCGCATAGCTTTCTTTTGCACTGTGATGTATTATATCATAGTTTCTGACACTTAGTTCTCGGACCATGCTTTGACTTTACTTCTCAGTCTATCAGCAGTACAGTAGCAGTGGTGAGTCCTCATCATTTGAGGATAGATTATTTTACTTCATATCTCTATTTTAGTAGTTAGCAGAGTTAATTGGGGGCCTGTCCCATCAACTTATATTCAGTTAGTAAGTTTTAGAGGCTTTTCAGACAATAGAGTCTATTATTCAGTATTCAAATTTTCAGTTGACATGTTAGTTTATCAGTATTTAATCAAATTCAGTCAGTTTTTCTATAGATTCATATTTCAGTATTGATTCAGTGATAAAACCTTATGGCAATATCAGATGTTTTTCACAATTATGATATTATTATTCAGTGCTCACAACATGTACCAACTCATGGGTTAGCTTGTGGTCCCTCGGGACTGTAAGCACCGTGTGACACCCAGGGTATACTCTCGGGGAATTACAATGGTATATCTATTTTTATACAAAAAATCTTGTCTCAACAAAGTCATCAACTTCTCAAACGCAATCTTTCCCTATGGAAATGTTCATAAAAACCATCCTCTACTATCTGAAAGACCTCTAGACAAATTGTGCATCACATAATTATGAAAATAAAAATATATGTATGAAATACAACATATCCTTGTGCAAAGCATCTCGACTATTGTCGAAATTTCTCATTTTGAAACATTGAACAAAACTATGTTTGGTTATTCCAATTTTTGCCTACAGGAAATACTTCTCCCTCAATGTTAACGGTTTAGGATAAATAAAATTCTTAGTATTATCGGTACATTAAGACCGGTGATGAGAGAAAACTCAAAAATACTAAATCTACGCACAATTTCTTTGATATAAACATACAGTTCTTTCGAATTATCAGCTCCATCTCAACCATCAATAGACATTTTGGTATTTGACTTTGGAAGTTACATTGAGGCATATTGAGAAATACCTCAAAGAATAATTGGCAAAATATCTCAAGTATTTCTTCACCAAGATAATTTTTTATATAACCCCCCAAAATTTTGGTTGCATGAACTGACAATAAGATCAAAACTGAAACTTTAACCATGAACAGATCATATGATCAAAACTGAAACTTTAACCATGATGTAATACTCTAAAACTTAAATTAGTTAGCTTGAACTTCTTATAAATTGAGTAAATCATGCTAAATCATATATACACTATTCCACTTATAAACTTTTATGTCAAAATATCAAAACTTAGTTCATAAGATCAATTTCATGGATAAACATAAGTAGACATGAAATCTTGTGCTAAATAGAGTTTAAACTCATGAGGAAACATCATAATTTCAAAGCATAAGTAAAGTGGGTATGAACCCTAATCATTAAATCCTTAAATTCAAGTAAAATTAAAATTTTGGACACAAGAAAGGAAGATTATCCTTATTCAAAGCCCAGATACTTGAGATTATTGATTTCTTGAAAAGAACTTTGAATTTAGAGTTCTTGAGGTTGAATTCTTGAGGGAAACCCTTTGTTTTTGGTGTTCTTAGTAGTTTTGGGTTATGAGATGAGGAAACATATTTTAGTATAAATTATAGGACCATTTACGATGTAAATGACTAGTTTGACTTCGAAAAATAAAGAAAACAAATGAGATTTTGGCATCTTTGTGACCATGGACACAACACTCACTTATCGCGAAGCACAACTATCATGCCATACTCTTATTGCGGAGCATAGCAAGTGTGTGTGGACCCTTACTAATTTTGCAATACACTCGAGATTTTAAGCTCTATACCTCTCAAAAGATAGATCATTAATTTTGTTTTCCAATGCACAAGTTTTGCCTCAATTCGATATCGTGGCAAAAAGTTATGCAAATTTTTTCTCAAGTATCAGCCAGCTGCTAGAGTCTACGACTCACGTGATGACCCGTTATAATATATAATGAGTCGTTATGAGGAGTCATCGTCACAATAAAAAGGATCCTTATTTTTAGACCAGTGATAATGACCCCACCCTATGACTCGTCACCAGTGATAATAAGTCGTTAGGAGGGACTCATTATCACAACAGTGAATAGCCCTAAAACCCAGACTTAGACTATGACTTTACCTAATGACTTATGATCAATCATGATGAGTCATTAGGAGGGGAGTTTTAGTCATAGCAGAAAGGACCCAAGATCTCAGGAATTCAGGTTACGATTAAGACCATGACTCGTGACCAATCATAATGAGTCGTGAGGAGAGTTGTAACGATTGGAAGCAGAATTTTCTGCATGATTTCTTAAGGACTTATAAGACTTTTTCCACTCTTTTAAAAGTCAAACCCATGTCTTTTGGGTTACCCAAAAAGTGGTATAAGAGACCCAAAATTCATGATTAAGTCGTACTTGCACCTAGAGAAACCAAAAGGGGCGATTTTACTCTTCTCTCTAAGGCAACTAGGGTTCTTCAAGTTCAAGTTAAATTCCACGGAATTCTCCAAGAAATTTTCCTTCAGGTATGTGGGATTTCATCAATGGGTTACTTCCACCCACTGAGTTCCAAGAAACACCTTCACTTTTAAGTAAATTCCCTTTTTTTCTTGTATTGGGTTTTAGGTCAAATATGAGCTTGATTAACTCTCTCTTTCTGTTTGTTTTGTTTATGAACCATGATAATATGATTCCCCTGTAAAAATTTTGTCTCCATATGTTTGATAATTGCGAAAGTCCATATTATGATCAGTTATTGAAATATTGAGTATTATTCATGACTTTTCCTACCATGATTAGTATTAAATATTATCATGATCTGTCGCATTAGTCAGAACTGGTGGGTTATGAACACCCGATACTTAGGAACTCATGCATATGTCAGCTTACATGTTATTAAGAAGTTCATATTGTACATATATAGTTATTTTTAGAATACCGTGACTTTAGCAGTTATCAGTTCATGTTTCAATTTATACTTCAGTGTCATTCAGTTGGGAGCAATACTTAGCACCGAATGAATACAGGGATGACGACTTCCCTGTCAGTTAGTAGAGATCGTTAGTAGTCTCTGAGTTCTAGAATTGCGTTGCCACCGTAGGTTATAAGGGGTCATCTTTCAGTTTAGGCTTGACACCCTAGTCCTTTGGGATATCAGTTTAGTGGATCCACGCTAACCAATGTAGGTACCCTTTGCAAGGTACCTACACCCTTCCAACTGAGGTTACAAGTTGGACCTCGATTAGCTCAGATTAGAACATATCAGTTAAATGCTAGCTCCCATAGTTTTTAGTTCAGTATTCAGATTAAGTTCAGTCCAGGTTTGCTTGACCAAGTGTTCAGTATTCAGTCATTCAGTTATTCAAATACGCAACATATGGCTATACTTGGTCTTCCATTCGATTTTTATGTTCATACATTCATGTTCAGTATATATGTGTACCAACTTTCCATCTCATATACTTAGTCCGTTTAATGTACTGATCACATACTTCTTTGCGCTATATTGTCTCATAATTATGTTCGGAAGCTCAGTATCCGGGCCATTCTTAGGCATTCACATGCCACTCAGCTGCAACCTTGGTGAGTCCTCATTAGTAGAGGACTAGTTATCTTATCAACTATTCGTTTCAGTACTTTATTTTATTTCAGTTATTCTGAGTTAGTTGGGGACCTGTACCAACAGCACATCAGGTTTAGATGCTTTCAGACAGTCAGACAGTTTGTATATTTCTTTTCAATTTCATTGAGTATCTTCCAGACAGTGTTTATCTTGATGTTATCATTATTCCCTATTAATTTACTTCAGTTAACTTTCGCTTAGTATTTTGTTACATTCCTCCAATATTTATTTTTTATGCTAGGACATGGGTTAGCTTGGGTCACTTGTGACTCTAAGCACCGTATTACGACTAGGGGGTAGTCTCTGATTGTGATAAATTCCCTCACAAAAATACATATAACTTTTCATCCGGATATCAGATTAAGGCAATATTAAATGAATTGGAAATATGACTCAAATACCTTTCATTTGGTTGGTCTTGGGCTCCAAAATCCAATATATTCTAGAAGTTATACTCGTTTAAAGTTGATCTTTGTAGGATCGAATACTAAAACTCAAACGATAACAAATATTCTCAACTCAGCTTTGCTCGAAGTGTTTCCTATGACCATTTTCCACATTGCAAGCACTTTGCCCACTAGGTAAATGATCATGACACTTATCTATGGTTAAAATAATCATCTTTTAGCCTATAAACATAGACGGACGGCTAGAAGCTTAGCTAGGAGTTTGTGGGGGTGTTATAGCTGGTTAGATATGTATCAGAAAATTGAAGAGAGAAAGTGTAAGATAAAAAAATTTTAATTAGTTTTGAAAGTTGGGATTTTAAATAATACTAGTAACTTAAGGTGTAATTTTAAATAATTACTTAAAAAAAGTTTAATATAACATGACATACATGACATCCAACTAGGAGAAAAAAGTTCTTTTTTATTGTTTTAATAACTTTTGGATAATTTTCTAAAATCAATTTATTTTAAAAAGTTTTTTATGAACTATTCTTCAAAAACTTACTTTTGGAGAGAAAAGTTTGTGTTTGACCAATAAGTTCAAAAAATAATAATTAATATTTGATCAATCTTTTTAAAAATACTTTTACATGTATTTTTTTTAAAATGCTTTGTAAAGCATTTTTAGGAAAAAATATTTTTTTTTGTTATGAAAAACTGTTTTTTTTTTTTCAACTCACCAAAAACACTTATTTTCTTTTAAAAAATTGCTCAAACCCTTCATTTTTTAAAATTAGTACTTTGAAAAAAAAATAAAGCAATTTAAGAAAAAATAAATATGATCACACAAACTATAAATTGTATTTTATGAAAAATGGTAATAGCTGGATAATGTTGTTATCCCTAAAAAAAAAATTTTTTTTTACTAGACAATTTCAAAGATGATCGACCATTCCCGAAATTTGCCCCCAAAACAGATATATCTGCCTCTTAATTCAGCTAGAAGATTTTAAGACATTAAATTATTTTCCTTTAAACGGGTAATTAAATTAAATAATTATATTTTTGATCCGAAAGGTTGGCCATGTCATTGAGCGAAGACTACAAAGTTAAACCATTGTAGAGCAAAACTTAGAATTGTATTAAGAGAGAGAAATTGAGGCAAAGTTGAAGATTAGCCTCTACAGCTGAGAGGAGAAACTCAAGTAAGAAAACGACTCTTCTCACTTTTAGTTTTTTTTTTTTTTTTTTTTTTTTTTTTCAGTTTTCCCCAATTCTCTTTCGGTAATAATCATTTTTTGTCGCTGTAATATGCACAATAATATTTTTTTTCCAATAAGGAAATTCAGCTTTTCAATTTTCAAATAATATTAATCAATGAGAAATTATTATCTTGCCCGTACATGTTCAAAATATTTTTATCTTATAGTACTTACAAGATTTTCAGCAAATTTATCTGAAATTTTGTGATGTGGGTATTGAAAAAGATCGTCTTCTGTGATCTGGGTATTGAACACAATTTCATTTTGTTTATTTTTCTCGTTAAATGATGTACGGATTTTAACGTTTTTTCTTGTGAGTTTTGGATGTGTTTAGTTGGGTCTTAATTTTTACCGCTGAGTTATTATAAATTAATTTTTGTAAAGATCTATGTGTTGTTGTCCTTGCTAAGGTCTGATCTCTAGATGCCCTGCTTGATGATGCTTAAACTTCCATTTTTCTCTTTTTTTTTGTTTGTTGAAAGTGGAAATCTACTCTGCAGTTATTTTATTCTGACTTAATAATCGCCACTCAGCAATTGTATTCTAGTTTTTTTTTCCTTCTTTTTTTTTTTTTTCTGTAAATTAAAGTTAAAGTTTAGTGTCTTTTGCTTTCACATATTTGTTCAATACTTGCGCGGGCTCTTTACTTTTGATGCTGCACCCATGTTGGATTCTCCAAACATACACTACTTTTGGAGAATTTGACATGCACCCGTTAACATTTTTGAATAGTCCGAGCAACTTAAATAAGATATTATTCTTCTATTTTTGTAGAATCCGACACACACCCATTGACATTTTTGAAGAGTCCGAGCAACTTAGTTAAGATATTATTCCTCTCTCTGCTAAAACAGTCATCTTTGACAAAAGAGGGTTGCTCAAGTGGTAGATGGAAAAGACCACTGTTGGCCCTGGGGAGTAGGGATTTTGGGGATCAGGGTGGGGTTTATCAAATTGAAAGTAAAAAAATAACGGAACAGACTGTGTCTCATCCTCCTTACGTTAATGTCCTTAAGACTTGTAAATATTTGCTCCAAATGGTAATTCAAGTTCTTTGTTTCCTGATATGTAAAGCAATGAACTTAACTATCATCTTTATGCCTTTTAAAATCAGGTGGAGTTTCCTAATTTATAGTCTCAGTTACCCTTGATGGATCAAGCAACAGATGAGCAGTTGGATTATGGTGATGAAGAATATGGAGGAAGCCACAAGATGCAGTACCATGGAAGTGGAACAATTCCTGCATTAGCAGAGGATGAAATGATGGGTGAAGATGATGAATATGATGATCTCTACAATGATGTTAACATTGGGGAAGGTTTCCTGCAGCTGCAGCAGTCAGAGGGTCCAATTCCTTCTGTTGATACGGGAAATGGAAGTTTTCAAGCCCAGAAAGCTAGTTTTCCTGATTCAAGTGCTGGTGGTATAGGATCGGAGGAGGCGAAAATCCCTGGTGTTGCAACAGAAAGGAAGTATGCTAGCACTGAAGTTCAATTCCCCCAGCAAAAGGGTGGGTCTGTAGTTGAAAGGGAAATTGAACGACCTGCTGATGCTGCACAAAAAGCAAGGCCTTCAGCAATTACATTGACTCTCAATTCTCAAGTGGGAAACTCTGGTTTCCAAGGATCCATGCCAATGTCCCAGACAACTGGAGCTGATCCAATCACTATGCCAGAAAAAAATGCCAGTGAAGTAACACCATTGGTGAATTCTGGTGTGGCTGGATCAAGATTTGTTTCGCACATGCCAACTAATCAATTGAATTCAAGTGGGAATGTTAACATGAATAGCCCAATTATTAGTGAGACTCCTATAAGGGCATCTCTGGAGAATGGCAACACGATGCTTTTTGTTGGAGAATTGCACTGGTGGACTACTGATTCTGAGCTTGAGAGTGTGCTGACTCAATATGGTAAGGTAAAGGAGATCAAATTCTTTGATGAGAGAGCTAGTGGCAAGTCTAAAGGCTATTGTCAAGTTGAGTTCTTTGACCCAGCTTCTGCAGCTGCTTGCAAAGAAGGAATGAATGGTTATATATTCAATGGGCGAGCCTGCGTTGTCGCATTTGCAACTCCACAAACTATAAAACAGATGGGTTCCTCATATGTGAATAAAACTCAAACCCAGGTGCAGTCTCAACCACAGGGGCGGAGACCCATGAATGAGGGAGTAGGTAGAGGTGGAGTAAATTACACACCTGGAGATGCTGGGAGGAATTTTGGAAGAGGTAGCTGGGGGCGTGGAGGGCCAGGAATGGCTAACAGAGGACCTGGGGGTGGACCAGTGAGGGGAAGAGGATCCATGGGATCAAAGAATATGGTGGTGAATCCTGGAGCTGGCAATGGTGCTGGTGGAGCCTTTGGGCAAGGACTTGCAGGTCCTGCTTTTGGTGGTCCTCCTGCAGGTCTAATGCATCCCCAGGGCATGATGGGTCCTGGTTTTGATCCCGGTTTTATGAGTCGAGGAGCTGGTTATGGAGGATTTTCTGGTCCTGCATTTCCAGGGATGATTCCTCCATTTCCAGCTGTTAATCCTATGGGTCTTCCTGGGGTGGCTCCTCATGTGAACCCTGCATTCTTTGGTCGAGGAATGACTGCAAATGGAATGGGAATGATGGGTACTGCTGGGATGGATGGGCCTCATCCAGGTATGTGGACTGACACAAGCGGGGGCGGATGGGGAGGAGAAGAAAATGGCAGGAGAACTAGAGAGTCCAGTTATGGTTGTGAAGATAATGCATCAGAGTATGGCTATGGAGAGGCTAGCCATGATAAAGGAGCCAGGTCAAGTGCTGTGTCCAGGGAAAAGGAACGGGGTTCTGAGCGTGACTGGTCAGGAAACTCTGACAGGCGGCATCGTGATGAAAGAGAACATGACAGAGAGAGGTATGATAAGGATCACAGATACAGAGAAGAAAGGGATGATTACCGGGACTATCGTCAAAAGGAGCGTGAATCAGAGTATGAGGAAGACTATGACCGTGGACAGTCCTCTTCAAGGTCCCGTAGCAGATCCCGAGCAGCTCAGGAGGTGGATCATAGGTCTAGATCAAGAGACACAAATTATGGGAAACGTAGACGTGCACCTTCTGAATGATCTTATCTTTGCTGCCGTGCATCTGTTCCAAGTCTTTTATAGGACTACAGGTGCAATTATTAACCTTTGGTGGTGTCCTTCCTCCAGATACTTGTATGCAGTGGCGTCCTTCCTGTATTTGTTGGTGCTGATATTCTGTGGTTTCAGGAATTAAAGAAGTAAGTCAAATACTTCTACGATTTGGGAAGTAGATATAGATCCTTTTATTCTACTCCCTATAAACCTCATTTGATGCAGAACTTCTATTTGTGCTAAGATTATTACTTTATTAAAAAACTCTTATGGGTTTGCTTGACGAGTTAGATCTTCTTGTTTTTTACCTTAAGAGTTGTGGGCCCTTTTGTTTACGATTGTTTGCTGGCCAAGTTCTTTCAGTTAGTTATATTAGCTTAATCCAAAAGCTGAGAAATAGGCTAATGTATCTTTCTGCTTGGCATTTTCGATTCGCTGCTCATGTGATTGTTTGCCTGATGGCCGGGGTTTGGGGCGCCGGGGCTCCTTTTCTTGGCTATTCATCTCTAAGCTGCCAGACCTTCTAGTTAGCTTTGGAGGTACTCTGCTGCACTCTTGGGCATCGATTATTTATCGCGGATTCATGTATTAGCTGACATTTGTTAGATGCTGCTCTCTCTCTCTCTCTCTCTCCTTGAGTTAGGTCTATGTGGTTTATTTCTCTGTGATGAAGTAATGATTTCTTTATTAGCAGTATCAGTTTGAGGGATTTTGACATTTACTTTATGGACCAAGCAAACTCCTCTCTCTCTCTCTCTCTCTTTCTCTCTGATTTTGTGAATAACCGTAAGATCCTCTCCTTGAGTTAGGTCTTTGTGGTTTATTTCTCTGTGATGAAGTGAAGATTGCTTTAGTAGCAGTATCATTTTGAGGGCTTTTCACGTTTACTTTATGGACCAAGCAAACTTCTCATGTGACACCAACTCCTCCTGTCCCTGTAGAAGAGAATAGGGGTACTAACTTATAGATCCTTCATGTTTTCAATGCTGGCCCTTAATATGAGTTCACACAAGGATTTAGAGTTGCTTTTTTCTGTTCCTGATAGATATAAGCTAAAAATATAGGCCCATCTGCATGGTTGTATAGCTAAAAGATTTTGTATATATACTTTGCTTATTTGTGTTTGATTGATATTGTTTCATCTATTCTTGAATGTCATTAGTACAGGCAGAAACGCAGAGACAGACATTGCATGCCACGTCTAGTTTCGAACTATGTTGAATCTGTGACTATTTGCTTTATGTGCATTTGTTTGTACAATTCTAGTTGTATCGTCCTCTGATTTGAAGTGCTGTTTGAGAGGGTTTGACCATTTGACCTGCTTCCTGAGGCAGTTAAAGATCAGTTTGTATTATCCCTTCTTTCCTTTTGGGTTCTATGTCAATTTAAATTCATCTCTTAACTGTTATTGGCATCTATACCTGACACTCTTATGGATTTGATTTGGGTTCTGTCATTTTTCATGAGATTAACATGCGAATTTTCTCTAATTATCATATTCAGGGAGTCGCGAGGCAACTCTCTGTTTTTCGTGACTAAATCAGCATATTTTGGTTATCTGGAGGAAGATGGGTTAAATTGGACAATTTTTTGAAAATTCTAGTCTCTGCCTAGTGCGCCTGAGATATTTGGCTGTAATTTTTGCTTCCTTTAGCATATAACATTGTTGGCATCCAATTTAGATAGGGATGCATCAGCAGGCCCACCAGTCTTTAAAAGCTCTCTATTTGAGCTATGTATTGTAGATCATGTAGTAGGTTCCAATCATGTGTAATGTTTCATATGCGTATTTTTTGCTCTTATTTGAGCTTTGTAAAGATCTTGTACTACGTCTGTTGAGCACTTTGGCCTGTAGATATCGGTATGGTGGGTTTGTACATAGTAATGCTAGTCTAGGTTAGCTGTGGTCAGTTAGCAACTTTTGTATGGTGTTGTAATCCGAAATATAGGTGATTGCTGTAACATCTGGAGGAGTTGGCTTGTTATTCATTGCAGTTATGCCAATATGAGTTTTAAATCTAGAAGATCCATTTGCCATGGACCATGTACATTCCAAGACACAGATAGTGACTGCAGTTTGCATCTGTGGAAACTCCTCCCTGTAGGCTTATAAAAAAATTGTAGTTGGATCTTACACCAAGTGTAAATTTCTGTTGTAATATCTGAAATTTTTTGATTTTATCGGTTCTTCTTTCGTGCAACTCATTTTGTAAACCTGTACCACATTGGCTGTATATAATGTCAACATGGTTTGATTAGGAGTAACAAGTTGTGGGTTCAAATGTAACAAAGTGCCCGAAGACAAGTACCTGGTTCTTGCTGCCTTTAACCCGTTGTATCTTAATTTGTCTTCCATTTTTTGTTGTAGCTTCATTTCAGTGCATGTTAGCTTCAGACTTCTGTTAATTAGCCTGGAATTTGATGTTTCACCAATTATGCAAGGCTCTAGAATTGATCAGGGAAACACTGGATACACAAGATATCTCTCCTGCATTCATCTTTTTCTAGTATCCTTCCCTTATAATTCTCATTCAATATAAGCTGCATTAATTGCTCGGGGGGAGATGCTCTATTCTTGATTTATTTGCAGTTCTTTTGGTTTAGTTAGAATGTAATGTACATCTCTTGGCGGCGTTTCTCTAGTGTTTTGTGTTGCCTACTAGTGTTTGTTCTCTCCACCATTGGAACTGTGATATTTGGAGCTACTATATTAGTCGTATCCCTGTTTAGATTCATTTCCCTAGTAGCCTGTGTTTCTGATCCGACAAATTAGAAAGTGAAAGAAGAATTTGTGTGCACTGTCGGCAATTACCTGCTTATATCCATTCCCCTTCGTTGCCTCCAGGCTCCAGCTTATGAACAGTAGGGGTTCGGCAGTTAACTGAGAAGGTGATTGATTGGCTTGAAAAGGATATGAGATATAAGCTTATTAGATGTTCCCAATCACTGATTAGTGATTAGAAGTTGTGCCTTAATCTTTCTTGACATTACCATTTGTTCGTGAGAAAGTTGGACTTTAATTAGTAATGATATATTTTGCGTTATTTAGCTTTTATGTTTGGCATGTTCTTTCTTGCAATTTGTCGATAGCATTTGCTTGTATTCTTTTGCTTAATTAACTTGTTACGGTTACTGAAACTGCACCATTGAAAGAAAAAAGCTGTTTGATTGTATGTTTTTTTGTCTTTGGATCTGGATTTCAATTGTTTTCATTCTCAATAATAGCTTAGAAAGACTTCCATCTCATTTTTTCTAGGATGACAGAGACTGATCGACCAGTCAATGGTGTAGTTTGGTGGTATCCTGCCCTATAATGGGTCTACCTTCTCCCCTACGTTGTAGTGATATATATTATCTTCCACGATTGACTAAGGGTATTCATCGGTCGGTTCGATTTATCGATTTTCGATTTTTAAATATGCTAAATCAATAATCAAATCAATAAGATATTTTTTTATCGGTTTATCGGTTTTTAGTCCTTAATGGTTCGGTTTTTGGTTTAACCGATAAAAAATACTCATAAAAAAGAAATAGTAATAACTATCATGAAAAAAAAAACGAATTTTAGTTGTAACCAAAAATTCTATATAATGTGTTTTAATTTACAAGAATCTTCAAGTTTGAACTAAATGTTAGGAGAAATTTAGAGTTTTATATAATTGAAATAATAGGTTTGTTAATTGGTAGAAATTAAAGAGAAATTGAGAGTAATATAATAAGTCATATATATATATATATATTCTTATTGGGTTATTGGTTTACCCGATAACCCAATAAGAAAAAATCAAACCGAACCAATAACCTAATAATTTTTTTTTATAAAACCATTAACAAATCGTTAACCTAATAACCCAATAACCATAAATCAATAACATTTTTATCAGTTCAGTTTATGGTCGATCGACTTTTGCACACACCTATGATTGACCAACAAAAGAAAATACAAGTCCTATGGTACCATCCGCTGTGGATACGATAAATGATCATATTCATCATCTCAAAGAAGAAGAACGCAAAGCACGTGGAAATTCGGTGACAGGAACACTATTCCGACGACACTATTCCGGCGATCAATTTCTACCGCAAATTGTCGGAATCCAGCGACTCAACCAAGTATAAGGACATAACCTAGCTTCGATTAGGTGCACTCGATCCATCTTTTCTAGTTATGTATAGCTTTCTTGATTTTTAGGGGCTACTACTGGTAGTGTTCTGCACTATTCTTGTTGTGATTCTTATTTCGTAGCGTCTTGGCTGATTATCTGGTTGTGGATGTCGAATTTCTTGTTGATTGGTTACTTTGTAATAGTGTTGTACGTGTGAATATCTTTATTGTTCTTAGTAGTTTTGGAGTGTGTTACCTTGTCTAAGTACTGTTACTTGATTTACTAGCATATCCATTAAGTGTGGTAGTATTAGTTCCATTGACTATTGTGTACCAAAATTTGTGTACCCCCTTTTGTTATCTTTCTTCCCTTTGTTGCATAATGGCTGTGATTGGCGAGAGTAGACTAGGGGCATGTCATAGGTCGGGGTTGGGGTCAGGAATTGTTGGGTCTAGGCCAGGGTTTAGGGGGGTTGGGTCTGGGTTGGGTCTAGGATTGAGTTTGGGGTTAGGGGCTAGGGGTAGTAAGGTTAGGCGAGATAAGAGAGCTTCTAGGTTGCGAGTTGGGTCTTGGAACATTGGTACTTTGCAAGGTAAGTCTGTAGAGTTGGTGAAGATTCTTAGAAAGAGGAGGGTTAGTGTAGCGTGTGTCCAGGAAACTAAATGGGTAGGCACTAAAGCGAGATATGTAGATGGATATAAGTTGTGGTACTCGGGTAGCGTGAGACATAGAAATGGGGTAGATATCTTAGTAGATGAAGATCTTAGGGAGCAGGTGGTAGAGGTAAAGAGAGTTAGTGATAGATTGATGTCTATTAAGTTGGTCATAAGAGGGTCTACGGTGAACGTTATTAGTGCCTATGCCCCGCAAGTAGGTTTGGACGAAGAAGAGAAGAAGGAATTCTGGGAAAGACTCAGATAGACTTTTTGCTTCTTAGAAAAGGAGATAGAGCGCTATATAAAGACTGTAAATTTATACCTAACGAGAATCTCTCGACTCAACATAGGTTATTGGTGATGGACTTGGTTATCAATAAGGGCAAAAAGAAGAGAAGTAGGGAGGCACGACCAAGGATTAAGTGGGGGACCTGACTTTGGATAGTGCTTTGGAGATGGAAGAAAAGTTGAAGAGTAGGGGGGCTTGGGAGAGTAGGGGGTGGATAATATGTGGGAGACGACTTCCAGTTGCATTAGGGAGACCGCTAAAGAGGTGTTGGGTGTCTTGAGAGGTCGATCTGGCAAACATCGAGGAGACTGGTGGTGGAACGAAGAGGTCAAGAGAAAGGTAGAGTCTAAGAATGTGGCTTATGCTAAGTTGGTTGGGAGCAAAGATGATGAGGAAAGATAGAAGAATAAGGATGCGTATAAAGTTGCTAGAAGAGAGGATAAGTTAGCGGTTACGACGGCTAAGACAACAGCTTTTGAGAGTTTGTATGCGGCTTTACAGAAGAAAGACGGAGATAAGAAGTTGTATAGGATTACTAAGGCCAGGGAGCGGAGGGCTCGTGACCTTGACCAAGTGAAGTGCATCAAAGGAGAGGGTGGTATAGTGTTGGTTGAGAATGCCCTCATTAGGGAGAGGTGGTAGTCCTATTTTCATAAACTTTTAAACGACGAGGGGGACAAACGTTCTGTGTTGGGAGACTTGAAGATATCTGAGGAGGGTCGTGATTATAGTTATTATAGGCATATTGAGGTTGAAGAGGTCAAGGGAGCTATTCACAGGATGTGGCGGGGGTAGGGCGACGGGGCAAGAAGAGATTCCAGTAAACTTTTGGAAGAGCACTAGCGGGGCAGGTCTAGAGTGGTTGACAAGGTTGTTTAACATTATTTTTAGAGCTGCTAAGATGCCTGAAGCGTGGAGGTGGAGGACGATGATTCGAGTGTATAAGAATAAGGGAGACATTTAGAGTTGTAATAACTATAGAGGTATTAAGTTGTTGAGTCATACTATGAAGGTTTGGGAAAGAGTGGTAGAGTTGAGGATGAGGAGGATCGTGACGATCTCTGAGAATCAGTTTGGTTTCATGCCTGGTCGCTCGACCACTGAGGCCATTCACCTTGTGAGGAGATTAGTGGAGCCGTTTCGAGAGAAGAAGAAGGACTTGCACATGGTGTTTATTGATCTAGAGAAGGCATATGACAGAGTTCCCATGGATATTCTGTGGAGGTGCTTGGAGGCTAGAGGGGTGCCTGTGGTGTACATTAGGTCGATTCAGGATATGTATGATGGTGCGAAGAGTCGTGTGAAGACGGTAGGTGGAGATTCGGAGCACTTCACAGTTTTGATAGGTTTGCATCAGGGATCGACTCTTAGCCCGTTTCTATTTGCCTTGGTGATGAATGTTTTGATGTGACATATTCAAGGGGAGGTGCCTTGGTGTATGTTATTTGCAGATGATGTGGTTCTAATCGACGAGACTCGAGGTGGAGTTAATGATAAGTTAGAGATTTGGAGACAGACGCTTAAATCTAAAGGTTTTCGATTAAGTAGAACAAAGACGAAGTACTTGGAGTGTAAGTTTAGTAATATGTCACAAGAAGATGGAGTGGTTGTGAAGCTAGACTCCCAGGCCATCCAGAAGAGGGAGAGTTTCAAGTATCTGGGGTCTATAATTCAGGGTAATGGTGAGATTGACGATAATGTCACGCATCGTATTAGGGCAGGGTGGTTGAAGTGGAGGCTCGCTTTGGGAGTCCTTTGTGATAAGAAGGTTCCCCCGAAACTTAAAGGTAAGTTCTACAGAGTGGTAGTTCGGACGGCTATGCTATATGGAGTGGAGTGTTGGCCAGTTAAGAACTCCCACATCCAAAAGGTAAAGGTGACAGAGAGGAGAATGTTGCGATGGATGTATGGACATACCAGGAAAGATAGGGTGAGGAATGAGATTATTTGGGAGAACGTTGGAGTTGCCTCGGTGGAGGATAAGTTGCGAGAAGTGTGGTTACGTTGGTTCAGGCATGTGATGAGGAGGGGCCCTGATGCTCCAGTGCGGAGGTGTCAGACTTTGGATATGGATAGTTTTAGGCGGGCTAGAGGTAGACTGAAGAAATATTGGAGTGAGGTGATTACGCATGATATGGAGCAATTACAGCTTACAAAGGACATGACCCTTGATAGGAAGATGTGGAGGACGCGGATTAGGGTAAAGGGTTAAGGGGTGGGAGCACGGCAGTAGTAATAGGGGAGTGCTCCTTTGGGTCTGACGTTTCTGGTTCATAGTGTTGGGGCAGTAGTTTTTGGGGTTAGTGGTGTTGACTTTTTTGCATACCGTACTAGTTTATTATGCACTTATCTTTTGTGTTTGTTATATTGTTAGTTTGTTTTGTTTACCATACTAGTTTGTATTCGCTAACTTTTTGTATTTTTTATGCTGTTATTGGTCCTAAGCCGGGGGTCTATCGGAAACAACCTCTCTGCTTCTCTTGAGGTAGTGGTATGGTCTGCGTACACTCTACACTCCCCAGACCCCACTAGGTGGGAATACACTGGGTATGTTGTTGTTGTTGTCATGGGTATGGGTTCATACGAAGCCAATAGTTTTTACTTAAATCTGGAATATATTTTAAAATACCCATTATATATCTATAAATAATTGAATGCAAAATTAATTATTTATTGTTTATTAGCTTGAGATAGTTACTGGAGTTCATAAAGTTCAAATCTTAATAGATTATGCTCCTTTCTTGTTGTTTATCTGCTTAGATCAAATAGTTCAGATTCCAAAATGATAGTATGCCACCTTAAGGTGTTTAAACTGAGTTTTGATTCGAGATTTAAAGTTTCAAAACTTTAGCTCTTTCAAGGTAATATTATGGCACGTTTTGCTATGCGAGATGAAATAATGAGAAGAAATTATTTGAGATGAAATTGAAGTTTTGTTTGAATATGTAATTTGGATTTCTTAAGTAGTATTTTTTTTTCTCATAAATATAAAAATATCATAAGTTATGAAAGCTATCAAAATTTCTCCATTTATTGAATTTTCACTTTTATGAGAATGCACTCTCACCATAGTGGCCATCCCCCAATAATCACTTGTTTCCGGCGATGACCACTCCGGCCTCTGGTCAGCCCATTCCTAAGATTGGCTAGTTTACCCCTTTCAATTGCAAACACCCCTCCCCAAACCCCTTCATAAGTATCTTATTCTAACCCTAATCTGTTGCAAATGAAATATCTTACTGTATCTATCGAGCCTAGCAATTTTCCTAGTACGGATAATAATGGTAATCTTTCTTTGAAGCTAGATAAATGTGTCTATATTTTGAAAGCCCACACCCCCAAGTAGGGTGTTAGCCTTGCAGTAAAGGCGATCCCTATGAAAAAGCTAACATATAATAATAGAGTACCTAGGATACAATGGAAATAAGATGAAGTTAGCAGAATAACTACCATTGAAAACTTGCAATATGCAGTAGTTGGTAAGTTTTCATATGGTTGGCCAGAATGGATGATCTTTGATCTCAAATCCCTAAGTAGTGCAAAGTTAAAGGAGATTACGCAATTGGTTTGTTAAAGAATAGACATATTATTATCAGATTCATCTTAGAGGAAGATTTCATCAACATGCTATCCAAAAATGTGTACTACATTCTGAATAAAGAAAGCCACTTCTACCCGAGGAGACCTCTAATCTATGTTGCTAAGTTCAAAGTTGATGTAGAGACTATTCAGGAAATGACATGAATCTCTTTCTCGGAGTTAAAACCCACTTTATTTGTTAAGGAATCTCTATTCTCGATTTGCATTGACAGTAGGCAAACTAAGTAGCCGTTTGGCCATATAAATTTTTTTCTTTTTTTCGGAAAATTATTTCACTTTAGTGAAAAAAGTGAAAACACGTTGCGTCTGGCCATGAGTTTTTCAACTCTAATTACGAAAAATTATTTGGAAAAGTAAAACAAGTTTTACTTGTTTTTACTTTTTTCACTCATACTTCTCTCACAAAATTTCAAAAACAACTTTAATTTATATTCATGGCCAATCACAACTCCAACTCCAACTTCATCTTCAACTCCAACTCCAGAAAAAAGTAATTTTCATGGCCAAACGGGGCCTAATTCATGTGGATTCGACTACTACTAATAAAATTAGATCTAGTTGTGCTGGGTCAAGATCAGGTGGATCTTCTAGCCGATGTTCTAAAATTTATGGAGATGGAAAGCATTAATCTCAACACTAAGGAATCAAGAGTTGAATGAATTAAGATTCAATATGATATGACCCCTACGTATTGTGAAAACTCCAAGGTCATGATGAACAAGAGTGTACAGTTCTACATCCGGAGTTGAAGAAGAGGGATCCTATTGATAGTGATATCACAACTAAGAGAAGAATAGGGAGAAACTTAATGCTACAGGTGGTCAATGGGAGAAGCCTAGGGTTCAAAAGAGACAATGAAACCCCACAAGACCAGGCTATAGACAAAAATGTTGAAGTAATGTTTAATAGTAAGGCAGTCACACCAAAAAGAACTGTTAATACTAATGATGCATTTGCAGCATTACCAGAGGAGGAGCAAGTAGATGATAACAGTAATAAAGTCGAGGATAGTAAAACCATTAACTAGTCAGTAGTAAATGCAATATACAGTCAAAACACCAAATCAAAGGAAAAAGCTAATGATCACCAGGGTGTTGCAGCTCACTAATCATCCACTAAGGAGTGGGTATAAAAGGATTTTGCTAACTAACATAATAAGGGATCATTTCAAACAACAACAATACTACTGAAGCTCAACAGTTAGGTCCAGATGAACAAATTAAACACGAAGTGCAGAAAAGAGTAAAGAGAAGAAAGAAGAGGCACACAAAGATTCAGAGGTCCTAAATTTAAGTTCAAGTTCAGTAAATGCTAATCCAGAACAAAATGAAACACTGATCAAGCAGGGGCAAGAAACATTAATAACTGCAGATGGTGGTAGTAGTAGTAACGTACATAAGTAAGTGGTCACATTCGAGGGATCACAGAATGCATGCATCTCAACAAGATAAAGCTATCTTGGCGATAATAGAATTATCTACGCAGTTTAGGTTGATGAGTGACAACTTAGGTTGAGTAATTGTAATGACTTAATTTATTTTTATATGATTTGACCATTATACCCTTCCTTGTGGTTGCTACATGATGTTTTTGGGCCGTGGAGATGATTGACACAGTTGCCAACACATTATGGTGAGTTTTGTGCGATGTGATTTTTGGAGGTTAAAAAGGCTTTATAGTTGACGTAAGTCAACATGTGTTGTTTTGTGCATCAAATGGCAAAACAGATTGCATCAGCAGATTCTAAACATCGATTTTGGGTTGGCAGCGTGGTTGGTGTGATTTTATGGCTTGTATATCTCATTTTGACCCTCGGTTCAAACATTTATGAAATTGAGCCTCACACAGAATTGACTTAATGAAGTCATCAACCCTCGAGATACAAATACAACTATAAAATCTTAAATTACCCTCAAAATCTATAGTAGCCCTCTTAGAATCGCCACTCAAAACCTAATCACGATTGATGCAAAGTATCTTATCCTCAAACGAATGATTTTAAGTCTGCTTAACTAACAAACACCCCGCCTCAACACTACCAAGAATCCTCCTAGGGGCTAAATTATCAAGTTTCACCATTAAGTGGCTAAGGACTGAATGTCCCATGCCAGTGACCACTAAGAAATTGAAATACAAGCGGAGCTACCCATACTCACTGCCTTCTGTCTCAAGGCATCTACTACCACATTTTTCTTGCCCGTATAATACAAGATAAAGATATCATAATCCTTAAGTAGCTCTATCCATCTACCCTTCCTAAAATTGAGCTTTCTATAGGTCATAAGATGCTAAAGACTATGATGATCCATGAAGATCTTACAATGCACACCATAAAGATAATTCCTCTAAATCTTAACTGTGAAAACTCCTGCCACCAACTCCAAATCATAAGTGGGGTAGTTACGCTCGTACACCTTCAGTTGCCTCGACACATAAGCAATAAGTTGACCCTACTTCATCAATACACAACCTAAAGCAACATTAGAATAATCACAATACACTGAGTAGGAAGAACCAAAATAAGAGCTAAAATGAGAAATCCCTTGAGCTTTCTGAAGTTCAACTCACACTGCTCAGACCATCAGAATGGAACTTCTTTTCGAGTCAATCTATTCATCAATATTGTTATGGTTGAAAAACTCTCAATGAACCGTTTATAGTAATCAGCCAAACCAATAAATTTATGAACCTCAGATGGATATGTAGGCCTAGATGACAACGCTCAATTTACACATAAATTTAGAACAAGGCGGTCGTCGTTAATAAATTTACCCAACTTTGGAGTCAGGGTCGAATCCGTAAGGAATAATGTGAGTGGCGATTAAACTAGTTTGAAACTAAAGCTACAAGTTAAATTCAAATAAATGATATAAAAAGATAAAATGGGGGTTTTCAAAGATCAAACAAATGTTAAAGTTTTAATTTGCTTCAGAGCTCAAAACTAAAATTTCAATAAATCTGAACAACATCCAAAGACTCAACCTCAGGTCTAGCATATAGGATATACATCTGAACAAGCTCTCCACCTGGCTAGGCTTTTGATCGATCTTTTATCCTACCTGCCTAAGAGCTTCTGTGATCACTATGGGGACCATCGCTACGACTATACATACTATTTCTACCTGGGGGTAGAACTGTTCAAATTGGTGGAACACTTTAAATGAAAGGAACCATCGGTCCATGACTGAGGCACACTCTCAAGAAATGACAAAAGCTCCACAACCATAACATATCCCAAGCATTGTACTAAAACCATAAGATCTAGATGACCTGAACTAACCGCTATGACTAGAATAACCAAAAGACAAACCTCTCAAACAATGACAACTACCCTGGCTAGGATGATCACAAAAACTAGACTAGCCTCTATTGATAATATTAAAAGATGCCTGAACTGGCCTACTAGGCTGACCTTATATTGATGCGACTGACATAGAGGGTACCTACCCTAAGAATTACTACCTCTAAACTGTGAGCTACTATGTCTCCCACTGAAACTACCCTAATGTTATGGCCTCTTATCGCTGCCTACTTAGGCCTCGTAATGCATCTCCTCCATAACCTGAGCATGATTAGAAACCTCAGCAAAGACATACTCACAGCTACCAAACTCTGTGTAGACATAAAAAGGAAGTCAATCCATGAATAAAACAACAAACCCTATTATACTTAGTAGTTAGAAAAAAAGTGTCATACTTAGATAACTCATGAATTTTGAGCCTTATACTCCAAAATAGTAATGCAGACCTGCTCCAACCTCGAGACCTGGTCGTTCTAATGATCCCTAAGACTGCAAGGCATATCTTTTCCAAGAAGACCTCAGAAAATTGAGTCCATGTCGATAGGAAGATCCAGCTAGCCTGGAATCAAGATGACCTCTCCACCAATGTCTAGCTGCCAAGTCCAATTGAAAAGTAATGTAATATACACCAAAAGTCTCAACTAGGCCCAAATTATAGAGCATATCCTCACAAACAATCATGAACTCATACATATCCTTACTTGGTGCACCAAAAACCTAGGCAGAGCTAATCTCAAGAATCTACCCAACATTTTCTACCCTCAACATACATAGTAGATTAAGCAACTACCGACGAAGACACTTCCAATTGGGAAACTGTGATAGCCTAAAAGCTAAAAAATGGACACACAAGAACAAAAACCAGCAATTACACTAAAGAGAGAATCACACACATAGAAGAAAAGAGATGAAGGAGAGATGCATAAAGTAAAGATAGTAGAGAGACCCTCACTTCCACTAATGAACAGAACTAGAAAGTGTATCAAAACTTCAAAAAAACATCACCAATGTAAGATCAAAACTCACTCTTAGGTGAACCAAGGGAATTCACACTCCTTCAACTCCACCTTTCTTGCCAAATGTTCAATACACGTGAAAAACCTTCCAAATGCATTAAACACTCAAAGTTTCAAATTCTACACTAAAACTAGAAGACTAAGTTACAAACTAAACGAGATCCTTTCAATATTCATCAAAGCTAATGAGAATGGAAGACAAAATGTCTATTTATACTATTGCATAGTAAATGTCAAAAACACCCTTAATGAGGGAGGGAATTGGGGCACCTCTTGAGTGTTACTTTAGAGTGCAAAATGTCTTTAATTCCCTTCACTTGAGGTGCCTATTGAGTGTATAAGTCCTCCTCCTTTTCTTCTCTTAAAAAAGGCTTCAACATTCTCCAAAAAGGACTTTAATTGCCTGCCAATTTTGAAGGTTAAACCTTGGACAATATGTTTTGATCTTGGTGCTCCTCATGCGTGTATTATCCTCTCTAACTTGAAAGGAATTTGAAATCAAATTCAGATCTTACAAAACCAAAGAGAGAGCAAAACAAGCACACAATCCTCTTGGTAGAAGGGTCAGTAGTAGTACCACACTCATATCATCAACCCATGGTTGCTCACACTTGACATACACCTACATATCTTTAAAATTTGACATGAAAAGCTTTGCATAAAATGGTATAAAGAAGTGGATGTCATAAACATCAAAAGGAATTGAGCATGAACCAAATCTACACCTTCCACAACTCAAAAATATACCGAGGTCAAATGGGAGTAGAAGACAAAGGGTTAATCTGAGGTGACCCACTCCTTTCACTAGGCTACCAAACTCACAATCATCATCATTCAAAAAGGAAACCATCAACCAAACTTACTACCTCTACATAATACCAATTCAAAATTAACATGGTTATCATCATAGGCAAAGAGGTAGTATAAGAAGGAATCAAGTGTGAAGACATCACCCAAGGTGTTATCATCTACAAGAGGGTCATGTAGTGTGTGAATACTCTTTTCACATGGTAATAGAACCTTATTCAAGTTATAAATGCTAGCACTAGATGGACACAAATCATTCTTACGAACAGAATTGATTTTGTCACCTAAAGGATCAACTAGTACTTGCGTACTCACAACAAAAATTTGGTCCTTATGCAACCTATCAACACCAAGAGTATAACAAAAGGGAGATTCATACACTTCTTCACTAATCCAATCCGAAACTACACCACTTTGGCTACTACTAGCCACATCACAATAATTTAAGTTTCTAGTAGTGTAGAAAATAGCTTTGTTACCTTGTAGAACATGAGAGGTGTTTTCTTTTCTTGATTTTGTACCATGGCATCCCTTATTCCCCACATCACAATGGAATATGTCAAGATTTACCCTTGGATTTATTTCTTCATCACTTGTCCCAAGATTGAAACTTTTGGTCAAGGGTTCCATTAACTCATCAACCATGTGTATGTGTGGAACTCCTTTTGGATTCTTCTTTGAGAATGTATATTCTTGAACCTGCACATGAGACGAATAAATGCTAGGAAAAATTCTAGCACTTGGGTTAGTAAGTAACAAGGTTCCTTTGTGGACAAGATCCACAATCAAGCATTTTTTTCCTGTTTCTACTTCACTACTCGCAGGTTCCCTTTCTCTTTCCTTCTTTTCTTCACACTTTTCTTGTATCTCAACATCAAACTTCTCTCCATCTTGAAAACTGGCCTTATCACCCTTGGATTCTATCACCATCTCTTCTCTTAGTTGTATGGGGTAATTTTGGTTTAGTGGATCTTAGGGAGAAGGCATTTGGATTTGTGGCATGGGATTTGGTAGAGGTTTTGGCGGACATAGTCTATCCAAACCCAAATTTACTCTAG
This sequence comes from Capsicum baccatum var. pendulum, assembly GCA_030864225.1. Lineage (NCBI taxonomy): Eukaryota > Viridiplantae > Streptophyta > Magnoliopsida > Solanales > Solanaceae > Capsicum > Capsicum baccatum. Next base: position 172,353,001 of record CM061560.1, read on the forward strand.
TCATGTCACCCTTTATGGATTCTATTCCCATTCATACCATCTTGATCTTATTTCTCAAGTCAAGGTTAAGAGCCTCAATTCGAGCCAAGATAGCTCTACCAATGTCATTCCCAATGGATTGTGCACTTGAACCCGTGGGTTCCATGAGTAAGTACCTAACAAGAAGTAAAAAACAAAAAAAACAGCAAAGACAACACCTACAAAATGAAGAAAACATGTTAGTTCAATAAAACCTCACCACACTCTCACTGGGATCTCACCTCACACTTGGTCTCACAAGTGTTGAATATTTGGCAATACTTGGCATGCAAATTGAGTGGTGAATATGCTTTGGTACAGAATCAATTTTTGTTTGATATGACTCGAAAAAATGATGTACGGACTTGAACCAACAAACTACTACGAATTAAAATGAGAAAAACACACAAAATCGTAGACACGAAACAAACAGACTCTAAACTAATTACCAAACTAGTAGATACTTACTATTTGTTAATTAGTGATAGAACCAACAAAATGAAACTAGAAACAACAATTAGAAACTAGGAAATCTGACTTTAAACTCAATTCGGTTGGTCACCAAAGTGATGATGTGGCAGTTTGTGATTGGACGATACTTTCAAATTTTATAATTTCCCGACTTTTTATTTCGGCCACACTTGAACTAGAGAGGCGCTTGAATGAAATAGGGGGGGGGGGAATGGAGGGTTTGGAGCCCATTTTCAATTTTAAATGGATTTGAAAACAATTGACCCCCCCTTTGTACTTTCAATTGTACTTTGATATTCCCTTTGTCCCCTCTTTTTTTGAAAGATTGTGAATGTGCTAGGGAATAGTGTTTGTACAAACAACTTTCACCTTCTCTTTCTTTGTTTTTGTGGATCAAACTAGGACTTTGAATATTATTCTTCAACAAGTTTTGAAGATGATGAAGAACAATATGAATATTCAAGAGTTGACCAAGGTTTGACCACTAGGCAAATGTACCCTAAATTCAAATTTTCTTTTAGATCTAGGTTCCCTTTGCTAAGACAAGCTCAAATATCAACAAATCATCCACAAAATGTCCAAAATACCACAAGTCACACGTTATCAACTTCACAAAAGCTTCAAAATGCCACAACAATGGTGGATCTAGCACAAACATAACCAAATCTTGTTTCAAACTTAGATCTAGACACTTTAAGTGCTAGAGAACATGAATCTAACACTTGAAACCACCAAAACACAATAAAATTTAGTAGATCTAACTTGTAACTCACGGATCTACTACAAACAACAAGACAACACATAATTTTTTTGATATTTTTGGATTTTTTTGACCTTTTTGTGAGATTTTCTTAATAACGACACTAGAACCAAGATTTAGAGATATGAGAACACCCCTAAACAAGGCTTTGATACCAAAGGATAGCCGAAAAGCTGAAAAATGGACACACAAGAATAAAATCCAGAAACTACACTAAAGAGAGAATCACACACATAGAAGAAAAGAGATGAAGAAGAGATACATAAAGTAAAAATAGTAGAGAGACCCTGACATCTACCAATAAATAGCACTAGAAGGTGTATCAAACCTTCAAACACACATCACCAATGTAAGAACAAACCTCACTCTTAGGTGAACCAAGGAAATTCGCACACCCTCATCTCCTTCTTTCTTGCCAAATGTTCAATACAAGTGAAAAACCTTCCAAATGCATTAAACACTCAAAGTTTCAAATTCTACACTAAAACTAGAAGACTAAGGTACAAACTAAATGAGATCCTTTCAATATTCATCAAAGCTAATGAGAATGGAAGACAAAATGTCTATTTATACTATTACATAGTAAATGTCAAAAACACCCTTAATGAGGGAGGGAATTGGGGTGCCTCTTGAGTGTTACTTTGGAGTGAAAAATGTCTTCAATGCCCTTTACTTGAGGCACTTATTTGGTGTATAAGCCCTCCTCCTTTTCTTATCTTTAAAAAGGTTTTAAAACATTCCAAAAAGGACTTCAATTTCCTGCCAATTCTGAAGCTTAAGCCTTGGATAATATATGATGCTCTTGGTGATCCTCATGCTTGTATTAAATTGCCGGTTCAGGAAGGACCTCAACTCTAGGAGCTTCAGCTATAGGTTGCACCCCCGCCTCAGTTCCACTCTAATACATAGACTGTGCCTTATTAGACGATGCACTACCAACCAATCCCAAAAGTTGAACCAAAGCATCCATAAGCACTACAGAAGAAATAAACCCTGGTGTTTCCTGGGTTGGTTCTTGGATCATCGTTGGCTAGGATAAAAGAGTCATTGGCTCGAGAGCAGAAATTAGGTCTAGTGAAGGCCCTCTATACTGACCCCTAGTTAGGGACACATACCTAGGCTGTGCATGACCTCTAGTTTATCCATGAACAATAAAAAAATCCCTAGGCTTGGTCTTGAAAGCCTCATCTCGTGTAATGGTAGCACGTGTCCTAGCCATCTGCAAAAGAGTGAAACCAAAGGAATGCTTTAGAAAACAATTCAAACTCTTAGCACGAATGAGTGAAAAAAGTGAAAAACTCCTAAGAATATGCTATAGCCTCTAGAAGATAATAAAAGGGCATTATTTTTCCATTCTACGAGACTCTACAAGAAACTTGATCTCATACCAACAACACTAGTGATCCTAGGCTCTGATACCAATTTATCACGACCTGATTTGCGAGTCATGATGTGTAACACCCTAATTTTTTGGAATTGGAACACCACACGGTGCTCATAATCTCGAAGGACCACAAGCTAACCCTCTACTGATATATGTACCTGAGCACTACATAATATAATATAATAAATATAGAAAACTGGCAAAAACTTTCCATAAGATTCAAAACATCTAAAATACTCAAAATTGAAACCTGAATACTGATACATCTGTCTGAAAATTCTCTAACTGTCTGAATTGTGGAGTTGATGGGACATGTCCCCAACTAACTCCATCTACTGAAAATAAATTGATTCTAATGCCATAGTAAAATAAGGATCATCTTCGAATGAAGAGGACTCACTGCTACGTCTATGGCTACTGACTGAGTCTGGACTGCTAAGGGTACTCTGGATCTCGTGCTTCTGAACCTATGGTATAAGACACCATAGCACAAGAGAAAAGTATGCATCAATACTTTAAATGTACTGATATGCTGGATGAGGTAAGGCTAAATTCAAGTGCTTATGCATGAACATAGCTTAACTAAATAACATGAGAGTACTGAATGAGGACATATGCATAAATGCTCAAACCATAACTGAAATCATTGTGACTTTGAATACTGATACTTGGATACTGCATTACTGACATCTGAACTCACTACTAATACTTAGATACTAAATAACTGAGTCTATTGAGATTGATGTCTAATCTTACTAACACTGATACTGATTTATTATATGTGAGATCAAACCTATATAATGGGTGACCTCTGAGTTTACTGGTAATGATGCCTAATACTTGATAAACTGAATCTGAGATCAAACCTATATAACGGGTGACCTCTGAGTCTACTGATAATGAATATGATTGTTTGAATTTGAGATCAAGCCTATATAATGGGTGATCTCTGAGTCTACTAATAATGAATATGATTTTCTGAATCTGAGGTCAAGCCTATATAATGGGTGATCTCTGAGAGGTAGTCAAGCCTAGAATAATGGGTGACTTCTCAGGTGAATTCTTTTAATGAAACTGAATCTGAAACTGAGACTATGAGAGGTAGTTATCTAGCCGACATGCCCCTTCTAGCTTCTTTGGGGTCCAACCTATAACCCCAGTTAGAAGCGTGTCAGTACCGTGCCACGGGTAAAGACATTTCTCTCTGAACCCAGGGTGTCATGCCTAATATAACGGGTAGCACCTAGTTGGAGCTAAGCCTAATATAATGGGTAACTCCAGGGAGGTAGTCAAGCCTAATATGATGGGTAACTCCTCACCCTGCATTGGCTACATAGTTTTGGAGTGCATGGATTATTATTAATGACTCTGCCTAAAATAACGGTAAAGTTGTTATCTCTGCTCTCACTCGGTGCTGAATTCTACTCCCAACTTAATAGACACTGAACTGATTCCTAGACTATTCTAGACTAGGCTGAATTTGTTACTGATTATCTTACTTGACTGATATGACTGAGTTTACTTGATTCTATGATCTGATAGACTACTTTTGAATCTCATCTGACTGGATGATACTAAGTTCTGAATTGACTGAGGTCTGAAACTGAATTCTTAAATACTAGTAAGATCTGAGTTGAGTACCAAACTGAAGCTGGAATGCCAATGATACTTGGATTACTGAGATTTCTTAAGTTCTGTAACTGTCTGAGAGAACTGAATTTTGTAACTGACTGAGTTCTAAGAATCATTACTTGACTGAGATTATCATGAAAACTAACATGGGCTCTAGACTTGCAGCTAAATTGTTGGGTATAATTACCCTCAAGACTCGATAACATAAAAGTAAAACATAACCATATGAAATAATCATGACCATGGAATTTCATTCACCATTACAATCATTAAAGCATCTCTTCAAGCAATTGAAAATCATAAACATGTAATAGTTTAGGGAGACATGCTACTGGCTCATACTCTATTCAACAAGGTCTTACAACAGACATTTTACATGCATTGAAGAGCACATAATTGGGCAATTTCATGCTAACATATCACAATTCATTCACTAAGGGTTTTCAACAAACACTTGGTATGCATGAACTTACACACAATTGGGGATTTCTAGTCAACATGCTATAATGGCTCTAATTCTTTCACATAATCATTTTATCAAACATATGGGGAGCATGTTTTAGTTATTCACAATTTCTACACTTACTTGACATAAACACATCACCCAACATGCAACTTGAAGAGGGTTTATCATGAATATTACATGAATATCACATACTAGGATCAAAGCTTAAAACTTTGTAAACAAAACATGAATTAAAACTCAATAATAACATAAACTTCAATTTCAATTCACATGAGTCATGAAAACTCATAAATATAAGATCTTTGAATTTAGAAAAGAATTCTTAAACTTCTTGGGTGGAAGGAACCCAAGAATCAACATTTGCATACCTTACTACTTGATCCTCGGAAGATTAATGGTGAAACCTTGATGAGTGGGGTCTTGATTTTAGAACCCTAGCTTTTGTTCTTGAGAAACATTGAGAGAAAACAATAATATTTGGGTTTAATATGGCTTAATATCGTGTTAAGGGGTATATATAGGGGTAGGAAAATGACCGTTTGGCCCTTGGAATTAAAATTCGGAACTGAAACGTCGATAAAATCTTTATTGCGATGCGGTGGAATCACGACGAGCTACTGGAATTTGACAATTCTGAAATTGAGCCTTGGCGCGACGCGCCATATTCACGGAGGCTCACTGGATTTTGATGATTGCCATTTTGTCTAACTCCGTGATGCGCCAAAGTATCAGGTGGTACATTGTCTCACTAAAATGGCTCTAACACTTCGCTCGAGTGTTGGATTTGGGTGAATTTGGTATCGATGGAAATCTTATTCAATTTTCCACGTGATAAAAAGTAAAAATATTAAAAATTTCACATGGAATAAAGTATATACATCTTTGAAGAAAGATCTTTGATGTTTTAGAGACGAATTTGAACTAGGAGAAGGGTGGGGTAATACATGATGGCACCTACTTTATCTAGCTAGTAGGTAAGACAAACATTAGATTGAAGCTATGAGAAATGGGCTAATTTGGTGGAAATTGAATTGAAAATCTGGAAATCAATAATTAAACACTTAAAATTGCAATATGACAGTCATAATATTCTAATAGATAGATAAAAGATCAACAAACATCCGACAACCTAGTAGTATCAGTATAAGAGCTACTACAAGTAAAACATAAGTACTAAAATAGTCTAGTATAATCCATCTTGGAAAATGAAAGACCAGATATGGATAATAGAAGGAAAAAGGGCAACTCTGACTCTAAGACCTCACCTAATCTCAAAAATCAACCTAGCACGAGCATCACATCAGCGACACTACTAGTACTCGGATCTACACCAAAAAGGTACATAAAAATACTATGTGTACCAAAAACATGGGTACTCAGAAAGAATCATCGACTGACTAAGCTAAATTATGAAATAAATATGATAAGATATAAGATAAATAAACTAAGTCAAGGAAAAAAGGAAAATCGTAAATAAGCTCCAATACTATTGTGCATTATTAAATAAATAAATCCAAAAAAGTAGTGTAAAGATCAAAAAATTAAACTACTAAATTGGCTCCCATAAGGAAATAAGTTAAGTAAATAACCCATCATGGGCCCCATAAGCCCATAGGGTACAATCAAGGCAAATAAATGACTGAAGATCCATAACTTTACCGCATATCAGCTATAGCCATCAAACCACCTAAACCATATCATACTAAACTCTCAATTCCATTCTCGAACCAACACTTATAACATCATCATCATTCCATCCTCAATAGTATCAACATCATAACATTATTTTTTAGACTTGAACAGAAACTTATATTATCAGTATCATTATCAATTGTCGGACTTAAACCTAAATTAATATTATCAATATCATCATCATTGTCAGACTTGAATTGGATTTCAAATAAATGAATTATATCAATTATCACACCTCATTTTTCTCATGAAAAGAGGGATTCAGTGTGACCACTCTTTTTGGGATTGTTTTGAGGAGTGTGAAGAGTCTCCACCTAATGTATTAAGGTGAGTTAGGGCACCGGTCTAGGCTAACTATGAACCTATTTTACTGTTTAGTCTTAGTTCACCAGAAATCTAGGTAAGAGTTTACGTTACCTCAAAAGGAAGGTGTTAGGAACCTTTCGGGGTCCATAAAGGTGGTTCCCGACCGAATTCATATTTTACATGAGGATTCTATGTGATAAAACAAAGGTTATTGATTTTATCATTAACACAATGTTAACTAAGTGATAAATTAATTAATAAACAAACATGTTATATTTATTTGTTAATTATCTAAGTGATAAAAAAATACAAAAATAATAAGAGAACTAGCAAACAAGAAAATAAGAATGACACCAATTATAACTGTAATCCCCCAAATCTGGTACCCAAAACGTTACACGGTGCTCATGACCCCAAAGGACCACAAGCTAACCCAAGCCTAATAGCTGTAACTGAGCACTGAATAATATACTGTAAATATGCGAAATATAAGATGTAAGGCCATAAGGTTCAAAACTGAACTAATATTAGATATAGAACAATGTCTGAAATGGGGTATAAAAATACCCAAAAATTGAAATAAATTATCTAAAAACATGTTATAGTCTGAAAGTCTCTAAGCTATCTGAAAACTGTGGAGTTGATGGGACATATCCCCAACTAACTCCAAACTACTGAAATAATAAAATAATAAAATAATAATGCTATCCTTGAATGATAAAGACTCACTTCTAGTCTGGTTGCTGAACGTCCGATCTACTAAGGATGTTCGGGAGCTCGTGCTTCTAAACCTATAGTATAAAACACCATAGCACAAATGCGTCAGTACTTTGAATGTACTGATATGCAAGTGAGGTAGGCTGAATGGAATGGTTCATATACATAAACAATACTAACTGGCTGAATAATATGAACGTAAGAATACATGCATGAATAAGAGACCATATCTGAATTTGTGATAACACTGATTCGTGAATTATGATAACATGGATTTACTGATATCTGAGTGCTAATACTGGGATACTGAATAACTGAGTCTATAGAGTACTGAGGAACTGATGTTATATTATAAATAAAAGGAAAGACTATTTCTTACAGTTCTGATTATGAAGAACTGGTCTGATTGACTGTGTCTGACAGTCCTAAAATTGAATACTTATAACATGAGTTTTGTATAACTAGTACACTAATATTGAGAGACTGTATCTGAAAGTCTAAATTCTGATAGAAATAGCTGAGTTCCATACTGTATTGAGTTGATTGTATCTGACAGTCCTAAAATCTGAAGAACTATTTGAGTTCCATTACTGAGATTGAATAACTGTATCCGGCAGTCCTGATGCTATAACTGAAACTGTAGAAAGCAGTTATCTAACCAACATGCCCTTAATACGCAATTATGGCTGAGTTGGTGTCCAATCTGTAACCCCAATTAGAAGGGTGTCAATACCGCGCCACTAGTAAGGAAAAGCAGTGGGTGTCCCTCATCTGATAGTGTCCCCTAAAAGAGAATGGTGGGACCCTCATCTGATAGTGTTATCCACCTCATCAACCCTCATCTGACAGTGTTGATGTCTCAGCATATGCTGGCTACATAGTTATGAAATACAAAGATGACTTCTAAGAATCATACCCTTATATGATAGTGTGTGTTCCTATCCCTGGGTTCACTCGGTGCTAATTCCTACTTCCATCTGAATAGACACTGAACATGGATTACTGAACTGAACTGAATTAACTGAATTAGCTAAATTTCATTGACTGATCGAATATTACTGAGATCTGAGAACTGACTGAGATTACTAAGTTTTTACTAAGTCATAAGATTGATTAAATTCTATTGAACCTGGCTTGACTGAGAGTATCTTAAAACATGACACTGATTCTAGGCACACAACTATATTTTTCAGGTAAAAGTACCCCCAGGACTCGATGGAAGAAAACTAACAAGGAATGACATTCTTGAATACACGACTAACATCAACAATCCATAATACAATAATTAAAGACATTTGATGAAGCACATGGTTATCATAGTCTTGTACATGAATGGAATTGCATATAAACATGTCATACTTTTATCAACCTAATATCATGGACATTCCTTCAACCATTCATAATACACACAATATCATGGAAGTAGGGTAAAGCATGAATTTATCACTTGGGTCACAATTAAGCTATAATGCATAATTTTTATCCTCTTAGGTATTTTATCAAACACCTAGGATGCATGACTTACGACATAGGCATGACCATCAAATTAATACAACAAAAATCCATATTTTAACTCAATTTCACATGTTCCAGACCACATACTAGCATAGGTTCATGAACAACAAATAAGGATTCCAACTTGGGAACCATACAACCATAATCACATGAACATAATTAACCCACAACAAAATATTCACAATATAAGATAGATTAAAGGAATCCATAAATGAACACTGCATACCTTAGTTCTTGATTCTATGAAGATTGACAGAGAGATTCTTGAATTTAAGTCTTGAATATGAATCCCTAATTGAAAACCCTAGCTTGTTCTTGAGAGAAACGTGAGAGAAACCCTATATTTTGGATAAAATATGGATGAATCACGTGTTATTGGGTTTATATAGGGTTGAGAAATTGACCCTTTTAAACCTTAGATTCGTATTTTAATTTCTTAGAAAATTTTCCAATTTGGCAGGCTGGCACGATGCGGCGCTATCGCGCCATGTCACTAGAAATTGCCAACTGGGAACTGGGCTGATGGCACGATGTGGTTAAATCGTGTTGCAATATTGGATGGGACCTGAAAGTTCATTGCGATGCAGTGGTATCGCGCTGAGATACTCGAATAAGGATGATTCTGAATTTGAGCCCTGGCGCGACACACCATAATCGCGGAGGCTCATTGGATTTTGACAATTGCCATTTTGACCTGCTTCGCGATGTGCTGATGGCTCAGGTGATACACTGTCTCACTAAAAATGCTCTAACTCTTCGTCTGGGTGTCAGATTGAGGCAAATTTGGTATCGATGGAAACCTTAATCAATTTCCCACATGTATAAATGTGGATTCATCTTTAAAACAAGTATTTAACATTTCTGGGATGATTTTTAAGTTAGGTAGAAATATGGGGTATTACAATAACAAAAGGTATTGCTTGAATAAACTAACTACCCCAAGCAAATAAGCACGTAAAGTAAATGTAAAAAAATAAATTCAAAAAATCAAACGAAAGAATATTTTTTGTCTTATTCGGATCAAAACCCCTACTTGTTTAATCATTATGCGACCCATTAGTCAAATTCTTAGATAAGTGACAGTGTCATAAGCCGTGTAATATATGTTGAATATCATCACTTTCGATTAACTACACGCCATACCCCATCTAGGTTGGTTGTTAACCTAAAGGCGCATTAAAAAAGGGATAAAACTAACACCTCTATAAATTCCTATCATCCCACCTATCACCCAAGAGGCATTGGGTTTTACTAATCTGGAATTGTAGTATAGAAAAACAACCCTATGTTTCCTAGTAGGACTCAAAACGCAAAAAAAATAGGACGTCATGTAGCACAAATTGTCCAAAGTTAGCCTCTTGGTTAATAAAGAATCGTTAATGTGATTAACATGCCAAGACAAGCAAATTGCTTATTTTAAAATGTAGATCCTATATGCATGGTACTAATTGATAAATGACATTACAACAATTGACAGCGTTATGAGTGTTTTGACACGAGCATGAGGAATAAAAACCTCTAAGTGAAGGTTATCGTGTTGGAAATCTACATAATTCCCGATGTTTGTGGAAAAAATATTGCATTATTGAAAATTAAAAATAAAATGCCCTTTACTTTTTGAAACTGAACTATACAGATAAGAATTATTTTCTTGTACAAGCTGGAATGATTTATTAACTGAAACTGAGCTGTTTTGCTAATTAAACCACTATTTAAGCATAGAGACAATTTTTGTTTTATTCCTAGAGTTGAAATTTGATGTCGGAAGCAATTTTCAAGGAGGCAAAAAATGACTTCTGCAATTGAGTTTTAATTCTAAAAATTATTTTTTCAATGCCAAAAATTGACAAAATATGCTAAGATAGATATGAATAAAAATGTTAAACTTAGTTACGATATTCAAAATTAAGCAAAACATGTTGAATCAATTTTAGACCGAAAATTAATTAATAATTCCTAAACATGATTTCTAACAAATCAATTAATGAGTCCCAGATTACGTTTGCCTAAGTGAATCATGTAGCACATAGAACACACAAATCCTAACCTATGTTTGCCTACGTAATTCGCAGAGCAAATAAATCTCCACCCCTCGTGTAATCCCAAAGTTCTACTATCACATAGATGTTTACAAAAGTTATTACAAGACAATGAATTAAAATAAATAAATAAATAAAGGAAAAGGAATGAACAACCTCCTTCCTAATACCCGACTCTTTAAATCCCCGAAACTTTCTATTTATACCTATGAGACAATATGTAATAGCAGTACAAACACGAATATAACGTAACACAAATATAGAAAACAAACACCGAATAATTCCTATAGACATATTTTCTAGCATTGTCATACAAGATATTTAAATTGTATCGATAGAAACTTACCGGTTGACGATAACAAATAATAATACGAAGAAGACCAAGCAACACGAGATTCAAATAAAAGTCAAGACCAATGCTCCGAAAGTAAGTATGGAAAAGTGATAATGTAAAATTGTTTTTTTTTGCTTAAAGCTTCCTTGTGAAAGAGTGTAAGTTGTAAGTTCTAAGTTTTTTCCAAAATAATAGAATGGGGGTTTGTTTATATAGGTAGAGGATTGTGTGATGTAAGAAAAATATAAGGAAGGAAGGAAATTCTCCAATCTATCCGAGAAGTAATCTCCGTAAATCAATCAGGAGTATCACAAAATATGTTATGATTCCCCCAAAATAGACTAACACATACGACTGTTCAATTTAAAAAAAAAATAATAAAATCAATCAAGAGAGTAGAATGGTAAGGAAAAGATATTCAGAACCACACAAGAATAAAAAATGTGTCAAAAATCATCGTGATAATTAAAAGTCTACAACAATTACACATACACACACACACACACATATATATATATATATATATATATTTCCCTTGGATATATATATATATATATATATATATATATATATATATATATATATATTTTCCTTGGAGATAGAAAATTAAAATTGACTCAATCAATTATTTCAAATTTACCATAAAATAGAAAACGATATGTTAACAACATAATCGAAACAAGCAAAAATCACGGATGTGTAAAAACAAAAATCAGTCTTGTTCTAATTAAAGAAAAAGATTGATAACCTAATCAAGATCAAACATGTTGTAGTTTTTACAATTATGTGAGTAATTTAATCAAGCAATCGATTTTACCAAAACCAATGGATAAAATCAGTCTGCCAAACAGGACAACAAGCCTTAGAAAATTTATCTCATTCTCAGAAAAATCTAGAATTAGCGAAAGTTCACAAAAAATTAGGCGTTTTCACATGTAATAGCGTGGATGATTAAAAAAACACAAAATCTCAAAGAATTTTGACGAAATTCTCAATCAATCTCTACCAATCTTAATCATGAAATCTATCAAATCTAAGGAAGGAAAAAGGTAGAAGAAGTTTTCGACATGAAATAAAAAAAGGAAGTACATAGAAAAACCAACCTGAAACGAATTCACACATGTGAATCCGTCATGCATTTAACAATTTTCTGGCAATATTTGCTGAAAATAAAGGTGATGAAAGGTTTGCATGGTGGCCATCTCTAGTTGGAGCGGCAGAGAGAGGAGGGTGAAGTGGTAGCGGCTGGCTCTAACGGCTGGGTAGAAAAATTATTTCGACTGCATTACCGGTTGGAGCAGCGAGGACGCGGTGGCATTGGCCAGGTTGATATTGAGAAGCGGCACTGGTGCTCTGCCGGCTAAAATCGCGGCTGGATCGGTGGCATCAGTGGTAGTTGGTCTATTTTCTCTGGCTAGGAAGGAAAGAGGAAAGACTGGAAGAGAAAAAAAGGGCACATCGAGTTTCTCAGCTGTGGTGGCTGGCCGGCCAGCGACGGCAACCATTGATGGTTTGAGAGAAGGGAGTAGAGAGAGAAATGAGGGGTAGGTTATACAGCTATTTTTGAGGGATTAGGGTCTGGTTTTCGTTTTAAAAAAAGAGATGGAGATTGATCTCAGCCGTCGGATCAACTTTGATCAACGACTGAGATTAAGACATTTAAAAATAGGCAAATTGATATTTCAATAGGGACCCAAATTGATATGGCTAAAAATTAAACACAAGAAAGAGAAACTGGATAAAAGTGCCTGCTAGTTTAATAAATATAATAATAATAATAATAATAATAATAATGAGACATCCTATTAAAATAAATTAATGTTATGTAAAAATTATTATAAAAATTTTCGATAATATAACAACAACAATAATAACAATTGTAAATATAATAATAATAGACAATATATTTGTAAATTGGGAGTGCATATTTAAAAATGATTTAGGAATGCTAATATAATTATGTAGAATATTATGATGAAATTAATAAATATAGCAATAAAACAATTTGTATATGTTTAAATCATTAGTATGACACACCAATATCTATTTAATACAAGAATAATGTGTAAGAAAGACTAATACTTAAAATTAGATAATTTTTATAAAATAGCAGCCTATAAGAGTAATTGGACTATCAAAATTGGGTGTCAACAGCTGCCCCTTTTTTTCTTGAGAATGATGACAGAATTATCGAGCAACGAAAGTTGACGTAGTAGCCAACTTTGTCCGATCGAGAGAATGCTTTATTGGAATTGAAGCAACAAGAGATGGGTTTTAAAATAATGCTGCCCAGACTTTGGTCTTAAGTTACCTTCATATCTTTGATTTTATGAGAATTAGGCCATGTGTAATTCTAGATTTAGTAATGAACAATATTCCTAAAGAATGTTAATGATAAAGGATAGGGACATCAATAATGATATCATGGGTTAGTGTGATTGAAGTGAAGAGAATTTGAAACAACGACGGGTTGAGGGAAAAAAGGTAGGATGATAGCTCGACGAGACAAGATTAGAGTGGTTTTGAAATGTGGGATGTGAATACAATTCAGGAGATGAAAAACATTGGGAAAAGAACTATGTTTTTAAATGCGAGAGAGAAAATCATTTCTTTACTCCTCAAAAATTCAATAGTAGCTCAATTTAAAGTTCAACGAGGAACCCAATGTCATCCTAAGTTTCTACAAGGAACCTAATATTATTCATCTAAGATTCTACGAGAACCCAATGTTTTTCAATTAAGGTTCTACAGGAACCCAATGTTATTCAAATAAGGTCCTATAGGAACCCATGTTGTCAGTATTATTCATTTAAGGTTCTACAGGAATCTAATATTATTCAAATAAGGTCCTACATGAACCCGTTTTTTCAAATATCACTCATTTAAGGTTCTATAGGAACATAATATTGTCTATTAAGGTTCTACAAGAACCCAACATTGTCTATTAAGGTTCTACAGGAACCCAATATTGTCTATTAAGGTTCTAAAAAACCCATTATTGTCTCTTAAGGTTCGACAGAAACCCATTAAGGTTATACAAAAACCCAACATTATCTATTAAGGTTCTACAAGAACCCAACATTGTCTATTAAGGTTCTACAGGAATCCAATATTGTTGATTAAGGTTCTACAAAAACTCGATACTAGGAACCTAAGATTATTTAATAAGGTTCTATAGAAACCCAATATTGTGGGAGATTCTACAGAAACCCCATATTACTAAGGTTCTACAGGAACCCAAGATTGTTTAATAAGGTTCTTCAAAAACTCAATATTGTGGGAGGTTCTACAGAAACCTCTTGTTATTCAATTAAGGTTCGATAGGAACTTGAGATTGTTTAATAAGGTTCTATAGGATCCCAATGTTGTGGGAGGTTCTACAGAAACCCCATATTATTTTATTAAGGTTCTACAGGAACCCAAGATTGTTTATTAAAATCAATTTCAATATCGTCAAAGTTAAAGATAGAACAACTTAGCTCATTTCCCCTATTGGAGATGTAATCTTGGATTCTTTTAATAATATCATAACATTGTTGTTGTATTTAGTACCTATTGTCTGCACTCAAAGAAAAATTATCAGTCAAAAAAAAATATTGGTTAATACCTTGCTTGATTTGACTCCTTGATTGTTGTTTCTATTTCATGGACCATTGGAACTTGTACTTCATCTTGGTGAAATTTGTGAGGAATTCTCAAAAATTTTCGCCCTAGTATAGAATGAAAGAAACCTTTCACACGTCATCATGAATTGCAATATTGTTAACTTGTGAAAAATTTTGAGGTTTACTTGAAACCTCAAAAAATTTTCCCCACTTTTTATAGTTGGAGCCTTATATTCCTGTCTCACTCAAAGAAAATATTAGTCCAAGAGAAATGGTTATCCAACATTTGAATATCATAACCTCAATTGTAACCTGCCTTTATATGCTCAAGAGTTGGACCTATTAGCCTGATGCGTTGTAAGAGAGGGAAAAGAAAATATTTTATTAGATTAAGACCGAACTCAGAGTGGGCTGCCTACATATCAAAATGGAAGTTAGGTCAAATTTAGTTCATGAGTATAAAGAAATGTAGATAAGATAGAAAAGTTATTAGCCATAAGGCAAATAAATGAAGACTAATGGAATCTCACATTTTTCAAGATTGGTGTATGTTGAAAGGAAATCATTAAAAGGGTGCATAAGTAATGAGAGAATAAGGAGATTCAGTCCAAATATTGTTTTGCCTTGGGTGAGAGAAAAGAGGAGCATAATAATTTTGGATATTGAGAATATTTGTCATATTGTAGATCTTTAATTGAGTTTGATGTTCAAATGCTAGACAATCTTTAACTAAAAATAGTATTGTTCAAAATAAGGGTTAGTTTACATAATATGAAAATAGATAGTATGGCCATGGGTCATCTTATCAAAGAGGACTTTAGGATGAATGGGTGGGTCAGAACTTGAACTTGAGAAATGAATGGATATCAAAGATGGAAGATAGATTTTAATAAATAAGAGAATTGAAGATTGATAAAGTTTTGAACATTTTGAAGTATATAGTTTGAAAGATTGCGAAAAGTCATTTAAATAATCCAAAAACGCTTTTATGTTTCACCCTTATGATATTATGGAAGGGTGAATGAAATGGAGAATATGATTTGATAGAAAAAATTATTTGAATGATAAGGATTGTTTCACATTTTCAAATATTAGGATATTTTGTAAAACAAAGGAAAAAGAGGAAGACTACACCCTTATAAAGGATTGCTTGCGTATCTTGTTGGAACAAGAATCGGGTCCGGCGTAGTTCATAATTTTGAGAGTTATAAAAGTTGAATAGCAAGTGGGGATGAATTGAAGGATTTTAAATATGCCTTAAGAGTGTATTGTAGGGTCCTAACATGACAAGAATCTTAAGAGTAAAGAACACTAAAGTGAGGAACACTAAGTGAAAGGAGTGACTAAGATATTAACAAAAAAAAAACAAGATATGCAAGATACCAATACATACAAAGAAATGCAACACATAGCAAATAATATTATGCATCCTTATGGGGTCGTGAACCCCTTTGGACTTTGAATGAGACTAAAATTCAATGCATCAAGGGTGCCAAGGCATCCTAGGTTTAATAGGACACAAATTTCATGATAAAAAAGTAAATAGCTAAGACCTAAAGGACAAGAGTGGGTTTATGACATGGTTACCTCGAGTGAGAAACTCGAAAGTGGAAAAGCTTGTGACTGTCGATGCACCGCTGATCGACCGATCCACAAGACATTTTGTAAAGGGTGTTTTAGGAAAAATCATCTGTGTACCCACGCAACCGTTAATAAAATAAAAATAAAAGAAGTTTTGAGTGGAGGATAGTATAAGCGGAATGGCAGTTATATAAAGCAGTAACACATAACACATAGAAAAAATACAATAACATGCTTAGCAACATAAAAGAAAATAAATATTGAAACATATATCCAACAAAAAAAGAGAAGAGGGGATGGTACAAACATGGAGAAATGTGATAAAAACATAAAAGGAGAAGGAGCAGGACTTACATGCAAAAAATAAATCAATATGTCAAAAAAAACAATAATCACGAAAAACTGCAATCATCAAAATAAAATTCCAACAAATAATAGAATCCCACATAAAATGCAAACTCGTAATGGTTAGAACCTAAGATCCCCAACGGAGTCGCCATTCTATCGCGCCCCATTTTTCTCGCAAAAAGCAGGATCCGAGGTGACCACTCTTTTTGGGATTGATTTGAGGAGCGTGAAGAGTCACCACCTAACGTATTAAGGTGTGTTAGGGCACCGGTCTAGGCTAACTATGAACCTATTTTGTATTTAGTATTTGTTCACTAAAAATTGGTGTAAGTATTCAAATTAACTCAAAAGGAAGGTGTTAGGCACTATTTGAGGTCCACAAATATGGTTCCTGTCTGAATTCATATTTTACGTGGGGATTCTATGTGATAAAATAAAGGTTACTAATTTTATCATTAACACAATGTTGACTAAGTGATAAAGTAATTAATAAACAAACATGTTATTTCTATCTGTTAATTATCTAAGTGATAAAAAACACAAAAATAATAAGAGAACAAGCAAATAAGAAAATAGGAATGACACCAATTATAACAAAGGGGACTGCTTGAATAAATAATTACCCCAAGCAGATAAGCATGTAAAGTAAATGTAAAAAAATGAATTCAAAAAATCAAATGAAAGAATGTTTTTGGTCTCATTCAGGTCAGAACCCTAAGTTGTTTATTCATTATCTGACCCATTGGCCGAATTTTCAGATAAGTGAAAATATCATAAGTCTTGTAATATATGTTGGATATCATCACTTTTGAATCACTACCCATCCCACCCCATCGAGGTTGATTGTTAACCCAAAGGCGCACTAAAAAAAGAATAAAACTAACACCTCTAGAAATGCCTATCATCACACCGATCGCCCAAGAGACATTGGGCTTTACTAATTTGGATTTGTGGTCTAGAAAAGCAAATCTATGTTTCCTAGTATGACTCAAAGCGCGAAACAAATAGGACATCATGTAGCACATAATTATCCCGAGTTAGCCTCTTGGTTATTAAGAATGGTTAATGTGATTAACATGCCAAGACAAGAAAATTGCTTATTTTAAAATGTTGACCCTATATGCATGGTACTAAGTGATAAAGGTAATTACAACAATTGACAGCATTATGAGTGTTTTAACAAGAGCATGAGGAATAAAAACCTCTAAGTGAATGTTATCATGTCAGAAATCTACATAAATCCCAAATAAAGAGAAATTAAAGATATGTCAAAATTGATTATAACTCAATGCCTAATTAGAGGTACTAGTTAGAACTGAGTGTTAGAAAGAACTGAAAGTGTTTAGTGTTGTAAGTTCTAAGTTCTGTCCAAAATAAGATAATAAAGGTTTGTTTATATAGGAAGAGGATAGTGTGAAGTAAGAAAAATGAAAGAAAGGAAGGAAATTCTTCAATCAACCCGAGAAGTATCCTCCATAAATCAATAAGAAGTATCACAAATTATGTTAAGATTCTCCAAAAATAGACTAACACATACGTCTGATTAATTTAAAAAAGGAAAAGAAAATCAATAAAGGGAATAGAATGGTATGGAAAAGATATTCAGAATCACACAAGAATAAAAAATGTCAAATATCCTCGGAGTATCACAAATTATGTTAAAATTCCCCATAAATAGACTAAAACATACAACGGTTCAATTTTAAAAAATCAAGAAAATCAATCAAGGGAGTAGAATGGTAAGGAAAGGATATTTAGAACCACATAATAATAGAAAAATGTGTCAAAAATTATCGTGATAATTAAAATACTACAACAATCACACACACACACACACACACACACACATATATTTCCCTTAAAGACAGAATAATAAAATTAAATCAATCAATTATTTCAAATTTACCATAAAAGAGAAATTACTATATGTTAACCACATAATCAAAACATTCAGAAATCATAGATATGTAAAAACAAAAATCAGCCTTGTACTAATTAAAGAAAAAGATTGATAAACTCATCAAGAGCAAACATGTTGTAGTTTTCACAATTATGTGAGTAATTCAATAAAGCAATCGATTTTACTAGAATTAGCGGATAAAATTAGTTCTCTAAATGGACAATAAGCCTTATAAAATTCACCACATTCTCAGAAAAATCAAGAATTGGTGAAAGTTCACAAAAAAATTGGGTTTTTTCACATGTAATAGCGTGGATGATTAAGCAAATACAAAATCATAAAGAATTTTGACAAAATTCTCAATCAATCTCTACCAATCTTTAATCATGGAATCTATCAAATCTTAAGATTGAAAAAGGTGGAGGAAGTTTTCAAAATGAAATAAAAAAAAGTAAATAGAAAACCCAACCTGAGATGGATTCACACATATGAATCGTCATGTGTTTAATAATTTTTTAGCGATATTTACTGAAAATAAAGGTGGTGGTAGGTCTGCATAATGTCCATCTCTAGTTAAAGCAGCACCGAGAGGAGTGTGAAGCGGTAGCAGTTGGCTCCGACGGCTGGGCGACAAAATTGGTCTGGCTGCTTTGCCGGTTGGAGCAGCGAGGATGTGGCAAAATTGTCCAGGTTGATATTGGGAGGCGGCATTATTAGATTACCGGATGTAATCATAGCTGGATTGAAGACATCAATGGTATTTAGTCTGTTTTATCCATCTAGAGAGTAGAAGAGGAAAGACGGGAAAAGGGGAAAGGGGTGGTGGCAGGTTTCTCAGACGTGGTGGCTGGCCAGTAGTGGCAACCATTAATGGTTAGAGAGAAGGTATAGAGAGAGAGTATATAGAGAGAGAAAGGAGAGGGAGGTTATGCAACTAATTTTGAGGGATTAGGGTTTGGTTTTTGTTTAAAAAGAAAAGAGAAGGAGATTGATCTCAGCCGTTGGATCAACTTTGATCAACGACTGAGATTAAAGCATTTAAAAATAGGCCAATTGAGGTTTAAGTAGGGACCCAAACTGATATTCAATTTTGACTAAAATTGATATCAATTGGAATAAAAAATTAGCTAAAAATTAAACACAAGAAAGAGAAATTGGATAAAAGTGGCTACTAGTTTAATAAATATAATATTATTAATAATAATGAGACGTCCTATTAAAATAAATTAATGTTATGTAAAAATTATTATAAAAATTATCGACAATTAACATCAGCAGTAACAATAATAGTTAATTTAATAATAATAGACAATATATTTGTAAATTGGAAGTGCATATTTAAAAAATGATTTAGTAACTGTTAATATAATTGTGTAGAATATTATAATAAAATTAATAAATAAATTAATAAAATAATTTTGTATGTTTAAATCATGAGTATGACACACCAATATCTATGTAATACAAAAATAATGTGTAAAAAAGACTAATATTTGAAATTATATAATTTTGATAAAATAGTAGCCTAAAAGAGTAATTGAGCGGTCAAAATTGGGTATCAACATCAATAAATCAGATCCATAAGCCATATCAATAAACTATATTAATAAACCACTGAATTTTATCAAAATTTGCACCAATTCTCAATTACCAAACTAATATAATCATTAAGTATCTAATCTCCTCATATTCCTAAAAATAAGCATAATAAGGGTACAATATGCATAAATAAGTCTAAAGAAGCTAACACAAGTCTTGGCCTATGGTAGGCCATAGGGTCTAATCTCTAAAATCTATTTTAGGCAATTTCTACCTCGAACTAGGCTAAGGTATCTAAATTCATTTTAGATGTTAATTAAGCCATAATTATCCCTAAGATAGCAATTTTTCCAAAAACATGAGCAATTAAGTCAATTTACACCTAAATGTGAGCAACTATATTAATTTCACATAAATTATGGTTTTAAGATTTGCTATACAATCCAAATAAGACTAATCATACCAATTATGCTTCCAATACCTAAATCTCACCCCATGTCTAGTACAATATCATAATTATACTGTGAATTAGCTCAATATTTAAATAAGGTAAATCTAGTCTACCGAGACTCCAAAGAAAAACCTCAAGAATTACTTTAACCACTGATTTCCCCTTTCTTGAAGCTTCCTCAAGGTGCCGCGCTATCAAAAGCACAATCAACTCATCAAAACGAAAACAATGATACGCATATTGCACTATTATGCTATAGGTTCAAAATTACTTAAAGTCCCATATGGGATCAATTTATGGGATCACACTTTTGAAACCAACACAACACCCTTCTATGCTCAAGGAACATTTATCCTAAAAAATAGGTAAATTTCAAGCTATAATGGTTCTACAATAAAGCCACCAAGATTGTAGGGATTTTAGAAAAAGATGAAGAATTAAACCAAGAAATTAATGAAAGCTTACCACAAATCCGAAGAAGTAATGCATAAATTAACTTCGCCAAAGCTTCAAAATCACCCACAATTGATTCTCCTAAGTTTTCCCATATTTTAGGGTTTAATATTCTTTAGAATGGATGAAAAATAGAGAACATCGGGTTAAGTGAGGTTTTTATACCCCTACTAGGTATTGTGGTATCAGTTAAGCAAACTTTGGTCCGCTTAAACAGTCATAGATTAAGAGACCTAGTGTCTCTTTAGAGGTACTTCTCAACTGCACAAGTACCGCTTAAGTCGTCCGTTTGCCGCTTAAGAAGCAACCACTTAAGTAGTAGGGGTGCTACTTAAGCGAAAATCTACTAGGCTAACCTAATCACTTAAGAGATAGGTCGACTGCTTTAGTGGCCCCCTTCACTTAAGCTACCCAAAAGGTCCCTTAAGTAGTACACCAACACTAATTGAGACTTGGAATTTTTCCAAGTCTCTGCAAGCACCTCTGGATTCATCTAGACTCTTGTATATGCAAACATACTACTCTACCCTATCAATTTTGATGTTCTGAGCTCAATGTTGTAGTCAAAATTTCTATCCAAGGTTGTTTCAATGAAAAATGGGTCCTACACCTATGTGCCATTTTTCTTAACTTTTAGCCAATATCTCAAAATAAGTCTGAAAGCCTCAGGACCTAAACGAAGGCTCCACCTAGACTTATATCAATGTTCTAGAGCTGTTGGAACTGTTAGAATTGACCTACAGTTGTTTAATAAGGTTTTTTTCTGATAGCTAATTTGAACCATCGAAGGCTTCAAATTAAGGAATTGTCTCTAAAAATCAAACGAACTGCCAGATAATTGAAATGTAAGTTCTAGCAAGACGTAAATGACTGGTATCTATAATAAAGATCTAAATGAAAAAAATAAGATAAAATACATAAATTAAATTAGAGGGTCATTATACTACTTGTATGGAGTCCGTTGTGAGATATTCTCAAATTATCGTAGCCTGCAGTATTTCTTCACCTAGTGAGATCTTAATATGAGGCAACATCATTGGATTTAATTTCTTAAGGACTATGACCTTACTATACTCTATCATTTGAGCAAGGATAAAGTGGTTACAGAGGCCTTGAACTAGAAGTTGGCTAGTATAGGTAGCTTGGCGCTTCTTTTGACCCAGGAGAGGACTTTACCCTTGGAGGTACAGTCTTTGGATAACCAGATAGTTAGGCTTGATATTTTGATACCTGAGTATATTTTCAATTTCGCGGAGGCTAGATCTTCTTTGATGGAGAAGATTTAGGCTCATCAGTTTAATGATGGTGGATTGAGAGTGATTCAAGATAAGGTGTTGAGTGGTGAGGGTAAGGAAGCCTCACTTAAGATAAGCCTGTGTTCCGAGAATGGGTGATCGGTGAGATTGATATTGGAGGGAGGCTCATTGTTCTAGGTATTTCATTTATCCAGGAGTGATCAAGATGTATCGTGATTTGAGAGAACACTACTATTGGGGATGGTATGAGTAAGAAAGTAGCAGATTTTTAGCTCATTACCTATGTTCCAATAGTTGAAGGCCAAGAATTTATGTAACGACTAAAAATCATCCCTCGGGATGTCACACGGTGCTTAAGGCTACAAGTAGCCCCAAGCTAACCCTTAGATCTGGTTTCTACCAATAACACTCAATTTAAGATAAAATAGACTCAACCTTCGCATAGTCATATCACATGAAAGGAAATACGGGAAAGATACTTGGTCCATAAGACTACAATACAGAGAAACCTCAACAAAACCACAATACTGAACCCTCGACATATCTCAAGTCTGATACTAGTCTGACAAGCCTCTACAAATCAAAAACTAGAGAGCGGTTGGGACATATCCCCAACTGACTCGAAATGAACTGAAGATAAAACATAGTCTCTCAAGTACAGTAAATATCTTAAGATCGATCCTTAAACCATGAGGACTCACCACTACAGAAAACGTAGGCAAGGTACTCGAAGAATCATGGATGAGGCTAGGACTGAGCACTTGAAACCTACATTATAAGACAATGTAGCACGTAGACATATATGTGAATCGGCACTTTGGAATGTACTAAGTATGCTGGGGTGAATGCATATGTATAAAAATAGTACTGATCTTCTTTAATCAAATTATGTATGCAAAATGAGACGACTCATATGTCTTGAACAAGTATAAAATATAAAGTTCATAAATCATTTTGAATGAGGCATAGAGCACAAATTTCGTGAGTCATCGCTCTTTAACCTTAAAATAAAAAATCTGCTCTTATTCTCAATACCCAATGGCTAAGGGACTTTGAACAATACATTCAACTCATGCATATGTCTCATGGAGAGTAAAAATTCTTAAATGTTCAACATTTCATAATTATTTAGAACTCATATACTTGGAATTCGGAATCATATGACTTGGAAACTATTTGAAGGTATTTCATTCATCTTAGGAAAATATCTCATTTCAAGATTTAGGAAAATCATTCTATCTCAAATAGAAAAGTATTCTAGCTCAAGGAAATAACTTAACTGAAAGCTTTATAAAAAGTACAATATCAAGGGAAAATACTTTTATTTAGGGAAATAACCCACCTCAAGGAAACACTTTAATTAGGGAACAACTTTGTAATTCCTCTATTTAGGAAAATAACTCATAGAAAGGGAAAATAAGTATTAAATTTTGAAGTTTAAAAGGGAAAGGGAGGTTCTCGTAACCAACATAAACTATGTGAGCTACATGGAGTCCAACGTTTTATCCTCCTAAGGAGGTGACCCCACGTTGGGGAGGAGTTTCGTATTCTTGACAGGAAGTATAACCTAGGTTTAGTGATCACTAAACAAAACTCAGCCTCGGGCACAATCATATCATCATAAATTTGGCCTCAAGCTCAACCTACGATGGCACGTAGTTTTGAGGTAAGAAACTGTAGTGACATACCCGCTTGGTGCTAAGTACTACTCACTTTAGATTATTTGCGCTAATCTCATAAAAATCCACTTTTGGAATAATCTCATAGTTCACCACAAGCCCAATAATCAAATCTATAATCTTATATGATGAAATGGATTTCAAATCTTTCGGACCATTAGGTCAATTCATTTCTCAATCATCTCAAAATACTCAAATCATGGGTGCTTATAGTATAAGAGTTCATAATTTCACAAGTCTCATATAGGGCTTACTAACCCAAAGTTCAATCTCAAGTTAAAGCTCATCAAAAGCATAATATATAGCATATAGATTCATAAATCATGTGGAAATCTGGGAATTTCAGCAATTTATCTCAAAATCTCAATATAGTTGTATGCTTCAATATCTCAACATTGCAAATATTAGCTTCTCTAGGAGAAGCATCACAGGGTTTATACCCAGCTGTAAATTCTCAGTAAAAAATGCAGAAATCATGCCATTTGACTCTTAATTCATGGGAAATATGAAGATAATGCATTCAATAATAATGGGTGAAAAATCTCAATTCAAATTCATGTAAAAACCTCATAGATTTCAAGAAATTCATAATGTAAATTAGCCTTTAGGGAACAAGGGAGAAAGGGTTATCCTTGTTCAAAACCCCACATACCTTGAATTAGAAGCTTTGGATGAACTCTCACTTTTGGAACTCTATTCGTACTCTTGAATGAGGGTTCTTGAGGCCCTTGACTTGGGAACCTTGAATCTTAACTCAATATAGAAAATCCATGGTGGATTCTTGAGATTCTTGAAAGATATTTTAGATACTTAGGGTTTTTGATGAGAGAAAACCTTATAGGATGCTTTCAAATGACTTTGATTTGGTGTATGCACGGTTTTATAGGCTTGGAAAAGGTCTAAAATTCCCCTTTTAACATCTGTACGAAACTGGAAAAAATTAAACTGGAAACCCGATTTAAGGGCTCACCGCGATGCGCCACTTATCGCGGTGGCTCACTGGAATTAGCAATTGGGAAATTGGGAGTCACCACGGTGCGAAGCCATTGCATTTTCCCACTGGTTGGGACCTAGAACCGCAGAACGACATGCCAATATCACAGAGTTCTACTAGAATTTGACAATTGTCAAATCGACCCTCTCCGCGATGCGCCAAGCACTAAAATGATACATTTTTACAACTAGGTCTTAAATTAGCCATAACTTCTTACCCGGGTTTCGGATTTGGGTAAATCTTATATCGATAGAAAGCTTATTAGGTTTCCCACATGATAAACTGTCAAAATTAGGGAAATTCTATATGGTTAATACAATACTCACTTAGTAAGCCACTTCTCAATCTTTTAGGGATGGAATCACCCCTCACTCGACACGCCCTAAGGCTCAAACTACGAGGGAACTTTTTAGGGTCTTACAATATCTCCCCCTTAGAAATATTTGTCCTCGAATGTCGATAGTTAGATGAAGGACATAGGAAAAATAGAGCACACATAGCTGAAACAATTTCTAAACGTCTCAAGACCTTTCTAAACTCATGAATACTCCGGACAATGCAAGAACTCATACAAGGATAGATACATAGCTGAACTTTAGATTAGAAAGGCTGAATTAAGGAAGAATAGTACCCTTTTCTTGGTCTGTACCCGCAGAAAAGAGGTGCAGGCACTTGGATCGCATGTCTGCTTCTGCCTCCCAATTAGCACCCTCAACAGACTGGTTCCACCACAAAACTTTGACCAAGGGGACTTCTTTGTTCCTTAGTCTACTGACATTAAGGTCTAGGATCTCCACGGGAATCTCATCGAAGGAAAGGCTATCCTTAATGTCAACACTCTCTGAAGGATCAACCACAACAGAATCACCGATTTGCTTCTTAAGCACGGAGACATAAAAAATAGTATAAATGGCTGACAATTCTGAGTGCAACTCAACCTCATAGGGCACTTTACCAATAAGGCTCAAGACTCTATACGGGCCAACATAACGAGGACTCAGCTTCCCCTTCTTACCAAACCTTTTCACCTCTTTCATGGGTGAAATCTTCAAGTACACCAAATCACCCACCTTAAACTTAAGATCTCTTCTCCTCACATCGGCATAAGACTTTTGATGACTTTGAGCCATCCTCAACCTCTCTCTAATCAACTTAACTTTCTCTATAGCTTCAAATACTGCATCGGGACCAATTACGGTAGCTTCAGCCACTTCAAACCAACCTATGGGTGCCATCTCAATGCTAGCATGGAAACTATTGTTATAGGCAAACTCAATCAATGGCAAATGCTCATCCCAGCTACCTTTGAAATCGAGGGAACACACTCTCAACATATCCTCCAGGGTATGAATGGTCCTCTCAGCTTGGCCATCTATTTGCGGGTGAAATACGAAACTCAGAAGAACTTGGGTATCAAGAATCTGCTAAAACGCCCTCCAAAACTGGGAAGTAAATTTAGTACCCCTATTCGAAATGATAGAAAAAGGAACTCCATGCAGCCTGACCAACTCTCGAATATACAATATAGCATAATCCTCAGCCGTATAAGACGTATGCACTGAAAATAAATGTGCAGACTTAGTCAGCCTATCCACAACAACCCGAATATAATAATAATAACGGCGTGAAAGAGGTAACCTGGTCACGAAGTCTATATTCACCATATCCCACTTCCAAGTGGTTATACTAAACTCTTGCATCACACCACTCGGTCTTTGGTGCTCTACCTTAACCTGTTAACACGTTGCACACTTTGCTACAAACTCGACTATATCCTTCTTCATATCGTTCCACCAATAAATTTTTACCTAAGTCGCGGTACATCTTGGTAGTGCTAGGATGAATTGAATAACGCTCGCCATGCGCTTCACCTATAATTCTCTCCTGCAAGTCATCAACACACGGGACACACAACCTACCATGCAATCTCAACACACCATCTCTCCCTTGGGAGAAAACCTCTACCTTTTGATCCTTAACTGACTCCTTCAAATTAACCAAACTAGGATCCCTACCTTGCTTCTCCTTCACTTCAGAAACTAAAGAGGATTCGAAACTACTTTACACCAACATACTCCCTTCCGCTGAATCAAGTAATCTAATACACAATATTGCCAGACAATGCACATCATGAGCTAACTCTCTCTTACCTTCCTCAATATGTGCAATTCTACCCATAGATAATCTGCTAAGGGTATCCTCCACTACATTGGACTTGCCCGGGTGATACAACATACTCATATCGTAATATTTCAATAACTCTAACCACCTCATCTGCATAAGATTCAACTCCTTATAGGTAAACACATACTTCAAGCTCTTATGATCGGTAAACACATCAACATGGACTCCATCAAGATAGTGTCTCCAAATTTTCAAAGAAAAGACTACAATAGCTAACTTAAAATCATGGGTCGGGTAGTTCTTTTCACGCGGCTTCAACTATCTAGAGGCATAGGCTATAACCTTACCTCTCTGCATCAACACACAGCCCAAACCAAATCTAGAGGCAACACAATACCCCACAAAACCATCAGTACCATCAGGCAAAGTCAACATAGGGGATGAAGTGAGTCGAGTCTTCAACTCCTTAAAACTCTTCTCATAGGAATCAGACCACTGGAATTTCACTTTCTTTTAGGTTAACCAATTCATAGGAGACACAATGGAAGAGAAATCCTCAAAAAAATAATGGTAATAGCCCACCAGAACCAAGAAACTTCTAATGCCAGAAGGAGAGATAGGTCTCGACCAATTTTTAACAGCTTCTGTCTTTTAGGGATCAACTCTAATACCTTCAACCGAAACCACATTACCTAAAAATGCTACAGACCTTAGCCAGAATTCATACTTACTAAATTTGGCGAACAACTGGTGATCTCTAAGAGTTTGCAAGACAATTCTAAGATGATTTGCATGGTCATTCTTATTACGGGAGTACACAAGGATATCGTCTATGAATACGATGACAAACATATCAAGGTATTACTTGAACACTCGATTAATAAGGTCCATAAAAGCTTCTGGGGCATTGGTTAACTGAAAGACATGACTAGAAACTCAGAGTGACCATAGCAGGTTTTGAAGGCTATTTTTGGAATATCGCATTCCCTCACCTTAAGTTGATGATTGCCGGATCTAAGGTCTATCTTGGAGAAATAACTTGCACCTTGCAACTGATCGAACAGGTCATCAATTCTTGGAATAGGATACTTATTTTTGACTGTGACCTTGTTTAGTTGATGGTAATCAATGCACATATGCAAAGATCAGTCCTTCTTCCATACAAACAATAGAGGTGCACCCTAACGAGAAATACTAGGCCTAATAAAACCTTTATCTAAGAGATCTTTGAGTTTCTCCCTCAACTCCTTAACCTCTGTGCATGCCATACGGTATGGCGGAATAGAAATAGGTTATGTGTCAGGAAGAAGTTCAATTCCGAACTCTATCTCTCTATTGGGAGGTACCCCTAGGAGATCTTCCAGAAAGACATTTGGAAACTCATTAACAATATCGACTGACTAAATAGTTAGAGGCTCGGAATGAGTATCTTTGACTCTAACTAGGTTGTAAATGCAACCTTTGGATATTAATTTTTCGACTTTGATATAGGAGATAAAATGACTCTTGGGAGATACCAAACTCCTGAACCACTCAATCACTGGTTCATCAGGAAAATGGAACTTGACCACATGGGTATGACAATCTATAAATGCATAGCAAGAATGAAGTCAATCCATACCCAGAATAAGGTCAAAATCTACTATGTCTAACTCTATCAAATCAGTGGGTACGACTCTATAAAGCATAGTAATAGGGAAACCTCTATACACTTGTTTAGCAACAACTAACTCTCCGACAGGAGTAGAAATTAGGAAAGGCTCGAGAATCTCTTCGAGACTCATTTTGAAATTCACAGCAACAAGTGTGGTCACATAAGAGAGATTTGACCCGGGGTCGAACAACACATAAACATCAAGATAAAAGGCACGGAACATACAAGAAATAACATTAGGAGAGTCCTCATGGTCCCGGCGAGATGGTAAGGCATAGAACCTATTCTGGCACTGACCGCCAGTGGTGCTAGAAGAAACACCAAGAGCAAGGGTGGGATGGAGTACCGGAGCTGGTGTACTAGCAGTCTGTGCCTGAGGTCGGGCATCTATGTTCCCCTGAATAGCATGGGGACAATCTCTAAGTCTATCTCCATACTTTCCATAACTAAAACAACCCCTTAAATCTCTAAAACACTCCCCAAGGTGATTTTTACCATATTTAGCACAAGAAGGATAACGGGGCCTGTTGCCAACACTGTTCTGCAACCCAGACATAAACGGCCTACTCCCTTGCTCTTGCCTGTCTCTAGGCGCGGGAGCACTAGCTGTTGAAGGAACTAGAATCGAAAGACTTCTCTAAAACTAAGGACGGCTCTCTCCATGGAACCTAGGCCAACTATACTCATGCTGCTCAGATCTATCTCTTTTGCTACCCCCCATTCTTTCTCTCTCTCTAAGCTTATCCGTCTCTATCTATTGGGCATGCATTATCAACCTAGCTAGATCCATATCCTTATACAATATCACAACCTTACGCCCTTCAATACCATCCCAAAAACACCAATCACAAACTTACTAAGACTATCCTGGGTGTCAGAAATCAAATCAGGAGCGCACTTGGCCAACTGATTGAACTTCAAGCAGTACTCCTTAATAGTCATGGATCCCTTTCTCAAGTTCATGAACTCCTCAATCTTTGCCTCCCACATCTTTAGTGGAAAGAACTGGTCCAACAAGGCATCTTATAACACTTGCCAAGTCAAAGGAGCGACATTCTCACCTCTACCCTTCTTCCATAATACAACCCAATCATAAGTAATGTCCTTCAGTCTATAGGACACAAACACAACACTTTCTTCTTCCGAAGCCTGCATCACATCAGTGATCTTCCTCACCTCCTCTAAGTACAACTGGGGGTCCTCGTCTACCTTGGACCCATAGAACTCAGGTGGATTCATTCGCATAAAGTCACGAATCCTAGACACAGCTACATCACCACACTACTGATTAGTAATTGGGGCCTGATTATTGGCCCAAACATTTGCAGTGACTGCTTGGTCTAACTCCTGAAAGGCCACCTTAAACTTAGTATAGGACATCGTCTTATTCAAAGAATCAACAGGTGGGGGTTGTTCATCATTATTTTTGCAGACATTTACTCTTTGAGGAGGCATTTTATGAAAATGGAAGAGCACAAATCATTAGATAAAAGGGACAACTGTAGGCACGATAAAATCTGAAAGAAGAAACAACTTTTTCCTAAAACATCTAGTAGCCTCTTGCTCATAGATGTGGCGCACTACATGCTGATGATTAAGGCTCTACTCAACGCGGCTTGTCAGACTCCCTAGGACTCCTTAGAAACCTGGCGCTAATACCAAGTCTGTAACGATCTAAAATCATCTCCCAAGATATCACATGGTGCTTAAGGCTACAAGTAGCCCCAAGCTAACCCTTATAGCCAGTTTCTACCAATAACACTCAATTCAAGATGAAATAAACTCAACACTCCCATAGTCATATCATATGAAAGGAAATACGAGAAAGATACTCGGTCGATATGACTACAATATAGAGAAACCACAACAAAATCACAATACTGAACCCTCGACACATCACAAGTCTGATCTAGTCTGACAAGCCTCTATAAATCAAAAACTAGAGAGTCGTTAGGACAGGTCCCCAACTGACTCAAAATGAACTGAAGATAAAACACAGTCTCTCAAGTACAGTAAATATCTAAAAATCAGTCCTTGAACCATGAGGACTCAGAACTGTAAGAAACGTAGGCAAGGTACTCGAAGAATCACGGATGAGGCTGAGACTGAGCACCTAAACCTACATTATAAGATAATGTATCACATAGACATATATGCGATTTAGTACTTTGGAATGTACTGAGTATGTGAGGGTGAATGGATATGTATAAAATACTACCAATCTTCTTCAACCAAATCATGTATGCAAAATGAGACGACTCACATGGCTTGAACAAGTATAAAATATAAACCTCATAAATCATGTAGAATGAGGCATGCAACAAAAATCTCACGAGTTATCGCTCTTTAACCTTAAAATCAGAAATCTTCTTTTATTCTCAAATAGCTAAGGGACTTTGAACAATACTTTCAACTCATGCATATGTCTCATGGAGAGTAAAAGCTCTCCAATGCTCAATATTTCATAATTATTTAGAACTGATATATTGGAATTTAGAATCATATGACTTGGAAACATATTTGAAGGCATTTCATTCACCTTAGGAAAATATCTCATTTAAAGCTTTAGGAAAATCATTCTATCTCAAATAGAAAAGTATTCTACCTCAAGGAAATAACTTATCTCAAAGCTTTATGAAAAGTACTATATCAAGGGAAGATACTTTCATTTAGGGCAATAACCCAGCTCAAGGAAGCACTTTAATTATGGAACAACTTTGCAATTCCACCATTTAGGAAAATAACTCATAGAAAGGGAAAATAAGTATCAAATTTTGAAGTTTAAAAGGGCAAGAAAAGTTCTCGTAACCGACCTAAACCATGCGACCTACATGGAATCCAACATTTTGTCCTCCCAAGGAGGAGACCCCACATTGGTGAGGAATGTCATACTCTTGCGAGGGAGTATAACCTATGTCTCATGATAACTAAACAAAACTCAGCCTCGGGCCCTATCATAATTATCATAAACTCAGCCTCAGGCCCAATCTATGGTGGCACGTAGTTTTAGGGCAAGAAACTATAGTGACTTACCCGCTCGGTGCTACATACTACTCCCTTTAGATTATCTGTGCTCATCTCATAAAAATTCACTTTTGGAATAATCTCATGGTTCACCACTAACCCAATAATCAAATCGATAATATCATATGATGAAGTGGATTTCAAAGCTTTCAAACCATTAGGTCAATTCATTTTTAAATCATTTCAAAATACTCAAATCATGGGTGCTTATAGTACAAGAGTTCATAATTTCACAAGTCTCAAATAGGGCTTACTAACCAAAAGTTCAATCTCAAGTTAAAGCTTATCAAAAACATAATATATAGCATATAGATTCATAAATCATGTGGAAATCTGGGAATTTCAGCAATTTATCTTAAAATCTCAATATAGTCATATGCTTCAATATCTCAACATTGGAAACATTAGCTTCTCAAGGAGAAGCATCATGGGGTTTATACCTAGCTGTAAATTCTCAATAAAACATGTAGAAATCATGCTATTTAACTCTTAATTCATGAGAAATATCAAGATAACACATTCAATAATAATGGGTGAAAAACCCCAATTAAAATTCATGTATAAACCTTATAGGATGCTTGCAAATGACTTTTATTTGGTGTATGCATGGTTTTATAGGCTTGGAAAAAGTCCAAAATGCCTCTTTTAACACCTGTACAAAGCTAGAAAAACTTGAACTGGGAACCCAATTTATGGGGTCACCGCAACGCTTTACTTATCGCAGTGGCTCACTGGAATTAACAATTGGAAAATTGGGAGTCACTGTTGCGCGGTGCAATTGCATTTTCCATCTGTTTGGGACTTGGAACCTTAGTGAGACACGCCAATATCATGGAGTTCTACTTGATTTTGACAATTTTCAAATTGACCCTCTCCGCAATACGCCAAGCACTAAAATGACATAGTTTTATGGCTAGGTCTTACATTAGCCATAACGTCTTACCCGTGTATCGGATTTGGGTAAATCTTATATCAATGGAAAGCTTATCAGCTTTCCCATGTGATACAAAGTTGAAATTAGGTAAATTCTATAGAGTTAGCATAACACTCACTTAGAAAGCCACTTTTCAATCTTTTAGGGCCAGAATCATATCTCACTCGACACACCCTAAGGCTCAAACTACGAGGAAAATTTGTGGGATCTTACAATTTAAGACGCATTTTACTTCAGAGGTTACCCATTTTTAAGTGGAACTAGATATGGATAACTATGGACTTCCTAGCTGGGTTGCAATATACTTCCCATGGTTCTAACAATGCTTAGGTCATCATGGATCGAGTGACTAAATTTGCTCATTTTATTCCTATTTAGGTATCTTTTGGTGATGAAAGGTTAACTTGTATTTACATTCATAATATAGTTTCTCTCCATGGTATACCAATGCCTATTGTATTAGATAAAGGTTATGTTTTCACTAATCACTTTTCAAAGACATTTCAAGAGGAGTTGGGTACTCGAGTTGATCTTAGAATATCTTTCCATTCCTAGACAGATGATTAGTTGGAGCAAACTATTCAAGTTTTAGAGGATATGCTTTCCGCTTGTGTTATGGACTTTAGAGTTCAGTGGGATAATATCTAGCTTTGGTGGAGTTTGCATACAATAATAACTACCATATCAGTATTGAGATATGGACTTGCTTCGCAAGTCTTTGGATAAAGTTTGGGTAAATTCAGGATATAGACTTTGAGTGGATCAAAGTAGGCAGAAGTACTATACAAATCATAGAATTTGTTCCTGGATATTTAGTGTTGGTGATCGATTCTTCCTTCGTATTTCACCTGTGTAGGGCGTGATGAGGTTTAGGAAGAGAGGAAAGCTTATCCCTAGTGTATTGAACCACCTGAGATTTCTTAATGGTGGATGATGTAATGATTTAATTTTTGTGAATTATTCATTTTATGTGATTTGACCATTTTACCCATCCCCGTGGTTGATACAAGATATTTTTGGAGCATGGGAATGATTGACATGGTTCCTAATGCATTATGGTATATTTTGTGTGTGTTTGTGATTTTTGGAGGTTAAAAAGTTTTTATAGTTGACTTGGGTCAATATATGTTGTTCTGTGTATCGAATGGAAAAACGGACCATGCCAGCAGATCCAAAACGTTGATTTTGGATTTCTAGCATGGTTGGTAGGATTTTATGGCTTGTCTATTTCATTTCGACCATCGATTCAGAAAATTATGAAATTGGGTCTCAAGGGTCAATTCTATGAAAAAAAACCCTTTTTAGGAAATCTAATGTCACCATTGAGTATAGAGCATCTCATTTGAAAGGGTAACATAGTTCATTTGCATTCTCGAGATTTTGGATGAATTTCGAGGGGTTGGTGGAGACTTGGAAATCCATGTCTCCCAACTGGTGCACTGCACCGCTAGTGCAATAACTAAAATGCCATTTCAGTTGCTTTAGCGGTGATCTCTAAAATAACTAGCCGGTCGCTTTAGCGACCCGGCTCTTAATTAGGGGGACACTTTAGCGAAGCCTTGTCAACTAAAGTGGACTAGGCATGATCGTGGGTACTACTAAAGTGGTACTTGACCACTTTATCAGTGATTGATAAAGCAACCATTTGACTGCTTTAGCGGTCAGCGCTGGTAAAGTATAAAAATCTATTTTTCTTGATTTTCATCAATTGTGACACTTTAAGATTTGGGTTTTAGAGTTTTTGGGCGATTTATTCCATTTTATTGCTTGGATAATCTCCAAATCCCCATTTCAATTATTTTTCTTCAATTTTTGTCATCTAAAGCTTGTTAAAATACGATTTCAAATGTGAAATTTGGGAATTATGGCTTGAGAGGCCTAAAATGGTTTTCTTCAAATTTAAATCTCATTTTAAACTCGTTTTCACTTGGTTTTTATTATATGGCTTCCTTTAATCATTGGTAATATGTTTGTGAACAAAAATTTAAGTTTTACCCCTTCTTTTTAAAACACTATTTCGGGGGTCCATTTTGACCCCGACTTAAAAATATGAAATATAGGTATCGTTGGCTTCCTTTTGATGCGTAGATTCTATATTTGTATATTTTATTTGGTTTCAAGGCCATTCATGAGGGGAAGGCTCTATATTGAAGGTTTTTGGATCAAGATTTTATTATTCGATGTAGGTTATGGCTTAACTTTCTTCGGACTGGGATAAGTTGTTAATATTGATATAAAAGCATGCTATGGGTATTGTATTAATAATAAAAGTAGTGTTATTACCATTATGCATTTGTATGGGGGCCTATAATGTTTTTATTGGTGATTTGAAACTTTATTTACTATGTGTGGTCCATGTAAAGGTCTTATATGATTTTGTTGGACTTGTGTATATATATTTATTTGTTTTCTTCCACTCAAACACTAGCCAACTATTAAACCCATAGAGGAATAGTCATAGATCCCACAACCCTAGTTGTGGGTTTTAGTTCCACATGAAAGAGAAAGCGATAACAATAACTGATTTCATAATTCAAAGTGATTAAACTTACAAAATATGTAGTCAGAAATTGATTCTCTTACCAAATTCAACAAGAATATCCCACAACTAAATCAAAGAATTGAAAATTGAATTCTAAGTTAAGAGACCAATAAGAGATAAACTGGCCTTTGGAATGAGTTCCAGCCGCTTCAAGATGATCAAGATGATGCCGCCACTCAATGAATCCTAAAAGATGCTATTTATATCCGTCACTTAAGAAAAATCCGACATTAAGAATTCAGAATTTTTCTTTTAGGTGACGACATGTCTGATAACTTATCACAAATCTGATAAGTTATCAAAGAATGTCGTCAGGTACTCTTCATCTGTCTGATGACTTGTGTGACGACTTATCACAAGTCTGATAAGTTATTAGACTTTTCGTTAGACCTTGCTTCCAATTTCTGTCTTCTTTTTCTGATTGACGACATGCCTGACGGCTTATCAGAGATCTGATAACTCATCAGGATATGTAGTCATAAAATCTTAAATTTTCTTATTCTCTACCTATGTGTGACGTCATTGTCTAATAGCTTATCACAGATCTGATAGCTTATCAGACCAAGTCGTTAGAAGAAATCTTCATAACTTAATTTCTTGCATCTTTCACCAAAAATCATCCTTCTTGATGGAGCTTTCATGTATTTTCATGCATCTTGAATTTTACTATAATATCAAAGAGAAAATAATCAAAAACAACAAAAGTTGCAGAAGACTTTACAATTATTCTCGGTTAAAAGCCTCAAATGTGTTAGTATCTACTCACACATTAGTATCATAGTGTGCGAAGGGTACACAGGATCCCCGTCCCCTTTGATATTTATGGTTCGTGCATTTACATGCACTAGGGACCATTTATGGGGTAATACTGGACCTATACAGCCAGTGGGTGGATTATGACGGTAAAGCTACAAAACCAGGTTACAGTTTTAAATGCATGCTAAACTTGGTTCCTACATGGTATATATATATGTATGTGATTTCATATTGTTATTTACATTGGTTTTGAATAATGGCATTATTTTATCCATACTCCTAAGTACATACTAGCATTCAATCATTAACCTGTATTCAGGATTTGTATGCCCACGCAATGCAGGAATCGACTATACTACTCCTCCTGCTCAGTGATCTTGTAACACGGCCCAAAATTGGGCCTTGTTGTATGGTCATTCATACTCAACAAAGACCTTAGATTGCCCTTTTAATCTAACCTAACCATCATATCAATCCACAAGTGTAGGATGAACTTCAAGCATATAATTAAGATAGTGGAAACAAGACTAGTAAACATAACTTATGGATGTTTAATCACTCCATTAATATCAACATATCAAACCAACATACCCAAGTCCGCATTATTCCATAAAAAGCTTGTAAAAGAGAATTCAACGAAATAACTGGTCGGGACATGCCCCTGACCATAGCGAAAACCAATATTCAAGTCTAAGTCAATAAAGACAAATGAGAAACTCAAAGCAATAAATGAAGCCTTCCAAAGTATGGAAGCTTACCACTTTGAGTCACCACAAGTTGTTCCTAAGTCCAATCACTAGGAAGGAGCTGTAGTATGACCAACACCTGCATCGTGTGGGGATACAGTGTTGATGATAGTTAGCAGTTGAAGCACTAAAACATAACTCAAGGATAAGGATAAAATAATGCCAATAGTTCAAGACCATTCAACCAATGCAACACACATACGAATATATATATACATACCATGCCAGGATAGGGAAATGATTATCTTTAACTTTGAAATCATTAACCCGAGATGTGTAGCTTTGCAGTTTAGAATTTATCAAGGGGCTTATGGGGTAAGCGCTACTTGCCGAAAGGGCTTCGTCGTGTGTTTGCCACATAAAATAGAAAGAATATGAGATGACAAGTAAATCTACAAGAATATAAGTATGACACATGGACACGGTCACCATGATCAAATCTTACAATGATAATCGTGAGTTTCTATCATTGGTCCCCCCAAAACCTCCGCCTTCTGTGGCTTGGCTATACATCCCACTTTAAAGCCCAAATTAAACCATTCACACATAACTAATCATTTATACAATTTCTTACC
The DNA here is from genome assembly GCA_030864225.1 of Capsicum baccatum var. pendulum. Classification (NCBI taxonomy): domain Eukaryota; kingdom Viridiplantae; phylum Streptophyta; class Magnoliopsida; order Solanales; family Solanaceae; genus Capsicum; species Capsicum baccatum. The sequence goes on from CM061560.1 coordinate 172,390,496, forward strand.
AAAGGCACTTCGTTGGTATCATCATATCAACACTAATTACAAGTATACACATGTCGTTACTCTTATCAATCAACCATTTATATTATTTTTGGGCTCTAACCCATCGTCTAACAAGGACACTCATTAACCCCAAGGTTTAGGGAGCTGAACCCATTTTAATCAATTAAACTACGAAGGTTTCTATTTAAACCATTTCATGGTCAACAAGCCCTTTAAAAAATCATTTGCAAACCATTTATTCTCGCTAAGCCATTGCCTTAGTTCAAAACACCATTAACATGTGACTAGTAATTTCCTTTAGACATTTTCATAAACACCTTATGAGCACACCATTAACAAGACCAAAACCAAGGTAAAAACCATTAAGGTTAGGGTTACTCATGACCCATTTTTTAAACGACAATAAACAATCACCCACATAAGCAAACCATCACCAGAAATATGTGAAAATATTATTTAAATCAAGAGTAAACAATACTCAACACTATGCGTCAAAAGCCCCAACAGTGGAATTCAAAACCACAATTTAAAAATCAAATCAATTTTCAAAACACATGAATTTTTTGAGCTAATAATGAGGGAAGAGTTACATGCCTTATACAAAATGATTCACAGATAGATTCTTGGTCCTTAAGTCTCTTGATGGCCGCTTTGATAAACCCTATCCCCAATCTTCTTACAGAATTTTAGAGAGAATTTAAGAGTCTTTAGATCTTGTCTAACTCAAGAATGAAAGGAAAAATAATGTTATAATTCATGGGTCATTAGGGTTTAGGGATTGGGAATGTCTACAATGTCCCCAGCTTAAAAGCTGAAAATGGAACCTAGGAGGGTACGACTCATCCCCTTGACGCATACCATAGGGTATGAATTGTACCCTAACTCACACGATAAGACCCACTATAGACCTCTAAACTGACCAATATATGACTCCATATGCATAACTCGTACCCTAAGGTATAAGTAGTACCCTACAACGCGTACCCAAGATAGAATGTTTTGTCCAAGAATTATAGCATCATACGACTAGGTAGATTATGAATCATACACTATTATACAATTGGTATGATGATAAATCATACCTAGGGAAGAAACCAATCCACACATTGTCCAATATACAAAAGAGGGGCCCTAACCCGTACCCAAACACACAACTAATACCCACTTGCTATATATTTATAGAAACATTAACCTAGGAAGTTTTATAAGGATTCAAAGCCAAGGTATTTCATCTTGGATTTGGGAACAACTTTATGTTGGACTGAAGTGGTGAGATTTCATACTCTGGAAGACTCCATGTCATGTTATAGTCATCTTTTTATACTTTTTTTTCATTCTTGGACTTTGGTTTTGTCTATGGTCGGGGAAATTTCCCGACTGAATGTCCTTGGATTTCAGTTAGAGGCTTTGTATGACTACTATAGGCATAAAAAGTGTCGGTATTGGTGTTGGCCTTGGCATTGGTATTGCTATTGGGGATGACACCGGTTGGATGCTTGGTTAGATATTTGGATAGTTATGGTTATAAACAATATTTAACGTCTTTCAATTATAATTGTTCTATATTCAGTTATGGTTATGAACATTATTTAATGTCTTTCAATTATAATTGTTTAATATTCTTAGATGTTTGAAATTCATCCGACATGGGTTGCAGGGCGATTATGGTTGGGTCTTTGGGGTAGTCTCCGGTCTCAATTAGACTAGAGGCACCCGACACAACTAGGCCCTAGTTCAAGTTATGACATATTGACACTCTTACAACTAAGTTACAGGTTGGACCCCAATTAGCTTAGATTAGGTCATGTTAGTTAAATGTCAGCTCCCATAGTCTCAGTTTAGTATTTAGATCATATCAACTCAGGTTTCATGACCAAGTGTTCAGTTTATCAGTTTTTCAACTATTCAGTTTTATAGATTATTTCAGCACATACTTTACTTGGTCCTGAACTCATTTTATATAGTCATGCTTTCATACATGATCCTTGGTATGATTTTATAGCCTATTCAGCTTTAAATTTTGATTTGCATATGGTAATCATGTTTCTACCATTTTCAGCTTATGGAAATGCTTCCAGCTCATGATATAAAAATTTTAATAAGTTTTACAGCTTTTGCATACAAGCATGATTTAAATGCACATTTCAGCAAATAACTTATCACCTCAGTTTTAAAGCATACATTAAGTATTTCCATAAATTAGTGCATGTCTTACTTACTCAGTACATTCCAAAGTACTGACCACATATATGCATTTTTTCTACATTCCTTCAGAATGTAGGTACCATATATATCCACACGCCAGGGTCAAACAATTCACAGCATTCAACCATTAGGTGATGAGTTCTCTTACTTTGAGGAATCAAGTCAGTTACAATTCTTGTATTGTATTTTTTTACTATTCATATGTATTAATTTGGGATAGTTGGAGGCATGTAACAACTACCTATAGTCGGTATAGTAGTGGCTTCATAGATGGTCATTCAGAGTCCGTATTTGTAATTTAAGTTTCTCTATCTCTCTCTAAGATTGTAGTGTTGTAAACTTTAATTAGTTATGTATTGAAAAAGCTTATCTTATGTTGATTATTCTTTCTCTTAGTTATTTAGCTTTTACATATATTTTAAATTAATTTCTCAAGTAATATACTAGTACATAAGTTAGCTTGGAATCGCTTGTGGTTCTAAGAACCGTGTTATGACTAGGAGCTAGTCTCAAAGACAAACTTTGATCAGTTAAGTATTAAAAAAACTTGTCTCATGTTGATTATTTTTCCGCTCAGTTATTTAGCTTTTACATAAATTTTTAATTAGTTGCTGAAGCAGTATGCTATTACATGAGTTAGCTTGAGGTCACTTGTAGTTCTAAGTACCGTGTTACGATTAGGGGGTAGTCTCGGGTCGTGATAGTTAAAACTGAAGAAGATTTTTGAAGTTCCTCAAAATTTCTAGGAAACAAGTACAACATCAAATAGATACACTCTTTATCTCCTCTTATAATTATTGTTATCTATTACTACTACGTTTTTCTATATTATTTAATCTTTTCTATACGTATGAGCTAACAATTTTATCAACTTGTTTTAGAAGCTACAAGTAAGTTCTCAAGAGCATAACAAAAGATGTTTGAGAATCATTATTATCGTATTTTAAAAATTAATCATTTATTTCTATATCTCGTCTGATTCATACACATTTCCTATTTAAAAACTACTCATACTCCAATCTTGTCAACTAATGTTATCTTAATTCAAATTCAAATTCATCAATTTTTTTGGAGGATCTCATTCGTCTCTAAAGCTAAATCTACACATGGCCTAATTCTCGTAAAATTAGAGATATATAGGTGATCTGAAATAGAAGTCTCGTCCATAATATTTCCGCAACTCTATCTCACGTCCTCTGGTTTCAAAAGAGTCATTCTCCTAGTCGAACGAAATTGGCTACTTCATCAGCGTTCTTTCCTCTATAATTCGTTCCTCATTTTCAAAAAAAAAGGGGCAGGTGTTGACACTCAATTTTGTCCTTTGTATCATTGTTCTCATTCGATCGCTTATTTTATTGTTTGAGATCAAAATTGCTTTTTTAACTTCTTTTTTTATAAACTTTGGGAGGTTAAATATTATCCTTGTTATGTTGTTGTTGTTATGATTATTATTTTCAATTATTTTTTTTTTATTAGTAGTATATCATATTCTTAACTTGCAGTGTTATAGTTCACTTAATCTTTTACATTTTTTAAATCTATTTTAAAAGTATTTGATCAAATATTTTAAGATATTATCATACTTTTATTATGAATTATTTATTTATAATATTATATATATAATATAAAATATATTAAAAGTGTGAAGACCCTTAAAAAAGTGAATTGAACTTTTTTCCCTTCATCAAAAGTCCTTACTTTAGAAAAAATCGTCTTTTTCACTATTTCTTCCTAATACTTAAGAGTTGGAAATTAATTAAATATATTTATTGTAAAAAAATTTCATTTTTAGAAGACATCATAATTTCTTTATCTTTTTCTAATTTAAGAGATGAAAATTTATTAAATATATTTATAGTAAAACTTTTTCTTATTAGGATTCATCAAAATTAATAACAACTGATATTTTTTCTATTAGTTTAAGAATTCTTAATCAACTAAATTTGATTTTAAGAAGATTTGAAAAATCTAACAAAAAAATATAAAACTATTAGAATAAGAAAAAAATTAAGAAGTTCCAAGTTTTTAAATGTTTTAAGTACGTAATAGATTGTAATCAATAAATTTGTAAAGATTTGACTTTAAAAATAAGAAAAGATTTTAAATATAAAGAAAATAAAATAATAATTGTAACACAAATATGGTTCAAATTGATATGTCTTTCTTAGTCTGTGGTAACAAGGGAAAGAGGTACGCAAATGCAAAAGTGATGAACTATCAACCACTTGGAACTGGTAAAACATATATGTGATGTGTTTATATTTACATTATCATATTAAAGTGTGAAAGATTTTATATATATATTTGGTAGAAATTTATTTAGTCCTAAACAAGATCAAAATTTAAATTTCAAATTCAAATTTTGTCAAATACTTTTATAACTAGAAAACTTCTCCTCACTACCTTTCTTTTCTTGTGAAGAATATAAAAATCATTTCAAATCAGTTTTACCTACTATGTTTTACACCCTTAATATCCATAAAACTCTCCTACAAAGAAGAAAGAATATGACTTTATCCAAAATAGTCCTTCTTATCATTTTGTTACATAGAAAAAATAATTCCTTTCCTAGTTTACTCCCTTCATCCCAATGTCTCATTTTTCCTTCCCCTTCATAAATACCCTATGCCAATAAGCACAGATATGACAGCTTTACATACAGAAAATCCACATATTTTACGAGGCAACTTTCAACGCCAAGCTCATATCTCTGATTTCCATATACACAATATTTCTAATTGTGGCCTTTGTTCTCCAAGAACACACAGAACTATCTTACCTCACTCTCACACAAGCAGTGAACATAACAAGAACATCTAATGATATACATGGAGAATAAATAAGAAACCATTATCAGCCACTACTAACTCGTCGTTCCTCGCCCACACACAAATCCAAAGTCGCATGTAATACATACATCTCATATCTGAATAGAGCAAGTCGTGCATCCGGTTGGGGAGTGGTCTTGTTAAAGTGTTAGGGATTTAGTGCTTGTTAACAAGAAAAAGCTTTACCCTAAGGTCCATTTCCCACTTACAGTTTTATTTCGTCTCCTTTTATCTTGCTAGTATGGTGAATAATTTGGACTAACTAATATCCCTACTTTTTATCCATATGTTCATTTTGTGGTCTTAATTGATTTATATGCTTCTTAAAATTATGAGAAACTATAATTTTTTATGCTTGTGTTTTGCATTGCTTGGTTGAAAATTATAAATAGTTGGGTTAATATATTTTTGTCTAAAGGTAATTTCTCAAGCAGCAACAACGACTTCGATTTATAAAATGGAAAAAGATTTTGATTCTAAGATGTTTTAAAATTGTAGATAGGTGATTCCATAGTCTATGCCAAAAGAAGATTTGAATTAGAGGAACTGAAATCAAAGGATTTTAGGCTTAGTATGATATATTTTATTATAGTACTCTAAGTTTCATGTTTTTTATTTTTATCTTATCTTATGTATTGAAATAATTTATTGCCTTTGCTTAGGATCTGTTTATGTCTTTCTATTATTTTGGATATGTTTATGGTAATATTATTTGAATTTGAGAATGACATATGAATGTTTGGCATTATCCTTTAATTGGTTTCAATAGTACAACATCAAATTTGATATTGAAATCACTGTTACATTGATGTATATGATTATTTCTTTTAATGTTTGGTTTTATTAGTTCATGATTTGATATGAGTTTTGAGTAGGTAATTGTGAACCCTTTTTCTTTTGATGTGCTTGGTTTAATTTGGATTCTTTATTTTTTATGGCATAAATTTATTTGATTTAACCTTAAGAACATTTCTACTCTCACCCCTTTGGATATTTGTACATTTATACTACAATTGAATGACGTCACTTAAGTTCAGGCACGTGATGGTAGGAGTCAATGCATAAAGCGAGTTCAAATAGAAAAATTGCTCCCAACTAGATATGAGGTATATTTTGGGAAATGATGTCATAAAGACAGGCAATATCTGACTTCTCATACGAAGCACATATAACTTTATTAAAATATAAAATATCTCATTTCTTTCTTTTTTTTTATTTCATATATCACTCTTTTAAAAGTCTCAAGGACTTGGCAACACATACACATACTCTCTCTCACACACATATATATAGCTTCACGTTACTTTCAAATACTAAAATATTTTATTTAATATTATTGAGTAAGTTTCTTTAAGAATTAGTTTCATCTTTTCTTAAGGCGCTTAAGAGAGTCAATCAAAACAATTATAATAAAGGGAGTGACATCGCATTGAGTCCGTATCAGCCTTGTCATAACCTGATCCCATAGTCTCTCACTCTTAGCATTAACTTTATATATTGTTGATTTATCATCCATTCTCTTACATTATATTTGTCACCAAATTTAGGTGATATGCATTTACTAATAATTTTTTTTTCTTATGTGAGATGTTATAATTTACAAAAGTTCTAGAACACTATGTGGAATAGAGAATAGATCAGAGCTCTTTGGAAATCTCAACTGGATTATTGGAGTCTCATTACTATTCATAACTCAAATTTTGAATACACTTTTTTTATTAAATTGATGATCCACAAACCACGTCAGACCCTCGACTCGTTCATTTTCTTACGCTCGTACAGTGTCACTGTGACAATTGAATTTGTGCTTCTTTCAGTGATAAAATAGGTTGTATACCAACTTGTATAATATTTTAAGTTGTTTTTATGTTTAATATGCATGTATTTTGTTAGATTTTATTCATCTTTTCGTTATTTTTTAACTTTCTTTTCTTCTTCATCTAGAGTAATTAAGTTAAATGGTGCATGCTTAGGCATTTGGTTATTTTAGATTTATTAATTAATAATTTATTTTGTCTATCAAATAATTTCCCCTATCATATATGATTTGGCCAAGACCCATATTTCTAGAAGTCGAAAGTTGTCTAACATCTTCCTTTTGAGGTATCTTGAACCCTTACTTGAACTTTGGTGATGTAGACTAAAAAATAAATAATTTACAATTAGTTTAAAATGATGCCCTAATTCACCTTACTTTTTTAGGTGGCGACTCTTCTCTTTTAAAATATTCTAAAAGATTTGTCACGTTGAATCTTAATTTTCGAGAAGAAAATGGGGCGCGACAGGTGGCTCTCTCTATCGCTTTAGATTAGGGTCATTTATCGATGATGCTTGCGGAGTACACATGGTTTTCGTACTCACCCTTGCTTATCTTTTATTTTTCTTATTTTCTACACTCTGTGCAAGTAATGAACCAAGTAGCAGTTTGTAGATCATCTTTTTTCTAGTATTTGAAAAGAGGAGATAGAGGTAGTGACTAACGGACTCCAAGACTACCTGGATCTCTTTTTATTTATCCTATGCTTATCCATATTTAAGATGCTACAGTTTTTAATATATGTTAGTATTCAGAGACTTGTACTAGTGACAACCAGACCTGGGATGTATCTTTGAGACTTGTGTCTCAGTTATATATTCGAGATTATTCTCTTCTTTCATTTCCATTTTTTCCTTCTTATTGAGTTTGAGTTATGATAGGTTTACTTGTGTAAGGGTATGACAAGTGTCATGAAATGCCTATTTTTGGCTGTGACAACTATATCCCAACATGTATGACAAAATTTGCTTGATAATCCATCTGGTCTACAAGTACTATGTAACACCCCAGATTTTAATCCCTAAAAATTTCTGAGTTTTTGAACTCATTTCCCAACCTACGACTCACCTTATGAGGTGTGAGGTATCCTTACCAGCCATAGTAGCCAAATCATCATCTCACTAGGGAGTGTTACCTATGCTATTATCCTGATTATAATTAGAGGTCACTAGTTGTAAGGACTTATTACAAGTCATGGTGGCCAAGTTGTTGGGTGAAAAGTATGTATCTCAAATGCTTCTATCTTGGTTACAACTATGACCACTCTTGATGACTCATTTGTTGTGAATCGTAGGGTCAACAACGTGTGTGTGCCTAAGGACTCTTCCTTAACTATGATTCAAGAGGTGACTCCGAGCCAGTCGTTATGAGTTGTATGGTGACTCATAACAACTATACGATAAATTCCATCATTTTAAATTAAGGGCATTATGGTCAATTTCCTCATTCCCTATTTAGACCCCACATACATAAAAACACCTTGGGAGCATCATTTTCAACTATTTTCTATCATAAACACTCTGTTAAACTCTCTTAAATTCCCCATTCAACGACAAGGATAGGACTTTAAAAAGTTGGTTATCCAAGGGCTCAAGGGTTGATTTCTCTCCATAATTCAATGTACTTTAAGATATCTTACTCTTTCCCAAATATTATTTTATGAAAATCATGTGTTTTAAAAGGCTTATTTATATGGATTTGAAAATGGGTTTTGATATGGGTTGAGGGTTTTGAATGGTTGATCCTTGAATTGTTTTTCCATGTTTTTTATGAGTTATTCATGCTTTGAATTAAATGTTTTTAAAACTAATGGGATGCATGCGTATGGGAATTGGAGTGGGGGTTGAGGCGTTTCCCCAAATTGATGTTTTGAACTTGATATTAGTTTTGAATAATTGTGTTCTCTCAACCCACTTAGGTAAATAGCTTCAAATTATGGAATTTTCGCTTAGTTTGACTTACTCACTTATACTATTGCATTGTATAAATGGTTAAATAACAATGAACATAGATTTTGATGACCTTGTTTGCCATGTTTTAACTGAAAAGGGTCAAGGCATTCCCCGAATTTAATTTAATAAACAAAGGGGATCATGGAATTCCCCTGATGGAATATAATTAAAATGACATAAGTGTAAGCTTTTAAGAATAAGGGTATGACGATACCTGTGGTGTGCCATAATATTTAATTTCATGATTTAAAGAAAGAGTTCTGTGAAACTTATTTTCATGTGGACCTAAAGAGTGTTATGTAGCTAAGTCGTAAAGGTGTGGGTCTTGAAGGACTTGTACTAGAACTTCATGTTTTCTGGCGTGAGAGTTGGGCTTGATGACCGTGTATTTATGGTACACTTTATATATATCTTTTTTTTTATCTTGGATTGACGAAGGTTCAGGCCATTCCCTAATATTTGTTGATGCTACCAGTTTGTATGGCTAACACGCGCTAAAGTCCTTTTAGCAGGGGGAGGTTAACCCATTTAGCCCGTGGGTATTGCTATGATTGTTGAGCTATATAGTCCAGGATAATGTTTTACTTGCATGCCAAACCTTGTTTCCTATCCGAGCATGATATATGACTGAATTGACCTACTGGAATAGTCATTTCAAATTTTTAGTGATGCCCTTTGGTTTGACTAAAGCGCCACGGTATTTATGGATCTTATAAACTGGGTGTTTTGTTAGTTCTTGGATTTGTTTGTGATTATGTTTATCAATGATATTATGGTATATTCAAGGAGTGAGAAAGATCATGCCAATCACCTCCATATAGCATTACATACCCTTAAGGATCAGGATTTGTATGTTAAGTTTTCTAAGTGTGAGTTCTAGTTGAATGTTGTTACTTTTTTAGGTCATGTTGTATCTGGTGAAGGAATCATGATGGATCTATAGAAAGTTTTAGTGGTTAAGAAGTGGCCTAGACCCATGACTCCAACCAATATGAGAAGTTTCTTAGGCTTAGCCAGGTATTATAGGAGATTTGTGGAGAGCTTCTGATCGATTATTGATCCGTGACTAAATTAACTCAGAAAAAGGTAAAGGTTTTTTGGTCAGATGCTTATAAGGGTATCTTTGATAAGTTGAAGGATCGATTGACTTCAGCTCCAATTTTGACCCTACCCGAGGGTAATGATGGTTTAATTGTGCATTGTGATACGTCTCATGTGAGACTTGGTTGTGTGTTGATAGAGCATAGTAGGGTGATAGTAGATACTTCTAGGAATTTGAAAGTTCACAAGAAGAATTATCTGACGCATAACTTGGAATTGTTAGTTGTGGCCTTTGCTTTAAATATTTGGCACCATTACTTGAATGGAGTTCTAGTTGATATATATTTAGACCATAAGAGCTTGTTGCATGTGTTCACCCAGAAAGAGTTGAATCTTAGGCAAAGGAGTTGGCTTGATTTGCTTAAGGATTATGATATAAGTTTCCATTATTATCCAAGGAAAAGCTAATATAGTTGCTGATGCTCTTAGAAGGTTGTCCATAGGGAGCTTGTCTTATGTTGATGAGGAAAAGAATGTTTTAGTGAAGGATATTCACCATTTGGATAATCTTAGAGTTTGCCTTTTACATTATGAGGATGGAGGTGTGATTGCGCAGGAGGTTAGAGTTCATCTCTTGGTGCTGAGGTAAAGCAGAAGTAAGTTTTGGATCCTATCTTTGTGCAGATTAAGGATTATATGGGTCAGCATAAAGTCTTGGCTTTTGAGATTTGTGGTGATGGTATCTTGAGGTACCAAGGGAGTTTGTGTATTCTCGATGTTGATGGGTTGCGAGAGAAGATCTTGACTGAGGCCAGCAATCGAGGTATACTGTTTATCTTGGTTCGACAAAGATGTACCATGAATTGAACAAGGTCTATTAGTGGAATAACATAAAGAGAGATATGGTTAATTTTGTGGCTAAGTGTATAGTTTGTCAGCAAGTGAAGGTAGAGCACTTGAGGCTTGGTGGGTTGACCCAAGAGATTGAGTTGCCTGTATAAAATGGGTAGTTATTAATATGGATTGTGTCACTAGTCTTTTAATAGTTTCGTAGTCAGTTTGATTCGATTTGGGTCATCGTGGATAGGATGACCAAGTTTATTCATTTCTTGCCCTTGAGGATTAATTTTTCTGTGGAATATTTTTCTAAGTTTTTCATTCAAGAAACCATCAAGTTGCATGGTGCTCTAATATCTATCATATTTGATCGAAGTACTCGGTTCTCATCTCACTTTTGGAGTTTATTTCAAAGAGGTTTGGGGACTAAGGTAAACCTTATCACCGCTATCCACCCTCAGATGGATGTATAAGCAGAAAGGACTACTTAGACTTTGAAAGATATGCTAAGGTCTTGTGTGATGGACTTCAGTGGTAGTTGGATTGATCATTTTTCTTTGATAGAGTTTACATATACTAAAAACTTAACTCGAGTATTTAGATAGCTCCGTTTGAGGCTTTGTATGGTAGGAGGTGTAGGTCTCTTATTGGGTGGTTCAAAGGTTGTGAAACTAGGTTGTTCAGCCTGGACATGGTTCACCAAGCCATGGAAAAGGTAAAGGTGATTCAGGATCGACTTAAGATCACCCAAGGTTACCAAAAATCTTATGTGGATATGAGGCGTAGGGAGTTTGTGTTTGATTTTAGTGATTAGGTATTCTTGAAGGTGTCTCTCGTGAAGGGTGTGATAAGGTTTGGAAAGAAGGAAAAGCTCGATCCTCATTACGTTGGCTCGTACTTGATTTTGAGGAAAGTGGATAATGTTGCTTATGCATTGGATTTGCCTTCTAATTTCGGTTCCATTCATCCGCTCTTCTATGTTTCGATATTGAAGAAGTGCGTGGATGATCCTTCCTTGGTTGTTCCTTTTGATAATGTAGGGGTTTTAGATTTTTTGTCTTGTGAAGAAGTACCATTGGAAATCTTGGATCGGTAAGTCTGTCGGTTATGGACCAAGGACGTGGCTTCAGTAAAACATGAAGTCCTAATATCCATTTCTATTTTCCACTTGGGATAATCACGCTTAAGGTACGTGTATTCCTTAATATATTTATTTTCTACCTTTTTTAAAGGTAAGTGTGGTTGTATTCTATGTTAGATCATGCTAATGGATGTCTGGTCTTGTCATTCAGGGAAAAATGATCCTGGGGGGAGAATGTAACACCTCTGATTTTGGTTCATAAAAAAATTTGAGTTTTTGAACATACTGCCCAACATACGACTCACCTTACGAGTCGTAAGGTACTCGTACGAGCCATAGGATTTAAATCATCGTTTGACCAGTGAGTGGTGCTTATGCTACTATATGATTAAAGGTCACGATTCATAAAGACTCATTGTGAGTCGTGGTGTCCAAGTCATAGTGTGACCAGTTTGTACCTCAAATAACTAGAACCCTATAAGTCGTAGGGTCTCTTTACGAGTCGTATAGTGTGAATCATAGAGTCAATAGAGTATGTGTCCCCAAGGACTCTGTCTTGACTATGATCTAAGGGATGACTCCTACCTATTCGTTATGAGTCATAGGGTGACCTATAGAAACGAGGAAGTAAATTCCAGTATTTTTAAGTAAGGGTATTATGGTCGATTCCCTCAATCACCACTTAGACCCCACATACATAAAACACATTTGGGACACTATTTCTAACCTTTATCAATCCTAAACACCCTCTTAAACTCTCTCAAATTCCCAATTCAAAGACAAGGGTAGGGTTTTAAGAAATTGGTAATCCAAGGGATCAAGGGTTGATTTCTCTCCATAATTCTCAATACTTCAAGCATGTTACTCTTCCCCATATCTTATTTTATGAAAAGAATAATTTTTAAATGGTTTATTTATATGGATTTGAATGTGGGTTTTGATATGGGTTGAGGGTTTGGAATAATTGATCCTTGAATTGTTTTCCCATAGTTTTTATCAGTTGTTCATGATTTGAATTAAATGTTTTTGAAACTAATGGGGTGCATGGGTATGGGAATTGGGGTAGGGGTCAAGGTATTCCCCTAAATTGATGATTTGAATTGGAATTGGTTTTAAATAATTGGTTCCCTTAACCCATTTGTGTAAATGGCTTCGAATTGTGGAATTGTCACTTGGTTTGACTTACTCACCTATACAATTGTATTTCATAACTGGTTAAACAATGAACATAGATTTTTAAGGCCGTGTTTTAATTGAAAGGGGTCGAGGAATTCCCCAAATTGGATTTAATGAATAAAGAGGGTCATGACATTCTCCCAAAATGATGGAATGTAATTAAAATGGCATAAGTGTAAGATTGCAAGAGTAAGGGCATGACAATACATACGGTGTTCCATAATATTTAATTCCATGGTTTAATGAATGGGTTCTATGAAACTTGTTTTATTATGGTTTTAAAGGGGTTTATGTAGCCAAGCCGTGAAGGTGTGGGTCCTAAAGGACATATACCAAAAACTCACGTTGTCTAGCATGAGGGTTGGTCTTGATGATCTTGTTCTTATGACACACTTTACATAGATATTTTTGTATCTTGGATTGACATGGGGTCTGGGCATTCCTTGGTCTTCCTTGATACCTCCGATTCATACGACTAATATGCACTAGGTCCCTTTCAGCACGAGGAGATGGACCCATATAGCCCATGGGTGTTGTTATGATGATTGAGCTACATAGTCCAAGCTAATATTTTACTAGCATGATAAACCTTGTTCCCTATCCCAGCATAATACACACACACACACATATATATGTATGTATGTACAATGTGTGCATGTGGATTTCTACTATGATTTTAACTCAGCATTATGTTATCCCCTTCTCGAGTTACATGCTAAGGCTCAACAAATGAACCATCTTCGGATGCTTTATACCCATGCGATGCAGGAATCGGATATAGTTTTACTCTTCCTACATCATAATAAGATTTTTGTTTTGTCAACAGTCAGCTTGAAGTGGTGAGCATCCTTCTTCCAAAAGGTCGTTGCTTCTTGGTGTCTATTATCATAGACTTTTCTTTGGACTTATTTTGGCTATCGTCGGGAGCATGGACCGACTTAGGTTGATTTGGTTTTGTTAGAGGATTAGTGGATTACTGTGGACTGGGTATTGTCATTGTTATTCTTTGACTCCTTTGATCTTACATTATTCTATCTTGTTATATGTTTGGAATCCATTCGCTGCTAGATGTATTATGTTCAGATTGTCTACGCAAAGGAGGTGGTCTTCGATCCTCGATGGACTTGAGATACCCATCATATCCAAGCCCTGGTTCGGGTTGTGACACACTATCTCCATTTAGATTAAACACAACCTTCTTCATTACATCAATATTAGGAGTACCTTCTAGTGCTGCATACTTTTCTTCATTTATCAGCTTTAGAATATAGTTTATCAAAGATTGATTTGTCGAGTATCTTTTTTGCCTTAACTGATCTTGATACAATACTACTATTTCCTCAACTATCTGTACAAAGTCCTCCAGCCAAATTCCTTAAGAGATCTAAATCTTGAATGGTTTCAACTTCTCTTGTCTCTTCTTAAAAACTGTCCATCAACAATTCAGACATACCCTACCTTTTGTTAGTAGTAACTTTCCTCTTGTTGCATGTATCTAGTTCATTCAGCCTTAGCTTTTTGCACTGTTGCTGTATTTTTTATTGAATTAAAATCTTCAAATAGCTACTCTTTCAATATAGCAATCTCCTCTCTAATTAACAACTGTTGAAATATATTCTCATAAGTTTTCCTACTCTAAACTATTAAGACTTGCTTGATCTTCTTAATCTATCTCATAAAATCTAAAAATGGGTTAGATAAGACCTTTGTGTTCCAATTTGTCTAATCACATTTTACAATTCTTTGTGATTGGTCCAAAAATTAAGAAACCTAAATGGTCTTTTGAAATTGATAGCACTGTGCTCACAAATAAGTTACAAAAGGGCATGATCAAACCTATTTCTTGGTAAGTGCTAACATATAAACAGAAGAAATGATCTTAAAACTTTGAATAAATCAGAATTCTATCTGATCTTTGAAAGAAAAAGTCATATCTAGATCTTCCTTCTGCCAAGTGAAAGGGCTACCCTTATAAGGAATAAATTTCAGGTCACAAGACTTAATGCAAGTCCTAAAATCATCAGTATATGTATCTACCACAACGAGGCTTTAATCTTTTCTTCTCCATTTAAAACCATATTAAAAACTCTCCTCCAGTTGACCAAGTACTTTTGATTCTAGCAGCTACTATATAAAGTTCTTCCTATAGCTTCATTCTAATATGCCTATCACATTTAGCATAAATCACAATAGCATAAAAGATGAAACTTGATAACTGCTTTTGAATTTTAATGGTTACTTGTTGCTCTGTATTACCTAAAATAGTGATATCATATCTGTGATTAGTGAATGTACTATTTTTATTATGAGTAACATGGGTCAACTAATTGTTACAATATGTCAAAAAGTTTCCATTAGAGCCACAAAAACAAACTTATGAAAATTGTGCAACATTTATACCCTTTGAAATGCTTTTTGTGAATTTACAGACCTAATATTCCATACAAGAGCCTTCATTGTTTAGAAACTTATTGAAGCACCACTCTTTTTTGGTTGACCGTTGATAGGTTGCGCAGCTTACCTATTACCTTATATCTTACTTTTCTTGCAGATTTTACTGAATTGACCGCAATATGCATCTTTAAATATTCATTCTTCATTCATAACACTCTCATCCTCCTCTGATTAAGCATCTATTTTTGCTTCATTCTCTAGTGTATGTTAAAGTATATTATATAGTATTTTATTAGGACATTCTCCACTACTATCACGACCCAGAAATAAGGGTCATGATGACACTTATCACGGCTGAACCTTGACAAGTAAGTCAACCAACCAAACTGATAAATAAACAAAATCACAAGACAAATCCCAATGAGTGACTTCTAGAATAAAGTCAAACCATACAAGCATAAAGAAAACAAAAGTCAGAACAATAATAAATACCACAAACCATCCCAAAACCTAGTATCACAGTGTAAGAATAATCTACATACAACTCGAATTCTGAAAATACAACTGATAATCCAAAAAAAAGAACACAGGTATGCCTTCGAATACAAAAAACAAGACATAAACTAAATAGGAGAGGGTAGGATGTTGTCTTTGGAAGCATAGAGCAGCTACTATACCAAAGTATCAAATCACCGCCCGAACTTAGCTGTCACGAGGCGTAGTCGTACCTGGATCTGCAGCAGAAGGGAATAGTAGGGATAAGTATTGTCCACTTATACTCAGTAAGTATCATATAATGACTGAGCGAAGTATAAAATAAGGTATATAAATACACACTATGGGTACGTCACCTGTAATCAGAAAATATCCTAAATAGTAGCCCACACCATATCCACTAATAGTTATAATTATAACATATATACCAAGTACATAAACGAAAAAGAAGCACAAGATAGATACACAACAAATCAAACACGAAAATACCACACAAAATATGTACAATGTATGAAATTCAATAAGAATGATAATAATGAAGATGATGGTGTGATATGTCTGAGGTTGTCGCACAACCTCCATAAACACCTATCAATAACCAATACCAATCCAATGTCTATAACTCCTCTCTGACTCGTGATCTACAACAGAGGGTTTTTAAAGATATCACATTTTCGTCAGAATAACTAGTCTTTCCACTGTAATACTAATGTCTCATGAATGTTTATATTATATGAGGATGTAATGCTACGTAAGCTAGAATCCACTCAATAAGCAAACCATCCATGATCAAATATAATCCACGTACCATTAGAGTGAGATACAAAAGTAATGTCATTGATTTCACATAACCCTAACTTAGGCATTACCACCAGTGATTGTGGGGACATCATGATAATTCCTTTGTTATGATTGTTATTTATTGGTTGCAAACAATAGATCCCGCCTTATGTTGATTTGCTCGAATTGAGAAATAAACTAAAGGTAGCAAATTATCAACGAGGAATTGAGAAGGTTAAGTTCTCATCTAATGATTAATGTTGTAACAAGATTGATCAACTCGAGATAAAATCAGTATGAATAGAATGCTTTCTTAAGTTCGAGAGAATGAGCGAGTTCAACATCTAGGTAGGTTGAGAAACACCTAGATGGACTATCAAAACTGATAATTTGGGGCTTCCCATAAGTCACGAGAATACAATACTACAACTATTATTCAATGGAGGATTACTAATCATAGTGATCACAACCCTAGTTCCTCTCTATCATTGATTTGATCCATTGAAATTTTAGTTTTGAGCTCTGAAGCAAATTAAAACTTTAACATTTGTTTGATCATTGAAAACCCCCATTTTATCCTTTCGTATCATTTTTTCGAATTTAACTTGTAGCTTTAGTTTTAAACTAGTTTAATCGCCACTTACATTGTTCCTTGTGGATTCAACCCCGATTCCAAAGTTGGGTAAATATATTGACGACAACCGCCTTACGCTAAATTGATGTGTAAGTTAAGCGTTATTAGATACATATATACAAGTATAACTTAGGGGATTTCCGTGTACCCCACAAGCATATAATCGCCGTGACAAACCCTCATGTCGGAAAACATGAGTTTCTAGTATCCGTCCATCAGACTTAACTTTCACGGTTAGCTATTACAACCTGCCATTATTGCCCAATTTAAAAAATTAGCACATAACCAAACCACCAGTTCCAAGAGTCAATCATCAAGTATTATGAAGTGGTATCGTCATACCGACTATAGCTTGCATGCAATGTCATTAGCCAACAGCTAGCTGATTTTCATGTACCCCAAAAGTATTCCAATTAAACTAAGTCATGGACACCAGGGCCTTTTCAATCCATTTAAAACCATAAACCAATTTAGGTTCCATTACCCTTTTATGCAATGCAAGGATTTCAATAATAGTCAAACTATGTGATAAAGGCATTCTCATAGGTATTTTAACCAACATATTGAGGGAAAACAGATTCAAAGCCAAACTAAGTACCAATTGACCATTCCCATGAAACCACATGTTCAAATCACAATTACAACATGGAAACAATAAAATAAACATGGGAAAACATTATCCAACCAAGAACAACCAAAACCCCAACATATATTTCAAAACCAAAACAATACCACAATAATACTAGGAAAACCATTTATTAAATCATGCTTTTAGTTAAACTAACAATGAGGGAGGAGTAACATTCCTTAGACAACAAAGAAGACGGAGAGAAAACACCCCTTTAGACCCTTAATTGATTACCTTTAAGAAAACCTCAGCCTTTCTTGAACCTAGAGCTTGAGAGAGATTTAAGAGTGTTCAGAGAGTATTTAATAGTGAGTAATAACTTAAGGAAGCCTCCAAAGGTGTTTTATGGCGTGGGTTCAAAAGGATTTATTTGGGGGGAAATGTCCAGAATATCACCAACTTAAACTATAAAAAATTTTGTATATGGGTACGGTTTGGACCCCTCACTCGTACCCACATCATACGAGTAGTACATTTCACTCGTACCTTGATCAGAAAGTTGGACATCATATTCTGTCCAACATCCGAATCCTTAGTCTAACTCTTACCCTACCATATGACTAGTACCCTTCAAGTCATACCCTACGCAGAAACTTCTAGGATAGACACTGGACTAAATACGATTGGACCTTACCTCTCGTATAATGTA
Organism: Capsicum baccatum var. pendulum; assembly: GCA_030864225.1. Taxonomy (NCBI): domain Eukaryota; kingdom Viridiplantae; phylum Streptophyta; class Magnoliopsida; order Solanales; family Solanaceae; genus Capsicum; species Capsicum baccatum. The sequence continues at coordinate 172,409,012 of CM061560.1, forward strand.
CATACGACTCGTATGGAGTCCTCTCGTACCAAGAATAGAACTTGGCCAACATCAAACTGACCAACATACGACTAGGGTCCCTAAACCTGTACCCACACCATACGACTAGTATGGTGAGTCGTATGATCAACAAAAGGTTCAAGACTCAAGAAATTTACAAGGACTAGAACCCAGGGTGTTTTGATTTTCCCCCACTTAGATCTTTTGTCCTGAAATGATGGAACAAGGCAGTACAAGCACGATTAAAACCCCAAATGTCTCTATCCTTACCTTTAACCTAGTTAGGAAACAAAGACACCAAGGAAGTCAATCTTTCCTTTAACAAAGTTTTAAAACAAAGACGTTATGAAGAACACATACCTTTCGCATGAATTTCCGATGCAAAAAATAGGAATGAATGCTTGGACTTTGTGTCCTCTTAAGCTTCCCAAGTAACCTCTTCAACCTTATAGTTCCTCCATAGAACCTTTACTAAGGCCACCTCCTTTGTCCACAATCAACGAACCTAACGATCTAAGATCTCAACTGAGATCTACTGATAATATAGGGAATCCAAAATACAAATATCCTTGATAGGCACAATTTGCGATGGATCACTAATACACTTCCTCAACATAGAGACATGGAATATCAGGTGAATAGAGCTAAAACTAGAAGGCAACTCCAACTCATTTGCCACATTACCAACCCTTCTCAAAATCACATAAGGAACCACATATTTGGGACTAAGCTTCTCCTTCTTTCAAAATTGGATCGCTTCTTTCATGGGAGATACCTTTAGAAATAACATATCTCCATCCTCAAAATCCAAGTCCCTTCGCCTCACATATGTGTAGGAATTTTGGTGAATTTTGACGGCCTTAAGCCTATCTTAAATCACCTTCACCTTCTTCATAGATTGGTGAACCAAATTTGGGCCAAATATATCTGCCTCACCAATCTTGAACCAACAAATAGGAGGCCTACAACTCCTACCATACAAGGTTTCAAACAGAGACATCCCAATGATAGCGTGGTAGCTATTTTTGTAATCAAACTCTACTAGGGGAAAACGCTCAAACCAACTACCACTATAATCAATCACACCTGCCTGAAACATATCCTTCAACATCTGAATAGTTCTTTCCACTTGCTTATCTGACTGTGGGTGAAAAGCAGTACTCAGACTTACCTTAGCCCCCAAACCTTACTGGAAAAACCCCCAAAAGTGAGATGAAAACTGTGTACCACGATCGGAGATGATGGAAATATGTACCCCATGCAACTTTACAATCTCATGGAGTTACAATATTGCATAATCCTCAGCCGAGAAGTTAGTCCGTACTGGAAAAAAATGAGTCAATTTTGTCATCCTATCCACGATAATCCAAACTAGATCATATTAATTTTGAGACTAAGGGAGACCGGTAATAAAATCCATGTTGATCACTTCCCACTTTTCATTTATGTAGCTCAATTTCTTGATACAATCCTCCAGGCCTAATGTGCTCAACTTCCTCTTGTTGGCACACCAAGAACTTGGCCACAAAATTAGCCACATAGCTCTTCATATTATTTAACCAATACATCTCCTTGAGGTCATGATACAGTTTTGTCGAAATGGGATAAATAATATAGCGTGACTCATGCCCCTCTACCAAGATCTTCTTTCTCAAACTATCAACATCAGGAACACATAACCTCCCTTGGTACCACAATGTACCATTACCACTAATCTCAAAGGACATCACCTTCTACCCACCTACATCACCCTTGATCTTCATCAAGACAAGATCTAACATTTATTTTTCCTTGATTTCAGAACCAAGAGACGACCACGCCACTTCCTGCACCAACAAACCACTATCCTCAGAGTCCAAGAGACAAACTCCAAGGTTTGCAAAATTTTGAATGTCCTTCACTAACTCTCACTTTCCTTTATCCATATGAGCTATACTTCTCATGGATAACCTTCTACGAGCATCAACAACCATATTAGATTTATCTGGGTGGTAGTTAAGACTCATATTATTATTTTTGAGAAGCTAAAGCCATCTCCTTTGCCTGAGGTTAAGCTCTTTCTGAATAAACACATATTGCCGGTGCTTATAATAAAAAAAGGATATCCACATGGACTCCATACAAATAGTTATACCACATTTTCAATGTGAATACCACAACTAGCAATTCTAAGTCATGATTTGGATTATTCTTCTCATGCACCTTTAACTATCTAGAGGCATAAGCTATCACCTTTCCATGTTGTATTAGAACACAACCAAGTCCCATATAGGATGCATCATAGTAGACCATAAACCCATCAGTGCCTTTAGGCAGAGTCAAGACCGGATCCAAGTTAGCATCCTTCAACTTCTCAAAACTTCTCTCATAAGTATCAAACACAAGAACTTTACCATTTTCTAAGTCAAATTAGTTAACAAGTAGGCTATAGTTGAAAAATTCCCTACCAACCTCTTGTAGTAAACTGCTACACCCAAGAAGCTTCAAATATCGATTGGAGTAGTTGGTCTAGGCCACTTCTTCACCACTATAACTTTCTGCAGATCCAATATGATTCCTTTACTAGAAATGATATGACCTAGAAAAGTGATAACATTCAACTAGAACTAACATTTCAAAAATCTAGCATACAACTGCTTCTCTTTAAATCTCTATAACAAGATGTAGAGGTGATCGGCATAATCCACCTCACTCTTAGAGTACACCAAAATCTCATATATAAAAACAATAACAAATAGATCCAGAAACTGATGAAAGACACTATTCATCAAATCCATGAATGTCACAGGGGAATTGGTCAACCCAAAAGACATAAGCAGAAGCTCAAAGTGCCCATACCAGGTACAGAAGGTAGTCTTAGGGATATCCACCTCTCTAGTCTTTAACTAATGGTACCCATATCGAAGATTAATTTTGGAGAAAAACTTAGCACCCTGCAACTAATTAAACAAATTATCTATTCTCGAAAAGAGATACTTATTCTTTATCGTTACCTTGTTTACCTGCCAGTAATCAATGAACATCCAAAGGGGACCATCCATCTTATGTACGAATAAATCTGGTGCGCCCTACAAGGACACACTAGGATGGATGAAACTCTTATTTAAAAGATCCGTGAGTTGCTTATTTAGCTCCTTCAACTCAGCTGGAGCTATTCTATATTGGGGAATAGAAATTGGACCAGTTTCAAAAACAAGGTCAATCCCAAACTCAATCTCCCTCTCAGGAAAAACACCAGGAAGGTGATTAGGGAAGACCTCAAGAAATTCATTCACCACCAGGACAGAATACAAAGAAAGACCATCCGAGTTAGAATCTTTAACCCAGACTAAATGATAGAGACACCCCTTGGATATTAATCTTCTAGCTCTAAGATATGATATGAACTTTCCTTTAGGATCTAAGGAACCACCCTCCCACTCAATAATCGGTTTATTGGGGAATGTAAAGACAACCTTACGGGTCTGGCAGTCTAGAGAAACATAGAATGAGTGGAACCAATCGATCCCCAATATAGCATAAAAATCCATCATATCTAATTCAAACAGGTCCACCACAGTGTCTTTGCTACAATAGATACCACACACCCCATATAAACTCTTCTAGCAATTATAGAGTTACCGATCGAGGTAAAAATTAAAAAAGGGTTCGTAAAACACTCTAGACTAAAATAAAAATTCACTCCCATAAATGGGGTCACATAAGAAAGAGTAAACCCTGGATAAAGTATATAATAGACATCATGCAAAAAGAGTTTCAACGTGCCAGTCACGACGTCAGGTGATGCCTTGGACTCTTGTTGGGTAGGGGAGAATAAAGATGATTCAGACTAGTTCTGAAACTTGATTGTGCTTCATTTGGTGCCGAAGCTAAAGATGAACCAATAGAAACCTTATTTTCCCCAGAGGCAATCTTACCAACAGGATAGTTTCTATATATATGCTCTGGTTGACCGCAGTTGAAGCACTTATCCCCCCTTCTTATGTCAGAAAAACCAATACAGTCTACCATAAAACTTATAGGGAGAATATGATAGAGCAGACTTATCCCAACTAGTAGGAGATTGGGCACCCTGTGCCCTAAATTTGTCACCACATTGGAAATGACTGCCAATCGATGGCAATGGAAAAGGAGCACTAGCCATTGAGTAAGACCTAGAATTTTCTCACTTTTTCTTAGGCCACTTACCACTATCCCTGCCACTCTATTATTGGCCACCACCCTACTCAGAGAAACTAAAATTCCTGCCCTACCTCTGTCTATCTCAACTTTTTTTTCCTTCTCTTCTTCTATCTATTATATGTACACAACCAACCCAGAGATATCTATGTCCTTATTCAACAACGTAGGCTTACTCTCTAATATCAAATATCAGGATAACCTAGAAGTGAACTTCCTCCTCATTTTTTCTCTTATGCTAGAAACCATCTCCAGAGCATACAAAGGTAATTAGTGAAACTTCAAGGCATACTCCTTGACTGATATATTACTTTTCTTCATATTAACAAACTCTTCCGCCTTTACTTCCCTCAACTCTTGAGGAAAGAAGCGGTCTAGAAAAGCATTATAAAAATCCTTCCACTAAAATAACTGAACATCGTTACCCCTTGATCGATCCCATTCATCATACCATAGGTATGCCACATCCTTTAGCTAGTAGGCAATAAGCTCTATGCCCTCTATATTAGTGACATGCATAACACGAAAGATCTTTTCTATCTTATCCAAAAAACCTTGAGATCATTCTCTACCTTAACATTAGTAAAGGTCAGAGTGTTCGACCTAATGAACTGGCCAACCCTTGTGGCCTCAGAAGATGGAGTAATAGATATACCATGCTCAGCCTGAGAAGCTACCAACTGTGAAAACATATGGATAGACTAATAAAATACAACATTCATCATAGCAGTCTGAGGAGCTCGAGAAGGACTAGAGGGAACTAGTGTATCTCCAAGAGGAAAATTAAGAACTAGACCCATAGACTAGATCTGGACCCCATAAGTAGAATGGGTCCTATCTATATTTGACTCAAGTAGGACAGATGATGTTTTATAAGCTTCAGATCATCGAGGAGGCATGATTTGAAAAACAAACAAATAAGAATTAGAGGAAAATTCAGGACCTTATACTCTATAACTTAAAAATAGAACACAAGAAATAAAAACATTCCTAAATGCACTGTAGCCTCTCCTTTATGAGTGTGGAAAGAAGCACACCCTTAAAGGAGACATCACTTAACACGATTTTGTGGACTCCCAATTAAACATGAAACAAGGGCTCTAATACCAATATGACACTATCTAAACTAGGGCCAAGTTTTGTTGGGTGCCTCACGTCCAAACGAGATTAGAGACCACCCCCAAGACCCAACCATAACCGCCCTACAACCCATGTTAGATGAATTTTAAACATATAACAAGACAAAACAATTATAAAAGAAAGACATTTAATAAAGTTGATAACCATAACTATCCAAACATCCAACCAAGCATCCAATCGGTGACAGTTCCAATACCAATACCAATGTCAAGGATGACACCAATACCGATACCACCCATGCCTATAGTAGTCACGCAAATCCTTTAACTGAAATCCAAGGACATCCAGTCGGGACATGTCCCTGACCAAAACAAAAACCAAAGTCTAAGATAGAAACAAAAGTATGAAAAGAAGTCTATAGTATGAAATATAGTCTCCTGGAGCATAGAAGCTCACCCCTTTAGTCTTACATAAAGTTGTTCTTGAATCAAAGATAACTAAAAAGAAGGAGTAGTATGGTCGGTTCCTACATTGCATGGGGATATAACACTCAAAGATGGGTTAATGGGTAAACTGTAGTATGTAATTAGGAGTAAGGATAGAATAATTCCATTATTCTAAATCAAAGTAAATAAACATATGCAATCACTTACATATATATATATATACCATGTTGAGAAAAAGAACTGGGTTCAGCATGCATTTAAAACCTTAACCTGGGTTGTGTAGCTTTATTGTCATAATCCACCCACGAGCTATATGTGTATGGGCCATAGTGCGTATAGTCGTACTAACTAGAGATATCACAGGGATGGGATTCCCATGTATCCTTCACCCTCATGATACATATATACACGTATAACTTGGGGGATTTCCATGTACCTAACAAGCATATGGTCACCATGACCAATCCTCATTTTGGCAAACATGAGTTTCCAATAACCATTCATTGGAATCACACCTTCACGGCTAACAATTACAATCTTCCATTATTTCTTAACTAAAATATTTAGCACATAACCAAATCACCAATTCTAAGAGTCAATCATTAAGGCATTATAAAATGGTATCGTCATACCGACTATAGCTTTCTAGCCATGTCATTAGCCAATACCTAGGGGATTCCCATATACCCCACAAGCATTCCAATTAAACTAAGTCATGGAGACAAAGGCCTTTTCAATCCATTTAAAACCATTTAAATCAATTTAGATTCCATTACCTTTTCATGCAATGCAAGGATTTTAGTAATAGTCAAACTATGTGATAAAAACATTATTATAGGCATTTTAATAAACATGTTGAGGGCATATAGTTTAAAATCCAAAACCAAGTACCAATTGACCATTCTCATGCAACCACATGTTTAAATCATAATTATAACATGAAAACCATAAGATAAACATGGGAAAACATTATCCAACCATGCACAACCAAAAACCCTAACATAGATTTCAAAACCAAAATAATACCACAATAATACCATGAAAACTAGTCATTAAATTATGATTTTAGTTGAACTAACAATGAGGGAGGATTAACATTCCTTAGACAACAAGGAAGGCAGAGAGAAATCACCCCTTTAGAACCTTAATTGATTGCATCTAAGAAAACCCTAGCCTTTCTTAAACCAAGAGCTTAAGAGGGTTTAGAGAGTATTTTATTGTGAATAAAAGGTTAAGAAAGCCTCCAAAGGTGTTTTATGTTGTGGGGTCAAAAGGAGTTATTTGGGAAAATGTCCAGCATACCACCAACTTAAACTGTAAAAATTTCTGTAGGTGGGTAAGGTTTAGACTCCTCCCTCATACCCACATCAGATAAGTAGTACCTTTAACTCGTACCTTGATCAAAAAGTTTGATATCATATTTTGTCCAACATAATACTCCTTAGCCTAACTCATAACCTACCATACGACTAGTACCCTTTAAGTCATACCCTAAGTAGAAACATCTAGGATAAACACTAGACTACATACGGTTGGACCCTACCTCTCTTATTATATACATATGACTCATATCGAGTCTTCTCGTACCAATAATAGAACTTGGCCAAAATCAAACTGACCAACATACGACTAGGGTCCCTAGGCCCTTACCCATACTATATGACTAGTATGGTAAGTCGTATGATCAATAAAAAGCTCAAGACTCTAGAAATTTACAAGGACCAGAATCCAGGGTATTTTATAATACCTTACCACAATTACTAATAAGAACGGTGTGGATCCATAAAGATGATGTCGTAAATTACTAGGGTGTCATTCCTAAACTGATGGGTGACCCCTAAGAGAGTATCAGTCCTAAACTGGAGGGTGACCTCTAATAACTTACGTTGCCTATGTAGTTCTGGAATATAGGGACTTTTACTAAATGTCTTAGTCCTCTACTAGCGAGTGAGCCTTCATCCCTAGGTTCGCTAGGTGCTAATTCATACTTCCAACTGAATGACATTAAAGCATAAGCTGGTACATGCACTGATAAAGAATATGATCAGATCATGGTATTCTGAAAATAATAGTACATGCAAACTTTAAATAATCATGAACATATAAATACTAGTGAGTGTTCATTATGAAAATGTTATAAACATTATGGGATAAACATGACATGATTAAATTAAAATCTTGAAAACTGTAACATGCAAAATCAACTAGGCATCAGGTGTTCATAACCCACTAGTGTGGAAAATAATATAATTAACTATGACAATTTTAAAGTATTGACATGATAGGAAATTTCATGTCTTAAGCTCAAGCTTCCAACAATTTTATCAACATAACAAGTTATCATAATTAGAGTGTAGAAGAATACTTAAAGTTATGAGGAAAACACTATTTCATGGTTGAATTCAAGAATTACATAGAGGAATCATGACATTTATTCTTTTCATAGAACCCTAGTTTATGGAATTCATAAAATTCATGAATAAAAATTATAATTTGGGGTATGAGAAAGAAAGGAGATCCTCATTAATACTCACATACCCGATTTTTATAACTTCTTGAAAGTGAACATAGATTTGGAGCCTTTGGGAGGTAAATTATTGGAAGAAATCATCTCTTGGTATTCTTGAGGATTTGGGAGGAGTGGATTGTGTATTTGATATATTTGGGGTTATGGGATGATAAAATCATGTTTATATCAGTCAAAAGGATAGTTTAGTACATAAATGACTTGCTTACCCTAAAAAAATTGAAGAGAAACACAAGTTTTAGCATTTATGAAAAAGGTTTATGCCACCCTGAAAATCGCAGAGCACAAGGTCTATGCCATGTTAAAATCCCAGACCCTCACTGGTTCCTAACGAAAGTGCTCATAACTTTTTGCTTGGGTATCGAATTAAGGAAAAATTAGATGCGTTGTAAATAGGAAATATTTATTTATAATTTGGTGGGACTTGAGATAAAATAATCCATATTGTTTAGAAGTTACACACATTCAAAGTTGACCCTTGTAGGATTGAATACCAAAAATTTTGCCGAATCAAAAAATCGTAACTCAATTTTTCTCTAAGTGTCTTCTATGAATATTGTTCACCTCCAAGCCCTCTTTAGACTAGTATAATTATCATGACACATACAATCATATACAAATCATGGTATTGGAGTTTATAAATGTAGGAACGACAGTTCGAATTCTAGCCCAAAAATACGGGGTGTTACATTATCTCCCCATTAAAGTCATTTATCCTCAAATGATGGATAGGAACTTATTGAAGCTTTAGAAGTATGTAATAAATTATGTAAATTCACTTTATGAATTATCCCTCAACAAAACATGTATAAGAATCAAATGAGATAACCAAGAATATTATGTAAGCACGAATCATGAGATAATGGGACTAAGGTTGTACAAGGGGTAAAATATCAAAAGACCCTCAACCCATGTGAGAAAATAAACATTGAACAAAATTTTACACCTTAGCATGGAACGCTGCCTATCACGGAGGCTAACCTCTGTGCCACGCTACTTATAGTGCAGAGTAGCCTCCGTGAAACAGTGTTATCGCAGAGGTCACTGCTTCAGAATCCAAAAATAGTCCTGAATCCCATTCAAAAATTCCAAAACTCTTCTAGGACACCTTATTAATACACCTGAGTACATTCTAAGTCAAAATTGAGGCTTTAAGCACGGGAAGGACAAAAAAAATGCTTGAAATTTTGAGGGTGTCATAGAGAATGTTTATGACTCTTATCTATGGTTTGGCATAATTGCTTTGTTCCCTTTAAACATATGACGAATAGTTTGATACTTATCTAGGAACTTGTGGGGTATTACAATGCCTGAGCTGGAAATACTAGGAAAACTAAGATTGTGCACTGAACACCTATGAACTAAATCATGACTACATATCTGAATCAAGGACATGATGTATGGACTGAACTAATTTTGTAATTTGCATGGATGTGAATAAATTACCTCATAAAATAGACATATTCATGAATCTTTGTAGAGTAAGACTAGACGGAAAGACAAAAAATTATAAGAGCTTATTTGTCTGATTGCTAATCTGAATTGCTGGCAATATAGACTAACTCATACTGAAAGTTTATACTCAACTGGAGTATTTTTTCAAAACTTTTTATAAGAAGTTATAATAACATTAGGGATCATAGAATTTTGGGCATGGTATGAATAAGATATCTGAATAAGAAATCACAAAATGGCTGAAACTTTATAAGATGGACTATAGGCCTATAAAACATAAGCTAGTATAAAATTACTATGCCTTAGGAAATGCAACTACTAACTTTCAAGCTTAGCCACACTTCTCAAATACTCCCTCAACTATGATTTTTCTCTTAAATACTACTCTTCATTTGACTCTACTCCTAATCTTCACATGGGCATTGATAACTCCATCTACTAAGTTTTCTCACTATGTTCAAGCCTAGTAAAGTCACAAGGTACCACACATAACACCATAATACTAGTTTAAACCATAAATTTTAATATCTTATGTGTTTTCACAGCTCTCATCTCAAGAATAATACTCTTATGACTTTAACAACTGTCTTTAAGATCTTATTAGGAATTCACTAATGCACAATGCATTCTTCCATATCTATGCCAACATGACATTCAAGCCTATGATTATAATTGCATATGAACACTAGACAACCAACTCACCTAGGAATTTCTCCATATTCTCTAATATCTCTATCAATAATAACTTTCTTGCATTATTACCAAGAAAACATACCTAGAATTTTCAATTAACCATGATATATACCAAAATCTTTACCTTAATCTCCCTTCAAACTTATATCCTTAGTAGAACAAGCCTACATTAATTTTTCCCTAATGTGGAATATTTACTCTCTCCTATTTAAGCCATTGTTCATCACTACTAATTTCATAAGGAGAGGTCAGTGAAAGGTTAGAACATGAGATCCTGAAGCATGAAACAATACTATACGTAAATTTGACACTTAAATAAGGCCTGAGGAATAGTATATCAAAGGCATGAATTCATTAAAGAGATCAAAATTGAGGAAATATATACCATAATACAGATTTTCACTAGTCATTAAGGGTAAACCATGAGTTATGGGAACTGAGCATACTGTAAAACATGATTAAACGAGTCATGACTTATAGGACTTAAGTTTGGAATTCATAAATTCAAGGAATATGATTCATGCTTCTGAGTGAACTGGAACTTCTTATCCTAGAAACTGGGAATATACATGATTCTATAGAAAGTACATAAATATGAGCTATGATCATAGATCTAACTTTTATGGCATGAGCAGATATCATAATGACTGAAGTACAAAAGTTTATACCTAGATAAGGTTGTGTCGGACATCTTCCTCCCTTAGTCATATTCTACAACTCGCTAGTATCACTACTAAAATCTCAGAGCTTGACTTGGTTCCTTGTTGTATCATCTCCCCCTTAGATTTAAGCCATTGTTCTAAGTCTATGGACCCCTTTAATTAACTCTAAAATGAACTGCAACCACTATACTCAAAAGTCTGAGATATAACAATAGATATAAACAAAAAACACACCTTGAAAAACTATATCTTAAAGTGTAAAACCCATTGTTAGTACTTCTTTCTGAGATAGAACTCTTAAATTTCTATATCCCCAATAGTCATCATATAATAACTTAAACACTTGCTAACATAAAATCTTCAGGAGTATTACCTTACCTTGAGTTCATACTATCTAGAATTTCAAACTTTTCTTTTTATTAGCTTAATCATCCAAGATTCAAACTTAAATCTAACACTTAACTTGGATTTCACAAAACTTTTCATACACTAATACCCATTTATTACTACCACAAAGGAATCATGAAACACTAATACACACAATTTTATGAACATACTATGCCTTACATGTTGCTCTATCATTGTAGTCACTGCCTAATCTTTATCCTGACTAAAGTATTAATACTTTAAGTCTCTCTTAACTGAGAAATCTTTCTCAAAGTGCTATTAAAAAAACTTCAGATCACCTTCCTATCCCCATGGATACATAGTCTACTAAATCTAGATAAACACTATCCCTACATTATTGCTTCCAAACTTCTAGGTTCATGCTTCTAACTCTAGGTTATATACTATCATAGGATTTTAAAAAAGGATATAATAGAACAAATAACTATGGATTAGTGCACGATTTTTATGAATATAAATAAAGTCTTTTAAACTTTAGAACATAAAGGCACTGATGGGATCTTTTTGAGTCTGTGTAATCTTATAACTATCTATGGAGATTGTATGAGAAAACTCTATTAGTAGGAATTTTAGCTTGACTATTTCTATTACCTCAAGACTAAGTCAGAGTTGGCATGAATGGAGAAAGACAATAATCTGAATAAGTTTCTTAGAGAACATCTCTATAGTATGATTTGAGATATGAAAGAAGGGAAACATATCTTATATGCCCTGTAGCCTCTTGAAAAAAAGTACAAATATCTCCATACCTTTCTATAAGAATCTACCAGACACAACTACATAGACACCCTAGGGAACTTGAACCCTGTGCTATGATACAAAGTTTGTCACTACCTGAGACTACCCCTTAGTCATAACACGGTGTTTAGAACCACAAGTGATCCCAAACTAACTTATGTACTGTAATACTCCTTGAGCAATTAATTTAAAATGTATGTAAAAGATAAATAACTGAGAGGAAGCTTAGTCAACATAACATAAGTTTTTTCAATACATAACTGATTAAAGCTTACAACACTACAATCTGAGAGAGAGAAAATTAAATTACAAATACTAACTCTGACTGATCATCTATAAAGCCTCTACTATACTGACTATAGGTAACTGGGACATCCCTCCAACTATTCCAAGAACTACAATGGACTTGACTCATCAAAGTAAAAGAACTCATTACCTGCTGTTGAATGTTGTGAACTGTCTGACCCTGGTGTGTGGGCTACATCTAGTACTTATATTATGAAGGAATGTAGCCAAAAATGTATATATGTGGTTAATACTTTGGAATATACTTAGTATGCAACACATGCACTAATTCACGATGTAAGCTTTAAAATTGAGGTCATAAGCAATTTGCTGAAATGTGCATTTAAATAATAGTTGTATGTAATAGTTGTAAGACTTATTAAAATTTCTATATCATGAGTTGAAAATATTTTTGTAAGCTAGAAAGTGGTAGAAACATGAGTACCATATGCAAATCAAAATTTAAAGTGAATTGGCTGTAAACCATAGTGAGGATTATGTATGAAGACTGAGCATGAATGCATAACTATATAAAAGGAATGAAAGACCAAGTAAGCATGTGCTGAAATAATCTATAATACTAAATAACTAAAAAACTGATAAATGAACACTTGGTCATGAAAAACTAAGCTGATATGATTTGAATACTGAACTGAGACTGTGGGAGTTAATATTTAACCGATGTACCCCATTCTAAGCTAATCGGGTTCTAACTTGTAACAGCAGTTGGGAGAGATGGTTACTGACACTAATGGTCTGTATCCAAAGATCCGATGTCTCAAAAGACTAAAGTGTCAGTCTTAAACTAGCGGGTGACCCCTAAAAAGTATCTATCCTAAAATAGAGGGTGACCTCTCATAACCTACACTAGCTACATAGTTTTGAAACTTAGGGACTTCTACTAAAGGTCTCAGTCCTCTACTAGTGGGTGAGCTTTCATCCTAACTGAAAGACATTGAAGTGTAAGCTGGTACATACACTATAACGAATATGCATAAGTCATGGTATTCTGAAAATAACAGTGCATGCTAAATCTAAAGTAATCCTGAACATCTACTAATTCATTTAGCATGATGTAATAATAGTGAGTATTCATTATGAAAATATTATAAGCTTTATGGGGTAAACATGACATGATTAACTTGAAATCTTAAAAACTATAACATGCAAAATCAACTAGTTATTGAATGTTCATAATCCACCAGCATGGAAAGTAATATAATTAACTATGACAATTTTAATGTAATGACATGATCAAAAGTGTCATGACTTAAGCTAAGGAATACAATAATTTATTCAACATAACAACTTATCGTGATTAGAGTACGAAAGAATACTTAAATTTATGAGGAAAACACTATTTAATGATTGAATCAAGAGTTACATAAAAGGAATCATGGAATTTATTCTTTTCATGGAACCCTAGTTTATGGAATTCATAAAATTTATGAATAAAAATTATAATTTTGGGCATGAGGATGAAAGGTGATCTTAGTGGAATACCCACATACCTGATTTTTATGACTTCTTGAAAGGGAACTTGGAATTAGAGCCTTGGGAGGTGAATTCTTAAAAGAAACCTTTGCTTGGTGTTCTTGACGATTTGGGAGGAAAAGGATTATGTATTTTATATTTTTTGGGTTATAGGATGATAAAATCATATTTATATCAATCATAGGATAGTTTAGGAAGTAAATGACTTGTTTAATCTCAAAAAGTTCAAGAGAAATACGGGTTTTAGCATTTCTAAACAAGGACTGTGCCATGATAAAAATCATGGAGAAAAAGGTCTGTGCCACGCTAAAATTGCATACCCTCATTGGTTTCTCATAAAAATGCCTATAACATTTCGTTAGTGTATCAAATTAAGGCAAAATTGGATGTGTTAGAAAGAGGACACATTTATCTATAATTTGGTAGGTTTTGAGCTACAAATTTACATAAATTCCATAAGTTATACATGTTTAAATTTGACCCTTGTAGGATTGAATACCATAAATTTGATCGAATCAAAAGCTCTTAACTCAACTTTGCCTAAGTGTTTCCTATAAATATTTTTCACCTAAAAAACACTCTTCACACTAGGCTAATGATCATGACACATGCATTCATTTGTTAGGATTAGATTTTATACATGTACGGATGAATTTTTTAATTCATTCCCAAAAATGGTAGGTGTTACATTAACTTTTAAGGAGAATGATCACACAGACTGTATCCCTGTAAAATCAATTGCCTTTATTTTAGAAAGGACAAGACCAATTGTCTTATTCTGGGATAGAAGATCCTTGTATATCCTATTAGAGGGTAGACAAACCTAGTGAAACACCCTAAATTTGGGCCTTACAATTTTTTTGAGTTTTGAACTTTTTGTTCATCTTACAATTCACACTATAAGTCATATGGTGTGGTGACAAATCTAGGTACCCTAGTTGTATATTGGTAAGTGTGTTGATGGCCAAGTTCAATTTTGATTATGAGAGACTCCATATGAGTCATATAGTTATGTGATGAGAGCGTTAGGGCCCAATCATATATTGTCTAGTGTTTAGCCCTTGTTGTTCTACTTTAGATACCTCTAGATCTTACCAGTCATATGTTCTAGTAATGAGTGGGGAAAGAGAGGTGTAAGTTGGACATAGTGTGCTGTCCAACCTTCTATTCTGGTGATGACTTAATGCTACCAATCGTATATTATGGTGACGAGTTGGAGGGTGAACTCGTAACCATCACAGGTTTCTGCAACATTAAGCTGGGGGTACTTTAGACATTTCCTACCCCAAATTCGTTAAGACCCCACATCTTATAACATAAATTGGGAATTTATTCTACAGTTAGAAAGATTAAAATACTTTCTAACTCTCTTGAAAACCTCTCAAGAAAGATTGGGCTAGGATTTCTTCAAGGTAGTCATCTAAGGGCTTAGAGATCATATTCTCTCCATGAATCTTTGTAAATCAGGCATGTGTCTCTTCTCTCATTGTTAGTTCACTAAAATCATATGTTTAAAACATTGTTCATGAGTCATTCATGGTGGTTTTGAAAACCATGGTTGAGGGTTTGAATGTATAATGTTGAGTATTATTTTTCATGGTTTAAATTATGATTTCACATATTTCAAAAGTGGTTTTGAACTTGTGGGTACAAAAGAATTGTTATTTAACAAATGGATTATGTTTAACCTAAAATTTGTTGGATTTTGGCTTTGATAATGGTATGCCCTCAACCTATTTATGAAATTGTCAATGAGAATAATCTTGTCATATGATTGAATTATGTTTTGAGCTAAGGCATTATCCTAAGACTGATAATGATTGGTAAATAGTTTTATGACGACCTTGTTGGCCATAAATTAATTTGAAATACTATAAGGGTTTGAGTCCCTAAATGTTAAATTGAATTGACGTCTTTGGAAGATAATGGGTTCGAGTCTCAATTTGATTAATAATGGTCATGTCATGATGTACGCTTGTAAGTGGGGTTGGTGTAACGATACCAATGGGATACACCTTGTTGAGTGATAATGGGTTTGAGTACCAATGCTCATGCCTTTATGCTAGTTAGGCTAGATAAAAGGGGTGATCTTTGATCCACGTGGGACTTGAGATACCCATCATAGCCAGGACCTGGTTCAGGTCATGATGCCTAGTATATCTTAGTATGGGGCAGAGAACCTGATATATTCAGATATTGGGTGGATGAATCCAACATATCCTATTTTAGGGTGAATGAACTCGATATATTCTATTTTAGGGCAAACAAACCTGATGTATCCTATTTTAGGGTAGATGGACCTGGGATTTCCTATTTTAGGACAGACAAAGCCAAATGTCTTTTTTTGTCGAGCATATCACTATAATGTATTATCAAATTCTCTATTGAGCTTATCAATGTAATAGAATATTAGATTGATTGTCGATCCTATTGATGTTATGTAGCATAAAATTAGCTATTGGGCCTATCAATGTGATGTATTTTTGAATTGGTTATTGAGCCTATTAATGCAATGAAGTGTCGAATTAGTTTTCGATCTTGTCGATACTGTCGATGCAATGTATTATCAGATTGGCTACAAGGCCTATCAATATAATGGAATATTGGATTGGTTGGCCCATCGTTTTGATATATTGTTAGATTCAATCCCATCATTATCAGATTGCCTGTTAGGACTGAAGATGTATTATATTATCGGATTAGCTGTTGGTCCTGTCGGTGTAATGTAATATCAAATTGGCTATCTCCCATGTAGATGCAATATACTATCGGGTTAGCTGTCAAGTCTATCGATACAATGTAGTGTCGAATTGGTTATTGGGACCATCGATGTGATGTAGCGTCGAATTAACTGTGGGGCATATCAATGCAATGTATTGTTCGATTAGATGTCTAGCCTATCAATTCAATGCATTGATGGATTTTTCATTGTCAAAATTGAGGAGATAAAGTTGTTTAGCCTGTTTCCAGTATTGGAGATATAGTTTGGACTTTCTTTGATAATGATCATTCAGGCATTGTAAGGTATTTACTGCATTTATACCTACTATCTGCACTCAAAGAAGAATTATAAGTTTTGAAAAGTAAGGTGAACTTATACCTTTACTTGTCTTGTCTTCTTGTCAATGTTTTGATTTCATGAATGAACTTGATCTCCATTATGATGAACTTTTTGAGGAATCCTTCAAAATTTCTGCTATAGTTTAGAATAAAGATGTTTTTTACATGTCTTTGTGAATTTGGATGTTTCCTGCTTATTGAATTTTCGAGGTCTCCTAAAAAGTTTTGCCTTAATTTTCACCCATGGAGTCCTACAATCCTGCTACACTAAAAAACATTAGTTCAAAATAAATAGTTGTCTTACATTTAAACCTTGATGTATCAGTTTTGAGTCTATTCTTTATCAATATGGAGATCGTGGAGTGAATTAAAATAATTTAGATTTATTAGATTGAGAGTCTTGTCAAAAGTTATTATGATTTGAATATGAAGGAGAAAGAAAATATTTATTAGTTTGAGACTTGAATGATGAGGTATAGACGTAAAAGTGATTTGCATTGAGCAAGGAGGAAGAAGAATGATCATTTTGGATGTCGAGAATATTTGTCATATTTTAGATTCGCAATCGAGTAGATGATCAAATAATAGACAACGTTTAAGCAAACATAAATAAGTCAAACAAAGCAAAAATCAATACACAAAATTTAAGACACTAGTATCAAAAGATGAGTTACTCGTCAAAGAGGACTTTAGGATGAATGGGTGAGTTAGAATATAACTTAAGCTAGAGAAGTAATATCAAAAGGTAGAAGTACAAGACCTAAATACTAAGCTCATACTTGGAGATGATGAGCTAAACAAGGTAATTATGATAAGATATTTAAAAGGTACATATAGAATATTTAAAGAAATAAATATTTAAAGAAATTTTGTTTTGAAAAAAATAAGAGGATAAAATATTTAAAATGTTTTAAATCTTTTGAAGATTTAAATCAACTAAGACATTTCATTTAAAACATTGGATAATTTGAAAGATTGTGAAAAATTATTTGAGTTACCCAAAAATGAAGAATTTTCACTCTTATCGCATTATGGAAAGGTGAAAGAAAATATAAGACTTAACAAAAAAATATTTTTTTTTAAAGATTTTTAATATTTGTAAACACAAGAATATTTTTATAAAGAATGAAAAAATAGGACCGCATCCTTACATAAAATTGTCTGCGTATCTTGTTGGACAAGAATCGGGTCAGACATAGTTTTAAACTTGATGCTTAGAAAACATTGAATGATCGCTAGTGACATAGTAATAGTCGAATGAAAATTTAAATAAACATAGTAAACACATAGCATATAATGGTTAATGAATGCTTGGCTTAGAATTTTTCAAGATTTGGGTAGAGATATACCGAGGGTATTTTTATGTGAGAAGGCACGTGGTTGCATGATAGTAAAACTATTCACTCCATCGCGTCTTAGACGACTCTCTATAATAAGATTCTTAAAGAGAATTTGGATAATGTGAAGGCACAACATCTAAGTATAGTGTATAGTGCGTGAAAATGTGAAGCTCCCAAATGAGGAATGTATACGCAGAATGCCATCTATATAAAGTGATAACAATTACTACATTATAAGAAATGGTAACACTATGAGCAATTAAGAAAAATAAATCTTTAATGAAATGATAAGGAGTAAATACATGAATAAAAAAGTGCGTAAAAAGTTAAGAGGTATGTCAATAAATAAAGGAATAACTAGAGATGATTAGTCATGAAATAATAATCTAACAAGAAAACATATAAAGGATACTAGAAAAGGATTTAACATGGATGAAAATTTTTTAAACAAGGAATAGATATTTACAGAATTAGAAAGAGAACTTACAAATACAGAAGAAAAACACAACTTTAAACAAGGAGACACATATAGGGAATATGAAAGTGAATATATGTTAAACTTAAAGCAGAAACAAACTGGACATATGCACATAAATTATGAAGACATAAGGCTTATCAGGATGCATATTTATTAGTAAAGGAATATACGATTAAGATCTAGAGAACAAAAGTAGTTTACTAGACATGATTCTCTCAAAGAGATAATTTGAGAGAGGAAAAGGTCATGACTGTCAATGCACAATTGATCAACCTTTTTATGAGAAAATTTCCATAAGGGTGTTTTAGAAACTGAATGACCGTGCAACCACATAATCATTCTTTAAATAAAAAATAAAGAGGTTCCAAGTGGAGGAGGTATGAGCGAAATGCTAGTTATATAAAGTAGTAACAAATAAAATATACTAAGAAGCAATACTATATTTGAACAGTTTAAAAAAAGCGATAAGTAAGTAACAATAACATTATTACATGAATAGGTAAGGAAATAAGATAACGAGTATGAGAGACATTAAAAGGACATAAACAAGTAATGAAATAAGAAGAAGGATTTAATTTGGGTAGAACTTAAGCATTAAAGTAAGCAAGTGAAATAAAAAGAAAAGTGGATAAGCGTAGAAAGAGAATAGATTCTAAAGACAATAAAATCAATGAAAAAAATTTATCATAAAAATTATTCAGGAAAATAAATAAATAAATATGATAAGGTAAATATCTCATTAAAGAGACAAATCAAAAATGTTAAATAAATAAATAAATTCACTACCTAAATAAACAGATAGCAGGTGAAATGAAAAGAGTTTATTCATAAAAATAGATAGAAATGAAGTATAAAATACCACATAACAGACAAATTCATAATAGTTAGAACCTGAGTATCCTTAGCAGAGTTGTCATATTGTCGCACTTTATTTTTTTGTGAAAAGCAGAATTTAGCGTGACAACTCTTCTGGGATATTTTAAAAGAGAAGAGCCGCGCCACCTAATGAATTAAGGTGCGTTACACACCATTCTAAACTAATTGTGAATTATTTATTTATTGATTTAAATAACCAAAAATTTGAGTAAGAGTTCAAGTTACCTCAAAATGAAGGTGTTAGACACCCTTCGAGGCTCATAAATATGGGTCCAAATAAAATTTATATATTACGTGAAAAAATTATGTGATAAAAAATTATTAATTAATTAATTTTAAATGGCCAAATGCCTAAGCATGGGGTATTTAACTTAATTATTCTAGATGAAGTATAAAACCAAGTTTAAAAGTAATGATAAGATGAATAAAATTCTAACAAAACACATGTATTTCAAATACAAACACAACTTCAAATATCATACAAATTGGCACACAACCTATTTTATAACTAAAAGAAGTACAAATTTAACTGTCACTTAGTAGCACAATATGAGCATAAAAAATGAAAGAGATGAAGTTAATTATTTATACTATACAAAATAATAATTGTAAAAGTCGAGGGACAGACCTAGTTTGTGGAGCATCAATTTAATAAAAAATTTTAAAGTTTTCAAAAGATTGAGTTACGAAAAATAACGAGACTCCAATAAGTTAGTTGAGACTCAAAGAGCTTTGATCTATTCTCTATTCCACATAGTATTCTAAACCTCCTGTAACTTATATCATCTCACATAAAAAAAGAAATTGTTAGTAAAATGCACTTCACCTTAATTTGGTGACAAATATAGTGGGAGGGAATGAATGATAAATTAACAATACATACAGATAAAAATAAAAGTGAGAGAATATCACATCAGGGTACGATGAGGCTGAAATTGGCCCAATGTGATATTACTCCCTCTATTTCAATTTTTGAGATCGACTCTCTTAACCACCTTAACACAGGACTAAGCAAATTCTTAAAGAAATTTATTCAACTGTACTAAATAAAATATTTCAGTATTTGAAAGTCATGTGAAGCTAAATATAGATATACATACACACATATATATACATATATATATATATATGCATACATATATATATATATATGCATACATATATATATATACACATATATATATATATATATACTAGTATCACTGCGCGTGCGTTGCACGTGTATTTCATAATTTTTTTTTACAAATATTTATAAATTTTAAATTTGAATATATATGACGTTAGAATTTTTGGTAATCTTAACACCTCTATAAATAGAGTCAAAATGTGTACTTTCTCTTCTTCTATCATACTATTGTTAATAAAACTTTATTATCTCTCCCATATGAAATTTAACCACTCAAATAGGTGATATTGGAAACAACATTCTTTGAACAATTTATCATCGCTTAATCCTTAAGACATGACGAAATCAATTGTGCATTTCCATAGCTCTGCTCACAAGGTTGATTTCTTCTATTTGAAACATTAAAGCTTTTTTTTTTTGCTAGTTCAATACACATGTCATGCATAAAATGTTCACCTTCTTGTCTAGCCAATAAATAACATTCTAATACATTTATAAGTGTCAAGAGTTTGAATCTCACTTTTGCATATGCTTTCTACTATTCGAGATTAATAAATTTCATATTTTATCATTAGAATATTGAATTAAATTGCATAGTGATTCGTTTTTTTTCAACAGAATAAAAATTGTAATCAATAGGTCAAAATATGTATTATGCAAAGTCAAATTACTCAATTATATATTTTCAGTTGAATCATTGAGTTTGATATCTTATTTGGGTAACTATGGTCCTTTTTTCACATTAATTGTATCTCAACAAGGAGCTCTGCCGAATTAACTAAATGAATTTAGATTAAAGAAAATATAAATACACCAAGAAAATTAATATGAGATGTGAAAACAAATTAAATGAGACATGAAAAAAGAGAAAAGTATCAAATAGTTGACAAGTTCATTTCCGATCATGTAATTTTACAAATGCAATAAAATAAAAAATAATTTTAAAAAAAGGTAGATTAGGGACTCACAGAATTGCTGGTAGAAATGTGTAAGTTCGTCTTATTGGTATAAAAGATCTTTTTTGGAAAATAGAAAGTCACGTGACAACATTGTTTTCATAAGAAATCCCTATATCGATCTATCTATTATTAAAGATTTTGTTAAAGATTTTCAATATTTAGCAAGAGATGTATTCTTTTGCTTTTATAAGTACATTTCACTATTCTTTTCGTAGACTAATTCAAACTGAACGTTTAATTTGAACAATATTTAATAAATTATAAATTAGAAAAAATATCATCAGTTAAGATCAATACCTACAAATTGATAGAGGAAGAGGATCCAAAAGGTCAAAAATTTATTTCTTTAAGTGAATGTTAAAGTTTACTCCTGGCTTGCCTCCCCTTTCTGTACCAAAATACTTAAATTATGATTTATATATCTAAACCAATGTATATATAGGGACTAACTTACAGCAAGAAAACACAAAAAAATAAAAGCACACAAGCAAATGCTTATAATTTGGACAAAATATATGTCATTTGCAAACCGATCAGATATATGGTAATCAATCGACTAAAAATTTCTTTCAATCAAAAAGTCTTATTGAAGTTGAACATCAACTTTAGAGAATCTAATCAAGTTGTGGATAAGCTAGCTTATCTATATCATAATCAAGAGAACATATGTACAGATAACACTTTTGTTGACCTTTCTCGACAAGTTAAAGGGTCGAAAAATATGGATAGATGACAATTACATTCCTTAGAGTCGAGAAGAAAAGACCAAACCTGCTCACATATGAACCTTACTACCTTTTTTGCTTACATTTTATCACTTTTTGTCTAGCTTTGTCTCTTTTGCCGAGGTAAGTTGCATAGAGTAAACTATAACATTCACTTAAACAAGCAAATTCTTGGGCTTTTTGATCCACTTTATATATCACAGATAAATTTAGAGTGAAACTCGTGCATGATTACGTCCCAAATATTTTGGGATTGAATTGAAAAACTTTTCAACAATTCAACTATTATATCATCTAATAAACTCTAATATTCAATCATAGTTAGATTCCAACAAATAGAACTTTGAGTGCAAGTCCCATGAACTTGTTAGCAGATCATCCTTGCCCTTATAAAATAGCTAATCCAACAATTATTCTGCACTGTAATAGAAGGAAAATTACGAGAGAAACTATCAATGATTTTAAATAAGGCCATTGGTAAATGATTGTTTCTAGATAAAGCATGCTGTAAATTAGTTGCTATAGCTAGAAACGAGAGACTTCTTGCAGAGATACCAACGGGAAGATTTGTCAATGAACACAATGATTTCATAATATTTATCAAAGTATATTGTAGTATAGGGTTTTCTCCCGTACTCTAAAATTACATCATGTTCTATAACTCATGCATTTCAGCAATCCCTTATTTTGAGTGTGCATTGTCATATGAGTGTAAAAACAATTAAAATTTTGAGAAATAGAAATCTTGAATGCAAGAACAGATAGCAAAATAGAAGATTGCATATACCATCACCATCCAGGATCCCACATTTGATTCATAGAGTTAGCATTTATAATGGCACAAAACGTGCTAGTAGATCCCAACAGAAGTAATGGAGCTACATCTAATGTATAATCTATTAAAGTCATGACTTGAAATTTACTCCTAGATCCCATACATAATGATCTGATGTAGTTCTTCAAATAGTGACAAGAAAGAGGGTCACATCATGAATAACAAAAAATAATTCAAAATTCATTGATCAAAGGAAGTGTTATCAATAGGAAAAGCATATTTTCTTGAAGCCGTCTGCAACTAAAGTTTAACAATAATTTCAAGGACTGTAAAATTTTAGTGGAAAATCAATTTATTGTACACTCACCTCTATTACAATACCTTCATCATGGTTTATGTGCCCATTGTATTTTCTATGCTCAACATTGGGTATTATTTCATCCAAAGGTAGTTCACTTGTCGGAATGTCATCCTCTTTCTCCATAATGATATTATCAAGATACAGACCATCAATTATATCAAGCTCCACAAAAAATTCAGTTAGTTTCATATCTTCAAAGGTCTCAAAATCAAATTTATAATGACAAAAACGACAATCCAGAGAAAAGGTAGTAGCATACCACTCTGCCATAACCATTTTAATTGGAGCATCTTATCGGGTCACAGTAAATACCTTGAGGCATAATATATTTGACCTTTTTTCGAACATCTCATATGAATCCATTTGCTTTTGTATTCAGACTGGTCATCAAATTTTTTAGGCAAAGATGTGTTAGATTTACTGGTTCACTGTGGATAAAAATGTTCAGGTAGGGCAAAAGTATATCTGACTCACTTGAATCCAACAAAACAACCTCAAAACGACTTAGGTACTCAAGAATGGAAGGTAAATAATTAGCCCAGTGGCCTTCCACTGATTTTAGATGTCGTTTATGAAAGCGAATCAATGAATTGCTTGTTCTGAAAAAATTCATTGGTAGCACTACAAAGCTGCCTATCGAGATAGCATGAGACCATTGATTAGTTGTGTTTTTTTTGCAATTTCATAGAAATCGAAGTTGCAAAAAACTTTGTAGAAGATGAATTTTATGAAAATTCAAAGAATTATGTGTATATGCAGCATCATAGCACCAAAATATTAAGATAACATTTACACATTTAACTAACAAGAATAAAAATTATGAAAATAACACCATATCCCTTCCAAATAATAACTTATTTATGATTAAAGAATCTAAAGTATTGCTTAAAGTTGGTTGTAGGTGGATTTTGTTTGTTGTGGTGTAGAAGTTTCCTTCAAAAAATATGTGTGATGCACAAATGCGTTGCTTCTATTTGATTTATTGAAGAGTTGTGTTTTTTTCTCTTTTTGAAATGTTATGTTACTTCCTTTTTTTCCAGAAACGTTGGAAAATTTTAGTAATTTATTAGGTTATTCTAATGAGGGTTTTTAAAAAAGGTAAATTATTAATTTCGCTTTAAGTTTTTTGAGTTGATGCTTTTAAGATAGTATTGATATATAATATATATATATATATATATGTGTGTGTGTGTGTGTATAATATAAAGATCATATCAAAGTATTTCGACAATTTAGTATAGTAGTAAAAGTTGTCAAGTCCTTGAGACTTTCAAAAGATTGATATATGAAATAAGAAAAGAAGGGTGTAACGAAGTGCTTTAAGTTTTAATCAAGTTATATGTTCTTCATATGAGAAGTCATCTATTGTCTATCTTTTTTTGTGTCATCATTTTTCAAAACATACATGATCCCCGATGCGACTATTCCATTAAAAATCTCTTCATGCATTGACTCCTCCCTTTCCATTGACACGACCTGAATCGGAGCCTTGTCGTAATGGGAACCTCAATCCCAAAAAGAACCGCATATCTCTCCATAAAACCAACCAAACCATCATATCAATCCACAAGTGTCGGATAAGTTCTGATCATATAACAAGATAGCGAAAACAAGACTAATAATTATAACTTAAGATGTATATACCAATCCATTAATGTTAACACACTAGACCAACATTACCAAGTCCACAGTCATCCACAAAGCCTCTACAAATTTGAAGTCAATAATGTGTCGGGACATACCCCCGACAATAGTAAAAAACCAAGTCTAAAATAAGTCTATGACATACGATAGCAAGACCATGGAATGTATGCCTTGCGAAGTATGGAAGATCACTACTTCAAAGTTATCACATAAACCGCTTGAACATCTGGTCACTACGAAGGAAGAGAAGAAGAAGCTCTGGCCCCTGTGTCGCGTGGGGACATAATATTTGGAGATAATTAGTGGTTGGAGATCTAGCACGTAACTCAAGGGTAAGGATCAATTAGTGAAATTATTTAAAATCAAGTAAAACCATCACACGAAACCACATTTATATACATAGGCATATATATGGATATATAAATATATCACGTTTCATGAAAGGGAACGAGGCCTTAGCATGAATTTTGAAGCACCCAATCATGAAACATGAAGTTAAGGACTCTAAACCCCCACTCGCGTAGGTTAGGAAGTTTGAACTTCCCGGTTATATCAAGGAAGGCGACTTTAACCTCAATCCGTTTTATTGAGCAAATGGACTCCAACCACAATCCATTTTATTAGACAAGTGGACTTTAACCACAAGTCATTTTATTAGGCAAGTGAACTCTAACCACAAGCCTTCTAATTAAGTAAATGGTGTCTAACTGCAAGTCATCGTGTCCATTACTAGTTGACATTGGGACTAACCTTTTGTGCATGCATTCACATCTACTCAGTTCAACATCACATCTACTCAGTTCAACATTCAAGGACTCTAACCTACTTAGCCAATTTAAGCCCTCAAGACTATAATTCAACACCGTACATGACCACAAGATCCTTATGAACCATTTATCAATCAATCACTTTAATATGACAATGCCTTAGTTTCAATCACCATTCAAGTCAAATTATGTTCATCAAGACCTTTACCAACCAACTCATTCTTCATTAGCATTCTTACACCAAGCAGTAGTTCAAAGACAATTCAATTTCATGTGTAGGGACTCAAACCCCCTTTTAACCAAGAAAACCACCAAGGCTACCAATTAACTCATTACGTGGCCAATAAGGACTTTCAAAGTCATTTGCCAATGCTTCATACTCATTAAGACAATGCCTTAGTTCAAAACACTTTTAACATGTGACTAGTTATTTTTCTTAGATATTTTCACGAACACCTTGAGGGAATACCTTTACCATGATAAAAACAAAAGGTAAAACCACCAAGATTAGGGTTATTCATGACTCATTTGTTGGACCACAATCAACTAGCACCCACATATGCAAACAATCACTAAACACATGTATAAACACAAGTTAAACCAAAAGTATGCATAACTCAACCATATGCAATAAAATCCTCAATTTTTGATTTTCAAACTACCATTTAAGAATCATAATCACACCATAAAACATAAGATATTTGAGAAATAATAATGAGGAAAGAGTCATATGACTTATACACAAAGATTCACGGAGAGATTCTTGGTCTTCAAGCCCCTAGATGGCTTCCTTGATAAACCCTAGCCCCAATCTTCTTAGAGAAGTCTTTGGAGAGTGTTTTGGGATGTTTTTATCTTGTCCACGTGAAAAATAAAGGGCCAAAAAATATTATTATTTGTGGGTCATATGGATTTAGGGGTTGGAAATATCTAAAATGTCCCTAACTTAAAAGCTGATAAACACATGTAAGAGGGTACGACTCACCCCTTTGACCCATACCCTAGGGTACGAGGGTACCCTTACTCATGCCCTAAACTTCCCCTTAGACCCTCATACTGATCAACATACGACCACTCATGACCAATTCATATCTTAACATACGAGTAGTACTTATCTTAGTCGTACCTTGGGAAGAATCATCTAGACCATACTTAAGACACCATATGACTTTGTAACATACCACTCGTACACTATCAAATGATTGGTATGATACATAGTTATACCTAGTTCATAAACCAACCCAAAAAAACTGCCCAACATACGAGAGAGGGACCCTAACCTATACCCAATCATACAACTAGAACCGTCCAATCGTATGTTGTCCAGAATCATTAACTTAGGCAATTAGTTATGGATTCCAAGCCAAGGTTTTTCAATTCTCCCCCACTTGTATCATTCATCCTCGAATGACGGGTAGGGCAAGCACAAGCACATGTTGACATATTATCACACATCAAACTCACCTTTTAAACAAGTACGGAAACAAAGACATACAACAAAGATAAGAAAATTGACACATACCTCAAGCATAATTTTCCGAATTGGAAAACAAATACAGATACTTGGACTTTATGTCCTCTTCTGCCTCCCAAGTGTCTTTCTCAAACATTTGGTTCCTATATAAAACCTTCGCTGAAGCCAACTCTTTCATTAACAACCGGTAAAATTATCGATCCAAGATCCCTATCGGGACCTCCTCATAGGACAAAGGGTCAAAACAACCAACATCCTCCAAGGGAACAACTATTGAAGATCAGCCATATATTTCTGCAACAACAACACATGGAATACTGGATGGATGGAGCTCAAACTAGAGGGCAACTCCAACTTATAGGAATTATTACCAACCCTCTTCAAAATCAAATATGCACCAACATACCTGGGACTAAGCTTCCCCTTATTACCAAACCGCATTATTTCCTTCATGGGAGATACCTTTAAGAATACCCGCCCTATCGCCAACATTAAACTCAAAATCCCTATGTCTTATATCTGCATAGTAGTTTTGAAAACCTTGATCTCCTTTCAACCTCTCACAAATCACCTTTACCTTTTCCAAGACTTGGAGAACCAAATCATGGCCAAATAACTTATCCTTACCTACTTCATACCACCTTATAAGGGAACAACATCTCCTACCATACAATTTCTCAAATAGAGCCATACCAATGCTAGAATGGTAACTGTTGTTATAGGTGAATTCAATCAAAGGAAAATAGTCATACCAACTACCACAAAGATCAATAACACAAGCACGAAAAACATCTTTCAAAGACTGAATAGTCCTCTCCACTTGTCCATCCATCTGAAGGAGGAAAGAGGTACTAAGGCATATCTTAGATCCCAATCTTTTCTGAAATGACTTCCTGCCATGACCCAAGATAATAGAAACCAGAGTTCCACGCAACATTACAATCTCCGCAAGATATAACTTAGTATAATCCTATGCCGAATAACTAGTTCTCACAGGAAAAAAGGGTTCGAACTTGGTCATTCAATCCACAATTACCCAAATATAATCACACTGATTCCTTGAATGGGGAAGATTGGTGACAAAATCCATATTAATTATCTCTGACTTCTATTCGGGAAACTCAATCTCTTGGTACAAACCTTTGGGTCTCAAGTGTTCAACTTTCACTTGTTGATACACCAAAAACTTAGCCACATAGCTAGCCACCTCTCATTTCATATTATTCCACCAGTACAGCTCCCTAAGATCATGATACATCTTCATAGAACTAGGAAGAACAGCATAACGAGATCCATGAGCTACATCCAAAGTCCTTTCCCTCAATCCAACTCCATCGGGAACACATAGCCTACCTTGGTACCTCAAGATACCATCACCACCAATCACAAAATTGACAACCTTTTATTGACTCATATTACTCTTAATCTTCATCAAATCGGGATCCAACATTTGCTTTTCCTTTATCTCCATAACAAGAGACGACTGCGACACCTGATGCACAAATACACCAAAACTCTTAGAGTCCGTAAGACAAACTCCAAGATTAGCCAAATGTTGAATGTCTTTTACCACTCCTGCTTATCCTCATCCATATGAGCTAAATTCCCCATAGATAACCTGCTAAGATCATCAGCAACTACATTAGCTTTACCTGGATAGTAGTGGAGACTTATATCGTAGTCCTTTAGCAAACCAAGATATCTCCTTTATTTATGATTCAACTCTTTCTGAGTAAACACATATTGAAGACTCTTATGATCAGAAAAGATGTCAACATGAACCCCACAGAGATAGTGACACCAAATATTCAATGCAAATACCATGGCTAACAACTCCAAAATGTGAGTAGGGTAGTTCTTCTCATGAATTTTCAATTGCCTATAAGTATAGGCCACCACTCTACCATGCGGCATCAACACATAACCAAGCCCAACACGAGAAGCATCACAATACACTACAAAACTATCATTACCCTTAGGCAAGGTAAAAACTAGAGCCGAAGTTAATTTATCTTTCAACTTCTCAAAACTACTCTTACACGCATCCGACCACAAGAACTTGACCTTGTTTTGGTCAACTTAGTCAAAGGGGAAACTATAGTAAATTTTTTTTTCATAAATCTCATATAGTAACTGGATAGTCCTAAGAATATCCGAATATCAGTTGGAGTCGCAGGTCTAGGCCACTTATTAACTGTCACAACCTTTTATGGATCCACCATGATCCCTTCACTTGAGATAACATGACCACAAAAAGTTACAACCTTTAAACAAAACTAACACTTAGAGAACT
The DNA here is from genome assembly GCA_030864225.1 of Capsicum baccatum var. pendulum. Taxonomy (NCBI): domain Eukaryota; kingdom Viridiplantae; phylum Streptophyta; class Magnoliopsida; order Solanales; family Solanaceae; genus Capsicum; species Capsicum baccatum. Next base: position 172,438,857 of record CM061560.1, read on the forward strand.
TGGCATATAAACGATGGTCCTTTAAAGTTTGAAACATAGTACGTAGGTGACCGACATGATCCACCTCACTCCTAAAGTTAACCAAAATGTCATCCATGAAGACAGTGCCAAAAAAAATCCAAAAACGGATGGAAGACCCTATTCATCAAATCCATGAATTTCATAAGGGTATTGGTCAACCCAAAAGACATAACTAGGAACTCATAGTGAACATACGGGGTCCTGAAGGCAGTCTTAGGGGTATCCTCTTCCCTAATCTTAAGCTAATGATAACTCGACCTAAGATCAATCTTAGAGAAATACTTTGCACCTTGAAGTTGATAAAATAATTCATCGATCCTAGGAAGAGGATACTTATTCTTTATGGTCGCCTTGTTTAACTGACTATAATCAATGCACATTCAAAGGGAACCATCCTTCTTATGGACAAAAAACACAGGAACACCCTAAGGGGACACACTAGGACAGATAAAACCTTTATTTAAGAGATCCTTCAATTGCTCCTTAAGCTCCTTTAACTCTGTCAGAGCCATTCTATAAGGAAGGATAGAAATTGGACGAGTGTCCAGAATAAGATCAATCCCAAAATCATTTTCTCTATTAGGAGAAATACTAGGAAGGTCATCAGGAAAGACCTTGTGAAACTCATTAACCACAGGAATAGATTCTGTAGAAGGACCTTCCAAGTTAGCATCTTCAACTTGGTCCAAGTGATAAAAACACCCTTTAGAAATCAAATTTCGGGCTCTAAGATATGAGATGAACCTCTCCTTAGGAACTAAAGAACCCCCTTCCCATACAATGACTGGCTCATTAGAGAATTTAAACATCACTTTAAGGGTCCAACAATCTAATGAAACATAGCATGAATAGAACTAATCCATCCCTAGAATGACATAAAAATAGACCATTTCTAACTTTTTCAAGTCTACCTGAGTTTCTTTACTACCAATCACTACCACACACCCCTTATAGATATTTTTAACAATCATAGAGTCTCCTATCAGGGTAGAAACAGAAAAAGGAACCGACAAACACTGAGAACCAAAACCAAATGGCACAACCACAAATGGGGCACATAAGAGAGGAAGGACCCCAAATCAATTAAACAATACACATCTCAGGAGAAAAGTTTCAATATACCGGTAACAACATTCGGAGACACATCAAACTCCTGGCGAGTAGGAAGTTCATATAATCAATTTTGGTTAGTGTTGGTACCATAAATAGAAGAAGAAGCAAATATAACACACTTCGAGGCAGGAATAGATGAAGTATTAATAGGGTTCTAGTTGATCCGAGAATCCACTAGAGAGGGACACTCTCGATGAATATGCCCAATCTGACCACATCCAAAATATCTATTCCTCTTTTTCTCACACTATCCATGATAATGCTAACCATAGCATCTACAAAGAGGGTACGTTAGTCTCGATTGGGCCCCATTGGCCTGAGACTGGGCACCTTGTACCTTAGTAGCATCAACTCTCTGAAACATTTGTCTCTCATAGGCCTCGAGTAGGGAGAACTAGCAATAAAATAAGAGCTGGGACTCACCCAATTCTTTCTCTTGGACCACTCACCACCATATCTACCACTTTGCTTGGAAGGCCTAAATTTCTTCCCTTATGTTAGACTAAACTCAATTTGTTTCTTTTTCTCTTTCTCCACTTATTTCATTTTACCACCAACCTAGAGATATCTATATCCTTGATAAACAAAGCAATCTTGCTCTCAAGGATCAACTCATGACATAATCCCGAAGCAAACTTATGCATTCTAGCCCTCATGTTATAAACAATCTCTGGAGTATATCGAGATAATTGATGAAACTTCAAGGCATACTTCTTGACTAACATCTTTCTTTGCCTCAAATCAAAAATCTCATCCGCACTTACTTCCCTTAACTCTTGAGAAAAGAAGTGGTCTAGATATACAGTAGAGAAATCCTCCCACAAAGATGACTCATTAATATCACTCCTTGCCTGATCCCATTCTTCATACCACTGGTACTCCACATCCTTCAACTGATAGGCTGCAAACTCCACCCCTTACACATTAGTGACATGCATAATAGTGAAATCTTTTTCATCTTATCTAGAAAACCTTGAGAATCCTCCTCCACCCTAACACTAATAAAGGTCGGAGGACTCAACCTCATGATCTAGCCAACCCTTGTGGCCTCAGAAGATGGAGTAACAGATGCACCATGCTTAACCTGAGAAGCCACTAATTGAGAAATCATATGAATCGACTAATGAAATATATCATTTGTCACGTCAGGCTGAGGAACTGAGGGAGGAATAGAGGGAACCGGTGGGACTCCAGGACCAACAGGAACCAAACTTGTAGACCGGGTATAGATCACATAAGTAGAAAATGTCCCATTAACATCATACCCAAATGGGACACAAGAGATTTCATGAGCTTTAGATTATCGAGGAGGCATAGTGTGAAAAATGAGCAAACGAAAATCATAAGAATCCAAGACCTTAGACTCTATAGCTTGAAATAAGACAACAATAAAGTGAAATAGTCCTAAATGCCTCGTAGACATTCTCTTATAAGTGTGGCACACTACACACCCATAAAAGAGACTCTACTAGACATGACTTTGTGGACACTTAACTGGTCATGAACCTAGGTTCTGACACCAACTTGATATGACACAAACTGGGGCCTTGTTGTAATGGGAAACTCGAGCCCAACAAGGACCGAAGATTACCCCATAAACCTAACCTAACCATCATATCCATACACAAGTGTCAGATAAGCTCCGAGCTTATCAAAAGGTGGTGAAATCAAGACTAATAATCATAATTTAAGAAGCGTATATCAATTCATTAATGTCAACACACTATACCAACATACCTAAGTTCACATTCATCCATAAAGCCTCAACAACTTCGAAGTCAAATGTGTCGGGATATGCTCCCGACAATAGAAAAAAACCAAGTTCTAAAATAAGTCTATGACATAAGATAGAAAGACCATAAAATGTTTGCCTTTCAAAGTATGGAAGCTCACCACTTCAATGTTAACACACAAACTTCTTAAACACCAGGTCACTATGCAGGAAGAGAAGAAGAAACTCCAGCCCCTATGTTGCGTGGGGACACAACATCCGAAGATGGTTAGCAGTTGGAGCTCTGGCACATAACTCAAGGGTAAGGATAAAATAGTGACATTACTTACAACCAAGTCAAACCATCACAGGTAACCACATTTATATACATAGGCATGTATGTGGATATATAGATACATCATGTTTCGTGAAAGGGAACAAGGACTTAGCATGCATTTTGAAGCACCCAATCATGAAATATGAAGTTGAGGACTCTAACCTCTCACTCGCGTAGGTTAAGAAGTTTGAACTTCCCAGTTATATAAAGAAAGCGGACTCTAACCTCAATCCATCTTATTGAGCAAATGGACTCTAACCACAAGACATTTTATTTGACAAATAGACACTAACCATAAGTTATTTTATTAGACAAGTGGACTCTAACCATAAGCCATCTTACTAAACAAGTGGACTTTAACTACAAACCGCCGTGTCCATTACTAGTCGACAATGGGACTCTAACCCTTTGTTCATGCATTTACATCCACTCAGTTCAATATTTAAGGACTCCAACCCATTTAGCCAATTCAAGCCCTCAAGGCTATAATTTAACATCGTACATGACCATAAAGTCTTTATGAACCATTTATCAACTGATCACTTTAATAGGATAATGCTTAGTTTCAATTACCATTCAAGGCAAATTATGGTCATCAGACCTTTACCAACCCACTCATTCTTCATTAGCATTCTTACACTAAGATTTAGTTCCAACATAATTCAATTTCATGTGTAGGGACTCAAATCCTTTTTTAACCAAGCAAACCACTAAGGTTAATATTTAACAAATTGCACGGACAACAAGGAATTTACAAAGTCATTTACCAATCCTTCTTACTCATTAAGTCATTTCCTTAGTTCAAAACACTATTAACATGTGACTAGTTATTTTTCGTAGACATTTTCACAAATACCTTGAGGGCATACCTTTACCATAACCAAAATAAAGGGAAAACCACTAAGATTAGGGTTACTCATGACTCATTTGTTAGACCACAATCATATATTACCCATATATGAAAATCATCACCAAGCAAATGTATAAACACAAGTTAAACAAAGAGTAAGCTTTATTCAACCATATGCAATAAAACCCTCAATTTTTGGTTTTCAAACCACCATTGAAGAATCATAATCACATTATAAAACATACGATATTTGAGAAATAATAATGAGAGAAGAGTCACATGCCTTTTACACAAAGATTCGCGGAGAGATTCTTGGTCTTCAAGCCCGTAGATGGCCTCCTTGATGAACCCTAGCCCCAATCTTCTTAGAGAAGTCTTTGGAGAGTGTTTTGGAATGTTTTGATCTTGTCCAAGTGAATAATAAAGGGCCAAAAAATATTATAATTCGCGGGTCATATGGGTTTAGGGGTGAAAAATGTCTAAAATGTCCTCAACTTAAAAACTTATAAAAACAGGCAGGAGGGTATGACTCACCCCCTTGACCCATACCCTAGGGTACGAGTAGTACCCTTACTCGTACCCTAAACTTCCCGTTGGACCCCCATACTAATCAACATACGACCACTCATTACCAAGTTGTAACTTATCATATGAGTAGTACCCATCTTAGTCGTACCTTGGTCAGAATCATCTAGACCATACTTAAGACACCATACAACTGGGCAACATGTCGTTCGTACACTATCATACGATTGATATGATGGTTAGTTGTAGCTAGGGCAGAAACCAACCCAAACACACTGCCCAACATATGAGAAAGGGACTTTAACCCGTCCCAAACATACAACTAGTAGCTTGTAGTCGTATATTGTCTAGAATCTCCAACTTAGGAAATTTTTTAAGGGTTAAAAGCCAAGGTGTTTCACCCATTGTCCAACTCCAAGTGACTCCATTCAATTGTAGTGTACATGTGCAAATATGCAAAGAGGTGAGAGTAGAAATATTCTTAATATTCAATTAAAGAAAATTACACCATAAACTATCAAAGACTGCAAATTAAACCAACCATATAAGAAGAAAAAGAGTTCACAATTGCCTACTCGAAACTCATACCGAATCATGAATTGATAAATCAAATATTAAAATAAACAACCATATGAACCAATGTAATAGTGATTGCAATATCAAATTTGACGTTGTCCTATTAAATCCAATTAAAGGATAATGCCAAATATTCATATGTCATTCTCAAATTCAAATAATATTTCCTCAAATAAGTCCAAAATAATAGAAAGACGAACAAATCCCAAGCAAAGGCATTAAGTTATTTCAATACATAGGATAAGATAAAAACAAAAAGCATGGAACTTAGGAAATTTTAATTAAATATATCATGTTAAGCCTAAAATCCTTTGATTTCAGTAGCTCAAATTCAAATCTTCTTTTGACTTGGACAGTAAAATCACCCATCTAGTATTTTAGAACATCTTAGAACCAAAATCTTTTTCCGTTTAACAACTCTAAGTCACTGTTGCGACTTGAGAAATTAACTTCAGCCAAAAATATATTCACCCAACTATTTATAATTTTTAACCTAGCAATGCAAAACACAAGCATTAAAAATATCATAGTTTTTCATAATTCTGAGAAGTATATAAATCAATTAAGATGACAAAATGAACATATAGCTAACAAGCGGAGTTATGACTTAGTCCAAATTAATCACCATACTAGCAAGATAAAACAGACGAAATAAAATATCAAGTGGGGAAAGGATATTTGGGTAAATTTTTGTCTTGCTAACAAACACCGGATCCCTGACACTTGAACAAGACCACTTTCCAACCAAATGCGCAATTTGCTCTATTCAGATGTAAGATGTGTGCATTGCGTGCGACTTTGAATTTGTGCATGGGTGAGGAGCGGTAATTTAGTGGTGGCTTGGTGTCTGATTATAGTTACACCTTTCTTCTCCATGTACATGATTAGATGTTTATGTCATGTTTGCTGCTAGTGTCAGAGTGTGGTGAGAACATTTAGTGTGTGCTTGACGAACAAAGGCCACAATTAGCAATATTGTGTATATGGAAATTTGAGACGCGAGCTTGGTGTTGAAAGTTCCCTGGTAAAATGCGTGTTTTTTTTTGAATGTAAAGCTATATCTTTGTGCTTATAGGCATAGGATATTTACGAAGGGAAACTGAAAAAGAGACGTTGGAATGGAGGGAGTAAACTAGGAATGAAATAATTTTTTCTATGTTCAATGATAAGATGGATTATTTTGGGAGAAAGTAATATTCTTTATTCTAATAAAAGATTTTTGTAAGAGAATTTTACAAATTTGGAGGGAGTAAAATATAATAGGTAAAATTGATTTAAAATGATTTTAAGAATAAAATTATTCTTCATAAGAAAGGAAAGACCCTTATAAAAGTGGTTTGAACTTTTTGCCCTTTATTAAAAGACTCTTCTTTAGATAAAACTGTCTTTCACTATTTTTAAATTTTTTATTTAATTATTTTTTATTATATTAACTAAACTTCCTAAAATATACGGGACTCCTAAAATATATGGTAGGAGAATTAATTAATAGTTTCCTTTCTACTAGACTTCCTAAAATATATAAGACTTCTAAAATATATGGTAGGAGAATTAATTAATATTTTTCGTTCCACTGTTCAATTAGAAAATACTTATAAAATAGGACTCTATTAAGAAAATACTTCTATAAATATTGAGATGTATGTTAAACTAGAGAACAAACCGATTTGGTTATTGAATTCATGAATATATATTTTGAGATGGTGTGATATGATATAAGAGACACATTTTAAACAAAATTACTTGCCTTTTTTGTTGCAGAAAAGCCATCATCATGTAAAATAATATAATATATGTCCACTTATTCAATTAAGTTATCCACTTATTTCTATGATCTGCCTTTGAAAAATTTCACACTAGAAATCAACTTCTTCACTGTTTTTGACGGCATAATAGAATTCAACATGTTTGTATATATATATCTTCTTTGTTTTCATTCAAAATCATTCATTAGGGTAAAAATTTTTGTTCAGACAAAAATTAGTTGAATCAAAATTGAAGCTTTGTGATCTCTATTATTTATATATTTTTATAGTTTATAGGTCGTAGATGAAAGTCGGTTGGCTCTGAAGAATTTCTTGTGCAAAGGTTAGGTTTAATTGTATTTTTTTTGTTATCTTTATTATCTTATTATTTTATCTTCATTTACAGATGCTAGATGAATGTGAGTCGGCTTTGAAAATTTATTTTAGGAAAAAGTTAGGCTTAATTGTATTATCGTAATATCTCTATTAGTTTGTTATTTTGTTGTAGTTTACCGTTTGTAGATGAATCTCAATTGACTTTGAATTTTTTGTGTGTAAAATTTAAGTTTAATTGTATTGTTTTGATATCACTTTTATTGTATTATTTTAGTACAATTTACGGTGATTGATAAATGTTGGTCGGCTTTGAGGAATTTTTTTATGTAAAGGTTAGGTTTAGTTGTATTATTTTGATATCTATATTATCGTATTATTTGTTATTATTTACAGGTGGTAAATAAGTGTCAGACGACTTTGAAAAAGTTTTTGTGTGTAAAGATTAGATTTAACTCTATCATTATATTATTTTATTGCAATTTAAAGAAAGTAGATGAATGTCAATTGACTTTTAAAAATATTTTTGGTAAAGACTAGGTTTAATAAATAAATTCTCCATCTTTACATACTCAAAAGATATTAAGTTTAATTATTATATTTATTTTTATTGTTTAAACAAATATTCTATTTAGTGTAATGTTTGAACTCATTAAAGTGAGGTACACGCGCAAGGCATGTACACTTAAACTAGTATATATATATATATATATATATATATATATATATATATATATATATATATATATATATATATATATATATATATATATATATATATATATATATATATATATATATATATATATATATATATATATATATATATATATATATATATATATATATAATAAAAGAAAGGAATCTTTCAGAAATAGCGGCACTTTGCTATAAAATCCTCCTTACACAGCCACATTTTACATAATTACTATTTATAGTCGCTGTATTCGATTTTCAACTGTTGTATTCACATTTACTCGGTGGTCGGTATTCATAAAAAACATAAATACACTAAATATTTAGTTTCACCAAAAACACTATCATTATTTTTTTTTCTTTTTTGTGTTTTCCCCATTTTTTCTTCTTCTTTTTTCTATTTTTTCCTATTTCTATTTCTTTTCTTTCCTTTCTTTTTCTTTCTTTTTTCCTTTTTTTCTCTCTATTTAATCTCTAACTTCTATTTCACTTTCTTTTTTTCTTTTCTGGTTTGTTTTTTTTTGTTTTTTTTATACTTATTTTTTTATAATCGTTTTTCTATTTTATATTTTCTTGTATTTTTGAAAATTATGACTAGTCGAGCACAACTCATGGATGATAATGTAAATACCACAATTATTTATCGTATTTGTAGTCACACCGTCATTTATATTTTTGTATTCATTGATACAAATGTATTTGTATTTGTATTTTAAAGTTCACACTTGTATTAATATTTTATAGTTCGCATTTGTATTTGTTAGTTTGTACCATAATTTATATTTTATACAATTTACACTTGTATTTTAAAGAACTATTTTGTATTTGTATTTTATAATTTACTGCATATTATATTAAATTATATTTATATATGGTTTTATTATATTTGTATATTTAAATTATATTTGGATTATACTTGTATTTGTATTCTATTTTTCGTCGATAACTTTTTATTTTTAAGGAATTATTTTGTATTTGTAAGTTGATTGCATATTGTATATAGCCGTGACTATGTACAATTTATCATTTGTATTTATATACAAACTTGTAAATAAAATAATTATATTTTCTTGATTCTAAAATATATAAATATGTAATATATTATTTCATAAAAATGTATCATTTTTATTTGTATATCAAAATTATCATTCATATTCGTCAATGTAATACCCAAAACTTTCTTTAAGTCAAATCTTGTCTCTAGAAGAGTTAGTGATGAATTCCTAAATGATTAATATTTAAATCATATATAATTTCCTCAATATCTACTTTTTATCATGTGGAAAATTGAATTAGCTTTCTAACGATACCAATTTCGTCCAAATCCGATATCGGAGTAAAGAGTTATGGACGTTTTACTGAGAACTGGTAGAACCGCCCAGGTACGATGGGCAGGTTGACGGACCATCGATATGGTGATGGACCATCGCCTAAACCGTCACAGCTAAGGCAGTAAGTCAATCTTCTAGCTAAGGTCCGATGGATAGGTTGACGGACCGTCGAACTTGCGATGGACCGTAGCCCAAGCCGTCGCTGCTAAGGCAGTGAGTCCCTATTCTGGTCCACGTGCGACGTTCAGAATGATGGACCATCGAGCTAGCGAAGAACCATCTCGAGAGTCGTTCCAGATCCTGTTCAGCAATTTAAAGACATTTAAAAAAGGGTTTTTGGGTTTTTTTTACCCGTTTTTAACCCCTAATTATACCAGACAATAGCTCATAACTTCATTATTCATTCACAACACCTTATTAGGATTTCTCTCAAAGATCAATATCCTAGAATAAGATCCCCTAGGCGCTTAATCCCAAGTTAAGAACTCATGCTTTCCTCCACCAATCTTCAAGAAATCATCCACCCAGGTATGTCAAGTGTTCATTCATGGATTCTTTTCGTCCATGAAGCCCAAGAATCCAATTTTTAAATTATAAATTATGATGTTTATGTTGTGGATTGATTATGATCATGTTGATGTTGTGTATGTGTAACGTCCCAAAATCCTGTCCCGGAGCGTCACATGGTGCTTAAGGCTACAAGTAGCCCCAAGCTAACCCTTTGATCCTTCTACTTAGTATAAAGCTTACTTAGAGATAATGAGAGAAAAATAAGGAGTCATGTTATATCATGTCTAACTGAAATCCGAATGTGTACCATAAAGGTAACAAAATACTGTAAATCTAAACATACTGACCATCCAGTCTGATAAAGCCTTTACTACTCAACAAACTAGAGAGCCCTTGGGAAAGATCCCCAACTAACTCAAACTGAATTGGAAGAAGAAGAACAACTACTAAAAATACTAAAGTGTCCGGAGATAGGTCCCTGAACCATGAGGACTCACCATAGTGAAGATGTAGATAAAGGTACTTGGGATTACTGAAGATGCTGGGACTGAGCACCTGAACCTACATTATGAGATAATATCGCACAGAGACGTATATGTGGAACAAAACTTGGGAATGTACTGAGTATATGGGGGTGTATGCATCTAAATATCAGTACAATAAATCTTTATAGAAAACATACATGGTATTGTAGATGACTCACATAGCTTGAATAAAACTCTCATAAATCATGAATAATGAAACATGTAGTATAAATCACGTGAGCCTTTACACTTTGTTCAAAATCTGTATTCTTTCTTTGATATCAAGCTTGTAAACTAGTTGAACTCTTAAAATAACAACTTTTAGAACATACACTTTAGTCTTTTGAATACAAGGAACTTCTATGAAACTCAAGGACTTAAAACCTCAAGAACTGTAAGACTTGAGACTCTAGGAAACTTGGGATTTTCTTTTAACCGACATAAACCATGTGAGCTACATAGAGTCCAACGTCTTTCCCACATTGGGGAGAGCTGTTCTATCCTTGCCATCAGAGTAGAACCTTTTACTTTTAAGTGATCACTAGCTTAACCCACTTGGGGTAAATCTAATCCTACGGTGGCTCGTAGTTTTGGGGCATAAGACCTTGAAATCAAGACCAACTCGGTGCTAAATACTACTCTCTTACTTAAGCTCAAATCTTTTAAGAAAAATCCACCTTCAAAAACTCAGAAATATACAATGGAAGCCAACTATGCTTCCCTTTAGCTTAAATCAAATGGTGTGGATTTTGTTTCTTAGCTTAGGATTAAAATCAACTCTTTTCTTGAAACCTTAGTAGACTATCACCAATAAGATTTAACACTTTAATAGCATGGAAATATCAATACACTTCTTGAAACTCTTTAGAAAGTATCAATAATTCATCCTTAGACTTAAGGCATGTATATTCTTAAATGATCACAATTTCACAATAAAGCTTAATTCATGAGAACAATCTCAGAAACACTTTAAGATATCACATTAATATAGGAATGTTCAATTTATAGTAAGAATTATCAATTCAAATCATAAATAAGAAAAATAATCGTGCAATTCAAAACTTAAACAACTTATCAATTCATATTCTCAAAATAATATAATTTGGGTATAGAGACACTTGTAAAAACATGAAATTCAATTAAAAAAAACAATTCTTTGGGCACAAAAACGAAAGAAGTGCTCTTATTCAAACCCCACATACCTCAGGTTATGGACTTGGGTGGATATACTTGCTTGAGAATCTTTCTCATACTTTTGTATGAGGTTATTGAAAACCTTGACTTGGGAGCCTTGAATCTTGACTCAATTTGGAAACACTATGGTGAATTCTTGAGATCCTTGGAAGAGGTTTTGGGAACTTAGGATTTTTTATCGAGAAAAATCTTGAGAAAAGCCTTATAAAGTGCTTGTAATGACCTTAGACCAACTGTTTGGATGATTTAAGAGGTTTGAAAAAAGTCCAAAGTGCCCTTTTTAACTTCTATACGAAGCTGGAAAATTGAATTGGAAAACCTAATTTTATGGGCCATCGTGATACTCCACTATCGCGGTTGCTCACTAGAATTTGACAAACGAGATTCTGGCGGTCACCACGATGTGGTGCTATTGCGTTGTCTCACTGGTTGGGACCTGGAACTTCAGTGTAATGTGCCGCTATTGTGGAGTTCCACTGGAAATTGACAATTATCAAATAGACCTTCTCCGCGACGCGCCAAGCACTAAAATGATGTTGTTTAACTAGTATGAATTAAATTTTCCATAACTTCTTGTCCGGTTATTGGATTTAGGTGGATCCTGTATCATTGTAAAGCTAGTTAAATTTCCCACATGATAAAAAGTCGAAATTAGGGAAATTCTATATGGTTTAAATGTTACACACTTAGGAAGTCATTTCTTAGCCTTCTAGAGATGAAATTAAGCTTAAAGAAAAGTTAGGGGGTGTTACAGTATGATACCCAAGTTGGAATCATTAAATGTGTTTTTCATAAATTTATGCTAGCATGTGGATTTAAATCTACTAAATTGTGATTATTTATGAAACCATGATGAATTAATTTAATGTCCATGCCCAAGCTTATAGTTATGCATGCAAGGTGTTTGATAAAATGACTAAAAGAATAGGAAATATACCTTATGACTCAATTGTAACCAAAATGATGAACCTATGATTTACCCTTATGTTCAAAATGACTTCCATGTTATTGTTATGCATTGAAATAGATTGTTCCTGAGATTAGCCTATGAAATTATCACATGTTTATATGCTTTCCTATTTATGTACCAAACCATGATAATCAAGTGCCTCATATAATTCCCCAATAATTTTATTATGGATTATTGATTATGGTCATGAGTCCAGGAAGTGTTATGTCTTGTCAGTTTTATGCTATTGAGACTTGGGCGTACGTGTGCCTGACAATTTAGCTATGTGCCTAGAGCAAGTGTCATGTTTTCAAGATACTCTCAGTCAAGAAATGTTCAGTAGAATTCAGTCAGTCTCATGACTTAGGAAAACTCAGTAAACTCAGTCCAGTAAGTTCATTATAATTAATTCAGTTTCTAATCAGATGGGAGTATGATTTAGCACCGAGTGAGCCCAAGGATGGGAACTCACCTGCGAGTAGAGGGTGTGATTCTTAGAAGTAATTCTTACACTCCAGAACTACGTAGCCAACATAGGTTTAGATATCTAACCTATTAGATGAGGGTTGATAAGGTAGCTAAACCTGTTAGATGAGGGTCCCACCATTCTCCTTAGAGTATCTTCCTTTCTTTTATAGAACATGCCTCCTAAAAGAAAAATGGGAATGAGCTAACCTCTCATCTCGAAGATCCTTTCGGCTAACATATTTCTCATGCAGAGTTCAGAGCTGCATTCACTACTCTTGATCACTCAGTTGCTGTTCAGAATGAACGACCAGGTGTCCTTCCAGCCAACCTAGTGTCCAATTCAGCTACAACAAAGATTTGGGACTTCACTCAAATGAATCCTCCATCCTTTCTTGGGTTTAAGTCATATGAAGACCCTCAGGAATTCACCGATCAGGTTCAGAAGGTTATGGATATCATAGGGTTTACTTTTTTATGAGAGTGCAGAGCTAGATATATATCAGTTGTAGGATATTGCTAACAATTGGTACAAAAAGTGAAAGTCAGAGAGGGCTGTAGATGCAAGGCCTGAGTTGTTTTCTACTGCATTCTTAGTTAGATTTTTTCCCCAAGAGCTAAGAGAGGCTAAGGTGTTAGAATTTATCAACCTCAGGCAGGACAACATGACGGTGAAAAAGTATTCTCTTCAGTTTACTCAATTAGCCAGATATGCTCCTCATGTGGTTGCAGATAATAGGGCTAAGATGAGTAAGTTTATTTCGGGGGTGAATAACAGTATAGTTAATGAGTGTAGGTATGCACTGTTTAATAGTGACATAAACATAGCAAGATTATGACCCATGCTCAATAGATAGAGAAACAAAAGATTAAAATGAGGGAGAAGCAGAAATAGAGAGCAAGGACAGGTAGTTTCAACTTTACTCAACCCAAATCAAAAGTAGGAAACCATTCTCAGTATCATCCTAAGTCATCAGTTCAAAATCCTTCTTTATGTAGTGCTCCATCTCTTAGATTTAGAGACGGTAACAGAGATAGAGCACTAGGCTCTATGTCTCAGGGTAGTATTAGCAGTGCCCGCACCTATCCTCTTTGTCAGACTAGTGGCAAGCACCATCAGGGTATTTGTAGAGCTGGCAGTGGTATTTGTTTTAGATGTGGTAAGCCATGCCACAGAGTCAGAGAATGTCCTCATCCAGGTCCTCAGGGTTAGCAGAACTATCCCTAGCTTAGTCCAGCCACCCAAATCAGTAGGGTGACACCTCTAGTGCTACTAGTGGGCAACGCCCAAAATGACTTTATTCTCTCTAGTCCTAACAAGATCAGGAAAATTCTTCTTATTTGGTTACTGGTATTATTCGTGCGCAAGAAAGATAGTCTCTCAGAATGTACATTGATTACCGTTAGCTCGTGTGGGGTGCACTAGTCTTATTCGTGTGCAAGAAAGATAGTTCTCTCAGAATTTACATTGATTACCATCAGCTCAACAAAGTCACGGTCAAGAAAAAGTATCCACTTCCCATAAGTGATGACTTGTTTGACAAAATTCAGGGGGCATGTTATTTCTCTATGATATACCTCAGATCCAACTATCATCAACTCAGTGTCAGAGAATGTGACATTCTAAAAATAGCCTTTCATACTCGGTATGGTCACATGGAATTCTTGGTTATGTATTTTGGTCTTACATATTCCCCAGCAGCTTTTATAGACTTGATGAATTGTGTGTTCAAGCAGTACTTGGACATGATTGTCATAGTATTTATAGATGACATTCTTGTCTATTCGTGCAGTGAACGTGATCATACAGACCATTTTAGAATCGTGCTTCAGAATCTCAAAGATCATTAATTGTTTTCCAAATTCAGTAAGTGCAAATTTTGACTAAGGTCAATAGCATTCCTTGGTCATATCATTTTTGGTGATGGCATTAGGGTTGAACCTTAAAAGACCGAAGTGGTAAGAAACTGGCCCAGACCTATATCTCCATCAGATATCAGGAGTTTTTGGGGTTGGCTTGCTTTTATAGATGGTTTGTTGAGGGATTTTCTTAAATCCCATCCCCTATGTCCAGATTGACTCAGAAGAAAGTCAAGTTTCAGTGGTCAGATCCTTGCGAGAAGTGTTTTCAGGAGTTGAAGACTCGACTCACCTGAGTTCTAGTTTCGGCTCTTCTAGTGGGTTTAGATGGGTTCGTAGTGTATTGTGATGCATCCAGAGTATGTTTGGGTTGTTTCCTCATGCTGCATGGTAAGGTCATAGACTACACTTCTAGAATACTTAAACCCAATGAGAATAATTATCCTACTCATGATCTTGAGTTAGCAGCCGTAGTATTTGTCTTCGAGATTTAGAGGTATTACCTATATGGAGTTCATGTGGATGTGTTCATAGATTGTAAGAGCCATCATTATATCTTTTCTTAGAAAGATCTCAGTCCTCGTTAGAGAAGGTGGTTAGAGCTCTTGAAAGATTATGAAATGAGTGTCCTTTATCATCTAAGAAAGGCCAATATAATGGCCGATGCTTTGAATAGATAGTCTATGGGTAGTGTTGCTCATGTTGAGGACAGTAATAAGAAGTTAGCTCTGGAAATCCATTAGCTTTCTAGACTAGGCATTTGCTTAGTTGATTCAGATGAGGGTGATATATGGGTTCAGAGTAGCTTAGAATCATCTCTAGTTTCTGAGATAAAAGAAAAGCAAGATAGATATCCCAGTCTAGTAAAGTTGAAAGAGTCAGTCAAGAATTAGAAAATAGAGGTTTTCTCCCAAGGAGGAGATGGTGTTCTGTGTTGTCAGGGTCGTTTGTGTGTTCCAGGTGTAGATGACTTGAGGCAGTGAATTATTGGAAAAGCGTATGGTGCACGCTACTCAAATTATCTAGGGGACATTAAGATATACCGAGATTTGTGGAAAATCTATTAGTGGAGTGGGATGAAGAGAGATATTGCAAAGTTCGTGGCTAAATGATCTACATGTTAGCAGATTAAGATAGAGCATCAAAAGCCTAGTGGGCCCATGTAGCAGTTTAGTATTCCTACTTGGAAGTGGGAAGAAGTGATCATGGACTTTGTGATGGGTTTGCCTCGTACTCATTGCCAGCATGATACAATTTGGGTCATTGTAGATAAGATGACCAAATCACCTCATTTCCTTCCAGGCCATAGCTCTTATTCAGCCGAGGATTATGCCAAACTATACATTAGAGAGTTGGTTAGATTGTATGGTATTTCATTATCTATTATCTAAGATAGAGGTACCCAGTTCACCTCTCATTTCTAGAAAGTGTTCCAAAAAGGTCTTGGTACCCAAGTTCATCTCAGTACAGCCTTTTATCCTCAGATAGATGGTCAAGCAGAAAGGACTATTCAGACGTTAGAAGATAATCTAAGGGCATATGCAATTGATTTCAAGGGTAGTTGAAATGACCAGTTGCCTTTGATTGAGTTTCCATACAACAACAGGTATCATTCCAGTATTCGAATAGCTCCATTCAAAGCATTTTATGGTAGGAGATATAGATATCTAATCGGTTGGTTTAAAGTTATTCAGGCCTCAGTTATAGGGCCTAACTTATTATTAGATGCTTTAGAGAAAGTCCAATTGATTAGAGAAAGATTTCGGTCTGCCCAGAGCCGATAGAAGTCTTATGCAGATATGCGTAGAAATGATCTCGAGTTTGAGATTAATGAATATGTCTATCTAAAGATCTCTGCCATGAAGGGAGTGAAGAGATTTGTCAAGAAGGGTAAGCTCAGCCCCCGATATGTCGGTTCCTTCAAAATTCTCAGTCGCTTTGAAAAGGTAGCTTATGAGATCGAATTGCCTTTAGATCTAGCCTCATTTCATCTAGTGTTCAATGTCTCTTTGCTCAATAAGTGCATAGGTGACCCAATAGTTGTAGTTCCTATGAAGAGCATAGATGTTCAGAATAGCCTCTCTTATGAAGATATTTCAGTCAAAATTATTGACTACTAGACTCGCAGACTGAGGAATAAAGTAGTCTCTCTAGTCAAACTTTTTTTGTGGAATCAGTCTGTTCAGAGAGCTACTTGGGAAGCAGAAGTAGACATGTGGACCAAGTATCCTCACCACTTCTCCAAAAACTCAGATCTAGCTCAAGGTAACAATTCTCCTTAAGCTTTTTAGTTTTATTTTTAGATTTCAGTGACAAGCGTGGTATCCATTTCATGTTTAGAATTTCATTATAAGCTTGGTATTCAGTACCATTGCATAGTCAGTCATGCATTCATATGTTAGTTCAGTCATGTATTCATGCATCAGATATGCATGTTCAGTATGACATATATTTACTTTATCAATTATGTTAGTCATAGAGTCATGTTTCAGTAATTCATGTTTAGGATGTAGTTCTGTCTTTCATTACTCCCCTCTCAGTCAGGCCTATTCGACGATGAATGTTATCAAGGGAGAGATATTATAATACCCCAAACTTTCTCTAATTCAAGTCTAGTCTCCAGAAGAGTTATGGATGACTTCCTAAATAAATAATATTTAAATTAGATAGAATTTCCCCAATTTCAACTTTTTATCATGTGGGAAATTGAATTAGCTTTCCAACGATACCAATTTTGTCCAAATCCGATATCAGAGTAAAATGTTATGGATGTTTTACTGATAGTTGTCAGAACCACCCAAGTGCGATGGGCAGGTTGATGGACTGTCGATCTAGTGACGGACAATCGCCCAAACCATCACAGATAAGGAAATATGTCAATCTTCTGGCTAAGGTGTGATGGACAGGTTGAAGGACTATCGAACTTGAGATGGACTGTCGCCTAAGCCATCGCTACTAAAGCAGTGTGTCCCTCTTATGGTCCACATGTGACGGTCAGAACGACAGACTATCGAGCCAGTGACAAACCATCGTATGAGCTATCGCAAATCCCGTTCAGCAATTTAAAGCCATTTTTAAAAGGATATTTGTGTCTTTTTCCACCCATTTTAACCCCTAATTATACCAGACAATAGCTCATAACTTCATTATTTATTCACAACACCAAATTAGGGTTTCTTGCAGATCAATCCCCAAGAACAAGAAACCCTAGGTGCTTTATCCCAATTCAAGAACTCAAGCTTTCCTCCAGCAATCTTCAAAAAATCATTCACCCAAGTATGTCAAGTGGTCATTCATGGATTTCTTTCGTCCATGAAGCCCAAGAATCTAATTTTTAAATTATAAATTGTGATGTTTATGTTGTGGATTGATTGTGATCATGTTGATGTTGTGTATGATACCTAAGTTGGAATCGTTAAATGTGTTTTTCATAAATTTATGCTAGTATGTGGATTAAAATCTACTAAATTGTGTTGATTTATGCAACCATGATGAATTAATTTAATGTCCATGCCTAAGCTTATAGTTGTCCATGCAAGTTATTTGATAAAATGCCTAAGAGAATAGTAAATATGCCTTATGACTCAATTGTGACCAAAATGCTGAACCTATGCTTTACCCTTATGTTCAAAAAGACTTCCATGTTATGGTTATACATAGAAATTATTTGTTGGACTGTTCATGAGATTAGCCTATGAAATTCTGACATGTTATATTCTTTCCTATTCATGTACCAAACCATGATAATCAAGTGCCTCATGAAATTCCCCAATAATTGTATTATGGATTGTTGATTATGATTGTGAGTCTAGAAAGTGTTGTGTCTTGTCATTTCATGCTATCGACTCCTGGGTGCAGGTGTACTCGATAATTTAGCTTTGTGCCTAAATCCAGTGTTATGTTTTTTAAGAAACTCTCAGTCAAACCATTTTCAGTAGAATTCAGTCAGTCTCATGACTAAGGAAAACTCAGTAATTTCTGTCAGTTATCAGATCTCAGTGATACTCTGTCAGTTAACAGAACTTAATAAACTCTGTCGAGTCTGTTTAATATAACTAATTCAGTGTCTAATCATATGGGAGTAATATTTATCATTGAGTGAGCCAAAGGATGGGAACTCACCTGTGAGTAGAGGGTGTGATTCTTAGAAGAAATCCTTGCGCTCCAGAACTACGTAGCCAGTGTTGGTTGAGACATCTAACCTGTTAGATGAGGGTAATGAGGTGGATTAACTTGTTAGATGAGGGTCCCTCCAATCTCCTTTGAGTACCTGTTAGATGAGGGATTACTCATAGATTGTCCTTACCAGTAAAGCGGTATTGACACCCTTCTAATTGGGGTTACAATTTAGACCCCAACATAGCTATAATGCATTATTTAGGGCATGTTGGTTAGGCGACTACTTCCCACTATTTCAGTGCAAAATCAATACTATCAAATACAGTCATTCAGTCTCAGTAATAGACTCAGTAATCATGTTATCACAAACTCAGCTAGAGTTATTATGTAGTAATGCATGTATTCTCACTTTCATGTTATGTAGTTAGCTAGTGTAGTTCATGCATGTGAACCTTTTTGAATTCAGGCTACCTCACATGCATACCAGTACATTCAAACATACTAATGCATTTGCGCTATGGTGTTTTATACCATTGGTTCAGAAGCACGAGCTCCAGAGCTTCAGTAGCATTTCGGTCTCTGTAGTTAGAGTTAGCAGTGCGTCCTCATCCTTCGAGGACATGACCATTAATTTATTATCTTATTTATTAATTTATTTTAGTACTTGGAGTTACTTGGGGACATGTCCCATCAACTCCTTATTTAGATAGTACAGTCATTTAGAGGCTTTTCACACTATAATATGTTCAGACAGTTTATTTAAGTTTTTTTTGGGTATTTCATACCCCATCCATATGTTATATTTTATTAGTTATGTTACAATTTTGAAAATTATGTCCTTGCAGCCTTTATTTCCATATTTATACAGTATACTATGCAGTGTTCAGGTACAGATATTAGTCATGGGTTAGCTTGGGTCTTTCGAGGTCATGAGCACCGTGTAGCATTTCGGGTTCCATATTTGGGGCATTACAAACTTAGTATCATAGCCTAAGGTTCAATAGTGTCCGAGGAAGTCTGAAAGCTGCATATAGTAGAGTCTTGTACATGGGTGTGTTGTGCGCCATATTTATGTGTAGGAGGCTATGAGATATTGTAGGAACAGTTTTCCTTCTTTCAATATTCATTTTATTCTAGTGAGCGTAAGCTCAAATTTAACACTTATTCTTCTACAGAATATGCCTCCCAAAAGAAGAAACAAGAATCAGCCAGCCCCTCAACCTGAAGTTCCTTTGGGAGAACATGTTTCTCATGCAGAGTTCAGAGATGCATTCACTACTCCTGCTTAGTCAGTTGCTGCTTAGAATGAATGACTAACTATCGTTCTGGCCAACCTAGTGGCCAACTCAGCTGCAGCCAGGATTCAGGACTTCACCCGATTAATCCTCCATCCTTTCTCAGGTTTAAGTCAGATGAGGACCCTCAGAAATTCATCGATTAGGTTCAAAAGGTTTCAGATATCATGGGGTTACTTATAGTGAGAGTTTAGAGCTAGCTGCATATCAGTTGTAGGATATTGCTCACACTTGGTACAAATAGTAGAAATCAGATAGGATTGTAGATGCAGGGCCTATTGAGTGGGAGGAGTTTGCTACTGCATTCTTAGATAGATACTTTTCCCAAGAGCTGAGAGAGACTAAGGTGTTAGAATTTATCAACCTCAGATAGGGAAATATGATGGTGAAAGAGTATTCTCTTAAGTTTACTCAGTTAGCCAGATATGCTTCTCATGTTGTTATAGATAGCAGGGCTAAGATATGTAAATTTATTTCTGGGGTGAATGATAGTGTAGTCAATAAGTGCAGGTCCGTGATGTTGACTAGTGACATGAACATAGCCAGGCTTATGACCCATGCTTAACAGATAGAGGAACAAAAGATTAAGTTGAGGGAGAAGTAGAATAAGAGAGCAAGGATAGGTGGTTTCAACTTTACTCAGCCCAAATCAGAAGGAGGAAACCGTTCTCAGTTTCATCCTAAGTTATCAGTTCCATCTCCTTCTTTAGCTAGTTCTCCAGCTCCTAGATTTAGAGATGGTAATAGAGATAGAGCGCCAGGCTCTAAGTATCAGGGCGGTATTAGCAGTGCCCACACCTATCCTCTTTGCTAGACTTATAGGAAGCACCATCAGGGTATTTATACAGCTGGCAGTGGTGTTTGTTTTGGATACGGCAAGCCAGGCCACAATGTCAGAGAATATCCTCAGCCAGGTCCTCAGGGTTAGCTGAACCATTCCCCAACTCAGTTCGATCGCACAAATCTGTAGGGTGCAACCTCCAGTATTACTAGTGGGCAATGCTCAAATCAAATTTATAGTCTCCAGTCTGGGAAAGATCAGGAAAATTCTCCTGATGTGGTTACTGGTATATTATAGGTCTTTCATGTGAATGTTTATGCTTTGCTAGATCCAGGAGATTCTTTGTCTTTTGTTACTCCCTATATAGTAGTTGATTTCGGAGTCAGTCCTAAAATTCTAGAAGGGCCCTTTATAGTCTGTACCCCAATAGGTAAAACTATCATAGCTCGACGGGTATAGAGGTACTACCCAGTTATGATATTTTAGAAAGTCACTTCAGCAGACTTAGTCGAATTAGAGATGACTAATTTTTATTTCCTTATCGACATGGATTAGCTTTTTTCATGCGATGACACAGTCGACTGTAGAAATAGAATAGTCTAGTTCCAATTTTCGAATAAAACAGTCCTAGAGTGGAGGGGTAGTACTTTTGCTTTCAGAGGTCAGCTTATTTCCTACCTCCAAGAAAGGAAAATAAAATCTAGAAGATGTGTCCATCATCTTGTTTGAATTAAAGACACTAGCTCTGAAACTCCCAGTCTTGAATCAGTCCTAGTCGTAAATGAATATTCAGATGTCTTTCTCGAAGATCTTTTAGAAATTCCTCTCTAAAGGGAAATAGACTTTGACATTGATTTTCTTCCAGATACTCAGCCTATATGTATTCCACCATATAGAATGGCACCAACAGAACTCAGAGAATCAAAAGAGTAGTTGAAGGATCTCTTAGATAAGGGATTCATCAGACCTAGTGTGTCCCCGTGGGGTGCACCAGTCTTATTTGTGTACAAGAAAGACTGTTCTCTTAGAATGTACATTGATTACCGTTAGCTCAATAAAATCATGGTTAAGAACAAGTATCCACTTCCCAGAATTGATGACTGGTTTGAAAAAGTTTAGCGTACCAATGATTTCTCTAAGATAGACCTCAGATCCAGCTAATATTAGCTCAGAGTCAGAGAATGTGATATTGTGAAAATTGCCTTCCGTAATCGGTATGGTCACTTTGAATTCTTGGTCATGTCTTTTGGTCTTACCATTGCCCCAACAGTTTTTATGGACTTGATGAACTATGTTTTCAAGAATTACTTGGACATGATCATCATAGTCTTCATAGATGACATTCTTGTCTATTTCTGCAGTGAGTGTGATCATACAGACCTTCTCAGAATAGTGCTTAAGACTCTCAGAGATCATCAGTTGTTCACCAAATTCAGTAAGTGAAAATTTTGGCTAAGTTCAGTAGCATTCCTTGGTTATATCATTTTCGGTGATGGCATTAGTGTTGATCCTCAAAAGACCAAAGCAGTAAGAAACTGGCCCAGACCTATCTCTCCATCAGATATTAGGAGTTTCTTAGGTTTGGCTGGTTGTTATAGATGGTTTGTTGAGGTATTTTCTTCTATTGCATCCTCTATATCCAAATTGACTCAGAAGAATGTTAAGTTTCAGTGGTCAGATCCCTGCGAGAAGAGTTTTCGAGAGTTGAAGACTCGACTTACCTCAGCTCCAGTTTTGACTCTTCTCGAGGGTTCAGATTGGTTCGTAGTGTATTATGATGCATCCAGAGTAGGTTTGGATTGTGTCCTCATGCAGCATGGTAAGGTCATAGCCTACGCCTCTAGACTGCTTAAACTCCATGAAAAGAATTATTCTACTCATGTTCTTGAATTAGCATCCATAGTAATTGCCTTTACGATTTGGAGGCATTATCTATACAGAGTTCATGTGGATGTGTTTACAGATCATAAGAGCCTTCAGTATGTCTTTTCTTAGAAAGACTGTCTATGGGTAGTGTTTCTCGTATTGAGGAAAGTAATAAGAAGTTAGCTCTGAAAATCCATCAGCTGACCAGACTAGGCGTTCGCTTAGTCGATTTAGAGGAGGGTGACATATGGGTTTAGAGTAGTTCAAAATCATCTCTAGCATCTGAGGTGAAAGAAAAACAAGATAGAGATCCCAGTCTAGTCAAGTTAAAAGAGTCAGTCAAGGATCAGAAAGTAGAGGTTTTCTCCAAAGGGAGAGATGGTGTTCTACGTTGTCAAGGTCATCTGTGTGTTCCATATGTAGATGAATTGAGGCAGCGAATTCTTTCAAAAGTGCATGGTGTGCGCTACTCTATTCATCCAAGGACCACTAAGATGTACCACGACTTGCGGGAAATCTATTGGTGGAGTGGGATGAAGAGAGATATTGCAGAGTTCATGGCCAAATGCTCTACATGTCAGTAGGTTGAGATAGAGTATCAGAATCCTAGTGGGTCCATACAGGAGTTCAGTATTCCTACTTAGAAGTGGGAAAAAGTCAACATGGACTTTGTGATGGGTTTCCCTCATACTCATTGCCAACATGATTCAGTTTGTGTCATTATAGATAGGATGACCAAATCAACTTATTTCCTTCCAGTCCATACCTCTTATTTAGTCGAGGATTATGCCAAACTCTACACCAGAGAGTTGGTCATATTGCACGGTGTTCCATTATCTATTATCTCAGACACAGGTACCCAGTTCACGTTTTATTTTTAGAAAGCATTCCAAAAGGGTTTTAGTGCCCAAGTTCATCTCAGTACAACCTTGGACCCTCAGATAGATGGTCAAGAAGAAAGGACCATTCAGACTTTAGAAGATATGCTAATGGCGTGTGTAATAGGTTTCAAGGTTAGTTGGGTTGACCACTTGCTTTTGATTTATTTTACATACAACAACAACTATCATTACAGTATTTGGATGGCTTCATTAGAAGCTCTCTATGGTAGGATATGTAGATCTTTAATTGGTTGGTTCTAAGTTTGTGAGGCCTCAGTTATAGGTCCTGACTTAGTATTCAATGCTTTAGAGAAAGTCCAGTTGATTAGAGAAAGACTCAGAGCTGCTCAGAGCCGATAGAAGTCTTATACAGATGTGCGAAAAAAGGATCTCGACTTAGAGATTGGTGATTATGTCTAGATAAAGATCTCTTCCATGAAGGGAGTGAAGAGATTTGGCAAGAAGGGAATGCTCGGCCGCTGATATGTCGGTCCCTTCAAAATTCTCAGTTGCTTCGGCAAGGTAGCTTATGAGATCGAATTGCCTTCAGATCCAGCCTCAGTTTTTCCAGTTTTCCATGTCACCTTGGTCAAGAAGTGCATAGGTGACCCAGTACTTGTAGTCCCTATTCAGAGCATAGATGTTCAGAACAACCTCTCTTATGAAGAGATTCCAGTCAAAATTCTTGACTACGAGACTCGTAGACTGAGGAACAAAGAATTGCTCTGGTCAAAGTTCTTTGGAGGAATTATTCCGTTGAGGGAGCTACTTGGGAAGCAGAAGCAGAAAAGCAGACCAAGGATCCTCACCTCTTCCCCGCAAACTCAGATCTAGCTCAAGTAACAGTTCTCCTTAAGCTTTTTAGTTTCATGTTCAGATTTTAGTGACAAGGTTGGTATCCATTTCATGTTCAGAATTTCATTATAAATTTGGTATTAAGTACCATTGCATAGTCAGTCTTGCATTCATATGTCAGTTCAGTCATGTATTCATGCATCAAATATACATGTTCAGTAAGATATATATTCAGTTTATCAGTTATGCTAGTCATGGAGTTATGTATCAGTCATTCATGTTCAGGATGTGCTCTAATCTTTCATTTCTACCCTCTTAGTCAGCCCCATTCGAGGATGAATATTCCTAAAGGAAAGATATTTTAATACCCCAAACTTTCTTCAAGTCAAATCTAGTCTCCAGAAGATTTAGTGATTATTTTCTAAATGATTAATATTTAAATTAGATAGAATTTCCCCAATTTTGAATTTTTAACATATGAGAAATTGAATTAGCTTTCCAACAATACCAATTTTATCCAAATCCGATATCAGAGTAAAACGTTATGGGCATTTTACTGAGAGCTGTCAGAACCACCCAGATATGATATGCAGTTTGACAGACCATCGATCTAGCGATGGACTGTCGCCTAAACCGTCACAGCTAAGGTTATAGGTCAATCTTTTGGCGTAGACAAGATAGACAGATTGACGGACCGTCAAACTTACGATGGACTGTTGCCCAAGCCATATCTACTAAGGTAGTGAGTCCCTATTATGGTCCACGTGCGACGGTCAAAATGATGGACCGTTGACCCTATGATGGACCGTCGCCTGAGCCATCGCAGATCTCGTTCAGCAATTCAAAGCCATTTTTAAGAGGATATTTAGGTCTTTTTCCACCCTTTTTAACCCCTAATTATACTCGAAAATAGATCATAACTTTATTATTCATTCACAACACCAAATTAGGGTTTCTCTCAAAGATCAATCCCCAAGAACAAGAAACCTTAGGTGCTTAATACCAAGTCAAGAACTCAAGCTTTCCTCCACCAATCTTTAATAAATCATCCACCCAGGTATGTCAAGTTTTTAGTCATGGATTTCTTTCGTCCATGAAGCCAAAGAATCCAATTTTTAAATTATAAGTTGTGATGTTTATGTTGTGGATTGATTATGATCATGTTGTTGTTGTGTATGATACCCAAGTTGGAATCGTTAAATGTCTTTTTCATAAATTTATGCTAGCATATGGATTGAAATCTACTAAATTGCGCTGATTTATGCAACCATGGTTAATTAATTTAATGTTCATTCCTAAGCTTACAGTTATGCATGTAAGGTGTTTGATAAAATGCGTAAGAGAATAGGAAATATGCCTTATGACTCAATTGTTACCAAAATGATGAACCTATGCTTTACCCTTATGTTCAAAATGACTTCTATGTTATTGTTAAGCATTGAAATTGTTTGATGGATAGTTCATGAGATTAGCCTATGAAATTATGACATATTTATATGCTTTTCTATTCATGTACCAAACCATGATAAGAAAGTGCCTCATGAAATTCCCCAATGATTGTACTTTGGATTGTTGATTATGGTCGTGAGTCCAGGAAGTGTCATGTCTTGCCAGTTTATGCTATCGAGTCCTGGGGGTACGTATACTCAATAATTTAGCTGTGTGCCTAGAGCTAGTATTATATTTTCAAGACACTCTCAGTCAATCCATGTTTAGTAGAATTCAGTCAGTCTCATGAATCAGGAAAAAAATTTACTAATCTCAGTAATCTCAGTCTGTTATCAAATCTCTGTGATACTCCGTCAGTTAATGAAACTCAGTAAAATCAGTCTAGTCAGTTCAGTATAATTAATTCAGTGTCTAATAAGAAGGGAGTAGGTTTCAGCACTGAGTGAGTCCAAGGATGGGAACTTACCTGCGAGTAGAGAGTGTGATTCTTAGAAGCAATCCTTGCGCTCCAGAACTACGTAGGCAGCGTAGGTTGAGACATCTAACATGTTAGATGAGGGTTGATGAGGTGTCTTAACCTATTAGATGAGGGTCCAACCATTCTCCTTAGAGTACTTGTTAGATGAGGGATTACTCACAGATTATCCTTACTAGTGGTGCGGTACTGACACCCTTCCTATTGGGGTTACAGATTAGGACCCCAACTTAGCTATAATGTATTATTTAGGGCATGTCGGTTAGATGACTACTTGCCACAGTTTCAGTTCAGAATCTGGATAGTCTGATACAGTTATTCAATCTCAGTAATAAAACTTAGATAGTTCTACAGGACTCAGGATTGTCAGATACAATCAACTCAAAATAGTATGAAACTTAGCTAGTTCCATCAGAAACTAGACTGTAAAATACAATCGCTCAGTATCAGTTATTTAAGTTATATAGATATAAGTATCTCATGTTATCAGTACTCAGACATAGTAATCATGTTATCACGAACTCAGTTATAGTTATTATATAGTCACATATGTATTCTCACATTCATGTTATGCAGTCAGTTAGTGTAGTTCATGTATGTGAACCCTTTTGCATTCAGCCAACCTCACATGCATACCAATACATTCAAACGTACTAACGCATTTGTGCTATGGTATTTTATACCATAGGTTTAGAAGTATGACATCCAGAGAATCAGTATTATTTCAGTCTCCGCAGTCAGAGTTAGAAGTGAGTCCTTATTCTTCGAGGACATGACCATTACTTTATTATCTCGTTAATTAATTTATTTCAGTAGTTGGAGTTAATTGGGAAAATATCCCATCAACTCCTTATTTAGACAGTACAGTTAGTTAGAGGCTTTTCAGACTACAGTATGTTCAGATAGATTATTTTAGTTATTTTGGGCATTTCATACCCCATCCATATGTTATGTTTTATGAGTTATGTTACAGTTTTGAACCTTACATCCTTACAACCTTTATTTCCATATTTATATAGTATACTATGCAGTGTTCAGGTACAAATATCAATCATGGGTTAGCTTGTGGTCCTTCAGGGTCATGAGCACCGTGTGGCATTTCGGGTACCAGATTCGGGGTGTTATAATCATTAAACAACTATCACTTTTTATAGATACAATTACAAACAAATAATTTTACAAATACAAATACAATGCATTTGTATGTATTGTATTTATATAAAAATTTAAATTGTATTCATTTTTATCAATAAATACAAACAAGTATTTGTAGAAATAAAATCAATCATTCTTTTTCAATAATTAAAAAAGACAAATGGTAGTTTGCACTTGTATTTGTATGTTATAGATTTCATTTGTAATTGTATTTTATAGTTTGCATTTGTATTTATATGTTATAGTTCACATTTATATTTGTATTTTATAATTCACACTTATATTTGTGTTTGCTAGTTCACACAAATGAATAGAAAGAGAAACAATGAAAAGAAAAAAAAAGGAGAAAAAAATGAGAGAAAAAGTAGGAGTAAAAAATACAAAAAAAACAAGGACGGTAATAGAAAATAGACAAAAAATAAAAAAAAAATAAAAAAAGGGGAGAAAAAATGAAAAGGACAAAAAAAAAGAAAAATACAATAAATGAAAAAGAAAAAAGTGAAAAAAGAAAAAAAGAAAGAGAAAACAACACGAAAAAAAGAAAAAGAAAAAGAAAAAAAGAACTGTAAAAGAAAAAAAATTAAAAATAGAAAAAGAGAGAAAATACATGAGAGAGGCAATGAATTATAATTAGGAATAATTAATAGGCAAGAGGGGACTATAAATTATTATTAAGAATAATTAGCAGGCAAAAAAGGTCTATGGATTGTAATTAATTGAAACTTAGACTAAATAGGGTAGTTAGGAGTCTATGCTTGCTAAATGTGTAGTTATCCCATAAAAGAATGATTATCTCTTAAAATATCTGATCAAATACTTTTAAAATAGTTTAAAAGAAAAAAAATGTAAAAGATTAAGTGAGCAATAACTTTGCAAGTAAAAAATATGATATAATAATAAAAATACAAAAAAATTGAAAATTATATTAATTAATAATAATAATAACTACTACAACAGTAACAACAGCAACAACAACAACAACAAAATATGAATAATAGTTAACCACCCAAAATTTTATAAAAAATAGATTTAAATAGCGATATTGGTCTCTACAACAAAATAGGCACTCGAATAAGAAAAAATGACAAAAATGATGGACAAAATTAGGGGTCAACACCACCATCCCAACTTTCCAAGACTTTCCCAAATAGAGTTATAACCATTAAATTCTCCACTTCATCCTAATAAGATAACCCAACACAACAGTCATAACATTATCCAAAAATATGATCCGCACATAAGTCTAGGTTAGTCAACACTAGCCATTTTATGATCAACAAAAATAGAAAAACATTAATAAGAAAGACTCACCAACACAATATATTATGCTCGATTATCATGTTTAATCAATAATATGTGATAAAGTAGTGAGAGTGTATACAAGTATCCGTATGCCATGCAACCACTAGGTGCGACACTATATTTCAGACCAATCAAGCTCATACCTTAACTCCTAAATTAATAAAGAAGTAGAATATTATGATGTAACAAAGATAAATGAATGCTCAATACACAATCACACAAAAATTTCAAAATAATTAACTACAAAAGTAAGCAGTCAATGACAATATCAAACCATACCAAGGAAATGTCATGCAATGCAATGTGATGATGATGAATAATTAAAAGCCATCGTATGACTTTCTGTATAAATATACGAAGCCTCAACCCTCTTAAGATAGGACCCATAGGGGGTTCGCAACCCATATACTCTTATAATCTCAATCTCATGTCTCAAATCAACCTTACCATCGGTATAGATGTTTTATGGAGTGTCTTAATTTCTTAAAGAATCATAATATCTCAGTAGTAACAATGTCTCATGAATATGCATGCATGATATAAGGATGTAATGCATGTATAAGTAAGGTTAGAATTAAATTAATGTATCAATAATTCATGATATCAATTTTTGCTTGGCACCATTAGAATAAATAGTCATGTGGTCATCAATATTATCACTTCTAACCCTTTACTTGGGCATCACTATAACGATAATATAATTAAATGCTCAGATAAGGCTTGTAATATAAAATCAAGCCTCCATTCAGGAGACATAATAATATATACGACATTCTAATGCACATACAAGACATATGATAACAATTCAAGCCCTAACAGGGCTACTGCAATACCCCAAACTTCCAAACTCTTGACCATTTAAAAGATAGGAGATTTAATTAGCTTTCGAATGTCATAAGTCTTCCCTCAATCCAGCATCATGGAAAAAATTTATGTAAATTTTCCTTCAGTCGTTACAAGGAGTCATAGTCATAACAGTAAGGGTCCCAACTTTCATTTAGTGACCACGAATCCACTCTATGATTCATAATCAGACATTATGAGTCATTGGGAGAGACTCGTAGTCTCAATAGTGATTAACCAAGAATCCTTTCCAATGGTTACGAGTCCAGCATACAACTTGTAGTCTAATCTTATGAGTTATTATGTGAACTCATAGCCTGACTAGTGTATGGTCCAAGGACAAATCCTCAGACAATGACTTCACGCAATGACTCATAGATAGTCATAATGAGTCATTAGGCGATGAGCCATAGTTAGAACAAAATGAACCCAATATCTAAGGGTCCAAGGTTATAACTCAGACCGCAAATTTTAACCAATCATAATGAGTTATGAGGTGAGTCATAATGATTGGGAGCGAGTTTTCCTGCATTTTTCATTGACTTTTGTGACTTTTTCAACTCTTTTAAAGCCAAATCCATGTCATTCTAGCTTCCAAAGGGGTGGAATAAAAACCTCAAGAGCCCCAAATTCATTAGTTAACTGTACTCCACCTAAAAGAGATCAAAGAGGTGATTTCCCATCTTTCTGAAATAGACAAGGGTTTCTCAAGAGCAAGATCAATTTTAAGGAATTTTCTACGGCTCTTACTATGAGGTATGTGAGGTATTCATAAGTGAGTCCCAAGAACTCCCTTCAAGTGTAAAACTCTTTCCCTTTTTTGGGGTTCTAAGTTATCTTAATTTTTTTATGAATCTTCTCTCAATTGTTTTGATCATGAACCAAGAAAATATACTCCCTCATGAGAAATTATATTTCCATAAATTTGATAATGCAAATGTTTACAAAATGATTAGTTATTGAAATTTTGGGTGTTATTCATGGTTTTTCCATACCATTGATTGTTCAATATTTGCCAAGATCAATTTGCATTAGATATTACTAGTAGTTTATGAAACCCAATACCTAGATATTCATGCATGTCATAGATGTCAAGTTACAAGTCATTTAGAGAATACTTGTATCATTAAATTCAGAATACCATTATGTTGAGCATATGATAGTACTAGTCATGTTCAGCCTTTCATCAAAATTAATGTTAGCTTAGTTGGCAGTAAGACTAGCATCGAGCGAACCTAGGGATAAAGGCTCAACCGCCAGTAGAGGACTGAGACCTTTAGTAGAGGTCCCTAAGTTCAAGAGCTATGTAGCCAGCGTAGGTTATTAGATGTCACCCTCCATTTGAGGACTGACACTCTCCTAGGGGTAACTTAAAAGTATAGGACTAACACCTTAGTCCTTCGGTACATCAGATTAGTGGATCCACATAACTAGTGTTGGTACTATTGGTTAGGTACTAACTCCCTTCGAACTGGGGTCATAGGTTGAACCCCGATTAGCTTAGATTGGGGAATGTCGGTTAAATATTAGCTCCCACAGTTTTAGTTCAACATTCAGATGATAAAGTTCGACTTTGCATGACCATCTGTCAATTTATCAGTTGTTCCGATTATTTCAGTACATGTTTAATCTTGGTCTTGCATTCGTTTTACATGTTTATGCATTCATTCTCAGTACTTGTATGTATATCACTTAGTTCCTATATTTCATACCTGTACATTTAAAGTACTGACCACATACTCTCTCTTGTGTTATGTTGTCTTATAACATAGGTTCGGATGCTCAGCTCCCAGATCACACGTAGTCTGTCCCCTGTATCACTCAATAGAAATATTGGTGAGTCCTCATCAGTCGAGGACTAGTTATATTATTTATCGTTATTTGTAGTAATTTAGTTCCTGTTAGTTTCAGTAGTAAGAGTTAGTTGGAGACGTGTCTAAATGACTCATCATGTTTAGAGGATTTCGGACAATCAGACTGTTAGTTATGTTTTTCAACGATGTGTTTTAGACTCTTTTGTTATGGACTGGATTATTTAGATATTTCATTAGATGACTTTCGCATAACATTCTTCATTTAAATATTCACAGTATGTGTTAGTTCATGGATTAGCTTGGGGTCACTTGTGGCCTTAAGCGTCATGTTAAGACTAGGGGGTAGTCTCGGGTCATGACACCGACATAATAGTAGATTATTTGATAAAATAATGATAATAACATAATCATCTCCTAAAAAGTTACTAAAACCTCAATTATTACATCAAAGACACTAAACATGATTTATGCTCTAAATTAGGTATCCACTATCAATATTATTCATGATCAATGAGCTAATTAACTACAATCTATTATAAGTATATTACTATCAAGAGTAACTAAGATAAGAAACTAATAACTCAGCCCATCAAAAGAATTTGGTACCCTTAAAGATGCTCGCCATTTCACCTAATTGGGACCACCAATCCTAAGCTTTACACAAAATACGAACAGTTAAAATGCACAACACATATACACTTTAGAGAAAGTCTAGTTAATCTGAACTTGCCTTTAAAGAAGATCCACAAGTCAAAACATAGTCCAAAACATCAATCGGGAGCTCTAATCCCATGAATAATCTCCAAATACATCCAATCCAATCTAGTATGCCATTTGTAGGTTTAAAGGATTCAAGATACCCATAACAGCTATAATTGATCCGGGTCTAAAAAAAGTTAAAAAATTGACCCTAAATAAAAAAGAATAAAAAATGTAATTTTAATTTATAAACATGTTCCCCACAACACTAGGAACCTATAGCTGAAAATTCATGCAAAAATTTGTTAAAATCAAGGTCCAAATAGAACAAAAAATTATTTTAAGATTTACAGTAAAAATTCAAAATCAAATACATGAAGATGAATTTATAATCAAATCAGTGGAAAAATAATAAATACAAGGCATAGAATCATACCCATAAAAAAATCGGAAAAATCCCTTTGGAAATGCTTAAATCTGAGCTCTCAATCTCCAAAATTGGTGAAAATAATGTTTTAATTCTCAATTTTGGGTAGAAATCATAAAAAATAAAATAGAAGTTCTTGAATAATGGAAATACATGGAGGTACAAACATATGCTTAATCTTATTACAATAAAAATTCATCTAGAATTGCCTAAAAGGGAGTTTCCTAGCTCCAAAATATTAAAATATGAACTGAGACAAGGTTTGAAATTTATATTTGTTCAGGTGCAATTTCCGTAGCTAAAGCCCATTTTCCACAACTAAAAGTCTATTTTCACATAGCTAAAGGTTTGTGTGCACCAACAACTTTTCATACCAATAACTATTATATTCACTAAAAATATCATAAATTTCTCTTATAATAGTGAAATGCACTGATTTTTTTTCTATAATTTCAAAATAATGATATGAATCTACTCATTCAATTAGAACTTAATGTCATGCGCGTATGCTCAGTCAGATATTATATTTGCTTGTTTAAGAATTATTTCATATTGCAAACTTGATCTCAGCTTATCAAAAGTACACCAAACTTTTCAGATCAATCCTATAATTCATTCATGACATTTCAGAAGTTTTGGAATAATTTTTTGATTTTCAATACTAATAATAAACCTTGTTGTCAATCCATTTTACTTAAACAAGACCAAAGCACACAAAATATTCAAAAATTTATATAAAAATCATCCAGAACCTCTTGAACACAAACCACGTATGCGAATAGCTTCAAAATGACATTCCGAACACAATGAAATCATCGAATTTCCTAAAAAAGGTCCTTTACAATAAATTAACCCCTAGGACCCTTATATGCTATTTTAACTAATTTTCAAATGGAGAGTCAAAACAAAAAATAAAGATTCCGAATCCAAACCAACCCTACTACCATCCCAATTTCGACATTCCAGATCTAATGGAATTCTCATAATCATAATCCAATGCTCAGATCACAAAATATTGACCAAAGCCAAACTAAATCCTTTAATGATGTTTAAAACAAAAATCTCATATCAAACACTTTCGAATGCATTGGGGACCATTCCATCCATTCCTAAAACTCATAAATAAGATAAAGTAACTATGATAAAGGGTAAAATAAATAAAACACAGAAATATTTAAATTTTAATATGAGGGTCAATACAGTATCCACCACTAAGATTCACATTCATTCTCAAACATAAAAGTAAGGAAAGATAAAACAGGAAAAAGAATAGAAAAAGTTTCCTCAATAAACATCAAGAAAACATCCAAATGTGGAGTCACAACCACATAATTACTAGCCTCACCATAAACTAGAAATTTTTCACAGAAGGACTCACCAGTTCACAAAACTAGCATCTAAGTCAAAATTCTCAATAAAGCCAAATTTTTATATTTCCAAACCTCCTCTCTACAAAAAATATGGGCCAAACATAATAGAAGTTCTAAATACACTCCACTAACCTAACCCTAACCAAGACACCATAAAACATAGGCTGCTTCATTAAACTAATAATCATTCTCGGACCCACAAAATGCTAAGGAACTCATGAAACCATATAACCACCCACCAATATACTAAATCAGCCTATTAAATATGGATACGACACTATCAAAACAAATAAAAATGTATCCTAAGATAAAACAGATAACTCTAAAATCAATATCAAATCCACACAAAACCCTAAAAGGCATACTTAACACACTATACTATAGTAAAAACATTATGCTCAACCCTCGAGGAAACCAGGAATCATCACAAAACTCTATATACCATAGATATGGAATATTAAAAGGCACTAAAACCTCATGTAGCAAATCACTATAACCCATGCAACCTTAAAACCCAAGTGATATCACCAACCAAAGTCCTCCATAATTTGGTAGAATGAAGAGCCTTTTTGATCATATACACATAAGCAACCCATCAAATCAGGTACAATCAACCCATATAAGAAGTGGAACAATTACTATATCTCGCTGACATACACCCAAATTAGGAGGAACCACTCCTAGACTCTAGACAAGCTACCAATGAACCATACTATCAGGACCTCAAATTTATAGCTCAAACCCATATTTACGTTTTGAATGTATCATGTTTCCCTATGTACAAAACACTTTATCCTTTAAAATAATAGTCATGGACAAATAAGTACAACATAGATTAGCTCAATTCTCATTCAACATTACTTAACATAAAATCTATGGAGAATAACAAATACTCTAATGGTAGCTTATGAACAAGAATATTCTACCAAGGCACTTAGCTAAAAGGGTAACAAATACCACAAACTAGGTACCCCTTTCCATTCATAATTCTTTCAAATCAAAAGAAAAAATCTTCATGAGCTGAAATTCTTATGAGCAAGAATATTCCACCAAGGCACTTAGCTACAAGAGTAACAAATGCCACAAACTAGGTACCCCTTTCCATATAAAAATCTTACAAATCAAAAGAAAAATCCTCACAATATGAAATCTTCAAATCTAATCAAGGAATGTCTTACTAGAAAATATTTTGTTCACATAAAAAAGGCTAAACAAAAAGGAATTAACAAATCTTAAGGCCTGAATCCCTAAAACCATTCCTTATCCAACTAGAATCTCTATACTTACAATCCTTTTAAATCAGTCATACAAATATTATTAAGGCATAACAAAGGTGCACCAAGAACCATACTTGTGGTTTCTGTACTAGATGCTCTTGCTCGAGTTTATTTTATGGAACATAATACTAAGATCTGTCATCTTCTAGAGAAATTAGTGAAACATATATCTATCTAGACTATAAGAAATCCCTCCTATAGTACCTGAAATATCCATCCAAAAGCAACCTAAGAAAGTCAAAATCCACTAATATAGGCCTTAAGAACCCAAACGACCACCATGATCCAATTCTCTCTAAGGTTCATTCCTAACATTCATCATGTAGATCACTATGCTCATTAAATATTAATGCCCTTCAGACTACAAGCCTCTTATATTTCTATACAAACTTCTTTAGAAACACCAGAGAAAATTGATACCACAAAAACAAAATGCTCTAACTGGTCTACACTCTACATAAGTTCTCCACTAGTGTTTAGTTGATCAAAGGAACTAAAAGCAAGTGAAATACACCCCATTAAATTCCACTAAGCAAAAATTATGCAATCTCACATAGAAACAATCAAGTACCTATAAGTATCAGTCCTAGGAACTCTATTAAATCGAGAAGGATTTGTCCTCATGAACTCTATATAACTTGTAATGACCCTATGTTATTTTTTATATTCATACTAATTTTCAATGGTTAGACTTTTCCTATAGCTTCCCCAAGTAATTTATATCTTGTTGGAACTGATAGTTTAGTTATCAGGAAATTTATTTGATTTTTAGAGCCAATTCCCTATTTTGAAGCATTTGATAGTTCATATTAGCTACTTGAAAAATATTTAAGTCAAACGACCTTCTATACCAATTTTGGTTATTCCAATAACTTTAGAATATTATTTTAGGCTAGGTAGACCTTTGGTTCATGTACCGAGGCTTTTAGACTAATTTCAGGCTATTAGCTGGAAGTGTTAAGAAAAATTACAAGTGGGTGTAGGACCCACTTTTCACTAAACGATCCCAAATGAAAATTTTGACTGAGCCATTGAGTCCAAAATATAGAATTTGAAATGATAGAATAGTCTTTTTGCATATACAAGATTTCAAAGTAATCCTGAGGGGTTGGTGAGACTTGGAAGAATTGTAAGTGTCCGCAGGTGCGGTACATTGCTTAAGTGCCATTTTAGGATGCTTAAGCAAAGGGGTCGCTAAAGCAGTTGGCCCATTTCTAAACAGACCGGGTTGTTCAAGTAGAGGTCCGCTTAAATGGAAACCCTACCACTTATGCAGTACCCAATAGGAACCTAAGTATTGCTTTAACAACACTCTGCTTAAGCGACCCAATATCTGCTTATGCAACATCCACATACCTGGGAAGGGTATAAAATTCCACTTAGCCTAATTTTCTATTTTTCCTCCATTTTAAAGAATATCAAACCCTAAAAAGTGGAAAATCTTGGGAGAATCATTTGTTGGTAATTTTGGAGTTTTGGTGAAGTTAATTTACACATTTCTTCTTTGAATTTATGGTAAGATTCCACCAATATCTTGATTTAACTCTACATATTTCTCTAAAATCACTAAAATATTGATGTCTTGATTTTAGCACAATTAGAGTTTAATTTTTAGGGTAAATGTTCCTTGAGCATAGATGGATGTTGTGTTGATTTTGAAAGTGCAATTTCGTAAATGGGTCTCTCATGAGATTTTTATATAATTTTGGACCTGAAGTACAATAGTGAAATATGGTATCATTGTTCTCATTTTTATTAGTAGATTGTAATTTTAATAGCGTGACATCTTGTGAAAGCTTTTTGAAAAGGGAAATTGGTGGTTTAGTGGATTCTTCAGGCTTTTCTCCGGCGTCCAGGTAAACTAAGTTTAGATTCTACATTGATTGAGCTAATTTGTAGTATAATTATGATATTATGCTAGATATGGGATGTGATTTAGGTATTGGAAGCATGATTAGTACGATTAGTCTTATTTTGACTATATAGGCTATCTTAGAACCGTAATTTAAGTTGAATTAACTTAGTTGTTCATGTATTATGTGGAATATCCTTAGTTTCTTATGTTTAAGGTAGAATTGCTAAATTAGGGCTAATTATGACTTATTTTACATCTAGAAATGAATTTAGATACCTCAGCCTAGTCCGGGGTAGAATTTACCTAAAATTGGATTTTGGGGATTAGAATTAGGTCCATCCAACCCACTATAGTCCAAGACTTATATTAGATCTTATAGACTTATTTACACTTTTTATACCATATTAATGATTCTTTTAGGAATTTAGGAGGTTGAATACTTTATGATTATTCTTGTTTGGTACTTAAGAGTTTGTGTTAATCCTGAGTAAAATCTGATGGTTGATTGATGTGACTCATGGATATAGTTTATTGGTATGTTTTATTGACATGACATTGATAATATGTCCAATTTAAGTATGAAAACTAATGGTGATATTGGTAATATGAGTTTCGATTTATGTCTGACAAATAATGTTTTAATGTTGATACTGTTGAGGATGTTATGATGATAATGATATGAGTTCTAATTCAAGTTCGACATTGGAAGTTGGGTATAATAAGATATGTTATGGACATTTCAATAGGTATAGATGATATTTGGTAAAGTTATGGATCTTTGGTCATTTATTTTCCTTTGATTGTGCCCTCTAAGCTTATGAGGACCTGTGTTGGGTTATTTACTTTTCTGCACTTATTGGATTATGGGGGACAATTTTGTAGTTATAATTGTGTGATATTTATGATACTTTTTCAAATTTATTTATATATTTATGCACAACAATGTTGGAGCTTATTTCTAGGTTTGCTCTTTTATCTTGACTTAACTTATTTTATTTTTTATATTATTGTATTTAT
Organism: Capsicum baccatum var. pendulum; assembly: GCA_030864225.1. Taxonomy (NCBI): domain Eukaryota; kingdom Viridiplantae; phylum Streptophyta; class Magnoliopsida; order Solanales; family Solanaceae; genus Capsicum; species Capsicum baccatum. The sequence continues at coordinate 172,477,017 of CM061560.1, forward strand.
GTCATAATTTAGCTTAGTCGACCGATGATGCCTATTGAGTACCCATAATTTTTGTACTCATACTACACTTCTGTTAATTTATTGGTGCAGATCTTAGTAGTAGTAGTTGTTGGTGGAAAGATATTCATACAGAGTTGATTTCAGAGATAGGGTGAGCTCACGATATCAGAGTTGCCCCTTTTTCCTTCTATTATCTATGTCTAGTATTTCATTTTTGAGATATATTTTTGACTATTTCATTACTTATGTTCCATTTATAGTAGATCTTATACAGATGCTACAGGATGATTGTTGATCTTTTATCTATCTATTAGACTATTCTGATTGTCTTATTTCTATTTTATGTCTTTAATTTTTGATTTCTTGCTTTTAGGCTATTTTAAACCAAATTAATCCATTGCTTATAGCTCTGGGATATAGTTTGGCTTATCTACTAATAGGATAAAGTAGGTGCCATCATGACTCATAAATTGTGTCGTGACAAATTTGTGTCAGAGACTAGGTTCACCAGTATTATTACTACAAGAGTAAGTGTCTACTAGAGTCATGCGAATTAGAATAAAAATTTTTGTTTCTTATATTTGAGAGGTTATAGGACATTCATAACAGTTCTCAACTCTTTCACTTATTTTGTGTTGAGAGTCTGAGTTGGTTTCTAAATCATTCCTTTGGTTTCACTCTTTCATAGATGGCTAAGACACGTGCTATTATATATGAAATGAGGGTTCTATGATTGAGACTAAGGATCTTATAGCTATTTTTGGATGACCTATGGGTCAAAGAAAACCTAGGGATGTGTACCTAGATAGGGGCCAGGATATGGGTCCTTTACCAGACCCTATTCCTACTCGCGAGATAGAGATTCTTCTACCCGAACAGCGGTGGGTAGGGACTAGAACAGTCTCTACTAGGGTTTATTTCTTCTTCAGTACTTTGGGATACTTTGGTTTATATTTTTCGATAAGTTGGTGGTGCACCATTTTATAGTGCACAATCCACTGATCATAATGGTACTGAGACGGTACCAAAAACATAGTTGTGGCTCCTAGAGTTGAGGTCCATCCTATGCTGATGATTTCCCAGCTGGTAGTTTCTCATTCTATAGTTTCCCATCCTGTTATGCTTGTGGAAAAGAAAAAGATATTGGGTAGATTCTTGATATAAGCTCCGCCTAGGTTTTCTAGTTCAATGAGCAAAGATTCATATGAGTTCTTGATTGCTTGTGAGGATGAGCTCCATAATTTGGGACTAGTTGAGACTTGTGGTGTGGATTACACAACTTTTCAGTTTGCCTTGTAGGCTTGACATTGGTGTATAGGTTATCTTGATTCCAGGCTAGATGGATCTTCTGTATCGGTATGGACTCAATTCTCTGAGATTTTTTTGGAGAATTTTATGCCTCACATCATAGGGATCATTTGAGAGATTAGTTCTCAAGGTTGGAGTAGGGCTTCACGACTGTTGTGGAGTGTAAGGCTCAATTTCATGAGTTGTTTAGGCATGTTACTTATATAATGCCTACTAAGTATGAGAGGGTTCATATCTTTATGATGTGCCATGTTTTCTTGGCTATTTTGATGCTTGAAACCAAGAAATATGTAAGTACTTAGGTCTATTTTGGGAGTTATGATGTATTTTTTTGTTGTGTTTTGTAGGAAACCAGGTTTTAGGAGCTAAATAGAAGAAAAAAAGCTGAAAGTTGAGTTTTGACCAACCTAAGTTGGCACCTACTTACCGTAGGTCCCACCAACATGACGTATGTAGAAGAAAGTTGGGTTACGGAGAAACTGCATGAAATGAAGTTTACTGGAAGCTATAAGGGAACCACCTACGAGATATAGGTAGTACCTATTCTTGTAAGTGTCAGAACAAGTGATCACAGGTGAGATTCTGCAGAGTTTGAAGATTGTCCACCTATGTTGGGCCATTTACGGCTCGTAGGTGCCACCTACAACCCTTAAGTGGTACCGTAGGTGGCCACCAACTCAATTTTCCTCATTGATTTTTGAAAGGATTCCAAGGGATTCTATATAATCTATAAATACCCATTTTATATTTTTGTATTAGTTTACACACTTTTACCCTCTTTTAAAATTATATTAATCTCAAGATTGACTTTTGATCTTGGAATCTTCTAATTCTTAGTTTTTGGTTGATTATGTAATTTGAGAATTTGGGTTTCTTTCTTAATTATTGTGAGATTAATTATATGCATTCTTTATTGAATTCCATGGATTGTTTCACAACTATGAGTGACTAATTTCCTTAGCTGGGGTTGTGGGAACCTGGGTAGAATAACAAATTAGGGAAAGTGTGAGATTATTCGTGATCATCATTTAAACTTGTATTGTGATATTCTTTAGTTGTATTGATTTCTTATTGGTGGAAAACGTTAAGAACCTCCCTGTGTTTGAGATCATCTTCGCAAGAGAGATTGAGATAGGGGAAAAAAGATTACAACTGTGATTCAAGGTTATAAACCCTCGTCTAATAACTTGAGACACATAAGGTGATAATTTAACTTGGATCAAAGATAAGAGTTAGTAACGAGACACCTGAGACTCACAAGGTAAAGTGTGAGATTTACAAATATGTTCATAAGAAAGTTGGTAATACCTTGCTTGTCAGATTTTGTATATGTAGTGGTGAGATAGTTAGATTGAGCATGAGACACCTACTGAGTTAGGGATCCAGTGGGAACATAGTCCTAGTGTGTATGAGACTTTTTACAACCAAAAGCATTCATATTTGTTACTTTTTACTATTTGATACAAAATCCCCCATTTACTTCCCTACATTTCCAGCTAATTTAGCATGTTTAAGGGACTAGTTTGACCTATTCCATATGGCATCAAGCCTAAACTAGTTGGGTTACTAAAATTTGGTAATGATCGCATTATATTTTTGTAAGGTATAGTTTGGGCGACATCAAATTTTTGCACCATTGTCAGGCAATACAGTTACAGAGTTGTTGAGTCTTTGGGGTTTTATTTTTCTCTTCTTCTTGGGGCAAATGTTGGTATACGCCTAAAAGTAGGAGTCAAGGTAATACCTTACTCCTACTTGATCCAGATCTGTTGAAAATCCCATAACTGAATCTTAGGATGTTAGAGCATGACTATGAAGGTCTTCTTGAAGGGATTTGGGGAAGTTCTACTAGTTTGCCTTTTCATCCAGGTACAGTTCAAGAGCTGATTTATTGAACAACTAATCTATTATTATTATAAACAAATGTTGCTAGTTCAAGGAGAGATGCAAATGCCTATCGTATAACTCAGGTAGTAGAGAGGGCGAGCTCAGACAAGGAGCAAATCAATGAGCAAAACTCAACAAAAACCAATATAAAGATAGAAAGGGTAGATCTCAAGTACTCCCAGCTTATTGGTACTTTCCACCATATGATTACTTGGAGAAGGACTTGTGATACGTTGAGCCTCCTTAGACAGGAGCTATCATTCCTCTTGCATTGTCACCGGGTGTAAAGTTTGACATTACAAGTGCTATTGTCCAGTTGTTGAATCAAAAATGTGTTTTGCGGGCTTACCAACTAATGATGTAAACATACACGTCATTAATTTTAATAGAATTTGCATTTCATATACTATATGTAGGATAGATCAGGAAGCTTTGAATTGTTCCCTTTTTCTCTAACTGGTAAAGCAACATTATGATTATGGGAACTTCCTCGTGGGTCTGTTACTACTTGGAATAAGTTATGGAGGTAGTTTTAGACCATTTCTTCCCTCTGTCCAGAAGGATACAATTGAAGGATGTGATATATAATTTTGAGTAATTGCACTCTGAATCAATTTACGAAGCATGGTTTTGGTTTTAGAAGAGGTTGATAATGGTGCCTAATGATGTCGCCAAAAATACACCTCCACTAGAAGTAGAATGCAGTCGATTGCAAATATAATAACTCAACGAGGTTGGGGTTGATCCCATAGCGAAAATGTGAACAGTTGCTAGCCTTGATGTAATCCACGAGCAGTATAGAAAAGGAAATGGGGGAGGTGGGGGATTTTGTTTTCACTAGCAATTAGTAACCGACTCTCGAGTATTGTTTAGTTGAAATCAGTATGAGACAAATGCTAGGACTATGTTCCCCATGGCTTTTCAACTACGTAAATTTCTCGTGTTCAACCAATCAATCTATTATTCTACAAGAAAATCCTATAAGTTAGGTGTTAGCCAGAAGATAAATTTCACCCGCTGACTAGGTTATTGTCTCAGAGCGTCTCCTTGTTTCCCCTTGTTACGACCCCAGTCATACTTGTTTATCGTACAACTATCTTAACTCTCGCTACCTAATAAATAGCTTCTTGGTTATTAAATGGATGCGAATACATGATATCTCAAGTATCTATATCTACTTGAGGCTAATTAATACAAAGGATAGATAAGATATCTCTATAAACTCTAGAATAATTGGATGTCACACTTCCTCTCCGTTGCTAACTCATCAGGGTTGCCATAACCTTAGCTAAGGAGATTAGCTACTCATGTTTGTGCAAGAAACAATAATTACCAATGAAGAACACAAAAAAACAATTGCACAAGACTAAGATGAATAGACTCCAAAGTCTTTAATTGAGTAAAACCCTAAATCTCAAGAAAATAATGTAGTAGAAAGTAATTGCGTGTAAAATAATGTCACAACACGTAACCTAATAAAAGATATACCCTAGGGTATTTATAGTATCTCAAAATAGCATAAAAATTCCTATTAAATATGGGAAAGGTAAAGTTAAGTCGATAGTTGGTACAACTCAGTCTTCACTCATAGCCATACCTTACGAGTCGACCCTACCTTGTCGTAAATAGTCCAGTGTCAAATCTTTCCACGACTTTAACTCTCTGTTCAGCTAACGATTTTAGCTTATGAGTCATAACTACGTATATAACTCAGATTCTTCATCTTTATCCACCTGGGACTTCCGACTTTTTTGGCACTGAACATTAGTGGGGATATGACATACCATATGAGTCATACTCAAACTTTCAACTCGTATCCTTCTGATACTTTATTTCCTGGATAGTAGCTTGGATTCTGTTATGTTCACGACTTCAACATATGACTTATACCCTGGCTTACGACTGGGATATGTGAGTCGTATCGCCTTCATACTTGGTTTGTTAATTTGGATTTTGGTTTTTTTCCTCATACAATTCAACATACGAGTCATATCAAATGATTACAACTTGAGTGAAGACTCATAGAAATATCAAAGTTGGTCTTTTTTTCCTCTTTTTGATCAGATTATGTTATTAACATATTTTACCTGCAATGCACACCAAAGTGCATCATATCTAACAAAACACCCTGAGTTCACACATAAATTTAAAGTTTCAAGTATCAAAAGTGTTGTGTTTCCATGCCACATCAACACCCTCAACATAGACTTTTGCATGTCCTCAGGTAAACAAATCCAAATACTATTTTCTATTCCTGAAGTGATGTTTAAAATAGGAAGATCTCAAAAAACCCATGGTAGTTATTTTTGAATTAAATTTCAATTTTGTTGTTCCCCTATTAATTTTAAAATTTTCAACTCAACCTTGTGTATAACAATTCAACATATGTCATAACACAAAGCGATCCAATGATGGTATTACATTAGCAGTAGCTGCTCCGGCATAGACATATTCTAAAAACATTAAACAATCAAGCAACTTAGCATCATAACCCATATGCACTCACAATCAAAGAAATCCCATTCTCTTCTCATATATATCAATCTATTCTGGGATATAAAAAATAACTCTCACTCTCACATAGAAGTATCACCGGTGTGCATAAAATACCATAGGCTTGCCCTTTTGCTCTTTTCCTAAGCTTTTAGATAGTCATGGTAAGATCACTATAGGACTTTATTTGTCTTGTAATGTAGGGTATGGGCTGGTAGGTTATCCTTTTGGGGATTCTCTTAGTGAGTAAGCATCCTGGACACTACGATTTTCTTGGGGTCCACAAATTTCCAACTTTTTTATTTATTTCCTTCCATAAATCTCCTTTTTTCTTTTAAGCATATTCCAATAGGGTTAGGCTTTGTTTTTCTAGTGCTTATTTTTATCATTATTTTTCTTTTTCTCTATATTGCACTTTTCTTAGGTTGCTCTTCATCAAACCTACCCATGATTCAACTATTTTTTTTATATCTCTTTTTTGCATACACTTTTTCTCTCATGCCCCCTATAATATCCACCCTCAACTAAGGCTCTTTTCTTAAGTTGAGGTGTTTATTATCCAGACAAGGATCAGCATAAAAAGTAGGTCTATTTCAAGCTAAAGGGGAAGGTGATAGGTATAACACAAAAATTTGGTCTTTTAAAGCACAAATATTTGGATCAAAGGGATTTGTTCATTTGGTTCAGGAATTTTAGGATTAAGAGGACTTATACAAAAACGGCCTATCATCACGTCCTACCCATCCTAGTCTTTGTTAAAAGAAATCGGGCAAGTTCTAGATTCAAACACAACCAGGAACTCAGTAAACCTTACACACACTAGCACAAGTCTACATTACGAAGTAGTAGATATCCAACTTTGTACTTGCTTTGTCCCTAACTTTACTATTCCTATTCTTAATGCCATTATAGGATACTTAACAACTTCAACACAATATACAAATCATGAAATTATTTAAACAAAATTTGGAGGGGGCTCAACTTTTTCAACTCTTTAGCACAGTTAACACTACTTTTCACAAGATTAGTTCAATAATCCACAATTATCAGCAGTGTTTTACCAATCACAAAAAGAAATCAATTTTTTTAAGTACATCCCAAAATTTCAAAAATCCATAAAAATCATCATCCAATCTCAAAAATATCTGTTTCCATAGGCGCACTGGTCTACACCCTATTTCAGCTGCCTGCCTCAAACCTGCAGGTCAAAACAAACTTTCAGTTTTAGCTATATCTGAAAATTTTCAAACTGCTCCCAAATTTTTGGTACCCCACCCCCAACTTAAGAACATTTCACTGTACTCAGTGATAAAAAAATAAAGGAAGTAGGGATGAAAAAATTTCATACATAGGCACTCAAGGAACCGGAGCATCAATATCAATATGCGGGCCCTCTGATTGGGTCCCACTCTTCTTTGAAACTATCCTAATCGAGATTAGATCATAAATTGGCAGGGATACAACATAAACCTCCTCAACATCCAAAACCATAGTACTAGAATTACCAGCTCCTATAGACATCTCCTGGACCCATTTTCGATGGTCCTACTCATCCTAGATGCTATTAAGTTTGGCCTTTTTTTACTGCTTTGACCTTTTTCCTCTTTATGTTGTTCTCCGTTTTATCTTTCTCGATCCTTTTAGCCTGCTTATATACTGGTACCGCCCAAATATTCGACACCTCAACTGTGGGAATCACAGTATGTACAATAAGATCAGCAACCACTAGCCTCTCAGACAACTCAACAACTATTACCTTTATTTTAGCAATCTTAGATCCGATGTCAGTAATATTGGGCATCTTTCCATTACCTAGATATCGAATGATACCCAACTCAAATTCATCAAGGCACTCTTATACGCGCCTATCCTGTACTTTCAGTTTCTGTTTCATCCAACTTTGCACTCCACCTGCTATGTTGTTGACTTTTGCAGTGAGTGTAGCCAACTGAGTTACCGCCTCTATCTATGCATAATAAGAAATCATTATCACATTGAGAGAATCCTTCATGGCATAGGTGGCATAGACTGGACTGGCGATGGGGATCTGGAAATACCCGCTGTATCTATGGGTGTAGTCTCAGTCCGTGTACCTACCTCAATAGCCTCAATAATATTAACAACATCAGTCTGATCATCTTACTGGAAGGTACTCGCCATAACATCTGTTTCCTACCTCATAGGCTTGGCAAATGGGTTGTCCAAATCACGAATCAGGCTAATATCAAAAGTTTGGTACGCCTTTCTCATAACATCAACATCTAAAATTTCCAATACCTAATAGCTAAACATATCTGCATAATCAGGTAGGGGTATGGGAGTAATGCCTTCTGTTCTTCTATAACCCTATCTCTCAATTCCTGGGCTAAAAACTCCCTAACATCAAAATAATACTCGAGTTTAAGACCTGCTATCATAGCATCCCATAATAGGATCAACAAATCATCCCATATAGTTGGACTAACCAGTGATGGGCTATAGTCCACCAAGCCTTACCCTAAAAATTGAGGGTACAATATGCAACCCAAGTGGTATGTTTCCCAAGTACAACAATCCTCTTATTTATCCACCGGAAAATCACCATCTTATTATTAGTACCTAAAGTTCTATTGGTGATCTTTTGCATTTCAGCCATTCTATAATCTATTTCTGCTGCGTTGGCTGGGGCCTGATATGTTGGGCCATATAAAAATCTTTCTATAATTCAGGATGGTATATCAGCTCTAACTCTATGAATTGTTAGGGAAGAATTAGGGTCACCTTTCTTATAGAACATACCTTATGGGTGATGTCTCACTATACCATCACCTCTCTATACCATCCTAGAGTTCTCATTATCTAATCAAAACCGTATTGTGTAAATTGTTCGTCAAATTCAGGCAAATCATCCATACCCGTAGTAGTAATCCTTCTCTCCTAGTATAAGACTCTCTTGATCTTTCCACCTAGTAGGAGACAACCTCGTGTCAAATATCGCTTGTATGTTACGGTAACCCCACTATTATACAATGGGCAGTGGAGCTGGGGTTAGAACTAGTAGGGGGTTCTGACTGGCTATTGGGTTAGCCTCAACCTTGGGACCATGGATTCCTCTATACTCTCCTCGACTAAACTAGGCTCAGCCTTGTTATTATCGTCATCACTTGGCACTGGTGTATGTAGAGGGGAGACTGTTTCATTCTTTCTTCTTGGTCCTTTCGGTGGTAGAGTATTAGAATATTGGAGAATTTAGCTGCTGCTTTTACTTTTTGTGTAGTTTTCTTGGAAGATGTCCCAGTATACTCCTCTTCGCTACTTTCAGTCCAGCTACGGATATATTGGTTTCTTCACTTACTACTGGATTTTGTTTATTTTCTTTCTTTCCATAGTTTTGGATGAAGACACATTCTTTGGAGGCATTTTTCTGCAAATATACTAAAGTTAGTAACTATAAAAAGAAAAGAAAAGCAAAAATTCAAACTGAAAGTTCAATGTGCCTTGATTTCAGTAGGTTACGAATGATGGGTATCAGTCGTATCAACTGGGTACGAATCGTAAACACAAGTCATAAACTAGACAATGCATGATTATTATTTACTATCCAGCTTACGACTCCACCTCATCAGTCGTACCGACTGGTTACAACTTGTGACCAATAGTCGTTAGCTGGTTAGAAACTTTTGTTTAATTTATTTTCTTCCCAGGTGGCTACGATACATATGTACGAGTCGTAAGGTCTTGATACGACTCGCAATGTTGAGTTATATCTATTCTAGAAATTTGAATTTCTAAAATTTTATGTTGTCAGTGGGTATAAGTCATAAGGAGTCCCGTATCCACTACAACATGAAAGCCCAACTTTCAAAGTTTGACTTCTATGAAATTCCCAATCTACCCATAACTTTATTCAGCTATATCTAGCATTTTCAACACATAATCAACCAAAAACCTATTTCTAAACCCTAGTTCATCCCCATTCACAAGTTTCAACACAAATATCTAAATATAGAGTAACAACAATCCATGAAATAAAGATATTTTACTTAAACCAAGTTAATAATACCTTATGCTACACATTTTAACTTACAATTTAGCAAAAATAAGTTCAAAAACTTACTTGGTATGTGTAGAGCAACAGATTTTGGCTTTGGGTCTTGAGAGCCTCATATTCGAATTAAAAACATACCAAATGATCGATTCAAACTTTTTGGTACTTAGATTAGTTGGGAACAACTTGATTTTGCAGATTGAAGTTCAAAATTTTTGGAGGAAAATTGTGGTTACAAGTTAGGGTTCTTGGGGGCCTATCGGGTCTAATTTCTCATGTTAAAGTCATAGGTTTGGTCTAGGTCAAACTCAAGATCTGACCTAGGAAGAAGGGGTACGAGTGGTGTATATGAATCGTACCCAGGGTTACAGGTCATTTCTTTGACTCATATTTCCTAAAAGCTTACCTAGGTTCTGAAATGGGTATGACTCTTCGTTACGACCGTAACAAGGGGATACGAGTCGTATTCATTCCAGAACTTAATTTATAATTTTCCTTGATCTCCCAAGTTATTTCAACTACTACGCATAATTCATATGATATAGCTACGACTCATGAAGAGTCCGTATGCTGCCCTTTTATCTTGTCTGGATTTTAACTCATTTTTTAGTCTTGCACATTGAACAAACCCATTACCCTATAAATTAAATAATTACAAAAATAAGGGTTGCATACCATGAATTACTTGATTTAACATCGCAACATAACATAATTTCCTTGATTACTCAGACTTCATCAAGGTCAATATCAGCTAGCTCCTTCATTTCTTCTATATTTCCCATATAATGCTTTACTCTGTGTTTGTTTACCTTGAATAAATTTGTGCAATCCTTCATTATTTCTAATGCACCATAGGGATACACTCTAGTCATATTCAATGGACCATGCCACCTAGACTTTACCTTTCCACAAAATAAATGAAGTCTAGAATTGTAAAGTAGCACTTGGTCACCTTTTTCATATATCCTTTTCTCAATCTTTCGGTCATGATACAACTTCATATTTTCCTTGTAAAGTGCTGAACTTTCATATTCCCGAAGTCGGAATTCATCCAACTCATTTATGCCATTCAACCTAGACTTTGCTGCATCATCACATTCTAAATTTAGCTTTTTCAAAGGCCATAGTTCCTTATGCTCAAGTTCAATTGGTAAATGGCAAGATTTTCCATAGATAATCTGATAAGGAAAAGAACCAATGAGGTTGTTGTAAGCTATACAGTAATCCCATAATGCATCATATACCCTTCTTGCCCGATTAGTCTGATTGGCATTCACAGTCTTCGCCAATATGGACTTGATTTCTCTATTGGATACTTCAACTTATCTACTCGTCTGTGGATGATAAGTTGTTTCAACCTTGTGATTCACTCCTTATTTTCCAATAAGACTGTAAAAATATGAACCTTCATCACTAATAATAGCGCCTGGGATACGAAATCGAGAAATAATATTCATTCTCAAAAGTGTTGTGACACTCTTTGCTTCATCGTTAGGAAATGCAATTGCTTCCACCCACTTGGACACACAGTCAACAACTATAATTATGTACTTCATGCCACATGAGTTCAAAAATGGTCCCATGAAATCTATGCCCCATACATAAAAAACTTCAAATTCTAAGATAGGGGTCATAGGTAGCTCATGACTTCTCGTAATAGTACCTTGTTATTGTCATTGATCAAGAGTAGCAGTATAGTTATGAGCATCTTTATATATTGTTGGATAATAGTATCTGTATTGTAGGATATTATAAGTTGTTCAGGACCATCTATGGTGACCCCCAACTGGCGATAAATGACACGGCTCATGTATTCTCAACATCTCTACCTCAGGTATGCACCTACAAATGATTCAATTTGCACAAATTCTAAAAAGATAAGGTTCATCCTAGAAAAAGTTTCTTACCTCGAGCATGAACTTCCTCCTTTTCTGATATGTGAGATCTTCTAGGACTAGGTCACTTGCTAAGTAGTTTGAATAATCTGCAAACCAAAAAATTAAATCATGGGAAGAGTCCAATATCTATTCATCTAGAAAGATTTCATCAATCTCCAAACCCTAAGCAATCTTCTACATAGCTTCCTCCTCTAGTCTAGACAAATGATCCACAACTTGATTCTTGTACCTTTTCTGTCCTTTACCCAAAATCAAATTCTGGCAAAATAAGTACCTACTGTATAATCCTTGGATTTGTATCCTTTTTAGCCATTAAGTACTGCAATGCTGCATGATTAGTGTGCACAATAACCTTTGTCCCAATCAAGTATGATCTAAAATTTTCAAAGGGAAAAACCACTGCCAATAACTCCTGCTCAGTCATGGTATATTTCATTTGAGTAGGGTTTAGTGCCAAACTAGCATAGTATATAGGATTAAGGATCTTCTCTTTCCTTTTAACTAGTACAACCCCTAAGGCCAATCTACTACCATCATAAATAGTTTCGAAGGGTAAAGACCAATCGGAAGACACAATGATTGAAGTCGACACCAACTTCTCTTTTAAGTTTTTGAAAGCTTTCTTAATTGCCTCATCAAAATCAAAATTTAACTCCTTCTTGAGAAGCTTGCAAAGTGTGCTAGAAATCCTCAGGAAGTCATTGATAAATCGTCTATAAAAACCTGCATGCCCTAGAAAACTCCAAATCCACTTTATAGAAATTGGATAAGGTAATCTTTAAATTACCTCCACTTTTTCTCGATCCACCTCTATGCCTCTCTTTGAAATTTTGAGCCAAAGCATGATTCCCTCTTTAATCATAAAATGACACTTTTCCTAATTTAGTACCAAGTTCTATTCTTCGCACCTCTGTAGAGTTTTAGCCAAGTGCATTATACATTCATCAAAAGAGTCCCCCACCACTAAAAAACCATCCATAAAAACATCAATGGTGTCATCCACCATATCAGAAAAAATGGACATCATAGATCTCTGAAATATGGTTGGGGCATTGAACAACAAGAATGACATTCGTTTGAATGCAAAGGTCCCATAAGGACATTTAAAGGTGATTTTCTCTTGGACTTCTAGTGCAATAGTAATTTGATTATAACCGGAGTACCTATAAGTGAAATAATACCATCCTCTACCTGCTAACCTATCCAACATCTGATCCATGAATGACATAAAAAAATGGTCCTTCTGAGTCTAAGCATTCAACTTTCTACAATGCATGCATATTCTTCAACCAGTGACTGGTCTTAAAGGCACTAGATCATTCTTCTTATTAGGTATGATAGTTATTCCGCCCTTCTTTGGAACACATTAAACCGAACTAACCCATTTTCTAGGGAATACCATACCATATCTAACCACTTAATGATTTATTTCTTAACCACCTCCTGCATAGGGTAATTAAGTCAACACTGGTGTTCAATAGATCGAACGCAATCTGGTTTAATCTGAATTTTATGAGTACACAAACTTGGTGGAATACCAGCAATATCTGCAATGGACTATCCAATGGCCCTCTTAAAATTGTACAACACTGACAATACTGCTTCAATTTTTTACTATCTCATACCAGCTGTAATAATAACCGATAAGGTATTGTTGGCCTTTAGAAATACATATTGCAAATAAGATGGGATGGCTTTTAACTCCAACATCGGTGGTTCTTTAATAGATGGGTGATCTTGTGGAGTAGTTTTATTTTTTAACCTAGATCAAGCTTCTTTGGTTCATAGTCATAACCAATTCCTTTCAGTACACCTACCAGCTCATTATACTCCTTAATACCTTTAAAATCAAAATTCATGATCAGAGCCGAAAGTGCCTCAACACCTAATATTTCTTCAATAGGTTCAACTGCATTAGAGCCTTTACCCCACAAAGTCACTACATCAATATCATGGAATGAATCTACCTCATCATCATCTTTATCAATCACAGACACCATTCTCAACTTGTTTGACTGCTTCACAGATTTGCATACATTAAATGTCAGATGTTTTTCATTGAGTCTTAGTATCATATATCCTTTATCCAGATATATCATCATCCTAACTATAGCCAAAAATGGTCTTCCCATGATAATAGGGTCTTGAAAGTCCACTTCATAGTCTAATATAAAAAAATCAGCAGGAAATATAATAGAGAAAACTTTTACCAAAACATCAAAACGGATACCAACATGCTTCTTTATTGTTCTATCAGCCATCACTAGCCTCATGGTGGTTGGTTTGGGATCACCCAACCCTAACTGCTTGAATATGGCTAATGGCATGAGATTGATGCTAGTCTTCATATCACATAGTGCTCGAGTAAAGTTGAAAGACCCGATAGTACACAATATTGTGAAAGTGAGAAGGTGTTTCTTCTTCTCTACCAGAGATCTAGTAATAATCGCACTGCAATGATGAATATTTTCTACTAGCTTGTATCTAACAAATATTTTCTTGGTGATCAAATCTTTCATGAATTTTTCATATCTTGGAATCTGCTCCAATGTATCTACAAATGATATGTTCATAGTTAACTCTTTTAGCATAGATAAAACATTTTGATAGTTACCTTTTTCTTGTTGCTTTTATAGTATTTATGGATATAGAGGATATGCTATTTGAATAGGCTTTAACAAGGGTTCTGCCATCTTTTCTTCTTCTTCTTCATTCAACTTACTTCTACTCTCCATATCAACTGGCTCCTCTTAGTTTTTATGCTAATTAGCTTTGGGTACTGGTGGATCTGTAGTGACCTTACCACTCCGAGTGGTAATAGCATGGCATTTACTATCATTTTTGGGATTTACCACTGTATTACTAGAAAGAGTGCCAGGCTGTCTCTGATTTACTACGGCTGACATCTAACTAAATTGCTGCTCGAACTGCTTAATTGTTGTAGCATATGACTCAACATTCTTTTTCAATCCTAATAGATCAACTTTTATATCTTTTAAGCAGTTTTCTTAACCTTCTTTCCCTTTGACCAGATTGTCCAGGAGTGTTTCCATTATGGCTTTGTATCTCGACTTCTCGATGGAATTTATTTGTCACTCTTCTCCTTATAGTCATCCTTTTACGTTGCTAATCACCATCTATATATCTATACCTATCATTATAATAATTTCAACCCTGATTTCCTTTTCTTTGAGCTAAAAAATCTACTAGCCTACAATCAAGGATGTTTGCCTCTTCTTAAGACTCGATTTTAAGTGGTTTGGATATTGATCCCTATATAGCGACTACCTTTACTTTCTCAGCACTCATTGAAGCAATCTTTTTTGTCAAAAACCCTATATCTGTATAAAGATATGCATCTTCTTGTGCTACCATACATATTTAATACCTCAATAACGTATGTACCACCACTATGTTCTAGATCTCGAGTGTACCATCCTTTATTGGTAACTGTAATATCATCAAGCATTTCTTGTACAGCTTCTCAATGAAGATGCATGAATACTCCTCCTGAAATTATGTATATCATAGCTCTTGAACTGTCATTCAATGATCTATAGAAAAATGCAGACAAGTGAGATCCTCAGATTCGGTGAGTTGGTACCATTCCCAGCTTCTTATTGAACTGAAACTATGCCCCATACATGGAATCTGCAGGTAGTTGTCTGAAATTGTGTTTTCAACTCATCCAAGGTATTGATAGATCCTCTAGGGAGTTCTCCTAGCCATAAAAATGCTTCTCCCATAAAAAAAATGGGAAAAACCTCCATCTAAGTGGCTCTTGGTTAACCCCCAAAATCTTATAATTTGTGCAGATCCCTACAAAATTTGTAAGATACATGTTTGCACCATTCTTAGTTGCACCAGAGAACATACCTTTCAGATTAAATAGTTAGATCATAGCACTAGTGATATCAAAATACAAACTAGGGGCTAACAATAAAGGATCAATGGCTCCCAATTTTACAGACTCAACATGACCCAGATCTTCGTCATCTTCATCCTCATATGGGTCTAAGTGCTGATATGCCCACACTAATGGAGCTTTACCTCTTTGAACTTGATGATCAATAATCTGTCTTAACTTGACTAACCTGTGTTGATCTACTTCAGCATCTAGAAGAGCTCTAGCCTATTTATTTTCCTTGCAATTTTGCTCCAAAAATTATTGTGTCTTTACGTGTGCAATCCCTTTTGGATCTATTGGACCACGTGGGAGTGCCACATTTTGATCCATAGATGGGGGATTTTGAACCCTATCATGAACTTATTCTACCATACTTCTTGGTTTTTGAAGGATTCTCTCAGGTTCTGGATCAAAAGGGAGTAAGGGACTGCCTCTACTCCTAGTGCTTGGCATACACTGACGTATGCCCAAATAAAAACTAAAAATAAAAACCCATGAACTTCACTAATTTAATTCATAGTTCTAAAATCTTCACCATTAATGACGCCAAAATTTGATGTCGCCCAAAATATACCTCCACTAGAAGTATAATATGGTCATTGGAAATATAATACCCAACAAGTTTGGGGTCGATTCCATAGGGAAAATGTGAATAGTTGCTACACTTGATTTAATCCACGAGCAGTACAGGAAAGTAAATAGGGGATTTTGTTATCAGTAGCAATTAGTAATCGACTCTTGAGTATTATTTAGTAGAAATCAATATGAGATAAATGCTAGGACTGCGTTTACCCTGGCTTCTCAACTACGTAAATTTGTCATGTTCAACCCAGTTATTCTATTGTTCTGCATGCAAAGCCTACAAGTTAGGTATTATCCAGAAGATGAATTTCACCCGTTGACTTGGTTATCATCTCAGAGTGTCTCCTTATTGCCCCTTCTTATGGCCAGTTATACTTGGTTATCGTACAACTGTCTTAATTCTCGCTACCTAATTGGAAGCTTCTTGGTTATCGAATGGATGAAAATATAGGCTATCTTAAGTGTCTACATCTACTTGAGGCTAATTAATACAAAGAAGAATTAAGATACCTATAGAAACTCTAGAATAATTGGATCTCCCACTTTCTATATTTAGCTAATCCACCAAGGTTCCCACAACCCTAGCTAAGGATATTAGCCACTCATGATTGTGCAATAAACCATAATTATTAATGAAGAACACTTAAAATCAATTCCACAAGACAAAGATGAATAAACTCTTAAGTCTTTTATTGAATAAAACCTTAAATCTCAAGAATATAATGTCGTCAAAAGTAATTGCAAGTAAAATAATGTCACAATGTATAACCTAATAAAAGATAAACCCTGGATATTTATAGTATATCAAAATAGCATAAAAATCCTATTAAAAATAGGAAAGGTAAAGTTAAGTCAACACTTGGTATGACTCAGTCTTTACTTATATCCATAGCTTATGAATCTACCTTGCCTATTCGTAACTAGTCTAGTGTTTAATCTTCCTACAACTTCAACTTTGTGTTCAAATTATGATTTTATATTATGAGTTGTAACAATTTATACGACTCCAATTCTTCATCCGCATCTACATGGGACTTCAGTCTTTTTTTGGCGCTGCATACTGGTAGGGATACGATATCCATATATGAGTCATACATAGAATTTTGACTCGTATTCTTCTGATACTTTAATTCCTAGATAGTATTTTGGATTCTATTATGGTCACGACTACAGCATACAACTTATATACACTATCTTATGACTGGGATACGTGAGTCATATCCTTTTTATACTTGGTTACTTGATTTGGATTTTTGTTCTGTTCCTCACATGATTCAGCATACGAATCGTAACGATTGATTATGACTTAAGGTGAGTTGGTCCTTTTTAGGTCTTTTTCTTATATTTTCGCTCAAATTATGTGATAAACCTATTTTACCTGCTATTCACACCAAAGTGCATTATATCTAACAAAAGACCCTAAGTTCACACATAAATTTACAGTTTTAAGCATCAAAAATGTCATTTATACTTGGTTTATTTATTTGTGTTTTGTTTTTGTTCCTCGTACAATTCAGCATACGAGTCATATCAAATGATTATGACTTGAGGCTAAACTGGTAAACTGATCGGAGTTGCTCTTTACAGATCTTTTTCTTCTCTTTTTTCTCATATTATGTTATAAACCTATTTTACGTCCAATTCACATAAAAGTGAATCATATCTAACAAAACACCCAAAGTTCACGCATGAATTTATAGTTGTAAGCATCAAAAGTATAGTGTTTCCACACCACATCACCTAATCATAGAATTGCAAGAAGCAACTTGCTTGAAATATTCTATCAAGACCTTAATACTAGTTTGAAAGCTATGGTGGATACTATTACTGGTGGAGCATTTATTGGCCAGCATTGACAAACAACATCAAAAATATTAGATAAGATTTGTCTCATAAATGGAGGATGGCATACTAGGGAGGAAGAAAAAGGTGCTAGCACTTATGCTATTGGGGCTTCCAGTGAGCATAGAGTTATTAATTACACAATATCCTAAGAGTTTGCTTAGAAAAGGTTGGAGTTTGGGTAACTGACAAAGCAGTTTTCAATGATGAATTATGAGAAGGTGAATGTTGTAGGTGTACAAGGTAGGGCTTGCAAATCATATGATTCAGATGTGGATGAAGAGGTAAATATTTGGATAGAGAGTTAGTAGGTTTTTTAGCCAAGGGCCAATTGTCTGCTCAATATAATTAGAACTCTAGCCAAGGAAACCAAGGTCAAAAATAGTAAAGAGATAGGTATAGAGAGTGCATCTGAGAAAAGGATGGTGAATATGCAAGGATGATTATAAAGATAAAGGTGTTGCATATGTTCAACCACACAGTAGTGACAGTGAATCAAAGATGAAGGCTATGTTGTCAAAGCTTGTAAAGGTTCAAGAAAACAAAGAAAATTGCCTTACGAAGATTAGGGAAGGCATTTTTAGGGTTGACCAAGAAGTTAGAAACACATGCTACTACGATCAATCAACTGAGGCAATAATTTGGCCAAATATCTTCAACCTTGAATTAACATTATCCGAGCACCCTTCCAAGCAATACAGTGTAGAATCCTAAGAACGACGATCACTGTCTGGCCAACACCACTTAAAGTGGTAAGGAAACTATCAACCTTCTTATGCCTATGGCTGATAAGATAAGGAATTATAGTGTTATTGTTGATGAGGCACATAAAACGGAGTTAGTAAAGTTGGTGACCAATGCTGAGTCATCACAACCATCAATAGTTGTTGATCATGGAACTGCAAAGTATAAAGGTAAGGGAAATCAATAAACTAATAGGGTACACTATTCCACAACCTCCCCTAACTTTTCCTCAAAGTTTGAAGTAGCAGAAAGAACAAGGGAAGTCCAAAAATTTCACTCCTATACTGAAAGAGTTGAGTTCTAACATCCCTCTTCGTGAAGCTCTCGAGAAGATACCCGGGTGTACAAAATTTATTAAGGATTTGATAACAAAAAAGAGAGATGGCAATTTTGAGGAGGTCGAGGGGATGCATCATTGTAGTAAAATCACATTATGATGATCTCGGGCATAAAATCAAGATGATTCAAAGTTGTCATTATTCCTTACACCATTGGTATATCTAGGTTTGCAAAAGAACTTTATGGCTTACGTTCCAACATTAACTTGATGCTACTGGCAGTGTGCAAGCTGTTGGGTTTGAGTCCTCCTAAGGAAACATTGATATGGTTATCGATGGAAGATCATATGGTGAAGAACTCCATTGGCATATAATTTTATGTTTTGGTTAAGGTAGACAACTTCATTTTTCTAGCTGACTTTGTTCTCTTAGATTGTTAAGTCAACTTTATTATGGCCATAATCTTGGGGAGATCATTTTTGTCCATGAGTGGAGCGTTGGTGGATATGGAAAAAGAAGATCTTTAGTTCAGGCGAACTTACATAAGGGTGGTCTCAATAATAAACTCTGTTGATGACCTTGGAGGCCACTTCTTATGCTACCTTGATGAAGACTGTGTAATCAAGGTACCCACATTGTGCTGTAAAATTAAATCTAGAACAACATAGGAGGAAACCTACTATTATAGTGTTCATTTTTTTCCTTTTAGTAGGTTTAAAACACAAGAAAAAACCCAGAACATGGTAAAATATTATGTAATTCAGAAAATTCCAGGTAAAGGGTCTCATTGACCCACTTATGTGGGTCATAAGTCCCACTTATGTGGGTCATAAGTCCCACTTATATGGGTCATAAGTCCCACTTATGTGGGTCATAAGTCCCCACTTAAGCTAGGTAAATAATACAATAAATTTCAGAGGGAAATTTGGAGGATTTTGTGATCTCTGAACTTTTACATGCAAACCTACTTACGAGGTCATAAATACTCCCTACGACTTTATAAGTGGTCTGGTAGGTATAAGAACAAAAAGTTGATAGGGGTAGAAAATATTTTCCAACCTAAATCTGCTACCTACAGACCATAAGTGGCACCATAGGTGGCTGTGTTTGGGCCAATTTTTTTTTTTAAAAATATTTTTAGTCTAAACCCATAGGGAATCGACCCAAAAAGGCCTCCCCATGTTTTTTAAAAGGATGAAAAATGTTTCAAAGAATCCATTAACTCAGAAGTTCAAACTTTCTCTATAACATAGACCCTCCATCTCCCTCTAGACTTTATATAAGGCAAGAATTATCCCTATTCTTAGTACCAACAAGTCTAGTTGTAGGATTTACGCATTCAGGCTAGGGTTTCTTTTTTCCATCTTTACTTTTATCTCTAAAAATAAAAGGTAAATTTTTTGGGTCTTACTAGTATTGTATTGTAATTAATTAAAATAAATATGTTGGTACTTCAATATGCTTGAGAATTAGGCCGAATACCAACAACTTTGTATATAGGTGCCTAGATTAATCCCAAAAATCAAAATTGGTGCATTGTTCTTGAATGAATAACCCTTAGTTATGCCCTAAATGGAAGTAGAAGTTGAAAAGGTTGATGAAACCCAAATCTTGGTCCCGACTGCTGGGACCTCCTTCTCATCCACCATAAATAAATCAAAGTATTTTGACTCACGTGATAGTGTTATCTGGGCCACGTGGGGTATAATTGAGAGAGTAACTGCTACATGCCTCTCTGCAAGAGAGCGTACCTCTACTCGTAAGATATAAAAATCCTCCCTCATCCGATCTAGCACACTGTCTCTGTATAATGGGATATAGCCCATCTCTCAAGCTCATCGATCTATGTGTAAAAATCAGCACGCAACTCTAAGAGTGAAACTCTCTAAACAACCTTCCATATAGCCTCTGCCTGCTCAAATTTAGTCATAACCCCTGATCCTATTGACTAAAGAGGGTAGTCATCTCATTCTCAACAACCCTCAACCTAGCTTCTTTAGCCCTTTATCTATCCACAAAGCTCTACAAAAACTTACTTGATATAGTAATCATACTTTTCGTAGAAGCTGTAGTGGATTGGCGAGCATGCTCTGTAGATACACCAACCACCTTTGAGGTAGATGACAAGGCTAGATAAGAAGTATCCTGTGTCCCCTCACTCTGTGTACTCGAATATAGAGCATCTTTCTGCTCCTCTATCTCCATGTCCATACTAACACCTGCATTATCTCTATGTCCCTTATCAAGCTCTGCAGAACCTACTGGGCCTTTATACTTGCCCTGTGGTACTAATGTCTACTGTCTCGATCTCCTAAAAGTACCTGAATATGATAGACCCTTCATGGTCCTCGTCTTTGTAGCCGCAAGTACCCTTTCATTAATACCTGGTTACTCAAGCACTCTAGCCTCATCACATAGGCTCTGGATCATACAAGGAATGGTAAATTAGTTAGCTCACCAAAGGCTCTTTCATTTAAATCATACCTTATATTAGTTGTAATATCAACATCATAGCAGACCATTTGAAAAGCAACTAGTGTTGCTCCCTCCCACGTTAATGTGTTATCCAAAGTAGTGGGTATCTGTCATTATCTAATCAGCAACCACCAAATCTTTGCCTCTACTATTAAAAAACCTTGCTTGATTAATACTTTCCCCTCAATCCATGAGGTCACATCACCTAGTGGTGAAATATAATTGGCTATCCACCTAGATATGTTAACTCTCTCTATATGGTACTCAGTCTCCAACATGATATGTCAATCTTGTATAGTCCCCAATTTTAGGCTACACTCAACTGTAGATTTAAGAGTGATGTAATTTGGACCAAATATGACTCTATAAATAGTCTTTGTTGATATGTCAACCCTGACACCTCTGACTATTGTATAACCATGCTATGGCTATCGTGTAAATATGATTAGGCCTAGATGGACAACAGTAACTTTGTAGGATGCATGAAACTCTCATACCATAGCCAGGCTATAGAAATTGTGTGGTCTAGTTATCAACTTTAGCTGAGATCTGTTAAATATTTCCCGTAGCTGTGGCACTCGCTCTAACCACAATAAGTCAATATTGTGCTTCTCATAAATACACCTCAAAGGCTTTCTTGTGTTGAAAATATGAATGCTTCTATGAAATATATGTCTCATCCCATCCACACACCACCTCATAGGTCCTTCCTCGGGAGGTCCCTCTAGGGTAAGTAAAGGTGTAGGGCTCCACTATATAGAAGCATTGTAGGAAGGCTACTCGACAGCCTCATAATAATGGGGTACTTTTTTATTTTGTACATTATTAGCGGTACCCTCCTTATTCTGGGGAACCATATATAACAGTTCCTACTCGACCTCATCAGATGAATCCTCGAACCCATTGTTAGATTGGGTGTTCTGCGAAGCAACCTAAGAAGTAGTCTCGAACTCTATCTCCACTTCCCCATCTTCAATAGATGGAGTAGTGTGTGGGGGTTATAATCATGTGAGCTTTATATTCGTCCAGGCTGCAGCTGACTAAGCAGCCTGGCTAGTCTGTCCTCTCGTAACTCTATGTGTCACCGCAGTAGCAGTCTCTCTACATCACTGGCTCGAATACTCCTCCACTGATCTAGTAGCCTCAAGAGTCTGTGTCCGTTTTTTTAGAGTGTCGACCTTCATCTTCTTTATCACTTTAGGTGCTATATGTACGTAAAAACCAACTGTCAATTTCCAAAAAAAGTAAGGGATAGCAAAAATCTAAGAAAAACTCAAAATTTGACAAATTGTAATTTCTCCTTAATTTTCACATCCTAATAAACTATTTGAAATCCCAACTAGTCCAATGTATACACGCTAATCAAGAATCATGAATTTTAAAGAAAAAATACATGTCCAACCCGTGGTATTAAAAATACATGTCCAACCCGTGGTATTACTCTATTTATTCAAGTTCAACTTTTCATTAGGGCATAAACTTATAATCATAGTTCAAAACAAGGACCTACATTATGATTTTAGGCTAATTCAAGGCTCCCTCATATAGGAATGATAATTTCTATATATTTTATAGTTAAATATAGATATCAACTTGTTTAAACAATAGATAAAACAAAAAATTACCTTGGAAACTGAGAAAGTTACCTCTTATATGAACATCCAGAAGAGAATAATAAAGAACTCAAGCAAAACCAAGGTTGAAACTTTTTCTTTAGCGTGTTGGGACAAGTTGGTATCTCAAACAAGTTTCTATTTATCCTTAACATAAGTGTGGGGTTAGATTATGGTTTACAGGGAAGTTTGAATTCAAAGAGAAAAGTGAAGTTTTGAGGATTTGAATGAGAGTAAAAATATTTTTATATTAGTGATGGTGGTGGTGTTGGGAGAGGGGGGCTTATTTAGGTCTTATTTAAATGTTGGTGGGCCCAAAATTTTAAATAAATAGTGGGTTCAAAAGTTGACCTACCCACGACACATTTCTACGCCTTGTACGTGCGGTCTGCTCTTAGCCACAGGTAGGCCTACAGGTAATGGGTGCAGGTACCAGGCAAAAAATATTGGCTTGCTTTTCTATAGCGCGAACTTAGTGTTTTAATATTTTGATAGATACTTATGGTTCCACAAAATAAGTTTTAGGTCCAGAAATTAATTAAATACCAAAGTCCGCAACTTACAACTTTGCATCCTTAAAATTTCAACTTTTTGACTTATTACTCAACTTATCATATGGTACTTATGACAAAATGAGATGATCACACAGTCCCCTTACATGAAAACCAATCAATGTAGAAATAATAAAAATATAGAAACCTACAAAAATACAGAAACAATAAAAATGTGAACACAAAAATAGTGGGTTTCCTCCCACTCAACACTTGATTTAATGTCATAGCACGATGTTTCTATGTTTGTTACTCAGATTTTACCATAAGCCCATGGGTTGCCTTTCAGACAGAACTTAATTTAATGTTGCATCACGAGTAGGTACCTTGACTACTCTGAATTCATCAAGATACCCACAATAATATCCTCCAGGTTTATCAATACAATAAATCACCGATACTACTCTTATGTCAGCTGGCTACTTTATTGACTTTCAAATGTTGAATGTCGCCTCCTCAATGTTGACTCCGAATTTAAGCTAGTCTTTTTCCATATAAACATAGATCTTCTTGTGGACATGACTTATCTTCCTAAGATAATGGGCATCTTTGTATCATTCTCACAGTCCAAGATGACAAAGTCAATTATAAAGATAACGTTATCCACCCTTATGATCGCATCTAACGAGATTCCCATAGGTGTCTTCACTGTACGGTCAACCATCAATAGGTACATCAAAATTGATTCTAGAGGGTTCAAGCCTAATTACATGAATACTTACAGCGGCATCAAATTAATATTATCCCCTAGATACATAAGGCTCGGGCAAATCGGCATGACATAATAGTGCATGGTATAGTGAATGCTTTGGGATCACTCTTTTTCTATTCCGATGACCTAGTCATGACTACACTACAATAGTGCACACCATCAACATCCTTAAAAGTCACTCATTTCTTCCTTGTGACCAACTATTTGATAAAATTGGCATTTACATGCATTTGCTCTAATGCCTCAGGAAGAGCTATGGTCAAGATCAGTTCTCTCATTATCTCAATCAACCAATTTAACTTACCTTTCATTTTCTTCTATGTTAATCAATAAGGAATAGGTGGGGGTCGCCTCAAAATCTGTCTGACTTCTGGCTCAATGATCAGACCCTTACCTTTATCTTTAACGTCTATACCTTTATCACATATTACCTTCTCATATTCAATAGAAGGTGTCTCATCATCAATAACTTTAGTATTAGGTACTGGGAGATCTATAGTAGTGATACGACTTCTCATTTTGATAGAAAGTATATAACCATAATTTCTTGGATTTTGCACTATGTTGCTCAAAAGGATACCTGGCTATCTCTGGTTCAAAGTTGTCAACATATACCCAAACTAGTGGTCTAACTGCTTGATAGCAGTGTCATATGACTCGACCTTCTAAGTCAACCCTAAAATATCACCCTTAATATCTTGAAGGCTGGTCTCCTAGCTCTCTTTACCCTTCACCATCTTAGCCAGGATTTTCTCTATTTTGTATTCTGCATCATGTCTACCAGGTGGAATATACCTATCTCCCTTCACTTTGTAGTCATACTTCTTTCTGTAGTCACCATCTCACTTTCTACTATAGTCTTTGTACCTATCATAATAGTTCTGACCTTGGTTCCCTTGCTCCTTTGCTAAGAAACCCGCCTTCTAAATATTTAGATAATTAGCCCCCTCTTTTAATTTTGACTCGTATGCTTTGAAAGATGATCCATATGCTACTACTGCATTTATTTTCATAGAATTTGCTACTACAAACTGTTTTTCTAGCACCTCAAATTAGTACGTAGTAACACAATCTCTTGTGCTACTGTATCATCAGTTTCTCTCTGGTCGTAGGAGGCACTAATATCATAAGTACTAGATCCCCTCTAAGCCTCTTGAGTTTGCCACCCTCATATAGTAAGTGAGATCCACTCTAATATCTCTTACGCTGCCTTCTAATGTAGTTTTATCAAATCTCCTCCATAGTTGGTGTCTACCATGGATCTACAACTGATGGTCAGGGCTCTATCAAATATCTCTAATAAGATCATCCTTGATAATTAATGATTTGGCACCATGCTCAGCTTATTCATAAACCTGAACAATGCCTCGTATATGGACACTGACTACAACTGCCTAAAGTTATTAATCTTATCCTTGAGCTGTAAATTTCTTGATGTTGGGAAGAAACTATTTAAGAATTACTTATGCAACTTATTCCAAGTCGTGATAGAGTCTGTTGGCAATTCCCCTAACTATAAAGATGCTTCTCATGTAAGTGAGATGGGGGAAAACCTCAGTTTAAGTATTTCCTGATCTACCCCTAGAATAATATATGAGGTGCAGATCCCAAGGTAATTAGCAAGGTGCAAATTTGCATCATTGATAGGCAATCCTACAAACACACCTTTTAAATTTAGAAGTTGGATCATGACACCCGTGATGTCAAATTTGATGCCTGGGGCAAAGAACAAGGTACTATGGCTCCATTCTTTGTCACCTCAACATTTCCCAGATCGTTTTCATCATCTATGTATGGTTGCATGCATTGATATGTTGGGATTACTTGAATACAGGCACCTCTAGCTCTGTTCTGCTTTCCACCTAGTGTTGCTCGACAACCTATTACTTGTCTCTGTGCAGCAAGCTCTACCTCTCAAACTATACTCTGAGCTTCTTCCCTTGTCCGCTTATCTGCTTCAGCTTGAGAAATAAGCTCACTAGTCTGATGATCAATAATATCCTACACTCGTTCAAGAAGAAGTATATTATCAAGAACCTCATTAGGAGTATCAACTTTTTTTTCTCAAACATCCTACTAGATGTTTGTAAGATCCTATCTATATTTAGATTGACTGGAAGTAAGGATTTTCCTCCACTCTGTGTGCTACGCATACACCGGTGTATGCCTAACAAAGAGCTAAAAATATTAAAAACCCCAAAAATGCAACAAACTCAAATCAACACTAACATCGTGTTCCCTAAAAACAATGCCAATTTCTTTATGATGTCTATGAAAAACCTCCTTTTAGATGGTGATACAGTCTCTGTAAAGACATAGTAACCCAACTAAGTTGGGGGTCGAATCCCAAGGGAACACGTGAGTTAAATCTTAGTAGTTGTAGTCAATTGGCAAAATTAAAAAGGTAAATAGGGAATTTTCTTGTAGTAGTCGAGAGTAAAAAACCATATTAACTTTGTTGAAATCAGTCGTAAGTGAACACTAGGATTGTGTTTCCCCTAGATTCTAAACTCCGTAGGCTTATCGTGTGTTATTGAACCAACCCAATACCTTGCATGCAGAATTGCTAAGTTATATACCTTCTACTATCTTTTGGATGAGTAGAAGGATTTTACCCTTTACCTTTTGAGTCTTAAGATGTCACCTTACTAACCCTTATATTTATCCTTATTAACTATTAACTTTTGAGTGTAAAGTTATTGTATAAAACCTAACCATCTGACGTAGATAGAACCTATAAGTATGGACGATATTTAAACTTCAAATTACTATTGTCTTTATCTATTCCTAGTCACAACTCCCTTTTTGGAGTAAGTAACAATATCTAGGTGGGATCTTAATGTGTGAATCCATTAAGAAATCAATCATCAGAAAGATAAAACAATGCTTGCCATCGGTATTAGTTCTCATCAACAATCGTACTTCCCTTACTTCATTAATTTGCCAGGGTTTCCTCAACCCTAGCTATGAGTTTTAGCCACTCATGATTGTAAAGGAATCAATAACAGTCATAATAGAAAGCATAGATGAAATCATAATGATAAGATGAATAAAAACCCACAACTATAATTAAAGAATCAATCAAAGTCAATATAATGAAATCCTAAGATCAAAGATAGATCTTGAAATCAAAATATGTTTTTGAGTGTTAAAAGTGTTTAGATCCTACTAAAAAGTACATAGCGGGTATTTATAGTACATATGAAATCCCTAAAACAAAGCCCAAATGAAATAAGAGAAAATCGGGTAGGTGGCTATTTTGTCTATGTACCTGTGGCCTGGTACAAGCACAGGTAGTACGTGCGGTCTGGCATAGGGTGCATGTAACAGGTGTAGGTAGCAGGAATAAAAATCCTGCAGTGTTTAGCTCATAGGATTTTAGAGTTTTGGCACCTGCTTTATGCATATGCAGTCCATAGGTTTACTTGCAGTTCGTAGGTTGACTTAGGAGGTGCCGAGACTCAATTTTTTAGCTCTTCTTTTACTTTTGAACATGCATTGATCACGATCAAGCTAGAAAATATCCCAAACATCCATAATCGCTCCAAAAGTGGCCAAAACACCCCTTTCACCTTTTTTAAGAACTTAGTATCCAAAATATGGTTTCTAGTAAAACATACCCAAAATGGATCATATCTAACAAAAAGACCTAAGAAACTTGTATCTTTTTCTCATTTTCAGCACCAAAAGTGCTATATTTCTATGACACATCAGCATGGGATTGAGCTGCATTGACTATGAGTTTTATAGCTTGATATGAGATCGCCTTTGCAGTTATTATCAGGTATGAGTTGTATAAGAGAGCATTCAGGGACTTGACTACTTTGCTCTTTACAGGCCTTATCTAGACGTTATATGATGATGCAAGAGTTCCTGAGATACTATATATTTATAGGAGATTATAGGTGATAAGAATTTCATATATGAGTATGATGAAGGATCCGACAAATCCAACCCTCGCCCAGAGAGCTCATGCATCTCCGATAGTAATTCCAACCCTAATCTGAGGGACCCTTAGATTTGGTAGAGCATGGTAATAGGTAGGATATAGATGCTAGGGTTGAGTTAACATGGATATAGGTGAGTGTAGATATGTTCTCAAGACTGATAAAATGAGCAATAGCCCCTAGCTACTTCTACTGTAGCCCCACCACCACTTCTAAGGTAGTTGGGGCATTTTTTGTATCCCCTTGGCCAAATTCCACATCCACAACCATATGTATGATAGAGATGCCACAAGAGTTTTTACAGTGCTTATTAGAGCACTAGGATGTTACTACACCCCGGCTTTAGAATGTTTATTCCTATTTTGCATTTTATATGAGTAGATCAGATCTTGGGTTCAAGCGACATTAGAGAATGTTGAGACTAGGATTTGAGCTATACTTTGGTCTAAGATATTGTATTTCACTAGTGAGTTGTATGCCTAAATTTATTTTTTAAGAGGCAGGTGTCAGCTTGATATAGAGATACACATGCTTCTAATATAGGTGGGATTCGAGAAGAGGTGGCCACACTCCAAGTAGAGGTATGCTCTCTCACTAAAATCCAAATTTCATCCATTCCTTTAGTTATCCCTTTATTTACTTAGTCAATGGCTTTGTATGACCTGAGGCACTTTGATTTATTTATGGAAGAGGATATGGTCCCTGAGGTTTAGAACAAGAGAGCTAGGATGGTGGATCTACATGACCACTCTATTCAATTTGATCGGGATTTGAAATGGGCCACCTATGATTCTAGGAAAGCCAGAGCAGATAATGCAGTGTGACAAGCTGAGAATGCGGTGCCCCGCCCCCATCATCATCACTACTAATTAAGATCCCCTAATAGGGATTAGCATAAGACAGATGCCTAGTGCATCCCAGGTATGTCCTCATTCCTTTGCTTTGTATTATTGTCACGCACTGGGTTTAGTGCATAGCCTTTTAGTTTCAGATGGGGGTATGCCATAGCCACCGCGAGTTTTTATTGCCCGACTTTATTTTTCATCAACCATGGTATGATTGCAGAATTGGCTTTTCTAGTAAATATCAAGTCATTTTGTGTTGTTTTTTTAAACTAGGAGAAAAATGAGTATCTAAGACATTTGATGTATTTTATTTTGATTTATTGGAAAAAATGATAGCCCTCCAATTTTTTATGAATTGTGTGATATGTATATATATGCGACCACTATGATAATAATAACTAGCATTTGTATGAACTGGATAGGTAGTATTTTGTGATTCAACCTTGTACCATATGTGTACGAGATGCCTACTTTGTTTCCTATATGTGTTAAATCTAGAACTTTTCTGGTTAGTCTTGCCTAGGTTATAGGAAAGTTAGTTAGGAAAGGATCACAGGCCATTTGTAAACCCTATGATTTTTTTGACCTCTGAAAATTTCTTGACTTTTATGTTCACCGCCCAGGTAACAAGTCACCTAATAAGTCATGAAGACTCATAACGAGTCATAGGCAAACCAGTGATAAATGTCCAAGTTTCTAGTAATGTCACGACTTCAACATTATGAGTCATAAGTTGAAGTCATAATTCATAAGGTGTGATTCATTATCCAAGCAGTAAGGTTTCCCTAAGTCACTTCCCAAACTATGAGTCTATGCAACGACTCATACCCATATGTCAGGAGTCGTGATGTGACTTATAGAAATTAGGGATAGTTTTTCCAACATATTCTCATTAAGGGAAAATCAGTCTTTTCTACCATCCAACTTATATTCCATGACTTAAAACACTCTATAGCCCTATTATCATCAAATTATCATAAAATAAATTTTATTCTTCTCTTACATCCCTAAGTCAAGAACAAACTAGGGTTTCTAAGAATTGGTTATCTCTAGCTTAATTTATTGATTTTTATCCATAATTCTTGGTGTATTGGGTATATATCTCTTTCCTAAAACTAATTTTGTTAACATGTGTTAATTATTACCCATTTGGTTTTAATGTTTGGTTTTAGAACTTGGTTAAGGGTTTGGCCTGATTTCTATTTAAATGGCCTTCCCATGATTTTACATGCGTTGTATATGCTTTATTAATGGATTTTGGAACTTATTGGGTGCATGTGAATGGTGAATGGAATAGGGACTATGGATTCCCCAACATTATTGATTTTATAATTAAATTAGTAATAACCTACACCCAACCTTAAGAAAATAGTTTTGAAACACTAGTATATGCATATTAAAATTACTTTTGGACTATGGCATTGCATAAAAAGGCTAATAAATATAAATGGTTTTAAAATATACTTATGTACAAACTTATTTTTAAATTTAACCTTGAGGGTTGTGGATTCCCTTAAGTTAATGGATAACTTTATTATGGGGGTCATGGATTACCTTAAGTTGATGGTCAATGGAAGTGACATAATGATAATATCTTGTAAGTATTATTGGTATGACGATACAAATGATATGTTCCTTAATGGACCATCTTTTGTTCAATGAATAAGAATGTGCAAATGTTTTTAGGCTTAACGGGAGTTGTGTAGCTCGTCATAAAGGTTGAGGTTCAGAGGGGTTAATACTACAAACCCTTGTTTAAGGGTATGGGGTTTCATCTTAATGACCGTGTGCTTGTGTCCTACCTTATATATATTTATCATGGATTGGCTAAGGGTCATAGATTCCAATTCTTCCTTGATATACCTTCAGTTCATGCGATTAACATGCACTTAGGCCCTTGTTATAGGGGTGTCAGACCAATATAGTCGTTGATTGCATTTATGATGGATCAAGCTACACAATCCTGGTTAATATTTTAAATCTCATTATAAACCTTGTTGCCAAATCCTAGAATTATATATATATGTGTGTGTGTATGCGTGCCTATACTATGTGTATCTGATTTTATAGTTGTTTTAGATTTGGTATTGTTTTGTCCCTTCCCTAATGTATATACTAGCACTCACCCAAATAACCATCCCCAAATGCTCTATCCCCATTGATGCAGGGTCCAAAGATACTTCCATTTCCTTTTGCAGTGGTAGGTAATTATGGATTATACGTGAGTCAGTTTTGAAGTGGTGAGTTTGCATTTTTTTGAAGGCCTTCATTTTATAGTCTTTTCTTTATTTGTGTCTTAAACTATTTTGATGGGTTCTTTTTGTTTACTATCGGGGGAATGTCCCGACTTAGGTTGATATTTGGTTTCTTAGAGGATTTTGTGGACAAACTGTGTTTGGATTGTGTTATGGATTCTTAGATTCCACTTGTTATTGATTTACCTATGTTATTATATGTTTTGAACTCATCTCTATCTTGTTATATATTTGGAACTCATCCATTACTAGTTATATGGTGCTCTTGTTATCTAGGCTAATGGGGGTGGTCTCCAGTCCTTAGTGGACTTGAGATACCTATCATGATTAGGCCATGGTTTTGGTTCAAAAAGCTAGGTATCAGATCCTAGGTTCATGGTCATTGGGTGTCCACAAAGCATGTTAAGTAGAGTCTCTTTTATTAGTGTGTATTATCCCATACTTATAAGAGAGAGTCTACGAGGCATGTAGGAATGTTTTCCTTTCTTGTGATCTATTTTTTAGGCTATAGAGTTTAATCTCTTAAAAACTCCTCTAATCTCTATTTGCTTGGTTTTCAGATCATTCCTCCTCGACGATATGATGCTCATCAAAACTCATCTATCCTACTTATGGACAATATGTATAGAACTCACCATGTTTATGGAGTCTAGACTCGGTCTAGAATCCCTACTCCAAACTATACCACAACTCATAGAGTTCCACCGGTCCCTACCTATCCTCTTTGGGCTTCTCTGGATAATAATGTTCATTCTTCACCACCCCTAAAGAGATATTTTTAAATCCTAGTTACATCGATCCATTCATCTGCTGACTCAGTTAGTGACTTCTTAGTCTTGTTAGCCAGATTGTGTAGGTTCTATTGCTCTATCTTCTGAGGTTACTAGAGTTGGCCAGTTTAAGTAGGGAAGGATGATTTTGAAGAAGTATGCTTTGAAATTCCACTAGCTATCTCATTATGCCTTGGAGATTGTGTTTAGTTTTAGGGTAAAAATGATAAATATTACTTCAGGTTAGTCTTAGGACTTGGTACTAGAGTGTAAGGCTGTAGTATTGAATAATGATTGGATATCTCTAGGCAAGTGGTGTATATGCAGCCGTTTGACGATGAAAAGAAGAAATAAGAAAAAATAGGAGTGAGGTAGAATAAGATGTTTAAATATTAAGAGCAGGATAGAGGCCAGCTGAACAGTGGTAGAGCTAGTAGGCAGTGGGGTAAAAAGAGGACTTGGGAAAACTTAGGTTCAAATTCTATGAGTAGTGATCTATATCTTATGCCATCTAGTAATCATCACTTTTAGACTAACAGTAGGTTTAAGGCCTAAGGTACCCAATCTCAGGCTAGTGGAACCCAATTAGCCCCACCTTATCCCCCTTAAAAATTTTATAGGAAGATGCATCACGATTAATTTGATAAGGGAAGGAATATGTACTATAATTATGTCCAGGTGAGGTATTTGCAACGACACTATCAAGATATCTTTGCTTCTAAAGTATTAAGATTCCCATTGCTACTTTCTTGTCTCCTATGCCAAAGGATTCTACTTCTAGTTCTGACACTGGTTGTAATCGTCTTTATGCTTTTTCCACCTGTCAGGAATCTAAGGTATCTACTGATGTCATTAATGGTATATTGAAACTTTTTTCTCATTATTTACATTATATGATTTATACAAGGTTTACCCTTTCTTATGTGACCCCTTATGTGTTTGTTCTTTTTAGTTTTGAGCTCGGTAGTATTTTTGATCCCTTTTCTATATCCACTTTGATAGGTGACTCTATCATGGCTAGAAAGTTCTATGAGGGTTGTTTGGTGTCTATCTGTGTTAGGGAGATAATGGTGTATTTGATAGAGTTGGATATGGTGTATTGTAATATTGTATTAGGGATGGATTGGCTCAATTTATGCTATACTTCCTTGGATAGTAGGACCTGAAGGGTAAATTTCCAATTTCATAATAAACCTATGATAGAATTGGACAGAAGTTATGTAGTTCCAAAAGGGAGGTTCATTTCTTATCTTAGATCCTGGAAGTTGATTTCCAAGGGGTGTCTATATCACTTAGTTAATGCTAAGGATTCTAGTTTTGAGGGTCCCTCCTTGCAATTTGTCCCAGTGGATAACGAATTTCTTGAATTATTTCCTGATGATCTTTCTGTTATTCCTCTGAATAGGGAAATAGAATTTAGGATTGATCTTCTACTTGATACCTATCCTATCTCTATCTCTCAAATAAGAATGGCTACGACTGAGCTAAAAGAACTAAATGAGTAATTAAAGGATCTTCTTTATAAGGGCTTCATTCATTGAAGTGTCACTCCATGGGGTACTTTTGTTCTTTTTGTGCATAGGAAGGATGGGTCTCTTTGGATCTGCATCAACTATCGATAGTTAAATAACATAAATATGAAGAATAAGTATCCTCTTCCTAGGATTGATGATCTCTTTGACTAGCTTCACGGTGCTAGATGCTTCTCTAAGATTGATCTTTGATTAGGTTTTCATCAGTTGAAAATTAGGGAGACGAATATCCCTCAAACTACTTTCGAACCTAATATGGTGATTATGAGTTTCTGGTTGTGTCATTTGGGTTGTCTATGCCTCAACTGTGTTTATGGATCTTATGAACTAGGAATTCAAGAAATTTTTGGATTTAATATGATAGTATATATAAATGATATCTTGGTATACTCTAAGAGTAAGAAGGATTATGCCAATCACCTCTGGATAGTGTTACAAACTCTTAAGGATCAACAATTGTATGCCAAGTCTTCAAAGTGTGAATTTTGGTTGAATACTATGACCTTTCTTTGTCATGTTATTTTTAGTTAGGGGATCATGATGGATCCATAGAAAGTTTTCGCATTTATGAAGTGGCCAAGACCCATGAATCCAACTAATATTCATAGCTTTTTGTGCTTGGCCAGTTATTATTGGAGGTTTGTGGAGAATATTTCTTCTATCATTACTCTATTGACTAAGTTGACTCTGAAAAAGGTAAAGTTTTTGCGGTCTGATGCTTGTGATGGTAGTTTTGAGAAGTTGAAAGATATCTTGACTTTTGGTTTGGTTTTAAACCTGCCCAAGGGTATTGATGGTTTTATTGTTTATTGTGATGCATCTCGTGTAGGACTAGGTTATGTCTTGATTCAGCATAGTAAGGTTGTGGCTTATGCTTCTAGGAAACTTAAGGTCCATGAAAGGAATTATCTGACCCATAATCTAAAGTTAGTGACTATGGTGCTTGTGTTGAATATTTGGCACTATTATTTGTATATGGTGCATGTTGATATTTATTAAGATCATACGAGCTTGCAGTATGTATTCACTCAGAAGGAATGGAATCTCAGACAGAGGTAGTGGATTGAGTTGCCTAAGGACTATGATATGACTATTATTATTACCCAGGTAAATCTAATGTGGTTTATGTTGATCTTAGCAGGTTGTCCATGGGGATCTTAGTTCAAGTGGATGAGGAGAAAAAAGGGTTGGTGAAGGATATTCACTGATTGGCTAACCTGGGAGTTCATCTTTTGAACTCTAAAGATGGAGGGGTGATTATTAAAAAATTGGTTATATTATTTCTTGGTTCTGAGGTGAAGGAAAAATAGGTTTTGGATCCTATTATTTTGAATAATAAGGATGATGTGGTTTAGCGAAAGGTTATGGCTTTTGAGATTGGCGAAAAAATTATCTTGAGGTACCAGGGTAGATTGTGTGTTCCTAATGTTGATGGGCTATTAGAAAGGGTTTTAAGTAAGGCTCATTAGTCGAGGAATAAAATTTATCCTGGTTCGATGAAGATGGACCATGACTTGAAGGAGACTTATTGGTGGAACAATATGAAAAGGCATGTGGATAACTTTGTGGCCAAATGTATGATGTGTCAGCAAGTGAAGGTTGAGAACTTGATACTTGGCCATATATCTCAAGAGATTGAGTTGCCCATGTGGAAGTGGGAGGTGATCAACATGGATTTTATTACTGGTCTTCCGCAGACTCAGAATTGGTATGGTTTGACTTGTGTCATCGTGGATAAGATGACTAAGTTTGCTCATATTTTTCCAGTAAGGACTACTTACTCTGGAGAGAATTGTGCTAAGTTATTTATTAGGAGATTTTCAAATTACATGGTGCGCTAGTTTCCATTATTTTGGATTGAGGTACTCAGTTCTTTTCTCACTTTTGGCATTGATTTTAGAAAGTCTTGGTCACACAGGTGAACCTTAGCACCGCATTCTACCCTCAGATGGATGGATAAGTAGAGAGGACTATTCAGACCTTGGAAAATATGCTAAGGGTTCACATGATTCATTTTTGTGGTAGTTGGGTTAACTACTTACATCTCATTGAGTTTGCATACAATAATAGTTATCATTCTAGGATTGGGATGGCTCCTTTTGAAGCTCTTTATGGTAGGAGGTATAGATCTCCTATTTGGTGGTTTGAGGTTGGTGAGACTAGATTGTTTGGTTCATCCTTGGTTCAAAAGGCCATGGAGAAAATTAAGGTGATCTGGGATAGACTTAAGACTTCTCAAAATTGCCAAAAGTCCTATGCAGATGTGAGGAGAAGAGAGTTGGAGTTTGAGGTTAGAAATTAGATGTTCCTGAAGGTATTTCCTATGAAGGGAGTGATGAAGTTTGGAAATAAAGGGAAGCTCATCCCCCACTATGTGGGTCTATATTTGATCTTAAGGAGAGTTGGAAATATTGTTTATGAGTTGGAGTTGTCTTTGAGTCTGGGTTCTATTCATCTGATTTTCCATATGTCGGTGTTGAACAAGTGTGTAGACGTTCCTTCTTTGGCTGTGCCTATTAAGAGTGTTGGTATTTTGGATTCCTTGTCTTATGAGGAAGTTCTAGTTGAGATTTTGGATAGGCAAGTCCATTATTTGAGGACTAAGGATGTGTTTTGGTGAAAGTCCTTTAGAGGAACCAAAAGGTGGAAGGAGCTGCTTGGGAGGCTGAAAAGGACATGAAGCCCAAGTATCCATTCTTGTTCCACGGGTTGGACAATCGTGCTTAAGGTATGTGTTTTCCTATTCCCATTTCTTTTGGATTTTGGGGTTGCTTTTTTGTCTTATAATTGTGCTAATGGATGACATGATTCATCATTCGGGGACGAATAATCCTAGGGGAGAATGTAACACCCCAGGCTTTTTTGTCCTCTAATTCTTTTTGAATTTTGTACTCACTGCCTTGGTAACAGCTCACTTAACAAGTTGTGCAGACTCATTATGAGCCATTGGTCTTAAGACGTAGGAAAACTAGTGACGAATGCCTAAGTTTCTGTTGATGTCCCATCTTTAACATTACGAGTCGTAAAACGAAGTAATGAGTTGTAGGGTGTGACTTATGACCTAAGAAGTAAGGTTTCCCTGAGTCACTGCCTAGACTATGAGTCTAGGAAATGACTCGTACCCAGACATAAAGAATTGTGATGTGACCCACAACGACTGGGGATAGTTTTTCCTACATGTTCACATTAGGAGCAAATTGGTCTCTTCTCCCATCTAACTTCTATTTCATGAATTAACACACTTTTGTATCCCTAATATTATCAAATTATCATAAGATAAACATTCTTCTTCTTTCAAAATCCCATGTCAAGAATAAGCTAGGGTTTCTAAGGATTGGTCATCTAGTGCTTTAATTGGTGATTTCTCTCCACAATTCTTAGTATCTCAGGCATGTATCTCTTTCCTAAAACTTATTTTGTTAAAAGAATATGTTAATTGTCACCTATGTTGTTTTAATGTTTTGTTTTGGAACTTAAGTTGAGGGTTTTGGATGAGTGTTGTTTCAATGGTCTTTACATAATTTTTCTTGCATTGTGTATGCTTTATTGATGGATTTTGGAACTTATTGGGTGGATAGGCATGTTGAATGGAGTGGGCATCATAGATTCTCCCAATTTTATGGGTTTCGATATTTGAATTGGTAATAACCTCAACACAACCTTATGATGTTGGTTTTGAAATATTGAAACTACTTTGGAACTATGACATTGCATAAAAAGTCTAATGGAACATAAATGGTATTGATATTCCTTTATGGCCATGACTTATTTTTAAATTGAACCTTGGGGGTCATGTATTGCCCCAAGTTAATGAATAATTGGACCATGTCAAGCTGATGGTCAATGGAAGTGGCATAAAGATGATATTTTGCAAAAATAATATGTATAATGATACCAACGATATGTGTATTAGTGAATAGTCCTTGGTTCAATGAATGGGAATGCATAAATGTTCTATTTGGGGCTTAAAAGGGTTGTGTAGCTCGATGTGAAGGTGGAGGTCCTAAGGGACTGATACTGGAAACCCACGTTTCCCAGTATGAGGGTTGGGGTTAATGACCGTGTGCTCATGTTACACCTCATATATATTTATCATGGATCGGGGAAGGTTCATGCATTCTCTAACCTTTCTTAATATCCTCGATTCGTGCATCTAACACGGGCTGGGGCCTTTCTAGTGGGGGAGTTAGACCCATATTGCCTGTAAGTACGTTTATTATATTTGAAGCTACACAGTCCGAGTTAATATTTTAAATATCAAGCTAAACCTTATTATGTATTCCGACATTCATATATATATGTGCATATACTTTATGCATATGATTTTACTATGGTTTTGGATTTGGAATCATCTTATGCCTTCTGTAATTTATATGCTAGCTCTTATCAACTATCCATCCCCGAATGCTGTATCCCAATGCAATGCAGGGTCCGAAGACACTTTTGTTTCCTTATATAGTTGTAGGTGATTTTTGGATTGTCCGTGAGTCAGCTTTGAAGTGGTGAGCTTTAGTCTATAGAAAACCCTTATTTCATGGTCTTGTCTTTATTTATGTCTAAGACTATTTCTATGGGTTCTTTTGGCTACAGTCGGGGGCATGTCCCTACTTAGGTTGATGTTTGGTTCTTAAAGGCTTTTGTGGAAAAGTAGGGGTGTATTATGTGATATATTCTTAGATCTCTTGTTATTGATTTATCTATCTTTTTATATGTTCATAACTTATCTCTATCTTGTTATATGTTTGGAACTCATCCACTCCTAGTTTACTATCTTCTATTTGTATAGACTAGTAGGGGTGGTCTCTGGTCCTTGGTGAACTTAAAAGACCCATCACGACTAGGCCCTGGTTTGGGTTAAGACACCGTTCTTGAAATTAGTCTACTTTAAGACTAAATGTCCTTCTAAATATGAATAAGTATCCCTTGATCTCAATTTTTATCCCGATAGACTATTTTTATTATTTTCACCTTTCACCATCCCATTTTAGTAATAAAGAACATGTTTTGTATCTGGTCCTCCTTGGACATTCTGCACCACAACTCAGGTCAGTTGCCTAAGACGACGGTTACTATCATAGGGATGCATGATTAGAAATGAGTATGACGATGAGTATAAATAGGAGAAAAGAATGTAGGGATAGGTGTTGTCGAAAAAAATTTAAAAAAGAAAAAGAAAAAATGAAAAAAAAAGAATAAAAGGAAAAAAACCCAACCTGAATAAGCAATAAAAGTTGGGGAAGTGTGAGATTCAGGTTGGGTGTTGTTTCTTTTAGAGTTGCAGGAACTCTGGCAAAATAACAAAGTAGGGAAGTGTGAGATTCTTCAAGATTATAATTTATACTTGTATTGTGGTCATCTTTATTTAATTAATTTCTCAATGGTAGTCAACTCTAAGAATTTGACTGTATTCTAGATCATCTTCACAAGACAAATTGAGATTGACAAAAAAAATATTATAATAGTGATTTGAGGTCATCAACCTTTGTCTAATAAACTAAGACGCAGAAGGTAATAATTAAACTTGGATTAATGACAAGGGTTAGTAAAGCGACACCCTGAGACTCACAAAGTAAAGGGGGAGATTTACCAATGCATTAAAAAATGGTTAGAATACCTAGCTTGTCAAATTCTACACATTTGGTGGTGAGATAGTTAGAGTGAGAACGAGATACCAATTGTGTTTTGAAGCCAGGAGAACAAAAGTCCTAGTGCTCATCACAGATTGTTTAAAACCAAAAGCATTCACACTTGTTACTTTTTATTGTTTGATACAAAATCACCCCATTTACTTTCCTGCACATCCAGCTACTTCATCAAGTTCAAGGGATGAGTTTGACCTATTCCTTAAGGGATAAACACAACCTAGTTATGTTACTATAATTTGATAGCGACCTTATTATATATTTTTAGAGGTTATAGTTTGGGTGACATCACTATATTCGAGGATTAAGAGTTCTTTACAAGTCGACATAGAGTTTGGTTGTTGTAAGTAGATCTTGTGCTGGGGTTTTGATCATTCTCAGGTCATGGAGAGTTTTATCACGAGTCCCAAGGGGGCAGCGATAAGAGGCTATAGTATCAGAGTTGTTTTAGTAGAAGCCATAGTTGCTCATGATTTAGAAGAAATAATTCTCAGAAAGCTACCCTCTACGTTAGGCGTATCAGCATCAAGGTCAGTCTGATAGGCCCATTAAGGCTGCACTTCATATTATAGATGGAGCCCTGTCCAATCTGGTTTTAGTGATCGTCTTGGATAGGGTAGTTGTTTGTCTTTGAGGTGTTCATACTTCGGTTATTCTAGTCGTGGTGGTTATTCTAGGTCAGCTAGATCTTCTAGTTTTAGTACATCTTATGGGGCATATTATGGTTATGGAGCTTTTG
Organism: Capsicum baccatum var. pendulum; assembly: GCA_030864225.1. NCBI lineage: Eukaryota > Viridiplantae > Streptophyta > Magnoliopsida > Solanales > Solanaceae > Capsicum > Capsicum baccatum. The sequence continues at coordinate 172,517,064 of CM061560.1, forward strand.
GTCATATTTGGGAGGGTGCCCCAATCCTGGATTGATGGATCCTTTAGTTCAGAGTGTCCCAAAAATTTGCTTTGTTCTTTTCGCAACTTGAGATGGTATGCATGGTCATAGGAGTGGTCCCCAGGGTGCTCATGGATCTTCTCTGGAAGGTAGTAAAGGAGATCGGCTAGAAGCCCAGCCAAGTAGAAAGCACATCAGTTGTAGTCCTTACCTGCTAGACACAAAGTTGAGTTTTTGGATGTTTTTATCACATATATTATATAGGTGTAGGATCAGTAGACTTTCACTTTATTTTATTTGGAATCCATTATTTCTTATGTGTCTTCTTATTATGACCTACAGTTAGAGTTATTTTGGGATTTATTATAATTGCCTTTATGTGTATCTACTCCTGTGGGTGATTCTTTAGTAGTGGATCGGGTTTATAAATTATGTATTATGACTATTAGAAATTCTAATACTCAGGTTGATCTTATTATGTTAGATATGGTCAATTTTGATATGATTCTGGCCATGGACTATTTATCCCACTATCATTTAGTCTTGGATTGTTTGGCTAAGATCATTACATTAGCCATGCCAGGTGTACCCCTAGTTACATGGCAGAGAGCTATTACCCATGTGCTAATGGGGATTATTTCTTATAGTTGGGCTAGGAGGTCTATTGTGATGTGTTATGAGTCTTATCTTACTTATATTAGTGATATTATCGTGGAGAGTCTATCGCTTGACTATTCTCTTATAGTTCACAAGTTTCTTGATATTTTTTCTACCGATCTACCTGGACATCCTCTTAAGCATGATATAGAGTTTGTTATTTATATTGTGTTAGGAGTCGAACCTCTTTCTATGGCACTTTACTGTATAGATCCTATCGATCTTAAGAAGCTAAATTCTCAGCTTTTGGATCTTCTTGGTAAGGGTTTTATTAGATTGACTATGTCTCTTTGAGGAGCTCCTGTGTTTTTTGTGAAGTAGAATGATAGAACTATGCGTATATGTATTGCTTATAGGTATCTTAATAAGATGATAGTGAAGAACCAATATCCTATGCCTTGCATTGATGATTTGTTTGACTAGCTTCTGGGAGCAACAGTGTTCTCTAAGATTGATTTGAGGTTCAATTACCATCAGTTAAGGTTTCGGGCTAAGGATATCCCAAAGACATCCTTTTGGACCTAATATGGTTATTTTGAGTTCCCAGTGATGTCTTTGAGGTTGAGTAACTCCTCAACCGCATTTCTGTATTTGTGAACTATGTGTTCAGGCCTTATTTAGATTCCTTTATGATTGTGTTCATCAACGACATCCTTATGTATTCAAAGACTAGAGAAGAGTATATGTATTATCTGAGGATTGTGCTCCAAACTTTGAGAGTTCATATGTTTTTTGCCAGATTCTCTAAGTGTGATTTTTTGGTTTAGTGGGTGACATTTCTTCGAAATTTGATATCTAAGGATGAGTTTATGACACAATAAAGATAGAGGATATTCATGATTGGGCAAGGCCTAGATCCCCAATTAAGGTTTGTAGCTTTGGAAAGATCAAGGGATTTATCACTTCAATTCTTATCTTGGCTCTTTTTATTGAAGGTAAGGGATTCATCATGTATTGTGATACTCCTGGTGTTGATTTAGGTTATGTGTGGACGCAGTGAGGTTGAGTTATTGCTTATGCATTAGGAAAGTTGAAGGTTCACAAGTGCAACTACCCCAATCATGATTTAGAGTTAGTGGCAGTAGTTTTCATGTTTAATATTTGGAGACATTATCTTTATGGAATGCGTCATGAGATCTTTATTGATCATCATAGGCATCAACATCTTATGACCTAGAGAGAGAGAGCTTAATTCTAAACATCGTAGATGGATAGAGTTTTTTAAGGATTATAACATATCTATCTTGTATCATCCGAGCAAGGAGAATGTGGTATCGGATGCCTTGGGTCAAAATATGGTGAGTATGGATAACTTGGCTTGTATTTTAATTTCTTAGAGGCCGTTAGCACAGGAAATTAAATCCTTAGCCAACTTGCTGGTGTTGAGGTGAGGTCTTTGCTTTTAAGTAGACACAAAATCATCAGTTTGTGAATAAGAGACTTTTTATCATCCGTGATCATTTGTTGAGTGTTTAGTACAAGAGGGCTACCATAGATTCTAAGGGTATTTTGAGTTTCAATAGCCATATTTGTGTCTCGAGGGTTGATGACTTGATTGAGTCAATTTTTTGTGAGGATCACAACTTTAGATATTCAATTTACCAAGGTACAAATAAGATATATAGAGATTTGAGGCAATATTATTGGTGGAGCGGTATGAAGAAAGATATACCAGACCTTTTAGCAGGTGAAGGTCAAGCATCAGAGACATAGTGGCTTGATTCAGAGGTCACCGATTCCCGAGTAGAAATAGGATCAAATTACCATAGACTTTGTTAGTGGCTTATCTCATACTTCCCATGGCCTCAATAGTATTTGGTTCACTGTGTATCGGTTGACCAAGTTAGCACACTTTATTCCTATTTATATGTCCTTCGGCATCTAGTCATTTGCTTGTATCTATTTTAGTGAGATACTCTATTTGTATGGTGTTCCTATATCTATCATTTCAGATTGAGGTTTGATGTTAACTTTTAGCTTCTTAAGAGCTTTGTAGGAGGAGTTAGATTCTCAGGTGGATGTTAGTGCAACCTTTTATCCTTAAACTAATGGACAGTCATAGCGGACTATTTCAATTCTTGAGGATATGCTTTAAGCCTATGTTATAGATTTTAGAGATCAGTAAGAGAAACACTTATCTTTAGGAGATGTTTTGGTATAATAATAACTATCATTCAAGAATTAAGATGGTGACTTTTGAGACTTTGTATGGTAGGAAATGCCATTTTCTGATTAATTGGTTTGAGACTTCAGAGATTAGGCTCTGTGGTATTAAATTACTTCACAAATTATTGGAAGAGAAAGGGTGACTCAGGATAGGTTATGGGCAACTCAGAGTAGGAAGAAGGCTTATAAAGATTGTATACTTCATTCTTTGAGATTTGTAGTTAATGATCGAGTAATCCTCCGAGCATCAGTCATAAAGGGTTTGATGAGGTTCTGGTAGAAAACAAAGCTCAGTCCCAAATATATTGGATACTTTGAGATTCTTTGCGTAGTTGGTAAGATAACTTATGAGTTAGCCTTACCCCATAGATTTTGTTACCGTTCATCTAATTTTCCATGTTTCTCTGTTTCAAAAATACATTCCAAAACAGTATCATGTGCTTAGATGGGATTGAGTTCAGTTAGATATGCAACTGACCTTCGTGGAGAAGCCTATGCTTATACTGGCTAATGATGTCAGACGGTTGCACACTATAGAGATTCTAGTAGTTAAGGGTCAGTAGAGGAACTGTATAGTAGAGGAGGTTACTTGGGAGATCGAGAAAGAGATACAAACCCAATATCATCAGCTATTCGAGGCTTTTGTTACATCCTAATCCTTTACCTTCGCGTATGAGTGTTTTTTACAGTGGATATTATAATGACCCTCCAGGTCATTTTCTGTATTTCTGATCATTTTTGTTGTTTAAAGCTTTTCTATAGCTTACCCAAGTCATTTATGACTTGCAGGAATAGATAATTCAATTACCTGGCAGTTCCTTTAATTTTTAGATCCAATTACTTATTTTAAAGCCGTTGTTGGTTAAAATTGGCTTCTGGTTAAAAACTCCAGTGAAACAAACTTGTATGCCAATTCTAACTATTCCAACAACTTTGGAATTTCAGTTTTAGGCTAGGTGTCCTTGTGTTCAGGTCCCGAGGCTTTTAAACTCAATTCAGGCTATTGGTCAAATGTTAAGAAAAATGGCAAGTGGGTGTGGGAAATACTTTTCTTCAAAGGAAACTCGTATGGAAATTTTACTATGCCATTGACTGTGGAAAGTTGAATTTTATAGGTTAACATAGTCTATTTATGTATATGAGATTTCCAATGAATCTCGAGAATTCAAAGTCCACTGGTGCTAGTGCACTGCTTAAGCGCCCTTTTCGACTGCTGAAGCGAAGGGCTCGCTAAAATAGCTGGACCATTGTATAAGTGACGATATCATCCAAGTGGAGGTCCACTTAAGTGCAACACCTACCGCTTAAGTGGAAAGGTACTGCATAAGAATTACTTGTACAGGCACTCGCATGTCGCTTTAGCGAGCCTAGGTCGCTTATGCGGTGACCTTATAAGAAGCTAAGTGTCCTCTTAAGCGGCATCCGCGTACATGGGAAGGGTATAAAAACCACCACAAGGTACTTTTAGGTAATATTATATCCAAATAGAGTGGTATCTTACAGAAGTTTCTCAAAAAGGAAAATCAGAGGTTTGGCAGATTTTTTGAACTTTTTATGACTTCCAAGTAGGCTAGTTTTACCCACTTCTAAGATTGAACTAATTCATAGAATTATGATATTATTCTAGATATAGGATGGGGTTTAGGTATTGGAAGCATAATTGGTATGATTAGTTTTATTTGGATTTTATAGGATATCTTGGAACTGTAATTTAGGAAGAATTGACTTAGTTGTTCATGTATTAGGTGGAATTGACTTAGTTGCTTATTCTTGAGGTGGAATTTTTATCTTAGGTCAATTTATGGGTTATTTGACATCTAGAAATGAATTTAGATACGTTAGTCTAGTCTGACGTAGACCTTGGCTACAATAAAATTTTGGGGATTAGAAGTGAGCCCTTTCGACCACTTTAGACCAAGACTTTTGTTCCCTGTAGTAGACACATTTTTTCATATTGTACCCTTATTAATGATTGTTTTAGGACTTTGAGGAGGTTGAATACTTTATGATTATGCTAATTTGGTATTTGGGAGTTGGTACTAATCTCGGGTAAAATCCAATGGTTTATTGATATGGTTATTGATGTGACTTATGATTATGGTTTATTGGTATGGTTTACAAATATGATATTGTTATTATGAGTTTCGGTTCAAGTACAAAAATTAATGATGATATAGATAATATGAGTTTTGGTTCATGTCTGACGAAAGATGATTATACTATTTAGGATGTTACGATAATGTGATATGAGTTCCAGTTCGAGTCCGGCATTGGGATTTTTGTATGATATGATATGGTATTGATGATTTCACAGTTATAGATGATATTCGGTAAAGTTATGGATCTTTTTTCATTTATTTTCCTTTGATTGAACCCTCCGAGTTTATGGCGGTCTACATTGGGTTATTTACTTTTCCACACTTATTAGCTTATGGGGGCCAATTTATTAGTTATAATTGTGTGATATTTACACTACTTTTTCTTACCTATTTATTTATTTATGCACAACAACATTAGAGCTTATGTCTAGGTTTTCCCTTTTAACTTGACTTTGCTTATTATATATTGTATCTTATCATATTTGTATCATGATTTAGCTCAGTCGGCTGATTATGACTACTGAGTACCCGTGGTTTTGTACTCATACTATACTATTGTACCTTTTTAGTGAAGATCCAAATAATTGTAGCCACCACTGATGTGACATTTGTGCGGAGTTTATTTTGAAGATAGGGTGAGCGCTCGGAGTCGGAGTTGCCCTTTTCCTTCTATTATCTATGTCTAGTCTTTCATTTTCAAGATAGATTATATTTAGCTATTTCAATACTTATGTTTCATTTATGGTAGCTCTTGTACCGACACTACTAGGTCGCGAGATGATTGCTAATCTTTTATCTATCTATTACACTAGTGTGACTGTCTTATTGCTATTTTAAGCCTTTAATTGTTGATTTCCCGCTTTTTGGCCATTTTCCACTAAATTATCCCATTCTCTATAGCTCCGGGAAATGGTTTGACTTACCTACAGGTGGTATAAAGTAAGTGCCATTATGAATCATAAATTTGGGTCGTGACATACCTACTCTGTCTTTTCGTAGACATAAAGGGTAAGGTCAATGGATATGGAGCAATCCCTGACAATATCTTATCATTAATAAAAGAACTAGTAATAGTCACATATGCATCTAGAGTCTGAAGCCTTCAAGTAACAGGCTGAATCAATATAGTAGATACCCTCTGAACAAAACCCAACACTCGAGCAAAGACATCCTCAAGCATAGGTATGGTCACAAGTAGTGTCTGAACTGGCCTCAAACCCTCTAAATTACTATATATACCATCACTGTCAACTTTAAAACTTTAAAAGGCAACTTTAACCGAACAACAAGTTGTTCTCGACATCTCAATCTTACCAATGCCTCAAATGTTTCTCCTATTGTGCATCAAAGGCATGTACTCTTAACTCCTAGCTGAGGAAGAATGCGTGCTCACAATCTATGAGAGAGACAATGAGAGATTTTGAGTTATACAAAGCTATGAATGCATGAGAAAATGAAAAAATGGGAATATCCTAAATTCAAGTACCCTCTTGAAGATAGATAATAAATGTCTCCGCGTCAATATGCAAGACTCAAATTGTTTTAATAAGACCAATGAGATTGGAGCACTAATATTAATTTGTTGCAACCCAGATTAGGCATGTGATGACACTTGTTACACCCTCCAAACAAGTGAGCCTATACTAACCCAAACTCAATAATAAAGGAAAATAGAAATAAAAGTGAAAGAATAAAATATTTGAGCCTCTACCAACTAAAACACAATAATAAAGGAAAATACAATGAAAGTGAAAGAATAGAATAATCCAAATTATATAATCGAGGCAAAAGTATCAATGATACATCTCATGTATGGTTGTCACTAGTACAAGCCTCTGAATACAAAAAAAATTTAATAAATAAAGTAAGTTAAATGCATATAAGAATAAGATAAATTAGGAGAGCCTTGGGTAAGCTTGGAGTCAATCAGCCACTACCTCGATCTCTAGAAGAAAATGATCTACAAATTTCTGCTTGGTCCACTATCTACACGGGGTGTAGAATATAAGAAAAATGAAAGAAAGGTAAGGGTGAGTATGAAAAATGCATATACTCAGCAAGCTTTATTGAATATCAGTGGTAATCTAAAGCGATGGAAGGAACTACCACCCCAACTTCCCAATGGTTTCCATAATAGATCTATAGTTGTTAATTTCTCTACTACATCCTAATAGGGAAACCCAACACAACAGTCATAACATTATCCATAATTGGGGCAGGCACATAAGTGTAGGTGAGTCAACACCAACCATTTTATGTTCAACAAGAATAGGGTAACATTTAAAAGGAAAACTCATTAATCTGTAATAAAATAGTTAGTGTATATAAGTATGTGTATGTAATGCTACTACTATGCCACAATCCATCTGAGTCATAATGAAACCTATTTTACCCCACTAGTAAGTAAGATAAATCGCAGCTCGAAACTATAAGTAATAGGCTAATTGGTACAAAATGGCATAAATGCTGGAAAAGTGCTAGTAAAAGAATTACAAGCCATAAATCATAGAATAATAATGTAATGGCAGATAGAGAAAGAGAAAAAATAACATCCCATGATCTTGTAATGTTTGTACAAGAGCCACTAATCCAAAAAAATACAAGAACTATCAAGTGAATATACAATAGTAAAAAAAATGGAAAAACTAGCAAAGAAGAGGGAAGGAGAAAAGGTCAACTTAGGCTCCGAGAGCTCACCTTGTCTCCAAAATCTGACCAACATAATTACTACATTAATGATGACAACTAGTACTCAATATGCAACAAAAAGGTACAGAAGTGTAGTATGAGTACCCAAGCCATAAGTAAGCATCATTAGCTGACTGAGCTAAATCATAATATAAATATAATAACATACGAGTTAAATATGCTAAGTAAAGGGATAAAGGGCAAAGATAGAATAACACTCTAAATACTGAGAGTACACAACCATAATAATAATAAATAATGTCACAACTATCTCTACGTAACTAGAATCCATAAGAAATAAGGTACAAATAAAGTAAATAACCCAACGTGGGCCTCCGTATGCATAGAGGGTAAAATGAAGAAGAAGTAATAACATGATTTACACTAATTACTCATATCTAAGAAAAATCATGGAACCATCCATACCATACAACACTAGACTCAAACCTGTTCCATAACCATCTTAAATAGACTCTCAACACTGGACTTAAACTGGAACTTATATCGTCATTTGCAGGATTTGAATTGGAACTCATATCATCATTTATTGGTCTTGAACCAAAACTCATTTCATCATTTGATGGACTCAAATTGAAATTCATATTATCTCCTAAGTACCAATATAGCTTAAAGTGACATATATCCAAACCACCTCAGGCTAAAGAATGTAAATGAAGTAATGCTCAAGGCCTATTGAGTCTACAGGAAACTTATAGCATTCTTGACATAAGTTGGATCTAAAAGGCCAACTTTTACCCCTATAATTAATTTTAAGTAAATTTCCTCCCCAAACTCGAATAAGGTATCTAATTTCACTACTAGATATTATATAAGCTACATTTTAGTTCTAAGATAGCAATTCTACCTAACTATAAGTAGTTAAGATAATCATGCCTTATTATTGTCCCTTAATGGGCTAAATGAACCAAATCACACTAAATATACCTCCAAGATCTAATTTCCATCCCAAAACTAGAACAATATCATAGTCATACTATGATTTAGCCCAATATAAGAGAAAGGTTAGCATAGCTTACCTGGATACAGAATAAAGCCCGATGAAGCCCATTAAATCAATGATTTCTTCTTTTGAGAAGCTTAAGCATAATGCCACACTATCATAATGAAGATCTTCTCAACAATATAAGAAAAATGGTACCCATATTGTATTTTAATGCTTTGGGTCCAAAATTAAGTCAAAATCTCACGTGGGGCTCGCTTACAGAATTGCACTTTTGATATCATCAACATGCCCCTCTATAAGATTATTTACCCTAAAGACTGGGTAAATTTCAAGCCCAAACAATACTAAAATCGACCCAATGAGAAGATAGAGAATTGGTTCTAAATTGGGGAACTAAACCATTAATTTGATGGAAACTTACTAAGATTTTTATGAAGAAATATTTAATCTGATCCAAAAACACCCTAAAATTACTCAATAAACACTCTGCCAATTTTCCATGATCTCTAGCACTCCGATCCCTTGAGATTTATGAAAAATAGGGAGAAAATTAGGTAAGAAGAGAAATCAATACCTCCTAGGTGCTTCATGTGAAGTCACTTGACCGCTTAAGTGGTCACCGCTAAAGCGGTGGGCGGATCACTTTAGTGACTAGGACATTACTTAAGAAATATCCACTTTAGTGGATGATTTATTACTAAAGAAGTCGAGCTGCTCAAGCTTGGCTGCTAAAGCGGCTTCAACTTATGTGACTAATGGGTCATTTAGGCGGATATATCAGCTGAACTTAGAAAATTCCAAGTCTTCACCGAACCCTCGAGATTCATCCAGAATCTCCTAAATGCAAATAAACTATGCCACCATATGATATTAGACATTCAGACTAAAAAATGCTATAAGAATTTCTAAATAGAGTCATCTCGATGAAAAGGGGCCCCACGCCCAATGGCTATTTTAGAAATTTTGTCAAATAGCCCAGAATGAGTTGGGAATCCTTGGGACCAGAATAAAAGATACCCCTATCCAAAATTTAATGTTTAGGAGCTGATGGAATTGTTAGTATTAGCATTTAAGGGTGTTAAATTGAGGTTTACGTCCGATAGCCAATTCTTACTAGAGAAGATTTCAAAATAGGGAATTGGATTAAAAAATCAAATTAACTGACCAATAATTAAATTATTAGATCTAGCAAGTCACAAATGACTTGAGACAACTATGGGAAAGCTCTAAGAAACAAAAATATATGGAAATACAAAAAATGACCTAGAGAATCATTACAATATCCCTACTAAAAGAACTTTCATATGCAAACATAAAGGGTTAGGTGATGTCACCAGAAACTACACCTCAAGAAAGTATAATATGATAGAAGTTAAATATAGTAACCCTACTATGTTGGGGTTAAACCCATAGGGAATAGGCTATAAATATCTCCTATACTTGTTGAAATAGCCGAGTAGTGCATAAAGGTAAAAGGAGGGGGGGGGGGGATTTGCTGTAATTAGTAAAAAGTGACAAGAACTAAATTCCTTTGTTTATAAACAATCTAAAATGAACACTAGGACTATGTTCCTCCTGGATTCTTATTCTGTAAGTTTTTCATGCTCAATTCGAGTATCTCAATGCTATGTATTCATAATCTGACAAGATAGGTATCACCAAATATCTTGTGAACTCATTGTTAAATTTATCCCTACACCGTGTGAGTCTCAGGATGTCTCCATACTAACTCTTGCCTTTGATCAAAATTTAACTATCACCTTGTGGGTCTCAAGTTATTAGACGAGTGTTGATAGCCTCGAATCACTATTGTAATCTTCTTTTTCCAATAAGAACTCCCTTTTGAGAATGATAGCAAATATAGGTGATCTATTAGCTTCTGTAGTAGCTAAGTAGGAGAAACATATGAATAAGATCAACATACATGCAACAACATTGATCTACCTAAATTTCACACTTCCCTTACTTCGTTAATCCACCAAAGTTCCCACAATCATATCTAAGGGAATTAGCCACTCATTATTGTAAGAAACTCCATAGAATTAAATAAAGAATACATATTATTAATCACACAATAATTTAATAAGAGAACTCAAAGTCTCGAATTGAATAATAAACCAAAAACTAAGAACAAGAGGATTTCAAGATCAAAAGTTAATATTGACATCATTATATGTTTTTAAAAGTATATTGTATATAACCAAAATACAATAATATCTCAAGGGTGTTTATAGTTTAACAAAGCAAAAAGGGAAACCTAACAAAAACAAAATAGAAAAATTAAGTCAGCAGTGGTTACACCTAAGGTAACGAGTCATGTAGACTAATGATGACTCATTAGCTACTATCGTTTCTCTTTTCTCAACTCAGTGGTAATGACTCATTATCAGACCTAATGAGTAATTGGCATGTAATTGTTGTCACTCAATGAAATTTTTGCTTTTAACATTTTTCTTTTGTTCTTAGAAAGACTCCTCGCCGTGAGTCATTGGTTGTCATAATGACTCATGGTCTTCATCCATTTCCACTGGGGCTTAAACTTGTCAGCCTCCAGGACTTTATTCACATATGCTTAGAACAACACACCCCATGACTTATTGTCACTCCTAATGAGTCGTAGCCAATCTTCAAGTTTACTTCTGAAATCAACATCACTCACTATTAATATCATGACTTTGGCTATGAGTCATATGGTATCATAACGACTCATGGTATAGTCAGTACTTTGAGTTTTATGTATATTTTTCATCCAATTTTGTTCCACTTCACTTCCAACCTAATTAACCTGCAACACATACAAAACACACATCATATCTTAAAAAAAGGTATAAGTATTTACATATTTTTATTATTCTAAGCATTGAAAGTGCCATGTAACTATGCCATATCAACAAACTCAACTTAGAATGTTTGCATATACTCAGGAAAGAAAAAAAAACTTAACAAACACGATGCCTAACTATGAAAAACTTAAGATACCTATGATAGTCAATTTCCAATTTAAGTTCAAGAACATCACCCCCTTCTACTTCAAACTTTTTAAGACAACAGTGTGTATCAATGTAGCACAATAATATGACCTAAATGAATCAAGATATGACATTATATTAGTAGCAAACAATCATGCATATGTACAAATTACACTATTCGAGAAAATAAGCAGCTAGAAATACAAGCTATGTACCTTCAAAATAACGAAGTCCGATCACTAAATATAATCGTTTATGTTAATACAGGGATGATCATGAGACACTTACACTCACAAAGAAAATCCAACGATATGCACAGAATACCATAGGCTTGCCCTTATTTTCTTTACCTCAGTTTTCATACAGTAGAGTTAGGATCACTATAGGACTTTACTCAGCTTTTAATGTAGGCATATGGATGGTATGGTACATTTGGGAATTTAGTGACTAAGCCTCCTTGACACTACAATTATGTTTAGGGGTCCTCTTCTCAACCATTTATTTTATTACACCCAAATTTCTCTTTTTTATTTCTTTTACAACTTATTCGGGTTGGATTCAATTTCCTTTACTTTTTCATTTTTTTCTTTTCATTTTCCCTTTTTTTCTCTTTTTTTTATCTACCATGCCCACCCTTAATTCCTTTTCTCTTACTTTACGCCCTTTTTCATACCCACTTTAAATTACACACTCCTATGATATCCACCCTCAACTTAGATGATTTTTTTGAGTTTAGGTGCATAATGACCAAGGAGGACCAGATCCAAAATATTTTTATTATAATACAAATAGGAAGGAGAAAGGTGAAAATAAGAAAAATAGTCTATTAGGCTCAATATCAGAATCAAAGGATACTTATTCATACTTGGAAGGTCATCTTTAGGTTAAACAGGGACTATATTCAAAAACATCCTATGATACTTTCCTAACCGACTAACCTACAACACTGATAAGACCAACCAAGAAAGTTCTGGATTAAGCATACAAAGAAAAGTAAGTAGTAACTCACACACCATACAACAGGGTTGCATCATAAACTACTACCTATATGGTTTATGCAAATGTTAGCTACGATAATCTTTTCCCTAATACTAAGGCCATAAAAAATACACAATGGTCACATATACATATACATCGCACAGTTCAAACAAAAATATTTTTTTCCAAAGGGGTATCATTTTTCTATAACATTTAATCAAAATAAAAACAAAATCACAAACTGCCTTTGGTACTTATTTTCTGCATAGTTAAGAAAAAATGCAACACAACACAAAACAAAATACAACAAAACACAATTATTAGTTAGAAATGCAAGTTCTACAATCAAACCGTGGCCGATGCGAAAAGAAGTGTGACAACAAAAATCCAGGATGTCTATGGTACACCCTACCCCAAACTTAAAGCTTATGAAATATAAACTAAAATAGGGAATGAGGACATATCTGGGCGCACTAGGAACAATTTTATGCAGTATTATAATGTGTGGCCTTAGAATAGGCCCCACTATTAACAGGTCTGGTCGGGATGCTCAAATAAATAGTAGTACCGATGGTGGTCAGTGTGCTCAATGGTGCCTCTGGCGGTGGAGCAGTTCTACTACTCAACTCTAGTATATCTGCAGCTATCACATCAATAAGTTAGGAGCTACCAGTTCTTACTGCTATCTCATGAACCCTTATCTAACTGTCCTTCTTTTCTTGAGCACTAGCTAACTTGGTAGTCTCTACCTCATATTTCTCTCATATTCTTCTCTTCCTAGATCTCTCACCTTTATCAATCCTAGCAGCAGTGTCCATCCTCCTAACTCCCCATATATCTGGTGCCTCATCTATGGGTACTTTCTTAACGATGGGCATAGTAGGTTAGGGTTTGACATAAATGTCATCTATGGGATCTAGGAGTATGACAAACTCCTCATGTATGCCTGCCAGATCAGGTCCTTAAATGTTTGATAATTTTTGGTTGATGCATATCTTAAACACCTGAAATTAGGTCATTATGCCTCTAGCCTCACTCTATATCTCTCTTTTGAACTAAGACTACACACCATCCTGTATATTCTTTACTTTTCGATCCACGGTTCTCAACCTTTTTAGAATATCAGTTAAGAAGGCATGTGGGACTAAATTATAGCCAACGAGAGTTGGCCCTGAAAGGAATGCTTCACAATAAGATGTGCGATCAAAGTTTCAGAAGTCCTGGCTACATCTGAGGCTTGAGGCTTAGACTGGGTAGTCTAAGTAGGGGTATCGAGAATATTGGTGCACCCCAAAGTATCAATATTATGCTCTCCAGCCTAGAATGCCTCTCGAAGTAAAGAGTCCCCTTTCTTTGCTACCTTAGAAATAGGTTTAGCAATATCTCATATCAAACCCAAAATTGTAGTCTTCCATAATTAGAAGAACTGATAAGGTCTTAGGATTTCTGGCACTCCCTAATCTAAACATAACTGCATTAATAGGAAAGTAAATGCTAAGTCTATGTCTATGCTTAACACTCGATTATCGTTCTCTTTAGAAAGAATCTTGGATACGTCAATCTCATTTCCCTTCATGGTTCCTACAACCAGGATGGCTCGGTCTGAACTCAATACATTATCGTTTTTTGTGGGACTCAACCTATGATGCACAAGAATCCACCATGCCTTTGTCATAAAATTTAGACTAGCTTTCATGATCTATGATGAAGGGACAAGCCCACCCACCCAAGGACCCTTTTTCTTCTCCATAGCAATAATCCTATCCATCCACCAGAAGTAAGAATGCTTGTCCTCTGAACCAATTTTTTTCTTCACTTTCTCTATTTAAGACATAAGGTAATTAATCTTAAAAGTATTGGCCAGTAACTGGAAATCCAATCCATTAATAAATCTTTAAATGGTCTTTATGGATATACTTACTCAAAAACCTTTGATCAAAACATCTATCCATGGGTTACCACCCTTTTATAATTGACCTTATAGATACAACCACTTTACCTTCATCTGATATCCCTTATAAAACTCCCGCACCAATACTAGGTAATACTATCCTGAAGCTTTGGTCATGCACTAAAAATGGTATAGTTTAAAATAGGCCTCAAAGTTAGGCATCTCAGGAATGCCTATAGTGTTTATCTTGGGATCTAAATATATCCCTCGCTTTGGCTTCCTAATGGAAGGGTGATGGCATTATCTTTATTGCAGTATTAAGCTTAGGCTCTAAATAAAACTCTTTCCTTAGCTTCTTGGTGGCAGGAGTGATGGCACTGTCTTTTTTATATAGTTCCAATAACCCCAGATAACCCCAACGATTAGTGGTGAGCACCAGGGCAGTCTCTACGTAGAATATCTCAACAAGTAAATGAGGTGGTGGTATCTCTACTTGGCTACAACTAATCACTCTCTTCCTCATTTTCTTTATTCTTCGAGCTCTCATTATTAGATTCTCTATTCTTAGACCCACTATCTTCTTCTTCATTCTCATCTTCCAAACCAGACTCATCTTCTGGCTCATTATTCTTTTTAGACAAGGACTATGAGTGTGGTGGTGATTGGCTAGGATTTTTCATCCTTGTCTTAGTGGGTGGTGATGTATCTTACCCTGGAGAATTCCCCCCCACTACCTTGTAATTTCTTTCTTAAATCCATCACCCCCTCTAATGGGTATTCTTTGACTGAGTCACTTGACTCTTCATTGTCAGTGACTTCATTTCTGAGCTAACGAGTAGTGGGCGGGATGGCTTCTTGGGAGTTTGGTTTTTGATGGAATTATTCTTGGGTTCCATTAGTATTTGCTTATGCACATACTTTAGTTAATCTTAGGAAAATAAATAAAAACAGGAAAAAATCACAAGTATGTAACAGTGGTTAGGTAACCTACAAGTTAAGGTATGACTCGTTGGGTGGAATGGCTATGTGACATCATTTACTTGTTAGGTAACCGGTAATCCTAACAAGTCATTGTGATAGAAAAAAACTAGTCACCAACACTCATTACAAAACCAATATGTTTTCCTTTTACCTGTCCCTTCCCAGTTAACACGAGTCCATCCCACAAGTCATTGGAAGGTGAGTCGTGGTGTGACCAAAAATAAGTTTCCCCTAGCATACATATTCCCAGTGTCTATGAGTCACGTAATGACTCATTAGGTGACACAATGACTCATTATGAGTCTCGTAGCCTCTTGTACATGGGTGCTTAGAGTGTTAATTATCTATTTCCTCAATCCCAATTCATCCCCATATGTTTTACTAAGTTCAACAACTCCTAATTTATCTCCTTGCATAATATTTAGCACAAGATTCATTTTACTCTCATTGTTATTCATACTCATTATGTTTCTAAAGAAAATGAGGTTTTTGACTTTATGAACATAACTATTAACAAGGAACCCATGCAATTTCTACCATATCTAGGTACCAACTATAAAGATAAACAAGGTAAAGAATAAAACTTACTTGATTTCTTATTTCTGATTCCTTCAAAATTTATGGATTTGTCATCCTAGTTCTTGAGAATTCAACTTTTGAAGATTTGGATATTTGATTATAATAATAAGGGATGAATTTGGAATGTAATTAAAGTGTAGTTGGTCAATTTTTGGAATGGAGGGAGTCTTGGACGTTTCGAATGGAATGGAGATCAATAGCTAGAATTAACTAGCCATTTAAATCATCCATTTTGGGTTGGGTTACCTTGTTAGGAGCGTGAGTTTGGGCCTGAACATGAGTCATTGTAATTAGTCATTGTCACTCAGAATGAATTATAGACTACCTCTATTATGACTGGAACCTTACCAGGGTCTCCAATAATAATGACACGAGGTAATGAGCCATTGTCAGTGATGATCACCCATTTTGAGAGTCGTTATGACTCTAAAGACTACTTATTTAAGAGTAACCTAGGCTTCTACTCCCTACGACTTTGGTAACCAATCATGGGTTGTTATAATGACTCGTTAGATGGGTCATAGAGACCTTGTACTAGAAAATTTTCTAGTCTTTTTCTGTAATCTTAAGCCTTGCACACTGAACACACAAGTTACCCTATAGTTTAATAAGTACAAAACATGGGTTTCCTCCCACATAGTTTTGATTTAACATCGTGACATGACATGACTAAGTTTGATACTCATATTTTACCAACCTGCCCATGGGTTTCCTCCCATGCAGCGCCTAATTTAACTTCGTGGCATGATGTAATTGCCTTGGTTACTTAGACTTCTCAAGTTCCATACTAACACATATTTTCACCTCATCAGGGTTTCCCATATAGTTCTTTACCTACTTCCTATTCATCTTGAATGGGGCTTCACTATTATGTTCCAACTTAATAGCACCAAGTGGGAATACCCAAACTCCATGGTGAATGATCCATACCACCTAGAATTCAACTTGCTAGGGAACAAGCAAAATCTTGACTTATACAACAAGACTAAATCCCCAGGCTCAATCATTATTTTCTCAATTTTATTGTCACGATACAACATCATCCTTTCTTTATATAGAGCAGAAATCTCCTAAGAATGGCCCTAGAATTCATCCAACTCATTCACCTTACCCAACCTTAACAAAGATCCATCATGCCACTCCAAATTGAGTTTTTCAATGCCTATAGTGCCTTATGCAAAAGTTTTACCAACAATTGACATGCCTATTGGTACACAAACTGATATAGAGAGGAACTCATAGGGATCTTAAAAGCTATTCGGTTGGCCCACAATGCATCGTCAAACTTCCTTGACTAGTGAGTCCTATTTCCATTCACAATCTTCACTGATATGGACTTGATCTTTCTATTGGAGACCTCAACTTCCCCATTTATCTGAGGATGGTAAAGGATTTCCCCCTTCTACTTTGCACCATATTTCACAAACAGGGATTTGAAATGACGATTGCAAAAATGAGACCGACCATTGCTAATAACATCACTTAGAGTACCAAATAAAGAAAATATGTCCTTTTTCAAAAATGCAATGACACTTTGACCGTCATTCTTGGGAAGAAAAATCACCTCCACTCACTTCAAAACATAGTTGACTGCTATTATAATCTATATCATACCATAAGAGCTCATGAATGAACCCATAAAATGAATTCTCCATACTTAAAACAACTCCAACTCTAAGATAGGTGTCTTAGGAAGTTCATGCATCCATGAAATATTGACTTAACGCTGAAACTAGTCATATGTTTGAGCATAGTCACGAGTATTCTTGAAGATAATTGTCTAATAATACACATATTGCAGAATATTATAGATTGTGTGGGTTCCGCATGATGACCCCTAACTAGATAGGAATGAAAAGCCTCAAGAATGCTTATCATTTCTACCTTAGGACTACACCAACGAATTAGACCATATGCATAAACACAAAAGAGATAAGGCTCATCCTAAAAAAATTTTCCCACCTCATGCATAATTCGCTTTCTCTATTGGAATGAAAAACCATCTATAACAAGATCACTTGCCAAAAAATTAGTAAAATCAGTAAAATAGGGAATTAAGTCTTGAGATGCTTCCAAGACTCACTCATCTAAAAAATTATCATCTTTGTCAAACTTATCCCATAATATTTGCATTGCCTCTTCATAAAGGTGAGATATGGGATTAGTAACCTGGTTTTCAGAGCCCTTACAATCTTTTACTTTAAAGTCAAATTCTTATAGCAAGAGAACCCAACATATCAACCACAGTTTAGCATCCTTCTTCAAAATTAGATATCTCAAAGCTTCATGATCTGTGTTAACTATGACTTTGGTCCCAATCAAATAAGGCCAGATCTTCTCTATGGCAAAAACCACTGCAAGCAACTTCTGCTCAATAACTGTATAATTCATCTGTGTAGGGATTAATGTATTGCAAGAATAATAGATTAGGTGAAGGATTTTATCATGTCTTTGACCCAGGACAGCACCTAAGGCCACTCCACTAGCATCACACATATCCTCAAATGATAAAGACCAATCAAGGGACACAATAATAAGAGCAGAGATTAAATACTCCTTTAGGAACTCAAAGTCCTTATGATATGCTTCATCACATACAAATTTTACCTGCTTCTTTAAAAGCTTTCATATAGGATTAGAATTTTAGATAACTGCTCAATAAATCTACTATAAAAGTCAGCATAACCCAAAAAGCATCGGATACCTTTTATTGTGATTGGAGAATTGAATTTTTCAATCACCAAAATATTTGTTATATCCACCTCAATTCCTCATTTTTAGATTTTCTTACCAAGGGCAATACCTTCATTCACCATAAAATTGAACTTCTCCTAATTTAGCACCAAATTACACTTCTTACATCTTAGGAGTGCGTTAGCTTAATAGGCCAAACAATCATCAAGGGATTCCCCAACAACTGCAAAGTCATCAATGAATACCTATAGTGTCTTCCACTATGTTAGAAAATATAAATATCATGCATTTGTAACACCCCAAATCTAGTACCCAGAATGCTACATGGTGTTCACGACCCCGAAGAATCATAAGATAACCCTTGACTAATATCTGTAATTGGGCACTACATAATATACTATATAATTGTGGGAAAAGGCTAAAAGGCCATAAGGTTCAAATATCTAATAAAACGTAACATCTAGAAATGTGATATATCAATACAAAGAAAAACTAAAATTATTGTTAGAACATGCTACAGTCTCGAAGACTCTAAACTATCTAAAATCTGTGAAGTTGATGGGACATGTCCCCAACTAACTCCAGACTACTAAAATAATAAAGTGATAAAAATAATTATGTTATCCATGAATAATGAGGACTCACTGTTTGTCTGGCTGCTGAACGTCTGATCTACTAGGGATGCTTTGGATCTTATACATCTGAACCTATGGTATAAAACACCTTAGTGCAAATGCGTCAGTATGCTTGAATTTACTGGTATGCAAGTGAGGTAGGTTGAATGTAAGGGGTTTATATGCATGAACAATACTAACTAACTAAATAACATGAGTAAGAGAATGCATGCATGAATACGTGAATTGTGATTGAGATCATGGCATCACTAAATCTGAAAACTGATAACATAAGTTTTGTATAACTAATATACTATTATCTGAATGACTGTGTCTGACAGTTTTATTTCTGATAGAACTAGCTGAGTTCTGTACTGAAGTAGGTGACTGTATCTAATGGTCCTAAATTCTATAGAACTATCTGAGTTTTATTATTGAAACTGAGACTGTAACTTAGAAAGTAGTCATCTAACCGACATGCCCCAAATAAGATATTATAGCTGAGTTGGGGTCTAATTTGTAACCCCAATTAGAAGGGTGTCAATACCGCGCCACTAGTAAGGAAAAGCAGTAGGTGACCCTCATCTAGCAGTATCCCCAAATGAACATGGTGGAACCCTTATTTGACAGTGTTAATCCATCTCATCAACCCTCTTCTATCAGTGTTGATGTCTCAAGCTTTGCTTGAGATATAGTTTGGGAATGCAAGTATTACTTCTAAGGATCAGACCCTCAACTGTCTGTATGTGCCCTCATCCTTAGATTCACTAGGTGCTAATACCTACTCCCATCTGAATAGACACTAAAACATGATTAACTGAACTGAACTAGACTGGGCTTAGTGAGTTCCATTGACTGATGGAATACTACTAAGATTACTGAGTTTTCGAGATTTCTGAGATTACTGAGTTTTCCTGAGTCATATGACTGACTGAGTTCTATGAATCATGGCTTGACTAAGAGTATCTGGAAAACATGATACTGGTTCTAGGCACATAGCTAAATTGTTGGGTACAAGTACCCCCAGGACCCGATAGCATGAAACTTACAAGACATAACACTTCTTGACACATGACCATAGTCCATAATTCATAGTACAATCATTGGGGATTTTCATGAAGTATTCGTATGCCATAAGATTACACATGGATAGGAATGCATGTAAATATATCATAATTTCAGAAGCCTAATCTTATAAGCATTACGTAAATCCATTACAAAGCATAGCAATAATGTGGGAGTCATATAAAACATAAGAGAGAAACATGGATTCATCAATTTTGGTCACAAATGAGTCATAAGGCATAATTCCTATTCTCTTAGGCATTTTATCAAACACCTTTCATGCATATCTTTAGGCTTAGGCATATATATTGGAATAATACTTTATGGCAATATTTTGCAGTTCCAATGCAAGAATTTCAACAATATACTAACATATTTTCATGATAGTCATTAAAGAATTCAACTTGAAAATCAAACATCAACATAAACATGGATACAATTCAATTCATACCATGGAATCCAATATTTATATTTCAAATAGGGTTTCTTGAGCTTCATGGGTGAAAGGAACCCATGAATCAACACTTGACATACCTGGGTGGATAATTTCATGAAGATTGGTGGAGAAAAGCTTGAATTCTTGACTTGGGATTAAACAGCTAGGGTTTCTTGTTCTTGGTGCTTGATCTATGAGAGAAACCCAAATTTGGTGTTATGGATGAATAATGAACTTATAAGCTCTGGTCTAGTATAATTATGGGTCAAAATGGGTGTATAAAAACCTAAATACCCTTTTAAAAATAGCTTAAAATTGCTGATTGGAAGTGGCAACGGTTTGGGTGATGGTCCATCGCTGGCTCGATGGACCGTCGATTTATCCCATCGTACTTGGCCAGGACCTAAACTTTATGCCTCGTCTATGATGGTTTGGGAGATGGTCCATCGCTAGCTCGACGGTCCGTCAGTCCTGACCATCGTACTTGGTTAGAAGAAAGGTTTACTACCTTAGTCACGATGGCTTAGGTGATGGTCCGTTACTAGCTCGACGATCCATCGGACTGATAGTTCTCTATAAAAATTCCCTAACTTTTTACTTTGATACTGGATTTGGATGAAATTTGTATCATTGGAAAGTTAATTCAATTTTCCACATAGTTGAAATTGGGGAAATTCTATATAATTTAAGTATCAATCATTTAGGAGGTTGGAGAAATATGTAATTAGTTTTTATTGAAATATAGAAGAAGGGTGTGGTGGTACACCACTTAATGAATAGTTGTATATGTCTATTGCTTATTCTATTTCATGTATTCTTTGGATGGTGTAATGAAACGAAAGTTGTGTCAAGGAATCTTATAAGAATATGTATGGTATGTAGATGTAATTGAAGAAGAAAAGGGTTATAATAACACCCTTGATTGATAAATTAAGGTCTTACTGCCCGACCACTATTTTGGTGTAGTTAAATAGCCCAAATTCTTTGGTTGGTTACTAATTTTAGTTTACCAAGTATTTTATTATAGATAAGTAATCCAAAATACAGGAAATCATGTTGGGTTAGTATTAGCGTTTTACGACCAGATATGTAAGGCATACTCTATTTTGCACTCTTTGGCCTAAAATCGAACATTATTCCATCAAGTAAGATTCCAATGTCATCCTCTAACAAGTGATACATAATAGTAGAGTATTATATCCCATATATCCAATGACCTTGTTCCCACTCTATAACATGTATAAACACCTCAATACATGCTTATTAGTAAAACTGCACGTCTATTTTCATTAGAAAATTTCAAGAGTTTTTTGTTTACTCAAATAAGATACATGTGTTATTTTTAGCTTCTAAACACTTTATTTGTGTGCACATATCTCCCTACCTTATTGTTGTTGCATTAATTTCCCATTTACATGTCTCTTATTGGTAGATTATTGTTATAAGGTACCATAATGTTATGACCACAAAAGTAACAATCTCAAGTGCAAAATAAACTTAGTAACAAAAATTTGTATAAATTGGGTGGCAACTCTAGGGTATAATCCTAGCATGGGCTGATCCCAATACTTTACATGTGGGGGGTAGCTCAGGGGTGTAAGCCTAGCATGGGTTGATCCCAATGTTTATTTATAGGTAGTAGCTTAGGGTCATAAGCGTAGCATGAGCCACTCTCGATTTGTCTTTTTACCACTTATCCGTTGGTCATTTGTATCATGTGACTTAAAAATATTATGAAGTAAGAAAGGTAAAATGATAAAAGCAATGTAATGTACCTGACCCTATAAGTATATATAAAGGTGGTCTACTAGCACGATTTGAACACTTATATCTAATTTTTGTTGAGCTCCTATATCATGTGTGGTTAATTTTAGCCTTACATATTTAGTACATACTTTCGTACTGATGCCCCTTAAGGAGGACCTGTATTTCATGCTGCTGGCTCATGTGCTTCAGCAAATACACCTTTTTAGTAGGAGCCTAGGATTTCCATCGGCTATTAGTGAGCTCCAAATTGATTTGGGGCTTTTCGAGTCTGTGTTATATATTTTGGTATTATATAGTAATCAAGAGTAAGGAGGGGGTTTGTACCGACCTTAACTAGATGTCCATGTATCTTTCAGAGGTTTTGTATGCCAATGTAAAGTTAAGCTTGATAGTTTATTATCTTTTAGATGTTATGTCCGTAACGGCCATGTCTGGTATATATATAGTTTTCGGTATGTCATTTATTTATCAACATTTCATTATATCCATTTATGGTAAAACCTTTAGTTATTATAGTTACATGCATGAGATGTACAAGGTCATGGATTGGTTCTCTCAGGCCTTCACGATTATGGGTGGCTGTCGCCCTAATAGGATTTGAGGCATGACAAAAGTGGTATCAGAGCAAGTCATCCTAGGATACAAAGTCGTCTCTATGTAGAGTCTTTCTTATGGGTATGTTGTGCACCACATCTATAAACAGGAGGCTATGGGACATTTAGGGGTTGTCTCTTTTTCTTCTTATCTTAGATCATGCAATAGAGCTAATGTTGTAGGTGAAGTCATATTTAAACATTGAATCTATTTTTTTCTGTTATTATAGTAAAGATGTTGATTAAAAGGAGTAAGAATATAGGTAAGAGAATCTATGTGGCTTCCGGAGAAGGGACCAGTAAGTCACAACCAAGGCAAGTTAATCAATGTGAGGATCAAGCTGAGTTTATATTACAAACTTCTTCTACTCCTTCATCTTCAGAAGAGCTAAGAAGGAGAAAAACTACATCCTTAGAACCACTTATTAATGCTACTGAGAAAGATCTAAGGAATGTGGTGTAATGTTTTGCTCGTATAGTTGTTGGACAAGGTCAAGGACAAAGTATTCCAACCACAGTTCTAGTGGTGTAGATAAGGTAGCTAGCCTACGGATACAAGATTTCCTTATGCTAGATCCTTCCATATTCATCATATCAGATATTAATTCAGACCCAAAAGACTTTATTAATCAACTTTAGGTGTCATACATGTATCGAGTAAAGAGATAGTTGAGCGGCATCATATAGATTCAAAGGGGAGGCTATATTTTGGTATGAAGACTAGAATTGATCTAGGGGTATTGATGCACCTTCAGAAACTTCGAAAGAGGTCA
This sequence comes from Capsicum baccatum var. pendulum, assembly GCA_030864225.1. Taxonomy (NCBI): domain Eukaryota; kingdom Viridiplantae; phylum Streptophyta; class Magnoliopsida; order Solanales; family Solanaceae; genus Capsicum; species Capsicum baccatum. Next base: position 172,540,978 of record CM061560.1, read on the forward strand.
AAGGTGATTTTCTTGATCAATAAATTTTGTTTGAGATCTGAGAGGCTCATACAGATTAGTTTCTAAATCTTTGCCCAGGAAATATGAGCATGAGGGAGTACAACCTTTGGTTTAACTCTTTATCTAGTTATTCTCCTAATATAGTAGTTACTATGTATGATAGAGTTCATCCATATATGGATAGATTGGATCCATATCTTGTTAGATATTGTACTATTTTGTCTTTGAACAAAGACATGGACATAGCAAGGATACAAACTTTTGCACAAAAAAAAAAGGATCAGAGGCAAAGAAGAAGAACACAAGAATTGGAAAGAGGGTATTACAAGAAGGCCAGATCTATGAGGCAGTTTATGGCATCCCAAGGAGATTTTAGCCCTTATTTTTCTAATATACCACCTAAGCCATTATCTTCTTATTCTGTAGCTAGTGCTCCAACATAGTTTCAAGGGTCTAAAGGCAACCAGTTCGGGCAAAGAAGTGAGAGTCAGAGTTCACAAAAAATGGGGTATCAAGAGTAAAGGAGTATGATCTAATTAAGAACTCCCCTGTAGCCATATAAATAATGTGGAAAGCTTTATTTAGGTGCATGTCATTTTTGGACAAATGCTTGCTTTTGGTATGGTACGTCAGGGCATATAATAAGAGGATGCCTACGAAGGGTCATAAGTGGTATGAAATGACCTACTGGTTCATCCATGGAATCATCATTAACGATACCTTATATAGGTATGGGTGTACAGCCTATGGGTCGTGGTAGAGGTACGAAAGGATCAACTAGCTTTAGTGGAGTTTAGAAACGTGCATATTCTTTAGCAGATGGACAAAAAGTTAGAGGATTCTCTGGATGTGGTTATAGGTACATTGTCCATCTTTTCACATGATGTATATTCATTGATTGATCTAGGTTATACATTATCATATGTCACTCCATTGGTTGCTAAAAAGGTCAAAAGACCACCAGAATTGTAAGTTAAGCCATTTGAATTGTCTACACCGGTTGGTGAATCTATTATAGCTAGGAGAGTGTACCAAAATTGTATAATAACTATTTGTGGTCATGATAAAATGGATGACCTTTTTGACTTAGAAATGGTAGATTTTGATGTTATAATGGGTATGGATTGGTTGGCTTCTTCTTATGCCACAGTAGATTGCCAAACTAAGAGGGTGTATTTCTATTTTCCTATAGAGGTAGTATTTGAATGAAGGGGTAGTATTGGTGTTCCAAGAGGTAAATTTATTTGTTATTTTAAGGTAAAAAATATGATTTATGAAGGTCACATATATCATCTAGTAAAAGTAAAAGATACAGATGTGGAGCCATCAACTCTTCAAACTATTCCAGTGGTAAATGAATTTCCTTATGTATTTCCTAAAGATCTTCTAGGTTTTCCTCCAGAACAAGAAGTGGAGTTTGATATTAATTTGACTCTAGGTACTCAACCAATCTCAATTCCTTCTAATAGAATGGCCTCGACAAAATTATGAGAGTTAAAAGAGAAATTGAAAGACTTTCTAGACAAAGGATTCGTAAGGCCTATTATGTCCCCCTGGGGTGCACCAGTGTTATTTGTGTCGAAGAAATATGGTTCATTACGAATGTGTATTGACTATTGATAACTGAATAAGGTGACTATTAACAACAACTATACCCTTCTGAAAATTGATGATTTATTCGACTAGTTGCAAGGCGCCAAGTGTTTTACAAAGATTTATTTGAGGTTAGGTTACCACCAAGTGAGGGTCAAAGAGAAGGACATACCCGAGATAGCCTTTCGAACACGGTATGGTCATTACGAGTTTCTAGTCATGTTCTCTGGTCTAACTAATGCACCTACAACTTTTATGGATTTGGTTAATAGGGTGTTCAAGTCATTCTTAGATATGTTTATAATAGTTTTTATTGATGATATTCTGGTTCATTCGAGTTCAAAGGAGGACCATGTCATTCACTTACGATAGGTTCTAAGAAAAATATGGAGTTTTACAATATCTCCCCCTTGGGAATATTTGTCCTCAAATAAAGCTAATTAAATTGAAGGTACTTAGGAACTGAGGCTATATGCTTGCATGCACAATTGAAACAAACTGAATGACTTAATCTAAAACATAATGAGAAACTGAACTAATTTACGAGTGCATGAATCTGCATGAAGATAACTATATAGCTGAATCTGAGACAAGAAAAGAATTGACTTAAGGAGGACTGTTACCTTTACATGAATCTGAGTTCATGCAGTAAAGGTGAGAATACTTGGTACGCATGTCTTATTCTATTTTCCAAGTAGCACCCTCAATGAATTGGTTTTTCCACAAAACTTTAACAAAGGGAACTTATTTGTTCCTTAGTTTACGGATCTGATTATCAAGAATCTCTACTGGAAATTCTTTGTATGAAAAGGCTATTATGAATATCTGTGCTTTCTTGAGGGAATATAACAGCTGAACTGTCCATGCACTTCTTCAATAAGGACACATGGAACACTGGTCGAACTGATGACAAGTCTACAAGTAGCTCAAGATCATACGCTACCTTCCCCACATGACTCAAAATCCTATAGGGTCCTACATACCGGGGACTGAGCTTTCCTTTTTTGCCAAATATCATTACCCCGTTCATGGGTGAATCTTTTAAATACCCAAGATCATCTACTTCAAACTCATGATCTCTCCTTCTTACGTCTACATAATATTTTTGATGGCACTGAGCTACTTTTAATCTCTCTCGAATCAATTGAACTTTATCCATGGCTTGAAACATCATATATGGCCCAATTAAAGTGGCCTCACCCAATTCGAACCAACCGACTAGTGATCTACATCTATGCCGTCAAAGAGCCTCAAATGGGGCCATCTGAATACTAGAATGGTAAATGTTATTATAGGCAAATTCAATCAATGGAAAGAGGTCATCCCAACTGCCTTTGAAATCGAGAACAAATGAAGTCAACATATCCTCTAAGGTCTGAATGGTCTTCTCTGCCCGACCATCTGTCTACGAATAAAAAGATGAACTGAAATAAACTTGGGTACCAAGACCTTTCTAAAAGTCTTTCCAAGACTAAGAGATAAACTGAGTACCCCTATCATAGATGATGGAAAAGGTAGCTCCACGAAATCTAACTAACTCTCTTAGATACAGCTTACAACAATATTCAGCTCTGTTGGATGTGTAAAATGGCAAAAGATGGGTTGATTTGATCAATCTATCTATAATAACCAAAATTAAATCATGTTGATGATGCGAATGGGGTAATCCAGCACAAATTCCATATTCACGTCTTCCCACTTCCAAGTAGGAATAACAAAGTCCAACAATTCACCACCACATCTTTGGTGCTCTACCTTTATAATGCCCCGAGATCCCATCTCGGGACGTCACACGATGCTTATGACCCCGAAGGACCACAAACTAACCCTTTACTGATATCTATACCTATGCATTGCATAATATCTAGAATAAATACGAAAACTAATCATAAGGTTCAACACATCAATACATACTCAAAACTGAAAACTTAATACTAATACATCTATCTGAAAAGCGTCTAAACTATATGAGCTATGGAATTGATGGGACATGTCCCCAACTAACTCTATCTACTGAAAATATGATCGAAGTCTGATGCAATAATAGTAAACTAAGATTCATCCTTGAAAGAAGAGGACTCACTGCTATGACTACTACTGCTGATTGGGACATAACTGCTGAGGAAACTCTGGGTCCTGTGCCCTTGAACATACGGTGCCAAATAAAACACCATAGCGCAAATGTATCAGTACAGGGATGTACTGAGTATGTAGATGGGGTAAGGCTAAATGCAAAGGCTCATGCATGAACAATATATAAACTAAATGATCATGAAAATGTTATATGAGAACATATACATGAATGCACAGACCATAGTCACAACCATCATAACTCTAAAGACTGAAACTTGGGTACTTCCTTACTGCAGACTGAACTCACTACTGATACTAAGATACTGATTTATCTGATACTAATTACTGAGAAACTAGATGTACTTACATCAATGACTGAATTTTTAGCTTTACTACTTTTGACTGACAGGATTAAAGATCAACCTCTCCAATGAATGCTTTCAGAAACTATTATCAATGATAAGAAATATGAATATATCTGAATCTGACAACAAGGATCCTCAATAAAATCTGAGACTGTGAATGAAGCCTGTCTGGTGGTATATCTCTAAATAGGATATCAAATAACTATATATGAGACCAATCCTATCTGATGGGATGGTCCATAAATCAATGGAACTATCTGTGTTCCTCATAATGATAAATGACTGTATCTGATAGTCCTAGTTTCTGAAGAATGATACTAAAACTGAAACTATAACTGAAATTGTGGGAAGTAGTTACTTAACTGACATGCCCCAACCTACCACAGGTGGGTTCCAACTGTAACCCCAGTTGGAAGGGTGTCAATACCGTTCCATGGGTAAATACCTCTCTCTGGTCAATCCTCTCTGATAGATGACCCTTACCAGACAGTCGACCTAAGGCAATATGATAGTCAAATACTCTCTCTGTAGAGATGACAACCTTCTCCTAATGGTGACTCCTGCATCCTGCGTTATCTACTCAGTTCTGGAGGTCAGGGATTTCTACTAAAGACTCCGGTCTCTCTTACTGATGGGAGGAGCTGCTATCCCTTCCCTCGATTAGTGCTAGTTTCTAATTCCAACTGAAAGACTGACTAAATTCTTGACTGAACACAACTGAACTGAATCTAATATTGATCATGTTTATCAAAAGATCTAACTTAGCTACGCTGACAACACTTGGTTCTATATCTGATAGAATACTATTAGATCATGGTATCTGACTGACGATACAGAGCTTGAATAGATTATTCGGTCACTTCTGATATTATAATTGAACACTTGCATACTATTAGATCTGAGCTTATTACAGGACTGAGGCTAGAACACTAAAGATACGGAGAATACAAAGATAACTAAAATTATTGAGCTTTCTTAAGTTCTACAATTGTCTGAGGATGCAGAGTTCTATAGTTCACTGAGTTCTGAGAATTATGACTTGATTAGAATCATCGTTAAACTGACACGGGCTCTTGACAGTAGCTAAATTTTCGGGTATAAATACCCCCAGGACTCGATAACATAAAATAAAGTATAATCATTCCTCCCTCATCACAACAATTTATTCATCATCACTGTCATTTATTCATCATCATTATCATTAAAGTATCTCTTCAAGTGTTTTGGAAACATAACATACCTTTACCTTTGCAATCATTAATGGATCGTGTCAAGCATTTAGGAAATATCGACATATACTAGTGTAGAGAAACATGCTACGAGATTATACTTCCTTCAGCAAGGTCTTACCTCAAGTACTTCACACCTAAATCAGTCTTGACATGTATTTGGACATCACATGATTTGGGGAAAACTTCATACTATTAGGTCTCCACTTACTTGCTAACCACTTAGCAAGTATTAAAAGCTTAGCATATATCATAGAGCACATAATTGGGGAATTTACTACCATCACATCTCCACCTTTTCACTAAGGTCCTTCAAAAAACACTCGACATGAATGTGTTCATACTTATTTGAGGATTTCCCGCTATCATGGAATAATTCATCCACTTAGGCATTTTATCAAACACTAGCCATGCATAAACTGACTCACAATTTGGGGTTTCATCTCCAACATACTACAATGGCCCTTATGCTTCACCTAAGCTCTTTATCAAATCTACGGGGGACATACTTCTCTATTCAACTATTTCTACAACCAAATGACATGAACACATCACATAAATTCCATATACTAGGGTCCAAGCTCATAAATCTTGTACAAAAACGTGAATCAAAACTCAACAACACATGGAACATCAATCTCAACTCATACAAATAATGGAATCTCATATACATAAAAATGTTGAAGTTTTAAAATGGGTTCTTGAGCTTCAAGGATGAGAAGGACCCAAGAATCAACAACTATATACCTTGGGGAAACTCTTTTCTTGAAAGCCTTCAGAAGATTTCTTGATTTCTCTATATCTTTCTTGATTTTTGTTGAAGAAGAAGGAGAGGATTTGATTTTGGAAACCCTTGTTTTTTTTGTGGAAGAAGAAAAAAAATAAGGCTGAGATCCCTTGGTCGGTATTTATAGAGGCTAGGGGGAAGGGGAAAAAGACCAAAAAGCCCTTGGAAATAAGCTGGAAATTCCCCAATTTTACATGCTGGTGCGACGCGCCATAATTGTGCCAGTTCACTGGAATTTGGATAATTAGGAAACTGCATAACTGCGCGATGTAATGGAAAATGTGTTGCCATCTTGATTGTGAACTAGAACTATATTATGACGCGGTGGAATCATGGAGTTTTACTGGAATTTGACAATTACCATTTTGGCTGGCTCCTCGACGTGCTAAGGTGCCAGGTGGCACACTGTCTAACTAAAATGTCTTAACTCTTCACCCGAGTATCCGATTTGGGAAAATTTGGTATTGATGGAAAGAATATTCAATGCTCTACATGACAAAAAGTAGAAATTTGTGAAATTCCACACGATTCAAAGAATTTCAGGCTTGAAAGATATTTCTAAAACTTTTAAACTTGAATTTCTGTTTTACTAAATAAGCTCTAAGTCTCAAACTGGAAGAGAACTTTGCGGGGTATTACAACCTTAAGTAATTGACAAGTGGCACACTTGATGACAAATTTTGCTACATCTTTGTTCATACCACTCTACCAATAGACACCACAAAAGATAGTGCATCTTGGTGGCTCGTGGATGAATGGAGTAACGCGCACCATGCACTTCTTCCATAATCCGCTGACTAAAATCATCAACACGACCTTTTGTTCTTAAACTGAACCTTTTAGTTTAACTAGACTAGAATCCTTATCCTTCTTTTCTTTCACTTTAGAAGCTAGAGAAGATTGTTAACGACTCTGAACCCAAACATTTCCTTCAGTTGAGTCAACTGACCTCACACCCAATCTAGCTAACCGGTGAACTTCCCAAACTGACTCTCTTTTATCATTTTCCATATCACCAACACTGCCTATAGGCAATCTACTAAGTGCGTCTGCGAGTACATTCGCCTTACCCGGAGGTTACAACACACTCAAATCTTAATCCTTCAACAATTCTAACCACCTTCTTTTATGAAGATTCAACTTCCTCTGAGTAAATACATACTGCAAAATTTTGTGATCCATGAACTCATCAACATTCACCCCATAAAGATAGTGCCTCAAGATCTTGAATTCAAACACCATAGCAGCAAACTCAAGGTCATAAGTAGGGTAGTTCTTTTCGTGAGGCTTAAGATATCTAGAGCAATAGGCTATAACCTTTCCTCTCTGCATTAAAACATAACCTATACCAATTTTAGAGGCATCACAATAGACAATGAACCCATCTATACCATTAGGTAGCACTAAAACTAGGGCTGGAATGAGTCAAATCTTCAACTCCTAAAAAATCATCTCACAGAAATATGACCACTGAAACTTAATTTTATTATGAGTTAATCTAGACATAGGGGATGAAATAGAAGAAAAACCTTCAACTAAACATCTAAAATAGCCAACTAAACCCAAAAAAATTAGATATTTGATGGACAAATGGGTCTAGGACATTTTCTTATTGGTTTTTTCTTTTGGGGAGCAACTCTAATGCCATCACTGGAAATAATATGACTAAGGAAAGATACTGATCTTAGAAAAGATTCATATTTTCATGATTTGGTGAAAACCTAGTGATCCGTAAGAGTTTGCAACATAATTATAAGGTGGTCTACATAATCATCCTAACTATAGGAATAGACAAGAATATCATCGATAAAGACTATGACAAACATGTCCAAATACTATTTGAAAACTCTGTTCATCTAGTCTATGAAGGATGCTGGGGCATTGGCAAGACCAAATGACATGACTAGAAACTCAAAATGACCAAAACGAGTTCTGAAAGTTCTTTTTGGTATATCACATTCCATTACTCTAAGCTGATGATAGCCGGATCTAAGGTCTATCTTAGAGAAGTAACTTGTACCTTGGAAAGGTTCGAATAAGTCATCAATCCTAGGAAGAGGATATTTATTTTGATTGCGAATTTATTCAGCTGATGATAGTCAAAGTACATTCCCAAAGAACCATCTTTCTTTTGAATGAATAGGACGGGAGCACCCCATGGAGAGACACTGGGCCTTATGAAAACTTTATCTAAATGATCTTTAAGCTACTCTTTGAACTTATTAAGCTCAGTTTGAGCCATATGATATGGATGAATAAAGATGGGCCGAGTATCTCAAAGAAGGTCAATGCCTAATTCTATTTCCCTATTGGGAGGTATCCCGGGTAAGTCTTCGGAAAAAATATTTGGAAACTCATTGACTACAGGAACATATTAAATTGTTGGATTCTCATACGTAGTGTCTTTAACTCACACTAGATGATATATACGCCCTTTTGAGATCAACTTTCTTGCTTTAATATAGGATATGAAATGACTCTTGGGAGATACTAAATTACCTTCCCACTAAAAGACTGGCTCATATGGAAAGTAAAACTTCACCACTCAAGTGCGCCAATATATGGATACATAATAGGAGTGGAGCTAAAACATACAATTAATAAGGTCAAAGTCGACCATGTCTAGTTCTACTAAATCTTCTAACATAATTTTAAGAAGGATAGTGATAGAATACTTTTTATAGATCTATTTAGAAAAAACTGACTTACCCACTAGGGTAGAAACTAAGAAGGGCTCAGGGATCTTTGTAGGACCTATTTAAAAGTTTACTTCAACTAGTGGGGTCACATAAGAGAAATTCAACCCAGGGTCTAACAACATATAAACATCAAAATAAAAGATACGAAGCATACTAATAACAACATCTGGTGAACTCTTCGGCTCTTGATGGGATGGTAAAACATAAAACTGATTGTGGTTCTGACCACCACCAAAATTGGATGATGCACCCTGAGGAGGGACTATGTGATATAAAGGAGTTCGTGTGCTAGTAGCCTGATCCTGGGGACCAGCATCCTTGCTTCCCTATTTATCATGAAGACACTCTTTGATTCCATGTCCCAACTTACAACAACCATAACAACCTTTGTGTCCCAAAAAGCACTCACCAAGATGATTCTTACCACACTAAGCACATAGAGGATAACAGGCTTTTCCACTTACACTATTCTGAGATTTGGACATAAATGTCTTACCCTACTGATCTATTCTAGCTCTGGGGATAGGAGAAATAAATGAACATGGCACTGGCCTAGATGAACAATTCTTAAACAGTGAATAATTTTCCCCTCCAAATATAGTCTGACCATTCTCGAATTGCCTAATTCTAGCCTTCTTATTTTTTCTCTCTCTTCTTTAACTTTTCTACCTCAATCTGTTGAGCATGAATAATCAACCTAGCAAGATTCATGTCCCTAATAAGCATGGAAGTCCTATAGTCCTTGACTGCAAAACTAGATATCCAGTACATACTTACTTATACCTACCCTAGGGTCAGCCATCATATCAGTGGCATACTTAGGTAACTGGTTGAACTTAAGGCAGTACTTTTTCACTCTCATGGACCCTTGCCTCAGGTTCGTAAATTCCTCTCCCTTAACTTTTCTTATTTTATATGGAAAGAACTTGTGAAGAAATATATCCTGAAACACCTGCTAGCACATAAGAGTTGCATTCTCATCCTTACCATTCTTCCATATAATTACCTAATCATACCCCACATCCTTCAGCATATAGGATGCACACTCTACACTCTCTTCCTTAGTAACATGCATAATCTGGGTGATCTTTTTTGTCTCCTCGACATAAAGTTATAGGTCCTCACCTATTTTTGACCTAAAGACCTCAGGCAGATTCATTTTTATAAAGTCTTAAATTCTGGCTACTGCTAAATCCCCATTTTGCTGTAGTGGAATTGTAACCTGATGGTTGATTTGAATATTAGCAGTCACTGCTTGGGCTATAGACTGAAAGGCAGTCCAAAATTCAGCATAGGATACATTTTAATTTAAAGGGTCAGCAGGCTGGGGTGGCTGGTTATTATTTCTGCGGGCGTTAGCTCGACGAAGAGGCATATTTAACTATAACATAAGAGCATGATTTAAAAGCAGATAGATATACTGTAAGAATGATAGATCTTTTAAGAAAGAGATGTTTTCCTAAAACGTTCTATACCATCTTTGTCATTAATGTGGCGCGCTTTTCACCCATGATCAAGACTATATGTAATGCTATATGTATTACTCCCTAGGACTTTTATAATCTCAGGCTCTGATACAAAGTTTATAACACCCCAAAAATGAGTTTCGAGACATCACACGATGCTCAAGACTATGAGTAGCCTCGAGCCAACCCAATAATGCGTCTACTAAATCTGAAGCTCATAATAAAAAAATATAGACATTTATTTAAAGCTAAAATAAAGAATTTCATATAAGATAAGCTAATACTATATGAATATAATATTGAAAAATACTAAACTACAGAGTTTGATCAATCAATATTGGAAATCTACATCATATCTAGAAGTCTTACACACCTCTACTACTAATAACTAGAGCGTCACTGGGACAAACCCCTAACTGACTTGAACTATCTGAAAATACTGAATCATATATACTAAGAAGCTGAAAAACTGAACGATTAGGTCCCTGAACTATGAGGAGTCACCAACTGTTGGGATGTAGAAAAAGATGCTTAAAATAACTCACATAGCTAAAACTAAGCACTTGAACCTATATTATCAGACAATGTAACACATAGACGTATATGTGGATCAATACATCTGGATTGTACTAAGTATATGGGGGTGAATGCATAAGTAAAACAATATGTAAATATTATTGTAAATTTCTAAAAGAATGCATGTTAAGTGTAGATGACTCACAATAGCTTGAATAACTGAAAATTGAGAATCATGATCATGAGTGATAAAATATTCTATATAATTCTAGTGATTCATAACACTTAGTTATAAAATTTGTACTTGTATATTATTTTGAAATCATACTTTCTAAGTGCAGAAAGGACTCACTTTTATATCTATAAACTGAAAGATGGAATCTAGTAGTTAATGACTTATATAAAACAATATCTGAATAAAATCATGAGCATTTACACTTGGTTTCTAAAAGCATTTCTACTATTCTTTACTCTTTTCTGAAAGCTGTAGGGAGGTTTTTCTAACCTAAATACTATATGTGAGCTATCATAGTGTCCAACGACTAGTTCTCTTATGGCAAAACCCCACATTAGGGAGAGGTGTCATACTCTTGTTAAGGAGTATACCCTAATCTAACTGATTATGTCTGTATCTATCATCCATGTTGAAATGGAAATAACGTGATAATCTAAACCTACAGTGGCTCATAGTTCTGGGGCATGTCAATATACCGAACTCAGGGTTAAATACTACTCCCTTTAATCTGTATGTTCATTCTGTAGGAAATCCACTTTAAAACTAGTATAACGGTTTATAATTAAAACCAAATGTATATCTGTTAATTTAAACCATAACCGAAATAGTAAAGTGGATTCCATGGCTAAGCTTAGCTCAAAAGATAAAATCTTTATTAAAATCTAAAAATACCTATTCATGGGATGCTTATAGCATAGTCATTCTTGAAATATTAACATTCAAATTAGGGCTTAGTAACCCATGCATCAAATTCATGTGAAATCATAATAAAGTTCATGCTTGATAAAGAAAGCATTGAAATTCAATGCTAAATCTGGAAATTTATATCATGCGCATAAAAATACGAAAATAGCCTTGCCATTCATCATCTAAATCATTTGAAATCTCACAATCTTTAAATAGAAATATTTGAGGTATGAATCCTAAATTGAAATTCATGGGTAATCATACAAACTAAGTAACTTTGTAATTAAAAACTAGTTTTGGGTACAAGGATGAATAAATTATCCTTGTTGAAACCCCACATACCTTAACTGGTGAAATTGATAAAGAAACTTGAATTTGAATTCCTATTTATGCTTTTGAATAGGATTTCTTAAATATCTTGAATTGGGAATCTTATATTTTTGTTTATCTTCGATAAAGAATTTTTGGAATTTGGATTTATTGGGGATTAAGATTTGTGTTCTAGGGTTTCATTAGATAGTAATTTTGATGAAAATAAGCATATAATGGTTAGAATAGGATTAATTATCTATTTTTCACAAATTTGGGCTTGGGAAATTGACGAAATTTTCTTTTAAAAGTTTAACTTGGAATTGGAAGTCCCAATTTTGATCCTCACTGCGATTCAGTATAATCATGGTGGCTCACTTGAAAAAGGATGAATGGCATTTTAGGGTCTGCCGTGATGTAGCATAATCGCGTTGCATTATTGGAAAGGACGAGTACCATTTTGTACTCCACCGCAATACGGTATTTGTCTAATTAGAAATTTTGACGCAATATAGGCAAATCCCATTTAGCTACTGGAAAGGGACAAACTCTTTATGATGTAGCATAATTGTTGTGCTCCACTGGAAATTGGACAATTATGAATTTGTCCTTCACCTTGATGCGGTGCTGATCACGATGCCCTAATATTTTTATTTAAATTGCCATAAATTCTCAACCGAGTATCGGATTAAAGCAAAATTGGTATCATTAGAAAGGTGATTCATTTATCTATATATTGGTGAGTCTAAAGCTGGAAAATACTGTATGCATCAAGAGTTATACTCTTTTGAAGTAAACCCTTGACACACCAGGATCTAAACTGAGATAAGAAAAGTACGGGGTATTACAGTAGGCTACATGCAACATTTAAAGGTCAATTAAACTTCCAACAAACATGATGGAAGTGTCGGTGATTAATTCTAATGGTGACCCTGAAGGATATTCTAATGGGTATCATGATGAACTCTGAAAAGGCGAGATACCTGCATAGGAGGCAACTCATAGGCTTGTTGGTCAAATCTGAGTAACAAAATTAGCAATGTTGTGCCGTGATGTTAAATCGAACCCTCAGTTAGAGGAAACCCATTATTTTAGTATTCATATTTTTGTTGTTTTAGTACTTTTGTAGGTTTTTAGCTTTTGGACCTTACTAAGAATATTATAAAAGTTGCTACATTAATCGATTTCAAGGCAAAATGGCTATGTGATCAACCCTACATGGTCATAATTCCCACATGCTAAGTTGTGTTATAAGTCATAAAGTAGAAACTTTGAGGATGAAAACTAGTAAATTATGGACTTTTCAATATAATTTTACTTTTGGGACCTAAAATATAGGTTGTAGGACAATGCATATATGGAAAAATAATAAACTTCCAAGTCCGTGTTGCGACCAAAATTATTGGCCCAACACTTGCTGGTTGTAGGTGACATCTGCACCAAAGGCCAGACCACAGGTATGGGCCGCAGGTATAAGCTATGGCTATGTTAGTTTTCGGTCCCACTTTTTGAATAAAATTTTTGGCCCACCAACATTTAAATATTACATAAAACATCCCACCACCTTTATAAAAATATTTGTACCCTCATTCTAACTTATTTAAATCCTCAAAGCTTCACTTTTCTATTTGAATTCAAACTTACCTGTAAAAATATAAAAAAAAACCAAACATAAGTAAAGGCTAGACTGACACTTATTTGAGATACACAATTATCCCAACACACTAAAAAACAAGTTTCGACTTTTGTTTTTCTTGAGTCATTCATTATTCACTTTAGGTTCTTCATAAAAGAGGTAACTTTCCCTATTCCTAATTGTTATATATTGGTTTATCTATTATTTAAACAGGTTTGTATGTGTATTCTAATACAAAATATACATAATCTATCATGCTTGTATGTTGGAGCCCTAAATTATCTCAAAAGTATAATGTAGGGCCTTGTTTTGAAGAAAAATCTAATAGGCTCCAATTGGAAAGTGAACTTGTATGAATGGAGTAATACCACTAGTTAAACATGTTTGTTTGTTTTAAAATTCATGATTTTTGATTGGTGTGTGCACATTGGATTTGTTGCACTTTCAAATAGGTTTTACATGTGTAAAAATTAAGGAAAAATTTGTACTATTTGAATTTTGAATTTTTCTACAACTTTTGCTACCCCTTACTTTTTTTTTTTGAAACTAACAACTATTTTTTAGGTACAGCTGGAACCTAAAGTAGTGAAGATGATGAAGTCCAGTACTTCGAGGAGACGGTCAGAGTATTCCAATTCTAGCGGATCAGTGGATGAGTACCCAAGGTAGTGACGTAGAGATTTTTCCGCTAGGGTGACACACTGAGTCACGAGAGGACAGACTCTCTAGGCCACTCAGTCAGCTATAGCCTAGCTGAGGATGAAGTTCGGATTGATATCAGTCTCACATTATCCTCCACTTACTAATGATGATGATGAGGAGATAAAGTTTGAGACTACTCCAATGGTTGCTGATCAGGACCCCTAATCTGAGGAGGGGTCCCAGGATTATCTGATGAGGTTGAGCAAGATAAGTCATATGCGATGACCTAGTCTAAACAGGGTACCGCTAATCATGTACAATAGATACAAGTACCTCATTCTGATAAGGGTACTAAGCATCCTTCCCATCAGTAAAGTAGATCTCTGCACCTGAACATACCCTAGAGACACCTCCTGAGAAAAGACTTACAAGGTGGTGTACGGAAGCGATACAAAATATATTTAGGCTTGATAGTAGTGTTTGGGAGATACACAGGACCATGAGGTATATTTATGAGGAGCACTAAATTGACTTATCTGGACAAGATCGAGTACCATAAATGAGGGAAGTATTTGATAGATATCAGCTAGAGTGGATATTTAGGCCGCTCGATTCCTATAACCCGGCTATGGCATGGGAAATATAGTCATCCTACAGAGGTACCATGGTCCTTACTATATGCCATCATCTAGGTATTATTAGATTTATGCTGCAGCCATAGCTTGATTACACACTAGTTAGAGGGGTTAGATTTGATATTTATAGAAGAGACTATCTGTAGAGTTATCTTTGGCCTAAATTATATCACTCATTTATTTACAGCTGAGTGCTACTACCAATTGCAGATCACACATGATCGACATATCACGTGGGAGTCTAATTACCAACATGAGAGAATCTAGATGGTTAGGAGGATAGCCAATTATATTTCACCACTGGGTGATATGACCCCATAGATTGAGGGGCAAGATATGATTAACAAGAGCCTCTTGACATTGGAGAAAAAGTTTTGGTGGTTACTGATTAGTTACCGCCAGATTCCCACTACTTTGGATAATACTTTAATATAGGAAGGAGCATCACTAATTGCCTGTCTGAAGGTCGACTGTGATGTGGATTTTTCTAATATTATTTTCCATGAGTTACATGACTGAGCATTCAAGAAGTTGACTAATTTTCCCTTCCTGTCTATGATTTAGAGGACATGTGATGAGGCTAATATGCCTGAGATAGCAGGTGTAGATGAGATGGTAGCTGCTACAATGATTACACAAATGAGAAATATATAGTGTCTGGCATGTTTAGGCACTTCTAGGAGATAAACATAGAAGGCAACATTACCATAGGCCTAGTCTATGGGCCCAACAATTTTTGTAGAGCCTAATGAAACACATCGAGATGATATAAGTATTAGTATTTACATGGATATAGAGGATCATAGAGAGGATCCTGATTCAATTACATTGGGAGAGGGGTAAAAGGAGACTTTTTTTTAGCTCCTGCTTTGACATTAGATCCAGTTAGTACAAATATAAAACCTACTCACCCATCCTCTATAGATCCTATGACCGATATGATTACTATATCTAGTGAGTTTTTTTAGAGCTTAGTGGAAAACTAGAGGGCCACAGATGATAGTGTAAGACTTATCAACACTAAGATGACTACTCTCTAAGATCAGATGAGATTAGTGATTCGGACTAGATTTGATAAGACACGGGCTTGATGGGAGGATGCATTAAGAATTAGACTTCTTGAACTACTTACCAACTTTCAGACATGACTTAATGGGTTTGTGAAAAGGGTAATAGGCTAATATAAGGAGACAGGTGCACCAAATCTAGCATAGATGAGGGAGGAGTTTAATGTGTTACGAGTATAGGTCTGCTCTTTCATGGACAGTCGTATTGTATCCACTCCCTTAGTTATACCCTAGGTAGTCAAGATATCACTTTTGTATGCATCAAGATAGTTTGATTTTCTCACGGAGGGTGATAAGGAGGTCCTAGTATTTAGGGCCAAAAGAGGTTTCATAGATGACTTACTATACCCTAATTTACCATATGACCTAGTCGTTAAGAAAGACAGGAATGATTCAGTAGTATCTGTATTCTTCGATAGGAAGAGGTATAAATCTCTAGCAATGGGTGTATCATCTAATAGTACACCACCACCACTACCGCCTCTGCCAGCTGATATGTCGCCATATAGGGATGCTACTAATTTGGGCACTTAAACTGACCTAGGTATGTTTTGACTTCCCTCTATTATACTTAATTTTAGCGTATTGAGAATAGTGCACAGTTTTTTATTGGGGGTGGCATACCATGCCACCGTGGTTTTTTTTTGTCGTGCTTCTTTTTTCGCCGGCCAAGGTGTGGTTGTAGAACCAGTATGTCTAGGATAATTTTGTTTCTTATTGTGTTTTTCTTCGTATTGTGTTGCTTTTGTGTAAATAGAAGATTTTAATTATTTAGGGCAGTAGTTATGTTTTGAATAATTTATGATAACTCTCTAAAATTTTATATTTTAGAATTGTGTAAATGTATATTTGTGTGAACTTTGAGGATCTTGTTGTGGCATTAGGATTAGGGATAGGTTAATCACTGTAACAATTGCATAAACCAGATAGGTATTAGTTGGTAATATAGACTCTATGCTATTTGTGAGTGAGATGCTACCTAGTTCCCTTTGTGTGTTGAAATTAGAACTTTCCTGGTTAGTCTTGCCTAGGTGGAAGGATAGTTAGTTAGGAAAGGATCATAGGCCATTTTTAAATTTTAGTCCACTTTTAGCCTAAATTACCTTCCATTTGTAAATTATATCCCTTGATCCCTATTTTGAGCCTTGTAGCCTATTTTTCTTATTTTACCATTCACCTTTCTATTTATAATACAATAAACCAATTTTTGCCTTGATCCTCCTTGGATATTATGCACCTCAACTCAGGCAAAATCCGAAGTTAAGGGTGGCTATCATAGGGGTGCATAGTGTAAAATAGGTATGAAGAAGGGTAAAATAAAATAAAAAAGTTAGTAGGGCTAGGTGTGGTGGAAAAGGAAAAGAAAAACAAAAAGTAGAAGGAAAGAAAAAAGATTTGTGAAAAAAGAAAGAAAAAGGAATAAAAAGACCACACCCAACCTGAATATGCATACAATAATAAAATGGACAAATAAGAGTGGAATAAAAGAAAAATGGCTAATAAGTGAGACCCCAAGATTAGTGTAGTGCCAAGGATTCTTAGTTACTTGATATGTCCATATGTACTATACCATCCCCCAACCCTATATTACAAGCTAAGGAAATTCCTATAGTGATCCTAACTTGACTATCTGAAAGTTAAGGTAGACAAAATAAGGGAAAGCCTATGGTATTTGACATGAATTGATTGGAACTTCATTTTAAGTTTGAGTGTCTCTTGACCGTCCCTGTAGTAACATGCATGGTTTCATATGAGTGAGTGGGACATCCTTTTTGTACCGGAACTTGCATCATATCGCAATCTATTTTCTTGTTTTGGATAGTGTAACTTTTTTATATGAGTGGTTGTCTTTTGCTAATGTAATCACCATACCTTGATCCCATTGTGTCACATTATTGTGCTTCATGTTCATACACAGTTGGTTTTGAAAATAAGATAGGAGGGGGATGTTGTGTGAGTTTATGTGTTGACTGATTGCCTTGAATAGCTTAGTTTCTCCTATTTAAGTGTCATTTTGGTTTTTGTTGTGTTTTTTCCCTGAAGTACATGCAAACATTCTAAGTTGAGGGTGCTGATTTACTATAAAAATATAGTACTTTGGATACATAAAAAAAGGAAAAATTGTAAATTTCTAAGGTTATCTTGTTATATATGATCCGTTTTGGGTATATTTGGCAGGAAATCATGTTTTGGATGATAAGTTTATGAAAAAGGTTAAAAAGGTGTTTCGGCTATTTTGGAGCAATTATGGTTATTCGAAATGTTTTCTATCTTGTTTGTGATAAAAGCATGTTCGGGAATCAAAGAAGAGCTGAAAAGATAACTCCTATCACTTACCAAGTCAACATATGGCCATATGTAGGACCTACAAACCACATGTAGACAAACCAAGTACCAAAAGTCCAAAATCCCGAGAGCTAAACTTTGAGTAGTTTTGCTCCGGGTATCTACGGTTCTTACCTACGCCCAGTGACAGGACCACAGGTACAAAAAACGGATGCCTATTGATATAGTTTTCTCCTATTTTGTTCAGGCTTTGGTTTTAGGATTTCCCCTTGTACTATAAATACCCCTTTTTTTACTTTTTGGACAGAGTTACACACTTTTGATATTCACAAACATATTTTGATTCCAATATCCATCTTTGATCAAGGGATTTTCATTTATTAGCTTTTGTTCATTAATTTAGCTATGGTTATGGGTTTTATTTCTTCTTATCATGGTGATTTCATCTACGCTTTCTATTATGAATGTTATTGATTTCTTCATAAGAATGAGTAGCTAAAACCCGTAGCTTGTATTGTGGAAACCTTGGCAGATTTACGAAGTAGGGGAAGTTCTTTCATTTTTCAGAATCAATACCCATGCATGTATTTCTTTGTCTTCATTATGAAAATTTTCTTAATAGGTGCACACTTTAGAATCACTCCTAGATGTTGTTTTATACGATAAAAGAGGAGTAGTGACTAGGAAAAGATAAAGACAATAGTAATTTAGAGTTTAACTGTCGATCCATGCTTCTAAGTTCTATCTTATTAAGATGCTTAGGTTTCATCTAATAACTAGAGGGTCAAAAGGCAATAGTTAATAGGATAAAGATAAGGGTTAGTAACGCGACATATTGAGACTCAAAAGGTAAACGGTGAAATCCTTTTGCTCGTCCTCGTCCAAAAGACTATAGAAGGTACATTACTTATCGATTCTGTACGCAAGATATCGGGTTGGTTTAATAAAGCACGATAAGCCAATAAGATGAGACTCTATGGGTAACACAGTCCTAGGTTCACCTACACTGATTACAGCCGAAGACAATATAACTATTTGCTGGAGATTACTATACAAACTCCCCATTTACTTTCCTTGTTTTGTATACAAACTACAACTGCTTGAGATCTGCAAAGACATGTCTTTCCTTTGATTTAGGTTGGGAGACTATATTTTGACTGCGACCATATCATCATCTAATATAAGGGGTTGTTTGTATCTCATCAGATCCCACTTTATATTGAGCTAGAACGGACCTTACGATAGAATTGCAAAATGGAAGAGCATGAGCATAAGGTTTATGATGACCTTAATCTAATTTCGCCACCTCTGCATGGTATGAGGAGAGATGCTGCTACCCATCATGCAACTAAATAGTAAAGAGAGATACCAGAAGAAGAGAGTCTAGTACAACTCGACAGAACTATAAGATATAAAGCTTTAGCACCCTAGATTTTTCATAGTTGCAAGAATTTGAAAATATGAAGGAAGATTAGAGGTATGTTGAGCCTGTTGAGATAGGAGTTATCATTCCTCTTGGGTTTCCCCATGTGGTGAAATTTGATAATATGAGTTCTATGATTTAGCTACTCAATCTGAAGGGTTTCTTTGCTGGTTTGATGACTGATGACCCCAAATATACACATCATAAATTTAATTGGGATTTGAACATAGTATAATTTACCTAAGGTGAAACAGGAAGCTTTGAGACTCGAGTTATTCTCATTCTCTTTTACAGGAAAAGTGACATTATTATTATGGGAAGTATCTTGTGGGTCTATCACTAATTGGATTGAGTTGCAGAAATAATTCTTAGACTAATTCTTCCTACTTTTTAGAATGTTGTAGTTAAAAGATGAGATGTACTATTTCAGGAAATTTCATTCTAAAGCATTGTATGAGACTTGGTTGAGGTTCAAGAAGAAGTTGATGACTGTGCCCAATCATCAAAATTTAGGGAGAAAGTGCTTGAGATATCTATATAGACTGAATATAAATACCAAAGTTGTTGCTGATACTATTAGTGGTGGGAATTTCACGATCCTTCTTTGGGAGCTAGCTGATGAGATTTTATATCAAGAATCTAATACCCACAGTGGGTTGGCATACTTAAGAGAAATAAAGAGGTGTCAGTACTTATGCTATAGGTTCTTCTATCGACCAGAGAGCCCTAGATGATATAGTTACTCTAGAGGCTGCACAACTGAGGATGAAGATTGGGTTTCTTACCATGCAATTTGAAACTATGAATGCTAAGGAAGTGAATGTAGTTTGCATGCTAGATACGTCGACTAGACATTATGAGTTTGACTCTTAGGAGGAGCCTAAGTACCTGGATAGAGAGATAATGGGTTTTTGAGCCAAGGTCCAAGGGTCTAATTAGGACTCTTGGAACTCGAGGGAAAAAAATAAGGGTTGAGACTATTATGTGGATAGGTATAAGGATTGGAGTATATTTATAGAGAGAGATAGTGATTGAACGGGAGACTTGAAGTAACTAGTAAAGTTGATGCCATGTAACTAGAAGGTCACAGTTTCAGGCCTTGGAAATAGCCTCTGTTAGAAATGGAAGGTAAGGCTGCGTACGATACACCCTTGTGGTGGGGCCCTTCCCCGGACACTGCGCATAGAGGTAGCTTTAGTGCACCAAGATACCCTTTCTTGTAGTGATTGGAGGCAAAAGGATAATTAAAAGGAGAAAAGTGGAGCATATGTTCTTTACTTATAAAGAAGTTGAAGGGCATAGAGAACTAAGAGTGTTTTCTTAAGGAGAATAACGAAGAAATTTGGGGAATGATCCAAACGATAGAATTGTATGCTACTGAAATTAAGCAGCTAGAGCACCAATTTAGTTAAATGTTGGCTACATTGAATCAACATTTATCGAGCACTCTTCCGAGTAAAATTGTTCAGATTCCGAAGAATGATAGTCACTATTTAGCCATCACTAATTTGAGTGGTAAGGCTATTATTGATCATCCTATAATGGTAGTTGATGAGGTAAGGAATGAAACTATTGATTGTGATGATGCACCCGAAGAAAAAGTTGAAAATTTAGTTACTGATGCTAAGATGTCACAAAAATCGATGGTTGTTGAGAAAAAATCTGATACTGAGAAAGGAAAGTGTAAGAAGGTCAAACCAGATTTGAATACAATTTCGTGACCTTCCCAACCATTTCCTTTCAGGTTTAATAAGAATCACAAAGAAGGGAAATATCAGAAATATATGTCTATGTCGAAGGAGTTTTCTGCGAATATCTTTCTTGTAAAAGCATTGGAGCAGATGCCCGATTATGCAAATTTCATGAAGGACTTAGTGAGGAATAAGAGTACGTTGAGTTTTTATCACCCTGATAATATTGTCATGACTCAATTTCTAATGTCATGATGGGATTTACCTTATCGCACCAGTAGGCAAGCCAAGCCATATCTCAAAATAATTGTTAACAGGACAATGGACAGAAACTAGAAAACACCACATATAATGATAACAATAGTAATAATAAGAGAAAGAAAGAAAGGAAACATATAAAGTTTATCAAATGAGAGAAGGAAAAGGACCAAAATGTGCAAATGAATCCCTCCCTAGACCTTGTAAGGTAAATACTAGAGCCACTACTAAAAGATACCTAGAGTACTAGATATAATCCAAAAATACGCAATATATACAAGAAGTCTCAAGTACAAAAGACAAAACTGGAGCATATTTAGTAGGATTATACTCGAACGACAACATGCTTACCTTTCTCTGGATTAATACCAGAAAATAAAAATCACGTCAATGCTTGCTGCCAGTACTTGGATCTGCATTAGGGGAAAATTGTAGTATGACTACCATAACAATCGGTACTAAGTAGGCATCATCGGTTGACTAAGCTTAAATATAGTAAAAACATAACTAAAATACAAGTGTGTAGTCTAAGCCAATAGTAGATAGGGATAGAAAGGTAAACAACTATTAAGCTACATAAATGCAATATAGGAATAAGTGAAAGAGATACTGAAAGATAAATTACATAGTAATAAAATGTAAACCAAGCATGACCTAACTAGGATTTCATAAGATCTTCAAACACACTAAAGAAGATGATTAACCCAATAGTTCCCGTATATGACGGTGGGACACATAAGAAATATTTATAGAAAATAAAAATAGATCATCCATATCATAACCAATCCCAAGAATACTATAGTAGTCATTCAAATATTCACCAGGCTTGAATTAACACCAGTGAGTAGTAATGAGAGGCCAGACATAGGGCTCGAACAGATAGTACTGGATAATAAGAAGAGTCCATATGGCAAGTTTATACTAGAAATAGTGGGTAATAATGGGAGACCACATATATGATATATAATAGAACTAATAATCAGATATCGAACATGAACCAAAACTCAGAGAAACCACAACTCCCAAAACAATAAGAATCAGTACCAAAACTCCCTGCTCAAATAACCAGATGTCAAAATCAATCCAAAACTTATACTAATCATTCCTAACTATAAAACTAAAATTCAAACCATACCGAACCGATGCCAAAGTATGTTGAAATTTATAATAAATAATGGAAATAAAGTATATGTTGACCCTAGACCATAGTTAAAATATATTTAAATAACTATTCATATAATATAATTAAAAAGAGATAAATCAAAGGTTTCGCAAATTTAATACCACATCCTAAGCTCATAAATACAATATTATACTAAAAGATAATGGAACCAAAATTTACTTAAACAAGGTCCTAGCTGGACATATATGGAATTATATCAAATGGTACACAACCTACAACTACCTATCAAGAACTAGTATAATATCACACAATTATCATAAATAATCTCATTCTAAAGATAGGGTAAGGGTAGCATACCTGGACACCAAAGCTAGTAGACTTTTTCATAAACCTCTGAATAGTGCTTCACTAAAACATGGGCTTGAATAATTTGATGTGGACAATTGATTATACTCGTAATTCCTCCCAACACATATGCATTCACAAAGGCACAAATGTATAAGAAAATAGAAATTGTAGTAACATCTTTTAACTTGTGGTTGCAAAGACAAGAATTAACATCTAATTAATTAATAAGGGGAAACAAAAAAATAAATGCTCTACCCTTAATGAAAAATTAAATAATAGGTATCTTAACATTAATGAGATGAGGTGGATTTATGTACCTCAATGTTGTTATCTGAGCTTATTAGCCTCGTTTTGACAACTTGTTGTGTGATTAATAAGTTAATCTTGTTATAATTAAGCATATAAATTTTAAAATAATTGATTATAATATTTAAGGTTTGTTTCATACAAGTTTGGAATCAATTTAGTCACTTAAATTTTAAACGAGAAAAGTAGTGTTACTAGCTTGAGCTATGTGTTGTTCTTGTTCGTCTCGATGGATTTTAGTGTGAGTAATGAGTTAATAAGATTATAAGTGCGTAGTTATGTGTTTAATAACTTGTTTATAGTTTTTAATATTCAATTGAAAAAAGCCAGAGAGAAAACACTAAGTCAAAGATCAAATGAACAAAACTAGTACTCTTAGCTTAAGTTACTAGTTCATCGTCTTGGATTGTATGTTGTTTTGATCTCTAATTAGTGGTGTTTAATTCTATATGATGCTTGGTGAGTTGAACATGATATATATATATATATATATATTTAAATATATATATATATATATATATGATAAAAAATTTGTAAATCAAGTAAAAACATCACCACAAGGCTTTGAAAGGATGGTCAAACACATGGGACAAGATTTAAAAAAAAAATGGATATATTGGAGTAATTGGAGTGCCACAGACTATACGAACTGCGCTAATGGTGTTACAAGGAATTGGGATCATCCTAAATAAATAATTAGATTATATCACCACGATTATGACATTCTACTGACCCTAAGCACCTTGATAAGGGCGTGGCATGACCATATATCAAAAATGCCAACTTTGGTCCAAGTATAGATAGGACACTTAGTTGTCATGCTTCACAAGTTGGACGACCATGGAACTTTAGGATAGGATGTAAAAAAATTAAAATAGTGTTTTTATTCCCTTAATTTTTTTTGTGTATGGATTTTAACATATATCCATCTATTGTGATTATGGTTACGTCCATGAGCGGCTAAACACCCTTTTCTGGGGTAAAGTCCTAAGACCTGAGTATTTTTGTTATGAATTTATTTGGTTTTGTTATTTATAATATTTGGTATTTATATATCCTTTTTATCACTATTTAAAGTAAAATTTACCCTTAGAATACGTGTATAATCATCTTGTGAACCCAGGAAAAGGAATAAGAGGATAGACTGTGGGATAGATAAAATAGAATTATAATCTTCTAATTGAATTGAGTTATAATTTAATTTTAGGATAGTAATATACCTATGTTATATATTTTGTTCAATTACAAGATTAATATGAACATATTTACTTAGTTCTCGCATCCCCTCTCAATGATGTAGTTGTGGGACTAAGCTAGATAATTGATTAGAGGTTTGAAAGGTCATAGTCAAAGTATAAAACCCATGAACCAACAACCAAGAAGTTTTATAATGTAGTATGATTGTTTGTAGTGTCTTAACTCTTGTTTGTCATTATTGATGTTCAAGAACCTTTAATTTACTGCACTTTTAAGTTTACTCAAAAACAATCTTGTGATGACCTTGTCACTAAGTTAATCTTAATAGTTTGAATATCCTGTGAAAGTTTTTAACACAAGTCTATTAGGGATCGATACGTGTCTTGTAAAAGGCACTATATTACTTAGTGAGTCCACGTACACTTGTGTGTTTACTTGGAAGCAACACGTTTTTGGTTGTATTGCTGGGGAATTGTAATTTCCCAACCCTCATAGTTTTAATCCTAATATTTTATTTAATTGTTTATTTTCACTTTGTGTTGGTTTCTTATTTTAAAGAAAATAGGTTAACAAGCAAGTAAGTTGGCAAGGGATAAGGATTTGGTTGAACCAGACCCGAAGCTCTAGCAATGCTTTCACCAACAGGGGAGAGAAGTAGTCCTTCTCTACTACATCCCACAAATTCATGAGGAAGAAGACATTCCTGCTCCCATGGTTGAGGACCTACCAATCTACACGATAGTTCATGAAGTGGCAATCCCACTCTATTGTGACATATACTATTTAATGAATAGTTCCTAGAGGTAGATTTGAATTGAAGCTTAATATAGTGCAGATTCTGTATAACAATAGATTGTTTATTGGCCTATCACAAAAAGATTCACAAGTCCACCTGCAAATCTTTCTAGAGATAAATGAAAGATTTATCCCAATGGGTGTGTGAAATGCTAATGTGAGGTTGACACTCTTCCCTTTTTTACTTTTCACGAAAGCAAAAAGGTTGTTGAAAGTTAAGTGGACAGGTTCAATGAAAACTTTGGATGACTTAGCCTAATAGTTCGATATCTATTTCTTTCCCATCTAGTAAGATAGTGAGACTACACACTAATATTTTAAGCATTAAATAGAGTCGATATGAGAAATTATATCACGCTTGATAGATATTCAAGTCTCTTCTTTGGGACTTTCCACATTACCAACAGTCCAATGTGGTACTAATTCACACCTTTTTTGACGCACTTAACCATAACATAAAAAAATTTCTAAATTCCGCTTCAGGTGGTCAAGCTTTGGAAAAGATATATGATAAGATATACACCTTGTTCAACCAAATTTCCTAAATAAATATAAAATATCATGGTGATACCTCAAAGAGCTTGGTGAAAAGGCTACAGGCATGATTGTAGTTGATAATATCACCTCCTTGGCCTCTAAACTTTTAGCTATACAGAATTAGATGATGACTCAATTCAACAAGGTTAATGTAAAATAAACTCAACCACAAGCCAATGCATTGCAGGAGACCCTGTCATGCTGTGAGATTTATGCCAATAGTGGCCACTCTATAAAGATATATGGTGCTGATCCCAAATTTGTCAACTTTTAGGATAATGCACCAAAGTTAAATTATGGTTATGCCTATAATCAAATGTGCTATCCTCAACCATTATATTCTTATGGAAACAACCAACAACAACAGTTCCAATAGTAGTATCATAATACAAGGTCAGTAACATTGAGGAGACTTTGAAAAAAAAATTCCAATCAAGAATAGATGGCTGCTTTAATAAAAAATTAGTAAATTGCACAAAAAATTTAGAGCAATAAGCGGGGAAACTAGCATTGGAATTAAATACAAGACCTCAGGGTGGTTTACCAAGTAATAATGAACCACTGAAAGAATTAATGGCAATCACTTTAAGGATTGGTAAAGATCGTAATGGCATATTGCCAAGGAAAAATAAAAAGGTAGATGCAAAGTTGGTTCCTTAAACGGTTGAGGAAAGAGTTGTTGAAAATTCGAGGTAGTCTAAGTACACAAAAACAAAAGTTGCTGAGAAAGAAACACCACCACCACCATTCCCACAATGGTTACAAAAACCAAAGGAGGATGTATGCTTCACAAAGTTCTTTGACACGATCAGAGAAGTTAATATTAACCTTTCTTTTTTGGATATTTTTTAGGGAATTCCCAAGTATGCTAAGAACTTGAAGGATATAGTAATTAACAAAGTTAAGCTGCAGGATGTTTAGATCGTGGTACTAATAGAGGAATGTAGCCTATGATAACAAAAAAGGTTCCCAAATATCTTAAGGACCCAGGAAGTTTCACCCTCCTTATTCAATTGGTGATGGTGAAGTGGTACAAACCTAGACTCATTTGGGGTCAAGTATAAATTTGATGCCTCTGACTATGTTCAGAACTCTTAGGTAATATGATCGAATACCAAGCTCTTTGATGATCCAATTGGCAGAAAGGACCATAGTTAGCCCAAAATAATAATTTATGATGTCCTAATAAGGGTTGGTAAGTTTGTAATTTTGAATGATTTTATTTTTATGGATTCTAATAAAGATAGCCGAGTACCGATGCCTCCATTTTTATCTATTGTTGGAGCATTGATAGATGTGAGAGAGGGAACTCTCATAATGAGGTTCGATAATAAAGCAATATTTTTCTGTGTTTATAAGACTATTAATCCACCTTTCCACTACAAAGATTTTTGTATGATTACAATGATAAGAGTGGATAAGTATGGGGTGGTAGAAACTGCACCACCAAAGACCTCTTCAGAAAGTCTCATTTAGTTTCCCGAGCGAGTAACTAAGCCTTAGTTGATGATGATTGATAATACTAAAGAGTCTAAAATTGAAAAAGTTATTGACCTTGAGAGTTCACATTCTAGAGGCCAAAATAGAGTGAGAAAGTAGCCTCCAAGTACGAGGAAGACGATGAAGAAATTCATCTGAGTTGTGATATTGAGTCTTATCGCGATACTAAATCAAGCACTGGTTAGAATGCAACCCATGTTAAGGAATGTTTTATTTTTAATATTTTAGTTTTTACTTCACATAATTTTTTTTCTTGTTAAGTCACGGGTTAATGGGAAGTCTGAGTATCAGAGACACGGGCTAAGAAGTATGGAAGAGATTGAATGTGGGATCCCCAGACCCTTTTGATGTTTACAGATACTACTAGCTATGTTGAGAGGTGTCAGGATGTGTTTCTATCTCTTTTTTTAGATTTAATTTTGGGGATAAAGTAGAATTTAAGTGTGGTGTCGGGAAATTCCCATCTTATGGGTGAAGTGATGCTTTAGGATCTTAATTTCTAGTTGTTTTTCCAGTTTTACCTAAATTTGAAAAAAAATAGCAAAATGATTTTCTTTTTAGTTTTTGGTTGTTAGTTAGTCGAGTTTCAGTTGAGTAGGTGCACACTTTCCTACTCCAGAGTTGTTCATTTTGGTTTTTTTCCATGGGGGTACCCTTTGAACCAAATATCCTTTTTCTTTTTAAGGTAAATTTTAAATTTTTTATGTTTAGGTAAGTGAGATGCTCTTGTTGGTTCTATGTGAGATATCATAATTCAAGTTGGTTGGATTGTAGAGCACGTTATTATGTGATTTACTAATTTTAAGACTCCTAGGCCCTGATTTATGACTCTTAGATGTTGTTGGCTTAATGTTGAATTTGTATGATTAGTTGGTTGAGAGTCTATAATGATCCTACTTGACTTGAGCCTATGCCAAATGTGTGTGAGGTCTGTTTTTGCATTCCTTACTGCATGTGATGTCAAGAACATGCCTGGTGTGTGTGCAAAGTGAAACAAAGAGTATGGGCTTAGGAAATGATATAGATATTTTGTTGACAGCCTTATTTCATACCCTCATTTATCTACCTTGGTAAATAATCCAAGTTAGCCCCATTAAGCCTTTAGCCTATTTTGTTGGTAGCTTCATATGTATCCTAATTCCTTTTATTTGTGTGACCTTAATTTAATCCAAAGCTCCTAAGTTCTTTAGATTAAAATTAATTGAGTTAAGGAGTTGAAATACAACTAGGGAAAAGGTTAAATTGAATCCCCCAAAATGTAGATATTGGTGTTGTAAACTTTATGTGCATTGTGATTAGGAGATGTGTAATAAAAATAGAGAAATATTATGTTAAATTTTGATCCTGAGATGAGAAAGAATACTCCATCCATGTTACATGTGAATTAGCTTAATGAGATAGGGAAAAATAAGAGAAGTTTGTAGATGAATGTGTTTGGAATTGGTTGTTAATAGATTGATCTTAATGTTCATATGGTGTATTAAAGTACCTAGGGAAGTTAGTCACTACTGTTAGCCAAATAGTTCCTACCTATCCCTTAGCCTACATTACAACCCATAAAGGACTATTTGATCTTGATCTTTAACATTCTAATATTAGCAGAGTACTACACTAATGGCAAGCCTATGTTTCATCTTGTGTAACTTGTGAATTATTTGTGAGAGTGAGCATAAAATTTGTTCTTATACCCATTTGTAATAAATTACATCTATGTGAATGATTATGGGTAATACATTTTTTTAAGGGCACATGTTTGATAATGGCTGAGTGAGTTGTACGATCTCTTTGACTGAGTGATATGCATGAGTTTCCCAACTTGGTGTGTCAATTCTTGCTTAAATGTCTTGCTTTTTGTAGAAATGTGGAGTCTTTCCTTATTATTATGCTTACAGTAAAAAGTTGTTTCAAGGACAAACAAGGCTTTAAGTGTAGGGTGATGATCTAAGGTGGATTTATGCACCTTAGTGTTGTTATCTGGGCTTATTTAGCCTTGTTTTTAGGACTTCTTTCTTTCTTAATGAGTAAATCATGATATAATTGAGCATAGAAGTGTTGAACTACTTGTTTATTCTTTTTATGGTGTGTTTCAAACAAGTTTGGAATCAATTTGGTCATGTAGAATTTAGACAAAAAACTATTGTTACTAGCTTAAGCTATGTGTTGTTTGAGTTCATCTCGATATATTCTAGTGTGAGTAATGAGTTTTTTTTTTGGTTCAAGGATGTTATATTATTAAAAATTAAAATCTGTCTTCACAAAGCTGGGTAGAAGCTCACTATCTACCTCCAATTACCTAAATCACAACATCATCTAGTTCTCACTACCTATAAGACTATATAAGAAAGCATCACCAATTTGTACATACTCATGAGAAAAGTAATTTTGCTTATGCAGTACATTCCTCCAGGTTGCTCTATGTCATCCCTATATGTGTGGGTTCATGACTATACTATAGCATGTGTGATAAACCACTACGTTTCCCTTCTTAAACCTCAATGTGTTTCTGTCATTCCATATATTATAGACGACCATCGCAAATATGCAACAAATGATTTCAACATAAGCTACCTTCTTCTTAGTTACTTTGCTCATCCATTCAATTTTCTGCTGCCATATGCCAATGTTTTTTCTGAGTTGCAACCAACTTAACATTCTTCTCCACACCTGGTTACTACATGGGCATCTGAAGAACAAGTGGTCAAAAGCTTCTGTGTCCCCATCACAAAATAATAGTTCATTGGAACTTTAATTTCTATTTTTTGGAGCCTCACTACTATTTCCAACCTTTTTTGCACTACCAACCATAGTATGAATTTGAACATTGGGTGCACTAGCTTATGTAATGTAATATTCTTGTAAGGAACCTTAGGTAGTTGAGGCATCAAAGATTGATATACTCGTTTGATTTTGAACTTGCCACTTTGCACCATCTTCTCTAATACATTCTTAATTAAGCCCTAGTATTGCTGCTGTGACATTACCAATTGTCTACTGCCAATAACTGTTTTCACCTTCCAATATGCATTTTTAGGACTTGGCATCATTTGCAACTCAAAATTCATTACATAGTAGTAATGTACCCACTTAATCCACATCGTATCTTTCTTCATAAATATAGCCCATAATTTCTTCACAATGGCTGCTTTGATACACTTCTTTAGATCAATGACATTTAATCCTCCTACTAATCTTGTGTAGTAAATTTTCTCCAATTCCACTAGTGCCTTTCTTAAGATATCACCTTTACCTATCCAGAGTAAGGTTCTGCATATGGCCTCTAGCATTTTGATCAGTCTTTGTGGAAGGACAATGATTTGTGACTTGTATCTTTGCATTCCAAATAAGACTGACTTTATGATTTGAATCGTCAAGAACATGACAATATTTTAGCTAATCAACAGTTTATTTTTGATGCAAAATTCTCAACTAAGGGAAAATATTGAGCCACTGTCATCTTTTTGGTGGACAGAGGAACCCCTAAGTACTTGAATGGGATTTTTCCTTCCACATAACTGAACTTTTGTATGATTTCTATTCTCAGACTATTTGTATTTCCTAATACATATATTGAGCGCTTCTCCTAATTTTCTTTCAGCCCAGATACATTAGAGTATTTCTTGAAAGTATCTTGCATCAGTGTTATGGAAGTTAAATCAACCCTGCAACATAGCAGCAAATCATCAGCCAAACAAATATGTATCACTCCAAATCTCTTGGACCTAGGATGGAAGTGGAATTTCTTGTTGATCAAAATCTGAGTCAATTCCCTTTTCACGTATTCTATTGCAATAAAAAAGAGGTAGGGGACATGGGGTTCACTTACCTTAGTCCTATCTTTGCTTGAAATGGTTGTGTTAGTCCTCCACTTTGCATTAGTAAATAAGTAACAAGTGACACATATTCCATTACCTAGTTTATGAACTTCAACCTTCGTTCTATCATTATTGCTCTTAAGAACTTCCACTTGAATGTATCATATGATTTTCTTATATCCATCTTTATTATACATCTAGGTGAGATCCATTTCTCGGTATATCCCTTAAATAATTCATGACTCAGCATAATATTATCAAATATGTTTCTTCCCTTCACAAAAGTTGATTCGGAGTTACCTATCAATCCATTCATCACTTTCTGCATCCTATTGTTGAGGATTTTTGCAACTAGATTGTAAGAGTGGAAAAGCAAGAAGTGGGTCTATAATCCTTCACCTTAGTAGGTGAAGGCAACATTGGTATTAAGGTTATGGCAGTAAATTTCTAAGTTTTCTTCATCTTGCCCTACGAAAAGAATTATTGTACAAATTCATACACACCGCCCTTACCACTTCCCAATTACTCTTGAAGAACTCAATAGGGTATCCATCTGTTCCAGGGCTCTAGTCTAGTGGCATGCCTTTTAACTACTTTATCAATCTCCTTTAGTCTTACTTATTTTGTCGAAGACAAGGTCCCTCTTTAATCATCATTGCAATTTGGTAAGGTAATTACTTTTCACTTTCCCCCATGAGAGATCTAAAGAATGGTACAAATTCTGCCTCTACTACCTTAGGATTAGTCATTTTTAATACATTCTAATTGTATGTTAAAGTTATATGATTGTGAGCTGTTCTGATCTTTACTTGAGCATAAATGTACTTTGTATTAGCATCCCCACTATGAACCAATTCACTCTTGATTTATGTCTAAATACTTTTTCCTCAATGAGGCTCCATTTTTGAATGTTTACTACAATTTCCTTTTCCTGCTTAAATAAGTCATGTGCAAACAGTTGGTTGGCAATTTTGGCTTAAATTGTCTCTAACTGTTGCCTTGCTTAATTGACTGTCTATGTATATGAAGCCATGTAAGTATTCAGATCCTTGATCTCTACTTTTAATTGCTTCAATTTATCCCACAATCCTTGCACTGAATCTCTTCATATTGGTCTCTGCTAGACCCTTTTCATATGATTTTTAAACTCTGGATGCTCACAGATTGTATAATATAGCCTGAAAGGTCTTGGTTTTAAGTTTATCCTTTGTGTCCAACAGACTAAAGATGGGGAATGATCTAATATGTTTGGTTGCAAATAGTTTGCCTCTAGATGCCCATTTCCCTTCCTCTTTTCTTTACAATTCATCTTTTAGGTTCGTCTTTTCAAATTGGTTTTTATCCTTCTTCGAGCTCATGGATGCACCAACACCAGAGAACTGTAACCTCTTAGGTAGACACGTTGGAGTATCGATTGATTTCTTTCTATAATCTAGCCGAATAGTATTGCTCTCAATTTCATCTTCCTGCTCTTCCTACTCTTGGATTGTCTAGAATTGAGCTGGGAGGAAGCTGCCAAAAGTGAGTGGAGATAGATTTTGACATTGTCCATTTTCCGGAGTAACCTTAGTTGCCGTATAAGTTGCCTTGTTCAGCCGCCTTGCCATCTTCGATGTGCATTATCCTCCCACGGCTTATCGTGCGCTGAGAGTTATTTATGAGTAATGAGTTGTAAGTGCATACTTATGTGTAATTAATTCTTTAGAGTGATTAAGGTTCATTTTAAAAATGCCAAGAGACAAAACACTAAGTCCAAGATCAATAGGACAAAACTAGTCCTCTTAGCTTCAGTTACTAGTTCATCGTCTTGGATTGTGTGTTCTTTTGAGCTCGAATTCGTGGTTTTTGATGATATAGGATTCTTTATGAGTTCATAATTATTATATATGTATGATAAATAAGATATAAATTCAGTATAAACATCACCACAAGGCTTTGAAAGGATGGACAAACACATTGGATAAGATTTGACTAAAAATCGACATTTTGGAGTCATTGGCGTGCCATGTACCTTAGGCATAGTATTAGGGTTGTGTCACGGTATTTGGATAATAAAAAATGAATAATTCAATTATATAACCTTTATTAGGGTTTTCCACGGACCATAAGTACTGCAATAAGTGAATGGCACAACTCTATATCAAAAACGACAACTTTGGTCCAAGTATAAATAGGACACTTCGTTGTTATGTTTTACACCTTGGATGACCATGGTACTTGGAGATACACTGGATTAAAAATATAATACGGTTTTTATTCCATTAAATTGATTTTATTTAATATATTTTAACATGTATTAATCTATTGTGATGACAGTTATGTTCATGAGTGGCTAAGCACCCTTTTTTGGGGATAAGGCCAAAAACATGAGTATTATTGTTATAAATAGATTTGGTTTGTTTTTTTTTATCATATTTGGTTGTTTATTTATCACTGTTATCACAATTTTAAGTACTTGAAATCCTTAAAATACATGCATAATCATCTTGTGAACCTGGGAGGAGGAACAAGAGTATAGAACGAGGGATAGATAGAATAGAATTGTAGTCTTCTAATTAAATAGAGTTATAATTTGAATTTAGGATAGGAATATACCTATGTGCACTATTAGCTTCAAGTACGGGATGAAATATGGACATATTTGACTTATTTCTCGCATTCTTTCTCAATGATGTAGTTGTGGGGCTAAGTTAGATAATTGATTAGAGGTTTGGAAGGTCTTAGTCATAATATAGACCCCGTGAACCAACAACCAAGACAATGAACCTAACAAATGAAGTTCTATAACGTAGTATGATCATTTGTAGTTTCTTAACCCTAGTTTCTCTCCATTGTTGTTCTAGAACTTTCAATTTACTGCATTGCTAATTTTTCTCTAAATTTACTCGCAAAGAATCTTGTGGTTACATTAGCACTGAGTTAATCTTAATAGTTTGACTAGTCTGGGATAGTTGTTAACACAAGTCTTCGAGGGGATCGATACTTAGCTTGTAAAAGGACACTATATTACTTGGTGATACCATGTAGATTTACATGTGCGCAACAAATTTTGGGTGCCAATTTATTTTCTGACACAACACTCTATGTGTATTTGCTAGCCACTTCCTCCAGATACACGTGTGGTGGAGGTAGCACATCATTATAATTTTTGTCCCATTACTTATATACTCGGATATTGTATAGGTTCATGAAAAAATAAGTATAATATTTTTAATGTACAATAATTAATAGAAAATTATTTCTAATAAAACCTCTATTATATAGTAGCAATATTTTAACATATCTAGATTCACTATCTCCGCTTAAATTATTAATGTTACAAACCTATTTATAAAGTAACGTAGATAATACCATAACTAAAATATTTTATACCTATCAAAAATATTATAAAAGAGTAATAAATTATATTTCTACCAAATGTCAATTTAGATTAAATATTTTAATACATATTTGGTACAACTACAATTCTCAAACGAACTGCCCAAAAATCAAATTGTCAGTCCCATCAAGTTATAAATAACTCAGAAAATTTATTGGAAAGATGACCGAAAAAGCATGAAAATAAGGAAAATAAACAGAAGGGTCATTACAACATTCACTACTTAAAAGGCTTTCGTCTGCGAAAGTAAAATATCTTGAAATACCTGAAGGCTCACATAGGTAAGATACAGGACCCACATATCATGCTCAGTCTAAAAGGTAGCCTCCTTAACTGGATGGTAACACCATTTAACCATACATACGGGAATGTCCTTGGAGCACAATCGCCTTCCATCCCTGGCCAAAATGGACATCGGCTATTCTAAAAATACTAACCTTTCATCCAACTGAACTGAGTCCCATCAAAGCACGTGCGACTCATCTTGAATATACTGTTGCAACATACATATATGAAATAGTAGGTGGATTTCAAAATAGGCAGGAGATAATGCCAACACATAGGCTACCTCCCCAACTATCAGCATGATCTCAAAGGGTCCAATATATTTGGGGTTAAGCTTGCCCCTCCTCTCAAACATCATCATATCTTTCATGGGTGACTTGCAGTAAAACCCTATCGCCAACTCTGAAACTCAATGGACAATATTTTCAGTCAGCATAACTCCTTTGTCTACTCAATGTTGCTCGAATCCTATCCTAAATCACCTAACTAGGTATAATGACTCGCGAAGCAAATCTGTGCCAAAAGGCCTAGCCTTCGAAGTTTCAAACCAACCAATATGAGGTCAAAATCACCTACCATACATCTTCTCAAATGGTCCCATCTGAATACTCCTATGAAAGTTGTTATTATATACAAACTTCGCCAATGTAGAAATTGCTAGTGACCCCCAAAAACCCCCACAAAAGCGCAGAGCATGTCCTGCAAGACCTGGATAGTCTATTTTGACTGCCCATCATTCTGGGGTGTAAAATGAAAAGATAAGGTCAACCTGGGTACCCAACTCCTCCTAAAATGTCCGCCAGAAGCTAGAAGCGAATTGAGAGCCTCGGTATGAAATAATAGACATAGTTACCCAATGGAAGTGAACCACCTCTTATTGATAAACATGGCCTGACCTCTCGACACTATAGGAAACTCGGCTAGGGGATAAAATATGTAGACTTGGTTAATTTATCCACGATGGCCCTAATGCTATCAATACCACGGTAAATGCGAGGCAATCCACCTTCATAATCCATAGTAACTTTCTCCCACTTCTATTCAAGATGGGTAGATGTTGAAGCAATCCACCTGAGCTCTGGTGCTCGACCTTTGCCTACTGACAAAAAGGCATAGGGCTACAAACACTACTATATCTATCTGCATACCACTCCACCACTTATGTTACCATAAATCCCCATACATCTTAGCTGACCCAGGGTGAATGGAGTATTTGGAGCTAATAGCATCATAAAGAATCTATTGAATAAAATCTCCAATCCTTGGAACACAAATACGAACATCAAACCTCAAAATACCCTCAATATCAATGGTAGCCCTCCTAGAATCACCTCTTTACACCTATTGTTGAATGCTATGAATCCTACTATACTAAAACTGATGACCTCAAATCTTCTCTAACAAGTTAGATCTGGCCTTAACACTAGCAATAATTCTCTAAGGGTTCAAAATATTCAAGAAAATCATCATGTTAGGTAAGGACTGCATGTCCAAAGCCAATGGCTGCTAAGAAACTAATATAAAGTCTAAGTTACCTATACTCGCTGACTTTCATCTCAAGGCATCCATTTCCATATTTTCCTTACTCGAATGGTATAGAATAAATACTTCAAAGTCCTTCAGCAACTCCATCCATCTATATTGCCTCATATTAAGATCCTTCTAGGTTATAATATACTGAAGACGATGGTGATAAGTAAAGATCTCATAGAAAAGCCCATAAAAATAATTCCTTCAAATACTAAGCGAAAACACTACTACTGCTAACTTCAATTCACAAGTGAGGTAGTTGAGCTCAAGCATATTCAACTGCCATGATGAATATGCAATAACACGACATTGATGCATCAGAACACACCCTAGACCAACACTAGAAGCCTCAAAATAAATAGTAAAATACTCGCCCTCAACTGGAAGAGTAAGAATAAGAGATGAAGTATGGAAATCCTCAAGCTTCAGAAAGCTCGCGTCACAACTTTCAAACCACTGTAATGGATCTTCTTTCCATGTCAATCTAGTCATAGGGGATATAATAGAAGGAAAACGTTCAACAAAACGCCTATATTAACCTACCAACTTAACAAAACTACGAACCTAGTAGATAACGTAGGCTTAGCCCAACTACAAATAGGCTCAATCTTTGTTGGGTATTGTATAATACCATTCGTAGATACTATTGACACGACTCAACCCGAGGCCTTGTCGTAATGGGCATCCCAAGTCCAACCAGGATCGACAACGACCATTGATACCCAACCCAACAATCCAAATGCATACCCTAAGCCAGATAGATTTTAAACATGTAATAAGATAGTATTTACTACGATACCATACTCTGGGATAGGTCCATAATCGTGAACAACCCAAAAAAGTCCAACCATCTATTACCAACCAATAACTATAATCAAACTAATGTAAAAACCATGTTTCTGTCCATAACATAACATAAAAGGATAGAACAATAATAAATTCAATCTAATTTATCAACCATAATACCAATTCCTATACTAAGGGTGACACCAATACTGATCCTGCCTATTCCAACCTATAGTAGATTAGTAGTCACACAAGCTTATAACTAAAGCAAAAATAATATTTGGTTGTGACATGCCCCTAACAATTTCCAAAAAACAATATCCATAAAATAAAACAAGTATGTAAAGAAATCCATGATATGAAATAGTGCCTTATGGAAACTAGAAGCTCGCCACTTCAATAAAGTAGCTAATCTTAGATCTAATGACTAAGGAGGAGGAGTGGAATGGGAGGTTCTTGCATCGTGTGGGGAAGGGAGCCCAGTTTAGCATGACTTTAAAACCATTAAACTGGATATCTGTAGCTTAAAACCATTAAACTGGATATCTGTAGCTTAATTATACTAGAACCACCCACGGCCTACATGGGTCCAGTGTAACTTCCTGAATGGGCCTCGATGCATGTCGCCGCATGAATCAGAGATACTATAAGAGTATGGGATTCTTGAGTACCCTTCGCTTTCCATCATACATATGTAAAGTGAACTTAGATATTACCATAAACCTCATTGTATCATATATAGTTGCTGTGACCAACCCTTATGTCGGCAAACATGAGTTTTTGGTATCCATCCATTGGACTCGCACCATCACGATTAGCTATCATAGCCCGCCTTTATTTTTCAATTATAACCATTACCATAAAACTAAAGAAATATTCCATTTTTGTTAACCAAGACTATAAGTAATGGTAACGTCATACTGACTATAGCATATAAGAAATGTCCTTAGCCAACCTTTTTATATAAAGGGATTCCCATGTACCTATAGATTACATTATCCAGTAAAATTAGGGGAATCCCGTGTACCCCACAAGTGTTCCAATATTATGTTTTCTTGGGGAATCCCATGTACCCAACAAGGATGTTCATTAACATGTTTACTTAAGGGATTCCCTTATACCTCACAGGGATGTTTAATGGACCATAACCATGACCACCATACCTTACCATTTAACCATTCCAAACCATTTATACCATTTAGGGTTCAATTACCTAACCATACTATTCAATAGTTCCATTAAAAGTCCAATAATTTAGTAAAAGCATTACCATAGGCATTTTATCAAACATGTAGGGGCATATTGTTTCCAAAAAAAATCCAATTACCAATTTACCATCCCAATGCATCTAATTGTCCAAATAACCATTAAAGTATGTAAAAACATAATTAAAGCATAGGAAAACAATAACCAAGCATTTAATACCAATACCCCAACATATATTTGAAAACCCCAAAACCATACGATAATCATGCCATAAAAATATTATATAAAATAAGCCTTTAGTTGGAACTAACAATGAGAGAGGAGTACATGCCTTAGATTACAAAGATGATGGAGAAAATTCACCTGTACAAGCCCTAAATTGATCCTGTAGATGAAACCCTAGTCTTCTTTTGCCCAAGAGCATTTGAGAGAATTAGAGATTGTTTCTAGGTGTTTAATATTAGAATAATTGGGTAAATGATATCTCAATAGTGATATAAGTCTTGGGGCCTAAAGAGGTTAAGTGGAGAAACGTCCAGATTACCCCTAGCTTAAATAACGTAAAATTCCTATTAGGTGGTACGACTACCTATACCTGTCTTACCCTCCAATACGAGTGGTACCTACCATTCATACCCTAGGCCTCCCCCTTAGACCCAACACTGTCAACCATAAGACTTATCCAAATAAAGTCATACCAAACTATATGATCACTACCCCTAAATCATATTCCTGGCAGAATAAAATTAAATAAGTTTTGAACACCACCTTCCATACGAGTCAATGGTACAAATCATACCCTAAATTATGTCTCATAGTGAGACACTTATAGTCAGATCAAACTTAAGTCCCTAAGTCTCAGATTAAGCTAAGGGAAACCCTAAACTATACGACCTATCACAAACCATACGAATATTACCAACCAAGACATACCCATACCAAAAACCAATCTAACCCACCAACCAACACTGGTTATCATACGACCAAGAGCATACCAACTATACCCCATCATACGACTAGTACCTATAAGTCATATAATATCCAAAATCTAGAAATCTAAGAAATTTTGTAAGGGTACCAAACCCAGTGTATCAGTCTCCCCAGTAGGATTATTCATCCCTAAATGACGAATAAGGTAGGCAAAACACAAGCATAGTTCATGACAACCTAAAATAAGGCCTTGTCATATGGAAACCTCAAGCCTACATGAACTGGAGGTTTCCTCAATAACCTAATCTAATCATCAATATAAATCACTAGGGTATGATGGATCCCAACCATGTAATAATATAGCGAAACATACTACAGGTCATAACTTAAATATGTCTAGACACTTTATTAGATTCATCAACATACCAATATACATAATAAACATCCATAATACCTCTATACAAACCGATGTTTAGAAATGTATATGTCAGGACAAGCCCCCGACAATAGCCCAACCATGTCAAAATAGTACTAAGTGTAAAGATAGGAGACAAAGAATGAATGTATTTCAAATTAAGAAATCTCACCGCTCCAATGTTAATGCAGAAACCTCTTCGATCACCTAATCACTACACCAGAAGAGAAGATGATGCTCTGCCCTCTAAGTCTCATAGGGACATAGCGCCTATAGATAGTTAGCGATTGGAGCGCTAACATGCAACTCAAGGATAAGGATAAAATAGAATCATCAATCAACAACAATTCAATATATTATGTTCAAACATATTCTTGACCTTATCCATACATATAGGTGTATCATATACCAAACAAGTAAACAAGTCTTAACAGCATTCTCAAACCACTCAATCATAAGACATAAAGTAAATCACTCTAACCTTCCACACTTAAATTTAAACAAATATTATTAGGTATGGGACTTCAACCACATTCACATATTACTTATATGAAGGTCTTTAACCATGTATTCATTCAGTAAGCAAGGAACTCTAACCACATGCCATATTAGATAGGGGACTCTAACCTAAGTTATTTTATTTGGAGAGGCACTTCAGCCTCAAGAGATCTCATTGTGGTAGGGACTTTAACCTAAAGCTATTTCATTAGGCAAAGGACTTGAACCCCAAGCCTTTTCATTAGGCAAAGGACTTTAACCTCAAGCCCATTCATTAGGCAAGGGACTTTAACCTTAAGCCATTACGACTATCATTAGTCGACATTGGGACTCCAACCCTTTATCTATTCATCATCAACAATTCAATTCACACTTAAAGACTTTAACCCATTTAGATAATTTAACAGAATACATGACCACATGGTCCTCATGGGATACTTTGTTACTCAACTATTTCAATAGGCCAATGCCTTAATTCAATTCATCATACAATTCAATTTGTGGTCATCAAGACCTTCACTAACTATTCATATTTCATTAGCAATTTTATACCACATTCATACCACAATTTAGTTCAATAAAAAAGTTATGTTCATTTTTATGTTTAGCGACTTTAACTCCTTATTAACTATCATCCAACAAAGTCATCAATTTCACCATACATGGCCCATAATATCTTTACATGATCATTTAACAACAATTCATACTTATTGGGCCATTGCCTTATTAAAAAAATCACCAACATAAGACTCTACAATTCACTTAGACATTTTCACCAACACCTTGTGTGCATGCCTTTACAAACGCCATTTTCATTTTTGAAATCATCGAGATTAGAGTTACTCAATACTAACATGATATACCACAAACATAAATCACCCACATGTGCAAACCATCATCAATAACATGTATAAACACAAGTCTAAGCAAAGTCCATATTATTCATCAATAGGCCAGAAAATGCTTTCCATTTTATTTCAAAATCACCATGTAAAATGACTTATACAAGTGTAAAATACATAGGTTTATAGTTATTTATAAAGGGGAAGAGTTACATGCCTTAGACATCTTTATTCACCCAAGAAGCTTGACTTTACTTTGCTCCTAGATGGACACCCTTGAACCCAAGCCTCTAATTCTTCATAAATTATGTTTGAGAGAGTTTTTGATGTTTGATCAAC
This sequence comes from Capsicum baccatum var. pendulum, assembly GCA_030864225.1. Lineage (NCBI taxonomy): Eukaryota > Viridiplantae > Streptophyta > Magnoliopsida > Solanales > Solanaceae > Capsicum > Capsicum baccatum. Next base: position 172,582,403 of record CM061560.1, read on the forward strand.
TCAAAGTGTGCTTGAGGAGTCCATACACGCTTATATAGTAAGGGAACTTAGGGTTTTTAAAGTGGCAAACGACCACAAGGTCCTCAACTATAGGCTGGAAAATGATCATCCAAATGGGTACGACTCAGTTGAGTCAATTGTACCCTAGGGTATGAGTGGTACCCTAACACGTACCCTAGGCTTTTCCTAGGTCATCTATATTTGTTAGGGTACGACTACACCACCTAGACTTATATACAAATAGTCAGACTTTCACTCTTAAATGTACCCCTATTTCATACCAAAAATAGTCCACTCTTGTTCAAGTACCAAGCACCATACGACTTACCTTGGTATGACTCCTACCTTAGTGTACGATTAGGGGGGCTAACTTGTACCTAGGACTGTGAATACCTCCCACCCCACACACGCATACTTCCTAGGGTATGATATGGTTTCACTAACTCTTCTCCAGAGGGTAAGAGTGGTACCCCTTAGTCATACCAAGTCTAGGTATTTCAATTTTCCCCCACTTGGATTATTGTTCCTTGAATGATGTATAAGGACTGCATGCAGACAAGTTAACACATTTATTGCACATCAAACAAAACTTTTTAAACCAGTTTGGAACAAGTACACAACAAGAATACAACACATTTCATGCTTATTATCAATCAACTATTCAATTTATTCACTTTGTGACTCAAACCCACTACTTATAAAAGCACTTACTTATTTCATAATGTAGAGAATTTAAGCCATCGACTTATCAAAGATGTTTGCTCAATTCAAAAACTAGGGATTGAAACCTATCATCTAGCAAGGAACACATAATTTCAAGGCATTAGGGACTTAAACCCATGGTCTAAGAAGACCTAAGTCAATTAAAGGCTTTGGGACTTTTACCCATTATCTATCAAGGCATAAATCAAGTTAAGTATATAAACACATAACTTCATCAAAATTTTCCAAATTGGAAAAAAAATGCAGATACTTGGACTTCATGTCGTCTTCCGCCTCCCAAGTATCTTCCTCAGACTCTTGGTTCCTCTATAGAACTTTCACTAAAACCATTTCTTTTGTTTGCAAATGGAAAATTTGTCGATCCAAGAACCTAACCGAGATCTCCTTATATGACAAAGAGTCCGAGATATCAACATCACTTGAGGGAACAAACAATGAAGGATCACCCATAAATTTTTACAACATAAAAACAAGGAAAAACAAGGTGAATGGAGTTCATTCTTGATGGCAACTCCAACTAATAGGCAACATTTCCAACCCTCTTCATAATCAAGTAGGGACCAATATACCAGGGACTAAGTTTTCCTATCTTACCAAAGTGCATCACTCCCTTCATGGGAGATACTTTCAAGAATACTCAATCAGAACCACTAAACAGTAAGTCCCTACATCTAACATCCATATAGGATTTTTTGCGACTTTGAGTGGTTTTCAATATATCACAAATTAACTTCAACTTCTCTAAGGCTTGGAGAACTAAATTAGGGCCAAGTAATTTACCCTTGTCAACTTTGTACCACTCAACAGGAGATCAACATCTCCAACCTACAATGCTTCAAAAAGGGCAATTTTAATGCTAGAGTGGTAACTATTATTAAAGGCGAACTCAATCAAAGGCAAGTGGTTTAACCATATACCACCATAATCAATCACACAAGGCCGTAACATATCATCCAACATTTGGATGGTCGTTTCAACTTGCTCATACATTTACTGGTAGAAAGAGGTACTAAGGAACACTATAATACCCAAAATTTTTTGGAATGACTTCCAAAAGTAAGATGAAAATGGAGGACAGTGATCCAAGATGATCAAAACGAGAGCACCATTCAACTTCACAATCTCTGCAAAATAAAACTTAGCATAATCTTTCGCGAAGTAATTAGTCCTCACGGGACAAAAGTGAGCAGACTTGGTTATTTTATCAATAATGACCTAAATAGAATCATATTTATTCTGAGATCGAGGAAAACAGTTAACAAAATCCAAATTAATTGCCTCCCACTTCCATTCTGGAAAAATGATTTCTTGGTACAAGCCACTGGGCTTCATGTACTTAAGTTTCACTTGTTTACACACAATACACTTGACCACATATCGAGCCATAACACATTTTATACACTTCCACCAATATAACTCTTTAAGGTTATGATATATCTTGGTGAAACTAGAATGAATAGTATAACAGGATTCATGAGCCTCATCCATTACCCTTTCCCTCAATCCATTGATATCGGGAACACATTGTCTACCTTAGTATCTAAAGATACCATCACCACCAATCACAAAGTCAGCAACTTTGTGTTGACCCACATTACTCTTGATTCTCACCAAGTTGGGGTCCAATACTTGCTTTTTCTTTATCTCAACAAGACACCAGAATCATAAAAACACCACCATCCTAAAAGTCTGCAAGTCTAACTTCAAGATTAGCCAAACGGCGAATGTCCTTCACCAATTTTTACTTGTCCTCATCCATATGGACCAAGCTTCTAAAAGATAATATACTAAGAGCATCAACAACTACATTAGTTTTTTTGGGGTGGTAATGAAGACTCATATCATAGTGTTTCAACAACTCAAGCCACCTTCTTTTCCTGAGGTTCTACTAATTTTTAGTTAACATATATTGAAGACTCTTATGATAGTAAAAGATATAAATATGAACCCCTTAAAGATAATATTGCCAAATATTTAACGCAAAAAACAAGGCTAACAACTCTATGTCATAAGTAGGTTAGTTCTTCTAATGAACTTTCAATTGCCTAGAAAAATAGCCCACCACCCTACCATATTGCATTAACAGACAACCAAGACCAATTTGAGAAGCATAACAATATACCACCAAACCATCATTACCTTCGGGCAAGGTCAAAATTGGAGTTAAATTCAATTTATATTTTAACTTCTAAAAACTATCCTCACATTCATTCTACCAAAAGAACTTGAACTTCTTTTAGGTCAACATCGTCAATGGGTTAGCTATAGTTGAAAAACTCCCCACAAACCTTCTATAGTAAGCGGCCAGACCTAAGAAGCTCGAAAAATTGATTAGAGTCTTAGGTCTAGGACATTTCTTAAGAGCCACAACCTTTTAGGGATCTACTATGATCCCTTCACTATAGATTACATGACAAACAAAAGCTATAGTTTTTAACCGAAACTCACTCTTGGAGAACTTGGCATACAAATGATAATCCTTCAAAATTTGCAACATGGCATAGAGGTAATCGACATGATCTGCCTTACTCTTATAATAGTCTATGATATCATCAATGAAGAAAATGACAATCATGTTCAAGAATGGATGGAAGACCCTATTGATCAAGTCTATAAATGCTGTCGGGGAATTTTTTAACCAAAAATTCATGACAAGAAACATGATAGTGATCAGACCGGGTTTTAAAGGTAGTCTTAGAGATATCCTCATTCCTAATTGTAAGCTTATGATAACCCGATCTTAGATCAATCTTACAAAAACACTTTACCCCCTGAAGTTGATCAAATAAATCATCTATCCTAAGTATAAGATATTTATTATTTATGGTCACTATGTTCAAATAACGAACATATAGAGGGAACCATCCTTCATACGCTCCAACAACATGGGAGCATCTCAAGTAGACACATTAGGATGGGTAAAAACTTTATCTAAGAGGTGCTTCAATTTCTTCTTAAGCTCCTTAAGCTCTACTGAAGATATTATATAAGGAGGGATAAAAATTAAACGATTGTCTGGAACAAGATCAATCCAAAAATCAATTCCTTTATTGGGAGAAATACCAGGGAGATCATCGGGACACCAATTAACAATGGGGATTGTTTCTAGAGGAGGCTCTTCTAATTTGATTCTTCAACTTGGACCAAATGATACAAACATCCCTTTTAAATTAACATTTGGGCTTTAGGATAATAAATCAACCTTCCCTTAGGTACTAAGGAGCCACCTACCCATACAATGATAGGATCATAAGGAAATTTAAATATGGCCTTACGGGTCTGACAATATAAGGAAGCATAACACGAATACAACCAATCCATCCCTAGAATGACATAAAAATTAACCATGTTCAAATTTATCAAGTCAATAAAAGTATCTCTACCACCAACAAATACTGTACACCCCCTATAAACTCTTTTAACAACCACAAAGTCTCTTACAGGGTAGAAATAATAAAAGGAATCAATAGATTCTTAAGACCACAATGAAGATACACAACCATATACCTGGTCACATAAGAAAGAGGAAAACCTGGATCAACCAAAAAATATACATCAAGAGTGAAAAGTCTCAACATACCTATGATAATATCGGGAGATACATTAGAATCCTAGTAAGTAGCAAGTGCATGCAAGCGGTTCTGGCTAGTATTGGTGCGAGAAACAAACATAGAAGCAGACACAACACCCTTTAGTGAGGGAGTAGATAGAGTTAAAATAGGAGCTTTATTAGCCCAAGAAGCTTCAAGAGAGCGACACTCACACTGTATGTTTCTAATCTAACCATAATTAAAACATCTTTTTCTCCCTTTGTTGCACTAACCACAATGACTCTAACCATAGCATCTGCAAGAAGGGCAGGGTGGTGCTGACTGGACACCACTAGCCTTGAATTAGACACCTTATGATTGAAACACACCCTTAAACTGAGGTCAACGATCATTAAACGACTTTGGGCAAGGAGAGTGAACACTAGTTGAGGAGAAAGAACCCAAAATCCCACACTTTTTTGTGGCTACTTACCTGAATCTCTACCACTATGCTAAAAAAACTAAATTTTTCCTTGCCTTTCACTAAACATAACTTGCTTCTTTTTCTCTTCTTTCACTTGATGCATATGCATAATCAACCTAGAAATATCAATTTTTTAATCAACAAAGTTGTCTTGCTCTCAAGGACTAACTTACGGGATAATCTTGAGACAAACTTATGCATCCCATCCTTTATGTTAGAAACCATCTCGAGAGTATACCTTGACAATTGATGGAATTTCAAGGCATCTCTTAAATAGACATCCTCGCTTGATTCAAGTTCAAAAACTCATCCACTTTTGTTTCCCTCAACTCTAGAGAAAAGAAGCAGTCTAAGAAAGCCTCAGAGAAATTCTTCCACACGTTGAGACTATAATCTACACCTCTAAACAACTTCAACTCCTCATACCATTAGTGTGTTAAATCTTTCAATTAGTTTAAAGCAAACTCAACTAATTTAATTTCTAAAGTATGCATGATTAAGAAGGTCTTCTGTATTTCATTAACTACGTCTTGAGGATCTTCCTCAACCTTCATATATATAAACATAATAGTGCTCAACCTCATGAATTGGCCAATTCATATGGCCTCAAAATAAATAGTATTCGAAACACCAAGCTCTTATTAATAGGCTACCAACATACTCAAGATGTTGATAGAGCGATAAAACTCAATATTAGTAGCATCCCCATGAGGTGACAGAATAGGAGGGTCACTCTTATAGTAGGGGTTGGTGGGGATAAATTGAACCCTATGAATATGGTCAAATGCCGCATCCCTAGCCTGGGTCTGAACTCTAAAATTTGGATGAACTTTATCCATAGGGTCCTCAAATGGGTTTGACTTACTCTCAAATCTCCTTGTAGGCATGATCTTAAAAATAGCAAACAGAGATCAAAGGAATCCAAGACCTTAGTCTCTATAGCTTGAGATTGAAACTAAAGAAAGGGAAATATTTCCTAAATGTCTCATAGCCCCTCTTGTAAAAGTGTAGTACACTTCACACCCATAAAAGAGACTCTACTTTACCTAGTAATGTATACACCCAACTAACCAAGAACCTTGCTCTAATACCAACTTGACATGAACTAAAATTGGTCCATGCGGTATAGGTACCTCAAGCCGACATAAATTGGAGGTTGCATCGATAATCCAACCAAATCATAAATATAAATCACAAGGGTCAGGTGGATACCAACCATAAAATAAGATAGCAGAAAACATACTACAAGTCATCACATAAACATGTCTAGACACTTCATTAGATTCATCAAGCTAACAAATATATCTATTTCCATATTCATCTGCAGTACCTCTATATAAACCGATGTTTAGAAATGTATATATCGTGAAAATCCCCAAAAAATAGCCAAATAAAGTCTAAATAAGAATAAATATAACAATTGAAGACCAATAATAAATGTCTTACGAAGTAAGGAAACTCACTACTCCAAAGTCAAGACATGAACCACTTCGATTACCTGATCACTGTGCAGGAAGAGAAGATGATGCTCCGACCCCTATGTTGCATGGGGACCTAGATTCCAAAGATGGTTAGCAGTTAGAGTACTAGCATATAACTCAAGGATATAGATAACTGTAACACCCCAAATCTTGTACCTGAAATGCCACACGGTGTTCATAACCCCAAAGGACTACAAGCTAACCCATGACTGATATCTGTACTGAGCACTGCATAACATACTGTATAAATGCAGAATAAAAGACTGAAAGGCCATAAGGTTCAAATATCTAATAAAACATAACATCTAAATAATACAGTATGACCATACCAAAAGTAAAATAACTGTCTGAACATGCTAGTCTGAAAGCCTCTAAACTATCTAAAAACTGTGGAGTTGATGGGACATGTCCCCAATTAACTTCAGACTACTAAAATAATAAATTAATAAAATTATCATGCTATCCTCAAATAATGAGGACTCACTGCTAATCTGGTTGCTGAATGTCTGATCTATTAAGGATGCTTCAGAGCTCGTACTTCTAAACTTATGGTATAAAACACCATGGCACAAATACGTTAGTACGATTAAATGTATTGGTATGCAAGTGAGGTATGTTGAATGCAAGGGGTTTATAGGAATGAACAATACTAACTGACTGAATAACAAAAATGTAAGAATACATGCATGAATACATAAACTGTAACTGAGATCATGACATCACTGAATATGAATATTGATAACATAAGTTTCATATGACTGACATACTATTATATAAATAAATATGTCTGGTAGTCCTATTTCTGATGGAACTAGCTTAGTTCCATACTGACCTGGGTAACTGTATCTGACAGTTCTGAATTCTGTAGAACTATCTGAGTTCTATTACTTAGACTGAGACTAAGATTGTAATTTTGAGAAGTGGTTAGCTAACTGACATACCCTAAATTATTATAGATGATTTAGGGTCTAATTTGTAACCCTAATTTTAAGGGTGTCAATAATGCGCCACTGGTAAGGATAAGCTATAGGTGACCCTCATCTGACAGTGTCCCCAAAGAAAATAGTAGGACCCTCATCTGACCATATTAATCCACCTCATAAACTCTCATCTGTAAGTGTTGATGTCTCATCCTATACTAGCTACATAGTTCTGGAATGCAAGGATTGCTTCTAAGGATTATACCGTCAATTGTCAGTGTGTGCCCTTATCCTTTGTTTCACTCGGTGCTAATTCCTACTCACATTTGAATAGATACTGAAACATGATTAACTAAACTAAACTAGACTGGGTTCAGTGAGTTCTACTGACTGACAGAATACTACTAATATTAATACGTTACTGAGATTTCTGAGATTACTGGGATTTTTGAGTTTTCCTGAGTCATCAGTCTGACTGAATTCTACTAAGCATGGCTTGACTGAGAGTATCTTCAAAACTGACACTGGCTCTAGGCACACAACTAAATTTTCAGGTACAAGTACCCCCAAGACATGGTAGAATTAAACTAACAATACATGACACTTATTGATACATGACCATAGTCACTAATTCATAGCATAATCATTGGGTATTTTCATGAAGTATTCGCATGCTATAAGCTTACAAATGAATAGGAATGCATGTAAACATTTCATATTTTCATAAGCCTAATCTCATGATCACTACGTCAATCCATTACAAAGCATAACAATAACGTGGGAGTCATATCAAACATAAGGGAGAAAAATGGACTCATCAATTTTGGCCACAAGTGAGTCATAAGGCATATTTACTATTCTCTTAGGCATTTTATCAAAAACCTTGCATGCATATCTTTAGACTTAGGCATGAATATTGAAATAATACATCATTGTAATATTTTACACTTCCAATGCAAGAACTTTAACCACATGCTAACATATTTTCATGATAGTCATTGAAGACTTCAACTTGGAAATCAAACAACAACATAAACATGGATATAATTCATTTCATACCATGGAAACCAATGTTTATATTTCAAATACGGTTTCTTGAGCTTCATAAGTAAAAGGAAACCATGACTCAACACTTGACAGACCTGGGTGGATGATTTCTTGGAGATTGGTGGAGGAAACCTTGAATTCCTAACTTGGAATTAAGCACCTAGGATTTCTTGTTCTTGGGAATTTATTTTTAAGAGAAACCCTAATTTGGTGTTATATATACATAATGAAGTTAAGAACTCTAGTCTGGTATAATTAGAGGTTAAAATGGGTGGGAAAATACCCAAGTAACCTATTAAAGATGGCTTAAAATTGCTTTATTGAAAGTGGCGATGGTCTTTCGCTGGCTCAATAGTCCGTTGGTCCTGACCGTCATATTTGGCCAGAACCTGAACTTTCTACCTTGTCTGCGATAACTCAGGCGATGGTCCATCGCTATCTCAATGGTCCATCGGTCTTGTCCATCGCATTTAACTAGAAGTCGGGCTCAATTTCTTAGTCGCGATGACTTAGGCGATGGTGCATCACTAAATCGATGGTTCATCGGTCTGACCATCGCTTCTGGGCAGTTTCGGCAATTCTCTGTAAAACATCCATAATTTTTTACTCCGATACCAGATTTGGATGAAATTGGTCTCTGATTTAAACATTTATCATTTATGAAGTTATCACTAACTCTTCTGGAGATTAGATTTGACTTAAAGAAAGTTTAGGGTATTACATTAACATAGCATCATCAATCAACAACAATTGAATATATCATGTTCAACCATATTCATTACCTTATCCAGACAAATAGGTGTATCATGTGCCAACCAAGTAAATAGGTTTTAACAAGATTCTTAAAGCACTCAATCATTTGACCAATAGTAAAGGACTCCACCTTCCACACTTAGATTCAAACAAATCTTATTATGTATAAGACTTCGACCACATTCACATATTACCTAGATGAAGGACTTTAACCATGTATACAATAATTAAGCAAGGTACTCTAACCACATATCATATTAGATAGGGTACCCTTACCCAAGTCGTTTCATTTAGAGAAGCAATTTAACCTCGAGAGATCTCATTTTGCAAGGGACTTTAACCACAATAAATTTCATTAGGCGATTGGATTTAACCCTAATTCCTTTTATTAGGTAAAGGAATTTAAGCTCAAGCCCTTTCATTAGGCAAGGGACTTTAACCTCAGGCAATTATAACTGTCATTAGTCGACATTGGGACTCCAACTCTTTTTCCATTCATCATCATCTATTCCATTCATACTTAAGGATTTTAACCTATTTAGACAATTCAACACAATACATGACCACATGTTCTCCGTGGAAGCCTTTGTTGCTCATTCATTTCAATAGTTCAATTCCTTAATTCAATTCATCATACAATTCAATTTGTGTTCATCAAGACCCTAAAAACTATTTACATTTCATTACTAATCTTAAACCACTTATACCACACTTTAGTTCAAGATACAGTTCAAGTTTATTTTAATGTTTATGGACTTTAACCCTTCATTAACTATCAACCAATAAGGTCATTGATTTCACCATACATGGATCATAATACCTTCACAATATCATTTAGCTACTATTCATACTTATTGTGCCATTTTCCTAATTCTAAACATCACCAACATAAGACTAGACAATTCACTTAGACATTTTTAGAAACACCTTATGTGAATGCCATTACCAAGGCCATTTTCAGGTTAGAAATCATAAAGATTAGATTTACTCATGACTCACATGTTATACCACATACAAAAAGCACCCGCATATTCAAACCATCATCAATAACATGATTAAATACAATTCTAAGAAAAGTCCACATTATTCATCATTTCGCAACAATACCATTTTATTTTATTTTAAATCACCATGTAAACTTACTAATACTAGTGTATAATACATTGGTTTAGATTTATTTATCAAGGGGAAGAGTTACATGCCTTAGACAACTTAATTCACCCAAGAATATTGACTTTGATTTCCTCCTAGATGGACACCCTTGAACCTTAGCCTTCAATTCTTCACAAGTTGTGTTTTAGAGAGAGTTTTGGATATTTGATACACTCAAAGTGTGTTTAACGAGGCCATTTGCACTTATATAGTAAGGGTACTTAGGGTTTTAAGGGTGGGAAATGACCGTAAGTGTAACACACCAAAAATGAGTCCGGAGACGTCGCATGGTGCTGAAGACTACGAGTATCCTTAAGATAACCCTGTAAGCCATCTACTAAATCAAAAACTCATAATAAAGGAAATAAAGATATATAATCAAAGATAAGATGTGGAATTCTATATGAGATAAGAAAAAACTATCTGAATATAATATCTAAAAATAATAATATCAAGAGCAAGATCAATCAATACTAAAAATTTAAATCATATCTAGCTGTTTGACAAGACTTTACTACTAATGCTAGAAAGTCTATATGATAAATCCCCAACTGACTTGAGCTGTTTAAACATACTAAACCATCTATACTAAGAAGTAGAAAAACTGAATGACTAAGTCCCCAAACTATGAGGAGTAACCAACTATCGAGATGTAGATTAAGATCCTTAAAATCACTCAAATTGCTAAAACTGAGCACCTAAACCTATATTATGAGATAATATAGTACATACATATATTTGTGGATCAGTACTTCTGAATTGTGCTGAGTATATGGGGGTAAATGGATAAGTAAATCAATATCAGAATATTAATATAAATTTGTAAAAGAATGTATGCTAAATTTAGATGACTCACGTAAGCTAGAGTATCTGAAAACTTAAAATCATAATCATGAATAGAAAAACATGTTACATAGATCTAGTGAGTCATAATATTTAGATTCTAAAAGTTGTGCTTGTACTCTATCGTAAAATCATGTTGTCTAAGTGTAGAAAGGGCTCACTTTTATGTCTCAAATCTTAAAAATAAAATCTGTAGCAAGTGTCTCTTATAAAGCAACATCTGAATAAAGTTGTGAGTCTTTACACTTAGTTCTAAAAGCTTTTTTTTTATTCTTTATTCTTTTCTGTAAGTTGTAGGGAAATATTTTTAAAATCTATTCTTAAAGTATTTACTATTAGGGAGATTCTTCGAACCGGAATACACTATGTGAGCTATCATACTGTCCAACGTCTAGTTCCCTAATAGAAAAACCTCAAGTTTGGGAGAGGTGTCATACTCTTTCAAAGGAGTATAACCTAATCTAAGTGATCACATATGTGTCTGTTATTCATATAGAAATAGAAATAATCTGATAATCTATACCAATGCTGGCACGTAGTTCTCAGGCATATGAACATACCCAACTCGGTGGTAAATACTAGTCCCTTTAATTTGTAAGCTCATTCTATTAGAAATCCACTTTAAAAACTAGTATAATGGTTTATAATGAAAACTAACTATATATATACTAATCTAAATTTTAACTAAAACTGTAAAGTGGATACCATGTCTAAGCTGCGATCAAAAGATCAAATCTTTATTAAAATCTAAAAATAACTAGTCATGGGATGCTTAAAGCATAGTTATTCTTGAAATATAAAAATTCAAACAAGGTTTGATAATTCAAGTCTAAATCTGCAAATACTACGATACGTAGGAAAATACAATAGTAGGTATGCAATTCAACATCAAAGTCACCTGAAATCTAATAATCTTGCAAATAACAATATTTGGTATGAACCCTAATTTGAAACTCATGTAAATTGATTTAACTTTGTAATTAAAAACTAGTTTTGTGCACAAGGATGAAAGAATTATCTTTGTTGATAAAGCACACATACCTTAATTGATGATTAGATGAAGAAACTTGAACTTTGAGTTCCTAATTGATCTCTTGAAGATAGATTCTTGAAGGTATTGAATAGGGAATCTTTAATTTTGAGTTATCTTGGAAAAAGAAGGGTGGAATTTAGATATCTTGGGGATGAAGGTTTGATGTTCTAGGGTTTCTTTGTGAGAAAGTTGATGAAAAATTTGCATAATAGGCTTAGAATAGGTTTAATCCTCAATTATTCACGATTTGGGGGTTTGGGAAAGGACTAAATTTCCCTTTTTAAATTTTACTTCAAACTGAAAATCCCAATTTTACCTCCCATTGCGATGCATTGCTATCGCGGTGGCTTACTGGAAAAAAGACGATCACCATTTTGGCCTTTGGCGTAATGCGACAAATTGTGTTGCACCACGGGAAAAAGGATGAGGGCCTTTTTTCACTCCACCGTGATGCGTTGTCTATCCAATTGGGAATATTTGTGCGATACAAGCTAATCATGGTAAGCTACTAGAATGGGATGAATGGGAACTGGAACTTCTCTGTGATACAGTCTAATCACGGTGCTCCACTGGAAATTAAAAAACTGCAAAATTGTCATTCACCGCCATGCGGTGCTTATTGCGATGCCCTACTAGTCTTACTAAAATTGCCATAACTTCTCAACCGAGTATCGAATTGAGGAAAAATTGGCATCGTTGCAAAGTTGATTCAATTATCTATAAATTAGTGGATTTTGAGATGAAAAATTATAATCATATCATGATTTATGCACTTTAAAAGGTAACCTTCAAAGAAATAAAAGCTAAACTGGGATAGGAAAAAATATGGGGAATTATAATATCTCCCCCTTAGGAACATTCATCATCAAATAAGTCTAAATAAAGTTAGGATACTATGGAACTGAAGCTATATGCTGGAGCACACAACTGAAACAAATTGCATGACTAATCTGAAGCATACTGAGCAACTGAACTAATTTGCAAATGCATGAATTTACATGGGGATGAGTATATTGCTTAATTTGAGACTGGAAAAAAATTGAATTAAGGAGGACTGTTACCTTAGACTGAATATGAGTTCGTGGAGAAGATATACGATACTTGGTACATTTGTCTGCTTTTTTTTCCTAAGTAGCACCCTCAACAGACTAATTTCTCCATAGAACTTTAGCCAAGGGAATTTTTTTTTCTTTAGTCTACGGATCTGTTGATCAAGAATCTCTAATGAAACTTCTTTGTATGAAAGGCTATTTTAAACATTTGTTTCTTCTAGAGGGACTACAATAGCTGAATCATCCATGAACTTCTTCAATAAGGACACATGGAACACTGGATTAACTGAGGACAAGTATGCGGGTAGCTCAAGCTCATACGCTAGCTTCCGAACACTATTCAAAATCGATAAGGGCCTATATATTAGGGGTTTATTTTAGATTATCTCTCTCAAATTAACTAAACTTTATCCATGGCTTAAAATACCATATATGGTCCAATCAAAGTAGGCTCACCCGATTTGAACCAACCGACTAGTGATCTGTATCTCCATCCATAAATAGCTTTAAATAGGGCCATCTTAATACTAGAATAGTAGTTCTTATTGTAGGCAAACTCGATCAATGGCAAGTGTTAATCCCAACTTCCTTTGAAATCAAGAACACAGTACCTCAACATATTCTTTAAGGTGTGAATGTTCCTCTTTGCCTGAACATCTATCAGCGGATGAAAAGCTAAACTAAGATGAACTTCGCTACCGACCCTTTTGAAAGGATTTTCAAACCTGACAGGTAAACTGAGTGCCCCTATCTGAAATAATGGAAAAGGGAACTCCATGCAATCTAACCAACTCTCTAATATACAGCTTAGCATAATCTTTAGCAGTGTAGGACATGTGAACTGGCCAGAAATGAGTTGATTTAGTCAATCTCTCTACAATAACCCATATCAAATCATATTGTTGACACGAGTGGGGTAGTCCAGTTCACAAAGTCCATATTCACCTCTTCCTACTTATAAATGGGAATACTAAACTCCTGCAATTTTCCACCAGGTGTTTGGTGCTCTAACTTAACCTGTTTACAAGTAGTACACTTAGCTACAAATTTTGTGATGTATTTATTCATACTACTCCATTAATAAACTTCTCGCAGTTTGCGGTACATCTTGGTTGCTCTTGAATGAATGGAATAACACACACCATGCGCTTTAGCCCTAATCCGCTGACTCAAATCATCAACACATGGCACACACAATCTTCTCTAGTATCTCAACATACCATCTCCCTCTTGGGTGAAAACCTCTACGTTTGGGTCCTTAACTAACCCCTTTTGTTTGACCAAACTAGGATCCCTATCCTGTTTCTCTTTCACTTCAGAAACTAGAGAAGATTCTGAACTACTTTGAACCTAAATGTTTCCTTCAGCTGAATCAACCAACCTCACACCCAATCTAGCTAACCAGTGAACTTCCAAACTAACTCTTTCTTATTATTCTCTACATATGCAACACTGTCCATAGACAATCTATAAAGGGAGTCTGCCACTACACTCACTTTGCTCGAGTGATACAACACACTCATATCATCATACTTCAACAATTCTAATGACCTTCTCTGATGATGATTTAACTCATTTGGAGTAAATACATACTACAAACTTTTGTGGTCCTTAAACACATCAACATACACCCCATAAAGATAGTGCCTCCGGATTTTTAAGCCAAATACAACTACTAACTCAAGATCATGGGTAGGGTTGTTCTTTTTGTGAGGCTTAATTTGTTTAGAGGCATAGGCTATAACCTTACCATTCTGAAGCTAAAGTGAGTCATGTATTTAACTCCTGAAAACTCTTCTCACAAGAATGTAACAACAGAAACTTAAGTTTATTCTGAGTTAATCTAGACATAGGGTATGAAATAGAAGAAAAAACCTTCACAAAAATTCTATTATATCCAAATAAACCCCAAAAACTTGTAATGTCTAACGGAGAGATAAGTCTAGGCTAGTTTCTTACTACTTTTTTCTTCTGGGGATCAACTCTAATACCATCACTGGAAATAATATGACCAAGGAAAGCTACTAATCTTATCCAAAATTCACATTTGATAAATTTGGTGAATAACCGGTAATCCCTAAGAGTTTATAACACAACTCTAAGGTGGTCTGTATGGTCATCCTCAATACGAAAATTGACATGAATATCATGATAAAGACTATGACAAACATGTCTAACTATTGTTTAAAACCTTTGTTTATTAAGTCCATAAAGGTCGTTGGGGCATTGGTAAGACTAAATGACATGACAAGAAACTCGAACTGATCGTAATGGGTTCTGAAAGCTGTCTTTGGAATAACTCATTACCTTACTCTAAGCTGATGATAGCCGGATCTAAGGTCTATCTTGGAGAAGTAACTTGCACGTTGGAGATAGTGAATTAAGTCATCAATCCTAGGAAGAGGATATTTGTTTTTTATTGTAACTTTATTCAGCTGAAGATAGTCTATGAACATTTTGCAAAGAACCATCTTTTTTTCGAACGAATAGGATGGGAGTGCCCCATGGAGAGACACTAAGCCTTATTAAATCTTTATCAAAGAGGTTTTTAAGATGCTATTTTAAATCTATATGATCATATGGAACATACGATATATGGTATAGAGGGATAGAGATAGGTTGAATATCTGGGAGAAGGTCAATACTGAATTCTATTTCCCTATCGGGAGGTACCCCTGGCAAATCTTCGAGAAAAATATCAGGAAACACATTGACTACATGAACTGACTAAACTATTGGAGTCTTAGACTAAGTGTCTTTGACTCGAACTAGATGATAGATACACCCTTTTGAGATAAACTTTCTTACTTTAATATAGGATATGAAATGACTCTTGGGAGACACTGAATTACCTTTCCACTCAAAGACTGGCTCATCTGTAAAATAAAACTTTACCACTCAGGTGCGACAATCTATAGATGCATAACAAGAATGGAGCCAATATATTCATAAAATAAGGTCAAATTCAGTCATATCTAAATCTATTAAATTTGCTAACATGATTTCATGAAGGACAGTGATAGGACACTATCTATAGATCTATTTAGGAACAACTGAATCACCCACTTGGGTAGAAACCATGAATGGTTTAGGGATCTTTTTAGGACCTAATTAAAAGTTTACTGCAACTAGTGGAGTCATATAAGTGAAATTCGACCCAGGGTCTAAAAACTCATAAACATCAAGATAAAAGACATGAAGCATACCTGTAAGAACATCTGGTGAATCCTCTTTCTCTTGATGGGATGGTAAATTATAAAAACATTTATGATGCTGACCACCATCGGTACTGGATAATGCACCCTGAGGAGGGACTAGGCGACCTAAGAGGCTGGTGTGCTAGTTGCCTAAGTCTCGGGATGAATATCCCTGTTTCCCTGCTTAGCATGTGGATGCTCTTTTATTCCATGTACTAACATACCACAACCATAACAAACTTTCTATCCTAACAAACACTGTCCAAGATGATTCTTACCATATTGAGAATAGGGAGGATAACTAGGCTTTCCACTCACTGAGATCTAGACATTGAAGTCTTACCTCATTGCTCCTATCTAACTCTTGAGGCGGGATCACTAGCCAAAGATGGCACTGGTATAGATGAATGATTCTAAAATTATAAACAATTTCCCTCTCTAAACTTTGCCTGGCCATACTTAAACTGCCAGGTTCTAGCCTTCTTATTTTCCCTCTCTCTCCCCTTCAACTATTCTACCTCAGTCTGCTGGTCATGAATGCTCAACCTAGCAAGATCTATGTCCCCAATAAGCATTCTATTCCTACACTCCTTTACTACAAAACTAGATACTCCAGTAACAAACTTACTCATACTCGCCCTAGGGTCAGCCATCATATTAAGGGCAAACTTAGACAATTGATTAAACTTAAGACAGTACTCTTTCACTATCATGAGCCCTACCTCAGGTTCAAAACTCCTCTACCTTAGCTTTACTTATTTCATGCAGAAATAACCTGTCTAGAAATGCATCTTAAAATACTTGCAAACTTATACGAGAAGCATTCTCACCTCGACTATTCTACGATATAACCACCCAACCATACAATACATCCTTCAATCTATAAGATGCCAACTCTACTCTATGCTCTTTAAAAACATGCATAATTTAGGTGATCTTTTTCGCCTTATCTAAATAAAGCTGTGAGTTCTCACCTGCTTTTAGCCCGAAGAACTCTTGCAGATTCATTCTGGTAATCTAGGATTCTGGCTACTGCTAAATCACTATTTTGGTAATGTAGGATTGCCGCCTGATGGTTTCCTTGAATGTTAGCAGTAACCACTTGGGCCAACACCTGAAAAGCAACCTAAAATTTAGCATGGGATACATTCTCATTTAGAGGGTCAGCAGGTTGGGGTGGTTGGTTATCATTTCTACAGGCATTAGCTTAGCGAGAAGACATATTCAACTATCATGTAAGAGCACAAGCTAAAAGTTGATAGAGATACAATAAGTATGATAGATAATAAAAGAAAGAGGTGACTTCCTAAAAACATCCCGTATCCTTTTACTTATAAATGTGGTGCGCTGCACATCCATGATCAAGACTACGTAACGCGGCTTGTTTGACTCCCTAGGACTTTTATAACTTAGGCTCTTATACCAAGCTATTAATGCACCAAAAATGGGTCCCAAGATGTCACAAGGGGCTAAAGAGTATGAGTAGCCTTAAACTAACCTTGTAAGCCATTTACTAAATCTGAAACTCATAATAGAGGAAATAAAGATATATAATCAAATCTAAGATGTTGTGTTCTGTATGAGATAAGATGAAATTATCTGAATATAATATCTAATAATAATAAACTCAAGAGTTTGATCAATCAATACTAAAAAACTGAATCATACCTAGCAGTCTGACAAGCCTCTACTACTAATGATTGAGAGCCACTTCGACAAACCCCTAGATGATTTAAACTATCTAAAAATGCTGAATCATCTACTCTAATAAGCTAAAAAATTGAATAAATAATTCCCCAAAATATGAGGACTCACCAACTGTCGCGATGTAGATAGAGATGCTCAATATCACTCACGCTGCTGAAACTGAGCACCGGAACCTGTATTATGAGACAATGTAGCACATAGACGTCTATGTGGATTAGGCTTCTAGATTGTACTGAGCATATGGGGGAGAATGATTAAGTAAATCAATATCAAAATATTCTTATAAATTTGTAAAAGAATGCACGCTAAATGTAGATAACTCAAGTAAGCTAGACTATCTGAAAGCTGAAAATCATAATCTTTAATAGTAAAATATATTACATAGATCTATTGAGTCAGAACATTTAGTTTCTAAAAGATGTACTAGTATTCTATCATAAAATAATGTTATCTAAGTGTTGAAGGGACTCACTTTTATGTTTGAAATCTGAAAACTGAAATCTGTAGCTAGTATCTTTTATAAAGATACATCTGAATAAGGCCGTGAGTCTTTACACTTAATTCTAAAAGTTTTGTTGTTATTCTTTACTCTTTTATATAAGCTAATAGGGGAAATACTTTTAAAATCTATTTTGAAAGTATTTACTACTAGGGAGGTTCTTCTAACTGACTTACACTCTGTGAGCTATAATAGTATCCAACCTGTAGTTACCTTATGGGAAAACCTCACGTTGGGGAGAGGTTTCATTCTCTTTCCAAGGAGTATAACCTAATCTAAGTGAGAAAATTTGTATCTTTCATCCATAGGGAAATGGGAATAATTTAATGACCTATACCTACATCGGCTCACAGTTTTGGAAAATGTGAACATGCCCAACTCGGTGCTAAATATTACTCCCTTTAATATGTATACTCATTTTGTTGTAAATCCACTTTGAAAACTAGTATAATGCCTTATAATGAAAACAAACTATATATCTGCTAAGTTAAATTGTAACCAAGACTTTAAAGTAGATTCCCTGTCTAAGTTAAGATCAAAAGATCTAATCATTACTGAAATATTAAAATAACTAGTCATAGGATGATTAAAGAATAGTCACTCTTGAAATATTAACATTCAAACTAGGGCTAATAAACCATGTATCTATTCTATGTCAAATCTTCATAAAACCTATCATTAGTAATGAAAATATTGCTAATTCTAGTCTAAATCTTGAAATTACTGTAATATGCATGAAAATACTATAGTAGGCATGTAATTCAACATCAAAATAACTTGAAATATCATAATCTTCCAAATAACAAAGTGGGGTATGAAACTTAATTTGAAACTCATGTAAATTCATGTAACTTTATAATTAAAAACTAGTTTTGTGCACAAGGATGAATGAATTATCCTTGTTGAAAAACTCAAATATTTACGATTAGATGAAGAAACTTGAACTTTGAGTTCCTATTTGTTCTCTTGAAGATATATTATTGAAGTTCTTCAATTGGGAATCTTTAATTGAGTTATCTTTGAAAAAGAATGGTGGAATTTAGATTTCTTCGGGATGAAGGTTTGATGTTCTAGGGTATCTTTGAGAGAAAATTGATGAAAAGTGAGCATAATAGGCTTAAAATAAATTTAATCCTCTGTTATTCATGATTTGGGGTCTTGGGAAAAGACTATATTTCCCTTTTAAAATTTTACTCAAAACTGGAAATCCAGATTTTACCTCCAGCATGACCTGCAGCTATCACGACGGCTTATTAGGAAAAGGATGATCGTCGGTTTGGCCTTTAGCGTGATGCGGCTTAATCGCATTGCGCCATTGGAAAAAGGACGTGTGCCATTTTAAAATCCACCGCAGCGCGGTGTCTGTCCAATTGGGAATTTTTGCTCGATACAGGCTAATCACGGTTAGCTAATAGATTGGGACAAAAAAGAACTTGAACTTCTCTGCGATGCGGGCTAATCATGGTGCTCCACTGAAAATCAGATAATTGCAAAATTTCCCTTTACCGCAATGTGGTTCTTATCGTGATACCCTACTACTCTCACTAAAATTACAATCACTTCTCAACGATAATCAGATTGAGACGAAGTTGATATCGTTGCAAAGCTAATTCAATTATCTACACATTGGTGGGTCCAGAGATTAAAAATTCTACTCTTATTAAGAGTTATACACTTTAAAAGGTAACCCTTGACACACTAAAAGCTAAACTAAGCTAGAAAAAAGCATGTGGTATTATAAAAGGATCCTCAACTAAAAGCTGGAAAATGACCATCAAGGTGGGTACGACTCACAAGAGTCAATCGTACCCTAGGGTACTAGTGGTACCCTAGGGTACTAGTGGTACCCTAACTCATACCCTAGGCTTCTCCTAGGTCATATATGTTGGTTAGGGTACAAATGAACCACCTAGACTCATATCCAAAGGGTACGACTTTCACCTTTTATCATACACCTATCTCGTACAAAAAATAGTCCACTCATGTTCAAGTGTCAAGAATCATATGACTTACCTAGGTACAACTCATAACATAGTATAAAATTTGGGGGGCTAACTCATACCTAGGACAGTGAATAACCTCCCACAACCTGCCTAGGGTACGATAAGGGGTTACGAACTCATTTCCAAATGGTACGAGTAATACCCCTTAGTCCTACCATGTCTAGAGATATCAAATGAGGGAATTTTTCAATGGTTCAAAGTCTAAGTATTTCAATTCATTTGCATTATAAAACATCAACATAACCTTTAACAAAATTAGAAAATAGATATGCAATCAAGAACATATACCTTCCACATGACTATACGTAATAGAAAACAAATATTGATATTTGCAATTTATGTCGGCTTCCGCTTACAATGTAGCCTCTTCCACCTTATGGTTCTACCATAGAACCTTAAATGAGGCCACATCCTTAGACCGTAATCACTGAATCTGCCAATTCAAATCTAAAATTGTACATCATCATAACACAGAGAACCTAAGATATCCAATCCTTTTAAAGGAACCACCGAAGAAAGATCACTAAGTCACTTTCTCAACATAGAGACATGAAATAATTGATTAATGGAGTTCAAACTAAAAGGAAACTCCAATTCATATGCCACGTTGCCAACCCTCCGCAAAACTACATAAGGACTAACATACCAGGGACTTATCTTCCCCTTCTTACCAAACTGCATCACTTCTTTTACAGGATACACCCTTAGGAAAACCTTATCCCAAAGCTTGAACTCTAAGTCTCTACTTCTTACATCCTCATAAGACTTTTGGCAACATTGGGAAACCTTAAGCCTATCCTGAATCACATTAACCTTTTCCATATCCTGATAAACAAAGTAAGGGCCTTACATATCAACCTTACCTTGTTTGAACTACCCAATAGGAGATCTACAGCTCCTACCATTCAATTCCTTAAAAGGGGCTATTGTAGTGCTAGAATAATAGCTATTGTTCTAAGCAAACTCTACCGGTGGTAGATGCTCAACCCAATTGCAACCATAATTAATTTTATATGCCCGGAGAATGTCCTCCAATGTTGGAATAGTCCTCTCTGCTTGTCCATCCACCTGCAGATGAAAAGCAATACTTAAACTAACCTTAGTCCCCAACCCTTTCTGAAAAGACCACCATGTATGAGATGAAAACTATATACCACGATCAGAGATAATCGAAACAGGTACCCCATGCATCTTCAATGTCACATGAATATACAACCTTTCATAGTCCTCAGTCAATAAGTTAGTCCTCATTGGCAAAAAGTGAGCGGACTTTATCATCCTATCTACAATGACCCATAGTGAATCAAATTGGTTTCGAGATTGAGGAAGACCGGTTATGAAATCTATATTGATTACCTCCCATTTCCATTCTGGCAACTCAATTTCCTGATACAACCATCGAAGCCTCATTTTCTTAACTTTGGCAAACCATGAATTTGGCCACAAAATCAGCCACATCCATCTTCATACCATTCTATCAATACATCTCCTTAAAAACATGACACATTTTTATTGAACCGGGATGAACAACAACGTGCAATTCATGTGCCTCATCAAAAATACTTTGTCGCAAATGATTGATGTTAGGAACAACTAACCTCAGTTGGTACCTAAAGGAACCATCAGTGTTGATCTCAAACACCATCACCCTTTGCCAATCAATATCACTCATGATTTTTATCTAGATGGAATCTAGCATTTGCTTCTCCTTGATCTCTACACCAAGAGATGACCAAATAGCTTTTTGTACCATCACACCACTATTATTGAACTTGAAAAAATGAACTCTAATATTAGCCAAGTGGTGAATATACTTCACAAACTTCTGTTTCTCTATATCCACATGAGATAACCTACCCATGGACATTTTGCTAAGAGCATCAACAACCATGTTAGCTTTACCTGGGTGGTAGTAAAGACTCATATGATAGTCCTTTGGCTGCTCCAACCATCTCTTCTACCTAAGATTTAGCTCTTTCTGATTAAACACATATTGTAGACTCTTATGATTAGAAAAGATATCCACATATACTATATTCAAATAATGCCACCAGATTTTTAAAGCAAAAACCATCGCTAAAAGCTCCAAATCATGAGTAGGATAATATCTCTCATTTAAATTCTACTGCCTAGAAGCATACTCAACTTTCCATGCTGTATCAAAATACAACCAAGTCTTACCCGGGACACATCACAGTAAACCACAAACCCCTCATTACCTTCAGACAATGTCAAAACCAAAGATGAAGTTAGCTTATCTTTACACTTCTCAAAACTTCCCTCACAAGCATCAAACAAAGAAAACTTTTCCTTCTTTTTAGTCAACTTAGTGAATGGGGAATCTATAATTGAAAATCTTTCCACGAATCTCCTATAATACCAACCCAAACCCAAGAAACTCCAAATGTCGATTAGAGTCATAGGACTAGGCTACCTTTTAACCACAACCACCTTTTGTGGATCCACCATGATCCCCTCACTGCAAATGATATGATTTAAAATCAAAGTCCTCATACCGAGTATCAAAAGTTTTCTTAGGGATATCCATCTCCATAATCTTAAGATTATGGTACCCAGACCGAAGATCTATCTTAGAAAAGAATTTGGCTACTTGCAACTGATCAAACAAGTCATCTATCCTTGGGCGGGATACTTGTTCTTAACCATTAACTTATTCAATTACCGATAGTCAATGCACATCCTAAGGGAACCATTATTCTTACATATGAATAACACTAGTGCACCCCATAGGGATATACCAGGATGGATAAAACCCTTATCCATAAGATCCTTAAGTTGCTTTATGAGTCTCCCAACTCAATCTGAGCCATTCTATATTGAGGAATATATATTGGATAAGTGTCCAAAATCAAATTAATACCAAATTCAATCTCCCTATCTAGAGAAACAACAAGAAGATCATACAAAAAAAATGCAGGAAAAATATTTACCACCAAAATCAAGTGTAAAGAAAGACCTTCTAATTTAGAATCTTTAACCTGGACTAGAAGATAGAGACAAATTTTGGAGATTAGTCTCTAAGATCTAAGATAAGAAATAAGAATCCCCCTAGGATCGAGGGAACCACCCTCTTACTGAAAAATTAGTTCACCAAGAAACCTAAAGATAACCTTACAGTTCTAACAATCTAAGGATGTCTTACAAGATTTTAACCAATCCATCCCCTGAATAACATCAAAATCAACCATATTAAGTTCAAACAAATCCACCAAAGTCTACCTACTACCAACAAATACCACACACCCCCTATAGACTCTTTTAGCAACCATAGAGTCACCTATCAAGTAAAAATAGAGAAAGAATCCAAAATAACCTCGAGATCAAAACCAAAATACACAGCCACAAAGAGGTTCGCATAAGACAAAGTGGACCCCAAATCAAGCCAACAATACATGTCACAAGAAAAGAGTTGTAATGTACCAGTAACGACATTAGGTAAAGCCTTAGATTCCTGTCTGGTAACAAGAGCATAGAATCTATTTCGACTTTCACTAGCACCAGAAGTAGAAATAGATATAGAAGCAGCACCCTTTGTTATAGTAGTAGAGAATAAAGCAATAGGATCTTTACTCACGCCCGAAGCACCCTTACCAACTCGACAGTTTCTAAGCATATGGCTTGGCTGACCATATTTGAAACACCTATCCCTCGCCTCATCACAAATGCCCTTATGTAACCTATACAGAACTAAAAAGTAGGGAATAATAAGGATAACTAAGCCCCATGCCTCAGATGGAGAAACCTATTCCCAAAAATTATCACCACCCTATTGATGCCTATTACCCTACTATTTCAGGTAAAGAGCACTAATTGTAGAGAAGGGACTAGAACTGCCTTATTTTTTCTTTGGATATATACTGCCATCACGTCCACCTTGCTGTTTAGCAAAACCCTATTTAGATGACCTAAAATTCTTACCCTACCTTTCCCTAAACTCAACCTGTTTCTTTTTTTCTTACTCCACCTATTACCTATGAATCACCAACCTAGAAATATCCATGTCCTAGATCAACAATGTAGTTTTTCTTTCAAGGATAAAATGTCGAGATAGTTTATAAGCAAACTTTCTAATACTTTCCCTCATATCAGAAACCTATTTTGGAGCATACCTTGACAACTAATGAAATGATAAGGCATATTCCTTGATAGAAATTTTCCCATGTCTCAGATTGAAAAATTCTTCCGCCTTCGCTTCCCTCAACTCCTGAGGGAAAAAACGGTCTAGAAAAGCATTAGAAAAAGTCTCTTACAAAGTCAATTCGTCAATAACACCTCTCACCCTATCCCACTAATCATACTATTGGTACGCCACACCCTTAAGCTCGTAAGCAAAAAAATTCATCCCTTCTATATTCGTGGCCTACATCACCCTGAAGATATTCTACATCTTATCCAAGAAACCCTTAGGGTCCTCTTCCACCTTTACACTAGTAAAAGTAGGAGGATTTAGCTTCATAAACTTGCTAACCTTTGTGGCCTTAGTAGATGAAACACCAGATGTATCCCGCTCATCCTGAGCAGTAACCAACTGAGAAATAACATGAGTTGAGTGGTGAATATCTGCATTAGTCACCTCACCATGCGGAGGTATAGTAATAACTAGTTGAACTTTATAAATATCAGGGACACGACCCCTAGACCGAGTATAGATCCCCTAAGTAGTATGTATCCCATCAACATTATCCCTAGTTAGGATAGAAAAGTTACGTTGCATCTTAGATCATCGAGGCATGATCTAAAAAGTGAACAAACTAGGATTAGATAAGATTCTATCACTTATACTCCAAGCTTGAAAATAGAATACCAAGAAACTGAAACATTCTTAAATTCTTTGTAGCCTCTTTCTTATGAGTGTCGTGCGTTACACTCCCTCAAAAAAGACTCTACCCGCGATGACTTTGTGGACTCCTAATTGACTAGGTGCCTAAAGCTATGATACCAACTTGACATAACCTAAATTGGTGCCTTGTCGTAATAGGCCTCCCAATTCCAACAAGGATTGGAGACCACCCCTAATACCCAACCCAACCTTCAAAATTGATATCCTATTTCGTATGGATTCCAAACATGTAACAAAATAGCATTTACTATGATAACAGACTCTGGGATAGGTCCATAATCGTGGACAACCCAAACAAGTCCAGCCATCAATTACCAACCAATAACCATAACCAAACAAATATAAAAACCATGTTTATGTCCATAACATAATATAAAATATGGAACAATCATAAATGAAGTCCAATAATATCATCCCCAATACCAATACCAATACTAAGATGGACACCAATACCGATCCCGCCCATTCTAACCTATAGTAGTCATACAAGACTCTAGCAAAAAGAAAAACAATAGGTAATTGCGACATGCCCCCAACCATAGCCAAAACCAATATCCATAAAATAAACCAAGTGTATAGACAACCATGATATGAAATGGAGTCTTCTAAAATATGGAAGCTCACTAACTCAATCCAAAAGCTAATCCCAAATCCGATCACTAAGCAGGAGGAGTAGAATAATTGGTTCATGTATAGCGTGGGGATACAACCACCTGAAGATGGGTTAATGGGTGAACGCTAGCATAAACTTAGGATAAAGATAAAATAATCACATCCAGTAAAGCCAAGTAAAACAACCATATACATAGAAATCACACTCACACATATATATCTATATATATAACTATGCTGGGAAAAGGAGCAGGGTTTAGTATGCGTTTAAAACTATTAACCTAGGTTTGTGTAGTATTACCGTCCTACAACCACCCATGGTCTATATGGGTCAATTTTATCCCCCTTAATGGGCCATGATGTGTGTAGTTTCATGAATTACAGATACCATAAGAGTAAGGGATTCCTTAGTACCCTTCACTCTTCATGATATGTATGTATAGTAAACATAAAGGATTTGCATGTACCTTATAGTATCGTATATGGTTGATATGACCAACCCTTATTTCGGCAAACATGAGTTTCCAGTATACATCTATTAAAGTCTCACCTTCACAATTAGATATCATACCCCACCATTATTTCCCAACTAAAACCAATACCATCCAACCAAACTATTATTCCATTTTTATTAACCAACACTATGAGTAGTGGTATCGTCATATCGGCTATAACTTGCACGAAATGTCCTTAACCAACCTTTTCATGTAAAGGGATACCTAAGTACCCATAGATTATATTATCAAGTTAACTTGGGGGAATCCTACGTATCCCAAAAGTTTTCTATTATTATGTTTGCTTCAGGGAATCCCATGTACCCCACAGGGATGTTCATTAACATGACTACTTGGGGTATTCCCTTGTATCCCACAAGTATGTTTAATTAACCATAAACATGACCACCATACCTTATCATTTTACCATTCCAAACTATTTAAAATATTTATGCCATTTAGGGTTTCATTACCAACCCATACCATGCATTAGTCTATTAAAAGTCCAATAATATAGTAAAAAATTACCATAGGCATTTTATCAAACGTGTAGGAGGCATACTGTTTACAAACCAATTCCAATTACCAATTTACCATCCCCTTGCAACCAATTATCCAAACCACCATTAAATTATGTAAAAACATAATTAAAATATGGGAAAACCTTAACCAAGAATGTAATACCAAAACCACAACATATATTTTAAAATCGCAAAACCATACAACAATCATTCCATGAAAATATTGTATAAAATATGCCATTAGTTGGAACTAACAATGAGGGAGTAGTACATGCCTTGGATTACAAAGATGATGTAGAGAAATCACCCGTACAAGCCCTTAATTGATCCTATAGACAAAACCCTAGCCGTCCTCTGCCCAAGAGCCTTAGAGAGAATTATAGAGATTTTCTACATGTTTAAGATTAGAATAATAGGGTAAATGATGTCCCAATAGTGATATAAGTTGTGGGGCCTTAAGATTTTAAATGGGGAACTATCCAGATTACCCCCAGCTTTAACTACTTAAAATTCTCATCAGGTGGTACGACTACACATACCAGTTGTACCCTCTAATATGAGTGGTACTACTACTCGTACCCTAGTTGTCCCCCTTGGATTTAGCATGGTACACTATACGACTTACCCAACCCAAGTCGTACCTAGCCATATGATCAGTACCCTTAAATCTTATCCCTACAAGAAAAGAATCAAAGGAGATTTGAACACTGCCAACTATAAGAGTCAATGGTATGACTCATAAATTAAGTTGCATCTCATAGTGAACCACTCATACTCAGATCCAACTTAAGTTACTAAGTCTTAGATTAAGTGAAGGAAAAAACCAAAACCATATAACTTGTCACAAACCATACGACGAGTACCAACCAAGTCATACGAATTCCAGAAACTAATCCAACCCACCATCCAACACTGATTAGAATACGACCTAGAGCATATAAATCATAACCAATCATACTAATGGTACCCATAAGTCGTATGATGTCTAAAATCAAGAAATCCAGGAAATTTTCTAAGGGTACCAAATCCAGGGTGTTTCTACTATGTGACCCAAGAAAGCTACACAATCAATCCAGAACTCTCAATTTTGAGAACTTGGCATAAAGATGATGATCTCTCAAAGTGTGGTGCATAATCCTCAAATGTTGCTTGTTTTCCTTCCTACTCCTCAAATATAGAAAAATGTCATCAATAAGTACAGTAATGAAGGAGTCCAAATATGGCCTAAACATATGGTTCATCAGGTCAATAAAAGTTGTTGGGGCAGTTGTCAACCCAAAAGATATCACCATGAAGTAATAATGATTGAAATAAGTCCTACAAGTTTTCATAAAGTTGTGTACAACCGTAACTCTCAATTGATGCTAACTAGACACCAAATCTATCATAGAAAATAATGTTGCACCCTGAAGCTTGTCAAACAAATAATTGATACAAGGCATAGGATACGTATTGTTCATGCTAACCATATTCAAATTTCTATAGTTGATAATGATAAACATAAACCCATCTTTATTCAGCACAAATAGAATAGAAGAACCCCAAGGTGATAAAATTGATCTAATAAAACCCTTACCAAAAATATCCTAAAGCAAAATATTTAACATTTAAGCTCATGAGGATCCATACGATATGGAGCTATAAATCATAACCAATCATACTAATGGTACCCATAAGTCGTATGATGTCTAAAATCAAGAAATCCAGGAAATTTTCTAAGGGTACCAAATCCAGGGTGTTTCTACTATGTGACCCAAGAAAGCTACAAAATCAATCCAGAACTCTCAGTTTTGAGAACTTGGCATAAAAATGATGATCTCTCAAAGTGTGGTGCATAATCCTCAAATGTTGCTTGTTTTCCTTCCTACTCCTCAAATATAGAAAAATGTCATCAATAAGTACTGTAATGAAGGAGTCCAAATACGGCCTAAACATATGGTTCATCAGGTCAATAAAAGTTGTTGGGGCAGTTGTCAACCCAAAAGATATCACCATGAAGTAATAATGATTGAAATAAGTCCTACAAGTTTTCATAAAGTTGTGTACAACCGTAACTCTCAATTGATGCTAACTAGACACCAAATCTATCATAGAAAATAATGTTGCACCCTGAAGCTTGTCAAACAAATAATCGATACAAGGCATAGGATACGTATTGTTCATGCTAACCATATTCAAATTTCTATAGTTGATAATGATAAACATAGACCCATCTTTATTCAGCACAAATAGAATAGAAGAACCCCAAGGTGATAAAATTGATCTAATAAAACCCTTACTAAAAATATCCTAAAGCAAAATATTTAACATTTAAGCTCATGAGGATTTATACGATATGGAGCTATAGAAATAATTCAGGTGTCTGGATTGAGGTCAATAATAAACTTTATATCATGCTAAGGAGGAAGGCTAAGTAGGTCGGAAACACTTTAAGAAACTCAAGAACAATAGTGATGGAGTCAAGTAATGAACTCTCAATACTAACATTCCAAACATACACTAAAGGACCAACCCTACAACCTTGTGCACACCCTTTGCAGGAGGCGATACTAATCTGAGCTATTGTGCAGTATGAACTAAAGGCTCAATCATCCTAGGATAAGTATAGTCATTTGAAAAGTTACAAAAAAGATCATATAAATAACATTCCCTAGGAATCCTTCTTTTTCTATAAGGTCTGTCCAATTGAAAATGACCATCCTAACTCGATGAACCTAACTGAACACCTCTCTATGGTGGACTATTGATTTGATCACTAGAACAATTATAACTGGGCTAACCCTTGTCTGATATCCAAAATAATTCCTAAATTAACCAACTATGCTGACACTGGTGTTGATAAGGATGTTAGCTACTATGAAACCCTTAGTATATGAACTAATTATCATTTTGGCTTCCATGCTAACTGCTATGATAATGAGGTCTCTTATCACTACCTCCTTGGGAATCATAATATATCTCCGATGTAGAATAAACATGCTTACTAATCTCAATAACAGACTTCCCTGAATTCCCCAAAGTCTATATATCCCTACAAAGTGGTAATCTTAATCCCCTGATAAAGTATCAAATTCATTTTTACTTTGTCGGAAGAATCATAGTAATATCCCTATCTAACCCATGAAATGTCACCTCATACTCATAAAAAGATATAGAACTGAGTTTTAAAGATAAAAACTCATCTCAAAGGTGCTCACGCATGTTGCAAGGATTATACTTCCCCAATAGAGCCTCAAAGAATTGAATCCAGTTCATCGGTAGAGATACAACTATCCTATAATTGAAATAAAATATCCACCACCTCTAAACTATTTTCTCTAGAAAATTCTCAACAAAGTCAACTCCACATGATACGACCAACCCTAAATTTTGTAACCTATCCTCATAGATAGATAGGAACTCATAAGCATCCTCTTTTGGGGTCTTGGGGAACCTAGGTTAATTCAATCGAAAAAACCAGCATAGCATCTTTTTTCCCTTTGAAGACAAAACTGGTTGGGCTACTATCAGCTTTAGGACTACTAGGGTTGGCTGAACCTTTACCCTAGGAAGCACTATTATAGGTTGTGCCTCTAAATTAATACCAACTAAAGCTTCTCACTGATTTCCCTTAGTCTATAGATAGACAACTATCCCCAATAACTATACCAATGTGTCCCAAAGTACTAATAAAGATATAAACATAGGTGTAGCCTCGGCTATCTCTGTCCTACCTGTTTCTATGGTGGTGGAATGCTTAGAGCTCTCTCAATCTCAAGAGCTATGATAGGATTAGGTGATGGATCATAGTACTGATCTAGAACTAGGGCTATTGCACTATCCTTCCCCTGACCTATGTGTTGACCTCGAACCTTAACCGGAAATATAACAACGGGCTTGAAGTCCTGATCTACAGCTTCTGCACTTTGACTCATTTCCATCTATGTAAGAAGTGAACAAATAAACATTAAAAACTAAATCATACCCAATGCACGAAAATAGATCAAGATAATGAGATTTTTCCCTAAAAATACTCTGTAACCTCTCAAAGATAATATAATCTATACCGATCCATAAGACTCTAAAAAACATCAGCTCTAGTACCAATAGTACTAGTAAAACCTAGGCTCTAATACCAAGTTGTGATGACCCCATACCTCAATTTATAATGGAGCTTACCTTATCCTACTAGTAGGTAAGCCAAGCCTTCACTTGAAATGATAGGTAATAGGACAATTGGAAGAAACCAGAAAAGACCAGATATAATGATAATAGTTTTAATAATAAGTAAATAAGTAGAAAGGAAATATATAAAGTATATCAAACAAACAAAGGAAAAAGACCAAAATGGATAAGTGAATGCATCCCAAGACCTGATAAGGTCAGTACTAAACCCATTACTAAAAGATACCTAGAGTACTAGAAAAAATACAAAGCATACACAATATATACAAGAAATCTTGAGTACAAAAGATAAAATTTAAATAGATAGAGAAGGATCAGCCTCGGACAAAAATAAGCTCACTCTGCTCTAGCTTAATAATAGGAATCACATCAACACCAGATACTCGTATTATGATCTATACTAGGAGAAAGATGCAAAAATATAGTATGATTACAAAAGAATGGGTAATCAGTAGGTATCATTGGTTGATTGAGCTTAAATAGAGAACAAGTATATCCAAAATATGAGGGTGTAGACTAAGCCAATAATAGATAGGGACAAAAAGGAAAAAAACTATTGAGATACTCAAATATGATATTGTAATAAGTAAAAGAGATATAGAAAGACAAATAATGTAGTAATAAAAGGCGAACCAAGAATAACCTAATTGGTCCTCCATAAGCCAGTAGACACACTGAAGAAGGCAATTAACCCAACAATGCCCTCATAAGCCGGTGGGTAACACAAGAATTATTCATCAAAAAAATATTCCATAAGTAAACCAATCCCAATAAAACCATAACATTCATCCAAAATTGTACAGCCTTGAACCGACACTAATGGGTAGTAATGAGAGGCCATACAGCGAGCTCGAACTGATTGTGATGGATAATAACATGAGGCCACGTGCCAAATTTGAATTAGAAATAGTGTATAGAAATGAGATGCCATGTATATGATATAAAAAAAACTCATACTCAAATGAAATACCCAAAAATCTAACTGTCAGTCCCGATATCATATATAACTTGGAAAAGTGATAAGAAAGCTCTAGACAAAAAATGCATAAAAATAAGGGAAATTACTAGGATGGTGATTACAAATATGCACCATTATAGTGCTATTATTTCTAGGTCTTTGGTTGAGAAAAAAAGGATCCCAGAGCTTTCACAATTACTATGCACTATTGGATCTCCAAATTTTGCACGAGCACTATATGATTTGGGACCTAGTATAAATTTTATACCCCTAGTTATGTGTAAGAAGTTGGGGTTAGAGAAACCTAAGCCGACGTTGATAAGATTATTGATGGTTGATCGAACTATCAAGAAATTAATTTTTATTTTTTGTGATGTTTTGGTAAAGGTAGCCTACTTTATATTCTCAATTATTTTCGTGATTCTTGACTTTTTGGTAGATTTTGATGTTTCTATTATCTTAGGAAGGCCTTTTCTAGCCATGGGCAGGGCATCAGTTGACATACATATGGGATTTACAAAATTCAGCATCAATGATAAATGTGTTACTTTTAATGTGGGTTAGTCAATACAACAACCAAAAGATATGAGAGTAGTTTTTGTGATAGATACAATTGTTGAAGAGTCATTTACTACTCCTATTATGGAGCTACTTAGTGTAGAGGCATAAGCGGTGATGATTATGAAATTTGAAAGTGATAGGATTGAAGTGTATGGTAAGATGGAGATCGCTCTTATTAGTAGAGGTTCTTAAACTCATGTGCCAAAGAATTGGATTTGGACTTGAATAATAGAGCAACTCCAGCCACTTGACCATCTATTGAGGAGCAATAAGTCTTGGAATTGAAAGCACTCCCTTTTCACTAGCATTATGTATTCTTCGGAGCCAAGTATACCTTACTAGTTATTACTGTAGAAAATTTAGTTGATGCACTGGTTTGGGACTTGATCTTGGTATTACACAGGTTTAAAAAGGCTATTTGTTGGACCATTGCAGATACTGTCGGGATACTACTAGAAATTAGTACTCAAAAAATTCAGTTGTAACCAGAGTGTGTACCGAGCATCGGGCATAAAAATCATCTTAGTCCACCTATGAATGAGGTGATGAAGAAGGAGATCATTAAGTGGTTATATGTAGGTGAGTTTTACCCTATTACCTATAATAACTAGATAGTCCTAGTTTAGTGTGTGCCAAAAAAGGGTGGGATTACTATGATAGTGAATTAGAAGAATGATTTAGTGCTTATGAGACCAATTATAAGATAGAGAGTTTGTACGGATTATAGAAAGTAGAACACTTTAATGTAGAAGGATCACTTTCCTATGAAATATATGTACCAAATGTTAGATTGTCTTGCAGGTGGAGGATGGAATCATTTCTTGACGGTTATTTGAGGCATAATCAGATTTATATTGCCCTTTAAGATAACGATAAAACTAATTTAACATGTCCATATGGTACGTTCACATTAAAGGGGATGCCTTTCAATCTTTGTAATTCTTTTTCCACCTTTCAATGTTGTATGATATCCATTTTTTTATGTAGTAAAGGATACCATAGAGGTATTTTTGGATTATTGTCGATCATGGGTGACTCTTTTATGAATGTTTAGACCATTTGGACAATGTAAATTAGATATGTAAGAAATGTAACTTGGTGTTGAATTGGGAAAAGTGTTAATTTATGATCAAAGAGGGCATAGTCTTGAGGCACAAGATTTTGAAGACGGGAAAAAAACTTGACCGAAAAATGAATAAGGTCATTGAAAAATTGCCTCCACCTATTTCATTCAAGGGTATTAAGGGTTTCTTGGGTCATGCAGGGTTATATAAGAGTTTCATCATGTACTTCTCCAAAATTACACACCCTTTGTACAAGTTATCTAATATAGAGGAGAATTTTGTTTGTGCTGATGTGTGTCTTAAGGACTTTAAGTGCCTAAAGAGAAGTTGTTTTTTTCTCCCATCATTATGTCGACGAATAGGTCTCTTCCATTTGTGGTGATATATGAAACTAGTGGTGTATCCCTAAGAGCTTTTCTTAGCCAAAGACGTGAGAAAATACTTCATCTTATATACTATGCAAGCAAAGTACGATACTCCTCATTGAAAAATTATAAGGTGACTGAGCCAGAGTTACTTATGGTTGTGTTTTTGTTTGAGAAGTTTTAGTCCTATTTGATTGGGACAAACATCATTGTTCATACTGATCATGCAACCTTAAGGTACCTTATGGCAAAGAAAGATGCAAAGTTGAGTTTTATTTGATAGATACCTTTGTTACAAAAATTTGATTTTGAGGTCAAGGATCGAAAGAGTAGAAAAAATCAAGTTGCAGACCATATATCCTTCCTAGAAAAAGAGTCTAAGCTTAAATTAGGGGATGATCTTGTTATTGATGATACTTTTACAAGTGAGCGAGTCTTGGTAGCATCATACAACTAGACCCCCGAATTGTTTATTTCACCAATTAATTGGCAAGTGACCTCATCTCGAAAGACTTATCATTTTAGAAGATAAAGTATTTTATGCATAAGGTATAAATTTTTTTATGGGATGAGCCATTATTATTTTGGGTGTGTGAAGATAGTGTGATTCAAAGGTGTATTCCTGAAGTACAGATGATGCATATTATTAAAGCCTGTCACTCATCCCCAATTAGGGGTCACCATGGTATTACTCACATGTTAATAAGATCTTGCAGAGTGGTTATTACGAGCCGACTATTTATAAAGATGCATATGACTATTCTCATGCTTTTGACTAATAACAGTGTCAAGGGAATATCTTGCAAAAACATTAGCTCCCCATGACACCTATTCATAAGTTTGAGTTGTTGATGTATAGAAAATTGATTTCATGGGTCTATTTTGAGTTTATATAGTATGAAGTATATTTTAGTGGCACTTGACATATTTCTAAATGGGTGGAAGCATTTGTTTTTCCCACTAATAAGGGTCACAGTGTTAGACATTATTATAGAAGAACAAATTCAAAAGGATTGGTAATCCATGTGATTTCATTAGTGACAGTGGGTCCAAATTTTCTAATTATCTATTTAAGAGTATACTTGAGAAGGATAGAGTTAAACATAAGGTGGAAAAACCTTACCATCCACAACTAAGTGGGTAGGTTAAGGTCTCCAATTATGAGATCAAGGACATATTGGTGAAGAGTGTGGATGCCAACCAGACTGATTGGTGAAGGAAGCTAGACGATACACTTTAAGCTTTTTAGAAAGCTTTTAAGACACCCATATGTTCCTCTACATATCATCTTATGTACGACAAGGTATACCACTTCCCGATTGAACTTATGCATAAAGCATTATGGGTAATAAAAGGCTAAAATTTTAGTAAAGCAATGTTGCAAACCTCAGAATGAGTTGAATGAATTTCAACCAACACTTATCAGAGCTCTGCATTTTCCAAGGAGAAGATAAAGTTGTACCATGATAAGAAGATTTAGAAAGGGGTATTCTAGCTGGGTGATATGGTTTTGTTTTATGATTCAAGGCTTTGATAGTTTCCTGGAAAGCTAAAGTCGAGATGGAATGGACCATTCATTATGGTTTTAGTATCCCCGTATACTATAATTGAGTTTAAGTGAGATGGATAAACCCCATTCAAGGTGAACGGTCAACGTGTTAAGTACTATATGGGAAATATGTAAGAAGCAAAAGTATGTATTGATGTAATCTATGGAAAAGCCTGAGTAGCCAAACAAACTGAGTCTTACTGTGATGTTAAATTATACACTTCTTGAGAGGTTGTCACGACCCGAGACTACTCTCTAGTCATACCACAGTGCTTAGAACTACAAGTGATCCCAAGCTAAACCATGTGCTGGCATGATACTTGAGAAACTGATTTAAAATGTATATACTAGATAAATTTGTTGAGCGAAAGCATAATCATGAGAAGGTATGAATAAATGTAATACATATAAACATTATAACATGATAAACTGGAGAAATAAACTTGAATTATATGTAACGACTCTGACTAACTATCTATGAAGCTTCTACTATACTAACTATAAAAAGATAGGACATATGTCCAACTACCACTAATCAATACATATGAATAATAACAAGATAGGACATGAACTGCAACTAACTTGAGTCCCCAAAACAAGAGAACTCATCACCTGCTGGTTAGAAGCTACAAATTTTCTGATAATGATGTGAGGGATACAAGTAGGACCTACATTATGACACAATGTAGCACATAGAGATATATTTGGATCAGTACTTTGGAATGTACTGAGTAAGTAGGGGTGAATGTAATAAGTAAAACGAATAGATACATAATCTTAAAACATTCATGCTAAGTGCATGTAGACTCACCAAGATACTGAAATCAACTGAAACCTGAAGTGTCATAAAACATGAGTAATAAACATAATCTACTAAGCTAGTGAATCATGCATTTAGTTTCTTAAACCTTTAATTTTTCAAAATAAGTAAAACTAAAGCTGGGAAGTGGTAAAACTTGAATACAATATGTAAATATCATGTAAAGTTGGGCATGATATAAAACTAAACTGAGGATCATGTATGGATACTGAACATGAAAAACATGAACATGTAAAACTGAGAATGTAAGAGCAAGCATAAAAATTCACTGACATTATCTGAATAAATGATATCTGAATAACTGAATAACTAATGTCTGAATACTTAGTCATACAAACTTGAACTAACACACACTTAATATTGTACTAAGATTGTGAGAGATAACTACAACTGATATGCCCTAATTTAATCTATCAGGCTGTAACCCTAGTTAGATTTGTGATGGTACCTTACCAGGGGTACCAGCACATGACATACGATGTGTATCCAAAAGGTTGATGTCCCAAAGGACGGTGTCATGCCTCTACTAACGACATACCCCTTATAATCTGCGGTGGCACCGTAGATCTTGAACTTAGGGACTACTAATAACGACTCATGCCTCTAAGTGTTGAAATGATTCTTGATCGTTCAGTTCACTCAATACTAAGTGTTACTCCCAACTGAAAGACTTTGGTATTATTAGTTGAATAACATTACATGGTACGGTAGTTTTAAATTCTTAGCATTAATATAAATTATGAGAGTGGAAATAAAAATCATGGTTTGAGTGGCTTATTCCTTGGAATTAAAACTCATGTAAAGACACATAGGTATCGGGCGTTCATAACCTGCCAGCACTGAATGATTACAAAAATACGATAACAATGCATAAAAACATTGGTACGGAATAATAGTTCAAAGATCTTAAACATAAGACATTTCAACAAATAGGTGAGAAGCATGAATATGAACATTGGAATGTGTTAAAAATGAGAGGACAACATATTTACATGGTTTAATACATAAATTTACATTGTAACATGAAATCACATTAATATGACATAGGAAATTGAAATTTAATATGAAATAACCAAATTTTTCATGGGGTCACATGTGGACATGTATTGAATTCAATTTACTAAGGAAAACCATGACTTAAACTCATCATAAACATATGAAATTCCATAATCAAGGAAAAACCCATATTTTAATCAAAGAGTGGATTTTTGGGCTCAATGGTTGAAAAGGACCTATTAATGATACCCTACATACCTTAGCTGAATGAATTCTTGAAGAAACCATAAAATTGAAACTTAAATCCTTGTGTTCTTGAGAGAATAAGCTTGAGTTTTGTTCATGGGAAGAGGAACGGTTTTTATTGATTCATTATTTAGTTAATGGAAAATAATGCCCTTAAGAGTGTTACAAATCGTGCTCTAGACAATAAGGGTTGAGGGGAAAGGACCAAATTACCCTTGGACCATACAAAGCTACAATAGTGGGGGAATAGCCCTCATGGCGCAACCCCTACTCTAAGGGAATATGCCTTGTGTGCGACTCTTTTTCCAGAGTAATAGCTTTGTGGAGTGGGGCTATCACAGACCCTCAATGTTTCTCACGAAAATGATCATAACGTTTTTCTCTGGTATCGGATTAATGCAAAATTTATATCGTTGGAAAGATAATTTAATTATATAAAATTTAGTTGGTCTTGTGCGGTAAAATCCCACATATTTCCAAAGTTATACACGTTCAAAGTTGACCCTGGTAGAATCGAATACCAAAATTTGGCCGAATCAAAGGTTCTTAGTTCAACTTTACGCTAAGTAATTCCTATGAACATTTTTCACCTCATAAGCACTCTTCACACTAGGATAAATATCATGAGACATGTATTTAAATACAAATCATGGGATTAGATTTTTCACACGTAGGAATGACTGTTTAAATTCTTGCCCAAAAATGTAGGGTGTTATATTATCTCCCCCTTGGAATCATTCATCCTCAATTATGGATAGGATCTTGTTAAAGTCTTAGAAGTATGGAATAATATAGACATGACTTGTGTGCTGACAATGGATATAGCTGAGCTGAAACATAAAAATATCCATCACGAAACTAATTTCTGAGCTGACTTGACTTTATTGACTATAAGGAGCTGATTCATGCAGACAGTTTTGAACTCACTTAAAATATTCATGATACAATCATACATATAGAATTGTTAACTGATAGGTGATGAAACAAAATCCCAAGAGCTACTAAGCATAGAATAAAGTATGTATTTTCCCGTTAGGAATTGTCCCTTAAAAAAATACATATAGGAACAAACAGAATATGGCTTCATGGCATCGCCAAGTACATTATATAAGTATGAATGATGAGATAACGAGACTAAGGTTGTACAAAGGGTATTACACTCAGCTGGAATAGTCGGAAAACTGAGATCATTCATTGAATACTAATGAAATATATCATGACTAAATTTCTTAATCATACACATGATGCATGGAATTAACTGAATTCAGAATTTTCATGGACGTGGATGAATAACCTTATGGACTAGCCATATTCATGAGACTTTGGATAGTAAGACTAGATGTAATGATGGAAAACTATAGGAGCTTATTTGTTTGATTGTTAAACAGAATTGTTGGATATACAGACTGAATCATACTTAAAGTTTATACTCAACTGGAGTATTTCTTCAATACTCTTTGCAAGAAGTTCTAACAATATTAGGGAGAAAAGAATTTTGGGCATGTTCTGAATAAGATATATGAACAAGGAATTGCAACATGGATGCATCTCCATGGAATATAGGACTATAAAATATAAGGTAGGATAGAATTACTAGACTTTAGGTAATGCAATTGCTAACTTCAAGCTTAGCCCCGTTTCTTAAATACTCATCTGGTACATATAACTTCTCCAGCCAGAGGATGAGTTGAACTATATACTTTGGAAACGTTTAAGACTAACTAAAAATTACAAGGTGCAACACATAACATCGTCATACTAGTCTAAAAAATGGATTCAATACCCCATGCATGTTTCACAACCCTCATCTCAAGAATAATACTCCTTACCACTTCAACAACTAACTTTAACTCCATACTAGGAATTCATTGATACATAATGCATTTATCCACTTATATACCAACATGAAATTCAAGCCTGTCATTATAACCATATGTGAAATAACAAGCAACCAACCCACTAGGAATTTTTCCCATATTCTATAATACCTCTATTAATAACAACTTTCATGCACTATCTCTAATAAAACAGACATGTAGTTCTCAACTAACCTTGAGATATATCAAAACCTCTTTCTCAATATTCCTTCAAACTCATAGCCCTACATAGAACAAACATACAACAATCTTTTCCTAATATAGAACATTCACTATCTCCTATGTAAACAATTACTCATTACCACTAGCATTTCATAAAGATAGGTCACTAAAAGGTTAGAACATAAGATCTTGAAGCATGGAAGGATACTTTATGTAACTTTGACACATAACTGAGGCCTGGGGAATAAGATATCAACATAATGAATTCATCAAAGATATCTAATCTGAGGACCTACATGACATAATCTAAATTTCACTGGTCATTAAGGGTGTACCATAAGTACCTATAATTCAACATTCTGTAAAGCATGAGTATATGAGTCATCAACTGTGTGACTTGAGTTTGGAGTTCATAAAATCATGGAATATGATTCGGAATGCTGAGTGTACTGGAACTCCTTATAATAGGAACTAGAAGCGTGCATGATTCTATTAAAAATGTATAAATATGAGCTATGATCATAGAGATGACATGCAAGGCATAAGTAGATATCACGATGAATGAAGTACAAAAATTGGCACTGAGATAAGAATGGGTTGGGCATCTTCCTCCCCTAGTGTTGTTCTACAACACACTGGCATCACTACTAGAATTTGAGAGCCTAACATGGTTTCTTGTTCTATCATCTTCCCCTTAGCTTTAAACCTTCATTCTAAGTCTGTAGGCCCCTTTAATAAAATCTAAACTGAACTGTAACCACTTTACTCTAAAGTCTAGAATATAACAATACACATCAATAATAAATTCACCCTAAAAGACTGCACCTGAAAGTGTAGAACCCTCTGCCAGTACTTTCTTTTGAGATATAACTCTTAACTTTCTATAGCCTCAATAGTCATCATATAATAACTTAAACACAGACTAACTTAAAATCTTCATGAGTATCACCATACACTGAGTTCAAATCATTTTGAATTTCAACTCTCTTTTCTATTTGCTCAATCCACCAAGATTCAAACTTAGATTTTAACACAGAATATGGATATCCCTAAAATTTTAACGAACTATACCAACTTCTTTCATAGCCTACTAATATCACATCTCTAAACTTTTAATTTTTCCTAAACCATGAAAATTAGAATTACACAAAATACCCAACATCAATAATATATAACCTATAACTTAGATGATAAAAACATCATATACTATATCACTGGCCTTATTCTCACTAGCAACTTAAGGGTTCTATCTAAGAACATATTAAAACTTAGAAGTGATACAATTCCATATCTCCTTGGGTGTACCTCAAGATCATACCCTTATCACCATATTTAATTTTTTATCAACAAACATAAAATTATTGCATACAATATTTCAAGCCTACTAGCTCACCTTTCATACAACTATCTCCATGGATACATAATCTACTAAATCTAGATAAACACTATCCTCACTTTACTATTGTTAAACTACTCAATTCATGCTTCTAATCTAGATCATAGGTTGTCATAGAATTCTAAGAAGGGATCTGAAATCACATCTGACTTTGTCTTAGTGCACTATTTTTTTATGATCATGAAGTAAATCTTTCAAACTTTGAAACTTAAAAGAACTAATAGGATACTTTTAATCCTGCATGCAATTCTATAACTGCCTGTGGGGACTGTCGAATAAAACTCTATCTGTATGGATTTAAGCTTTGATATTTTTGTTTCCTCAAGAATAAGGCAAAGTTAGCACAAACGGAGAAACGTAAGAATCTGCATAAGTTTCATAAAGAACACTTCTACTGCATGATCTAAGACATGAAAGAAGCAAAACATTTCTTAAATGCCCTATAGCCTCTCGAAGAAAAGTATAGACATCTTCATACTATTTTACAAGACTTTACTAGATAAGGATCCATAGACAACCTACGACACTTGAACTTGGTGCTCTGATACCAAGTTTT
Organism: Capsicum baccatum var. pendulum; assembly: GCA_030864225.1. Classification (NCBI taxonomy): domain Eukaryota; kingdom Viridiplantae; phylum Streptophyta; class Magnoliopsida; order Solanales; family Solanaceae; genus Capsicum; species Capsicum baccatum. The sequence continues at coordinate 172,624,029 of CM061560.1, forward strand.
TCATGACCCGAGACTACCCCTTAGTTGTAACATGGTGCTTAGAACCACGAGTGATCCCTAGCTAACCCATGTGCTAACTTGATACTTGAGTAATTGATTTAAAATTTATATAAAAGATAAATTTATAGAGCAGAACAATAATCATGAGAAGGTCTAAATAAATGTAATGCGTATGAAGTTTATAACATGATAAAACTAAAGAAAGAAATTTGAATTACATGTAGCTACACTGACTAACTATCTATGAAGCCTCTACTATACTGACTATAGATATCTCGGATATGCCTCCAACTACCACTAATCAATATATATGAATAACAAAAAGATAGTACATGAACTATAATTGATTGGAATCCCCAAAATAAGAGAACTCATCACCTTCTGGCTGGAAGCTGCAAACTATCTTATTATAATGTGTAGGCTACAACTGGTAGCTACATTATTAAACAATATAGAACATAGACATATATATGGATCAGTACTTTTGAATGTACTAAGTAACTTGGGGTGAATGCAATAACTAATACTGAATAGACATATAATCTTAAAATTAAATCCTAAGTGCAAGTAGACTCACCAAGAGACTGAAATAAACTAAAAGTAAAGTATTTTAAAACATGAGTAACAAACATAATCTATTAAGCTGGTGAATCACCATACTTAGTTTCTTAAATCTTTACTATTATAGAATAAATAGAACTAAAGCTAGGAAGTGATATAATATGAATATTGTAAGTAAATTTGACGTAAATCTAGACATGCTATAAAACTAAACTTAGGATCATATATGGATACTGAACATGAAAACATGAACATGTAATTCTGAGACAAGACAAAGGATAACACACATACTGAAATGATCTGAATAATTGAATAATTAATATCTGAATAACTGAATAACTGTTGTTTGAATACTTGGTCATGCAAACTTGAACTGACACACTCTGAATACTGCACTAAGACTATGGGAGATAGATACTTCTGATATGCCCAATTTCACCTATCGGTTTCCAACCTCTACACAAGTTAGAAGCGTCTGGTACCTTGCTTGGGTACGCACACATGACTGATAATGTAGATCTACAAGGTTGATATTGCAAAGGATTACGGTAGTATGCCTGTACTAATGGGGGACCCTACATAATCTATGATGGTGCTATAAGTTTAGAACTTAGGGACTCTTCTAATGACTCATGCCTCTAATGATGGTGGAGTCGTCATCCTTATATTTACTCGGTGCTAAGTGTTACTCCTAATTGATAGTCTTTCATATTATTAGTTGTTTAACATGACATGGTATAGTACTTGTAGATGCTCAACATGAATAAAATATTCTGAGGGTTGTAATAAAAATCATGGTTTGATTGTTTTATTTCTTGGAAACAAAAATCATGTAAAGAAACATAATTATAGAGTATTCATAACCCACCAGCATTGAATGATTACCAAAATATGATAACAATGCTTAAAAATAGTGTTACAGAATCATACTTCAAAGAAGTAGAGCATATGTCATTTCAATAAATTGATAAGAAGCATGAAATTAGACATAGGAATGTATTAAAAATGAGAGGACAACATATTAACATGATTAATACATAATTTGACATTTTAAAATGGAATAACATGAATATGACATGGGAACTTAAAATTTAAACCATCAAATAACCAAATTTTTCGTAGGGTCATATGAGGACATAAATTGAATTCAATTTACTAGGAAAAATAATGAATTAAACTCATCTTGAACATATGAAATTTTATAATGAAGGAAAAAAACATATTTTAATCAAATAGAGGTCTTTTGGGCTCAATCGGTGAAAGGGATCCATTGACGAAAACCCAACATACCTTAGTTGAACTAATTCTTGAAAAAACCTTGAAATCAAAACTTATATCCTTGAGAATAATCTTGAGTTTTTTTCTTGGGAAAAGGAAAGGGTTTTAGTGAATACTTTTGAGTTAATGGAAAATAATGCCCTTGTGAGTATTACAGATTGTGTTTTTTAAGATTAAGGTTTAGGGGAAAGTACCAAATTACCTCTTAGCCCATAGGAATCAAAAATAGTAGGGGAATAACCCTCACGGTGCAACCCCTACTCCATCAGAATAGCCCTCGCGATGTGACCTCTATTCTAAAGGAACAACCCTTGTAGTGTGGGCTATCGCAGACCCTTATTGTTTCTCATAAAAATGCTTATAACTTTTTCCTCGGTTATCAAATTAAGGCAAAATTGGTAATGTTGGAAAGATAATTCAATTATCTATAATTTGGTGCATCTTGAGCTTTAAAATTCCACACATTTCAAATGTTATACACGTTCAAAGTTAACCTTTGTAGAATCAAATACCAATATTTGGCCGAATCAAAGGCTCTTAGCTCAACTTTGATCTAAGTGATTATTATGAACATTTTTCACCTCGTAAGAACTCTTCATACTAGGATAAAGATCATGAAATGTGTAATCAAATACAAATAATGGTATTATACTTTGAACACATAGGAGTTATAGTTCAATATCTCACCCAAAAATGCAAGATTTTACAAAGGTAACTCATGGGTTTGTTGGTGAAGTCTAGTTATCCAACATAGACACGTCTTGTAGTGACATTAAATCAAGCATGATTAGGAGGCAAGCCAATGTTTTAGTATTCACTTTGATAATAGTTTTGTAGATTTAAAGCATGGGAAAACACCTAGAATATGAATAAAATTGCAAAATTAAGATAAGTCTAGGTATGTGAACCAACGACCCTACTTACAGGGGTTGTGTTGTAATCTACAATAGGTAAGTGGTGTCATAGTTGTCTGAATTAAATTGTAAGGATTTTTGGATCCTTGAAGTTGTACTTAGTAACCCACTTACGGGGGTCATAAGTACAACCTTCAACCCCGTAATAAGGTCATAAAAATTAGAGAAGAAAATAACTTGCAAGTCCTACTTACTAAGGCACATACGGGGGCCTTAAGTACAACTTACGGGGACATAAGTGGTCCTGTAAGTTGACCAAAATTTGGGGTCAAAATTTTACAAATCTGGGTTGAAACCAAGTGACCCTACCCCTTCCCCTATAACCCAAAAATTTTATCCATTACCTCACTAAAAAAATTTAAAACTCTCACTTATATTAAAACTCCTTAACACTTCCCTTTTCAGCTATAAAAATAAAATATTCTTAATAACTCCTCACCTTACACATATATTCATCAAAGAAGGGTAAATGTCATATTAATCCTCTTTTACTTCCAAGAATCTTCAAATCCAAGAAATAATTTTTGTCTCCAACTTGTTAAAAATATTTTCTTGATTATTCAATTTTGGGAATAATTCTTGATATAGCTTGAAGTTGATACTTTCTCAAGAATCTTTAAGATTATGGAGCTTAGATTAGGTAATATTGAATTTGTTGGATGATTTACATTTAGAAAACTTGTGATCAGTTTAATAATAAAGTAGAAGTTGAATAATGAGAGGAAAACCCAAAATACATATGCAATACCTATTGGACTTAAATTGATACATATTATTGTGTATGAAATTGGGCTAAAATAGAAATATACACTTTGTGGGATGAAATTTTTGTGGGAAAATGACTTACCCTCAGAAAGGTACTTTCGAAGGCACTTATAGGCCTTATTAGTTGTACCTATGAGGGTATAAGTAGCTTCATATGTATCATACCCGAAGACCTAAAACTTTAGGGATTTGTATGGTCCTTACAAGGCTACCTACTCCCCTCACAAGTATTACCTATGGCCCGTAGGTAGCCCGTGCACTAGGTCATCAAATTGTTTTCAAATTTTTTATTCTTGTCTTGGGTTTCAAGCGCTGACAACTAATTTTTAAGGTATGACAACACAAATAACTTCACAAAAAAACAAAGTTCAGTCTAGGCTTTATGATGAGTCGCCTGAGCAGAGTGGTTTTATGGAGAAGTATCTTGTGAGCTAAGACAACACCTCATTAGCCCTACGACATGGGGTCGATCATGAATATAGTATACAACTTCAATTTTTATTACTCAACTGTGCCCATAGATGATATTTCGTTGAGATGTTTTATTAAGGGGACGCAATAATTATTTAAGAGAGATAGTGTCATCACATAGCAGGGTTGTCTAAAGCACAGTATGACAATAGAGGTCGGGATAGGGTTGACAAGGCGAGTAGGGGCACCACATACTCTATCAAGAGAGATTGGTTATGATGGATAAATAAACCTATAGGATTATATATCCTAACTCTAGTTTGAGAATTCTATGCATCGTACACCTCTGTTGTATATTGATCTACCCAAGGAGAGGGTAGAGTAGTTCATCAGCCCTAGCTGACCCATATTCTAATTAGAGGGTTAGAGTTGAATTTCTAATATGATATTTTTTTGAGTATTATTTAGGTAAGATTATGTTGGGACAACCATGACAACAAAGTTTCATTTTTACATAAGGATTGAGGAGAGTAAATGCAATATAAGGGGACCAAAGGAAAAATCATAAAGACTTGATTTGTCTATATGGATATCCATATAAATAGCTATTTTGGGCATTGATGCCCCATTATCTGTGGGTGGGGGAGAGATAAAATGGCATTGTTACACTTTGTGAAAAAATTTTGGTAGGTTGTGGTATGTCATAAGTTGAGTCCTTCTTCTTCAAACAACTTCCTCACATAGGATAGAGCTATTTTAATTGTCATTATAATTTCTATAAATGATATATACTTTGCCAGATGGATCTAGTTGGACATCCATATTAAGGCATTCGGTCAGACCACCACTTTTCCATTCCCTTGCCTAATTTCAGTAGTTAGGTAAAGTGGTTGGATTTCCATGTATTACTGAGGTAAATCATGAAAAATAAGTAATGCACATAGTCGATATTAGTTTTATGAAGGACATGGCAAACTTGGTACTTGCAAAAAGAATGCAACCACCTTTAGCTGCTGGAATTGTTTATTCTAAGAGGATCTCAATTCTAGTCAATACTATTGAGATTATGGATTTTAGTTTTTATATTTGGATAGGTGGGAATAGATTTTCATAAATACTACTAGTGAGAGGTCCATGACTATATCTATACCAGTCTCATCTTTTACTTTAAAGATAATTGGGGCATTCTTTTTTTCAATTTTCCCAATAGCTTCTAGGATTATTAGAGTGGTATGTGAGTTTCTATAGTAGATATAGAGTGATGAGAGGAGCTAATTTCCAGCCTTACCCATACAATAAAGCATCCAGATATATTATTTGCATAGATTTATCTATGGGTCTGAACTAGTTTAGAGGCTTTTGAGGCTAGTTTCATATGAGGATGAGAGCTAAGATAGAAGAGTATACTAGGTATATAGATGATTTTATTAATAGCTTTAAAACTTAGATGAGTGAAAGACTGTGTGAGGTTAATTCAACAGACTTATTGGGCCTCCGTGAGGAGATAACTACACTATGTTTAGAGTTTTGATTCTTATCTGAGAGTCGTGTCCCAGTTATCTAAAAAATTATCCCAATCTGTATATAACATTTAACATAAGCTATAATTAGGATGATTGATTTATATGTTGATGGATTTGTGGCCTTAGTGGTTGGGGCTATGAGAGGTCGTGAGAAGAAGTTGTAGGATCTGACCATGGACTTTGTGCAGGACCTAAAAAATAAATCTAGTTATTCAGTTTTGTTAAATGTAGTTGATGAGTGCAGGTATGCCGAGATAGTAGCTATCACCCCCTAAAGTCAGGTACCATACAACCCTCTCTAGTTGAGCCATAAGCTACCCTAGATAGGGTTGAGTCAGATTGTGACTACTAATGTATCCCAGGTATTTCTTTATCCCTTATATTTAAATTATAATTATGCATTAAGGCTAGTGCATAGTCTTTAGTTAGGGGTGGGGGAAAATCACAATCGAGGGTTTTTCTTGCAATGTGTAGGTCGTAATGTGGTATATGTTTGTCTTTTATTTTGTTTGTGTTTAATTAGGAGAAATTTATGAATCTAATAGCCATTGACATTTTTGTTTGTTCTTATGCGTTTTGAAAAAATATGATATGCATCCAAAATTTTGTGAACTGTGGATATAAATATTAGTGTTACTATTTTGAATCATTTTATGGCATTAGTATTAGAGAGAAAATAATCATAGATTAGCATTTGCATGAACTGGATAGGTAGTAATTAGTAATATAACCTTTAACATATACTTGTGAGATTCTTACCTAGTTCCCTTTGAGCATTTAATCTAGAACTTGCTCGATTAGTCTTGCCTAGGTTGTAGGATAGGTTGTTAGTACATGATTATATGCCATTTCTTATTTAGTCCACTCTTAGTCTAAATAACCATCAAAATTTGAAAAAGTATCCCTTGATCCCTTATATGAGCCTATATAGATCTATTTTATTTATTTTACCGTATTACCTTCCCAAATTAATTATAATGAACCTTTTTTGACCTTGGTCCCTTCGTGGACATTGTGCACCTCAACTCAAGCAAATCACCTAGGTTTAGGGTAGGTGTTATAAGGATGTGTAGTTAACCCTAAGTGTACATAAGGGTGTAATGTACAAGAAAAAGGAGGGAAGGTTGGGTGTGGTAGAAAAATACATAAAACAAAAAAAAAAGAGAAATGAATAAAGAGGAAAAATAAAAACACACCCAATCCAAAAAATCAATATAGGAGAAAAGGGATGAATAAAATAGCAATGGTTGAGTAGTGGAGCAAAAATTTAAGTGTGGTGTAACGGAGGGTGGGTCACTTCATCCCAAATGTACCATAACATCCCCAAAGCTACATTATAATTCGAGCAAATTACTATAGTGATCCTACTACAACTATCCAAAAAACTAGGATGTAGAAAATAAGAACAAGCCTATGGTACTCTATGTACATTAGTTAGACCTTCTTTTATGAGAGTAAGTGTCTTTACATTGTCCATTGCATAGACATTATGATATTATGAGTATTTGAGCTTCTTTTTTGTAAGGGTACAAAGGTAGTGTTACTAATGGCTTGCTTGCTTAGGTAGTGTAACTTAATTACTTGCATGGTTGTTTGTTGCAAATGTAATGCCATTGCTTGATTCCTTTTTGTTATACTATTGAGCTACATATATCTATGTAGTTGGTTGAAAAAACATACAATAGGATGAGGTAAAAGTTTTGAGGTGAAATTGAGCTCACTACAGTAGGTTTAGGTTTATCTAAGTTAAGCATCATGTTGCATTTTTTATGTGTTAGTTTCTTAGGGACATGCAAAAGTTTTGAGTTGAGGGTGTTGATGTTTCATGATTTTATGTTGATGCTTAATACCGGAAAATCTATAAGTACTTAAGTATTTTTCTGTTAGATGTGATGTTTTTATCTATTTGTGTTGCAGGAATCTAAGTTTTGGAGTAAAAGAAGAGGAAAATAATTTGAAGGGTGCAGATACTCCACTTATGGACCGTAAGTGGGACTTATTTCCTCTATGGGTCCATCCATAAGTAGCATAGGAAGATGTTATAAAAGTTCTAAAGATGGCCAACTCACTTTAAGACTTATGAAGGCCACTTATGAGGCATAAGTGGAACATAGACCAATTGTAAGTACCTTTTTTAGTAGAAGACCTGAAAGCTGCTGATTCCTTTTAAGACCTATGACCTACCTAGAGTCGATAAGTATTACCAGTGGCCCGTAAAGGGTTCATAGGTAGTTACTGACCTAATTTCCCATTTTTGTTTTGGTTATAATTTTTAGGATTTCTAAGAATTCTATAATAACCCTATTGATTTTTCGTTATTAGTTTACAATCTCTTTATACTGACAACAATATATTGATTTAAAGATACACTTTTGAACTTGGAATTCATTGTTCTTCATTTTTACAGTTGGATATTAATTTGAAATTTTTGTTTACATTCCTAATATATTGTAAGATTATTCATATACTTTATTTTATGAATCGGTGGATGATCTTGAAAACTTGAATGACAAAAAACATCCAAAATAAGGTTGCGGGAACCCTAATTGAATAACAAAGTAGAGAAAGTGCAAAGTCATTATTGATTTATGTACTTAACGAATGCTGAAGTTAAGAACCTTCATGTACTCAAAAACATCCTAATGAGCGGTTGAGATTAGTAAAATAAAATTACAAGTAATTTGAAGGTATCAACCTTCATCTAATTATGTCATGACCCAAACTTCGAGCCTACTAGTGATAAGTATCTCAAGGCCTTTATAGGTTGAAGAACACCCCATTAGCCTCACCATGGGCTGGATACCACTTCCTAGCCTAACCTCCATAACATAATAAGTGAATACAACAAAAGCCAACAATAATTGAAATAGAGGTAGATAAATAAAATAAAGTGAAAAGTCTAACCAAACCAACCAATCATCCCAATATTGTAAACAAAAACCTCTAAACCAAAAATATCAACTAAGTCACGACATTCCCTCGACTGGTGAGGTTCTATACTATAGAAGACTCCATTTCATGTTATGGATATCACCTTCTCTCCTCTGTTACAATATAGGTCATTCCAATCCCGAATGAAAATATTTTGTTTCATACTTTAGGTTATTTCCTTGACTTTGGTTTTGGCTATTGATAAGGGCATGTCTCGACTATGTGTTCTTTGTTTTAAGTTAGAGGCTTTGTGTGAGTATTGTTGGCATGGGCGATGTGGGTATTAGTGTCATCCTTGGCTTTGGTATTGTTATTTGGGCTAACACCGGTTGGATAACTTATTGTATTGTTGCTTGATTATGGATATGTATTCTTTTATTGTCTTTGAATATTAAATATCTTCTTTTCTTAAATGTTTGGAACCCATCCAACATTGGGTGTAGGGAAATTATGGTTGGTAATTAGGGGTGGTATCCCATCTCGATTGGACTTGAGGCACCTAACACAACTAGGTCCTTATTAAGTTCATGTCAATTTGGTATCAAAGCCCTGGTTCATGGTCACTTGGGATTTCGTAAAGTTGAGTCATGTAGAGTCTCGTTTAAGGGTATGTAGCACGCCACATTTGTAAGGGAAAGGCTATAAGGTCTTTAGGAATCTTTATCTTTCTTTTTTTCAATTTTTAAGTTCAAGAGTCTAAATCCTAAAATCTTCTCTAATTCCTATTTGATAGCTTTTAAAATCATGCCTCAATGATTTGAAATGCATGAAAACTCCCCTATCCCAATTGGGGATAATATTAATGAGGCACGCTCTACTTACGAGATCCATACCTTGTCTAGGTGTCTAGTTCCTTATTTTTCTCCTAGAGTTCTACTGGTTCCTCTAGCCTATCTCAGACTCCTCAGGATAAAATGACGAACACTTAGTTTTTTTAGTCCATTCGCATATTGGTACAGTTGGTTAATACTCAGTTTGAGTGTGGTGTTCCTATTACTCTATCTTCTGAGGCCACAAGGGTTAATCAATTCATGAGTTTGAATCCTCTGACCTTTACTGGTGTTAAGACAAGGGAGGATCCTCAAGGTATTCTAGATAAGATGGAAAATAACTTTTGAATTATGCATGCCACGAATGTGGAGCTGTAGTTTGCAACCTATCAGCTGAAGGATGTGGTGTACCAATCTTATAATGAATAAGATCAGGCAAGGTGTGATAATGTTGAGTAATCTTTGTGGGAAAATATTTCTAATGCTTTTTTGTACCACTTCTTTCCTTAAGAGTTTAGGGAAGCTAAGGTGGAAGAGTTTGTTAATCTAAGGCAAGGTAAGATATTTGTCAAGGAGTATGCCTTAAAGATTCACCAGTTGTCATGGTATACTCTGAACACTGTTTCTAGCATGAGCGATAGAATGAGAAAGTTTGCTTCTAAGTTATCCAAAGAGTTTATATTAGAGATTAAGGCTGCCTTATCGATTAAGGTCATAGATATCTACAGGTTGGTTCGCTACATACAATATGTAGAGAAAGAGAAGAAGAAGTAGGTTGAAATAGAAGAGAGGCAGGGAAAGAAATTTAGGTTCTTTGAGAAGAGTGGTGGCTAATAGAAATGTCATAGGGATGGTAGAAAGTGGCCTAAGAAGAAGTGTAGCAATTCTGGGTCTTACCCGATGGCTAGTGCTCCCTAGCCAAAGCATTTAGGTGATAGGTGTTTCTACGGTGGAGACAACTTCAAGGCATAGAGTTCCTAATCTCAGGATTATGGGGCCTTGTCAGCTCCATTATTTCCTTCTTCCAAGTTTTACGGTAGATTGTAATGGGGTTTCTAAGATGAGAGATGGGATAGGTTCTTCAATTATGGTCAGCCAGGGTATATGCTCAGAAACTGTCCTATTGGTAAGGTTGATTTAGGGATGAACAATATTCCAAGTGATTTATCATCAACTTTGGCACCAAAGGATGCACAATCTAGTTATATCACTAGTCAGAGTAGTCTCTATTCTCTAGCTACTCAATAGTAGTCTAAGGCATCGCCTGATGTCGTTAATTTACTTAATTGAGGGTCTAATCTCTCTTATGTGACCCTATTTATGGCTATCAATTTTGGTTTTGGATAGGAGTGCGTTTCATACCCCTTTTCTATTTCTACACCGGTTTGAGACTCTATGATTTCTAGAAAAGTCTATAAGGGGTGTGGTATCTTTTGGTAGGAAATAAACTTTAGTGGATTTATTTGAATTAGATATGGTGTTTTTTTATGTTTTATTGGGGATAGATTTGATTCACTCGTGCTATGCTTCTCTAGACTGTCAGGCCCATAAAGTTATTTCTAAATTCCCTAAAGTGCTAGTTATTGAGTGGGAGGGTGGTCCCCTATCTCGCAAGGGGAAGTTCATATCATATTTTGATGTACGAAAATCAATATCTAAGGGGTGTCTCTATCATCTAGTTTGGGTTAAATATTCTAACTCAAATGGCCCTTCTCTGCATTCTTTCTCGATAGTGAATGAAATTCCTGAGGTATTCCTGATGACCTTCTTGGTGTTCCTCCTTATAGGAAGATTGAGTTTTGTATTGAACTTGTTTTGAACACTCATCCAATTTCTATTCATCCATATAGAATGGCTCTGGTTGAGTTGAAGGAGCTTAAGGAGCAACTAATGGATCTTTTAGTTAAGGGTTTCATCCATCCTAGTGTGTCCCTGTAGGGTGCACCAGTTTTATTCATGCATAAGAAGGATGGTTACCTTCGGATATGTTTTGATTACCAATAATTGAATAAGCTGATAGCAAAGAATAAGTATCCTTTTCCAAGGATAGATGATTTTTTTGACCGATTGCAAGGTGCTAAGTTTTCTTTCGAGATTGATCTTAATTCGGGTATCATTAGATAAAGATTAGGGAGGAGGATATCCCTAAGACTGGCTTTTATACCTAATATAGGCATTTTGAGTTCTTGGTGATGTCGTTTGATTTTACTAATGCCCCTGCGATTCATGGGTTTGATAAATAGGGCCTTCCATCAATTTCTAGATCTCTTTGTCATTGTTTTTATATATGATATTTTGGTGTACCCTAAGAATGAGGTGGATCATGTGAATCACCTTCACAATGTATTGCATACTTTTAAGGAGCAGCAGTTGTATGCCAAACTTTTGAAATGTGAATTTATGTTGAACATTGTTACTTTTTTGGGTGATATCATCTATGGTGAAAGGATACTAGTAAATCTAGAAAAATTAACAATGGTGAAAAAATAGCCTAGAAGCATAACTCCAATCAATATTCAAAACTTTTACGATTTATCTGATTATTATAGGAAGTTTGTGGAAAGTTTTTTCAGTTATAGCTGCCTCATTGACTAAATTGACTAAGCAAAAGTTATAGTTTTTGTGGTCGGATGCATGTGAGGTTAGTTTAAAGAAGCTGAAGGATAAGCTAACTTTGGATCTAGTCTTGACTCCACCGGAAGGCACTGAAGGGTTAGTGGTCTACCATGACGCATTTCATGTGGGACTTAGTTGCATTTTGATTCATTATGAAAAGGTTATAGATTACGCCTCAAGACAATTCAAGGTATGTGAGAGGAATTATCCAACATAAAACTTTGAATTATTAGTTGTGGTGTTTGCATTGATAATCTGGCATCACTATTTGTATGAAGTGCATGTGGATATCTTTACTGATCATAAGAGCTTGAAGTATGTGTTTACTTAGAAAGAGGTTAACCTCAGGAAAAGGAGATGGCTTGATGTAATACCCCGAGAATCGGAACCGATAGTAGATCCATGATTTGATCTCATGTTAAATCACTCTTAGTGAGTTGGTAGTTTTATGATCAATTTTGATGTGTATTAAGGCCTCCAATACGTCCTAGCTATTAGACGAATCAAAACACCCCTTACCAATTGAATTCTTGAGAAGGACATTTCCATAGTCAACTTCAAATGTCATATCTCCCATTATATAATGAATTTTTGAGCTCAAAACCTACCAACAGATAGATAATTGAATTATCTTTCCAACGTTACAAATTTTGCCAAAATTCAATATTGTAGTAAGAAGTTATGGCTATTTTACTGAGTGCTGTACGAGCTGTCTAGGAGTGACGGACAAGATGACGAACCGTCAAGTTAGTGATAGACCGTCAAGTTAGTGATGGCCCGCCACTTTGGCCGTCAAAATAGTAGCAGTGAGGGCCTTTACTGGACCAAAAGTGATAGTGGGAGTGACGGCTAGTGACCAGAGGAATGGTCCATCACTCTGACCATCAGAATTGTCCGAGGCACCGCTAAAGCACCGTTTTAAAGGGATTTTTGGATCACTTGTCACCCTATTTAATACCCAATCACCCTAAATCAAAGCTCATAAATTCTTCTTTATCCAAAACATCAAATTAGGGTTTATTTCCAAGATCAAAACCCTTATTTATCCTTCAAGAAAAATCAAGAGAAGTCAAGAAATCAAGAATATCTTCAAGAACCTTCAAGAAAGAAGTTTCCCCAAGCTATGTAGATATTTATTCTTGGGTCCCTTTCATCCAAGAAGCTCAAGTACCCTTTTATAAATCTCCAAGATTTATGTTTATAAATTTTTCATAATTTTTGTGAGTTCTGATTCATGTTTGTCTACAAGAATCAAGTCTTGGCATTAGTATGTGGTATTTGTGTGGTAAATGGATTATATATTTGTTGTTGATGTTGAATGATCTCCAAGATGGGCTATTTATGTTGTTTGTATGAATCTATGATAATATATGTGTTGGAAACATGTAAATTTTGTTGTTCATGATGAGTAGTTCGGTTATTACACTTATCCCTAAGTTGTGCAGTGAGGTGTTCGATAAAATTTTTAAGAGACTAGAAATCAAGCATTATAGTTAAATTGTGATCTAATGACAAATTCATGCTACACCCTTATGAAAATAATGACTTCTAAGATATTGTTATGTGTTATGGTTGTTGATGAAATGTTCGTGAAGGTAGGTCGATGGACATATGGCATGTTGTTATATGCGCTCCCCTCCATGTATAAGACTTTGAGAACTATGAGTGTCACGAAATTCCCTAGTTAGTGAAATGTACCATGGTAGTGGGAAATCCCTAAATAAGTGTGAACCTATTTATGTCTAGTGTTTGTTGAAGGACCTTAGTGAACAAGTAGAGATGTGATAGTAGTAAATTCCCCAATTATGTGCCCTTTGACATATGCTATGTTTTAATACATGCCAAGTGGTTAGCAAGTAAGTTATGACATAATAGTATAAAGTTTCCCTAAGCCATGTGATACCCAAATATATGTCAAGACTGCTATAGGTATGAAATAGTAGAGGTAAAAACCTTGCTTAATAGAGTACGATCTAATAGCATGTTTTCCCTATGTTATTATATGATTATTTTTTCGAGAAGCTTAAAGAGGCCCTTTGGTGATTGTGATGATGAATAGAGGCCTATGTTTCCAAAATGCTTGATGCGATGCCTTAAGGATTTTTGAGGGGTAAAGGATGTTATGACTCCTAATTACTTTGAGAAATGCTTGAATGCTTGTGTTAATTAATAAATGATTGTGATGATGAATCGATGATGGTGATGATGCAAGCATGATTATGTTTCACTTTTATGTTATTGAATCCTGGGGATATTTATACCCAACAATATATTTGTTGTCTAGATCTAGTGTGAATTTTACGATAATTCCTATTGAGCCACAATTCTCAAAACTCAGTGAACTACAGAACTGTGTATTCTCAGACAAGTGAGAATATAAGAAAACTCTATAATCTTAGAAATCTCTGTAATTGATGATAGGCGTATTTACACGCCTAAAGTACTATAATTGACCCATATTTTATCTAAGTTTTGAGGACAAATTATATAATTCATGCACTTTTAGTCCTTTTTCCTGTAAGTGAGCTAACAAACATGATTAGCAATTTTTCAGGTATAAATGATGAAGATTTCAGCATTTTATGGATAACTTGACGCCCAAGGAAGCTTCACGAAAGGGGGGAAGGAGAGCTTGGACGCCTAGGACCAAACGTGATGCATGGAAAACCTATCCCGGGCAAAAACAACATTTTCAAAGACTTTGGGGATCAGCAGTAACATAGTAGGATTAGGATAATGACGCAATAACTTATTAGGATTAGGATAAGTACGCAGTAGCCTAGTAGGAATAGGATATGAGTATTATAAATACCCTATTTTGCTAGAGATTTTTATGCATTCCGCAATACAATAATTCTTCAATTCCGAATCATTCTAATTCTTCCAGTAATTCGAAAACTTCTACTTTTAATTCTTATTCTCTTCATCTTAAGTCGACTCTTAATTTTCACAACAAGAGAAACACTATTCTTAACGGGAATTCACGCCACAAGTCATACCAAACCCTACTACATGTGAGATCTTTATTTTGGTATAATGATAATGTCTATTGTGATTTCCATTGCACTCATGAGTAGCTAAACTCCTCTGTTGGGGTTATGGAAGCCTTGTGAGATACTATCTATTGCTATGAGTTTGTGAATTCTTGACACGTATGCTTCTTATATCATTATTCTCTTCATCTTAATTTAAATTTTTGTGGTTTCAAACACATAGGGTACGCCAGTATAGCATTAACTTGTTCGAAAGAAAAGTTATATGTCTGGAAAAGAGATAATGTCAAGGTAATAGGGCACCAACCCCTGTTAAAAAGTTAGTGCCATAACTGGATTAACCTCTTGGAGAATTTGTACCATTAAATACGCTTTAAGCTCGAAAGCGTTAAAGAGAAATAGTCCTTGTTAGGTCGAAAGACGCTTGGATTTACCATAGAATACAATTCTCTATAAGCACATGCATGTCTGAATTCCACATAACTCATAGCCAATACAGACGTATAACTCATAAGGTGGACATAACCCCAACTCTCAATTCTCATTGATTAACATCTTACTAAACATTCTTCCGTTTTACTTTGCTATTCTCCGTTTTTACTTTGTTATTTTATTACACTATTGCACGCTACAAAATCCCCCCTTTTTACGAGACTTTCACCAAAATTCTACTAATCTTTGCTTACTTAGTGACCAGCTATTCCCTGTGGGATTCGACACCCAACCCAGTTGGGTTCTATATTTGACAGCGACCGCTTACACTCTTACGAGAGCTGTAGTTTGAGAGTTATCAAATTCTGGCGCCGTTTCCGGGGAATACGGTTGTCTACTAAGTTTGTGATAATTACTATACCCTTTGGTCAAAGATTCTCGTACTTTACTTTTAGTTGTTATTTTTGTTTTCTGCAGGTTTTTATCTAGTGCATGACCCATACTCGAAGTTCTGGTCAACCATTATTACCTTTCAATCCTGAACCACATCGTATTGGCAGAATGGAGGCTCAACGGGAAATTGAAAGAAGGGTTGCTCAACAGGAAAAGGCTAGACTAGCTGCTCTGGCCACCGCTCAAGTGCATCAACAGAATATTGATAATCCTAGGCGAGCAACAAATCCTTACGATGAGGACCTAGGTGATGATGAGTTCCTAAACCCTAGGCGTGATGCTGAGATGGCGACACCTGCTAATAGAAGAGATCGTCAAGGCAGATTTCGGCCTGAACGCTGAGCCATGCAAATACCCTTCGACGATGATGATGATGATCTTGATGGAGCTGGTGCCACAGGAGACATTATTCCTCCGCCCTTGGCGCCCGGAGCCAAGTTCAACATCACGAGCACCATGATTTAGTTATTTCAACTCAAGGGATTATTCGGTGGACTAGCAGGCGAAGATCCGAATATGCATCTGATCAACTTTATTTCTACATACAAGTCGTTCGACAATCCTAGCGCTGGACAGAATGCAATTCGACTGCGCTTATTTCCATTGTCTCTATCTGGGGAGGCAACTCTATGGTTGAATGGGATGACTCCTGATTCTATCACTAATTGGAGGTAATTGAAAGACGCTTTCCTAGAAAGATTCTTTCCGCCATCCAAGAGAGCACAATTGAAAGATGAAATCAGCAATTTTCATCTGTTTCAAACTGAAGCCCTCCACGAAACATGGGAGAGATTCAAGAAGATGCTTATGAGGTGCCCAAACCATCACATGACCAATGTTCACTTGATGGAGATACTATATAGATCCTTGAATTCAGTAACTAAACCTGTGGTGGATAATGCGGATGGAGGATCATTTATGGACCTCACCTTTGTTCAGGCAAGTGATATGCTAGACCGAATGATGAAGCAAATTAGGGCGTGGCATACCAGAGATTCTGAGGTAGCAAGCCCCACTTTTTCTATAGGCATGACTGCAGAACAAAAAAAAAAGAGAAGAAGAACGTGATCAAGATTTGGCGCACATGAAAACACAAGTGGATCTTCTTACAAAGCATCTACTATCAGGGAAGACCAAAAAAGTCAAAGTAGTTGCGTCAAAAGGAAGAGAGGAATCCGATTCTGAGAAAGAAGCCAACTACGTGAACAATCAGGGGGGTTTTCGAGGCAATGCCCAAGGAAACCAAGGTCGGAACTATTATGATAATTCTGGAAACAAGGACTGGGATAAAGGTAGTTGGAAGAACAAGACTGACAGGAGTGGCGTGTATATTCCTCCTGGACGACGAGAGGCCACTGCATATGGTTCGGGAAATATGTCAATGAAAGATATGATGGCTAAGCTGTTGAAAGGATTGGAAGCAACCAGCACGGGTGTAGCTGAGGTAATAAATGACTTAGCCTCAATAAAGCAATTGGTTGACTCACATTCGACTTTAATAAGACAGCTAGAACAACAATTGAGTCAAATTTCAGCCACATTAAATCAAAGAAAAGCTGGCACCCTACCGAGCAACACAGTGCAAAACCCAAGAAACGATGGAACATGCATGGCTGTTACTACCAGAAGTGGTAAGGTGCTGGAAAACTCAGCCCAAAGCAAGCAAGTGACCGAAGATATCGTAGGAGATGACACCGTCAAAACTGATGAAGACGTCCATGACATCAGTCCTCGACGTCCACAGCCCGAAAAGATCACCAACCCAAAGAAAGAGGAAAAGAAATTCGTGGAGAAAACTATTCCCCTCCCACCACCACTTTTTCCTCAAAGATTAAAGAAGAGAGCTGTAGTTTGAGCGTTATCAGTAATCACTGTATCGCTAGTAATCTAGCCTCAGTCCGATAAATTAACTAAGATCTAATAGTATTCAAATAATTCAATTCTAATCTCAGAAGTGATTTGAGTAATCTATTCAAGCACTGTATCGTCAGTTAGATACCATGATTTGATACCTTTTTTCCATCATATACGAAACTAAGTAATCTCAGCGTAACTCAGTCAGATATCTTGAGAAACATGATCTGTATCAAATTCAGCTCAGTCTAAGTTTAGTTAAGAATCAGATCAGTATCTTTTAGTTGGGAGTAGGATTCAGCACTGAGTGAGCTCAAGGATGGGAACCCACCTACTGGTCGAGGATGTGATTCATAGAAGCAATCCTTGGGCTCTTGAACTACGTAGCAAGAGTAGGTTAAGAAATCATAACAACTAGTTGAGGGTCGATGAGGTGGCTTGACCTATTAAATAAGGTCTCCACCATTCTCATTTGAAATGAGTGTTAAATAAAATTTTCTTTACCAATGGTGCGGTACTAACACCCTTCCAACTGCGGCACAGGTTGGACACTCACTTAGCTAGGTGGGGCATGTCAGTTAGAAGACTAATTCCCACTGTCTCAGTTTCAGAATCTGTCTTAGACTTCAAGAAAGAGCTTAGTTCAGTGTACAGAATACAAGGCTGTTAGATACCGGCCATCAAGTATGATTATCTGCAAATTCAAAGATCTGCTACTAGATAGACCAATCTCAAAATCAGTTATCAGATCTCAAAATCCATTTTTAAGTAGTATTATTATCCGTATATTTGGAGACAACCTGTTAGATAGGGTTGCTATCAATTTTAGAAGCTTTAGATATTCGTAGTCTCAGTATGTCCCGAAATTTCATAATTTTAGTATCTTTAGTATCAGTTACCAGAGTTATTCCTAGTATGATCAATGACAGTATGCGCAGTATGTTCAGTAATTATAGATTCTTTATGTATACTAATCCAGCTCTTGCATATTATTTAGTTAAGTTATGTTTATGTATAAGCCCTTGCATTTAGCCTTACCTCGTCTACACACTCAGTACATTTTTATACTGATGCATTTGTGCTATGGTGTTTTATTTGATATCATAGGTTCAGAGGCACAGGATCCAGAGTATCCTATCAGTTCAATCTCAGTCAGCAATAGTAACAGTGACTCCTCTTCATTTGAGGAGGAATCTCATTTTACTATTATTGCATCAGATTTTGTTTATATTTATAGTTGATGGAGTTAGCTGAGGACATGTCCCAAAAATTCCACAGTTCAGATAGTTTATAGATTTTTATGTATTAGTATTCAGTTTTCAATTTTGAGTATGTGCAGATGTATTGAAACTTATGTCCAGTTTCCACATTTATTTCAGATTTTATGCAGTGTACAGGTCTAGATCTAAGTAAAGGGTTAGATTGTGGTCCTTCGGGTAAATAAGCACTGTGGGAAGTCTCGGGATCGGATCTTGGGGTCTTATAAACTTGATATCAGAGCGTAAGGTTGAATAGTGTCCTACGGAGTCTGAAAAGCCTCATCTAATAGAGTCTTGTGCATTGATGTGTAGCGCACCACATTTATATACTAGAGGCTACAAGATGTTTTTACTAGAAGTTTCCCTTTTTTCAGTGATCATGTCATGCGATTAAGCATAAGCTCAACATGATTCTCAGTCTAATCCACTTTTTTCTTCTGATTATAGAGTATGCCTCCTCGCTGAGATTTTGTCCATGAGGTGGATGACCAGCCCCCACAACCAGTAGATCCAAAGAATGAGGGTGTGTCAAATGTAGAGTTTCGGGCATCTTTCCAGGTGCTAGCCCAAGCTGTGACTGATGTTCATAGAAATAATCAGGCTGCAGCCACACCTTAGCATGATGGGAATTTCGCCACAGCCAGGGTTAGAACTTTTATGAAAATAAACCCTCCAAAATTCTTTGGTTCAGTAGTAGGTGAGGACCCACGGTATTATCTAGTAAAGGTGAAGAAGATCACCCAGGTTATACATGTTTCTGAGGAGGAGAGTGTGGAATTAGAATTTTATAGGCTGAAAGATGTTGCTTATGATTGGGTAGTGATATGAGAGAAGAGTAGAGGGGAGAATACAGCTCCTGTGACTTGGTTAGAGTTTTAAAGTGCATTTCTAGATAGATTTTTCCCGCTAGAGATGAGAGAGGCTAAGGTAGAAGAGTTTATGAACCCAAGGCAAGGTTCTATGACCGTGAGAGAGTATTGTCTTAATTTCAACCAATTATCTAAGTATGTTCCTAACTTGATAGCTGACCCTAGAACGAGTATGAGTAAGTTTTTGACCGGGGTATCGAGTGATGTGTTGAAAGAGTGTAAAGCCGCTATGCTCAATAGAGACATAGATCTTTCTAGGCTAATGATGCATGCACAACAAATTGAGGAAGATAAAATAAAAGAAAGAGAGAGAGTGAGTAAAAGAGCAAGAATAAGTAGTCATAGTTTCTCCTAAGTAGGGTCACAGAGTGTTAACTATTCTAACCATAGTTAGAAGTTTTCAATCCCAGCTCCATCCTCAGCAAGTACACGATGCTCCAAGATCAAGAGTAGTAAGAGTAGGGGTCTTACCTAGCCGCTGTGTAAAGAATGTGGTAAGAATCATAAGGGTGTACAGTAGAGCTGGTAGTGATATGTGTTTTGGATGTGGCGAGCCAGGTCACAAAGTTCAAAACTATCCTAAGCTAGGTCCCCAAAGTCCGCACAGTCATTTTTAAACTCATAATAAATTTTATGCACTTCAGATTCACCAAGATCATGAAGATTTCCCTGACTTAGACTAAGGTAGGTTATGAGCCCTTCCTCTTTGTGATTGCATTGTTAGATCCCTTCCTTCCATTTTGAGCTTGTATGTTTGCATGAGTCATGCATTAGTTTCAAATCTCATTCGGTCAATTACGACCTAGTCTATAGGTGTCTCACGCACTCCCTCAGTATTTTAGTGAAGTGTGTGAGGTGTTCGATAAAATGTCTAAGAGACTAGAAATCAAGCATTGTAGTTAAATTGGGATCTAATGACAAATGCACACTACACCCTTATGAAAATAATGACTTCTAAGATATTGTTATGTGTTATGGTTGTTGATGAAATTTTTGTGAAGCTAGGTCGATGGACGTGTGGCATGTTATTATATGCACTCCCCTCCCTATATAATACTTTGAGAACTATGAGTGTCACGAAATTCCATAGTTAATGAATTATACCATTATAGAGCAAAATCCCCAAATTAGTGTGAACCTATGCATGTCTAGTGTTTGTTTAAGGACCTTAGTGAATAAGTGGAGATGTGATGGTAGTAAATTTCCCAATTATGTGCCCTTTGACATATACTAAGTCTTTAATACATTTAAAGTGGTTAGCAAGTAAGTTATGACATGATAGGATGAAGTTTCCCTAAGCCATGTGATACCCAAACATATGTCAAGACTGATATAGGTATGAAATAGTTAAGGTAAAAACCTTGTTCAATGCAGTACGATCTAATACCATGTTTTCTATATGTTATTATATGATTATTATTATGAGATGCTTAAAGTGACTTTTTGGTGATTGTAATGATGAATAGAGGACAATGTTTCCTAAATGCTTGATGCGATGCCTTAAGGATTTTTGAGGGGGAAAGGATGTTATGACTCTTAATTACTTGGAGAAATGCTTCAATGCTTGTGTTGATGAATGAATGATTATGATAATGAATAAATGATCGTGATGATGCAAGCATGATTATGTTTTACTTTTATGTTACTGAGTCCTGGGGTATTTATACTTGACAATAAAAGTGTTTTCTAGAGCAAGTGTGAGTTTTTCCATAATTCCAAATGGGCCACGATTCTCAAAACTTAGTGAACTACAAATCTCTATATCCTCATACAAGTTCAGAACATAAGAAAACTCTATAATCTCAGAAATCTCTATAATCACTGTATCAGTAGTAATCTATCTTCAGTTCTTTAAATTAGCTCAGATCTAATAGTATTCAAATGATTCAATTATAATCTTAAAAGTGATTTGAGTAATCTATTCAAGCTCTGTATCGTCAGTCAAATACCATGATTCAATACCTTTTTCCGTTAGATACAGAACTAAGTAATCTCAACGTAACATAGTCAGATCTCTTGAGAAACATGATCAGTATTAGATTAAGCTCAGTCTAAGTTCAGTTAAGAATCAGATCAGTGTCTTTCAGTTGGGAGTAGGATTCGACACTGAGTGAGCTCAAGGATGGGAACTCACCTATTAGTAGAGGGTGTGATTCTTAGAAGAAATCCTTGCACTCACAAACTAAGTAGACAGAGTAGGTAGAGACAATATACCTGCTAGTTGAGGGTAGATGAGGTGGCTTGACCTATTAGATACGGGCTCCACCATTCTCATTTGAGATGAAGGTCAAATAAAGTTGTCTTTACCTATAGCACGCTACTGACACCCTTCTAACTGGAGAATAGGTTGGACCCTGACTTTGCTAGAAAGGGCATGTCAGTTAGAAGACTACTTCCCACAGTCTCAATTTAACAATCAGTATCAGACTTTAAATAAAAACTCAGTTTAGTGTACAGAACAAAAGTCTATTAGATACAGGCCATCAAGTATGGTTATCTGCAAATTCAAAGATCTGCAGCTAGATAGACTGATCTCAAAATTAGTTATCCAATCTCAAATTCAGTTATTAAGTAGTATTATTATCCACAGATTTGGAGATAACCTGTTAGATAGAGTTCCTATCAGGTTCAGAAGCTTTAGATAGTCGTAATCTCAATATGTCTAGAAATTTCAAAATTTTAGTATATTCAGTATCAGTTACATGAGTTATTCTGAGTATGATCAGTGATAGTATACGCAGTTTGTTCAGTAATTACAGATTCTTTATGTATGCTAATCCAGCTCTTGCATATTATTTAGTTAAGTTATATTCATCCATAAAACCTTGCATTTAGCCTTACCTCATCTTCATAATCGGTATATTTTTGTAATAACGCATTTGCACTATGGTGTTTTATTTGACACCATAGGTTCAGAGTCATAGGATCCAGAGTATCCCCATCAGTTCAATCCCAGTCAGCAACAGTAGTAGTGAGTTCTCTTCTTTTGAGGATGAATCTAAGTTTACTATTATTGCATCAGATTTTGTTTATATTTTTAGTTGACGGAGTTAGTTGGGGATATGTCCTATCAATTCCATAGTTCAAATAGTTTAGAGGCTTTTCAGATGGATGTTGATGTATTAGTATTCAGTTTTTAGTTTTGAGTATGTGTAGTTGTATTGAACCTTATGGCTAGTTTCTGAATTTATTTCAGATATTATGTAGGGTACAGGTAAGATATCAAAAAAGGGTTAGCTTATGATCCTTTTGGTACATAAGCAATATATGATATCTCGGAATAGGCTCTTGGGTTGTTACACTTGAGCTCCTTAATAATTATAACATGATTCTTCATTACCACCGAGGTAAAGATAACATGGTTGTTGATGCTCTTAGTAGGTTATCCATGGGGACTCTAGCTCATGTGAATAAGGAGAAGTGGGAGTTGGTGAAGGATATTCCCTTCATGGCTAAACTTGGAGTTCATATCTTAGACTTTGAGGATAGTAGTTTGTTGGTATAAGAAGTGGCACACTCTTCTCTTGGTGCTAAAATTATAAAGAATCAAGTATTTGATCCTACGTTGATGATGATCAAGAATGACATTGGTAGGCATAAGTTGATGGCCTTTAAGATTAGTGGTGATGGTACTATGCGGTA
This sequence comes from Capsicum baccatum var. pendulum, assembly GCA_030864225.1. Taxonomy (NCBI): domain Eukaryota; kingdom Viridiplantae; phylum Streptophyta; class Magnoliopsida; order Solanales; family Solanaceae; genus Capsicum; species Capsicum baccatum. The sequence goes on from CM061560.1 coordinate 172,647,300, forward strand.
CCAAAGGAGTTTAAGTATTCTCGACATCGATGAATTGTGTGAGAAGATCTTGGCTGAGGCACTTTTGTCGCGCTATATTGTTCATCCTGATTCAACAAAAATATATCACAACTTCAATGACATGTATTGGTGTAACAACATAAAGTTCATGGTGTGCCAACAAATGAAATTTGAGAATATGAGGCCTGATGGATTGTATCAAGAAATTGATTTTCCAGAATAGAAGTGAGAAGTAATCAATATGTATTTTGTTATTGGTCTTTCTCATTCTCAAAATAAATTTGATTTGGTCTGGGTCATTGTAGATAGAATGACAAAGTTGGCTAACTTTTTGCCAGTGAGGAATAACTTCTCGGCTAAGTATTATGAAAGTTTGTACCTCCATGAGATAGTAAAGTTACTTCGGTTACCTATTTCTATCATCGCGGATCACGGTGAATAGTTTTCATCTCACTTTAGGTGGTCATTTCAAAAAAGTTTGGCGACTAAGGTTAGTCTTAGTATATTTTTTCACCCATAGTTGGATGGACAAGTAGAAAAAACTATTCAGATGTTGGAGAACATTCTTACAAATTGTATGATTGATTAAGGGGGTAGTTGGGTTGATCATTTTCCTCTTATAGAGTTTTCCTACAATAATAGATACCACTCTAGTATTGGGATGTCCCCATTTAAAATTTTTTAATAATAGGAGATGTAGGTATCGTATTGGGTTGTTTGAGGTTGATAAGGCAGAGATGTTTGTCAAAAATTTGGTTCACCAAGCCATAGAGAAGGTGAAGGTGATTCAGGATAGACTTAAGGTGACCCAAACTCGATAAAAGTCCTATACAAACATATGGCGAAGGAATTTTTAGTTTGAAGTTGGGGATAGGGTTTTTTGAAGGTATCTCCTATGAAGGAAGTAATACGGATTGGAAAGAAGGTGAAGCTCAGTCTATGGTATGTTAGTTCGTACATTGTTTTGAGAAGGGTTTGTAATGTTACTTATGAGTTAGAGTTGCCTTTTTTGAGCTCTATTCACCCAGTGTTCAATGTACCTATGTTGAGGAAGTGTATGGGTGATCCATCTCAAACCATACCTATCAATGATATTTGTATTTTGGATTTCCTATTTTATGAGCAGATCCTGATAGAGATCTTTGATCGTTGGGTTTGTTGGTTGTGTACCAAGGTTGTGGACTCGATAAAGGTTTTATAGAGAAACCACAAGGTTGAAGAGGATACTTGGGAAGATGAAGACGACATGAAGTACAAGTATACGTTCTTGTTTTCTGCTCCAAAAAATCATGCAAAAGGTATGTGTTATTCATAACGTGTTTGTTTTTAAATTTTGGTAAAGAAAAGATTGACTTCTTTGGTGTGGTAGTTTTCTAACTTGGTTAAAGTTAAGGGTAGGCATGTTTGGAGTTTAAATTGTTCTAGTCATGCCTCATTCCATCATTCAAGGATTAATGATCTAAGTAGGGGAGAATTGAAACACCTTGAGTTTTGGTTCTTTGAGATTTCCTGAGTTTAAGCTTGCTGATCAACATACGACTCAGGATTACTTGTCATATGATATGTGTATGGTTTAGGGATTTTTTTTGTATTTTACTCAGTGTGGTTTTGGTTATTTTCTATCCAAGGTATGATAAGACTCCATACGAGTTATATATACATGATATGAGAAGTATGGATCCAAACTATATGTTGTCTAGTGACTAACCTAGATGTTTTCTGCATAGGGTTCAATTTGAGGGTATTAGTCCTATGGTAGGGTATGATTTAGGTTAATGAGTTATAAGTTGGACAGAATATGATGTCCAACATTATAATCAACATACGAGTGATACCACTACTTGTATGATGTGGGTATGAGTGAGGGATCCAAACCGTTGCCACCTGCAAAAAGATTTACAGTTTAAGTTGGGGTATTCTGGATATTTCCCCTTATAACTTCTTTTGACCCCAAGACTTAAAAAGCTATTTTGACTTTATTTACTTGGTTATTCTTAATCAAAAACACTTTAAGCATTCTTAAATCTCTGGCAAGCTTTAGGTTCAACAAAGGGTTAGGGTTTTCTCAAAGTGATTCAATAAGGGGATGTCAGGAGTAGATATCTCCATTTTCCTTGAAATCTAAGGCACGTTACTTTTCTTCATTGTTAGTTCAACTATAAGCATGTTTTAATGGATGGTTTTCATGTTAATATTGTGATATTTTTTGGGGTTTGAAATATACAGTGGGTGTTTTGGTTAAGTATTGTCTGATAATGCTTTCCCATGTTTTACTTGTGGCTTTCATTTTATATTTATGGTTTTGAACATGTGATTTCATGGGAATAGTTAGTTTGTTCTTAGTTCAGATTTCAGAAACAATATGGCCTCAACATGTTTGTTAAAATGCCAATGACAACGTTTTTGTCACATAGTTTGACTTGTATTGAACAATTGCATTGTATAATATGGTTATGGAACCCTAAATAGTTTGATTGAATTCAATTCTTTTGAAACGCCCTAATGGATATGGTTTTGATTGATTGGAAAACCTATGGGGTGCATGGGAATCCCCTAAGGAATTGGCTAATGACATTACTTGCAAATTGTAGGTCGGAATGATGATACTAGTTCTTAACTCCATGTAATGAATTCTGGAATTGGTGGTTTGGTTATGTGCTAAAGCTTATAATTGGTAAATAATGGTGGGTTGTAATAGCTATCTGTGATAGTGTAAGTCCAATGGACGGACCCTGAAAACTCTTGTTTACCGATATGAGGGTTGTTCATGGTGACCATATACTTGTGGGGTACACGGGAATTCCCTAAGTTTATAATCGTAATTATATATATAAATATATCTTAGAGGGAGAAGGGTAAACGAGAATCCCCTAACCCTATGATATCTCTGATTCATATGGCTACACATATTAGGCCCGTTCAAGGTGAAACAACCTAATTTCTGGACCTAAGAAAATTACCTAGAATTCTGATATCTGGATCAAATACGGCTTATAGGTTCGATTCGTATGTTAGGTAATGTATAGTATGGTCCGGTTGTATACTAACCAGTGTAGGTTGGTATGATGGATTTTGGTTACTAGAATGGATATGAATTAGGGGTATGAGTCATATTTATGTTTACGAATTGTTTGGTTCCTTAAATTAATCTTAGACTTGTTTAGTTACATTGGATCTCATTATGAGTGGCTTACTATCAGCCATAATCCAGGGTATTAATTGTACTAGGGACTCATATGGTAGGCGGTGTTCTATCCTCCTAGTATTTTATTCTTTCAGGGATACGACTCATGGATATAGATAGTATGTTATGGTTACAACTTGGTTGGATTATTCATATACTAGAAAGTGTTTGGAACAAGAGTGGAGGCCTGGTTAAAAATGGTGGATACTGGTTACAAATAGTAGTATCCCTGGGATAGGATTTCTATACAACTTAAGTGGGGCTATTTTGGACATTTTCCTACTTATCCCAATAGGGTCCCACTACTTCTAACCTATTTGGATGATTATTTACCCTATTATTCTATTCATTAACTCTTAGAAAGTCTTCCTAAATAGTCCATAATTCTCTTAAGAGTTTTTGGGCAAGAGGAGCTAGGGTTTTAACTAAGGGATCAATTTGGGGTTTGTCATAGTGATTTGTTTCCGTTATCATCTTGGTTTAAGGAATGTTCTCTTCCCTTATTGCTAATTTTACTTATAGGAATGGTTTATATGAATGTTTTACGGTTTTACTATAACATGATTTCAGCTTTAAAATATGATTTTAGGGTTTTGATGTTAAATGGTTGGTTATGGTTTCCTATAGTTTTATTTATGCTTTTAGATGCATTAAAGATGATTTTGGATAATTGAATTGAATGGGAAGTATTTAATGGTAATTGAAATTAGTTTTGGCCATATTATGCCCCTAATGTGTTTGACAAAATGCTTATAAAGATATATTTATTACTTTGACTTCTTTTAATAGAAGTCTCGCATGTTTTAAACTTGGTAAAGAAATTATTCATGTTTTATATGATTTGGAATGGCTAAAGGCTAATTTATTATTCTTGTGGGGAACATGGAAGTCTCCCAATTAGATTAATATGATAAATGAAAGGGCACTTGAAAGTCCTCGTAAAATTATAAATGGTTGGCTATGGATAATACTCGCAAGTAAGTGTTGGTATGATGATACCAATATCAATGGCCTTGGTTAGTAAATGGATAATGGTTTTGTTATTTAGAAATTTTTTTTAACTATGCAATAATGGCAAGAGGTGTAGCTAAGCCACAGAAAGTGAAGATCCCGACGGGACCAAAATTAGAATCTCATATTTGTCGATATAAGGTTGGTCTTGGTGACCATGTGCATGATGTGACACTTTATTTTGGGGATGTACTAGTCATCCCATGGGATACTTTCCTGGTTGTGTGGCTACAGGAACTAGGTCCCTTTCAGTAGAGGAAGTTAAACCCATATAACTCTTGGGTGAGGTTTCAGACGAAAAAGCTACACAACCCAAGTAAAGGTCTTTAAAGGCATGCTAAACCCAGTCCTCTTTTCTCGGTATGGTTATATATATATTTATGGTTGTGTGTATATGGATGGTTTCACTTCATTTTATAAGTGGAGTTATTTTATAATTACCTTAAGATCATGCTAGTTATCACTCGCTAACCCTATCTACTGGCAATTGTATACCCACTCTATGCAGGAACCAATTGTTCTATTCCTCTTATAAAGTGATTGACTTGGAATCAACATTTGGACTGAAGTGGTGTGCTTCCATCCTTTCAGAAGGCTTCATTTTGATGTTATGGATATTTCTAGATACTTTGATTTTATTTGGGATATTGATTTTGGCTATTTTTAGAGGAATGTCCCAACCAGACTTTATTACTATTTTTGTAAGATGCTTTGTGGTACTTTTACAGATTGGAATGGGCAAGATTAGTATAGGTGTAATCATCGATTATAATTTCTTACTTTTCCATCAAATTTCATTTTTGAATTAATTATATTACGTATTGGAACATCTTTGATTATGGCCTGGTTTATGGCCTTGTTTGGTGTGGTTTCGTATGGCTGGATTTTGTTTATGGAATCGTTGGCCTCGGTTGGGTTTGTCATGATTGCGATCTATTCCTAGAGTCTTTATATGAGTTGTTACATTATCTTTTTTCAAGCTCAAAATTCAGAAAACTCATGGTATGGAGATGGATGTTAGGTTGGGTAATGGGATTATTCTCCAGTCCTGGTCGAACTTGGGATGCCCATTACTACAAGGCCCAAGGGCATCTTGTGTCAAGTAAGTATCAGATCCTAGGTTCATAGTCAATTAGGAGTCCACAAATTCGTGTCGAGTAGAGTCTCTTTTAAGAGTGTGTAGCGCACCACACTCATAAGGAATGGGCTACAAGGAATTTAGGAATGTTTCACTTTCTTGGTATTCTATTTTAAAGCCTGTAGTCGCAGTCCTGGAATCTTCCCTAATACTTATTTGTTCGTCTTTCAGTCCATGCCTTGTAGATATAAAATACAAAAAAATTCTTATATCCTATTTACGAGTAATGTTGAATGGTGCATCCTACTTCTAGGGTTTATCTTTGATCTCACATTCCTATCCTTGATAGTTATGGAGTTCCATCGCTTGCTACTAGTCTTTCTCAAGGCTTGGTAACTAATGCAAAATTTTGTTAGTGTATTCATGCTATTGCAAAACTGGTTGCTACTCAGGTTGAGCAAGATATGTCTGGTGCTTTGTATACTATGGTGACAAGGGTTGGCCAATTTATAAAGATAAGTCGTCCTACTTTTTTTAGAGTGAAGGTGAAGGAGGATCAACAAGGCTTCTTTGATGAGATAGAAAAGATATTTTAGGTGATGCAGGCTACCAATGTGGAGGGGGTAAACTTTACAGCTTATCAGCTCAAAGACATAGCATATTGGTGGTATGAAGAGGTTGATAGAGATAGAGGTGATATGGAGGAGTCATCTCTATGGGATGCCTTCTTTGCTACTTGTTTGGATATTTTCTTTCCCCAAGAGTTGAGGAAAGAAAAAATAAAGGATTTTATGAATCTCAAATAGTAGAGAATGTCTGTAAAGGAATAAAACTTGAAGTTTCACCAATTGTCAAGGTATGCTCCTAATTTAGTAGCTAACATGCGGGCTAGAATGAGGAAGTTTTCTTCTGGGTTGAATCGAGATTTAATTTTTAAGAGAAATACTAATTTTCTGACTAAGGATATGGGCATCTCTAGATTGACTATTCATATACAAAAGGTAGAGGATGAAAAAAGAAAGCAGATGAAGTTTAGGGATAGGTAGGGCGAGAGGAGCGATTTAGATGGTGTCAAATGGAAGAAAAAGAAGTAGGGGAGTTTTAGTTCCTACTCTACTGCTAGTGCTCTTTATCAGTCAGATGACATACATCATTATATTGGTGCTGATTTTAGGGCATAGGGTACCCAATCTTAGGCAAGCAAAAGTTAGTAAGTTTCTTTATGCCTTCCTTGTTGGTTCTGTGGTCGTCCTCATTGGGTTTATTACATTGAAGGAAAGGAAAATACTTCAATTTTTGCCAGGTAGTCCTTTGAGTCAGGGGTGGGTTGGTTAATAAGGTTGCTATGAGGGCAAAAAAAAATTCTTATGGCTTCATCTTCTACTCCTACACCTGGTGGTATGGCATCTTCTTCTATTACTGCTCCTGGTTCTAGTATTCTAGTATTTGTCAAAATAGGTTGTATACTTTGGTGTCTCGATAGGAATCTGAGGCAGTACGTGATGTTATTACTGGTACGTTACAGCTTTTAACTCATGACATATGTTATTTTCCTGATATGGGGCTTACTCTCGCCTATATGAATTCTTATAAGTTTATATCTTTTGGTTTTAATTCAGAAGTTATTTTTGACCCTTTTCTGATTTTATCCCAGTAGGTTACTTAGTTATTGCTAAGAGAGTTTTCAGGGGCTGTATTGTATCTGTTGGTGGCAAGAAGACATTGGTGGGCTATTTGAGCTGGATCTGGTTGATTTTGATTTTATTCTATGTATAGAATAGTTACACTTTTGCTACGTTTGTTTGGATTAGTTCACCCATAGGGTTATCTTTAGGTTCCGTGATGAGTCAGTCATAGAATGGGAGGGTGTTTCTTTAGCTCCAAGGAGGAGGCTTATTTATTATCTTAGAGCTTGGAGATTGACCTCTAAAGATTGTCTTTATCACTTGGTCTGGGTAAAAGATTCTAACTTGGAAGGTCCTTCTTTCAGTTAGTTACTGTGGTTAATGAGTCTCGAGAGGTATTTCCAGATGATCTTACAAGTGTTCCTCCAGATAGGGAAATAGAGTTTGGTATTGATCTAAATCCGAACACTTGTCCAATTTCTAATCCTCCTTATTGAATGGCTCCGACTGAGTTAAGGGAACTCAAGAAGAAACTTCAAGATCTTTTGGATAAGGGGTTTGTTTATCCTAGTGTATCTCCTTAGGGTGAACTGGTGTTGTTTCTGCGTAGAAAGGATGGTTCCCTTCAAATGTGCATTGACAATAGGTAGCTGAACAAGGTGACTATCAAGAACAAGTATCCTCTTCCAAGGATATATAATCCATTTGACCAGTTGCAAGGTGCTAAGTTCTTTTCTAAGATAGATCTTTAGTCTGGGTACCATCAACTAAAGATTAGGGAGGCAGATATCCCTAAGACATCTTTTTATAGTCGGCATGGGAACTTTGAGTTCTTGGTGATGTCATTTGGGTTGACTAATGCTATGGTGGTATTTATGGATCTAATGAAAAGACTTTTTCATTAGTATTTGGATCTTTTTTTATTGTATTCATTGATAACATTCTGGTTTATTCAAAAGTTTGGTAAATCATGCTAATCACGTCTGTGTGGTGTTGTAGACCTTAAAGAAACAGTAGTTGTATTCTAAGTTCTCCAAGTGTGAGCTTTGGTTAAACACTGTAACTTTCTTGGGTCATATTATTTCTAGTGAAGGGATCATGGTGGATCCGCAAAAGGTTGTTGTGGTGGAGAGATGGCCTAGACCTTCTACTCTATCCAACATTCCGAGTTTCTTAGGTTTATCCGGGTGTTACAGACAGTTTGTGGATAGTTTTTCCTAGATATTTTCTCCTTTGAGTAATTTAACTTAGAAGAAGGTTAAGTTTTCTTGTTCAGATGCTTGTGAATAGAGTTTTGAGAAGTTAAAGGATAAGTTAAATTTGGCTCCAATTTTTACCTTGTCGGAAGACAATGACGGTTTCGTGGTTTATTGTGATGCATCTTGGGTAGGGCTTTATTGTGTGCTGATACAGCGCAAGAAAGTGATTGCCTATGCTTCCAGGAAATTAAAGATACACAAGAGGAATTATCATAAACCTAATTTAGAGCTGTTGGTATTTCTATTTAATTTGAAAATACTGCGGTATTGTTTTTAGGGTGTTCATGTGGATATCTTTTCTGATAATAAGAGTCTACAATATGTTTTTAGTCAGAAAGATCTTAAACTCAGGTAGAGGAGATGTCTTGAGCTTCTCAAATATTATGATATAAGTGTTTAGTATCACCGAGGTAAGGCTAATATGGTTGATGGTGCTCATAGCAGGTTATCCATGGAGAGTTTTACTCATGTAGTGAAAGGAAAGCAGGAATTGATGAGGATAATCACCGCTTTCTAATCTTAAAGTTTTCCTCTTAGACTCTAAGAATGGTGGTGTTGTAGTGAAAGAAGTGGTTCAATCATCTCTTGGTGCAGAGATTAAGGTGAAACAAGTGTTGGATCCTATCTTGATGAAGATCAAGATAAACATTAGTGGGCAAAAGGTAGTAGTGTTTGAGATCAGTGGTGATGGTACTTTACGGTACCAAGGGAATTTGTGTGTTCCTGATGTCAACGGGTTGCGACAAAGGGTTTTGGCTGAGGCGCATGAGTCACTCTATGTTGTTCACATCGTCTTAATTAAGATGTATCATGATCTTAGGGATATCTATAGGTTGAATGGAATAAAGAGGGATGTGGCTGATTTTGTAGCCAAGTGGATGGTGTGTCAACTGGTTACAGTTAAGCATATAAGACCTGGAGGGTTATAACAAAAAATTGATTTACCTGAATGGAAGTGGAAAGTGATCAATATGAACTTCATTACCGATCTTCCTCGGTATAAGAGTCAATATGATTTGATTTGGCTTATCGTGGATAGGATGACTAAGTTTGCGCTCTTTTTGCCAATTCACACTACCTTCTCGTTAGAGAATTATGCAAAGTTGTATCTTCAGGTGATTGTGAAGCTGCATAGGGTAGCTATTTTTATTATTTCATATCGTGGCACGCAATTTACATCTTATTGATGGCAATCTTTTCTGAGAGGGTTTTGGACCAAGGTAAATCTGACTACTATTTTTTATTCATAAATGGATAGACAAGTAGAGAGAACTATTCAGACACTGGAGGATATGCTTCTGGCATGTGTGATTGATTATGGTGGCAATTGGGTTGAGCATCTACCATTAGTGGGGTTTTTTTGCAACACGAGTAATTATTCTAGTATTGGTATGGATCCTTTTGAGGCATTGTATAGTAGGAGGTGTGGATCTTCAATTGATTGGCTTGATCTTGGTGAGGCAGATATGTTTGGTCCGGATTTTGTTTTATAGTCTATGGAAAAGGTGAAAGTGATTCGGGATAGGCTTAAGGTTTTCCAAAGCCGCCAAAAATCCTACGCAGATGTTAGGTATAGATACTTGGAGTTTGAAGTTGGTGATAAGGTTTTCCTCAAGGTATCTCCTAGGAAGGGAGTAGTGTGTTTTGGAAAGAAGGGGAAGCTCAGTCCCCAGTATATTGGACGTTATGAGATTTTGCGAAAAGTTAATAGTGTTGGTTTTAAATTGGAGTTACCTTCTACTCGAAGCTTGGTCCTTCTGTTCTTTCATATTCCATGTTGAGAAAGTGTCTAGATGATCCTTCTTTGATTGTGCCTTTGGAGGGGTTGGGTATCTCATACTCTCTATCTTAAGAAGAGGACCCAGTTGAGATCTTGGATAGGCACGTTCGTCTATTGTGGACAAAGGATGTGGCTTCAGTTAAGGTTCTTTTGAGAAACCATAAGATGGAAAAATCTACATGGGAAGCGAAAGAGGACATAAAGTCCAAGTATCCATATCTATTTTCTTCTTTTGGTATTCGTGCAGAAGATATGTGTTTTTAATAGGTCATTGTTTTTAATTTTTTTAAAGGAAATATTTATATATTTGGGAATATATTTGATCCATAGTGCAAATGACTCTAGCGTGTTGTTACCAATATCTTGTTCGTCATTCGGGGATGAATGTTCCTAGTGGGGAAAATTGAAACACCCTAGTTCTGGACCTTAGAAAATTTCATGGAATTCCGATCCCTGGACCCAATATGACTCTTAAGTACAAGCAACATGTTGTGGTACGGATGGTATTGTCCGGTCGTATACTGACTAGTGTCGGTTAGTTGGATGGATTTTGGTTACTAGAAAGATACAACTTAGGGGTATGAGTTGTATTGGTGGTTACAAATTGTTTGGTTCCTTAACTTAATCTTAGACTTGGTTAATTAGGTTGTATCTGAGTACGAGTGGCTCACCATGACCTGTAAGCCAGGGTACGACTCATACCAGGGACTTGTAGGGTAGGGGTGTTCAATCCTCCTCATATTTTATTCTGCCAAGGATACAGATCATGGATACAGATTGCATATTGTGGTTATAAATTGGTTTGATGATTCATATACCTGACAACATTTGTTTATATGGTGGAGGCCAGGTTACGAATGGTGGATACCAATCGTATCGGGTGATATAGCTCGTGAGGCCCAGTCTTATCCCTATGATGAGATTTTTGTGAAACTTAAGTGGGGGTATTCTAGATATTTTCCTACTTATCCTAATAAGATCGCACAACTTCTAACCTACTTGGGAAATTATTTACCCTATTATTCGATTTATTAACACTTAGAAATTTTTCCTAAACAGTCCATAATTCTCTCAAGAGCTTTTGGGCAAGGAGGATAAGGTTTCAACTAAGGAATCAATTTGGGGCTTGTCTTGGTGATTTATTTCCTTCATCATCTTGGTTTAATGAATTTACTCTTCCCTCATTGTTAATTTTACTTAAGGGCATTGTTTAAATAAGTGTTTTCATGGTTTTACTATTACATGATTTTGGCTTTCAAATATGATTTGGCAGTTCTGATGTTAAATGGTTGGTTATGGTTTCCCATGTCTTCAATTATGCTTTTATATGCATTAATGGTGGTATTGGATAATTGGATTTAATAGTAATGGTGGAATGGTAATTTTAATTGGGTTTGGTCATATTATGCCCCCAATGTGTTTACCAAAATGCTTATAAAGATATGTTCACGGCATTGACTTCTTTTAATGGAACTCATGCATGTTTAAAGTTTGTAAAGGAATTATGCATGGTTTAAATGATTTGGAATGGCTAAAGGCTAATTTGTTAAGTTTGTGGGGAACATAGAAGTATCCAAATGGTTTATTATGGTAAATGGAAGGGCACTTGAAAGTCCCCTTAAACCTAAAAATGGTTGGGTACGGATGGTACTTTCAAGTAAGGTTTGGTATAACGTTACCAATATCTATGGCCTTGGTTAATAAATGGATAATGGTTAACTTATTTGGAAATTATTTTTAATTGCGCAATAATGGTAGGAGGTGTAGCTAAGCCGTGGAAAGTGGAGGTCCCTGGGGGACCAAAACTGGAAAATCATATTTACCAATATAAGGTTGATCTTTGTGACCATGTGCATGATGTTATACTTTATTTTGAGGATGTTCTAGTCATCACATAGGATACTTCCCTGGTCGTGTGGCTATTCGCACTAACAGTGGGAGTTGAAATCATATAGCCCATGGGTGGTTTAGTACGGCAAAGCAACAAAGCCCAGGTAAAGGTTTTATAAGGTATGCTAAACCCAATCCCTTTCTCCCAGCATAGTTTTTTATATATATATTTATGGTTGTGTGCATATGGATGGTTTTACTTGATTTTATAAATGGAATTATTTTATCCTTACCCTAATATCATGCTAGCGGTCACTTGCTAATCCCATCTACTGGTGGTTGTATACCCAAGCTATACAAAAACCAGTCATTCTACTTCTCTTATGTAGTGATTGATTCGGGTTCAGCATTTGTAGTGAAGTGGTAAGCTTATATCCTTTTGGATTGCATTATTTGATGTTATGGATATTTGTAGATACTTAGATTTTATTTTGGATATTGGTTTTGGCTATGGTTGGGATCATGTACCAAATGAATTTCATTATTCTTTTTGTTGGAGGCTTTGTGGTACTTCTATGGGTTTGAATGGGCAGGATCGGTATAGGTGTCAGCCTTGGCATTTGAATAGGCTGGGAGGCTGGCATCATCAAACATAATTTTTCACTGTTCCATCATATTTCATTTAGGATTAATTATATTATGTTTGGAACGTCTTTTGTTATGGCCTGGTTTATAGCCCGGTTTGATATGGGTTGGTATGGTTAGATTATGCTTATGGGATGGTTGGACTCGGTTGGGTTGGTGACAGTTGTGATCTATTCCCAGAGTCTTTTTGAGAGCTATTACACTATTTTGTTTCATGCTCAAAGTTCAACCAACTCAAGGTAGGCGGCTGGAGGTTGGGTTAGGTAACGGGGATGGTTTCTGGTCCTGGTCGGACTTAGGATGCCCATGACGACAAGGCCCTATGGTAGGTCGTGTCAAGGGTAAAACTAGACTGATAAAGCTATGGGTAGTTTTAGGACAGTAAAGGTACACAACCAGGTTAAATATTTAAATGTATGCTAAACCCAGTTCCCTTTCTCGGCATGGTATATATATAAACATGTATGTGCTTGCAAAGGGTTATTTACTTTTTCTTAAAATAGTGACAATATTTTATCCTTATTCCTGATCACATGCTAGCGTTCACCCGTTAGACCATCTTCAGTCGTTGTTACCTCATGCGATGCAAGAACTGGTCATAATACTCATTCTGCTCAGTGATCTTGGATTTAGGAATAGCTTATATAGGACTGAAGAGGTGAGCTTCCATACTCCGAAAGACACCATTTAATGTTATGGATATCATTTCATACTTTTGGTTATTTCTTGGACTTTGGTTTTGGCTAAGGTCAGGGGCATATCCCGACTGGATGTTCTTTGTTTTCGGTCAGAGGCTTTGTGTGACTACTATGGGCATGGGCGATATCGGTATTAGTGTCATCCTTAGCATTGATATTGTTATTTTTATTGGGGCTAACTGCGATAGAATAATTGATTGTATTGTTTGTTGGTTATGGTTATGCATTCTTTTATTGTCTTTGAATATTAATTGTCTTATCTTGTTATTTGTTCGAAATCCATCCGACATAGGGTATAGGCTGGTTATGGTTAGGAATTGGGGGTGGTCTCCAGTCCCAGTTGGACTTGAGGCAGCGGACATGACTAGGCCCTAGTTCAGGTCATGACAACTTCACAGTTGATCAACAGACGTACCATACCACCTAATCCTACACAGGGGTACCAGAAAAGCGCTTGGATCCTACATCATGAAATGATGCATCATCTAGGTATGGTCAGTAGGGCAAGCACTGGTATGCAACTCAAGTGAAAGGGATAAGACAGTGCTTTTACCAAAAACCCATTTAAAAAACACACTCATAATAATTATATATACAAATGTAGGATATAAGGTTAGGGACTAGGTCCATCAATATGAAAGTTTAAAACCATTAGCCTGAACTATTTAGCTCGCTCTATCCTAAAGGCACCCAAAAGATATATAAGTCCATATTACCACCAGTGCATGTTAGCTGCACAAATCAAGGAAAGTCTAAATATACCAAGCTTATAGCTATTCGAAATATCATATGTATCCAGACACATGCGCAGATAGACCCCCACGTCGGCAAATGTGGTTTCCAGTGTTAGTCCCCTCCAGTCTTACACCTTCATGGTGAGCTACACAATTCACTTAAAGCTGCAAATAATATAGTTTGCACATAAAACTAACCACTTACTAATGTATCTTTATTATGGCATTTACAATATTGTATAATAATACCAATATGCTTTAAAGTTAATTCAGTCATGCCATACTAGTACCTATAACCATTTGACTTCCAAGATCCATTTTAAATCAAAAACTATGTCCACCAGGGGCATTCTAAAAATCATATTTATCCATTTATCCTTCAATGCAATGCAATGGGTTAAAAGAAAAATTTAAACTATGTGAATATACATGTTTAAAACCAAGATTGTGAAGTGGGCTGAGCTTAATGCCATTATCAATCCAAATTTTCATCAATTAAGGGAAACCCATATTGCTAATTCAAATTATCATAAAAATGCACCCATTCAGTCCCAAAAACCATCAATTACGGAAGGAATAGTCCGTTTAAAATATGAGAAAAGCAATTCATGTAATAACATTCAAAACCCCTCAACCTGATTTCAAATCCATCAATTTAATCACATATCTAAAATATAGAAAGAATTGAAAGGAATCTAGAGTTTAGAGCCTGGAATAGTGATTTATTGTAAAACCCTTGAGCTTTCTTCATTTTAGAGTTGAAGAAGAGAATAGAAGTGCGTAATATTTGATAACTGGAGAGGAAAAGTCAATTGGATATTTAAAAGTCATTTGGGGGTAAAAAGATCAAAATCCCCTCACCCTTAGTGGAAAACCCAAAAAACTGGATGAATAATACATTATGGTGTGGCATGCCTCTATTATGGAGTTTATCCCCTACGCCACGCTCTTATGGCGGAGTCTAAGTGGCGTGGCACGCTAATATTGTAGAGTCTTAGAGCCTCAAGGACACAAAATAGTCCCAAACCACTTCCAAAAATTCCAAAACTTTCCCAAAACATCCTTTTAGTATCCCTTATCACAATTGAAGTCAAAAATTGACATTACGCACATAGAAGAGTAAAAAATAAATTCTTTGAAATTTTACGGGGTCTTATATTATCCCGCCTTTTGGAACATTCCTCCCCGAATGAGGAGCTAGGACATTTTTAGCATGATAATGGAAATCACACAGTAGAATCCAACAACAAATTCAAAAAGCGATAAAAGGGAAAATAAAACATACCTTAAGAATTTTCATCTAATGTTGGGAATAAGAATAGGTACTTTGCTCTCATATCGTACTCAGCTTCCTAAGTAACTTTTTCCACCTTTTGATTTCTCCAAAGGTCCTTTTCTGAATGTATATCCTTTGTTATTAATTTATGAACTTGCCTATCCAATATCTCAACTTGGACTTCCTCATAAGATAATGAATTCGTAACACCAATATGAGCAATAGGCACTACAAAAGAAGGATCAAGCACACACTTTTTCATCATAGCCATATGGAACACAGAATGAATCAAAGCCAAACTCACTGGTAAATCTAACTTATGAGAGACATTCCTAGTTCTCCTTACAATTTGATATAGACCAATGTAATGGGGACAAAGCTTTCCCTTCTTCCAAAATCTCATGACTCCTTTCATATGAGAAACCTACAAGAACACCCAATCACTTACTTTAAACTCCAACTCCCTTCGTCTCACATTCGCATAGAACTTTTGGCAACTTTGAGCAGTCTTAAGCCTTTCTCTAAGAAACTTTACCTTCTCCATTGCTTGGTGAATCAAGTTAATGCCAAACAACCTAGTGTGACCTACCACAAACCACCCAAATGGAAACCTACACCTTTTACCATAAAAAACATCAAAAGAAGATATTTGAAATCTAGAATGATAATAGTTATTATAAGGAAACTCAATAAGAGGGAAATGGTATGTCTAACTACCCTTAAAGTCAATCACATGGGACCTTAGCATACCCTCCAAAGTCTGCATAGTGTGCTCCACTTGACCATCTATTTGAGGGTGGAAAGCAGTGCTAAGGTTAACCCGAGTATCCAAACCTTTCTAAAACAAAATCCAGAAGTAAGAAGAAAACTGCATACCGCTATCTAAGGTAATGGACACTGGCGCTCTATAAAACTTAAGTATCTCCTGAATGAACAACTTAGCATAATCCTCTTCTAAGTAGTTAGTCCTCACAGTAAAGCAGTGAGCAAACTTAGTCATTCTATCCACAATAAACCAAATAGAATCTTATTGATTATTAGACCGTGGGAGCCTATTAATGAAATTCATATTAATCATCTCCCACTTCCACATGGGCAATTATATCTCTTGAAAAATTCCACCTAGCCTCAAATGTGTTACCTTAACTTGTTAACAAATCATACACTTAGCCACAAAGTTTAACACATCTCTCTTTATATTATTCAACCAGTTGATTTTCAACAAGTCATGACACATCTTGGTTGAACCCGGATGAACTGTAATTCTAGACTGATGAGCCTCAGTAAAAATCCTCTGCCTCATCCCATCAACATCATGAAAACATAATCTTCCTTAGTATCTCAAGATGAGATCTACCAAATCTAGGAGGAAAAAACTTTTTGTTGTCCCATATCATCCTTAATCTGTAGAAGTATAGGATCCAATGCTTGTTTCTCCTTCACCTTATCACTAAGAGATGATTTAACCACTTTCCTGAACAATCACTCCTCCATACTCAGAGTCTAAGATAAATTCCAAAATTACCCAACCTATTAATATCCCTCACCTATATTTTTTTATCCTCAACAATTTGAGATACGCTCCGCATAAACAACCTGCTAAGAGCATTAACAACCACATTCACTTACCTGGATGATAGTGAAGGCTCATGTTATAATCCTTAATTAGTTCGATAAAAAAACTCTTCATGATATTCAATTCCTTCTGCGTAAACACATACTGCAACCTCTTATGGACTAAATAAATATTTGCATACACCATATATTGATAGTGGTACAAAATTATTAAAGATAAGAAAAAAACTGCAACCTATAGATCGTGAGTCGGATAATTCCTGTCATGAACCTTAAGCTTCCTAGAAGAGTAGATGACAACCTTACTTTTCTATATCAATATACAACCTAGTACCACATGGGAGGTTCACAATATACAAAAAAACCATCAGTACCCTCAGGTGGGGTCAAAACTGGCACAAGAGTCAAGTTATCCTTCAACTTCTCAAAACTACCCTCACAATCATCAGACCACAAAAACTTGAACATTTTCTGTGTCAACCTTGTCAGCGGGGCAGTAATAGATGTAAACTCTCCATAAACCTCCTATAACTCCCAATAAAGACCAATAAGCTCCTAATGTCTGTTGGAGTCATGGGATAGGCCACTTCTCAAAAGACTAAAGTTTCTGTGGATCCACTTGATCCCCTCACTAGAAATAACATGCCAAAGAAAAGACACAACACTTAGCCAGAATTCACACTTTGAAATTTTACATACAAGTTCTACTTCTCAACAGTATGCAACACAATTCAGAGATTATTAGCATGATCCTCACTTTAAGAGTACACCAGGACGTTATCAATGAATACTAGAATAAGAAAATCCAGAAACTAGCCGATAGTCGATTCATAAGATCCATGAAAGCAGTTGGAGTAGTAGTAAACTCAAATCACATAACAAGAAAATCATAATTGCCATACCAGGTTTGAAAAAAAGTTTTAGGTATATCAATCTCACTAATTTTTAGCTAATTATAGCCCAATAGAGATCAATCTAAGATAAACACCTAGAAACCAAAAGTTGGATGAAAAGATCATGATACTAGGAAGAGGATACTTATTTTTTTCTGTAACCTTAATCAACTAACGATAATCTATACATATTTAAAGAGACCCATCTTTCTTTTGCACGAAACGTACAAGAGCTCCCCATGAAGAAACACTATGACAGATGAAAACCTTATCAACAAGATCCTTTAACTCCTTCTTTAGCTCTTTTAGTTCAGTCGGAGCCATCCTATAAGGAGGAATAGAAATGGGAAGAGTATTTGGTAGAAGATCAATCCTGAAATCTACTTCTCTATCGAGGGGAATTATAGGAAGATCATCGAGAAAAACATTAAGAAACTCATAAATAGTAGGGACATATTACAAAGAGGGACCATTAGATTTAGAATACTTGAAAAAAACTAGATGATTCTCACACCCTTTGTATATCATTTTCAGAGCTCTAATATAAGAAATAACTTCATGTTTGTTACTAAGTAACTTCTCTCCCAATTAATAATCGGTTCATTAGGAAAATTAAAATATTCTTTTCGGGTCCTACAGTCTAGAGAAGCATAGCACTAATGAAGCCAGTCTATCCTGAAGATTACACTAAAAATCCACCATATCAAGTTTTATCAAACCCACCAATTTCTCCCTATGAAAAGATGAACACCACACAACCCCTATAGGTTTTTGTAGAAACAATACTCAACTACTAGGGTATAGATAGAAAAGGGGTCAAAAATATTTTTAGGACAAAAACCAATGTGTACAGCCACATAAAGAGTCACATAATATAGGGTATAACCCGAATCAAGCAAATAATAAAAATTAGAAGGAAAGAGTCATAACATAATAGTGACAACGTCTAGCCATGCCTCAAATTCCTGAGAGTAGCAAGTGAATAAAGGTAATTCCATCCATTTCTAATACCTAAAGTAGTGCCCTTAGGTGCAGGAGCCAAAGAAGTGCCGATCGGGACCTTATTGGCTCTAGTGGGACTTTAGCCATTGGTTAATTTCACTACAGATGGCTAGGCTGACCATAACTGAAACACAAATTCCTTCACTCATAATAACCATGGAAAAACTACCCATAAAATTGACATGGAGGGTAATATAGGCCCGCCTGATTTGTAATAACCTGAGACTGGGAACCCTGTGCCTTAGGACCACTACTAGCCTGAAAACAACATTCACTGAAAGGCTTAGGATAAGGAGCACTAGCTGTTGAATAAGAATTTCCCTAATTCTTCTTTTTGGTCCCTATCTACTATCTTTCCCACTATTTTTCTAACTTGCACCCTACTCTGAATATCTTAACTTCTTTTTCTACCTCTCTTCCATCTATTCCTTCTTTTTTTCTCATCTTCTACCTGCTATAAATAAATCACCAACCTAGATATGTCGATATCATTAGCTAACATAGAAGGCTTAAACTCCAACACCAAATCATGAGATAAACTAGAAGCAAACTTCCTCATCCTAGATATCATATTCGACATAACAACAGAACATGATGAGACAACTGCTAGAATTTTAGAGCATACGCCTTACACTCATTTTACCCTACTTTAAGTTTACAAACTCCTCATACATAGTTCCCTTAACTCCTGAGGAAAGAAGTGATAAACAAAAGCACCTAAAAACTTATCCCATACTACTAATTCAGCATAATTTCCCCTCATCGCTTCTCACTTCTCATATCATAGGTAAGCTATATCTTTAAACTTATAGATAGCAAACTCTACATCCTCTGAATTAGTAGCATGTAGAACCCGTAAAATCTTCTCCATCTCATCAATAAACCCGAATGATCCTTCTTAAATTTAGATCCTATAAAGGATGGGGGAGTCAACCTCATAAATTGGTAATCTTAAGTCACCTCAGATGAATTAGCAATAGAACCAACATGATCAGACAGATAAGACTGTGATGCCATAAGTTGAGCAAGAATATAAATAGACTGACGGAACTCCGTATAAGAGATATGTCTATAAGGTGACTGAGCATGAGTATCACCATCCTGGAAAGCCTGAAGAAGACTAGTAGGGATCTATGGAACCCCCATGGAGTGATACAGTCAAGAGCGGGACCGGGTTTGCACTTTATAAATAGGGGGAGTTCCTACGATATTTTTCTTAAGTAGGATACAGGTTCCAGCAGAGTTTCTACAACCGTCAGATCTTTGGGGAGGCATGATCTAAAATAGGAGTAATCCAGGAGTTAGAAAAGTTTCATAATAACTAGACTCTATATCCCAAAATAGAAAACAAGGAAGGGAAACACTCCTAAATGCCTTGTATCCTCCGACTTAAAAGTTTGGCATGCTACACACCCATAAAAGTGAATCTACTTGACATAGGTTTATGGACCCCAACAATCCTGAACCGTTCTCTAATACCAAGATTTTCATGAGCCAAATTCAAGGCCTAGTTATAACAAGTATCTCAAGCCCACCATAGGCCAGAGACCACCCCCTCAGCATAACCTCCTGAGCATAATAAAATAATTTAGTAGAAGCCAACCAAAATAGAAATAGAGGTAGATAATCAAATACACTCTAAGAGTCTAAAAAAAGCAACTATTTATCCCAATACTATCCATAAAATCCTATAAAAAATATCAACGAAGTCAAAACATGCTCCCGACTATGACAGAAGTAATCCAAAAAGGAATACTAAGACAGTAATGAAAATACTTAAATAACCAGGCCTTCTCGGAGATGGAAGCTCACCACTTCACAATAGATTAACGGACGTACCACACCATCTAATCAAGCACAGGGCAATAGAAAAGCTCTCAGATCCTAAATTTTTAAATAATGCAACGTTCATAGACTATCATTGGGGCAAGCATTGGCATATAACTAATGGTAAAGGGATAAAATAGTTCTTTTACAAAAAATCCATTCATAAACCACTTGCACAACCATTATGTATACATATGTAGGATGTTGGGATATGAACAAGGGTTATGAACATGAGAGTTTAAAAATATTAGCCTAAACTATGTAGCTTGCTCCATCCTAAAGGCACCCACAGACTATATGGGTCCAGCTTCCTCTACTGGAAGGGCCCCAGTGTGTGTTAGTCATATAAATTAAGGAAATTATAAAGACACCATGGTGATAGACATCCACAATATAATATGTATATAGACACATGGTCCTATAAACTCTCACCCTGACAATCATGGTTTCAAATGTTGGTGCCCCAAGACAACACCTTCACGATAAGCTACACAAATTCCTTTAAGCCCAAATTAAATAGTTTACACATAAACCCAACCATTAACCAAGGAGGCTTTATTAAGGCATTTTCCAAAATGGTATCAACATAACAATATACTTGCAAGCTAATTAAATTATGTTAAACTAGTTCGTATAAATATTTGACGTCCAAGTTTTATTTAAAATCCAAAACCATAAACACCAAGGGCATTCCAAAATTATATTTATCCATTTAGACTCTAATACAATGCAATGGGTTCAAAGAACAATTTAAATTATGTGAGTATTCATATTTAAAACCAAGATTGAAAGTGGGTTAAGGTAATGCCATTACCAAGCTAAAATTTCAACAATTTTGGGAAACCCATGTTCCTAGTTCCAATTCTCATAACAATGCACCTATTTAGTCCCCAAACCATCAATTAAGGTAGGAATAATCCATTTAAAATATGAGAAAAGCAATTCCGGTAATAACAATCTAAACCGCTCAACCCAATTTCAAATTCATTAATTAAATCACATGATAATAGTTAAATAAAAGCACAATGTAAAAGTAAAATTTGGAAATAAAAAAAATGCATGAAATATAGAAGAGATTGAAAGGAATTTGGAGTTTAGAGCCCAAAGTAGTGTTTTCTTATAAATTCGTTGATCTTTTTATGATTGAGAGTTCAAGAAGGAAATAGTAGTGCTTCATCTTTTACAACTAAATGGAATTAGATGTTTAAAAGTTGTTTATGGGGTAAAAAGACCAAAATCCCCTAACCCTAAGTGAAAAAAAAAGATAAACTGGATGAGAAATACATAGAACTGTGGCACACTACTTTCTCAGAACTTACCCTTAGTGTCATGCCCTTATCGTAGAGGCTAAGTTTTATGGCATACAACTACTATAGAGGCTTACTAATAAGGGGTCCCAAAATGGCCCCGAACCCCTTCTGAAATTTCCAAAACTTAGCCACAAAAACCTTTTAACAACCCTAATCACAATTTAAGTCAAAAATTAACATTACACACGTCGAAGAGTCAAAAATAAATTCATCAAAATTTTATGAGGTCTTATTATTAATTTGAGTCCCAAGAGGTAATTGTTTATTTAGGATCTAGGACAAGGGTTATTTTGGGGACACTCCAAGACTCAAAAGGGGATGAGTGAAATTTAACAGAGGTGTTCACAAGATAGTTGATGATACATAACTTCTTAGATTTTGCATGCAAGGCATTGAGATATTTCGATAGAGCACGATAATTTTGCAAAGTTTGGAAGTCATCTCCAAGCACAGTCCTAGTATTCATTGCGAATTGATTTCAACCTAAGTAATCAAGATTTATTATTAGTATTACAATTCTCACAAAATCCCCCTAATTACTTTTCTGCACTTTTTTGGAGACTTCAGCAAGTTCGTGATAAAGGTTCAACTTGTTCCCAGTGGATTCGACCCTAATCTTTATTGGATTTAATATTTGATGATGACCTCATTATACTTTCTTAGAGGTGTAATCTTTGGTGAAACTAATTGTGACTTAATAATGTAATTATTCTCAAGTAATTATTCTTTCTATGTTGTTTTCCTAAATTTTAAGTCAAATTTTTGCTTGCGTTTCATACCCTTTTATTTGAATCTTTATCTACTTGCATTTCCACCCTTATTGTGTTTATTTTCAAAAATCAATACTACTCTTCACTTAATTTTCTTGATCATTTTCAATTCTCACTTATCATTAGCAGGGGTAGTAGATGAAGTAATTGTTTGTGCAGATGAAGTCTTCAATAGTACATAGAGAAGACAGGAAAATACGTTACTGTTTTCAACTTCCTTAACTGCTTGTAGTCTAGAGAATTTGAAATTTTCAACAAATTTAGGGCAATAGCTAGGTTTTAAGCTTTGAGTCTTCATTTTATTTTGGTGAATGTTTCTATCAAGCTTTGTGCTTTCTTTTTTGCCTTTTCATTTTTGAAAGATATAGAACCACATTGACTGTAGTATCAAAAATTGCCTACACATTCTAGATTACATAGAACATTTTCTTAATTGTTTTTTTTCTTAATCGTGGCATTTATAAAGCCGCTTTCATAGTAGATCCTACACTGAATTACTAGTTTTAGAGTTGGTAAAAATATTTTTGACTCATAAGCTGAGAGTGTTATTTAGTACTATTTTAGAAAGAAATAGATAACAACTTTCATCCATGATTTTGTGCTATTGTTATTCATCTACAATGTTTATTTGTGCTGGAAATGCACTTAATTGGTCATCATGTTTCATGTACTAAACCTTTTAAATTTTTTATATCACTAAAGGTTCAACTATTACCTGTTGAGTCTTGTTAGTGCATTAAACACATACCACTACACCGATATCATTTTCAATTATTCACCCTATAATTTTAGAAAGAATTAAAACTCTTAACAAATCTTGTAATATGAGAATGAATGGTGAAAGACAAAGGATTAACTGAATTTTTATTTCTATTTCATTTGGTACTCCATAAAATAATTTTTCATGGTTTTGTTTTCAAACTTGACATAGTCCTACTTGCATTCAAGGCCTCTTTAAAACACACTTCTTTTATCAGTTATAAAGACTGACCATCATTGGTCCCAAGATTCTTTTATACTGGTTGTAGGGTAATTATGTCTATATTTACACTTCAATAATATGAGGAATAATTTGTGCAGATTATTTGCATTTCTGACTAAAAAAGATGTGCATATTTTTCCATTGTGTTTCTCAGATGAGCTAGCTCGAATATGGGTCATTGTCTCTCTCTAGAGTACTCTTGAGTAGGGCCATTTTGATAAAACTTTCAGCATGTTGTATATAACCTAAAATGGATTTCCCTTTCACTTAAAAGACTTCACACTTTGCATTCTCCTTTGCACCTTCCTTTCTTTATAATATGATGGATCATGCACAAGATTTTTGGTTATTCTACATTTATCTTTTGAAAGCAGTAGTACATACATATTTCTCTCAAAAAATACATATACCTATTTTGTTAAAATTGTATATGCATCAGGGTATTCCCTTCTAACCTATTTATCCTCTCTTCAATCTTTATCATTTAAACTTTATTTTGTTAGAAACTTAGAAATAAAAGAGATAGATTGTATTAGCCTCATCCTTCCATTAGTTATCTCATTCACCCGAGGTTATAGGAGCCAGAGATTATATGCCAATAAATATGTAGCCTACATTAATATGTCTACTAAAAAAATTGATTAATCATCCCTTGTTAAGCAAAAACTTGTAAAACACAATTTGTTTATGTTATAGTGCTCTTTTCGACAATTCACAATTGTTGGTTTTTAGATAGCCAAAAATATCAAAAGAATGATGTAGTGTATGTACCTTAAGAATAAAATCAAGAAAATCTATGTTTAAATAAGAGTCTTAATTACGGGGGACGGGGGAGATGAGTCAATCATTTGGCTTAGGTTTGAACACTAAGTAATGAGAAAGTCATATTAAACTAAAGAAAAAAATATAACATTGGGTTTATACAAGTCAAATACAATTACATGGCACTACAAACCATTAATCCATGGGTGCGTAATTTCTTTCCTATCATTAGTTTGACTTTCTCTATAAAGTTGTCAAACCTTTCGGCCTCGTGTTAAGAACATAAAAGAGAAGATTCATTCTATTCCCTTAATAATATTTTTATAAGGCTAGGGTATTTTAAAGGTTTTTTTGGGGATTCACCCTGTTAGATACGCTTAACTCATTTACATTACAAAGTAGTATGAAAGCGGATATAGTGTAATATTACCATTAAATAATTCATATATGCAAATAAAATTATAGTTTTGTTCATTAAACATTAGCTGACTAGTTCAACTCTAGGATTTATTTTAATATACACGATCTTCCAAATTCACTTGTGTTTAAGAGAAACAAAAGTCGAAAGTAGTTTAACAAAGAGAAAAAGACATATATACACTCATGATTTACTAGTAAATTAGGAGGTTTCTTAAAATTATAGAAAAATAACTCAATTTAGTCCCCACAAGAACAATAGGCGCTGATTAGGTGTAATGTCTTAGCTGAAAATGCGTTTCTCCAATGTAATAAGAAATAAAAAGAAAGTTATTATGATATCAGGATTACATGATCAAAGGAAAAAAAAAGAACAACACAACATCTGGAATAACTATTAAGGTTAAAATTTGAGAGGGGGGAAAGCATATTTTGATATGTTTTCAAAGCTAGGACTATTTATGAGAGAGAAAGCAAGAAGGAAGATATTTGCTCCTCGATAACTAAGAGGCCTAAGCCATTTTTAATTCTCTTTCCCTATGAAAAGTTTTAACACTAACAATTTTATCATGTATAATGATTATTGAATATGACATATTTGTTATCTTTCTTATTAGTCATTACTATTAGAGGATCGAAACTTGTTCATTGCAGTTTTTTCAACACCAAAGTTCCATAAGATTGTATCACAAGAAACCATACAGATATGATTTTTGAATTTTTTATTTGAATTCTTCCCTCAATTTAAGTTTCATTCTATTCATATATTGGTGTAGTAAGGATCATTTTACTAGTCCATGAGGTTGACTTTATTGATTTTCTGTGTTTTAATTTATTTGGAATGAAAAAGTAAAAACGCGAATAATTTTGGGATAATTTGAGGTGAAGAGCTATTAATTGCTTTTTTAATTTCTTCTATCAAGAATTATGATTCTTAGGTTAGGAACATGATCCTTGTCTAGGTTGTTCATGATACTGGAACTTTTTATATAGATAAAACTTATTAGTTGAAGTATCTCAATTTCTAATTTTTTTCCTTGTAGGTAGATAGAACTTTCACATCATAGTTGGATCTATAATATGATTTATCCTAATCATGTGGGGTTGTGGGAGAAATATAAAGAAGGAGTTATAGGATTTATTGCTAAGTTGATGACACTTGATGATTTTTTTCAGAAGAGACAATTAGGTGCCCTTGTAAGAAATGTGAGTGTGCCATTTTATTGGGACCTGATGATGTTGAATTGGTCTTCTAAAAAATGGATTTAAGAATAATTATTGTTTTTTGACAGTTCATGGAAAGACTAATACTGGTGGCGGTGTGGTGGTGAGAATAGTCCCATACAAGAATAATATTACAAAATTATCGATATAATGAGTTAGTTAGGGATGCTTTTAGGATGCACTCAGGAGCTCAAAGTGAATAAAATTCTAATTCTAAACACTTCTATGAACAATTAAATAAATTTTTCCATCCACTATATGACGGGTTAATGCATTCTAAGTTGTCTGTTTCAATTAGATTACTAAGTATCAAACCAGATTATTCTATTTCTGAAGTGGCCATAGATTCTATCATTGGACTTATGAAGGAACTTAATCCAAAGGCATGATTCTGTCAATCCATTCATCCACTACTTATTAAATATTGACTAAGTGGTCGACTGCGGGTAAGTTATCTTGCCCTTATTGTATGGAAGACTCAAAATCATTCACTTTGAAACGTGGAGATAAGAACTCATGGTTTGACTATCATTACTGATTTTTTCCAATGCAACATGAATTTAGAATAAATATTAGTGCATTTATGAAGAGTCAAACTAATTTTGAATAGCCACCAATCTTATCACGAGAAGAAATTTGGGCTAGGATCACAAATTTGCCTAGGGTTATAGTGTCTCCACCATCTAGGATGCTAGTTATGGTGTTAAACATAATTGGATAAAACAAATCATATTCTAGGAGTTACCTTGCGGGAAGCATAATCTTCTGTTGCATAATCAGGATGTAATGAATAATGACAAAAACTTTTCTGATAATTTTTTTAATACTATGACGGATATCACCAATAAAGAAATGATAATTTGAAGGACAGGTTGGACTTAAAGGAGTATTTTTTATAAAGAAAATTGTACCTGACACACTTTATTGACAAGATTCGAAAACCCAAAATCAGTTATACATTTATGTTGGATAAGAGAAGAGAGATTTGTGATTGGGTTAAGAATTTAAGGGTTGTGTGTCAATCTTATAGAGGTATTTTGATATGAAAATGGAAATTTGATATCTATGAAAAGTCTCGATTGTCACATTTTCATGGAATCTGTATTCCCTATAGCATTTAGTGCATTTCCAGATAGAATATGGAAGCCCATAACATATACAACCTAATAATTTTAAAGATTTGTGTTCTAACACATTGAGGGAGGAGAATCAAGCTTTGATGGATAGAAATATTTTATTAACCTTAAAAAACCTGAAAAAAAAATTTCTCCTAGGTTTTTTGATGTTATAGAGCATCTTCCTATTCACCTTGTGTGAGAGGTATAACTTGTAGGGCTTATTCGGTGTATATGGATGTATCCTTATGAGAGGTAATGACATTTAATCATTTAACATTTAAGTTGGTTCATTAAACATTTTATCAACTAAAGATCATAGAATGCATGACTATTAGCAAGTGTTAGCCGATCGTGAAAAATAGATATCACATTGACGGATCGATATGTGAGGCTTATCTGGATAGACAAACTTCTCATTTTTGTTCTTATTAGTTAAAAAAGATGTACCATGTTTGGGATATAGTCCCAATTGACATGATTATTGACGAAATACCGATCCTTTGGCACCACCCTTTTATATATTAAATCAACCAGGTAAAGGAGGTCCAATACTTAGTCCTAATTGACAATTGAATGATATGGAGCTTAGATCAACTACTACACATGTATTATTGAATTTCTCCTGGATATAACCTTTTTTATAAGTGAGTATATTTATATTATTGAGAACTGTATAATATCCATCTTGGCTTTAACTAATGAAACTTATAACTTTATAAGACAATTACTTTTTGGCTCTGCACGGGGTTGTTGTTATATACCCTATGATTTTTGAGTGGTTTAGAGAATATGTACATATTACTTAATATTTAACATGATTTACAGTTCTGTTTAATAATAAAAATTTTAAAATTTTAATTTTTCTAAAACTTTATATAGATTCATAATACAAATAATAATGATTAGAATGTCTAACTTTTATGGGATATAGCCAGGGGGCTTAATTGTAATGTCAGAAAATATTCTAAGTACTCCATCAGTGTAATGACCCTTTATTTCAATTTATTATTTTCACTATTACAGCTTCTCTATAGCTTCCCTTAGTCATTTCTGACTTTTTGGAACTAACAATGCAGTTATTAGGCAGTTTGTTTGAATTTTAGTCATTTACCTATTTTGAAGTCTTCGCTAGTTCGAAATGACCACCAAGGAAAAACTGCAGTCAAACAACCTTTAATGCAAATTTGAACTGTTCCAGTAGCTCTAAAATATAAAATTTAGGCTAGGTGGTCTCTTGGTTTGGGTATCGAGGCACCAGGGCTCATTTCGACATATTGGTAAAAACGTTGAGAAATTGAAAATTGGGTGTGGGACCTATTTTTTGTTGAAACAACCTTGGATGGAAATTTTGACTGTGCCATTGATTCCATATGTTGAATTTGTTATGTTTAAATTGTTCATTGGAATATACGGGATGCTTAGTAAATCTTGAGGGATTAGTGAAGAGTTGAAGAATTCAAAGCCCATTGTTGTTATCTAGTGCATTGCAATCGCGAGGAAAGGGTCGCGATTGCGATACCCTAGGCCGGCCTCATGTGTCACAACCACTGTAGCTTATCACTATTTTGGTTTGGAGGTGCAACACCAATATACCACTACCGTAAGGGTCGTGTCGCGATCGCGGGACCTGAATACCTGGTACAAGTATAAATAGGCCATTTTAGCCCATTTTTACTCATTCTTCACCCTTTTTCTTGAGAGCTAAAACCCTAATTAGAGAGATAGATTAAAATTGAGGCTTGTGGGTAACCAAGGAGAATGGATAACATCTATTTTCATGATTTCCCTTCGATTTGTGCTAAGATTTCACACTTTTCTGTGTAAGATTTCCTATTTCTCATTCTAAAATTGTAAAATCTTCTCGGCATGATTTTAACCCAAAATTAGCTTGGAATTCACCACATTTTTAGGGTAATGATTCCTTGAGCATGTAGGGGTGTTGGGTTGGTTTGGAAAATGTGTTTTTCTATAAATATAACCCACATGGGTTTTTTTGGTAATTTTTTGACCCAAAGAACAATAGTGCAATTTGAGTATCATTATTCTTTTATTGATGTGTAGAATGGGATTTTTATAGCTTGGCATCTTGCAAAAGTTTCTCGGAAGGGAAAAACGATGATTTAGTGAATCTTGTGAGGTTTCTTCGGTAACTCAAGGAAGGGATTAAATAATGCCATAACCAAATCAGTCCAAAACCATTCAAAAATCATATGCACACATTCATAGATACATTTATATAAGATGTGGAGATAGGGATAATGGTTTGGCATGAGATTTAAAAACCATTACCTTGGACTGTGTAGCTCTAACCGTCCTAAGGACACCCATGGGATATATGGGTTCAGCTCCCCCTGCTAAAAGTATCCATATACGTGTTAGCTGCACAAACCAAGAATATTTGAGGAAGGGAGGAAGAAACTGAGGCTCCAACCATCCCCAAATAAATATATAATGTGTGAACTATACAAACATCACCAAGTTCCCCACTCCAGTAAAAGTGGTTTGCAGTATCGGTCCCCCCAAGACCATCACCTTCCATGGCGAGCTACACAATCCCCTTTAAGCCCAAACTAAAACCATTTACACATTCCCATCCATTAACCATGGAGTCTTTTAATTAGGAATTTACCATTGTTATCATCATACAAAATAAAGTTAAGCTTGGAAACCAATTCCATTACACCATTCCCAACCAATTAACTAAATAGACACAAAAATTCCAATTTAAAAACCAATTTGTGGCCACGAACACCTTTCAGAACCATTTAAAACCAAACCATGGCCCTCAAGGCCTTCCAAAATCATTTTTATACATTTTTCCATTAATACAATGCAATAGTTTAGTAAAGTAAAAAAAACAATGTAATTGTCCATATTTCAAATCTAATTATGCATATGAGTTTAGGTTAATACCAATTCCAAACCAAAAACTATAATTTTAGGGGAATCCACCACCCTCATCCCATTCACCATGCCCATTCATCTAATTAGTTCAAAAACTATAATTAAAGCATGAATAACAATTCAAACATTATGGGAAAACCAACTAAGTAAAAACCATTCAAAACCCTAAACCCATCATTCAAAACCCACAATTAAAACCTGATGAATAATGATTAAACATATATATTTATCAAAAACCAAGTTAGGAAAGAGATACAAGCTTGAAGACACCAAAAAATTTAAATAAAAAACCACGATTTGATCCTTAGGTGCTTAGTCCTTTGAAACCTAGCTTGCTCTTGATTGGGAATTTAGAGAGGAGAAGTAATGTTTATATTATGTTAGGGTATTTAAAGTTATGGAAAGTAATGGGATAAATGGAAAACAACATAATTCCCTGAATGGAAATGGGCAAGAAATATAGCATTTATTGCTATCGGTCAAGTAAGGACTCGTAATGACTAGTTATGAATCGTCTCCGTTGACTCGTAACATGTAGAACCCTTGAACTTCGCACTGGGTTTGTAATAAGTCCAACCGTATAACTTATGACCTCACCCTACAACTCATGATGGCCAAGTCATGACCATCACATAAACTCTAGACACCCTTACTTGTTGGCTTATACAAAGGGGCCCTACGTCTTGTCATAAGTGGGTATGACTCATCACCAGAGTCGTTACCTAGGCTGTAAGGGTAAAATTTAGGAAATTTTCAAACTTCAAAACCTAGGGTATTACATTACCCCTTCTCCCCCCTCCTTCACCCCCCTTTTTGGACCATTGATCCCTAAATTATGAGTGAAGGTACCCATTAGCATAATAACAAGAAAAAAACAAGAAGAAATACATAGACAACCAAATGAAAAATCCAAAACACCAAAAAGAGAAGATTAAAACCATACCTTAAGTATACAACCCAAGGAACAAGAATAGGTATTTTGACTTTATGTCCTCTTCAACTTCTAAGTAGTTTCTTCCATTTTTTGATTCCTCCAAAGTACCTTTACCGAAGCCACATCCATAGTCCTCAACCGAAGGACTTGCCTATCTAAAATTTTAACAGGGACTTGATCAGAAGACAAGAAATTGAAAATACCAACCTCCTTTGTGGGATAAACCTAAGAAGGATCACCAACACACTTATTCAACATTGATACATGGAAGATCGAATGAATAGAACCCAAACTTTGTGGCAAATTCAACTTATAAGAAACAATTCTAACTCACCTTAAAATCTTATATGGACCAGAATAACATGATCTAAGCTTCCCTTTCTTCAAAAACCTCACCGCTCCTTTCAAAGGAGAGACTTTTAAGAACACCAAATAACCTAATTCAAACTCAAACTCCCTTTCCCTGATGTCTACATAGAAGTTTTGGAAATTTTTGGTAGTCTTAAGCCTATCTCTAATCACTTTAACCTTAACCATATCCTGATGAACCAAGTTGGTACCAAAAAACCTAGTCTCACCAACCCCAAACCACCCAATAAAAGACCTACAGCTCCTACCATATAGAGCCTCAAAAAGAGCCATCTGAATACTCGAATGGTAAATATTTTATAAGTAAACTCAACAAGAGGCAAGAGATCCACCCAACTTTTCTTAAAATCAATCATACAATCCCATAGCATATCTTTCATAGTGTGAATAGTCTTTTTAACTTGTCCATCCGTGTAAGGGTGGAAAGTAGTCTAAAAGTTAACCTTAGTCCCCAAAACTCTCTAGAATGAATGCCAAAAGTGGAAAGAGAACTTCGTACATCGGTTAAATTTAGATGAACTGTATACCTTGACTCACGAGTCTCAGTCAAAATCCTTCCCCGCATCTGATCAACATCAGGAACACATAACCTGACTTGGTACCTGAAGATGCCATCACCACCAATCTTAAAGGCCATACCGTTTTTCGTCCCACATCATCCTTAATCTATAATAGAATATGATCCAAAACTTGATTTTTTTCTCACCTTAACACCAAGAGATGATTTAACTACTTACTAAACAATTTCCTTTCCATTCTCAGAGTTTGAAAGACAAACTTCCAAATTGTCCAATCGATAAATATCCCTCTCTAATTCTCTTTTCTCCTCATCCACGTGAGATAAAATCCCCATGGATAAGTTGCAAAGAGCATCAACAACCAAATTATCTTTACCTGGATGGTGGTGAAAACTCATGTAATTGTCTTTTAGTAGCATGCATCATTTGAAAAATTATCTCTATCTCATTAATAAACCCCTATATATCCTCCTCAACCTTAAATACTGTAAAGGTTGTGGGATTCAACCTCATAAACTAACCAACTTGAGTAACATCAGAAGGGACCATAGTAGAACCAACAGGACTAGACTGATGAGATGAAGTGGCCATTAATTGGGTAAGCAGATGACTAGACCTATAGAACAACACATAAGGAATATCCCCTTGATGTTACTGAGCATGAGTGTCACCAACTGAGGAAAGACTAGTGGGGACCAGTCAAACCCTAGTGGAGCAGCACAATTATAAATAGGGACCCTAGACCAGTTCTGCACTAGATAAAAAGGATGAGTTTTGTTCACATCTCCCTAAGGATAGATAAAGGTTCAATAAAAGTTCCTACAAGCATCAAATCTTTGGTGATACATGATTTTAATTGTGAGTAAGTTAGAGATTAGAGGAATTTCAAGACATTAGACTCAGAAGCCTAAAATAGAATAATGTAGCATTCAGGGATGGTTAGCGGGGTGAGAGCTAGCATGTAACTCGGGGAATGGATAAAATAATTTCACAATCAAATCTGTCTAAAACCTTACAAAAATCATCTTCACACATTCATATATATATAATATGTCGGGATAGGAAAAAAATGTTTAGCATGAGATTTAAAAACCAATAACATGGACTATGTAGCTCTAACCATCTTAAGGTTACCCACGGGAAAGATTGGTCTAGCTCCTTATGCTAAAAAGGTCTCATCACATATTAGTCTCATGAACCAGGAAAATACGAGGAAGGGAAAAAGCCACTAAGGTTCCACCTATCCAAAAATAAATATATAATGTGTGAACTATGCACACGGTCATGAAGAACCCCATGCTAGCAAATGTGGTTTCTAGTATCGGTCTCCCCAGGACCTTCTCTTTCCACGACAAGCTACACAACCCTCTTTAAGCTTAAATTTAAAACATTTACCCATTCCCATCTATTAATAATAGTCTTTTAATTATGCATTTACTATTTTTATCATCATACCAAATAAATTTAAGCTTGCAAGCCAATTCCATTATACCATTCCAAACCAATTAGCCAAATAGACTCCAAATTTCTAATTTAGAAACAAATCCATGGACGCCAAGGCCTTTCAAAACTATTTAAAAGAAAAACATGCCCACCAAGGCCTTCCAAAATAATTTTTATCCATTTTTGTACTAAAGTAATGTAATAGTTTAGTAAAGTAAGTAAAACCATATAATTATCCATATTTCAAAACCAATTATGCAAGTGGGTTGAGGTTAATACCAATTAAAAACTAAAAACCATAAATTTTGGGGAATCCATGTCCCCATCCCATTCATCATTCCCATGCATCCAATTAGTTCAAAAACCATAAGTTAAAGCATGAATAACAATTCCAGCATAATGAGAAACTAACCAAGTTACAACTATGCCAAACTCTCAACCCATCTTTTAAAACCCAAAATTAAAACCACATGAATAATGATTAAACACATTCCATTATGAAAAACAAATTTTTAAAGAGATACATTCCTAAAGAAACCAAGAAATTTTAAGAGAAAACCCCAATTTGATCCCTTGAAACCCTATCTTTCTCTTGGTTGGGAATTTAGAGAGGAAAAGTAATGCTTATGTTATACTAACTAATGTAAATAGGGAACCTTATGGTTTTTTAAGTCGTTAAAAGTAATGGTATGGAAAGAAAAGGCCATAATACTCTTAATGAAAATAGGTAGGAAATATAACACCAGTCACTATGGGTCAGGAAAAGACTTATATTGACTCATTATGAGTCATCTCCCTAGACTAGTAGACTGAGCCGAACCTTGGGCCTTTGTAGTAGTTTGGTCATGAGTCACACCATACATCTCATGACCTTACCCTCCAACTCACGGGGGATAAGACATGATCACCACAAAAACTCTAGAAACCCTTAATTATTGGGCTACAAAAAGTGCCTCTATGAATTGTAATGAGAGGGTACAACTCATCACCTGAGTCATTAATTAGGCAGTGAGGTTAAAGTTTAGGAAATTTTTAGAGTACAAAACTTAGGTATTATAAAAAGTAAAATTAGATACCTTAAGCCAAGTTCGAGTAGAAATTACCTAAAATAAAACTTTAGGTATTATAAGTGGGCCCTGACCCACCTTATACTAAGATACATGCTAGATTACATAGACCTTTATATGATTGTTATACTCTTGGAAATAGTTATAAAGGAAATATTGGAAAACGTTGACACTTGATAGATATGTTGGTTGATTCGTATTGATTATTCTATTACTTATGCTATTAATGATACAATTGATTATGCTGAGATATATGATATATATATATATATATAATTATCAGTTTGTTCTGAAAGATGCATATGTTATTAATATATTTACTGGTTCAAGTCTGGCTATTGATTATATTTACCAATTTATGTTCAGCTATTGGTTATATATTTACCAGTACAAGTCTTTCTATTGATTGGATATTTACTTGTTCAAGTTCGGATATTGATTATACCTACTTGTTCATGTCTATC
This sequence comes from Capsicum baccatum var. pendulum, assembly GCA_030864225.1. NCBI lineage: Eukaryota > Viridiplantae > Streptophyta > Magnoliopsida > Solanales > Solanaceae > Capsicum > Capsicum baccatum. The sequence goes on from CM061560.1 coordinate 172,681,999, forward strand.
TATTGATTATATTTACCAGTTTGAGTCTGGATATGCATATTATACTATGATAGTATACTTATTATGATCTAATGATATTAGGGTATGAGATTGAAAATAACAATTTTTCTAAGCTTAAAATGATGAATTGGTTATAATGTGGCATGAAATAAATGGATTCTAGGGAAATAATTATTAGTTGAGAAGTGTTGATTAATTGATAAATGATGAATGTGGACAAGTGATGGCTATAATATGGCATAACTTGGATGAATTCCAATGGTATTATGATTTGATAAATGATGGTGATAGTTATGCTATCTATTTTGTACCTTCTAGGCGTACGAAGGCTTGCAATGGGTTATTTACTTTTTCGTACTAATTGCTGTGTGGGTTCCAATTTTTTATTTATGATTATTTGTGTTGATGTTTTATGTTACTTTATGCTATTATTTTTGTTTACTTACTCGTTTATACATAAAAATGTTGGAGATGATTTAGGTTTATTTATACCTTGACTTTGTTATATTATCTTTCATTTTAAATTATTTATATCATGATTTATCTTAGTTAGTCAATGATGCCTATGAAGTACCCGTTGTTTTGGTACTCATACTAAACTTTTATACCTTTTTGGTGTAGATCTAAATACTTTTCATCGTCGTTGATTTGTGTTTGTGCTATATTGATATAAGGAGATAGGGTGAGCTCTTGGAGTTTGAGTCACCCATTTTCCTTAATCTAACTAATGTCTAGTCTTTAGTTTCGAGAGAGATTGTATTGAATATTCTTGTTACATGGGTTGTGTTATTGTACTAGATGCTCATTTAAGAGTTCTACAAGGCCATGGAATGGTATTTATGTGGTGACTATCTTTTAGCTATTTCTTTTGTCTTACTTATTTATTGTGTTAGTTGCCTATTAGACTCTTTTGAGGCTTTTCCTCCAATTTAACCCATTATGTTTAACTCTAGATTATGTTTTGGATTTCTTATTGGTGGGATAAGGTAGGTTCCATCATGACTCGTAAATCAGGTTGTGACAAATTGGTGTCAGAGCCTAGGCTACACTAGTATTGTTGGTAAAATAGAAAGTTCTTAGTGGAGTTCCACGAATAAAAATAAAGACATCGGTTTCCTATATTTGGGATGTATAGGACATTATTACGAGTTCTTCACTTCTTTCACTAATATCTAGCTAAGAGTTTGAGTTGGTTTATAGAAAAATTCCTTTAATTTTACTCTTTTGTGGATAGCCAAGACATGTTAAATAAATTTATGAGATTAGGGTATCTAGACTGAGCCTAAGGATTCTACTACTATTTTTGATGACCCATAGGTCATGGACATCCTAGATATGTTTCCCCAGCTAAGGACCAGGATAGGGATCCTTCACTAGACCATGTTGCCGCTCATTAGTAAGAGATTTTTTTGTCCTAACCAACACTAGGATAGGGACTAGCCTAGACTCCGCCAGGATTTATTTGTTCTTTAGTGCTTAGAGATGATTTAATTAATATTTTGGGGATAGTTGTCAATGCATTATCTAATGGTGCACAGTCTACTAATCAGTGTTGTATGAAAGCGGGGGGCACAACCTATAGCTATGGCTCCAAGACTTAAGGTTCGTCCTGCGCCCATGGTTTCTCAGCCAGTAGTTTCTTAGCCAGTGGTGGCCCAGTTTTCTATGGTTGTTGAGAAGCAAAAGATATTGGGTAGATTCTTGAGATTAGATCCACCCAGGTTTTCTAGTGCTCGAGGAGAGGATGCATATGAGTTTTTGATTTGTTGTGAGAATAGGATCTATTATTTAGGCCTAGTTGAGACTTATGGTATAGATTACACGACATTTTAGTTGGATTTAATTGCTCTACATTGGTGCAGAGGCTATATGGATTCTAGGCCAGCTGGATCTTCTCCCTTTTCATGAACTTAATTCTCTAAGATTTTAGGAGAAGTACATGCCTCGTAGACTTAGAGATTGTTTAAGGGATTAGTTCTTTAGATTAGAGCAGGGCTCCCTGACAATTGTAGGGTATGAGACTTTTTTTATAAGTTATCTAGATATGTTACTTCTACTTTCGATACTGAGTGTGAGAGAGTCCATTGATTTGTTCAATGATTGAGACTTCTCCTTCATATGTCTACTCAAAGTTTAGCTATTGTGGTTAGGTCTGTTCTTAAGGATTTAGATCATGATCGAATTTTAGAGGAGATGCATTATGAGGCCCAAGGGAGAAATGATAAGATTCCTAGATATCAAGGTAGTTTTAGAAAAAGCCATAATAGTTCCTAATTCAAATGTAGTAGTTATTATGGTGGGTATTCTTGAGTCTGTTCTATCATCCTCAGGGTCAGCTTATTTTATGATTCAGGTAGCTCTTTAGATTTTTCATGGGGGCCAATCTAGTTATATTTATCACCCAAATCAAGTTAGCGGTCTGCCTTCAAGGTGTTCATCTTTTGGCCATTCTAGTATTGGTGGTTACTCCGGGTCGGCCAAATCTATAATTTCTAGTTTAGCTCAAGCAGCATGTTATCAATTTACATCTTTTGGTCATTATTCTCATGAGTGCCCTAGTAGTGGCGGTGATTGTTGCGTCAGCTCTGAGTGTTCCCCCGATTAGAGCAGTTTATCCCTCAGCTCAAAGTGGTTCTCAAAGTCGCATGGGTAGTTTCTAGTATACCCATTAATGTTCTCAGGAAGGTAGGATAGGGGGTCAGTTAGGAGGCCGGACAGGTGGTGGGATAGTAGTTATATGCAATACATTCTAGACCTAAGGATGAGTCATTGTTTTTAGTTATTACAGGAATGATTTTAGTGTGCCATCAGTCAGCCCTTGCTTTATTTGATTGGGGATCAACTTATTCTTATATTTCTTCTTATTAAGCCTAATAGTTAGTGTTATATAGGGTTTTATTATTTGTGTCTTTGTATATATCTACTCCCGTGTGTAATTTTTTAGTAGTGGATTAGGTTCTTAGATCTTGTGTTATGAATGTTAGAGATGTTGATACTCATATCGATCTTATTGATCGTGATATCGTATATTTTGAAGTGATTCTGGGAAAGGACTGGTTTCCCACTATCATATGATCATGGATTAATTTTCCAAGACTATTACTTAAGCGATTCCTAACGTACCACTAGTCGTATGGCAAGGAGTAGTTAGCCATGAGCCAATTGGAATTTTTTATTATGTTTATTCTAGGGGATTTATTTCGAGGGGTTGCGAGTCATACCTCACTTATATATGTGATACTAGTGTGGAGAGTTCATTTATTATCTTTGTGAGTTTCTTGATATGTTCCCTACCAACCTGCATGTTATTTCCTCTCGTCATAGTTTTGAGTTTTCTATTGATATTTGTCCTGGCACTTAACTTATTTCTATTGTACCTTACCTAATGCCTCCTTCTGAGCTTAAGGAGCTAAATTCTCAGATTCAAAACATTCTTGGTAAAGTTCTTATTAGACCGAGTATGTTTTCTTGGAGAGTCCCTGTGTTGCTTGTGAAAAAGAAAGATGGCTCCATGCATATCTGTATTGATTATAGGTAGCTTAATAAGGTGATGGTGAATAACCATTATATGATGCCTAGCATTGATGACTTCAATTCATTTTCATTATAAAACATCAACCCAGCCTTTAACCAAATTAAAAAATAGAGATGTGATCAAGAACACATACCTTCTATATGAATATACGGAGTAGAAAACAAATTCTGATATTTGCAATTCATGTCTGCTTCCGCTTACAATGTAGCCTCTTCCACCTTATGGTTCTACATAGAACCTTAACTGTGGCCACATCCTTGGACCGTAATCACTGAATCGGCCAGTTCTAATCTAAAATTGTACCTCATCATAACACAGAGAACCTGAGATATCCAATCCTTTTAAATAAACCACTGAAGAAGGATCACCAAGACACTTTCTCAACATAGAAACATGAAATACTGAATTAATGAAACCCAAACTAAAAGGCAACTCCAATTCATATGCAACGTTACCAACCATCCACAAAACAACAGAAGGACCAACATACCGGGGACTTATCTTCCTCTTTTTACCAAACTGCATCACTTCTTTTATGGGATACACCCTCAGGAAAACCTTATCCCAAACATCGAACTCTAAGTCTCTACATCTTACATCTTCATAGGACTTTTTGTGACATTAGGAAACCTTAAGCCTATCCCGAATCACATTAACCTTTTCTATATGCCGATAAACAAATTACGGGCCATACCTATCCACCTTACCTATTTCGAACCACTCAAGAGGAGATCTACACCTTCTACCATACAATTCCTTAAAAGGGGCTATTCCAATGCTAGAATAATAGTTATTATTGTAAGCAAACTATACTAGTGGTAGATGCTCAACCCAATTGCCACCATAATTAATTTTACATGCCCGGAGCATGTCCTCCAACGTCGAAATAGTCCTATCTGCTTGTCCATCCGCCTGCACATGAAAAGCAATACTCAAACTAACCTTAGTCCCCAACCCTTTCTAAAAAGACCACCATAAATAAGATGAAAACTCTATACCACGATCATAGATAATCGAAATAGGTACCCTATGCAGCTTCAATGTCACATGAATATACAACCTCACATAGTCCTTAATAGATAAGTTAGTCTTCATTGGGAAAAAGTGAGCGGACTTATCATCCTATCCATAATGAACCATACTGGATCAAATTGGTTCCGAGAACGAGGAAGACCGGTTATGAAATCTATATTGATTAACTCCCATTTCCATTCTGGCAACTCAATTTCCTGATACAACCATCCAAGCCTCATTTTCTTAACTTTGACTTGTTCACACACCATGCATTTTGCCACAAAATCAGCCACATCCCTCTTCATACCATTCTACCAATACATCTCCTTGAGATTATGACACATTTTTGTTGAAACGGGATGAACAACAATGCACAATTCATGCGCCTCATAAAAAATACTTTGTCACAAACCATTGATGTTAGGAATACATAACCTCCTTTGGTACTTAAAGGTACTATCACTGCTGATCTCAAACACCATCACCCTTTGCCAATCAATATCACTCTTGAATTTTATCAAGATGGAATTTAGCATTTTTTTATCCTTGAACTCTGAACCAAGAGATGACCAAATAGCTTTCTGTACCATCACACCACCATTATTAAAGTCTAACAAGTGACCTCTAAGATTATCCAAGCGGTGAATGTCCTTCACCAACTCCCGCTTCTCTATATCCACATGAGATAACCTACCCATGGACAACTTGCTAAGAGCATCAACAACCATGTTAGCTTTACCTAGGTGGTAGTGAAGACTCATATCATAGTCCTTTAGATGCTCCAACCATCTCTTCTACCGAAGATTTAGCTCCTTCTGATTAAACACATATTGTATAGTCTTATGATTAGAAAAGATATCCACATGCACTACATACAAATAATGCCACGAGATTTTTAAAGCAAAAACCATCGCTAAAATCACCAAATCATTAGTAGGATAATATCTTTCATTTACATTCAACTGCCTGGAAGCATAGTGACCTTCCCATGCTGCATCAAAATGCAACCAAGTCTTACCCGGGACACATCACAGTAAACCACGAACCCCTCATTACCTTCAAACAATGTCAAAACCAAAGATGAAGTTAGCTTATCTTTACACTTCTCAAAACTCCCCTCACAAGCATCAAACCAATAAAACTTTGCCTTCTTTTTAGTCAACTTAGTCAATGCGGCAACAATCATTGAGAAACTTTTCACGAATTGCCTATAATACCCACCCAAACCAAGAAGCTCCAAATGTTGATTGGAGTCGTGGACTTAGGCTACCTTTTAAACACAGCAACCTTTTGTGGATCCAACATGATCCCCTTACTGCAAATGATATAATTTAAAATCAAAGTCCTCATACCGAGTGTCAAAACATATATTAGGAATATCCACCTCGATAATCTTAAGATTATGGTACCCAGACGGAAGACCTATTTTAGAAAATAATTTGGCAACTTGCAACTGATTAAACAAGTCATCTATCCTTGGGAGGGATACTTGTTCTTAACCATTACCTTATTCAATTGCCAAAATTAAATGCACATCTGAAGGAAACCATCCTTCTTACATTTGAATAAAATTAGATCGCCCCATAGGGATACACTAGGATGGATAAAACCTTTATCCATAAGATCCTTAAGTTGCTCCATGAGTCTCTCAACTAATCTGAGCCATTCTACAAGAAGGAATAGATATTGGACGAGTGTCCAAAATCAAATTAATGCCAAATTCAATCTACCTATCTAGAGAAACAACAAGAAGATCATACAGAAAAGACCTCAGAAAAAACATTCATCACCGAAACCGAATGTAAAGAAGGACCATCCAAGTTAGAATCTTTAACCTGGACTAGAAGATAGAGACACATTTTGGAGATTAATCTCTGAGATCTAAGATAAGAAATAAACCTTCCCCTAGGATCTAGGGAACTACCCTCCTACTAAAAAATTAGTTCACCAGGAAACCTAAAGATAATCTTATAGTTCTGAAAATCTAAGGATGTGTAATAAGAGTGTAACCAATCCATCCCCAGAATAACATCAAAATCAACCATATAAGTTAAAATAAATCCACCAAAGTCTACCTACTACCAACAGACACCACATGCCCCCTATAGACTCTTTTAGAAACCATAGAGTCACCTATTGAGTAAAAATAGAAAAAAGATCCAAAATAACCTCAAGATCAAAACCAAAATACACAGCCACAAACAGGTTCACATAAGAAAAAGTGGACCCCAAATCAAGACAACAATACATATCACAAGAAAAGAGTTGTAACATACCAGTAATGACATCAGGTGAAGCCTTAGATTCCTATCAGGTAGCAAGAGCATAGAACCTATTTCGACTTGCACCGGCACTAGAAGTAGAAACGGATATAGAAGTAGCACCCTTTTCTTGTAGTAGTAGAGAATAAAACAACTAGATCTTTACTCGCTTCCAAAGCATCCTTACCAACTTGATAGTTTCTAAGCATATGGCCTGGCTGACCATATTCATAATACCTATCCCACGCCTCATCACAAATGCCCTTATGTAACCTACCACATAACTAAAAAGTAGGGAATAATGAGTACAAATAAGCCCCATGCCTAAGATTGAGCACCCTATGCCAAAAAATTATCACCACCCTATTGATGCCCATCACCCTACTATTTCGGGTAAAGAGCACTACTTGTAGAGAAGGGAATAGAACTTTCCCATTTGTTCTTTGGACACATACTGCCATCCCAGCAACCTTACTATTTAGCACAACCCTATTCAGATGACCTAAACTTCTTACCCTACCTTTCCCCAAACTTAGCCTATTTTCTATTTTCCTCCTCCACCTATTGCATATGAACCACCAACCTAGAAATATCCATATCCTAGATCAGCAATTCAGTCTTTCTTTTAAGGATAAAATGTTAAGATAGTCCATAAGCAAACTTTCTAATACTTTCTCTTATATCAGATACCTATTTTGGAGCATACCTTGACAACTGATGAAATCATAAGTCGTATTCCTTGATAGACATTTTCCCATGTTTGAGATTGAAAAATTCCTCCGCCTTTGCTTCCCTTAACTCCTGAGGAAAGAAGTGGCCTAGAAAAGCATTAGAAAAAGTCTTCCACAAAGTTGACACCTCAACATCACCTCTCACCCTATCCCACTACTAATACTATTAGTACGCTACACCCTTAAGCTAGTAAGCAGAAAAATTCATCCCTTCCACATTTGTGGCCTACATCACCCTGAAGATTTTCTCCATCTCATCCAAAAAACCCTGAGGATCCTCTTTCCCTTTCACACTAGTAAATATAGGAACATTCATCTTCATAAACTTGCAACTTGGCAACCCTTGTGGCCTCAGTAGATGAAATATCTGATGCATCCCGCTCAGCCTAAGCAGCAACCAACTGGGAAATAACATGAATTGATTGGTGAAAATCTGCGTTAGCCCCCTCACCATAAGCAGGATTAGTAATAACTAGTGAAACTCTAGAAATATCAGGGACTCAACCCCTAGACCGAGTGTGTATCCCCTAAGTAGTATGTATCTCTTCAACATTATCCCTAGTTAGGATAGAAGAGTTACATTGCATCTTATATCATCGAGGCATGATCTAAAAAGTGAACAAACTAGGATTAGAGAAGATTCTAGGACTTATACTCCAAGCTTGAAAATAGAATACCAAGAAACTAAAACATTCTAGAATTCCTTGTAGCCTCTCCATTATGAGTGTCGCGCATTACACTCCCTTAAAAAAGACTCTAACCGACATGACTTTGTGAACTCCCAATTGACCAGGCACCTAAAGTTCTGATACCAACTTGACATGACACAACACGGGGCCTTGTCGTAATAGGCATCCCAATTCCAACCAGGATTGAGGACCACCCCTAATACACAACCCAACCATCCAAATGCATACCCTAAGTCGCATGGATTCCGAACATGTAACAAGATAGCATTTACTATGATAATAGACTCAGGGATAGGTCCATAATCATGACCAACCCAAACAAGTCCAACCATCAATTAGCAACCAATATCCATAACTAAACAAATATAAAAACCATGTTTCTATCCATACCATAATATAAAAGGATGGAACAATCATAAATGAAGTCCAATAGTATCATCCCTACGACCAATACCAATACTAAGATAGACACTAATACCGATCCCGTCCATTCAAACCCATAGTAGTCACAGAAGCCTCTAGCCAAAAGAAAAACAATATCTAATTGGGACATGCCCCCAACCATAGCCAAAACCAATATCTATAAAATAAACTAAGTCTAAAGATATCCATGATATAAAATGGTGTCTTCTAGAATATGGAAGCTCACCAATTTAATCCAATAACTAATCCCGAATCTAATCATAAAGAAAGAAGAGTAGAACAGTCGATTCCTGTATTGCGTGGGGATACAACCGCGTAAAGATGGGTTAGTGGGTGAACGCTAGCATAAACTTAGGATAAAGATTAAATAATCCCATCCAGTAAAGTGAAGTAAAAAAACCATATACATACAAACCACACACATATATATATATCTATATATATAACCATATAGTGAAAGGGAGAAGGTTTACCATGCCTTTAAAACTATTAACCTAGGTATGTGTAGTATAACCATCCTATAACCACCCACGGTCTATATGGGATAGTTTTATCTCCCTTAACGGGCCCCGATATGTATAGTTTTATGAATTGGGATACCATAAGAGTAGGGGATTCTTTAGTACCCTTGCTCTTTATGATATACATGTATAATGTACATAAAAGATTTACATGTCCCCTTATAGTATCATATATGGTTGCTTTGACAAACCTTCATTTCGGTAAACATGAGTTTCTACTGTCCATCTATTAAACTCCCACCTTCACAATTAGATATTATACCCCACCATTATTCCCCAACTAAAACCATTACCATCCAAACCATTATTCAATTTTTATTAACCAAGGATATGTGCAGTGGTATCGTCATACCATCTATAACTTACAAGAAATGTCCTTAGCCAACCTTTTCATGTAAAGGGATTCCTATTTACCCATAGATTACATTATCAAGTTAACTTGGAGGAATCCCATGTATCCCACAAATTTTCTATTATTAAGTTTGCTTCAGGGAATCCAATGTACCCCACAAGGATATTCATTGACGTTATTACTTGGGGGATTCCCTTGTACCCCACAAGGATGTTTAATTAACCATAAACATGACCATCATACCTTATTATTTTACCATTCCAAACCATTTAAAATATTTATACCATTTAGGGTTTCATTACAAAGCCATACCATGCATTAGATCCATTTAAAGTCCAATAATATAGTAAAAGAATTACCATAGGTATTTTATGAAACATGTAGGAGTCATAGTGTTTACAAACCAATTCCAATTATGAATTTACCATCCCCATGCAACCAATTGTCCAAACCACCATTAAATCATGTAAAAACATAATAAAAATATGGGAAAACTGTAACAAAGAATTTAATATGAAAACCCCAACACATATTTGAAAATCCCAAAACCATAAAATAATCATGCCATGAAAACATTGTATAAAATATGCCATTAGTTGGAACTAACAATGAAGGAGGAGTACATGCCTTAGATTACAAAAATGATGGAGAGAAATCACCCGTACAAGCCTCTAATTGATCCTACAGATAAAACCCTGGCCTTCCTCTACCCAAGAGCCTTAGAGAGAATTAAAGAGGTTTTCTACATATATAAGATTAGAATAATCGGGTAAATGATTTCCCAATAGTGATATAAGTCGTGGGGCCTTAAGAGGTTAAGTGGGAAACTATCCAGATTACCCCCAACTTAAACTACTTAAAATTCTCATCTGGTGGTACGACTACACATACCTGTCATACCCTCCAATATGAGTGCTATTACTCTTCATACCCTAGTCATAACTCTTGGATCCAGCATAGTACACTATATGACTTACACAACCCAAGTCATACCTATCCATATGATCAGTACCCCTAAATCTTATCCCAAGAAGAAAAGAATCAAAGAGGGTTCAAACATTGCCAACCATACGAGTCAATGGTATGACTCGTAACTTAACTTACAGCTCATAGTGAACCACTCAAACTTAGATCCAACTTAAGTTACTAAGTCTTAGATTAAGTGAAGAAGAAAACCAAAACCGTACAACTTGTCACCAACCATACGACTAGTACCAACCAAGTCATACACATTCCATAAACCAATCCAACCCACCAACCAACACTGGTTAGCATACAAGCTAGAGCATACAAACCATACACCATCATAAGAATGGTACCCACAAGTCGTATGATGTCCAGAATCAAGAAATTCAGGAAATTTTTGAAGGGTCCCAAATCTAAGGTATTTTAACTATGTGACCTAAGAAAACCACAAAATCAATCCAGAACTCTCAATTTTGAGTACATGGCATAAAGACGATGATCTCTCAAAGTGTGGTGCACAATCCTTAAATGTTTCTTGTTTTCCTTCTTACTCCTCAAATATACCAAAATGACATTAATAAATACTATAACAAAGGAGTCCAAATATGGCCTAAACACATAGTTCATCAGGTTACTAAAAGTTGTTGGGACATTTGTCAACCCAAAAGATATCCCCCATGAAGTAATAATGAATATAATGAGTCCTGAAGGTTTTCATAAAGATGTCTACAACCCTAACTCTCAACTGATGCTAACTAGACCTTAAAACTATCATAGAAAATAATGTTGCACCCTGAAGTTTGTCAAACAAATCATCAATACAAGGCATAGGATACGTATTCTTCATGCTAACCATATTCAACTTTCTGTAGTTGATACACATAAACATAGACCTATCTTTTTTCAGCACAAATAGAATAGAAGAACCCCAAGGTGATAAAATTGATTTGATAAATCCTTACCTAAAAGATCCTAAAGCCGACTATTTAACTTTTTAAGCTCATAATGATCCATACGATATGGATCTATACAAGCAAACTAGGTGCTTGGATCAAGGTCAATAATAAACTTTATACTATGCTAAGGAGAAAGGCCAAGTAGGTTATCGGAAACACTTCAAGCAACTCAAGAACAATAGTGATGGAGTCGAGTAATGAACTCTCAATACTAAGATTCCAAACTACACTTGAAATGATTCATAATCCTTTGATATAAGTCTTCTAACTTGAATGTAATAAATAATTCATATTAGTGTGCGGCTAACAGAACCATACCACAAAAAACTTGAGTGGTACGCCAAGCAAGGGTAAGGTGATGGTTTTAGAAGAATAACCTAAGATAGAATGGTAAAGAAATAAGAAATCCATGCTTGGAATCACATAAAAATCCATCATACCTTGGACAATGAGATAAGTCTGAGTATCAAACTCCCAAATAGTCACTAAACAAGATCTATATACTTGATACACTACTAAAGAATCACCTACAATGGTAGCTATAAATAATTGCATAGATAAAGACTTCAAACATAAACCCAACCACAATGAAAAATAAGTTGAAACATATAAAAATGTGTAACTAGGATCAAACAAAGCAAAAGCAGGTTGATGGCATACAAAAATCGTACATGTGATCACACAAACTAAAGGCTCATCTACAAGTCTACCTATTACAATATACAAATGATCCTATCCACTACTAGACTGAGTGATTATCTGACAACTTGTCCTACCTCCCTACAGTACATATTTAGAATCCGATGAACCAACCCTACAACTTTGTGCAGACCCTTTACAGGAGGCAGTACTAATCTGAGTTATTGTGTAGTATGAACTGAAGGCTCAATCATCCTAGGATAAGGACACTCATTTGAAAAGTTACAAAAAAACCTTATAGTAATAACATTCCCTAGGAACCCTTTTTCTTCTAGAGGGTCTGTTGAATTCAAAATGACCACCCCAACCCGATGAACCTAACTGAACACCCCACTATAGCTGACAATTGATTTGATCACTAGAATCATTATAACTGGGATAACCCTCATTTGATATCCAAAATGATTCCTAAATTAACTAGCTATTGTGACCCTGGTGTTGATAAGGATGTTTCTGGGGGTAGCTACTATAAAACCCTCAAAATATGAACTAATAATGGTTATGGCTTCCACTCTAACTGCCATCATAATGAGGTCTCTTATCATAATCTATCTCCTATATAGGACAAACATGCTCACCAATCTCATTAAAAAACATCCCTGTATTCCCCAAACTCCATATATCCCTACAAAGCAGCAATCTCAATCCTCAGACAAAGTATCAAATCCATTTAAAATTTGCAGGAAGAATCATAGTGATATCCCTATCTAACTTATAAAATGTCACCTTATACTCATAAATATATATAGAACCCAGTTTTAAAGAAAAAGATTCATCTCAAAGGTGCTCGCGCATGCTATGAGGCTTATACTTCCCCAAGAAAGCCTCGATGAATTGAATCCAGGTCATTAATTGAGATACAAATATCCTATAATCGAGATAATCAATCCACCACCTTTAAACTATTCTATCTAGCAAAAATCCAATAAAGTCCACTCCATGCGATACGAACAACCCTAAATTTTCTAACCTCTCCTCGCAACTAGATAGGAACTCATAAGCATCCTCTTTTAGGGTCTTGGCAAACCTAGGTTAAGTCAATCTAAAAAAATAGCATAGCATCTCCTGCTTCTCTGAAGATAAAACTGGCTGGGCTACTATCAGCTGTGGGACTACTAGGGTTGCAGAACCTTTACCCTAGGCACTGCTGTTGTAGGTTATGCCTCTAAATTAATACCAACCAAAGCCTCTCGCTTATCTCCCTCAGCCTATGGATCACCAACTATCCCCAATAACTATACCAATATATCCCAAAGTACTGAAGAAGAATAAACCTAGGTGTTGCCTGGGCTGCCTGTAGCCCACCTGTTCTATGGTGGTAGAATTCTTAAAGGTCTTTCAGTCTCAAGAGATATGATAGTATTAGGTGATGGATCATAGGACTAATCTCGAACTAGGGCTACAACATTATCCTTTCCCTGACCTATGGGTTGACCTCAGACCTTAACCAGAAGTATAGCAGCAGGCTTGAGGTGTTGATCCCTATCTTCTACACTTTGACTCATTTTCATGTGCATAAGAAGTTAACTAATAAAGATTAAAAACAAACTCAAACCCAATGCACGAAAATAGATCAAGAGATTGAGATTTTTCTCTAAAAATACTGTAACTTCTCAAAGATGAGATAATCAGTGGCGATCTACAAGACTCTAAAAAATCATCGACTCTAGTACCAGTTGCACTAATAAAGCCTAGGCTCTGATACCAAGCTGTCATGACCCCATACCTCAAGTTGTAATAAAGCTTACCTTATCCCACCAGTAGGTAAGACAAGCCTTAACTTGAAATGATAGGTAATAGGCAAATTGGCAAAAACAAGAAAAGACCACTTATAAGGATAACAATTTGAATAATAAGCACAAAAATAGAAAGGAAATATATAAAGTATATCAAACTAAAGAAGGAAAAGGACTAAAATATACAAGTGAATCCCTCCCAAGACCTGATAATGTCAATACTAAAGCCACTACTAAAAGATACCTAGAGTACTAGAAAAATACAAAACATACACAATATATACAAGAAGTCTTGAGTACAAAAGACAAAATTTGAACAGAAAGAGGAGGATCATCCTCGGACGACAACAAGCTCACTCTGCTCTGGATTAATAATAGGAATCACATCAATGCCAGATACTAGTATTTTGATCTATATTAGGGGAAAGATGAAAAAATATTGTATGATTACAAAAGAATGGGTACTTAGTAGGTATCATTGGCCGATTGAGCTTAAATAGAGAAAAAGTATATCAAAAATACGAGGGTGTAGTCTAAGCTAATAGTAGATAGGGATAGAAAGGAAGAAAACTATCGATCTACTCAAATATGATATAATAATAAGTAAAAGAGATATAGAAAGACAAAAAACATAGTAATAAAAGTAAAACTAAGTATAACCTAATTGGTCCTCCATAAGCCCGTAGACTCACTGAAGAAGATAATTAACCCAACCATGCCCTCATAAGCCTGTGGATCACACAAGAAGTATTTACAAAAAAAAATCCTATAACTAAACCAATCCCAAGAAAACCATAGCATTCGTCCAAATATGCACGGGTTTGAACCGATACCAATGGGTAGCAATGAGAGGCCAGACGTCGAGCTCGAACTGATTGTGGTGGATAATAACAAGAGGCAACATGCAGAATTTGAATTAGAAATAGTGTATAGAGATTAGAGGCCACATATATGATATAACAAAAACTCATACTCAAATTCTGAACTCGAATTGAAACTCAGAGAAATCACAACTCCCAAAGGAACATAACTCCAAACTCATCATAACTAGATGTTGGAATCGAATTGAAACTTATAGTAATTATACCTAAATTTAAAATTAAAACCCAAACCATACAATAACCGATGCCACAATGTGACAAATTTCATAATAAATGTCAGAATATAGTATATGCTGACCTTAAATCATAGTGAAAATACATTTAAATAACCATTCGTGTCTCTTAATTAAAAAGATATGAATCAAAGGATTTGAAACTTAAATACGACATCCTATGCTCATAAATACTACATAATACTAAGAAATAATGGAACCAAAATTTGCAACAACGGGGTCCTAACTAGATATATAAGACATGAAAAATATTTCAAATAGTACTAAAACTATAACTACATGTCTCAAACAATCATAATAGGAAATAATTGCTCTAAATAAACTCAATTTAAAGGTAGGGTAAGTCTAGCATACCTGGATGCCAAAGCTAGAAGACTATCTAATAAACTTTTAAATAGTTCCTCACTAGAGCCAGAGCAAGAATTATTTTATTTGGACAATTGATTTTCCTCTTAATTCATCACAACATACATACGTTCCTAGAGACAAAAATGTAATAAGAAAATAGTGATTGGAGGAAAATGTTTTAACTTGTCGTTGCAAAGATAGGAATTAATATTTAGTTAAGTAATAATAGGAAACAAAAGAGGCAATCTCTACCTTTAATGAAAAATGAAATGACACATATCTCAACACCGACCTACTTTGTTTTTTACCATAACACTATATGTGTATTTTCTATCCATTTCCTCCATATACATGTATGGTGGAGGTAACACATCACTATCATTTTTATCCCACTAATTATATACTCAGTTACTTCACAGGTCTATAGAAATTATACCATAACTAATAGAAAATTAATTCAAATTAAACCTCTATTATATAATAACATTATTTTAACATATCAAGACTCACCATCTCCACTTAAAATATTTTATGTTATAAACTTATTTAAGAAGTAATATATATATATACCATAACTAAAAAATCTTATGCCTATAAAAAGGGTAATAAATTATATTTTTACCAAATACCATTTTATATTAAATATTTCATAATATATTTGGTACCACTAAAATTCTCAAATGAAATGCCCAGAAATTAAATTGTCAGTCGTGACATCATAAATAGCTTGGAAAAGTTAAAAGAAAGCTCTAGACAAAAAAATGCATGAAATAAGGGAAATGACTAGGAGTTCATTACAATATGCACCACTACAATGCTATTTCTTCTCGGTCTTTGGTTGAGAAAAAAAGGATCCCAGAGCTTTCACTGTTACTATGCACCATTGGGTCTCCGAATTTGGCACAAAAACTATATAATTTAGGACCTAGTATAAATTTTATGCCCCTAGTTGTGTGTAACCAGTTGGGGTTGGAGAAACCTGAGACGACGTTGATAAGATTATTGATGGTCGATCGAACTATGAAGAAATCAATTTGTATTTTTTGTGATGTTTTGGTGAAGATATCCTTCTTTATATTCCTAATAGTTTTCATGCTTCTTGAATTTGTGATGGATTTTGATGTTTTTATTATCTTAGGAAGGCCTTTCCTAGCAACAGGTAGAGCATTAGTTGACATAGATATGGGATTTACAAAATTCAGGATCAATAATAAATGTGTTACTTTTAATGTGAGTTAGTCAATACAACAACTGAAAGACATGAGATTAGTTTCTGTGATACATACAATTGATGAAGAGGCATTGACTGCACCTATTAAGGAACGACTTGGTGTAGAGGCATAAGCGGTGATGATTATGAAATTTGACAGTGACAGGATAGAAGTGTGTAGTAAGAAGGTGATCGCTCTTATTAGTAAAGGTTCTTACACTTATGCGCCAAAGAATTGGATTTGGACTTGAATAATAGAGCAAATCCACCCACTTTACCATCTATTGTGGAGAAATAAGTCTTGGAATTAAAGGCACTCCCTTCTCACTTGTGTTATGTATTCTTAGGAGCCAACTATACCATGCAGGTTATTATTGTGGCAAATTTAGTTGACACATATGTTAGGGACTTAATCTTGGTATTACACATGTTTAAAAAGGCTATTGGTTGGACCATTACAGATATTGTCGGGATTCTACTCGAAATTAGTACTCATAAAATTCAATTATAACCAAAGTGTATACGTAGCATCGGTCATAAACATCATCTTAGTCCACCTATGAAAGAGGTGGTGAAGAAGGAGATTATTAAGTGGTTAGATGTACGTGTGGTTTACCCTATTACCAATAATAACTAGATAGCCTAGTTTAGTGTGTGCCAAAAAAGGGTAGGATTACTATGATTATGAATTACAAGATTGAGTTAGTGCCTAGGAGACCATTTACGAGATGGATATTTTGTACGAATTATAGAAAGCATAATACTTTAATGATGAAGGATCACTTTGCTATGCCATTTATGTACCAAATGTTAGATTGTCTTGCAGGTGGAGGATGGTATCATTTCTTGATGGTTATTTGGGGTATAATCAGATTTATATTTCCCTTTAAGATAAAGAGAAAACCACTTTAACAAGTCCATACGGTACGTTCACATTAAAGGGGATGCCTTTCAAACTTTGTAATTCTTTTGCAACCTTTTAACGTTGTTTGATATCCAATTTTTTTATGTAGTAGAGGATACCATAGATATATTTATGGATGATTTGTCAATCGTGAGTGACTCTTTTATGATTGTTTGGACCATTTGGACAATGTACATTAGATATGTAATCAATGCAACTTGGTGTTGAATTGGGAAAAGAGTTACTTTATTGTGTAAGAGGGCATAGTTTTGAGTCACAAGATTTTGAAAAAAGGGAATAAAACTTGACCAAAAAAAGATTGAGGTGATTGAAAAATTGCCTCCACCTATTTCATTCAAGGGTATTAAAGGTTTCTTGGGTCATGTAGGGTTCTATAAGAGTTTTATCTTGGACTTCTTCAAAATTACAAATCCATTGCATAAGTTATCTAATAAAGAGGTGAAGTTTGTTTGTGCTGATGTATGTCTTCAGGCCTTTGAGTGCCTTAAGAGAAGTTGATTTTTTCTCCCATTATTAAGTCTCTGAATAGTTCTCTTCTATTTTTGGTGATATATGAAACCAGTGGTGTGTCCCTAAGAGATTTGCTTGGCCAAATACATGAGAAAATACTTTCTTTTATATACTATGCCACAAATTATGCAACTTCTCACTGAAAAATTATAAAGTAACTGAGCGAGAGTTACTTATGGTTGTGTTTTCATTTAAGAAGTTTTGGTCCTATTCGATTGGGACAAAAATCATTGTGCATACTAATAATGTAACCTTAAGGTACCTTATGGCAAAGAAAGATGAAAATTTGATGGATACCTTTGTTGCAAAAATTTGATTTTGAGGTTAAGGACCGAAAACGTACAAAAAATCAGGTGTTAGACCATCTATCCTGCCTAGATAAAGATACTAAGATTAAATTATGGGATGATCTTGATATTGATGATACTATTCCAAGTGAGCGGGTCTTGGTAGCATCACATGACTTGACCCCCGATTTGTTTATTTCGCCAATTAATTGGCAAGTGACCTCATATCGAAAGACTCATCCTTTCAAAAGATAAAGTATTTTATGCTTAAGCTACGAAATTTTTTATGGGATTAGTCATTCTTATTTTTGGTGTGTGAAGATGGTCTGATTCAAAAGTGTATTCCTGTAGTACAGAGGATGCATATTCTTAAAGCCTATCACTCATCCCCAGTTAGGGGTCACCATGTTATTACTCACATGTCCGTAAGAACTTGCAGTGTGGTTATTACTGGCCGATTATTTATAACGATGCATATGACTATTCTCATGCTTTTGACTAATACTAGTGTCAAGGAAATATCTTGGAAAAACATTAGCTCACCATGAAACCTATTCATAAGTTTGAGTTGTTGATTTATGGGAAATTGATTTCATGGGTCCATTTTGAGTTCATATACTATAAAGTATATTTTAGTGCAACTTAACATGTTTCTAAATGGGTTGTAGCATTTGTTCTTCCCACTAATGAGGGTCGCAGAGTCACAAAATTGTTATAGAAGAACAAATTCTTGAGGTTTGGTACTCCATGTGCTTTCATTAGTGATAGTGGGTCTAAATTTTCTAATTACCTATTTAAGACGCTAGTTGAGAAGGATACAGTTAAACATAAGGTGGAAAAACTTTACCATCCATAAGTAAGTGGGAAGGTTAAGGTCTCCAATTGTGAGATCAAGGCCATATTGGTGAAGAGTGTGGATGCCAACCAGACTGATTGGTCAAGGAATCTAGACGATGTATTTTAAGCTTACTGAAGAGCTTTTAAGACATCTATATGTGCCTCTCCATATTAGCTTGTGTACATCAAGGTATACCACTTGCCGATTGAACTTGGGCATAAAGAATTATGGGCAATGAAAAGGCTAAATTTTGAGTGAAAGCAATGTTGCAAACCTGAGAATGAGTTGGGTGTATTTCAACCCATAATTATGAGAGCTCTGCATTTTCCAAGGAGAAGATTAAGTTGTACCATGACTAGAAGATTTAGAAAGGGTTATTCAAGATGGGTGATATGGTCTTGTTGTATGATTCAAGGATTTTCTAGTTTCTTGGCAAGATAAAGTCGAGATGGAATGGACCATTCATTATGGTTATAGTATTCCCATTTATTGTAATTGAGTTGAAGTGAGATAGATAAGCCCCATTCAAGATGAACGGTCAATAAGGTAACTACTATATGGGAAATATGTAGGAAGCAAAAGTATGTGTTGCTGTACTCCATGGAAAAGTCTGAGTAGCCAAGAAAATTGAGTCGCACCGTGATGTTAAATTAGACACTTCTTGAGAGCCTTTCACAACTCGAGACTACTCTCTAGTCATAACACAGTGCTTATAACTGTAAGTTATCCCAAGCTAACCCATGTGCTGGCATGATACTTGAGCAACTGATTGAAAATGTATATACAAGATAAATTTGTTGAGCGAAAGCATAATAATGAGAAGGTCTGAATAAATGTAATACTTATAAAGTTTGTAACATGATAAACTGAAGAAAGAAACTTGAATTACATGTAATGACTTTGACTAACTATCTATGAAGCTTCTACTATACCGACTATAAAAAGATGGGACATGCCTCTAACTACTACTAATCAATACATATGAATAATAACAAGATATTACATGAACTACAACTGACTTGAGCCCCTAAAACAAGAGAACTCATCACCTGCTAGTTAGAAGCTACAAACTTTCTGATAATGATGTGTGGGCCACAACTAGGACAAACATTATGACATAATGTAGCACATAGAGATATATGTGGATCAGTACTTTGGAATGTACCGAGTAAGTAGGGGTGAATTCAATAAGTAAAACCAAATAGATACATAATCTTAAAACATGCATGCTAAGTGCATATAGACTCACCAAGATGCTGAAATCAATTGAAACCTGAAGTATTGTAAAACATGAGTAATAAACTTAATCTAGTAACCTAGTGAATCATGACATTTAGTTTCTTAAATCTTTTCTTTTGCAAAATAAGTAAAGCTAAAGCTGGGAAGCGGTGAAACTTGAATACTGTATGTAAATATCATGTAAAGTTGGGCATTCTATAAAACTGAACTGGGGATCATATATGGATACTAAACATGAAAAATATGAACATGTAAAACTGAGAATGCAAGAGCAAGCATAAAAATTCACTGACATAATCTGAATAACTGAATAATTAATGTCTGAATACTTGGTCATACAAACTTGAACTGACATACACTGAATACTATACTGAGACTGTGAGAGATAGCTACAACCGACATAAACCAACATGCCCCAATTTGAGCTATCAGGGTCCAACTATAAACCTAGTTGGAATGGTGCTGGTACCTTAATAGGGGTACCAACACATGACTGACGACATGGATCCACAAGGCTGATGTCCCAAAGGGCAGTGTTATGCCTCTACTAACGAGGTACCCCTTATAATATACGGTGGCACGGTAGGTCTATAACATAGGAATTTCTAATAATGAATCATGACTCTACTAATGGAGGAGTCTTATCATTGAGTTCACTCAATACTAAGTTTTACCCCTAACTGAAAGACTTTGATATTATAAGTTGATTAACATTACATAGTACGGTAGTTTTAAATTCTTAGCATTAATATAATATTCTGAGGGTGGTAATAAAAATCATGGTTTGAGTGGTTTATTCCATGGGAAAAAATCATGAATGACGCATAGGTATCGGGCATTCATAACCTGTCAGCACTGAATGATTACAAAAATATGATAACAATGCTTAAAAACAGTGGTACAAAGGAATTGTTCAAAGATCTAAAACATAAGACATTTCAACAAATAGTTGAAAAGCATGAATTTGAACATAGGAATGTGTTAAACATGAGAGGACAACATATTTACATGGTTTAATATATAATTTGACATTGTAACATGAAATCACATTAATATGACATAGGAATTTGAAATTTAATATGAAATAACAAATTTTTTCATGGGGTCATATGTGGACATGGATTGAATTCAATTTACTAAGGAAAATCTTGAATTAAACTCATCTTAGACATATGAAATTCCATAATCAAGTAAAAGTCCATATTTTAATCAAAGAGCGGATTTTTGGACTTAATGGTTGAAAGCGACCCATTGATGAATACACCACATACCTTAGTTGAATGAATTCTTGAAGAAACCTTGAAATTGTAACTTAACTCCTTGTGTTCTTGGGAGAATAAGCTTGAGGTTAGTTCTTGGGAAGAGGAAGGATTTTTAGTGAGTCATTATGAGGTTATTGGCAAATAATGCCCATAAGAGTGTTACAAAACATGCTCTAGACAATAGGGGATGAGGGGAAAGGACCAAATTACCCTTGGACTATACAAAGCTGCAATAGTAAGGGAATAGCCCTCATGGCGTGACCCCTACTCTAGGGAAATATGCCTTGTTATACGACCCCTATTCCAAAGGAATACCTCCGCAGTGTGGGGCTATCGCAGACCCTTACTATTTCTCACGAAAATGCTCATAACTTTTTGCTCTGGTATCGGATTAATGAAAAATTAGAATCATTTGAAAGATAATTTAATAATATAAAATTTGGTTGGTCTTTTGCTGTAAAATCCCACATATTTTCAAATTTATACACATTCAAAATTATCCCTTGTAGAATCTAATACCAAAATTTGGCTAAATGAAAGGCTCTTTGTTGAACTTTGTGCTAAGTGATTCCTATGAACATTTTTCACCTCATAAGCACTATTCATACTAGGATAAATATCATGAGACATGTATTTAAATACAAATCATGGGATTAGAGTTTAAACACGTAGGAATGATGGCTTAATGTCTAGCCCAAAAATGTAGGGAGTTATATTATCTCCCCCTTGGAATCAATCGTCCTCGATGATGGACAGGATCTTGGTGATGTCTTAGAAGTATGGAATAATGTAGACATAACATGTGTGCTAACAATGGATATAGCTAAGATGAAATATTGAAACATCCATCATGAAACTGATTTATGAGCTGACTTGAATCTATTGACTGTAACGAGCTGATTCATGCTAAGAGTTTTGAACTCACTTGAAATGTTCATGATACAATCATACATATAGAACTTTGAACTGATAGTTGATGAAATAAAATCCCAAAAGTTACTAAGGAAGGAACAAAGTATGTATTTTCTCATTAGGGATTGTCCCTCAACAAAATACATATAGGAACAAAAAAAAATATGGCTTCATGGCATCTCCAAGTACATTATGTAAGCACGTATCATGATACAACGAGAATAAAGTTGTATAAGGGGCATTACACTGGGTTGGAATACTTGGAAAACTGAGATCATTCATTGAATACTAATGAAATGAATCATGACTAAATATCTTAATCATACACATGATGCATGGGCTGAACTGAATTCAAAATTTTCATGGACGTGTATGAATTGCCTCATGGACTAGCCATATTCATAAAACTTCGGATAGTAAGACTAGATGGAAAGATTGAAAACTATAGGAGCTTATCTATTTGATTGCTAAACTGAATTGCTAGTTATATAGACTGAATCATACTTAAAGTTTATACTAAACTGGAGTATTTCTTTAACACTCTTTGCAAGAAGTTCTAACAATATTAGGGAGAAAAGAATTTTGGGCATCTTCTGAATAAGATATATGAACAAGGAATCGTAACATGGCTGCAAATCCATGGAATATTGGACTATAAAATATATGGTAGGATAGAATTACTAGAATTTAGGCAATGCAACTACTAATATCAAGCTTAGCCCTATTTCTCAAATACTCGCATGGGTAAATATAACTAATACAGCCAGAGGATGAGTTGAACTACATACTTTGGACACATTTAAGACTAACTCAGAATTACATGGTGCAACACATAACATAGTCATACTAGTCCAACCAATGGATTTAATACCCCGTGCATATTTCACAACCCTCATCTCAGGAATAATACTCCTTACCACTTCAACAACTAACTTCAACTCCATACTAGGAATTCGTTAATACACAATGCATTTATCCACTTATATACCAACATGAAATTCAAGACTATCATTATAACCATATATGAAATGACAAGAAACCAACCCCGTAGGAATTTTTCCAATATTCTATAATACCTCTATCAATAACAACTTTCATGCACTATACCCAATAAAATAGACATGGAATTCTCAAGTAACCATGAGATATATCAAAAGCTCTTCCTGAATATTCCTTCAAATTTATAGCCTTACATAAAACAACATACAATAATCTTTTCCTAATACAGAATATTCACTATCTCCTATATAAATAATTACTCATTACCACTAGTATTTCAAAATGATAGGTCACTAAAAGGTTAGAACATAAGATCCTGAAGCATGGAAGGATACTATACGTAACTTTGACACTTAACTGAGGACTAGGGTATAAGATATCAACATAATGAATTCATCAAAGAGATCTAATCTGAGGACCTACATGACATAATCTAAATTTCACTGGTCATCAAGGGTGTACCATAAGTACCTAGAATTTAACATTCAATAAAGCATAAGTATATGAGTCATCAACTGTGTGACTTGAGTTTGGAGGTCATAAAATCATGGAATATAATTTGCAATGCTGAGTGTACTGGAACTACTCATAATTGGAACTAAAAGCGTACATGATTCTATTAAAAGTGTATAAATATGAGCTATGATCATGGAGATGACATACAACGCATGAGTAGATATCATGATGAATAAAGTACAAAAATTTACCCTGAGATAAGAATGGGTTGGGAATCTTCCTCCCTTAGTGTTGTTCTACCACACACTGTCATTACTACTTGAATTTGAGAGCCCAACTTGGTTTCTTTTTCTATCATCTTTCCCTTATCTTTAAGCCTTTATTCTAATTCAATAGGTCCCTTTAATAAAATCAAAACTAAACTATAACCACTTTACTCTAAAGTCTAGAATATAACAATACACATCAATAATAAATTAAGCCTAAAAGACTACACCTGAAATTGTAGAACCCTCTGCCAGTACTTTCTTCAGAGATATAACTCTTAACTTTCTATAGCCCAATAGTCAGAATATAATAACTTAAACACGGACTAACTTAGAATCTTCATTAGTATCACCATACATTGAGTTCAAATCATTTAAAATTTCAACTCTCCTTTCTATTAGCTCAATCCTACAACATTCAAACATAGATTTTAACACTTAACATGGATATCCCCAAAATTTTAATGAACTATACTAACTTCCTTCATAGCCTACTAATATCACATCTCTAAACCTATATTTTTCCCTAAACCATGGAAATTACCATTACACCAAAATACCCAACATCAATAACATATAACCTATAACTTAGCTGGTAAGAATATCATATACTATATTACTGGCCTTATTCTCACTAGCAACTTAAGGTCTCTATCTAAGAACACATTAAAACTTAGAAGTGATACAATCCCATATCTCCTTGGGTACACCTCAAGATCATACCCTTATCACCATACTTAATTTTAAATCAACAAACATAAAATTCTTACATACATTGTTTCAAGCCTACTAGGTCACCTTTCATATAACTATCCCCATGGATACATAATCTACTAAATATAGATAAATACTGTCCTCACTTTACTGTTGTTAAACTACTCGATTCATGCTTCTAATCTAGATCATAGGATGTCATAGAATTCTAAGAAAGGATCTGAAATCACATTTGACTTTGTCTTAGTGCACGATTTTTTTTATGATCATGAATGAAATCTTTCAAACTTCAAAACTTAAAAGAACTGATAGGATACTTTTAATCCTACATGTAATTCTATAACTGTCTATCGGGATTGTCTGATAAAACTCTATCAGTATGGATTTAAGGTTTGATATTTAGGTTGCCTTAAGAATAAGGCAGAGTTAGGATGAATAGAGAAACGTAAGAATCTGCATAAATTTCATAGAGAACACTTCTACTGCATGATCTAAGACATGAAAGAAGGGAAACATTTCTTAAATGCCCTATATCCCATCTAATAAAAGTATAGACATCTTTATACTGTTTTACAAGACTTTACTGGACACAAATCCATAGACAGCCTGGGACACTTGAACCTAGTGCTCTGATACCAAGTTTTTCATGACCCGAGACTACCCCTAGTCATAACACAGTGCTTGGAACTATAAGTGATCCCAAGCTAACCTATGTGATGACTTGATACTTGAGCAATCAATTTAAAATTTATATACAAGCTAAATTTGTTGAGCGGAAGCATAATCATGAGAAGGTCTAAATTAATGTAATGCTTATAAAGTTTATAACATGATAAAACTAAAGAAAGAAACTTGAATTACATATAGCGACACTTACTAACTGTCTATAAAGCCTCTACTATACTGACTATAGATAGCTAGGACATGTTTCCAACTACCAGTAATCAATAAAATTAAATAATAAAAAGATAGTGCGTGAACTGCAATTGACTGGAGTCCCCAAAACAAGAGAACTCATCACCTTCTAGCTGGAAGATGCAAACTTTCTCATTATGATATGTAGACTACAACTAGTAGCTACATTATTAAACAATGTAGCACATAGACATATATATGGATCAGTACTTTGGGATGTACTGAGTAACTGGGGATGAATGCAATAACTAATACAGAATAGACATACAATCTTAAAAATGCATGCTAAGTGCAAGTAGACTCACCAAGAGACTGAAATCATCTAAAAGTTGAAGTATGTTAAAACATGAGTAACAAACATAATCTGCTAAGCTGGTGAATCACTGTATTTAGTTTCTTAAATCTTTACTATTATAGAATAAATAGAACTAAAGATGATAAGCAGTATAACGTGAATACTATAAGTAAATCTCATGTAAAGCTAGACATGATGTAAAACTAAACTTAGGATCATATATAAATACTAAACATGAAAAAACATGAACATGTAATTCTGAGAATTCAAGACCAAGCATAACACATATACTGACATGATCTGAATAATTAAATAATTGATATCTGAATAATTGAATAACTGTTATCGGAATACTTGGTCATGGAAACTTGAACTCACACACTCTGAAAATTGTACTAAGACTATGGGAGATACCTACTTCTGATATGCCCCAATTTGAGCTATTGGGTTCCAACCTATAACCCAGTTAGAAGGGTGTTTGTACCTTGCTAGGGGTACCAACAAATGACTGACGATGTGGATCTATAAGGTTAATGCACCAAAGGATTAAGATGGCATACCTCTACTAATGGGGAACCTTACATAAACTACGATGGTGTTGTAAGTTTAGAACTTAGGGACTTCTTCTAACGACTGATGCCTTTAATGATGGTGGAGTTGTCATCCCTGTATTTACTCGGTGTTAAGTGTT
This sequence comes from Capsicum baccatum var. pendulum, assembly GCA_030864225.1. Lineage (NCBI taxonomy): Eukaryota > Viridiplantae > Streptophyta > Magnoliopsida > Solanales > Solanaceae > Capsicum > Capsicum baccatum. The sequence goes on from CM061560.1 coordinate 172,708,863, forward strand.
ACTCCTAATTAAAAGACTTTCATATTATTAGTTTTTTAACATGACACGGTACAGTACTCGTAAATGCTCAACATGAATAAAATATTCTGAGGGTGGTAATAAAAATCATAGTTTGAGTAGTTTATTCCATGGAAAAAAAACATGTAAAGACACATAGGTATCGGTCATTCATAACCTGTCAGCAATGAATGATGAAAAAAATATGATAACAATGCTTAAAAATAGTGTTACAGAATCATACTTCAAAGAAGCAAAGCATAAGTTATTTCAACAAATAGGTGAGAATCATGAAATTAAGAATAGGAATGTGTTAAACATGAGAGGACAACACATTAGCACGGTTTAATAAAGAATTTTACATTATAACATGGAATAACTTGAATATGACATGGAAACTTGAAATTTAAAACATGAATAAACAAAATTTTTCAGGGGGTCATATGAGGACATAAATTGAATTCAATTTACTAAGGAAAAGCATGAATTAAACTCATCTTCAACATATGAAATTTTGTAATGAAGGAAAAAACTATATTTTGATCAAATAGAGGATTTTTGGGCTCAATGGGTGAAAGAGATCCATTGATCAATACCAAACATACTTTAGTTGAACAAATTCTTGAAAAAACCTTGAAATCAAAACTTATATCCTTCAGTTCTTGAGAGAATAATCTTAAGTTCTGTTCTTGGGAAGAGGAAAGATTTTTAGTGAATAATTTTGAGTTAATGGCAAATAATGCCCTTGTGAGTATTATAGATCGTGTTTTGAAGATTGAGGTTTAGGGGAAAGTACCAAATTACCCCTTGGCCTATAGAAAGCTAAAATAGTGGGGGAATAGCCCTTACAATGCGACCCCCAGTCCATCGAAATAACCCCCGCATTGTGACCCCTATTTCGGTGGAACAATCCTTGCGGTGCGAGCTATCGCAGACCCTTACTATTTCTCATGAAAATTCTCATAATTTTTTGCTCTATTAATTAATTAAGGCAAAAATGGTACTGTTAGAAAGGTAATTCAATTATCTATAATTTGGTCGGTCTTGCGCATCAAAATTCCATACCTTTCAAATATTATACACATTCAAAGTTGACCCTTGTAGAATTAAATACCAAAATTTGGCTAAATCAAAGGCTCTTAGCTCAACTTTGATCTAAGTGATTCTTATGAACATTTTTCACCTCATAAGAACTCTTCAGACTAGGATAAAGATCATGACACGGGTAATCAAATACAAATCATGGTATTACATTTTGAACACGTAAGAGTGGTAGTTCAATATCTAGGAAAAAATGCACGGTTTTATAAAGGCAATCCATGGGTTTGTTGGTGAAGTCTAGGTACCCAACATAGCCATGTCTTGTAGCGACATTTAATCAAGCATGATTAGGAGGCAAGCCAATGTTTTAGTGTTCACTTTGATAATAGTTTTGTAGGTTTAAAGCATGGGAAAACACCTAGAATATGGAAAAAAATTCAAAATTAACACAAGTCTAGGTATGTGGACCTACGACTCTACTTACAGGGGTCATAGTCTAATCAATGATGGGTAAGTGGGGTCATAGTTGTCAGAATTAAATTATGAGGATTTTGGGTCTCTAAATTTGTATGTTGTAACCCACTTATAGGGGTCGAAAGTACAACCTACAACCCCATAATTAGGGTCATAAAAATTAGAGAAGGAAATAACTTGTAAGTCCTACTTACTAAGGCACTTATGAGGCCTTAAGTACAACTTACGGGCCATAAGTGCTCCTGTAAGTTGACCAAAATTTGGTGTCTAATTTTTGAAAATCCCAGTTGAGCCCAAGTGACACAACCTGATCTGACCTTACCCCTTCCTTTATAAACCAAAAATTTTATCCATTACCTCACTACAAAAATTTAAAACTCTCACTTAAATTCAAACTCCTTAATACTTCCCTCTATATCTATAAAAAGAAAAAATTCTAAGTAACTACTCCCCTTACATATAAATTCATCAAAAAAGGGTAAATGTCACATTAATCCTCTTCTACTTCCAAGAATCTTCAAATCCAAGTAATAATTTTTGACTCAAAATTGTTAAAAATATGTTCTTGATTATTGAACTGAGAATAATTCTTGATATAGCTTGAAGTTGATACTTTCTCAAGAATCTTTAAAATGATGGAGCCTAAATTAGGTAATATTGAATTTGTTGGATGATTTGTGTTTAGAAAATATGTGATCACTGTAATAATGGAAGTAGAAGTTGAATAATGAGAGGAAACCCCAAAATACATATGCAATACCTATTGAACTTATATTGATACACAGTATAGTTTATGAAATTAGGCTAAAATAGAAATATAAACTGTGTGGGATGAAATTTTTAAGGAGAAATGACTTACCCTCAGAAGGGTACTTTCAAAGGCACTTATGGTCCTCGTAAGTAGTACCTACAAGGGCATAAGTATCTTCATATGTATCATACCTAAAGATCTAAAAGTTTAGGGATTTGTATGGTCCTTACAAGGTTACCTACTACCCTCAAAAGTATTACCTTTGACCCGTAGGTAACCCGTGCTCTGGGTCATCAAATTGTTTTCAAATTTTTTACTCTTGTCTTGGGTTTCAAGATCAACTACTTTTTAAGGTATGACAGCACAAATTACTTCACAAAAGAATAGATTTCAGTCTAGGATTTGTGATGAGTTTTCTCAGCGGAGTGGCTCTATGGAGAAGTATCTTATGAGCAAAAACAGTACCTCATTGGCTCAATGACAAGGGGTAAATTATGAATATATGATACAACTGTAATAGTTGTTACTCAGTTTGGTACTCAACCCATATAGTCATATCCTCCTTAAGCTCCACAGGCTCTACCAACACCATAAACAAAGCTACAACCTACACTAGTGACTTTTATTCAGATTGGGCAATGAATGAAGAACACGAGATAGTCACCACCATAATCTTAATAATTTAAAGAGGAAGAGGATGATTTATATATTGGTTTAGAGAAAGAGGTAGAGTCGGGATTAAGGTCTAGAAATGAGATTGAGTCTGAGTTTGTATTTTGTTATAGAAATGATAAGAATGCCATTGTATCCTAGTGTAATGAAGGGTCAGAGATTGCATCCAGTAGTCAGAGTGAATTGTCTTAAGGACCATCTACAACCCATTCTTAGGAAGACATAGCCCATGTCCTATATAAGGTATCATCATCATCAGCACAGGGTACTTAGCTAGCTGCACTGGGCACTCAGCCTATAGTTTCACCACTTGCTACCCTAGAGTCTAATTCCAAACCTACCTTAACTGTGCCTATGGATGAGATTCATTTGAGATATTTTATTAAGGGGATGCAATAATTTTTTGAGAGAGATAGTTTCATCACATAGCAGGGTCGTCTAAAGCATACTATAGCAACAAAGGTCAGGATAGAGTTAACAAAGCTAGTAGGGGCACCATATATATAGGCCTCTATAGAGAGATATTGGTTGAGATGGATAAATAAAACCATAGGATTATATATACTGACTTTAGTTTAAGAATTCTATGCATCGTACACCTCTGTGGTGTATCGATCTATCCAAGGAGAGTGTAGAGTAGTTGATCGTTGAACCACATTCTAGTCAGAGGGTTAGAGTTGAATTTCTAAGATGATATTTTGTTGAGTATTATTTAGGTAAGATTATGTTGGGCTAGCCATGACAACAAAGTTATATTTTTACATAAGGATTGAGGATGGTAGATGTAATATAAGGGACGCAGACAACAAATCATAAAGACTTGATTCGGCTATATGGATAGCCACATAAATACCTATGTTAGGCATTGATGCCCCATGGTTTGAGGGTGGGGGAGAGATACAGATGGAATTGTTGCTCTTTGTGTAAAAATTTTAGTAGGTTGTAGTACGTCATAAGTTGAGTCCTTCTTCTGCAAACAACATCTTCACATAGGATAGAGCTATTTTAATTATCATTCTGATTTTTAGATATAATATAGACTTCACCAAATAGATCTAGTTGGACATCCATATTAGGGCATTCAGTGAGACCACTACTTTGTCATTTCCTTTCCTAATTCAGTAGTTGGGTGAAGTGGTTGGATTGATATGTATTCCTGAGGTAAATCATCAAAAATAGGTAATGTTCATAGTTAATATTAGTTTTATCAAGGGCCTGGCAAACTTGGTCCTTGTACAAAAAGCACAACCACCTTTAACTACTGGAATGGCCTATTTTAAGGGGCTCTCTATTCTTTTCAAGACTATTGAGATTATGGATTTTAGTTTTGATATTTCGATACGAAGGTAGAGATTCCTGTGAATACTGATGGTGAGAGGTCTATAACCATATCTATACCATCCTTATCTTCTACTTTAGAGCTAACTGGGGCATCCTTTTTTTCACCTTGCCTTATAGCTTCTATGATTATTATAGTGATATGTGAGTTTCTATAGGAGATATAGAGTTATGGGAGGATATAAATGCTGACATTACCCATACGAAGATGTATCTAGCTATATTTTTTGCATAGATTTGTCCATGGGTCCAAACTACTTTACAGGCTTCTGAGGCTAGATTTGATATGAGGATGAGAGATAAGATAAAAGAGTATACTAGGTATATAGATTCTTTTAATGATAGATTTATCATTTGAATGAGTGATAGACTATGTGAGGTTAAGTCAACAAACTTGTTGGGCCTCTATGAGGAGATAGCTATACTATGTTCAGAGTTTTGATCTTTATCTGAGAGTCATATCCCAGTTGTCTAAGAAATTATCCCAGTCTTTATGTATCATTTAACACAAGCTCTAATTGGGGTATTTTATTTGTATGCTAATGATGTGGTGTCCTTGGTGGTTGGGCCAAGAGAGGTCGTGAGAATAAGTTATAGGATCTGCCCATGGAATTTGTGCAGGCCCTAAAAAATAAATCTAGTGATTTAGTTATGTTGAACGTAGTTGATGAACGGAGGCATGATGAGATGGTAGTTACCGCCTCTAATAGTCAGGTACCATACCACCCCTTCTAGTTGAGCTGTAAGCTACCCTAGATGGGGTCGAGTCAGATTTTGACTGCTAAAGCATCCTAGGTATGTCTTTATCCCTTATATTTATGTTATAATTATGCATTAAGGCTAGTGCATAGTCTTTAGTTAGGAGTGGGGGTAAATCATAATCAAGGGTTTTTCTTACAATGTGTAGGTCGTATTGTGGTATATTTTACCTTTTATTTTGTTTGTGTTTAATTAGGATTAAAGAAGTAATCTAAGAGCCATTAACATTTTTTTGTTCTTGTGTGTTTTGAAAAAAAATGATATCCATACAAAATTTTGTGAACTGTGTGATGTAAATATTAGTGTTACTATTGTGAATCTTGTTATGGCATTAGGATTAGGGAGAAATAATCATAGATTAGTATTTTCATGAACTAGATAGGTACTAATTAGTAATATAACCTTTACCATGTACATTTGAGAAACTTACCTAGTTCCCTTTGTGCATTTAATCCAGAACTTGCTTGATTACTCTTGCCTAAGTTGTAGGATAGTTGGTTAGTACATGATCATATGCCATTTCTTATTTAGTCCTCTAGTATCCTAATAACCATCAAAATGTCAAAAAGTATCCCTTGATCCCTGATATGAGCCTACATAGACTTATTTTATTTATTTTACCATATCACCTTCCCATTAATTTAAATGAACCTGTTTTGACCCTGGTCCCTCCATGGACATTGTGCACCTTAACTCACGCAAATCACCTAATTTTAGGGTAGCTGTAATAGGGGTGTGTAGTTAACCCTAAGTATGTATAAGAATGTAATGCAAAAAAAAGGTAAGGTTGGGTGTGGTGGAAAACTACATAAAAATAAAAAAAATGAATAAAGAGGAAAAAGAAAAACACATCCCATCCAAAAATCAATAAAGGAGATAAGGGAGGAATAAAATAGGAATGGTTGAGTAGTACAGAAAAAATGTAAGTATGGTGTAAGGGAGGGTGGGTCACTTCTTCCCAAATATACCATAACATCCCCAAAGCTACATTATAAGCCGAGTAAAGTACTATAGTGATCCTTGTCCTACTGTCCAAAACACTAAGATATAAAAAATAAGAACAAGCCTATGGTACTCTATGCACATTAGTTATAGCTTCTTTTGTGAGAGTAAGTGTCGTTACAAAGTCCATTGCATTGACATTATGATATTTTGAGTATTTGAACTTCTTTTCTTTGAGGGTACATGGGTAGTGTTGCTAATGGCCTGCTTGTTCAGGTAGTGTAAATTGATCACTTGCATAGTTGTTTGTTGCTAATGTAATGTCATTGCTTGATTCCTTTGTGTCATGCTATTGAGCTACATAGATCCACGTAGTTGGTTGAAAATCATGCAATAGGATATGGTAAAATTTTTAAGGTGAACTTAAGTTGACTATAGTAGGTGCTTTAGGTTTATCTAAGTTAAGCATCCTGTTGCATTTTTTATGTGTTAGTTTCCTGAGGACATGCAAATGTTCTGAGTTGAGGGTGTTGATATGTCATGATTTTATGTCGATGCTTAATACCGGAAAAACTGTAATTACTTATGTCTTTTTTGTTACATATGATGTGTTTATCTATTTGTGTTGTAGGAAACTATGTTTTGTAGCAAAAGAGGAGGAAAATAATTTGAAGGGTGTAGAGGGTCCACTTATGGACTATAAGTGGGACTTATTTCCTTTGTGAGTCTATCCATAAGTAGCATAGGAAGATGTTCTTAAAGTTTTAAATATGGCCAACTCACTTTGAGACTTATGAATGCCACTTACGAGGCATAAGTGGAACATTAACCCATTGTAAGTACTCGTAAGTAGAAGACCTAAAAGCTGTTGATTCCTTATATGACCTATGACCTACCTAGAGTCCATAAGTAGTACCAGTGGCCCATAAATGGGTTCATAGGTAGTTACTGATCTAGTTTCCCTTTTTTTTGTTTATGATTTTTAGAATTTTTAAGAATTCTATAATAACTCTATTGATGTTTCATTATTAGTTTACAAACTCTTTTTACTTACAACAATATATTGATTCTAAGATACACTTTTGAACTTGCAATTCATTGTTCTTCATTTTAACAGTTGGATATTAATTTGAGATTTTTGTTTTCATTCCTAATACATTGTAAGATTATTCATATACTTTATTTTATGAATCAATGGATGTTCTTGCAAACATGAACGAAAAAAACCTCCAAACTAAGGTTGTGGGGGCCCTAATTGAATAACAAAGTAGAGGAAGTGCAAAGTCGTTATTGATTGATGTACTTAATGACTGCTAAAGTTAAGAACCTTCATGTACTCAAAACCATCCTAATGAGCGGTTGAGATTAGTAAAATAAAATGGAAAGTAACTTAAAGGTATCAACCTTCATCTAATTATGTCATGACCCAAATCTCAAGCCTACTAGTGACGAGTATCTCAAGCCTTCTATAGGCTAAAGAACACCCCCTTAGCCTCACCATGGGCTGGATACCACCTCCTTAGCCTAACCTTCAGACCATAATACGTGAATACAATAAAAGCCAACAATAATTGAAATAAAGGTAGATAAATAAAATAAACTCTAAGAACCTAACCAAGCCAACCAATCATCCCAATATTGTCAACAAAACCCTCTAAACCAAGAATACCAACTAATTCACGACATTCTCTCAACTATGATACAAGGAAACCTAAAAAGAATACAAAGATAGCATTAAAAATAGTGAAATGTCTGGGCCTTTCAAAAGATGGAGGCTCACCACTTTTGAAACACCCTGAGTCCTGGTCCATAGAGATTTCCTGAGTTTTAGCCTTTTGATCATCATTCAACTGAGGCTTACTTATCATATGATGTGGGTATGATTTAGGGGACCCGGTCATATTTTACTTAATATGGTTTTGGTTGGTTTCTACCCATGGTATGAGAAGACTCTATATGACTAGTATGAACATGATATGAAAAGTATAGTGCCAAGCCGTATGTTAGTTTAAGAAAGGGCTAGGGTTTCTTTAAGGTGATTTAATTATTGACCTTTAAGTATAGATCTCTCTGTATTCTTTATTATATAAGGCATGTTACTCCTCCCTAATTTTTATTTCAACTAAAATCATGTTTTAATGAATAGTTTTTATGGTAATATTGTGGTATTGTTTGGGTTTTGAAATATATTTTGGGTGTTTTGGTTTTGTATTGTTTGATAATGCTATCCCATGTTTTACTTATGGTTTTCATGTTATAATTATAGTTTTGAATATGTGATTGATTGGGAATGGTTAATTGGTTCTTGGTTTTGGTTTTGGAAACTATATGCCCTCAACATGATTGTTTAAATTCCAATGAGAACATTTTTGTCACATAGATTGACTTGTATTGAAAATCTTACATTTCATAATATAGTAGTGTAATCCTAAAAGGTTTGATTAACTTAAATGCTTTGGATAGGCCATGGTAGCCATGATTTTGATTGATTAGAGATCCTATGGGGTACATGGGAATCCCCTAAATTATTAGCTTACAACATTGCTTTCAAGCTATAGTTGGTGTGATGATACCACTTCATAACCCCTTGGTAATTAACTCTAGAATTGGGGGTTTGGTTATGTGCTAAAGGTTTTAATATGGCAATAATATTAGGTTGTGATAGTTAGCCGTGAAGGTGTGAGTCAAATGGACGGACACTAGAATCTTACATTTGCCAACATAAGGGTTGGTTATGGTGACTATATACTTATAGAGTACATGGGAATACCTTAGGTTTATAATCATATATATGTATCATGGAGGGTGAAGGGTACATAGGAATCCCATACCCCTATGGTATCTTCGGTTTATGCGGCTGCACATACCGGGGCCCGTTCTGGGGTTAACACTAGACCCATATATCCTGTGGGTAGTTTTAGGATGGTCAAGCTACACAGTGTAGGTTAAATATTTAAATACATGCTAAAGCTAATTCCCTTTCTCGGCATAGTATGCATGTATACACGTATATTATTGCATATGGTTATTTACTTTGGTTTTAAATAATGGAATTTTTTCATCCTTATTCCTGATTACATTCTCGTATTTACCCACTAACCCATCATCAGGTGTTGTATCCCCAAATAATGCAGAAACCTGCCACACTACTCCTCTTTCTCAGTGATGATAGATTCTTGAACAACATGTGTTAGACTGAAGTAGTGAGCTTCCATACTATAGCAGAATCTATTTCATGTTATGGATATCACCTTGTCTCCTCTCTTACAATATAGGTCATTCTAATCCCAGATGAAAATATTCCATTTCATACTTTAGGTTATTTCCTTGACTTTGGTTTTGGCTATGGATGGGGGCATATCTCGATTGTGTGTTCTTTGTTTTTAGTTAGAGGCTTTGTGTGACTATTGTTGGCATGGGCGGTGTCGGTATTAGTGTTATCCTTGTCATTGGTATCGGTATTTTGGCTAACACCGGTTGGATAACTGATTATATTATTGGTTGGTTGTGGTTATGTATTCTTTTATTGCCTTTAAATATTAATTGTCTTATCTTGTTACAAGTTTGGAACCCATCTGACATAGGGTACTGGGAAATTATGGTTGGTAATTGGGGATGGTATCCCATCCTGATTGGACTTGAGGCACCTAACATAACTAGGGTTTTATTTAGGTCATGTCAAATTGGTATCAAAGCCCTAGGTTCATGGTCACTTGGGAGTCCATAAAGCTATGTCGGCTAGAGTCTCTTTTAAGGGTGTGTAGTGCACCACACTCGTAAGGGAAAGGCTATAACATATTTAGGAATATTTATCTTTCTTGTTTTCAATTTTTATGTTCTAGAGCCTAACTCCTGAAATTTTCTCTAGTTCCCATTTGATAGCTTTTCAGATCATGCCTTGATGATTAGAAGTGCATGAAAACTCCTCTATCCTAATTGGGGACAATATTAATATGACACGCTCTACTTATGAGATCTATACCTGGTCTAGGTGTCTAGTTTTTGATTTTTCTCCTAAAGTTCTGCTAGTTCCTCTAGTCCATCTCAGACTCCTTAGGCTAAAATGACGAACGTTGAGTTTTTTCAGTCAATTTACCTATTGGCACAGTTGGTAGACACTCAATTTGAGCATGGTGTTCCTATTACTCTATCTTCTGAGGCCACAATAGTTGATCAATTCATGAGTTTGAACCCGTTGACCTTTACTAGTGTTAAGCTAGAGGAGGATCCTAAAGGTTTTCTGGATAAGATGGAAAAGAACTTTTGAATTATGCATGCCACAAATCTGGAGCTGGAGTTTGCCGCCTATCAGCTGAAGGATGTGGTGTACCAATGGTATAAAGAATAGGATCGGCCAAAGGGTGACAATGTCGAGTCATCTTTGTGTGAAAATTTTTCTAATGCTCTTTTGTACCGTTTCTTTCCTCAAGAGTTTAGGGAAAGTAAGATGGAAGAGTTTATTAATCTGAGGCAAGGCAAGAGATTTGTCAAGAAGTATGCCTTGAAGATTCACCATTTGTCTTCGTATGCTCTAAATATGGTTTCTAGCATGAGGGAGAGAATGAGGAAGTTTTATTCTGAGTTGTCTAGAGAGTTTATATTAAAGAGTAAGGCTACCTTATTGATTAAGGATATGGATATCTATAGGTTAGTTCGGTACATGCAATATGTAAAGAAAGTGAAGAAGAAGTAGAACAAAATAGAGCAGAGGCAGGGAAAGAATTTAGGTTCTTTGAGAAGGGTAGTGGCTAATATAAAAGTCATAGGGATGGTAGAAAGTGGCCAAAGAAGAATTGGAGCAATTTTGGGTCTTAACCGATGGCTAGTTCTCCCTAGGCAAAGCATTTAGGTGATTAGTATTTCTATGGTAGCGATAACTTTAAGGCATAAGGTTCATAATAACAGACTTATGGGGCCTAGTCAGCTCTATTATATCCTCCTTCCAGGTTTTATAGTAGATTGCAATGGGGTTTCTAAGATGAGAGATAGGACAGGTACTTCAACTATAGTCAGCCAGGGCATATGCTCAGAAATTGTCCTATCATTAAGAGTGCTTTGTGGACGAACAATGTTCCAACTAATTTATCATCAGCTTTAGCACTAAAGGGTGCACCATCTAGTTACAGCACTAGGCAGAATAGTCTCTATGCTCTCACTACTTAATAGTAATCTAAGGCATCGCCTAATATTGTGACTTTACTTAATTTGGGGTCTACTCTCTCTTATGTGAATATATTTATGGCTATGTATTTTGATTTTGGTTAGGAGTGTGTTTCAGAACTTTTTTCTATTTCTACACCGGTTGGTGACTCTATGATTGCTAGAAAAGTATATAAGGGGTGTGGTATCTGTTGGTAGGAAAGAAAATTTAGTAGATCTATTTGAATTAGAAATGGTGTGTTTCGATGTTTTATTGGGAATAGATTGGTTGCACTTGTGCTATGCTTCTCTAGACTGTCAGACCCATAAATTTATCTTTAAATTCCATAATGTGCCGGTTATTGAGTGGGAGGGTGGTCCCCTAGCTTGCAAGGGGAAGTTTATATGATATCTTGGAGCATCAAAATCAATCTCTAATGGGTGTTCGTATCATCTAGTTTGGGTTAAATATTCTAACTCGGATGGTCATTCTTTGTATTCTATCCTGGTGGTGAATGAATTTCCTGAGGTACTCCCTGATGACTTTGTTGGTTTTCCTCCTTATAGAAAGATTGAGTTTGGTATTAATCTTGTTCTGGACACTCATCTAATTTCTTTAGCTCTATATAGAATGGCTCTGGATTAGTTGAAGGAGCTTAAGAAGCAACTAAAGGATCTTTTAGATAAAGGTTTTATCCATCCTAGTGTGTCCCCGTGCGGTGCACCAATTTTATTCATGCAAAAGAAGGATGGTTCCCTTTGAATGTGTTTTGATAAGCGATAATTGAAAAGGTTACAGTAAAGAATGAGTATCCTTTTCTAAGGATAGATAATTTGTTTGACCGATTGCAAGGTGCTAAGTTTTCTTTTGAGATTGATCTTTATTTCGGGTATCATTAGATAAATATTACATAGGAGGATATCCCTATGACTTACTTCTGTACCCAATATGGGCATTTTGAGTGCTTGGTGATGTCATTTGATTTGATTAATGCCCTTGTTAATATCATGGGTTTGATAAATATGGTCTTCCATCAATTTCTATATCTAGTTGTCATTGTTTTTATAGATGACATTTCGGTGTACATTAAGAGAGGGGTGGATCATGTGAATCACCTTCATAATGTATTACAGACTTTGAAGGAGCAACAGTTTACGCCAAATTTTTGAAATGTGAATTTTTGCTGAACAATCTCACTTTTTTGGGTTATATTATATCTGGTGAAGGGATCATAGTGGATCCACAAAAATTAATAATGGTGAAAAATACCCTAGAACCATGACTCCAATCAATATTTAAAACTTTTATGGTCTATCTGGTTATTATAGCAGGTTTGTGGAAAGTTTTTTAGTAATAGCTACCTCATTGACTAGATTGACTAAGAAAAAGGTATAGTTTTTGTGGTCGGATGCTTGTGAGGGTAGTTTCAAGAAACTGAAGGATAAGCTAGCTGCGAATCTAGTCTAGACTTAGCCCGAAGGTACTGAAGTGTTAGTGGTCTACTGTGATGTATCCCATGTGGGACTTAGTTGCATTTTAATTCATCATGAAAAGGTCATAAATTAAGCCTCTATACAATTAAAGGTGTGTGAGAGAAATTATCCAACACATAATTTAGAATTTTTAGTTGTGGTGTTTGCATTGATAATCTGGCATCACTATTTGTATGAAGTGCATATGGATATCTTTACTAATTATAAGAGCTTGCAGTATGTGTTTACTCAGAAAGAGGTTAACCTCAGGTAATGGAGATGGCTTGGGCTTTTCAAAGATTATGACATGAGTTTTCATTACCACTAAGGTAAAGCTAACATGGTTGTTGATACTCTTAGTAGGTTATCCATGGGGAGTCTAGATCATGTGGATAAGGAGAAGTGGGAGTTGGTGAAGGATACTCACTGGTTGGCTAACCTTGGAGTTCACCTCTTAGACTTTGAGGATAGTGGTGTGTTTGTATAAGAAGTTGCGTGCTTTTCCCTTAGTGCTAAAATTATGGAGAATCAAGTGTTAAATTCTATATTGATGAGGATCAAGAATAACATTTGTTGGCAGAAGGTGATGGCCTTTAATATTAGTGGTGATGGAACTATATGGTACTAAGGGAGATTATGTGTTCTCGACATCAATGGATTATGTGAGAAGAACTTGGCTGAGGCATTTTTGTCGCGCTATGTTGTTCATCCTGATTCAACAAAAATGTATTATGACTTCAATGACATGTATTGGTGGAACAACATAAAGTGCTGGTGTCCCAACAAATGAAAGTTGATAATATGAGGCCTAAAGGATTGTATCAAGAAATTGATTTTCCCAAATGAAAGTGGACAGAAATCAATATGGATTTTGTTACGGGTTTTCCTCATTCTCAAAATCAATTTGATTTGGTTTGGGTCATCATGGATAGGATGACAAAGTTGACTCACTTTTTGCTAGTGAGGAATAACCTCTCGGCTAAGGATTATGCAAGGTTGTACCTCCAAGATATTGTGAAGTTACTTGGGGTACCAATTTCTATCATCACTGATCATGGTCCATAGTTTTAATATCACTTTTGGTGGTCGTTTTAGAAAGGTTTTGGGACTAAGGTTAGTCTTTGTACTTCTATTCACCCGTAGTCAGATGGACAAGCAGGAAAAACTTCAGATATTGGAGAACATTCTTACAAATTTTATGATTGATTAAGAGGGGTAGTTGGGTTGATCATTTGCCTCTTATAGAGTTTTCCTACAATAATAGATACCACTTTAGCATTGGGATGTCCCCATTTGAAGTGTTTTATGGTAGGAGATGTAGGTATCCCATTAGTTGATAAGGCAGAGATGTTTGTCCCAAATTTAGTTCACCAAGGTATGGAGAAGGTGAAGGTATTTCAAGATAGACTTAAGGCAACTCAAACTCGGCAAAAGTCCTATGCGAATATATGGCAAAGGGATTTTGAGTTTGAAGTTGGGGATAGGTAAGAAGTCGAAGCTAAGTCCATGGTCTGTTGTTTAGTACATTGTTTGAGGAAGGTTGGTAATGTTACTTAAGATTTAGAGTTGCCTTCTTATTTGAGCTCTATTTACCGGGTGTTCAATGTATCCATGTTAAGAAAGTGTATGGGTTATCCATCTCAAATCATGCCTATCTAGGATATTTGTATTTTGGATTTCATATCTTATAAGCAGATCCAGATTGAGATCTTGGATTGTTAGGTTTGTCGGTTGTAGACGACGGTCGTGGACTCGGTAATGGTTTTATGGAGGATCTGCAAGGTTGAAGAGGATACTTGACAAGCTGAAAAGGACATAAAGTATGAGTATCCATTTTTGTTTTCTGCTCCAAAATTTCATATGGAAGGTATGTGTTATTCATAACGTCTTTATTTTCAAACTTTGTTAAAGAAAAGATTGACTTCTTTGGTATGGTAGTTTTCTAACTTGGTTAAAGTTAAGGGTAGACACGTTTGGGGTTTAAATTATGCTAGTCATGCTTCATTCCATTATTCAAGGATGAATGATACAAGTAGGGAGAATTAAAACACCCTGAGTTCTGGTTCATTAAGATTTCCTAAGTTTAAGCCTGCTTATCAGCATATGACTCAGGATTACTTGTCATATGATATGGGTTCGGTTTATCGGTCTTGGTTGTATTTTACTCAGTGTGGTTTTGGTTTTTTTCTATCCAAGGTATGACAAGACTCCATACGAGTCGTATATACATAATATGAGAAGTATAGAGTCAAACTATTTGTTGTCTAGTGACTAACGTAGATGTTTTCTTCTTAGGGTTCGATTTGAGGGTACTAGTCCTATGGTTGGGTATGATTTAGGCTAATGAACTGTAATTTGGACAGAATGTGATGTCCAATATTATAATCAACATACGAGGGATACCTCCACTAGTATGATGTGGGTACAAGTGAGGGGTCGAAACCATAGCCACCAACGGAAATCTTTACAATTTAAGTTGGGGTTATTCTGGATATTTCTCCTCGTAACTTATTTTGATCCCAAGACTTAAAACACTATTGGGACATTATTTACCTGGTTATTTTTTATCAAAAACACTTTAAACACTCCCAAATCTCTCGCAAGTTTTTGGTTCAAAAAAGGGTTAAGATTTACTTAATGTAATTCAATTAGGGGCTGTCAAGAGTAGATCTCTCCGTCTTTTTTGAATTCTAAGTCATGTTACTTTTCTTCATTGTTAGTTCAACTAAAAGCATGATTTAATGGATGTTTTTCATGTTAATGTTGTGGTACTGTTCGGGGTTTAAAATATACATTGGGGGTTTTGGTTGAGTATTGTCTGATAATGCTTTTCCATGTTTTACTTTTGGTTTTCATTTTATATTTATAGTTTTGAACATTTGATTGCATGGGAATGGTTATTTGGTTCTTGGTTTAGGTTTTAGAAATAATATGCCCTTAATGTCTTTGTTAAAATTCCAATGAGAACGTTTTTGTCACATAGTTTGACTTGTATTAAAACATTTCATTCCATAATATGTTTATGGAATGCTAAATAGTTTGATTGAATTAAATTCTTTGGAAAGTCCTTGGTGGACATGGTTTTGACTGATTGGAAACCTATGGGGCTCATAGGAATCCCCTAAGGAATTGGCTAATGACATTACTTGCAAGTTGTAGGTCGGTATGGCGATAATAGCTCTTAACTCCATAGTAATTAATACTAGAATTGGTGGTTTGGTTATGCGGCAAATCTTTTATTTGGTAAATAATGGTGAGTTGTAATAACTATCTGTCAAGGTATGAGTCCAATGGACGGACACTGAAAACTCTTATTTACCGATATGAGGTTGGTCATGGAGGCCATATACTTCTGGGGTACACGGGAATTCCCTAAGTTTAAAATTATAAATATATATATCTATATATATATAAATATATCTTGGAGGGCGAAGGGTACACGGGAATTCCCTACCCCTATGATACCTCTGATTTATATGGCTACGCGCACTAGGCCCGTTTAGGGGTGAAATACTCCAGTTTATGGACCTAAGAAAATTTCCTAGAATTCTAATATTTTGACCCAATACGACTTATAGGTATGAGCCATATGTTGGGGTACAGATGATATGGTCTAATAGTATACTGACCAGTGTAGGCTGGTGGGATGGATTTCGGTTACTAGAATGGATACGAATTAGTGGTACGAGTCATATTTACGGTTACAGATTGTTTGGTTCCTTTACTTAATCTTATACTTGGTTACTTAGGTTGAATCTGAGTATAGGTGTCAGCCTTGACATTGGAATAGTATGGGAGGTTGGCATCGTCGAATATAATTTCTATCTTTTCCATCAAATTTTAGTTTGGGATTAATTATATTATGTACTGGAACGTCTTTGATTATGTCCTAGTTTATGGCCCTGTTTGGTGTGGTTTGGTATGGATGGATTTTGGTTATGGAATGGTTGGACTTGATTGGGTTTGTCCCAGATGTGATCTATTCCAAGAGTGTTTGTATGAGTTGTTACACTATCTTGTCTCATGCTTAGAATTCAGCAAACTCATGGTAGGTGGCTGGATGTTGGGTTGGGTAATGGGAGTAGTCTCCAGTCCTGGTCGAACTTGGGATGCCCATTACTATAATGCCACAGGGAAGCTTGTGTCAAGAAAGTATCGGATCCTAGGTTCATGGTCAATTAGGAGTCCACAAATTCATGTCGAGTAGAGTCACTTTTAGGGGTGTGTAGCGTGCCACACTCATAAGGGATGGGTTACAAGGCATTTAGGAATGTTTTACTTTCTTGGTATTTTATTTTAAAGCTTGGAGTCTCAGTCCTGGAATCTTCCCTAATCCTTATTTGTTCGTCTTTCAGTTCATGCCTTGTAGATATAAAAAACAAGGAAATTCTTCTATCCCATTTACGTGTAATACTGAAGCGGTGCATCCTACTTCTAGGGTTCATCTTCAATCTCATGTTCCTATCCCTTATAGTTTTGGAGTTCCATCAGTTGCTACTAGTCGTTCTCAAGGTAAGGTAACTAAAGCAGAATTCCGTTAGTCTATTCATGCTATTGTAAAACTAGCTGCTACTCAGGATGAGCGAGATATGTCTGGTGCTTTTTCTTCTAATGCCACAAGGATTGGCCAATTTATAAAGATAAGTCCTCCTACTTATTTTAGAGTAGAGGTAAAGGAGGATCTACAAGGCTTCTTTGATGAGATAGAGAAGATATTTTGGGTGATAAAGGCTACCAATATGGAAAGGGTAAACTTTGCAGCTTATCAACTCAAAGACATTGCCTATTAGTGGTATGAAGAGAGGGATAAGGATAGAGGAGATATGGAGGAGTCATCATTATGGGATGCCTTCTTTTTTACTTTTCTGGATCTTTTATTTCCCCAAGAGTTGAGAAAAGTAAAAATAGAGGAATCAGTGAATCTCAAGTAGCGGAGAATGTCTGTGAAGGAATAAACCTTGAAGTTTCACCAATTCTCAAGGTATGCTCCTGATTTAGTAGCTAACATGCGGGCTAGAATAAGGAAGTTTGCTTCTGGGTTAAATCAACATCTAATTTTAGAGAGCAAGACTAATTTTCTAACTAAGGATATGGGTATCTCTAGGTTGACTATTCATATACAATAGGTAGAGGATGAAAAGAGAAAGTAGATAGAGTTTGGGGATAGGTAGGGTAAGAGGAGCAAGTTTTTTTATCAGGGGGTGCTTTATCTCAGGGCGGTCTAGATAGTGGAAAATGGAAGAAAAAGAAGTAGGAGAGTTTTAGTTCCTAGTCTACTAGTAGTACTTCTTATCAGTCAAACGACAGAAATCATTATATTGGTGATGAGTTTTTGGGCGGCGGGTGCCCAATCTTAGGTAAGCAAAATTCAGTCAGTTTCTTCATGCCTTTCTTGTTGGTTCTGTGGTCATCCACATCGATTTTATTGCGATGAAGTAAAAGAAAAATGCTTTAAGTTTTTCTAGGTAGGCCTTTGGCTCAGGGGTTGGTCAGTTAATA
Source organism: Capsicum baccatum var. pendulum (assembly GCA_030864225.1). Lineage (NCBI taxonomy): Eukaryota > Viridiplantae > Streptophyta > Magnoliopsida > Solanales > Solanaceae > Capsicum > Capsicum baccatum. The sequence continues at coordinate 172,726,948 of CM061560.1, forward strand.
AGGTTGCAATGAGGGCGAAGAAGATTCTTGTGGCTTCATCTTCTACTGCTACACCTGGTTGTGTGGCATCTTCTTCTGTTACTGCTCCTGGTTCTAGTATTTGTCAAAATAGGTTGTATGCTTTGGTGTCTCGATAGGAATCCAAAGTATCACCTGATGTTGTTACTAGTATGTTACAACTTTTCTCTCATGACATACATTATTTGCCTGATATGGGGCTTACTCTCTCTTATGTGACTACTTATAAGATTGTATCTTTTGGTTTTGATCCAGAAGTTATTTCGGATCCTTTTCTGATTCTATCCCAGTAGGTTACTTGGTTATTGCTAAGAAAGTTTGTAGGGGGTATATTGTATTTGTTGGTGGTAAGAAGACATTGGTGGATCTGTTTGAGCTGGATATGGTGGATTTTGATGTTATTCTAGGTATAGAATAGTTACACTTTTGTTACATGTTTTTGGATTATTGGACGGACACTTAGGGTTATTTTTAGGTTCCGTAATGAGTATATCATAGAATGGGAGGCTGTTTCTTTAGCTCCAAGGGGGAGGCTTATCTTTTATCTTAGAGCTTGGAGATTGACCTCTAAAGATTGTCTTTATCACTTGGTCTGGGTTAAAGATTGTAACTTGGAAGGTCCTTCTTTTTAGTCAGTTTATGTGGTTAATGAGTCTCTAGAGGTCTTTCAAGATCATCTTACAAGTGTTCCTCCAGATATGGAAATAGTGTTTGGTCTTGATCTACATCCAAACACTTGTCCAATTTCTATTCCTTCTTATTGAATGGCTCTAGCTGAGTTGAGGGAACTCAAGAAGCAACTTGAAGATCTTCTGGATAAAGGGTTTATTCATCCTAGTTTATCTCCTTAGGGTGAACCGGTGTTCTTTGTGCTAAAAAGGAATGGTTCCCTTCGAATGTGCATTGACAATAGGTAGTTGAACAAGGTGATAGTCAATAATAAGTATTCTCTTTCAAGGATATATAATATATTTGACTTATTGCAAGGTGCCAAGTTCTTTTCAAAGATAGATCTTTGGTCTGGGTACCATCAACTAAAAATTAGGGAGGTGGATATCCCTAAGACAACTTTTCATAGTCAGTGTGGGCACTTTGTGTTTTTGGTGATGTCTTTTGGATCTCGTTTTTATTGTGTTCATTAATAACACACTGCTTTATTCAAAAAGTTTGGTAAATCATGCTAATCACCTCCGTGCGGTGTTGCAAACCTTAAAGGAACAATAGTTGTATGCTAAGTTTTCTAAATGTGAGTTTTGGTTAAATATTGTAACTTTCTTAGGTCATATTATTTTTAGTGAAGGGATCATGGTGGATCCACAGAAGGTTGTTATGGTGAAGAGATGGCCTACACCTTCTACTCCATCTGACATTCAGAGTTTCTTGGGATTATCCGGGTGTTACAGGCAGTTTGGGATGGGTTTTCGTAGATAGTTTCTCCTTTGACTAAGTTAACATAAAAAAAGGTTAAGTTTTCTTATTCAGATGCTTGTGAATGGAGTTTTTAGAAGTTAAAGGATAAGTTAACTCTGCTCCAATTTTTACCTTGTTGAAAGCCAATGACGGGTTTGTGGTTTATTGTGATGCATCTTTGGTAGGGCTTAATTGTGTATTGATGCAGCGTAAGAAAGTAATTGCCTATGCTTCCAGGAAATTAAAGGTACACGAGAGGAATTATCATATACATGATTTGGAGCTGTTGACATTTCTGTTTTTCTTTGAAAATATTGCGGAATTATTTGTATGGTGTTCATATGGATATCTTTTCTTATAATAAGAGTCTACAATATGTTTTCACTCAGAAAAAGCTTAATCTCTGGTAGAGGAAATGTCTTGAGCTTCTCAAAGATTATGATATGAGTCATATCACCCAGGTAAGGCTAATGTGGTTGTTGATTCTCATAGCAGGTTATCCATGGGGAGTTTGGCTTATGTAGAGGAAGGAAAGAAGGAATTGATGAAAGATAATCTCCTCTTTTTAATCTTAAAGTTTTCCTCTTGGACTCTAAAGACGGTGGTGTTATAGTGAAAGAAGTGGTTCAATCGTCTCTTGGTGCGGAGATTAAGGTAAAGCAAGTGTTGGATCCTATATTGATATAGATCAAGAGTAATGTTGGTTTGAAAAAGGTAGTGGTGTTTGAGATCAGTGGTGATGGTACTTTATGGTACCAAAGAAAGTTGTGTGTTCCTGATGTCAACGGGTTGAGACAAAGGGTTTTGGCTGAGGCGCATGAGTCTGTCTATGTTGTTCACCCCATCTCAACTAACATGTATCATGATCTCAAGGATATCTATAGGTGGAATGGAATAAAGAGGGATGTGGCTGATTTTGTGGCCAAATTGATGGTGTGTCAACTGGTTAAGGTTAAGTACATAAGGCCAGGAGGGTTATATCAAGAAATTGATTTACCTGAATAGAAGTGGGAAGTGATCAATAAGAACTTCATTATCGCTGTTCCTCGGTATCAGAGTCAATATGATTTGATTTGGCTCATCTTGAATAGGATGACTAAGTTTGCGCACTTTTTGCCAATTCACACTACCTTCTCGTTAGAGCATTATGCGAAGTTGTATCTTCAGGAGAAGCTGCATGGGGTACCAATTTTTATTATTTCTTATTGTGGCATGCAGTTTACATCTCACTGATGGCAATTTTTTCAGAGAGGGTTTGGGACCAAGGATAAGTTTGATTACTATTTTTCATTCATAGATAGATGGACAAGTGGAGAGAACTATTCAGACATTGGAGGATATGCTTCTGGCGTGTATGATTAATTATGGTGGTAATTTGGTTGAGCATCTTCCATTAGTGGGGTTTACTTGCAACAATAGTTATTATTCTAGTATTAGTTTGGTCCCTTTTGAGGCATTGTATAGTAGGAGGTATAGATCTTCTATTTGTTGGTTTGATCTTGATGAGGAAGACATGTTTGGTCCGGATTTGGTTTTATAGGCTATGGAGAAGGTGAAGGTGATTCAAGATAGTCTTAAGGCTTTCAAAAGCCGCCTGAAGTCCTAAGCACATTTAGGTGTAGAGACTTGGAGTTTGAAGTTGGGGATAAGGTTTTCCTAAAGGTATCTCCTATGAAGGGAGTAGTGTGGTTTATCAAGAAGGGGAAGCTCATTCCTCGGTATACAGGACATTATGAGATTTTGCAAAAAGTTAGTAGTGTTGCTTTTAAGTTGAAGTTACCTTCAAGCTTAATCTTGGTCCATCTGGTCTTTCATGATTCCATGTTGAGAAAGTGTCTTGGTGATCCTTCTTCGATTGTGCCTTTGGAGGTGTTGGGTATGTCAAACTCTCTATCTTAAGAAGAGGTCCGAATTGAGATCTTGGGTAGGAAGGTTCATCGGTTGTGGACAAAGGATATAGATTCAATTAAGGTTTTTTTGAGGAACCATTAGGTGGAAGAAGCTACATGGAAAATGGATGAGGACATAATGTACAAATATCAACATCTATTTTCTTCTCTTAGGATTCGTGCAGAAGGTATGCGTCTTTAACACGTCTTTGTTTTTATATTCTTTTAAAGTAAAGATTTATATCTTTACCTTTTTGTTTTTGAACTTTGTTAAAGATTTTGGAATATATTTGATAACATAGTGCAAATGACTCTAGCGTGTGGTTACCGCTACCTTGTCCGTCATTCGGGGATGAATGTCCTAGTGGAGGAGATTGAAACACCCTAGTTTTGGACCTTAGAAAATATCCTAGAATTCCGATCTCTGGACCTAATATGACTCTTAAGTATGATCCACATATTGGGGTACGAATGGTATTGTCCGATCGTATGCTGACTAGAGTCGGTTGGTTGGATGGATTTTGGTTAAAAAAATGGATACAACTTAGGGTTATGAGTCGTATTTGTGGTTACATATTGTTTGGTTCCTTAACATAATCTTAGACTTGGTTACTTAGGTTGTATGTAAGAACGAGTGGCTCACCATAAGCCGTAAGAAGGGACTTGTATGGTAGGGGGCGTTCAATCCTCCTAATATTTTATTCTGCCGGGAATACAGATCATGGATACGGATTGTATGTTGTGGTTTTGACTAGGATTGATGATTCATATACTTGACATCATTTGGTCATAGGGTGGAGGTCAGGTTACGAATGGTGTATACCAATTGTATCGGGTGATACGGCTCGTGAGGGTCAGTGGTATCCCTGTTATGGGATTTTTGTGCAACTTAAGTGGGGGTATTTTAGATATTTCACTACTTATCCTACTAGGGTCCCACAACTTCTAACCTACTCCGGAAATTATTTACCCTATTATTCGATTCATTAACACTTAAAAACTCTTTCTAAATAGTCCATAATTCTCTCAAGAGCTTTTGGGCAAGGAGGATAGGGTTTCAACTAAGGAATAAATTTGGGGCTTGTCTTGGTGATTTCTTTCCTTCATCATCTTGGTTTAATGCATTTACTCTTCCCTCATTGTTAATTTTACTTAAGGGCATTGTTTAAATAAGTGTTTTCATGGTTTTACTATTACATGATTTTGGCTTTCAAATATGATTTGGGAGTTTTGATGTTAAATGGTTGGTTATGGTTTCCCATGTCTTCAATTATGCTTTTATATGCATTAATGGTGGTATTGGATAATTGGATTTAATGTTAATGGTTTAGTGGTAATTGTAATTGGTTTTGGTCATATTATGCCCCCAATGAGTTTAACAAAATGCTTATAAAGATATGTTCGCTACATTGACTTCTTTTAATGGAACTCTTGCATGTTTTAAAGTTTGTAAAGGAATTATGCATGGTTTAAATGATTTGGAATGGCTAAATGCTAATTGGTTAAGCTTGTGGGGAACATGGAAATCTCCCAAGTGGTTTATTATATTAAATAGAAGCGCACTTGAAAGTCCCCTTAAACCTATAATTGGTTGGGTATGGATGATACTTTCAAGTAAGGTTTGGTATGACGATACCAATATCAATGGCATTGGTTAATAAAGGGATAATGGTTTGCTAATTTGGAAATTATTTTTAATTGGGCAATAATGGTAGGAGGTGTAGCTAAGTCGTTGAAAGTGGAGGTCCCTGGGGGAGCAAAACTGGAAAATCATATTTACTGATATGAGGTTGATCTTTGTGACCATGTGCATGAGTTTATACTTCATTTTGGGGATGTTCTAGTCATCGAATAGGATACTTCCCTGGTCGTACGGCTACACGCAGTTGGGCCCTTTCAGCAGGGGGAGTTGAACCCATATATCCCATGGGTGGTTTAGTACGACAAAGCTACACAGCCCAGGTAAAGTTTTTATAAGGCATGCTAAACGCAATCCCTTTTTCCCGGCATGGTGATATATATATATATATATGGTCGATAACAGAAGTAGCACCCTTTGATGCAAGAGACGAATAAGTATCGACCGAAACTTGATTGGCCCCAGTGGTTACCTTAGCCACAGGACAGTCCACTATATAAGACTAAGCTGACCAAAATTAAAGCATCGATATCTCCCCTCATCACAATAACACTGGCGAAGCTGGCTGTAAAATCTACAAAGAGGATAGGGTGTGGTTGGCTGAGCTCCACTACTGTGAGACTAGAAAACCTGTGCCATAGGACTACTATTTTGCTAGAAACATTGATCACTAAATAGCTTCAGATAAGGAGCACTAAACAAAAATATGAACCAAAATTTCCCCAAGTCTTCTTCTTACTCCATTGTCTACCATTTTGCACACTAGCTTGCTAACTTTCTCCCTATTTTGAATAACTGAACTTTTTATTCTGGCTCTTCCTTATCTCTACCTACCTTTTCTTTTCATCCTCTACTTTCTGCATATAAACCATAAGGTTAGAGATTTCTATGCCATTATTCAACATAGCAACCTTACACTCCAATACTAAGTCATGGGATAACCTTTAAGAAAATTTCTCATCCTAGACATCATACTAGACACTAATTTTGAAGCATAATTAGACAATTGATGGAACTTCAGGACATAATCCTTCACACTCATCCTACCTCATCTCTGGTTCAAAAACTATTTAGCCTTGGTCGTCCTTAAATTGTGAGGAAATAAACAATTAAGAAAATCACCAGAAAACTCCTCCTACATTGCCTACTCAGCATCATCACTTCTTAACTACTCCCACTCCTCATAACACTAATAAGCAATATCCTTCAACTGATAAGTAGCAAAATCTACATACTCTATATTAGTAGCACACAACATTTCAAAAATCTTATCTATCTCATTAATAAACCCCTATGGATCCACCTCAACCTTAAACCCTATAAAGGTTATGGGATTCAACCTTATAAACTGACTAACTTGAGTAACCTTATAAGGGACCATAGTAGAACCAATAGGACTAGACTTGTGAGACTGAGAAGCCACTACTTGGGTAAGAAGGTGACTAGACCAATAGAACACTTCATAAGAAATATCCCCTTGATGTGACTGAGCATGAGTCTCACCAACCGGGGAAAGATTAGTGGGGACCAGTAAAACTCTAGTGGAGCAGAACAATCAGGAATAGGGACCCCAGACCAGGTGTGCACTCGATATAAAGAATGATTTTTATTCATATCGCCCTAAGGATGGATAGAGGTTCTATAGGAGTTCTTACGAGCATCAAATCTTTGGTGATGCATGATTTGAATTGTAAGTAAGTTAGAGATTAAAGGAATTTCAAGACACCAGACTCAGAAGCCAAAAATAGAATACAAGAAAAAAAACATTCCTAAGTGCCTTGTATCCTCCCCCTTATATATATGGCAAGCTACAAACAATTAAAAGGGACTGTACTCGACACAACTTTATGGATACTCAACGATCCTGAACCTATGATTTGATACCAATCTTGTCATTACCCGACCTTAGTCCTAGTCTGATAGGTATCTTAAGCCCACTAAGATCCAAAAACCACAACCTAAGCCTATCCAACAAGAACACAAATATGATATAAGAGTGGAAGTCACCCAAAAACATATATAAAAGATAGATAGATAACTCAATAGGGACTAAAAATCAATAAAAAATAACCACTCATACTTTGTCCACAAAATCCTCTAAATTAAAATACCAAGTTAGGTTGGGACATACTCTCTACCATGGACAAAAAGGAAATGCAAGATACAAAAAAAAACTAATGGGAATTTGATAACCATAAAGAAAGTAGTGAAAAACCCAACCTTCCAGAAGATGGAGTCTTACCACTTCAAGCCGACCAACAGATGAACCCAAACCACCTAACTCTGCATAAGTAATCAAATAACCCCTATAACCCTACATCATAAAATAATGTAGCATCCGGAGACGGTTAGCAAGGTGAGAGATAGCATGTAACTCAGGGACTGGATAAAATGATGTTGTAATTAAATCCGTCTAAAACCATAAAAACATCATCTGTGCACATTCATATATATATGTATATAAGATATCAGGATAGGAAAAAAAATTTATCATAAGATTTAAAAACTATTTGCATGGACTATGTATCTATAACTGTCTTAAGGTCACCTACGGGCTATATGGGTTTGGCTTCCCATGCTAAAAAGTTCTAAGTGCATGTTAGTCTCAAGAACCAGGAAAAGACGACGAAGGGCAAAAGCCACTAAGGTTCCAACCATCCAAAAATAAATATATAATGCGTGAACTATGCACACGGTCACAAAGAACCACATGCTAGCAAATGTGGTTTCCTGTATCGATCCCCCCGAGACCTTCTCTTTCTACGATAAGCTACACAACCCCCTTTAATTATGTATTTGCCATTGTTATCTTCATACCAAATAAATTTAAGTTTGCAAGCCAATTTCATTATACCATTCCAAACCAATTAGCCATATAGACTCCAAATTTCTAATTGAGAAATAAATCCATGGATGACAAGGCTTTTCAAAACCATTTCAAAGCAAAACATGGCTACTAAGGCCATCAAAAACCACTTTTATCCATTTTTGTACTAAATCAATGCAATAGTTTAGTAAAGTAAGTAAAACCATGTAATTGTCCATATTTCAAAACCAATTATGCAAGTGGGTTGAGGTTAGTACCAATTCAAAACTAAAAACCTTAATTTTTGGTGAATCTATAACCACATCCTATTCACCATGCCCAAGCATCCAATTTGTTTAAAAACCATAAGTTAAAGAATGAATAACAATTCCAACATAATGAGAAACCAACCAAGTAACAACTATTCAAAACCCTCAACCCATATTTCAAAACCGACAATTAAAACCATATTAATAATGATTAAACACATGCCTTTATGAAAAAAACAAGTTTTTAAAGAGATAAATTCCTAAAGACACCAAGAAATTTTAAGAGGAAACCCTAATTTGATCCCTAGATGCTTAGTCCCTTAAAACCCTAGCTTTCTCTTAGTTGGGAATTGTGAGAGAAAAAGTAATTTTATGTTACACTAACTGATGTATATAGGGACCCTTAGGGTTTTTAAGTCGTGAAAAGTAATGGTATGGAAAGAAAAGGCCATACTTCTCTTAATGAAAATAGGCCATAAATATAACACCCAGTCACTACGAGTCAGGAAATGACTCATATTGACTCATTATGCGTCATCTTCCTGGACTAGTAGACTGAGTAGAACCTTGGTCCTTTTCTGTAGTTTGGTCACGAGTCCCACCATACATCTCATAACCTTACCCTACAACTCATGGGTAATAAGACATGACCACCGTAGAAACTCTAGTAACCCTTAATTATTAGGCTACAAAAAGTGTCCCTATGACTCGTAATGAACGGGTACAACACGTCACCTGAGCCAATACCTGGGCAGTAAGGTTAAAGTTTATGAAATTTTATTACAAAAAGTGAAATTAGATACCTTAAGCCTAGTTCGAGTAGAAATGCCTAAAATGAAACTTTAGGAATTCGAAGTGGGCCCCTGACCCACCTTATACTAAGATACATGTTAGATTGCATAGACCATTATACGCTTGTTATACTCTTGGAAATGCTTATTGAGGAAATATTGGGAAACATTGACATTTGATGGATATGTTGGTTGATTCATATTGATTATTCTATTACTTATGATATTAATGATACTATTGATTATGTTGATATATATGATATATAAATATATAATTATCAGTTTGGCTCCGGAAGATACATATGTTATTAATATAGTTTACTAGTTCAAGTCTTGCTATTGATTATATTTACCAATTTAAGTTCAGCTATTGGTTATATATTTACCAGTTCAAGTCTGTCTATAGATTAGATATTTACTTGTTCAAGTCTGGCTATTAATTATACTTACCTGTTAGTCTACCTATTGATTATATTTACCAGTTCGAGTCTAGATATGCATATTATGTGATGATAGTATACTTATTATGATATTATGATATTATGATATTGGGGTGTGAGATTGAAAATAACAATTTGGCTAAGTTTAAAATAAGGAATTGGTTATAATGTGGTATGAAATAAATGGATTCTAGTGAAATAATGGTTAGTTGATAAGTGTTGATTAATTGATAAATGGTGGATGTGGACAAGTGATGGATATAATATGGCATGACTTGGATAAATTCCAATGGTATTATGAGTTGATAAATATGGTGATGGATATGCTATCTATTTTGTACCTTCTAGGCGTACGGAGGCTTGCGATGGGTTATTTACTTTTCCACACTAATTAGTGTGTGGGTGCTAATTTTGTATTTATGATTACTTGTGTTGATGTTTTATGTTACTTTCTGCTATTATTTTTGTTTACTTACTCATTTATACATAGAAATGTTGGAAATGATTCAGGTTTATTTATACCTTGACTTTGTTATATAATCTTGTATTTTATATTATTTATATCATGATTTAGCTTAGTTAGTCGATGATTCCGACAAAGTACCCATTGTTTTGGTACTCATACTATACTTTCATACCATTTTGGTATAGATCTAAATACTTTTTGTCATTGTTGATTTATGTTTGTGCCATATTGATATCAAGAGATAGGGTGAGCTCTTGGAGTTTGAGTCACCCATTTTCCTCAATCTTACTAATGTCTAGTCTTTAGTTTCGAGAGAGATTGTATTGACTATTCCTGATTCATGGGTTGTATTATTATACTAGATGCTTATTTAATAGTTCTACAAGGTCATGTGATGGTATTTATGTAGTGACTACCTTTTAAATATTTCTTTTGTCTTGCTTATTTATTGTGTTAATTGCCTATTAGGCCCTTTAGGTGCTTTTCCTCCAATTTAACCCATTATGTTTAACTCCAGATTATGTTTTGGATTACTTATTGGTGGGATAAAGTAGGTGACATCATGACTCATAAATTGGGTTGTGACAAATTAGTATTAGAGCCTAAGCTATACTAGTATTGTTGGTAAAATAGAAAGTTCTTAGTAGAGTTCTAAGGATCAAAATAAAGACATCAGTTTCCTATATTTGGGATGTATGGGACATTATTATGAGTTCTTCACTTCTTTCACTAATATCTAGCTAAGATTCTGAGTTGGGTTATTGAAAAATACCGTTGATTTTACTCTTTTGCAGATAGTCAGGACATGTTAAATAGCTTAACGGGATGAGGGTATGTAGACTGAGCCGAAGGATTCTACTACTATTATGGATGACCCATAAGTCATGGACGGCCTAGAGATGTGTCCCAAGCTAGGGGAAAGGATAGGGATGCTTCACCAGACCCTATTGTCGCTGATAAGCAAGAGATTATTCCGCCCCAACCAGCAGTAGGCCAGGGACTAGCCCAGACTCCACTAGGATTTATTTGTTCTTCAGTTCTTTGAGATGATTTAGTTAATATTTTGGGGATAATTGGCAACGCATTATCTAATGGTGCACAGTCTAATAATCAGAGTAGTATGGAAGCAGGGGCACAACCTACAGCTATCTCTCCAAGATCTAAGGTCCCTCTTGCGCCCATGGTTTCTCAGCCAGTAGTTTCTTAGCCGGTGGTTTTTTGAATTTCTATGGTTATTGAGAATCAGAAGATATTGGGTAGATTCTTGAGATTAGGTCAACCCAAGTTTTCTAGTGCTCGAGGCGAGGATGCATGAGTTTTTGATTTCTTATGAGAATAGGATCTATTATTTAGGCCTTGTTGAGACTTGTGGTATGGATTACATAACATTTTAGTTGGATTTGACTGGTCAATATTGGTTCAAGGGCTATATGGATTCTAGGCCAGCTAGATCTTCTCCCTTGTCATGAACTGAGTTCCCTGAGATTATAGGAGAAGTACATGCCTCGTCGACATAGAGATTGTTTAAGGGATCATTTCTCTAGATTAGAGCAGGGCTCCATGACTATTTTGAAGTATGAGACTTATTTTCATGAGTTATCTAGGTATGTTACTTTTATTTTGGATACTGAGTGTGAGAGAGTCCATTGCTTTGTTCGATGATTGAGACTTCTACTTTGTATGTCTTCTCAAAGTTTAGCTATTGTGGTTAGGTCTGTTCTTAAGGTTTTAAATCACGCTCGGGTTTTAGAGAAGATGCATTATGAGGCCCAAGGGAGAAATAATAAGAGGCCTAGATATCAAGGTAGTTTTAGAGGAAGCCGTAGTAGTTCCCAATTCAAAGGTAGTAGTTATTATGGTGGGTATTCCCGAGGGTTATCTTATTTGATGATTCAGGTACCTCTTTAGATTTTTCATGGAGGTCAATCTAGTTCTAGTGATCGCCGTGATAAAGTTGGTGGTCTGTCTTCAAGGTGTTCATCTTTTCGCTATTCTAGATTTGGTGGTTACTCTGGATTGGCCAAATCTATTAGTTCTGGTTCAGATCAAGGAGCATCTTATCATTTTAGATGTTTTGGTCATTATTCTCATGAGTGCTCTAGTAGTACGCGTGATTGTTGCATCAGCTCAGAGTGTTCCCCCAATTAGAGTAGTTTATCCCTCAGCTAAAAGTGGTTCTCAAGGTTGTATGGGTGGTTTCTAGTGTACTCGTTGATGTTCTCAGGAAGGTAGGATATGGGGTCAATCAGAATCCCAAACAGGTTGCAGGCGTAGTAGTTATATGCAGTACCTAGTAGACCTAAGGATGAGTCATTGGTTGTTGTTATTATAGGAATGATTTTAGTATGCCATTAGTCGGCCCTTTCTTTATTTGATTAGGGATCAACTTATTCTTATATTTCTTCTTATTAAGCATAATAGTTAGATTTATCTAGGGTTTTATTATCTGGTTGTTGTATGAATCTAATCCAGTTGGTTAATTTTTAGTAGTGGATTAGGTTTTTAGATCTTGTGTTATGAATGTTGGAGATGTTGATACTCATACCGATCTTATTGATCATGATATGGTAGATTTTAAAGTGATTCTGGGAAAGGACTGGGCGTCCCACTATCATATGATTATGGATTAATCTTCCAAGACCATTACCTAAGCGATGCCTAATGTACCCCCAATAGTATGGCAGGGAGCAGTTAGCCACGAGCCATTTGGGATTCTTTATTAGGTTTATTCTAGGAGCTTTATTTCGAGGGCTTGCGAGCCTTACCTCATTATTTATGTGATACTAGTGTGGAGAGTCCGCTTCTTGACTCTGTTCCTAATATTTGTGAGTTTTTTGATGTGTTCCCTACCAACCTGTATGTTATTTCCCCTATTCGTGATTTTGAGTTTTCAATTAATATTTATCCTAGCACTAGACGTATTTCTATTCTACCTTGCAACTGATCGAACAGGTCATCAATTCTTGGAAGAGGATACTTATTTTTTACTATGACCTTGTTCTATTGATGGTAATCAATGCACATACACAAAGATCTGTCCTTCTTCTGCACAAACAACATAGGTGCGCCCAAGAAGAAATACTGGGCCTAATGAAACCTTTATCTAAGAGATCTTTGAGTTGCTTTTTCAACTCCTTAAGCTCTGCGGGTGCCATATGTTATGGTGGAATAAAAATAGGTCAAGTGTCGAGAAGAAGGTCAATTTTGAACTTTATCTCTCTATCGGGAGGTACCCTTGGGAGATCTTCAAAAAAGACATCTGGAAACTCATTAACAATATCGTCTGACTGAATATTTGGAGCGACGAACTGAGTGTCTTTGACTCTAACTAGCTGGTAAATGCAACTTTTGGATATTAGTTTTCCAGCTTTAATATAGGAGATAAAATGACTCTTGGGAGATACCAAACTCCTGGACAAGTCAATCACTGGTTCATCAAGAAAATGGAACTTGACCACACGGGTACGACAATCAATAGACACGTAGAAAGAATGAAGCCAATCCATACCCAAAATAAGGTCAAAATCTACAATTTCTAACTCTATCAAATCAGCAGGTACGACTTTATGAAGCACAGCAACAAGGCAACCTCTATACACTTGTTTAGCAACAACTGACTCTCCGAATAGAGTATAAACTAATAAAGGCTCGGGAATCTTTTTGGGACTCATTTTGAAATTCACATCAACAAGTGGGGTCAGATAAGAGAGATTTGACCTGGGGTCCAACAATAGAAACATCAAGACAAAAGACACGAAGCATACCAGTAATAATGTCACAAGAGTCCTCATGCTCCCAATGGGATGGTAAGGCATAGAACCTATTTTAACACTGACCGCTAGCGGTGCTAGAAGAAGTGCCGTGAGCTGGGGCGGGATGGAGTATCGGAGCTGGTGCACTAGCAGCCTGTGCCTGAGGTCGGCCATCTCTGTTCCCCTTTCTAGCATGGGGTCAATCTCTAAGTCTGTGGCCCTGCTTGCCACAACTAAAATAGCCCCTCAAATCTCTAAAACACTCCTCAAGGTAATTCCTACCACATTTATCACAATAAGGATAATGGGGCCTATTATCAACACTGTTCTGTGACCTAGAAATGAAAGGCCTACTCCCTTGCTCCTACCTACCTCTAGGCACAGGAGAACTAGATGATGAAGGAACTGGAACTGACGGACGTCTCTTAATCTGAAGGTGGCTCCCTCTATGGAACCTAGGCCGACTATACTCATGCTACTCAGATATAGCCCTTTTGCTACCCCTCATTCTTTCTCTCACTAACCTATCTAGATCCATATCCTTATGCAACATCACAGCCCTACACTCCTACAGTACCATCCCAGAAACACCGATCACAAACTTACTCATACTATCCTGAGTGTCAGAAATCCAATCAGGAACGTACTTGGCCAACTGATTAAAATTCAAGCAGTACTCCTTAACAGTCATGGATCCCTACCTCAATTTCATGAACTCCTCAATCTTTACCTCCATCATCTCAAGCGAAAAGAACTGGTCCAAGAAGGCATCTTGGAACACTTGTCAAGTCATAGGAGCGGCATTCTCACCTCTACCTTTCCTCCATGATACAACCCAATTATAAGCAGTGTCCTTCAGTTTATAGGATGCCAACACAACACTTTGTTTTTTCGAAACCTACATCACATCAGTGATCTTCCCCACCTCCTCCAAGTACAACTAGGGGTCCTTATCCACGTTGGACCTATAGAACTCAGGAAAATTTATCCGCAAAAAGTCATGAATCATAGCCGCAGCTACATCACCACCTTTCAAATTAGAAAATAAGGCTTGTTTATTGGCCTAAACATTTGTGGTGACCGCTTGGTCTAATGCCAAAAGGCCACCCTAAACTCATCATGGGACACTGTCTCATTCAAAGAATCAATAAGTGGGGGTTAATCATCATTATTTCTATGGACATTCACTCTTCAAGGAGGCATTTTCTAAAAATAGAAGAGCATGGATCATTAGATAAAAGGGACACCTATAGGCACGATAGAATTTGTAAGAAGAAACAACTTTTTTCCTAGAAGGTCTCATAGCCTCTTTCTCATAGATTGGCGCGCTACACACCAATCATCAAGACTTTACTCAATATGGCTTTTCAGACTCCCTAGGAATCCTTAGAAATCTGGTTTTATACCAAGTTTGTAACAACCCAAAATCATCTCCTGGGATGTCACACAGTGCTTAAGGCTACATGTAGCCCCAAGCTAACCCTTAGAGTCGGTTTCTACCAATAACACTCAATTTAAGATGAAATAGACTCAACACTCGCATAGTCATATCACATGAAAGGAAATATAGGAAAGATACTCGATCCATATGACCACGAATACAGAGAAACCTCAACAAAACCAAAATACTGAACCCTCTACATATCACAAGTCGGATTCTAGTCTGACAAGCCTCTACAGATCAAAAACTAGAGAGTCATTAGGACAGGTCCCCAACTGACTCAAAATAAGCTGAAGATAAAACACAGTCTCTCAAGTACAGTAAATATCTGAAGATCAGTCCTTGAACCATGAGGACTTACCACTCCAAAAAAGGTAGGCAAGGTACTCAAATAATCATGGATAAGGCTAGTACTGAGCACCTGAACCTATATTATAAGACAATGTAGCACATAGACATATATGTGAATCAGTACTTTGGTATGTACTGAGTATGCAGGGGTGAATGCATATGTATAAAAATAGTACCGATTTTCTTCAATCAAATCATACATGCAAAATGAGATGACTTACATGGCTTGAACAAGTATAAAATATAAAGCTCATAAATAATGTAGAATGAGGCATGCAACACAAATCTCGTGAGGCATCGCTCTTTAACCTTAAAATTAGAAATCTTCTCTTAGTCTCAATACCTAATGGCTAAGGAACTTTGAACAATACATTCAATTCATGCATTTGTCTCATGGAGAGTAAAACCTCTTCAATGCTAAACATTTCATAATTATTTAGAACTTACATACTTGGAATTCGGAAACATATTTGAAGGCATTTTATTCACCTTAGGAAAATATCTCATTTCAAGCTTTACGAAAATCATTCTATCTCAAATAGAAAAGTATTATAGCTTAAGGATGTAACTTATCTCAAAGATTTATGAAAAGTACTATATCAAGGGTAGATACTTTTATTTAGGAAAATAACCCACCACAAGGAAGCGATTTAATTAGGGAACAACTTTGTAATCCCACCATTTAGGAAAATAACTCATAGAAAGGGAAAATAAGTATCAAATTTCGAAGTTTAAAATGGAAAGGGAGGTTCTTGTAACCGATATAAGTCGTGCGAGCTACATGGAGTCCAATTATTTTTCCCTCCTAAGGAGGAGACCCCACGTTGGAAAGGAGTGTCATACTCTTACCGGGTAGTATAACCTATGGAGAAATTCCTGAAAGATCTTTGGGAAGGACATTTGAATATTCATTCATTACTGGGACTGGATCAAAGCTAGGTTTTCAGAACTAGTGTACTTAACTCAAATAAGATGATAGACACATCCCTTAGATATCATTTTCTGTGCCCGAAGGTAGGAAATAAGCTGACCTCTGAAAATGGATACACTACCCTTCCACTCTAGGACGGGTTCATTTGGAAACTAGAATTGTACTTTTCTGTATTTGCAGTCGACTGTGGCATAGTAGGAATGAAGATAATCCATGCTAAGAATGACATCAAAATCTGTCATCTCTAATTTGACTAAGTCTACTGAAGTGACTTTCTAAATATCATAACTGGGCAGTTCTTAAATACCCACCGGGCTATGATGGTTTTACCCACTGGGGTAGAGACTGAAAAGGGCTCTACTAGAAATTTAGGTCTGACCCTGAAATCAACTTCTATATAGGGAGTAACAAAAGACAAAGAAGATCCTAGATCTATTAAAGCATAAACATGAACATAAAAGATCTGTAATGTACCAGTAACCACATCAAGAGAATTTTCCTAATCTTGCCAGGACTGGAGAGCATAAAGTCGATTTGGGCGTTGCCCACTTGTAGCACTGAAAGTGGAACACTGCTGATTTGGGTGACCGAATTAAGCAGAGAAGTGGAGATAACTCTAATAACTTGACTAGGGACAGTATCTAACTCTATGGCCTAGCTTTCAATATCCAAAATAGACATCGCTACCAGCTCTATAAGCACCCTTGTGGTTCTTACCATAAATCTGACAAAGGGGATTAGTTTAGGCATTGCTAACACTTCCCTAAGACTTCAAGCCTGGCGCCCTATCTTTATTACCATCCCTGAACATAGGAGCTGGAGCACTAGCTGTTTAAGGAAATGGAACTAAATGCTTAGGATGAAACTGAGAATAGTTTTCTCCTTCTGATTTAGGTTGAGAAAAGTTGAAACTACCTATCTTTGCTCTCTTATTCTGCTTCTCCCTCATCTTAATCTTTTGATCTTCTATCTGTTGTGCATGAGTCATAAGCCTTGTGAAAGTCATGCACTATTCTACATCGTAAACCTACACTCATTGACCATACTATTGTTCACCCCAGAAATAAGCTTACCCATTTTGTCCCTACTAGCTGGAACCACATAAGGGGCATATCTGGCTAATTAAGTAAACCTAAGAGAATACTCTTTCACCTTCATGTTTCCCTGCCTGAGTTTGATAAATTCTAACACCTTAGCCTCTCTCAACTCTAGGGGAAAGAGCCTCTCTAAGAATGCGGTGACAAACTTCTCCCACTCAATAATCCCTACATCTTTTGGCCTTCCTGACTTCCACTACTTTTACCAAGTGTGACAAACATCCTGCAAATAATATGCAGCTAGCTTAGAACTCTAAACAGTTGACACCTCCATCACGTCAGTAACCTTTTGAACCTGATCAATGAATTCCTGAGGGTCCTTATCTGACTTAAACCTAAGAAAGAATGGAGGATTCATTCGGGTGAAGTCCCAAATCCTAGATGCAGCTAAATTGGCCACCAGGTTGGCCAAAATGATAGTTGGTAATTCATTCTAAGCGATAACTAACTGAGCAAGAGTAGTGAATGCAACTCTAAACTCTTGATGAGAAATATATTCTCCCAAAGACTCTTTGGGTTGAGGGGCTGACTGATTTCTGTTTCTTTTTTAAGAGGCACGTTCTGTAAAAGAAAGGGAGAAATGGGTTAGATTTAGAGATTGACTTGAGATTATACTCACAGGCATGACATGAATACTGAAAGAAGGAAAACTATTCCTAAAATATCTCATAGCCTCCGGTACATAAATATAGCATGCAACACACCCATGTACAAGACTCTAATAGATGAAGCTTTCAGACTTCCTAGGATACTATTGAACCTTAGGCTGTGATACCAAGTTTGTAATGCCCCGAATCTGGTACCCGGAATGCTACACGATGTTCATGACCTAGAAAGATCAGGAACAAACCCATGACTGATATTTGTACCTATATACTGCATAATATACTATATGATTATGGAAATATGAACTGAAAGGCCATAAGGTTCAAGACTGTAACATAATTAATTAATATATAACATCTGAAGAGGGTATGAAATACTTAAAACAAAACTAAAATAACATGATAGTCTGAACATGATAGGTTGGGAAGCCTCTAACTGACTGAACTGACTGAATGAGGAGTTGACAGGACATGTCCCCAACTAAATCCAACTAATTAATTAATTAATGAGATAATAAATAAATTATAATGTCCTCGAGAACTCTAACTGCTGAGACTGGAATGCTACTGATGCTCTGGAGCTCGTGTCTTTGAACCTATGGTATAAGATACCATATCATAAATGTGCCAGTACTTTGAATGTACTGGTATGCATATGAGGTAGGCTAAATACATGGGGTTCATATGCATAAACAATACAGACTAACTGACTAATATAAACAAGAGAATACATGCATAAATACATAGTAACTACATCTGAGATCATGATAACATGAAGTTATTGGTAACTAACATGACTGATAACTGAGTTCGGATGAAAGATATAACTGATAACATGAGTGACTATATCTGACAATCCAGAATCTGATGGAACTAGCTGAGTTTAGTACTGTTCTGAGTTGACTATATCTAACAGTCCTAAATTCTATAACTAAAATTATGGGAAGTAGTTTTCTAACCGACATGCCCCAAATAATGCAGTATAGATGAGTTGGGGTCCAATATGTAACCCCAATTGGAAGGGTGTCAATACCGCACCACCAATAAGGACAAGTTGTGGATGGCCCTCATCTGATAGTGTCCCCAAAAAGAGAATAGTGGGACCCTCATCTGATAGTATTTATCCACCTCATCAACCCTTATCTGCTAGTGTTGATGTCATAATCTATGTTGGCTACATAGTTTTGGAACACAAGGATGACTTCTAAGAATCACACCCTCATCTCATAGTGTGTGTTTCCATCCCCGAGTTCACTCGATGGTAATTCCTACTCCCATCTGAATATAAACTGAACATGGATTATTGAACTGAACTGAATTAATTGAATTAACTAAATTATCTAAATTTCATTAACTGACAGAATATTACTGAGATATGATAACTGACTGAGATTACTGAGAACTGAGTTTTTCCTGAGTCATGAGACTGATTGAATTCTACTGAACTTGTCTTGACTGAGAGTATCTTGAAGCATGACACTAATTCTAGGAACACATCTCTATATGTCGAGTACAAGAACCCTCAGGACTAACAAGGCATGACATTCTTGAATATATGACTAACATCAACAATCCATAATACAATAATTAAAGACATTTCATGGGTATTTGATTATCATAGCTTGGTAATATAGCATGTATACATAGCATAATTTCATAAGGCTAACTCATAAGCAATCCAACAACAATTCAATACATAAGAATTACATGGAAGTTATTTTGGATCACAATTTAGCAATAGGGTAAATTTCTATCCTCCTAGGCATTTTATCAAACACCTTACATGCACAACTTAAGGCATAGGTGAAATCATCAAATTTCACAAATCATAAACCACCAAATTCATGGATTTCAATTTATATGCTAATGTAGTTTTCATAATTTCACATAAAGATCCCAGCATAGCAATCAAACAATAACCATCATATAACTTGAGCAACCCACGACATAACAATCATGATTCATAATTTTAAATAGTGTTCTTGAGCTTTATGGATAAAAGGAATCCATAAATCAACACAACGCATACCTTAGTTCTTGGTTTAGCAAAGATTGACGAAATACTTTCTTGAAATTGAATCCTTAATTAAAACCCTAGCTTGTTCTTGAGAGAAACTTTAGAGAAACTAATATATTTTGGGTGAAGAGTAGCTAAATCATGTGTTGTTGGGTTTAAATAGAGGTGGAAAATTGGTTTAAATAGGGGTGGGAAATTGACCCTTTTAACGCTAGACACGTCCTTTAATTTCAGTAGAATTCTCCCAAATTGGACACCTAGCGCAACGCGGCACTATCTCATCGTGTCACTGGAATTTGACAACTGGGAAGTTGAAGGATGGCGCAATGCAGAGCCATCACGTTTGCACTTCATTTGCAACCTGGAAGTTTGGCATGACACGGAGTAATCATGTTGAGACACTGGAAAAAGGACAATTGCCATTTTAGCTTGTGGCGCGGCACTCCACTAACTAATTTGGTACTATTTTACGACAGGAACTTAAAATAGCCTTAACTTCTTACCTGATTATCAGATTTGGGAGAATCTTATATTGATGGAAAGCTTATTGAATTTCCTACGTGACAAAAATTAAAAATCTTTAAAATTCATCATGGAATAAAAATTATTCAATTTAGAAGCTAATACTTGACATTCTTGAGATAAAATTAGTTAGGAAACTTCGAGGTATTACAACTATGGACTTTGGTATGAAATAGACATGATATATTTATATATTTATATATATTGGGTTATTGTTTTTTATTTGGTTGGTTGGTTATTTGATAGTTTGACTTGGTTGGGTTGGTCTATATACACTTATCCCAAAGTCATTATATCTTCTAATTTTCTATCTTGTTATATATTTGGAATTTATTTGACTTAGGGTATGTGTTAGTTGGTTAGATTTGGTATCAGTAGTAGTCTTCGATCTTGGTTGGACTTGAGATACCTATTACGACAAGGCCCTAGTTTGGGTCGTGTTAAATTGATATCAGAGCCTAATTTTTGGTGTCATGGGGTATCCATAAAGTCGTGTCGAGTAGATTCTTACTTATGGGTATGTCATAAACCACACTAATAATCAGGAGGCTATGAGGCATTTAGTAATATTTCACTTTTTTCTTGTTATACTTTTGGGCTATAAAGTTTATGATCCTGAACTCTTCCCTAAATCTTCTTTGGTTCGCCTTTCCAAATTATGTCCTCTCAATGATCTATTGTTCATGGAAACTCACCTTTACCACTTGAGGATGAAAAGGATGGATATCTTCCAACTCATGAGGCACACACCTAGTCAAGGGTCGTAGTTTCTAATTTTCCCGTGAAGTTCTAGCGATCTCCATTGACCATATTTCAAAAGGTGTCACTTATGTTCACTTGCCTCAAGTAGATCTTACTGATGTCCAGTTTTGATGTTCTATTCATTTTCTAGCCTAGATAGTGACATGCATGCCACGCCAGTTCAGTTCTAGTAGTGAGAGAAAAAATTATGCAAGGTTGGAAAGAGTAAAGAGCAAAAAGTCTCAATGTTTAGATGGGGAGGGGTCAAAAAAATTATGGTTGAGGTAGTGGACAGTGATTTGATCAAGGGAATCTAAGGATTTCCCATGTGGTTGTTAGTGTCCCTTATCCTCAGTCTTCTGGTGAATATCATTTTCAGACTAGTAAAGTTCAGTCAGCCCCACGATACACTCTCGGTCGACTTTGCGGTAGGTTGCACCACAGTTATTGCTAAAAAGGGGAACCAATGTTTTTGTTGTGGTTAGTTTGGTCATATGCAGTGGCATTGCCCAATAAAAATTTTCACTGGGTAAAAAAGGATACCAGTTACCACTTTTTTAATTCTTGTACCAAGGGGTTCTACTTCTAGTTTTGACACTAGTCGAGATCGTCTCAATGCTCTCACTATTCCTTAGGAGTTCGAGGCATCTCCTGATGCTAACACTAGTATGTTGAAAACTTTTTTTTTGTAGTATGTATGGTTTACTTGGTCCGGGGTCCCTTATCTTATGTGGCCATAGTTATGGTTGTGTAATTTGATTTTTGTTTCAGGGTTATTTTGAACTTTTTTTGTTCATACCCTGATAGGTGACTTTGTGGTTTTCAAATGAGTCTGTAGGGTGGGTGTGGTATCTGCCAGTAGTAAAGGGGCTTAAGTGGATTTGTTAGAACCAAAAATAGTGGTTTTCGGTGTTCTCAAGGGGATGGATTGGTTATATACATCATTAGGATGTCAGACCATAAGGTTGTCTTCACACTCCCTAGTGAGTCAGTTATGGGATAGAAGGATGAGTCCCCAACTTTTGAGGGAAATGTTATATCCTATCTTAGAGCTTGAAGATTAATCTCCAAAGTTGGTGTCTATATTACTATCTGGTTTGGGTTAAATATTCTAACTCAAAGGTTATTTTTTTATTTTCGATCGATGGTGAATGATTTTTCATAAAGTTATTCTTAATAACCCTCATGGTGTCGTTCTGGTAGAGAGATTGAGTTGTAGATTGGTCTTGTTTTGGATGCTTGTCTAATTTTTATTCCTTCAGTATTAAATGGCTCTGGTCAAGTCGGAGGAGCTTAAGGGGAAATTAAGGGATCTCTTAGATGAAGATTTTATCCATCCTAGTGTTTGTCCATAGAGCATTTCCTTTAATTTATGCATAAGAAAGATAGTTTTCCCCGAAAATGCATAGGTTATCATTGGGTGAATAAGGAATGTAGAATGTTCTCCTTGTGGTGTGGACCATGTATTATTATTCTTTATGGGGTACTTTGATGGGAGTGCATGATAATTGATAGTACTAAGTTTGAACTTGGATGTTGCTTTTGACGAAGGGACTATGTTAGTTGGGGATAACAATGCGTGGATTATGGGGGTAGATTGGTAGTTTGGATGAGGTGTGTAGAAAATGGTGAGGTTGATGACTTGGGAAATATAGGAGTGGGACAGTTTTGTTATATAGGCTGGGGTTCAGGTTGAACTTATATATTAGGAGTTAAGTCATTGGATGGGTTAGAACATGGAATTTATGTGACTATGCTGAGCTCTAGCTAGCATTTGGGTGGATGAGGTTCCAAGTGTAGAGGAACCAAGCGTCCTTAGTGATCATCCTTGGTCATCGCATTAGAGTAGAGTATTATGCTTTTAGGAATCATAGGATGAAGGTCCAGGGTTAGTCTTTAATCTACTTCTAAAGGGGTGTGCTTCTAGGGAAGGTTTGGATACATACTCTAGCGATTCTATTGTATATCGATTAAGCATAGTTTTATAGTGTTTCCTGTTTTCTAAAAGCGCTTATGCTTAAGGTTAGCATTCTATATTCACCTTGTTCCCTAGATATGAATCTTGACTTTATGTTGCATTACCTATAGTGTATGTGATCATGTGTCTTTCGGTGTTCAGTCTTAAGGACTCCTGCTATGGTGTGTTGTGTTGGGATGGTTTTTCATTTATGACCTAGGTGGTTTATATAAAGTACATTATGTCTATTCTACTATGTCTCTCATTGGGGGTCTCACCTTGGGTGGCATGAGTAATTATTGTACTTAAATGCCGCCTTAATGGCCCTTCTAATGATAGAATAAATGTGGCTTTGGAGGTATAGTGATATCGGGGAACATGGAAAGGTGGAAGTCCCTATGTGGGAGAAATAGTAGCCTTTCATAGCACTTGTTGTATGATTAAAACATTTCAAAAACACTCTCTAACTCTCTCTTGAAGATTAGAGGCTAAGGTTTCAAGAGGTGTTCATCTAGAGGCTAAAGGGGTCAAGTTCTTTTCGTGAATCATCTTCTATAAGGCAAGTTACTTCTCCCTCATTGGTAGTTCCAACAAAAGGCATTTTTAAATTTATATTAAACATTAATTGTGGATCATGAATGGTTTTTTTGAAAACTAATGTTGAGGGTTTTGATTCATATTGATTGGTATTGTTTACTCTTGGTTTAAACTATGTTTTCATATGTTTGGGTGGTGGTTTGCATATGTGGGTTCTTGTTGGTTATGGTTTAATAAAATGGGTCATGGGTAACCCTAAATTTGATGGTTTATGCTTTGAATTTTGTTCTTGGTAAAGGTATGCCCTCAACCTATTTGATAAAATGCCTATTAAAATGTTTTACTCTATTATTGAACTTTAATTGAAGTTATTGCATGGTATGGTTTTATAATGGAACCCTAAATTGATTCTGATAGTTTTTGCATGGGTTTAAATGGTTTTGTATTGGTTTGAATGGTTTTTGAATGGCTAAAATGGGTGGAATGGTTAAAATGGTTATAAACGGTATTCATGGTTTAGAATGGTCAAATGGTACGACCTTGGAAGCCATGAAATCAATTTGAATGAAACCCTTGTGGGGTACACGAGAATCCCCCAAGTGAATACATAATGAAATTAGTTTGAGTGATGAACATCTTGTGGGGTACGGGAATCACCTAAGCAAAACTTAATAATGAAATACTTATGGGGTAAAGGGTCATCCCCCAAGTAAGCCTAACAATGATGTACTTGCGGGGTACATGGGAATTCCCCAATTAATCTTAATAATGTAACCAGTTGGGTACATGGGAATCCTTTAAGGTTTATTAAAGACATTGCTTACAAGCTATAATCAGTATGACGATACCACTTAAAATAACCTAGATTAATAATAAAAATATTAGTTGCTTAGTTAGGTGGGAATGGTTTTAATTGATAATTAATGGCGGGGTTTGATAGTTAATCATGAAGATAGGACTCCAATGAATGAACACTAGAAAATCATGTTTTCCAACATGAGAATTAGTCATAGTGACCATCTATGACAGTTACAGGGTACACGAGAATTCCCCAAGTACACTTGTACATATATATCATAGAGAGTGAAAGGTACTCGGGAATCCCCTACTCCTTGGTATCTCCGATTTGTGAGGCTACACGCATTAGAACCCGTTTTGTGGGTTACACTAATCCCATGTATCCAGTGGGTGGATTATGATGGTTAAGCTATACATACCCAGGTTAATGGTTTTAAACCTGTCTTCAGGCGGCTGTATCCTCATGCGATTTAGGAATCATCCATACTACTACTCATGCTCATTAATCGGATTCGAAAATAGTCGGTGTTGGATTGAACTATTAAGATACCATAGTTTCAAAGGCATATAATTAATGTCATGGATTAAATTACGTACTCTTGTCTTTTCATAGACTTTGATTTTTGGCTATGGTCAGGGTCATGTTCTGACTAGATACTCTTTGGTTTGGTTTAGAGGCTTTGTAAGTAAAACTATGAACTTCGGTATGGAATGGCCATAATATATTTATATATATACATTGGGTTATCGTTTTTGGTTTGGTTGGTTGGTTATTGGATTGATTGACTTGGTTGGGTTTGTCTCAAATAAAGACTTATCCCAAAGTCATTATATCTTCTAATTTGCTATCTTGTTATATATTCGGAATTCATCGGACTTTGGATATGTGCTGGTTGGTCGGATTGAGTATCGGGAGTGGTCTTCAGTCCTGATTGGACTTGAGATTTCCATTACGATAAGGCCCTAGTTTGAGTCGTGTCAAGAATCTATGGTCTTGGAGTTATACGTTTTTGTGTAGTCCTTCAGTATTGGTGTCTTGTGCTTCTAATACTTTACAAAATATGAAAGAAATGGAAGAGATGCAAAAGAAAATTGCATATCTAAAGATCGGGTGTAAAAATTCTGATGATAGAGTTGCTAAATTTGAGAAGGTTATAATGAAGTATATGCCTCAAGCATGTGATGATAAAGAAGACACTGAATCTGATGAGGATTAGATTACAGTTTTTAATTGTGAAACTTTACCTTGAAGTTTATCTTATTATTAGTTTGGGACATCTAAGCTTTTTCTAAATGATGTTTATCTAGGATGCTTTAAATATTTGAATTTTGTAACTATTTCTTTTTGTTTGTCTAGGGTGCTTTAAGCTATCTTGATGATCTAATTTGTTTTGACTATTCTTTTATGTTTTATAGTCGTTCAAAAATTTTAATTCAAATTTAGTTGTTTGGCTCTAATTAGTGTTCATTATTTGATAGCAGGTGCAACTAATTAAAGCAGTAGTATGCTGCCAAAAAAATTGTAAAAAATTCCGACAACAACAATCGTAAAATAAGTAAAACTTTATCCAGCTCTTAATTGTCCATGAAATACAATAGAAATAATTATTAATTCAAAAATATTCTGACTACTATAGTCGGAGTAGCAATAAGTAAATAAAATTAATTATTAAATATAACAACAAAAATAGTCAGAATATTTAAATTTATTACATGATTTATTTATTGATTTTTCGATTACTGTTGTCAGAATATTATTTTTTGTATGAGCAAATTCAATTTTCAGTTACCTACTATGATAGTCGAAAATTTTCTAACTGTAATCGTCGGAAAGCTTTTTCTAACCAATATTTTATTGACTTTCTGAATTTGGTCAAAATAGTGTGAAAAACCTGTATTTGACGACTACTTTTCGACTATAACTATTGTCGGAAAACGATGACTTTCTAGTAATGTTTTCATACAAACATATCTTTAGTCCTAGCAAGATAGAACTATCTTAGGTTTTTCCTTAAAATATTAACAGTAAATATTAAATAAAATAATTTAGGTTATGTATTTATACAAAAATAAAAAATATGTTTTCAACATTATTGTCATTTATAGTGTTTAATTGAATATTTTTATTAGCATTAGTATTGATTTGAACTTTATTTGAGTACTAATATATATGGGCTATAAAACTTATTGAATCTTTCAAAATTCTAAGTTTAAACTTGAAATAATATGTTGAAAGATAACTTAAAAACACTGAACAAGTTTAAAAAATATTTATAAATTATATCACATGAAATATTTTTATGTATTAAATATTTTTAAAAATTGTATAAATGTTATATCAGGTTGGTTCGGTTTGGTTTGACATTTTTAGGTAAAATCAAACCAAATCAATTATAGTTGAAATTTTTTTTCCAAAACCAAATCAAGTCAAATCAAATCATTAGTTGATTTATTTTTAGGGAGAAGAGAGAGGGTGGGGGTGGGGGAGGAAGTGGGGGGGAGGGTTCACTCGATTTACAATTTGGTTCTATTTGGGGTTCTATTTTTCTCACACCTAATTCAACTGTTTCTTTGAAAAGAAAATCTTACTTTCATAGAGTAATTATGCATTTTCTCTAGAATAATTATTTCACATACATACAGGTGTCAACTGAACAGTTATTTATAATTTGTTTGTAGAAGTTTTTCTTAACGAACACAATTGCTTCGATAATAATTATTTTCTGAAGAACTTTTTAATTAGCACAAGCTTTTGCTTGAAAATCTTTGTTAGCCTTTTAGCGTTCAGTTCAAAAGACATTTGTCAAAATCAGGATCTCTCCAATTTCGACGGCGAGCCCCACACCCACATACATTCTAAATCGACCAACTTGACATATATGCTCTAACCCACTATGCATTTGAAACGTCCTATTACCACCCCGTGATGTGGATCTACTGTAGATTTGGGGGATTTTTGAAAATCATCAGTTTTTTTTAAAAAACTTTATAATTATATTTAGAATATTGTTAACGTATAATAGTGCCTAGCTCAGGGCGTAGCTCATATGGAAGCTTATCATCAATTATAAATAAGATTTTTATGGTGTTCATTCTCGATCTCTATTTTAGTTTTTTGTCTTTATTCGGTCAAAATTCATTCTCGATTAACTTGGTGGGAAACTTATTATTGATTGTTGAATTTATTTTAAAATTTAGCACTCTTGACGGAAGGGCTTGCGTTTCACCAAATTCGTAAGTTAATTCTCAGAAGAATTGGATCAATTTAAAACTGAATTTCCATTGATATTGTTTTTAACTTATTTATTATATGAAAATGAATACTATTTTCTTGATTGCAAGGTACTCATTATTTGTTTCACATTTTAACACCATCCATGATCTTGGGGACAGGAATAATGAAACCACTGGTCAAGAAAAATAAATATAGTTAAGTTTGTGGTTGATGAATAAAAGAAATTAGTTATAACATTTGTAGGTTTTAAAAAGAATAGGGCCTTTCATGGCCACCCTTGGACTTCGCTGAACCAATAGGGAATTTTATTTTACGTTCAGTTCATCCTATATTAATCCCTACATATTTTTATGCCTCTCTCATTGCAGCATATCATCCAATTTACATTGCTGCCTTCAAACTAAATACAAAAGAAGGAGGAAAACGTTCTAGCAAGATAAAATGGCATGTAAAACTATGATTCTTGCTCTCGTTTTCTTCGCCATGGTCTTCATGGCCTCCGCCATTGATGTTCCTGTTGCAACAGCTTTGAAAGATACAACTCATGCTCCAATTGCAGTTGAAAACAACAATATCATTGGTATTCTTTAATCTACGAACACATATTTTAGTCACTCAATTATATCATGTCTCCTCATATATCGATGTGGATACATTTTCTTTTCACTGTCCAAAATACAAATTTTTGGGTGGCTTAAAATTTGAACCTTTTTAAGATTCCTTTTTTTAAAACAAAAGAGAGAAGGAAAAACTATTTTTGACACATCAGAAGCAGACTATAAAACTTCTCATTAGCACCAGTTCAAGGGCAAGGCAAGTACAACTTTGCTTTAGGCGGCAAAAATTAAAGATCCCCGATATATACTTCTATAAAATATTTTAATTTATATAACTAATATAAGGTTTCATATGTCATGTCATTTCGTTTTTGTGATTTGGTTGTGCTCGAAGTAAGTAATCTACGACAAATTTTTCCTTATTAGTACATTTACCTCTGCTTATTCTGATTTTTCTCCGCTGGGAATTAATTTTTGTTCATTTATCAGAATATGAACATTTTACTTTCTAACTTCAACACATGTTTCCTAAATCAACTACTCCCTCATTTCCTTTTTTTATTATATGATTTATTTTTTAGAGTTAAATGATACAAATTTCAATGAACATTTTAAGATATATTTCTTAATCAAATTGGAAAAAAAAGTGCAATTTATAGTACTTTTCATATAGGTTTTAATATCTAAATTTTAATTTAAAAAATTAAATTAATCTAGTCTAATTTAGTTTTGAAAACTAGTCATATTGTCTCTCGAAAAACTAAATATATACTTAAAAAGGAATGTAGGGGGTATTTGTTTGGACCAGTTCTATAGATCTATACGTAGAAAAAAATAAGTACATTTATTAATAAATAAGCCTAAGGCCCTATAGAAATGTGAATTTAGGTAATCAATTTCATTGAGCGGTTTTTGCTATTATTAATTTCATCCATAAGATTATATTACTATAAAGAGCATAGATTTAACTTCAATTTTTTTTAAAATATATGCTCTGTTTTAATAGGTACCATTAATGGATCCCATGATAATGGAGTTGTAGCTTCTGCACCTGTTGGTGGACCAATTGCTGGATATACTTTTCCTAACATAAGCCTACCACCAGCACCCAATGGTGCCACCACTAGCACTCCTGATTTCACCACCATTGCCACAACTATTGTTTCTGCTGCCGTTGCTACTTCATTCTTTTATTAATCATGAGTGGAGCTTGAATCAAGTTCAACATCTTTTTTCTGGTTACATATTTTCCTGTCTTTATTATTCCTTTTGGATTTATGTTATATTCTATCTTGGATAATATGTAAAAGACATCATCTTTGCAAACCATGAAATTTCAATGAAAAAGGAAAAATGATTGAATCGAGTTTTCTCTTCTTATTTAATTTATGATGAATTATTACTTTTATCTTACAATCGTAAGGCTTATGTATTCTGGTATTGACCAAATTTAGTTAATTGATTTCTGAAATGTTTTCTGACAAGTATTTGGAAATACATTTGTGCCAACTCAAATCACATGTGTTTGAAATAATTTTAGTTTGTTCTTCACTCCTATTGATATTTTGACAATGTCTTTGAAAGTTTTTTTTTTAAAATAAAATAAATTCTAACAAATTCTTCTTGAAAGATTGTAAAATTTTAATAGTGGAACCAACACGAACTTAAAATGAAGCAATACGGAAAATAACGATTACTATAACTGATTTTAATTTGCTTTGATTATGACACAATTATTATTGTTATTTGTAAAAATAAATCAGTAAGATTTTCACAACAAAGAGCTGTGAGTGCGACTATTGGAAAGTTATAATCAATAAATATGATAACCGGTGTAATTATCACGAAAAAATTTAAAGGACAATGAATTCAAGGTATATTCAGATTTCAGGGACTGATCCAAGTACAAAAGCTTAATGCTTTGAAACTCATTAAATTTGATGTAATTTTATACGAAATGCATAAAATTTGATATGAAATGAAAAAAGCATCCTTAAATTATGAATATAATAGGTTCTTTGGTTTTCAAGCGGAACCATCAAATTTTAGATGTCAATATATGTTTGAACCTCCCGAACAATCAAGACCCCTAAAATCTAGTTCCACTACTGACTTGATTCTTATTTTTTCTTTTTATTTTTTT
Source organism: Capsicum baccatum var. pendulum (assembly GCA_030864225.1). Lineage (NCBI taxonomy): Eukaryota > Viridiplantae > Streptophyta > Magnoliopsida > Solanales > Solanaceae > Capsicum > Capsicum baccatum. Next base: position 172,757,360 of record CM061560.1, read on the forward strand.
CTTTTGTTTTTAGTTTTTATAAAAAAAAAATCCACCAAAAGACTAATTAAAATATGCAAAAAAAAAAAATTTAAAAAAAAATCGTTTCGTTGAAAAGGTTAAACCAAACTTTTCACTCCCAAAACTTGCAAAAAAGTTGTGGGTGCCTGTCACTATACTTAATATAAATTTATTACACCGCACATTTAGTCATGTCAATCTTTTTGGGTTAATTTGTTTTGACAAAGATGATTTTTGATTCATAAGTAACACTTCATTACCGAACCAAATAAATTATATATCTAATTTTTGGTCAAAGTTTATTGTACAAAAATGAGAAACATAAACAAAAAAGCTAAAATTTTGAACACGCAATTAGACCCATTCAATTTAAATATAATGTATTTAAATCATGATAACTAGCAACTTGTAATTGTCTTGACCCAATCGTTCATGATTGACAGCCGCCCTGACTTATGATAGGAGAATCATACTATGCTCCCCTTTACTCACTTAAGCGTCATCTCCACATTCAATATCATATTAGCTTACGTGCCTATTAACAAGTTCTAAAAATGCCCCATTCAATACTACTAATTATTTAAAATGTCATCATCCATAAAAAAAATTTAGTGTGAAAACCTCTATCTATTATAATTTTTTGGGACATGAATTCACCGTACAAGAACATCTAAAATAAAACAATTGAGTCTGAAAATCGAAAGAATATAACAAAACGTAATCAAACGGAAATCATCTTAGTCCCGAAGACAAAGAACTTCAACATCATAGAAAGATCTGAAGGTTGTCTGAACATGGTGCTCAACCTCAAATCAAGTCTAGATCACTATTTAAAGCTGAGGTCATATGTCAATCGTTGAAAGATGTGCTGCACTCAACAAAAAGAATAGTACAGGTGGCATCAGTACATCAACAAGTACTGATAAACATCATTCTATCTTAACAATGTATGATTACAAAAAAACAAGTCAAACAAGTATAGAAACAATCATAACAATACTCATAACCAATGGTATCAATCAGATAACTCGGCATGAACCACCATATAATACAAATCACAAGTTCATTTTTTACAGGAATTTATACTTAATCATGTTTGTAAATCATTCATTATCACATATTTTTATCAAAATAATACATAATTGATATGAATGAGTGCAAGTAAGCAAGATTTGTGCATCATCTCTTACCCTTCTTATCCTCATCATTATATCATAAAATACTAGTATGGTACTCGATCCATTATCACATCATAATAAATTGTACTAACTTAGTACTTGACTCATCATCTCAACGCCTCATTTTAATGCAATAAAAATGTAATGCAATCATCAAATCACAAGTCCTGCAAGAAAGCAATCGTAGATGATTAAATAAAAAATTAACTCAAAGACAAGAAAGTCTAAATGCTACCCAAAATCATAGCCTACCTCAACTCCTTTGTTCAATGTCACTTCTAAGCCACACTTTTTTCTTCTTCTTCTTCTCATCCAATTCTTTCTTGATCTACACAAAAAATAGACACATATTTCAATAATTCCTCTCTTTTTAACTTGTAGGAATCAAAAGTCATCGATATTTTCCACAATTTACCCTATTTCATTATCTTAGAATGTTTCATCATTTAAACCCCATGAATTTTATTTAACGTAGCATAAACAATCACAATTCTAGTCCCATTGGTGTTTTCTATCATTCTAGGATCATTAGATACCGAATTCATAAATACTTTTATTGTTTTTTATCAAATTCTATAAACTAGGGTTCCATCCTCAAAATCACTATTAATTTGTTTCTAGTGAGTGTCTAAGGTTAAAATAAGTAATTTCAAGTCTTGAACATAATTACTTACCTCCAAAAATAAACAACTTCAAAATTCCTTTGAAAATTGCCTTTTTCCAGAGCCCTATTGTGTTTTTAGAAGAGTAGGAAATGAATATGCTTTTTTTAGGTTTTAAAACTGAAATTATTATTGTGTGTTACCTCTGCAATGGTTAAAATTCTACTACAACAATTCAAGTCCTTTGGGACGGAGGTCCCTGGTTGTTCGGGATACCACTGCAATGGTACCGTTACAGTGGTTACTTTTTATACTGTAGTGATCTAAGGCAGAAACTTAGGAACCCTCAGTTTTTTAGTTTTACAATACACACCATAAATTTTGACATTTCAAATCAATTCCTCCATGATAAATGCTATAATCAGAGTTCTATAACTTTATTATTGATGTTGGAAGTTGATATGACTTTCCATACTCATTGACTATCTAATTATCATCCAACCCCATCACTATAAACCACTTTAATTCTATATTTTATTCAATTACCACATTCTAAAAAATATGTAAGAACAAAACAAGCCTTGAATTCTTTTTAGCTAAGAAAAGTTTAGATGAAATTTACACCTCATATTTTAGCATAACGATATTTTTGGTTGTTACATTAGATACCAATTTACCCCTTGTTTTTCCCTACACAACAACTATCCTGAAAATATAATATCTGAAATAAAATGTACTTGAACTGACAAACAAGTACGGGTACCACTTATGCATATCTACTTCTGTCTCTCATGTAGATTCCTTAATTATACGATTTCTCCACAGAAGACTCGCACAAGGAATAACTTATTTCCTTAATTTTTTATATCTCTAGCTGGGAAAGTAATTAGTTACTCTTCATAGAATAGTTCCTTCTCAAATAGTTTTGAATCTCAACAAACAATATAGTCACCATTCCTGTGGTAATTTTTTAACATTGAAACATGAAAAACCAGGTGAACGCCAAATATACTAGGGGGTAAGGCTAGCCTATAAGCTACCGACACCACTTTATTTAATATATTAAAGGGTCCTATGTACCTTGGACTCAAATTTCCATTCTTGTCAAATCGAATTACACCATTCATAGGTGACACATTCAAAAGTACCTTCTCTTCCTTCTAAAATTTCATACCTCTTACCTTTTTGTCTATATAGTCTTTTTTTTGGATTTTAGACACTACGATCTTCTCCTGAATGAATCACACTTTTTCAATAAAGTCCTTGATTATGTTAGTGCCTCAAAGCCTCACCTTAAATGCATTAAAAAATCCTATCGAGGACCTATACCATCTACCATATAACGACTTAAATAGGCCTTGTGAATGCTAGAGTGGTACCTTCTGTAGTAGGAAAATTTACACAATGGTAAGTATTGGTCCCACTAACCCTTAAAATCCATAACACAAGCCCGAAGAATGTCTTCAAGAACTTGGATAGTTCGTTCTTATGGATCGTCGACCTATGGATGAAAATTCATGCTCAGGTCTAATCTAGAACTCACTCGAATTGAAAGGTTTTTCAAAATTAGAAGTGAATTGAGTACCTCGATCGGGTGCAATAGACACCAGTACCGCATGTATCCTCACAATTTCCTTCACATGAATCTTAGCCAACTTATTGCGTTATAGACAACTCTTATTGGAATAAAGTGAGTTGACTTAGTCATCGATAAATAATAACCCAAATAAAGTGCATTTCCTCATGGTCTTTAAAAGGCCAACCATAAAATCCATGATTGTCTATTCCTAGTTCCATTATGGAATGGGCATCCTCTAAAAGGTAGCAATAGGCTTCGGATGTTCGTATATGATGTGCTTATAGTTTTGATACTTAACCACAAATTTCACATTGTCACGCTTTATCCTTTACCACACATAGTGTTATCTCAGGTCTCTATATATTTTTTTGGCACCTAGATATATGGATTAATTGGAATTATGGGCCTTTATCAAAGTAGTTGGAATTAAGTTATCTACTCAAGGTACACAAAATCAACCTCCAATTCCCAAGGTCCCTTTATTATCCAAATTGGCCTCCTCCATTTTCCCTTCTAACACATTTTCTCTAGGGTTTTTCATTTCTTATTTTTAAACTCTCTACTTTTAATCTAATCATAGAATAGGGATATAGACTCCACTTCTACCAACATATTTCCTTGGCTAGTTTCCTATAATCACAAAAAAAATTTTAGCCAAAGAATGTGCCTCTCTTGCCAATAGGTTCTTAGACACTTCTAGAAAGGATAAACTCCCTATATTCACTATTTTTGTCTTAGCGCATCAGCCACTACATTATCTTTATCTAGGTTATAATGGATTGAGACTTCATAATCTTTAATCAACTCCACTCATCTACTGTATCTCAAATTTAATTCCTTCTATATGAAAAGTATTGTAAGCTACGGTGATCTATGAACACCTCACATTGTACCCTGTAGAGATTAGGCTTCCAAATTTTTAAAGAAAGCACTACAATTGTATATTCAAAGTTATGCATGGGGCATTTCTTCTCATAAGTCTTTAATTATTTCAAAGCATAGGAAATCACATTTCGATCGTGCACCAACACAACACCTAACCAAACATGAGGCATCACAAAATATAATAATATTCATACCCTCGATTGGTCGGGTAGCATTGAAGCCAAAGTAACAATAGTTTTGAGCTTTTAAAATCTAATCTCATACTTCTCATCCCATTCAAACAATACTTCTTTCTGAGTTGGATGGGTCATGCGTAAAGCAATGGCAACAAAACCCATAATAAACCAATGATAGTAAATGACAAATCCCATAAAGCTAAAAAATTCTATCACATTCGTCGATCTGGCTGAAATTTTCATAGGCTCATCCTTTTATGGGTCCACCATAAACCCTTACTTAGGAAACATGTGCACCAAAGAAACCAAGAATTAACACTTTGAATATCTATCATACAATTTCTCCCTTTTTAATAATTTTAACATATTACATAAATTAGCTTCATTCTTTTCCTTATTTTTAGAATAAACAAGTATATCATCAATAAACACAATATGAATAAATCACTAAAGGGCTTAAACACTTCATTCATTCAGCTCATAAAAGTAGATGGGGCATTAGTCAAGACAAAAGACATAACCAAAAACTCGTAGTGCCCATAATGAGTTTAGAGCAATGTTTGGGATGTCCTCTACACTAATTTTTAGATTAGTAGTTGATTCATTGGTTCAACTGGTCGTACAACGGAGGATGAAGATTGGGTTACTGATAAAGGATTTTGCAACAATGAGTTCCAAGAAGGTGAATGTTGTGGGCGCACAAGGAAAAACTTCTAGGTCATATAATTTTGATGTGGATAAAAAGGGAAAGTATCTAGGTAGAGAATTGGTGGGTTTTTTAGCCAAGGGACAATTATCTGCTTAAGAAAGTTGGAACTTGAGTCAAGGAAATCAAGTTCAGAACTACTATAGGTATAAATATAAGGATCAAAGAAGAGAGAGATAGTGACAGGAGATGTAAGGATAATTATATAAAGAAGAGCAACATCTATTCCACTAGGGAATTGTGACACTTAGTCAAGGATGGAGATAATATTCTCAAAGTTGGTAAAGGGCTAGGAAAGTCATGAAAGTTTATTTAAGGAGATTAAGAAGGTTTCACCCAGAAAGTGGAATCACATGCTACTGTGATCAAGCAACTTGAACAATAATTTGGTTAGATGTCAGAGACCTTGAATCAGTGTAAACTGGAAACTCTTTTAAGGAATATTGTGTAAAATCCAAAGAATGACAACCATTGTTTGTCAATCACTACTCAAAGTGGTAAAGCACCATTACACCTATAACTGATGAAGCTAGGAAATTCCCAACATTGAGCCCCAGCATCGATTGAATACTCCTATGCAGGAGTTTGTGAAGAAGGATATCATCAAGTGGTTATATGCTGGAGTGGCTTACCCTATTACGGACAGTAAGTAGGTTAGCCCGAATCAATATGTGTTGAAGAAGTATGGGATCATAGTCGTTCCTAATGAGGAAAAAAAACATGTACCCATGAGTACGGTTACTAGTTTGAGAGTTTGCATGAATTATAGAAAGATAAATACTTGGACCCAAAAGGACCATTTCCCTGTGTCATTCATGGGCCATATGCTCGATAGACTTACAGGCAGGGGTTGGTATTGTTTTCTTTGTGGGTACTCGGGACACAATCAGATTACTATTGCCCCTAAGGACTAGGAAAAGACGACTTTTACTTGCCCCTGTGGGACTTTTGCATTCAATATAATGTCGTTTAAACTATGCAATGCTCCTACCACTTTTTAGTGATGCATAATGTCTATATTTTTTGACATGGTAGAGGACACTATTGAGGTATTCATGGATAATTTTTCGATCATGGGGGACTCCTCAGTTGATTGTTTGGCCCATCTATAAAACGTACTGCACAGATGTGAGGAATGTAATCTGGTGTTATATTAGGAGAAATGCCATTTTATGATAAAAGAAGGAATTGTTCTCAAGAAAAAAATCTCAAAATGGGGTATTGAGGTGTATAGAATGAAAATAGAGGTGATTGGAAAACTGCCTCCTCCGGTCTCAATTAATGTTATCCCAAGCTTTTTGGGTCACACTAGCTTTTATAAGAGGTTCATCAAGGACTTCTCTAAAATTGAAAATTCTTTATTCTAAATTTACGTTATAATAATGTTAAACTAATCAATGGATTTTTTTTAGGATATTGGAAAATTGCTAATGATGGAAGGATGAAGGAAGTATGTAAGGAAGCCATCTCCAGGAATGGAAGGAGATCAAATCATGATTTGCGGCATCCAAGAGAATCAATCAAAATAAAAATAAACGGAGGGAGAATCCCAATTTTGGAAACGTGGCAAATCAGACCAATCACAATTAAGTAAAAGGCAAAAAAGATCACAAACAAACTTGGAAAAGCATCAATAACTATAAGACCAAAAGGAAGACAAGATCACGGACATATCTGATATGGACGTGAGTAAAAGTTGTATTTAGACATATCATACAGCTACATTCACTAATCAAAGAATCAATTCAAATACTTGATTGAGAAGAAATATCTTCGGTTTCCCCATGAAGAGTAGCCGCCAAAGATTATAAAAGAAGAAAACTAAAGATAGACAAAGGTTATGAAACATCAAAGAAGAATCTCAAGGTGTCTCTGTCTTAGTCCCACGAAGCTTTGTAACTCTTAGTTTACAATTGTTGTATAAAGAGTTGGATTGAGTCAACTTTGTAACACAAATTAAAGATGTGTCACAAGATCTAAAGAACAAAATAAGTCTTCAGAACTTGTTTCCCATCATTGTACTCAAGCCCGACTTTGAACGATCTAAGGAAACATTGAAACCTAAGCGGACTGAAAGTAGGCAGCACATTAGTGTTCCGAATCAGGATATATCTCTATGTCTTTAATTTAAATTTGATTATTTATTTGCTTGACTATTTCAAACGTAATCTATTTTGTAAAGTGTACTAATCTGCAAGAGAGCAGATTATGAGGAGCCAATAGTCGACTCACAAAAAAAATATAATTAACCCCTCCCCCTTTAAATTTCAATCAATATCAGAGAAGGTATCAACAACAATGTTGCTTAATCACAAGTGAGAAAATATTAAATGGAAAATTATCAAATTCCCAGTGCTCTTCTTCAGGATGATCACTCCTCCACAAGACCACCATACTTTAATGGACAGCACTACTCTTACTGGAAGAATAGATTCAGAATCTTTGTCCAATCAAATGACTTCCAAGCCTGGGTTGCCATCAAAAAGGGTCCAAAGTCAATTCCAGGACTCAAAGAGAAGCAAAAGGACAAAGACAAAGAATCTAGCAGTACTAACATAGAAGACCTTGAAAGTTTTAAGGTTACATAAGAACAACAAAAGGTAATCCAAACTAATACACATGCTATAAGTTTACTTTTTTGTGCATTTAGTGGAGAATAATACGACAACATATCGACTTGTGAGACTAGAAAAGAAATGTGGGACAAATTGGAGGTAACCTATGAAGGAACCACCAAAGTCAAAAAGTCAAAGATTGCTGCCCGGGTCAATAAATACGAGCTGTTGAAAATGAAAGAGAATGAGAATTTTGAAACAATGTTTGCAAGACTAAGCAAGATCATACGCAAACTAAAAACACTGGGGATGATCTATCCACATAGTCTGCAAGTCCAGAAGTTGGTTCAAAATCTCCTAGAAATTTAGGAAACGTAGGCTACCATTCTGGAAGATGGAGATCTTTGCAACATGACATATGATGAACTATGAGGTAATCTCATTGCATATGAAAAAAATTATAACAACAGGTACCACAAGGAGGAAAAAAAGAAACCAATAGCCTTCAACGCTTCTCCAACTAAAGAAAAAGATATTTTGGAAGATACCAATAGAGAAGGAATGGCTCTTATAAATCGTGGACTAAAGCAGATCATGAAACTGAGACAGCAAAGATCCCAAGGAGTCAAAAATAGTAACACTGTTAGAAATGATGATTATTGTTGTCATTGTGGAAGGCCTAGCCACTTCAAACAAAACTATCTAGAGTTAAGAAGAAGATCATCTATAAAGAATCAAAACTTTGGAGCCTGCAGTGATGAAAATAAAAATAAAGAAGAAGAAGAAGAGGAAGTAGAAGTTGCCAATATATGTTTCATGGCAACAGGTGAAAATAGCGAGGTAAGACCACACGACTGTTATAATTGTAATATTCTTGAATCTAATTTAGATATAATAACCGATGAGCTTCAAAAAGTCATGGATGAATATAATAAACTCGTTCAATAAAAAAAAAGTTGTGAAGCTTGATTTAAACGAAAACTAGAAGAGTAACGAAAAAATATTCAAATAGAAATCGAAGCATGTCAAATTAAAATTGCCTTACTTCATGAAGATCTTGATGATGTAAAATTCAGTTAAATAGATTTAGGAAATATTCAAGTCATAGTTTTGTGAGATCAAACTCTTTTAAAAATAACTCAAGTTCCTCATCAAGATCGTTTAAACAGCCAAGACCTCTTTCTCCTCTCGAGGACCTATTTTCTTTATTGTGGGCAGAAAGGGCATAAATCCTATAGCTACAGGCACAAACCTAGCAACACGTCAATTTCGAAGCATAAAGAAAGCACCTCTAACCTGCAAGGACCCTAGACCACTTTGGTACCTCAAAAAAATTAATTTTCTTATTTTGTAGTAACATGCCTGCAAAAGCTATAAAAAAGGAAGGTGGATCATTGATAGCAAATGTTCCAGATACATGACTAAGAAGAAAGAAAATTCTTTTTATTTAAAGAATGTATATGGAGGATTAGTCAAATTCGGTGACAACGCTAAAGACAACGTCATCAAAGTCTGCTCAGTAAAACTTAGCTCCTTATGCAAATTCACTAAAGTATATTTGGTACACGACCTCAAGCATAACTTGCTCAGCATCATCTAGTTGTATGACGTCAAGTTTGGAATCTCCTTCAATATGAAATCTTCTCCATCAAACATGACAAAAATTGTATTTTTCTCATTAGTGAATGCTAAGAATGGTGTAGTAGAGCGAAAGATCCAGTTTATCCAAGAAACTGCCAGGACCATGGTCTAGAACATAATCTCCTAGATCACTTTTAGGCGGAATCACTAAGCACAACGTGTCACATCATCAATAGATGCCTGATCAGACCTATTCTAAAAAGCACGCTTTATGAACTTTGGAGAAGAAAGAAACCTAACATCAGCCACTCTCATCCTTTTGGATGCAAATGTTTTATCCATATAATGGTAAAATTAACTTGGGAAAACTCAATCTACAAAGTGACAAAGTAATAATAAATAAAATGTGAGTGATATACAATGCAGAGAAAATGCCCGCACAACATCTGAGTTATCACATGACAAGTCGACTATACCCCCTTCGAGGTTGACTTCTACAGTAGAAACAGCAAAATCAAGTATTCTAAGAGAATGAAAACACAATGCTAGTTATCCAAATGATTTTATCATCAAAAATCTAGATGACAGGGTGCAAACAAGAGGATCATTGAAAAAATAATAATTTGTTTCCCTTGTATCTCAATTTGAATAAAGAAGGTAAGGTTATCAGAAATAAGGCCAGACCTGTAACTCAAGGCTATTCCCAATAAGAAGGTATTGATTATTATGAAATCTTTGCCCCTGTGACAAGGTTAGAATCAATTCAAATTTTATTAGCATTTGTTTCTTTCAAATGTTTTAAGCTATATCAAGCAAATGTCAAAAGCGCTCTCTTAATTGATTTTATTCATGAGGAAGTTCTTGTAAGACAACCCCCAGGGTTTGAAAATCCATCGTATCCAAAAAATATTTTCAAACTGTCAAAAACACTTTACGATCTTAAACAAACTCCAAAGGCTTGGTATGAGAGATTGAGTACTTTTTTACTAAATAACATTTTTCAAACTTTTAAAATTGATACAATTTTGTTTTTATAAAATCTTGTTTCAAATATTTTTATTATGCAAATTTAAATTGATGATATTGTTCTTGCTAGTTCTAACATCTCTTTATGTGAGAATCTTTCTAATCTGATGAAACAAGAATTTGAAATGAGTCTTAAAGGTAATGCCCTAATTTTATGACATAAAAAAGAGCAAACCTCAGTTAAACTATCAACAGCTGAAGTTGAATACATAGTCATTGGAAGTTGATGTACTCTAATCCAATGGATTATGCATCAACTACTTATTTTTAATATGTTTGATGAATCTGTGCCCATAATGTGTGATAACAGCTATGATATTAGTCTATTTAAATATTCTAGGCATCATTCTAGGGATAAGCATATAGACATCAAGCATCTATTTATTCGTGATTATATAGTTAATTTTTTTAATTTGTTGACTCAAAAAATCTGCTTGCATATATTTTTACAAAAACCTCTTGAATTTCAATTGTTAGAAGGATAGATTTTGTTTTCTAAAATAAAAACTTGGTATAATATATTTTGACAATCTTTGATGTTTTCAAAAGACCATTATTTTTTGTATAAAATTTGTTGGCTATTCTCTGACCCCCTGTCCTTTTCTTTCAAATCCCCCTGTTTACACGTCACCTTTTTGTCTTCCATCATCATTACCATCTCTGCACCTTCTTACTTCCCAACACTCCTCCTTCCTTTCATCTTTAGCCGTAGCCTAAGTCCACTGTACCTCCTCCTTCAGCTCCATCCCTTCACTTTCCTCCTTACTTTTTTTATACCCATCCATCCCCATTCTCTTCTACCATGACAATAACTCATTTAATTTATAACCTAACTAAAACTTTTTTAAACCAAAATTCCAATAATCTCAACCCCATATTTCTCTCTGAATCCTCAAAAGAGGCCTCCTCTCACTCTATCCAATCAATTGTCTCCAAAAAATAAACTACTTCAAGCCCTATTTCCTCCTCTACCAAATGATGGTTCTCTTCTCTGGACTCACTTCCTCTACAGGACATGTATAAGTTTTGGACCTACTCTCACAAGGAAAGGTTTCTCACCTTCAAAAACTGCTCTATTGTATCTGTTTATGTCACTAATCTCTCTCATCTAAAGGAATCCCACTGCAATATTAGCCACTTTTTCAAGGATCAAGACTTGCTGATGATGTTTTCCTTATGTGGCATGGAATTATTGAAGACCCAATCCACATGTTCTATACCAACTTTCATCTGTCCCTAAACAACAGCAAGTTGGAAACCCTGGTTCTAGGAACCCGTATTGTTCTCAATGATTTTTTTTTTTGACAAAGTGTTTGATACCAAGTTCTCAAGTATTTTTCCACTGATGAACAACACCTGGCTGGAGAATTTTGAAGTTAGTTTTGATGAAGCAAAGAAGGCAGTCTTAGATCTCGATTCAAATGGCCCCACTTTTGATCCGTTGTCTCTTAGCTTCCAAAATAGAATTATGTCCTACATCATTGAAACCAATTTGATTCCTTAAAAAGGATCTCTCATTAATTTAACATGAAAAGATGTTTGTGTTCTCTACTGCTTGATTAAGAAATAAAATCAATTGGAGTATCTAGATTCATGAATGTATGATAGAAAGTGTTTTTTCACGCCTCAGCCAGCTTGCTTTATGGTTTTCTCACCACTCTCATTTACTCAAAATTGATCTCTCAGCCTATCCAGTGGTAGAAGTCTCTTCCACTTATGATTTAAAGACGTTCGCAAGCATGGGTTATGTTTTGATTGAAAAAGAATGATGTGAAAAAAATTCTATCAAAAGCTGGTCTGACACACCCAAGGTAAGTAAATTTGTGCCTAATTCCATGTTCTGTGTAGATATGGAGATTGAAAAACTCAAAGAAAGGCTCACCACTATTAAGGAAAGGATATTCAGTGTAAAGGAGTTGACTTCCGAGCTACTATAGTTGAGCAAAGTGGTTGTTAATGACATAGGCAAATTATGACTCTTCCTCGATGGTTTCAAATAGGAAGGGGTAAAATTGTTTAATAGAATGTTCTCACAGGTTGATTCTATCAAGTTTGAGTCTTTCTCTTCCTCAAATGATCTTGCAATCTCCGTTCAGAACTCATACTCCTACTTTACCAAGAGAGTTGAGAAATCCTATTACCGTTTCTGCACTAATATGCATAATACTCTCACCTATTTTATGGAAAAATAATGTTGAACTATTACATCACATTCAAAGAGAGTTTTGTCCCTTCTCGTACTTTGGATTTTATAAAGACAATACATTCTCATGTTCTGATGTGTTTTTGTTACTAATCTCTATCGTAGCCTTGCATATCCTGTATTCTCTACCTTATTTTTGTTTGGTTTCTACTCTATTTTATATTTTCTCTATTTGCATTGGTCTTTTTTATTATGTTAAAAAAGGGGAGAAAATGATCACATAAGTCAACAATATAGGGAGAGCTAGTCGACTATCACAATAATAAAGTCTACTATATCCACCAAGACAGGAAGATAGGGGGAGCCAGCTGACCACCTTAACAGGGAAGTTAATTGATGTTTAATGTTTGTCATTATCAAAAGGGGGAGATTTTTATCATCCTAAATGTACATTTAATAATGACAAACAAATGAATAGATTTTTTTAGGATATTGGAAAATTACTAATGATGGAAGGATAATGGAAGCAAGTACGGAAGCTGGCTCTAGGAATAAAAGGACATCAAATCATGATTTGCGGCATCTAAGAAAATCAATCAAAATGAAAACAAATGGAAGGAGAACCCCAGTCCCAGAATCATGGTAGATTAGCTCAATCACAACAAAGTAAAAGAAATAAAAGATCACCAAAAACTTGGAAAAGTATCAATGACTACAAGATAAAAAGGAAGAAAAGATCATAGACATATCTGATATGGACCTGAGTAAAATTCGTATATGGAGATATCATACGGTGACATTCCTCAATCAAGTAATCAATTCAAATCCTTGATTGAGAAAAAATCTCTTGGGTTTCCTCATGCAGAGTAGCAAGTGGAGACTATAAAAGAATAGTACTAAATATAGACAAAGGTTATGTAACTTCAGAGAAGAATCTCAAACTGTCTCAATCTTAGCCTCATGAAGCTTTGTAACTCTTAGTTTACAATTGTTGTATAAATAGTAAGATCGATTCAACTTTGTAACACAAATTAAAGCTATGTCACAAGATCTGGAGAACAAAATAACTCTTCAAAACTTGTTTCCCATCATTGTACTCGAGCTCGACGTTGAATGATCTAAGGAAACATTAAAACCCAAGGAGACTAAACGTAGGCACCACATTGGTATTTCAAACTAGGATAAATCTCTTTGTCCTTACTTCAAATTCAATTATTTATTTTCTTGATTATTTCAAACCAAATTTATTTTGTGAAGTGTACTGATCTGTAGAAGAGTCGACTGTGAGGAGCCAATAGTCAACTTACAGAAAATTTTCAATTCACCCCCATCCCTTGAATTTCAAGAAGGTGAAATTTGAATTTAATGAATCATGTCTTAAGGTCTTTGTATGCTTCAAGGAATGGTTGATCTCGGCCATAATAGGTTGATCTCAGCTCTTATTATTGTGTATCCTAATAGGTCTTTACCATTTGAGGTTATGTGCAATGCTAGTGGAATAGCCCTGGGTGTTATTCTAGGCCAAAGACATAAGAAAATACTTCATTCGATTCATTATGCCAGTAAGGTACTAAACCCCACAAAAAAGAACTTTAAAGTTACTGATCAAGAGCTACTTACAGTTGTTTTTTCCTTTGAGAAATCCTGATCCTATTTGATAGGGACCAAAGTCATAGTTCACACAGATCATGTATCTTTGAGGTATCTTATGTCAAATAAAGATGCAAAACCTAGGTTGATATATGGGGTCCTCTTGTTGCGAGAATTTGACTTTGAGGTGAAAGAGTGGAAGGGCACTGAGAACCAGGTTGTTAATCACTTGTCTCGCCTTGAGGAGGAGGCAATGAAGAAGTTAGGGGATAATCTTAACATAGATAATACTTTTCCAGATGAGCGGTTCTTAGCAACATCTCAAGACTTAATCCCTTGGTTTACTAATATTGCCAACTTTTGGGCAAGTTATCTTATTTTGGAAAATTTATCATTCCAGTAACATAAATGGTTAATGCACAAGGTGAGGAAATTTATTTGGGATTAGCCCTACCTCTTTTAGATTTGTGTAAATAGTCATTAGGAGGTGTATCAATGAGGTAAAAATGATGAGAATTCTTAAGGCTTATCATTGATCACCGGTTATGGGTCATCATTGTAGTAACCATAGAGCGCACATAATTCTGTAGTGTGGGTACTATTGGCCTACTATTTATAAGATGCACATTATTTAGCCCAAGCTTATGACTAGTGTCATCTTCAAGAAAATATTTTACAGAGACATAAACTACCCATAACACCTAACTTAGAGCTCGATTTATTTATTGTATGGGGAATTGATTTCATGGGTCCGTTTGTGAGCTCCTTTGGGATGAAGTACATTTTAGTAGCATTCAAAAATGTTTCAAAGTGGGTAGAGGTGGTTGCGCTTTCCAACAATGGGGTCAAAGTGTCACTGCATACTTAAAAAAACATATTTTCTTGATTTGCCACTCCACGTGCGATTAGTAGTGATGGTGGGTCTCACTTTTGCAACCATCTATTTATAGCCCTGCTTGAGAAATATGGTGCAAATCATAAGGTGGTAACACCTTGTCATCCTCAGACAAGTAGGCAGGTTGAGGTCTCTAATAAAGATATCAAGTCTATATTGGCGAAGATTGTGAATGCCAATAGGACTGACTGGTCAAAGAAGTTAGATGATGGATTTTAGGCCTACCAAATAGCTTTTAAGACCCCCATAGGTGCCTCCCATATCAACTCATGTATGAAAAAGCATGTCACTTACCAATCGAACTTGAGCACAAGGCACTATGGGCCTTGAAAAATTTAAATTTTAAGTGGCATGATGTATTTAAGTTTAGGTTGAGCAAGGTAAATGAGTTGGATGAATTATAGCTACGTGTTTATGAGAGCTCTGCTATATACAAAGAAAAAATAAAGGCGTATCCTGACAAAAAAATTGATAATAGAGTAATTTAGCCCAGTGATTTGGTTTTATTGTAAAATTCATGACATCACTTGTTTCCTGGCAAGTTGAAGTCTAGGTGGTTTGGACCATTCACCATAGCTAGGGGATTTCTCATGGTGCTATAGAGCTGAAAAAAAATGATAAAGCCTCATTCAAAGTGAATGAGCAGCGTGTGAAACATTATTTAGGTAATCCTGATAAAGTGAAGATAGTTATGAATTTAAGCCTTGGAAAAGTTTGAGTAGCCTAGGCAGTTAAGTCGTGTCGCGATGGTAAATTAGGCATTGCTTGGGAGGCAACCCAAGGTATCATGTTATTTTTTCATTTGTGTAAGTTACGAATGCCTAGTATATCCTATGTATGTCCTCATTCCCTTTCTTTATATTAATTACATGCACCGGAGATAATGCGTAGTCTTTTAGTTGGGGTGGGGTATACCACAGCTACCATGGGTTTTTGTGGTCATGTTTCTTTTTCTATAAATCATGGTATGATTGTAGATTGGCATGTCTAGGGAAATATTATGTCATATTGTGTTTTGATTCATATTGTGTTGTATTTTGTGTAACTAGGATAAAAATGAGTATCTAAGGCAGTTAATGTACTTTATATTAATTTTTTAGATAAATGATACCCCTCTGAAAACTATGTTAAGTGTATATCGGTGTAACTATTGTGAGTCTCGTTATGAATTAGGATTAGGTGCATAATAATCATAGCTAACATTTGCAAGAACCATATAGGTAGTAGTTTGTGATACAACCCTATGCCATGTGTGTGTGAGATGCTTACTTTGTTCCCTTTGTGTGTGGAATCCAGACCTTTCCCTGTTAGTCTTGCCTAGGTTGTAGATAGTTAGTTAGGAAATGATCATAGGCCATTTTTGAAATTAGTTCAATAGTTTAAAATAAGCCTGGGTACCTCAGAACACGAACCAAGAGTCCACCTAGCCTAAAATTGGTGTTTCAGAGCTGTTGGAATAGTCAAAATTTGCATTCAAGGTCATTTAGCTAAAGTTTTCACCCGGTGGCCATTTATAACCAACAAAGACTTCAAAATAGGAAAATGACTCTGAAAAACAAACAAAGTGCTTGGTAACCAAACTTTCAGTTCCAATAAGGCATAAATGAAGTGGGAAAGCTATAGAGAAGCTCTAACGGCAAAAATATGGAAAATAACCTAAAGGGTCATTACATAGAGGGAGCACAAGCCTAGTGTTCGTTTCAGACTGGTTACAACCCAAAGCATTTAAGTTTGTTTACTTCTTATTGTTCATAGCAAAATCCCCCATTTACTTTGCTGCATTACCCTGTGATTTCAAAAAGTTTAAGATATAATTCTACATATTCCCTGTGGGATATAAAGTCCCACTGTATAGATGGCGAAGTAAAAACAAAGAGTTGATCATCGAGCAAAACTCTACTAAGGTATAAAGGGTAGAGCTCCAGTACTCTTATTCTATTAATATTTACCACTATATGATGATCCAGATGAGGGCTTTTGATACGCTGAGCCTACTGAGATAGGAGTTATCATTCCTCTTGCATTGCCACCAAATATGAAGTTTGATATCTCTAGTGCTATGATCCAGCTATTGAACCTAAAGGGTGTGTTTGCGGGTTGCCCTCTGATGACACAAACATGCACCTTATTAATATTATTGGGATTTGCTCTTCATACACTGTACTGGAGTAGATTGGGAAGCTTTCAAACTCAGGTTATTCTTTTTCTCTCTAACTAGTGAAGCTATAATATGGTTAGGGTAACTTTATTGAGGGTCAATCACTACTTAGAATGAGTTGTAGAGGCAGTTTTTAGATTATCTCTTTCCCCTATCCCAAATGGTATAGCTGAAGGATGAGATATATAATTTTAGGCAATTGCACTTTGAGTCAATGTATGAGGCATGGTTTCAATTTAAAAAAGAAGTTGATGATGGTGTTGAATCATAAAATTATTGAAGTTACTTGATTGAGAAATTTTATCGAGCCCTTAACACCTATTTGAAAGCTATGACAGATACTATCACTGGTGAAGCATTCATACACCTCCATTGGAAGGTACCATCAGAGATATTAGACCAAATCTCTCTCACATATCAAGGGTGGCCTACTCGGGAGGAAGAGGGAGGCATTGGCACGTATGTCATTGGTTCTTTCAACAAGCACAGAGTTGTTGATGACATAGTGGTGCAAGAGGCTGCTCAGCTAAGGATAGAGATTGATTTATTGACAAAGCAGTTTGTGATGATGAATTTTGAGAATATGAATCTAGTAGGCTTACAGGGTAAGGTATCTAGATTATATTATTCTAATTTAGAAGAAGAAGAAGAAGAAGAAGAAGAAGAAGAAAGATACCTAGATAGAGAGTTGGCGAGTTTTTGAACCAAGGGGAAAGAAAAACAAGGTCAAAACTACTATAGGGATAGAAATTGAGAATGGAGACGATACAGAGGTAGTTATTACAGATGCAAGGATGATTAAAAAGAAAAGGATGGTGCATATGTTCCACCAGACAGTCGTGACATTGAGTCAAGGATGGAGGCTATGTTGTCCAATATGGTAAAGGGTCGAAAAAGTTAGAAAAATTTTCTTAAGGAGCTTAAGGCGGACATTTAGGGTTGACCCAGAAGGTAGAGTTGCATGCTATTGCGATAAAGTAATTAGAGCAGCAGGTTGGACAAATGTCTGCAACCTTGAATCAGAGGTAGCTAGACACCCTTCCAAGCAACAAAATGTAAAATTTTAAAAATAGTGATCATTATCTATCCATCACCACTAGGAGTGGTAAGGCAATTATTGATCCCTCCATATCTATGGTTGATGGTCCAAGAAATGATAGTGTTAATATTGATGGAACACCTAAAGATGAGCCAAAAAAGTCAATAGATATTAATCACAATACTGAGAAGAATAAAGGTAAGGAAAAGGTCGATGAGATGGTAGCAAAGAAAATTCCACGACCTCTTTTACCTTTGTCTCAAATGTTAAGAAAGAAGCAAGAGAAAGGGAGAGATGATAAATTCCTGTCGATGTTGAAAGAACTATCTGTGAACATTCCTCTTATAGAAGCTTTAGAGCAAATGCTTGGCTATACAAAGTTTATGAAAGACTAGGTCACTAAAAAATGGACAGTATCTTTGAGTCCATGAATAATGTACACCATTATAGTATTGTAGCTTTCAGATGATTGGTGGGGAAAAAGAAGGACCCTGGAGCATTCACTATTACATGCACTATTGGGTCTTTCAACTTCTTGCGGGTTTTATGTGATTTGGGAGTCAATATCAATCTCATGCCATTGGTAGCTTACAAGTAGTTGGGGTTGGGGGAATCTAAACCTACATTCGTGAGGTTACTTATGGCCAACCAGACTATCAAGAAACTGATTAGTGTTTTTTGTGATGTGTTGGTAAAGTTGTGTCCTACATATTTCATCTTGGACTGTGAGGACTTTAAAGTCCCTATTATCTTGGGATGGCCTTTCTTAGTTATGGGTAGGGCCTTGGTCGACATGGAGATAGGGCAGATGAAGTTCAGATTAAATAATGAGCAAGTCGCTTTCAATGTTTCCAGTCTATATGGCAACCAAATAATTTGAGAGTGGTGTGCATAATTGATATTATAGATGATGATGAAGAGACTGTTCCCATTGAAGAAAAGCTTGGGGTTGAGGTGCTAGCAATGGTCATTATGAATTTTGATAGTGATGTCATAGATGAATATAAAAAGATGTTTAACATATTTCATGGTAGAGGTTAGTACAATTATTCTCCAAAAAAGTTGGATCTTGATTTTAAGAATAGAATCACACCTCCTGATCGACCATCTATTGAGGAGCCACCAATCTTGGAATTAAAGGCCCTCCTATCTCACATGGGGTATATATTCTTGGGGACCGACAATACCCTACCAATTATTATTGCTATAGATCTAGTATAGATACAGGTTGAATCATTGGTATCAGTATTGTAGAGGTTCAAGAGAGCCATTATATGGCCCATTATAGATATTGTAGGGATTCCACCCAGTATTTGCACTCATAAGATATAGCTTAAACCAAATTGTATTCCTCGCATTAAGAACTAGTATCGATTGAATCTGTCTATATAGGAGGTTGCGAAGAATGAAATCATCAAGTGGTTAGATAGTAGAGTGGTTTACCCCATCGCAAACAGCAAGTGGGTTAGACCAATTCAATATTGGCCAAAAAAGGGTGGGATCACAGTCATTCCCAATGATAAAAATAAACTTGTACCCACGATATCGGTTACTAGTTGGATTGTTCACATGGATTATAGAAATCTGAATACTTGGACCCAAACGAACTATTTCCCTATGTCCTTCATGGACCAGATGCTCGATAGACTTAGAGGCAAGGGTTGGTATTATTTTCTTGATGGGTACTCGAGATACAATTAGATTATTATTTCTCCTAAAGACCAGTAAAAGATGAATTTTACATCCCCCTATGGGACTTTTGCATTTAATAGTGTGTTATTTGCACTATGCAATGCTTCAGCCACCTTTCAGTGATACAGATGCCTATAATTTCTTACATGGTGTAGTACACTATTGAGGTACTCATCGATGACTTTTTTATCATGAGGGACTCCTTAGATGATTGTTTGGCTCGTCTGGTTAACGCACTACAGAAATGTGAAAAATTATTTGGGAGAAGTACCATTTTATAGAAAAAGAAAGTATTGTTCTTGGGAATAAAATCTCATAATAGGGTATTGATTTCTATAGATCAAAGATAGAGATGATTGAAAAATGGCCTCCTTCGATCTAAGTTAAAGGTATCCGAAGCTTTTTGGGTCATATTGGCTTTTGAAGGTGGTTCATCGAGGATTTCTCTAAAATTGCAAATCCTTCATGCAAGATTTTAGAATAGAAGGTGAATTTTATATTCGATAATGCATGTCTCAAGGCCTTTGAGTGCCTCAAGGAGAAGTTGAACTCGACTCCTACAATTGTGTTGCTTAATTGGTCTTTATCATTTGAGGTTATTTGCGATGAAAGTGGAGTGGTCGTAGGTGCTATCCTAGGACAAATACGTGATAAATTCCTTCATCCAATTTATTATGCCAGCGAGGCACTAAACTTCATGCATAAGAACTATACAGTCACTGAGCAAAAGTTACTTATGGTGGTTTTTACCTTTGTGAATTTCTAGTCCTTTTTTATAGGGACCAAAGTCATAGTTCACACAGATCATACAACTTTAACGTATCTAATGTTGAATAATGATGCAAACCAAGGTTTATACATTGAATCCTATTATTGCAAGAATTTGAGTTTGAGGCGAAAGACTGGAACGACAAAGAGAATCAGGTTGTAGATCACTTGTCTTGCCTTGAGAAGGAGACAATGCAGAAGTTAGGGGATGGGCTAGAAATAAATGATATTTTTCCAGATAAGCGGGTCCTGGCATCATCTCAAGACTTAATTCCTTGGTTTGATGATATTGTCCACTTTCTTGGAAGTAATCTTATTCTAAATGATTTATCATTCCAGCTGTATAAGCAGTTCATGTTTGAGGTGAGGAAATTTTTCTGGGATAAGTCATATCTCTTTTTCATTTATACAAATGGACTCATTAGAAGATGTATCCCTGAGGTAGAGATGATGAGCATTCTTAAGGCTTGTCATTCATCACCTGTTAGGGGTAATCATGGTGGTAACCACACAGCTAATAAAATTCTACAGTGTGGATCTTATTAGCCTTTTATTTATAAAGATACGTATGATTTTGCCTAAGCCTATGACCAATGTCAGCATCAAGCCAACATTTCATAGAGATATGAACTACCGATGACACCTATCTCAGAGTTGGAGTTATTTGATGTATGGGGGGATTTATTGGGTATGTTTGTGAGCTCTTTTGGGATGAAGTACATTCTAATGGCAGTCAACTATGTTTCTAGTGGATGGAGGCAGTTGCGCTTTCCAACAATAAGGGTCAAAGTGTTAGTGTATTCTTAAAAAAGAACATATTTTCTTGATTGGGCACTCCATGTGCGATTATTAGTGATGGTGGGTCTCACTTCTAAAATTGTCTTTTTATAGCCCTACTTGAGAAATATAGGGCAAAGCATAAGGTGGAAACACCTTATCATCCTCCGACAAGTGAGCAGGTTGAGGTCTCCAATAGAGATATTTAAGTCTATATTAGAGAAGACTGTGAATGTCAATAGAACTAACTGGTTGACGAAGTTAGATGTTACGTTATGGGCCTATCGAACAGCTTTTAAGAACCCCATAGGTACATTCCCATATTAGCTCAAGTACGATAAGGCATGCCACTTTCTAGTCAAACTTGAGCACAAGGCACTGAAACAACTAAATTTTGAGTGGCATGATAGTGCTAAGTTAAAGTTAAGCAAGGTAAATGAGTTGGATGAATTCTGGATAGATTCTTATGAGAGCTTTGCTATATACAAAGAAAGAATGAAGTTGTATCATGACAAGAAAATTGAGAAAAGGGTATTTAAGCCTAGTGATTTGATCTTATTGTATAATTCAAGACTTCGTTTGTTTTCTAGCAAATTAAAGTCTAGGTGGTCAAAACCATTCACCGTAGCTAAGGTGTTCTCACATAGTGCTATAAAGATAAAAGGATATGGTGAAGCCCCATTAAAGGTGAACACGCAGTATATGAAATACTATTTGGGTAATCTTGATAAAGCAAAGGCAGTTATGAAGATAAGCCTTGGTGAAGTCGAAGTAACCAAGGAAGCTGAGTTGTGCCATGATGGTAAATCAACTGCTGATTGGGAGTCAACCTATGGTATCATGTTATTTTTTCATCTTTGTTAGCTACGGACGTCTAGTGCATCCCATGTATGTCCTCATTCCCTTGCTTTATATTATCTACACACACTAGGATAGTGTGTAGTCTTTTAGTTAGGGGTAGGGTATACCATAGCCCCTGTATATTTTTTGGTGTGTTTCTTTTCCTGTCGGTTGCAGTATGATTGTAGAACCGGCATATTTAGGGAAATATTATGTCATATTGTATTTTATTTTGTATTATGTTGTGTTTTTGTGTAACTCAGAGAAAAATGAGTATCTAAGGCTGTTGATGCACTTTGTTTTGATTTTTTAGATAAATGATACCCGTCAAAAATAGTGTATGATATGTATATCGGTGTGACCATTGTGAATCTAGTTATGGCTTTAGGATTAGGAATATAATAATCATAGCTAACTTTACATGAATCGGATAGGTAGTAGGTTGTGATAAAACCTTGTGCCATGTGTGTGTGAGATACTTACTTTGTTCCCTTTGTATATGAAATCCAGAACTTGCCCTATTAGTCTTTCCTAGATTGTAGGATAGTCTGTTAGCAAAGGATAATAATACATTTTTGAAATTAGTCCACTTTTAGTCTAAACGATCTTCCAAATCTGAATAAGTATCCTTTGGTCCCTATTTTGAGCCTTTATAGACCATTTTTCTTGTTTCACCTTTCACCTTGCCATTTTTGTACAATGAACCTATTTTGTCCTTGGTACTCCTTGCATATTGTGCACCTCAACTCAGGAAAATTGCCTAAGTATAGGGTGGTTATCATACGAGTACGTATGTGAAGTGGGTATCAAGAAGGGTAAATAAGAGAAAAAGAATAAGGGTTAGGTATGGTAGAAAAAGAAGAAAAACAAAAATAAAAAACAAAAGAAAAAGAAAGAATAAAACAAACCACACCCAACCTGAATGTGCAATAAAAGAATAAAAAGGGTCAAATAAGGGTGGAAGAAAAGAAAGTTTCTTAATAAGTGGACCTATAAAGTAAGTGTAGTACCAAGGAGGATTAGTCACTAAATGCTAATATGTACCATACCAGCCCTCAAGCCTGCATGCAAGCTGAGTAAAGTCCTATAGTGATCCTAACTCGGCCATCCGAAAGCTAAGTAAAGAAAATAGAGGCAAGTCTAGGGTATTCTCTGCACATTGTTGGAGTGTTTGTGTGAGTTTGGGTGTCTGTAATGCCCTGAGTCAGCACACCAGATGCCACACAGTGCTTACAACCCCAAAGAACAACAAGCTAACCAATGACTGGCACCTGCTGTGAGCACTAAATAATAATACTGAAATAATGTTAAAGTTAGGCTGACATGCCATAAGGTTCAAAATCTGAATACTGATAATAATAATAACATCTGATAATGACATTTGGAAAAATAAATATTGTCTGAATAGTGTAGTCTGAAAATTCTCTACTGAATTGTCTGAATGAGGAGTTGATGGGACATGCCCCCAACTAACTCCAATTATTGAAATACAGAAGCTACTGAAATACTAAAATAAAAGCATATCCTTGATAGATAAGGACTCACTATTGAATATGCTGCTGCTAACTGAATCTATCTAAGCGCGGTTAGGAACCTGAGCGTCCGAACCTATGATACGAGATATCATAGCACAAAGAAAGAGTATGCATCAGTACATAGAATATACTGGTATGCTAGATGAGGTAAGGCTGAATGCAAGGGTTTATATGCATAAACAGTAACTGACTGAATAATATAGAGTAGCTGAATATGAGAGTATATAGATAACTGAAACTGCTGTAAATACTAAGTATGCAATACTATGCATATATGTGTAAACTATATCTAAGCTTTTACTGAAGCTGAGTACTGAGTTTTGATAACTGAGTAACTGATATCTAAAATTACTGATAACTGAATTACTGATAACTAATTGATTATGTCTGGCAGTCTTGATTCTATAAAACTGAACTAAGTTCTATACTGAGACAGAAACTAAAACTGTGGCAGGTAATCATCTAATCAACATTCCCTTTTTCTGTATAGATTTGGGTCCAACCTGTAACATTAGCTGGAAGGGTGTCAGTATCGTGCCACGAGTAAAGACAAACTAAAGAGTCACCCTCATCTGGCAGGTGCCCTGAAAGAGAATGGTGGTACCCTCAATTGGCAGGTAAATCATCTTATCAACCCTCAACTGGCAGGTTGATATCTCAACCTACGTTGGCTACATAGTTCTGGAATACAAGGATTGTTACTAAGGATTACACCCTCTGATTACAGGTGAGCCCCTATCCTTGGGTCCGCTCAATGCTGAATCCTACTCCCAACTGAATGACCCTGATTATTAGACTGACTGGACTGAGCTGAGTTTAACTGAGTTCTGTAGCTGACTGAGTACTACTATTTATGACATTGCTGAAACTATTCTATAACTACTGTAGCTCTAGGTAAATAGCTAGATTTTCGGGTATTGAATACCCCAGGACTCGATAGCATTGGAAGTAAAGCATGGCATAATCTTAAAAGCATAAAAATACTTGCTTGCTAACAATGCATTCATTTAGACATTTTGTCAAACACTTTATATACATGAGCTTGTACATGAATGGAATCACATAATAACATGTCATGCTTTCACTAGTCAATTCACATAAGATTTTTATCAAACACATGGGGGCATGGTTATTTCACATAATACTAGTCAACTCATGAACATCATGAATACAATAATCAATTGTAAATTAAAGGGTTAGCATGCAATTCATATAATTCCCCATACAAACTATTTTAATTTCATGAGACCAGTAGTTAAATCATGAACTGAAACCCAATTAATATCATAAATATGGATACAATTAACTTCAAGCATGGAAAATCATAAATCTATAAACTTGTATGTTTAAATAGGGTTCTTGGACTCCATGGGTGAAAGGAACCCATGAATGAATACCTAACATACCTGAGAGGATTAATTCTTGAAGGTTCTTGCTAAAATTCTTAAGGTTGTTCTTGATTCTTGAAATCTAAGGTTTTGCCCTTTTTGAGAGAAAGTAACTTAATCTTGGGAGAAAGTGAGTGAATAATGAAGTAATGAGCAATTAGTACTCTTTTAGGGCTTAATTTTGTGTTTAGGACTGATTAGGGTCGTGGAAAAATACCAAATTATACCTGGAAAGTTATTAAAATTCATCACTGAAAATCTTAATTTTAGGCTTCACCGCGACGCGGTGGCATTACGGTGAGCCACTGGAATTAGGCTAGCACTGTTCATAAAAGGGATGAGCATGAAATTAACCCTTGGCGCGATGTGGTACCATCGCGAAGTTCCAATGGATTTTGATAATTAGGAAAAATGCCCTTGGCACGATGTGGTGGGATTGCAGTCCCTCACTGAAAAATGACAATTATGAACTGGAACATTGGCACAACGTGCCATTATCACAAAGCTTCACTGAAAACTAACAAATGCCATTTGAACTATCTCCACAACGCGGTGTTGCACCAGGTGGCACACTATTTTACAAAAACTACTATAACTCTTCACCCAGGTATCGGATTTGGGCAAATTTTATATCGTTGGAAAGTTGACTGAATTTCCTATGCAATGGTAGGTCTTAAACTTAAAAATTCTGAGAATTTTGAAAATATATATAGAGACACTCATATACTGAGAGTCAAAGTGAGTTAAGAAAATATGGGGTATTATAATATCTCCCCCTTGGGAACATTCATCCTTGAATGAGACTGATTAAGCTGAGAAATACTGATAGACTGAGATTATATATTGAACATGCACAACTGAAGCATAATTTCATGACTAAAACTAATGATAAACTGAGTTTTCATACTGAACATGCTTATCTGATGCATGAGTACATGGCTGAATTGATTCATAAATGCATGATTATAACTGCAACTGCAACTGAACATGGAACTGATTAAATCTAAGAAAGACTGTTACTTTAATTTGAATTTGAGTTTTTGGAGAAGAGGCGGGGATACTTGGTCTGCATATCTTTTGTTGCTTTCCAAGTAGCTCCCTCAACGGACTGATTCCGCCAAAGAACTTTAACCAAGGAAACTTTTTTGTTCCTTAGTCTACGAATTTGATGATCGAGGATTTGGACTGGAACCTCTTTGAAAGAGATATCATTTTGGATATTTATGTCCTATAAAGGGACTATAACTGTTGGGTCTCCAATGCCTTCCTTAGTAGGGCGACGTGGAATACTGGTTGTACTAAAGCTAGATCTGAAGGTAACTCAAGCTTGTAAGCTACCTTTTCAAAATGGCTGAGAATTCTGTAAGGACTGACATATCGGGGATTGAGCTTTCCCTTTTTTTAAACCTCTTCACTCCTTTCATGGGAGAGATTTTCAAGAACACAAAATTGCCAATCTCAAACTCGAGATCCTTTCTTCTCACATCTGCATATGATTTTTGTCAGCTTTGGGATGCCCTAAGCCTTTCTTTAGTCAACTGAACCTTCTCTAAGGAATCCAACACCAAGTCAGGCCGTACTACTGTAGCCTCACCTACTTCAAATCAGCCAATAAGAAATCTACATTTTCTCCCGTAAGAGCCTCAAACGGAGCCATCTAAATACTGGAATGATAGTTGTTATTTTATGCGAATTCGATCAAAGCCAAATGGTCATCCCAACTACCTTTAAGATCAACAACACAGTCTCTTAACATATCTTTTAGATTCTGAATGGTCCTTTCTACTTGATAATTTGTCTGAGGGTGAAAAGCTATACTGAGGTAAACTTGGGTACCAAGAACCTTTTGGAATGCTTTCCAAAAGTGAGAGGTAAACTAGCTACCTCTATCTTAAATAATTGATACTAGGACTTTGTGTAACCTAACCAAATCTCTGATATAGAGTTTGACATAATCCTCGACTAAATAAAAAGAATGGACTGGCAAGAAATAACCAAATTTGGTTATCCTGTCTATGATAACCTAAATCGAATCATGTTGATGACGAGTACGAGGCAAACCCATCACAAAGTCCATGTTTATATCCTCCCATTTCCATGTGGGAATACTGAACTCCTGCATGGACCTACTAGGCTTCTGGTGCTCAATCTTAACCTGCTGACATAAAGAGCACTTAGTTACAAACTCTAAGATATCTCTCTTCATCCCACTCTACCAATAGATCCCCCATAAATCGAGGTATGTCATAGTGTCCCCTGGATGAATAGAGTGGCACACACCATGTGCTTCTGCAAGAATTCATTGCCTCAAGTCATTTACACCTGGCAAACATAACCGACCCTGGCAGCGCAGCACACCATCTCTTCCTTGGGAGAAAATCTCTACTTTCTGATCTCTGACTGACTCTTTCAACTTAAATAGATTGGGATCTCTGTCCTACTTTTCCTTTACTTCAGAAACCAGAGATTATTCTAAACTATTGCACCTACACACTACCCTCTACTTAATAGACTAAGCGTACACCTAGTCAGGTAAGCTGATGCACTTTCTAAACTAACTTTTTCTTATAATTATCAACATGAGCAACATTACCCATAGACAACCTACTGAGAGCATATTCCACTACACTGGCCTTGCTCGAATGATACAGAACACTCATAGCATAATCTTTCAATAACTCTAACAACCTTCTCTGACATAAATTCAAATCTTTCTGGGAGAATACATACTGCAAACTTTTGTGATCTCTGCACACATCAACATGTACCCCATATAAATAGTTCCTTCAAGTCTTTAAGGCAAATACTACAACTGCTAACTCAAGACCATGTGTAGGGTAATTTTTCTCATGGGTCTTAAGCTATCTAGAGGCATAGGTTATAACCTTACCTCTCTACATGAGGACACAACCCAAACCTACTCTGGAAGCATCAAAATGCATAAAAAACCCATTTGAACCCTCTGGTAGAGTCAAAACTGGGGTTGTAGTGAGTCGAGTCTTCAACTCTTGAAAATACTTCTCACAAGAATCTGACCACTGAAACTTGACTTTCTACTGAGTCAATCTATACATGGGAGATGCAATGTTCAAAATCCCTTCAACAAACTAATGATAATAGCCATCCAAACCTAAAAAGCTCCTGTTATCTGATAGAGAAATAGGTTTAGGCCAATTTCTCACCACCTTGGTCTTTTGAGGATCAACTCTACTGCCATCACCAAAAATAATATGATCAAGGATTGCTACTGACCTTAACCAAAATTTACACTTACTGAATTTGGCGAACAACTGATGGACTCTAAGAGTCTAAAGTATGATTCTGAGGTGATCTATGTGATCACTCTCGCTATGGTAATAGACAAGAAAGCCATCAATGAAGACTATAATGAACATGTCCAAGTACTGCTTGAACACGTGATTCATTAAGTCCATGAAGGCTATTGGGGCATTTGTGAGACCAAAGTACATAACTAGAAACTCATAGTGACCATACCGGGTTCGAAAAGTTGTTTTTAGAATGTTGCATTCTCTGAATCTGAGTTGATGATAGCCTGACCTGAGGTCTATCTTAGAAAAGTAAATGGTTCTCTAAAGTTGGTCGAACAAATCCTCGATTCTAGGAAGTGGGTATTTATTCTTGACTGTAAGTTTGTTCAACTGACGATATTCTATACACATTCTAAGTAAACCGTCTTTCTTACGTACAAATAAAAGTGGTGTTCCCCATGAGAAAATTTTGGGTCTAATAAACCCGTTATCTAAATAGTGTTGTAATTGTTCTTTTAACTCTCTAAGTTTAGTTGGAGCTATTTTATATGGTGGAATAGATATAGGCTGAGTGTCTGGAAGAAGGTCTATTCTAAAGTCAATTTCTCTTTCGGGAGGAACTCCAGGAAGATCTTCAGGAAACACATCTGAGAATTCATTTACTATGGGAATTGACTCAAGATGAGGAGTCTCTGAACTAGAGTCTTTGACTCGTGTAAGATAGTAGACACATTTCTTGGATATCATTTTTCTCACTCTAAGGTATGAAATCAACTGACCCTTAAGCGTTGTAGTATTTCCCCTCTATTTAAGGACTGTTTCATTTGGAAACTAAAAATGAATAATTCTGTTTCTACAATAAACTGAGGCATAGCATGAATGGAGCTAATCCATATTGAGAATGACATTAAAATCTGCCAACTCTAATTCTAATAAGTCTGTTGAAATGACTTTCTGAGATATCATAACTGGATAGTTCTTGTATACCCATCGAGCTATGATAGAGTGACCCACTAGAGTAGAGACTGAGAAAGGTTCTGTTAACATTTCTAGTCTGACCTTAAAGTTGACTACTAAGAAAGGAGTTATAAAAGACAAAGAAGCTCCTGGATCTAATAAGGAATAAATATGTAAATGAAAGATCAGTAATGTACCAGTGACCACATCAGGAGAACTTTCCTAATCTTGTCTAGACTGAAGTGCATAAAGCCTGTTTGAGCGTTGCCCACTGGTGGCACTGGAAGTGGCACCCTGCTAATTCGGACGACCAGGCTGAGCTGGGGGGTAATTATACTGACCCTGATAACCTAACTGAGGATAATCTCCACCTCTGTGTCCTGGATTTCCACACACAAAATAAACATCACTACCAGCTCTACAGACTCCCTGATAAATCCTTTCATATTTTTGGCAAACAGGATTTATTCGAGAACTGCTAACACTACCCTGAGATTTAGAGCCTAGTGCCCTATCTTTGTTACTATTTCTAAACTTAGGAACTGGAGCACTCGTTGAGGATGAAGTTGGAACTAAAGATTTTGGATAAAACTGAGAACGGTTACTACCTTCTGACTTAGGTTGGGTGAAATTGAAGCTACATGTTCTAGCTCTCTTATTCTCCCTCTCTCTCTCTCTTTATTCTTAGCCTCTTATATCTACTGATCATGGGCTATTTTCCTGGATATGTTCATCTCCTTAATAAATATCGTAGTTCTAGACTCCTTAACCACATTCTCTGAAACCCTAAACACAAACTTGATCAATCTAGACCTATTATCTGCTACTACATGGGGAGCATACCTGGCTAACTGAGTAAACTTGAGGGAATACTCTTTCACACTTATGTTGCCTTTCCTGAGATTGATGAACTCTAACACCTTGGCTTCTTTCAGCTCCAAGGCAAAGAATCTATCTAGAAAAGAAGGAGCACACTTTTCCCATTCTATGGGCTCTACATTTGTACCCCTATCTACCTTCCACTACTTAAACAATGAATGAGCTATATCTTGTAATTAATAGGCTACTAACTCAACACTCTCACTGGAAATCACTACCATAATATTTGTGACTTTCTGCACTTGATTGAGTAACTCCTGTGGATCCTCTTAAGACTTGGATCCTGAAAATAAGAGAGGATTCATTCAGGTGAAGTCACGAATCGTAGCTGCAGTAGTATTAGCCACTAAGTTAGCCTGAACAGCAGCTGGCTATTCATTTTGAGCTGCTACAAAATGGGCTAGGGTGGTGAACGCAGCTCTGAATTTTGCATAGGAGACATATGTAATACCCAGCATTTTCGAGCTAATTTTTGAACCATCATTCCTACGTGTATAAGCTATAATATAAATTATTCCCATGCAAATATGAGTTTCATGATCTTTATCCTCATGTTTGATTTGCTTTTGAGGTGAAAATCTTCATAAAAATCACTTAGAACAAAGTTGAGCTAAGAGCCTTTGATTAGTCCAAAGTTTAATATTTGATTCTATAAGGGTCTAATTTAAATGTGTATAAATTTTTATATACATAAAATTTTGCATCTCAATACCCACCAAATTTTATATAATTGAATTAGCTTTCCAACAATACCAATTTTACCTAAATCCGATACCCGAGCAAAAAGTTATAGTGTTTTCCATGTGAGGCAATAAACTGACGTGATAGCAACGTGATGCGTCAGCCTGTGCATTACAGAATGGTTTCAAATGCCAATTCAGTTTCCAAAGGGTCTAGGGGCACTTTGGTCACTTCCTCTCGCCCAAATCCGTCCATAACACTTAATTTTAGCCCCCAAAAGCATTATACACATTCTTATTCATCTTTTTCTCTCCAAGAAAATCCTAGCTCACTCAAGAACACAAAGAAGTTCATCAAATTTTCTTCAAGACAATCAAGAAATTAAGGTTCCTCCATCTAAGAAATTTAAAAATCCATTACAATATCTTCAAGATAAACAAGAATTTGAGTTCTTAAGTTTAAGAATTCCAAGAAAAGCTTTCAAGAACATTCCCAAGGTTTCCAAGTCAAGTTCTCTACATCAAATCAAACCTATTAAGGTATGTGGGATTTTTCAACAAGGATAATTCTTTCACCCTTGTGCCCAAAACCAAGTTTTAATTACAAATTCATAAGATTGTAAATTAATATACATGAGTTTTGAATTAGGGTTCATACCCATTATTGTTATTTGTATGATTATGAGTTATTGAGAGATTTTAAAGATGAATTACATGTTTATTTTCATATTTTCATGCCTATTGCAGAGATTTCTAGATTTTGAGACGAATTATCATTGTTTTCATTATGTAGCATGATTATTATGATATTTTGACATGAATTTGATGAATGGGTCACTAAGCCCAAGTTATATGTTGATATTTCAATAATTATGATGGTTTAAGCATCCTATGATCAGATTATTTATAAATTTTCAATAAAATTTTGATCTTTTAATCCTCAGATAAGTTTACGAATCCACTTTACAGATTTACTACAGATTACAAAATTTAGATCTGCTTACTTACAGTATGACTCAGATAAAAAGTATAATTGGTTTCGTAATGAACCATTATTCTAGATTTTAAAGTGGATTTCCAACAGAATGAGCATATAAATTAAAAGGAGTAGTATTTAGAACCGAGCAAAAAGTGAGGGATTAGCTTCCCTATCTTCCACAAAATTACGTAGCCAACATAGGTATAGATTATAATATTATTCCCATTCTAATATGCATGATAGTTACAGATGTGATCACTTAGCTCAGGTTATACTCCTTGGCAAGAGTATGACACCTCTCTCCATCGTGAGGTTTTCCCCATAGAAGAATAAGACGTTGGGCTCCATGTTAGCTCACATAGTTTATGTCAATTAGAAAAGACTTCCTATAGAAAAGAGTAATCATACAGATAAAGCTTTTAAAGTATTTCCATACAGATTACAGATTACAGATTTCAAAAAGAGTAAGGAATAAAATAAAAACTTTTAGAAAACTAAGTGTAAAGGATCACAACTTTATTGAGATTATGCTTTAAGAAAGATATTAGCTACAGATTTAACCTTTTAAATTTTAGATATGAGAGTAAGTCCTTTCTACAATTAGACAGTATGATTTACAGAGAGAACATTAGCATAACTTTTAGAACTAAATGTTATGACTCACTATATTTACAAAGTGTGATTTGTTATTCATGATTATAGATTTCAGTATTTCAGATATTCCAGCTTATGTGAGTCATTTAAATTTGGCATGCATTGTTTTACAAATTATGATGATGAGATAATGTTTATGTATGCATTTCACCCTCATATACTCAGTACATCCTTAAAGTACTGATCCACATATATTTCTATATGCTACATTATCTCATAATATAGGTACAAGTTATAGTATGTACAGTCAGAATCATACAATTGCAAATTTCAACGAGCAGATGATGAGTCCTCCTACTTTGGGGACTTTAGTTAGCTGTTATTTAAGTACTTTAATTTATTACTCATATGTATTGATTAGTGGTAGTTGGAGTTTCATCCCAGCTATTTGTATTCAGTATAGCAGAGGCTTCATAGATGACAGTAAGAATCAGTCATGTAAATTTTAGTTTTGTTTTTAAGACTTTATCAGAATGTACAATTGTATCAGTATTGAATTTTCACAGATTCCATCATTATTATGCTTCCGCGCCATAATCTCCTTTATTTAGTACATATTTAATTATTTTCTTAATAGTATGCCAGTTGATGGGTTAGCTTGGGGTCACTTATGGTCCTAAGCACGTGTAATGTCTAGGGACCACTATTTTTAGGGCGCTAAAAAATTGGTATCAGAGCACAAAGTTCAAGTGTCTTAGGTTTCAATGAAATCGTGTCTAGTAGAGTCTTGTGGAATGGTACGGAGACGTCGGTACTTTACTTCGAGAGGCTACGGGGCATTTGTGTCTTAGGTTTTCTTTCTTTCATACTCTAGATCATGCTATAAAGTTCTTTTCTCAGAAACTTCTATCGATTTATGTATCACTCCATAATTCTCCATCTATGTTATATTCTTGAGATCACATGATTAGCAAGTTCTAATTTATCCTAAGATGATGCTCTCAGATTTACTATCAGCTTCAGAAGTCATACAAGGGGCTTGAGAGGAGCTCATTAGTGTGTTATAATTTTCTCAAATTGAAATTTATGTACTCATCCATATGAGTTGTCCAGTTAAGATAGAATAAGATATGCATTCATATTTCCTCATTATTCTTTTAATACAGATAGTGTTCATAAGAGGAGATAGTATGAACCTAGATTGTTGAATAGAGTTTGCTTTGAGGGATATTGCAACCTGGATCATTATGATTCATAAGTAGTAGAACCTTCTTATAGTTAGATGTATGAGTATAGAAGTGTAGTGACAAGAAAAGTAGGAATGATGATTGATAGAAAGTATAGAGATAAACTTATGCATGCTATAGATTTTACGTTATGGTGATATGTCCTGGTGTGTAAGTTTAGTGGAAGGTAAAGAAGAAGTTATTAGTTAAGATGAATTATTGTTTGCGTGAAGTATGAAAGGAGTTATGGACGGTAATTATTGTGTTATAAAAGTATAAATTATTAATAAAGTATTTGGTGGTTTAGTATTATTCATTTAGGCTTCCCTTGAGGTTGCAAAAAAGAGTTTAGTTGAAACTTATAGAACTATGAAAGAAATTTAGGTGTATAGATGGGTGAATAGTAGTGTTGTGTATAAAAAGGATGGGCTAGCAGATTTTAATAAAGTATACCATAGGATCGTGATCAATTATTGTTATTAAGGGGTTCTAGTGGACTAGTGTTTTTTGATGTCTTATTTAAAAGCTTCCAAGTGAGAATAGTATGTAAGGTTGGGTTTTAATCATGCCTAGACCTAGTCACGAAGTTTGAATAGTAGAGTATCATAAAGGTGAGAATAATGATTGTTCGGTTGGTGATGCTAGTTATATGAAGGTAATCTAGTAGGCTTGAACAGTGAATGCAAGACTTTAAGTTTATTGATTTGAGATTAAGTATGATGTTGTACGTATGATATAGAGGTTTGCCCAAAGTGATATGGGTTTGCATTATTTTCTAAGGTTATTAAGTGTCGTGTGTGGTTAGTAATACCCTTGAGTTGCTAAGTGGAAGAAGGCTAGTTATATAGTACATGGTGTACTTAATAGCTAAGTTAAGGAGTTATGATTGATGATGTTGAGACTTTTAATATTATCTTGACTCTCATGGTTTAGAAATATAAGTTTAGAGGTATGATATTGGTAGGCTATAATGGAAGTAGTATGGTTCCTTCAAGGTTTGGTGATATCCATGTTAAGTGTTGGAATCTATGTTAATAAAGATTGAGCTAATAGAAATAAGAGTTGAAGCACTAGATGGTGTGCACTCTGGCTATGGGGATACTCATGAAGATTTTAAGTCAGTAAGTGTTCAAGTATTAAATGAACTATTGGGGCTATAGAAAGATAGAGTTGTATCTCAAAAGGAAGTGTTAGCAGTGGGTTTTACACTTTTAGGTGTAATATTTTGGGTTAAGTTTTATTATTTAAGTGTATTTTTATACCCCGGGCTCTAGAGTTAAGCGGTTGCAGTTCAGTTAGAGTTTAGTAAATGGGTTCCACAGACATAGAATGATGGTTTAAAGCTAAGGGAGAGGTGATAGGATAAGTAACCAAGTTAGATTCTCAGATTGTAGTAGTGTTGCCAGTGCGTGACAAAGATGCCCGGCTTATTCTTATTTCAATATTAGTACCTCAGTCATCACGATGTCAACTCATGCCTTATGTGTTAGCTCCATAATTATAGTTCTTTTAATGCATATCATATAAAGTCATGTACTCTCCTAGTCCCTAATATGAGGAGTTCCAATTCATTCAACAGTACGAATCATGTTCCAAGAATTTATGAACTCCAAACTCAAATCATGCATCTCATGACTCATGTACTTATGTACTCATGCTTTATAGTATGCTCAGTTCCCATAACTCATGCTAAACTCCTAATGATCAGTAAGATTCAGCTTATATCCATGTACACCCTCAATTTAGATATCTTTGATAAATCCATGATGTTGATTCTCTATTCCTTAGGCCTTAGTTAAGTGTCAAGTTACATATAGTATCCTCTCATGCTTCAAGGTCTCATGTTCTAACCTTTCAATGACTCCTTCCTATGTAACGATAGTGGTGATGAGTAAATGTTTCTTGTTGATGAAAGATCATTGTATGCTTATTTTAGATAATGCCATAAGTGTGAAGTAAGATTGAGGAAAAGTCTTTGATACATGTTGTGGTTAGTTGAAATCTGTGTGTATATTCTTGGTGTAGTGCATGGGATTTGTTCTGATAGAGGTTTAGAATATATGAGAAGTATGCCTTTATGGGTGTTTATTTAGACATTCATATGTGGTTATAACAATAGGCTTGAATGTCATGTTCGTGTATAAGTGGATAAATGTGGTACACACTAGTTTCCAACCTTCCCAACCTTGAAATGTAAATCCTTAAGTGAATTCATAATTGGGGTTGTCGATAGCATATGTCGTGTAATTTTTAATTTTTTTTGGGCGAGGTTTGAGACCTATTTGGATGGTAAAAATAGTAAGGCAATGTGATATGGCTACAGCGCGTTGCATATCGTATTGGGGGAGAGCAATGTGATGCATCGCATATCGTGTTGGTAGAGCGCCAGTTTAGTTATGTTGTTATATGTTGTACCTTGTGATTTTAAGTTAGGCTTGACCATGGCGAGAGGACTTAGTTCAGTTTCGACATTAGTAAATAGATTTATGATTGCCCAGGTGAGAATTAACAATTGAATCAAGTGAGTATGGTATTTAAGGGGAATAGTATAGTAGAGGGATTATTCGAGAAGTGTTGCTAAGATTGAAAGTAAGAAGTTGCATTGCCTAAGGCCTAGTAATTCTATCCTAGCTTATGATTTATATGCCTTTGTTCTAAGCTATAAAGTTGTATCAATGTTGTGATTCCTTAGTCAGATGTCTTGTTCAGATCATGCCCAAAATTCTTCGCTCCCTAATATTATTAGAATTTCATAGGAGAGTGTTGAATAAATACTCCATTTGAGTATGGGTAATCAGTATAATTCAGTCTGTATAGCCAGCAATCTAGTCTAGCAGTCAGACAGATAAGTTCCTATAGCTTTTCAACTTTCCATCTCGTCATACTATTTGAAATTCTCATCAATATGGCCATTCCAAGAATTAATGTGTTTGCATTCATGTAAATTACGAATTTAGCTCAGTCCATGCATCAAGCATCAGTTTCAGATTCAGATATTTAGTCATGATTCAGTTCATAAGTGTTCAGTGAATGATCTTAGTATTCCACCCCAGACAGTGTAATACCCCTAGTACGATCTTAGTCTCGTTGTTTAATGATTCATACTTGTATATGTTAATACTTTGCAGTTTTATATGTGTGGCAGTATCATGAACACTTCAAACGAATTCTAAACTCTCAGCATGAATCATCTTCTTATAGTAAGTAAAGGCAAGTCAACTCAGAAATCAATTTCCTGATGAAAGTTTTAATGATTCAACTAAGTTCTATCCCTTATTAGTAGACACATCATGTCTAAATTATTCCATACTTCTAAGACTTCAAAAAGTTCCTAGCCATCATTCGAGGATGAATGGTTCTAAGTGAGAGATAATGTAATACCCTGCATTTTTCATCTAGTCTTTGAACCATCATTCCTATATGTATAAGATATAATCTAAATGATTCCCATGAAATACGAGTTTCATGATCTTTATCCTCATGTTTGATTTGCTTTTGAGGTGAAAAACGTTCAGAAGAATTACTTAGAACAAAGTTGAGCTTAGAGCCTTTGATTCGTCCAAAATTTGATATTCGATTCTACAAGGGTCTACTTTAAACGTGTATAACTTTTTATATACATATAATTTTGCATCTCAAGACACAACAAATTGTATATAGTTGAATTATATTTCCAACGATACCAATTTTGCCTAAATCCAATACCCGAGCGAAAAGTTATAGCATTTTCCGTGTAAGGCAGTAAGCCGATGCGATAGCGACGCGATGCGTCGGCCTGCGCGTTACGGAAATCTTTCACATGCCAATTCAGTTTCTAAAGGGTTTAGGGGCTCTTTGGTCACTTCCTCTCACCCAAATTCACCCATAGCACTTAATTTTAGCCCCCAAAATCATTATACACATTCCTATTCATCTTTTTCTCTCCAAGAAAATTGTAGCCCTTCAAGAACACCAAGAAGTTCATCAAATTTTCTTCAAGAAAATTAAGAAATTAAGGTTCCTCCATCCAAGAAATTCAAAACTCCATTATGATATCTTCAAGATAAACAAGAATTTGAGTTCTTAAGTTCAAGAATTCCAAGAAAAGCTTTCAAGAACATTCTCAAGGTTTCCAAGTCAAGTTCTCTACATCAAATCAAACATATTAAGGTATGTGCGGTTTTTCAACAAGGATAATTCTTTCATTCTTTTGCCCAAAACCAAGTTTAAATTACAAATTCATGCGATTTTGAATGAATATACCCGAGTTTTGAATTAGGGTTCATACCCATTATTGCTATTTACAAGATTATGAGTTTTTGAGAGATTTTATTGCATGTTTATTTTTGTATTTTCATGCATGTTGCAGAGATTTCCAGATTTTGAAATGAATTATCATTGTTTTCATTATCTAACATGATTATTATGATGTTTTGACAGGAATTTGATGATTGGGTTATTAAGCCCAAGTTATATGTTGATATTTCAAGAGTGATAATGCTTTAAGCATCCTATGATTAGATTATTTACACATTTTCAATAAAGTTTTGACCTTTTCATCCTCAGATAAGTTTTGAAATCCACTTTACAGATTTATTACAGATTTTAGAATTTAGATCATCTTTACTTACAGAATGACTCAGATAAAAGCATAATTGGTTTTGTAATGAACCATTATTGTAGATTTTAAAGTGGATTTCCAATAGAATAAGCATACAGATTAAAGGGAGTAGTATTTAGCACCGAGCGGGAAGTGTGGGATTAGCGTGCCCTATCTTCCACAGAACTACGTACCCAATGTAGGTATAGATTATGAGATTATTCCCATTCCAATATGGGTGACAGTTACAAATGTAACAACTTAGCTTAGGTTATACTTCTTGGCAAGAGTATGAAACTTCTCCCCATCATGTGGTTTTCCACATAGGAGAATAAGACGTTAGACTCCATGTTAGCTCACATGGTTTATGTTGGTTAAAAGAACCTCCCTACAGAAAAGAGTAATCTTACAGATAAAGCTTTTAAATTATTTCCTTATAGATTACAAATTTTAAAAAGAGTAAAGAATAACAGAAAAGCTTTTAGAAAACTAAGTGTAAAGGCTCACAACTTTATTGAGATTATGCTTTACAGAAAGATATGAGCTACAGATTTTAGTTTTCAAATTTTGGATATGGAGTGAGTCCTTTCTATACTTAAATAGTATGATTTACAGACAGAATATTAGCATAACTTTCAGAACTAAATATTATGACTCACTAGATTTACAAAGTATGATTTATTACTCATGATTATAGATTTTAGTATTTCAGATATTCCAGCTTATGTGACTCATTTATATTTGGCATGCATTGTTTTACAAATTATGATAATGAGATAATGTTTTACTTATGTATTTTACCCCTATATACTCAGTACATCCTCAAAGTACTGATCCACATATATGTCTATGTGCTACATTGTCTCATAATGTAGATACAAGTTGTAGTATGTATAGTCAGAATCAGACAGTTGCAAATTTCACCCAGCAGATGATGAATCCTCCTACTTTGGGGACTTTAGTTAGATGTTAATTATGTACTTTACTTTTAAACCCATATATATTGATTAGAGGTAGTTGGAGTCACTTTCCAACTATCTATAGTCAATATAGTAGAGGCTTCATAGATGTCAATCAGAGTTAGTAATGTAAATTTCAGTTTCATTTTTTAGACTTTATCAGAATGTACAATTATATTAGTATTGAATTCTCACAGATTCCATCATTATTATATTTTTGTACCATAAACTCAGTCATTTAATACATATTTAATTATTTGCTTAATAGTATGCCAGTTCATGGGTTAGCTTAGGATCACTTGTGGTCCTAAGCACCGTGTAATGTCTTGGGATCACCATTTTGGTGCGTTACAACATGCTCGTCCAGGGGATCTTCCTGAACGGGCTGAGGTGCTGGCTGGTTTCCTGTTCTTCTTTTGTTGGTCTTTTTGGGAGGAATATTCTAAAAATGAAAGGAAGAAATAAATTAGATGGAGAGTTTAACTTGAGCTCATGCTCACTCGCATGACATGAATAGTAAAAGAAGGGAAACTTTCCTAAAAATGCCTCGTAGCCACTTGCCCATTAGTGTGGCATGCTACACACCCATGCATA
Source organism: Capsicum baccatum var. pendulum (assembly GCA_030864225.1). Classification (NCBI taxonomy): domain Eukaryota; kingdom Viridiplantae; phylum Streptophyta; class Magnoliopsida; order Solanales; family Solanaceae; genus Capsicum; species Capsicum baccatum. The sequence goes on from CM061560.1 coordinate 172,797,189, forward strand.
AGACTCTACTTGACGTGGCTTTTTGACTCTGTAGGACTCTATTGAACCTTAGGCTTTGATACCAAGATTATAACACCCCAAGTCTGCACCCCAAATGCCATATGATGCTTATAACCCCAAAGGACCACAAGCTAACCCATGACTGGCACTTGCTGTGAGTACTAAATAATAATACTAAAATAATGCAAAATTTAGGCTGACATGCTATAAGGTTCAAAATCTAAATACTGATAATAATAATATCTGATAATGATATCTGGAAAACTGAATACTGTCTGAATAGTATAGTCTGAAAAAGCCTCTAACTGAACTATCTAAATATAAAGTTGATGGTACATAACCCTAAATAACTTCGACTACTGAAATACAGAAGCTACTGAAATACTAAAATAAAAGCATATCCTCAATAGATGAGGAATCACTACTGAATCTGCTGCTGCTAACTGAATTTGTCTAAGCACGGTCAGCAACCTGAACATCTGAACCTATGATATGAGATATTATAGCACAAAGAAAGAGTGTGCGTTAGTACGTGGAATGTACTAATATACTAGGTAAGGTAAGGTTAAATGCAAGGGTTCATATGCATGAGCAGTAACTGACAGAATAATATAGAGTAACTGAATATGAGAGTACATGGATAATTGAAACTGTTGTAAATACTGAGTATGCAATATTGTGCATATACGTGTATACTGTATTTGAGCTTTTACTGAAGCTGAGTATTGAGTTCTGATAACTGAGTAACTGATATCTAAAACTACTGATAACTAAATTATTGATAACTTATTGACTGTGTCTGACAGTCCTAATTCTGTAGAACTGAACTGAGTTCTATATAGAGACTAAAACTGAAACTATGGGAGGTAATGCTCTAGCCAACATGACTCTTTTTGTATAGATTTGGGGTCCAAACTATAACCCCAACTAGAAAGGTGTCAGTACCGATCCATGGGTAAAGATAAACTAAAGAGTCACCCTTATCTGGTAGGTGCCCTAATGAGAATGGTGGTACCCTCAACTGGTAGGTAAAACACCTTATCATCCCTTAACTGGTAGACTATGCTGGCTACGTAGTTCTGTAATGCAAGGATTTCTACTAAGGATCATACCGTCTACTAACAAGTGAACCCTAATCCTTGGGTTAGCTCGGTGCTGAATCCTACTCCTAACTAAATGACCCTAATTATTAGAATGACTAGACTGAGCAGGGTTTAACTGAGTTTTGTGACTGGCTGAGTACTACTGGTCAAGATATTGCTAAGACTATTCTATAACTACTGTAGCTCTAGGTAAACAGTTAGATTTTCGGGTATTAAATACCCCCAGGATTCGATAGCTTTGGAAGTAAAGCATGGCATAATCTTAAAAGCATAATAATGCTTGCTTGCTAACAACGTATTCATTTAGATATTTAGTCAAACACTTGATATACATGAGCTTGTACATGAATGGAATCACATAATAACATATCATGCCTTCACTAGTCAATTCACATAAGCATTTTATCAATCACTTGGGAAGCATGGTTATTTAACATAATACAAGTCAACTCATGAATATCATGAATATAATAATCATTTGTAAATTCAAGGGTTTGGTATGCAATTCATATAATTCCCCATACAAACTGTTTTAATTTCATGAGAATTGTAATTAAATCATGAATTGAAACCCAATTAATATCATAAACATGAATACAATTAACTTCAAGCATGAAAATCATAAATCTATAAACTTGTATGTTTAAATAGGGCTATTGGACTCCATGGGTGAAAGGAATCCATGAATGAACACCTAACATACCTGGGAGGATTAATTCTTGAAGGTTCTTGGTGAAATTCTTGAGGTTGTTCTTAATTCTTGAAAACTAGGTTTTTCTCTTTTTGAGAGAGAGTAACTTAATCTTGAGAGATAGTGAGTGAATAATTAAGCAATGAGCAATTAGTGCTTTTTTAGGGATTAATTTCGTGTTTAGGACTGATTAGGGCCATGGAAAATACCAAACTATCCCTGGAAAGTTATTAAAATTTGTCACTGAAAATCCAATTTTAGGCTTCACCGTGATGCGGTGGCATCGCGGTAAGCCACTGAATTAGGATGGTACTATTCATAAAAGGGACGAGCGTGAAATTGACCCTTGGCACGACACGGTACCATCGTGAAGTCTCACTGGATTTTGACAATTGAGAAAAAATCCCTTGGCGCGATGCGGTGGGATCGTGGTCCCTTACTAGAAAATGTCAATTGTCAACTGAAATATTGGCGTGACGTATCATTATCATGGAGCTTCACTAGAAACTAATAATGTTATTTGAACTATCTCCGCGATGCGGTGCTGCACCAGGTGGCACACTATTTATAAAAACTGCTATAACTCTTCAATCGAGTATCGAATTTGGGTGGATTTTATATTGTTGGAAAGATGACTGAATTTCCTACTCAATGGTAGGTCCTAAACTTAAAAATTTTGAGTATTTTGAAAATTTATATAGAGATACTCATATAGTGAGAGTCAAACTGAGCTAGGAAAATACGGGGTATTACAGTGTCTCTTGATTCTCCCTGGATTAACATGCATGATTCGATTGAGTAAGTTGGACTTCTTATTGTAAGGGTACATGGGTTGTGTTACTATCTACTTATTTGTTCGGGTAGTGTAACTTGTACATATGCATGATTATTTATTGCTAATATAATAACATATCTTGATTCCCTTTTGTTACATTTTTGTACTTCATTGATACACACAATTAATTTAGTAGAAGGTAGTGTTATGGTTTAGAATAGGTCAGATCTTCTTTAGTGGCAAAACTAAATCCGAAGTAAGATAGTGATCCTATTTTTATTAAGTTGAAGAAAGTAGTCAAAAGTCAGAAAGTCGAGTTTTTCTCCTAAGATGCAGATGGTGTTCTTCATTACTATGGCAGATTATATACTCTAGATATCGATCACTTGAGATTGCAGATGTTGATAGAAGCTCATAATTCTCATTATTATATTAATCTAGGCACCACCAAGATGTATTATGACCTCTGGGAATTCTATTGGTAGAATGGCATAAAGAAGGATATCATAGAATTTATGGCAAAGTGTCCAATTCGCCAGCAAGTTAAGGTTGAGCCCCAGAAATCACGTGGTATGACTCAGAATATTAATAGTCCTACTTGAAGTGGAAAGTGGTGAATATGAAATTCATTATACGGTCACCTTATACTCACCAATAGCATGATTCCATTTGGGTAATCATTGACTGAATGACTAATTTAGCATATGTTTTGCAGTTAACACTTTACATTCAACTAAGGACTATGCTAGACTTTATCTTAGAGATTTGGTTAATTTGCATGGAGTTTATTTGACTATTATTTTGCATAGGCATGCTTAATTTACTTTGCATTTCTAGAAGATATTTTAGAAGGGTCCTTGTACTCAAGTTTATCATAGCGTAGCTTTTCACCAGAAAACATATGGTCAAGCAGAGTGAACCATTCAGAACTTAAAGGATATGTTGAGAGCTTACATGATCAATTTTAAGGGTAGTTGAGATGATAACTTTCCTTTGATTGAGTTTATCTATAATAAAATTTATCCCTCCAGTATTCAAATGGCCCCATTTGAAGCACTTCATGGTAGGAGATGTAGATCTCCTATTGGTTGGTTTTAGGTTGGTAAAGCTACCTTGATAAGACTAAATTCGGTCCATGAAGATGTGGAAAAAGTTTAGATAATTAGAGAGAGGTTGAAGACAGCTCAAGGTCATCAGAAATCCTATATAGATATTAGTAAGAAAAGAGCTTGAGTTTGTAGTAAATGATTGAGTTTACTTGAAAATTTCACCGATGAAAGGTGTGATAAAATTTAGCATGAAAGGAAAACTCAATCCTAGTATGTCGGTCCTTATAGGATTTTGAGGTGCATTAGCAATAAGGCCTATATTTGGACTTGCCAGCAGATTTAGCATTGGTCCATCCACTTTTTCATGTTTCTCTATTGAAGAAATGCATTGGTGAACCAGCTTCAATAGTTTTCTTAGAGAGTATGGGTGTGAAAGATAGTCCCTGTCACAAAAAGCTTCCAATTGAGATCCTCGCCCATCATGTTCGTATGTTGAGAAACAAGAAGGTTGCTTTAGTAAAAGTACTTTAGAGGAATCAGCTAGCTAAGGGAGCTACTTGGAATGCACAAGAAGATATGATAACCAAGTACCGTCACCCTTTCCCTTTAAATATAGTTCCATATTGAGGTAATAGTTCCTTCTTAGTACTCTTCTTAGTCTCATGTCACTCAATTACTCACATGTCTTATATCCATTCATGCTTCATAAGTTTAGTTCAGTCTATGTTTCAGTTAGAGATTTGGTTATCATGTAAATATTTAACTCATAGAAATTAGTGTTGGGATTACAGTTTTTTCCTTATCTTTATAGCCTAGTTAGTCTTCATTCAAGGATGAATAATCCCAAAGGGGAGATATTGTAACACCCCAAATTCCTGAACTAAGATCTAAACCATTCTTCAAATGCATATAGAATCAAACCCAATTTTTTAGTATGAGAAGAGCTTTGGATACAAATTAAGATGATAACTTCTATCTTAAAGTTAAGTTTAAAGCTTCTTTACAAATTTGGTTTTCATGTAATGTTTTACTAGGGTCAATTTTAAATGAGTGTATTTTCTAAATTACAAAGAGTTATGTGTCTCAAGACCTACCAAATTAAAGGTCTTTCAATGTTCTCTCCAACACCATGATCATTCATTAATCTAATTTTGGAGAAAAGGGTTATGGACAATTTAGTAAAAAAACTATAAATTTTTTAGGTTCAAATAAACCATACAACAAACCATTGTCTCTTAGGACGAGCAGTACTATATGCTCATCTATAGAGCAGCAAAAAAATCCTTAAAGTGGGCAAAACACCTCGATGGCCATGAAAGGAACCAACGACCTGTTGGAAGAACCAATAAGCCATCCCTTTAGCCATCTGATGATGTCCAGTGAACCCTCATGAACCAATAGTAGCAACGACCAAAACCAATGACCCATTGGTTTATAGGATGAGCCGTTAGTTGGTTTGTCTATTATCCACACCAGTTTTTTATTTATGATTTTAAAAGGGTAATTTGGTTTTTCCTATTATTTAAAACCCTTATACTATGTATTTCTTACAATCCTAAAGGGGTATACTTAAGTATAACCTACTCCTAATCCCTCATTCCCCTCAAACTCACGTAAACATTCATAGTAATATTAGAAATAGGAGATTAAACTTTCTCATCAACCTAGAAACTAGGGCTATTCATATTCAAGTTCTAAGGTCTACGTCATAGAAAGGATTTCACTCTCAGGTATGTGGGATTCTTATCAGTGGGTATCCTTTTATCCATTGATTCCCTAAATATACTCAGTTTCTCAGTTAATCCATTACTTAGAAATTGGGGTTTTCAATAAAGGCATGATTCTCTTTGTATCTTAGTTTCCCATGATTAATAGTCTATAAATAAATATTATCCCTAGAAATTCAGTACCACTATAGACTTTTCATTGTATGGCATCTTAGTATATTGATATTTAGTATTTGGGGACTTGTACTGCATTAATTCTTACTTTATTTAACTTTAAAATATTAATTCCACCCTTAATGAGATGATCTATAATTATAGAGTAATATGGACATATTCTTGTCAATATTTTATTGAAAATCTCTTGATATTCTAATGAAAATCTCATGATATTTTGTCAAAATATCTACAAGAGTTTTTTACTTGGAGTCACAGTTTGGCTATATGAATGAGATTTCTTATGAATTTTCTTTTCCTTTTTTCTTCTACTTGGAGCCCAAGAACCTCCTCGTATAAATACATGAGGAGTTCCTTATTCTAAACACACCTTAAAATACTTGAAAAGATCTTTATTATTTTCTTTTTTTGTCTTTCTTTTAGAGTATTTTGTAAGAGAGTGGGTGTTGAAAAACACTTTTATGAACCGTTTCTTGGAGTGATCTTGTGAGTTTACTCATTTGAGATATTTTTTGATTGATTAAAGTATTTACTATAATTTTGTACTCTCTATTGTTCTCTTCTTCTTGGTATAGTGAACTTGCTTCTCTCCGCTTGTGGACGTAGGTCACACTGACTGAACCATGTTAAACCTGTGTCTCTTTATTTTTTTTAATTGTTGTTATTATTATTTTGTTATTGTGTTTGTTATTATCATTATACTTTTGTTTGGCTAAATTGTACAATAACTAGGTTCTCAATCCTAACAAAGTGGTATTGGAGTTAGGTTTACCCAAATAATTTTATTACCCAAAATGATGGTAACAAAGACTTATGTTGAGGAATTTGATCGAAGTGCAAACTTTTAAATATGGCAATTAAATATGAAAACTATCCTAATTCAGGATAGCTTAGATATGGCACTAAAAGTAAAGGAGATGAAGCCATAAAATATGATGGACCAAGAGTTTGTCATCATAGACAAAAAAGTAAAATTGGGAATCATTTTAAATTTGTCAAATGAGGTTTTACGTGAAGTATCTACAAAAATCACTGCCAAAGGTGAAAAAAATTAAAAACCCTATATATGAAACGAACAATGAAAAATAGGTTTTACATAAAGAAAAAGCTTTACATATTTCTTATAGTTGAAGGTACATTTATACTCTCACATCTTGATACATTTGATTCTGCTCTTATGGTTTTGAGTCATACAAATGTTGAAGTTAATGATAAATATTATGTCGTCTTATTACTTATTTTATTATCATAATTATTTAGGCATATTAGAGATATTATGCTTTACTGAAAAGATGATATCTCTTACAAGAAAATCAAATCTATTTTGAAATCAAAAGAACAAATAGATAGAGATATTACTGGAAAAAGTAATAGAACTCATGGGGAAAGGTTGTTTGTAAGAGATAGATCTAATAATAAAGAATCAAATAGTGAGAAAAAAGTCATATTATTTCTGAATGCTATAATTTGAAAACCAAGAAAAGCACAAAGAAAACAAAAATAAGCACCAAAACAATGACCCCACTGAAGCAAGTGTAGTTGCTGATAAGTCTGAGGGGAAAATATTTTTTGCTACTATTAATAGTTTTAAATATAACAATGAATGAATTTTGAATTTGGGTTGTTCTTATTATATGTGTGCTAATAGGGATTAGCTTACCATATTTGAATCTGTTGGAGGTGGAGTTGTCTTGATGAGCAGCAATGTTCCCTGTAAAGATTTTGATAAAGGTGTAGTTCAAATTAGAATGCACTATGGTGTGGTGAGAACTCTCACCAGTGTTAGATATGTTCCTGAATTAAATAAAAATCTCATATCGTTGGGCATTCTAAAATATCTTAGGTGCAAATACACAAGTGAAGATAGAGTTCTGAAGATCTCTCTAGGTGATCTTATGATATGAAAGCACACAGATCTGGTACATTGTATACTTTATTGGGATCCATGATTACAGGTGTTGCTATAGTTTCCACTTTAAATTAATTTGATCCGTACATCCCCAAATTGTGGCATATGCGATGGGGCATATGAGTGAAAAGGGTCTTTCCATCCTCAGCAAAAGACGTCTTCTATGTGGACAAAGTATTGAGAACTTAGAATTCTATAAACATTGTATGTTCGAAAAGAAAAAAAAGGTTAGCTTTAAATCTTCATCAATTTATCAAATAAAAGGTAATTTGGACTATAATTATCTAGATCTTTAGGGTCCTTCTCGTACCCCATCAAAAGGTGGTGCCACATATATGTTAAATTTCATTGATAATTATTCAAGAAAAGTTTGGATTTATTTCCTAAAAAATAAATGTGATGCTTTCCTAACTTTCAAACAATAAAAAATTTTGATTGAGAAGCAACCAGGAAAATAGGTTAAGCGGCTTAGAACAGATAATGGCTTGGATTTTTATAATGATGAGTTCAATGAATTTTGCCAAATTAAAGGAATAGCTCGACATTGCACTATGAGGATGACCCCTTAGCAAAATGGTATTGTTGAAAGGATGAACAGAAATCTTTTGAAAAGAGCTTATTGCATGATTTTAAATGCTGAATTAACAAATGCTTTTCGGGCAGAGACTATTTCTATAGCTTGTTATATTGTTATCATGCTCCTTCTGCACCTTTGAACCTAAACATGGTGGAGAAAGTATGGTCAGGTACTCCGGCTAATAGTTCTGATTTAAAAATTTTTACATGTATGCATGTGAATGAAGGAAAATCAGAGTCAAGGCTAAAAAGTATATTTTTCTTGGATATGTATTTGTGGTTAAAGGATACAAACTATGGTGTCTTCATCTCAAGACACCAAAATTTATAACTAAAAGAGATGTAATCTTTGATGAATCCTCTATGTTACATTCCAAAAAAAGTCTTCTAGTTCTTGTAATAAGAACAAATAGCAGGGTGTACATGAGCAGATAAGGGTGGATCTTGACATTCCTTCTAAGCAATTCTCATAACTATGAAACAAAATATAGTTGAAACTTCAGAAATGGAAGCTCCGAAGTTGAGTCAGAAGTTATAACTTCTGAAGTGAAACCAAATAAGTATTCTATAGCCAAACACAGACAAGGTGACAAATTCAAAAATTAGAAAGCTATGGAGATTATGTTGTATTTTCTTTTTCAACTACATAGGAAATTGAAAAAATTAGAGAGCCATCAAATTATTCAAAAGAAATTTCTAATGTCGATTCAGCTAATTGGTTGATTGTAATGAATAAAGAAGTTAAAGCTCTCCATAAGAATGGTACTTGATATCTTGTGAAGACGTCATCAGGAAAGAGAATTATTGGTTGCAAATGGGTCTTTAAGAATAAAAGTTGATGATGCAAGTTATAAGGAACGATTAGTTGAAAATGACTATAGCCATGTACAAGGAGTAGATTTTAATGATATTTTTTCACCTGTTGTTAAACATAGTTCTATTCGTGTCTTTCTTGCTTTAGTTTCTATGTATGATTTGAAATTAGAACAACCTGATGTTAAGACAGATTTCTTACATAGAGAGCGTAAGAAACATATATACATCCATCAACCTAAAATACTTGAAACTGAAGAAAAAGAAGATAATGTTTGCTTATTGAAGAAATTCTTGTACGAACTAAAACAGTCTCCAAAACAATGGTACAAAAGGTTTGATTCCTTCATGTTGGGTCATGGTTATTCAAGGATCATGTATAATGGTTGTGTTTACTTTTGAGAGTTAAATGATAGTTCATTTATTTATTTAATGTTATATGTTGTTGACATGCTCATTGCTTCCAAGGATTTGCTAGAAATTCATAATTTGAAAAATTAGCTGAAAAGTAAATTTAAAATGAGAGATTTGGGAATATCTAATAAAATCATTAGTATGGAGATCAAAAGATATTAAGGATCCTACAAGCAATTCCTGACCCATAAGTAGTAAGTATATGAAGAAGGTCTTGGCGAGGTTTGGCATGAAAGATGCTAAATCAGTAAGTATTCTTCTGACGACTTATTTTAAATTATCAGCTGCTCAAGCACTACATTTAGAGAAATAAGAGAGCTATATGGCTTATGTACTATATTCTAGTACATTATCTACGCAATGGTGTGTACACGTCTTGATATTTCACAAGCAGTTAGTATTGTAAGTCGTTATATGGATTATCCTAGTAAAACTCATTAGTAAATTGTGAAATGGATACTCAGATACTTGTGAGGTACTTCAAAAGGATATTTGAATAGTGTCTACCACAACAACATAACCAGTGTATTCCTACATGTTTGGAGTTGAAAAAAATATTAACACTTTTGTTGGTTTTATAGACTCTGATTATGGAGGTGATCTTGACAAAAGAAGATCACTGATAGGCTACTTATTTTGTGTTGATAGTTGTGCTATCAGTTGAAAAGCTATATTACAATATGTAGTAGCTTTATCTACTACCAAAGCAGAATATATGGTACTGACCAAGGCGATCAAAGATGCCTTATGGTTGAAGGGTCTATTTGCTGAAGTTAGTCTACATCAAGGTGGTATTACCATTTTCTGTGATAGTCAAATTTTCATTCACTTGACTAGCTATCAGATGTACCATGAGAGGACAAAGCTTATTGATATCAAGTATCATTTCATTCAAGAAATTATTACTGAAGGAAAAGTCTCTGTTCAGAAGATCAATACCAAAGACAATCTTTCCGACATGTTCATGATGCCTCTTTCAATTAAAATTTCAAGAACTGCTTAAACTTGATTTTCTTTCATGAAGAATGGATTTAGCCGAGATGGAATTTTGCAGAGAAGGTGGAGCATATTACTATATTATTCAAAATTAGACTAAGGTGAAGATTTGTAATGTGGCCATATTTTGGTCAATATTTTATTAAAAATCTCTTGATATTTTTGTGAAATCTCATGATATTTTATCGAAAATATCTACCAAGAGATTTTATTTGGAGCCAAAGTTTGGCTATGTGGTTGAGATTTCTTAAGAGTTTTCTTTTTCTTTTTTTATTTGACTTGGAGCCCAAGAACCTTATCCTATAAATAGAGGAGAGTTATTTAATTCCAAACACACCTTGAAGCACTTGAAAAAATCTTCATTATGTTCTTCCTTTTGTCTTTCTTTTAGAGTATTTTATAATAGAATGGGTGTTGAAAAATACTTGTGTGAACCCTTTCTTGGAGTAATCTTGTGCGGTTACTCTTTTGAGATATTTTTGGATTGATTAGAGTATTTACTCTAATTTTTTACTCTTTGTTGTACTCTTCTTGTTGGTTTAGTGAATTGCAGCTCTTCGCTTATGGACGTAGGTCACACTGACCGAATCATGTTAAATCTATGTCTTCTTTATTTTTATTAATTGTTGTTATTATTCTTGTTATTGTCATTGTTATTATCATTACACTTGTGTTTGGCTAAATTATGCAATAACCAGGTTCTCGATCTTAACATATAGTCATACACATTTAGACTTATCTTAGACCATAATGTTTATCAAATTTTTTATGTATCTATGACTTTCTTGCCTAATTAAACTATGTCATATAATTTGAGACGGAGGAATTAATAATTTTATATATTTTACAAAAAAAAAAAAGCTACAAAAAGAGGCAAAGTTGATCCTATTTGGTGAGGTGGCCTACGGTACCACGGCCAACCAAAAATAGACAATGTCGGGGGGTTCGAAGACCGGAAAAAAGAGTGGCTGAATAGTTAAATTGCTTAACAAATGAATCCAAATCTCAATCTACTCATCAACACCCTATAAAAGTGAGACAAAAACTTGAGACTATCGACTCATTTGGCCATGAAAATAAAAAATATATATTCACTTTATTTGTTATTTTTTAAGTTGAAAGTAGAGTTGAAGTTGTGTTTGACTATATTATTTTGAAAATGGAATATTTTTTAATTTAAAAAATATAAAGAGAGAAATATATTTTAAAACTTAGAGTTTTATGAAAACAGGGTTATTTTATGAAAATAAAAATTTTAGTTTTTTTTTTAGACAAAATAATAAATCAAAAAGTAGAAAAAGTGAATCCAAAAATAATGAAAACACCTCAAGAGTTGTTTTTAAATGTATTTCAAAATATTTATAGTCAAACAAGTATTTCAAAATAAAGTGAAAATATATATTGTGAATAATATTCATGACCAAATGTCTATTTCAGTGATGATCATCTATAATTTAGAGTCAACTTACATATTTTTCTTTGAAAAAATAATAAACCTTTGCGATATATAACTAGTAAAGAAAATTGAGTTTCTCAGCACTTCTTACATTCGAGCAATACTTTAAGTATATTACATTTACTAAGAGTATAAGAAAATATTACTCTCTTTGTTTCAATTTATATGATATTTTTTGAATTTTAAAATTTAAATAAATATTTATTTGATGTAATTTTTTTATTATATCTTTCTAATAATTTTAAATTATCAATTATTGTGACTTATAGTATTTTTTTTATGCAGTTTTTACATATGTAAACTCCATTAAAACTTTTTAAAGATTTTATATTCATATTTACGATCAAAATTAAATTTTTTAACTCAAACTGTACTATAAAAATTGATACAACAGAAATACTATATAAAAATTGACACAACAGAAATACTATACATAATAAGTAAAATTCAACATATTCAATGGTAGTAATAATTTTATATGTTTGACTGAAAAAAAACATTGGTCGTACACCTTACTAAAAATACAAGTTTCAAATTATTTGTTCACTTATAAAATTAAGAGAGAATTGATTATAGTTTCCTTATTTTACCCTTATAATTAATATTTTCTTTGAAAGTGAAGAACAAATTATATGTAAAGTTTCAAAAAAAATTCTTGAAGGATAAATTAGTAAAACTACTTATTTATTCCCTTTATCCAATAATACTTTTTTCTAAAAATTAAACAACTTTATTAATTATACCAGGTGCAAACTGTACAAAACCAAAGAGGTGTTAACCAAACCAACCCCTTTTACAATCACCTCAATTACAGAAAAAACAGAACATCAAAAAAAATAATAGACCAATAAAACAGTAAACTAACAAGAACTAATAGTTGCAAGCAGTCTAGGATTTGATCTTAACTCACACACAAAGTTGTCTTCACATTGTGAACCAAATTCTCAATTGCTACAACTCTTTTCTAAAAAATCTTGTTATTCCTTTCAGTCCAAATGGTATGTAGCACAACATCTAGACTAGCCTTTAGAAGAACCCCTCTTGCAGACTTTCCAGTGGCTTGTTGGGCTATACATTTACACACTAGATCCTAAAATCGTGGGCTTCCTTGCCATTTCTGCCACATCACCATCTTTTGCGACACTTCGTGAGTCACTAAACATTCAAAGAAAAGGGTGGTTTCTTGTTTCTAGCAGATGTAGACAGAATACACAATTAGGATTCATCTGCATACCCCATCTCAACAACCTGTCTTTAATTCTAATGGGACCACGCAAACTTGACTATAAGAGAAAGACATGTTTTGGTTCAGCTATATTGTAACAATATATTTTCCTCTATGGGACATTAACCACTTCGCCTCTTAGAGCTTTGTATGCCTTTACAATCTAAAATTTTCCCTGGGTAATAATTTCATTGCAATGGTTAAGCGTTTGCCATTATTTTCTCATATTGATCACCTTCCTAACTATCCATGAAGCTTTCTTAGGCATCTCCATATGAAATACATTTTGTTGTTTTATATGGAACGTCATACCCACTATTTCCAGAGTTTCTCATTATGCTGACTCAAAGCCCATAACAACTTATATATAGCAACATGATTTCAAATTTTCAAGTTAAGAATGTTTAAGCCTACAACTTCTTTAGGCAAGCAAAATATGTCCTAAGCTATTCAATCTTTCTTCATTATCATAACCTTTCCTGACCATAGGTGACTTCTACATGTAGCTTCAATCAGCTTGATAATCTTCTTAGGTAATAAAAAGTGTTGTGACCAACAAGCCTGCACTCAAAACAAAATAGACCTTATAAGTTGTAATCTCTCCGCATAAGAGAGACACTTAGCCATCCAAGTAGTGATTCTTGATGTAATCTTCTCTGCCAAAGGCTTACATTGTTGTGTTGTGAGTCTCTTAGTGGACAATGGGATGCACCCTTTTCATATCCTAAGGCCTCCAGAATTTCAGTCTGATTATGTAGCTTTACTCCATCAAAATACACTTGACTCTTCGTCAAGTTTTCTTTCAATCCCAAAGCTTAAGAAAATATGTCAAATTTCTCCTTAAGAAGCTTTATAGATATCAAATCACCCTTTGTGAACATTAAGAGGTCATGGCAATGCACAAGTGAGTGATATGTATTTTTTTACATCTAGGATAGTAATTAAATTCATGTTCCTACTGCAAACCAGCTAACTATCTACTCAAACACTCTATTAAGATATATTGGGTAATAAGTATTTATTTCTATATAATATATTTTGTGAATATTAGCGATTGAAATATTTTTCATTTTTATCTTCTTGACTTAAGATTTTTATTAATTCATATTCTAAATTAGAGATTATCGTAATTAAATTATCTAGTGTTCTAGGATCCTCGTTAGTACTATGTAATCTTTTGTATTCTTGGTATAAACTATATAGTTGGGTTTCGATTTCTTTTAATGATTTATTCTTTTCGTGCGATGTATCCATTAATTTATGTAATTGTTAAATGTTTTGTAGTAATATTCTTTAGCTTTTTCTCGTAGTTTTTGTAAGTCTTCTATATTATTTTTAAGATATTCTAAATATTCTACATCTTTTATTTTAAAATATTCAATTAAATTCGTTTTTATTAGGTTTTCTGTCAATCTTATTTCTTCCATTTTTTGTTCCCAGTATTTTAGATATTCGTAGTTTATCATTTTATTCTTCTAAAGTAAATGTATAATAATCTATTCTGCTTGTATTATATTTAATATCTTGTTTGAGGTTATTAATACTACTATCTATTTTTTCTTGTTCTCTTCTTAATGAATTTTTTAAACTATCTAAACTTTGATCTTTACTTTTTTTCTAAATTTTTCAAGGTTTCGTCTATCCATTTTAATTTTTCTATTAGATTTTCCATTATTTCTCTAATTTGTTTTCTATAATCAATTTCTTTATGTAGGTCTTCTTGGTTTTCCCTAATTTTCTTAATATATTCTGACATTTTTAGTCTGTATAATATCCATCTGAATCTAAATAGTATTGATGTTCATAATATATGCGTAAGTTTTCTATACTGTTTAATAATTCTTCCTCTTCATAATCTTGTAATTTTTTCCATATTATTTTCTTTATGTCTATGATTTCTATATCTCTAAGTATATATAAAACAAGTATTTTAATATCATCTGTCATTTATGCTTGATTAAACGCTTTTTCATAATATTTTTCAGTTGTTTGTTTTAGTCTAAGTAGTTCTTGCATATTTTCATTAAGAAATTCTATATATTTTATATCTTTAGTTTTCATGTATTTGTCTAAATTTACTTTCATCTGTTTTTCTACTAACTGTATGTTTCTCATATTTTTTTCTCAAAATTCTAGATATATGTAATTTATCATGGTAAGTATTTGTAAGAGTAGTTAGGTAGGCATGGTATGTAATTTATTCTAGTCATATAATATTTACCAAATGTTTTTTCTAACATGATTTTTCTTATATCTACTACTTTTATATCCTTAAGTGAATACAAAATAAGTATTTTAAATTTATCTACCATTTCGTCAGATAAATAATTATTCATTTTTCATAAAATTGCTATTTTCAAAATATTCCCTTCAATCATACACATAACAAAATATGATCATATTAGATTACTATATACTAGATCATTCTTAAATAATATGTTCGTCGGTCACTATTAGCATGGTAATCTAGATACTTTTTCCTTAAACAGCGCTTCAACTCTGGCTACTCCCCACCACGGCTTCTTGCCTTATCGGTTTCACCTTTAGGATGACATAGTTCTTAGGAATTTTTCTCCGTTTTCACTTTGCTAATAAACTTCTTAACATGTTATTCTTCGAATAATTCAACTATAAAGTAACTAACATGAACTTATCTTATTATATCATGATTGTTAGGAATTATGAATTTAGTTATTCATAATACGGAATAAATATACCTGTTTTTTTATATGAATAAGCAAAATATTTGATTTAGATAAGAGAGAGAGTTTTTGCTTCAACACATGAAGGTTTGCCTTTGCACTACCTTCGATTCTTTTATTTATAACTGAAATTTACATATGATGTTTCCTAAAAAATGACTTGAAAAATCAAACCCTATATTAGTCTAGGCTAGACTAACTAATACTTACAAAAAAGTCTTCATCTTTTTAAAAGAAAACTTTGACATAAAGCACTAAGTAACAAAAAAACTTTAAATGCCTAAGACTTTACATCAAAATCTTTTACGTAAAGTAAATTTATTCACATGTCTTTTGTCTTTATCTCTTTCTTCCGTATCTGCTTGGGTTATCTTCTTTATTTTTTATCAGTGTAGCATCACATCTGGAATAAAGTTGTGCTTGCCACTACATCTGCTGTATATGTGGTCTTTGTATTTTTGGCCAACTTTTTCGCAAAATTGATCCATAGCTTCTTCTGAAATAATTCTCTTACTGATAGATCTCGTTAATGGTTGTTCTTCTGGTCTGAGGAGTGTTAATCCCCATTTTCTAAGTTCTTCCATGTCATGTTCTCTAACTTCTTTGCAAGTTGAATAAATCAATGCTTTATTCCTTGAATTATATATCCAAACTGGCTTTTTATTTGAATAATTATTAAGTAACTCTGATAATATATTGCTTATTCCAATGACTCTTTTGTTGCGGTAAAATGTTGGTATCTGCATTTTTGGTATCTCGATCTGTTCACATATTTCTTCCAGAATAATATAATCTCTGGTCATACCCATTTTGACCACATTAATAGTCTGTTTAATTTCGTCAAATAATATTTCTGCTGGTGCGGAATAAAATCGAACATAGAGTAATTGTCCGTTGATAATTCTCTTGTAAGTCATAAATTCTTTGTGAATTTCTGAGATTCCTGCTAACTCTTCTCCATTGGTTGTGTAAACCGTAGATAATAATCCATAATATTAACATGATTTAATAAAATTTGGGCTTGTTCCTGGTAAGGCAATAAGTTTATTGTAATTTTGGCATTTTGGGGTAATATATCCTCTTTGATGTGCGGCTAGCTCTTCACTTTGAATAGGTTTGGTATTTAATAAGGTTTGTAAAGTGTGTATGTTGTCAATGTATTTACAAGAAGAATAATTGTATGTCTGTTTTTCTTGGTTAAGTGATTCAGAATAGGTATGTATCTAGGGAGGTGCAAATGCTTCTAAATTTTGTATATTTGGTGTATATGGTTTTGAAAATATTTGGCTAAGGTTATAATTCTTTTTCTTTGGTATTTCAAGTCTATTTTGAGTGACTATATTTTTCCCTTTAGATGTTCCTGCAGCTGTAATTGAAGTTTCGGCAGTAATTTGAGTTTTAAGGTGTTTCTCATCGTCACCTTCTAGGTCTAGCTTTTTAATGTGCTCTTCCTGCACAGTATCTTGTTTTTTATAGTGCTCGACTTGCACTTTTACATTAGTAACTTTAGTAGTTAGTGTAATAACTCGTTCTTGTAATAACTCCATTTGTTTAAACATTTAGAGCAATAAACCAGTCTGGGTATCTTTGGCATTAGCCTCTTTCATTGGTAAATCAGTTTGAGTAGTTTTGTCTTGATAAGTAATCTGCAATGATATTTTTGTTAGTATTGATTACTTCAATTGTAAATGTAAAATTCAGTATATTTAATACTAGTCTCCGAATTTCCTTTGTCGTAACTGAATTTTGTATTTTTCTTGTTAGCCACCATCGTACCTGTGTATTATCTGTTCTAACAATAAACTTGTTATACACGATATATGGTTCAAATGTTGTTAGACATTTATATAAAGAACATAGTTCATTTCTATTTATTTCCCATTTTATTTCTGTCTCGTTAAACATTCCTGAATAATATCTACAATGATGTTCTGATTTTTCTTCTTCATACATATATTTGAGTACTCCTCCATAACTATATTCACTTGCATCAGCTTCTACTATATATGTAAACTTTTTATTTTCATCTTTAAATTGTAATTTTGGTAACTCTTTACAAAGTAATTTTATTTTCTGTACCTGTCTTTTGTTTTCTTCATTATATCTATATTCTACATCCTTTTTTAATTTTTTCTGTCATGGTTTTAAGTTTTCTGCTAATTTTGGAATATATTCTCTTACTTGGTTTACTAATTCTAAAAATGATTGTAATTTCTTTTTTGTATCTAATTCTTCTTCTGAATTTATTATTTTTTGGACTATGTGTTGTTGCATTTTGACTCCACTTTTATCTATTTGTATTCCTAAAAATTTTATCTGATTTTTCATAATTTCTGATTTCTTCTCACTTAAACTTATTCCTGATTTTTCTATTATATCTGTAAATTATTCTAATAATTTTAAATGTTCTTCTTTAGTTTTTGTATATAATAGTATATCATTTATGTATACTATATAATTAGGTAATTGTTTAAAATAATTATCCATAAAATATTGATATCTACTTGGTGCATTTTTATATCCAAATGGTAGTACATTCCATTCATAAAATCCTTGTGGTACCGCAAATGCGGTTAATTCATTAGATTCTTCTTCTAACTTTAAATGGTAAAATCCAGATTTACAATCAAATTTACTAAAATAATTATATCCTTGTATTTGCCTTATTTTTAATATCTTGTTTGGTATTGGGTAATTATAAGTCATTGTTTTGCATTTAAATTTTTGTAATCAATAATCATCCTACTTTTTCCTCTTTTTTATTCACTATGTTTGTTTACTATAAAT
This sequence comes from Capsicum baccatum var. pendulum, assembly GCA_030864225.1. Lineage (NCBI taxonomy): Eukaryota > Viridiplantae > Streptophyta > Magnoliopsida > Solanales > Solanaceae > Capsicum > Capsicum baccatum. The sequence continues at coordinate 172,815,586 of CM061560.1, forward strand.
GTTGGGGTATTATGTTTACTATTACTTTTTTGTATATATTATTTTTCTAATAATTTTTCTATATGCATTTTAAATTCTTTTAAATCATCAAAATTATATGTTAATGGTTTCTAGGTTATTATGTTGTTTTTATCTATTAATTCAATTTTTATAATGGTTTTATGTTTTTCCCATCCTTTTAATGGATCTTCACTATATAATTGTTCTAATTTTTTCTTAATTATTTCTATCTTATTTATTGAAAATATAGTTATTTTCTTTTTATTTATTGAAAATACCACCAGTTCTATTGTATCTTCAGTATTTTTTATATTTTCCAATTTTTGTGTAATTTTTTCACTTTCTTTTATCCAATCAGTTTTCTTTCTTATTTTATTAATAACTCTTTTTGCTCTTACTTTCTGTTTACATGGTGTTGTAAACCACCAATCTGTTCTAGTTGTTATATGTGGATATAATTTGTCTAAAAATGGCATTCCTAAAAGTATATCTTTTGATGTTAGCTCATAATTATAGATTTCTTCTATTGTTAATATTTTATCCCATACTTGTGTTTTTACATTCTTAGCTTTATAAGTAATTAAGCTTCCTTCGTTATTAAATCCTTTAACTATTATTGGTGTTTTTAATTTATCCCATTTACTTTCTGGTAAACAATTATATCTACATAAATTAGCTTCTGCTCCTGTATCTATCATAGGTGTATAATATCTACTGTAATATCCTTCTACTACTATCTTCATTAATACATATATTTTCATATCATGTCAAAGCTCTTCTTAGGAATAATCTTTCTCTATTATATGTTATAGATAATTGTGTATGTTCTATATTGTATGGTTTTACTTGTTCTAGCCATTTAATTCCTAATATTATGTCTGCTTTTTGCATTTCTTCCTTTATTTCAAATTCTATTTTCATTTTTCTAACTCCTATTATTGTTTCTTTTTCTGCTATATTTTTAGTGTTTATTAAGCTTCTTGGTAGATCTGAGCATATATTATTATCGGATTTTATTTCCTCATTTTTTACTAGATATTTTGCTATATAATTTTCTTCTTGTCCTATATTTAAGAGTATTAAATATTCCTTTTCATTTGTTGTTCCTGTTATGTAATATTGATTTAAATTAATTATTGAACTTGTTTCATAACTTGTTCTTTTTTATGAACTTGATGATTCTGGTTTTTCATAAGTTATTCTTTTTGTTGTACTTATTCTATCATTTATTATTTCTAAATCTTCTTCTATGTCTATATTTTTGTAACTATAATCATTATTATCAATTGTTTTTACGAATTGTTCAAAAGGACTTTCTATTTGTATTTTATTAATTTTATTTTTTCCTGTTATTTTGTGTTTTGTAGTTAATACATATAGATTTTTACATCTTGCTGTAAATATTTTTACTTCCTGGAGTTAGTTCTATTCCTGATATTTTTCAATATAATACCAATAATTTATCTATATTTTTATCTGTTATTGCTACTGAATAATTTGCACTTATTATAAATTAAAATTTTTGGTATATTAAATTTCCTTTTATGACAGTTATTATACCTTTTTCTATAGGTCTTATAATCCTATCATCTGCTAAATATAGTTTGTATCTATTCCTTCTCTAAAACATGTTTTTATCAATATCTCTGTACCTCCAAGATGTACATATTTTATTGGGTCTCTACTTTTTATATCGTTTATTTCTTTATTTATTATCCTTTTTGTTACTAGTGGTATACTAGCTTTACCTTTTGCATATCTGCAGTCTATTACATGTTCTTTTTGGCTTACTACATAATATTCTTCCTTTTTTCTAGTAAATATCTTTTTTATTGTTGGTATTTTAAATATTTTTTCTACACTTAAGTCTAACTCTTTTTCTTTTATTTCATCAAATACATTGTTATCAAATATTATTTTTTGATCTGTTCCTTCGTCATTTAAATATTCTTCTTTTGTTATTATTTTTATATCTTCTTTAGTCATTTGGTTTATTTGTATATCTTCTTCAGTCATTTAATTCGTCTAGTTCACTATCTATTTCATTCTCTGAAATTTCATATATACTGTCTTCACTTTTTAATTCGTAATCTATATAATCTATCTGTATATATTCTGTATTTTCTATTTTTATTTCTGATATTTGTTTATTTTTTGAGTTTTTAGGTAATTTACAATCTCTAGCCAGATGTCCTAATTTTCCGCAATTATAACAAGTACATTCCTTTATAGATTTCTTTTTCCTATATGGTCTTTTATGTTTATAATTTTTTACATAATATCTTTTTCTTGGTTTCTTATACTTATATTTTGATTTTTTGTATTTCTTATATTTCTTATGTCTTTTTCTTTTCTTATAATATCTTTCTTCGCATCCAAATTGAGGTGTTATTTTATCTTTGGAACATGCTAAATTTCCTATTAATGTTTTTTCCATTTTTATTTCTTCTTTATATTTTTCACATAGGTTTCTATACCATTGTTGTAAGAATTTTATTCTTGCTCCTAGAGTATCTACTATTTTTGTTTCATCCCAACTTTTTATTATTTTTGAACTAAATGGTTCAGGTAATTTACTAAAATATAATTTTCTTATTTCTTTACTTTCTTCTGTATTATATGTTCCTTTATAATAATATTCTCTAAATGCGCAAGTATATTCATCTATGTAGCACATATTACATATTGCTAATTTTAACATTAAATTCCTATTTGTATCTTTCTCTTCATTTTGTTCTTCTTCTGTTGTTGTCATGCTACTAAATTCGTCTTTTCTAGTTGTTTCATATTTTTTTAATAATTCTATAGGTGTTAATTTAGTTGTAGTTGTTGATGATGTTCCTTCTGTGGGTTTGTCAGTTCTTAATACTCTTTTACTATTTTCAGTTAGATTTAAAAACCATAATTTGACCGTTCCTATTAGTGTTCTTTCTATATATTCTGGTGCATCTATTAAATTTATATTATTATCTAATAATTGTTTTGTCATATATCCTATCCATAATTGTATTTTTTTTTTCTGTATCTATTACACAATCTAAGTCTAAAAAGTTATAATTTTTATTAACTATTTGTTTTGGTGTCCATTTGTCATATTCATTCTTTAGATTATATCTTTTAAACTTATTCTTATGATATGTAGGTTTTCTTATTTCTGATGTCCTATGTATTATATTTTCATCTTCTTTTTTATCAAGAGTGTTTATTCCGTGTTTATATTTTCTAAATTTTCTTCATTAATTACTTCTTGTTTTCCATTGATTCCTAAATTTTTTGTATTTGTTAAGATTTCTGTATATGTTTCACTATCTTTAGAATCATAATTATCTATTTCTTCAACATCTGAAATATAAACACAAAAATAAACACTCTTGATAAAAAAGAAGATGAAAATATAATACCTAGAACATCAGAAATAAGAAAACCTACATATTATAAGAATAAGTTTAAAATATATAATCTAAAGAATGAATATGACAAATGGACACCAAAACAAATAGTTAATAAAAATTATAACTTTTTAGACTTAGATTGTGTAATAGATACAGAAAAAACAATACAATTATGGATAGGATATATGACAAAATAATTATTAGATAATAATATTTATGTAATAGATGCACCAGTATATATAGAAAGAACACTAATAGGAACAGTCAAATTATGATTTTTAAATCTAACTGTAAATAGTAAAAGAGTATTAAGAACTGACAAACCCACAGAAGGAACATCATCAACAACTACAACTAAATTAACACCTATAGAATTATTAAAAAAATATGAAACAACTAGAAAAGACGAATTTAGTAGCATGACAACAACGGAAGAAGAACAAAATGAAGAGAAAGATACAAATAGGAATTTAATGTTAAAATTAGCAATATGTAATATGTGCTACATAGATGAATATACTTGCGCATTTAGAGAATATTATTATAAAGGGACATATAATACAGAAGAAAGTAAAGAAATAAGAAAATTATATTTTAGTAAATTACCTGAACCATTTAGTTTAAAAATAATAAAAAGTTGGGATGAAACAAAAATAGTAGATACTCTAGGAGCAAGAATAAAATTCTTACAATGGTATAGAAACCTATGTGAAAAATATAAAGAAGAAATAAAAATGGAAAAAACATTAATAGGAAATTTAGCATGTTCCAAAGATAAAATAGCACCTCAATTTGGATGCGAAGAAAGATATTATAAGAAAAGAAAAAGACATAAGAAATATAAGAAATATAAAAAATCAAAATATAAGTATAAGAAACCAAGAAAAAAATATTATGTAAAAAATTATAAACATAAAAGACCATATAGGAAAAAGAAATCTATAAAGGAATGTACTTGTTATAATTGCGGAAAATTAGGACATCTGGCTAGAGATTGTAAGTTACCTAAAAACTCAAAAAATAAACAAATATCAGAAATAAAAATAGAAAATACAGAATATATACAGATAGATTATATAGATTACGAATTAGAAAGTGAAGACAGTATATATGAAAATCAGAGAATGAAACAGATAATGAAATAGATAGTGAACTAGACGAATTAAATGACTGAAGAAGATATACAAATAAACCAAATGACTAAAGAAGATATAAAAATAATAACAAAAGAAGAATATTTAAATGACGAAGGAACAGATCAAAAAATAATATTTGATAACAATATATTTGATGAAATAAAAGAAAAAGAGTTAGACTTAAGTGTAGAAAAAATATTTAAAATACCAACAATAAAAAAGATATTTACTAGGAAAAAGGAAGAATATTATGTAATAAGCCAAAAAGAACATGTAATAGACTGCATATATGCAAAAGGTAAAGCTAGTATACCACTAGTAACAAAAAGGATAATAAATAAAGAAATAAACGATATAAAAATTAGAATCCCAATAAAATATGTACACCTTAGAGATACAGAGATATTGATAAAAGCATGTTTTAAAGCAGGAATAGATACACCAATAGAACTATATTTAACAGATGATAGGATTATAAGACCTATAGATAAAGGTATAATAACTGCCATAAAAGGAAATTTAATATACCAAAAATTTTAATTTATAATAAGTGCAAATTATTCAGTAGCAATAACAGATAAAAATATAGATAAATTATTGGTATTATATTGAAAAATATCAGGAATAGAACTAACCTCAGGAAGTAAAATATTTACAGCAAGATGTAAAAATCTATATGTATTAACTACAAAACACAAAATAACAGGAAAAAATAAAATTAATAAAATACAAATAGAAAGTCCTTTTGAACAATTCGTAAAAACAATTGATAATAATGATTATAGTTACAAAAATATAGACATAGAAGAAGATTTAGAAATAATAAATGATAGAATAAGTACAACAAAAAGAATAGCTTATGAAAAAATAGAATCATCAAGTTCATCAAAAAGAACAAGCTATGAAACAAGTTCAATAGTTAATTTAAACCAATATTGCATAACAGGAACAACAAATGAAAAGGAATATTTAATACTCTTAAATACATGACAAGAAGAAAATTATATAGCAAAATATCTAGTAAAAAATGAGGAAATAAAATTCGATAATAATATATGCCCAGATCTACCAAGAAGCTTAATAAACACTAAAAATATAGCAGAAAAAAAATAATAATAGGAGTTAGAAAAATGAAAATAGAATTTGAAATAAAGGAAGAAATGCAAAAAGCAGACATAATATTAGGAATTAGATGGCTAGAACAAGTAAAACCATACAATATAGAACATACATAATTATCTATAACATATAATAGAGAAAGATTATTCCTAAGAAGAGCTTTAACATGATATGAAAATATATGTATTAATGAAGATAGTAGTAGAAGGATATTCATAATATATACGTAAGTTTTCTATACTGTTTAATAATTCTTCCTCTTCATAATCTTGTAATTTTTTCCATATTATTTTCTTTATGTCTATGATTTCTATATCTCTAAGTATATATAAAACAAATATTTTAATATCATCTGTCATTTAAGCTTAATTAAACGTTTTTTCATAATATTTTTCAGTTGTTTGTTTTAGTCTAAGTAGTTCTTGCATATTTTCATTAAGAAATTTTATATATTTTATATCTTTAGTTTTCATGTATTTGTCTAAATTTACTTTCATCTGTTTTTCTACTAACTGTATGTTTCTCATATTTTTTCCCATCATGGTAAGTATTTGTAAGAGTAGTTAGGTAGGCATGGTATGTAATTTATTCTAGTCATATAATATTTACCAAATGTTTTTTCTAATATGATTTTTCTTATATCTACTACTTTTATATCCTTAAGTGAATACAAAATAAGTATATTAAATTTATCTACCATTTCGTCAGATAAATAATTATTCATTTTTCATAAAATTGTTATTTTCAAAATATTCCCTTCAATCATACAAATAACAAAATATGATCATATTAGATTACTATATACTAAATCATTCTTAAATAACATGTTCGTCGGTCACTATTAACATACTAATTGAGATACTTTTCCTTAAACAGGGGTTTGATTTTTCGAGTCTTTTAAGATTTGCTCAAAAAATGACCACTCCACACTATCATATGCTTTTTGCAAGTGCACCTTCAACATGCACCTAGGAGAGATTTGTTTCCTTGTATACCCTTTTACAAGCTCGTGACTTAACAATATTTTGTCTACAATATATCTTCCTAGCACAAATATCTATCCCAAGAGTCTTATTTTTGTCTATACTGAAAAGTGCCTCCTGTATTTCTTTAAACATAACATCTCTACACATCTCCTGTTGTTGCTTAAGTGTCAGTCTTGATCTTCTTCTCACGCGAGGTATATCTATTGCAGAAAGTCTTGAGGCTGCAAAACTAAAATGGATAATCATCCATGCTTTCTTGGGAAAGTAGGCTGTGAAACCATCTATCCCAAGAGTCTTATTTATGTCTATACTGAAAAGTGACTCATGTATTTCTTTAAACATAACATCTCTACACATCTCCTGTTGTTGCTTAAGTGTCAGTCTTGATCTTCTTCCCATGCTAGGTATGTCTATTGCAGGAAGTCTTGAGGCTGCAGAACCAAGTAATTCCTTATAATATTGTATAACCTCCTGTTCAATGTCACTGCCCTTATACATCATCCTACCCTATATGTCTTTCAACATGGTAATCGTATTAATTCTAGCTCTAGCTTTCATGTACATAAAAATAGTTATTATTACCATTCCCAACTTCTATCCAGTGAGCTTTAGATTTCTACCTATAAACTTTCTCCTGAATACCAAGCCATTTGAATAGCTCGACTTGTTTTAGTTTCTGTTATACCAGCTTTGGATTTATAGTAGTAGTGAGTTGCGATTAAACTACAAACAAGCAGTCCCTAGCTTATTCAACTATCCCATCATATAAGCAGTTTTCAGCTATTTGAAAGGGATCTCTACAAAGCTATCGCTTCTGCCCGAGTTCATTCATATTTGTTCCTAAGACTTGAATTGCCCAGATTTTCTCAACTATTTACAGAAACCTTTCTTCTTCAACCAGTGCATTGATAAACCTAAAAGGCTTCTTATTGTAAGCTCCAAATTTGTGATGTCAATGTGAATTTGTTATTGATGAGATATATGATTTTCAAGAAACTGAATAATAATCCCTCCACAAGCCATTACCCATATATCATTACATATTGTTCTATCAATTTTACTCCAGACATGCTTATTTGCCAAAGTGAAGTGTCTACTAGTGATTTCATATCTATTGGCTTCCGTTTATCCATTGTCTCCTAAAATTTCTTGGTTTCATTATCAGTCATTGTTTGACCTCCCATCCTATCCTCACTAGTTAAAGGTGAGTTGAAATCTCCCCAAATACACCAAAACAAGTTCACGTTTGCTCCAATAATTATAATATTCTGCCATAACTCCTTTCTCTCCTCTATACTATTGCTACCATAAACAATTGTTATTGCAGTAATGAAATCTAAATTCTATCTTTAAATATACAATGAGTATACTACCCATGAGTTTCTTATTGCAAGACACATACTTCTGCATTCTTCCATATAAGCCAAATACGACCATTATCGACATAATTATTATTATTCAAGTATGCCCACCCTTTAGCAACTCTAGTATAACTTCCTTGAAACTTATGAACTTTAATTTTAGTTTCAAGCAATCCCGCTAAAGAGACTTTATTCCTCCTAATGTATTCCTCTTTATCCTTTTGTTTGGGGGGTTTATTCAACCTTCTTACATTCCATGTCATCCACTTTATAGAGAAGGTTGTACATACCTCCTCTATGGAGGTCTTCCCATATCCTTAGTAGCCTTAACATCCATAGGCAAAAGTGAGGAGGAGTTCTGAATTTTCATAGCAGGTCCCTTACTCTCCCTTACAGACCCATGCATCACAAGTTCAGCATACGACATACTTTCCATCTCATTTGGTGGAGATATTGTACGATTAGCATCTGGACCATATTTTGGCGTACATAATCCTATAGTTGTGGTTCAAATACTTTTCTCAGGCATAGAGATCTAATTCACTACTGCTTTAACTGTTGGTATATATATATATATGGTTCTCATTAGCCTTCACCTCTTTACCCATCCACCTTTGAACTAGTCGTTTTCCACCTTGAATCTCAGTCCTCTCTATTTTTTTGTTTTACTGGTGTCCTGAGCAAAACTGGCTTATCCCGAGGCACCTGTTTTTTCTCCACTTGACAAATATGTCCATATATTAAACAAGTAGGAATACAATGGTTTCCAATCATAGTGGACCGCTTTTGTGAACATTCTTCCATCAAGATCTATTATTTCAATCTTTATAGGCATCTCCCGATTTATAAATATCTACCAGAATCCTTGCATATGAAATTCTGGTATATTCATCCGCAAACAACGACTTCCCCAAGCTACTAGCAATTTTACTCAAAGTTCTTATTCCCCAACAATCAATGGGAATATTGTAGAGTCTAATCCATAAAGGAATTTGTTGGGTATTATGTAGTTTTGATGATTGACAAACTGACACATGAATGAGACATGTTGCTTGAGTTGGTCCATGCATAGGAAAGCATATTTTCAGTTTTTACTTGAGTTGGTCCACGCATAGGAAAGCATATTTCCAGTTTCACTGATAGATGCAGACAAGATTGCTTAAAGACAAGAACGAATAAGCAAGCCTAATTCTGATATACTCAAGCTACTGATCATGTGGTATAACAAGTTGAATTTGATTCAAACACTTAATGAAAAGGGAAAGCAATTTGAGTTGAAAAGGGAGTCCTACATGAAGAAGGAGTTTCACTTCTGAGTATATCTTGAAGAGTCATATGTGTGGGAGGAGAAAGATTTTGATAAATAAACATCTGTTGATTTAGAAGAGTTGGAGTTTTACTACAACACTAAGAAAACAAGAGTTGGAATTAAAGAAAGAGTCGCACTTGAAGTAGAACTCTATGCAATGAGAATTCTAATTAAAGGAGGAGTTTGAAATAAAGAATGACTCTTTGAAGAGTTGTGCTTAAATAGAAAATGCATCAGTCAGAATAATTCAAGCACTTAAAAAAACAGAAAAGCTCAATCGACAGATTGACTTCACGAAGTGCTACTCAATCACTGAAGAAACACGTTGAAGAACCTGATCCTCAGTACAGAATCCAGCTAAGAGTTTTAGCGTTGATTTTTAAAGTTGTTCATTGTGTTTGAGCTATTCATGTAATATTAGTTTCGGTGTGATATAAACTGAATTGGGAGCAAGTCTTCGAGTTGGGGAAAACTCAGAGACTTTGGGAACACATACCTTGGGAGATGTGTGTAGTTAGAAATTAGAGTTTATAATTCCTAGTTATTGAGTTATAGGAATTAGAGTTTATAATTCCTATTTGTTGGTTACAAGAGTTTTGTAATCAGTCGTTGTTGAGGCTCAGAGTTTTTTTAGTGAAGTTGGGGTTAAATCCTGTAGAGGTGCAGGTCGCGGTTTTTTACACCTTTTGAGCCAGGTGTTTTTCACGTAAAAATCATTGTGTTCTTTACTTTTTGTTTACTACTTCCTTGAAACACGTCAGTGGAACACGGCAGGCAACACGTTCCATCGATAAGCAAAAGTTAGGCGAAAATAAGAAAATCAGTAGGGCACGAATTCTTAACAAGTGGTATCAGAGCGAGGTTGTCTTAAAAAGGGCTAGCACCTAATAAAAAGATCAATATGATGAATTTCGCACCACCTACTAGTCACAGTGAAGGTCAATCCACTATTAGACCTTCACTCTTTGATGGTTCTCACTTCATTTGGTGAAAAGCTAGGATGGAAACATTCATTCAAGGAGAAGACTACGAGTTATGGAATAGGATCACTGATGGTCCTACTATTCCAATGAAGTTAGAAGATGGGAAACATGTCAATAAAGTAAGAAGTGAATTCACTCCTGGTGACTTATTGGCATTAAAGAAAAATGCTAAGGCCAAAAATATTTTGGTCTGTGGATTAAGACCTGCTGAATATAATAGGGTATCAACATGCACCACTGCTAAGAAAATTTGGGATGCTCTAGTAAATGTTCATGAAGGTACACCTCAAGTAAGAAAATTCAGAGCTTCTCTTCTTTTCACTGAGTATGAGACATTTAAGATGAAGGAGAATGAAACCTTGCATGAGATGATGACAAGGCTTACTGCCTTAACAAATGAGCTGATCTCCTTAGGAAAAGCTATATCTGAAGAAGAACAAGTTGAGAAGGTACTGAGGGTATTACCAAAATCAAAGTGAAATGTTAAGGTGACTGCAATCAGGGAAGCAAATAAGGATCTTGCAGGCATAACCTTGGATGAATTAGTGGGGAATTTAAGAACTTATGAAATGAAAATTGATGGAACTAAAGTTCTAAAATCCCCAGAGGATACCTTAGCTCTAAAGGCATCTTACAGTGATGAAGAAAGTAAACTTGATAAAGAACAAGTTGCCTTTATAGCTAAGAACTTCAGCAAATTTTTCAAAAAGAAGAAGGGAACAGGTTGCAAGAAATGGTCAATGGCAATCTAAATAGATGCTACAAGTGTGGTAAGACTGATCATCATATCATGGATTGTCCTATCTGGAAAATAGAATGGAGAAAGGAAAATGATGAAAAGGAATTGAAAGAAAAAAAAAGGGAAGAATATGCAATGGTAGCAGCTTGGGGATTTAACTCAGATGATGATGAAGATGATGAAGTAGCACTCATGGCTCTTGGAGATTCAGACTTGGAGGAAAAAGATGATGCTTCTGAGGTAAGTATACTTGAACTTAAAGAAAAGTTGCATTTATTTTCTAAAACAAAACTTATTTGTTTGATGAGTGCACTAATTGATGACTTCCAAGAATCAACTTCTGATAGGCATGAGCTGTTCAACAGTCTTACAAGAATCAAATTTGATTTTATTGATTTAGAAGCTTGCAAGAACACTGTTGAACAAGAAAACTGCTCTCTCAAGAAACAGGTTGAGCAAATTGATTCTTCAAATAATGATCTTAAGTCTGAAGTTCTAAAATTGACACTCTTTGAAAAAGGAAAAAACACCAAGAGTAAAGAACAAGAAAAAGTTGAACTTGAATTGGTCAAGTACAAAGAAGAGTGCAATAATGCAACAGAAGGGTGAATAAACTAAGTCAAGAAGTCTCTAAACTAAAACTTAACCTTGAAAGAGCAAACAGGTGGACAAATTCCTCAAGAATTATTCATAAGTTGAGTGAAAGATATCACAGTGAAAAAGTTGGTTTGGTTTTTCACAAAAGTCTTGTTGTTTATCGAGACTTGTGTTATATTTGTGTAAACCTTGGATATCTAACCACTGAATGTCCAATTGCTGCTAAAAGCAGATCCAGCAGTCTAAATCTGGCAAATAAACTATCTCAGACCAAGAAAAGGATAACAAAACTTGGTTAGAGAAACAGGTTACGTAACCTGTTGCCTGCATGGGCTAGAAGAAATCTGATTTATCCATTTACACATAAGAAAGGACCCAAGCCTGTCTGGGTGCCTAAAGTTAACCCCGAATTTGTTTTGCAGGTAAGAGTGAAAGGAGGCAAACAAAATTTGTGCATAAATAAACTTGCTCATGGCATAAGACTAGAAGAAAATAAAGTTTCTTTCACTCACCACATTTAAAGAGGGAATGGATCATTTGAAAGATGGTCAGATTTGTAGTACTCGTGTAAGGGGGAAGCAAGGGAGATTTAAAAAAAAATGAAAAAAAAGGATGACAATAAAATTGATGAGCATGCACAGGAACATATTGTACTACCTGGTCCAACTGTTGTACAGACTAAGGGCATATTGACAAAGGGAATAACAAATAAAGAAATGGATGCATCAATAAAACCAACACAAGTTGCTGGTAATTTTGTTGGTAGTTTATAAGAATTGGTGTTGTCAAAAGGATCTTGAGATATCCCATGGAAATCAATGGCTTGAGACTATGGTATCCAAAGGAAAGTAATTTCACTCTTGAGGACTATAAAAATGTTGACTATGTAAGCACCAAAGGCACTAAGTAGAGAGCATTTTGAAAGGAATAGGTTAGACTTGGGGATGATTAAAATTGCATGAACTCCCCTTAATGATTGACTAGAATAATTTTTTTCCTTAATTTTATTAGCTAAAAAGTTATTCTATTCAGTCTTGCACATTTAGTTGTGTGTCCTAATTTCAGATTTTTGACTTTTCTAACTTAATTTTATATTAGATTATGCAGAAAAATAGGTACAAGGAAGCAATTGTGACCACAAAATTCTTCTTAGCAGGTATGTTCTTCACTGACATAAGTATAGGTTGTCTAAGTTGAAATAGTTGAGCACACCTGTTCAATATATTCCTTACACTTTATTCTCCCCTTGTCTTATAAAGCTGATGAATTGGTTGACCAAACTTTCTTTGATTCTCTCCAAATGGTTGTGCACGAATATGTTAATCCTACACCAGAAATTCCTTCTTCTCTCTCAACCAAAATATCAGTTGTGTACCATGGATTTGCCAATCTTTATCATCAATCACATGCAACATAAGTTTTCTGAGAAATGAAAAGGGATATGATCTCCCTTTTAGTTTTTAATTGGTTATTTTTTTTGGATTTCTCAGTCCTAGTTCAGGTTGACTTAGAAAAAAACAATATATATTCTTGTACAGATGAATCATGTTGCTCTACCAGTTTCAATAAGGAGGGTTAACACCAAAAAAAATTGAAAAAAATGATTTGGCTAAGAAAAAAAAATATCTGAACTTGAAGCTGCGCAAGACAGTCATGAAGTGGAATAAGTGGTCCTTAAGGCTTAGATCATGACTTTGAAGCTTGACCTTGATTAAGTGAGGGATGAAAATATTAAAGTCATTCGTCAATTGACACAGTTGATATCACATGTTCCTCCTTTCTCATCACTATTTATATCCTTAGTCATGTCCCATTTTTATACCATATTTTTTTATTAATGCTCAGTTGTTTTGCTTTGTTCAGTACTAGCTTAGGTTAATGTGGAACATGCTCTGTCAGTTAAATGGAATGGTTATCTTTGCTAAATTGACTCATTTTTGCTCTCTTTAATACATTACTATGTTGGCTAGAGTCTTTGTCTGATTGTTCTGGTGATAGCCCCAGTGACCATGGATAGCATAACAAATCACTTTGGCTAGTATATTGTTGCATTGAAATGGTTTTTCGATGATGCCAAAAAGGGAAAGATAATAGGAATGTGCAATGTTTATAACCCATTGACTAAGTTGTTTCATTCTAGTGTTTTATACTTTAGTTCCTATAGGTGAAGATGGTTGAATGCACAAGACAAGAGGTTTGTCATCATCAAAAAAGGGGAATTTGTTGGGTACTATGTAGTTTTGATGATTGACAAACTGACACATGAATGAGACATGTTGCTTGAGTTGACAAATTGACATATGAATGAAACATGTTACTTGAGTTGGTCCACGCATAGGAAAGCATATTTCCAGTTTCACTGATAGATACAGCCAAGATTGCTTAAAGACAAGAACGAATAAGCAAGCCTAATTTTGATATACTCAAGCTACTGATCATATGGGGAATATAACAAGTTGAATTTGATTCAAACACTTAATGATAAGGGGAAGTAATTTGAGTTGAAAAAGGAGTCCTACGTGAAGAAGGAGTTTCAATTCTGAGTATATCTTGAAGAGTCATATGTGTGGGAGGAGAAAGATTTTGATAAATAAACATGTGTTGATTTAAAAGAGTTGGAGTTTTAGTACAGCACTAAGGAAACAAGAGTTGGAATTAAAGAAAGAGTCTCACTTGAAGTAAAACTCTATGCAATGAGAGTTTTAATTAAAGGAGGAGTTTGAAATAAAGAATGACTCTTTGAAGAGCTGTGCTTAAATAAAAGATGCATTAGTCAGAATAATTCAAGCACTTAAAAAAGTAGAAAAGCTCAATCGATAGATTGACTTTACGAAGTGCTACTCAATCACTGAAGAAACACGTTGAAGAACCTGGTCCTCAGTACAGAATCCAGCTAAGAGTTTTAGCGTTGATTTTTAAAGTTGTTCATTGTGTTTGAGCTATTCATGTAATATTAGTTTCGGTGTGATATAAACTGAATTAGGAGCAAGTCTTCGAGTTGGGGAAAACTCAGAGACTTTGGGAACGCATACCTTGGGAGGTGTGTATAGTTAAGAATTAGAGTTTATAATTCCTAGTTATTGGGTTATAGGGATTAGAGTTTATAATTCCTAGTTATTGGGTTATAGGGATTAGAGTTTATAATTCCTATTTGTTGGTTACAAGATTTTTGTAATCAGTCGTTGTTAAGGCTCAGAGATTTTTAGTGAAGTTGGGGTTAAATCCTGTAGAGGTGCAGGTCGTGGTTTTGTACACCTTTAGGGGCATTAGTTTTGTTGTCGTAATATGTTAGGGGCATTATTTATGCTGTCGTAATATGTTAGGGGCATTACCTATGCTGCCGTAATATATTAGGGGCTTGTACATGCTGCCGTAGTAGACTTTTCGGGCATTATATATACTGCCGTGGACTTGTCGGAGTGTTAGGCCGATCACCTTCACTGTCGTTTGTGACAAGTCGTGAGTGTGGACTGATTTGTTATGAGATGACATTCCGAACCCCTTTGAAAATCTTATTGATATTATTTTATGAAAGATATTATGTACATATTATTTATGTATCTTTGTTGTGTTTTGTATTTTCTAACACTTGTTCCAAGGGTATTAAAGTAGCGAGTCGATGATCTTACTAGGTTATATATTTATATATAGCTCACTCCTTACTTGAATACATGCAGATACGGTTGCAGAGAGAGAGGCTCGTGGCTGACTGAATTTACGTGTGGATTCTATCTTTAAGGTGAGCCTTTGCATTATTCAAGAAGGTTGTTATTCATCTCTAGTTATTTTAGCTTATGTTTCAGTTCGTTGGGTTTATAGGCCCAAAGTTGAACTTATGTAATTCTATTTAGATGCTCCATGAACTCAGTGTGGGATTTGGATTAAAGATTTGTTATCTAAACTATTGTAGTTTTCATAAATCGCTATGCGATATCTTGTTGGATAATTATTCTGTGTTAATCATTATTTCGTGCACATAGTGTTGTGTATGTTTTCATTTCAATGTTTGTAGATATGGGGAATGAATAGAAAAATTGGTTCTCCTGGCAAACGGTGTTGTTTGGAGCCAGTCATGCCTAGGGATTATTTTGGGGCGTGACAAAGTTGGTATCAGAGCATAGGCTTTATGTCCCGGGTCATGGAGCAGTGTTTAGTAGATTCTTGTTCATAGGTATGTAGGCGCCCATACTTATGAATTTGAGGCTACAGAACATCTAGGAAGTTTCCTTTTTTATTCATTATTCGTGCGTTGAGTTGAATTAATTCTAACCTTTAAATATTATTTTGCAGATGGTTAAGAGACGTGGTTCTTCCTCCACTAGTCGATCTAATGCACCTGCTGGACGTGGTGCTGGATAGGATCCTATGCATGGGGGTGGTCGAGTTGGGTCTCATCCAACTAGGCCTTGAACAAGGATGCAGACAGGTACTCAGTCTGGAGTTGAGAATGAGGGGCAGCCCCAGGTTGTGGCTTCTCAGCAAGCGCAAGATCAAGTTGATCGATATACTCCAGCTGTAGTGCCAGTTGTTGTACCTACTATTACATTGTCGGCATACATGGTGGTAAGAATATTGAATGTACTTGAGGCATTGGTGCCTAATCAGGGTCGAACTTCAGCTCCTCAGACTACTTCTCAGACGCAAGCACAAGTTCAGTTGAATGTTGCAACCTCCCAGGCACCTTTACCAGTTGATCATTTGGTTGCAGCTGGAGGGCAACCAAGGATCTAAAGAATTTCATGGATCTTAAGCCACCGGAGTTTGATGCTACACCATTTTCTGTAGAGCCTTAAAAGATTTTAGATCGCTGCGAGAAGATACTGACTACCTTGGGATTGAACGAGACTCATGGTGTAGAATTTACCACTTTTTTATTCTCGGGGTCGCCCGAGGCTTGGTGGACTTCTATTTTGAGGGGCAGACAAGTAGGGCTACCATCATTTACTTGGTCGGAGTTTTTAGCTATGTTCTTGGACATATTTATTCCCTTGAGCAAACAAGATGACATGAGACGCCAGTTTAATGAGTTACGACAAGGATCTATGACAGTCACCGAGTACGAAGCTAAGTTTACTGAGTTATCCAGGTATGTCCCATCTTTAGTTGCAGATCAGAGGGAGAAAATAAGATGATTTATGGATGGACTTGAGGCTCGTTATCATGGTCCAGTGATACGCGATGTGCGCAATGGATCCTATTATGAGGTGTTTGACACTGCTCTCCATTCTAAGTCCTATTATGAGATGGAAAGGATTAATCGAGAAAACAAAAAATCACGTAACTCCGGTGGGTTTAGTGGTGCTACGTTTGGAAATAAGAGTGGTTTTGATCATGGGCAGTCTAGGCCTACGCAGTCAGAGTCAGTGGGCCAATATTGAAGGAATAGTTATCCAGCTAGACAAGGGTAGCAACAACAGACACGGAGAAATGGTAGCAGTTTCTTTCAGTCCAGGCAGTGTTCAAAATATTCTAATTGTGGTAGGAATCATAGTGGACGTTATTTTAGAGTTGGCGGTCCTTATTATACTTGTGGTAAAAGGGGGCATATTGCCAAGTTTTGTCCTAAGGGAAATTCTGGTTCTAGTCAAACTACTGCTCAGATACAGAGAGATGTTGCAGGAACTCATGCTCATACCCAGCCAGTTAGGAACACTCTACAAGGTGCTCGTGGACAGGGTCGACAGGGTACTCAGGGTTTGCAGGCAGTAGGTGGACCACCGAGATTCTTTGCTATGGCTAGACAAGACATTGAGGCATCTAATGTAGTGGTCACAGCTATTATCACTGTAAACTCTCATGAGGCTTATTCTCTTATTAATCCCGGTTCTACGTATTCGTATGTGTCCCCATCTTTTGTTTTATTCTTAGAGAGATGGATTGATACTCTTGTTGAGCCATATATCATTACGACCCCAGTAGGGGAGACCTTATCAGTGGATAGAGTTTATAGAGATTATGTGATATCTATTCAAGATAAGGACACCATAGTTGATCTACTTATGTTGCCAATGACTGATTTTGATGTGATTATGGGTATGAATTGGTTGGCGTCATGTTACACTTTGGTTGATTGTTATGCTAAGCCTATACGTTTTGATATTCCTAGAGAAACACTTTTTGTATGGAAAGGTATGACTCCTGTGACTCAGGGAAAGATAATATCCTATGTAAAAGCCCGCTAAATGATTAACCGTGGGTTTTTGGGTTTATTGCTACCATTCATGACACTAGAGCAGAGGAAGTTTCTATAAATAATATTCCCATTCTTCGGGAGTTTATTGTTGTGTTTCCAGATGATCTTCCCGAGTTATCTCCGATGAGAGAAAAATGGGTTTAGTATTGATTTAGTGCTAGGGACTCAACCAATCTCTATTCTACCGTACCGTATGGCTTCTGCTGAGTTGAGGGAATTGAAGGTTCAACTTCAAGAATTGCTTGATAAGGGATTCATCAGGCCTAGTGTGTCACCTTGGGGTGCACCTGTTTTATTTGTGAAAAAGAAAAATAGCACGATGAGAATGTGTACTGACTATAGGCAGTTAAATAAGGTGACAATCAAGAATAAGTATCCCTTGCCTTGAATTGATGATCTATTCAATCAGTTACAGGGTGCTACCCATTTTTCTAAGATTGACTTGAGATCGGGTTATCATCAGCTGAGAGTCATGGCCGAAGATACCACTAAGACTGCTTTTCGGACTAGGTATAGACATTTTGAATTTTTAGTGATGTCTTTTGGACTGACTAATGCACCTGCAGCATTTATGGACCTCATGAACAGGGTATTCAAGCCGTATTTAGACCAATTTATTATTATATTCATTGATGATATTTTGGTTTACTCTCGGAGTGAGGTGGAGCATAAACAACACTTGAGAATTATGTTGCAGACACTTAGAGAACACAAGTTTTATGCTCAGTTCTCAAAGTGTGAGTTTTGGTTGGGCACAGTTTCCTTTTGGGGGCATGTGGTGTCAAGAGATAGGATTCATGTCGATCGAAAGAAGATTGAAGCAGTTCGGGATTGGCCTCAGCCTAGTACTGTTACGGAGGTACGTAGTTTCTTGGGTTTAGCTAATTATTATCGAAGGTTTGTAGAGGGATTCTCGAAGGTGGCTTCTTCAATGACGCGCTTAATTCAGAAGGGTGTCGTTTTTCAATGGTCGGGTGAATGTGAAGAAAGTTTTCAGAAATTAAAGACGGCATTAATTTCGGTTACAATTTTGACCTTACCTACTGCAGAGGGTGGTTTCACTATTTATTATGATACATCTCAATTTGGGTTGGGTTGGGTTTTAATGCAGAATGGTAAAGTGGTGGCATATTCTTCTAGACAGCTAAAGGTCCATCAGAAAAATTATCTGACTCACGACTTGGAATTGGCTACGATAGTATTTGCACTCAAGATCTGGCGTCATTATCTTTATAGTGAGCCGTGTGAAATCTATACTGATCACAAAAGTTTGCAGTATTTATTCAAGCAAAGATATTTGAATTTGAGACAAAGACGGTGGTTAGAATTGCTTAAAGATTATGATCTCACTATCTTGTATCATCTTGGGAAGGCTAATATAGTAGCAGACTCTTTGAGTAGGAAGTCTATGGGAATCTTGGCCCGATTTGTTGCTGAAAGACGACCTCTGGTTATAGATGTCTAGTCTTTAGCAAATCATGGAGTTCGAATCGATCACACGGTGCCTGGAAAGTTACTTGCAGTTATGGTGGTACAGTCGTCCATAGTTGGGTAAGTTAAGGCTTGCCAATATGATGATCCTTACTTTGTTGGGATTCGAGAACGAGTGCAGAATGACAGTGTTAAATCTTTCACTATTGATGGTGAAGGTGTGTTATGTCGTCATGGAAGATTGTGCATTCCCGTTGTGGGTGATGTGAGGCAGCTAATTCTTGATGAGACTCATAGCTCGCGATATTCTATCCACCCTGGTGCTACAAAAATGTATCAAGACTTGCGTGAATTATACTGGTGGAAAGGTATAAAAGTTGATATTTTGAAACATGTGACTAGTTGTTTAAATTATCAACAAGTCAAGTATAAACATCAAAAATCTGGTGGAACAATGCAAAATTTGATTACTCCAGAGTGGAAGTGGGAAAGGGTTACTATGGATTTTGTTGTTGGGTTGCCAAATACTTACAGGAAGCATGGCTCAGTTTGGGTGATAGTGGATAGACTTACCAAATCTGCCCATTTCATACCAGTTTGAGTTACTTATAGCGCGAAGCAGTTGGCAGAAATATATCTTTGGGAGATAGTTCGGCTTCATGGTGTGCCTATCTCAATTATTTCTGATCGAGGTGCACAGTTCACTGCTGAGTTTTGGAAATCTTTTCAGAAATCATTGGTTCCGCAGGTTGAGTTGAGTACAACTTTTCATCCGCAGACAAAAGGGCAGTCTGAGCGAGTTATTCAGATCTTAGAAGACATGCTTAGAGCTTGCGCTATTGACTTTGGTGGCCATTGGGATGACCAGTTGCCTTTAGCAAAATTTGCTTATAATAATATCTACCAGTCGAGTATTCAAATAGCATCGTATGAGGCTCTATATGGTCACAAGTGTCGTTTACCAATTGGCTGGTTTGAGCCCAGCGAAGCACAGTTATTGGGTCCAGATTTAGTTCAACAAGCATTGAAGAAAGTTGCAGTAATATGGGATCGACTTAATACGTCACAAATTAGACAAAAGTCCTATGCAGATAAAAGGGTCCGTGATTTGGAGTTTGAAAAGGGGGAAAAAGTTTTTTTGAAAGTTTCTCCCATGAAAGGAGTTATGAGGTTGGCCGGAAGGGTAAGCTAAGTCCTAGATACATCGTTCCTTATGAGATTTTAGACCGAATTGGATTGGTGGCGAATAGACTTGATTTACCTCCGAGATTGTCTGAAGTTCATCCTGTGTTTCACGTGTCTATGCTTAGACGGTATGTTCGTGATGATAGCCATAAGATTCAGCTAGAGGATGTCGAGCTTGATGAGAATCTGACTTATGAGGAAATCCCGATAGTTATTCTTGATAGGCAAGTGCGACAGTTGAGATCGAAGAAGATAGCTTCAGTCAAGGTATTATGGCGAAATCATCCAACCGAAGAAGCTACTTGAGAGTCCGATGAGGAGATGCAAGTTAGATATCCTCACTTATTTGACACTTCAGGTATGATTCTAGACCCGTTCGAGGACGAACGTTATTTTAAGTGGGGGAGAATGTAATAGCCAACTTATTATCTCCTTTTAATGAAGGGTTAATTGGTAATTATAACCGACTATTAATAGTAATTAAGGGAATTAAAGTGGACAAGCCAAAAGCCTTCTTCAGTTTCAGCTATTAACGTTGTAAGTTTACTACTAGGGCTTTTCTAATCCTATTATTTTAGAGAGCAGCAGAAAGCTGCATAGGAAAAAAAATAGAAAGCAACTAAAGAAATTATTCAATCCCACTTTTCTTTTGAACTAGAAAGAAATAGCTTTGAAGAGAGTTTTTGGTTATTCATGCGCAGTGATAGAAAGCTCGTATAGTAGCAAGTTCATAGTCAGGTATGAAATCTAATTATTATTGTGTACTCTACATAGAGGTTGCTATGATTCTTGTTTAAGAAGCATAATTAACTATGGCTTAAAAAAATAAAGAAACCAATGGAAGTCTGGAGAGTGCAGACAACATTAGCAAGGAGCAGAAAAAGAAAATAGTTTATGCATCTTGTAATGCTTTGAAAAAGGAAAAGATTCAATGAATACTATTACTATTAGGATCCTATTGCTAATTGTACTTTAGTGTAGGGAAAAAAGAGATTAGAGTAATGATTAACTTATGATTGAAGAAAAAGAATGATTTGAGGTTAATTAGTGGATGTTGGTGTAAAATATTAGATAGTGGTATATTTAATAGAAAACAAGAAAATCGTTATCTACTGCTACAACTCCTATTTCTACCATTCTTTATTATATTTGAAAACTTTTCTAATGATCAGAAAATAATGGGAGAAACTGAAAAGTATTAAACCCGATGAACAAATAGTGTCCAATGCGTGAAGCCCGATTTCTGCTAAGTTAGCTTCCTGATAGTATCATGTTGGGACAGTAGTGTTAAGATATTGTTATCTTTAATACATGGTTTAAGGTGAAGATTATTGTGGTTTAGCTTTAAGACTGAAAGTAGCAGATCTTGACACTTGATTCTGACTAGCGTAATTGATATCAGTACTTGATACTTTTGATAGATTGAAACCATTGGAGGTTGTTTGGTTGGTTTTCTTCGCATTTGCAAGGTTGGGAAACTTGTTGTTAGTGAGGTAAGTGAGACTTTAAAGTTTGATACTTGCTTTTCAAATTTTCTTTATAAAGATTATATTTTTCTGCCTAGTCCATGTGTTGGGACAAGCGTGAACTTGGTAGAATATGTGGCCTTTGACAAGCTGTGGATATTTATTTTGTGAAGTGTATTAAGAATCAGCTAGAGGTGAAACGCGAGGTGAGGTTGGGGAGTTGAATATATTTTTTTTTGTTGTCGTTATAGTCTCTAGGGGCATACATAGCTACCATAATATGTTAGGGGCATTACTTTTGCTGTCGTAATATGTTAGGGGCATTATTTATGTTGCCGCAATATGTTAGGGGCATTACCTATGCTGCCGTAATATATTAGGGGCTTGTACATGCTGCCGTAGTAGACTTTTCGGGTATTATATATGTTGTCGTGGACTTGTCGGAGTGTTAGGCCAATCACCTTCACTGCCGTTTATGACAAGTCGTGAGTGTGGACTGAGTTGTTATGAGATGACATTCCAAACCCCTTTGAAAATCTTATTGATATTATTTTATGAAAGATATTATGTACATATTATTTGTGTAGCTTTGTTGTGTTTTGTATTTTCTAACACTTGTTCCAAGGGTATTAAAGTAGCGAGTCGATGATCTTACTGGGTTATATATTTATATATAGCTCACTCCTTACTTACATACGTGCAGATACGGTTGCAGAGAGAGAGGCTCGTGGCTGACTGTATTTACGTGTGGATTCTATCTTTAAGGTGAGCCTTCGCATTATTCGTGAAGGCTGTTATTCATCTCTAGTTATTTTAGCTTATGTTTCAGTTCGTTGGGTTTGTAGGCCCAAAGTTGAACTTATGAAATTCTGTTTAGATGCTCCATGAACTCAGTGTGGGATTTGGATTAAAGATTTGTTATCTAAACTATTGTAGTTTTCATAAATCGCTATGCGATATCTTGTTGGATAATTATTCTGCGTTAATCATTATTTCATGCACATAGTGTTGTGTATGTTTTCATTTCAATGTTTGTAGATATGGGGAATGAATAGAAAATTGGTTCTCCCGACAAACGTTGTTGTTGGGAGCCAGTCACACCTAGGGATTATTTTGGGGCGTGACAACTATATTACCTTTTGAATAAAATAATTTGACGTTTTAAAAGATATATTAAGTAGTGAATGATATTTAATACTAAGAATAAAATAGAAACAAATTAATAAATTATACTTTGTTTTTTTTTAGTCAATTTTCATTGATTTTTGAAATTAAATAAGTATTATTTGAACATTTACTTTTATTAATATGGATTATGGGTGTCAAACGAGCCGGGCCGGGCCAATTCGGAACCGGCCCTTCTATTTTAACCTAATTGAGGGCCGGTTTTGGCGCTAGACGGGCCAGCCCGAGCCAAACTGTAAAAAAATTAAAACTCACCCTAACCCGGTCCACTTAACCCAACCCGGTCAAACCCACGAAAACCCAGTCAAACCCGGTCAAAAATATAAAAAAAAAAAAACTTTCTTTCAATATACATTACACATACCCACCTATATACATTATAAATACGTTAAATAATATATATACACTATATATATAGTATATACTACATTAGAATTTAAAAAATATATACACATATACACAATTAGTCAACTATTCATATATACGCACCATTCAATGTATATATACTACTACTTATAAAATATACTACAATATATATACATTACAATATATATAGATATACTTATATACTAATTCATAAAATATATACACATGTATACGTTAAATATACAAGTTATACACGTGTATATGCACCATACAATGCATATATACAACTACTTATAAAATATACTACAATATATATACATTACAATATATACAGATATAGTTATATACTAATTTATAAAACATATACACATGTATACGTTAAATATACACTTCTTAGAAGATATATACATGTTTATACGCACTATTCAATGTATATATACTACTACTTATAAAATATGCTACAATATATATACATTACAATATATATAGATATACCTATATACTAATTTATAAAACATATACACATGTATACGTTAAATATACACTTCTATAGAAGATATATACACGTGTATACGCACCATTCAATGTATATATACTACTACTTATAAAATATACTACAATATATATAGATATACTTATATACTAATTTATAAAACATATACACATGTATACGTTAAATATACACTTCTATAGAAGATATATACACGTGTATACGCACCATTTAATGTATATATACTACTACTTATAAAATATACTACAATATATATACATTACAATATATATAGATATACTTATATACTAATTTATAAAACATATACGCATGTATACTTTAAATATACACTTCTATAAAAGATATATACACGTGTATACGCACCATTCAATGTATATATACTACTACTTATAAAATATACTACATTATATATACATTACAATTTATATAGATATACTTATATACTAATTTATAAAATATTTTCACATGTATACATTAAATATACACTTCTGTAGAAGATATCCAAATTATAAAATATATACACATGTATACGTTAAATATACACTTTTATAGAAGATATATACACGTGTATACACACCATTCAATGTATATATACTACTGCTTATAAAATATACTACATTATATATACATTACAATATATATATAGATATACTTATATACTAATTTATAAAATATATACACATGTATACGTTAAATATACACTTCTATATCCAATTTATAAAACATATACACATATATATGTTACATATACACTTCTATAGAAGATATATACACGTGTATACGCACCATTCAATGTATATATACTACTACTTATAAAATATACTACATTATATATACATTACAATATATATAGATATACTTATATACTAATTTATAAAACATATACATATGTATACGTTAAATATACACTTCTTAGAAGATATATGCACAACTATACAAAACATATGCTACTCAATATAATAAATTAATAATATTTGGTAGTAAATTGATAATATATTATAAGTAAGTTTTTAATTTAAAGTAGAAAACTAGAAATTCAATTTAAAATTTTAAATCGTTAAATCAAAAAATATAAAAAGCAAGGACTAAGGAGTGAATGAATTTGGGAAATTTTATTGATTGCAAAATGATCCAAAATTTATAATTTACATGAATGAAAAATCTACAAATTATACATCATTTTTTCTAACTCATTCATGTTAATATTAACGGGAACTTGCATAGGATAGTCGAAGTCAACGGGGGAAAAACCATGCATTAGACTTGATTCTGCTGAGTTCTCCCGTGAAGTCATAATTTCTTCAAGTTTTAGCTCGTCCCTCGGCTCCGGTTCCATTCCTTGGTTTCTTCTTTCCGCTCTAATCCAATCTCTAAGGAAAACTAGAACATTCATTGCATTGTTTCCCAATGAGTGCCGGTTGTCTCCAAGCTGCTGTCGTCCCTGACTAAAGACGCTCTCTGATGCAACGGTTGACATTGGAACATTCAAGACATCTCTAGCTAATCTTGAAAGCACAGGATATTGTGTTTCATTACTCCTCCACCAATCCAGCGTGTTGATCCGTCGTCTGCGATCCTCTGGTGCCGTCCGAAGATAATATTTCAGCTCTTCCCGATAAATTGATGTGTAAGTTCTCTCATTAACACCGTTCTAACAATTTAAATCATAAAACGAATCAGAAAAACCACTATGTGCCAGCCTTTTAGAAGATGATGGCTCCTCGGGAGGATGAGGAGTGACATTTGGAGTGATATTTGTAGGTACGGCTAAATCAAATAAATCAACATAGTGATTATATAATTTTTCTATGTAATCCTTTGCATCAGCCGTAGCCATCCACAAATCAGGTTGTACTTGTTCAGAATCATGGTTAGTATTTATTTCTAAGTTAGTATAAATAAGAGTACTAAAGTGGCACATATTATTATATTTCATGCACGGATTTAGCATAGCACCAACCAAGTAAATAGGAAAAATTGGGAAAAAATATTTTTTAAATTTCGTAAACATGGCGCCAACAGCTTCTTTATAACCTTCTTTATTTTTATATTCTTTGAGCAAACCAAAAATATCGGCTATATATGCCAAAATATTACAAACAGTAGGATAATAACCACCAGAAAATTCAACCGTAGCTATATAAAATTTTTCTAAAAACTTAACAAGATCATTAATTACAACACAATCAGAATTATGTAGCATGCAATCAACAGAATCAACAAATGAACCACAATGTTGGTTAAAAACTAGTGTAATAGGAATTCTATATTTATAACAAGTTTTTAAAAATTCATACGTAGAATTTCATCTAGTATTAATTTCCTCAGGCATCAAAATCGGTGTAAGTCTATTTTCTTGACATTTAACTTTAAATTCTCTAATTCTCGATCTACGATTATTTCCTTGAATAAAACCAACGGCAAGACGAATTTTTTCAATATAAAGCTCGAAAAACTCAAGACCATCTTTTACAATTAAATTATATATATGACATGCACACTTAATATGAAAAATTTTAGGCAAGGGCGGAGATAGCATAGATTTTATTTTTGTTATAGCAGTCTTGTTGTTAGAAGTATTATCAAAGCAATACATAAAATTTTATTTTTGCGATACCATAATATCCAGTAATTTTAACAATAGAATCAGCAATAAATTGTCCAGTATGTTTACGATCTTCATCATATAAAAAAGCAAGAATACGTTTTTGCATCACGAAATTACTATCCATCCTATGACAAGTAACAGTTAAATAATCATTTTTATTTACAGCACGACCAAGATCAGAAGTTAGGGACAATCAAATTGAATATTTTTTAACAATGTTGATAAATAAAAACAATATTGTGAATGGAGTCTAAAAATATCAGACCGACAAATAGTTCTAGGAATACCGTTAAACATAGGATTATAAATTGCTTGTATATAACGAATAAAGGCATCAGAAGAAGGAAAACTAAAAGGCAAACAACCCACAACTACCATTTTAGCTATTTCTTCCCGGTCCTTCAATTTATTATACTTCTTCGCTACGTGACCGGTTACTGGGTCCATTCTAGTTTGCGTTGGCCCACCAACATCCCCACCACCTTATGCAATATTTAACTCTCTTTTGTGATCTTCAGCTATATGTCTCATTAACGTACCCATACCCCCTTGCTTGCCTCCACTTTTATGCTTATATATTTGTTGACAAATATTGCATTATACCTCAATATCTGATATACGTTCAAAAACGAATAAAGGCATCAGAAGAAGGAAAACTAAAAGGCAAACAACCCACAGCTACCATTTTAGCTATTTCTTCCCGGTCCTTCAATTTATTATACTTCTTCGCTACGTGACCGGTTACTGGGTCCATTCTAGTTTGCGTTGGCCCACCAACATCCCCACCACCTTATGCAATATTTAACTTTCTTTTGTGATCTTCAGCTACATGTCTCATTAACGTACCCGTACTCCCTTGCTTGCCTCCACTTTTATGCTTATATATTTGTTGACAAATATTGCATTATACCTCAATATCTGATATACGTTCAAAAAATTGTCATGCAACACTAGTTCTTTTACAAGGTCTTAGGGAACTGGGAGGACGGGGAGGGAGATTAACCGATTCAGATCTAAGTTAGCATTTTCTACTGCGGGTGTCTCAGCAATATTTTCATTAGCTTCGTCTAAATTAACTGCATCTACTTCATTTTCTTCTTCTATACCGTAATTTTTCTGAGCTTCTACATAATCCATATCGTGAGTACCTACAACTATTTCTTCCTCAAAAGGTGTACCAAGCGGTACCGGAGGCGAAGACACACGGGTATATCTACTACTTGAACTACCTCTACTGCTAGTAATTCGTTTTTTACTACCACTATCGCTTCCGGAACAAAAAATTTTAATACCTTTAGTAGCGATGTTTCTTAATTTATCCATAATATAAATTAAATTAAACTAAAAATATTCAAAATACACAAATATAATAAAATTAAATATTAAACAATTAATACAATAAATAAAAATTAAACGTAAGA
This sequence comes from Capsicum baccatum var. pendulum, assembly GCA_030864225.1. Lineage (NCBI taxonomy): Eukaryota > Viridiplantae > Streptophyta > Magnoliopsida > Solanales > Solanaceae > Capsicum > Capsicum baccatum. The sequence continues at coordinate 172,843,574 of CM061560.1, forward strand.
GATGGAACGACAATACCAAATTTTGGAAGTATCCGAAGGTTGCGACTTTAGAAACTTCCGCTCGTACTTTGTAAACGAAAAATTAAAAAATTAAAGTGAACACTTTAAGAAATTAAATATATTGAATATTTGAGAATTGAGATTTGAGAGAGTGAAAAATTGTGTGACAAATAATTTGAAGTTGTAGGATATTTATAGAATTTTTTTTGGGATTAAAAAATATTTTTTAAAGTTAATTTTTTTTTTTAATAAATGGGCCCAAACTAGCCATTTGGACCCAAAAATGGATATATAGCCGTTGGACCAACGACTAGTTTGACCCAAAATCCTTTTTTTTTATTTTTTAAATGGTATCCGAGCCGAGTTAGCCAAACCCATTTTAAAAAAATAACTGGTCGAAACCCAAAACTCTAAAGCACTATCGGGCCGGATTAATTAGGACCGGGTCGGCCCGGCACACTTACACCCTTAATATGGATGAATAAAGATGTGCTGATATCTTTTTAGAACTGTGTTTAAGTAGACACTACATGAGAAGGAGGGAGTGATAAAGGAACATTAAAGTTGATCCTATTTGGGGAGGTGACCCGCGGTACCACAGCCGACTAAAGACACAACGTCGGGAGACTGATAAAAGAGTGGCTGAATTGCTTGATTGCTTAAGAAACAAATTCAAATCTCAATCTATTCAACCACCCAATAAACAGTGAGACGAAGGTATAATTGAGGAGACAATATCTATAATGATGACAACTGTTTGGTGAATGTTCCTAAGTATCTTTACTGCTACTTCAATTCTTCGTCACCTTTCTCATTGAAATGGATCGATTATATCTTTCACCCACCTCCATTATCATCGTCGCTTTCTGCTTCTCCTATTCCTTCCTTTTATTGCATTTGACGTCGTCTTTTCATCAACCACGCCCTTCTTTGTTTCAACGACCATGATCTTCCCCCTTAGACCTCTCATTGGATCTCAACCGCAGATCCTCTCTTTCTCTTCATCATGGACCCTGCTACCTCTCGTCCTGCTCTAGTCATCGATAACGGTACCGGGTAGGCTCTCAATTACTTTGTTTTTGCTTAGTTTTTTATCTGCTCACCAATGTTTGATGAATTTCCTCAATGATATTCGAGTTGTAAATTGGTTATTCCTCTATATTTTCAGGTATACTAAATTGGGTTTTGCTGGAAATGTTGAGCCAAGTTTCATTTTACCAACGGTGGTTGCCGTTAACGAGTCATTTGTGAATCAAACTCGAGCCACGAGTAAGAGTAGTAACTGGCTAGCTCAGCACAGTGCAGGCGTTATGGCGGATCTTGATTTCTTTATTGCGGAAGAAGCATTGGCTAGATCTAAATCTAGTAATACTTATAATCTTAGCTATCCTATTAAACATGGTCAGGTTGATAATTGGGATGCCATGGAGCGATTCTGGCAGCAGTGTATATTTAACTACCTTCGTTGTGATCCTGAGGATCACTATTTTTTACTGACTGAAAGTCCCATTACTGCGCCAGAAAGTCGAGAATATACCGGTGAGATTATGTTTGAGACTTTCAATATACCGGGGCTTTATATTGCCGTGCAGCCAGTGCTTGCTTTGGCAGCTGGGTACACAACATCTAAGGTGTGTTTGATAGTTTCTGCTATTGATTGGCTTCATATATATTTCCACACACATAAACTTCGGTTGCAGGGAACCTTATCCATCAAATATTCTTTTCCTTATATTGTCATTTTCATAGGAGTTCGGTAAATAAAACACAAGAGATCTTTGTAGGTAGGGTCATTTTCTTCTATTCAAACTGTAATGGGTCATAGGCTCGTAGGAAATCACTTCCTCCTTTATTAGGCACAACAATTGTTGCCTTGTAGGTGCTGATTTGCATGATTGAAATATAGTATGGCAGCTCTTATTTACACTTAATCCGGAAATAATACAATTTAGTCCATTGGTAGGCTGATCTAAGCTAACATACAACAATATTGGTTGGTTAAGATACAGAATGTTATAGACCGACTTAAGTCGACTTTACCAAATTTCTCTACCTCTGTTGTTGGATGAAGTGTAGCAGCAAAGATAGATGGTTATCTCTTACTTTCAGTATGAGTGTTTGCATGTTAATCTCATTTAATGCAAGTACAATTAGAGTGGGTAAGATAGAGCTCATATACCATGCAAGTATGAAGTATATGTATAAATATAAGAGTGAATAGTGGATATGTGGTGTATCATATAGCAGATATCCCTTTTAAGTAGATATGTTGTGGATGTATCAGAAAAGATCCTTGTCAAGGTCCTACTCATTCGTGAGGGTTGTGCCAGTGCTCTAAAATGCAGACGAGACTTACTTATATTTAAGAAAATAGCCTTAGAGTGCACCGGCATTCTACCCATTTAACTTATTTTTATGGAATTTATGTCATTCGCTTTTGGATAAGTAGAAGATATGCCTGCTCTACATGTTCGTTAGGAGATCGGACAATAACTTTAAAAGCTATTATCTGCAAGAACTTTAAAAGCTATTTGTATATGCTATTTATCTGGATGCCATACTCTTAATGGAAACAATTAAAAACCTATAAATCATGAAATGAAGGCAGGGATAACAAAAGAACTTGAAAAAAAAAAAAGAATAAAGCAAATGGAGAGTTAAGAGATTCTGATAAGCAATCTTGGTGCTGTTTCATTAATAAAATTTTGCCGTTTTGACAAAAGTATTAACAAGCAATGCTGGTAGGCAGGAAGTGACCAATCAAGCCTTGAGGAAACTTGAGGAACAGAAGAAAGAACTAAAGGGAAGTGAATCAAAAATAAAAGATGAAAGAGTAGTTTATGGGATAGGGAAACAGATAGGGGGAGAAGCAAGAAAGTTGGGAAAAAATTTAGGATATATTTCTTATAAGATGGCTAATGCCATAATATAATCCCTGGTCAGTCAAGTTCAAGGAAAAGGTAAATATAGTGAAAGAGTTCAACTATCTTGTATTAGGGGTGTCGTTGTTAGACTCTACGAAATCTTCCCAATCATCTCAATTTCTTTTTGGTATTGGTACGATTCGGTTTTTTTCGGTATTTTATTTTTAAAACGTCAAGTAAGAGTGTTACCTTATCAAACAAAAAAATGTCAAGAGTCACAATGTTATTAGGTTGTCTCATTTGTTATGTAAAATAATAACAAGCTTTAATGTTGAGTACAATTTTTACTACAAGAGCTTGCACATATGCAATGCTCTAGAAAGCTTTTGATTTGCTGGACAAAGATTACAATAACGCAAGATATGCACTCCCACGGCACTCTTACTCAAAAGAAAATATTGCTACACCTTAAAACAATTATTGAGTTGCTAACCGAAAGTTTGCTGTTCAACAGACATAAAATCTAAAAAAAATAACATGTACCATTACTAGCCTTTTTGGAAAGAAATATAGGCTTGATATTTGGTTCAGAAATCACACACAAAAAAAAAACTACTTGGTGGCTTGCTGCTAAAGATTGCCGGAATCACTTTAGTTGTAATAGTAGTAGAGTATGTTTGAGTGTTGCTTGTAGCGACTTCCATCTGTATCCATCACCTGACAGGCCAAAATTATAATATTTCATTATTTTAACATTTAGTATATAAATACATTTTATGACACATAATTTTTTTCATTTTGGTATTCTTTTAAGTCTCTTATACGAAATAAAAAACCTACTCTAATTATTTGGTACTGTTATATTGTATATAGCAACCTTCTGTTTTAACTAATTATCAGTTCGGTAAGGTTTGGTTCTGTTGGTTTTCTGAGAAGCAATGATACCCCTATCTTTTATAATAAAAGGATCTGGTGTGTGGTCGGAATCATTACTTTTTCAGTGAGATGTTATCGTGATTCTTTAGCCAAAAAATGCTACATATATTAGGATGGGAAAGAATTCCCATAATATCATAACCAGAAACGAGTTTAACAAAGAGCTCATGGGGAACAAATAGCTCATGGGGAGGGGTTAAAAAAAAGGAAATAAGGGGTCACCATCAATATTAGCATTATAACTGCTAACAATCTTATCTGGCATTGTGAGTTATTCTTTACACATGGATGAAGAGAATTCATAAGATAATGTCAATACTAGGAATCTGAAATGGATATATTGTAATACTCATTTAACTTTGAGGCCTATCATTGAAGAACCATTGTATAAAGGCCCTAGCAAGGTTGTATCACATCTTCGGTAGATGCTAGAGATTCTTTTTTCCCTTTTTTCTTGTGCTATGAAGAGAAACTGCTTATCTTTTGGTGACATTCTACTGTTGGTACATCCATTACTTGTTTAATAAGTATATATTTATTTTTGGTCTGCTTTCTGACTGGCCTTTTATCAGATCTGCATAAAATTTCTTTATATATTAATCAGATATTTCTTTTCCTTTTTAGTGTGAGATGACTGGAGTTGTAGTGGATGTTGGAGATGGTGCTACTCATGTTGTACCTGTTGCTGATGGTTATGTTATTGGGAGCAGCATTAAGTCAATCCCTATTGCCGGAAGAGATGTTACACTCTTCATTCAACAGCTCATGAAGGTCTGTACCACATCTCTCAGAATTGTTGAAAGAAAAAAGTTGTTGTTCTCTTCATTCAACTCCTCCCTAATTTTCTTCTATCTAGCACTCAAATAGAACATATTAAAAAAGAATAAGTCTGATGAATGAAATAGAATTCTGGTATCCTGCCATTTTTGGTGTCTCCTTGTTCTTGGTATGATAAAACAAATTGGAGTTCAAAGAGGATCCAACATATTGAAAAAACAAGTTTATTTAATTAAACCAGATGTGGAAACTATATAGTAATTGCACCCTCTAGAATGACTACGTTCTTAACGGTAGGAGGACGAAATCATCCATTGTGTGCAAGCTCCTCTATCTATGGTAATTAAGGTGAGAGTGGCAATACCTAGGTTCAATATTTTGTTCATTACATGATGATAGCTCACTTATTTCATCAAAAAAGCAGCAGCTGTTCTTTACATGAGGACAGGATATATTACCTCTTTGTATACACATTCTCGGTAATGGATCAGAGCATTCCTTGCCCCAAAAATAATAACTAAGGTCTTACAGCATTGTTCTTTCTTGCAAGTGTAAATTTAAAGTTTCGGAGTGTGCTTTGTTAGTTGCTCTCGCTTGTAGAAAAAACATCCTTCGTTAGCAGTTCCCAATGGATTCACTATTGCTAAATGTACAGAATATTTTCATTAATGGCAGTACCACTACATTGGTTGATTCACACTATAAATCTGCTTTTATTGCTTTAGAATTTTGATTCCATAATCTGGTTTGTTTAGTGTTTCCTCATGTGCTTCACTTGTGGGATTTCATTCTAAAACTTGCACAATTGATGTTATTGGGTATCAGCACACACACATGTTTTGTGGTCTCAGTTTGAACTTTGAAATTTCGAAAAGGTGTGTGTTAGCAAGTTAGCTCTTAAATGTTCAATCTAATTTATTTGATTCAATGTAGGAAAGGGGGGAGCACGTTCCACCTGAGGATTCCTTTGAAGTAGCTCGGAAAGTGAAGGAAATGTATTGTTACACCTGTTCAGACATCGTCAAGGTATGATTTGATCATAACATTCTAGTATATAGCTAGCAGAAAGGGAAAAAATAACCGTGAATTTGAGGAAAAATAAAAGTTTGAGTTGTTTGTGATAATCCATACTCTGCATATTGTTCTTCTGTTCTGCGCTTGAGTTGAAGAATCTGTTCTTCGTGACTGAGAATGGTAAACTATATTTTTCAAGATTTAAACTGCTTATCATCCTCTTCGTATATCTGAGAATGAAATTAGCAACTTAGGATCACTAGTGATTTATTTTGTTCCTGCAAATGATTTCAGGAGTTCAATAAGCATGACAAAGAGCCGGGGAAGTACATAAAACATTGGAGAGGTACAAAACCAAAGACAGGAGCACCTTATTCATGTGATATTGGCTATGAACGATTTCTTGGTCCCGAGGTCTGCTCTGTGCTTCAAGTCTGATCTCTGATAATTTCGAGCTCCAAGGTCTCCTTGCGGTTTGTTTTAAGCTGACAAATCATGTAGTTGTAGACATTGGCTCACTTACAGACGTACTACACCTAAGATACTGCTGATTTGCTGCATTGCCGAGTAAACTCTAAAAGCTCTAATAATCAACAGTCATAGTTAAATAAGAAAATAAAGATTGTAGAGGTGATGCATTATTGCTAAGTTGGGTGAACACCTTTCTGATTTTAAAGCTGATTTTTGCAGGTTTTCTTCAATCCCGAAATATATAACACTGATTTTACAACTCCTTTACCTGAGGTGATAGAAAAATGTATCCAGTCTGCACCTATAGACACGAGAAGAGCTTTATATAAGGTATAAGTTATTTTGTTGATTACCAATATATAACATTTCTGTTAATCAAGTGATCCAGCATTTTGTGACCAGTAGAAAAGTTTCCCATATATGGTTGAGCTAAGTCATGATCTTTGAAAATTTTCTTTGAATGTGTGATATTTGCCCTTGTAAATTACCAGAATATTGTTTTATCTGGAGGATCCACCATGTTCAAAGACTTCCATAGAAGATTGCAACGAGATATCAAGAAGATTGTCGCTGCTCGTGTTCTTGCATCAGATGCTCGGTTAGGTGGAAATGTAAAAGTAAGCATCTGTGCTTTAATTTATGTCTGAATTAACTGATGAATGAATCTTTGGTCTCTGGTATTTAAAGATGCTCGCCTGCTGAAAAAATATTCACTCAGGCACAACCAATTGAGGTCAATGTTGTCAGCCATCCAATTCAGAGATATGCAGTTTGGTTTGGAGGATCTGTACTTGCTTCTACTCCTGAATTTTTTGCAGTAAGTTAATCATTTGGTTTCTGTTGCTTGAGATCTTATAACCGCAACTGAAGTTACTCTTTGTAAATGGCTGGTATGCAAAGTCTGACCTATTTAGTTGTTCCCTTCTATCAGGCTTGCCATACAAAGGCTGAATATGAGGAATATGGAGCTAGCATATGTCGCACAAACCCTGTATTTAAGGGAATGTACTGATTCTAACTACAACTGCAGTGAAGGCATTTCTGATCATCATGTTCTTCTCCCAAAACCCTGATCCTTGCCGTGCTTCTCAGCCTTGGTTTGAAATCCAGTATCTATGGGAACTGTGTATGTTAACAGGTTATTGGAGGCAGCGCATTGTAGATTTCAATCATTAAACTGTGACAAAACAAGATTCATGTATTCTTTCCATAGGGAGCACATCTGTCCTGCGCCTGCCGGATGTAGTTTTGTCCACTTGGCAGGGCCCGTTGGCACTTCAATGGCAGATAAGTTTCACCGAACAATTGAACATTACCTGAGCTGGATGTCATTCTCTGAGTGTTAGGTTGAATCTGAGGGTTACAACTATAGTTAGTTTAAAAGGAAAGATAATAAGCCGTCATACGATTTGGTGCAGTTCTTTTAGCTTGTTGGGGTTTGATAGAGGATTGTAGGATTTCATTTAATATCCTTTTTTCCCCTTTAATTGAAATTCTGAATGTTATTGTTACACTTGTACATGATTAGCGCTGTTGGGGAACCTCTTTATTCTTTTCCAGGAATAGTGAATCCTAAATTGGAGTTTGTCCAGCTGAAGAGGAATCTTTATTTTGTGTTTGCTTTTGGTCACAGGATTTGCATTTTGTTTACTGCATAATTTCCCACTTGTGGTACTATACTGGCCACTGGGTACGTTGTTGTTTACTAAATTTCATGTGGAATATTTGTTGCTGTTTGTATTTCTGGAACTTAAACAGAATGATGATTGAGTTTCCATTGGCAATGCAAAGAAAACTTACATTGTTACAGCACTATTAATAACCTTGCATTTTATAAAATCAATATGTAGTCTGGGTAAAAGAGGCATCCGCAAGACAGTTGGAAGCAGCACCCATCTTTATGGGTCTCTTTTCACAAAAAGACAGATTGAGAAATAGTATATATCTAGGAGGTAGGAAAGTAATTTTCTGACCACATTGGGTTTGTAGCTTTCCATTATAGTACTAATTGATTATTTTGCGTTGAACATTCTTGGTCATAGTGTTGCAGGGAATTAAAAATGGCAACTTGAATCTCATTCCAAGCTAATTAAAAAAGCATTTGTGCAGGAAATTTTTCTCCACACGACACAATTCGCCACGGTTACCGGACAGACAAGAGACCACATCGGAAACCTCGATTATCTAGATTCTGTTGGTCGTGGTTGATAGAAATTAAAATTATTGATACCTTATGTTTATGAATGTTAAAGTTGGGGTCCATGGGGGATTTGCCTGACGACCATAGAGGGTTACAGCTTTTCTAAGACATTCTTTTTGCCCAAGTTTGGAGAGCTAATTTGATACTTGAGGTAGTGGAGGACAGTATTATCTAGGGGAATAGTCAATGCGATCCCCCTATATTATCCTTATTAAAGAAGAATTATAATATTGACATTAAAGAAAAATTATAAGATTGACACCTTAATAGGTAAGACCACATGTGTTTTGTGTTTCAACTCGAGAGATATTTGTTCCCATATACTCAGAAGTATGAATGATTTGTGTTTTGGTTTCTTGTTAGTGGACAATTTTTTGAAAAGTGTTTTTCATATTTGAATTGACGCAATATTCATTCATATAAACCTATGTAGTGATTGGAAGGATCGTTTTGAAGACAGAGAACCCTAAGAAATCTGAAAAGAAAAAAAATCAATATAAAAACTATATAATTTAAATGATGTATTTCTCTATAGTGAGGAGTTGATCTCTTGATCTATAATTGTATTAAATATATTATTAAGCCTAAGAAGTTAAATCAAAATTGTATATTTTTTGCTTTTGAGTTTTACATCTATAATGTGTTTTACCCTTCTTTAAATTGAGTAATTTTTAGAACATATAAAAATTATAAGAAGTACGTTAATATGTGTTATGTAATAAAATAAAATATCTAATAAATATTTTATCTCACGCCTCCATCTTTTAAAACACTCCACGTCAGATAGTAGATGATGTATATGGTTATGGTGGGGGGCAGCCCACTTTTTTAGCCACAAACCATTGGAAGGAGTTGGGTGGAAGCATTTTTCCAGAAAACAAGTATGGTCTGTTGGAGTCGCTGTCTCCAGCTATTTTGATGTGGTATGCAGAGCTTAAGTCTGCCTAGCCATTATAATTATCAGATTGCTAGTGCTGCTTTAACTGTCGGTCTTTTCATAGTAGTTTTAACTTTTATTTAAATTAAGTGCATATTTGGGATTGTTTATTTTTCAAAGAAAAATACTTATTTTGAAATTTTATTTTTTTTAAAAGAAGAGTATTTAATAAACTTGTAAAAATATTTTTAAAAAGAAGTAAAAATATTTTTTCTGCTTCTAGAAAGAAGTAAAATATTTCTGTTTTTTAAAAAAAATAGAAAATTGTTATAAATGTATTTCCATTATAGTGAATGTCTATCAAGATCTACTTAGATCTATCAAGATCTACTTTGATATCTATTAGGATTCAACATCTGTCTTTTACTCAGACTAGGAGTAAATTTCTCCTATAAATAGAGGAATTTTGTTCATTGTATTTACAATCTTATGATCTCTCATCCCTCAAGAAAAAAAATAAGAATCACTCTCTCTACTCTTCTTCTTTATTCTTTCTTGTTTTTATAACACGTTATCAGTACGCGACTCTGCCAAACAAGGTGAAATTATAAATCTTTCTTTATTCTTTCTTGTTTTTATAACACGTTATCAGTACGCGACTCTGCCAAATAAGGTGAAATTATAAATCTGAAGGATTATGTTATCTTTCTTTTGCTACTGCTAATATAATTATTATTGGATTTGAGAAAAAATAATTGATTTGGAACCATTTATATTTTAAATTTATTCCTCAAAATAGTATTATCAAAAAGGATGATAATATGTTGGGTTCAAGTCCCATCGATTCATGCCTAAAACGCATTTATATGGATCAAATATTAAGTTTGAATCTCAATACACCATATTGATGATATTGTAATGGCTAAGGCAAAATAATGGGTGTATGATGAAAAGTCATGAAATTCAACCCATTGAATATGCTCCATTCCATGAAGTGAATGTGGTAGCAATATATGATAAGTCTGAAATATGACAACTTACTTTATTCTTGAGGTGTATGTGGTAGCAGTGCATAATATGTCTGAAAGAAGACAAGTGATTGAATGCACAAATATATGCGTGGAGGGGCAATATGATAATGATCATCAAAAGTGATGATATTTTCACACGCTTATATGATTATAAGATATGCTAGAGAAAAAAATTCTCTACATCATATGTATGCCTCGATTTGCTTCTGAAGTAGCAAAATCTTGAAAGACGTTATAAGCTATCATAATTTGATAGGCTTAAGGCACGATTATAATTCATTCCTGGGGAATGAGAAACTTATTAATGCAAACATGCACTTGATTGTGATTGTATCACAACTCACCTCCGAAAGAGGTTGAAGAATTTTGAAATCTACTTCTGAAGTAGTAAATCTGAAATTTATTCATGTAATAGTAAATCCAAAATTTACTAAAGAAAAAGTACATGTCATGGTAAACTTGGAGTTTACTAGAATAAAAGTTCATAAATTGATATAAACGATTGTGACATTTCGAAGATGTGCATGTATTGAAGAACTAAAAGATTCTTCAAGAATTGTTTATGTCGTTTGTTCTCATGATAAGTTGGTTGGACCAACTAATATTGTGATTGGATTCCTTCAAATCTGAAAATTATAAAAGGTGAATAAGGATCCGTTCATTTATCATATGATATGTTAAAATGATGCATCAATAAGATGATCACATGTACATTTATTGTCAACCTGCAGTTTGACATTCATAAAGTTGCTTGCTCAATAAAATTGAGTTAAGCATGACTTTCAGATTGTGTAATCAAGATAATTCATCTTGATGATGATGGTTTAGCATTGATTGCCTTCGACAAATATCTAAACCATTGTTAATGAGAACAAAACTTCATGTATTGGTCTGAAATATGATATATTGCAATAGCACTTGTATGTATTAGACCAATAAATTATGATTATTTCTTCCCTCTCAGTTGGTTCAAGGTCGGGAACTAATTATTCCATCTAATAATTTTGATGTGCGGTATACGATTAATGAATATACCATAATGTATAAAGATGGATTCCTCAAAGAAGTAGAGGATGTATGTTAGTTTTCCTAGCATAAGGGTTAGTTTTCCTAACATAAGGGGGAGATTATAAGAGCTATGAAATATGTTAGGAATTATCACCAGATCCTCATCCAAAAGATAATTCAAGTCAAATGGCGAAAGCATCTCATATTAAGCGCAAGTGCTCTTATTTTATGTTCCTAAAGGACAAAGTCTATGCATGCGTGAAGCGTGGTAGACTAATCGGTTCCAAATGAAATAGTCCTTGAAAAATAAGAAGCAAATAATCATAATAAGAAGGCAATGAGCTCTTAAAGAGCCTAGGACATAACACTTCATGAAACCATATGAGAGGTTCATGTATCTGAAAATAATGAAGTGATGAGATCTCAAAATGTTATGTCACATTGTGAACCGGTACTAACTGATATATCATCAATATCTTTGACACAATATTGGCACAATATTGTGAAAGATTACGAGGATCTTAATTCTACATTAATTTAAGCATGCTGACGTAGAAATATTTATCAAGTGACATTAAAGGATCATCTTTGTAAGTATTAAACTTATTTGATTTGCAGTCCAGATATTTAAAGATATCACTCATGAACTGTTGAATATTGTCACTTGACAAAACTTATTTGAAAAACTTTTAAGGATTCAAAATGCTTGAAGCATATAAAAGTTTCTGGGGAACTTATTTATAATTCTAAAATTGTATAAGCTTATTGCTTGAACATCATTGAAACTCTTGGAGAGTTTTCAAAGCAATAAATTATTTGCTGAAATTTGAAATATATCGAATTGGATTGGTTATGAAGTACCATATCTTAGTGCAATTGATGAACTCATGTACCTTGCAAATACTACAAGGCCTATAGCCTTTCCAGTCAATTTTTTAGCAAGGTATATTTTTGCTCCTACTATGAGATATCAAAATGGGATAAAACACATGAGCTTGTTTTATTCTAAAGATTGCAGTCCCGATCTTATTTGGTCATGCTGATGTTGGGTACTTATCTGATCCGCATAAAGATTGGTCTCAAATAGGCTATGTGTTCATATGGGGTGGTACTGTCATATCTTAGAGATATACAAAGCAATCTATCGTACCCACTTCACCGAATCATGCTGAGATAATAGCTATTCATGAAGCAAGCTGAGAATGTGTATGGTTGAGGTCCATGATACATCTCATTCTAGAAAAATATGGTGTGAAATATGACAATCTACCCACAATTTTATACAGAGATAATTCAGCATACATAACACATCTTAAGGAAGAATTCATAAATGGAGATAGAACGAAGCACATTTTGCTAAAGCTCTTCTACATACATAAGCTACAAAAGAGTGATGATATTAATGTGCAACAGATTCGTTCAATTGACAATGTGACTAATTTATTCACCAAATCTTCTCCAATTGCAACTTTCAAGAAGATGTTGTACAAGATCGAGACGCAAAGGTCAAGGATGTTCTCATTAAGGAGAGTTAATATGCGCTGTACTCTTTTTTCTTTACGAGGTTTTGTTCCACTGGATTTTCCTTGTAAGGTTTTTAATGAGGCAGCCGAAATGCGTATCATTAGAGATGTGTACTCTTTTTCCTTCACTAGATTTTTTTTCTACTGGATTTTTTCTAGTAAGGTTTTAATGAGACACATTATCTACCAATTAGACATTCAAGGGGGAGTGTTATAAATGTATTTACATTATAGTGAATGTCTATCAAGATCTACTTTGATATTTATTAGGATTTGAAGCATCTGTCTTTTACTCAGACTAGGAGTAAATTTCCCCTATAAATAGAGGGGTTTTATTCATTGTTTTTACAATCTTATGATCTCTTATCCCTCAAGAGAAGAAATAAGAATCACTCTTTCTGCTCTTCTTCTTTATTCTTTCTTGCTTTATAACAAAAATTACTTTTTTCGTGACTAAAATATCTCTATCACTTTCTCTCTCTCACACACACTAATACACACACACATATACACACACACATATATATATATATATATATAATCTATAATATATTAAAGTGTGAAGACCTTAGAATAGTGATTTGAACTTTTTATCCTTCATTAAAAGAATTCACAATTGATAAAATTATTATTTTACATATTTCCTTACATTATTAACTAATTATTTAAAAATTAAGGAGTACTAAAATATATAAATATAATAAGAATAAAATATATGATAAATTAAGTAAATTTTATCTTTTCTTGTCTACATAAAAATGGATGTTGGTTTTTGTAACGTATTTAAGGCAAACAGTACTAGGATATATTAACTTTTATAACTTATTTAAGATGAAAAATTGAGAATAGAGAAAAATAAATTTATTGATTTCTCTGTTGAGTCGCTGACAAAGTCTATAAGAAGGCATGTACTTTGGGTTCTTTTTTTTTTCTGCATAAATATTGTCAAAAATTTAAACTTGATTTTGGTTCTTAATAAAACACACTACTAATTTCCTCTACATGTTGAACAAAGCTATAATGCGGTCACGGCCTATCCCTTTTAGGGGCATAAGGACAAATTTAAATTTAACAGGATTTGTGGAGGATAGTATTTATATAACCTTAGTCATATGTATCTTGATCTTCTTATTTTCAGTAATAAAATGAGATGAAGATTTTCATCCACGAAATTATCGACTTCAAAGAAGGAAATCTTTCTTATCAAGGCGGGCCAATTAATATAACTATACAAGGTTTGTTATTTTCCATTTTTTTCTATAAATTTATAACAGTTCAAACAATTGAATTCGATTTGAATCATTAAACTTTGTGATTCTCTAATTGTATATATTCCTTATTCTACGTAATGTATTAGTTATATTTGTTGTTGTATATTTTTAGTATATACTATCTTATACATTTTGATTTTCATCTATTTTACTTCTCGTGTTTTGGGTGTCGTAAAGATCATCAATTCGTTTATTAGTCCAGATCATTGAATCGAGATACACGCACAAGACGCGTATTCTTAGACTAGTATTTATATATATAAAATATTAACATAACTTATACGTATGATTAAAGTTTGACTTTAATATTTTATACTTTATATTTACATCATAATTCTTTATTTCATTTATGATTTATTTATTATTATTTTATTTTAACTCATTTTATTTAAATAAATTTTAACAAATCATTGATGATGATTCAAAGAATATATAACTTTTTATTTTTTATTATTAATGATAACAAATGATAGATGAATCACGTTATAAGAGTAAATGATATTTTGACAACACTTGTAAATTCTTTCTAGAATATTTAATTTTAAATAAATAATTCATGAAAAGTGATATATTTATTAGCATGTAATTTACATATATAAAGAAGGAGATGAGCCTTCTGGTATACCTTCAGAAATACAAGACAGATCTTCTATTCGTATGGAGATATTGCATAGTAAAATTAGGGATGAAATCATTGAAAACTTTGTGATGTATGAAGGACTAATTATTTTCGTCGTTAATTTTTTCATAAATAATGATTTAATTTATGAAATAATTTTTATTTTTGTTTGATATTTTAAAGTGATATTTAAATTATTTAAGTAATATATCATTATTAATATTTTAAATGTATTTATGTATATAAATTTTGATTGAAAATTTTAGAGTACGTGCTTTTTAATTAAATAAAATAAAATTTTAATTAAAAATATTATAATAGATGTTTGAAATAAATTTTATCTATAAGTTAATTTTGATAATAAAAGTCTATTGATACATGTCCTTTTTGGTCATTTGTCTCAAAAAAATACTTCTTAAAAAAGATTATCCAAACACAATCTGTTTATTAAAAATACTTTTCAAATAGATTTACCAAACACAAATTATTTTTTTTCAAAAGCACTTTTCTGAATAATTATTTTATAAAAGTGCTTCTTAAATAAACAATTTTATAACGGCAATCCCAAATGGGCTGTTAATGTTGGTGATATGGTTTTCTCCTTTTTTTTTCTTTTTGGTGCAATTGACAATAGGTGTCGTTAAAATGCCATAGGAGGGCGGAAAGAAAAAAGAAAAAACTTTGCACCTATTAAGAAAATCATCTCATCGCATTGTTTAAAACGGTTATTTGATTAATCACATCTTTCCACAAAATTAATTTTATTTCTCCTATGAATTTTCTGTATTAGATTACTAATTGAAGGATAATTTTTTTAGAACATAATTAATATATGTTTGGTTCCTAAAACGACGTTTATTTTAAACGATAGTGGATTGACTAAGAGGACGGTAAAAAAATCACGGGGTATTCTATATTGGTCATCTCATTCAAATAAAATACCAACCTTATGTACTTTTTTGCGCGAATACCTAGTATTACACAATTTTTGGACAAAGAATATACTCCCTTCGTCCCATTTTATATGTCATCATTTTCTTTTTGATTATCCCAAAAAGAATATTATCTTTTCTTATTTGGTAATTATTTAACGATATAATTTCACTTTTACCCTTATTGGTCCCACTCAATTAAAAAAAAAGTAAGTAACACATTTTTTTATAAAGGGTAATTTGATAAACATCATCAAATCTTTCTTTATTTCTTAAATTTCATGCCCGGTCAAATAACGACACATAAAATGGTACGAAGAGAGTCCATTTGTTCTTGCTTCTTCTGTTTCTACATTGAGAGACAAAGAATATACATATTTTTTTCGCTTCTTCTGTTTCTACATTCAGACACATATTACTGAAATTTTATTTTGACATGTATTTCATTCTTATATGATTAGGTATGCAAGTCAGCACAAACATATATAAAAAAATTGAAAGGGTGTTAACCAGGTTTATTAGTTTTTGTTATAAATGTATTTACATTATAGTGAATATCTATTAAAATCTATTAAGATCAATTTTAATATCTATTAGGATTTGAAGCATCTGTTTTTTTACTCAGACTAGGAGTAAATTTTCCCTATAAATAGAGGAGTTTTATTTATTGAATTGATAATTATATAATCTTTGATCCCCAAGAGAAGAAATAAGAATTACTCTCTTTTCTCTCTCTACTCTTGTTCTTTATTCTTTCTTGCTTTATAATACGTTATCAGAACGAGACTCTGACAAACAAGGTGAGATTATAAATCTAAAGGATTTCAAAGTTAGTAATTCTTTATGTTATCTTTCTTTTGCTACTACTAATATAATTATTATTGGATTTGAGAAAAAATAATTGGTTTGGAACCATTTACATTTTGAATTTATTTCTCAAGAACAATATTATCAAAAGAGATGATAATATGTTGGGTTCAAGTCCCATCAATTTATACCTAAGACGTCTTTATATGGAT
Source organism: Capsicum baccatum var. pendulum (assembly GCA_030864225.1). NCBI lineage: Eukaryota > Viridiplantae > Streptophyta > Magnoliopsida > Solanales > Solanaceae > Capsicum > Capsicum baccatum. Next base: position 172,860,116 of record CM061560.1, read on the forward strand.
AAGACGTTGAGATTGGATCTCAATGCACGTATTGATGATATTATGATGGCTAAGTCAAAAAATGGGTATTTGATGAAAAGTTATGAAATATATCCCATTGATATGCTCTATTCTCTGAATTGAATGTGGTAGCAATAAATCATATGTATGCCTCAATTTGCTTTTGTAGTAGATATCATAATTTGATACACTTAAGGCATGGTTATATTTCATTCCCGGGAAATGAGAAGCTTATTAATGCAAAGGTGCACTTGATTGTGATGGTATCACAACTCACCTCCGAATGAGGCAGAATAACTGAGAAGAGTTATTTCGAAATCTATTTCTAAAGTAGTAAATCTGAAATTTATTCATGTAATAGTAAATTTGAAATTTACTAAAGAAAAAAGTACATGTCATGGTAAACTTGGAGTTTCCTAGAATAAAAGTTCATAAATTGATATGAACGATTGTGACATCTCGAAGATATGCATATTGAATATTAGACATGTATTGAAGAACTAGAAGATTCTTCGAGAATTGTTTATGTCGCTTGTTCTCATGATAAGTTGGTTGGACCAACTAATGTTGGAATTGAATTCCTTAAATCTGAAAAATATAAAAGGTGAATGTGGGCCTGTTCACCTATCATGTGATATGTTGAAAAGATGCATCAATAAGATGATCACATGTACATTCATTGTCAACTTGCAGTTTGACATTCATAAAGTTGCTTACTCAATAAAATTGAGTTAAGAACATAATTTTCAAATTGTGCAATCAAGAAAGTTATCTTGATGATGATGGTTTGGCATTGAATGTCTTCGATAAATAGCTAAATCATCGTCAATGAGAACAAAGCTTCATGTGTTTGTCTGAAATATGATATGTAGTATACAATAACACTTGTATGCATTAGACCAATAAATTATGATTATTTCTTCCCCCACAATTGGTTCAAGGTTATGAACCAACTATTTCATCTAATAGTTTTGATGTGCGGTATACGATTAATGAATATACCATGATGCACAAAGATGGAATCCTCAAAGAAGTAGAGGATGTATGTTAGTTTTCCTAACATAAGGGGAGATTATAAACTCTATGAAATATGTTAGGAATTATCACCATAGCCTTATCCAAAAGATAATTTAAGTCAAATGCTGAAAACATCTCATATTAAGAGTAAGTGCTCTTATTTTGTGTTCCTAAAGGTCAAAGTCTATGCATGCGTGAAGCGTGGTAGACTGATCGGTTTCAAATAAAATAGTACTTGAAAAATAAGGAGCAAATAATCATAATAAGAAGGAAATAAGTTCTTGAAGAGCCTACGACATACCACTTCATGAAACCTTATGAGAGGTTCATGTACCTGAAAATAATGAAGTGATGAGATCTCAAAATGTTATGTCGCATTATGAATCGATACTAAATGATATATCATCAATATCTTTGACAAAATATTGGCGCAATATTATGAAAGATTACGAGAATCTTAATTCTACGTTAATTTAAGCATGCTGACGTAGAAATATTTATCAAGTGACTTGAAAGGATGAATCTTGGTAAGTGAAAACTTATTTGATTTGCAGTCCAGACACTTGAAGATGTCATACATAAAATGTTGAATATTGTCACTTTGATAAAATTTGTATGAAAACTTCTTTAAGGATTCAAAATATAAAAGTTTCTGGGAAACTTATTGATAATCCTTATATTGTATAAGCTTATAGCTTGAAAATTATTAAAACTCTTGGAGAGTTTTCAAAAGCAATAAGATTATTTGTTGAAATGAGAAATATACCAGTTTGGATTGGTTATGAAGTACCATATCTTAGTACAATTGGTGCACTCATGTATCTTGTAAAAAACTATAAGACCCAATATAGTCTTTCGCTCAATTTGTTAGCAAGGCATATTTCTACTCCTACCAGGAGACATAGAAATGGGATAAGATACATGAGTTTATTTTATTCTAAATATTGCAGTCCTGATCTTACTGGTCTTGCTGATGTTGGGTACTCATCTAACCCGCATAAATCTCGGTCTCAAACATATATTGTGTTCACATGTGGGGATATTGTCATATCTTGGAGATATACAAAATAGTCTATCATAGCCATTTCATCGAATCATGCTGAGATAATAGCTATTCACTGAGATAATAACTATTCATGAAGCAATCCGAGAATGTGTAAGGTTGAGGTCCATGATACATCTTATTCGAGAAAAATATGGTGTGAAATATTATAATCTTCCCACAATTTTATACAAAGATAATTCAACATACATAGCACATCTTAAGGGAGGATTCATAAATGAAGATAGAACGAAGCACATTTTTCCAAAGATTTTCTACATACATGAGCTACAAAAGAATGATGATAGTAAAGTGCAATAGATTCGTTCAACTGATAATGTGACTGATTTATTCACCAAGTCTTCTCCAATTACAACTTTCAAGAAGAAGGTGCACAAGATCGGGATGCAAAGACTCAAGGATGTTCTTATTAGGGGGAGTTAATACGCGTTGTACTCTTTTTTCCTTACGAGATTTTGTCCCACTGAGTTTTTCTTGTAAGGTTTTTAATGAGGTAGCCGAAATGTGTATTATTAAGACGTGTACTCTTTTTTCTTCACTAGATTTTTTTCCTATTGGGTTTTTTCTCTTAAGGTTTAACGAGGCACATTATCTACCAATTATACATTCAAGGAGGAGTGTTATAAATATATTCACATTATAGTGAATGTCTATCAAGATCTATCAAGATCAACTTTGATGTCTATTAGGATTTGAAGCATCTGTCTTTTACTCAGACTAGGAGTACATTTTCCCTATAAATAGTGAGATTTTGTTCATTGTATTGATAATCATATAATTTATCATCCTCAATAGAAGAAATAAGAATTACTCTCTCTTCTCTCTCTGCTCCTGTTCTTTATTCTTTCTTGCTTTATAACAATTTTGTTAATATAGTGACAAATTGATAATTGATGGTTAGTTCTTTATGATACACGGAACTTATATTTTAAATTTGAGCTTATTTGAAGTAGATTTGAGTGTTTAAATTTAAGATTTAGTTTTTCTTGCAAATTTTCGGACTCACATGTTTGAGATTTTAGAGAAAACCCATAATTACCCCCTTGAATTGTAACACTTTTTTCAAAAAGATACTTTAACTTTGCTAAAGTCCTAATACCACCAAAATAATTTCAAAGTAGTATAAATAAGATATTTTTTGCTCAATATCAATTGTGTAAAAGAAAAAAATCACACACCAATTAATGTCTGTCACATGTCGATCTTATTTAATTTTACATCTAATTTATGATTTTGTACTTTATTTCTTTTTTTTATCTCTCATTCTTTATTTTCCTTCCTCAAACATCCCCTTAATTTGCTCCGCTGCCGCACATAATCCCCATGCTTTTCATTGCCGACCAATCTCAGATGAATACATCAACAATTTAATTTTATTTGACTCCTAAAAACTGCGACCTATTACTGTAGCCAAAGACAAATTAACATCCAGATTCAAATTTAAAAATTAAAATTGCGACAATAATAATGAGATCGAACTCCATTAAAATAGAACTTTATAGTTTTTTCCAATAAAAAAAATAAATTAAAAATTACAAATAGACAAAATAATTAAATTTCAAGAATTAGACTCAACGAGAAAAAGGTTTTAAAAATAATGTGGAAAGAAGATAAAAGGAAAAACAAGCAAGAAGATACAAGGAAAAAAGAAAGCAAAAGACTAGGTAAGTTCCATGCAGAAAACAATGAGAGAAAAGAAGTAAAAAATAAATCAAAATAAATAAAATTTAAAAGTAGAGTATTTTTTATGAAGCAAATGCTAAAAGAAATTATTATATTTCACACTTTATTAAAAAGTGTATTACATTTTCTATGCCACATGGGCTCATAAAGGTATAATAGGTTCATTCTAAATATGAAGAAAGGGAAGTAGGACCTTCAAAAAGTTAGTATCCTTTTTAAAAGTGTTATAGATTCATGTAATTTAGTCATGTATGTACGACTATAGTACAAATTTGAAAAAAAATAAATTAAAAGGGTGTTAAATAGGTTTGTTAGATTTTTTGTATTTTTTTCATAAATTAATGATTGTATTTGATTCTTTATGGTATGTGAAATTTTTATTTTAAATTTGAACTAATTTAGAGTACATTTGAGTGTTTAGTTTTGTGTTGAACTATTGAAGTTTTAAGAACAAGATTATTATTTTATATTTAAATGTGCATGTCTGCAATTTCTCTCAGTTTTTACATGTTCTACTGAGGTGCAAACATATATGATAAATTAAGACATCTTGACTAAAAATTTATCCAATTTTATGTTTGGCCATCATGAGGCCACACTATCCGACACAAATATCTGAAGTTATCAAGTTTTAGATGCGAATGTCTGAACTTTCTCCTAAAGAGGGTGAACTTATAAAAAATTATAAAAGAAGTTAATTAAGTGACAATCCTAAAAACAAGTTTTGATGCTCTTTGCCCAAGAGGACACATATTTAGAGGAAATTTCAAAGAATGCTATAACTTTCAAACTTCAATGACTCAGTATAAATGTGGTGAATATAAGAAAATTTACCTGATCTAAGTTGGGTCTCTACAAGACAAGTCTAATGCTCGTTAGAATTTTTTGAAGGCTATTCAATCATAAACCATAACTCACACCTATATAAAGTAGTATATATTTTTTCAAAATAACATCTCTAAAATCCCATAAAATCTTTGAGTATTCACAAAGAGATTAAGACATTATTTTCTTTCACAAAGCAAAGTGTTGTTCAATGTTCTTGACGAACAAATATTTCACAAGAAGATCCATATCATTCCATATTTGAGAAATACACTAATAAAATTCTTCAAACTACTAAAGATATTTCAGACAGAAAAATCAAGGTATAAATAGAGTTATACTCACAAATACTTATCAGTAAAATCGATGTTTCATCATATTTTATTTGTTTCGATCCCTTAAAAATTGTTGTAAATAATTTGACATACCTAGTAAGATCAATTTTAGTGTGAATGACCTTCCGAGTTATCTTCTATATTCCCACACATTTAGCCGTTTAGAGCTTTTCTATAGCTGTCCCAAGTCATTTGTGACTTGCTAGAGGTGACAATTTAGTTATCGGGCGATTAGTTTGATTCTTAGAGCCAGTTCTCAATTTTGAAGTCTTCTATGATAAAGATTGGCTATCGGGCATAAACTTCAGGTTAATGACCTCGTATTCTAATTCTGACAGTTTCATTAGGTCTAGAACATCTATTTCAGGCTAGAGGGACCTTTGATTTGGATTTCAAGGCTTTTAAACTCATTTTGAGCTATTGGACGAATTTTGGTAAAAGTGGCCTTTGGTTGTGGAGCTCGTCTTTATAATGACTTTGGATAGAAAATTTGATGGCGCCATTGAGTCTAGAATGTCAAATTTAATAGGGTAGCATAGTTCAATTATGTTCACGATATTTCGAACGAGTCCCGAAGGCTCGAAAACTTGTTAAAATCAAAGTTTAGCTGGTGCATGGATTCAGCTAGTGCAACTGCTTATGCAAACCTTTGGTTGCTTAAGCAGTGATCACTTTAGTGTCAAGTCTGGTCCCGCCTATGTCACTATAGCGGAGGCCTGATCGCTAAAGTGGACGTCGCTTAAGAAATGTCTTTTCCGCTTTAGCAGAGGTTGGCAAAGTGCAATGGATTGCTTAAGCATAAACAATCTTATACCACTTTAGCGGTGACCACTTAAGCGGTAACCGCAGGGGAATTTATTTCATCCCCCACCCATTTTCTCCTATTTTCTCTAACTCTCAAGAGAATTAAAGCCGTAAAGAGTGTGGAGAACTTGGTGATTGATCACTGGGTGATCATGGGGTATTAGTGAGCTCAAAAAATACATTTTTCTTCATAATACTTTTAAGTTTTCATCAAATTCTTGATTTAATTCTCCAATTTAGTCATAGATTTCTCGGTCTTTGATGGGTTGATTTGAGTATCATTTACACTTGAAATTCACTCATTCTTGAGGGTAAATGATCCTTGAGCATACAGGGATGTGTTGGCGATTTAGAGATTGTAATTCCACAAATGACCTCCACATTTTGACTTAATTTTGAACTCGAAGCATAAAATGCAATATGAGTATCATTATTATCATACTAATACGTAGATCACTATTTTGATAGTGTGACATCGTATGAAAAATTCTTGGTGTAATGACTTAATTATGTGAACTTTCTATTTTTATGTGTTTTGACCATTATACCCCTTCTTATGATTGTTATGCATTATTACTGAGGTGTGAGGATGGTTGGCATAATTTTCGATGCAATCTAAAACAATTTGTGCGAGTTTGTGATTTTTAGAGATTGGAAAAGCTTTATTATAGTTGACTTCATTCAACATTTATTACTCTGGGTTTCGGATGATAAAATGGACTGAGTGAGCAGATCTGGAATATTGATTTTGAGTTGGAAGCATGGTCGTTTTGATTTTATGACTTTTGAATTTCATTTCGATCTTTGATTCAAAATTTAGTGAAATTAGGTCATGCGAGTCAATTTTCTAAAAACAACCCCTTTTTGAAAATTTGATGTCGCCATTGAGCTTGGAACATTCAATTTAGTCTAGTAGCATATTTTATTTCCCTTCACCGGATTCCAAATGAATTACATGGGGTCAATAACTTTGCAACTTAGCAAAGTTGCTAATCCAGCTGAATGCTGGTGCAACCGATTTAACGGCTAAAGGACAACTTAACAACCAATGATAACTTTAGCAACACCGCTTTTGCAGTCAACTACTGTTAAAGTGGATGCTTGACCGCTTTAGTGGACCATCTATTTTGGAGCAGTCAACCCGCGCTTAAGCGATGACCGCTTTAGCCGTCATTGGACAAGTCTAAAAATCTATTTTATAAATTTTTCTATTTTGAGACTTAGAGCTTCAAGTTAAGAGATTTTCTAGCAATTTCTGGCATTTTCAATCTTAAGAATAGATTCGGGCACCAGTTTTATGATGTTGGTTTGAGAATGATTTGATATAAGGTGTTGAGTGGTAATGATAAGGAAGCTTTACTTGACTCCGATGGTGTTTTGAGGATTGAAGGCTAAGTTTGTATACCAAGAGTAGGTGATTGGGTGAGATTTATCTTTGAGGAGGCCTATTGTTCTTGGTACTCCATTCATTTGGGAATGACTAAGATGTATCGTGATTTGAGACAATACTACTGGTGGGTGGTCTAAGGAAGGATGTAGTAGATTTTGTATATTTTTGCCTATGTTGTTAGTAGGTTAAGGTCGAGCATTTGAGGCCTGGTGCTTTACTTCAGAGGTTAACCATTCTCGAGCTGAAGTGGGAACAAATCATTAAGGACTTCATGGCTGGGTTTCCTCATACTTTTTGTAGTTCTGACAATGTTTTGATCATCTTGGATCAATTGAATAGGCTGCTTATTTCATTCCTATTTAGCTTTCCTTCAGTGTTGAGAGGTTAGCCAGTATCTACGTTCGTGAGATAGTTCATCTTCATGGTGTACCAGTGTCTATTATCTCAAATAGAGGTATAGTTTTCACTTTTCACTTTTGAAAGACCTTTTAGGAGGAGTTGGTAACCTGAGTTGACCTTAACATAACTTTTCATCCCCAAACAGACAATCAAACTGAGCGGAGTATTCAGGTTTTGGAGGATATGCTCCACGCTTGTGTTATGAACTTTGGAGATCAGTGGGAGTAATATTTAGCCTTGGCAGAGTTTGCATATAATAATAGCTTCCATTGGAGCATTGAGATGGCACCCTTTGAGGTTTTCTATATTGTAGGCATTATCGCTCACCGGCTGGTTGGTTGGTTTGAGATTTCTAAAATTAGACCTCGGGGTATGAACTTGCTTCGCGAGTCTCTAAATTTAGTTCAATCATTCATGATAAACTTTGAGTGGCTTAGAGTAGGCAGAAGTTCTATGTGGATCGTACAATTTGTGCATTGAGATTTAGTATTGGTGATCCAGTCTTCCTTTGTGTATTGCCCATGAAGGGCATGATGAGATTTAGAAAGAGGGTCAAGCTTAGCCTTAGGTATATCGAGTAATTTAATATTCTTTGGACCATTGGGGATGTAGCTTATGTGTTAGAATTACCTCCAAATTTTTCAGCCGTTCATTCAATTCTTATGTATCTATGCTACGATGTTATATTCTGTACAAGACTCATGTCATTTGTTGTGACACAATGCAGTTAGTGAGAGATTGTCCTTTGTTGAAGAGACAATCTCTATTTTAGCCCAGAAAGTTAGGTGATTGCGTTCCAGAGATATTCTGATGGTTAAAGTCCAGTGGATACACCATTTCATAGATGAGGCTACTTAGGAGGTCGAGTACAACATGCGTAGTAGTTAACCCTAACTTTTCACTGATTTAGGTATTTCTCTTGCCTTTAGTTTGAGAACAAATTAGATTTTAGTGGTGGATATTGTAATGACTTAATTATGTGATCTTTTTTTATGTGTTTTCACCATTTTACCCTCTGTGGTTTCTATGTGTTGTTTTTGGTTTATGGGATGGTTGGTACGATTCCTGATGCTTTCCAGAATAATTTGTGAGAGTTTATGGTTTTTAGAGGTTGGAAAGGCCTTATAGTTGACTTCAATCAATACTTATTATTTTGTGTGTTGGATGACAAAATGATCTATGCCAGTAGATCCAAAATGTCAATTTTAGATTGGTAGCGTGGTTGATTAGTTTTTATGGCTTTTGGATCTCATTTCGATCCTTGGTTTGAAAATTAGTGAAATTAGGTCCTGAGGTTTTAATTTTGTGAAAACTGGCTCTTTTCGAAAATACGATGTTGTCATTGAGTCTGGAATATCAAATTTAGTCTAATAGAATATTTTGTTTTCCTTCACGAGATTCCAAACGAATCTCAAGTGGAGGATCGACAACTTTGCAACTTAGCATAGTTATTGATCCAGCTGAATATTGTGGCAGCCACTTTAGCAATAGTCTTTTAAGTGGCTGACGCAATACTTTTGTGGCACCGCAGTGGTATTCAAATACCACTAGAGTGAATGCTTTACCTCTTAAACGGTCGCCGCTTTAGCGATAGGATACTACTTTAGCGACCCATCTCTTTTGGGCTGGATCACTTAAGCAGTCAACCCTCGTTTAAGTGATGACCACTTTAAGAGTCATTTGACCGCTTTAGTAGTGATTCATGGATAGGTATAAAAGTTCATTTTCTCAAATTTTCTTCTATTTTTGGTATTTAAAGCTACGTGTTAGGAGATTCTTGAGAATTTTTTTCCATTTTCAAGATTGGGTTAGCGCTAAATCACTATCTCAATTATTTTACTTCGAGTATATCATTTAAAACCTTTTTAAATCGGTATTTCAAATTGGGATTTGAGGATTTTTTTGTCCGAAAGGCCCAAATGGTATTTTTTTTATTCAAGCATTATTGTTAATCCATTTTTACTTGGGTTTTCTCCTATGGTTTCCTTCAATCACGGGTAAGGTTTTTCTAAACACAAATTTGGATTTTAATTTTTAATTTCAAAAATCGATTTTGGGGGTCCATTTTGGCCCTGACTCGAAAGTGGGAAATATGGGTATCATTGACTTTCTTTTAACGTAGATTATATATTTGTATATTTTAGTTGATTTTAAGATTGTTCTAAAGGGGAAATCTCTGTATTGAAGGACTTTAGGTTTGGATTTTGACGTCATGAGGTAGGTTATGACTTAACTTTCTTCAGATTGGGTTGGGTAGTTAATTTGTTTATAAAAGCATGTTATAAGGAGTAATTAATCATGGAAATCATATTATTACTACGGTGAGCCCATGTCAGGGCTCATATTATTATTATTGGTGATTTAAGATGATATTTATTGTGTGTTGCCCGTGTAGGGGCTTTATCTAAAATTATTAGTCATATATATATATATGCATTGGTAGTTTTCTTTATGATAAAAATACCTAAGTTGGGGTAATTATGATATTTATGATGTCTTACATGCATATCTATTTCAATAGTACATTACTTATGCTAAATCATGGCTAGTTGTCATATTGGGCAGATTCTGAACTTACGTGTATGAAACACCTAGATTTAGAACCATTAAAAAACTTCATCTTTTAGTGTCACTAGGGTGGGTACGACTAGGGCCTTGAGTCGTACCCCTTGGATACGAGCCATATCCTTCTCCTCCTCCCCTTTTGTGCCCTAGGAAATATGGTGAGAGTCACTCATTATCCTAGGTATGAGTAACCCTTCCCTCAATAGTACCTAAGGGTACAATTCGTACATAGATGAGTCGTTTGGGGTGAGGTCTTAGCTTGGACTGGTTGATTTTGTTATGAGTGGAGCATACAAGTTTAGGGTGAGTCGTACCATGTGGATATGACTCATGGGTGTATGGTCATATCCTTAACAGTGTGTGTGACCCAGGAGGAGCTTAGAGTATGAGTCAGGGTACCACTCATACCCTAGGGTACGACTACTTAAGTGTGTCATATGGTAAGTCATACTCGTGGACGGATTTAATTTTCAACCTTTAACTAAGGGCCTTGTAGTCATTTCACATGTTTAAAACCCTAAGTCCTCTCACTATATAAGTGTGTGTAGCCTTCTAAACATTTATTTTGATGGATCAAACACCGTAAACAGTCTCAAACTTATCTTTGAAGAATTGGAGGCTAGGGTTTCTAGAAAGGTCTTCAAGAGGCAAAGGGGAGTCAATATTCTTGGTGATTCATCGTATTTAAGGCATGTAACTCTTCCCCTTGCTAAATAATTAAACCCATATATTTCACACTTGGATTAGTAAGTGTACATGGTGATTTTAAAGTCAAATAAAAAGGGGTTTTATTGCTTAATGATGAAATATGATGATTCTTTCTTAGTCTTATGCTTATACATGTTATTGATGGTAGTTTTCACATATGAATGGTTGTTGTATGTGGTCTAACATATTGGTCTTGAGTAACACTAGTCTTGATAATTTCTACCATGAAATTGGCCTTGGTAAAGGTATGTACACAAGATGTTTGAGAAAATGTCTAAGTGAGATGTCTAGTTACATGTTGATGGTGCTTTGAACTAGGGCAATGGCCCAATATGTAAGAATTATTGATAAATGATATTGAGAATGTAAAATGAGCCATGTATTGTGTAATTGATGACCTTGATGGTTTGATGAATAAGAAGGGGGTTAAAGTCCCTAACATAAAAATGAACTTGAATTATGCGTTGAACGAAATTGTGGTATAGAATTGCTAATGAAGTGTGAATGTCTTGTAAGGGTCTTGAGGACTATAGTTTGAATTTTATGATGAGTTTAATTAAGGCAATGGCCTATTGAAATAGTTGAGCAATGGAGGCTCCCATGAGGACCATGTGGCCATGTACGGTGTTTAATTGGCTAAATAGGTTAAAGTCCTTATATGTGGAATAGATGGTATGTTGGTGCATGGAAAAAGGGTTAGAGTCCCAATGTCAACTAACGATTATCGCGATGGATTGATGGTAGAGTCCCTTGCCTAATAAAATCGCTTGTGGTTAAAGTCCCTTGCATAATGAGATCTTATTAGGTCGAAGTGCCTTGCCAAATGAAGTGGCTTAGGGTTAGGGTCCCCTATCTAATATGGTATGAGGTTAGAGTCCATTGCCTAATGTGTGAGCATGTGGTTTGAGTCCATTTCTTGAATGAATGTGTACGAGTGGTTAGAGTCCCTCACTTAAATAGATGTATATGTGTTTAGGATCCCTTACTTGATGATATGCGAATATGGTTAAAGTACTATGCCTAATAAGAAATTCTTGAATCTATGAGTGTGGAAGGTTGGAGTCTTTCATTGTATGCATGATGAACGAGTCCTTCCTAAGTATTGATAAGACTTGTCCCCTTTGTTAGCATGTGATATGTCTATACATATGGATAAGGTTATGAATGTGATTGAATATGATGTATATTGACTTTTTGTTAAACGATGATGCTATTTTATCCTTATCCTGAGTTATATCATAGCATTCCAACCGCTAACTGTCTCCATAAGCTATGTCCCTATGTGGCATAGGGGCTAGAGCATCTTCTTCTCTTCTTGTATAGTGATTAGGTGATCGAAGCGGTTCATTCATTGACTTTAGAGTGGTGATCTTCCTTTCTTTGGAAGACCTTTATCTTAGGTCTCATATCCTTAGACTTAGTCATTTGACTTGGTTTGGCTATTGTCGGGGGATCGTACCGACTTATACATTTCTAAACTTCAGTTGTATAGAGGTATTATTGATGACTGTGGACTTGGGTACATTGGATAGTTGATGAATCTAACGAAGTTCTTAGATATGTTTAAGGTATGACTTGTAGTACGTTTTCAACTATCTCTTTATATTGTCAAGATTCACCCAACCCCTGTGATTGATGTGATGATTATGATGGGCTACCAGGAAACCTCTGGTTCATGTGGGATTGAGGTGCCCATACGACATGGCCCGATTTTCAGGTCATGTCAGTGTACATATATTGAATGGATTTGACATCTTCATACTAGTTTGATGGAGAGTATTACATCCTCATAGCATATATACATTCACGATGCATTGGTACCATTGAGGAAACATCAATTATTTGACAAAAATAAGACACTTTTACAAAACCCTCTATCATAGTCCACGAGTTGGAGAGTAGATATATATATATTGATATTGGGATTAAGTGTTGAGAAAGTATATGGGTTAAGAACCCCCCATGGTTCCTACCAGGAAGTGCTGAGGCTTGGTAGGTATATACAGGAGTTATACAATAACCTTGATCATATCACATCATCATCGTTACATTTCATATATTATGCATCTTTAGTGTTGTGCTTCTGTGTTTTATTCAATGCATGCCAACTCAGTTTCTTTTATGTACCTATTTTTTTTATTTATGTGCTATATTTTGAACTACTATTGGAGATAATGTGAGGTACTATATGGGACATTTTTTGATTAAAGGTGACGTGCTCATAGTATGTATTTATATAAATTATTTTCTACTTTGATGAGTCGACCTATGATACCTACTGAGTACAAGTAGACTGTACTCATCCCTACTATGCCCTTTCGATGCAGATCCAATTGTGTAGTTGGTTGTTAACATCTTTTAGGTAGTGGTCGCTCTATGCCTTTAGAGTCAACCTTAGACCTCCTCCTATCCAATTGATATTCTTACTTCGTATTTAGCAACAAACTTATAGTTTTTCTTTGAGTTCAATTTTATTTCTTGTTCTTAGTTGTATGTAGATCGCTTTCACACCGTGACACTAAATTTTTGTATGGTTTATGGTATCTTTATTAGTGAGACTTCTACTGTTATTGTATATGTATAGTTTGACTTAGCTTTAGAAGTCTCGCCTTGGGAATTGTTATACTTTTTTCCTTTTTTATCAATTTGGTAATCGTCTCACTTGTCAAGAATTGGCTGCAATAAGTTCTATCATGACCTTTGTTTTTGGGCTGTGACAAATTGATAACAGAGCAACTAGGTTTATCGATCACATTAGTGTAAAAACAGGGTGTCTGGTAGATTCTGGTAGATTGATAGGTAGATGTTCGTATCTATCTTCGATAGTCTATGTAATATCTTTAGGAAACTTCCTTATTTTATTCCTTATTATATGGATTTTCCAAATCCTATAATCTAAATTGTGATTCACTCTTTTTGCGCAGATGGTGAGGACTAAATCACATAAGGCTAGAGATATTGAGCTAGCATAAGAGGGGATAGCCTAATCTAGGGGATGACTTATGACTCATGGTTAGGCCTACGATAGAGAATGATTACGAAGATCTGCCCCTTCTAGAGGTAGTATAGGAGGGATTTCCCCTGATCCTGAGGTTGAGCATGCTATAGATATAAGACCTAGTCATGTTTTGCAAAGTACTACTACCCTGGTCTTGGAGGGGTTATTCATTCATTTGCTGACTCATTTAGAGGGTTATTGAGTGTACCTGGTGTTTCTCTAACTTTAAGTATAGCACCTCCATTGGTGCAAGAGTCTGCTTATGGTGTTCTTCCAGCTCCAAGTATTATACCTCTATTGGTGCTAGAGTTTGGTGATGGTATTCTTAACACTCTTGGTGGTATACCTCCATCTGTGCCAGAGTTTGACCATAGTGTTTCTTTGGTTTTGAGTGTAGTTCCTCCAACAGTATTGACATCTACTTATGGTATTCCGTAGACTTCGAGTATTGTTCTTCTTTCTGTTCTAGTATCTGAGTATGGTATTTTGAGTTTAGAAGTTCAACCTTTATTTATGTTACCCCCCCAGGTGGGATCACAATTGACCATATTCACTAGGCCATTTATTACTATGGGTACATTTATGTTTTTAAGGATCAAAAGAGGTTTGAGAGTTTTACTCGGTTGGGTCCACCCAAGTTTAGTGATTTTATAGGCAAGGATGACTACTAGCTTTTGATTAATTTTTGGGAGAAGTTGCATAACCTTCAATTGCTCGAGATGCATGGGTTTGGGTTGCTTACACTACCTACCAGTAGAGAGATATAGCCAAGGATTGGTCGAGGTCACTTGTTAGTTGCAGACCCCTTGGTTCGCCAGAGATGACTTGGGATTAGTTTGCTGAGGCCTTTTTGGACAGATTTATGCCCAACAGTTTGAGGGATCAGATGAGAGACGAGTTTGATCACTTGTAGCAGGGCTTCATGACTATTTCTAAGTATGTTGTACATTTTTATGCCTTGTACAGATAGTTTTTTGCCAGTATTGCCACTGAATCTGAGAAGATTTGGAAGTTCGTAAAGGGATTGGATGCTTATTTCCAGCTGGCTACTGCCTAAATGGTATTGTGATGCACTATCAGGGCGAGTTTGTTGGACACACCTCTTGAGGCAAAGATTTTATAGGTTCTCATAGTTATTATAGTGGACCTATACAGGTATCTTTACAGGGTTCGGGTTGTTGATATTTGGGTTTAACGACTATGGGTAGTCGAGCGTGGTCCCAAGTGTCCATTCTATCTCATCCGCACCTCTTCAGATTGGTTTGGACTGCATAGGTAGTTATGTGTGTGATGAGTTTTTCCATGTGTGCAAGGATTGTTCCCACCTGTTTTCAAACTTACTCCTATATCAATAATGAGAGGTGACTCTCAGGGTGGTAGAGGTACGTTTAGAGGTGCGTAAGACAGAGGTGGTGGAACCCATGGTGGTGGTCGAGTAATTGCTCAGTCTGGTAGAGAACATGGTCAATGCTATGCTATACCTGCTAGAACTGAGGCAAAGGCTTCTGATGTTTTTATCACAGGTATTATCCCAAATTGCTTCAGATTTCCATCTGTATAATTTGATCCGTGGTTGACTTTGTCCTTTATGTCTGTATGTTTTTCTTCTGGTTTTGATTATACTTGTGATCCTCCTGCCATGCCTATTCGTATATCTACCCCAGTAGGGGACTCTTTAGTGGTGGATCAGATGCATCAATCCTGTGTTGTCACCTTTGCTGGGCGTAATCTTGGGTAGATCTGGTCATCCTATATTTGTAGAATTTGAGGTCATCTTCGGTATGGATTGGTGTCACGACCCAATTTATGAGTCATGATGGCACCTACTCTATCCCGCTAGTAGGTAAGCTGAATGATAGCCCGGGTCTAGATACAATGGGTTAACTTGGTGAAAAATGACCTAAAAGCCAAAAAATTAACAATTAAAGACTTAAATAGCAATAACACAGTCATAATGGTCTAATATATAGATAGAACATAGAAAAATCATCTCAAGACTCAGTAATATCGGTACAAGAGCTACTACCAATGAAATATGAGTACTAAATAGTGAAATACAATCTGTCTTGAAGATGAAAGACTAGACATAGATAAATATAAGAAAAAATGGTAACTTCGACTCCAAGAGCTTACCTAATCTCTGAAATCAACCCTGCACGAGCGTTGAATCAACGATGGCATCTAGTACTCGAATCTTCACCAAAAAGGTATAGAAGTGTAGTACGAGTAACAAAACCTTGGGTACTCAGTAGGAATCATCGGCCGATAGATCTAAATCATGATATAAGTATGATAAGATACAAGATAAAATAAGCTAAGTCAAGGTAAAAGGGACAAACCTAAAAATAAGCTCCAATACCACAATACATAAATATTTAAATACATATGAAATGGTATCATAAATATCACACACACTATAACTACAAGATTGGCTCCCATAAGCTAATATGTACAGAAAAATAAATAACCCAACGCAGGGCCCCATAAGCCTGGAGGGTACAATCAAGGAAACTAAGCAACCAAATGGCCATAAATTAACAATTATCATACCATAACCAAGGCTCCATCAAAACTGTATCTTATTATATTAACTCCCAATGCTGGACTTGAACCGAAACTCAATGGAATCATCATCATTAGCTGTACTTGATCCGAAACTCACATTATCAATACCATTATCACTGTCATCAGTCATCGGACTAGAACCTGAACTCATATATATAACCTGCATCAACGAACCATAACAACAATCCATATCAATAAACTAACTCACTAGACTATACCAATGAACTATAACTAAAGACCACCCTTTTTACTCGTATCTATACACCAGAACAAGAATCACAACCATAAGTCATATCAATACCCACACCTATGAACCATACCAATACCACATCTATTAAGTCATACCAATAACCATGCCAATAGGCCATGTCTATAGTCATATCCATAAATTATACCAATGATTATATCTATAAGCCGATAATCATATTTATAAGCTATGTTATTAATCACATCTATAACTATATCATTAAACATGTCAATAGGCCATATCATTAATCATATCCGAAATTTATATCAATAATCATATATATATATATACATATGCGCCATATCATTAGTCATATCTATAAATCATATCATTAATCATATCTGAAAGCCAAATCAATAATCATATATATGTATATATAAGCCATATCATTAGTCATATCTATAAATCATATGATTAATTATATTTGAAAGCCATATCAATAATTATATATATATATATATATACACACACACACACACACATGAAGGTAGTATATTATCCCCATTCCCACTTTTTACTTTACATAAAAGTCCTTACTTTTCATTAAAAATATGGACTTTTTGGTCCTTTCATCCAAAATTCTCCAATTTTTCCCTCCCTTTATATCTCCATATAATACTGGTGGGAAAAAGGACTAAGCAACCATCTTCTCTCTGAAATTTCAATTTGTTTTAAAAGTTTTCTCTTCTCCCAACATTGGTCAATGCATTATAGAGGTAAGAATATAGTTTTTAAATATTGTTTCCTTGGTTCATTAAATTGTAAGGTTAAATGTAATATTTTTTCCTTTTTGAAACAAGTGTGTCGAATATGATTCTATTTATTTACTTTCTCAGTTTCTTTAGTTTTTTCCTTATTTTTTATTTATAAACCCAATATTTACGTTTTTGATATTGAGTGCTGACAAACTAAAATTGTTTCTTTGAATAGTCTAAAAAACACAGGTCCTTAATAGTATCAGTGATTCTATTATAGGAGTTTCAAGAAGTCGATGTCCATGTGGTGATATTGGGTGCAAAAAATGTAGTTGTAGGAGCTAACACAATTTTACAAGAACTTAGACAAAAAAATAATATTGATAGCAGTGATAATAGTTTAAAGAGTGACAAAGCGTATAATAGTGATTCTTTTTCTTGCTGAAACTAGTCATTTTGCATTTTATTTTGTTGAATGCAACTTTGAGTGGTGCAGCGATTTGAAATTTTTAATGATAATTATTTCTTTGCAAACAAGAAATTATTTTTCTAATCAAAACAATATATTGTATATATTCACTTTTGTTATTTCTTTCTTTATACTGCTTTGTACCTTTTTCTTAAGTCAGGCTCTATCAAAAAGAATTTTTCTACCTCAAAGGTATTTGTAAGGTATGGGTATATCATTGTGGCAAGGTATGGGTATAACATTGTTGTAAAAGAACTAAGCACCATTTATGTACTGGGTTAGAGTAGGACTGACTATTAGGTCTTTTGCACCATGCAATTTGCACGTAGACTTACTCTGTCTTTGCTATAGACTATCATTCACATTTAGAATGTGGAGACTTATATTAGTATTTCTACCATTATGTTTCTCTGAGACTGTATTTTAGTGACTTTTTATTCTTTTAATGTTAAGGTGGTTATGATGAGGAGATAATTTTATTTCTATATAGAGAAATGTCAACGAAGATAAAATCCAACAACTGATCGTTATATAGGGACCAAAGAAATGAGTGAGAAAATGATGACATCTATTTTGATACATTAGCGTGCTCGGTAGTGAAATGGGTGGCAATGCATTCTTGAACTTGAGATATTAGTTCTTCTTGCACTTATTCTTCTTTAGAACAAAATCTGAAGAGACTAAGGCATTGCCGAGAATTCTATATTATGGAAAAGAGAAATTTCTAGAAAATATCTATCATTTTTCATCTAGATTACTTCAAATGTACTTCCTAGAAGTCTCTCTCGTAATATTGAGAATTTTTGATAAATCTTTATTTTTATATGGATTAAGTGTCGGCTGACTTCCTATTTAGAAGTTGCATGCATTGAGAACTATTTGGGAAGTATGTTCATATTTATGTTGTTCTGAGACTTAATTCCTTATTAGGAAATATGTATTTGTTTATAGCATTTTCTTTTATATGAAAACCTAGAAAGCTTATGCGACATCTGGTTGTTAAGTTGGAATAACATGTCTGATATTGCTTTCCTTGGGATCATATCTCCTACTTGTAGGCAGGTCCAACTCTCAGCATGGTGGAGCAGCTTGTGGAAGAACAAAATTTGGTCCCTTTGTTTCTAAAGAAGTAATAATGTTTGCTCCCATTCAAGAAAATTGCATAACCATGATTATAATAGCTTTCTTTTATACACTATTGTTTTACCAAAAACCTTGTGGAATTCTACTATTTTCTATCTTGGTTGCACTACGTGGAGGAAATTTGCTCCATTTAATCATTGGAACAATGATTATAGAGTGAAGAAAAAGCTAGAAATTTTATTTTGACCAGCTTATAAACTTAGCCAAACACCCTCATACATCATGTGTACTATAGTAGTCACTCTTGTGTAACTATAATTAACATAAAAATTACTATATTTTTGTGTGATTTGGATTATCAACTGTAAAACATGGAATACAAACTCCAAAAAGGGGGAAATGACAAAAAATATAGTAATTATAACTTCACTAACCACCAATAGGTATGGATAGTGATACTTCATTCTACGTATAGGCATTTTCATGGTGGATACTCCATATTTAGGAAAACAAAAACCACCTATATTCAGTTTAAATGGAATGTTGATGGTTATTGAGGCTTCCGATACATGTTTTCTTTACGTCCTATGTCTTTCATGAGTCTTGCATACTTGTAGAAAATATAGTGAAGTTTTTAATGCTTATCTTAATTTGTATAATTTTTTTCTGAGATGAGCTTAAATGGAGCACCATGGTTAGTGAGTATTCATATAGCTAAACCCAATCTATTTGGGATTTGAGGTGTAGTTGTCATTTGATGTCTTGTGTGCATAGAAATGTTATTTGCTGATCTATGAGAAGTGCCTTGACTGAATATGAGTTCAATTTTGACATTATAATCTCGAAATTGGAAAGGAATTTCATGAAAGAGAAAGATACGAATTTATGTTCTAAAACTTTCAGTATCCTATTTCTATGAATTAATAGCCTGCAATTTTGCAGGAACAATGTTAAAGAAGTCACACACTACCTATCAGAAGCAAGACAAAATGAGATCAGCTTTTCTCGTAGAAATGAAGAGGAAATCGTTAAATAGGGACCAAAGGAATGAGTGAGAAAAATTTATTTTGATACATTTGCGTACTCGATCCAAGTTGAAAGCTTCAAAATTTATGAAAATGATACAGATGTAGTATACAAATATCGAATGATTCTAAAGATAATAAACTATTCAAAATTTGTTGGTTTCTTCCCAAATAGTTGTACCATCACAAGTGCAAAGTTTCTTCTGTTCTCACCAACTCCTTCACTTCTAGCTATCACAAGTGCAAACTCATAGATTCTCTTTAGCACCCAAATAAAATGATTCGCCTTTCTCATCAAATTTTAGTATTCCCAAGTCACTAAGTGGCTAAAAATTGGAAAAATACATAAGAAGTGCAACTACTAGTCTGTAGTTGTCTGTCCGGTGTAACATTTACCAATACAATGTTACGTAGAAATTGAGTTGAATAATGAAAAGTATATGGATATGTTTATTACACATAGAGCTATGAATTCTCTAGAAAACAATGATAATCTCTTAAGAAATGATATTCTTGCTTGAATAAGCTAAGAAGTACGGCTACTGCACTTTGACTGAAAAATAATTCATTGCTTTTTTTCAAAGCTTAGTTGACGCTTGTTCGTTTACCCAAAAACCAATTAATCTACAATGTTAGTAAGTAAAGAAAAGAAAAATTTGATGAAATATGCATACACTAAAGCGGAAGAGAATGAAATTGAGGAAGGAGAACGAGCTTCTCAAAAGGTAAATACTTGAAAGGAGTTAGGAAATGTGGGATGTGTAACTGAATATTAGGGAATTATGTGAATGGAAAAATTATTGTCAATTTATGGAGAGATTGGTGTAACTTTATGGAAGGAGGGAAAAATTGGGAAATTTTGGATGAAAGGACCAAAAAGCCCATATTTTTAATAAATAGTAAGGACATTTATGTAATGTAAAAAGCGGGGATGGGGCTAATATACTACCTTCATGTAGTATGTTAGCAAGACCACACTTATATATATATACACACACACACACACACATATATATATATATAAGCCATATCATTAGTAATATCTATAAATCATATCATTAATCATATTCGAAAGCCATATCAATAATCACACACACATACAGAAAAATATATATATATATATATATATATATATATACAGAAATGGGAGAAGAATGGTGAAATAGGGCTAAGTGGGTATTTATACCCTTCTCAGGTACGAAGATACCACTAAAGCGAACACTGTGCTGCTTTAGCAGTCACTGCTAAAGATCCTAAGGTGCCACTAAAGCAGTACCATCCATTTGAGCTAATCCGCTAAAGCAGACCATGGGCAACTATAGCATTAACCGCTAAAGGGCCTAGGTTCTTCTAAAGCAGTAGCTGTTCCTAAGCTAGGGCTGCTAAAGCACCCAATAGGATGCTAAAGTACTCTTCGTTAAAGTGCCTAAAGGGCCGCTTTAGCGATCAAACTAGATATCAGGCACCAGTTGAAGACTTGGAATTTTATGACTCTCTGCCAACCCTAGGGATTCATCCAGAAACTCGTATGCGTAAATGAACTATGCTATCCTATTAAATTTGACATTCCAAACTCAATAGCGCAGTCAAAATTTTTATCTGAGGTTGTTTCAACATAAAGTGTCTCCCACACCCACTTGACATTATTCTTAACTTTCGGCCAATAGCCCAAAATATGTTTGGGAGCATCAAGACCCAAACCAATGGTCCACCTAACCTAAAATCAATGTTTTAGAGCTGTTGAAACTATCAAGATTGACATACAAGGTCATTTGACTGAATTTTTTTCCTGGTATATAATTTGAACCAGCAAAGGCTTCAAATAGAAGATCATCTCTAAAAACTAAATGAACTGCCCGGTAATCGAACTGTCAGTTCCCACATGTCATAAATGACTTGAGGTAGCTGCAAAGATCTAAATGATAAATTATGATAAAAAAAAACTGACCTAGAGGGTCATTTCAACATCTACTACTAAAAGAACTTTTATTTGTGAAAGTAAAGGATTAGGATGTATCTGAAGTCTTGAATAGGTGCGGATACTGGATTTGCATCTCTATTTTGATCAACTAAGTAGCTTCCTCAACTGGGTGATTCCTCCACTAAAACATAACTATTAAAATCTCTCTACTGCACAACCGCCCAACATCACTAGTGAAACACCCCAAATTTTAGCCCTTCAATTTTTTTTGAGTTTTTATGGTCACTGTCCATATTACGACTCTTCCTACGAGTTGTAATGTGTCATTATGGGTCTTAAGGACCCAAATGTATACAAACCAGTGTGCTATCCTAATGGTACTACCTTGACTATGACTGGTGGTTTTGGGTTGTTATGACTCAAAATGAGTCGAATGACCCCATCCATAGCCAAACCAATGTGATGCCCAAATTATTATATCTTGAATACGACTTGGACGCTATGAGTCATAGGGTCACGTGACTAGTCATATAGTGTGAATCATATGGTAACCAGAGAAGGGTCTTTTATATACTATCTTGACTGCGACTTGTGGTAATGAGTCATAATGTGTCCTTATGAGTCGTACCGTGACCCGTAGTCACTGGCGACAATTTTTTAGTATTTTAATTAAGGGCTCTTTGGATATTTCCCCTCTTCCCCAATAGTGACCCATGACATAAAACACCTTTAGGGTATTATTATCTCTCTGAAACAAATCAAAATAACTTCTCAAACACTCTCAAATCTTTAAGGTCAAGATACATAGGTTTCTAAGAAGTTGATCAATTAAGGCTCTTAAGAGTGATTTCTCTCCATAATTGTGATACTTTCAGGCATGTTACTCTTCCCCAACTATTATTATTATAAAAATATGTATTTTAAATAGTTGTTCGTATGTTTTTGATGTTGGTTTTAGAATATGGGTTTAGGATTTTGAATGTTTATTTTTGAATAATATTTACCATGGTTTATATATGATTGCTCATGCTTTATTCATTATTTTGAATTTGTGGGGTGCATTGATATGGTGGATAAACTAGGGGATTGTGATTTTCCCCAAATTATGATATTGACTACCCCATATTGTGAAATTGATTTTAAATATTAAAAGCATGCACACTGAACTATTCTTAAACTATTGCATAATATGAAAAGCAAACGAAGCATAATGATTTTGAATTAAACCTTATGGGATTGTGCAATTCCCCAAGATAATGCATAAGTGAACTAAGAGGGTTATGAATTCCCCCAAGTGATGATAATTAGTTTGGCATGTTGATATTACCTTACAGATATAGTTGGTGTGACGATACCAACAAAGTATGCCTAAATATATAATATGATTTAATAAATGGAAATATATGCTAAATGTTTTAATAGGGCTTAAATGAGGGTTGCGTATGTGGCCCATGAAAGTTGAGGTCCCACAGGATCAAAATTGGGAATCGCATATGCTAGCGCGGGGGTCTAAATGGCCTAGGGTTCGAGCCCCTTTATTTGTGACCTAGTGATTAGAGTCCCCCTTATTATACGATTAGGAGGTTTGATTCCCCCATATTACATTACTTGATCAAGTTCTTAAGTCACTTTAGTATATTATATGGAGGTTCGAGTCCCCCGTGCATATATATATGATTATTCTCTAGTTCGTGCGGCTACACAACTAGGGCCCGACCAAGGGGTGAGAGCTGGGGAACATATAGCCTATGGGTATTGTTATATGATTGTTAATCTACATAATTAAGGCTAAAGTTATAACGTGCATGTTAAACCTTGTTCTCTATCCTAGCATTTTATACAAGTATATGTGTATTCACACATGTATGTGAACATGTACATTAAGTTGAACTGGATTTCGAATTTTCATTACTTCAACCTTATCCCTCATTTAAATGCTAGTGCTCATACCACTAACTATTTTTGGACGCTGTATCCCTATGTGATATAGGGTACGAAGGCAGTTCTACTTTTCTTGCACAAGTTACGTGGATCGATTCAGTTTATCAATTGTTTATGGTGAAGTGTGAGATTTCATTCCTTGAAAACATGTTCATTTCATTGATTTACTTTCTTAACTTAAAATTGAAGAGTTTACTTTAATATTATTATAATTGTCATTATCATTTTTAGGGTCGGGGGCATGTACCGATATAAGTTGGTTCTATGGTATAGAGGGTTTGTGTATTACTATGGATGGGTTTTGTTTGCTTATATTCATAGGCTTTTGAGTCATTATTTACTCTATGTTGTTATAGGTTTGGAATTCAGCTATTTGTAAGTGTTCTATGTTCTATTTGGTTAGAAAAAGGGGGTGGTCTCCGGTCCTCAATGATCTTGAGTTACCCATTACGACTAGGCTCTGGTTTGAGTCGTGAAAAAGTTTGTATCACAATCTAAGTTTGGTGTCATTGGGTTTTCACAAATCCATGTCAAGTAGAGTCTCTTTATTGGTGTGTATCACTCCACACTTATAAGAGAGAGGCTCTGAGATATGTAGGAGTGTTTCCCTTTCTTGTTTTTCTATTTTAGGCTATAGAGTCTAAGGTCTTGAATCTCCTCTAATCTTCATTTGTTCACATTTCAAATCATTCCTCCAAGAAGATTCAATGCTCATGGAAACTCTTCAGTCCCACTCAGGAACAATATGGATGTAGATCATCCTGCTTATGGAGTTTAGACTCGATAGGGGTCTAGCTCCTAATTTCCATCATGGAGTTCTACTAATTCTCTCTTGCCTTCCTTGGATACCTCAGGCTGATGTGTCAAATGTTGAGTTTCGTCAGTCGATTAATTTGCTTACTTAGTTGGTGGCCTCTCAAACTGAGTGTGTGCTTCTGTTGCTCCATCTTATGAGGTCACTAGAGTTGGCTAGTTTATGAGGTTGAGTTCTCTAACTTTTACTTGCTCTAAGGTTGAGAAGGATATAAAAGGGTTCATAGATGAGTTGGATAAGAATTTTTATGTGATACATACTTCTGCTTCCGAGGGTGTTGAGTTTGTAACACACCAGTTGAAGGATGTGGCATATGTGTGGTAGAAGGAGTTGGATCAGTATAGGGGTCATGATGCAGAGTTACCACTCTGGGATGAGTTTTTAGGTGCCTTTCTGGATTATTTCTTTCCTTAGGAGTTAAGGAAGGCTAAATATGAGGAGTTCATGAATCTGAAATAAGGTAGAATGACTATGAAAAAGTATGCCCTAAAATTTCACCAATTATCCCATTATGCTTCTGAGCTAGTGTCTTTCATAAGAGCTATAATGATGAAATTTCCTTCTAGGCTATCCCATGATTTGATTTTGGAGGGCAAGGCTGCCTGGTTGAATAAGGATCTGGATATCTCTCGACTCATAGTGTATATGCAATAGGTCGAGGAGGAGGAGAAAAAGGAAACAGATATGGGGAAATTCAAAGTAAGAAGGTTTGGTATTCTAATCAGGGTGGGGGTCAACAACAGAGTGGTAGAGATGGTGGAAAATGGTCTAAGAAGAAGTTGGGCTATTCTGGTTCCTATTCTACGGAGAGTTTCCAATATCCTAAGAAATCTAGTGATCATCATTTTGAGAGTAATAGTGTATTTAGGGCAAGGGGTGCCTAGTCTCATGCTAGTGGAGCTCAGTTAGCCCCATCCTATCCCTCTTACGAATTCTATGGGTAGGTTGTAACACCCCATATTTCTGAGCTATAAATCAAACCATTATTGCAACGTGTATAAACTCTAATCCCATGATTTATATTTACATGTCATTATCATTATCCTAGTGTTTAGAATGCTTTTGAGGTGAAAAATCTTCATAGGAATCTATTAGAGCAAAGTTGAGCTAAGAGCCTTTGATTCGGCTAAATTTTTGTATTTGATTCTACAAGGGTCAAATTTGAATGTGTATAACTTTTGAAATATTTGGAATTTTTCATATCAAGACCCACCAAATTATAAATAATAAAATTTTCTTTCCAATGATACCAATTTTGCCTTAATCCAATACTCGAGCAAAAAGTTTTGAGCATTTTCATGAGAAACAGTAAGGGTCCGCGATATCCCCATGACATGAGGGATATTACCCCAAAATAGGGGTTGCTTCATGAAGGATATTCCCCCCAGATTAGGGGTCATGCCATGAGGGCTATTCCCCCCCTTTTCCAACTTCCTATGTGCCAAGGGGTAATTTTGTCCTTTCCCTTCAACCCCAATTGTCCAAAACCCGATTTGTAATACTCTTAGGGGTATTATTTTCCCATTAACCTCAAAATTACTCACTAAAAACCCTTCCTCTTCCCTAGAACAAAACCTAGTCTTATTCTCTCTAGAACACAAGGATTTAAGTTTTGATTTCATGGTTTCTTCAATAATTTGTTCAACTAAGATAAGTAGGGTATTCATCAATGGGTACATTTTACCACCCATTGAGCCTAAAAACCTTTCTTTGATTAAAATATGGGTTTTTCCTTCATTATGGAATTTAATATATTCAAGATGAGTTTAATTTATTCTTTTCCTTAGTAAATTGAATTCAATCCATGTCCAATATGGCCTCATGAAAAAATTGGTTATGTCATGTTTTAAATTTTTATTTCCCATGTCATATTCAAGTGATTCCATGTTACAGTGTTAAATTATGTATAAAATCATGTAAATATGTTGTCATCTCATATTTAACACATTTCTACATTCAAATTCATGCTTCTCACCTATTTGTTGAAATATCTTATGTTTTGGGTCTTTGAACTATGATCCTGTAAAACTATTTTAAGCATTATTATCATATTTTTGTAATCATTTAGTGTTGGAGGGTTATGAACACCCGATACCTATGTGTCTTAACATAATTTACATATTTATGAGATAAACCAGTCAAACCATGATTTTTATTACCACCCTCAGAATATAATATTTATGTTGAACATTTACAAGTATCATACCATGTTATGTTAAACAACTAATAATACCAAATTGTTTTATTTGGGAGTAACACTTAGCACTGAGTGAACGTAGAAATGATGACTCCCCCTTTGGTAGAGGCATAGGTTGTTAGTGGCAGTCCCTAAGTTCCAGACCTACGATGCTACCATAGATTATGAGGTATCGCCCATCAGTAGAGGCATAACACCACCGTCCTTCGGGACATCATACTTGTGGATCCACAACGCCATTCATATGTTGGTACCCTTGGCAAGGTACCTGCACCCTGCCAACTGGGCTTACAGGTTGGACCCTAATATCTTAGATTGAGGTATGTCGGTTATAGATAGCTCCCACTATCTCAGTTTAGTATTCATAGTATGTCAGTTCAAGTTTGCATGACCAAGATTATAGATATTAGTTATTCAGACATCAGTTATTTAGTTATTTAGATTATTTCAGTACATGTTTTTACTTGGTCTTGTATTCTCAGTTTTACATGTTCATGTTTTCATGCTCAATATCCATACATGATCCTCAAAAAGGTTTTACAATCTATTCAGCTTTACATGAGATTTACATGTAGTATTCATGATTTACCGCTTCCCAGCTTTAGTTCTACTTATTCTAAAAAAGTAAAGATTTTAAGAAACTAAGTTTAGCCATTCACCATCTTATCATATTATGTTTTTTACTCATTTTTTAAGAAACTTTAGATTTCAGTTTATTTCAGTCTCTTGGTGAGTCTACTTGCACTTAGCATGAATGTTTTAAGATTATATATGTAATTAGTTTTACTTATTGAATTCAGCCCCATTTTCTAAGTACATTCCAGAAGTACTAATTTACACATATGTCTATATGGTACATTGTCTCTTAATATAGGTATCAGTTGCAGCCCACACATCATAATCAGATAGTTCACAACTTACAGGCAGCATATGATGAGTTTTCTTAATTCAGGGACTCTAGTCAGTTGTACTTCTTGTACCATATTATTATTATTCTTATGTATTGATTTGTGGTAGTTGGAGGCATGTCCCAGCTATCTACAGTCAGTATAGTAGAGGCTTCATAAATAGTCAGTCAGAGTCATGATACATTATACAAGTTTCTTTCTTCTATTTTATCATGTTATAAAATTTATAAGTATTACATTTATTAAGACCTTCTCATGATTATGATTCCGCTCAATAAATTTAGTTTTTATACAATTTAAATTAGTTTCTCAAGTAGTATACCAGTACATGGGTTAGCTTGGGATCACTTATGGTTTTAAGCACCGTGTTATGACTAGGGGTTAGCCTCGGGTCTTGAAAAACTTGGTATTGTAGCCAAGGTTCAAGTATACTAGGGTGTCTATAAAAACATGTCTAGTAATCTTACAAAATGCTACAGAGACATCTATACTTTTCTTCGAGAGGCTATAGGGCATTTAAGAAATGTTTCCCTTCTTTCATATCTCAAATCATGCAGTAGAAGTATTCTCTAAAGAACCTATGCATATTATTACATTACTCCATTCGTGCCAATTCTACCTTATTCTTGAGGCAACAGAAATAGCCAAGCTTAAATCCTTAAAAATAGAGTTTTTCTCAGATAGTCCCCACAGATTGTTATAGGATTGCACATAGGATCAAAATTATACCATTAATGCTTTTAAGTTTCAAAGTTTGAAAGATTTCATTCATATCTATGAAAATTATGCATTAAGTCAAAGTCAGATATGTTCTCATATCCCTTCTTAGAATCCTATGACAGCATATAACCTAGAGTTATAAGCATAAACCTAAAAGTTTAGTAGCAGTAAAATGGGGATAGTGTTTGTCTGGATTAAGTAGACTTTGTATCCATGAGGCTAGTTTTTTAAAAAGTGAACCAGTAGGCTTGAAACAGTGTATAGAAAAATTTATGTTTATTGATTAGGAATTAAGTATGATTGTATAGGTGTGATTTAGAGGTGTGCCCAAGGTGAGATGGGATTGTATTATTTCTTAGTTTTTAAAGTGTGTATGCTTAGATAGTATCCTTGAGTTGCTAAGTGTGAATGAGGCTAGTAGTGTAGTATATGATGTTTTTTCCAGATAAGTTATGGGTTTTAGGTTGTTGATTTTGGGTATTTTGGTGTATTGGTAATTGTCATGGTTTAGGAAAAAAAATAAGTTTAGAGATGTGATATTAGTAGGATATGAAAGAAGTTAGTATGGATCATTAAGAGTTTAGGAATATCCATGTTATGTGTTAGAATCTAAGTTTGAATCCTTGATGATTAATTGAATAGGAAGAAGGGTTGAAATTCTACTTGTTGTGAACTCATGGTATGGTGATAGTCCTAAAGATTTTAAGTTAGTAAGTGTTTAAGATGTTATATTATGACTATTGGGGCTATCAAAAGTTAAGAGTTCTATCTTAGAAGAAAGTATTAGCAGTGGGTTTTACACTTTCAGGTTCAGTCTTTCAGGGTGAAGTTATTATATTTGTATATTGTAATATCTCGAACAATAGAGTAAAATGGCTATAGTTTAGTTTAGAGTTTATTAAAGGGGCCTACAAACATAGAATGCCGGCTTAAATCTAAGGGGAAGATGATATAACAAGAAACTAAGTTAGGCTCTCAGATTCTTGTAGTGAGGCTAATATTTTGTAGAACAATACTAGGGGAGGAATATACCCTACCCATTCTTATCTCAGTACAAATTTTTAAACTTCAGTCATCACGACATCTACTCAATCCTTACAAGTCAGCTCTATGATCATAGCTCATATTTATGCACTTTCCATAATCATGTACACTTCCAATTCCTAGTATGAGGAGTTCCATTTTTCTCAGTAGTACGAATAGTATTCCATGAATTTATGAATTACAAACTCAAGTTATGTAGCTCATGACTCATGTACTCATGCTTCACAATAAGCTTAGTTACCATAACTCATGTTGCATTCTTAATGACCCGAAAAATTTAGATTATGTCATGTACGCCCTCATTTTTTATCTCTTTGATGAATTCATACCTTTGATACTCTATCCCTAAGGCCACAGTTATATGTCAAAGTAATGTATAGTATTTGCTTATGCTTCAGGTCCTCATGTTCTAACTCTTCACTGACCTCTCCTTATAAAATGATAGTGGTGATGAACAATTGTTTAGATGGGAGAGAGTAAATGTTTCTTGTTGGGGAAAGATTATTGTATGCTTGTTCTAGCTAAGGCTATAAGTGCGAAGGAAAATTGAGGCAAAGCATTTAGTGTATATCATGGTTAGTTAAGAATTTCATATGTGTCTTATTAAAAATAGTGCAAGGAAGTTATTATTAATAGACGTTTAGAGACTATGAGAAAGATGCTTTTATGGGTGTTTGCCTAGAAGTTCATATGTGGTTATAATGATAGGATTTAATGTCATGTTGGTATTTAAGTGAGGGGTGCATTGTGCGTTAGTGAATTCCTAGTAAGAGGTTGAATTTAGTTGTTGAAGTGGTAAGAAGAATTATTCTTGAGATGAGGGTTGTGAAAGACATATGAGTGTTTGAATATGTGGTTTAGATTAGAATTACGATGTTATGTGTTGCACCTTGTAATTCTGAGTTATGCTTGAACATGGCGTGAATATTTAGTTCGACTCAAACTTTGGCTATAGTAGTTAGATGTACCCTTGTGAGAATCATAAGTTTAATTAAATTAGCATTGTATTTAAGGGGAAAAGTATAGTTGAGTGTGTATTTTAGAAGTTTGGCTAAGCTTGAAAGTTAGCAGTTGCATTGGCTAAGTCCTAGTAAATTATATAGTCCTATGTTCCACGTTATAGAGTTATAGCCATGTTTCGATTCCTTATTCATATATCTAATTCAAATCCTTCCCAAAATGTCCTTGCTCCGTAATGTTATTAGAACTTCTTAGAAAGAGTGTTGAAGAAATATTCCAGTTGAATATAAACTTTTAGTATAATTCAGTCCGTATCACTAACAATTCAGTTTAGCAATCAGATAGATAAGCCCCTATAGATTTCCAACTTTCCACCTAGTCTTCTAGCTAAATTTCATGGGTGTGGATATTCTAAGAGGTAATTCATTCACACACATCCAAATTGTGAATTTAGTTCAGTTCATGCATCATGTTTTAGATTAAGCTATTTTGTCATGACTCAGTTCATAAGTGTTCAGTGCATGATCTCAGTTCTTCAAGTATTCCAGCTCAGATATTGTAATACCCATTGTACGAACTTAGTCTCATTGTCTCATGATTCATGCTTACATAATGTATTTGGCAATGCCATGAAACTCTTTTCTTTTGATTCCTATACGTGTTTTGTTGAAGGACAATTCCTAATGAGAAGCTACATACTTTATTCCATCCTTAGTAACTCCTAGAATTTTATTGTATCAGTTATAACTTTGAAGTGCTATATGTATGATTGGATCATGAACATCATAAGCAAGTTCTAAACTCTCAGCATGAATCAACTCCTTACAGTCAATAGAATCAAGTCGGCTCATAAATTAGTTCCATGATAAAATTATAATGTTTTAGCTCAGCTATATCCTTCATTACAAGACATGTCATGTCGACATCATTCCATACTTATAATGCTTCAACAAGTTCCTATCCATCATTCGAGGATGAATGATTCCAAGAGGGAGATAATGTAATAACTTATATTTTTGAGCTAGAAATCGAACCATCATTGCTACGCGTGTAAACTCTAATCTATGATTTATATTGAATATATGAGTCATGATAATTATTCTAGTGTTAATAATGCTTTTGAGGTGAAAAATATTCATAGGAATCACTTAGAGCAAAGTTGAGCTAAGAGCCGTTGATTCAGTCAAATTTTGGTATTCAATTCTACAAGGGTCAACTTTGAACGTGTATAACTTTTGAAATATGTGGAATTTTATAGATCAAGACCCACCAAATTATAGATAATTGAATTATCATTCCAACTCTAACAATTTTACCTTAATCTGATACTCGAGAAAAAAGTGATGAGCATTTCCGTGAGAAACAGTAAGGGTCCGTGATAGCCCCAAATCGTGAGGGCTATAACCCTAGAAAAGGGGTCGCATCACGGGGCGATTCCCCAGAGTAAGATCATTCCACGAGGGTTATTCACCCCACTATTCCAACAATTTATGGGCCAAGGGGTAATTTGGTCCTTTCCCCTCAACCCCAATTGTCCAAAACAATATTTGCAACACTCTTACGGGCATTATTTTCCCATTAACCTCAAAATTACTCACTAAAAATCCTTCCTCTTCCCAAGAAAAAAACTCAAACTTTTTATCTTAAGAACACAAGGATTTAAGTTTTAATTTCAAGGTTCTTCAAGAATTCATTCAGCTACGGTATGTGGGGTATTCATCAATGGGTCCCTTTCACCCTTTAAGCCAAAAAATTCTCTCTTTGATTAAAATATAGGGTTTTTCTTCATTTTGGAATTTCATATGTTCAAGATGAGTTTAATTCATGCTTTTCCTTAGTAATTTGAATTCAATCCATGTCCACATATGAACCTATGAAAAATTTGGTTATTTCATGTTTTAAATTTTAATTTCCTATGTAATATAAGTGATTCCATGTAACAATGTCAACTTATGTATAAAACCATGTAAATATGTTTTCCTCTCATGTTTAACATATTCTTATGTTCAAATTCATGCTTCTCACCTATTTATTTAAATGTCTTATGTTTTGGGTCTTTGAACTATGATTTTGTACTACTATTTTCAAGCATTGTTATGGTATTTTTGTAATCATTCAGTGTTGGCGGGATATGAACAATCGATACCTATATGTCTTTACATGATTTTTATTTCTAAGAAATAAACCATTCAAACCATGATTTTTATTACCACACATAGAATATTATATTCATGTTGAGCTTTTACAAGTATCATATTATGTCATGTTAAACAACTATAATACCAAAGTCTTTAAGTTGGGAGTAACTCTTAGCACTGAGTGAATGCAGGGATGATGACTCCCCCTCCAGTAGAGGCATGGATCTTTAGTAGCTGTCTATAAGTTCTAGACCTACGATGCCATAATAGATTACGAGGGTTCACCCATCAGTAGAGGTATGACTCTCCCATTCTTTGGAACATCAGCCTTGTAGATCCATGTCATCATTCATATGTTGGTATCGCTGATAAGGTACTAGCGCTCTTCCAACTGGGGCTACAGGTTGGACCCTAATAGTTCAAATTGGGGCATATTAGTTATAGCTAGCTCCCACGATCTCACTTTAGTATTTAGAGTATGTCAGTTCAGGTTTGCATAACCAAGTATGTGGATATCAGTTATTCAAACATCAGTTATTCAGTTATTTAGAACATTTCAGTACTTGTTTTTACTTGGTCTTTCATTCTCAGTTTTACATGTTCATGTTTTCATGCTTAGTATCCATACATGATCCTAAGAACGGTTTTACAATCTATTCAGCTTTATATGAGATTTACATATAGTATTCATGATTTACCGCTTCCCAGCTTCAGTTCTACTTATTTTACAAAAGTAAAGATTAAGAAGCTAAGTGTAGACATTCACCAGCTTATCAGATTATGTTTCTTACTCATGTTTCAAGATACTTCAGATTTTAGTTTATTGCAGTCTCTAGGCGAGTCTACTTGCACTTAGCATGCATGTTTTAAGATTATATGTGCAATCAATTTTACATATTGCACTCATCCTTACTTAATCAGTATATTCCAGAAGTACTGATCTACATATATGTCTATGTGCTAAATTATCTCGTATTCATGTACTATATTATCATTATTCTCATGTATTGATTTATGGTAGTTGGAGGCATGTCCCAGCTATCTACAGTCAGTATAGTAGAGGCTTCATAGATAGCCAGTCAGAGTCATGATACGTAATTCAAATTTCTTTCTTTAGTTTTATCATGTTTTAAACATTATAAGTATTATATTTATTTAGACCTTCTCATAATTATGCTTCTGCTTAGTAAATTTAGTGTTTATACAATTTAAATCTGTTGCTCAAGTAGTATACCGATACATGGGCTAGCTTGGGATTGCTTGTAGTTCTAAGCATCGTATTATGACTAAGGGTAACCTTGGGTCGTAACAAAAATAGTATTAGAGAACAAGATTTCAGTTTCCTAGGGTATCTATGAAGCCGTGTCTAGTAGAGTCTTACAAAATGGTATAGAAAAGTCTATACTTTTCTTCGAGAGGCTATAGGGCATTTAAGAAATATTTCCCTTCTTTCATATCTCAGATCATACAGTAGATGTGTTCTCTAATAAACCAATGCAGATTTTTATGTTACTCTGTTCGTGCCAACTCTACCTTATTTTTAAGGCAACAGAAATAGCCAAGCTTAAATCCTTACAGATAGAGTTTTTTTAGAAAGTCCCAATAGAGAGTAATAGTATTGCAGGCAGGCTCGATAGTATTCTATTAGTGCTTTTATGTTTTGAAGTTTGAAAAATTTCATTCATATTTATGAATATCGTGCATTAAGCCAAAATTAGATATGCTCTCAGATCCCTTCTTATAATCATATGACATTATATAACCTACAGTTTGAAGCATGAACCCTAAAGTTTGTCAGTAGTAAAGTAGGGACAACGTTTGTCTAGATTTAGTAGACTTTGTATCCATGGGGCTAGTTGTATGAACGTGAACTAGTAGGCTTGAAATAGTGTATGCAAGAATTTAAGTTTATTGATTTAGAGTGTGATGGTATAGGTGTTATTTAGAGGTGTGCCCAAGGTGATATGGGACTGCATTATTTCTATGTTTTTAAAGTGAGTGCGCTTAGATAGTACCCCTGTGTTGCTAAGTGCGAATGAGGCTAGTAGACTAGTATATGATATTCTTTCCAGCTAAGATATGGGTTATAGATTGTTGATGCTGGTTATTTTCTTGTAATAGTAATTCTCATAGTTTGGAGAAAAATATAATTTTAGAGATGTGATATGAGTAGGAATGAAGGAAGTTATTATGGTTCATTAAAAGTTTTGGAATATCCATGTTAAGTGTTAGAATCTAAGTTTGACTCTTTAATGATTGATATAATAGGAAGATGAGTTGAAATTCTACATGCTTTGAACTTATGGTATGGTGATACTCCTAAAGATTTTCAGTTAGTAAGCATTTAAGCTATTTTATTATGACTATTGGGGCTATCAAAAATTAAGAGTTCTATCTTAGAAGGAAGTATTAGCAGTGGGTTTTACACTTTCAGGTGTAGTCTTTTAGGGTGATATTATTATCTTTGTATATTGTTATATCTCGGACCCTAGAGTAAAATAGTTGCAGTTTAGTTTAGAGTTTATTAAAGAAATCCACAAATTTAGAATGATGGCTTAAATCTAATGGGGAGATAATAGAACTAGAAACTATGTCAGACTCTCAGATTCTAGTAGTGAGGCTAGTGTGTTGTAGAAAAACACTAGGGGGAGGAAAATGCCCTACCCATTCTTATCTCAGTATAAATTTTTATACTTCAGTCATCACGACATCTGCTCAAGCCTTACAAGTTATCTCTACGACCATAACTTATATTTATGCACTTTCTATAAAACCATATAGGCTTCCAGTTCCTAGTGTAAGGCGTTCGAGTTTGCTAAGCAATACGAATCATACTCCATGAATTTATGAGCTCCAAACTCAGGTCATGTAGCTTATGACTCATGTACTCATGCCTTACAGTATGCTTAGTTCCCATAACTCATGTTGCACTCTTAATGACCAACAAAATTCAGATTATGTCATGTATGCTCTCAATTTTGACCCCTTTAATGAATTTAAGCCTTTGATACTCTATCCCTCAGGACTTAGTTATGTGTCAAAGTTATGTATAGTATTTAGTTATGCTTCAAGTTCTCATGTTCTCACTTTTTAGTGACCTCTACTTATGAAATAATAGGGGTGATAATCAATTATTTAGATAGGAGAGAGAGTAAATATTTCTTGTTGGGAAAGATTGTTTTATGCTTGTTCTAGCTAAGGCTATAATTATAAAGGAAAATTGAGGCAAAGCTTTTAGTGTATATCATGGTTAGTTAAGAATTTCATATGTGTCTTCTTAAGAATAGTACAAGAAATTTGTTATTGATAGAGGTTTAGAGAATATGTGAAAGATGCTTTTATAGGTATTTACCTAGAAGTTCATATGTGGTTTTAATAGTAGGCTTGAATGTCATGTTTGTATTTAAGTGGAGGGGTGCATTGTGCATTTGTGAGTTCCTAGTAAGAGGTTAAATTTAGTTGTTGAAGTGATAAGAAGAATTATTCTTGAGATAAGGGTTGTAAAACATGTATGGGGTATCGAATCCGTCGTTTAGGCTAGTATTATGATATTATGTGTTGCACCTTGTAATTTTGAGTTAAGCTTGAACATGGTGAGAGTATGTATTTTAACTCAGACTTTGGATTGAGTAGTTATATGTACCCATATGAGGATTATAAGTTGAATCAAATGAGCATAGTATTTAAAGGGAAAAGTATAATTGAGGGAGTATTTTAGAAGTGTGGCTAATCTTTAAAGTTAGAAGTTGAATTGACTAAGGACTAGTAAGTTTTATAGTCCTATGTTTCACATTATAGAGTTACAGCTATGTTACGATTCATTATTCATATATTTAATTCAGATCATGCCTAAAAATTCTTTACTCCCTAATGTTATTAGAACTTCTTGCAAAGAGTGTTGAACAAATACTCCAGTTGAGTATAAACTTTCAGTTTAATCAGTACGATAGCCAACAATTCAGTTTACCAATCAAAAAGATAAGTTACTATTGGTTTCTAACTTTCCGCCTAGTCTTGCTATCCAAAGTTTCATGAGTATGGCTATTCCATGAGGTAATTTATTCACGCCCATACAAATTAAGAATTTGGTTCAGTTTATGCATTATGTTTCAGATTCAGTTATTTAATCAAGAATTTTCTAAGGTTTTTCTTGATGA
Organism: Capsicum baccatum var. pendulum; assembly: GCA_030864225.1. Classification (NCBI taxonomy): domain Eukaryota; kingdom Viridiplantae; phylum Streptophyta; class Magnoliopsida; order Solanales; family Solanaceae; genus Capsicum; species Capsicum baccatum. The sequence goes on from CM061560.1 coordinate 172,896,787, forward strand.
TCTTCCTGGTGTTTCTCTTAATAGGGAGATTGATTTTAGGATTGATATTAGTTCGGTCACTCATCTAATCTCTATCCCTCCCTATATAATGGCTCCATCTGAGTTGAAAGAACTTACGAAGCTAATAAAAGATCTTCTTGATATGGTATTTATTCATCCTAGTGTCTCCCCGTGGGGTGCTCCTATACTCTTTCTGTGTAAGAAGGATGGGTCTCTTTATATATGTATAGATTATCGCCAGTTGAATAAGGTGACCGTGAAGAATAAGTATTCTCTTCCTAGGATTGAAAACCTAATTGACCAACTTTAGGGTGCTAAGTACTTCTCCAAGATTGAACTTCGATAAGGCTATTGTCATTTGAAGATTAGGGAGGTGGATATCCCTAAGACTACTTTTTGAACCCAGTATGGTCATTTTGAGCTTTTAGTGATGTCTTTTAATTTGTCTAATGTGTTGACAATATTTATGGATCTTATGAAGTAGGTATTCTATCAGTTTTTGAACTTGTTCATCATTATGTTCATTGATGATATTCTGGTATACTCAAAGAGTGAGGCGGATCATGTCGATCACCTACGTATAGTGTTGTAGACCCTTAAGGAGCATCATCTATATGCTAAGTTCTCAAGGTGTGAGTTCTGGTTTAATTCTATTACTTTTATGGGTCATGTTATTTCTGGTGAAAGTATCATGGTGGATCCACAAAAAGTTATGGTGGTTAAGAAGTGGCCTGGACCTACTACTCCAATCGATATTCAAAGTTTCTTGGGTTTAGTTGGGTATTAAAGGAGGTTTGTGGAGAGATTCTCATTTATTGCTGCTCCGTTGGCTAAATTAACCCAGATGAAGGTAAAGTTTTTGTGGTCCAATGCTTGTGAGTTAAGTTTGAGAAGTTATGTTTTGAGAAGTTAACTTCTGCTCCTGTTTTAACCCTACCTGAGGGTACTAATAGATTTATGGTTTATTATGGTGCGCCCCATGTCAAATTGGTTTGTGTTCTGATATAGCATGGTAAGGTGGTGGCATATGCTTCTCGATAGTTGAAGGTCTATGAAAGGAATTATATAAATAATGATTAGGAGTTGTTGATTGTGGTGTTTGTCCTAAAGATCTGGCGCTACTACTTGTATGGAGTTCATGTTGACATTTATTCTAATAACAAGTGCTTGCTGTATGTGTTCACACAGAAGAAGTTTAATCTCAGGCAAAGAAGATGTCTTGAGTTGCTTATATGAGTCTGCACTATCATCCAAGTAAAGCTAACATGGTTGCTGATGCTCTTAGAAGGTTGTCCATAGGGAGTTTATATCATGTTGATGAGGAGAAGTGAGGTTTGGGGAAGGATATTTACCGTCTAGTTAATCTTGGTGTTTGTTTGTTAGACTCTGAGGATGGTGCTGTTATTGTGCAAGAAGTGGTGAAGTTATCTCTTGGTGTTAAGGTGAAGGAGAAACAGGTTTTGGATCCTATCGTGATGTGGATCAAGGATGATGTTGGTCTGCAGAAAGAGATGGCTTTCAATATTATTGGTGATGGTAACCTGAAGTACCTAAGTAGATTATGTGTTCCTGATTTTGATGGGTTATGAGAGAGGATCTTGGATGAGGCTCATGAGTCAAGGTATAATATTTATCCTAGTTTGATAAAGATCTACCATGACTTAAAAGAGATCTACTGGTGGAATAACATAAAGAGAGATGTGGCCAATTTTGCGGTTAAGTGCTTGGTGTGTTAGCAAGTGAAGGTGAAGCACTTAAGGCTTGGTGGATTGTTTCAAAAAATTGAGTTGCTATGTGAAAGTGGGTGGTGATTAATATGGATTTTGTTATGAATCTTCCACGGTCTCGTGGTTAGTTTGATTTGATTTGGGCCATCGTGGATTGGATGACTAAGTCTGCTCATTTCTTACATGTGAGGACTAATTTTTTAGCTAATGACTATACAAAGTTGTTCATTCAGGAAATCATCAAGCTGCATGGTGCACATGTTTCTGTTATGTCTCATCACAGTACATAATTTTTGTGTCACTTCTAGCATTTCCTTCAGAGAGGTTTGGGAACTAAGGTGAGCCTTAGCACTAGCTTTCACCCTCAAGTGGATAGACAAGCAACGAAGATGATTCAGATGTTAAAGGATATGCTTTGTGCTTTTGCGATTGAATTTGGTGGTAGTTGGGTTAATTATTTTCCCCTCATTGAGTTTACTTATAATAATAGTTATCACTCTAGCATTTTTATGGCTCCATTTGAGGCTTTGTATAGTAGGAGATATTGCTCTTCTATTGGCTGGTTTGAGGTTGGCGAGGCTGGGTTGTTTAGTCCAAATTTGGTTTATCGGGCTATGGAGAAGGTGAAGGTGATTTGGGATAGGCTTAATACCTCCCAAAGTCGGCAACAGTCCTATGTAGATGTCACGCAAAGGGAGTTGGAATTCAAAGTTAGCGATTGGGTGTTCTTGAAGGTATTTCCCATGAAGGGAGTGAGGCCATTTGGAAAGAAGGGGAAGCTCAGTCCTCGTTATGTGGGTTAATATTTTATTTTGAAGAAGTGGGTAATGTTGATTATGAGTTAGAGTTGCCTCATTTTTTGGGATCCGTTCACCCAATTTTTTATGTTTCGATATTAAGGAAGTGCGTGGGTGATCGTTCCTTGATGGTTCTGTTGGAAAGTATTGGTGTTTTGAATTCCTGTTCATTTGAGAAAGTCCCGGTTGAGATTTTATATCAGCAAGTTTGTTGGTTACGGACTAAGGATGTGGTTTTGGTGAAGGTTATGAGGAGGAACCAAAAGTTTGAAGAATCTACTTGGGAAGCTGAAGAGGACATGAGGTCTAAATACCCATTCTTGTTCCTCGTTCCCGGTAATTGTGCTTAAGGTATATGTTAATGTTAGCACCTTGATTTTCTGACTTTGTTAAAGAAAATTGTCATTTGCATGACATCTTTGTTTTTTGTTTTTGTCAAAGGTAAGTGTGGTTGTATTTCGTGTTAAATCCTGCTAAAGGATGCTTTGTCTCATCATCCAGGGATGAATTATCCTAAGCAGGGAGAATGAAACACCTTGAATTTTGGCCCTTCAATTTCTTTTGAGTTTTTAAGGTCACTACCCAGATAACGACTCTCCCTATCATTCGTAACGTGTCATTTTTGGTCTTATGGACCTAACCGTAGCTAGACTAGTGTGTTAGCCTGATGTTACTGCTTTGACTACGACTGGTGGTTACGAGTCGTAATGACTCAAAACGAGTCGTAGGGTTCCATCCGTAGCTATACCAGTGTGATGTCCAAAATATTCTGTCTTGAATATGACTTGGACCTTATGAGTCGTAGGGTCACATGACGATTTTTATGATGTGAATCGTAGGGTCACAAGAGAAGGGTCCTTTACATACTGTCTTGACTGTGACCCGTGGTGATGAGTCAGAATGTGTCCTTACGAGTCATACAGTGACCCATAGTCACTGGCAATAATTTTTCAGTGTTTCATTAAGGGCACTTTGGACAGTTTCCCTCTACCCTAATAGTTACCCATGACTTAAAACCCCTTTAGGGTATCATTATCACTCTGAAACAAATCAAATTAACTTCTCAAACACTCTCAAATCTTCAAGGTCAAGATACTTAGGGTTTTCAAGAAGTTGATCAACTAGGGTTCTCAAGGGTGATTTCTCTCCATAATTGTGATACTCTCAGGCATGTTACTCTTCCCCAACTATTATTTTTTTTTAAAAACATGTGTTTTAAATAGTTGCTCGTGTGGTTTTGATATTGATTTTGGAACATGGGTTGAGGGTTTTGAATGTTTGTTTTTGAACAATGTTTCCCATGGTTTACATATGATTGCTCGTGCTTTATTTATGATTTTGAACTTGTGGGGTGCATGGGTATGGTGAATAAATTAGGGGATTGTAATTTTTCCCAAATTTTGAGTGTTGACAATTAAAGTGGGAATGACCCCAACCCTATTTTTTGAAATTGGTTTTGAATATGAATAGTATGCATATTGAACTATTCTTGAACTATTGCATAATGTAAAAAGCTAATGAAGCATAATGATTTTGAATTGAACCTTATAGGATTATGTAATTCCCCAAGCTAATACATAAGTGAACCAAGAGGGTTGTGAATTCCCCCAATTGATGATAATTTATTTGACATATTGATATTACCTTGCACGTGTAGTTAGTATGACGATACTAACAATGTATGCCTAAATGTGTAATATGATTCAATAAATAGGAATCTATGCTAAATGTTTTAATGGGGCTTAAAAGAGGATTGTGTAGATGGACATGAAAGTGGAAGTCCTGAGGGACCATAGCTTTACACCACATTACCCAGCGCGGGGGTCTAAATTAACTTAGGTTTGAGTCCCCCTACTTATGACTAGGTGGTTCAAGTCCACCTTATTATATGATTGGGAGGTTCGAGTCCCCCATATTACATTACATCATCGGGTGGTTAAGTCATCTTAGTATATGATTTGGAGGTTTGACTCCCCCGTGAATATATATATAAGGTTATTGTTTGGTTCGTGCATCTACACGCACTGGGGATTGACCAGGGGGTGAGACCTGGGGCCTATATAGCCCGTGGGTACTATTATATGACAGTTAAGCTACACAATCCAAGCTAAGATTTTAAAGTGCATATTAATCTCAGTTCCCTATCCCACCATTTTATATAAGTATATATGTATGCATAAATGTATGTGAACATGTACATGGAGTTGAATTGGATTTTGAATTGTCATTACTGTAAGCGTATCCCTGAGTTACATGATAGTGATCATCCCACTAACCGTCTTCAGATGTTGTATCCCCACACGATGCAGGGTCCATAGGCAATTCAACTTTTTCTGCGTAGTGTTAGGTGGACCGGTTTGGTTTGTCAGTCATTTATGGTGAAGTGGCGAGCTTCCATTCTCCAAAATACGTTGTTATTTCATCAATTTCTTTCATAACTCAAAATTGAAGAGTTCACTTTAACATTATTATTGTCATTGTCATTGTCAAGGTTGGGGGCATGTCCCAACGTAGGATGTTTTTATGGTATTGAGGTTTTGTGGATTACTATTCATGGGTTTTGGTTGTTGAAATTCATGACTTTTGAGTCGCTATTTACTCTATTTTGTTATATGTTTGGAATTCAGTCGCTGCTAGGTGTGCTATGTCCTATTTTGTTAGGTAAAGGGGGTGGTCTCCATTCCTCAATGGACTTGAGTTACCCATCACGGCCAGGCCCTGGTTAGGGTCGTAACAACTAAAAAAAATGAGCACAGGCTCCTCCACAAAGGTTAAACGCTCATCCAACTGAACCGAGTCCCATATAAGCACATAAAGTGGGTTAGGGATTCATCGTCACATCATAAGAACATGGAAAACAAGATGGGCAATATCAAATATGGGGGTAAGGTTAACTCACAAGACACCTCACTAACTGTGCGAAAAGTCTCAAAAGGTCCAATATATCTGGGGTAGAGCGTAAATTTTCTCCTGAACCTTATCTCACCCTTCATGGGCGATACATTGAAGTATACCTAGTCAAAAACTCAAAATGTCAAGTTACACAGTCTATGATCTTCATAAACCTTCTGCCTACTCTGAGATGCCCTCAATCAATTATGAATCACCCTGACTCAATGCAACTATTCTAAAAGCATGTTAGTACGCGGGGTCTAATCTCAGAAGTCTCAAACCATCCAATCGGGGAACGACATCTCCTACCATATAAAGCCTCAAAAAGTGTCATCTCAATACTCTAATGATAACTATTATTATATGTGAACTCTGCCAAGGCTAACTGCTGCTCCCACCGACTTCCAAATTCTATAACACAGACTCAATGCATATCCTTAAGAACCTAAATAGTCTACTCCAACTGACTATTAGTTTGAGGATGGAAAGGCTTTACTAAGATCGACCGAAGTACCCATACCCTCCTAAAGCTCTCTCCACAAGCTAGAATTGAACACTGAACCCCGATCTAAAATGATAGGTATAGGAACCTAATGGAAATAAAGTATCTCACTAACAAGGATATAATCCAATCTCTTGGTATTGAAGGACATCTAAATAAGAATAAAATATGCCGACTTGGTCAACCGATCCACAATGAAATAAATACCATCAGAACCATGGAAGTACGAGGAAACTCACAACAAAGTCAACGGTAATTCGCTCCCATTTACCCTCATGAATGGGAAAACTCTGAATTAAGCCACCAGGTTGCTGATGCTCGGCCTTCACCTACTGAAAACATAGGCAACGTGTAACACCCCAATTTTTTGGAATCGAAATGTCACACGGTGCTTATGATCTCGAAGGACCACAAGATAACCCTCTACTAATATATGTACCTAAGCACTGTATAATATAATATAATAAATATGGAAAACTGGTGAAAACTTGCCATAAGGTTCAAAACATCTAAAATACTCAAAACTGTAAACTGAATACTGATACATCTGTCTGAAAAGCCTCTAACTGTCTGAACTGTGGAGTTTATGGGACATGTCCCCAACTAACTCTGTCTATTGAAAATAAACTGAGTCTAATGCCATAATAAAATAAGGATCATCCTCGAATAATGCGGACTCACTGCTACGTCTAGTGCTGCTGATTGAGTCTGGACTGCTAAGGGTGCTCTAGATCTCGCACTTCTGGACCTATTTTATAAGACACCATAGCGCAAGAGAAAAGTATGCATCATTACTTTGAATGTACTGGTATACTAGATAAGGTAAGGCTAAATGCAAGGGCTTATGCATGAACATAGCTTAACTGAATAAGATGAGAGTACTGAATTAAGACATATGCATGAATGCACAAACCATAACTAAAATCATCGTGACTTTGAATACTGATACTCGGATACTGCTTTACGGACATCTGAACTCACTACTAATACTGAGATACTGAATAACCGAATCTTATGATATTAATAACCGAGTACTAAAGTTGAGATCCGTCCTCTCTAGCGAAAGATCTCTGAATCTTTTAATAATAAAAATGATGTACTGAGTTTGATATTAGGCCTATATAATGGGTGATCTCCGGCCCTATTAGTACTGATACTAATTAACTGAATCTTCTGATATTTATAACTGAGTACTGAAGTTGAGATCAGTCCTCTCTAGTGGAAGATCTCTGAATCTTTTAATAATAGAAATGACAGACTGAGTTTTAGATCAGGCCTATCTAACGGGTGATCTCCGACTCTATTAGTATTGATACTTATTAAATTTATGTGACACCAGGCCTATCTAGTGGGTGGTCCATGAATCTATGGAACTATCTAAGTTCTTTATTGAGATGAGTGACTGTAACTTACAGTCCTAATTTTTGAGTTCTACTCTGAAGACTGATACTGAAACTGCAACTGTGGAAGTTCTCACTTAACCAACATGCCCCAAATCTAACCTAATGGGGTCCAACTTGTAACCCTAGCTGAAAGGGTGTCAATACCATGCCACGGGTAAAGACCTATGCTATGGTCAAGCCTCTTTAATGGGTGACCCTGAACAGGAAGTCAAGCCTAAGGCAATATGATAGTCAAGCCTTAATCTAACGGGTGACTCCTGGTCTTACGCTGGCTACGCAGTTCTGGAGTTTAGGGACTATTACTAATGAATCTGCCTCTCTAACAGGGAAGCTGTTATCCCTGCACTCGCTCGGTGCTAGTTCCTACTCCCAAATGAAAGACACTAAACTAATTCTTGGACTGTACTAGACTGAGCTGAATCTATTACTGATTATCTTACTTGACTGATTTGACTGAGTTTACTTGATTTTGTTATTTGACGGAATACTTCTGAATCTCGTTATCTGTCTGGATGATGATAAGTTCTGAATTGATTACTTGAATTCTACTGAGGTCTGAAACTAAATTCTTGAATACTACTAAGATTTGAGCTGAGTACTGAACTGAAGTTAGAATGCTAATGATACTTAGATTACTGAGATTTCTTAGGTTCTATAACTGTCTAAGAATACTAAATTCTGTAACTGACTGAGTTCTAAGGATCATGGCTTGACTAAGATTTTCTTGAAAACTGAAACTGACTCTAGACAACAACTAAGTTTGCGGGTATTAAATACACCCAGGACTCAATAGCATAAATTAAATAAGACATGACAACTCTTACATAAAAACATGGCAATAGACTATCATTCACAACATAATCAATGAAGCATCACTTCAAGCACTTGAGAATATAAATCTTGTAATTGTATAGGGAGGCATACTATTGTCTCTTAACTCATTCAATAAGGAATACAAACACATGGGAATGGATACAACATATATTAATTCATTCACAAGGTCTTTCAACAAATACTTGGCATGCACTAGTTGACACATAATTAGGGATTTCATACTTAACATGCTACAATGGTACTATCTTTTTCACATAAGCATTCTATCAAACATATGGGAGACTCACCTTGGTCACACAACATTCAATACACCCAATTAACATGATTACATAATTCAACATGCTTTTTGAAGGGGCTTTATCATGAATATCACTTAATCAACACATACTAGGGTCAAAGCTTGAATCTTTATAATCAAAACATGAATTAAAAATCAATATCAACATGAACTTAAATTTCAAACCACATAAATCATGAAAAACTCATAAACATAAAATCTTGAATTAAAAAAGGGATTCTTTAACTTCTTGGGTGGAAGGAACCCAAGAATCAAAATCTAACATACTTTGCTATGTAATTCTTGAAAGATTTACAGTGAAACCTTGATATCTTGGGTCTTGAGCTATGAACCCTAATGGTTGTTCTTGAAGAAAATTGAGAGAAAACTAGTATATTTGGGTGAAATATTTAGAAATATCATGTTAAATAGTATATATTGAGGTAGAAAAATGACAGTCTTGCCCTTGGAATTAAAATTTGGAACTAAAAATATTCCCAATTTTACATGCTGGCGCGGCATGCCATAATCGGGACAGCTTACTGGAAATTGGACGATTGGAAAACTGAGCCTTGGCAGGACATGATGGAAATTGCATTGCCACCTTGGTTGCAAACTGGAAAGCCACCGCGACGCGGTGGAATCGCGGAGGCTTATTGGATTTTGACAATTGCCTTTTTGGCTTGCTCCGCGATGTGCTAAAGTACCAGGTGGTACACGATTTTACTAAAATATCTCTAACTCTTCGCCCAAGTGTCGGATTTGGGCAAATTTTGTATAGATGGAAAGCTTATTCTATTTTCCACGTGATAATAAGTGAAGATCTTAAAAATTTCACAAGGAATAAAATATATTCATATTTAAAGAAAGATCTTTGATGTTCTAGAGATGAGTTTGAACTAGGAGAAGGGTAGGGTATCAACTAGTTAAAAAATATGCCATATCTTTCTTCATACTAATCCAATAATAATGATGTCTCAAATATCTATACATCTTTGTTGTACCTAGGTGAATAACACGCAAAATCAACCAAATCAAGTCATCAACTCTCAGAACACAAATACGGCTATCAAATCTCAAAAAACCCTCAAAATCTATGGTATCTCTCTTAGACTCACCACTCACCACTAGATTACGAATGATGCAAAATCTTCTATTCTCAAAATTGTGGTCCTAAATCTGCCCGAATAGCATGGATCTCACCTCAACATTAGCATGAATCCTCCTAGGGTCTAAAATACCAAGTCGCACCATCAAGTTGGCTAAGGATTGAATGTCCCTTGCCAATGACTATTGAGAAATTAAAATACAAACCAAGCTACACTGCCTTTCTGCTCAAGGCATCTGCTACAACATTTAGCTTGCCAGGATGATACAACACAGAGATATCATAATCCTTAAGAACCTTGATCTATCTATGCTACCTAGCTTATGCTTTCTTTGGGTCATAAGATGCTGAAGACTACAATGATCCACAAAGATATCATAATGAACACCATAAAGATAATGCCTTCAAATCTTAAGCGCAAAAACTACCACCACTAACTCCAAATAATAAGTGGGGAAGTTGTGCTCGTGCACCTTTAGAAGGCTCGATGCATAAGTAATAACACAACCCTGCTGCATTAATAAACTACCCAAACCAACACCAGAAGCATCACAATATACTGTGAATCCCTCACTTTCAACAAAAAGACCATAAATAGGAGATGAAATGAAAAATCCCTTAAGCTTGCTAAATCTTAACTCACACTCCTTAGACTATTGAAAAGGAACCTCCCTCTGAGACAATCTGGTCATCGACACTTTAATAGTAGTAAAATTCCTTACACACCATCTATAATAACTGGCCAAACCAATAAAGCTGCAAACCTCAGTCAGAGATATAGGCCTTGCCCAAACATGAATGTCCTCGATCTTTGAAGGGTCTACTATAATACCATCCTTAAACACCACATGCCCAAGGAATGTCACAGACTTAAGACAAAACTCACACTTAGAAAATTTGGAAAAAAACATATGATCTCTAAAAGTCTTGAGCACAATCCTCAAATATTGCACATGCTTCTCTCTGCGCCTTAAATATACAATGATGTCGTCGATGGACACAATCACAAAGGAATCAAAATAAGGCCTAAACACGCGATTCATCAAATCTATATATGCAGCTGGGGCATTAGTCATCCAAAAAGACATCCCTAAGAACTTATAGTGACAGTAACAAATCCTAAAGGCTATCTTCGAGATATCCTCATCCCGAATCCTCAACTGATAGTAGCCGAAACTCAAATTAGTCATAGAGAACAACTCTGCTCCCTGAAGCTGGTCAGAAAAATCATCAATGTGAGGCATAGAATAATGGTTCTTCACCATCACCTTAGTGATCTACCTACAACCAATATATATATATATATATATATATATATATATGTATGTATGAAGCCATCTTTCTTCTTCACAAACAACACAAAAGTTCCCCAAGGTGACACACTTGGTCTAATAAAAACCTTACCAAAAAGATCCTAAAGCTAAGAATTTAGCTCCTCAACCTAGGAGAATAAGCAATCAAGAACTCATACACATCCTCACCCAATGAACCAAAAAACCTAGGTAGATACAGTCTTAAGAATCTACCCAATATCTTTGGCTCCTCGGTCGACATAGAAGGTTGGGCAACTATAGGCTAAGCAACTATTGGTAAACAAGGGACCTTAAATCTGGGAGCCGCGGCTACAGGATGCACCCCTGTATCAGTACCACTCTGATTTATATATTGTGTACCATCAGAATGTGCACCACCAAAAGATAAACCAAAGTATATCTGAGTATTTAAGAATAAATAAATCTCGGTAGAGCCTGGGCTAGTCTTTGGCCTGTCCCTGGATGGGGAAAAGAATCTCTGGCTTGGGAGATGGAATAGGGTCTGGTGAAGGCTCCCTATTGTGGCCCCTAATTAGGGACTGATGTCGCCCAAACTACACCTCTAATTAAAGGATAAAATAGTCGATGTCAAAATACATAAACTCAACTAGATTGGCATCGATCTCGTAGGAAAGACATTAGAAATCTTGCTTAAACTTGCTGAAATCACCAGACACTGTAGAAAAGTAAAAGAGGTGGATTTGTAGTAAATAGAAAGAAGTAACAATGATTGGATGCTTGAGGTTGTAATTAATCTAAGACGAACACTTGGCTTGTGTTCCTACTAGCTTCTAACCCCATAGATTTATTGTGTACTATCAAACTATTCCAATAACTTGCCTACAGAATCTGGTAAGTTGTGTACCATTGACCATTTTGTGTGGTAAGTTGTGTACCATTGACCGTTTTGTGAACTCATTGATAGATTTATCTTTTAGATTTTGAGCCTCAGGGTGTCACCTTACTAACCCTTATCATGGATCCTAGTTTAACTATTACATTTTGAGTCTTAAGTTATTAGATGAAAGTTAATCATAAGTTAATCATCTTAAGTAGATCGTATAGGTAAGCTTATATTTTCAATTAACTCTAAATTAATGTTGTGATCTTCTTTTCCTAATCGCTACATCCCGATCAGGCTCTCAGTGAATACAGGAGGGATCCTAACGTATGCACCTATTAAGAAAACAATAAAATCAAATAAAACCATAATACATGCAAGAATATTTATCTAAAATGACTTGCCACTTCCCCTTCTTCATTAGTCTGTCAGGGTTCCATAACCCTAGCTAATAGAATTAGTCACTCATATTTGAAAGATATTTAGTGGAATTCACAGACAAAAATATAGAAGCAATCTCAAAATAACAAAATAAGAAAAACCAAAGTCTCAAATTGAAGAACAAACAAAAAACAAGAACACAAGAGCATATGGTTTGTAAAATTAGCCCCAAAGGGCATAAAGTAGCCTCTAAGGGCTTATCTCTACATAAATTCACTAAGAAATATAAAAAGAATATTTATAGATTATAAGGGAACCCTAGAATTCACATCCTAAATAAAAGAGGAAAACATGTCTAAACGTACATAATAAGGACTAAAAACATCATAGGAGTGTATTTAGGTTACATCGAAACCCTAAGAAATTAACTCAAAATGATCTGGAAAGTTACATCGATGGCCATCTATGGATATACCTACAGGCCGTAGGTGGCACCTATATCCGTAGGTAAGGAGGACATAGGTAGTCCTCTAAAATTTGCTCTCTGCTTTTCAAGTTCTAATACATACGGACCCATCTATGCCCGGTAGGTTGTACCTACCTGGTGTAGGTGACAAAGTAGGTGACTTTTTTCAACTTTTCATTTTGTTTTCTTCTGGTTAACTTCCGACACCTAGTTTCCTACAAAATAACTCTAAAAACACATTAAATCCAACAAAATAGCCTTAAGTACATGTATATTCTCCAAGTTTAAGTATTGTGAGTGCCATAAATTCATAGGACATCAAGACCCTCAACTTAGAATGTTGCATGTCCTCAAGCAATATTAATATAACAAAACAATATGATGATGCTTGACCATGAGAAACCTAAGATAACTATGACAGTGAATCATCAAATTTAGCTCAAAACATATAACCCTCTCCAAGTTCAATAGTATAAAATGAACTGTGTCTATTTTTGAAGCACAACAATACGACGCAAAGTAATCAAGCTATGGTATTAGATTAGCAATAAACAATCATGTATATGCACAAGCAAGTAAGCAGCTAAACAAAACCCACGCGCCCTCATAACAAGGAAGTCTCACTCACATAAAATCATGCATGTCAATATAGGGATGGTCAAGAGACACTCACACTCACAATAAAAGTTCCACCAATCCCATCAAATACCATAAGCTTGCCCTTATTATTTTTAACTTAGCTTTCAAACAGTCATGTTAGGATCACTATAGGGTTTTATTCATCTTGTAATGTATGCTTGGGAGGATGGTATGATACATATGGACATTTTTAGCGAGTAAGCTCCTTGGAACTACACTTACTTTACGGGTCCACTTATCAACCAATTTTCTTTTATTCTATCCTTATTTCTCCATTTTTATTCTTTTATTGCACATTCAAGTTGGGTGTGGTTTCTTTTGTTCATTTTTTTCTTTTTTCTTTCCTTTCTCTTTCTACCGCACCTAACCCTATTTTTTCTCTTATTTTTACCCTTCTTCTACACACTTCAAATTACACACCCTTATGATAGCCACCCTCAATATAGGCGACTTGCTTGAGTTAAGATACACTATGTCCAAGGAAGACCAAGGCTAAAACAGGTTCATTATAACAAAAAATAGAAAGGTAAAAGGTATAACAAGAAAAATAGGCTATACAGGCTCAAAATTGGGATCAGGGGATATTTATTCACACATGAAAGGTAATTTAGGCTAAAAGTTAAGTAATATAAAAAATGGCCTATGATCCTTTCCAACCCTACTATCCTACAGCCTAGGTAAGAACAACTGGGTAAGTTATAGATTTAACACACAAAGGGTACTAAGTAGTATCTCACACACACATTGCCTAGTGTTACATCATAGGCTACTACCTATCCGGTTCATGCAATTGTTAGATATAATTATCATGTCCCTAATCCTAATGCCATAACAAGATTAACAATAGTCACATATATATACATATCATGAAGCTTAAACACAAAATTCTTGATGGGTATTATTTTTCTCAAAAATCAACAAAAACATGTCACCTTCTCTAGATACTCATTTTTCTCCAAGTTCAACACAAAACATCATGAAACAAAACATAATTCGCCTAAACATACTGAATCTATTAGGAATAGGACTCCGGGTAAAAGAGATAAGATAACAAAAAACCCATCAGGATATCAAGACCCGGAAGCAGCCCTACCTTCAACTTATGCATGCATTGTCCCCAATGCATATCTGATGTCAATCACAATCACAAGAATAAATAACAAAATACCTTGGGGTGCATCTCAAGCAGCGCCTGATTTAATGTCGCGGCATGACAGGGCTATATTATTTACTTAGACTTCACAAATATCCCAATGGTATCTTGATTACTCAAACTTCATCAAGGTAGATCAAGAGTTGGTCTCTAGTTTTCTCTTTCCACTTTGAACTTATGAATTTCACCCCTAATTGCTTTTTTGATTTCCAAATATGCTCAAGGGGCAAGGTATAAAAATAAAGAAACCAAGCAATAGATGTGGCATGTTGCAACTCTTGCCCATTAAGTGAGGAATGCAATTCTTTGATTCTAACTCAACATATTCAAGTATATGGACATATTTTTCCTCCTAGTTGTACTATTCTATCAGCTCAGATAGCTCGATTAATATCTTACAATGAAAACATAATGTGGAAAAATACATCAAATAAGGTCCAATACGCCCTAACTCCAAAATTGCAGTCTTATTTACATCCACATATAACTCTAGAATGCTCTTCTTAATAGTTACACTATCCATAAGAGTATGAGCGATTTTTCACTCCTCTAATTTCAACTTCTCAAGTTGGCTTTTTAGAAATTTTTTAGTCTTGCACCACCCATAACTAAGTTGTTCAGTGTTACACGCGATAACTTTTGCATTAAAATTTACTTGTAAGTGGTGAATATCCAAACAAACCTATCAACCTTTTGAATAAACTCATGATTTTTGTTTGCAAGTTGTGTCAACATTTCCATAAGTTACTCGTTGTGCTCATACACTATATCTACTATATTCCCACAATAGAGAACAATATCAAAAGGATAAGGATCAATAATGAGAAAGTGTTTAACACCCCACATTTTCTCTAGCCAAGGTGTCATATCAAGCAGATAAGACATACACTGGCATAACATCAAAGAAGAATAGAAAAGAAAACCATAAAAACTTCAATAACTCCAATCAGTCAACCTACAATTGTATTCCTCGACAATGATGCCAAAATTTTGATGTCGCCCAAACTATACCTCAAAGTAAAGGGTAATGTGGTAGCTCTTAAAATATAGTAACCCAAATAGGTTGGTGTTGATATCATAGGGAATGCATCATAAATCTTGCTTATACTTGCTGAAATCACCAGGTAGTACATAAAAGTAAAAGAAGGGGATTTGTAGTAACTAGAGTGAAGTAACAATAATTTGATGCTTGAGATTGTAACCAATCTAAGATGAACACAAGGCTTATGTTCCCCCTAGATTCTAACCCCATATATTTATCGTGCACTATCGAACTATTCCTATACTTTGCCTGCAGAATCTGATAAGTTATGTACCATCAACTGTCTTGTGGACTCATTGATAGATTTCACCCTTTACCTTTTAAGTATCAGGATGTCGCCTTACTAACTCTTATCCTAGATCCTAATTTAACTATTACCTTTTGAGTCTTAAGTTATTAGATGAAAGTAAAACAACTTAAGTAGATGGTGTAGGTAAGCATATTTTAGTAATTAACTCCAAATCTATTATTGTTTTCCAATCGCTATCTCTCGATTAGGCTCGTAGTGAATACAAGAAGGTTCCCAACATGTGCACCAGTTAAGAAGATAATAAAATTAAAGAAAACCATGTACATGCAATAATATTTATCTATAATGACTTGGAACTTCCTCTAGTTTTTAGTCTGCCAGGGTTCCTGCAACCTAAATAAGGAAATTAGCTGCTCATAGTTGTAAGATAATTTATGGAATTCATAGACAAAATTATAAAATCAATCTCACACTAATGATAAAAGAAAACCCAAGGTCTCAAATTGAATAACAAACCAAAAATAAGAGCACAAGATTATATATGGTGGGTAAACTTAGCCCTAAAAGGCATTAACTAGCCTCCAAGGATGCATAAACTTGCCTTTAAGGGCCTATCTTTGCATATATTCACTAAGAATCATAAAAGGGTATTTATAGATTTCAAGGGAATCCTAGAATTCAAATCCTAAAGAAAAGAGAAAAACTTAACTAAAAATACATAATAAGGACTAAAACATCATATGAGAGTATTTAGGTTACTTGGAAATCCTAGAAATTCAATTCAAAATGATTTGGAAAAATTATGTCGGTGGAAACCTATAGAACCACCGATGGGCCATAGGTAGGGGCGTAGGTATTCCTCCTAAATTTTCTCTCTACTTTTCAAGTTTTGATACATAGGGACCCACCTGTTCCCAATAGGTGGTACCTACGGGGCATAGGTGCCAAAGTAGTTTCATTTTTTAGCTTTTCATCCTATTTCTTTTTGTTAGCTTCTAACATCTAGTTTCCTGAAAAATCACCCAAAAACACTTCAAACAACAAAATAGCCTTAAGTACATGAATATTCTCCAAGTTTAAGCATCATAAATGCCATAAAATCATAGCATATTAGTGATATATCCCTGGGCTATCCATGACCTCTAGGTTGTCCATGAACAATAATACAATTTGAGACTCCGTCTCGGAACCCTCAACTCATGTCATAGTAGCACATGTCCTAGCCATTTGCAAAATAGTGAAGCCAAACGAATTCTTTAAAATCCAACTCAGACTCATGTCATAAAATGAGTGAAAGAAGTGAAGAATACTTACAAATGTCCTATAGCCTCCCTAAGATAAGAAACAAACGTCATCATTCTGATTTATAAGGCTCTACTAAACACTTTCTCTTGTACCAACAATACTGGTGAAACCTAGGCTCTGATAGCAATTTGTCACAATCCAATTTAAGAATCACAAAGGCACTTAGTCTATGCCACTCGTTGGTAAGCCAAACCATAGCTCAGAGCTAGATGCAATGGGCTAACTTGGTGGAAAAAGGCCTACAAGCCAAAAATTGACAATTAAAGACTTAAATTGCAATAACACAGTCATAATGGTCCAATAGATTGATAGAGCATCAACAACCATCCTAACACTCAAAAATGTTGGTACAAGAACTACTACAAATGAACTATTAGTACAAAATAGTCAAATATAATCTGTTTAAATATGAACGATTATACATAGATAAATAGAAGGAAAAAGGGTTACTCTAACTCTAAGAGCTCACCCAATATCTGAAATAAACCCTACATGAGAGTCAAATGAATGGTGGAAGCTAGTACTTTATCTATACCAAACTGGTACAAAAGTGTATTTTGAGTACCAAAACTGTGGGTACTTAATAGGTATTATCGATCGACTGAGCTAAATCATGATATTAATATGATAAGATACAAGATAAAATAAGCTAAACCAAGGAAAAAGGGGAAAACCTATAAATAATCTCTAACAACATTGTACATAAATAATTAAATACATACAAAATGGTAGCATAAATATCACACAACTATAACTACAAGATTGGCCCCCATAAGCCAGTAAGTGCGAAAAACTAAATAACTCAAAGCAGGCTCCTATAAGCCTTGAGGATACATTCAAGGAAACTAAGAAACCAAATAACCATAAATTGCCAATTATCATGTCATAACCAAGAATCCATCTGAGCCATATCTTATCATAATAACTTCCAACATCGGACTTCAACCAAAACTCAATAGCATCATCATGATTATCATCATTAGCTGGACTTGAACAAGAAATCACGTTATCAATATCATCATTACTATCATTAATCACCAAACACAAACTAGAACTTTGATATATAAATCGTATCAATGAACCATAATAACAAGCCGTACCAATAAACTAACTCATAGACAATACCACTGAACTATAACTAAAGACCACCCCTTCTACTCATATCTATAAATCTTATTAAGAATAACAAATATAAGCCATATCGATACTCACACATATGAACCATACTAATACCACATCTATTAAGTCATGCCCATAACCATGGCCTTAGGCCATATCAATAGTCATATCCATAAATTATACCAATGATTATATCTATAAGCTGCTAATTATTTTTATAAGCTATATCATTAGTTACATCTATAACTATATCATTAAGTATACCGACACGTTATATGATTAATTATATAAAAAACATATAAATAATCATATATATATATAAGCCATATCATTAGTCATATCTATAAATCTTATCACTAATTATATATGGAAGCCATATCAATGATCATACATGTATAAGCCATATCATTAGTCATATCTATAAATCATATCATAAATCATATGTGAAATTCATATCAATAATCATATACATATATAAGGTCATTAGTCATATCTATACATTATATCATTAATCATATTCGGCAGCCATATCAATAATCATATATATATAAGCCATATCATTAGTCAAATCTAAAAATGATATCATTAATTATGTTTGATAGCTATATCAATAATCACACACACACACATATATATAATCCATGTCATTAGTCATACCTATAAATCATAACATTAATCATTTTCAAAAGCCATATCAGTAATCAAGTATATATATATAAACCATGTTATTAGTCATATCTATAAATCATATCATTAGTCAAGATTGTAAGCCATATCAATAATTATATATATATATATATATATATATATATATATATATATATATAAAAGCCATGTCATTAGTCATAGTTATAAATCATATTATTAATTATATCCGTTGGCTGAGCTAGGGCTGCTAAAGTACCCTTTGTTAAAGCAACTATAGGGCAACTTTAGCAGTCACACCAGATATTAAGCACTAGTTGGATACTTGGAATCTTTTTGAATCTTCACCAATCCCTTGGGATTCATATGAAATCCAGTATGTGAAAATAAACTGTGCTACCCTATTAAATTTAATGTATTAAACTCAATTGCGTAATTAAGATTTCTTTTCTAGGTTGTTGCAATGAAAAATGGGTGCCACACTTGTTTGTCATTTTTCTTAATTTCCAGCCAATAGCCCAAAATGAGTCTGGGAGCCTCATGACTCAATCCAAGGATCCATACAACATAAAATAAATATTTTGGAGCTATCAAAACTGTCAGCATATGAGGTTGCTTAGTTAAATTGTTCACTCGATAGCCAATTTGAACCTGCAAAAGCTTCAAAATAGAGGATTGGCTCTAAAATTTAAATGAACTACCTGGTAATCAAACTGTCAATTCTAGTAAGTTATTAGCTATGGAAAAGCTCCAAACAATAAAAATGTATAAATATGTAGAAATGACCTAGAGGGCCATTACAATTGGTTAGCTCCCTATCATGTTATTCTAGACTTTTATACACAGATCGCACTTTAGATCCATCAGGTATGCCATAAATATTGTTGAATAGTACATGTTATCTGGTTCTAAAGAGTGTTACACCCTTTTTGTGTGCTCATCACTTGGTAGAGAGAGGATGATTGTCTTATTGGTGTATATTTATAATGCTAGTGTTGTTTCATTATCTTCTTTAAATACTGTCCATACTGTCTATGAGTTTATTTTGAGTAAGGAACCAAGCCCATTTTTATTCCTTCTTATAGGATGACCCCAATGGAGTTGATGGAATCAAAGGATCAATTGCAATAATTATTGGATAAAGAATTTATCTAACTTAGTGTATCAACTTTAGGTGCACCTTAGTGTATCAACTTTAGGTTCACCTTTCTTATTTGCGATGTAAACGAATGGGTCTATACATATGTGTATTAATTATCAATATTTGAACAAGGCGATAATTAAAAATAAGTCTCACCTTTCTCATATTAATGATTTGTTTGATCAGCTTAAGGATGCTTCACTATTTTTAAAGATTGATTAGAGGTCTGGGTATCACTAACTGAGAATTAGAGCTCTGGATATTTCATAAATAGCTTTTCAAACTTGGACCAGTCATTATGAGTTCTTGGACAAATCCTTTGGGTTGACTAATGCCCCAGATGTGTTTATGTAGTTGATGAGTTAGGTGTTCCAACTATATCTTACTTTTTTTGTCATTTTATTTATAAATGATATCTTAGATTACTCTAAGAATGAGGTTGGCCATGAGGAACATTTGTTGATTGTTCTTTAAAGGTTGAGAGATGAGGAATTGTATGCTAAATTATCTATGTGAGTATTTTGGTTGGAGTTTGTCTCTTTCTTAGGTCGTGTTGTGAACAAAGATTGTATCTTGGTTGATCATGTCCATATTGTAGTAGTTTGTGATTCAGTATCCTATGAAGATCCAAAGTTTTATTGGTTTAGTAGGATACTAGAAATGCCTTATTGAGGGTTTTTCATCTATTGCGGATCCTATGACTAGGTTGACTAAGAAGAAGATTTCTTTTTAGTGGTCTGATGTTTGTTAGGTAATCTTTCAATAGCTCAAGAACATATTAACCTTAGCTTCTAACTCAACTTTGCCTAAGAACAGCTTTACCATTTTGTATGATGTTTTTGGTTTTGGGTTAGGTGTTATGCTAATGCGAGAGGATAAGATAATTTCTTATGCTTCTCGTTAGTTGAATCCACATAAAAGAATTATCCTACCCATGATTTGGAGTAGTGCGTGATTTATTTGCTCTGATGTTATGTAGGAACTATTTGTATGGTGTTTATTATTATATCTTCTTAAATCATTGTAGTCTTCTATATTTCTTCACCCTTTGAGATCTTAATATGAGGCAGCGGTGTTGTCTTGAGTTTCTTAGGGACTATGATCTTGCTATTTTCTTTTATCCGAGCAAGGCTAATATGGTTGTGAATGCCTTTAGCCAGAAGTTAACTAGTAATGAGTAACTTGGCATATCTGTTGACCCAAGAGAGGAGTTTAGTCGTAAAGGTTCAGTCCTTGGCTAATCAGATAGTTAGGTTTGATATTTTGATACCTGCTGTGTTTTGGATAGGCTAGATTTTATTTGATTTAACATATTCGATATTACGAGTTTGATTATATTAGCTTAAGAATGATTTAGGATAAGGTGTTGACTGGCAAGGCTAAGGAAGTCTCACTTGACTCCGCTGGTGTTTTGCAAATTAGAAGCCTAGTTTGTGTGTCGAGAGTGTGTGATTGGGTGAGATCAACTTGGAGTAGGCTCATTTTTCTAGGCACTTTATTCATCCAAGAGTGACTAAGATGTATCTTAATTTGAGACAATACTACTAGTGGGGTGGTATGTGTAAGAATATAGGGATTTTATAGCTTGTTACCTATGTTGTTAGAAGGTTAAGGCTAAGCATTTAAGGCTTTTTTAGAGGCTACCTATGCCCTATTAGAAGTGAGAATGGATTACTATGGACTTTATAATTGAGTTGCCTACTTCTTATTATTCTGGCAGTGTTTGGCTCATCGTGGATCTATTGAACAAGTCTGCTTATTTTATCCCTTTTTAGTTTTCCTTTAGTGTTGAGAGGTTATCCCATATCTATAATTATGAGATAGTTTATCTTTATGGCGTACCAGTGTCTACTATCTTAGAAAGAGGTTCAGTTTTTACTTCTCACGTCTATACAACCTTTCGGGAGCAATTAGGTATCAGGTTTGATCTTAGCATAACTTTTCACCCCAGACCAACAGTTAGTTGGAGTGAACAATTTAGATTTTAGAGAGTATGCTCCACACTTTGTTATGGACTTTGGAGGTTAGTGGGAGTAATATTTAGCCTTGGTAGAGTTTGCATATAATAATAGCTACTATTCAAGAATTAAGACGGCGCCCTTTAAGGATTTATATGGTAGGGATTGTGGCTCTATAAGTTGTTGGTTTAAGATTTCTATGATTATATCTTGACTACAAAATTTCTTTGTGAGTCTTGGATTGAGTTTGGGTTATTCAGGATAGACTTCGAGTGGTGCAGAGTATGCAAAACTGCTATGTGGATCATAGACTTTGTACCTTGATATTTAGTGTTGGTAATCCAGTTTTTCTTTGTTTATCGCCTATAAAGGGTGCGATTAGATTTTGGAAGATGGGTAAGCTTAGCTAGAAGTATATCGGGCAATTTGAGATTCTTCGGACTAATAGGGATATAACATTATAACAATTATTTAGTTTTTCATCTATCCATGCTACAATATTATATTTCAGATGAGACTCATATCATTTATTGGGACACAGTTCAGTTAGATAAGAGGTTATCCTTTGTTAGAAGCCAGTCTCAATTTTATCCTGGGATGTTAGGGCATTAATTTCTAGAGATATTTTGATGGTTAAGGTCCTATGGATACACCATTCCATAGATAAGGCTACTTAGGAGATAAAGTTTGTCATGCATAGTAGTTATCCCTAACTATGTGTCAATTCAGGTAATTCCTTTGCCTTTAGTTTGAGGACAAACTAGATTTTTAGAAGTGAATATTGTAATTACTTAATGTTGTGACCTTTATCTATTTATGTCTTTTGACTATTTAACTCCTCTCTTTGGTTAGGGATGGTTGGAATGTTTTTTAATGTAATCTAGAACCATTTGTCCAAGTTCATAGATTTTAGAGGTTAGAAAGGCCTTATAGTTGACTGCGATAAACATTGTTGTTTTGTTTGTTAAATGGAAAAAGGGTGAAACAACCCGAATTTTGGCCCTTGAAATTTTCTTGAGCTTTGATCTCACTTTCTTGGTTACGACTTGATCTCACTAGTCATAGGATATTTTGACGGGTCAGGTGACCCTAGTCATAAGGTGTCCAGTAAATGGTTTTTGAGTTTCTTTCTTGAGTACTACTTGGTGACACAATTCATAAAGACTTATGATGAGTCATTAGCAGGAGTCATAACCATATCATATAAGTTTATGGCATGATTCTTCT
This sequence comes from Capsicum baccatum var. pendulum, assembly GCA_030864225.1. Lineage (NCBI taxonomy): Eukaryota > Viridiplantae > Streptophyta > Magnoliopsida > Solanales > Solanaceae > Capsicum > Capsicum baccatum. The sequence goes on from CM061560.1 coordinate 172,919,807, forward strand.
CTGAGTATGAGTGGCTTAGTACAGGTCGTAAGGACTTATTATGAGTCATGGGATAAAATTGTAGGATGTCTAGTGTTTAACCCATTTGGGTTCTATTTTGACTATGATTGGACACAATGAATCTTAGGGTCTCATTACAAATGGGTTAGTCGAGTTGTAAGGTTGATAGTGTATGGGGGTCCTAGTCACTATCTTTGTTACGACTCTTGGTGCTGAGTTGTAAAGTGTGGTTACAAGTCGATGGTTAACTAGTAATCAAAGGCGACCCTTTTCTAGTTTTTAAGTTAAGGGCATTCTAGATATTTCCCCTTTTGGCCAACTTGAAACACACGTCTTATAACCCCTTTAGAGCATATTAGCCCTAAGAAATAAATCAGATAACTTATCAAAACATTCTCAAATCCTCAAGGTCAAGAACACATAGGGTTTTTGAGAGGTTAAGAAATTAGGTCTTTCAAGGGTGATTTTTCTCTGTACATATTGTTATTTCAGGCATGTAATCTTCCATCATTGTCAATTTTCTAAAAGCTTGTGATTTAAAGTATTGTTCATGAGATATTGATGTTGGTTTTTGGACTATGGGTTTAGGGTTTTTAATATAAATTGTTTAAATGCTTTTTTTTATATTTATGAAACAATTATGCTTAAATTGATTGTTGGTAAATGCATTGGGGTGCATGGGAATAGTGTACGGAAATAGGGGTACAATGGAATCCCCAAATTAATTGTTTTGGTATGGAAATTGGTAGTAAACTCAACCCCTTTTTCATAATTTATTTGGTTTATGCATTATTACTTGTCTTGGCTTTTTTCTTGTAGCAAATGTATGGTATAAATGGTTAAATGGTTGAGGGTAGTTTTTAGAAAAAACCTTATGGGGTACAATGGAGTCACCTAAGTGAATGATTATGAAAACCGTGTAGGGTACATCGGAATCCCCCAAGTGATTTTAATAATGGAGTCTGCGGGGTACTTGGGAATCCTCTAAGTGTTGGCTAATGAAATTGCTTGCAAGCTAGAGTTGGTATAATGACACCACTTAATAATAACTTAATAATTAACTCCTAGAATTGGTGGTTTAGTTATATGTCAAATTTTAATTGGGAAATATAGGGGGCTTTGATAGCTTGTCGTGATGGTGTGAGTCCGAAGTATAAAAACTGGAAACTCATGTTTGTCGACATGAGAAGTGGTCTTGATGACCAAGTTCTTTTGGGGTACAAGGGTATCCCTCAAGTGCGCATATATACATACGTATCATAGAGGGTAAAAGGTACAAGGGAATCCTCAGCCACCTATGGTATCTCCAGTTCTTGTGGCTAACATGTACTGGGTCTCGTCCAAGCGGTAATACTTGACCCATATAGCCTTTCGGTGGATTTATGATGATAAATCCACACAACCAAGTTTAAATTTTTAAAGTGAATGCTAAACCTAGTTCCCTATCCCAACATGGTGGATATAATATACATATGTATGTATGTATTTGCATATGGTTATATGCATTTTTCTGACTTGGTTTATATATTGATGGAATTACGTTATATTTATCCCTTAGTTACATGCTAGCATTCACCTTGCTAACTATCTTGAATGTTGTATCCCTATGCAATGCAGGAACCAACCATACTTCTACTCTTTCTTCTCAGTGACTAGGTGATTCAAGGACAACTTTTGAGTCAGACTAAAGTGATGAGCTTCCATACTTTGGAAGACCCCATTTCATTCCATGGATTTCTTTATGTCCTTACTATTTCTTTTGGTATTGGTTTTGGCTATGGTCAAGGGCATGTCCCAAATGGACATTCTTTGGTTTCGATTAGAGGCTTTGTTGGACTACTGCAGACATGGGTGGTATTAGTTGGTTCTTTAGTTTTGGTTGTATACTTATCATAATGTCCTTAAGCTGATAATATCATATCTTTTTATATGTATGGAATTCATCCGACATAGGGTGTAAGGTGGCCAATGGTTTGAGTATTGGGGGTGGTCTTCGATCCTGGTTGGACTTGAGATACCCGACATGGCCAAGCCCTCATTTGGGTCATGTCAATATGGTATCAGAGTGCTAGATTCATGGTCAATTAGGTGTCTACAAAGTCGTGTCAAATAAAGTCTCTTTTATAGATGTGCATTGCACCACACTTATAAGGGTGAGATTGTGAGGCATTTAGGAATGATTTCCTTACTTGTTGTTTTATTTTCACTCTGTAGAGTTTAGGATACTGAGTTCCCTTCTAATTTCCATTTTTTCATATACCATATCATGCCTCCCAGATGATCTAAAGCTCATGGAAACTCATTTATCCCCCACTCGAGGACAGAATGGATGAAACTCATCCAACTTATAGGGTAGAAATTTGGTCAAGGGTTGTTGCTTCTAATTTCCCTTATGAAGTTCCATCGATCATTACTGACCCTACTCTGGAAGGTGAAACTCACACTCTATCACCTCAAGGATATATTACTAATGCTGAGTTTCGATGTTCTATTTATTGTTGACCTAGATAGTAGCCTCTCGTCATTCCAGTTTAGTCCTATTAGTGTGAGAAGGGATTAGGCAAAGGCGAGAAATAGGAAGATTAAGAAGTTCCAATATATAAAGCAAGGGAGGGGACAAAAAAATAGTGATAGAGATGGTGGATAGTGGTCTGAGAAGAGAAATCTGGGGAGTTCCCATGTGGTTGTCAGTACTTCTTATCCTTAGTCTTCTAGTGCACATTATTATCGAACTAGTGAAGTTTAGTCAGCGCGACCCTATACCTCCTGCTGGTTTTGTAGTCTGTTGCATTGTGTTTATTGCTATAAAGAGAGGAATTAGTATTTTATTTATTGTTATTTAGGTCACTTACAGTGGGAATATCCCACAGGGATTTCCACTGGGCAAATAGAATTTTGGTTGCCACTTTTTTAGCTCCTGCACTGAAGGGTGCTGCATCTGGCTTCGATACTGGATGAGCCTATATCTTTTCTCTCCTTATCCTTTAGGAGTTTGAGGTATCTCCTAATATCGTTACTGGTATGGTAAAACTCTTCTCCCATGGTGTGTACTATTTACTTGATCCAGGGCTAACTTTTTCTTATGTGACCCCATATGTGACTATTTATTTTGGTTTTGGTCCCAAGTGTATTTCGGACCCCTTTTTTGTTTCTACCCTAGTGAGTGACTCTTTGGTTGCTAGAAAAATATATAGGGGTTGTGTGGTATCTATTGAAGGAAGGAAAACTTTGGCGGATTTGATTAAATTAGATATGGTTCATTTTGATGTCATCTTGGGGATAGATTGGAATCATTTGTGCTATGCCTTTTTAGAATGACGGACCCATAAGGTCCTATTAAATTCCCTAAGGAGCCAGTTTTAGAAATGGAAAGGGAGTTCCCTAGTGCCTAAGGGGAGATTCGTATCGTATTCTAGAGCCCGTAAAATAATTTCCTGGGGGTATCTTTAATCTTTGATCTGAGTTAAAGATTATAAAATCGAAAAGTTCTTCGTTACAGTTTGTTCTAATGGTTAGTGAGTCTAATGGTTTTCTTTGGAGACCTTCCTGTTATCCCTCCCAATGGGGGAAATTGGTTTTGGTATTTATCTTCTTTTGGACACTCGTCCTATCCCTATTTTCCCCTCTTTATAGAATGACTCTAGTTGAGTTGAAAGAGCTTAAGGAACAGTTGAATGATCCTTTTTATAAGGTTTTGTCCACCCTAGTATTTCTCTGGGGAGTGCTCCTATGTTTTTTGTGTGTAAGAAATATTGGCTTCTTCATAGAGTTATAGACTATTAGTAGTGGGATAACAGGTTTAGGGTGACTTCTCTATTAGGTGGACTTTGCAGGATTTTGTGGTGCATGATGGTCGTGCTATACACTAAGTTTTAACCTTAGATATTGATTTTTGTGAAAGAAGTATGTTAGCTCGAGGATAGCAATGTGAGATTTATGGGATAAAATTTAGTAGACTTGATGGGCTGGGCAAAAGAGATAAGGTTGATAACTTAAAGGATATTGGAATAGGAAAGTTATGATATACAGGTCGGAGGTCCAGGTTTAACTGATATATTGGAGGCTAAGTCATTGAATGGGTTAGGGCATGAAGTTTGTAAGACTATCTTGAACCCTAGGTAGCATCTGGATAGATAAGGTTTTAAGCACAAGAGAGCCAAGTGTTCCTAGTACATATCTATGGTGATACCCCTTAGATCAGAGTGTTGTGCTTATAGGCTTATTGAGATGGTGAATTAAGGCGGACCTTTAGTTTTCACTTAGAGGTGAGCTTCAAAGAAAGTATGTGGTAAATCTATTACTATTCTAAAAATTTCTTCCTACCTTGGTTAAAAGGACCTACCAACAATGTTATACTTAAGTAAATTTCCTATACCTAAAGTTCGCGTTCTCTGTGCCATGTATGGAATAGTTCTCAAAAATCCACGTTTCCAAGTATTCAAGATCTATGCTATGGCGCTCGTGCTTCATGGAATCATGACTCACTTAATGCTTATCTCTTAAGGACTACACACTCTAATCTTCGCCTGTTAATTTTATGTCTTTTCCTAGCCTAAAGTGATGCTACCTACGCAATCTCTCAAATATTCTTAGTCCTTATAATGAGGGACAATGGTTTTAAGCGGCAACCCCTCTCTTATTTCTTAGGTATATAACTCCTAGACTCATGTTATTGGGCCCTTTATGTATAAGTGGATATGAAATATTTCATGCCTATTGTACCATGTCTCTTCTCACGAGTCTCACCTTGGATAGTGAGACCGATAGGAGTCATAAATGAGAAGTAACCCTCCCATGCACTCTAGTCCTTCTGTGATCCTCCTTACCTTCGGATGGTAGTGGCTATAGAAGCATAGCACCATTTTGGGAAAAGGAGTAGACTTTCTTTATTGTAAAATTTTGAGGGTGACTACTCGAGCTAAGGTTATTTGTTAATATAGAAGAGTAAGATGAACTTGGGTTAGGTGAAATAGGTAAGAAGGGGAGACGTGGTGAGAACCTATGTTATAGTGTTTGAGGTTGCTAGTTTTGGTGGGGAGATCCATAAAAAGGGTATAGTAAAGACAGGCTCGGATATGATGATTGATAGATAAATAAAACCTTGATGTTATGCGGCTAGTACCCCTTGATGTGAGATCGAAGGTTGGATTAAAGTGATAGGATAGAATAGCCTTGTTGGTGGGATAAGAAGTATAAGGTCCTATAGCTTACGCTATCCCCTTTAACTTTACATTAGGCCTTAACATAGGAGAAATATGTGGTTATTTCTAGGCCCCTGTAGTTATATGTTTCACAAAGGAATTAGTATACTGAGACGATAGAATATGTGTTCATGATGAGAGCATGGTGGAGAAGGGTGGTGATAGGTACGATTTACTATATGCCTTTTTGGGGATCGGGTAAGATTTTTTTTGAAATACCCTGAATTTTGGCCTAAAACTTTCTTGAGCTTTGAGTTCACTGCCTTGGTTACAACTTGACCCTATAATTGGTAGGGTATCTTGATGGGTTAGGTGACACTTGTCGTAAGGTGTCCAATGAATGGTGTCTGAGTTTCTTTCCTGAGTACGACTTGGGGACACGAGTTGTAAAGACTTGTGATGAGTCATTTGGAGGAGTCATAACCAAATAATGTAAGTTTGTGGAATGATTCTGCTCTGAGTTCGAGTGGCTCACTATGAGTCATAATGGCTTGTTATGAGTTATGGGATTAAATTGTCGGATGTCCAGTGTTTAACCTATTTGGGCTCTGTGTTGAATACGACTAGACGCTATGATTCGTAGGGTCACATTATGAATTAGTTGGTCGAGTTGTAAGGTCGACATTGTATGGGGGTCCTAGTCACTGTCTTGGTTACGACTCCTGTGACAAGTCATAACGTGTGGTTACGAGTCATTGGTTGACTCGTAATCAAAGGTGGTCCTTTTCTAATTTTTAAGTTAAGGGCATTCTGGATATTTTCCCTTTTTCCCAACTTGAAACCCACATCTTATAACACCTTTAGGGCCTTATTAGCCCTCAGAAACAAATCAAATAACTTCTCAAAACACTCACAAATCCTCAAGGTCAAGTTATGGTTTTCAGGAGATTAAGCAATTAGGGATTTCAAGGGTGATTTCTCTATTGACATCTTGTTATTTCGGGCATGTTACTCTTCCCTCATTGTCAATTTGTAAAAGCATGAGATTTAAAGTATCGTTCATGAGATATTGATGTCGGGTTTTGAACTATGGGTTGAGGGTTTTTAACATAAATTATTTAAATGCTTCTTCCTTGATATTTATGATACAATTATGCTTAAATTGATGGTTGGTGAATGCACTGGGGTGCATGGGAATGGTGGATAGAAATATGGGTACAATTGAATCCCCCAAATTAATTGTTTTGGTATGGAAATTGGTAATAAACTCAACCCACTTGCATAATTGATTTGGTTTATTCATTATCACTTGACTTGGCTTATTTCTTAAAACTAATGCATGGTGTAAGTGGTTAAATGGTTAAGGATGGTTTTAAGAAAACCTTATGGGGTACAATGGAGTTTCCTAAGTGAATTATTATGAAAATCTTGTGGGGTACATCCGAATCCCCCAAGTGATTTTACTAATGGAGTCTACGGGGTACTTGGGAATCCCTAAGTGTTGGCTAATGAAATTTCTTGCAAGATATAGTTGGTATGATGATACCACTTCATAATGCCTTAATAATTGACTCCTGGAATTGGTGGTTTGATTATGTGTTAAATGTTTTAGTTGGGCAATAAACGGGGGGTTGTGATACCTAGCTGTGATGATATGAGTCCAAAGGATGAACACTGGAAACTCGTGTTTAATGGCTTGAGTATTGGTATTGATGACTAAGTGCTTGCACGGTATAAGTGAATCCCTAAGTACAAATATGTACATACGTATTATAGAGGGTGAAGGGTACAAGGGAATCCCCGACTACCTATGGTATCTTTGGTTCATATGGCTAACATGCACTGGACCCGCCCAGGGGGTAACACTAGACCTATAGCCCATGGGTGAATTTTTGATAGTAAAGCTACACAGCGCAGATTAAGTTTGTAAAGTACATGCTAAACTTTGTTCCCTGTCCCGATATAGTATATATATATATTTATATGTATTTGCATATGGTTATGTGCATATGTATTTGATGGTGTTGCTTTATCGTTATCCTTGAGTTACTTTTTAGCATTCACCCTACTAACTGTCTTCAGACGCTGTATCCCCATCTGATCCAGGAACCGACTATACTTCTACTTCTCTTGCCCAGTGACTAGCTGATTTGAGGACAACTTTTGAGTTAGACTAAAGTGATGAGCTTCTCAACTTTAGAAAACCCAATTTCATGCCATGGATTTTCTTATGTCTTTACTATTCCTTTTGGTCTTGGTTTTGGCTATGGTCAGGGGCATGTCCTAACTGGATATTCTTTGTTTTGATTAGAGGCATTGTCGGACTACTGTGGACATGGATGGTATTAGTTGGTTATTCTGTTATTGGTTGTGGGTTTCGGTTCTAGACTTATTACAATGTCTTTAAATTGATATCCTCTTATCTTATTATATGTTCGAAATTCATCCGACATGGGGTGCAGGGTGGTCAATGGTTTGGATATTGAGGGTGGTCTCTGATCCTGTTTGGACTTAAGATACTTGATAGGGCCAGTCCTTGGTTCGAATCATATTAAATGGACTATACCTGTATATCCAAAACATTAAATTTTTAATTGGTAGCATGATCGATTTGATTTGATGGATTTTTTTTATCTTATTTTGGCCCTTGTTTTGAAAATTAGTAAAATTGGGTCCCAAGGGTCAATTTTGTTACAACAACCTCTCTTCAAAAATTTTATGTTGCCATTGAGTCTGGAACATCGAATTTGGTCACGTATCATATTTTGTTTAACACGAGATTCCAAATAAATCTCAAGGGGAGGATAGGCAACTTTGAAACTTAGTAAAGTTACTGATCTAGCTGAATGCTGGTGCAACTACTTTAGCGATAACTGGTGAAGTAGCCAATGCACGACTTTAGTGGCACCATGATGTCAGTGAATTACTGCTAAAGTGGATGCTTTACCACTTTAGCGGTCACTGCTATAGAGGTAAGGGATCACTTTAGCAACCTATCTCTTTTGGGATGGACAACTTAAGTAGTCAACAAGTGTTTAAGCAATGACTCTTTAAGCAGTCATTTAACCACTTTAATATTCATCGATAAATAGGCATCAAAGTCCATTTTTTCATTTTTTTCATTTTTGGGACTTAGATCTTCAGTTAAGAGATTCTTTAGCAATTTATTCGATTTCAAGCTTGGGTAAGATTTAAATCACTATCTCAATTATTTTCCCTTGAGTATATCATTTAAAACCCTTATAAATTGAAACTTTAAATGGGTATTTGAGGATATTTGAATTCTAAGGCCCAAATGGTATATTTTTTTATCTAAATATTATTTTAACCCATTTTCACTTGGGGTTTCTCCGATGCCTTTCTTTAATCATGGGTAAGGTTTTTCTAAACTAAAATTTTGATCTTAAAATTCATTTAGAAAACCCATTTTGGGAATGCATTTTGACCTATTCTTAAATGTGGGAAACATGGATATTGTTGGCTTTTTTAAAATGCAATAGATTTTATATTTGTATGTTTTAGTTGATCTCGAGGTCGTTCGAAAGGGGAAGTTCCATGTTGAAGGGCTTTAGGCGTCGATTTTGATTTTGACATTACGAGGTAGCTTGTGTCTTAAGTTTCTGCAAACTAGGTTGGGTAGTTAATTTTTGTATAAATCATTTTATGGGTATCAGTAATCAATCATGGAAATCGTATTATTACTATGGTGTGCCTGTGTAGGTACTTATATTGTTGTTATAGGTGATTTTAGATGATCTTGTTGCCCATGTGGGGGCTTTATCGGAAATTATAGTCATATATATATTGTATGCATTGGTTGTTTTTTGTATGAAACAAATAAACAAATTTGAGTAATTGTGATATTAATGATGTCTTACATGATCAATGGTTCATTACTTATGCTAAATCATGGGTGGTTATCATATTGAGTAGATTCTGAGCTCATGTTTACATATATTGAATGGATTTGAGATCTTTATACTGGTTTGATGGTGAGAATTGCATCTTTCATAGAATACATATATTCATGAGACATTGGTACCATTAAGGAAACACCATATTTTGACATAAATGACACACTTTTACAAAAACCACTGTCGTAGTCCATGAGTTAGAGAGGACGTGGGGACATAGAGACTGGGATTGAGTATTGAGAAAGTATATGGGTTGAGAAATCCCCATGGTTCTTACCTAGAAGCATTGAGGCTCCGTAAGTGTATATGGAGGTTATGCAATAACCTTGATCATATCACATAATCATCATTATCATTATCATTGCATTTTATACATTATGCATCATTAGTGTTGTGCTTCTGTGTTTCATTCAATGCATGTCTACTTTATTTCTTTTACTTATCTATATTTATGGTTTATGTGCTGTATTTAGAACTATTAGTGGAGATGATATGTGCTACCATTTGGGACATTTTCTGATTTTTAGGTAACGTGCTCTTAGAATGTATTTATATACATTATTTTCTACTTTAGTGAGTCGGCCATTAATGCCTACTAAGACAAGTGAACCGCACTCACCGTTACTGTGCCCTTTTGGTGCAGATTTAGGTATGAGTGCTATGTACCTTAACTGAGTTTGTGTAGTTTTTTATTGACATCTTTGAGGTAGTGTCCGTTCTATGCCCTTGCAGTTAACCTTAGACCTCTTCCTACCTAATTGATGTTTTTATTTTGTATTCAGAGATAGACTTGTGTTTTTCCTTTGGATTTAGTTATATTTCCAGTTCTGAGTTGTATGTAGATTGTTCTTACACTTTGACACTATGTTTTGGGATGGTTTATGGTATCTTTATTGTTCAAACTTTTGCTATGATTGTATATGTATGGTCTGACTTTGCTTAAAAAGTCTTACATTGGGAATTGTTGTATTGTTTTCTTCTTGTTTATCAATTTGGGTGATCAACCTACTTTTCAAAGCTTAGCTGCAACAAGTGCCATCATGACTATATTTTTTGGGTCGTGAAACTCAGATGAGGAAATCTCCAATTTAGCAGACTTTGCAGGTCATTCGTCTGCATCGACATAGGCTAGACTAAATTTCCAATTAGATTGAGATTAATTATAAAATCAGTGTAATATTATGCTAGTTTTGGGTTAGAAACTATGACTTGGTTGTATACTTAGTGAACTTTATACTATTTAGGCAGTTAGTTAGCCGTATTAAAATAGATTTGGCCTAACCATTCGTTCCCTAGGTTGAATTACTAGTACTTAATGAGACTTATGAATCCCTTTGTAGTGTGACTTTGGAACCTTTGTCTAGTTTAGGTTAGCAATTGCCTTAGAATAGACTTTTTGGGTTAGTAGTGGGCCTCTTCAGCCCACTTTAGTTCATAATTATGATTTCCTCCTTTTAAACTTAATCAACCTTTTCCCGTCATACTATATGCATTCTTGAGACCGATGAGGATTTATACATATTCTGACTTATTCTGGAAATTATGATATTAAGATCGATTCATATTAGCCATCTATGACAATATTACTTCCAATTCAAGTTTGGTATATATGATGATATTTTTTTTCTAGTTTGGTATGTGAGATACTATTTCTTTTTTGAGTCTGACATTGAGGGATACTTATGATGGTTATGAAATCAGTTCGAGTCTAGTGTTTGTGGTACGGAAAGATCCATGGTTATTTAAGTATTTCCTGTTTGAGTCTGACATTGAGGGATACTTATGATGGTTATGAAATCAGTTCGAGTCCAGTGTTTATGGTATGGAAAGATCCATGGTTATTTATTCAAAGTTTAGATATTTTATAAGTGTCACTTTTGGTACTTCCTTCTTGGTTGCACCCACCGGGCTTACGGGTGCTCACATGGATTATTTACTTTTGTTTACATCTTCTATGCTTATGGAGGCCCAATTAGGCTATAGTTAGTTATGTTTTCTTTGATATTATTTACTCGATTGCTTACTTTTAGTATTTGGAGCTCGATTCCAGGCTTGCCCCTTTTTCTCTGACTTTTTTTGTTATCTCGTATCTTATTGTATGGTATATCTTAGTTAGCCGATGATGCCTGCTGAGTATCCAATGCTTTGGTACTGATAATACACTTTTTCATCTTTTTCTAATGCAGATCCTAGTTCTAGCTACCTTCACTAACGTGTATTAGTGTTGGTCTGAGTTTTGAGATAGGGTGATCTTACAAAGCTAACCTTTTTTCTCATTCTTATATTTTGGATGGCCTTTCGATTCGATACTATTATATATTTGACATCTATTGTTCTTTTTTTCTTTTGATAGAGTTTCTTGTACCGACCTTACTATTTCATGGGATATTTCTGCTCTTTTCCTTATTTATCTTCAGCTATGTTATTATCCTTATACTTTATGTCTTGTAATCTAATTACTTGTATAATTCTGGCATTTTTGTGCTATTTTCCATCAACAAGCCAATTATTTATAGTTTTAAGCTACGATTTGACTTTCCTACTGGTCGGATAAAGTCGATGCCATCATGACTCATGAAATCAGTTAGTGATAATATGGTATCAGCGCTTATGTTTATTAATATTGTTAGTACAAGAGCAAGTGCCTAGCAGGGTCCCGTGGATCAGAATGGTGACATTTGTTTCTTATCTTCTGGAGGCTACAAGACATTCTTAGGAGATCTTTACTTCCTTTACTCTCTTTGTGCTAGGAGTCTGTGTTAGTTTTTAAGATTTACTTGGTTTAACTTTTCCGCAGATGGCTAGGAGGTGAGCTACTGCTACTAGAGAAGAGGACCCCGAGTTAATTACTAAGGATCCTAACAGAGGTCATAATCGACCTAGTGGTTGGGGAAAGAGAGATATGTAGCCCTAACTAGAGATCTAGATAGGGAGCCTTCACCAAACCCAATTTCTAATCTTGCACAGATATTCCTTCACCCCAGCTAATGGTGAGCCAAGGGACAGGCCAGGCTCCAATGGAGTTTATTTCTTCGTCGCTGCTCAAAGATTCGTTAGTTTGTTGTTGGGTTTGGTTAGTGGTGAACAATTTGATGGTGCTCAATTTTCAAATTTGAGTGTCATAGAGGTAGGGGATCATCCTGACCTTCAGAGTTAAGATCCCTCTGCATTAGTAGTGGCTCAGTTGATAGTCGCCCAGCCTGCTATGACTATTGATGAGTAGAATATGTTAGGAAGATTATTGAGAATGACCCTACCTAGGTTTTTTATGGCACCGAGTGAGGATTTAATTGATTTCTTAACTTTTTGTGAGGATAGGCTCTATAATTTAGGCCTAGTGGAGTTTTACAACATTGGCTACACCACCTTTCAAGCTTTATAGATCTCCGTCGTTGACATGAACTCAGTTCTTTAAGGTTTTCTTGGAGAAGTATATGCCTCGTAGCCTTAAGTATCTGATGGATTAGCTCTTAATATTGGAAAAGGGTTCTATGGTTGTACTTGAGTATGAGGCTTGATTCTATGAGTTAGCAAGGCATCCTGCAATTATCTTACCAATCGAGTATAAACAAATACAATGTTTTATTTAGGGACTAAGGATTCCTCTTTGCATGACTACATAGAGTTTGGTGGTTGTAGGTGGTCTTTTATTGAGGTCTTTAATTATGCTTAGACCATAGAGGAGACGCATCATGAGGCCCATGGGGAAGTGATAAGAGACCGCTTTATCAATGTAGTTTTAGTGGGAGCTAAAGTGGTTCATAGTTTAGAGGTAGAGATTCTCAAGGTAGGTACCCTCCACGCCAGTCTTATCAACATCTGGGTCGGTTTATGTCGTATTTCAAATTACTGAAAGGGTCAGCCCAGTTATTATGATCATCCTAACCAAAGTAGCGGTCAACCTTGGAGAGGTCCACATTCTAGGTTTCCCAACTGAAGTGTCTATTCTATGTCAGCCAAACCCTTTAGGAAGAGTGTAGCACTAGGGGCATATTATGAGTGTGGAGGCTTTGGCCTTTTTTCTAGAGTTTGTCCCCGGTGTGGCACAGTTGTACATATAATGCAGAGTATTTTGCCAAATTGAGGAGTGCAACCCCATCTAAAAGTGGTTGTAGGGCCGTCGGGGTAGTCTCCAAGGTTCTCATGGAGGTCCTTAAATAGGTAGGACATGTGATCGGTTAGGAACCCAACCAGATGGGCGGAAAGTTTATTTATGTTGTACCTAGTAGATTGGAAATGGAGTCCTTAGAAGTTGTTATTACAAGTACGATCTTTGTGCATCATCCAAATTTTTCTTTTTTGATCTAATCTACTTATTCTTATATGTTTTTTTACTATGCACCGCAGTTTGAGTTACCTTGGGATTCTTTATTTGTACCATTATGTGTATCTACTCTCATGAATGATTTTTTAGTGGTGGATCAGGTTTATAGATCATGTGTTGTGACCATTTGAGAGATTAGTGCTTAGGCTGATCTTATTGTATTAGATATGGTGGACTTTAGTGTGATTTTGGGCATGGAATGTGTAACACCCCCCATTTTCGGATTAGAATTCAAATCGTTGTTATCAAGTATAAAGACCGACACCCAATGATTCTATGTCTATATATGGGTAATGATCAGTTATATAGTGTGAAAATGTCCTTTGATATCAATCGAGGTTGAAAAGATCTCCCAACTCAAAGACGAGTTTAGGACGCTTCCATCGATTAAGTTTTAAGCGAACGTTTCAGTTTGGGTCAACTTTAAATGAGCATTACTCATCGTACATAAGGAGTTACGTGCCCTACCTTATATCAAATGAAGATCTTTGAATCTTCTTTCCAACACATTGGTTTCACCTTAATTTGTTATCAGAGAAAAAGTTATGCTTATTTTACCCCAGCATATTAGCACCGTCAACGAAGTGACGACCTGAGCTGACGGGACGTCACCTATGTGACGACTTATTAGCCTAAGTTGTCAGTCTTAGTCAGAAAAACACCAATTCCAGCTTCCAAGTAATGACTTGGGGTGATGAACTGTCACCTAAGTGACGACTTATTACACCAAGTCATCACCCCTAAGCCGTAAGTGATAATTTTAGCCTCAAAGTGACGACCTGGGGTGACGGGCCATCACCTAAGTGACGACTTATCAACCCAAGTCATCACCCATGACCTGACTCGATCCAGATCACAATTAAACAATTTTGGAGGGGTATTTTGGTTCTTCCCCTCACTTTCCACAACTTAAATCATCAAAAACACGTACATGTCCTTCATAAATTAGTTTTAAAAATCCTTAATCCTCTTTATCCTCAAGAACAAAATTAGGGTTTCTCCTTTAAATCATCTCCAAAGAGCTTCAAGATTCCATTACATTATCTTTAAGATAATCAAGAACTTGTGATTCCTAAGCAAAGAACTTCAAGAAAACCTCCAAGAACGTTCTCAAGGCTTCAAAAGTCAACTTGCTCCATTGAATCAAGACAAATAAGGTATGTGGGGTTATGAACGAGGGTTTTCTTCCACCCATGTGCCCAGATCTTGATTTTAAGTTAAATTTTTCATAATCTAAAGATAGGGTTGATACCCAATTATTATTATATTTAGTTATGAAATATCATGTTAATTAAGGCTTCAATTGCAAAAGATTTACATATATCAATGTTTGAAATCTTGAGATCCATATTATGAATTATATTCCACTATCTTGATTGAGATTATTGAAAACTTTTAAGATGATTGTTGAGCATGAAGTTTTAATTTGATTATTGATGCATAAAGCTTTATATTTTGAGTCCCAATTACAAATGATGAGTTTATACGGAGATTAGGATCTCAAGTCTGTTGACAAGTTTTGGAAAGTGCTTTGAAAGAAAAGATGGATCTTTTGATCCCAAGCTAAGATTATGAAATCCACATTAATCAGACTGTTTATAATTTAAAGTAAAGAAAAGCATAATTGGTTTTCATTTCAAACACTTGTGCTATTGCAATGTGGATTTCCTAAAGTTCTGAGCAAAATAATGAGAGTAGTATTTAGCACCGAGTTGGGTATGTTTCCAAGGTCTCATTCCCCAAAACTACATGCCACCATAGGAATATGATTGAGATCCCATAGTGGGCTAAGGTAGTGATTACTAATAGAAGGTTATACTCCTTGGAAAGAGTATGACACCTCTCCCCAACGTGAGGTTTTCCCCTTAGGGGAACTAGATCTTGGACTCCATGATGGCTCACATTGTTTATGTCGGTTAGAAGAAACTCTCAAAGTTCCTAAGTCTTAAATCCAAATGTCAGAACTGTTTTGAGAAAACTAAGTCTAAAGGGTCATAAATGTACTCAGACGTTATTTCATTTAAGATTTTAGCTTTAAGTTTAAGATTGATAAAAGTGAGCCCTTTTCACTTAGATTGCATGATTTGAAGAACAAAACAAGAGTACAGTTTATTAGAACTAAGAGTGGTGGCTCATAAGAATTTCTTTATGCCTTATTGCTCATGACATGATTTTTTAGATTATATTATTCAAGCCAAAGTGAGCCACTCACATTTAGCATGTTGTTCTGAAAGTTATCTGAATCATTGCATCTATTGTTTTACTTATGCATTCACCCCCACATGCTCAGTACATTCCAGAAGTACTGATCCACATATAAGTCTATATGCTACATTGTTTAATAATGTAGGTTCGGGTGCTTAGTTCCAGCAGCATAATTAACCGAGGGCATCTCTATCTACATCCCGATAGTTGGTGATTCCTCATGGTTCGAGGACCTAGTTATTCAAATTTTCAACTTTCATAGTACTTGATCAGTTTTTTTAAGTTTATTTTTAGCCAGCTGAGGGTCTGTCCCAGCGACTCCCTAATTATTAAAAGTAAAGACTTGTCAGACTGTTAGTAATATTTTAGATTGCCTGTATGGGTTGTCTAGACTTTTAAGTTAAGCACTTTCAGACTTTATATTCATCAAAACTCAGATCAGTTATCACAGTAGATGTAGTATTTAAGTATTTCAATAGATTCACATGTCTACATTACCTTTATTATGATTTTTAGAATTTGTAGAAGGCTCAAAGAGTTAGCTTGGGGCTACTCATAGTCTTGAGCATCGTGTGATGTCTCAGGATATGTTTTTGTGGTGTTAAAAATTGGTATCAGAGCCTACGGTTTAAATTATCCTAGGGAGTCAGATAAGTCACATTACGTAGAGTCTTGATCATGGATATGAAGCGCGCCATATTTAGGAGCTAGAGGCTATGAAATGTTTTAGGAAAACATCTTTTTACTTCATGCTCTATCATGTTTCTAGTTGTCTCTATCTACTTTTAACTCATGCTCTTATGTGACAGAATATGCCTCCTCGCTGAGCGAATGCACAGAAAAATAATCACTATCCACCCAAGCCCGCTGACCCTCTGAATGAGAATATATCCCATGCTAAATTTTGAGCTGCTTTTCAGGCATTGTCCCAAGATATGACTGTCATTGTTTAGGGCAACCATCAAGCTGCAGTCATACTTAAGCAGAATAGTGATTTAGCAGTATCTAGGGTTTATGATTTTATGAGAATGAATCTACCTAAATTCTTTAAGTTAAAATTAGGTGAGGACCCACAACTCTATCTTGATGAGGTGAAGAAGATCACACAAAATATGTATGTCACGGAGGAGGAGAGTGTAGTATTGGCATCCTATAGGCTTAAGGATGTTACTTATGGTTGGGTGGTGCTGTGGAAGAATGGTAGAGGTGAGGATGTAACTATCGTAAGTTGGCAGGTATTTTAGGATGCATTCCTAGATAGGTTCTTTCCGTGTGAGATTGGGGAAGCTAATATAGAGGAGTTCATAAACTTGAGGCAGGGCTCAATGACAGTGAAAGAGTACTTCCTTAAGTTCAACCAGTTGTCTAAGTATGCTCTAGATTTGATAGCTAACCTTATATCTAGTATGAGTAAGTTTGTTACTGGAGTGTCTAGATTGATAGTCAAGGAATGTAGGACTTCCATGCTTATTATGGACATGGATCTTTCTAGGCTGATGATTTATGCTCAACGGATTAAGGCAGAGAAGTAAAAGAGAAGAGGAAGGGGAAATAAAAAGGTTAGGACCGGGCAGTTTAACTCCGTTCAATCAAAGTTTGGAGGGGGAAATTGTTCATAGTTTCATGGTCGCTCATCTATGCCAGCACCATCTTCAGCTAGTGCTCCCATGCCCAAAACCAGGCAAGGGTAGTGGGGTAGGACTTCTATGTCCAGAGCTCAGAATAGTCTAGGTGGAAGGACCAATTATGCAACATATGCTAAGTGTGGTAAAAGTCATCCAGGTGAGTATTTGTAGGTGTATAAAGGTTGTTATGGATATGGTAAGTTGGGCCACGGAATGAAAGAGTGCCCATATGCTAAGCAAGTAAGCAGACATGTTCCTTTCCAGACTTCGGATACTAGCACACAGCTCCACTAGGTTTCCCAGCCCCTTCTTAGGGCGCATTATCTAGTACCACTGGCGGTCAGCGCCAGAATCTATTCTATGCTTTACCATCACTCCAGGAGTAGGAGAGTTCACCAGATATAGTTACTGGTATGCTTTATGTCTTTTATTTTGATGTTTATGTGCTATTAGACCCAGGGTCAAATTTCTCTTATATGAATCCGTTGGTTGCGGTAAAATTTGGAATAGATCCTGAAAAGCTTTCTAAGCCCTTTTCAATTTCTACCCTAGTAGGGGAGTCAGTTGTTGCCAAAAAGATCTATAGAAAGTTTTCTATCACTGTCCTTCATAGGATTATGTTGGAAGATTTAATCGAATTAGCTATGGTGGACTTTGACCTTCTTTTGGGTATGGATTATCTTTATTCCAGTTATGTGTCTATAGATTGTCACACTCGAGTGGTGAAGTTTCCATTTTCCGATGAGCCAGTTTTTTAGTGGAAAGGTAATTCAGTATCTCCCAAGAGTCATTTCATTTCCTATCTTAAAGCTAGAAAGTTGATATAGAAAGGGTGCATTTATCATTTAGTTTGAGTCAAAGACACTAAGTCCGAGACTCCAAATATTCAGTCAGTCTGTATAGTCAATGAGTTTCCTGAAGTCTTTCCCGAAGATCTGCCAGGGGTACCTCCCGATAGACAAATAGAATTTGGTATTGACCTTCTTCTTGATAATAAGCCTATATCCATTCCTCCTTATCATATGGCTTCATCTAAGCTTGAAGAGTTGAAAGAGTAGCTTAAGGACCTCTTAGATAAAGGCTTTATAAGGCCCATGTTTATCCATGGGTCTCTTCCGTCCTATTCATGCATAATAAAGATGGAACTCTTCGAATGTGCATCGACTACCATCAGTTGAATAAAGTCACAATAAAAAACAAATATCCTCTTCCTAGGATTGATGACTTATTTGACCAACTCCAAGGTGCAAGTTACTTCTCTAAGATAGACCTTAGATCCAGCTATCACTAGCTTAAAGTAAGGGAATGTGATGTTCTAAAAATAGCTTTTAGGACCCCTTACGTTCACTTTGAGTTTATAGTCATGTCTTTCAGGCTAACAAATACCCCAACAACTTTCATGGACTTGATGAACAGAGTGTTCAAGTAGTACCTTTACATGTTTGTCATAGTATTTATCGATGATATTCTTGTCTATTCTCATAGTGAGGATGACTATGCAGACCATCTAAGAATCATGTTTCTAACTCTTAATGATTATTGGTTGTTCGCCAAATTCAGCAAGTGTGAATTTTGGCTAAGGTCAGTAGCTTTCCTCGGTCATATTATTTTTTGTGATGGTATTAAAGTTGATTCTCAAAACACCAAAGTAGTGAGAAACTGCCTAGACCCATCTCAATGTCAGACATCAGGAGTTTCTTGGGTTTAGATGGCTATTACTGATGGTTTGTTGAGAGGTTTTCATCTATTGCGTCCCCCATGTCTAGATTGACTGAAAATAAAGTTAAGTTTCAGTGGTCAAATTTTTGTGAGAAAGTTTTCAGGAGTTGAAGGCTCGGCTTACTTTAGCCCCAGTTTAGACATTATCTGATGGTACAAATGGTTTTGTTATTTATTGTGATGCTTCAAGATTTAGTTTAGGTTGTGTTTTGATGTAGAGAGGTAAGGTCATAGCATATGCCTCTAGAGAACTTAAGCCTCATGGAAAGAACTTCCTACTCATGACCTTGAATGAGCTGTTGTTGTGTTGGCTTTGAAAATCTGGAGGTACTATCTTTATGGGCTTTATGTTGATATGTTTATGATCACAAAAGCTTGTAGTATGTGTTTACGTAGAGAGAGTAACATCTTTTTCAAAGAAGGTGGTTAGAATTGTTGAAAGATTACGATATAAATGTTTTGTATCATCCGAACAAGTCCAATGTAGTGACAGACGCCCTTAGTATACTGTCTATGGCTAGAGTTGCTCATGTAGAGGGTGATAAGAAGGACCTATTTTAGGAAGTTCATCAATTGGATAGATTGGGTATTCGTTTAGCTGATTTGACTGAGGGTAGTATTTGGGTCCATAGTTGTTCAAAATCATCTTTAGTTATTGAGGTAAAGGAGAAACAAAATAAGGACCCCATTCTAATTAAGTTGAAGAAGTCGGTCAGAGATCAAAAGGTAGAGATTTTCTCCCAATGAGGAGATGATGTTTTTAGATGTTGGAGTAGTTTATGTATGTTGTGCATTAATGGTTTGAGACAGAGGATTATGGATGATGTGCATGGTGTGCATTACTCTATTCACCCTAGTGCTACTAAAATGTACTGAGATCTGTGGGAAATCTATTGATGGAGTGGCATAAAGAAAGATATTGCAGAGTTTATGGCTAGGTGTGCTATTTGTCAATAGGTTAAGGTGTAGTACTAAGGGCTTGTGTCACCTTGAAGGAGTTTAGTGTTCCTACCTAGAAGTGGGAAGAGGTGAACATGGGTTCTGTAATAGGGTTACCTCGTTCGCGTCGTCAACATGATTTGATTTGGGTTATTATAAAAAGGTTGACCAAATCATCCTATTTCCTGCTAGTTCATACATCCTACTTAGTTGAAAATTATGCTAAGCTATACGTTAGTGAGTTGGTCAGATTGCATGGAATTTCTATGTCCGTCATTTCAGATAGGGGTACTCAGTTTACCTCTCACTTTACGAAAGCCTTTCAAAAGGGTCTTAGTAGCCAAGTTCATCTTAGTTTTGCTTTTCATCCTTAGGCAGATGGTCAGGCAGAGAGGACCATTCATACTCTAGAAGATATGTTGAGGTCATATGTTCTTGCCTTCTAGGGTAGTTGGGCTGAGCACTTGCCGTTGATTGAGTTTGCCTACAATAATAGTTACCATTCTAGCATTCAGACGACCCCATTTAAGGCTCTTTATAGGAGGAGATATAGGTCACCCATTGGTTAGTTTGAAGTGGGTGAGGCCGTATTGATAGGACTAGAGGTGGTGTTGATTTGAGAAAGGTTTAAAATAGCTCAGTCATCAGAAATCTTATGCAGATATGAGGACAAGATATCTTGAGTTTGAAGTCGATGACTTAGTTTATTTGGAGGTTTTACCCATGAAAGGGGTAAGAAGATTTGGCAAAAAGGGGAAGCTTAGCCCCCAATATGTCGGCCCTTACAGAATATTGAGTTGGGTTGGGAAGGTAGCATATGAGCTTGAGTTGCCTGCAGAATTATCAGCCGTTCACCCAGTGTTTCATATCTCCGTGTTAAAGAAATGTATTGGTGACCCAGCCATAGTAGTTCCTTTGGAAAACACTGAAATTTAGGATAGTCTCTCTTATGAAGAAGTCCAAGTTGAGATCCTTGATCACTAAATTCGAAGGCTAATGAACAAAGAAGTTCCCTTGGTCAAAGTCCTTTGGCAGAATCAGCCCTTTGAGAGTGCCACTTGGGAAGCAGAAGCAGATATGCAATTCAAGTACCCCTATCTTTTCTCTGAAAGTTAAGCTTCAGCCTAAGGTAACGATTCTCCTCAAATTAATTCTCTTCGATTATCAATTATTTATGAAGTCATGTTCTGTACATACTGTTAGATCTCTTAGTTTTCTCAACTAACTACCCTCATTTGAGGACAAATGTTCCCAAGGGAGAGATAATGTAACACCCCCTATTTTCAGATTAGAATTCAAACAGTTGTTATCATGTGTACAGACTAAAACTTAATGATTCTATGTCTATATATGGGTAATTATTAGTTATATAGTGTGATATCAATTGAGGTCATAAAGATCTCCCAACTCAAAGACGAGTTGAGGATGCTTCCATCGATTAAGTTTTAAGCGAACATTTCAGTTTGGGTAAACTTTAAATGACCATTACTCCTCTTCCATAAGGCGTAATATGCCCTACCATATGTCAAATTAAAGATATTTGAATATTATTTCCAATGAATTTTGTTTCACCTTAATTTGATATCAGACCGAAAAGTTATACTCATTTTACTCCAGCATATTAGCACTGTCAATGAAGTGACGATCTGAGCTGACGGGGCCGTCACCTATGTGATGACTTATCAGCCCAAGTCGTCAGCCTTAGGAAGAAAAACACCAATTCTAGCTTCCAAGTGATGAATTATCACACCAAGTCATCACCCCTAAGCCGTAAGTGACAATTTCAGCCTCAAAGTAATGACCTAGGGTGATGGGCCGTCACCTAAGTGACGACTTATCAACCCAAGTCGTCACCCATGACCTCACTCGATCTAGATCACCCTTAAACAGTTTTGGAGGGGTATTTAGTCTTTTCCCTTACCTCCCATGACTTAAATCATCCAAAACACATACATGGCCTTCATAAATCAGTTTTAAAACCCCTTAATCCTCTTCATCCTCAAGAACAAGATTAGGGTTTCTCCTTGAAATCATCTTGCAAGAGCTTCAAAATTCCATTACGTTCTCTTCAAGATAATCAAGAACTTGAGATTGCTAAGGCAAGAACTTCAATAAAAACCTCCAAGAACATTCTCAAGGCTTTAAAAGTCAACTTGCTCCATCGAATCAAGCCAAATAAGGTATGTGGGGTATGAACGAAGTTTTTCTTCCACCCTTGTGTCCGACTCTTGATTTTAAGTTAAATTTTGCATTAATTGAAGATAGGGTTGATACCCAATTATTATTATATTTATTTACAAAATTATCATGTTAATTAAGGCTTCAATTGCAAAAGATTTACATATATCTATGTTTGAAATCATAAGATCCATATTATGAATTATATTCCACTATTTTGATTGAGATTGTTGAAAAATTTTAAGATGATTGTTGAGCATGAAGTTTAAATATGATTATTGATGTATTAAAGCTTTATATTTTGAGTCCCAATTACAAATGATGAGTTTATACGGAGATTATGATCTCAAGTCTGTTGACAAGTTTTAAAAAGTGCTTTGGAAGAAAAGATGGATCTTTTGATCCCAAGCTAAGATTATGAAATCCACATTAATCAAACTGTTTATGATTTAAATTAAAAGAAGCATAACTGTTTTTCATTACAAACACTTGTACTTTTTCAATGTAGATTTACTAAAGCTCTGAGCAAAACAATGGGAGTAGTATTTAGCACCGAGTTGGGTATGTTTCCAAGGTCTCATGCTCCAAAACTACGTGCCACCATATGAATATGATTGAGAGCCCATAGTGGGCTAAGGTAGTGATCACTAAAAGAAGGTTATACTCCTTGTCAAGAGTATGACACCTCACCCCAATGTGTAGTTTCCCCTAGGTGAATAAGATGTTGGAATCCATGACGTAACACAACTTATCTAAGTGCCACAACGTACCACGTGTATATACGTCCTTCATCTCAACAGCGTACAAAGGCAAGACCTACGATCACCACTCTTTTCCGATGCAATTTATCATGGAAGAAGAGGCCCGTAGGGGATTTAAGAATATTCGTAGACACTTACGTGTACCTGATCTAGGATTTCCAATCATCAATCTACTCTATCCAGTACCAGAAATAATAAGTGCTTAGGATTAAATTCCTTTTTTAATATAGTAGTCAAATC
This sequence comes from Capsicum baccatum var. pendulum, assembly GCA_030864225.1. NCBI lineage: Eukaryota > Viridiplantae > Streptophyta > Magnoliopsida > Solanales > Solanaceae > Capsicum > Capsicum baccatum. The sequence goes on from CM061560.1 coordinate 172,942,853, forward strand.
ATTATATTGGCTGGAATCATACCACTAAATTAGCATAAATACATCAAAAGTATGCATGCCATAACCAGTATCCAAACCATAGAACACAAGGCATCTAAACGCTCATAATCTAAGAGTAGAATACTCAACTAGAGTCCAATAGGTATCATAACCACGACCTCGGTCCCAACAGTATATAACTAGAATAATGATGATATTATAACCTATGAAAAATGTGATCCAATCTACCAAGTCAAATAGTAAACCTTATACTAAAGGATACTTAGCATCAACTATGGTTAACATGCTTATGTTCTTGGATGATGGAGTCCTAAAGCTATAATAAGTATTTCATCATAAGGGTTGATTCACTCTTCTATCCCCAAAATCTTAAATTAGGCTAAGTCATGATATTCTAATCACAAATATGTCCTATCGTACCCACCTAGTATGCAATCTACACTACATATAATCTTACAAAGAAAAGTAGACCGAGGTGTACCTCAATGTCGAATCGTAATCCATGAATCGTCTATAACTTGATCATCCTTGATCCATGATCCTAACATGCCACCATATTATAACACAATAATCTACACGTCAATCAAAGCAAAATGTGACCCATATTGCTATATTAAAAGGTCAAGTCAGAATTTGTGTCAAGAGTGGGCTCGTTGGCCTCACAAATAGAATCCAAAATTGAATCCATCACGAGGTTCCTGAAGGACAAAGAATGTGTTCTCAAAAGTTGAGCACAAATAGTACATAAATTGGGGCGCTAATCAGGCCCTAAGTTTGAAGGATTTTAAAACCTAATTTCTAAGAATTTCCAATGAAAAAGGATGTAATTTGATGGTGCAACAATGGGAAATGACCAAGAAGTATTAGACTAACTTACCTTAGCTTCAATGGATAATTACCCCCACTTTCCTTCTCTTTAAGTTCTCAAACTGGAGGAAAATGGCTAAGAAAATGAAAGGAAAATCAGGTTAAGAAAGGGGATTTAACCATCCCGGGTGCCGCTAAAGCTGTCACTTGGTCACTTAAGTGACTATTACTTAAGAAACACAAGTCCGCTAATGGTGCTAGGCAATGTAATACGGGCATCGCTAAAGCGATGTCTGCTAAAGTGGACATTTCTCTCGTAATGGTCCTTATCCAAATATCCAAGTCAGCTAAAGCAAACAACCGTCACTAAAGCAACTACCGCTTAAGTAGTTACACCAACAACTTGAGGCAACAATTTTACTAGTCTGAATGGACTCTGATCGAGTGCACAAGATTCTTTTAGAACCCCATGTGTGCAAATGATCAATGATACCATATCAATTTCAACATTTCTGACTGAATGGAACCATGAAAACTTTCATTTGAGATTTTTCATCTAAATATGGGGCCCACACCTATAGTTCCATTTTTCACACAATCCACCCAATATCCCAAAATAAGTTTGAAAATCTTGGGACCAAAACCATGGGTCCCCTAGACTAAAATTAATGTTCTAAAGTTGACGGTGCTTTCGGAAATCCCATTCGAGATTGTTTACTAGGATTCTTGGTCACTTATTGATAGTAAAAGTTCCAAGCTAGGACATGAGCCTAAAATCCAAAGAAACTTTCTGATAATCAAACCAATAGTTTCGTCAAGTCATACATAACCTATAGTCGCTATGGGAAGACTGGAAATGCCACAAATGCATGTAAAGTAATGAAATGACCAAAAGAATTATTAAAATATTCACTACTAAAAGGATTTTCATTTACAAAAGTTAATGGAATCAAAAAGCCTGAAGAATGAGTTTTTGGGGACGCATGTCCCAAACATGATTCCCTAGATAGCCACTAAGAAGAAAGAATGCTTCCAAGAGATTTCATTATCAGTATCCCTTTTTTAACCAACTTTCTTACTTTATTTCTAAGGTAAACGAAACTCAACCTCAACAACCAACTAGTATTCAATTGAATCGAGAAAGGTTGATGCACAAATACAAATGATAACACATTGATGCCACATCAATATAAGCACAACCCCAAAGAAACTCATCCAATCCAAAGGAAATCATATGCATGAATCATGGGACCTACTCCAGTATCCAAATATAACCTTATTTCATTTTTCCAAACCAGCCATCTTCTCCAAACCATGCAAAAATTCATTTGAGTCCTGTCCACGCAACTCCATCACACTAACCTCGAGGAACTAAAGTTGATGCACCAAATATCTATGATGGTAAGCATAAGGATCATCCCTTAAGGAGCTACCTAAACACAGAAATTGTGATGACCGATGTCTACAATCTATGCAAAATCCACTAATTGATTTGGATAACCTTAAAAATTAACTGTCAAGAATCTGAAGCACTAACACTTAAAACTGAGCAATCTTCCCCAGGGTGTCCAACCCACTGAGGACGACACCATGCTGAATCCAATTTGAGTACAATCCTTCTATTGAGTAGATATTCAATATTTTGAAAAAAGATAGAAAACAAGTCAAAAGTAGAAGAAACCATCACAATATGCCAATGAGTTATCATCTAAACATCTATCCACCATAATTTATCTGAATTGAATAAGATCAAATAGGTAGGCAAAAAATAGGCTTAACTTGCCTATAATCTTATGCCCAACTCATATAAATCTGGATTAGAGGCTGCACCAAAGGCTTATAACTCACAGCTAAAATATCAACACGAAGTTGAATCACTTGATCTCAACTATTCCAACCAAATCATGTAGATGGGTAAGCATCCAAATGCCAAAATTTATCATAACCCTCAGGTCACTATTCAAAAGAGTAAAGATTTGAAACCTGAGCCAACAAGTCTAAACAAAGGGCAAACACGCAACTCACTTTTACTATCCAAAATCAGGCATATCCCAACTGGTTCTTGCCAAAGCCAAAATTAAAATGTAGCTAAAGAACAAAATCATAATGAAGGATAAACCACAGGTTGAAAGCACAAGTAACCAACTCCATACATGCTGGAATGCATGAATCATCAAAAAACCCAATAACTCACCACAACTTCAACAGTACTAGTGATAACCAAAATTTATACAACTCAGAGATAAGCAACCTTAGCCAAAAACTGGTCAATCCATTACTAAATCTCAAAAAAGAATACATATTGGCACATATCATCAAGGATAAGTGATCCACAAGGTCTTATTAAGCCGGCTAAAATCCAAAAAGAAGATTTCCTAATTTATCCCATTTTATTCTAATTTTACTTAATTAAACCATAAATTATATCATCGAAGAATAGAGTACCAATCACAATATTAATGTTGAGGTTAAGACCACAACTAGAAAATAAACCAAGTAAATTAAGATAATGAATTCCAAATTGGCCAACCTAAGAAACGGTCACAGGAAAAGATCACCCATCACCACTACCCTTCACTCTACTGGAACAAGAACTAAATCATGACAAGAATTGAGTATCCAACTCTACTAATACAAAGATCAAAGTTATCACTAAGAGACGAACTAAACAAAACTGAAAGACAAGCCCAACACCTCTCAATATCAACATCAAAACTACTACCAGGTGATAAACTAGCCTAATTGGAAGAATGAATCCCAACTAATCAACCTTAAAAATAGGTTGTAGAGAATGATAGCCATTAATGACAGTTCAGCAAACCAAAATGTAAGTCCTAGAATCTTAACTCAAAGACAACCAATAAAAGTTAAATTGCCAACTCTAGAGCTGTAACAAAATCATGGAAGGCCAACCTACCTTCACTTTCATAGCCCACTCAACAACCAATCTAACCTCGCCAACATAAAAGAAAAATGACCAACCTCACCTTGCTACAAGAGAGAAAACCATCAAACTATGGTAGCCAACTAGGCCAACAAATAATAATTATGAAGAAGGGAATTCTAACTAGATAATGCTAGTCTAGCCATCTATTAAGTAAGGATCAATCAACATAAAAATAATGCCAATAATATCAATAATAATAAAAGAATTACTGTAAGGCATAGGTGGTATCAAAAATGAAAACTAATGACAAGTACCACCCTAGGTCCATAAGAAGGCCTATATGCCATGGTAAATGGTATCGAACCTAGCTACACCCCTAGGGAGATATCCATACCAATACACTCAAGAAAGTATCTATGAAGGGTAATCACATAATCATGAATTCTACACCAAGGCATACAACAACCAATAGAAACATACCAAGACACATAATTCCAATTCACCTAAATAAAAAGGTAAAAGATGGAAATAAAAAAACATACTTATCATGATGGAAATTTGGTATCATAAGCCTGATGTGCTCAAAGAAATATGAATTAGAGAAGGTCAAAGCTTGAACTAAGTTTCTGAATCCCCAACTAAGGCACAAAGTACACTACATCTAATGGAGGCACCACATCTCTAAAAGACTAATCTGGATGACCTAAATGGCTAATAATCCCATATCAGGGACACTCTTTGGACCAATGATCTATCTCTCTATAGACGTAATAAACCTCTAAATCCCAAACCTAGCAAGAAATATGAGATGACCCCAACTGGATAAAAACTAACACCGAGGACACCATCAACTGAAATGACCATTCTCTCTGTAATCATAACATACCTCATTAGTTCTAGGTTGGTAGGAACACTTGCTAACTCTATTTGAACATTAAAATCACACCCCAGGAAATCTCTAGACCAGTGGCTAATCTCATTACAACCAAAACAAGCTCTTGGAGTATTTTGAGGGACTGCACCCACTGATCTAGAAAAGCCACCATGGCCTAAATATCCATATCAAATACCTCACAAGGTTTGACGAGAACCCTACCCTATGTGAAGACCATGACTGATCTGGGAGCCACCTATAATTTAAAAATCTATTTATCGAAAACTAACATGCTGCAAATGATGTTAATACCTACCGAGAGAATATTTACTCCCGAATAAAATTCCAATAACACTGAACAGATGACACAACCTCTTACCACCACCTTAAAATATCTCTCAATATACTTTTTTATGGTTCTCGTATGATCAATGACCTAGGAGAAAGAAGACTCAACTGTTATCAAATGTCATATGCCAAATGAAGTGGCTAAGCTAATATTCCAATAAGTCCATGCACCACCTTATGTCTAAAAGAAATAACATTTAGTATGTATGACCTATTCGAGAACCAGTCACATACATTGAAACTAATAAAGAATCATGTTGAACACCAATAAAGCTAACTATGGGCTAAGAACTACTTGATATATAGTTAGCATCTCTAAATATGAGGTATCTAAAGAAAGACTCCAAATCCATAGTACTAAATTCTAAATAGCTGAGGTGGTGGAAAAATCTATCAGGACTTTGGTTGGCCCTATATCCTTAAGATGACATTAAAGATCATTGATATCAATCTTTAATGACCCGAGACTACCCCTGGTCATCATACGATGCTTAAGACCATAAGTGATCCTAAGCTAATCCTTTCTACTGGCATAACTTATGAGCAACTGAAATAAATACATAAGTTTGAAAGAATAATGCAGAAGATAAATCTTTTCTGAATATGATCAATACAAAGCTATATTAAAATGATACATCTCTAATTATACAAAGAAAAACTTGAATTAATTATATTAACTCTACTGACTGTCTATGAAGCCTATACTAGTATTAACTATAGGTAGTCGGTACATGACCCCCAACTATTTGAATCAATACAACTAACTAAATAAATAATATAAAATACTACATTAAACTATAACTGACTCAAGCCATTGAATCAAAAGGACTTATCACCTGCTGATAGGAAGCTGGAACTGTCTAATTCTAATATGCATCCTACAACTTGTACCGACATTATTAAATAAAGTAGCACATAGATGTATATGTAGATTAGTACTTATGGAATAAACAAAGAATGTGGGGGTGAATTCATAAGAAAAATAATAATGCAATAATTCAAATAAACTTTTAAGGCTGTATGTTAAATATGAGTGACTCAGCTTGGCTTGAATAATCAAAACTAACAAATCCTAAGTCATGAGTAATAAAGCATAAAAGAAATTCTTGTGAGCCACCATACTTAGTTCTAATAAAAATGTACTCTTATTCTGTCTTTCAAATCATGTAGGCTAAATAAAAAGAGATCTCGTTTATAAATCGTAGATCTTAAAGATGAGATCTAATAACTATAGTCTTAAGTAAAACAATGTCTGAATAAATTTATGAGCCTTACACTTTGTTTTCTCAAAACTGTTCTGACATTTTGTTTTAAGAGTTAGGGACTTTGGGAGGTTCCTTTAATTGACATACACCATGTGAGCCATCATGATGTCCAACGTCATGTTCCCCTAAGGGGAAAACCTTATATTGGGGAGAGGTGTTAGACTCTTGCCAAGGACTATAACCCTATCTTATGTGATCACTATCTTATCCCACTATGGACACTGAACCTCAATTCTACGGTGCCACGTAGTTTTGGGGTATGGGACCTTGGAATCATACCCAACTCGATCCTAAATACTACTCCTATTTTATTGCTCAGAACTTTAGGAAATCCAACTTAAAATAGCCCAAGGGTTTGTAATGGAAACCAGTTATGTTTCTCTTTCTTTAAATCTCAAACTGTATGAACAATTTGGATTCCCTATCTTATCTTAGAATCAAAAGATCAAATTTCTTTCTTAAATCTTGATAAATAATAGCAAAATGTCATGCTCAATATACCTCTGGAAATACTTCAACAATATCAAAGTAATGAAATCAAACTCATATTATCATGCTTAAAACTTAATTAAAAATTTGTAAAATCATATCACACGCATTAAGATGTGAAAATAGACAAATAACTCAACATTTAAATCACTTGTAACATCATAATCCTCAAATAATGATAATTGGGTGTGAATCCTAAATTGAAATTCAAGTAAATTCAATCTGTAAAGCTAGTTTTGTGCACAAGGATGAAAGAATATCCTTGTTCATAACCCCTCATACCTTAATGACGACGAAATTGTGAAAAGATTGGACCTTTAAGCTTGAGTTACTTGATTTATTATAAAAAGCACTTGAATCTTGTTCTTGGGAATGGAAGAGGGCTTTTGAGTTACTTATTGATTACTTAGGGTTAAGAAAGAGGAGTTTATGCATTTAATATCTCATAAAAACATTTTAAAGTGATTAGGGATGGTTCAGGGGTGTGAAATGACTTCAACACCTTTGATATAATTCAAAACAGAGTGTTTTTCACATTGGCCCATCGCCCAAGTTTGGTTAGGTGCCACATTGCCCATTGCATACCCTTACTGCCTCTCACCAAAATGGGCATAACTTTTTGTTCGGGTATTGGATTAAGGCAAAATTGGTATCGTTGGAATGCAAATTCAATTATATAAAATTTGGGGGGTCTTGAGCTACAAAATTCTATATATATGAAAAGTTATACGCATTCAAAGATGACCCTTAAAGTATCAAACACCAAACTTTGGAAGAATTTAAGGTTCTTAGCTCAACTTGGCTCTAAATGTTTTCTATGAATACTCTTTACCTTTAAGAAACTTCACACAATAGTATAACTATCATGAAACTTATATTCACATGGGAATTATTTTTATTAGGGCTTATACATATAAGAACAACTTTTAGAATTCCAGCATAAAAATATGAGGTATTGCACAATATCTAACAATCTATCCAAATGCTAAGTTGAAGCTCTTAAAGCAAGAGCAAAAGCCTCATCCATATCTATCGACAACCTTATATCATAAACCTAGAATAGAATAGAGTCAATAAATGTACTAGAGGTTCATATAAATCCAGAAAAACAATAGGAATAAAGAATAGAGTTTAATAAGAATGCCCTATAGCAACCCAAAGATAGGATACATAAATCTCTGTACGGATACATAAGATTCTACTAGACACTTAGCACTTGTACCAACACTTTGATAAATCTAGGATCTAATACCAATTTGTCATGACTTAATTTCTTAAGTCATGATGGATCCTACTATAATCCATTAGTAGGTAAGCTGCCTCTTAACTCAAAATACTAAGTAATGGACTATCTAGAGAAATTAAAGAAAATAGAAGAATAAATATTATAACAAGGACAACATATATAAAGTAGTACAAAAACCTAGTGAAATTAGTACAAAAGCTTCTAATACAATAAGAGTATAAATTGAAATAAAGAGTGCATATAAGTACAAGCCATATCTGAATACAACATAGAGATTAATTTAATCCATACAAAGGAGACTAGTAATACTCTGAATGCAAGGAGCTTACCTTAAATTTCGGATCCATACACGATGCAAAAAATTAATGTCAATAACTCGTAATATGATCCACACATTGCAAAAGTATAGTATGAGTATCAAACACATGGTACTTAAAAGGTATCAACCGACTAAGATCCAAAGGTAATGCAAGCATAAATTACATATAAAGTAGGAATATAAACTACAAGAAACAATCCATGAAACTAAACATGATAATTCTAAGGTAGCAATAAGGATAAATTATCCTATCCTGATAGTAACTAGAGTCTAAAGTGCAATATCGTATATCTCTAGTCATTATAAAAGTAAGAGCAAAAGAAAGTTATATAATAGAATAAAACATATATGACATGAACAGACAAGGAAGAGAAGGATATATAGTGATATCATATGCATATATTATATATATCTAAAGAACTACTCAAGGTAATGAACTAAATAAACTAACCTAATGTCTCAAGGCATCCTAATCAAGTAGGAAACTAGTGTTGGCATGATTAGGTTCCCCAATAATAAATTCTAACCATGAGATACCTATTACTAATATAATTTACCATAAAAAGTAAAGGGATCAAAATCATACCTCCAACCTTAGTATCAATCCATATTCAACCTACCGCAATGTAACCATAATAACAACAATGATGAAATTGGCTAGTATGAACAAACATACCTAACTGAGCACTCATAAAAGGTTCAATCAACACTTACAAACAACAATGATAGCCTATACCTATGAAACCTACTATTTGGATGATAGATATAAGCCCCAACAATATACCGGTGATAAGTAATGCACATGAATGAATAAATGCAAAGTAAATTTATATTACCACAACTAATCCACATGTTATAACGTATATAGTGTATACACCTCCTCCAGCTCAATAGCTCACAAATGCAGGACCTATGGTTTAATGACCCGAGACTACCCCTAGTCATAACATGGTGCTTAAGGCCATGAGTAACCCAAGCTAACCTCTGATCTAGTATCAGCTACGAGGACTGAATAAAGTAATTGTAAAACATCATATGTGGAAGCTAAACTACTGAGAAGTTCTATTATGATAAAATACTGAAACAATACCTAATATGTCTGAACTACTAATACAACTGAAAAAAGTTTGAATATCGAAAAGCCTCTAGAAATAAGGAGTTGATAGGACAAACCCCAAACTAACTCTGACTGACTAAAATTGAATCACTCGGGGTTCTGGCCCTTGGAAAATTCTTGAGTTTCACCCTTTTATAAATCATAATACTCGCCATACATGTCATATTATATGGGTACAGCTTAGGTGACCCAACTTGTAAGTTGTCCAGTGTGTGGTGGTTGGTTTTGGTTGTGGTTATGATGTGGTAGGTATAGGTCGTATGGTTTGGTGATGGTTTGTTGGGTTGGCTCTTCACTTAATCTAAAACTTTGTAACTTGACTTGGCTCTGAGTATGAGTGTCTCACTATGAGCTGCGAGGATAGGGTATGAGTGGTATAGTTGAGTCGTACATTGTCCAGTGCCCAATCTCTTTAATTCCTTCTTAGATGCGACTTATGGGTACTACTCGTATGTTATGGGTATGAGTAGGGAAAGAGGAGCCATATGGTGGATAGTGTATGGATATCTAACTTTTAATTTTGGGTACGATTGGATGTTACCGCTCGTATATTTGTGGGTATGAGTAGAGGGGTCCAACCGTACTATAAGACCCCATAAAATCCTAAGCTCAACTTAGTCTTTTAAGCTTGCTAAGGGGTCCCAAACATAGAAAATTCTAGCTAAGTATTTAGACTTAGTATTATTTTGTCCTTCATAAGTTGGAAACTCTATTTCACGAGTTTTATGACCTTAAAGTATCAATCTTTAGATTGATTCATGATAAAAAATGTCAATAGGTGTTCTCGAATGAGCTTTAAATTTTTTGGACCTCATTTGAACCATATTTAGGAATTCAAAATAGTACATCAACGTGATCTCGGCGTGATGCGTCGGCTATCGCGTTGATCAATATGTTATTGCCAATGATGTAGTGCATCGATGTACGTGTCGATAGTTTAGTTTTCAATCATTAAAATTCACATTCTTAGCAGTATTTAGGTCTTTTCCCATGCCCTTCAGCACCCTAAAACATAAAAATTAACCTTCTATTTGAAACATACACTCATTATTTCACAAATTTCTCAAGAACAAAAACCCTAGGTAATTGAATTTCAAATTCAAGGCTCAAGATTCCACTATACATCTTCAAGAATTTAGCAACCAAGGTATGTTAAGTGTTCATCCAAGGGTTCCTTACAACCTTGGAGTCTAAGAAACTATTTTAAACTTCAAGTAGCTTGATTTCATATTTTTTATGATTTGAATTCAAGTGTATTCATGATTTTAATGATGATTAGATTTATATTCCATGATTAAGTGCAATATTTAAGTAAGAACAGCTATTATGTAGGTAGTATCATGTGAATTTATGTTAAAGCCTTGAAATTGTGATGTTCATGTGTTGATTTGTACTATGCGCATATAAAATGCTTTCCAATTGTTTGATGAGTTGTTCATGAGAATTAAATAATAAAATTATATCATATTAGCATGTATTCAAGTTTATGTCATACAAGTCTTTGTTGTAATATCCCAATTAATGATTGAATGATGATCAAGTAGTTATTTATCATTTTTCACGATTGTGCCATGTCTTATAATCTATGCTATCAAGTCCTGGGGGCATTAAATACCAAACAATTTATCTGATTACCTAGAGCCATAGTCAGTCTCAGGATAGTATCAACCATGAAATGATAAGTTTTACTCTCATCCACTTACAAAACTCAAGAAAAAATACCCAGTACACTTAGTATCAGTTCAATCTAGTCCAGTTCAGTATTCAGTTCAGACCTCAAAAAATTCAGCCAGTCAATAGAATTCAGTAGCATTCTGTCAATCAACTAAACTCAGTGAACTCAGTTTAGTTTAGTTAGACTGTATAATCCGTAAAATTTTAGCCAAGCCTAGTATGAACTAGAAATCAGTCCAGTGTCTATTCAATTGGGACTCACCTGCCAATAGAAGGTGTGATCCTTAGAAATAGTCCTTGTGTTCTAGAACTACGTAGCAAGCGTAAGTTGAGACATCAACCTACCAGTTGAGGGTTGATGAGGTGATCTACCTTCCAGTTGAGGGTACCACCGTTCTCATTCAGAGCAACTGCTAGATGAGAGTGACTCTGCTTGTCTTTACCCGTGGCATAGTACTGACACTCTTTTAGCTGGGGTTATAGGTTCGGACCGCAATCAGTTCAGAGATTGGTATGCCGATTAGATAATTACTTCCCACAATCTCAATTTTTGTTCCAGTCTCAGAAAAGAACTCAGTTCAGTTCTACAGATTCAGGACTTTTAGATATAGTCACTCATTTAAGTATGAAACTTAGTATTGTTCCACAAGATCAATACTGTCAGATTTAGTCACTCAGTTCAGTATGAAACTCAGTATAGTTCCATAGGATTAAGAATGTCAGATATTTTCACTCAGTTATCAGCTACACAGTATCAGTAACTCAGATACCAGTTAATAAGTGACTCAAAACTCAGTATCCAGTGTTATCAAAATCTCAGCTATTATTTATGTATTCACACATGTACTCTTATTCAGTTATATTCATATCATTCAGTCAGTATTGTTCTTGCATTTGAACCCATGCATTTCAACCTACCTCACTTTACATACCAGTATATTTAAAGTACTAACGCATAGCTTGCTTTTGTGCTATGATGTTTTATATCGTAGTTTTAGACGCGCGGGCTCTCAATCATACTTAGTAGTTTAGATATTCATCTAAAAAAGTTAGTGGTGAGTCCTCTTATTTCTAGGACATGATGATTATTTTAGTAATTCAGCTTATTTTAGTAGCTCGGAGTTAGTTGGGGACTTGTCCTATCAACTCAGACTAGAGTATATTTCAAACAGTAAAGGCTTTTCAGACTAGATTATTTTTCAGACAAATATTTTAGTTTTGGTATTGTTATACCGTATTAAGTTTTATTATAGTATTGAACCTTATGGCATATTTTCCATATAATTTCTACATAGTTGCAGTATTATTATTCAGTTATTGAAGCAGGTACCAGTCATGTGTTAGCTTGTGGTCTTTCGAGATTATGAGCACTATTAGTATTCGGGATATAGACTCTAGGCATTACAAACTTAGTATCAGAACCTAAGGTTCAATAGAGTCCTAGGAAGTCTAAAAGCTGCATCTAGTAGAATCTAGTGCATGGGTATATAGCACGCCACACTTATGGACAGAAGGATGTGAGGTGTTTTAGTAAAAGTTTCCCTTCTTTCAGTATTCTTGTCATGCGAGTGAGCATGAGCTCTAGTTAAACTCCCTATCTAATCAAAATTTCTCTTTTGTTTATAGAATATGTCTCTAAAGAGAACTAAGGGAAGAGGAATGGGAGACCATACAGAATCCCAACCCGTCTAGCTAGATCCTCTGGATAAACATGTCTCTCACGCTGAGTTCAGAGCAACTATCACCACCCTAGATCATTCTTTGGTGGCCCAAAATAAATGTCCAGCCATTATTCTGACCAACCAAGTGGCCATTATACTGCTGCCAGGATTTTGGATTTTACCTGAATGAACTCTCTATCTTTTATTGGGTCTAAGTCAGATGATGACCCTTAGGAGTTTCTTGATCAGGTGTGGAAAGTTACAGATATTATGGGAGTGACTGCTATTGAGAGCGTTAAATTGGCCGCATATCAGTTTTAGGATATGGCTCACTCATGATTAAAATAGTGAAAAGTAGAAAGGGCCGCAGATGTAGGGCCCATAGAATGGGAAGAGTTTACCACTGCTTTTTTGGATAGGTTCTTCCCATTGGAGTTGAGGGAAGCAAAGATTTTGAAGTTTATAAATCTGAAGTAGGGCAATATAACAGTGAAAGAGTACTCTATCAAGTTTACTCAATTAACCAGATATGCTCCTCAAGTGGTAGCAGATAGCAGATCTAAGATAAGTAAGTATGTGTCTGAAATGTATAATAGTGTGGCCAAGGAGTGTAGGACCACAATGTTGATTAAGGAGACAGACATATCCAGGCTCATGGTCTATGCTCAACAGATAGAGGGGGCTAAGAATAGGGAGAAAAAGAGAGTGAGAACAGGTAGTTTCAACTTCACTCAACCTAAGTTAGAGGGTGGGAATCATTCTCAGTTTATCTTAAAATATTTATTTCTAGCTTCGTCCTCATCCAGTGCTCCAGTTCCAAAATAAAGAGATGGCAATAGAGAAGGGTACCAGGTTCTAAACCCCAAGGTAGTGTTAGCAGCGCACAAACCAATCCCCTTTATAAGAAATGTGGTAGAAAATACCAGGGTATTGCGAGCAACGATGTGTGTTTTGGGTGTGGAAATCTAGTCCACCGAGTCAGAGATTTTCCCCATTCAAGTTCTCAGGGTACGTATAACTTTCCCCCAGCTCAGTCCAGTTGCCCGAATCATTTGGGTGCCACCAGTGGGCAGCGCCCAAATAGACGCTATGCTCTTTATTTCGACAGTATTAGAAAAGTTCTCCTGATGTGGTCTCTGATACATTACAAGTTTTTCATTTACATGTTTATGCTTTGCTAGATCCAGGAGCTTCTTTATCCTTTGTTACTCTATATATACCCTTTGATTTCAGAGTGAGTTCCAAAATTCTAGTAGAGTCTTTCTCAGTCTCTATTCGAATAGGTAAATCTATCATAGACCGGTGGGTATATAGGAACTATCCGATTATGATATCTTAGAAATTCACTTCAGTAGACTTAGTTGAATTAAAGATGACTGATTTTGATGTCATTCTCGGCATGGATTGGATTCATTCCTGCTATGTCTCAATGGACTATAGAAATAGAATTGTCCAGTTTAATTTCTTAATAGGCCCATCCTAGAATGGAGGGGAAGTACTTCAACACTTAGGGGTCATATTGTTTCTTACCTTCAAGTGGGAAAAGTGATATCTAAGGGATATGTCTACCATTTCGTTCGAGTCCAGGACTTAAGTTCAGAAACCCCTACTCTTGAATCAGTGTCAGTAGCATGTGAATTCCCAGATGTGTTTTCCGAAGATATTCCCAAAGTTTCTCCCAAAAGGAAAATCAACTTCAGAATAGACCTTCTTCTAGATACTCAGCCCACATGTATTCCACCATACAAAATGGCTCTAGCAAAACTTAGAGAATAAAAAAAGCAGTTAAAAGATCTCCTAGATAAGGGATTTATCCAACCCAGTATATCCCCATGGGGCGCACCAGTTTTATTCATGCGTAAGAAAGATGGTTCTCTTAGAATGTGTATTGACTACCATCAACTAAATAAAGTCACGATCAAGAACAAGTATCCACTTCCCAGAATTGATGACTTGTTTGACCAACTTCAGTGTGCTAGTTACTTCTCCAAGATAGACCTCAAATCAGGATATCATCGGCTTAGAGTCAGAGAATGTGATATCCCAAAAATAGCCTTCAGAACTTGGTATGGTCACTTTAAATTCTCAGTCATGTCCTTTGGTCTTACTAATTCCCCTACAACCTTCATGGACTTAATGAATCGTGTGTTCAAGCAGTACGTGAACATGTTCATTATAGTATTCATTGATGACATTCTTGTCTACTCCTGCAGTGAGCATGATCATGCAGACCATCTCAGAATAGTATTACAGACTCTCAGAAACCATCAGCTATTCACTAAATTCAGCAAGTTCAAATTTTGGCTAAGTTTAGTAGCCTTCCTTGTCCATATCATTTTTGGTGATGGCATTAGAGTTGATCCCTAAAAGACCAAAGCAGTGAAAAACTAGCCTAGGCCCATCTCTCTATCAGATATCAGGAGTTTCATAGGCTTGGCTGGCTATTACTAATAGTTTGTTGAGGGATTTTCATCTATTGCATCCCCTATGTCTAAATTAACTCGGAAAAACTCAAATTCCAATGGTCAAATTATTGTGAAAAGAGTTTTCAGAAGTTAAAGACTCGACTCACTACAACTCCAATTTTGACCATACTAGATGGTTCAGATGGGTTTTTGGTATATTGTAATGCCTCCAAAGTTAGTTTGGGGTGTGTTTTTATACAGAGAGGTAAGGTCATAGACTATACCTCTAGACAGCTTAAGCCCCATGAAAATAACTATCCTATTCATGATCTTGAGTTAGCAGCAGTAGTATTTGCCTTAAAGATTTAGAGGCACTATTTGTATGGCATGCATGTTGATGTGTTCATAGACCATAAGAGCCTAAAATATATGTTCTATTATAAAGACCTAAACCTCCAGTAGAGAAGGTGGTTAGAGTTGTTCAAAGACTATGACATGAGTGTCTTGTATCATCCAGGTAAAGCCAATTTAGTGGTTGATGCTCTCAGTAACATGTCTATGGGTAGTATTGCTAATGTGGAAGATAGTAAGAAGAAGTTAGCTCATTAAGTTTATCAGCTTGCCCGACTAGGTGTTACATAGTTGATTCATCAGAAGGTAGTGTATGGGTACAGAGTAGTTCAAAATCATCCCTAGTTTCTAAGGTGAAGGAAAAGCAGGATAGGGATCCCAGTCTAGCTAAGTTTAAGGAATTAGTCAGAGATTAGAAGGTAGAGGTTTTCTCCCAAGGGGGAGATGATGTATTATACTACCAGGGTTAGCTATCTGTGCCAGGTGTAGATAGTTTGAGAGAAAAAATTCTTGCAGAAGTGCATGGTTCGCACTACTCTATTCATCCAGGGGCCACTAAGATGTACCATGATTTACGAGAGATCTATTGGTAGAGTGGGATGAAGAGAGACATTGCAAATTTTATGGCTAAGTTCTCAATATGTCAGGAGGTTAAGATTGAGCATCAGAAGCCTAGTGGGTCCATGCAAGATTTTTGTACTCCTACCTGGAAGTGGGAAGAAGTGAACATGGACTTTGTGATGGGTTTGCCTCGAACTCGTCACCATCATGATTTTGTTTAGATCATTATAGACAAGATGACCAAATCATCTCATTTTGTACAAGTCCATACCTCTTATTCAGCTGAGGATTACACCAAAATATATATCAGGGAGTTGGTCAGATTACACGGTGTTCAGTTATCCATTATCTTAGATAGAGGTATCCCATTCACCTCTTATTTCTTGGAGGCATTCCAAAAGGGTCTTGGTACTCGAGATTACCTCAGCACAGCCTTTCATCCTCAAAAAGATGGTCAAGCAGAAAAGACCATTCACACTTTAAAAGATATGCTGCGAGTGTGCGTGATAGACTTTAAAGGTAGTTGGGATGACCACTTTCCTTTGATTGAATTCACATATAACAACAGCTATCATTCCAGCATTTAGATGACTCCGTTTGATGCATTTTATGGTAGAAGTGTAGATCTCCCACTGGTTGGTTTAAAGTGGGTGTGGCTGTAGTGATAGGGCCTGACTTTGTATTTAATACCTTAGAGATAGTTCAGTTGATCAAGGAAAAGCTTAAGACACCTCAGAGCCGATAGAAATCATACACAGATGTACACAGAAAAGATCTCGAGTTTGAGATTAGTGACTTTATGTATTTGAAAATCTCTCCTATGAAAGGAGTGAAGAGGTTTGGCAAGAAGGGAAAACTCAGTACTTGATATATCGGTCCTTACCAAATTATCAGCCATTTCGAAAAGGTAGCTTACGAGCTTGAGTTGACGTTAGACTTAGGTTCAGTGCATCCAATGTTCCATGTCTCCTTTCTTAAGAAATGCATAGGTGACCCAGCATTCGTAGTCCATATAGAGGACCTAAATGTTCAGAACAACCTCTCTTATGAAGAGAATCACTTTTAAATCCTTGATTATCATATTCACAGACTGAGGAACAAATAAATCTCTCTAGTAAATGTTCTTTGGTGGAATCAGTCCGTTGAGGGAGCTAGTTGGGAGGCAGAAGCAGATATGTGGACCAAGTATCCTCACCAATTCTCCGTAAACTCAGACTCAACCCAAGGTATCAGTTTTCCTTTGAATTGTTCAGTCTCATGTTCAGATATAGCTACCAACTTGGTATCAATTAATGTTGCATACTCAATCATGCATTCACGAATCAATTCAGTCATGTACTCATGCATCAGATACGCATGTCCAATATATAAGGTTTGCTTATTAGTAATCCTAGTCATACATTCATAAATCATATTCAGTTATGCACTCATGCATCAAATATGCATGTTTAGTATTATAATTCAGTATATCAGTAATTTCAATCATGAAATTATGCTTCAGTTGTGCATGTCCAGTGTCTAAGTCCAGTCTATTAGTATTCTCAATTTAGTTAGTCTCATTTGAGGATGAATGTTCCCAAGGGGGAGATATTGTAAGACCCCACAAAATCCTAAGATCACCTCAGTCTTTTAAGCTTGCTAAGGGGTCCCAAACTTAGAAAATTCTAGCTAAGTATTCAGACTTAGTATTATTTTGCCCTTCGTTAGTTGGAAACTCTATTTCACGAATCTTAGGACCTTAAAGTATCGATGTTTAGATTGATTCATGATCAAGAATGTCAGTACGTGTTCCCGGTTGAGATTTGGATTTTTTAGATCTCGTTTTAACCACATTTGGGAATATAAAATAGTCCATTGATGCGATCTCGATACGGCGCGGCAGCTATCGTGTCAATCAATATTTTTCCTTGGCTCTAGTGATAATTTCCAGTGAACTGATGTGGACTCGACATGGTGTATTAGCCATAGTATCGCTGCCAATGATATGACTCATTGGTCTATATTTTGATATTTTAATTTTCAGTCATTAAAAGTCGTTGCCTTAGGGGTATTTAGGTCATTTCTCACGTCCTTCAGCCCCCAAAACACAAAATTTAACCTTTTATTTGCAACATACACTCATTATTTCACAAATTTCTCAAGAACCAAAACCCTAGGTGATTGAATTTCAAATTCAAGGCTCAAGATTCCACCATTAATCTTCAAGAATTTAGCAACAAAGGTATGTCAAGAGTTCATACAAGGGTTCCTTCCACCCCTGAAGCCCAAGAAACTATTTTAAACTTCAAGTAGCTTGATTTCATATTTTTCATGATTTAGATTCAAGTGTAGTCTTGATTTTAATGATGATTAGATATATATTCCATAATTAAGTGCCAGATTTATGTAAGAATAACTATTACGTATGTAGTATTATGTGAATTCATGTAAAATCCTTGAAATTGTGATGTTCATGTGTTGATTTGTACTATGTGCATATACAATACTTTTTAAGTATTTGATGAGTTGTGTATGAGAATTAAATAATGAAATTATATATGTTAGCTTGTATTCAAGTTCAAGTTCATGTCATGCAAATGTTTTCTAGAATGTCCTAATGAATAAATGAATGATGATCAAGTAGTTATTTATCATGTTTCAAGATTGTGCCGCACCTTATAATTTATGCTATCGAGTCCTGGAGATATTCAATACCTGATAATTTAGCTGATTACCTAGAGCCATGGTTTGTCTCAGGATAGTATCAGTCATGTCACGATCAGTAGTACTCTCAGCTAGTTATAGAACTTAGGAAAAATAACTCAGTAGACTCAGTATCAATCCAGTCCAGTTCAGTATTCTATTTAGACCTCAGTAAATTCAGCCAGTTAACAAAATTCAATAGTATTCCATCAGTCAATGGAACTCAGTGAACTCGATTCAGGTTAGTTAGATAGTATCATTAGTAACAGTTCAGCCTAGCCTAATATGAAATAGAAATTAATATAGTGTCTATGTAGTTGGGAGTAGGATTCAGCACCGAGTGAACCCATGGATGGGGACTCACCTGCCAGTAGAGGGTGTGATCCTTAGAAGTAGTCCTTGTGTTGCAGAATTATGTAGCCAGCATAGGTTGAGACATCAACCTGCCAGTTGAGGGTTGATGAGGTGATCTACCTGCCATTTGAGGGTACCACCATTCTCGTTCAGAGCACCTGCCAGATTAGGGTAACTCAGCTTGTCTTTACCCATAGCATGAAACTGATACCCTTCTAGTTGGTGTTATAGTTTATACCTCAATCAGTTCAGAGAGGGGCATGTCAGTTTGATGATTACTTCTTACAGTCTCAGTTTTAGTTCCAGTCTTAGAATAGAACTAAGTTCAGTTCTACAGATTCAGGACTAACAAATATAGTGACTCAGTTCAGCACAAAACTTAGTATAGTTCCATAGGATCAACACTATTATAATCAGTTACTCAATTTAGAATAGAACTCGAATGAAAGGGTGGAAGGGTGGATTCTTGGAAAAAAAATTTGATTTTTGTGTTCTTAAGAATGAAAGAAGGTTGAACGTCATTAACTGATGATGAATGGGGCAAATATTGCCCCTCTTGGGATTCAAGTCATGATTTGGGTGTGTTGGGTAAGGGTAAAATACCAAAATATCCCTCATCTCTTCAATAAAGGATGCAAATTTACATTGTAGTGACATACTGGATATTGCGGAGACTATCCTCGTTGACACGCTGATATTGGGAGGCCTACTGCCTCTATGGTCCAAAAATACCTCGAACCTCTTATGGATTCCAAAACTCTTCCGAATGACCTTTTTAACACCCCTAATAATATTCTAACTCATAAATCAATTTTTCAAACATTGAAAAGACAAAAATAAAATGTTTGAAATCTTAGGGTGTTTAAGTTTCCATGTCACTTGCACTTAGTGTGAAATAATAGGTTTAGGACCTTTAAACGAGGGGAAAATAGCTGGAAACTCGTCTAGAATGTTTCATGGTATTACATACGGCGACGTCTCTTCTCAAACAGATGGGTCAAGGATGAAGGGCCCTTACGGGATTTAGGAATATTTGTATAAATTTTTTCTGAATATTTATTTACACTTATTTGGTCCTGATTTAGGATTTTAAGTCATTATCATCATTAATCTACTATGTCTAGTGCTAGAGAGATGTATACAAATAATAAGTGTGTGAACTCAAATCATGGATAAAAGAGTATAAGTCTATAAATCCATTGCTCCAGATCAACTCCAAGACTAAATCAGCATAAAAGTGTAGAAAGGGTCTAAATCTCTCTCGAACAAAGTAAATAGTAGTGTACAAGAATGCCTAAACTGTGGAACAGAATCAATCTTGGTCTAGCTTTTGAAATATCATCTTTAGTTCCAAAATTTAGTAAATTATTTAGTAAGGTGGATTCTCCTTGTAGAAGAACCCATTTTGAAAGTAAAAAATGGGAATAAATCCCTTTTTATAAAATAGTAGTAAAATCATGGTTTTTTCTAGGAATCATACCACTAAATGAGCATAAATGTGCCAAAAGTATGGATGTTATCACTAGTATTCAAACAATACATCATAAGGCACCTAAGCGTTCATAATAAGAATCACGTCATTGTTTGAGGATAGAATACTCACCTAGAGTCCAACTAGTATCATAACCACAGACTCGGGCCCAACAGTATATAACTATCATAATGATAATACTATAACCAAGGAAAAAATGATCCAGTCCACCAAGTGAAATTGTAAACCTTACACTAAAGGATACTTAATATCAACTTATGGTCAATATGCTCATGTTCTATGGTGATAGGGTCATATCACCACAACAAGCATTTCATCTTAAGGGTCGATTTACCCTTCTATCTCCAAACTCCTAAATTAGGCTATGTCATGATATTCTAATCATAAACATGTCCTATTTTTGATGTGGTGTGGTAACACGACACTTTTGATGCGTAAAATCATAAATTTTTGTATGAACTTAGGATATTTTGTTAGATATGACGCACTTTGGTGTATCTTGTAGGTAAAACAGCTTTACAACAATGTTTGACTGAAAAAAAAAGAAGAAAAGGCCTAAAAAGGACCTATTTTGATCAGGATATGATTTATCTCTTGAGTCATAAACATCCGATATAACTCGTATACTAAATCGTATTCACAACAAAACCAGAAGCCAATTTAAGGAGCTAAGTATGGGGAAGATATGACTCAAGTATCCAAGTCATAAACTAGGATACGAGTCATACAGACCAGTCCTAAGCATAACAAAACCTAAGATAACATCCAGGATTTGAAGTCTCAGAAGTATATGAGTAGGAAGCCTGAGTACGACAAATAAGGAAGTCGTACACAAACCAGTGTTCAAACATGGAAAGACTAAAGCCTCAACTGGATACAAGTAAAGGACACAAGTCGTACACTCAGGTACAACTCATAAGTAGAAGTTGAATGCTGAATAGAAAGTTGAAGCCTTGGGAGAAAAGACACTGGAATGGATATGAGAAGGCAGGGTATGACTCGTAAGATGCCGGTACGAGTGAAAACCGAGTCGTATCGATTGCCGACATAGCTTTACCTTTCCCATTTTTATTAGGACTTTTATGTTATTTTGAGATTCTATAAATGCCCTAGGGTTTATTTTTTATGAGGTTATTCTCTCTCATGCTTTATTACAATACTTTCACAATTATTCTTGATATTTTGGGTTTTATTCAATTAAAGACTTTGGAGCTTATTCATTTTATTCTTGTGCAATTGATTTTATGTGGTTCTCATTGATAATTATGGTTTCCTTCACAAACATGAGCGGCTAATCTCCTTACTGAGGTTTTGTGAACCTTAATGGATTAGCTACGTAGAGGAAATATGATACTTATTTGTTTTAGGGTTTTTGCATGCATCTTAATCTTCTTCACGATAATTAATCCCAAGTAGTTGCAGTAGCTTGAGATAGCCTATATTTATTCCTTCCCTACAAGGGAGTTTGCGATTGGGAAAAGAAGTTAAGATAGTGATTTGAGATTTCTACCTCCATCTTTAAGTACCTATGTCTCATCTAATCACTTTAACCCAAATGGAAGGGTGAACTGAGGTCGTAGAAAGGAGCAACAAGGTGACGCCCTGAGACTTAACCGTTAAAGGGTGAGATTTTTCTTCACCCTCACAAGGAATATGATAATACCTATCTTGGAGACTTTGCATGCAGAATAATAGAATAGTTAGGTTGATCATGAGAAATTTATGGAGTTGAGAAGTCAGGGGAAACACAAGCTTAGTGTTCATCTATTATTTCTACAGTTCAAAAGCACCCAAGATTTGGTTACTACTTATGATTAATACTAAAAATCCCCATTTACTTTTCTATATTTCTCATGGATTTAATCAAGTCAAGCAATAATTCATGTTTTCCCTGTGGAATCGACCCCAACCTAGTTGGGTTATTATATTTGCAGTCGACCACATTATAATTCTATTTAGAGTGTAGTTTTAGGCGACATCAATTATACCCACCAAGCATGCAATCTATGCTATAGATCATCTTGAGAAATAAATTAGATCGAAGCCTACCGAAGCCAAACCACAATCCTTAAATTGCCCATAACTCACTAATCCTTAACCCATAATAAAATGTCATTCTATTATCAAAATAATAATTTACACATCAACGGGAGTAAAATAAGACCCAAATTTCTATATAAAAGGTTGGGTCAAAATTTGAGTCAAGAATGAGCCTGCGAGGCCTACAAATGGAATAAATAATTGAATCCATTACAAGGTCCCTCGAAGGACATGGACTGTGTGCTCAGAAGATTACAACAAATAGTGTATAAATTGGGGCTTTAATCAGCCCCTAAGTCTAACAAAGTTAAAACCTAATTTCTAAGAATTTCCAATAAAAAATGATGGAATTTGACAGGGAAAATAATGGGAAATTACCAAGAAATGCTATGCTAACTTACCTTATATTTAATGGATAATTCACCATACTTTCCCTCTCTTCAAAATCTGAAACTGGTGGAAAAAGTTGAGAAAATAAGGGGAAAATTAGGTGATTAAGGGGGATTTAATCATCCTCAGTTGCTGCTAAAGATGTCACTTGGTCTCTGAAGTGACTATCACTTAAGCAGCACATTTGCTAAAGCAGTACCTTAGCCGCTAAGGCAATGTCCCCTAAAGTGGACATTGATCACTTAAGCGATCCTTGACCAAATAGCCAAGGTCACTAAATCAATTACCGCTTAAGTGGTCAAATGGTCACTTAAGTAATTGCACCAACAACTTGAGGCACCAACTTTTGCTTAAGTCCATATAGTCTCTGACAGAGTGCTCAAGATTTGTTTGAAACCCCATGTTGTTCTATTTTTCATATAATCCACCCAATATTCCAAAACATGTTCAGAACCTTTGGAACATGGACCTACGATCCCCGTAGTCTAAAGTTAACATTACAAAGTTGATTGCGATGTTAGAATTCTCACATAAGGTAATTTACTATAAGTTTTGGTTTGATACCAATTCCTTGAAAACAAAAGCTCCAAAATAGAGAAATAAAGCTAATACCCAAATGACTCCATAACCAAATTGATAATTTAGGTAAGTTATATATGGCATGTAGCTACTGTGGGAAGGTTAAAAATGATAGAAACATGCATACATTAAGAAAATAACCTAGAGGATCAATACAAAGAGATATAGAAGTCTGCATAGAAGGGGTGTTTTCTCCTTACCCCTACCAGCTCAACTACTCTCACCTTCTTCTCTCGGTTTTCACTTCTTTTTGATACCACCCTAATACCCCTACCTCTAAGAGGATTAAATGTCATATAACACTCTTTGTAGGTATAATAATCCTTGGTCGGCATGTTTACCCTTTTACTTTGATTAGTGATTAAGGAAAGTAAGAAATAATCTCTCGCTAACCAATCATTGGCATAGAAGTTCTGCCATTTATCTATAATTTGTGCCTCTATATTCATCTCAATCCCCTAAAGAGCACAAGCCACCACCATATCCTTGTGAAAGAACACATCATTTATATTTTTTAAGGGACAAATCCTTCGGAATACCAGCTATAATAACTCCTTATCCTCTGATGATAAGTAGTTACTCTAAGTCCCTTTGAGATTGGACCACTTAAACTTCCCCCCCTGACCCTCTTGTGTTAAGATCCCATTTATCCACTTTAAGTATGACTCTAGAACCATAGCCTTAAAAGTAGTACTGGAAGGGTTCGGGACTCCTAAGGCATCATTGATGTTGGAAGCATTCACTAAAACCTTATTACTCTGAATACGAATAGTGGTGTGGGGTACGTACCAATCCAATGTTTGAGAGGATAACGTAAAAATATCGAACCAAATCTAACTTGCACCTTGGGACAGCCTTAGTCAGTATTCCCCACCAAAGCTACCTAAGCCTTTCATGGAACTCAGGCGGCTCCACCTCTATATCCCTTATCATAAAACCCTGCTTATGAATTAAACCCCTCATACACAGGCCATCCTCTATTGATTACGATTGGAAGTATTAGGGAACATTTGGTATTGGGGTTGGTTATCAGTATTAATCATGCGAATATCATAGTTATGGGATTAAAAAGCATATTAAGGTGCTATGAGAGAGAAAAAATCAAAACTGCAATAAAATAAAAATATGGGGAGCTACTGCCAGGTACCACCACAAAGGTTGATTAACCATTGTAGTGGTACCATTGTGCTGGTAACTGACCGCTACAGTTGTACCTTTATGGTGGAAAAGTTATTGCTGCAGTGGTTCCATCCTCCCAAACTCGTCAATGTCTCTTTCTATCAAACTTTTCCATGTATTTTGTAATATAAAGGAAGACCGGGCTTGGTGAAGTTCACGTAATCCTCTTTACACCGAGTGGGAGTTTATTACACTCAAATTCACCCTTAAATTTCCAAATTTATTGGGAAAGATAACCTCTTAGCTCCCACCTTATTCATGGCTTAAATTTTCTAGGAACTATATTAATATTATGCCTTGGACGTTGTGTGAGTATTATAGACATAAGAGAAATGAGCATACTCATTATTTTATTGAAAAAACCAAAGTATAACTCAAAAGTTTCACCTACAACCAACATGAGTTCTTTTTTTTTTAGTTTTTATCTAGTTTCTAAGGATCTACAATAGTAAGTACTCAAGTAAAGTAGCATGGATGAAGAATTACCTTGAAAATTGATGTAGCAGGAAAATTTCACAGAGAGAATCAGAGAGTTTCAATTAAGGAAAGTAAAAAGGGGAGAAATGTTTATTTCCCCTATTTTTCAACTGTTACAAACCATTTTATTGTAAACTACCACTACAGTGGTACTATTACAGTGGCAATTTAACCACAATAGAGGAATTTATTTCCCATCCTTAGTTTCGATTTTCATTCTGACTTTTTATGTGTTATAAAATACATGTAATATTTTTATGTTTTGGGGTTAACCTATCAAGTTAGCATTGTTGATGGAAATTTGGCCAATAGCAGATGGAAATTTAGGCTAATAATCAAACAATATGGGGATTCACTAATGATATATAGATCTATTGCATTGTGTATTACCCCATATTTTGGACTAGAATGAAAATCCATCATTCCTGTGCGTGGATGTTTTAAAAGCCTCAAATCCTATATAAATTTAGTGTGTTAATCAATTATGTAGTGTGGAAATCTATTTTAGCATAAATTTAGATCATAGAGGTCCCCTAACTCAAGTACAAGTTGAAAGCTTTCCTATTGTTCAAGTTTTAGTAAGAGTCAAAACTTGGGTCAACTTTAATCGACCATAAATCATTGTAAATGGCGAACTGTGTGGTTTACTGTATATAAAATGAAATATCTTTGAATTATCTTTCCAACAATACCAATTTCTCCTAAATCCAATATCATAGAAAAGAGTTATCCCCATTTTATTCCAGCATGTCAAGCTGGAAAATGGTGATGACGTTTCTGACGGGCTATCACGTTTCTGACGACCTTTTTGATGATGTCGTCACATTTTGATAACGTCATCAGCCCTGGGCAAAAAATAAAGAATTTGGACCTCTTTTTCCAGCAATTCAAGGGCATTTTTACAAGGGTATTTTGGTTATTTTCTTCACCTTCCACGACTTATAACCCTAAAGAGGCATAATTTTTTCCATTTTTCTTTAGTTAAGCATCTTTAAAACCCTCTCTTACACTCTCAATCACAAGATTATGGTTTCCATCAAACTCATCTCTCAAAAGCAATATTCAAGCCTTTTTCCAAGATAATCAATAATTAAGTTTCCCAATCCAAGAACTCTCCAGAAAATCATCAAGGTTTCTTTTCTAATGTATGCGTGTATTAATTCATGGACTCCTTTCGTCCATAAGTTCAAGAATCCTTTTTTTTTCTAAAACTATATATTATGGTTTTCATGTTATGAATGGATTGTTGATCATGTTTATGTGTTAAATGATGCCAAGATAGAATCTTTATGTGTTATTATGAATCTATGACATCATATGAGTTGAAAACATGTAAGTTTGATTATTTATGATAAGTAATTGTATGATTTACACCTATGCCTAAGTTGTGTATGTAAGGTGTTTGATAAAATACCTAAGAGACTAGAAATCATGCATTATAGCTAAATTGTGACTAAGTAAAGGATTCATGATAGGACTCTATGATTCAATGTCATCCATGTTGATAATGTGTCTTGTGAACACTATTGGATTATTTATGAACTAGTCTTATGGAATTATGCTATGCTTACTTACAAAACCCATTCATGTACAAGATGTAGATACCCATGTACTTC
This sequence comes from Capsicum baccatum var. pendulum, assembly GCA_030864225.1. Taxonomy (NCBI): domain Eukaryota; kingdom Viridiplantae; phylum Streptophyta; class Magnoliopsida; order Solanales; family Solanaceae; genus Capsicum; species Capsicum baccatum. Next base: position 172,969,666 of record CM061560.1, read on the forward strand.
ATGAAATCCCCCAAGTTATGATATTATAGATTGTGGTTGTAATATGTAATGAGCATGATATTGAAAGCTATGCAAGTATATACATGTTGTATGAAATTTCCTTCCATGAAATAGATTGTTGAGAACCATGCTTAGTATGAAATCCCTTATTTATGATATTGTGGATTATGGACTCTACTCTTATGATCAAGTAAGTCATGTGTGTTAGTTTCCTTCCATCGAGTCCTAGGGGTACTTGTACCCAAAAAATATAGTTGTGTGCCTAGAGCCATGTCATGTTTTAACGATACTCTCAGTCAAGACATGATCTATAGAAATCAGTCTGTCATGTAACTCAGGAAAACTCAGTAATCTTAGTAGTTCAGTATTCTCAGTAATCTCAGTTCTTAGTAAACTCAGTAATCATACTAAATCTAAGTAACTTCAGTACTCTTAATTAGTCCTCAGAACTCATTATATTCCATCCATTATCAGAATCCAGTAAACTCAGTTTTAGCTCCGCTAAACAATACCACTATTTTCAGTTCAGTTAATCAGTATCAGTTCAGCAAATCAGTTCAGTTAAATTATTTAGTTCAGCCGAGTTATTTAGTTCAGTGTCTTTCAGATGGGAGTAGGATTCAGCACCGAGCAAACCTAGGGATAGGGGCTCACCCGCTATAATAGGACTGAGATCCCTAGAAGCAATCCCTAAGTTACAGAACTATGTTGCCAGCATAGGTACGAGATGTCACCCATTAGATAGGATTAACATACTCAGGGGTCACCTGTTAGCACATTTATATGTATAGGACTGATCCCAGGAGTCACCCACTAGATTAGGACTGACTCCACAACAGGTGTCTTTACTGGTGGCACAATACTGACACCCTTCCAGTTAGGGCAGATATTAGACCCCAGTCAGCTTAGCTTGGGGCATGTCGGTTAGATAAATACATCCCACAATTTTAGTTAAACAATCAGGGCTTTCAGACATAGTCAATTTAGCTTAATAGTATAAATTCAGTACCATTAGATACAGTTAATGCTTATCATTGTAAATAGATTTCAAGATCACCCATTATCTAGGACTGATTTCAACTATGATTAATCAGTATCAGAATCATTAGATTTAAAGATCACCCACTAGATTGGACTGGTCTCAGACTAAGTCAAATCATCCTTATTATCAGTATACTCATGATCACCTGCTAGATAGGATGATCTCAAGTTTAGTTATTCCAAGTAGAACAGAACTCAGATAGTTCCATCAGAACTTAAGACTATCAGATACAGTCGCTCAGTAGCGGTTATATCGATTAATCCGATGATTACAGTTATGACAGCTATATCAGTTGTCATAGCTCACGTTACCAGTATTCAGTTTTAGAACTGTTAGACACAGTCATTCAAACTAGTTCTTCATAATTTGAACTATCAAAAATAGTCAATAATCTATTCAGTACCTCAGTAATAATAAAGTCATGTCGTCAGCATTCAGACTCAGTAGTCAGCATCATCACGAGTTTAGTTATAGTTATTTATGCATGTATGTATTGTCACATTCATATTAGTTAGCATTGTTCATGCATATAACCCTTTGCATTTAGCCCACCTCACTCGTATACTCAGTACATTCAGACGTACTAACGCATTTGCACTATGGTGCTTTCTCTTCTGTTACACCATAGGTTCAGAGGCATGAGCTCCAGATCAACAGTATCATTTTAGTGTTCAGAGTTTGCAGTGAGTCCTTCTCATTCGAGGACGATATGATTATTGTTGTAGATACTATTAAGTTGCTAGATGGAGTTAGTTGGAGACATGTTCCTTCAACTCCTTATTCAATTCAGTTAGAGGCTTTCAGACTAGATGTCAGATTACATATTTAGATCTCATTATTTTCAATATTTATGACTTGTTTTGGTATTGTTATACCTTTTTCAGATATTTTATTATCAGACATTTATTCAGTTCGAACCTTATGGCCTTTTATTTTCATATTTCTGTATTTTATGATATATTATGTAGTATACAGGTACATTTATCAGTCATGGGTTAGCTTGTGGTCCTTCGAGGTCATGATCACCGTGTAGCATTTCGGTTCAGAAAATTAGGGTGTTACATATTGCCTACAGGATTACTTAACCAAGCGTAGATTAGGTGAATAACTGAGTATTTTCTAAAACCCTTAATTCTCACCATAGTCTATTTGGGGATGAACAATATGTAAATTGATATCTATAATGACCAAAAATTTTCATTACATTGAAAATGTGTTCCTATTCAAAACAAATTAGAATGACTTGCTACCTACTTTTGTAGTACTTAACTAACAATTGTAGTGGTAAATTTAAACCATTAGAGCAGAACCCGACAATGTCCAACCAGACCTCCCCCTTAAAACCCTTTTTATTTCTAAATCTTTTAGGTTGTCCCTTTCTTCCAAAACCACCCTTATTAAACCCCAACTCCATAACTATAAGGTTTTAAAGTTCAAGCTTTATGAGGGCAGTAATAAAGAACACTCAGTGAGAACCCAACATAGGAAGACATTTAGCACGTGTAGGACAACTCTCTTCTTTTAATAGCCATATTTTTCATCTGTAAAGTAGGTTACAATTTATTTGCAATATACATGGGTTATATTTACATAATATTGATATCAATGTTGAGAGTTTTATTCTTTAAGATTTTGAGCATTATATTTAGATCAACAAAAAGGCTAAAATTTGGTTAGGCTTTAATGATGTTGAAAATTGTTGTGGTACTCCATTGGTGTGACATTCGTGGCATAATATGATCTAAATCTTGTGAGTATAATAACTAATTGAATGAACACCATGGATACAAGCATGGTGAATGTTAAGTACGGTAAAAAGAAAGAGTGAGAAATAAGCTAGGGTTTAATAGAAAGTGTTCCTAGTTATCTAGAAAACTATGACTTTCGTTTAGGTGGGTTCATGAAGCATTTGTGTATTGTAAGGGTTAATAGTAAAACTAATTTACATTTAAGTAACATATTAGTGTAACTGAATGAATAAGATATCTTGGGGGACAACCTAGTGTCAAAGTACTTAGAAGAGCAGGTAACTTGGCAAGGGTTATTAAATAACAAGGGTAAGGTTAGTAAGACTGAGTATGAGTATCCCAACTGGGTATTAGGAAAGAATTAGAAATGATGTTTGGAAACATAGGTGTGGGTATACATAATCATAAAGACATGTGTATCTATGTATATGTATATGTACAAAAATAAAATTTCTTTCTGCTTATATGTGAACTAAAGAAGTGTAATTTCCTTAAGGCGCTCTATGTGATTGTTGATTCCATATGCTTATTCATATATATAGATAATGGGTTGGTGACTATGATGTTTATATTAAATTCATGATATCATGATATTATTATTGATGAGTTTATGATGATGATACTGATAATGATATTGATATTGATATTGATATTTATGATGTTGAAAATGATTTTTATAAGAATGTGAAAATCAAGAGATGAGCACACATCTTGCATACATAAAATTCATTAATATGCATTGAATATTCAATTATGTTTATACGTTTTCATTGGTTCTTTGAGTGGAACGACTATATTTATATAATGTAAGGTACTTCATAGATTATGTGCAATACATTTTCCCTTAAGTATGTAGTTCTATATGTAAATTATATTGTGGTCTTTCTATTTGCAGGGTTATCAATATCATAAGTGTCTTGGTGGTCATAAATTCCATAACGTATACATTAGTTGAGCACCGGTGAAATTTGGTCCAGGTGTGGAGTGCCTCATGTTCTAAATTAGTGTAGTTTGTAGGTTTGTCTAGAGTGGAATTGTAATTATATAAAATAGAATTAAGAGTTAGGTAAGGTTTAAAGAATGTAAGTTAGAGTGGATTGTCAAAGGTCAAAGATGTACAAGAATACTAAATAGCAAGTAGGTCACAGAGATGCTAAAAATGTTGTGTTAATAATGTCATAACTAGGGAATTAGAAATTGAAACTTTACTTGATGCTATAATTCCTTCCCATTTACTATTAATTTTATTTGTTTCTAGCCTTGATCGACCGATGATGCCTACTAGTACGTGTGTTGAACTAATGCTACACTTACTATATCTCCAAATGAGGATGTATCCATGGTGCAAGTCAGTTTGAGTTTCTATAGAAGAAAAGGTGATCACTCTACCAAAGCTCATGTCCTCTCGATCTTCCAAATATGTTGGGTCTTAATGTCCTATATTTCTTGTCTAATGCTCTTGTACCAGTTTATGCAAGTTTTTGGGATTCTTTGTTGATTATTTTCTGCATCACTTTTACGTATCAAATATATTAAACTAGATATATATATGAGTTAATTGGATTAATGGGTTGAATAAAGGATTAATTAATTAGATGACTAGATTATATTGGTGAAATAGAATTATTTTAACTGCTACACTAAATAAATGGTTGGATAGTAAGGGTTCTCCTATCTAGGATGGGGTCAGGTAGGTGCCTATACAATTTGTGGCATGGGTCATGACAGTGGGCTACTTGGTTTCATAACGGTGTCCTATGAATTGGCATTTAACACAATATGTCAACTTTTATTCATAAATCACAGCCTGTTAAATTCACCCCCTCCATAAAGGTCTGCAACCTCAATCTTAGAGTCAAATTTTTAAGAGACGTTAGCTTCAACACAATCCTAGAATAGGAAATTTAGGTTTGTTTGGTTGTGCACTTATTTGCAAAAAAAAGTTTTACTTTTACACTTGCCATCCTGCTGGTACCATTGGGACTTTCAACTTTGCAAAAGCTTGATGTGACTTAGGTTCTACCATTAGTCTAATGTTGGTAGTAGTATTCAGACATATGGGGTTTGGGTCACCCAAGCCAACTTTAATAATACTTCTTACGACGGATCGCAATATAAAGTTGGTGGGAGTTTTATATGATGTGTTGATAAGGGTTTAGTCCTTTATCATTTTAACTAATTTTAGCATCCTTGACTATGGTTGATTTTGAGATTTCCATTATCTTAGAGAGACCATTACATGTGACTAAAAAAGCATTAGTTGATATGGAGACTGGGTAGTTGAAGTTTTGATTAAATTATGAGGAAGTAAAATTCAGTGTTTGCCGATCCTTGAAGCAACCAAAGGACATGTGTTTTATCTCTGTTATTGATATAGTCAAGAAAGAGAATGCATTGATAATCCCTATTTTGGAGAGATTTGGCATTGAACCACTAGTAGCATAAGTTGTGAAATTTAAGGTGATGATATTGATGATTATGATGAGATGGTGAGCACACTTCCTAGTTTTGGTTTCCTATACTTTTTCCCAAGAAATCTAGATTTGGATTTGAAGAATAAAACGACCCCATCGGCTAAGCCATTTATTGAGGATCCTCCCATCTTACACCTCAAAGCTCTCCTATCCCACCTTCGTTAGGCTTGTTAGGAGCCAACAACACTTTGTCGGTTATTACAACAATAAGCATAGTTGAGTGGAAAGTTGAGGCTCTAATGTAAATTTTGCAGAAGTTCAAGGGGCCATTGGATGGTCCATTGCTGATATTATTGATTTTTCGCCGAATCACAAAATCCAACTTTAGAAAAATTAAATTCCTAGTATTGAGCATTTTCATAGGATGAATTTGTTAATGCAAGAGGTAGTCAAGAAAAAATTATCAAGTGGCGTGTGTGGTTTACCCTATTATCAAAAACAAATGGGTAAGCTCAATTCAATATATGCCAAAGGAGGGTTGAATAACTATGGTTACACATGTGAATAATGATCTTATTCTAATGAGATTAGTTACTGGTTGGTGAGTCTGCATGTATTATAGAAAGATGAATGTGAGGATCAGAAAGGATCGTTTTTATCGATATTTTTTATGGATCTCTTGTTAGACTGTCTTGCTAATAGGGGATGGCATTATTTTCTTGCTGGATATTTGGGATATAATCAGTTTTATATTTGTGTTGAAGAACAAGAGAAGGCCATTTTCACTTGTCCACATTAGACTTTTGCATTCAAGAGGATGTTGTTCAAGTTATGTAATGAACCAACCATTTTTCAGAATTGCATGATGTCTATCTTCTCAGACATGGTGAAAGATACTATTAAGGTACTCATGGATGATTTTAAGGTTATCGGTAACTCTTTTGAAGATTGTCTAACCTAGATGGATTGTATTTTGAGAAGGTGTCAAAACTGTAATTTTGTTCTCAGTTAGGACAAGTGTCATTACATGCTCAAAGAAAGAAGAGTGTTTGACTATGATATTTCAAAGAAGGGGATTGAGGTTAATAAGGCAAGAATAGAGATGATTGAAAAATCACCCCTACCAAACTTTGTGAAGGGTATTCAAAGCTTTTTGGGGCATGCTAAATTTTATCGTAGATTTATCAAGGTTTTATCTCAGATTGCATATCTGTTGTGTAAGTTGTGTGAGAAATAGGTGAAGTTTGTATTTGATGATGCATGTCTAAAGACGTTTGAGATTCTGAAGTAGAAATTGACTTTGTTCCCTATTATTGTTTCACTTGATTGGATCATGCCTTTTGAGGTTATGTATGATGCTAGTGGATTGGATATTGGAGCAGTACTAGGACAAAGGCATGTAAAGATCCTTCATCCTATTAATTAAGCTATAAAAGCACTTAATCTAAGTAAAAAAAAATACATAATGATGGAACAACAAGAGTTGCTTGTTGTGGTTCTTTCATTTGATAAATTTTGATCTTATGTTCTTGAAGTGAAGTTGAATGTGTGTACTAACCATGCAACTCTTAGGTACCTTATAGAAAAAAGGATGCAAAGTCGAGATTGATTTGTTGGATAATTCTGTTACAAGAATTTGACTTTGAAGTCAAGGATCGAAAGGAGACCAAAAATTTAATGGTTTACAACATTTCACGACTTGAAAAAGAGGTAATGCTGAAGTTGAAAAATGAGCTTGAGATTGATTATACTATTCTAGATGAGCAAGTATTGGCAGCATCACAAGACTTGATTCCATTGTTTGATGATTTTGCTAATAATTTAGTGCGTGATATGGTGCCTTCAAACGTATCCTATCAGCATCATAAGAAGTTTATGTTTCATGAGAGGAGAATTTTTTTAGGATGAGCATACTTGTTCCATATTTGTGCATATGGGATAATTCATAGTTGTGTTCCTGAGGTGGAGATTATGAGAAAATTAGAGGCATATCATTAGTCTACTTTTGGAGGTCACCCTAATGGTATTTGCATAGCCCAAAAAATTCTACAATGAGGGTGCCAAACTTTCAGCAAAATTCACATGACTATGCAAAGGCATGTAGTTAATGTCAAATGAAAAGGGGAATATCAAGAAAGCATGAACTCCCTCACTCTCTTATTCTTATATAATAACCTGACCCCGAGCCTGGCCGTGATAGGTGTCTCAAGCCCACTATAGGCTGGAGACTATCCCCATAGCCTGTCCAATCCAAACAAAATCGTATAGAAACAACGCAAAAGACAACTAGAAAATAAAGATAAAAAGGTTAATGCAACTAAAAATATACTTTAAGAGTCAACAATACCATCCAACCCACATGTATGTCCACAAAAGCTTCTAAACCAATCCAAATATAAAACTAGGTCGGGACATCCACTGACCATAAAGTGACAATGATAATGATAATGTTAATGTGAACTCTTAAATTCTAATATATAGAATGATATTGATATAGTGACTAAACTTTTCGAAGGATGGAAGCTCACCACTTCACCGCAAATCAACCGATGAACCGGATCACCTAATACTGCACAAGGGTAAATAAAAGTGTCTTTAGACCTTACATTATAAAATAATGTAGCGTCCTAAGATGGTTAGGGGGTGAGCACTAGCATGTAACTTAGGATATGGATAGAATAATGCCATTTCAAAATCAAGTCCATACTCAAGGTACATCTTCACATACATGCATACATACATACATATAAGATGCTATCATAGGGAACAAAGTTTAGCATGAGATTTAAAACCATTAACCTAGATTGTATAGCTCTAACCGTCCTAAGCGCAGCCACAGGCTATATGGGTTAAGCTCCCCCGCTGAAAGGGATCTAGCGCATGTTAGCCATACGAATTAATGAAACCAAGAAGGGATGGGAAATTCCCAACCCCAACCATTCCAATATATATAAAGTGTGAAGTATGCACATAGCCACCAAGGCCCTTACGCCAACAAATGTAGTTTCCAGTATTTGTCCCTTTGGGACCTCCACCTTCCACGATAAGGTACACAACCCCCAAAAATCCCAAACTAAAACATTTACACATAACCCATCCATTTAACCGAGGAGTATCCATTTAGGAATTTACCAAATTGTATCGTCATACCAATTAATTATGCTTGCAAGCTAATTTCCTTAGGCCAAACAAAACCAATTAACCATAAAACTCCAACATTCCAACTTAAAATCAATCCACGGCCGCCAAGTCCTTTCAATACCATTTTTATCCTTTTAGCCATTAATGTCATACAATAGCTTAGTAAAGTGTACAAGACCATGTAATTGTCCATATTTCAAAACCAATTATGAAAGTAGGTTGAGGTTAATACCAATTCCAAACCATAAACCATAAATTTGGGTGAATACATGGCCCCATTCGATTCAACATGCCCATGCACCTGATGAGTTCCAAAATCCATCTATAAAGCATAAACAAATGCATGTAAACCATGAGAATACCATTTAAACAATAATTATCAAAAATCCTTAATTCAAATTTTAAAAGCAAAATTAAAACTATATGATTACAAAACCATTGCATGCCGAGATAGTAGACCAGTTTAAGGGGAGAGATACAAGCCTAAAAACACCAAGAATTTGGAGGAGAAATCACTCTTTAAGCCCTAGAAGACTAACCCTTTGAAACCCTAGCTTTGTTTAGACTTGGGAATTTGAGAGAGGGGAGTGTTTACCTTATGTTTAGTGGGTGGAAATAGGGCTAAGGGAATATTTTATGTGTGGGAATAGTATAAAAAAAGGGAAAAGACAAAATTACCCCTAATGAAAAATATGCAGAAAAATAACTCCCAGTCGTTATGGGTCGGGGAACGACTCGTGGTCACTTATCACTAGTCATCACCATGACTCATAGTATAGGCAGTGACTCGGGGCCACCGTATTGGTTTGGTCATGAGTCCCACTCTATGACTCATGACCTCACCCTATGAGACATAAGAGTCTAGTCATTTCTAAGCCAACAACCTTGGGCCATCTCATTGTTAAGGTCAAAAATCCCTCACTACGACTTGTGATATTACATATGACTCGTAGGTCTCTAGTATTACTTAAGGAAAGAATGTTGGACCATCTCATTGGTTAGAGCACAATTTCCACTATACGACTCGTGAGGGGTCTTCACGACTCGTCACCTGAGTCACACCCTGAGCAGTAAGTACAATCACTAAGAAAAATTTAGAGTCCAAAACCTGGGGTAATACATTACACCTACCCTAGGATTATTCATCCCCGAATGAGGACTCAAGGCACTCTTTCGCACGAATAAAGACAAAAAACAACCACAAAACAATAAATAAGTCCCAAAAAGTGATTAGAATAACAGTTCATAACTTAGCATGATCACCCAACCTGGAGAATAAAAATATATACATGGCTTTCATATCCTCTTCTATTTCCCAAGTAGCTTCCTCCACCTTTTGATTCCTCTAAAGAACCTTCACCGAAACCATATCCTTAGTACTCAACAGATGGACTTGCCTATGCAATATCTCCACCAAGACTTCCTCATAAGACAAGGAATCCTAAATACGAATACTCTTAATAGCCAAAATCAAAGAAGGATCGCCCATGCACTTTTTCAACATTGACACATGGAAAACCAGATGAATAGATCCCAAACTCACAGGCAACTCTAATTCATAGGAACATTTCCTACTCTCCTTAAAATTTCATACAAACCCATATACCAGGGACTAAGCTTCCCCTTCTTTCCAAATCAAATCACGACCATCATAAGGGAAACTTTAAAAAACACCCAATTACCTACATTGAACTCTAACTTCGTCCGCTTCAATTTGCATAAGACTTTTGGAAAATTTGTACTGTCTTAAGTCTTTCCCTAATTATCTTCTCCATATCCATGGCTTGGTTAGCCAAGTTAGGACCAAAAAACCTAGTATCACCAACCTCAATCCACCAAATAGGAAACCTATGCTTCCTACCATAAAAAGCATCAAAAGGATCCATCCTAATACTAGAGTGATAAATTTTATTATATGTGAACTCAATAAGAAGTAAGTGATCTACCCAAATTCCCTTAATGTCAATCACATTAGTCCTTTGCATATCCTTCATGATTTGAATAGTCCATTCCTCTTGTCCATCTGTCTGAGGGTGGAAAGAAGTGCTAAGGTTAACTTTGGTCTCCAAACCTTTAGGAAATAAATGCCAAAAGTGAGAAGAAAAGAGTGTACCTTGATTCTAAATGATCGAGACCGGCACTCCATGAAATCTTATTATCTCCTTAATAAACAACTTAGCATAATCCTCTCCAAAGTAGGTAGTCTTCATAAGGAAGAAGTGAGCAAACTTAGTCATCCTATCCCCAATAACCCAAATCAAAATTAGAATGATTGCGAGACCGCAAAAAACATGTAACAAAGTCTATATTGATCACCTCCCATCTCTACATAGGTAACTCTATCTCTTCAGATATGCTAGTGAGGTCTAAGATACACCTCCTCTCAAAAGATAATATGATCGCTGCCAAATATAGTAACCCAACAAAGGTTAGAGTCAAATCCCAAGGGAATACATGGAATTGTGGCTCTCAGCTATTGTAATTAATGGACAAAACTAGAAAAGTTAATGAGGGGATTTGAGTAACAATGTTGGACTTGGAACAAATATCAACTTTGGTTGTAATCAGCTGTAAGTGAACAATAGAATTGTGTTCCTCCTAGCTTCTCAACTTAGTAAGCTTATCGTGATTTGTTGAATGAACCTGATACCTTGCATGCTGAATTGATAAGTTTTGTGCCTTCTACAGTCTTTTTGATGAGTAGAAGGATTTCACCCTTTACCTTTTGAGTGTTAGGATGTCACCTTACTAACTCTTATCTTGATACCAGTTAACTATTACCTTTCGAGTCTCTAGTTATTAGATGAAACCTAACCATCTTACTAAGATAAAACCTAGAAGCGTGGATCGACAGTTAAACTCCAAATTATTGTTGTCTTTATCTTTTCCTAGTCACTACTCCTCTTTTAGAGTAGGTAGCAATAATCCAGGTAGGATCCTAATGTGTGCATCCATTAAGAAAACTATTATAATGAAGATAAAGCAATATGTGCATAGGTATTGGTTTTGAACAACAATAGCACTTTCCCTACTTCATCAATCCGCCAAGGTTTCCACAACCCTAGTATGGGTTTCTAGCCATTTATGCTTGTGAAGAAATCAAACACATTTATAATCGAAAGAATAAGTGCAATTAAAATAATAAAAAGTAGAAAACCCACAACCATAACTGAATTAATGAACCAAAGTCAATAAAAGAGAATCCCAATATCAAAATCAGATCTCAAACTCAAAATATGTTTATGAGTATTAAAAATGCGTAACTTCTACTTAAAAAATACATAAAAAGGTATTTATAGTACATGAGGAAGTCCTAAAATCAAAGCCCGAACAAAATAAGAGCAAATAGAATTGATGGACACTTATGGTCTCTAGTCTCTACTTGCGCCCTGACTGTAGGTGCAGGTAATACTTGTAGCTTACAGGCTTGGCGCAAGTAGTGACCGCAAGTGCTAGAGACCAAAAATCCTACGGGTCGGTTCTTAGGATTTTGGAATTATGGTACTTGTTTTTCCCATATGTGGCCCACATGTACTATTTGCAGTTCACATGTTGACTTAGCAATTGTCAGGAGTCATATTTTCAGCTCATCTTCAATTCTCAAACATGTTTTGATCACGAACTAGCCGAAAAATGTCCCAAACATCCATAATTACTCCAATAAGTAGCCAAAAACACCCTTTTTGTATTTTTCACGAACGTAGCATCCAATACATGATTTCCTATAAAACATACCCAAAATGCATCATATCTAACAAAATAACCTCAAAAACTTTCATATTTTTCCTCGTTTTAAGCATCGAAAGTGTTAGATTTCTATAGCACATCATATTCTACCAGGCCTCAAGTTCTCAACGTTGACTTGATGACAAACCATACACTTAACCATGATGTTAGCCGCATCTCTCATGATATTGTTCCACCAATAAATCTTTTCAAATCATGATACATCTTTGTCAATCATGAATAAATAGTATAACTCAATTCATATGCCTAAGTCAAAATCCTCTCTCGAAACCCATCAATATTAGGAACGCACAACCTGGCTTGATACCTCAAAATACCATCTCCCCCAATATTAAAAGCCAGAACCTTTTGCTAACCCACATTATCCTTAATGTTTATCAGGAAAAGATCTAAAGTTTTTTTCTTCTTGATATCAGCACCTAGAGATGGCTTAACCACTTCTTAAACATTGAATCCTCAATCGTCAGAGCTTAAAATTTGAACTCCCAAGTTAGCCAACCTATGAATGTCCTTCACCAACCTTTTCTTATCCTTTTCCACAAGAGATAAGCTTCCCACGGACAACCTTCTAAGAGAATCAGTAATGACATTAGCTTTATTTGGATTCTAGTGAAGAATTTTATCATAATCCTACAGTAAATCAAGCCATCGTCACTGCCTAAGATTTAACTCCTTCTGAGTAATCATGTACTACAAACATTTATAGTCTGAATAGATATTCACCCTATATAGATAATTACGTCAGATCTTTAAAGAAAAAACCAAGGCCGCCAACTTCAAATCATGAGTCATATAATACCTTTCATGAACCATAAGCTATCTAGAAGCATAGGCCTCAACCTTACCGTGTTACATCAATGCATAACCCAGTCCCACCCAGGATGCATCAAAATATACAAAAAAAACCCATAGTACTCTCAACCAGGGTTAAACTAAAGCAAAGGTCAACTTATCTTTCAACTTCTTAAAACTACCCTAGCAAGCATCACATGACAAAAACTTTTCCTTTTACTAAGTCAATTTCATCAACGGAGTAGCAATAAAGGAAAAGCTCTCTACAAACCTCCAAAAATACCAAGCCAAGCCCAAGAAGCTATGAATGTCAGTTGGAGTCATGGATCTAGGCTACTTATTAACCGCTTTCACTTTTTGTGGATCCACCTTAATCCCCACTCTAAAAACAACATGCCCAAGGAATGACTTATCATCCAACCAAAACTCATAATTAGATAATTTAGCATATATCTTCTAATCCTTAATAGTTTGTAACACAATTCAGAGGTGATTGGCATGATCCTGCTCGCTCTTAAAATGCACCAAGATATCATCGAAGAAGAAAATAACAAACAAGTCTAAAAACTACCTGAAAACCTAATTCATAAAATCCATAAAAGCAGTTGGAGCATTAGTCTATCCAAATGACATAACTAAGAACTCATAATAATTATACCGAGATCAGAAAGTAGTCTTAGGAATATCATCCTCCCTAATTTTAAGTTGATGATAGCCTGAATAGATGTCAATCTTAGAGAAGCATCTAGCACCCTAAAGATGGTAAAAAAAATCTTAGAAAGAGGTTACGTATTTTTCACTGTTAGATTATTCAATTATAGATAATATATTCACATCTAAAGAGACCTATGTTTCTTATGCACGAAAAGAGCACCCCATGGATAAACTCTAAAAAGGATAAAAACCTTATCCAAAAGATCCTTTAACTTCTTCTTAAGCTCCTTTAACTCAGCTAAAGCCATTCTATAAGTAGGAATAGATATAAGATGGGTATCCAGTAGAATATAAGTCCCAAAGTCTATTTTTCTATTGGGAGAAATTCTAGGAAGATCATCAAGAAAGAACTCAAAAAATTCATTAACCCTATGGAGAAATTGCAAAGATGGAACCTCGGAAGTAGAATCTTTAACCCGAACTAGGTGATATAGACACCCCTTGAAAATAACCTTTTGAACCCTAAAATAAGAAATAAACCTCACTTTTGGCACTAAGGTACTTCCCTCCTATCCGATTACCGATTTATTAGGAAATTAGAAGCTAACCTTATGGGTCCTACAATCTAGAGAAACATAGCATGAGTAAAGCTAATCTATCCCCAAAATGACATTAAAATCCACCATGTCCAAGTCTATAAAATCCACCAAGGTCTCCCTATAATAGATGGATACTACACAACCCCTATAGACCTTTCTAGCCATATTAGACTCACCCACCAGAGTAGACATCTAGAAAGGCTCAGAAATGGTTTCAGGACCAAAATTGAAAGGCTCAGCCACATAAGGGGTCACATAAAAAAGGGTAGACCTTGGACCAAGCAAATAATACATATCTCAAAAGAAAAGTTTCAATATACTAGTCATAACATTAGGAGATGCCTCAGATTCTTGAATGGTCGCAAGAGAATAAAGATGATTTTAACCAGTATCCGTACTAGAAGTTTCACTCTTTGGTGAAAAAGATAAAGATATGGTGATCGGGACTTTATTAGCCCCAATAGCTTCCTTAGACATGGGCCAAACCCTCTGCATATCACCAAGATGACCACATTTAAAGCACCAATTTTCTTAATCATCACAATACCCTAGTGAAGCTGACTATAAAATCTATAAGGAGGATATGGTGGGGCTGCCTGAGCTCCACTAGTTTGAGACTGCGCTCTTCGTTCCTTATGACCACTACTAGTATGAAATCTACAATCACTAAACTGCTTAGAATAACAATCACTAGCCAAAGAATACAAACCAGAGTTTCCCCAAGTATTCTTCTTACTCTATTATTTACCATCTCTCCTACTAACTTGCTATCCTCTATCCTATTTTGAATACCTAAACTTCTTATCTTGCCTCTCTCCAATCTCTGTCTGTTCTTCTTTTCATTTTCCACCTATTGTATATAAATCACAAGCCTGCAGATATCCATATTATAGTTCAATATTGTAGCCTTATATTCCAATACCAAATCATGAGATAAACCAAAAGAAAAATTCCTCATTATATCCTACATATTAGATAATAACTCTAGAGCATAGAAATATAATTAATGGAATTTTATGGCATACTCTATAACACTCATCTTGCCCTGCTTCGGATTCATAAACTCTTTTGCCTTCACTTCTCTCAACACCAGAGGAAAGAAATAATTAAGAAAAGAACCAGAAACCTCATCCTATATATCTGGCTCAGCATCATCACCTCTCAACTACTCCCACTCTTTATACCAAAGATATGCCTCATGTTTTAACTTAAATGCAGCAAACTCCACACCCTCCAAATTAAAAGCTTGCATCACCCTAAAGATTTTCTCCATATAATCAATAAATCTTTGAGGATCCTTATCAACCTTAGAAGTTATGATGGATAGGGGGATTCAACCTCATGAATTTAAAAACTCAAGTAACCTCCAAAGAAGGAGCAACAAAACCACCCTGACCTGAATAGCAAGTCTGGAAAGTCACAAACTGAGTCAACAGATGAATAAAACAATGAAACTCCATATTAAAGATGTCTTCTTAAGGTGACTGGGAGTGAGTGTCACCAACCAAAGATAGACTAGTAGGGACCAACGAAACCCCAGGTGGATTGGCACAATCAAGATAAAGGACCTTAGACCTAGTCTGTACACCATAAATGAGGTATGTCCCCTACATATTGGCTTTACTTAGGTAGAGATTCTGATAGAGTTTCTATGAACATTAGATCTTTGAGGAGGAATGATCTGAAATTTGATCAAAATAGATGTTAGAGAAATTCCATGACCCTGGACTCTATAGCTCAAAATAAAAGACAAGAAAGGAAAGCAATCCTTAATGTCTTATATCCTCCACCTTATAAATGAGGTGTGCTACACACCAATAAAAAAATTCTACTTGATATGTCTTTGTGGATAATCAATGACCCTGAACCTATGCTATGATACTAAGTATGTCACGACCCAACCCTAAGCCTAGTCGTGATGAGTATCTTAAGCCCACCATGGACTAGATACCACCCCTATATCCTATCAAATCCAAACATAACCATATAGAAATAATATGTATGGCAACCAGACAATAAAGACAAAATAGATAATGTAACTAAAAATAAGCTGTAAGAGTCAATAACACCATACAACCCACAAGTATGTCCCCAAAAGCCTCTAAAATATTCCAAATATCAAACTATATTGGTACATGCCCCCTAACATGATAGTGGTAATGACAATGGTTAAAATATATAAAGAATTAATAGAGTGCCTAAGCTTTTTGGAGGATGAAGATCACAACTTCACCATGAACCAATCGATGAACCATATCACCTAACATTGCACAGGGTTAAAAGAAGTGTTCTTCGGACCCTACATTATGAAATAATGTAGGATTCTAAGATGGTTAGTGGGGTGACCACTAACATGTAACTCAGGACAGGGATAAAATAATGTCATTTAAAAATCAAGTCCAAACTCAATGTATATGTTCAAATATATGCATACATACATACATATAAGATGTTCGGTGAAACACCCAAAAATGTGGCCTTGCAAAAATTTTGGTTAATTGGTAGTGATCATGATATGTGTATTGTCTTGTATCCTTATAGTATGCTGTTTATAACTTGAGTAAAGATTTATATGATGTAGATTTAGATTTTAGCTTGTATCTATACTTACATATCAAAGTTGGAGAGAATTGAGACACCTAGACCTTGGACCATTTGGAAAACGACAATCTTTTTGTGTCTCTGGAGTGGATTCGGTTGAGGTGATTGAGTCGTACCCTTGGTCATGACTAATAACCCTATCCCCATTAATTTTCATATCATAGAAATTAATTTAGGGTAATTTACTTTCTTATACATGACAAGTCCATTCCTTGGTCATAACCAATGCATACGAATCCTATACTACTCAACCGTATAGAGTAAAGTCTCAAACCGTGTGGACTGTTTTGGTCACGAATGGAGCTCATGATTGGGGAATGAGTCATACCCTTGGATATGAATAAAGGTTGTCCTTTCATACCCATAATAGTGTGGTTTACCTAGGAGGATCCCAGGGTACAAGTTAGTGTACCACTCGTACCCTAGGTCACAATTTCCAAGTGAACTATAAAGGGAAGTGGTACCCCTGCACGTGTGGGCTTTTTATCTTTAAACCAATGACCTTTTGGTAATTTACCATTCATAGAAACTTAATTAAAATCACTATATAAGGAATATTATCATCCTAAGTCTTCATTTTATAAGACTTAAACATCATAAATACTGTAAAGGATCTTGGAAGCAAGATTGGATGCAAGGCTTTGAAGGTATTCATCTTGTGTAAAGGAAGAGGTCAAGTTTGTTGGTGATTCAACTTGGTTAAGGAATGTATATCTTAACCTCTTTTAAAAACTCTAAACCTATGTATTTCACAGTTGGATTAGTAAGTGTACATTGGGGTTTTTGAATCAAATGAAAGGGTTTTGCTACTTAACAATGGATGATGATGATTATTGCTTATACTTGTATTGGTACATTTTATTGATGGTAGATTGAATATGTGAATGTTTTTTATATGTTTTATAATATGATAAAATTTATTAACCCTAGTCTTGATGATATCTACCATGAAAATAACCTTGTTATAAGTATGCACAAAAGGTGTTTATGAAAATGTCTAAGTAAATTGTTTAGTCAATTGCTGATTATGTATTGAACTAGGACAATGGAACAATGAGTATGGATGTTTGATAAATGTTATGATATAAGTATGGTAATCCGTTTAAGGTGTGATGATAACCTTGTTGTGCTAAATGAATAATAGGGAGTTGATATCCCTTAATATAAAGATGAACTTGAAAAGTGTATTGAACTAAACTGTGGTATGGGAATGTTATTAAAATGTGAATGTCTTGTGAGGGTATTGAGTACCATAAAAATAATGGTGTGAAGTATTAAATTAAGACATTGTCCTATTGAGATGGTCGAGAAATGGAGGCTCCCATAATGACCTTGAGGTCTTGTATAGTGTTAAATTAAATGTGTGTTGATACATAGACAAGAGGGTAAGGTCCCGAATATCAACTAATGATGGTTGTGATATCTTGAGGTCAAAGTCCTTTGCCTTACATGATGTCCTAAGGTGAAAGTACCTTGCCCCATGATATGTCTTGAAGTTGAAGTTCCTCGCCAATGTTAAAGCAAGGTAAAGTATGTTGCTTAAGAAGATCTCTTAAGGTCAAAGTACCTTTACTCATGAAGAGGCTTGTGGTAATGTCCAAATATGGCATATGGATATAGTCCCTTGTCTAACAATCGTGCATGAGGTTGGAGTTCCTCGCCTAGATGAATGTGTATGGTAAAAGTCCGTTGTTTGAATGATTGTGTGTGTGGATAAATCCATTGGCATAATGAATGTGCTTACATGGGTTAAGTGCTCAGTCTAATGATAATATCAATGTTTCTAAAGTCCTTAGTGTATTAAGAATGGTGAATCGATAAGCATGGAATTTGGTAGTCCTCCACTTTACGTCTAATGAATGAATGCTTGAGAATG
Organism: Capsicum baccatum var. pendulum; assembly: GCA_030864225.1. Taxonomy (NCBI): domain Eukaryota; kingdom Viridiplantae; phylum Streptophyta; class Magnoliopsida; order Solanales; family Solanaceae; genus Capsicum; species Capsicum baccatum. Next base: position 172,988,280 of record CM061560.1, read on the forward strand.
TTAATGAGCCTTGATATCTTGATTGATATATGGTATATGCATATGTATGTATAAGTGTATGACTATGATAAATTAACTCATTGTTGATTGATGATTCTATCTTATCACTTATTCTTGAGTTTCACGCTAGCGTTCAAACCGCTAACCATCTCTAGACGCTACGTCCCCATGCGACGTAGGCACCAGAGCATCTTTTTCTTTTCATGGGCAGTGATTAGACAATCAAGCGGTTCATGCATTAACTTGAAAGGGTGAGCTTCCTTACATTGAGAAGACATTCCTCTCTTAGTCCTTATCTTTAGGATTAGTCTCTTAAGACTTGGTTTGGCTATAGTCAGGGGCTTGTCCCAACATATACATTTATTGACTTCGGTTTTCTATAGAGGTACTGTGAACAACTGTGAACTTGGGACTGGGTAGTTATTATTATTATAAATCCAATATTGACTTATGATATTATTCTTTGATCTTAATTTGTCAATTGGTGTTCTTTTGACTCCTATGAGGTGATGAGGTGTTTAGTCTTGGTTATGGGGTGACCTTCGATACGTGTGTGTTCTATGTTCCCATACGACAGGGCTCAAAGTTTAGGGTGTGTCACTAGATTAGGTAACAAGGTTTACCATGAGATTTAAACCCATTAACCCTGATTGTGTTGCTCTAGTAATCCTAAGTGCACCTACGGGCTATATGGGTTTAGCTCCCCCTTCTGAAAGGACTCTAGTGCATATTAGCCAAACAAATTGAAGAAATCCAAGAAGGTCCAAGAAATCCATGACCCCAGCCATTCCGATTAATATTTATACATATAAAGTGTGAACTATAAACACGACCACCAAGGCCCCTACGTCGGCAAACGTAGTTTCCAGTATCTGTACCTCCGGGATCTTCACCTTCCACCGCAAGCTACATAACACTCTCAAAACCCAAATTAAAACATTTACACAAAACCCATCTATTTTACCAAGGAGTCATCCATTTAGGCATTTACTGAATGGTATTGTCATACCAATTAATTATGCTTGCAAGCCAATTCCATTAGGCCAAACCAAAGAATTTAACCATAAGACTCTAGAATTATAACTTAAAATCAATCCATGGCCACCAAGACCTTTTAAAACCATTCTTATCCATTTAGCAATTAATGCAATGCAACAATTTAGTAAAATGTGCAAAACTATGTAATTGTCCATATTTAAAAACTAATTATGCAAGTGGGTTGAGTTTAATATCAATTCCAAACCCTAAATTTAGGGGAGACCACGACCCCCATTCCATTAACCATGCCCATGCACCCGATGGGTTCTAAAATCCTTCCATAAAGGATAAACAAATGTGTGTAAGCCATGAGAATACGAATTAAACAATAATCATCCCAAACACTCAACCCTAATACCAAAACCAAACATTAAAACCATATGAATACCAAAGCATTGAATTCCAAGATAATTTACCAATTTAAGGGAGAGATACATACCTGAAAAAACTAAGAATTTGGAGGAAAAACTACACTTTGAACCCTAGATGACCAACCCTTAAAAACCCTAGCTTTGTTCTTGACTTTGGAATTTTAGAGAGAATAAAGTATTTATATTATGTTTTATGGGTGGAAATAGGCCTAAGGGAATGCTTTATATCATGGGAATAGTGCAAAATAATGAAAAAGACCAAATTACCCTTAATGAAAAAGGTGTAGGAAAATAACTCCTAGTCGCTATAGGTCAGGTAACGACTCGTAGTCACTAGTCATGAGTCATCATCATGACTAATAGACTGGGTAGTGAATCGGGACCACCTAACTGGTTTGGTCACGAGTCCCACCCTATGACTTCTGACCTCACCCTATGACTCATGGTATCTAGTCATTGCCAAGACAACAACCTTAGGCCATCTCACTGTTAAGGTCACGAGCCTCTCACCACAACTCATGAAATTACCTTACAACTCGTAGGGCCCTAGTCGTGCTAAAGGTAGAAACATTGGACCTTCTCATTGGTCAAACCATGATTGGCACTATACAACTCATTATCTGGGTCATACCCTGAGCAGTAAGCACAATTACAGAGAAATATTTAGAGTCCAAAACCTGCGGTATTATATCTTATAATTAAGCTCTTTGATGTTTTGGGTATTGATTTCACGGGCCCTTTTATAAGAATAAATGGGATGAACTACATACATGTTATGGTTTATTATCTCTCTAAATGGGTGAACGCAGTTGAGCTTCCTAATAATGAAGGCAAAAGTGTCATAATATTCCTAAATATGAGCATATTTTTTAGGTTTGGTATGACAAGGGAAATAATTAGTGATGGAGGCTCTCATTTTTGTAATATATTATTTTGTACCATTCTTGAAAAACATGGTGTAAAGCATAAGGTGTAAATACCTTACCATCCATAGACTAGTGTCCAAGTAGAAGTCACCAATCGATAGATCAAGACAATCCTTATGAAGACTGTGAATGCAAATAGAATGGGTGGATCTAGGAAGTTCGATGATAATGTATGGGTGTTCCATACTACTTTTAAAACACCTATAGGTATGACTCCCTATCATCTTGTTTATGGGAAGTATGCCATGTATTGGTGGAGCTAGAGCATAAGTTTATGTTGGCAATCAAGAAGATGAACGTGGATTGCAGTGAAGCCTCAAACATGAGGGTTAACCAATTAAATAAACTAGATGAGTTTTGTATGTTATCCTATTAGAGTTCTTATTTCTACATGGAAAAGATAAAGATATACCACAACTGAAAGATAGAAATAAGAGAGTTCAATCTCGGTTGGATTGATTCCCATTGTTAAACACAATTCTAAAATTGCCATGCAAATTTAAGTCTAAATGGGACCATTTTGAGTGGTATGTATGTTCCCATATGTCGCCATCGAGCTTTACATCCTTGAAAAAAAATATCTCAAAGTGAATGGACAGCTTGTTAAATTTTATTTCAAAATCAAAGATGAGGTAAAAGTAGTTGACATATGGGCCCTTCATGAGTAACCTAGGGACCTGAGTCGTGTAAGATGCTAAATTAGGTGCTTTATGGGAGGCAACCATGGGGGTATATTGGTAAAGTTTGAGTAATAAAGATACCCACTTCGTGTTGCGATAATCTATCAAGTATTTTTGGGAGGCAACCCATGTTAACTTTTAGCATTTTATTTTACTTTCACTTATATTTTAGTGTAGGAGTAACGCGTGATGAGGTATTTAGGGATGATTCAAAAAAAACTTGGGAATTGGATCAAAAATAGAAACCATGAGCTTAATGAAAGATCATTTGAATATCCAACGGTCATGGTTTCTATTATCTATACAAAGTTGAGAGGTTAATTTTTAGGAGTTGGTCCAACAATTGAGCACCAACAACCATTCCAATACATAGCAGATCATGGAATCCATTGTCTACCTAAAATCCTAAAAATCAACTTTCAAGAATTAGAACTAATGAGCTTAAGGAATGAACATTGCATCACTCTAAAGAATGAAGCTAATTTAATGAAATTGACTTAACTTAGAAACTCAATGGGTGAAATAAACCTATTGACAAAACTCCACATACCTGAATTTGGAGAATTCTTCGAGAAAGCTTGATTCTTGGAGCCTTGGAGATTTTAAATTGAAAGCCCCCTTTTCTTGTGTTTTTAAACTTTGGGAGAGTGGAGAGTTTATATTTTAAAATGATTATAAGTGACTTTGGGGAAAACTGGGAGATTAAAAGTGGGTGGTGGAGTTATATAGAGTGAAAGGATGAACTTTCCCTTAATTTTTTTTTTAAAAAAGGATACTGGTGCAGGGTATCTAGAGCATTGCACATCCCAACATATAGGAGAAGGCTATTTGTTACACCTTTCAATTCTCACAGTTGTGACACCCATAGAGTAGGCCTTCTTATTTCCAATTTTAATGTTCTACATAATGTTGGGCCTAAAGTTGTTGTCCTCATACACTATGCATAGCTATTTTTCAGTATATGTCATCCTTTTATGACTCCAAACTTATCCCAAGCATTTTCCAACCTACATAAGGGTTAAATAAGCTTATTTTATGAACTTATACCCATAAAAAACCTAATAGACTTGCATGAACTCCACGTGTGTTATAATATATTCCCCTTAGGGTCATTCATCCTTGAATAGAGACTAACTAAGCTAAATAATTTTACAAAGAGTTGCAATCCTAACACTGGGTTTCTAAGAGATGAATATTGTAATGATTACTAAAATATGAACTAACTGAACTCATGAACGGATATCCAGATACACAAGCAACTAAATAATGTAATACTGAGAAGAGTAGTAAAGAGAAGTTATATCCTCAAGCTGGAATAGAATTTAAAGGTAAAAGATGAGGATACTTGATCATAGTGTTTGTTTTTACTTCCAAAGTAGCTCCCTCAACTAGATGATTCTTCCAAAGAACCTTTACTGATGCGACGTCTTGTTTTATCAACCTACAAATATGGTGGTCAAGAATCCCAAATAGGACCTCTTTGTAAAAGAGAGAATTTTCAAACCCAGACTCACTAAGGACATAGTGGATCATTGATGTTAAGTCTGCAAGCAAGTCTAACTCATTGGCCACATTTTCAACCATCCTTAATTTCTTATAGTGACCAACATAGTGGGGACATATTTTTCCTTTATTTACAAATATCATCACCCTTTCATGGGTGACACCTTTAGCTAAACCAAACCACCAATCTGGAATTCTTGTTCTTTCAATCTCACATTTACATAGGTTTTTAACAACTCTAAGATATTTTTATATTTATTTAATTATTTGAACCTTTTCCATCTCCTCTTGGATAGAATCTAGCCCTATCAATGTGGTTATACCAACTTAAAACCAACCAATAAGATACCTACACCTCTTACCATAAAGCACTTCAAAAGGGGCCATTTGAATACTGGATTGATAATGTAATGACCAAAGATTTTATGATTTATGTGAGTGATTTATATCTATCTGATTGACTATTTTACCCCTCCTCCTAGTTATATTATGATGTTTCTAGGGTGTGGGAATAGTCGACATGGTTCCCAATGCATTTTTGAGTGATTTGTGAAAGATTGTAGCTTTAGTGGATAAAAGGCATATTAGTTAACTTTGGTCAACATTTATTGATTTGTGCATCAAATGGGAAAAAGAACTGCCAGCAGATCTAGAATGATGATTTTGGGTAGGTAACATAGTTGGTGTGGTTTTATGACTTTTATATCTCATTCAGATTAGATCTTACCATTAAGTTTGGTGCACCAAATTTGATAGGGTAGCATAATTTATTTGTATTCTAATGATTTTGGATTAATCTTGAGTGTCCCACAAAGACTTAGAATTCTCCAAGTCTCCACCGGGTGCACCACTTAGCTGGTGCACCGCGTAAGAGATATTTTGGTGACTTAAGATGCCTAGCAGACAGTTAGGGATGTCACTTTCACAACTTTCCCATTGCATAAGCGACTATCACTAAGGCAAAAGTCGATCCACCTATGCAACATCTCTGCAGCTAGTGGGTATCACGTAAGAGTAACTTGGTGCCTTAAGTTGTAGCTTCTTAAGCTACTCAGTGATCATTTAAGTGATTCCTAGGTGATATAAATTCATCATTTTTGCGATTTTCACTATTTTTGAGACTTGTAGCTTAGGGCTTTGAGTTTTTGTTTCTTCCATTTCTAAGCTTGGATAAGCTTCAAAAGTTCTATTTTAATTACTTTTATTCAATTCTTGTCATATAAAACCTGTAAAATCTTAATTTCAAAGATAGAATTTAGGGATCTTGCCCCGTAAGGCCTGAAATTAGGAATTCTTTGATTAAACCCCTATTCCAACCCATTTTCACTTAGGTTTTCTTCAATAAGTTTCTTTAATCAGGATAAATATATTTTGGACTAAAATTTTAGTATTACCCTTCTTTTTTGATAACCCATTTTAGGATCCATTTTAACTCCAACCCAAAAATAGGCAATATGGGTATTGTTGGCTTTCTTTTAAAACACCGATTACATACTGTATGTTTTAGTTGGTTTCGGGTCCGTTCGTTAGGTGAAAACTTTGTGCTAAGACCTTTTGGACAAGTTTTTATTATTTGGGGTAAATTATGGATTAAATTTCTTTAGATTATGTTGGCTAGTTAATATAGATATAAAATCATATTAAGGGTGTGGGAACCAATCCTAAAAATGGCTATATTATTGTGTGGTACCTGTGGGGGGGCCTATATTATTATAAATTTGTGGTTTTGATACATTATTTACTATGTGTGACCGTGTGGGGTCTTATATGATATTGTTGTCTTTTGTATGTATATTTGATTTTATCTCTTCTGATGAAAATACTCAATTAGCATTTATGTGGTTCAATGGATGGTTTATTTGTGGTTTATTTGGATTCAAAGATGGTTGGATTATTGAGTTGATTCTATCTCACGTGGTCAGTATATTGGATGGTTTTGGACATATGCATTTTGGTTGATTATAAGAATTACATCCTCATATTATATACCTTCATAAAACATTAGTACCACCATGGAAATACTAGAAACACTAGCTTTTCATGATAGAAAATATGACATCTTTAAAAACCTTCTACCGATGGAAATATAGGAGAGGAGTTATGAATATTGGTATTAGATATTGGATTATATATGGGTTAGAAACCCCTATGGCTCCTACCTGGAAGCACAACTTGGTAGGTGTATATAAAGGTTGTGCGACAACCTCAAGCATCACATCATCATCATCATCTTGGCTGTATTTCATATAGATATTGGGTGCATTATGTGTTGTATTATTGTCTTTGTAATGATATTTGTCTACTTGTTCTTCTTTTTTATACTTGTATGCATACATGCATATTTATGCTTCTTTCTTGTATTTTTCTATGGTATATGTGTATACTTTAGATTTATTAGTGGAGATATTGTGGACTACCATTTGGGACATTCTTATTGCAGGTGACATACCTATAGTATGTAAGTTGTATGTTTTATTTTCTACTTTGCTTAGTTGGTCTGCGATACCTACTACATACATGATGAGTGTTCCCCTACTATGCCTTTTTGGTGTAGATCCAAGTACGAGTGCACCTAATGATAGATGATTTGGGAGGTATCTGGGATAGATTTTGATCCTTTTTGTACTTTCATTGTATCTTTCACATCTAATATATATTTAGTGGTTCTTACACTGTGACACCAGCTATTGGCATATTAAAGTGTATCGTTGGTTATGTATTTTTGCTTTTACTATATATGTGTGATTTGACTCTATTCTAGGAGTCTTGTTTTTGGTTTTTTATATTTATACCTCATGTCATATCAGTTTGGGTTATTTTTTTACTTGTCAAGACTTACCGCGACAAGTTCCCTAATGACCCTTGGTTTGGGTCATGACAAATTGATAGCAAAACTAGGTTTTTATTAGTCTCATCTATGTATGAACAAGGTTTCTAGTAGTTATTCGTGGGTCAATACATAAATAGTTGGATCTATCTTTGAGAGGCTATAATATATAATTACAAAACTTTCCTTGATTCATTATATATCTTGTAAATCTTTCCACACTATGTGTTCTAAATAATATTTAACTATTTATTGTGTAGATGGTGTGAAACACCCTAGGTTTTGGCTATTGGAAATTTCTTGAGTTTTGAACACACTGTCCTAGTAATGAGTCACTATATGAGTCATATAATATGGGTATGGGTAAGGTGACCCTAGTCGTAGAGAGTCCAGTGGATGGTGGTTAGGATTCTTCTATGGTTATAGTTGGGTTGGTAAGAGTCATTAGAGATGGTGACAATTTGTTTGGTTGGTCCCTTAAACAAATAAGTAACTTAATAACTTGACTTGGCTGTGAGTATGAGTGGCTCACAAAGATCTAAAAGGATAGGGTACGAGTTGTATAGTTGAATCATAAGTTGTCCAGTGTCAATCCCTTTGGATTCTGGCTTCAGTATGACTAGGCCATATGAGTCGTATGGTTTGGTAATAAGTAGGGTTAGGGAGTCGTATGGTGGAAAGTTTGTGGAGGTCCAACTCACTGTCTTGGTGATGACTTAAGGGTACGAGTAGTATGTTATGGTCATGAGTCATGGGGTCAACTCATAACCACCTGCGGTATTTTGACAAACTTAAGTTGGGGGTTTTCTGGACATTTTCCCTTGATAATTCCTTTTTAGGCCATGACTTAAAACACCTTTTGGGGATTCATTAATCTATTATTTCCAATCAAATACCCTTAAAAATCTTTCAAATTCTCATTTCAAACAAGGGGCTATGGTTTCTTCAAGGTAATCAATCAAGGCTTTCAAGGGTGGTTTCTAATCGTCTTCATTGGTTGGTGTCTAAGGCATTGTTACTCCTCCCATATAATTATTTTACAAAGAGAATATGTTTTAATGTATGATTTTCATGATATTGTTATAGGTTGAAATAATGGTTGGGGTTTCTTGTTCATGGTTGAATAATAATTCTCATGGTTTAATCATGTTTTCTTTCATGCTTTTAGTATGATTTTTCCATTGTGGGATGCACTTTAATGGTAAATAGATTTCTACGTATTATGGATTCCCAAAATCACTTAGTTATGGTTTTGAAACCTATGTACCCTTATCCTGTTTGTTAAAATGACAATAAGAAGGATTTGTCAGATTGTTTGACTATTCTTGATATCTTTGCATTGCATGAATGGTAATTGAACCTAAATTGGTCTAATTGATTTTAAATGGTTTAGACTTGTAATATCTAATTTTGGTATGAGGATACTAGTGGTTAATGCCTAATTAAAACAAAATCCTTGGTAAATAGTTTGGTATATCTAAATGGTTTTAATATGGGCTTAAAAAGGGTAGGTGGGGGGACCGGGGGGGACCGACACTATAAACTCATATTTGCATACGTGAGATTGGTCTTAGTGACTGTGTGCATTATGTCACACTTTATATTTTGGGAGATTTACTAGTCATCTCAGGTTCTTTTCTTCCATCATGCGGCTAACACGTACTGGGCCCTTTCAGCAAGGGGTTGTTCATATGCTTGCTAACACGTTTGGAGGGTTTTTCTTTGAGTGCACCTAGTGTTCCTACAGCTTTTATTATTATACCTTTTCCTATGCCAAATCTTACCGATGATTTTTCTTCGATTCTGAGTGTAGATCCTCCAGTGGTACTGATATTTTTGTATGGTACCCTACAGACTTTGAGTGTTGTTCCTCCTTCAGTTCCTATACCTGAGTATGGTATTCTTAGATCAGGAGTTTTGCCTTCTTTTTTGTTAATTCCTCTGGTGGGATCGCTTTCAGCCAGATTCAGTATTTCTCCTATTATTGTATGTACAGTTATATCTTCAGAGAATTGGAAGATTTTTATGAGATTCACTCATTTGGGTCCTCCTAGGTTTAATGGTGTTGTAGGGAAGGATTCCTATGAGCTCTTGATTGGCTAGAATGAGAAGTATGATAACCTTGGTTCTCTTAAGTCACATAGGCTTCCTTATACTACTTACTAGTTGAGAGATATAGCCAGGGATCAGTGAAGGTCACTTGTTAGTTATGGACCTCTTAGTTTTCCAAAGATGACTTGAGATTAGTTTATTGAGGCCTTTTTGGACAAGTTTGCATCATACAATCTCAGAGATCAAATAATATATGAGTATGAGGCACATTTTCATCCCTTTTATGAGGTAATCTCATGCCAGTATGTCCTCTAAATCTGAGAAGATTCTAAAGTTTATAAAGGATTGGTTGTTTTAGTTTAGCTTTCTATTATCTAGATGGTAGTGTCATGGGCATCATTTCAGAGTATAGTGGATCATGCTAAGATGATAAAGTCTATTCTTCAAGTATCTCAAGGAGGCACCAAGAAGGTGCATCATCAAGTTAAATTTAAAGGTCACACTCCTCGATGTAGTAATCTTAGAGACTTCCATAAATATCATTGTATATAGTGAAGGCATCTTTCTAAAATTCAGGTAGAGGGTCTTCTATTTCATCAGCTTCAGGAGGTCATTCAAGCTTAGTCATACCTTTTTCTATTGAATCAGGATGCAAAGGTTTCTTTATGTATGATAAGGTTGGTCATGTGACCAAGGTTTATCCCTGGCGTATTTTCAAGACTAATCCAATATCGATAGTGAGAGGTAGAGGTTCTACTGGATGTGTGTGAGAAAGAGGTAGTGGTGCTGTGGTGGTGGTCATGAGTATAATTAGGTAGGTTTTGGTCATCGATAGTGTTATACTATACTCTCCATACTAGAGCCAAAGGCTTTTAATATTGTCATCACAACTATCATCTTTATTTCTTTCTTATCTGTATCTATGTTATTAGATTTGGGATTGACTTTCTCTAATGTGTCTGCATATTTTGCTTTAGGTTTTAATTCTGCTGGTGGGCCTCTTTCTATGTCTATCTTTGTACCTACCTCTGTAGAAGACTCTTTAGTGATGGATCGAATGCATCGATCTTATGTTGTGACTTTGTTGGGTGTGACACTTAGGTAGATCTGATTATCTTAGATATAACAAATTTTTATGTCATTTTGAGTATGAATTGGTTGGCTCCTTATCATGTTATACTAGACTGTTATACTAAAATCGAGAACTTAGCTTCACTTGGTGTGCTAAGGATAGCTTGGAATGGTGTGCATCATTTGGATCCCAAGAGAGTTATACCTTTCCTTCAGGCTTATTGCTTGGTTAAGAAGGGATATTTATTGTATTTGTCTTATATTTGTGATACTAGTGCGGCTTCACCTTCTTCTTTGGATTCTGTTCATATTTTCTGTGAGATTGTGGATATTTTCCCTATGGATTTTCTTGGTATGCCTTTGAATCATGATATTGACTTTGTTATTAATGTTCAGTCGAGCACAAAGCCTATTTATTTTTCTTCTTATAGGATGGCCCCAGTAAAATTAAAGAAATTAAAGGATTAATTATAGAAGTTATTGGATAAGTGATTTATCTGACTTAGTGTATTATCTGGGGTATGCCTATTCATTTGTGAAGAAAAAGGACATGCCTATATGTATGTACATTGATTATTGGCAGTTGAACAAGATAAAGGTTAAGAATAAGTATCCTCTTTCTTGTATTAATAATTTTTTTGATCAGTATTAGGGTGTTTTCAGTGTTTATAAAGATTGGTTTGAGGTTTGGGTATCACCCACTAAGGATTAGAGCTGCGAGTATTTTGAAATCATCATTTCAAACTCAATACAATCATTATAAGTTCTTAGTCATGTCCTTTGGGTTGACCAATGCCCCAATAGCATTCTTGGAGTTGATGAATTGGGTATTTTGATAGTATCTCGACTCCTTTATTATTGTATATATAGATGATATCTTGGTTTATTCCAAGTGTGAGGATGACCATGAGGAGCATATGCGAGTTGTGCTTCCTAGGTTGCGAGATCAGAAGTTATATGCTAAGTTCTCTAAGTGTGAGTTTTAGTTGGATTCTATCTCTTTCTTGGGTCATATGGTGACTAAGGATGGTATTATGGTTAATCCATCCAAGATTACAGCAGTTTGTGATTGGTATAGGCCTACTTATCCTACTGAGATTCAGAGTTTTGTTGGTTATCATTGTTTTGTTAAGGGTTTTTTTATCTATCGCAGCACTTTTGACCATGTTGACTAAGAAAAAAAATTCCTTTCATTAGTCTGATGCTAGTGAGGCGAGCTTCAAAAGCTCAAGGATTTTTTTCACTTCAGCTCCTGTCTTGACTTTTCCTAAGAAGGGTGTGGGGTTTACCATCATTTGTGATACTTTTAGTGTTGGGTTAGGTGTTGTTTTAATGCAAGAGGGTAAGGTAATTACATATGTTTCTCATTAGTTGAAGACCCATGAGTGAAATCACCGTACCTATGATTTGGAGTTATGCGTGGTCATATTTTCTTTGAAGTTGTGGAGGCATTACTTGTATAGAGTTAGTTGTGAGATCTTCTCACACCATTACAGCCTATGACATTTCTTTACCTAGTGAGATCTTAATAGGAGTCAGTGTCATTGGCTTGAACTGCTTAAAGCTTATGACGTAACTATTCTCTATCATTCGAGCAAGGCTAATGTGGTTGCAAATTCCTTGAGCCGAAAGTCAACTCGCATAGGTAGTTTGGCATATATTTTGACCTAAAAGTAGCCTTGAGCCTTAGAGGTTCAGTCTTTGGCTAACCAGAGAGTTAGGCTTGGTATTTTAACATCGGGGGTATGATTTAGCTTTTGTGGATGCTAAGTCTTCCTTAATGGTACGATTTGGGCTCATCAATTTGATGATGTTAGATTGAGTGTGGTTCAGGATAAGGTATTGAGAGAAGAGGCTAAGGAAGCCTCGCTTGATGCAGATGGTGTTTTGAGAATTAGAGGTTTTGTTTATGTTTTGAGATTGAGTGATTGGATTAGATTTATTTTGGAAAAAGCTCATTGTTCTAGGTATTCCATCCATCTGGTAATGACTAAGATGTATCATGATATGAGACAATATTATTGGTGGGATTTTATGAGAAGGGTTGTAGAAGATTTTCTAGCTCTCTTTCTATGTTTCCTGCAGGTAAAAGTCGAGCAACTGAGGCCTGGTGGTCTACTTAAGAGGTTACCTATTCCCGAATAGAAGTAGAACCAAATCAATATAGACTTTATGATTGGATTGCCTCGGTATTATCATGGTTTAGATAGTGTTTGGTTCATCATAGATCGATTGACTAAATTTAATCATTTCATTCCAATTTACGTTTCTTTTAGTGCTAAGAGGTTAGCTTGAATCTATATTTGTAAGATAGTTCATTTTCATGGTGTTCTAGTGTCTACCATCTCATATCGAGGTTCAACATTTCAATTTTGGAAGATATTTTAGGAGAAGTTGGGTACCTGGGATATTCTTAGTACATCATTTCACCCACAAACTGACGGTTAATCTGAGTGAACTATTTATGTTTTGGAGGATATTCTCTACCTTGTGTGATGAACTTTGGAGGTAAGTGGGGCAGCATCTAACTTTAGCACAGATTGCGTATTGTAATAACTACCGTTCTAGTATTGAGATGGCTCCTTACGAGGCTTTGTGTGTTAGGAATTGTCTCTCTCTAATTGGTAAGTTTTAGGTTTTTAAGAGTAGACCTCAAGGTACAGACTATCTTCATGAGTCTTTGGATAGAGTTTGGGTCATTCAGGATAGACTTTGCACAGCTCAGAGTAGGAAGAAATGTTACGCGGATCGTAGACTTTGTGCTTTGAGATTTAGTGTTGGTGATCGTGTCTTTCTTCGTGTGTTGCCCATGAAGGGTGTGATAAGGTTTGGGAAGAGGAGAAACTTTAGCCCCACGTATATTGGACCTTTTGAGATTCTTTGGCTTAAAGGGGATAGGGCTTATGAGTTGGCATTACCCCCATATTTATTAGTTGGTCATATAGTTTTTCATGTTTCCATGCTTTGGAGTTACATTCTAGATGATTCTCTTATTCTTCGTTGGAATTTGGTCCAATTAGATGAGAGGTTGTCATTTGTTGATGAGCTCGTCTCCATTCTAGCTAGAGATGTTAGATAGTGTCATTCTAGAGATATTCCAGTGGTTAAGGTCTAGTGGAGACATCGACCTATAGATGAGTCTACAATGAAGACCGATTCGTATATGCGTGGTAGTTACTTCTAGCTTTTTACTGATTTAGGTATTTTTCTTTCCTTTAGTTTGAGGATGAACTAGATTCTTAGTGGTGGATGATGTGATGACCAGATTTTTGGTGCTTAATGTAAATTATTTATTTCTATGTAATTTGAGCATTTTACCCCTTCCTATGGCTATATTTTGAAATTTCTAGGATGTGGAGATGATTGATACGATCTCACTACATTCTGATGTAATGTGTGCAAGATTGAGGTTTTTGATGGTTAGAAAGGCTTACGAGTTGACTTTGATTGACATTTATTGATCTGTGCATCGAATGGAAAAATGCACTTCACCAACATATACAAAACATCAATTTTAGGTTGGTAATGTAGATGATGTGGTTTTACAACTTTAATATCTCATTTCAACCCTTGGTTGAGAAAGTTGAGAAATTGGGTTTCGGAGGTCAACTTTTGAAAATCATGTTTTTCTCAAAAATTTGAAGTCACCATTAAGTCTAAAGCGTTGAATTAGATAAGGTAGCATGGTTTGTTTTCATTCTAGAGATTCAAGATGAATCCCGAGGGGTCCGCAGAGAATTGGAAATCTCCAAGTCTATAACTGGGGCACCGTTTCAGCGATATTTTGGTCGGTTACGCGACCTGGCACACAGTTGTGATGTCGCTTAGGAGACTTTACTATCGCCTAAGTAACTATCGCTTAACAGATAGCCGGGTCGCTTACGAGACATCTATGTAGCCAGTAGGTATTGTGTATGTGACATCTGGTCATTTAAGCGATAGCCTCTGAAGCGACCTACTGATTACTTAAGCATTTCCTTGGTGATATATATCCTCCATTTTTGCAATTTTCAATATTTTTGAGACTTGGAGCTTGGGATTTTGAGCTTTGGGGCGATTTCTTCCATTTCTAAGCTTGGGTAAGATCCAAAACTCCTATTTTAATTATTTTTCTTCGATTCTTGTCAATCAAATACTTTCAAAACTTAATTTCAAAGATGGAATTTGGAGATTTTGGCTTGTAGGGCATGAAATTGGGAATTCTTCAATTTAAACCCTAATTCCAAATCGTTTTCACTTAGGTTTTCTATTATGAGTACCTTTAGTAATGAGGAATATATTTTTTGATTAAAATTCCAGTTTTACCCTTCTTTTTTGAAAACCCATTTTTGGGTCCGTTTTGACCCTAACCCAAAATGGGCAATATGGGTATTGTTGGCTTTTTTATAATGCAGAGATTCTATATTTTTCTAGTTTAGTTTGTTTTGAGTCTATTTGTGAAGTGAAATCTCCATAGTAAAGGTTTTTTGGACCGATTTTCAGCATTTGAGGTAGGTTATGGCTTAACTTTCTTAAGATTGGGTTGGGTAGTTAATATGGACAAAACATTCTATTAAGGGTGTGGGAACCAATCATAAAAGGGTGTGGGAACCAATCATAACAATGGTTGTATTATTATATGGTGCATGTGTGGGTCCTGCATAGTTGTGAATTGGTGGTTTTCAGATATTATTCTTTTTGGGCGACCATATAGGGTCTTAAATGATATTGTTGGCTTTGTGTACGTATATTTAATTATATCTTTTCTGATGAAAAAGCCTATATTAGAGTTTATATGGTATCACTAGCATATTATTGTGTATTATACACCATTTCCATATGGATTACATTTGGATTCTTCGGTGGTTTGATTATTGAGTAGATTCTAGATCACATAATTGGTATATTGGTTGGGTTTGGAAATTAACATGTTGTTTGGTTGTTAGAATTACATCCTCATAACATATAAATTCATGAAACATTTGTACCACTGTGGAAATACTGGAAAAACTGCTTTTTCTGATAGAAAATGTGACTACTTTAAAAACCCTCTATAGATGGATGTGTCGAAGTGGAGTTATGGATATTGGTATTGGTTATTTCATTATTTAAGGGTTGTGAACCCCCATGGGTCCTACCTAGAAGCACAACTTGGTCGGTGTATACGGAGGTTGTGCGACAACCTCGAGTATCACATCATTATCCTCATTGCATTTCACATACATATTGTGCTCATTCTGGGTTGTATTATTGTCTTTGATGTGATATCTATCTACTTATTCCTCCTTTTTATACTTGTATTTGGTATACGTGAGTATTTGTATTTCTTTCTCATTATTGGGTATGGTATATATGCATATTATAGAACTGTTAGTGGAATCGATGTGGACTACCGTTTGGGAAATTCAGAGTGCAGGTGACATTATCATAGTGTGTATTTTATATGCTTTATTTTCTACTTTTTTTAATCAGCCTATGATACCTACTGCGTACAAATGGACTACAGTCACCCCTACTGTGCCTTTTTTCTGCAGATCTAGGTACTAGTGTGCCACACGATAGCTGATTCATCGATATCTGTATTGTATTTTAGGTAGTAGATGATCAATGTTTTCAAAGTTCTTCTTCTACCTCTTTCTATTTATTTCATGTATCATTTTGTATTTTGAGGGAGATTGTGATCCTTTTTGGTCTTTCATTGTATCTTTGGCATTCAAGATATATTTAGTGGTTTTTACACTGTAGTTTTGGCATATTGAATGGTTTGGCTATGTATTTCTGCTTTTACTATGTATGTGTAGTTCAACTCCATTCTAGGAGTCTTCCCTTCGGTTTTTGGTATTGATTTTTCATTTCGTATAAGTTTAGTCTATAGGCTTACTTGTCAAGGCTTGTCATCTTCCATCATGACCCTTGGTTTTTGGGTTGTGACAGATATATTATATGCAAACTTGATCAAATGCAAGTAATCATCCCAATTACCCTTAAATTAGATCACACAAGCTCTCAATATTTCCTCTAAGGCCTGAATGGTTCACTTTGCCTGACCATCTGTCTATGGATGAAAAGTTGTACAAAGATGAAGTTAGGTACCTAGACCCTTCTGAAAACATTTCCAAACTTAGAAGGTAACTACGTTCCCCTTTCTGAGTGATAATCAAAAAGATTCCATGCAAACTTTACCAATTCCTAAGGTGAAGTCTAGCATAATCCCCAGCTAAATCTAAAGTATTAACTGGTTTGAAATGAGTCGACTTAGCCATCTGGTCAACTATAACCCAAATAGAATCATGTCATCACTGAGTATAAGACAGTCCTCTAATGAAGTCCATATTTACCACTTTGTACTTTTAAGTAGGAATACTAAGTTTTAGAGTATACTACTAGGCCTTTGGTGCTCAACCTTAACAAGATGGCAATTTGATATCTTAGCCACACATGCTGCGATATCTTTCTTCATACTATTCCACTAATAGAATTTCCATAGGTCACAGTATATCTTAGTGGCTCATGGTGAATACAATACCAAGAATTATAAGATTCTACAAAAATTATCTATCTCAAGTCATCCATATCCAGAACACAAAGTCTTTCCTGACACCGAAGAACACCATCTCCCTCTTGGGAGAAAATCTCAACTTTTTGACTTAGGATGACTTACTTCAACTTAAGAAAAATAGGATCACTATTTTGTTTTTCTTTCACCTAAACTACTAAAGAAGATTTTGAGCCATTCTGAACCAAGATACCACCTTAAGTTGAGTCAACCAACCAAACTGTCAATATTGCAAGCCTGTAAACCTCGCAAACCTACTCTTTCTTCTCATCCTCCGCATGAGTGACAATTTTCATAGAAAACATTCTAAGGTGCCAACAACTACATTGGCCTTACCCGGATGGTATAAAAAACTCATATCTTAATCCATTAATAATTCTATCCATCTCATCTGACAAATATTTAGATATCTCTTACTAAACACATTTTGCAAGAACTTATGATTCGTGACCACATCTACATGAACCTCATAAAGATAATTCCTCCAAATCATTAACGCAAAAATATTAGCTGCCAACATAAGGTCATGAGTCGGTTATTTCTTCTCGTGAGTCTTAAGATGTATTTAAGAATTATTTATAACCTTACCATGATACATTAAGACATAATTGAGGCCACTCCATAAGCAATAAAACTGAACCCTATGATATAGTCAAAGTTGACGTTGTGGTGAGTTGAGTCTTCAACTTCTAAAACTCTTCTATTAAGCATTGGACCACTAAAATTTAGCCTTATATTGAGTCTGTATATACAAAGAAGAGGAAATATATAAGAATCCTTCAACAAACAATCTGTATTAACTAGCTAAATCCAAGAAACTCCTGATATTTGATGGAGAGATCGGTCTATCCTAATTTCTAACTGCCTCAGTCTTTTGAGAATCAACTTGAATGCCCCAACCAAAAATGATATGAACAATTAATGTTATTGATGTGGGCCAAAATTTGCATTCTAGGAACTTTGCAAAGAACTAGCGGTCCTTGAGAGTCTGCAAGACAATCCTCATATAGTCTACATATTCATGTTCACATTAAGAATAAATAATGATGTTATTTTAAATACAATTACAAAGATCTCTATGTACTTCTTAACACCCTGTTCATCAAGTCTATAAAAGTCACAGGAGCATTCATTAATCCAAAAGACATAACAATAAATTAAAAATGACCATATCGAGTTCCGCAGGCTATTTTCAAAATGTCACATTCTTTGAATAGTCGGGTCGAAGGTCTATCTTAGAAAAACAAATTTCATAATAAAGTCATTCGAAGAATTTATTAATCCTAGAAATAAGGTAATGATTTTTTATTATGACTTTGTTCAACTGGATGTAATCAATGCATATTATGAGAAAACCATCTTTCTTGCGCCCAAAAAGAACTGAAGCACACCATTGCGGGATGCTGGGCCCGATAAAACCCTTATTTAGAAAATATTTCAACAATTCTTTCAACTCTTTAATCTCGACTAGATCAATTCTCTAAGGTAAAATTAAAATATGTTACATATCTAGAAGGAGATCTATTCGGAAGCCAAATATGCTTTTAGGAGTAACTCTAAGCAAATTTTCTAGAAACATGTCTATAAGCTTATTAACTATTGGAACCAACTGAAGAGTTGGGGTCTTAGACTTTAGATCCTTAATATGAACAAGATGACAAATGTATCCTTTTTACAAAAAATTTCATGGACTTAAGGTAGGAGATAAATTGACCTATAGGCGTTGAAGTACTACCCTTCCATTCTAAGACTAGCCCATTTGAAAACTAAAATTGGACCACTTCATTCCTACAAAGGACTGAGTTATAACTAAAACATAGCAAATCCATACTAAGAATGACATCAAGGTCAGTCATATCTAACTCTACAAGATCAACTAAGTGACTTTCCTAAAAACTGTGATAGGGCATTTTATATATATGACTATATCACCAATAGGAGTAAAGATTGGAAAGAAGCCTAATTTCATATAATAAGTAATGAAGGATAGAGTGGCTTTGGGTTCTAACAATGTATAGATATTAACATAAAAGACCTATAATGTACCAGTGACTACATCGGAGAAATCTTTTTGATCTTTCTATTTGAGTAGACCTTGTGGTTAAAGTCCATGCATCTCAGTGATATTTGATACTATGGCAAGCTCCTAAAATTTAGGGACCAATGTCATTCCATTTGTCCAATTTCTTTTTTATTTAGTTATCTTTAGATAGGCCTATACTTTATATTAAGTACTTTTCACTTAGAGTCACTCTTTTACCAAAATAAGTGAATTTGAGGGTCAATTTTTCTTGGTATATTATTTTAGGATACAGTTAGTCATTTACTTTTATTATCATTATCATCATGTATGTTTTTGTTATTTTTGCTTTCATTTTGAATATTTTTAGTTTATGAGTCAAGATTACCTAGCATAGGTAGATCGAGTAGGTGTCATCACAACTTTTGTATTGTGACAAGTTGGTATTAGAGAACTAGGTTCACCAGTGTCACGAGTATAAGAGCGTCTAGTAAAATTTTATAGAGTAGTAAGTTGACCTCTATACTTATCTTCAAGAGTCAATGGGGTATTCTTATGAAAGATTCTAAACTTGTTTACTTCTTAAATCATAAACCTTGTATTTTACTCTCTTACACATGGTGAATACATGTTTTGTGTTGTCTAAAGACTCATAGCCTATGACTTTGGTACATGGCATAGGTATAAGATGAGGCAGAGATAGGCTCAACCATCAAGGTCAGCTAGGATTTATGCTAGAGTCATATTTCAAGGTTAAGCATTGCAAATGATGATGGTTAAGGTGGGATAAAGGAGTTAAGTTTAGCATAGACACTACTCAATTTTGTTTCCATTATTGTATTTTATGATATTTTGATATAGGTACTAGTTGTTCTTTAGGGAATAGCTTAGACTTCTAGTCAACACAATACTGCATGTCTATAAAGTCTAGGTGCATGGTTGGTCACTGCAAAAGATTCTCCTGTGTTATATTATTAGGTGTTACTCCATATCTAATGACCTTACTAACAATGTCTATATAGGTAAGAAGTGGTTTATGGAGTTTATGAGAATGGATCCACCATAGTTCAATAGGAATATAATTTTGATAGTTATAAGTTCTTAGGTGGTTACCAAGAGAGGTTGCACTAGTTGGGATTTGTAGGCTCTAATAGAGTGGACTTTACTGTTGTTTAGCTTACTAAGCAAGCTAGATAGTAGCGCAGGACCACCATTAAGGGTAGACTAGCTAGATTACTTTCTCTTTCATAGGATTGGTTTACTCAGGAAATTTTGGTGAAAACTTTTTATAGGTATGAAGGGAGCACGAACATGAGGTCCTGTGGGTTCATCAATGGTTTTAGTGGTAAAAATTCATGGCAGATGCCCAAAGTTTTTTATTCAAGGTTTTTAGGTTATGATAGGCTCGTTGGTCTATTTTTACCATCACAGTATTTTTATTAGGCAACAGGGGATTAGACTATGGTGAGTTGGATTACATTGTAAGGTATTATCCCAAAATAGGTAGGATCAGCCATAGTAGAGTTCTCGGATACAAACTGACCAGGCATTATCAATACCAGCTTATAGAGGAACACATAGTGCCAGAGTTAGTTTACAAGGTATTTAAGGATGAATCCTAGGTGGCTCCTGGTGACGATTGTTGAGTTTCTTATTTCGAGGATGGGCATGGGTAGTATTATGCACATCTAAGTAAATTTGAGTTAGAGTCCTTCTACGTAGCTATTACAAGTATAATTTTGATGCACTTTCGACCTATTTTAGTAATATTTGATCTTGGTTCTACATTCTTATATGTGTCTGCACATTTTGCATTTGGTATTGATATAATGTGTGATTCTATTGGTGTGCCTATTTGTGTCGCTACCTCGGTAGGTAAATCTATAGTAGTGGATAGACTGAACTAATCTTATATTATAACTCTTCTATGGTATAACACTTGGGTAGTCTTTATTATCCTCGATATGTTGGATTTTAAAGTGATTGGGTTGTGGGTTTGTTGATGATTATGTTGTGTTTAAGTAGTAGTATCAATTGAGGTTAAAGGGAGTGAATCAATACATGAGATTCGAGCTTGCGGATAAATAAAGTTTCAATGGGTATACTTGGGTGGAATTAGCTAAAAGTATTAGTGGGATCCATGTATTAATTAGTTGTCTTACTGGGTTGATTCAGTACATTTGTGGTTTAAGGTAACATATTAACAAAAAGACCAACTTTGTAGTATGAATAGGGCTACTAAGTAATAAACTGATGAAAGGACATTGTTTTGGATTGTACTAGTGATGTGACTAAATTCGAAAAGGGTTTTTGGGTAAGACATTTTAGTAAAGTAGGGAAAATTTCCAGCTGTCCAAGATTTACGATTTATTACTACTTGACTTACTTTAAATGGAAAGACTTGTGGTAGTTTAAAACACTTCATGAGTAGACTTAAAGAAATTTAAGCTTATAATGGTAAATTATGATTAAAAATGAAATATGGCATCTGGAAAATAAGGATAAGAATATCTACTTTGACTTGGAAGGTAAAGGGTTCATTTGTAAGTAAATGAAATTCGAATTCAAATAACATGATTTTGTTGGTTTTGTTCAAAGTACGGGAATATTAGCACTCATTTTTTAGATGGGTTGTAAGATACAGAGTATGCTTAGATAAGAAAGTGTATAGACATTTAGGTCAAGAGTGTGACAAGCTCCATGGTAGTTTGGAGTATAGTGGATGGTAAGATTATATTTCAATTGACGGATATGGTGAGTTGAATGAAGAAATGATAGGTGGTTTCCTAATAAATGTGATTTTATTAAATCTTTAAGAAAATAGAATAAGGTAGATAACTAAATAGATTTTTCTTCATGGTTTCAATCAGAGGTAAGATTTTCTATGGTGGGGCTACATTTGTGGTAATGAATTATGTTACGGTACAGATAACTGAGGTAAGAAAGTTTGAGCATATCGGTTGTAGAGGACATTGAAGGACTTGTGCATGAAAAGGCATATGGTTTGAAAAATTTACTACTTTGGGATATTAAAATAGATAATGAAGTACTTTCTTCAAAAGTTTTGGTATAGGGTATTGATGAGTGGTGAATTTACCACTCATTTGCACTTCACTTTCATGGACATTATTGTGATTTGAATGTCTAAATGAGTCAACTTTGTGATTAAAAGAACTATTTTCCATATTTTACAGGCATACAGGATATAAGAAGTAAAGATGTGGATGCGAGATAAAAAGGATCAAAAAAGAGAGAAGAAGTGCAGCTAGAAGACCTAAAGAAGAAATCATCCTCAGTTACCGTGATCATGTTCTGTGGGCCGCAATCGCGGCTAGTCAAGATAGGTTAAAGTATTGTAATCGCAGTTTCCTTACCTTGGTTGTGATAGCCGTGATTGCAGTAAATCTTCTACGATTACAGCCAAGCTAGAATTTGCCCAAGGCTAGTTTTGTAATTTTACCCAGCCAAGCCCAATTAATTTTAAGGGATTAAACCCTTTTTATTTAGGGATAATTTATTCTAGAGATCTTTATTTTATCCTTGAATAAAGATCTTTATTTTATCCTTACTTTCTAGGGTTTTATAACTAGGAGCTTGGAGCAAAATTTGTACTAATGTTGAGATAAGAAGATATTAGAGTAACTCCTAAGTGAAGATTTGGCAAACTCAATTGAGGATTCATTGGAATTTAAAGTGTGGTTTGCATTCCCTTTATTTTTCATGAATCAAATTGATGGAGATTTTGGTATATTTTTGTTTGTTGTCTTTATGAGTTGCTAGTTCTTCATCATGGGATTATGTTAGAACAGGGTGTAATTTATGTGGCTTGTGATGTATTTGTGTAGATTCTAGTTTGTTGATGATGGGTTTCACTATTTCTTGATTTAATTAGTTGGAAATTGTGGGTGAAAACCCTAAACACCCAAAATGGATTTTTTGGTGAAAACTTCAAACTCTAAAAGCTCACATCATCCTTGAGAGAGGGATGTGGCCGAACTTTTGGAACACATGGCATCCTTGAAAGAGGTCTATGGGGGACAAAGCAATAGTGGATAATAATGGATGTAGTTTAATATCTTTTTGATATCTTATAAATAAGGGTGAATAGAGAGTAGGCTATGTTTTAGGCATCTTCCTAGAAATAGGGATTCCCAATTATGGTGTTGGGTGGCTTTAATTGACATACTCGTTAGGTACTCGAAAGGGTCAATTTGTGACATCTTTGAGACATTGTTGACAAACTAGCCTCAAGGACTTTCAACCTAGTCTACCACATCATTAACAATTAGAATTTTCACTGAATTATCATGTTCCCATGCATAACTTGCCCTAGGAAAGCATAATCCCAAGATCCATTTCTAATTGTTTACTCTCTAATTATTCATAGTGTCGAGTTAGTCTTTTAGAAGCCAAAAAATAATTATATCTTTGAAAATTTCAAATCCCCAAATATTTGTATAGAATATTTGAATTTATCAAGTAACTTTAATTTCGAACTTATATAATCACCAATCACATTGTTCCTCGTGGATTCGACCCTGACTCTTGTTGGGTTTATATTGACAGCGACTACCGTTCACTTAAATTGACGTGTAAGTTGAGTGTTATCAGGTATGGGCAATATTCCATGAGCATCAAGTCAAAGAATATAGAATAGTAAGTTAAGGGATGAAAAAAAAGGCATGTATATTAGAGATCTCAAGACAGTCAAAGTTGTGCCATAATAGTAAGTTGAGAAATTGTGGTCCTATTAGCATTGCACAATCAATATAAGTTATGAAAAAAATAATGGAGTAGACATCACATATTGATCTTGGTGTAGTGTTGAAGAATTATGCGGTTTTCAATATTTGAGTTTAGAAATGACACCAGAAGTTGGAACGTTCATTAATGACAGGAGGAATAGCTTGTCATGGATTTATAAAGTTCTTGATAGTGACTTTTCTCAAGACTTGGTTTTGTTTTGGGTAACAATTAATGGTATACAAGTAATTTGCATTTCTACACTAGTTTGGATCATTCAAATCAGGCAAGGTTTATTACATATATATTATTGAAAGGGCTAACCATCCTACTAGGTTATTAGAAAATTTAGATTAATGGATACTACCTAGTGGATAAAAACTTTACAGACTATTGTGAAGGGTTGAAAAGGTATTTGATGGTGTATAGAGAATACATGCTTATGGTATAAGAAGTTTTAGGGGGTGATCAATGATTTTCTCTAAATTTTGATGTGATAATGTGATTGTTTGAATAGTGGTCAAAGTAGTACTTTGGCAAATTAGTATGGACAAATTTTTTTCTCTTGGATCAATAGCATTAGCTCAATGAAATAGTACTGTCAAGTTTGGGTTTAGTTGTATTAGCCTTAGATTAAGCATGTTTTGGATAGGAAATGCTTATAGTGAGCTTGGATCAAGTTAGAATTTTCTTTGGGAAGAAAGGAAGTCTTAATTTAGAGTTGAGGGGTTTTGCAATATGCTTTCTAAAAGTTGTGGTACTAATGATGGTTCTAGAAGTGTGAATAGAAAACATGTCAAGTTATGATATTTTATTGGTACATTTGACACTAGATTTTTACTAAAATTATTGACTTGTGGTGATCATGAAGGGCTTTGGTAAATCAGGTATGTTTTGAACTATGATCAACTCAATTCTGCATTTAGAGATAATTTATATATATGAAAATAATATTTAGATAAGTTTTCATTTTAAATACCAGGGATGTAGTCATAAGAGTTAAATTATAGGAGGATTTTGTCAGTTAGTGTGACTGAGTGTTAATACAAAGGTAACTCTACATGGAAGTATTGGTATAGGGTATACTATAGGGATTTATACTGTGTCGGCAGCCTTGGTACCTTTATTATTCTCATATTTAAGGATAATCATATGTTTTAGTGGTGGATGATGTACCAACCTGTATAGTAAAATTAAGATTCTTATCTATTTGGGCCATGTACCCTCCTCGTAGTTACTTTATGGTATTTTTGGGTTGTGAGAGTGAGTGGCTTGGTTTAGATATATGGGGTTCCAAATGAATCTAGATGGACTATTTAGAATATTTTTAACTTTGTTGTGCTAGAGAACCAGCCTTTGGTGTATGTCCTAAATTTCCTTCACTGTCATGACCCCCCATGCTCATGATTGCGATGAGCACCTAGTTCTTTAGTCAGATTATGATGGGTAGACATGCAATAATGAAAATGAAATTGATAAGGTCCAAGGTTGGTTAGAATTTTTTCTATGATATCGCAACAAGATCATCTCTCTCGTGAGGACATCGGCCTCAATTGCGATGAACAAGCGTTAAAAAGCACATTTTCACACTAAAATCATGTAACTTGAGTTTTTGAGCTTTGAAACATGATTTTGGGCGATTCAAAAGAGAGAATTCTAGGTTTTTTGTTGGGTAAGATTCTATTTATAAATTTAACATTCCCCAATAATTAGTTCATGATTTTGTCTTTTAATCTTGGTTTTTCAGCTTATAATTTTAAGGTTTTCTTGGTAAAGATAAATCTTGCTATTTTGATATTTTCAAACTCAATATCAACCCTAGTTTTTACAAAATTTTATATTTTGAACTCTTTGAGTAATGGGAAATTCATTTTCTAATAAAATCTTGATTTTGCCCCAAAATAGTTAGGGTTGACTATTTAGACACGGATTAGAACCTTAGAATTATGGATATTATTGGACTAATATTCACAAGTAGATCTTGTTTTTGATGGACTGGGAGAGTTCTGAGGCTGTTCAAAAGGAAAGGCTAGTTTATGATTTTCTAAGACTTGAATTTATCATAGAAGTAGGATATGGCATAACTTTCTTCACAATTTGCTTGGGTAGTACATTATCATGTAAAGTGTGCTATAGGATGTGTGACTTATCGTGATGCTTCAATTAGGGGAATACACAGTGTGAGTGATACGAATATTACAGAGTTGAGTATGAAATAAAATGAATTATTATCATTATATCTATATGGGGGCTTGTCTGGATTATAAAGTAAATGAGATGAGTTATTATTGAGATGCTCGTGTTAGGGTCTTGTATTAAAGATTATTTTTAATTCAGGAATATTGAATCATATATTGTATTATTGAGATGTTCCCCATATTATTGACATATATCAAGGTATGTATTTCTATCCTAAGCCAGAGGTCTATCGAAAACAGCCTCTCTACTTCAGAGGTAGCGGTATGGACTGCGTACATTTCACCCTCCCCAGACCTCACTTTGTGGGAATACACTGGGTTTGTTGTTGTTGTTGTTGTTGTTGTATATCAAGGTATGTATTTTTGTGGTCATGCATACTTATTAATTCTCACTGTGCAAAGTCAAGATTTCAAATATTCACTTGAAAATGGAATTTTTAAAGAATTTACTCGCTATATTAAAAATTATATATTGTTATGGATAAAGATTCAGCTAACAAAACTATAGGTAACTCTAGATTATTTTACTATTTATATAAATATACACATATAATATCATGATCAAAGATCTGGCTAACAAGACTGGAGCAAAGATCTGACTTGTTTGGTATAACCTCTTGAGTTATGGGTCCTGATCTAGAGCAATAAATGTTTGACAGGAGTATATAGGTAGGAATGCTCATTGCATAGCATTCCATATCGTTGCATTTGCATGGTTTATTCTAATGATGTGATATATTGTGATTTAATTATTGCGACTTTTTTGCTGTCATAGTTACTCTCAGTGTCTTTTATTCGATGTAATTTTCTACTTAAGCTTAGTCAGTCTATGATTCCTTCTTAGTACAAGTGGATTGTAATTACTCCTACATTTCTGCATCCTTTTGGTGCAGATCATGTTCAAGTGGAATTCATGACTAGAGTCGCTCATCTCAGTGATATTCGAGACCATGTCGAGATCTTTGAATTGGAGACCAGCGCAGTTCCATATATCTTGTTTCTATCTTATTTAGTTTTCCTTATATATGCTACTATTTTTTATTTAGTACTTTTCTCTTAGAGTTGATCTTGTACCATGCCAACTAATTCTTGAGGGTTCAATTTCTCTAGGTGTATTTTTTTAAGATATCATTTATTAGTTACTACTATTGTCATTATCATCGTGTATGGGCTTGCTTGTTTTTACTTTAATTTGAATACTCTGAGTTTTTTTAGTCAATCTTACCTATTAGGGATGGATCAGGTAGGTGCTATCACATCCTTGGAATTTCGGGTCATAACAAATGCAAACTCTAATAAAGAAAAAACTGGTTCCAATGACCACAAAAATCAATCACATAAGATCGAAATATGTCCTCTAATACATGAATAGTCCATTTTGACTTACTATCTCTCTAAGGATAACATTATTTACTCATCTCTAGTTGATAATCCAACACACACTGCATAAAACTAAGTGTCTTGATAAAAAATAATGAAAATTGGCACATCATAAAAATAAATAATCTCTCAAATATAGATCTTAGCCAACTTCTCTACATTGCATGTAGCCTTAATTGTTACTATATATTATGATTTGGTTAACCCTCCCACAATCACCCAAATTAAATTGAATTTCTCCAAAGTCTAAGTTAGACCAATTACTAAGTCCTAGAATTAATCTCCCATTTCTACTCAGCTATTTGCATCCTCTAAGTTATATCACCCTATCTCTAGTGCTCATACTTTACTTGCTAATAATTAAAACACCTCACAATGTCCCTTTTCATCCTACACCACCAATAATACTGCTTTAGGTTATGCTACATTTTGTCTACTTCCAAATGGATATAACACCTCAAACTATGAGCCTTCTTTATGATAAACTTGGTCAAAATCCGACCATTAACCCTCTAAACACCCTCTTGGTAAAAAAATGTTTCTCTAGCTTAAGCTTTCAATACATTGTCTCGAATTATATAAAATTTCCCATTTTTCAATTGGCTATCCTTAATATACTCCATCAAATGCATTATGCCTCAACGTAAGTAAAAATACTACCAATCAAAAAAATATCAAGTCTTGCAAACTTACGAATCAAATGTTAAAGAGCCATAGGAAAAGGTCCCCCATTAGCTAACATTGAAGCAAGACTATCCATACACATCATTTTTCTAATCAAAGCATCTGCCAGAACATTGATCTTACAATGGTGATAAAAAATGGTCATGTCATAATCTTTCAATAACTCAAACCACCCATATTATCTCAAATGTAGATCGTTTTTGTTGAATATGTACCGTAGGTTGTGATCGTCAATGAAAATCTCATAATGAACTCCATACAAATAGTAACCTCATAATTTTAAAGCAACCACCACAGCAGCCAACTCCTAGTCATGAGTGGGTAATTTTTCTGATCAGAGGTGGATTTATCCACCTCAATGTTGTTATATGAGCTTATGTATCTTATTTAGAGGACTTCTCTTGAGCTTAAGGAGTAATTCTTGGTTGAAATGAGCATATAAGTGTTATTTTATGTAAATACTATTCAAAGTGTGTTCATAGTGAGTTGGAGTTGTTGACACCCAGGGGTTTGCATCACATAGTGAGGGACCATGTCCCTCAAAGTCAATCCTAGGAAAAACACAATAAAGCAACCAGGAAGTAAGAGACAGTGCAAGAAAAATAAAAACACAAGATTTTAATGTGGAAACCCCCTTGCTCAAGGAAGGAAAAGACACGGTTTTCCCTCACAAGCTCAAAAGATTCCACTATAACCAAACTCCTGATTATAGACTCGACTATAAACCTAAATCTAGGTTCCTCCTTCTTGCAATACCTCTATTACAAGTACTCTTTGACACCTATGCCAAGATTCCCACAAAAACTAGTTAACTCTAACTAGCAAGAAGCTTAGGCAACTCTACCTAAGCACTTCTATTAATAAAAGAAAACACTACTCTTATAGCATGAGTAGTTTGTTTACAAATCAGAACTCACTCAAGAACAATTTCTATTTAAGCACACCTACAGCTAAGAACTTGAGCAATGTTGAAATGGAGTTTTTGTTGCCTCTCTTTACTCTTTGTATTTGCCAATAACCATTTGATGAAGAAACATTTTTTCCTTGTATATATGAGTGATGATTAGAGCTGAAACATCACTAGACCAAGTGTCCTATTCAGTACAACCACCACTTACAGGTTTGTTACCCAAGAGGAAAAAATTATGTCTACACATGTGCCAGTTGTATTATACCATGAACATGCAGGGACCTGGTCCCTTGTAGTTAATTTCTCATTATCAAAACTACATACAACAATTTTTCCCTTTTGACGATGAAAAACCAACCATACAGCTTTGAGCACATCCATCATATTTAATTAGTGTGATTACAACTATAAAATGAATGTTCCCCCTATCATCATATTTCTACCATAATGCAACACAGGGACCTAGTCTTTTGTTGTTATCTGCAGCAAAAACTTTGATTTCTTCCCCCTGTCTTCATGCATCTTTATTTAGTGCATTTTTAGACTCCTCTTTGTCAACTTGCCTTCCTTCATTAATTTATTCAAAACATCAATTACTTTCACCTATCAGCATGTCTTTCAAATATAAATCAATGCATCATAGGCGTCTACATCATTTGCACATCATAGGCATCTGCATCACTTGCACCTAGTACCTAGTCCCTACTATATGAACTAAGCATTCCCCCTTTTGGAATCATTGAAAAGAGAGTACGGTAAACCAAGAGTAAAATAAGCACAAATTAGTTAACTCATGGCCATTGGGGCAACACTAACATGAATAATAACTTTGCAATTTAATGGGAACAAATATAACACATGAAGAAAAGATTCATTCATAAGTAGAGGATACGTATCATAGCAGTTCATAAATTAAATATTCTAGGAAAAAAGCCTCAGTAATCAACAAGGATTAACAGGCGAAGGACTAGGAAAAAATTTTGAAGGAGTACGATCAGGTTATTATTGAGATGTCTTATCTATTCATTCAGGCTAAGGACCTCATCAGTTAAGATTGACACCTTCTTCTTTAGTTAAACATTCTTAATTCTGAGTATTTCAGAGTCACATGGGCTTATTTTGGGGAGATGCTAAATTATCACCTAGAGCTTACCAATTTCTTCATCTTTGGTAGTTGAATTGACCTTCAGTTCCTCTATTTCCTTTTCGAGTTCCCTTTGATAAATGCTATCTAAATTGACACACTCAGTTTTAACCAGTGCTTTTATACCAAGCATTTGAACCACAAATCCTTTGGTTCCAAAGTCACAAACAATGCCATAGTGATCAAGTATGTTGTTCAAATAATATCCATAAGGCATTTCATGATTTCCATTTTTTCCAAGAACCCCTTCATGAATATGTTCAATAATCAATGCAATTATATTAATGAACTCAAATCACCTAAGTCATTCCATCACATATAAATCAGTGCTTGAGGCGATGTTTTTCTTTTGTGACCTAGGAAGAATTACCTTGTTCACTAAGTCAAAAATCAATTAAAACTCATATTTGAATGAGTTCCTATTCACTGTATCCATAAATTTCCATTTGACCTTGGATGTATTTACTAAGAATTCTATTGAAGGCAACTGCTTGGAGATAGCTCACACCCCTTAAATATGAACTTCCAAAATTATTCCTAGTGTTTCCTTATTCAGCTTTATTTTCTGCTTTATTTTCTTTATCTTGTGCAGTCAGATTCAACCCATATTCTGAGAATTCTAAAGTGAAATAGAATTCCCTAAATATCTCATCAAAAATAGTTCGAATATGTTCTTCTATGAGATGCATCCAACCGTGATGTTTAATCAGGTCAACTAGTTCCATCAAACCAGGTTCTATTAGAAAATTTAAATAAAAAATCCTTCTAGTTAACACCTTTCGATTATTCAAGACCCTTATTCTAAATTCCTTGGATACAACCTCACCTTTCTCGCTATTCTTTCTTCTAGTATTAGTGATCACAGATTCACTTTCAGCTACTTTTCTCTTCTTAGGATCAGGTCCCTCAAGTGTTAGCTGATTCTCAGTAAAAATTCCAGGCCATTTTTCTAGAATTTCTTGGTATTTTACTAACTTGTTTTTATTATGACCAACTATGCTCTTTCCTGAGCTATTAGACAACCAGATGATATTTTCAGCAACCCAAGTTTCAACCACTACAACACTATCAAAATAGTTTTGAAGATGTAGGGATGATTCCTTATTAATAGGTCGATTAATGAAGGAGTTAGGATTTGGAATATTAAGAATAGAAGGATGTTTTTAAAGAAGGTTTGGGAAGGGATTTTTAACTATGCTAAGCTCATAATCCTTTTAAGGACAAGATACTGGGAGAGCTGTAACCATCAAGAAAGTCCTTTTCTTAGAAGATCTATTTAGAATTAGGATTTTCTTTTTTAATGAGAGGAGTGGGTGCAGCAAGATTTATGGAATAATGAGCACTAGGAAGGGTTTCCTGTGGGAACAATATGATCAATTTCAAATTTTAGGTGACTCTCCTTCCCTTTTAGAATTGGACAACTTTTTTCTGACATAAGGACAGGGAGGACGCGGTTTTTTCTTGTCAAAATAGACAAAATTTGTGCATACAAGATACTAAATTAAGAGATGGGACCAGGTGCCTCTCCACTTTGAATGAATCTTTAATTTTGTTCGTGTCACACCTCTTCTTCTACCTCCAAAGTTTTTCCCATGGGTATATACTTGAAAAGGTATGGTACTGATTAAACCAACATGTACCTAATTTACCAAGGATTCCTACCTTCTAAACATAGCCAATTTTGCGATAAGACACTATTCACTTGATAGTAGGTAAGATTAATCTTATCAATCCAAGAATCAGCTTGTTCCATTCATTACACCACCTCATACCATGACTTGTTCTTGAAATAGGTCTAGGACCAGGTCCTAGACTTTGGTTTCCTTAAATTTCAAGATTTCCTTCTGCATTGCTTTAAACTTTCTAGCCTCTTTCATATCTTTGTGAGCTTATTCTCGGTATAGAAATGCTAATCATATAAAAAACCTTGACCTTGAAGTGTCTTAGGAAAGAGAATAAAATCAGACCTTTCATTTATAGTCTTGAGCAATTACATATCATGAAGATTTTTCTGATTCCAAACCCTTTCTCCCTTCTGCTCTTATGATCCTTTGTTAGACTTGGGAACCCATTTGAGTTTGAGTTCCCAATAGGAGGATAATAGTGTGATCAAATCCTTCTTTGTCCATCTAGATAATATAAGCTTCTTCCTATTTTCCAAGGTCTTTAATCTTTGGGATAGGTTCTCCCTGATGTACATGTCTAACATTTTTCAATCTTGCTCTGATCTAGCTTTGACAAGCTTCTTTTATGTGTCCATATCTAATACATTGAGTACATAGAGGCTTGTGGACCTTGTTCTTAGCATTTTGAGCAGTCTTTCCATGAGATCCAGGTAATTGAGTTTTTAATTGATACCCAAGCCCTTTACCATCATTAAATCCTTGATTAGTCAAGTTAGAAAGGATCTAAGAAAATATAGTCCATTGTAGGGATTTTTTTAAGTTCTTCCCTCAGACAGACCAGGTCCCTTTCTAACTCTTCATTCTTCTAAAGTGTAGTCATGATAAGCCTTTGAGAATTATCTACTTTTTCTTCAAGATCAACCTAAAGCTTTGAGGCTTCTTTCTTCTCTTAACACTCAAAAGCATCTAATTTCTCCAGTTGACTTACCAAAATTAGATTTTTGATTTTTAGTGTAGCAACCTGTTACTCAGTTTCTAATATCTAGAGAGTCAAAGCTATTAACTCAAGCTCTTGATGATCTATTTTTTATTTTATAGAATTATTCTTTTCTTTGTCACAAGCATCAGCTCTTTTCTACAATTAACTCACTAATTTCATATTTTTATATTTTAAGATAGTAACCTACTCTTCAATATCAGATATTTGGAGAGTTAAAGCAATTAACTCAAGTTCTTTATTTTCCACCTTCTCTTCTAGAGAAAATTTTTCTCATACATTTCACACATAGAGTCAGTCAACATATTTCCAAGCTTTTTTATCTTTCTAGCAAAATAGTTTTCCAAGTTTTCTTTAAGGTTAGAAAGTGTTACCTCATATTCTTCTTCATCTTCAATGTTTGCCATAAAAGCAAATAAGGAATCAAAGGTCACCTTATTATCTTTCACATCAAGCATGGAAATATCTGCAAACTTCTCAGCTTTATCAGATTCAATGGAGGAGCCACCCCAACCAACTAAAGCCTATTTAACCGCAAAATCAGCTACAGGTTGTCTTCTTGATTTTACAGGGACATGGTCCCAATTTATTCCTTTGTCACCTCCAGTGTTGTGATAATTCTGATAGTATAATTTGTGCATTGGACAATCCTTAATAAAATGTTTAGCACTTCCACATTTATGACAAACTTCCATAGTGCCTCTCTTTTGCTGCTACTCCAATTTCTTTGAAACTGGCCACTTTTTCTCAAGGCTCTAACTATTTTTTTTGACAAATAGGCAACATCAATGTCTTCTTCATTAGTGTCTGATTTAAATGTTATAAGTGCCAAAGATTTTTCCCTTTTTACCTCCAGTTTGTCTTGCCCTTGCTTCTTTTTAAATTCATAGGTCTTCAAATTCCCAATGAGTTCATCCACGGTAAAAGTTTTCAAGTTCCTAGACTTAGTGATAGTAACAACTTTTCTTTCTAGGATTTTGGAAGAACCCCAAGGATTTTTATCACCTACTTGTATAAAGGAATTACTTCTTATAAGCAGTACGACTCATTAGTGATAGAAGTAAACCTGGTATGCATCTTTTGAATAGTTTTTCCTTCTTTCGTTGTGAAGGTTTCATACTTAGTGGTTAGCATATCAAATTTTGAATCCTTCACATCAATGGTTCCTTCATGAGTTTTCTTCATGAAGCCCCAGATTTCCTTGGCTATTTTACAAGCTGAAATCCTGTCGTATCCATCTGGTCCTATGCCATAAACTAGCAATTTCTTGGCCTTGTAATTTTTGTCAACTTTGTTTCTATCTTCATCATTGAACTCCCTCTTGCTTTTGACAACCATTTTTGTTATTTCTCCTTCTTTGACATCTCTAACAGGAACAT
This sequence comes from Capsicum baccatum var. pendulum, assembly GCA_030864225.1. NCBI lineage: Eukaryota > Viridiplantae > Streptophyta > Magnoliopsida > Solanales > Solanaceae > Capsicum > Capsicum baccatum. Next base: position 173,022,363 of record CM061560.1, read on the forward strand.
GAGGACTATCAAGGATTATATCTATTAGCTTACTATCCTCAGTCATAAAAAGTCAAACATCCTAGTTTTCCACCACCCAAAATACTTACCATTGAATCTTAGTAGTATAGTGGTATATTGTCCTTCTTCTAGATTAGGTGGAGTAGCCATGTAAACTAAGACACTTTAGGTGTGAACCTTTTAGAGTGAACTGCTATGATACCAATTGTCGAAACCTAGTGGTTTGCACCACACAGTGAGGGACCAGGTCCATCAAAGTCAATCATAGGTAATACACAATAAAGCAACTCAAAAGTAAGCGACAGTGCAGGAAAAATAAAAACACAAGATTTTAACGTGGAAACCCCCTTGATCAAGGAAGAAAAAACTAAAGCTTTCCCTCACAATCGAGAAATAGTCCACTTTAACCAAACTCTTGAATACAGACTCAACCATAAACCTAAATATAGGTTTGTCTTGCTTGCAATACCTCTATTACAAGCACACCTTGACACCTCCGCAAAGATTCTCTCAAAAATTAGTTAACTCTAACCCACAACAAGCTTATGCAACTCTACCTAGGCATTTCTCTCAAAACAAACACCACTCTTGTAGCATGAGTATTTTGTTTACAAATTAGAACTCACTCAAGAATAATTTTTATTTAAGCATACATATAGCTAAGAACTTGAGCAATGTTGAAATGGGGTTTTTGTTGCCTCTCTTCACTCATTGTATTTACCAAAAAACATTTGATGAAGAAGCATCTTATTCCTTTTATATATAAGTGATGACTAGGGATGAAATATCATTGGATCAAGTGTCCTATTCAGTACAAGAAATACCTATAAGCTTGTTACATAAAAGGACAAAATTGTGCCAACACGCATGCCAGCTGTACTGTACCTTGAACATCCAGGGACCTGGTCCCTTGTAGTTATTTTCTCAACATGAAAACTATATATATAAGGAGTCAAAACACCAAGTTAAGAATCAAGGGACAAAATCTAGTACACTTAACTTGAGCTATGGCCTTTACTAGTTGGTTGTCTTCAATTGTATGTGTTTTGTACACTAATGTGTGGTGTTTGGTGTTATATGAAGCTTGGTAAGTTTATCATAATGATAAAGGTAATCTAAAAATTATGGAAACCACATGTAAACAACACCACAAATCTTGGATTCAAAGGACAAAACAATGGACAAGGCTTGATCAAAGTTGGGCGATTTAATGTACTTGATGTGCCACGCTGCCTAGGTGACGCGATAAATCTATGGAATGTTATTTTTAAATTCCTTGATGTCATTTTCCAGTGAGAAAAACATGTTTTTGGAATGACACAATGCCTACATGGCTCGATATGGGCATGGCACGCCTTTATGTTAAAATTAGCAACTTGTGTCCTCCTATATATAGGACACTAAGGTATTATGTTGGACACTTTGAACGACCTTGTACTTGAATGGAGTTTGTAGAACACTTTAATTATGGTTTTTATATCTTTAATTTTTTTTTGTTTATGGATTTTAACATGGATTATACAATTGTGATTCCTGTTACGTCTATGAGTGGCTAAACACATTTTTTTGGGGTTAAGACCTAGAACATGAGTACTATTATTTGGAATTGATTTGGTTATGGTTTTTTATCATTATAGGTTGTTTATTTATCATTTTTATTACTATTTTAAGGAGTCATTAACCTTAGAATTCATGTTATAACTATATTATGAACCCAAATGATGAATGCTAGAGTAGAATATGGGATGAATAGAATAGGATCATAATCTTCATATAATGATGCTATGTTGTAAACTAAAGGATAAGATAGGTCAAATATATTTGTGGTTAATTTTTCAATAAAACCACAATAATTTAACCCATTGGCTCTTTCGAGCACCTAATAAGTGTGCAATTCATAATCACCCAAAACCTCAATCAAGCATGCCTATTTCTAGGATGATGCTCTTGACATGATTTACACTTCAATTACACTTATTTCTAAGATTACAAAAGGTATCAAACCATAGGCTTAATTTTCTACCATTTCCTTGTCCCCCCATTACCCTCTTTCAAGGATGTTATGGGTTACCTTATATTTGGCTTCATCCCTCTTTCAAGGATGATAAAGCATTTCTAGAGTTTGGGGTTTTCACCCATCAAACCTATTTGTATATTTAGGGTTTTCACCATAAATTCAAACTTGTACATTCAAGAAATTGGGGAATCCAAACTCAACAACTAACAATCATAAAAAACACAACAACACCCACACATAATTACAGTTTAGTTCAATATAATCCCAAGACTAATTTACTTAGCCACTCATAAAGAAAGGAAATAAAGATATACCATAAGCATTATCCAAAGCATTCATTCTATATAAAATACTAAGAAATCTGGCCTCCACAATTAGTTACACACTTGCCCAGTTATGGTTTCTGGCTTCCAATTCAAAATTGTCTATGAGGTAAGAAATGCCCAAAGAAGAAAGGGTTTTTTCTTCTATAATGTTTGGGATTTGTCTATGAGAAACTACAAAACTACCCTAGGTCATACTCCCATTTATCCGTGATCGCGTGAGGTTGTTCGCGATTGCGGCCAACGCGACCATAATTATGCTCTATGATTGCATTGTCTTGGACATCATGACTAACCGTGATTGCAGTCTCCAGGTCTTCAGCTGCACTTTTTTTGCTTTCATTTAATTTCTTTTAGCTATAATCCACATCTTTTCAATTGTGTACCTGAACAATATGGATATTAGTGTATTAAATCATAATTATGTCTTATTTGATTATGCAAAACATGGTAGTGCATGTAAATAGTTAGTGAGAATGAGCCATGAAATTACCACTCATTATTTCTCAAAGTATCTCCCATGAAAGAAGTAATGCGGTTTGGCAAAAAAGGGAAGCTCAGTCTTTGGTATATTGGTCCTTATGTCATTTTGCAGAGGGTTGGAAACATTTCTTATGAATATGAGTTGTCTTCTACTTTGAAGTCCATTCATTCAATATTTCATGTCTCCGTATTGAGGAAATTTCTTGGTGATCCTTCTTCGATTGTTCCTTTGGATTGGTTGGGTATCTCATACTCTATGTCTTATGAAGATGTCCTAGTTGAGATCTTAGATAGGCAAGTTCATTGGATGCAAACCAAAAATATGTCTTTAGTTAAGGTTCTTTGGTTGAACCGTAAGGTGGAAGAAGCTACATGGGAAGCGGAGGAGGACATGAAGTTCAAGAATCTGTATCTGTCTTCTGCTCTAGGGATTCATGCAGGAGGTATGTGTTTTCAATACGTCTTTCTTTTATAAATTTGTTAAAGTAAAGATTATTATTTTTGCCTCTTTGTTTTCAAACTTTGTTAAAGATTGGAATATATGTGATAATGCAAATAACTCGTGCGTGTGATTACCCTACCTTGTCCGTTATTCAAGGATGAATGTTCCTAGTGAGAGATACTGAAACACATTGGTTTCAAGACCTTAGAAAATTTCCTTGATTTCTAGTTTCTAAGCAAGATACGACTTAGGGGAATGAGTCGTACACTAGGTATAGGTGGTATGGTCTAGTCATATGTTGACTAGTGTTGGTTGTTGGGATAGATGTATTTACTAGAATAGGTACGATTTAGGTGGTATGAGTCATATAGTTAGGTACGTATTGTTTGGTTACTTTACTTAACCTTGACTGGGTAACTTAAGTTGGATCTGAGTATGAGTAGCTCACCATTAGTCGTAAGCTAGGGTACGAGTTATATCCAGGACTCGTATGGGGGTCAGTGTTAAAATCTCCTTGATTCTATTCTCCTATGGGAACTATTTATGGGTACTAGCTGTACAATTGAATACAAATTAGGTTTAGGTGTGTCATAACTTGGACACTGTTAGGTCCTAGGGGGTAAGCCTAGGGTTCGAGAGATGGGTACCGCTCGTACAGGATGGGTACGACACGTAAGGGTCAGTCGTACCCTATGATGGGAATTTAATGTAGTTAAGTAAGGGCAATCTGAACATTTTTCCACTTATCCTAATATGTCCCACGACTTATATTGCACTTAGAAGGTTATTTTCCCTATTTTTCTATCCTTAATCACTTGGAAAACACTCTTAAAAACTCTCTAGAGTTCTTAGGCAAAGTAATTAGCGTATACTCTTAAGGTGTAAATTAGGAATTGTCTCAGTGATTTTTCTCCGTTGTCCTCTTAGTTTAAGGCATGCTATTCCCTCATTGTTAGTTCCAACTAAAGGCATGGTTTTATACAATGTGTTTATGATTTGAATAATGTATGATTTTGGATTTTCAGATATGATTTTGGGGATTTGGTTATAAATGCTTGGTTATGGTTTTCCCATGTTTTTAATTATACTTTTATATGAATTAATAGTGATTTTAGATAATTGGTTGTGTGGGAATGGTTCTTTGGTAATGAACTTTTATTTTGGAAATACTATGCCCTCAAAGTGTTTGATAAAATACTTATAATAACGTTTTCACTATAATATTGGTTTTTTAATGGAACTTATGCATTATTTAAACCTGGTAATGGAACCATAAATGATATGCATGGTTTAAATAGGTTTTAATGGATTAAAAAGGCCTTGGTGTCCATCATTTTTGTTTAATTAGAAATTATGTTGGGTATATAGGAGTCCCTTAAGGATTGGCTAAGGACAATACTTTCAAGTTATAGTCATTAAGATGATACCACTATTAAAAGCCTTGGTTAACAATAATGGAATAATGGTTTTGTTGAAAAATGGTTTTAATTGGTCTTATAGGAGGGGAATGTGTAGCAAAGTCATGGAAGGTGGAGGTCTCGAGGGTATATATACTAGAAACTCATATTTTCCAATGTAAGGTTTGGTACTAGTGACTCTGTACATGATGTCACACTTAGTATTTTACGGGATGTACCAGTCATCCCAGGTTTTCTTCCCTGGTCATGCGGCTTCATGCACTGTGGCACTTTCAGCAGGGGAATCTGAACCCATATAGCCTGTGGGTGGTTTAGGACGGCAGAGCTACACAGCCCAAGTAATGATTTTAAATGGCATGCTAAACCCGGTCCCTTTCCTGGCATGGTTATACATATGTATGGTTTATATGCATATGGAAGGTTTTACTTAGTTTTATAAATGTCTTTTTTTATCCTTATCCTGAGTTCATGCTAGCTTTTACCCGCTAACCCATCTTCGAGCAGCTTTACCACCATGCAATTAAGAAACTAGCTGTGCTACTCCTCCTGCTTAGCACTCGGACATTTGGGGGTCAGCTTTGGATTGAAGTGGTGAGCTTCCATCGATTCGGAAGGCTCTATTTCATGGATGTCATTTCATATTTTGGATTATATATGGATATTGCTTTTGGATATGATTGGGAGAATGTCCTAACCAGATATTTGTATTCTTTTGGTTAAAGGCTTTTGTGGTACTACTATGGGTTGTAATGGGTGGGATCGGTATTGGTGTCAGCCTTAGTATTCACATTGGTATTAGGGATGACCTTATGGGACAAAACTTCGCACTGTTCTATCATATTTCATTTTGGGATTACACATTTAATTATTTAACGAACTTGTTTGGTTATGGTTGGATCTATGGTTTGGTTTGGCTTGGTATGGTTGGATGGTGGGTATAAGGCTGTCGAACTTGGTTGGGTCGGTCTCGGTAATAGACCTATCAAAGATTCCGTAATTTGGATAGTTACAATCTTGCTATATGTTCAAAATTCAGCCAACACAGGGCAGGCAGCTAGAGGTTGGGTGGGGTAATAGGGGTGGTCTCCGGTACTGGTCGTACTTAGGACGCCCATTATGACAAGTCCTAGCTCGTTTAGTGTCAATAGTCTTATACATTCATCTTGAATACAAAAGATAGAAGAAAGATAGAAGGACAGAGTATGACTCAAACTCCCAGAGCTCACCCTGTGTCCAGAAGATCAACACAACACGATCTCAACTCAACAGCGATAACTAGTACTCGGATCTGCACCAAAAAGGTATAGAAGTGTATCATGAGTACCAAAACACGGTTACTCAATAGGCATCATCGGCCGACTAAGCTAAATTATGATACAAGATGATATAAAGTAATAAAATATCTATAAGTTAAAGTACATAATTGAACCTGAATTGTCTCCATCATCAGTGTAGAAATATACTTATTAATTAGAACAATAATACGATATCTCATATCAACACACACCACAATCATTATATACAATGAGTAATCAATTCGGAAGCATAAAGAAATATACATACAATAACCATCACGTAAATACCAAGTTAAACACGCAAAGTAAAAGTACTTACCACGGCATCCCATACCACTGGTTGTACATCCAAAAGAACACAATGTAAAGAACTCGTCATGGCATCCCATACAATCGTAGAGTGTACCAAAAGATCAATTCATCAACATATCAGACACAAATACGTACAAAACTCACTTTGACCCTTGGTTTCCACATTTCTTCTCGGTCACTCACCAAGATCCACAATCATCATCAACTACCACAAATAAAAAAAAACAGATCCAATGCAATCATAACATAATTATATAGTTATTTAGATCTCTATTTCATTAATATTTTCTATTTAGTATAGATTACATAACACCATTTATTATTAAGCTAATAGTTTGTTGGTCATCATAAGGCCTCCAACCATTTGGATAATCAATTCCTCATACACTACTTCTTCATGCAGTAGCAACTGAACATGATTCATTAGATAGCGAACATTCATATCTACCCAAGACATATCACTAAACCATAATCACCATTTAACCGACTCATTCCTAGTTATCATAACCATTCTAGTCATTATATAGGGAAAGCTATATATCATAATACACTTATCTATCTATTAACCAACGTCAATTTTCTAGTTAGTTCCATAATTGTCCAAGTCTACAATAAGCATGCATGGTATTACACACTAGACATTAATTTAACTAATCATCGACAATGCTTAAGTCTATTATCATTATTAGCCATGTTACAACCATAATAACTAGTTAACATATTTTAACTAAACAAGGTCCACAAACTTGTTTTCTAGGCTTCTAACTAACAAGTAATATAACCCCTTAATAGAGAAAACCAGTTACCTCATAACTAATTTTACACGGAAAAATTCCATAACACAACCATTAGTTCAAGCCAAATATATTCACTAGGTGAATTCTTAGTTCTACACAAGATTACACTAATCAATTAGCCTTAACTCAATAATCGGAATATTCTACTTGTATTCACTATTTAGTGTTAACAAGAGACACACTATTTAACTAGTGATTAATGGTAGAGAATGATAAACAACTTTCCAAGTAAAACATCATGTCTTAAGCGCACATACGGACTTAGTCATACACGTCATAACTACACATATACCTATATATTTATATATTCTTAGAATACATAGTATTACTACAACATCAAGATATCCTTTGGATTCACCGGCATCATCATAGCTTTAATACCTCGTTCGAATTCACTAGGCATCATCATGACATCAATATATTCTACAGATTTATCAGGAAACATCATAACATCAATATCTCTTCCTGACTAACCTGGCATCATCACAACATTAATATATCATTCGGATTTACCGGGCATAATCATAATATTAATATATCCTTCGGATTCACCGAGCATCGTCATAACATAAATATATCCTTCGTATTCACCGGGCATCATCACATCATCAATAACCACCAAGGAAACAATAAATACTTACATATGTAGCAAAATCAATATAGGTACAAGCCCACAATAATAAATTATAAGATATGTAAGGAAACCCATACCATGGTACCTTACCATTAATCAACACTACACTATATGAGTTGATGCATGGGCATGTATATCTAAACGAAATAAGCAATCACTAGTTTTCCAAGTTTAACATGATTATTAGCAAGTTAATTATAAGCCATGGGTATACCTTCAGTAAACCTTCTTTACCCACATAGGTCACAATATTCACAAAGAGATTCTTTTTCACATACATTAGCTTAGTCATTAAGCTTGAATCATAACAAAAGTTGTCACATAATTTGAGGTTCACATAGTGAACTAGTAAAAACGCCAAATGTGAGCACAACCATAGATTTAATTCACAACACTTCCCAAGGCTATCCATAGCATGACGACAACATAATCAATCAATTATATTGATTATCCCAACATTGACCATATGCGTAAACCATCAACCGAGTTGAGCCATCATATCACCAAAATAATATTTAGGCATTTGTCAAGTATCTAGGTCATTAAAGAAGTTATACAGTTCAACCTTAAGGCGGATCAATTTATGCTTCTAATAATCCCTAAAGTTATCTTCTACAATTGTAACTTCTACCCTAAATCAGGCTAACTTATATAAATCATGCCTTAAGGTTTTACCAATCCTTACAAGTTCAATAGGACAATTCTTCTTCAAGTATTCTTCTTAATTTATCCCAAGAAATAAGGCCATTCCACAATTAGAATATCTAGGTCAACATACTCTTAAGGTGAGAGAAAAAGGTCACTCTCAACTACTAGAGCAACTAGAGTATTCTCATACTATTCATGAGATTTCAAGACCAACTAACCAAGGTTCTAGGCTATAGGTAAAGCATCACACTTAATAAGTTCAACAGCCTAAGTGATTCAACTAGTCCCAAGCATTACCATCTACCAATTTCATATCTAAGCCCCCACCCAATCTTATCAAGATATCATAATTATACTACAATAAAGCTCAATATAATTACAAGTACGCCTAACGTACCTCATGCCTAAGTAGCTCATGAACCAACATTCTTTGCTTACACTTTCCTCGAAGCTTCTTCCACGAGCCAAGCTATATACAACTTAATCAATGCATTATTACAAGAACAACAACACCCATATTGCACCATTGTGTTGTGGGTCCAAAATGATAACAACCCCCCCCCCCCCAAGTGTGTCCACATAGAGAAAACGAGTTTCCAATACCAACCCAACATTCAAATATTTTTGGGGAGTTTTAACCCTCAAGAAATTTAGGAAAAATATTCATATTTGAGGCTAAAATTAAGCCTCAAGACATTAGGGGTTTTGGGTCTAAAAATCGAGAAATCAATACCAAATCTTGGAGGAATCATACCTTAGATTAATAGTAAAACACGATTTCACAAGATATTTGAGCATCCAATCAACCCACAAGACTCACTTTAAGAGCTCTACACTCTATTAGGGTCTGGGGACTCAAAGAAATGGAGGAAATGACCAAATTTCATCCAAAAGACATCTTTTAAAAGGACAATCCCAGGTCTCAAGAGGCACAATCGTGCATACACACTAGAACGCGATCACGACAATTGCAATCGCACCCCTCCTCTTACGATCGCGGAACCTTGGGTACTAGACAATGGCTAAAATTTTTGGCCAAGGCCGAGGATGCATCTGGAGTCTGATACGAGAAAACAAGATAAGCAACCCTATAGATTTCAACATTCCAAATGCATTGGCAATGTCAAAATTTTCATCTGATATCATTTTACTGAATTTTTTGCTTAGTGGACTTTGGGAACAAACAAAGACTTCTAATCGAGAAATGGTTCTAAAAATAAAACAAACTGCTATGTAACCAAACTATTAGTTCCAGCAAGTCATAAATAACTTGGGGAAGATCTAACGTCAAAAATAAGCACGAACACAAAAAATGACCTGAAAGGTTATTACAATATCCACTACAAGGGAACTTTCATCCCTAAAAGTTAAAGGTGAAGAAAACTAACTGAAGTCTCAAACAAAGTAGGATACTGGGCCTACATCTCGTTCTTGATCTCTCATGTAGCCTACTCTACTGGGTTGTGACTTCTTTGAACCTTAACTACAAGAATCTCCAATACGCAATCGTCTCACATTACTAGCTAAAATATGCATGGGCTCCTCAACAAAGGCTAACTACTCATCTAACTGGACTGAGTCCCACCTAAGCACATGAGTCAAATCAGGAATATACTTCTGCAACATTGATACATCAAAAATTGGATAAGCAACAACATAATCTGGAGGCAAGGCTAACTCATATGCCGCTTCAACTGTATGAAAAATATCAAAAGGACTAATATAATAAGGATTGAGCTTACCTTTCTTAAAAACCTTATCACACCTCTAAGAGGTGAAACACGAAGGAATACATGGTCATCAATTTCAAATATCAAGGCATAGAGTCTATAGTCGGCATAGGACTACTACCTACTCTGGGCTACTGGTAGCCTATCCTGAATCACCCCTACTCTATCTAATGAGTCTTGTAGAAAATCTTTACTGCGAGTTCTAACCTCAAAAGTCTCGAACTAATCTATCGAAGAACAATATCTCGTACCATACAAAGCCTCATTAGGTGCCATCTCAATACTTTGATGATAGTTGTTGTTATAAGCGAACTCTGCTAATGCTAAGTATTGATCCCATTGCCCTCCAAAATCTATAACATAAGCTTGAAGAATATCTTTAAACACCTAAATAGTCCTCTCAAACTGACCATCTATGTATGGAAGAAAAGTTGTACACAAATCCACTAGAGTACCCAACACCTCCATAAATGCCCTCCAAAACTTCAAAGTAAAATCAGAACCATAATCTAATATAATAGAAATGGGCAATCCAAGCCAACGAACTATCTCTCAAACATAAATCTAGGCTAACCTTTAAGCATTAAAGGTTATCATAAAATATGTCGACTTGGTTAAATGGTCCATAATAACCCAAATACCATCAAGACCACAGGTAGTATGACTAAATCACTAATGAAATCCATAGTATTTTGTTCCCATTTCAAATCAATAATTTGAACCCTCTAAGTCAATCTACTTGGATGTTGATGCTCGCCCTTAACCTGATGAAAACATAGGAAACGAACTACAAAGTCTGCCATATCTTTCTTCATCCTATCCTACCAGTAATATTGCTTCAAATTTCTATACATCTTTGATGTGCCGAGATGAATGGAATATCTAGAATTGTGAGCTTTAGAAAGAATCGACTAAATTAAATTATCGAATCGAGAAACAAAAATACAACCCTAAAACCTCAAGATACCCTCAAAATTAATAGTATGCCTCCCAGACTCACCATTTACCTCCTGATCAAATAGAAAACACAACTTACTATTCTTAAAATAATGATCATGAATCTGCTCAAATATGGAGGACCTCGCCTCCACACAAGCCAAAATCCTAGCCGAATCTAAAATTTAAAGGCGATCCATCAAATTTCTAAGAACTAAATATTCCATGCCATAGGCCTATGAGAAAAAGATATACAAGCCAAGTTACCCATACTCACTACCTTCTGACTCACGGCATTAGCTACTACATTCTCCTTACTTGGATGATAAAAGATGGAAATATCATAGTCTTTCAACAAATCCATCCATATACGTTGGCAAGCATTAAGCTCTCACTAGGTAATCAAATGTTGAAGGCTAAGATGATAGGTTAAAATCTCACAATGCAAACAATACAAATAATACCTCCAAATCTTGATCACAAAAAATACTGTTGTCAACTCCAAATCATGAGTGGGGTAGTTTTGCTCATGCACCTTAAGTTGCATAGAAGCATATGCAATGACACAAACTTGTTGCATTAAAACACAACTAAGACCAGCACAGAAATATCATAAAACAAGATGAATCCCACACCCTTAACTTGAAGAGCTAACACTAAAGCTAAGGTAAGACAATCCTTGAGCTTTTCAAAGCGCAACTCACACTCCTCGAACCATCGAAAAGAAACTTCCTTCTTGGTCAATGTAGTCATAGGGTCTAAAATTTTAGCAAATCTCTCAAAAAAAATACTTTTAATAACTAGACAAACCAATAAAACTTCGAACCTTAGTCAGACACAATAGCCTAGCCCAATCACGAATTGCCAAAATCGTAGTCAGGTCTACCATAATACCCTCTTTGGACACCACATGTCCAAGGAAAGATATTGACTCAAGACAAAACTCACACTTGGAAAACATTGTAAAAAACACATGATCTCTCAAAGTCTGAAGCATAATCCTCCAGTGTTACGCATGGTCCTCACTACTCCTCGAATACACACTAATGTTATCAATAAACATAATAACAAAGAGTCTATATAGGATCTTAAGACATGGTTAATCATGTCCAAAAATAAGGATGGGGAATTAGTCAACCTAAAAGACATCACCAAAAACTCATAATGACCATAATAGGTCTGAAGGCTATCTTTAGGATATCCTCATCTCGAATCCTTAATTGACAATAACAAGGCCTCAAATATATCTTAGAAAACATGACTATGCCCTAAAGCTGGTCAAAAAAATCATTAATGTGAGGCATAGGATAATGGTTCTTCACCTTCATATTATTCAGGAGCCTATAATCAATAAATATGTCCATCAAACCATCTTTATTTCTTACAAACAATATAGGGGATCCCTACGGGGACACACTTGGTCAAATAAAATCCTTGCTAAGAAGATCCTGGAGAAGAGAATTTAGATCCTTAAGCTCATCAGGATCCATAAGTTAAGAAGCCATAGAAATAGGTCAGGTGCCAATCTCAAGGTAAATAGAAAACTCAATCTCATGGTAAGGAGGAATACAAGGTAGATGGGCAAGAAAAACATAAGAAAACTCACACACAAGAGGAACCGAGTCAAGAGATAGACTCTCTATATATGTATCACATACATGAGCGAGATAAGACTCACAACCCTTCCATATAGGCCTTCTAACCCAAACATAAGAAATTATCCTTATTAGCTTGCAGCTAAATACTCCTTGACACACGATTGGGGGTATGTTGGGCATGGCAAAGGTAGCGGTCTTGGAAAAATAATCCATACTACATGATAGTTGGATAACCAGTCCATGCCTAAAATTATATTAAAATCCAGCATAACTAGAATAATAAGATCAACATCACTGACTGTCGCAACACATGAGCTGAATACTCAATCCACTACTAAAGAATAACCCACAAAAGTAGATACGAGCAATGGCACAGATAATAAATCACTAGTCAAGTCCAACCGTGGTGCATAATAAGAAGATAAATAAGAATAAGTGGATTTAGGATCAAATAAATCAAGGTCAACTTACAGTACACGAAGATCATACCTTTCAAACAACACCCAAATTCTCAGCCTCTTGTCTAGAAGGTACTGCATACAACTGACTATGCACACTCCTAGATGGATACCTAACCAACCTCTTATCCTGCGTACCTAAGAACCATCTCGAGCACCCTGGTAACTACTCCTACAACCTCGCGCACTATTTCTACTCAAGGGATAAACTGCTTAAATAAGAGTAGCATACTAGGATGACAAAACTATCACCCCATGGGTAGGGCAATCTCTCAAGAAATAAATAGGAAGACACAAAGTAAAACAAGAATTATGAATAGAACTAGAACTCATAGATCTAGCTGAACTAGAGTAACCACCATGCCTAAGATGACCAAAAGATGAACCTCTCAGAGACTGATCACCACCCTTCCTTGGGCGACCACTAGAACTAAATTGATCTCCGTCAGTGGTCTAAAGAGCTACCTAAACTATTCAACTAGTGTAACTCTAAGGCTAAAAATATAGATGTAGAGGATGACCAACATAAGAAGTACCACCTCTAAATTGGGATAGAAATATACTTAAGTGACCTTTTTGGTTCAAGTAAGGTATGAATACAAAAGCATTTAACTTAGTTCACGCATCCCCACTCAATGATATAGTTATTGGGGTTAACCTAGATAATTGATTAGAGGTTCAAAAGGTCATAGTCATAGTATAGACCCCGTGAACCAACAACTAAGATAACTATCCTAACTAATAAAGTTCCACAATGTGATATGATTTTTCACAAAGCCTTAACCCTAGGATTTTCCCATTGGTTATTGAAACTATTACTATACTGCATTGTTTAGTTTACAATTACTTATAAATTACAAACTTTTATTATTGTGTAGAACTAGATTAATCTTATTAGTGAACCAAGCTTGGATAGTTTAAAACATAAGTCTCTAAGGGATCAATATTAGGCTTCTTATAAGGACGTAGAATTACTTGGTGAGACCATGTTCAGTTGCGTATGTGATTGGGTGCAACACATATTTAGCATTGTTTTGAGAATTTGGCAACTTTTGTAGTTTTTGTTATAATTTTTTATTTCTTTGGTGCTTTTCACTTGGTCTTGGATTTTGAATTTGCAGGCAATAGATTTACAAATTACTAAGCTGGAAAGCGACCTAGAATTGGTTAATATAAACCCTAAGCTCAAGAAATACTTTTATTAATAGAGAAGAGAAGTTTTCTTTCTCTACCATATCCTACAAATTCATGAGGAACAAGATGTTCCTGTTCCCATGGCTGAGGATACACCAGCCCGTAGGACAGTTCACTAAGTGGCAATACCACTTATGACTAATATGACCTCCACTATTTGCAGACTATCTGTTGGAGGTATATTTGAACTAAAGCAAATTATGATTCAGTTTCTGCACAGCAGTGGATAGTTTATCGGGCTGGCATATAAAGATCCATCAGTCCATTTGTAAAACTTTCTGGAGATCAGTGACACATTTATCCCTATAGGTGTCAATAGATTATGTCAGTCTGACACTCTTCCCTTTTTAAATTTTAGAGGAAGCAAAGCAGTGGTTGACTCCTGAGCTAATAGTTTCAACAGAACAAAGGACGAATTAGCCCAGAAGTTCTTTATCCATTTTGTCCCATCAATCAAGACTGCCAGACTTTGTACTGAGATTTTTAGCTTCAAGCAGAGTCTAGATGAGAACCTGTATCATACTTGGGAAAGGTTCAAATCTCTCATGTGGGACTATTCATATCATCAACAGTCTAATAAGGTATTATATGACACCTTTGTAGAAGCTCTTGACCATAATAGTGTAATACCCCATACTTCTACCTAGCTTAAAATCATCCCAAGTATGTTAGAAACTTACTTTGAAAGATGAATCCACTTTTATAGACATGGAATTTTAAGGTTTTCACTTTTTGTCATGTGGAAAATTGAATTAGATTTCCAAAGATATCAATTTTGTCCAAATTTGGTATTGGGTCGAAAGTTATGGCTATTTTATAGAAAGTAGTCAAAACTGCCCAGGTGCGATGATGAGGGCCGACAGGCCGTCGAGCTAGCGATGGACCATCGCCTAAACCATCGCAGTAGAGGCAGTGAGGCCACCTTCTGCCTACGGGCAATGGCTCAGGCTGATGGAACGTCGAGCTAGCTATAGACCATCGCCCAAGCCATTGCAGCAGAAACAGTGAACCCCTATTCTGCCTAGGTGCGACGATCAAGACCGATGGACCATCGACCCAGAGATGGACCATTGGACCCACCGTCACTTAGTTAGTTCAATTATTTTAAAGTCATTTATAAAAAAGGGTATTTGGATATTTTTCACCCATTTTAACCCCTAATTATATAAGACCAAGGCTCATAAGTTCATTATCCATCTATAATATTAAATTAAAGTTTTCTCTCAAAGATAATCCCCAAGAAACAAGATCCAAATCTTCTTTAAGAAACTAAGAGATTCAAGTTTTACAAGTCCAAGAACATCAAGAAACTCACAACCCAGGTATGTCATATATTGATTCATAGGTCCCATTCACCCATGTAGCTCAAGAATCTCTTTTCAAAATCCAAAGATTTGTGTATGTACGAATGTTCATGATTTAAATTTAATTGAAATTCATGATCATGATGTTGTGGGATTTTTATTCATGTTTGAAATTAAATATTCCAATGATTGAACCTAGGATGTGGTGATTTGCATAATAATCATGAGAAACCCTTAAATTTACACGTTGATTGATGTATCCATGATTATTAGATATGTTGATGATTGTATAACCAAAGCATGCCCCCCATGTGTTCGATTAAATGCCTATGTGAAGGAAAAGTATCATACTATCATGATACTATGAAATCCCCAATCATGTACAAGTTTATGCATGTCAAATGTTTGATGAAATATCTTAGCCAGTGAATTATGGATACATGTGTAGCCTTATGGTTATTTAGAACTGCTACTTCATGAAATCTCTAATTTATTGTATTATTGATTATGAAATTGTTCATGTATTCAAGAAAGTCATGCTTTGTCAGTTTCATGCTATCGAGTTATGGGGGTATTTGTACCCGACAATTAGCTAGATACTCTCAGTCGATCCATGTTCATAGAAATTCAGTCATTCATGTGACTAAGGAAAATTTAATAAACCCCGTAATATCAGAAATATTAGAAATTTGGTAATCTCAGTAGTATTTCGTCAGTCAATGGAACTCAGTACATTCAGTACATTTTAGTTCAGTAATCCATGTTTAGTGTCTATTCAGATGGGAGTAGTAATTAGTATCGAGTGAACCAAAGAATGGGAATATACACTGTTAGATGAGCATGTGATTCTTAGAAGTCATCCTTGCATTCTAGAACTATGTAGCCAGTATAGGTTGACATGTGATTCTTAGAAGTCATCCTTGCATTCTAGAGCTATGTAGCTAGTATAGGTTGATACATCAACACTGTCAGATGAGGGTTGATGAGATGGATATACATTGTCAGATGAGGGTCCTACCGTTCTTTTTTGGGGACACTGTTAGATGAGGGTCACCCATAGTTTGTCCTTACCAGTAATGTGGTATTGACACCCTTCCAATTGGGGTTACATATTAGACCCTAACTCAGCTATAATGCATTATTTAGGGCATGTCGGTTAGATAACTACTTCCCATAGTTTCATTACAGAATTAGGATTGTCAGATAAAGTCATTCAGTCTCAGTAATAGAACTCAGATAGTTCTACAAAATTTAGGACTGTTAGATATAGTCAACTCAAAGCAAAATAAAACTCAGCTAGTTCCATCAGAACCTAGAGTGTCAGATACAGTCACTCAGTATTAGTTATTTTAGTTATACAGATATCAGTATATCATGTTGTCAATACTCAGACTCAGTAATCATGTCATCACAAACTCATTTATAGTTACTATGTATTTATGCATGTATTCTCACATTCATGTTATCCAGTCAGTTAGTATAGTTCATGTATGTGAAATCTTTGCATTCAGCCTACCTCATATGCATACCAGTACATTCCAATATACTGATGTATTTATATTATGGTGTTTTATACCATAGGTTCAGAAGAACGAGCTCTAGAGCATCAGTAGCATTCAAGTCTCAGCAGTCAGATATAGCAGTGAGTCCTCATCCTTCGAGGACATGACCATTACTTTATTATCTCATTAATTAATTTATTTTAGTACTTAGAGCTAGTTGGGGATATGTCCCATCAACTCCTTATTCAAACAGTTCAGTCAGTTAAAGGCTTTTCAGACAATCATATTTAGACAGTTTATTTTAGGTTTTGTTTTGGTATTGTAATACCATATCATTTAGAGATTATTTTATCAGTTTTGAACCTTATAGCCTTAAATCCTTTATTTCTACATTTATACACCATATTATGTAGTGTTCAGGTAAAGATATCAGTCATGGGTTAGCTTGTGGTCCTTCGGGGTCATAAGCACCGTGTAGCATTCAGGGTACCATATTTGGGGCATTACTAATTGGTATTAGAGCCTAAGGTTTAATAGAGTCCTAGGAAGTATAAAAGCCACATCTAGTAGAGTTTTGTACATGGGAGTGTTGTGCGCCATATTTATGTGTAGGAGGCAATAAGATGTTTTAGTAATAGTTTTCCTTCTTTCAATATTCATGTTATGCCAGTGAGCATACTTTCAAGTCAATCTCTCCGTCTAATCTATTTCTCCTTTTCTTCTATAAAATATGTCTCCCAAAAGAAGAAGTGAGAATTAGCCAGCCCCTCATCCTGAAGAACCTTTGGGTGAACATGTTTCTCATCCAGAGTTTAGAGCTGCATTCGCTACTCTTGATCAGTCAGTTGTTGCTCAGAATAAATGACCATCCATCATTCCGGCCAACCCAGTGGTCAACTCAGCTGCAACTAGGATTTGAGTCTTCAACCAAAGGAACCTCCATCCTTTCTCGGGTCTAAGTCAGATGAGGACCCTCAAGAATTTATCAATCAGGTTTAGAAAGTTACTAATATTATAGAGGTATCAGCTATTGAGAGTATTGAGCTAGCTTCATATCAGTTGCAGGATGTTTCTCACGCTTGGTACAAGCAGTGGAAGTCAGAAAGGCCAGATGATGCAGGGCCTATTAAGTGAGAGGAGTTTGTCACCGCATTCTTAGAGAGGTTTTTTCCCCTAGAGCTGAGAGAAGCTAAGGTGTTAGAATTTATCAACCTCAGGTAGGGTAATATGTCGCTGAAAGAGTATTCTCTTAAGTTTACTTAATTAGTTAGATATGCTCCTCATGTGGTTGCAGATAGCTGGGCTAAGATGAGTAAGTTTGTTACTGGGGTGAATGATAGTGTTGTCAAAGAGTGTAGATCTGCAATGTTGAATAGTGACATGACTTTAGCTAGGCTTATGACTCATGCTCAGTAAATAGAGGATTAAAAGATTAAGATGAGGGAGAGGTAGAATAAGAAAGCACGCACAGGTAGTTTCAACTTTGCTCAGCCCAAATCAGAAAGAGAAAACCGTTCTCAGTTTTATCGTAAGTCATCAGTTCTAGCTTCTTCTTCAGCCATTTCTCCAGCTCCTAAGTTCAGGGATGGTAATATAGATAGGGCACCAGGCTCTAATTCTCACGGCAGTGTCAGCAATGCCCAAACTAATCCCCTTTTCCAGACTTGTGGTCAGAACCATAAGGGTGCTTGCAGAGCTGGTAGCAATGTCTGTTATGGATATGGAAAGCCAGGTCAGAGAGTCAAAGATTGTCCCCAGTCGGGTTATCAGGGTCAGTAGAACTGTTCCCCAGCTCAGTGCGGTCACTCGAACCAATAGGATGTCACCTCCAGCGCTACTAGTGGGAAATGCCCAAATCGACTTTATGCTCCCCAGTCCCGAAAAGATCAGGAAAATTCTCCTGATGTGGTTACTAGTATGTTACAAATATTTCATGTGCATGTTTACGCTTTTCTAGATCCAATTGATTTTTGGTCTTTTGTTACTCCCTTTATAGCAGTTGATTTTGGAGTCAGTTCTGAAATTCTAGCAAAGCCCCTCGTAGTATCTACCCCAATGGGTAAACCAATCATGGCCCGATGGGTATACAGGAGCCGCCTGATTATGGTATCTCAAAAAAATACTTCAGCAAATTTAGTTGAATTAGAGATGACTGATTTTGATGTCATTCTCGACATGGATTAGATTCATTCCTGCTATGCCACAGTCGACTACAGAAACAAAATAGTCCATTCCTAGTTTCCAAATGAGCCTGTCCTAGAGTGGAGGGGTAGTACTTCAGCATTCAAGGGTCAGCTTATTTCCTACCTTCGGGCAAGGAAAATGATATCTAGAGATGTGTCTATCATCTTGTTGGAGTTTAGGACACTAGTTCTGAAATTCCAGTCTTGATTCAGTCCCATTCATGAATGAATATTGAGATGTCTTTCCCGAATATCTTCCAGGAATTTCTCCCAAAAGGGAAATAGACTTTAGCATCGATCTTCTTCTAGATACTCAGCCTATATCTATTCCTCCATACAGAATAGGACTAGCAGAACTCAAAGAATTAAAAGAGTAGTTGAAGGATCTCTTTGATGGGGGATTTATCAAACCCAGTGTGTCCCCTTGGGGCACACCAGTATTATTCATGTGAAATAAAGATGGTTCTCTTATAATGTGAATTGATTACCGTCAGCTCAATAAGGCCACGGTCAAGAACAAGTATCCTCTTCCTAGAATTGATGACTTTTTCAACCAACTTTAGGGTTCCAGCTATTTTCTAAGATAGACCTCAGATCAGGCTATCATCAACTTAGAGTCAGAGGATGTGACATTCTAAAAATAGCTTTTTCGTACTCGGTATGGTCACTTTGAGTTTCTGGTTATGTCCTTTGGTCTTATCAATGCCCCAATAGCTTTCATAGACTTGATGAACCATGTGTTCAAGCAGTACTTAGATATGTTCGTCATAGTCTTCATAGATTAACATTCTTGTCTATTCACGAAATGATCTTAATCATGCAAACCATCTCAGAATCATGTTTCAGACTCTTAGAGATCATCAGTTGTTCACCAAATTTAGTAAGTATGAATTTTTTCTAAGGTTAGTAGCATTCCATGGCCATATCATTTTCAATAATGGCATTAGGGTTGATCTTCAAAAGACTGAAGCAGTAAGAAACTGGCCCAGACCTATCTCTCCATTAGATATCAGTAGTTTCCTGGGTTTGGATGGCTATTACAGATGGTTCATTGAGTGATTTTTCTTATATTGAATCCCATATGTCCATATTGACTCAAAAGAAAGTTAGGTTTTAGTGGTTAGATCCTTACGAGAAAAGCTTTTAGGAGTTGAAGACTTGACTCACCTCAGCTCCAATCCTAGCTCTTCCAGAGGGTTCAGATGGGTTCGTAGTGTATTGCGATGCATCCAGAGTAGGTTTGGGTTGTGTCCCCATGTAGCATGGTAAAGTCAAAGCCTATGCCTCCAGACAGCTTAAACCTCATGAGAAGAATTATCCTACCCATGATCTTGAGTTAGCAGCCGTAGTATTTGCCTTGAAAATTTGAAGGCATTATCTATACGGTGTTCATATAGATTTATTCACTGATCATAAGAGCCTTCAGTATGTCTTTTCTCAGAAAGATCTCAATCTTCATCAGAAAAGGTGGTTAGTGCTCTTGAAAGATTATGACATGAGTGTTCTTTATCATCCAGGCATGGCCAATATGGTGGTTGATGCTCTCAGTAGACTGCCTATGGGTAGTGTTGCTCATGTTAAGAACACTAAGATGAACTTAGATTAGGAAATCCATCAGCTTAACATACTAGGTGTTTACTTAGTTGATTTAGAGGAGGGTGACATATGGGTTCAGAGTAGTTCAGAATCATCTCTAGTTTCCAAGGTGAAAGAAAAGAAAGATAGACATCCTAGCCTTGTCAAGTTAAAGGAGTTAGTCAAGCATCATAAAGTAGAGGTTTTCTCACAAGAGGGAGATGGTGTTTTGCGTTATCAGGGTCGTCTGTGTGTTCCAGGGGTAGATGACTTAAGGCAGTGAATTCTTGCAGAAGTGCATGGTGTGCACTACTCTATTCATCCAGGGCCATTAATATGTACTACAACTTACAGGAGATCTATTGGTGGAGTGCAATAAAAATAGACGTTACAGAGTTTATGGCTACGTGCTTTACATGTCAGCAAGTTAAAATAGAGCATCAAAATCCTAGTGGGTCTATGAAGGAATTTAGTATTCCTACTTGGAAGTGGGAAGAAATGAATATGGACTTTGTGACGGATTTGCCTCGTACTCGTTGCCAGCATGATTCAGTTTAGGTCATTGTAGATAGGATGACCAAATTTGCTCATTTCCTTCCAATCCATACCTCTTATTCAGTCGAGGATTCTGCCAAAATATACATCAGAGAGTTGTTCAGATTGTATGGTGTTCCATTATCTATTATCATAGACAGAGATACCTAGTTTACCTATCATTTCTAGAAAGTGTTCCAAAAGAGTCTTGGTACCCAAGTTTATCTCAGTACCACCTTTCTTCCTCAGATAGGTGGTCAAGCATAAAGGACCATTCAAGCTTTAGAAGATATGTTGTGAACGTGTGCAATTGATTTGACGGGTAGTTGGGATCACCACTTGCCTTTGATTGAGTTTGCATACAATAATAGTTATCATTCTAGTATTAAGATGGCTCTATTCAAAGCTCTTTATGGTAGGAGATATAGATCTCCAGTCGGTTGGTTCGGAGTTAGTGAGGCCTCAGTTATAGGTCCTGACTTAGTATTCGATGCCTTAGAAAAAGTCTAGTTGATCAAAGAAAGACTCTGGGCTGCTCAGAGCTGACAGAAGTCTTATGCAAATATGCGCAGAAAGGATCTCAAGTTTGAGATTAGTGATTATGTCTATCTAAAGATCTCTCCCATGAAGGGAGTGAAGAGGTTCGCCAAGAAGGAAAAGATCAGTCCCCGATATATTGGTCCCTTCAAAATTCTCAGTCATTTTGGAAAGGTAGCCTATGAGCTAAAATTGCCTTCAGATCTAGCCTTAATTAATCCAGTCTTCTGTGTCTCTTTGCTCAAGAAGTGCATAGGTGAACCAGCAGTCGTAGTCCCTATTCAGAGCATAAATGTTCAGAACAGCCTCTCTTATAAAGAGATTCCAGTTGAAATCCTAGACTATCAGACTCGTAGACTGAGGAACAAAGAAGTCCCTCTAGTCAAAGTTCTTTGGAGGAATCAGTCCTTTGAGGGAGATACTTGGGAAGCAGATGCAGAAATACGGACTAAGTATCCTCATCTCTTATCCTCAAACTCAGATCTAGCTCAAGGTAACAATTCTCCTTAAGTTTTTTTCAGTTTCATGTTCAGATTTCAGTGACAAGCTTGGAATCCCATTCATGTTCAGAATTCCATTATAAACTTGGTATTAAGTACCATTGCATAGTCAGTCATGCATTTATGTGTCAGTTCAGTCATATAATCATGCATCAGGTATGCATTCTAATTGTGAGAAACTTAGTTCCTCAGAACACTCAGTCATGCACTCATGAATCAGTTACACATACATCAAATATACGTGTTCAGTATGATATATTCAGTTATCAGTCATGTCAATCATGAAATCATATTCCAGTCATTCATGTTAAGTATTTACGTCAGTTTATCTTATTCACTCTCACTCAGTTTCATTCGAGGATGAATGTTCTCAAGGGGGAGATATTGTAATACTCTATACTTCTACCTATCTTGAAATCATCTCAAGTATGTTAGAAACTTACTTTGAAAGATGAATCCATTTTTATATACATGGAATTTTTAAGATTTTTCCATGTGGGAAATTGAATTAGCTTTCCAACGATACCAATTTCGTCCAAATCTGGTATTGGGGTAGAAAGTTATGGTCATGTTACAAAAAGTAGTCAAAACTGCCCAAGTGCGATGATGAGGGCCGACAAACCGTCAAGCTAGCGACGGACTGTCACTCAAACCAACGCAGTGGAGGCAGTGAGACCACCTTCTGCATAAGGGCAATGGCTCAGGCTGATAGACCGTCGAGCCAGCTTGGACCATCGCCCAAGATGTCACAGTAAAGACAATGAACCCCTATTCTTCCCAAGTGTGATGGGTCAGGACCGATGGACCGTCAACCCAGAGACGGGTCATCGCACCCGCCGTCGCATAGTTTATTTAGTGATTTTAAAGTTATTTTTAAAAGGGTATTTGGGTATTTTCCACCTATTTTAACCCCCAATTATATCATACCAAGGCTAATAAATTCATTATCCATCTACAACATCAAATAAGAGTTCTCTTAAAGATAATTCCCAAGAAATAGGATCCAAATATTCTTTAAGAAACTAAGAGATTCAAGTTCTTCAAGTACAAGAACTTCATGAAACTTATAACCCAGGTATGTCATGTGTTAATTTATTGGTCCCTTTCACCCATGAAGCTCAAGAATCTTTTTTCAAAATCCAAAGATTTGTGAATGTCTGAATGTTCATGGTTTAAATTGAATTGAAATTCATGTTCATGATGTTTTGGGGCTTTAATTCATGTTTAAACTACATATTCAAATGATTGACCCTAGGATGTGGTGATTTGGATAACAATCATGATAAACCCTTAAATTTACACGTTGATTGATATATCCATGATTATTAGATGTATTGATGATTGTATATCCAAAGCATGCTCTCCATGTGTTCGATTAAATGCCTATGTGATGGAAAAGTGTTATACTAATATGATAATATGAAATACCCAATCATGTACAAGTTTATGCATGTCAAATATTTGATGAAATGTCTTAGTCAATGAATTATGGACACATGTGTAGCCTTGTGGTGCTTTAGAACTTCTACTTCATGAAATCTCCAATTTATTGTATTATGGATTGTGAGGTTGGTCATGTATTCAATAAAGTCATGCTTTGTCAGTTTCATGCTATCGAGTCCTGGGGTTACTTGTACCCGATAATTAGCTGTGTGCCGAGAGACACTGTCATATTTTCAAGATACTCTCATACGATCCATGTTCATAGAAATTCAGTCAGTCATGTGACTCAAGAAAACTCAGTAAACCCAGTAATCTCAAAAATTGTAGAAATTTAGTAATCTCAGTAGTATTTTGTCTATCATGGAACTCAGTTAATTCAGTCCAATTCAGTTTAGGAATCTATGTTCAGTTTCTATTCAGATGGCAATAGTAATTAGCACCAAGTGAACCCAAGGATGGGAACACACACTGTCAGATAAGGGTGTGATTCTTAGAAGTCATCCTTGCATTCCAGAACTATGTAGCCAGCATAGGTTGAGACATCAACACTGTCAGCTGAGGGTTGATGAGGTTGATAAATACTATCAGATGAGGGTCCCACTGTTCTCTTTTAGGGATACAGTCAGATGAAGGTCGCCCACAGCTTATCCTTACCAGCGGTGCGGTATTGACACCCTTTTAATTAGGGTTACAGATTGGACCCTAACTCAGCTATAATGCATTATTTGGGGCATGTTGGTTAGATGACTACTTCCTATAGTTTCTGTACAGAATTAGAATTGTAAGATACAGTCATTCAATATCAATAATAGAACTCAGATAGTTCTATAGAATTCAGGACTGGCAGATACGATCAACTCATAGTAGAACAGAACTCAGCTAGTTCCATTAGAATCTAGACTGTCAGATATAGTTGCTCAGTATCTGTTATTTCATTTATACAGATATCAGTATCTCATGTTGTCAATACTCAGAGTCAATAATCATGTTATCACGAACTCAGTTATAGTTACTATGAATTCATGCATGTATTTTCACGTTCATGTCATCCAGTCAATTAGTATAGTTCATGCATGTGAACCCTTTGCATTCAAACTACCTCGCATACATACCAACACATTCCAACGTATTGAAGCATTTGTGCTATGGTGTTTTATACCATAGGTTCAGAAGCATGAGCTCCAGAGCATCATTAGAATTCCAATCTCAGCAGTCAGAGTTAGCAGTGAGTCCTCATCCTTCGAGTACATGACCATTACTTTATTATCTCATTAATTAATTTACTTTAGTAGTTGAAGTTATTTGGGGACATGTCCCATCAACTCCTTATTCAAACGGTTCAGTCAGTTAGAGGCTTTTCAGACTATCATGTTCAAACAGTTTATTTCAAGTTTTGTTTTGGTATTATGATACCATATCATTCAGAGATTATTTTATCATTTTTGAACATTATGGCCCTACAACCTATATTTCTGCATTTATACAGCATATTATGCAGTATTAAGGTACAGATATTAGTCATGCATTAGCTTGTCGTCCTTCGGAGTCATGAGCACCGTGTAGCATTTTGGGTACCAGATTTGGGGTGTTACAAATACAATGATTTTTCTAGACTCAGCAACAGGTAGTCAAGCATTGGAAAGGACTTATGATGAGCTATACACCTTGTTGAAAAGGATTGCATAAGAAATTTAGATTAGCATGGTGATAACTCAAGAAGCTCGGTGAAAAAGACTTCAACATTATTAAAGTTTGTAGTATCATTGCCTTGGCCCCCCAACTTTTAGCTATGAAGAATTAGATAATGACTCAAATTAGTAAGTTGGGCATACAATAGGTTTAGGCATAGGTTAATGTAGTGTAGTAGACCCCATTATAGTGTGAGATTACTATCAACAATAGCCACTCTTGAGATATTTGTGGTGCCAATCCTGAATCTGTCTACTTTGTAGGTAATGAACAAATATTAAATTATGGTAACACCTACAATCAAAAGTGACAAACTCAGCCAATGTATCCTTGGAGCAACAACCAGTAGCAGCAGTTTCAGTAGGAATAGAATAATACTCAGTCCAGTAACTTTAAAGAGACTCTTAAAAGATTCTGGCCAACCAAGAACATATGACTGCTGAAATAAAAAAAATTAGCAAATTTGCACAGAAACAGTTAGAGTAGCAAGTGAAGCAACTGACCCAGGTACAGAATACAAGGTCTCGGGGTGGTTTTCCAAGTTATAATGAACCTCTAAAACAAGTAATGAAAATCACTTTAAGGAATGGTAAAAAAATTAAATGATAGTCATCCAAAGACAAATAAGAAGGAAGATGCAAAGTTGGTTCCTCAACCGGTTGAAGACACAGCTGTTAAAATTTTAGAAAAGTCTCATTACTCAAAAATGAAAGTTGTTAAGAAGAATAGACCATCACCACTATTCCCACAACGGTTCCAGAAACCAAACGAGTATGTATGCTTCAAGAAGTTCTTTGACACATTCAGAAAGCCTTATAATAACTTTGTGATATAGAGGTTTTGCAGGGAATGCCCAAGTACTCTAAGTACTATAAGGTTGTGATGACTAATAAAGTAAAGCTACAGGATATTGAGATGGTGGCACTAACAGAGGAGTATAGCTATGTGGTAATGCAAAAGATGCCCAAAAAACTTAAGGACCAAGGGAGTTTCAACATCTCTATATAGATTGGTGACGGAAAAGTGGTCCATGCCTTTAGTGACTTGGGGTAAAGTATAAATTTAATTTCCCTATCTATGTTCAACACTCTTAAGTTAGGTGAGCCTATACCATGCCTTTTGTTGCTCTAATTGGAGAACCGGACCCTAGTTAACCTAAAGTAATAATTGAAGACATCCTTATAAAGGTTTGTAAGTTTGTAATTCCTGCTAATTTTATTATTTTGGATTATGATGCAGATAGCAGGATACCAATTATTCTGGGGCATCCATTATTAGACATTAGAGGAGCGTGATAGATGTGATAGATGGCACTCTCACAATAAGATTGGATTATAAAGCGGTGCTTTTCAGAGTGTATAAGCCACTTAATCTACCTTCTCACTATAAAGATTTATATATGATTACAATGATACAAGTGGATAAGTGTGGGGTGATAAGACGTGTACCACAAAATACCTCTTTGGACAGTCTTATTGAGTTTCCCAAGCCCCCGCCTAAGCCCAAAGTGATAATTATTGATGAACCTAAAACTTTTATTGTTGAAAAAGTTGTTGACCTTTAGAGTTCACACTCAAGAGGTAAAAAGAGAGTGATAAAATAGCCTCCAGGTAGGAGGAAAAGGATGAAAAAAAAATTTAGTTTTAATATTAAGTAGTGCCGCGACACTAAATCAGGCACTGCTTGGGAGGAAACCCAAGTTAAGAAAAGTTTTATTTTTTGTATTTTAGTTTTACTTCAGGTACTTTTTTGTTTTTGTTCAGTCATGGGTTGATAGGAAATCTGAGTACCAAAAACATGAGCTAAGGAGCATGGTGAATACTAAGTAGGGGGGTCCTCAAACCCTCTTGAAGTTTGAAGATGCTTCTAGCTAGGCCTAGAGTCCTCAGGGAGTATTTTTACCTCTGCTTTTAGATTCAACTTTGGGGAAAAAGTAGATTTGGAAAATTTGAAAAAATTATAAAAATATTTTACTTTTTAGTTTTTAGTTTGTGAGTTTTAGTTTAGTTCACTTCACCCATCCCGTGGTTGTTCTTTACTATTCTTTTCCATGGGGGCACCCCTTCAACCCAATATTTTTTTAGGAGTAATTTTTATATTTTTGTGTTAGTTTAGTAAGATGTTCTTGTTGGTGCAATGTATCATTGCATGATGCAAGACATTTTGAGTGTGAAAAAACATGTTGTTTGTGTGAATTACTACTTTTGAGACTCCTAGGCTCTAGTTTATGACTCTTGTGCGTTGTTGGCTTAGTGTTAAATTCATATGATTGCATGATTAAGAGTCTATGATTATCCTACTTGAGTTGAGCATGTGACATGTGTGGTGTAAGGTTTTTGTGTATTCCTTTTTGCATTTGATTTCTAGAACTTGTCTGGTGTGTGTTCAAAATAAAATAAAGATTGCGGATTTAGCAGATGATACAGGCATTTCTTTAACGCATTCTTTGGAGTCTTTGTAGTGGTGGCTTGAGTGTCTTTATTGTTGTAGAAATGTAAAGTTATCCCTAATTATGAATCTTAGAGTAAAGAGCTGTTCGAGGATGAACAAGGCTTTAAGTGTGGGGTGATGATCTGAGGTGGATTTATTCACCTCGATATTGTTATTTGGGCTTATTTAGCTTAGCTTAGAGGACTTCTCTTGAGCTTAAGGAGTAATCTTAGTTGAAAAGAGCATCGAAGTGTTATGTTGTGTAAATATAATGTTCAAAGTTTGTTCAAAGTTAGTTAGAGTCAAAACACCAAGTTAAGAATCAAGGGACAAAAGGTAGTACCCTTAGCTTGAGTTATGGCCATTACTAGTTCGTTGTCTTGAATTGTATATTTTTTGTACTAAAATGTGTGGTTTTTGATGTTGTATGAATCTTGGTAACTGATAATGGTGATAAAGGTATTCTACACAAGTTGGAAATCACATGGAAACAATACCACAAAGCTTGTATTTGAAGGACAAAAGCAATTGATGAGGCTTGATCAAAGTTGGGCGATTTGATGTGCTTGGCATACCACGCTGCCTAGGTGCCGCGATAAGGACGTGGAACACCCTTGTAAACTTCAATGATGTCAATTTCCAGTGATACACCGTGTTTTTAGCATGCCACATTGCCAACATGGTGTGATATTAGACACTTAGTTATTGTGTTGAACACTTTGAACGACCTTGGAAATTTAAGGGAGGCTAGAGAATACTTCAATTAGGGTTTTATATCTTTAATTTAATTTGATTATGGATTTTAACATGGATTACACTATTGTGATTCTTGTTGCATCTATGAGTGGCTAAACACCCTTTTCTTTGGTTAAGGCCTAGAACATGGGTACTATTGTTTGGAATTGATTTGGTTATGGTTTTTTATCATTATTAGTTGTTTGTTTATCCTTGTTATTACTATTTTAAGGATTCATGAACCTTAGAATACATGCTATAACTCTATTGTGAACTCAGAAGGAAGAATGGCAAAGTAGAACATGGGAAGAATAGAATAGGAACTTAATCTTCATATAACGATGTTATGATGTGAACTTAGGATAGCATTACACTTAAGTACCTATTTGTTTCAAGTACGGGATGAATACGAAAGATCTTGGATGGAACTATCGTTAAACCCTCCTTGGATACTATATTACCAAAAATAACATAACTAAACCAATACTCATCCTTCAAAAGTTTAGCGTACGACCGCTCATCTCTCAACTTCTAAAGCAGGATCCTCAAATAGTACATGTACTCCTCCTTACTCATCGGATAAATAGAGATATCATTATGAATACAATAACAAATGAATCTAATCAAGTCCAACCACATTATTCATCAATCTCATTTATGTTGTTGGAGTGTTAGTCACCTAAATGATATTATAAGGAACTCATAATGGCCATGTGGAGCCCTAAAGGTTTGTATTAAGGATTTTTGAGGTTCTAATATCTCAACTAATGGTACCATGACCTTAATTAAATCTTTAAAAGAACTAAACCATCCTGGAGCTGATCAATCAACTCATCAATGCATGAAATAGGATACTTGTTCTTAATGGTCACTTTGTTCAAGTTCTAGTAATTGATGCACATCCTCATAGACTTATGTTTCTTATTCATGAACAACACTAGAGCATCCGAAGGTGAAACATTGAGTCTAATGAACCTCTTACTTAACAAGTCCTATAGTTGATCCTTCAACTCTTTTCGCATAACCAGACAATCATATAAGGAAAAATAGAAATGACTTACTGACCAGCTCCAAATAAATGCTAAAATAAATAT
The DNA here is from genome assembly GCA_030864225.1 of Capsicum baccatum var. pendulum. Taxonomy (NCBI): domain Eukaryota; kingdom Viridiplantae; phylum Streptophyta; class Magnoliopsida; order Solanales; family Solanaceae; genus Capsicum; species Capsicum baccatum. Next base: position 173,052,174 of record CM061560.1, read on the forward strand.
CTCACTCAAGCAGAATACTAGAAAGGTCTATTAAAATTACATTTTGAAACTCTCTAATCACCTGTATTAAATCTAAAAGAGGTGCGTCAGCACTAGTATCACGAACATCGACCAAATAAGATATACAACCTTTCAAAACCAACCACTGCACTTCAAGAAAATAAATAACCCTTTTTGGGGACTATTTTGGGCACACTTGCATTCTACCCACAAGACATATGGCAAGACTAAAGTGACTATATTGGCATGAAAATCTAAGATAGCGTGATCCAAATAAAGCCACTCAATGCCCAAAACCATATCAAAGTCAACTATATAAAAATAATTAAGTCCACTCAAGTATCATGGACCAATAAAGTCACGACATAGGATTCGTACACCCAGTTAAACACTAATAAATCATCCACCAAGGTAGAACATGAATAAGAATAGAAAGAGAATCATATATCATATCAAGAACATATGTAAAGTATACTAACACGTGGTATAAAGTAAAATGTATGCAATAATATCATCAAAAACCTCTGCCTCGGGACCACCATAAAGAGCATAACAATAAGACTGATCACTCTTTACTTGAGTAACTCTTCTAACAGTGTGTGATACATATATTTCTACCTATGAACCACCACAATCTCTATTAGGTGGTGCTATCACTCTAACTAAAGCTTGAGGAACCTATTGTAGACCCTTTTATCTGAGTTATGGACTATCCCTCTTATAATGTCTGAGAGCCTTTATCACGACCCAATTTCTTAAGCCATGATGGAACCTACCATAACCCACCAGTAAATAAGTTGACCCATGGCCTTGAACATCTAGAAGTGGACTAATAAGAGAAGCAAAACTAAATAACAATGAGAAAAAAAGCAAGAAGAAAGTAAATATATCTCCAAAACTTGGTGAAGTTAGTACAAGAGATTCTAATACAACAGGTGTACAAGATAAAGTACAAAAGATATATATGTACAGAACCATCTCTAAAATGCAAAAATAGAGATCAGTATAATTATAAGAGGGGGAGAAGGACACTCCAAGCATCAGGAGCTCACCCTAAATCTCTGATCCATAGTTGCACCGCACAACATATACATCAACAGCGAAAACTCATAACATGATCTACAGGCTATAAAACTATATTGTGAGTACCAAACACGTGGTAAGTAATATGTGTCATCCAAATTAGCTTAAAAAATCTACAAAGCCAATGTAATACCCCAAAAATCCAAGTCAATTTTAGAACCATTCTTAAAGTTCATACCAAATCAAACATCATATTCTGTTCATTTTATAAGTGATTTAGACATATATTAAGGCCTAACTCCTAGCCTATAAATAAGTCAAATTATCCCTTACCGATTGAATTTTATGAAGAATATTGCTATAGTCACCTTAAAATAAGCATAACTTTTGGATTAATAATAATTTTTTAGACAAGACCCACCAAAAGATAGATAATTAAATTATCTTTCCAACTCTATCAGTTTTGCCTTAATCGAATATCGGAGTAAACATTTATGGTATAATTACTAAAGCACTGTCAAAGATACTAGTGACAATGACTCTGACGATGACTCATCATCAGGATAGTACAAGTCGTTAGAATACTTATTGTGGGGACCAAAATTTGGGTCATTTGGCTATGACTCATAGCCAGACCCTACAAGTCATAGCCTAAGCCATCGGGACTACTTCCAAGAGTTTTCTAGATGATTTAGGAGGGGTTGTTTGGTCTTTTCTCACCATTTTAATACTAAAACTTCATCGTTTATGCTTGTCAATGGCTAAATCATTATACTCAAACTCCCATAATTCCCCATTCTATAAAATTCATTCAACACTTAGAAAATTTTGAGAGAGAAAGAGGCAATTCTCCTCTCCAAGCAAGAAATAGGTCTTTTCAACTTCCAACTTCAAATCCAAAGATTTCTTCAAGGTTTTAACCTCAGGTATGCGGTAATTCATCAATGGATTACGTTTCACGCATTGGTCCCAAAGATTACTCAATTCTCCAAGTTTAATTTACCCTTTAAGTGTAGGGTTTCCATGGAAAGTGAATTCCTAGGTTTTTGATTTATTTCTTTAACTAAATCATAGATATATATTTTCCCATAAATTTGAGCATCTTCCCACACTCAAAATTATGAAATTTCATGATATTGATAAATTCGTGATTTTTGGGCTTGAGTTATTAAATTCCTTTTATGTTTAAATTTTAATATTGCCATAATTAGTTGTATTCTTCAGAGATGGTGGGTTATGAGCACCCGATGACCTATGGTTTCAAATCATGCATTTATTGTTGATTTTTAGAATATTATTATTATTAAGTATTTTCCTTTGTCAGTGTTAGTCAATTGGGAGTAGTACTTAGCACTAAGAGAATGCATGGATGGAGGCTCACCCGCTAGTTATATTAATACCTTTAGTATAAGTCCTTAATTTCCAAAACAAAGTCGTCACCATAGGTTCTAAAGGTTCACCCATCAAACCAGGATTGACACCTTAGTACTTTCGAACATCAGTTTAGTGGAACCACGTCCGTTAGTGTTTGAACCCTTGGCAAGGTACCGAATACACACCCAATTAGGGTTACAGGTAGGACCCCAGTTAGAACATATTGGGGCATATCGCGTTAATGGTAGCTCCCGTAGTCCATAATTCATAGTTCCACTTATTATCCAATACATGTTTATAACATTGTTTTGCATCAGTTTACCATGTCACATACATCATGTTTAGCCTATATCTGTTATTTCCCATCTCACATACTCATTAAATTCAAAGTGCTGATCATATACATTATTTTTGCTATATTGTCTTATAATATAGGTTCTGATGCTCAGCATCCAGATCGCGTATAGTACGATTCCACGCTATATCAATAGTAGTGTTTGGTGAATCTTCATCATTCCAGGGCCAATTATCATCATTTTGTTTTAATATTTTAATTTCAGACGGTTGGAGTAAGTTGGGTGCTTGTCCCAACAACTCATATATTTAGAGGTTTTCAGAAAAATAGTTATATTTTTAGCATATTAATTTTGCCAGGCCGTCTTAGTTTTTATATTCAGTATTGATTTCAATTTTTATTATAATTAGGTTATTTCAGTCTAGTTTTTTCTTAATATCTCATTATATTGTTTAGTATTTTTAATGTTTTTTAGTACAAGGATTAGCTTGGGGTCACTTCTGGCTCTAAGGAGTGTTAGGACTAGGGGGTAGACTCGAGTCGTGACAGCCAAGCATAACAATTCTTATAAAGCGATAAGACTAACCTATCATGAACTAACTATAATCTGAAGTGCGATATTATGAGTAACTAGACAATATATAGTAGTAAGGTAAAGGAAGAGATATAATGATAATTCCCAACTTACACATCTATTTAAATGCAAGGCGATTGTTGTTAATATAAACCCAATAAGAGGCTGGGTTAAATTCTCAAGGAATAATGTGAGTGGCGAATGAGTAAGTTTGAAATAAAATAAACTTGCTAAATTTAAACCTAAGATACAAGTGTTTGGGGGTTTTGAATCAAACTTGTTTAAATAAAAGAAATCTATAACACTAAATTGATAACAAACAACGTATGGATAAAACCAAATGAGAAGATTCTTGGGGTTATAATTTCCTAGGGATAATTCGTGTATGGGTACATGAAAGTAAGTTCCAATTTTAGTTAATGAATATATGGGTAGGCTATGTTAGGGGTTTTAGTGTTAGTCTTTCAACATAACATCAAAATTTCACCCATGGATTCTTTCGAATACCTCATGGGCATAGCAAAACAATCAACCCAAAACCTCAATTAAGCATCCCTATTTCTAGGATGATTCTTAAGATATAACATATTCACATACCATCCTTTTTTATAAGATAATGTTAAGAAATAAGCTAAAATAAATTTCATTGTTCACAAATACCTATTACCCATATCCCATTTTCAATAATGATATGGGATTCAAGATAGTTGGGTTTTCACCCACAACTTTTAATTCAAACAATCAAGTATTTGTGTAACCTAACATCATTAACTATCAATTGGAACTAACAACCAAACCCATATATATTAGCAACCTATTCAAACATAACCCCAAGATAAAAATTTAGCTATGCAAGGATTTAAAAAGAAGAAAAAGATTACCCATATTTTCATTCAATTCTTCCATTGAAATTTAACTATAGTAAACCCAAGCTTCACTTTCAATTTTCAACTAAATTCTCATTTGGAGTTTTCATAAACAATTGTCTCTCCTCAATGTTAAAAACTAAAACTTAGAATCAAGATATATATTCAAGATGATGGAAATGAGCTTAAAATCCCTATTTAAGCCCAAATTCTGCATTTTCCAATTATTACAAGAATGTTAACTTGCTCTGGGTCTCTTTAAGCAAATTATAATTTTTACCTTGAACTTGTTCCACCGTATCGAGATTGTTATCTCTTAGCTGTGATCGTGATACTGCGATCGTCGTGATCATCTCGTGATCTTCGTTGGTTGACTAGACTGTTGATCATGATTGCGACTGTCAGGTCGTGATCGCAGTAATTGAGGGTCAATTTTTAGGCCTACATTTTAGCTTTTGTTCTTTTTGCTCATATTTCTTCTCTTTCACCTATTTCTCAGCTCATTTTTATAAAGTTTCTTTGCTCATGTTTCCATTTTAACATTTACCTACACAAATAAGCATTAAGTAAGAAATTTATGAAAAAAATAATCAAAAAAAACATGATAATTTAGGCTTAAAAGGTGCTAGAAATTTCGAAAATTTACCATTCATCATATAGCATATACAATAGTAGAATGAAGAAATGTATATACAAACATAACAGTAGCAGAAAGAAGGAAATAATATAAATATCATGGCTAGGGTTATTTATTGATATATATATATATATATATATAAACGATATATCAATAATACACCAACAATCAACCCTGATGATACTATTTAGAGAGAGAAAAAGTCTAACATTTGAAGGATCATAAGTGATAAGGGATCTATCTCTAGTATAATTAGAGTCTCTACCCTAAAGTGATTAGTCATAAATAAACCTAAGAATGCTAAATCTTACAAAAATAAGGAGAAAGGGGATTGAAAATGTACCAACAACCTTAGGTACCAATCCATGACCAGCCTATCACAAACTACGCCATAATAATTGTAATCAAACCAGAAAGTAACCATCTAGTGGGGATAACGAATAACCTAATAGACCTCTATAAACCCTTAAGGAAAATGCAAACATTCAACAAGAAACAACCATAACATGTACCTATATAACTACTCATAAGACCAATATATACAGGCTCCATATAATTATCCTGGTGACAGGAGATGCATAGGAATAAGTGAAACTTAAGAAAAAAACCTAGTGATGCAAGAATACAGTACCATATCTAACACGTCATAACAAATCAATTATATGCACCTACTCTAGCTTAGCATCTTGGAAAGACAGGACCTACAGCAACCATCCTTCTTTGATATTGTGGCTCATCGAATGAAGAATCCCCTAGGGGATTTGGGATAATCGTATACACTAGCTGGTCCCAAACCAAAACATTCATAATCTATCATCACAAATCTACTGCCATTTATACATACACATACACATACACACACACATATATATATTATCATAAGAAATTTTAGACTTGAACTAGAACTGGAGGAGTGAATATCTATAAATTAGAGTAGTTATTAGGGCATTTGAGTTACTAATATGATAAATTACGAGTTTAAGTACTCGTAAGAACTTTCAATATATAAAATGGATAAGTAGAACTCTGGTTTATCAAGAAAGGGTTAATGCATGATATTGAGATACGAAAAGTATGCTATAAAATAGATAGAACTGGTAATGGATCCCAAGATAAAACCTAATCATTGTTGGAGTGATAGATTCATCATTGTATAAAGGTCACTATAGCTATGGAGTGTCGCCACAGCAATAGGTCTACTTAGCCTGAACATCACTGCAATGGTAGATTCATCATTGCAGCAGTGAATCTAGTGTTGCAGTGATAAAAATACAGTAAGTGTTAGTTATAAAAGAAAATTTGTGTTTTTCATTTCGATTATTTTAGTTTATTTTCAATGGTTAAGAAAGAAGCGATTTTCACCACACTTTGGAGTTTTCCATCTTTGAGATAAGCTTTTCTTATAATTTAAACTTGTAATTCCTCCTCTAAATTTGTAGAATTATAAAGATCATATGGTTGAAATTGGAATTTATCCCTAGGATTATAAACTCTTTAAATTTTTAGGGAATGACTTAAATTCCATTATTATCTATCTTAGATTGTTAGAAAACACTTCCTAGAGTAGAATTCTTCCTTGAAATCATGAATATGGAGAATTCAGGAAGATTAAAGGGAAGGAAATCCTAGAATAAGAAACTTGGTTAATCTCAGAGGTTGAAATTTATGGGTTTTGGTTTATAACGCCTAGAAGTGGGGAATGTTACTTTTATTTATGATTATTTGTTATTTATAGACAAAGAACCAAAAAAAGGCAAGGCCTTGGCCTATTAGTACTTTTAGATGAGGATACGAGGTATGTTATTATTTAAATATAGTTATAAGATTGATTTGACTTTATGCTTATATTTGAGTTGAATATTCGTGAGTTGATTGTCATCATGCATTGAGCATTGTATTGAGTTTATTTAGTAAAATGATATATTTATATTTGGTATGATGTTGATATTGTTATTTGGATTGGATGTCATGCCAACATTGTTATTTGGATCAATTGTCAAATTGATACTAGTACATGGGCAGATCTTGTCCCCTGAAAATCATAGCTAACGGTTCCTAATAACCCTAGTATGTGTTTAAACTTTACATACATGCAATCATCACTACATTTTCATATTATGTTGTGATTGATTATTATTGATAGAATTTACCAAAGTGTAAATGATGTACATGTATAACTTGAACACACATTGAAATGTTGACAATTTTGTTTTTTTTTAGTTGAGTGTTTATGAATGTACATTTAATTTTAAACTAATTAGGAATTTTTTTTAGTTTTCTTCTTCCTTACAAATAACATATTTATTTGTATAGTATTGGGTTAAGTTGGCCAATGATGCTTTTCAATTAGTTGTTGTACTAATACTACTTGTACTTTTTTTGTTGAGTGTAGAGTGTGTTTCATCATTTGATATGAGACCTTATCTCTAGTTCATGATTTCAACTTTGATTCAAGGATGAGCAATATGTTCGGGCACCCATTGGATCTTCTTCTAGATTATTTCCTTTTGTAATGATCCTTTTGGTTATTTTTTGTATTTTTTCTTATCTTTACTATTTAAGCTTCTTCATAGCTTTCCCAAGTTATTTATGACTTGCATAAATTGATAGTTTGGTTATCGGGCTATTTGATTGGTTTTTAGAGCCAATTCCTTGTTTTGAAGTCTTCACAAGTTCTAACTGACCACCGAGCAAAACAATCAATGAAATGATCTTGAAAGCAAATTCTGACTGCATCAGTAGATTTGGAATATAAATTTTAGGCTAAGTAGACCTTTGGTTCGGGTCCTAATGCACCCGAGCACATTTCGACCTATTGGTCCAAAAGTTGGAAAATTGGAATACGGGTGTGGGATGCACATTTAATCAAAATGACCTCATTTTGAAAATCTGACCTCCACATTGCATTCAAATATTGATTTTAGGATAGCGAACCCATGGTTCAGGTCACAAGGCTTCCGAATTTATTTTGGGCTATTTAGCATATTTTATAAAAACAATAAAACTATAGGTATGGGCTCCACTTTTTTCTAAACGATCTTGGATGAAAGTTTTGATAATTCCAATGAATTAGAAATGTTGTTTACACTCAAAATTCACTATTCAATCATGTTCTTTGGATTCCTAATGAGTTTCAAGGGTCAAAATTAAGATTTTGATTTTGCTGTCATCAGGTGCCCAAGGGAGCAACCGCGATTGTGGCAAATTATATGAGATCGTGCTAGTATGTTAGCATCCCCTATGACTTTGATAACAGTATCTCCATACCTAGTATGGGTATATAAGGGCCCTATAGGCCATATTTTGGTTATTTTTTACCCATCTTAAAGACCTAAAACCCCTAAATAAGTGTAATAACTCAAAATTAATCATTGTGGCTGACTTGGGATCTTTCTAAACATCTATAATAATGATTTTAGCTTGGATTATGGTAATATTTCATCATTTTATTTATGGATTTCTTAGTTTTTGACCCAAAACCCCTAATTCACCTAGAGCTTGATTTTTGCCCAAAATTATCTTTGTTTTCATCCATTTTTTGAGGGTTATGGTTCATTGATGATGTATGAGCTTGATATCATGTTGGGTTAACCTTCGAAATGCATTTTCCATACATGGGACCCGTTTGGAATTTTTTGTGCCATTTTTAGACCCGAAGCACAATGGTGCAATATGGGTATCGTTAGACTCACATTGATGAGTAGATTATTATTTTGATAGTGTGCTGGCATTTAGTATTGTATAATAAATATGAGTTTTTGGTGGATGGTGGGAGATTTTATATTTCGTCTTTAAGGTAGGATCATGTCTACTCTTCTTCATAGATAATGTACGATGTATATTATGTGTAACTGTGAATGTTAAGATTGAATATGGATAGAATGACTTAGTATTGAATATTGATATTTGGGGATTTAATGGGGGTTTTGACCCGTAAGTTGAATTATTTAATACCCTTTTTAGACCCAATGGCCTTCTCCCAAGTTTGGGTTAATTCATAGAACGAATATGGCATGAAGTTAGGTTTGGGATGTACTTTAAGTGTTGGAATCATGGTTAGTATGATCAACCTTAGTTGGGCTATTCTAGTGAACTTAAAATCGTAATTTGGGTAGAATTGACATAAATTCCCATATTTCTATACAAAGTTCCTATCTTAGAATTGGTCACAGCTTACTTGACATCTAGAAGTTGAACTAGATACCTTAGTTTAGTTAGGGCACAGTTTGCCTAAATATGGAAATTGAGGATTAGAAGTAGGATTATCTGGCCAACTTAGGCTAAGACTTGCGTTAGCCTTGTGGACCTAGTTGCAAATATTAGGCATAGTTGAGACTAGTAATCCTTAGTATAAGGTTACTTCATGACTTGGTAAATTGTAATGATGTTCCCCAAATTGTTACTTATGAGTTATGGCTATGTTATTCCTTATAGAAATGATAATGGACCTTTAGAGATACTATTCCCTCTTGGACATTATATTAGACCTTTAGAGATGTTGTTTCCTCTTAGATTTGATATTTGGCCCATAGATACGTTATTTTCCCCTAGACTTGATACTTGGTCCATAGAGGTGCTATTTTCTCTTAGAAATAAGGTCGATCCCTTAGAGGTGACTTTCCTCTTAGTTATGATTATTGGGCCTATAGAGATGATATTCATCTTAGTTATGATTGTTGGGCCTATAGAGATAATTTTTCTCTTACTTGTGATTATTCGGCCTATAGAGGTGACTTTCCTCTTAGATATGATTATTGGGCCTATAGAGATGATATTCCTCTTAGTTATAATTGTTGGGCCTATAGAGATAATTTTCCTCTTAGTCGTAAGTATTCAGCCTATAAAAGTGACTTTCCTCTTAGATATGATTATTGTCCTATAGAGATGATATTCCTCCTAGTTATGATTGTTGGGCCAATAGATATGATTTTCCTCTTACTTGTGATCATTCGACCTATAAAGGTGACTTTCCTTTAGTTATGATTATTGTCTTATAGAGATGATATTCCTCTTCATTATGATTGTTAGGCCTATAGAGATGATTTTCCTCTTAGTTGTAATTATTCGGCCTATAGAGGTGACTTTTCTCTTAGATATAATTATTGGCCTATAGAGATGATATTACTCTTAGTTGTGATTATTGGTAATATAGAGATGATATTCCTCTTAGGTATGATTGTTGGGCCTATAGATATAATTCTCCTCTTAATTATGATTATCGGGCCTACTGAGAGGATATTCCTCTTAGATATGATAATTAGCCTAGAGACATAATATTCTTCATAGTCATGATGTATGACTTATAGATATGAGATGTCTTATATATGTGATATGCTCATTGATATTATGCCTCCTAGATATGATATGCCTCCCATATGTGAGATGATTATAGATATGCTACAACTTATAAATATGATTGTCAATATGAGTTCCAGATATATATATGGGCCTAAGGCTGTGATTATGATGTTGTGATTATTTTGGGCATATTATTGAGCCAAGGTCCATGTTATATTATCGAATGGACATTCGAGAAGTAATTATCTTTGTAAAGGATACGGTTTTAGTTTATGAATATACACATATATATTTATATATACTTATCTCTCCAGTATGGGATGTAGAAAGATATGGTATGTTGCTTATGGTTTTATTGATTTGGATACTGGTGATGGCATGCATAGATTCGATACATTCATGATTATTATATCGGTAATGGATGTGATTCTAGCTAAAATATGATCTTATGACTGTTCTTCGTAAATAAGGGTTGAAACCTATTGTTCACCTTTAAAATGTATTTATTCACAATAATAATTTCTTGACTTAATGGATAACTTAAATATATGAAAGAGGTTAATAATGATGTTTTAAAGATTTGGTCGAGACAAATTCTAGTTTGTGACTTGACACTATTATTTACTCCGATTGTGAGATATTTTAACCCTTTCTATATTTTTACAATAATTTAGTCTTGAAGATCACTCTGTGCAATAGACTTACAAATTTACACACTTTTTAGCCACGGCTTGAGTTTGTGGACCTATTACACCTATATATATGTTTAATAGTTGTGACTATATACTGATACACAGCAAGGACTAAGGATACTACTGTGATGATATATTGATACCTGGTAAAATTAGAGGATACTGTTATGTCATTATCGATACCTGGCAAGGCCGAAAGATACTGTGATAATGATATTGATACCAAGAAGGGTAGAAGGATATTGTGATGATGATATATATACCCGGTTCAAGTCTGGAGTATGGTTGTGATATTGATTATGTGCCTTTTATTCATTCTTACATGCACATCGCCTATCACCAATATGTGCCTACGTCTATCAGTCAGTATGGGATAATTTCATAGATATGGATGATGAATATACCTTGTGTTGTTGTATATTAATTGAACCTTCTGAGCTTATGTTGTGGGGGAACGCATAGGCTCGGCTAGGTATTTGGTTGTCCGAAGTTTTTGGTTATTCATGTTGTTATTGATATTGTTATTATTATTTTTATGATTATTTTTATGGCTAGCTTATGACAGATTGTTCATTGATCCGGTATCAATGTTGAGGTATGTTTTTGGCCTTTTCTATCATATGACTACATTGTTATGCACAATTATTTCATGTCTAGCCATGTGGATTAAAAATCCTGAGTATGATAGAATTGAATCCTGATAGGATTATAATGAGGTCTTAGAATAAGGATATGATGATCTAGGTTATGCTTTGAGGTGACCTCATATTTATATGTATACATATATATCTAGCTATATGTAGCTATGGTACTACAGTATATCCCTTCCTTTATTTGTTCATATGGTATACTCATTCCTCGACCTTGTATATTATTATATTTTTTTTTTATCTTTATTAATATATTGGCCAGGGATAAATGGTATAGTGTTTAGATTCCTAAGTATGGCTGAAATAAGATAGTGCACCCTTATTACTTAATTAACCTTGTTATGTGGGTCTATTGGATATGAATAGGATAATTGTTCCTTTTTATCTCATTAGCTATTATATGATTTCTGGACTCGTGGTTGTAGTTTCCATTCTACTTATATGTTGTATATATCTACTTTATGTTTGGAGCTCAGTTGGTAGTTGCCTACTACTATTTGTTTGGTACTTTTACTACATTTTTGCAGCCTTCAGATCATAGTATAGGTTATCGCCATTGATGTGTATGTCATACGGAGAAGCCAGGGTTCGGAGACTTAGAGTGAGCTCCTTACATTTGAAGTATTACTTATATCTCTCTTATGTATTAGACTAGTCTCTATGTTGTATTCGGAGATAAGTCATATTAGTGTATTTCTCTTTATATTCCACTTTTCTACTCTTATTATATTAGAAGATCTTGTACTGATACCACCAGGTTTTGGGATTTTATTATGTATTGATCTTTATTTCATTTATTCCGCATTGTTTTTTGTATATTATTAAGTAGTCCATTACTAGTCGTGTTTTAGAATATGGGTTGGCTTGTGGGTTATGGTAGGCGTCATCATGACCTGAGAAATTGGGTCGTAACACCTTTATTTTTGGACAATCAATTTCTTATTGGTTTTGTATTTGTATTATGTTTTGAGATCTTGTTCCTAATTTTAGAGCTCTTGTACGGTGACTTGTTGGTCCTGGGGATATAATAAATAATGATATTTTCAAACCTTCACTTTAATTGGCATTAACGGATTATTAGATGACTTATTCTTCTTGGAATTTGGTAAGTATAATAAATGGTGGTTGACTTATAAAAGGGTAATATATGTTCTATATTAGCTGAATAAGGGTTGGATTGAATGGTACTCCAGGTGTACAATTAGGGTTGGGCCTCTCCTAATCGGGTGTATCATAAAAAAGATGGTGTCAAAGAACTAGGTTTGTTTATTTCTTTATAAAAAAGTGGATCTAGTAGAGTTATGAAAAGATATGGAGACATTTGCTCTTTTATTCCAGAGTCTATTGGACTTCAGGAAAAAATCTCACTTCTTTTCTTCGTACTAGTACTTGATTCCAGTTGGTACTTGATTCCAATTAGTATTTGGTGATTAAAATTGGTATCTAACCTTCTTTATTATTGTTTTCAATATAGATAACACTTATTTAACTAGAGAACCAACACCAGCAGTAGTATTAAAATTGGTTATAGGACTACAGTTTAGGGCAGAGCTTGGGTAAGAGGTTGGGTAAAAAGGGAAGGACGAAGAGTATCACCTATCAAGGGTAAAGCTCAGGCATCCAAAGGACTAGCTAGGAAAGAGATCATATCCCCTCCCATACCGTGAAACCTCCAAACTTAGTTTAAACTGAAGAAGTAGTAATTGAGGAGGAGGAGGTTCCAGTTCCATAAAATATGGTGCCAGTACAAGGTGGTGCAGCTAAGGTGCCAATATTTGTAGAAGTGATTTAGCAGGTGTTAGGGATTTTGAGTAGTTTGTGGCATTGATACTACTCTAGTAGTTCCCACTTTTCATTCCCCAGCCCTGCAACGTACCACTATTGTAACACACCAGATGGATGAGGGTTCTAATCCAAAAGTTTTACCTTGACAAGTATTAGGTCTAGTTATGATTGACGATGAGCAGGGTTTGTTTTTTAAATTCATAAAAATAAAAACTCTAGGTTTCAAGTAGTAAGGTTAGAGGATACTTTTGAGTTTCTGAATAACTGTTATGAGCCCCTGCACAAAATGAGCATTGTAAAAAGATATGGTGTAGATCTTATGATATTTCAATTGTAGGTCCTTTATTGAGTATAGAATTGTATTACTTCCACTTACTTTGTCTCAATTTTTAAATGTGTTTCTTGATAAGTATGTTCCTCGTATATACATTGGGATTTGAAGAAGGATCAATTCCTAAGAGTTTAGTAGGGTAATATGTCCATGGCGGCCTATGAGGAAAAATTTCATGCTTTTTCCCATTATTTATTGTTGTTGATCACTATAGAAGAGGAAATAATTAGGTATTTTTGAAGGGTTTGAACAAATGTCTTCAGGTACTTTCACTACAAGTGTTGAAGGGGATAAGAAAAGTAATTTTGCTACTAAGAAAGAAGCCATTGTAGTGGTTCCTATTCAAGGGATTGTAGTTTGCAAAGTTACTCTTCTTAATTATTTCGTTCAGTTATGCCTATGTTTGTTAAGAGCCCACAAGGATTTAGTAATTAGCCCTCTTGGGAAGACAACTGTACCCTCTTAGCATACCTGCTCTAGACTTTAGATATATGAGTTTGGTGGAGTAGGTCACATTTAAATGTTTTATCCTAACTACTTATCTGCAGATTAGTCGACTCAGTAGCTAACTTGTGGGAGAGGATATGCTAGAGGACATCCATATAGTGGACGTAGAGGTCACACTTGGGTTAGGGGCAGCTACCAAGCAAACCAGGGTGGTGAACAGGTTAGTCAGGATGGCATGCAAACTTTTAGAGGTTGTAGTTAAGTTGGTGATAAGGCTTGTTTGTATATTATTTTGGGTCGTCCTGAAGCTGACGTTTCTGATGTTGTTATCCCAGGTACCATTCTTATCTATGATCATATGGCTTATATTTTAGTTGATTTGGGGTTTACTTTTTTTTATATTTTACAAAATTTTCTTTGGCTTGGGACTTAAAATGTGAATTACATTATGGACTGATATATATGTCTACAATGGTTTGAGTTTTTATGTGTGTTGATCTGATTTATCGGGCTAGTCAAAAGTGTATAGACTACCGATAATTGAATAAGGTGATCATTCATAATAAGTATACCTTACCTAGGATAGATGACTTATTTGACCAGTTGTGGGGAGTTGGAATTTTCTCAAAAGTCAATTTAATGTCGAGTTATAATCATCTTAAGATTCAGGGAGGGGGCATAACAAAGACTATTTTCCAGACTCGTTATGTCCATTATGAGTTATTGGTTTTGTCTTTTATCTTGGTTGATGCCCCATCCACTTTTATGAGTTTGACAAATAGAGTATTCAAGCCTTATTTGGATTTATTTATTATTGTTTTCATTGATGATATATTGCTTTACTCTAAAAATCAAAAAGAGCATGAAGCTCACTTGCATATAGTATTGAGGTTGCTTAAGGAGAAGAAACTTCATGCTAAGTACTTAAAGTGTGAATATTGGTTGTCTTTAGTGTCCTCATCATCGCATAGAAGGGATTATGGTAGACCCACAAAAGGTTATAGCTATTAAGAATTGGGCCAAACTGACCAATATGACAGAGCTCATAGTTTCATAGGGCTGGCCAGCTATTATCATTTTTTTGTAAAAAGGTTCGTATCCATTTCTTTGCATAT
The DNA here is from genome assembly GCA_030864225.1 of Capsicum baccatum var. pendulum. NCBI lineage: Eukaryota > Viridiplantae > Streptophyta > Magnoliopsida > Solanales > Solanaceae > Capsicum > Capsicum baccatum. The sequence continues at coordinate 173,067,261 of CM061560.1, forward strand.
GACCCATCTAACTCAGAAGGAGGTACCTTTTGTATGGAATAATGAATGTGAGGAGAGCTTTTAAAATTGCAAGACTTTCCTAACTTCAGCTCCTATTCTTACCTTGACTATAGAAGGTATGGATTTCATTACGTATTGTGATGTATCACCGTCTGGTTTAGGTATTGTTTTGATGTAGGACAACAATGTAATTTCTTATGCTTTAAGGTAGCTAAATCCATATAAAAAGAGCTACCCCATCCATGATCTAGAATTGGTAGTAGTGGTTTTTGCTCTCAAGGTGTGGCGACATTACCTCTATGGGGTGAAGCGTGAAGTGTTCACAGTCCATCATAGTTGGCAATATGTATTTACCCAATGAGATTTGCATTTGAGGCAATGAATATGGATCGAGTTAATCATAAATTATGATATTTTTATCCTTTATTATTTGGGTAAATACAATGTGGGAGTCGATGCATTGAGTCAGAAGTCTCTAAGCATGGGGAGTTTGGCTTGTTTGGAGGTGTGGAGAAGCCCATTGGCTAGTGAGGTATAAACTTTAACTAATATTTTTATGAGGTTGCAGGTGACCGAACATAGAGGAGCTTTAGTCCATGTTGAGGCTAAGTCCACCTTCCTTGAGTAGATTAAAGAAAGAAAAATTGAGGATAAGAAGTGGAACAACATTAAGGAGAAGGTATTACAATATGAGGCCAATAAGGCTTATGGATCCAAGGATATGTATGTATGCCTCAGATAGAAACTTGATTTCTACTACCCTTTTAAAGCTCAGATTTCTAAAGTATTTCATACATTTAGGTGAAATCAAAATGTATAGATATTTAAGGCAACACTATTGGTAGCACAGGATGAAGTGAGACATTATTGATTTTGTCACTAAGTGTCCAAACTGTCAATAGGTTTAATATGAGCATCAATATCCTAGTAGCACTTTTTAGAGGTTGCCCATCCTAGAATTGAAGTGAAAAAGAATTACTATGGACTTTGTTATTGGCCTTCCTAGGAACTTAAGGAAATGTGACTCTATTTATGTAAATGTTGATCGAGTTACCAAGTCGGCACACGTTATTTCAATGCAAGAGGACTATAATACACCAAAGTTGGCTAAGATTTATGTGAAAGAGATTGTTACATTTTATGGGGTGACTATCTCCATGTGTTAGATAGAGGCACATAGTTTGCCTCTATTTTGGGAAACGTTTGGCACTTGGTTGGACTTAAGTACAGCTCTCCATCCATAGACTGATGGGCAGTAGATGGATTATCCAGGTACTAAAGGATATACTTCAAGCTTATATAATGGATTTTGGTCATTACTGGGACCAATTCAAGCCCTAGTGGGAATTTTCATACAATAACAGCTACCACTTAAGCATTGATATGGATCCTTTACAATAATAGCTACCTCTCAAATATTGATATGGATCCTTTTGAAGCTTTGTATGGGGGAAGGTGTAGATCATCAATTGGGTGGTTTGATGTTGTAATGCCCCGAGTCTGCACCCTGGATGTTACATGGTGCTTACAATCCCGAGGGACCACAAGCTAACCCATGAGCTGGTACCTGCTGTGAGCACTGAATAATAATACTAAAATAAATATGGAATAATGGGCTAAAATACCATAAGGTTCAAAACATCTAAAATACTGATAATGAATAATAATATCTGAATTTAAAAGAATGTCTGAAAATCTAGTCTGAAAAAACCTCTAACTGAATCTATCTAAAAGTGGAGTTGATGAGAAATCCCCCAACTAACTCTATCTACTAAAATACTGCTAAACTGAAGTACTAAAATAAAAGTATATCCTCTATAGATGAGGACTCACTGCTAAATCTACTACTGTTGGCTGAATCTGGCTAAGCACGGACAGGAACCTAAGCGTCCGAACCTATGATGTGAAACATCATAGCGCAAAAAATGGGTAGGCGGTCAATACGTGGAAATGTACTAGTATGCTAAATGAGGTAAGGTTGAATTCATGGGTTCATATGTATAAACAATAACTGACTAAATGATATGCAAGAGCTGGATTAACATACATGGAGGATCTATAACTACTAAACATATTGTGCGTACTCTTACTGTGTATACTGGAACTAAATCTAATAACTGATAACTGGATATATTGATAATCTGAGATCACTGATAATATGAATTACTGATAATTGAGTGATTGTATCTGATAGTCCTGATTCTACCGAACTGAACTGAGTTCTATTCTGAAGATTGAGACCAAAACTGAAACTATAGTTGGTAATCATCTAACTGATATGCCCCAAATCTGAACTAATAACTAAACTGGGGTCCAATCTGTAACCACAATTGAATGGGTGTCAGTACCATGCCATGGGTAAAGACAAGCTGAAGAGTAACCCTCTACTGGTACGTTCCCTAAACAAAAATGGTGGTACCCTTTATTGGTAGGTAGAGCACCTCATCAACCCTCAACTGGCAGGTGTGATGTCTCCACCTACGCTGGCTACGTAGTTCTGGAATGGAAGGATTACTTCTAAGGATCACACCCTCTACTGGTAGGTGACCCCCCATCCTTGGGTTCACTCGGTGTTGAATCCTACTCCCAACTGAAGGACACTAAACTGTTATACTAGACTTAACTGGACAAAATTCACTGAGATTACTGAGTTTTCCTAAGTTTTGTAACTGACTAAATTGTACAGAGTTCTGTAACAAACTGAGAGTACTACTGATCATGACATGACTAATACTATTTTGTGACTAACACTGGCTCTCAATAAATAGCTAAATTTGTCGGGTATTAAATACCCCCAGGACTCGATAGCATGAAAAGTAAAGAAAAGCATAATCTTGAATAATATAAGAATGATCACTTGGTCATAATTCATTCATAGAGACATTTCATCAAATACTTGTAATGCATTAACTTGTACATGAATGGAGAATACATGTTAGCACGCTATAATGGCATCATTTCATTCTCATAGACAATTTATAAACACATAAGAAACATACTTGGTTCATTGAATCATAAACACTTAGGGTTAACATGGTTACAATAATCAACTTGTAAATTGAAGGGTTTTTCATAAATATTATGTAATTCAACATATACTAGAATCAATTCTTGGAACTTGTAATCTAAATCATGGATTAAAACTCAAACAACATCATGAACATGAATTCAATCTAATTCAAACATGAAAATAATAAATCATAATTCTTGTATATTGAAAAAAGATTCTTGGGCTCCATGGAAGGTAAGGATCCATGGATGAACATCTAACATACCTTAGAAGAAGAGTTCTTGAAGGTTCTTGGGGAGATTCTTAAAGAAGGACCTTGATTCTTGGACTAGGGTTTATGTTCTTGAGAGAAAATTACCTTTTGATTTTAGAGAAAAGTGAATAATGACGGGTTTTACATATTTTTAGGGATTAAATCCCACATATGGGTGGAATAAAATCATGGGAAAAGACTATTTTAACCCTAGGTACAACTTTAATTTTTGATAAAATTTTCCCGATTTGGACCCCTGGCGCGATGCACCACTATCGCGTCAAGCCAATGAAAAAATGACAACTAAGAAATTGCATGGTGGGGCGACGTTGTGGCATTGCGTTGCCACTTTGTTTTTGAACTAGAAGTGCACCGCGATGCGGTTAAATGGCGTTGGTACACTGGAAATTGACAATTGTAAACTGGGTCTATGGCACGACATGTCAATATTATGAAGCAATACTGGAAATTGACAATTGATATTCTAACACACTCCGCGATGAGCTACTGGTTTGAATAATGATGTTTAATGATTGAAACTTAAAATCACCATGACTTCTTATCCGGTTGTCGGATTTAGGCGAGTTTTATATCATTGGAAAGCTAATTGAATTTCCTACATAATGGCAAGCTCAAATCTAAAAATTACTAAACATTTTAAAAAATTTATCCAAGATAACCCATGTACTGAGGGTTAATCTAGGCTAGGGAAATACGAGGTATTACAGATGCCTTAGAGGTGAAACCTTAGGTCACTGAATGTTGAAGAAGCCAACAGAGAAATTAAAGTCTATCTAAGAGAAGTTAGTCGCATATAAGAATAGATAAAAAAAATTATGCAAAGAACAAGGTAATGGATGTTTATTATGATAAGGGTGAGAAATTCTTGCTTGAATTATCACCCATTAAAGGTGTAATGCGGTTCGAAAAGAAAGGTAAGTTGAGTCTAAGGTACATCAAACAATTTAAGATATTTAATAGAGTAGGATTAGTGCCTTATAAGTTGCCTCTACCTACAAGTTTTTTAGGAGTCCATCTAGTATTATATGTTTTAATGCTTAAGAAATATCCTGGAGATAGGGTTTATATCATCCATTAGGATTTGGAGTTAACTGATAAGGTACTATCTTATGAAGAAGATTCTATTACTACTCAATATAGGGATATGAGAAAGTTGAGAACCAACATAATTCTATTCGTGAAAGTCTAGCAGAGGAACCGTCCTATTGAGAAGGCCACGTGAGAGACTGAGTTGGATAAGAGCAAGCGTTATCCATACTTATTCACCGAGTTAGGTAAATTCTTGTTGTTTGTTCATCTTTTCTTGCTATTTTACACTCAAGAATGAAAAACTGGTAAATTGTTATCTAATGTAATGACCCAACATATCATTACGTTGAAAGAGAGTACAACCTTAACTTAGCCTTTTCCTAGACTAATTTTGTGAAATTTAAGGCTAGCCTAGTTTTAGATGAATTTTGAATATAGAGTGGTTTAGGTAATTCTAATAGTTATTTATGTATTAATTGGTGAATTTGAGTTAATAATGTGTTAAATAATGAGTTTAAAAAGTCTTAGAAACTTTTAGTGAGTAAAACAGGTCTGTAGAACTCCACTTATAACAATTACCATAAAATTGTCAATTTATGATGTCAAGATTTGAGAAGTCTATTTTAAAATAGACAGAGTTGTCTAAGCATCACTACAGTAACAAATTCATTACTGTAGTGATGTCGTTGTAGAGATTGAAGTATCATTATAATAATAAGTCTATTTAGCCTAAGCATCACTGCAGTGGCAGGTTCATTATTGCAATAATCTCCCTACAGTAGTGACCCATCACTGCAGTGATGGAAACATAGTAAGAGCCAATTAAAAAGGAAAATTTGCATAAAATTACTTCAATTACTTTAGTTTTCATTCAAAGGTTGAGAGATGATGATTTTCACAATACTTGGAGGTTTTCCAACTTTAAGGTCGGATTTCTTTATCATTCAAACATGTAATTACTCCCCTTGATTCTTAGGATTATAAGGATCATAACCAAGGTTGAACATTGGGATTTAGCCTTCGGTTTATGAATTGGTGGAAATTTGTGAGGAATGACTTCAATTTCATTGTTTTTATTCTAGGTTGTTTGAAAACACTTCCTAGTATATAAATCTTCCTTGTAATCATGAATTTGGAGAATTCAAGGAGATTAAAGGATAGAAAACCCCTAGAAAGATGAACTTGGCTAAGCTAAAAGGTTGAAATTAGAAATGGGAATGTTGTATTTGGTTTATGCTTATCTGTTGTTTATAGACCAAGAACGAACAGAAATTGAAAAAAAATAAGGCATCCAAGTATTTCTTTCATACAAATATACGATCTAGGTTATAGTTATAAACTTTATTTGACTATATGTTTATATTTGAGTTGAATGTTGGTGACTAAACTTTTGAACATTACTTGTGATTGGTGATGGTCATCATACATTGAGCATTGTGTTGAGTTTATTCAGTAAAATGATGTATTTAGACTGGATGTCACACTGATGTTGTTATTTGGTACATAGACTAAGTTCATCCCTTATAGGCTATAGCTAAGGGTCACAACTGACCCTAGTATGTGCATACTCTTTGCATGCATGCAATCATAATTACATTTGCATATATGTTTGTCTTTGATTATTGTTGACTGAATTTTCCTTGGGGAAAAATGATGTACATGTGTAACTTGAATATAAATTGATATGTATACAATTTTCGATGGTCTGTGAGTTGAAGTGTTTATGAGTATACATTTAATTATCACTAATTATTAGTTGTCTTTTGATTGCTTCATACTTGCAATTAACTTATCTATTGTATAGTGTTGATTTTAAGTCAACCAATGATGATTATTAACACGAAGTTGTTGTACTTATACTACCTATACCCTTTGTTTTAATAAATGTAAAATGAGTTCTAGTATTTGAAATGAGACCTTGGCTCTAGTTCGTGATTCAAGGATGAGAACCATATTCGGGCAACCATTGGATCCTCTTCTTGCTCATATCTTTTTTTTTGGATAGTAACTTCCCTATTGGTTTAATATTTTGAATTATGGTTGAGATTTTATTTTGGATTTTAGAGTTCTTTTACAGTGATTCTCGAATCTCAGAGGGATGTAATACATAGAGAAATTTTTCACCTTTAATTTATTTGGTATTAATAGATTATTAGATAACTTATTTTTCTTGGAATATGTTAAGAATAATAACTGGTGGTTAACTTGGAAAGAGGGTAAACGTAAGTTCTATATTAGTTGGGTAAGGATTGGATTGAATGGTTCTCCCATTATAGAGTTAGACTGGGTGCCTCTCATGACCATTTGGTTCGTGAAAGGTACTAGGAAAAACACCACTATAAATCATACCTTTAAACAAAGAAAACATAAATAAAAGAGAGTATCTTGAAGTACCAAGCTAGATACAAATACAGGTGGTGCCTAAGTTGGGCCACCTCTTTTACTGAAACTTGATCGGTGCTCAAGATCAAACTCAAACTCAAGAAACTCTTTGTTAGTTGGACCCAAAGCATCTAGTTGTTCTCTCCTTCTAGCAGAACCTTGGGTTTGGCCCCTGCAACGTACTTTGTCTCATCTGTGTGTCCCAGTATAATCAGCAAGTATGGATTCTAGAATTAAACCATATTGTATTTGCCTTCTATTATAGTAGCACATGTCCTTACCATTTGAGATAGAATGAAATAAAAAATCTCAGTAAATAATGAAATCAAATAATCATGATAAGAAAGAATGAAAGAATTTTTTCTAAAGTCTTGTAGTCACTCAAAGAAGATAACTGATACATCCGCATCAATTCACACGACTCTACTAGACTTGGCTTACACTTGTAAGTCTAATGAACCTAGCACTCTAATACTAACTTATTAAGACCTAACATTTAGGGTCATGGTGGCACATATCCCACGCCCATGATAGGCAAGACAACCAGATTAATCAACAAAATAATGGACATAAATATGCAGAATCAAATCATTTAGAACATGATAAGTCTAATGAACTTGTAAGTATAAGGAATCTAGAACTCTAATACCAACTTATCAATACCTAACATTTAGGGCAATTATGGCATATATCACACCCTCATTATAGGTAATCCAACCAGATTCATCAACAAAATAGTGGACGTAAATGGGAGAAATCAAATTATTTAGAACATGATAAGTCATAAACCATTCCCTTTTATGAAGTCCTAAAGGAAAAATAGAAGTAGATATAACTTTCAAAAATTTGATGTCACTAGTACAAGCTTGTAAAGAGTTTATTACCTTACTAATAATGTCAATAAATCTCAAAAGAAGGAACATAAGATGGGAAATAAGGCGCAGACGGAATCCATTAGTCCACAGATCGATCAAACAACTACCTAAGTATCTCATAATAGAAGCCTTGAACATGTCTACTATATTAATATCAAGATATATTAGGCCTAGTACCTACACACAATATAGAAACTGAACAAGTGTGGGTACAAGTCCATATATACTCAGCAGTGTTATTGATAGATCCTAATTAAAATAATAGCGAGAAAATAGTCCAAAGTACTAAAATCTAATACTTGTGACATGTACCTAGAGATTTCAAATAAGATAGGTGTACTCTAATAGATATTATCAACAATGGCAAAGATACAGTTTAGCCCAAATAATTCAATTTACTATCAGATTATAGCAATGGTGATAGGTTATTTAATCACCTTTTATGTCAAATATAAGTGCAAGTCAAGAAAATAATGAAGTGAGTGCATATGATGCATATACACATACCTAGCCAAAAACTAGTACACATCCACTATCCTAGTATAGATAGTCGGGGCCTATGAGGGACTCACAAGGTCTGTATACCCTTCAGATCCTGCCCCCTTAGGCCCTCAGAAATATCTAAATTTGGATTCTATGTGTAGGCCATCAGATATTATTTTCAAGGAAGGCACCATATCTCAATTATATATCAAAACCTTTATATCTTTCTCAAAGGCCGTCAGTAAAGAACCATATGGTTCAATAAATAATATTCATGCAAATTCATATGAGATATAGTAAAATGCCTTAAATACATGAGAATAGATATCACAAATAATGAAATATAAGAATGCCTTTAATCATAAAACATGACAAGGTATGAAAAATCATATATCTTGCTTACTCGAGCGAATCATGTCGTCAACAATAGCTAGCAAAATCACTTATCATTCTCCTAGCATATACACAAATTTTAATCAGTGAGGCAAATCAATATCCAGCTCTTACTCATATCATAATACTTATTCTAGATTTCATAAAAAATCAATCTAAATAAATCATTTTATTAATTTAACCATTTACATAACATTGATATCCTCGCAGATGCTCGTCATTTCTTTTATTGGGAATCCTCGTATCTCCATCGCTCTTTTTTCAATTAATCAACAAATAAATACTTTTAAAAAGAGTAAGAAAAATCTCAAGTAAACAAAATCAAATCAAAGTCTTCCCATTCTGTAACGCTTTCGAACAAGCCCAAACTAATTAAATATATAATTCATGGAAGAAAAATAAATTCCTAGACACCCATATTATAATTATTTTATTTTGGGTCAAAAAATTGAACCATGAATATATAAGAAGGTGAATTTTATTTGAAAATTAAGTTGATCATAACTTAAGAAACTCAAATATGAAATTCATCTCTCAAATATGAAATTCATCAAAAATAACTTTAATCAACCTTCAAATCGCCAAAATATGATTACTTTAGCCTCATCCTCACATTCTTGATTTAAATTCATTTGAAGATGAGATTATCACAAAATATTTAAAACAATGAAATATAAGTTAAGAATCACATCCAAAGAAGAAATCTCAAAAATCAGCTTTTGAATCTTTCAAAAATTAGTTTCCAAGCTTCAAAAATTAAGTTATGAGATTTCAGTTCAAAAAAATTAAATTTGTTTAGGTGAAAGATCTGTTTTGCAAACATGGCCCATGACTCGCAATCGTGATATATCAACCTAACCCAATATCACAAATGCAGCGAATCCTATCACAATTACAACAGGTAATATCCGAACCCAATCCATCCTAAACCTTTGTGAACTAAATAACATCATGAATATAATGAAAGACCTAGTCTACTTTTTATGAAAGTGACAAAGTTTTTGCGAATGTGATGAAGGATACGATATGCTCTTTATGAATCTGAGAAACTCATCACGAATGCAAAGGACAAATTTGACCTGCACCAGATTTGATACATCGGCTAAAATATGCAACTTTTGAAAATCCTTGAATGAAATCTCATGATTTATTTGAACCTTGTAAATATAAATCAAATATTTTTTACAATGTAAATAATATTTTGAACCTATTGAAGATATCAAATTACTAAATCGAGGTCATCTTGACCAAACTATTAACCAAAGTCAACTCTTTATCTCTAAACTTTTAATTTTTCTGTCAATGATTCAAAAATTCATCTAAAAGTTTCATAACTTAAACTAAAAGTTCAATCAATTAAAAATTTATATCTCAGAACTAATAAAAATATTAGAGTTTTGTTCAATCCTATAAGTTTTTTTTAACCATTCAAAATGAAAAATTTACATAATTCTCATCCAGTCACCTTTAAAATTGTGTCACTCACACTTGCAAATCATAAATAGCATAAAGCAACAATGAAAAGGGATAAAATAATTAAAATGCAAAAAGTAAAAACAAACATGAGGATCATTACAATAATTCTCTCATTGGTCAAACATATTCATCATAAAAATGTAATACCAATTCGTCGTTTATATTCGCTAGTGTATTACACGCTACAATTAGCAATTTCTTTTATTTTACTGAGTTGAAAAAAGACTAATGCACAATGATTGATGAAAATTCAACAACATTTTAGAAGTCAATATGGTTTGTCACTTTTCTCTTATTAGTCAAATAAAGTTTGGAATCCTATATATGAGCTACTTTAGAACTTGTGTTGAGCTAATTATGAGTATGTTTTAGTGAAACTGAGAAGATTAAATGCATCATCGGATGAGAAAGTGATCAAGCATAGTTAAGTATAAAATTTTTCATTTAATTAAAGGAAATAAAAAAATTAGGGTGCTTCCTAAAACTAAAATGATCCCTTTAATTTTGTTTGGTCATCAGAGACACTAAATTTGAATTCAAGTGACTAAAGATAAAAGGTCCCTTTTTTCAATATCATAATTGTGTCAATCAGGTTAAATCGTGATTGAATAGAAAAAAAAACTTCTAACTATCCTATTACGATACTCATAAATTATTTTAGATCCGCATGATTTTGAAGTTAAAAATAAAAAGGAGGAAAAAATACCTTCTAAAACTAGGGTATGCAAGTCATGATAGACAAATATGACTACATGGTATACTCAATCCTACATATCCTATTAAACTAATCACAAATCATATTGAATTTTCATGATCTCAAATTTATAAATAATGTAGAAAAATATAAATATATTTTAGAATTATGATGTGTAGTTCATGACAATCCGGTATGATTATATTTTGTATTTAGCCAAATTATCAAATTGAATTATTCACAAATTATACCACGTTATCATGATTTCAAAGTTATAAATAAAAAAAAGGAGAAAATATATTTCAAAATTGTGGCATGCAAGTTATCATAGTTTAGTATGATTTCATGTCATACTTAATTTAGTTGCCAAGTTGGATTACACACAAATCATGTCAGGTCATCATTATTTTAAACCTACAAATAAAGAAGGAAAAACATATATTTCTAAATTATGACATGCATGTCCCAATATTTTGATATAAAATCATGTTATATTTGATCTGACTAACATGATGAATTACCCACAAATCATATTGTATTGTCAGAATTTAAAATTATTCTATTTTATTTGATTTATTTAAATTTTAATTAAATAAATTACTATATTTAAACAAGAATAAAATAAATGAAAGTTAATCCTATCACAATATTATTTTCAAACATGCATTAGTGTAAACAATAATAAAATGATCATATTTGTAAATGTTACGATTAATTACCTGAATCGTGATGACACCTATCAGACATTCTGCTATAGGTAATTTAATCCAACTATAATCAGTAAGATATAAAATTACGTGAAAGTTACAAATAAAAGCAAAGTCTCAATACCAATACTGATGAAAAACTACTCAAAAATTTAAAAGTCACAAAGTACAAGACTCTTATAAGAAATATAATATCACTGAAAAGGTCTCAACAATACGAGAAATAAAAAGAAACATAAAATATGATAGAAGAGATCTGATGCAGCTACGATCAGTCAGCAATCATTTTGAATCTTGAATTAAGAAATCTATTATGAAAGTTAAATCAATGTCTATGAAAAATCAACTCAACACCTGCATGTAAAGCGTAGAAATAAACAAGCATGAGTATTAAAATACGGGAACTCAAAAGCAGCATCGTCGATCCTAATTTAAAGATATGGAAAAAACCATCTAGAATTTATCACTACCCAACATAATTCAACAAACATGTAAACAGGAAGTTCATACTAGACTAATAGTTAAATAATGATAGCAAGAATATAATACATTTCAACAACATTCAAATACCTCAAATCAGCATCAATGCAACAACTAAATCAAACATCTATCAGGCTATGTACAAGAAGTATGAGTGAAAGAATGATATGCATATGTCAAGTATATACTTGTCGCTCTATATAGCTAGTTAGGATTCATGAAAAACTCGTGATTTTCATATACATACATATATACATACGAAAACTCGTGATTTTCATATACATACATACCTACATACATATACATAAATATATATATATATATATATATATATATTTGATCCTTATAATAATATAATAGTGGACAGGTAAACCCTTTGATCCATATGAAATGTCATGCATGAAGTGCAGCGCGTGCAACTCCTACAACAATCATCTCAAATCTTGAATTAAGAAATCTATCGCAAAAGCTAAATCAGTGTCTATGAAAAGTCAACTCAACACTTGCATGTAAAGTTTAGAAATAAACAAACATAAGTAATAAAATACAGGTACTCAAAAGTAGCATCGTCAATCTTAATTCAAATATATGACAAAAACTATCTAAAATTTATTACAATCCAACATAATTCAACAAATATGTAAATAGGAAGTCCACACTAGACTGACAGTTAAATAATAATAACAAGAATATAATACATTTCAACAACACTCAAATTAATGCAACAACTAAATCAAACATCTATCAAGCTATGTACAAGAAGTATGAGTAAAAGAATGAAATGCATATGTCAAGTATACGCCTGTTGCTTTTTATAGCTAGTTAGGATTTATGGAAAACTTGTGATTTTCATACACACACACATATATATGTATAAAAATCAGAAGTTTCTCATGAATCCTAACTAGTTATACAGAGCAACAAGAGTGCGTGTGTGTGTGTATCGTTCCAGTCCATATAATAACATAATAGTGGACAGGTTAGCCGTTTGATCCATATGCCACTCCTACCCCACAAACTATAAGTATTATTTGATCAATGCAATTTATATCACAAGTCAAATCAATTATCAATTCAGAATTTACCTCTTTCATCTTTTACAATCACATAAGTTCTCTTTTCAAAGCTTAAGTATCAAAATATCTCAAATTTTTTAATTAAAAGTCACTGTAAACTGACACAAATTCTCTTATGGTGGTACTATTATTAACTATCATGCTCAACAAGTCACTTTTGATAATAATTTTAACAATTATGCTAGCAAATAAGAAAAATAGTTCAAATAAATAAATTATTTATTTTTAATCCTTTACATAACACTAGTACCTGTATAAATACTCATCATCTCACTTATATAGTATTTTTAAATTTTTATCATTCTTCATATAGACAACTTGCACATAAACACTTTGAAAAAGAGTGAAAGAAACCTTAGCTTTTGTTATAAGAGCACCCACAAAGTCAAACTGAAATCTCTTCCTTCTGAAGAGCCTCCGGACAAGTTCAATCTAATCAAATATGTATTTTACATAAGAGCATGAAACTATAGACATCTATATTTCTATATTTAAATTTTGAATTCAAAAAACTAACTCAAAAGTAAAACTCAAGCCCACAAGGGCAAAATTGGGCATAATGAAATTTTTTTGGGGAAAATGCATGCATTACGCAAACTTGATTAATTCAAATATGAAATTTTATCAAAAATAGAGTTAAATCGACCCTCAAACTCTTAAATATTCTCAACTTTACTCCAAAATCCTCAAATATTTTAATTAAATAATGATATCCATAATTTTTTTTTAAAATATATATATATGTGTGTGTGTGTGTGTATGTATACTAAATAGCAAGAAAATCTTGTTTAGATTGTTGTCAAGTGACAGTCTTTAATAAAGCCACATGTTAGTTTTAAGACAAATTAATTAAAGTTAGGTTTCAATTAGTTGTTAGTTATTGTGTATTAATCATTTCTATTTTTTTAAGAAAATATTTTATTTTAAATCTATTACAAACACACAAATTATTTAGTAACATGCCACTTTCTTAAACTTTAAAACTTAAAATGTAAAATTATAAGTAAAACTGCTAACACACCCAAAAAAGAAAATTTAAAAAATTAATAAATTAATTTTAAAAATAACTGTTTGAATTTCTTTTTTATGCATCCTGATTAGTAAAATAATTATATAATTTCCGGAACAAAAATATTTGGATGATGAAATAAATTATTTGAATTTTGGTTGAAAAATTAACATATTTATTAAATACAAGTTTTCAACCCTATTTATCTTTATCAGGAGAAAAAAAGAACCAAAAATAAGAAGATCAAAATTAAGACGTGTTCATACCCTTCTTACCCACTAAACACGCATATACACGATTTTACCCAAAAAGAATAACTTGGCTCCTTATTTATAGCAAAAAATTAACTACAAGTTTTTATCTCTCTTTTCACTTTACGTTTTAAAATTTTAGCTTATTTTAAATTTTTTAATGTATCTATCTATCAAATTAGTATTGTAAGAATCAAAAATATTAAAATTAAAAATATAAAATATAAAAATAGTAGAGACATGAGTATTTGAATTTAATTTTAAAAAAGTTTGAAAATCAATTGAGTAACCAACTTATTTCTTATTTGACAAAGGTTAAAGGATTTAGAAACTGTCAAACCACTAAAATTAAATTTTTATATTTTTTTAAAAAAAGAACTACCATAAAGAACTCAATGTAAAAACAGTTGCAATAGTTTAGAGTCAAAATATGCTTGTTTTTCTTTTTTTGGTAAAATAGAAATGCATTAAATTAGAAGGTTAGTTACAAGTCAGATCTAGTCTAGTACAAAAATATGAGAGTTGTGGCTAGAATTTTCAACACTGGATACAAGTCGGGAGAAAATTTTTCCCTTGAAATCTTTCCAAAAAATTACTCCTATACTAGGTGGAGGAGTAGCAAAAGTATAAAGATTGACGAATATATTTTGACTTGAGCCCAGCTTAGCCATTGAGTCTGCTACTCTATTCTTCTCCCTATAAATGTGGTGCACTAGAGGATTCCCCATTTTCTCTAAAAGAGATCTGCATTCAAAGACAATTGAAATATATAATAATTTTCATGGTGCAACATGTTAATAACCTGAAGAGAGTTATTGCATATATCCAAAGGTATCAAGTTCAGGTTTATAGCCAGATTGAGACCTTCTTTGAGGGCTAGGAGTTCTATGAGATTGTTGGTGGCATGGTTGAAGATTCTACTGAAGCCAACAATCCAGTCACCTCTACTATTTCTAATGACTCCTTCAATTCCTCCCCTACCTGGGTTCCCAAGGCAGGATCCATCAGTGTTCAATTTGTAGGGATTAGAGGTAGGGAGAAGCCATGTAATGGTGATGCAGTCTCTAGTCTGAAGATCGTAGGGGTTCCCAAGGTGGTAGTATTCTATTGCTTCAGCATGGGGAATGCTGAAGCAAGGAAGGGAGTTGGCATCTTTAAAATTCCTGTTGTTTCTGATCTTTTAGAGATGCCAGAGATAGAGGATAGCAAAGTGTTCCAAGGAGTGTTAGGGTCGAAGTCCTTGTTTTTGAGGATTTTCCAGGGGAATGCCAATTATTGGTGTCGAATAGGAAAGTGTTTAGATGCAATAAGCCTTTGTACTTTTGAATAAGTTGATTCCCAAAGGTCTTGGCAACACTCCATCCAAAGAATATATGTTGTTGATCTTCTTGGCTATTGTTGCAACTATGATAATAGGGGCTGATATTCAGGCCTCTTTTAGCAAAAGTATGGTTAGTAGAAAGGTTGTTGTGATGCATGAGCCAAATGAAAGTTTTGATCTTATTAGGAATCTTGAGTTTCCAGATCCAGTTGAAGGACTGAAGATGGGGTGATAGGATGTCTTTTGAGACTATTTATATGGTGATAAGCACTCCTGCAGCATCACCAGTTAGATTCTAAATAGGGATGTCTTACTTCAAGTTGGGAGAATACATAAAGACACTTTTAATATTGTGGGCAATATTGGGACGGATGTGAAAAGGCAGAGGGGTGAAGTCCCAAATCCCCTCCTTCCAGATGTCTTTGACTTTAGTACTGCCTGAATTTGAGGGGATAGGCCCCTGAATAATGGAAGAAAGAGGTGGAATTCTAGGGATCCATCTGTCTTCCCAGGTATTCACCTTAGTGTCATCCTTGATAGCCTAGAAACAGGCATCCTTGCAGAGATTCAGGCTATTGGTAATAGCCTTCCAGGTTCTAGAACCTCTACTACAATTTTTAATAGAGTTGTATTTAGAGAGGAGAGTGATGGCTCAAGGAGAGTTGGGATTGGAGTACATTCTCCATCCCAGGCCATAAAGGATGGCTTGATTCGTAGGGCTGGATCTTTACATTTCAAGCCCCCCATCTCTTTTGGGAAGGGTGATAGTGTCTCACCCAATGAGGTGTATTTTCCTCTTGACATCAGTGGTTCCCCAAATGAAATTTCTTTGGGATTTATCATTAATCTTATGGACAGAAGTGGGGAGGTTTATAGACTGCATAACATGGTTAAGCATGCTAGCCAAGGAGGATTTAGATAGGGTAACCCTATCAGTCATATTGAGAAACTTAGTCTTCCAACCACCAAGCTTGTTGTTTATATTATCAATGAGAAATTGAAAGTCCCCCTTTTGAGGCTTCTTATGAAAAATAGGGAAACCCAGGTATTTCCCAAAACTTTTAGCAGGATGGATGCCCAGAGTGTTACTAATGTTCTCCTGATCTTCAGTATAGCAATTAGTAGAGAATATAACCTTAGATTTGGAAAGGTTGATCCTTTGGCCTGAATAGGAACTAAAAAGCTGAAGGGTTTTGTTGATGGTGACACAACTTTTTGAATCAGCTTTGGCAAAAAAGGTGAGGTCATCTGCAAAGAAAAAATTGGAAAGAGGGTAACCCCTTTTGGAGATAGAGATAGGTGTCCAATTAAGAATATCCATTTCATGGTTGATTCTTCTGTATAACATTTCCATGCAAAGGATTAAAAGGTAGGGTGACATGGGTCTCTTTATCTAATGCCCCTTGAGGAAGTGAATCTGACAGTTTTTCCTCTATTAACAAGGACAAAGATCGAAAGAAAGGAGATGCAAGAGAGAATGAGTTTAATAAGGTTAGGGGGAAAGTTGAAGTAGAAGAGGGCCTGCTAAATGAATGACCACTCCAGTTTGTCAAAGGCTTTCTCAAGGTCAATCTTGAGGATCATATTGGCTTTCTTACCCTTCATCTTGGAGAAGTGGTTGACATATTCCTGGACAATAATAGCATTATCAAAGGCTCTCTTGTTGTCCATGAATCTTGCCTGGCAAGGCCCAATAATTTTTTCCAAGAGGGGTTTTAGTCTACTGGTAATGATTTAGGTTATGAGCTTATACTGGGTATTGCAAAGACCTATTGGTTTAAAGTTCTTAAGGGAGGTGACATTTCTATATTTAGGGATGAGACAAATATAGGTTGAGTTCACATGAGGGTCCATAGTGGGTCCGTAGAGTAGGAACTGAAGGTATCTTGGCAAAGTTTAAATAAAAGAGGACCCAAAATGTTCCAAAATTTCTAGTAAATGAAAGGGTGAAGGCCATTAGGCCCAGGGGCCTTTTTAGGTTTGAAGGAGAAAATGACTCATTTAACCTCCTCCATGGATGGGGCTGTCTAGAGGGCTTCATGATGGAGAGAGTTAATGCTACCCTTGGAAGAGGGATTAGTTGGGTAGCAAGATAACCTAGGGAATGCTTAGTAGTGTAAAGATTGGCATAATAAGAGGACAACAATTTCTCAATGTCGGAGTGTTGATAATGCCAGTTGCCATAATCATCAGTGAGAGAGTTGATTCCATTCCTTCTCCTCTTGTTGAGGGTGGAAGTATGGAAGAATCTTGAGTTGGTGTCACCTTCAAGGAGCCAGGAGATTTTTGACTTAAGCTTTTAGAAATCAGTATCCAGGGTGAGGACATGATTGAATTTCTTCAGAAGGTTAGCCTCCATCCCATGGAGAAAGTGGTTGGTAAGGTAGTGAGGAAACTTCTAAATACCAGTTAACCTTGCAAGTAAGTGTTTTTTCTTAGCAAAGATGTTACCAAAGATAAGTTTATTCCAATGTCTAGCCCTGTTTTCAAACTCAGTGGTAGCCACTGTTATGCAAGAGAAATCTTGGAAGAAATCTTTTATAAGATTAGAGAAATCTTGGTGACTAAGCCACATGGACTCAACCCTGAAGGGTTTCCTCTAGTTGTTGGGGGGAACCACATTAAGAAAGAAAGGGGAGTGGTCAGAATGAGTTCTTGAGAGGTGAGTGATAGTAGCTTCTGGGTAGAGATGCACCCATTCATTATTAGCAAAGAACCTGTCCAGTCTTTCAAGGATGAGACAATGTCTGTTTCTATATCTCATATTGGACCAGGTATACTTGCTGCCTTTAAAGCCTAAGTCTATGAGCTTACAGTAATTTATGCAGTTCATGTAAAGGTTAGCCCTATTCATGTTAATTCTTTAGCCTGTAAATTTTTCAGAGGCCCTGAGGATTTCATTAAAGTCACCTCCAATAACCTAGCTCTTGCCTTAAGGAAGGATGGAGTTATCAAAGAAAGAAGAGAGTTGGTCCTAGAGTTCAAGTCTGCATTGAAAATCTGTGCTAGCGTAAATGATACTAAGAAACCAAGAGGAGGGGGGAGTTTACCTTAACTTTGGCATTGATAATCTGGGAGAGATAGAGATTAAAGAAATAGAGATAGAGTTTTCTTTCCACATGATGATAATACCTCTAGAGTTACCATTTGCTTCAGCTTGTATATAGTTAGGGTATCCAAGTTCCTCGTAAAGATCCTGGTGCTCATTTATTTTGGTTTCAAGCAAGGCAAGTATGTATGGTTTGTGCATGTTAACCATAGCCTTGCAGTGCTTTCTGAACTCAGAGTTCTTGGCCCCCCTAGTATTCCACATAATATAGTTCTTTATTTTGGAGTGTAGGGGGTAGTGAGTTTTCATTGCAGTCACCTTATCCTTCCCCTAGGGATTGGAGGTGGGTTTCCAAGAAGGAGACTTCCTTTTCCTGGTGAGGAAGTTGAGTATGACCTTGGTGGTATCTTCTTTCATAGGGTTTGTTGGGATTATTTTTATGCCTACTCCTGCTAATCCTAGGGGTATCAGGATAATCACAATCTCCTGAACTGGGTCTATGAACTCTAGACTTAGGGGCTCTACTAGATTGAGAATTTCCGTTATTCGTACCCTAAGCTTGGACGGGAATTCTTCTATGTCCTTGTTGCTTGCTCTTAGGGATTTTAGTGCATTCATCCTCTATATTCTCTCTAAGGTCAGGTGGTGGAGGTTGATGGAGTTCCCTGTGTTGACCCTTGACTGAGTAGGGTCTGGAGTTCCCCAGTTGGAGGCGTAAAATCTAGACCCAATAGCATCATTACAGGATCGTGTGGAGGGAAGAAAGAGATTCCCAGGCTGAGCTGGTTTATTATGTTGGCTAAAGACTCTGTGTTCAGCTCCTCCTGAACTGGTAAGTTGATCACGTGAAATAAGGTGGCCATCCATACATTGGACCCGTATGTTTGTAGCTGATTCAGGCTCACCATAGCTAGCTTGGCCAGGTATTGGGGTTCCTGGATTAGTATAGTGGATTGACTCCCTTCTCATTCTAGGTACAGGGGGATTGATTGGTTGGATAGACACACTTCCAACCATAATATTGGTTGGTGGTCCTGAGATAGTAGAGCTGTGGGGATAGTAATCTGGTTGTTGTTTGTTAACTCTATGAGAGGTTTCTTTTGAAACCTCTATCATCTTTATCTCAGTATATATAGAGATGGAGGAGGCGGGAGAAGGCAACTGAAGAGTTTCCCCATGGGGAACTCCATCAGCATTAAATGCACTATCTAAAGGCAAAACATTCTTAATCATATCACTGCAAAAAGTGGAAAGGTTTCTCGCAGTTGTGAGAGGAGACTCATGATTGCCTATGACAGCGTGTAAAGGTAATAGCCCACTCATGGTAGAGGTTTTTAATTTGTCATCCAAGTTAAAAGAAGAAGAATTAAATTTTGGGGGAAGGGTATTAAGTTAAGGTGGGCCGAGTTCTGTATGGCCCAAGTGGGTCAGGCCCTTAAGAGCCTTATTTAGATGGTCTTTCCCTTTAGGTGGCACATCATTCAATTTCTTAGTCTTTTTCCCCTGGGCAGGCTTAGGCGAGGTATTGCGCTTACAGATATGGTCATAGGCTGGCCCATCTTAAGAAGTCTCAGCGGGGTGAGGGTGAGACATCGACGGCGCCGCCATGGTAGTCCTAGAGTTGAGGAACTTATATGACACCACATCAAAGGTTTTGACCTTGATGATAGGTGTTTTCTTAGTGCTCAAGAGAGTATGTGTTCTCGTTTGTTTCTTCTTCTTGGTGAAATAAACCTTCTGCCAGTTGTGGGAGTTATTTATTACTGATTTTGTCTTCTCCGTCTCACTGGTGCATTGGTCTATCTATAGAGTTCCGTTTAGATATTAGTGCGAGGGTTGGAGAGGGTATGAACAGTTGGGCATTGTGCGGCCTAATCTTCCGTAGTTCTTGCACAGGAAGCCCTCCCCTTCGTAGATTAGGAGTTGGATGTGGTGGTTAATGGAGACTAACATTGCTACTGGGGTATCGAGAGGTATTTGGACGTAGATCCTGGTATACCTTCCCCTTAGTGTTGTCGATGTGCATGTGTCAACCTTTAGCAGTTGCCCAATTTTATTGCCTATCCTTTGTATAATGAGAGCATCATACAGCTCCGCTGGGAGTTGAGACAGCCTAACCCAGATAGCAGTGGAGTCAACCTTGGATTTGGCCGGTACAAAGTTGGATTCCCACTTTCAAACTGAAACGAAGGAACCAGCAATGAACCAAGGCCCTCCTTAGAGAATGGACGCTTGGCTTTCTGGCATGGCTACCTTTGCCATGTAGAAGCCCATCCCTAGATCTATAAGTGATAGGGTTTCTTGTAATTTCCAAAGATCTTCTAATTTATTTTTGAGAAAATGTTGATTGAATTTTGTGTTGACCAGTTTTACTATGATAGAGTGGATCCAAGGGGCAAAGAGCCTTCTTTTGTCCTCCTCCGTCAAATAGATACTTTGATCCATGTTCCCCAGGTCCCTTTTCCATGGCTGTAGGACCAAGATTCATGCTCGACTCAAGGGATATGATTTTTCCCATGGTAACTTCTTTGTACGAGAGTGGAGGAGGGGAGGATTCTCTCATGGTTATTTCATTAAAGTTTGACGGTATCGGAGGGTTTGGTAATAGAGGTGGAGTTAAGGTTGGATCCATGGCTGATGTTGAAGCCAAGGGTAAGGGAAGATAGTGAGAGGGGTCTTTCTCTCTTTTGGTAAGACTACTATCCTGCAGCAATATCTAAATATGCTTTCTTTTACTTCCCCACTCCATGTTTTTGATTTACGGATATTTTCTTTCTTCCACAAAATAAAATCAAGGTATTTTTGCATCTTCATTTGTTTTTGTAATTACGCTTTATTTTTATTTTTTTTTGTAAGTTCAATGTTGGTGAATTTTATATGTTATTATTTTAAAATTCTTCATGATTTTATTTGTTTTTCAATAGATCTATATTGTCTGAAATCTGAACTAATGTCTTCTATACGTATTAAATATATTTATGTATCATTTAACATGATCTGCATATGCATGTAGGATAGCAAAACAGATGTTTACATTAAAATTATCAAACAAACTAATAATATAATCTTATTAGCTATTACTAGTATAGGTATTCGTGAGATGCGCGAAATACTTATTTATGAAAATATCATTAAAAACATGCTAATTTATTCATTTAAAATAATAAATTAAAATTTTAAAATTTCTTATTGTATAATATTAACATATCTTAAATTGATTATGAAATATTAAAAACAATTGTTCATAGTAAAATTGTAATTAATCATTAATATATAATTATAGATGCAAATATTTTAAATATTTTGATATGAAAAAAAATGAAATTAATATTTTATCATTTTTTATTAATAATTTTAAAAGATAATAAATATAAAATATTAAACATTAAATAATTGTTATTCTATATATTTGTAATCATCAAGGTGTGTGACTATAATTTTTATCTTTTATTTCAAATTTTGCTTTTTTCTATTTATCAATTCAAAATCAACTACACTAAAACTATTCAATTATGTCTAATTTTTTAAATTAGAAAATTTACTTCTCAGTTATAAAATTAAGCACATGTGATTTATTATTTTCCTTATTTTAAAAGAAGATTTTCTCCTACCCCTACATCACCTCTCCCACCCTATCCCCGCCTCACCCCCCCCCCCCCACACTCTCTCTCTCTCTCTCTCTCTCTCTCTCTCTCTCACACACACACACACACACACACATATATATATATATATAAGTGTGTGTTTAAGGGTGGGTTGGTGTGTGTGAGGGGTGGGAGCAGTGTGATGTAGGGCGATGTATTCCTACCCCACCTACATCGATCATCCCGCATACCCCACCTACATCGATAATACCGCATACCTCACTTCCTAATCATGGCCCACCTACCTCACCCTCGCCCCATCCACCACAATCTCGTGCCCTCCCCCTTCCAGACACAATATTCATCACTTTATACCTAATAATTTTTATTGATTATCTTGTGTGTATATATATACACACACAAATGACTAGAAAATATTTTTAAATTTCCTACATACTAAACACACACACACACACATATATATATATATATAGTAAATTATTTCATACTATTAAGAAAACTATTTTAATTAATCAAGAAAAAAATTCAAAAACAAAAAGTAAATAAGTACTCAGCTGGTATGCGATTTGGTTTTTGATTATTTAAACATAATTTATATCCATCATTTTCATATTTTAAGTTTGTTTTTAATAGGACCACATGTTTAAAAAATTCACTATAATTTTTAGAGTTTGTATAGAAAATTTCTGATTAAAGATGGAGAAATACTTATTATTTCACATAATCTTTGGTGCTGAAAGAGAATGAATTACTAAGTTTACACATAGCTTGCTTCGATCCATAATTGTTGATAGTAAAATATTTTTCAAAAATCTTAACTAAATCAACATGAGAGAATAGAAAAATATGTTTTTATTCATTACCGAATTCTTTTATTCTTTATACCGAACAAAGTTTGACCTTAAAATATCATAGTTCAGTTGAATTTTTTCTATAAATTTTTGTACATAAATAAAATTAAACAAGCTTACCTGAAAAAAAAAATAACTATCGAGAACCAACAATCTGAAGACATTTTTAGAGTACTTGTGGCGTTGATACCATATAAATGTAAAGAAAGTAGGATGAAAAAAGTAAATGTTATTAGATGAGCTTTCAATGAAGTTTACATACATGAACTAAGAGCCCATTTGGATAGGCTGAAAAAATGGTTTTTAAAAAACACTTTAAAAGTGTCAAAATTTATTTTAAAAATAAGCAGTTACGTGTTTGGATAAAAGTGTTAAAGCTGAAAAAAATTATTGATGTGTTTGGTAGACAATTGTTGTTAAACACTTTTTTTAGTCAAAATGTCTGAAATACTCTTATAGTTGTTAACATTATATAAAATAGATTATTATTAGATCTTTATTTTTAAAATAATTTAAATTTAAATTAATTTATGTTTTAATTCAATTTCAGTATAAATTACTTAATACATTTATTTTTACAAATATTTTCATGAATGAATAAGTTACTTGTGCTTCATTTTTCTTCTTAAAATTGAACAAAAGAGATCCAAAAAGGAGCAAAAATTATTTTTTCAACTATATGAATTCGTTTTCTTTGTGAACTTTGCCACACTAATTAACCTATTTTTGTTTTATGAGATTTTTTTTCTTTAGAAAATTGAACCAAAACATTCAAAAATGAGCAAAAATTGTTGTTTCAGCTAAATAGGTTTATTCATTTTTCATTTTTTTTCAAGAAAATTGAACAAAAGTCGCCCAAAATGAAGTTAAATTGCTAGCGATACATTAAAATTTGTTGTTTTTGTCAAATGAACTACCAAAAAAATAATTCTTCTCGATTCCTCATAAATCCCATAAGCATCAAATTGCTAGCAACCCATTAAAAAAAGAAATAAAGATATAAAATAAAGAGAAAAAAACAAACATGAAGAGAGGAACACAAAATAGAGAAAACACAAAAATGGTAGAAGAGAACAAATGTTTTAAGACAAGCATGATGGCAATTTTAAAATATGTGAGAATTAAAAGGGATAAATATGTCTTTTACTTAGTCAAACTACAATGACTTATAAGCCAAAAATAAAAAATAGGGGTGAAGGTGTTTTTGGCTTAAAAAGAGCAATTTTGACTTTTTTTAAGCAATTTTTAAAGTTGTCAAACACTTCAAAAACTAAAAATACTCCCTCCGTTTAAAAAAGAATGACTTACTTTTCTTTTTAATCCGTTTAAAAAAGAATGACCCCTTTCATTTTTGGGCAATACTTTAATTTCAACTTTTCACATGGCATGTTTAGGACCACTAGATTAAAGAACATTTTGGTACATTTAACACAACTTTAATTTAAGACCACAAGATTCAAAAGTCTTCTTTATTTTCTTAAAATTTGTGTCAAGTCAAATCAGATCATTTTTTTTTTAAAATGGAGGGAGTAGCTTAAAAGTTGTTTTGACCATCTTTTAAGTCCATCCAAACACCCTCTAAATTAATATACCTAAACTAACTCCTAAACTAATGCCTAAAATTATAGAACAAACATAATTCTAATCTAACTTATATTTTGAGTAGTGGTACACAGAGGCAGATCTAGAATTTTAAGTTTGTGGGTTCCTTGAACAAAATAAATATTTTATCTTTCTATAATATGTAAATAAATTATATTTAAATATATTTTATAACATTTAAATTTTTAAAAAGAGAAGTTTAAAATAGTATATATTTATTAGAACTCTTTAAGCTAATGATATTTTAAAAAAAAAATCAAATATTTTCAAATTCAAATATTCCTATCCTTTAATTCAAAATTTTTTACTACCATCTTTTTTAAAAAATTAAAAGCAATACAACCTGTGTATTACTACTACTATTATTATATTATTATTAAAATAAATTGTCTCTCTATAGATAGATAGATAGATAGACCAACATGGGTTGTAGTACAACGGATGAGGCTGTTTCACCCTTAATCAGAGGTCGAAGGTTCGACCCTGGGCTTGGAGAAAACTCTGTTGGAAGCGCTACCCCCGAATGGGGCCCTACCCGGCGCGAATTCGGATTAGTCGGACTCCAATGCGGGTACCGGACACCGAATGAAAAATCAAAAAAAAAAAAAAAAAGATAGATAGAAGACTCTTCAATTATAAGTTTCTAATTATCAAGATAATGTATTTCAAATTCAAATACATAATCTTTCAATTCAAAATTTTTATTACAATATATTTAACTTTGTATAAACTATTTTTAAATTTTATTCTCAAAATCATCACGTGGCTATTTTAATTTATTATCACTTGACATCTTGTCTTGTTTTAATTTTGCGTTTATATATAGAGAGATAAGTGTTTGCTCCTTTCTTTGTGAGTTTATTTATTATTTTTTTATGTTTATCCAAATTAATCCCCTAATCATTTAGCTTTTGACTTCTAATTTAAATGAAATATGAATTAGAATGCAGTGACAACAATCTAATTTTTCTTATATATATTTTTACTATGATATATAATTCTAATCTTCCTTCTCTCTCTATTTTTTGTTTGGTTACTTTATTGATCGTCAACTTCATTAATGAATTTAATTGCTGTATTGGTCATATTCTTTGTTTTTTAAAAAAAAAAAAATTGCTTTAATATTTTTAATTTTTATGTGTAGATGGGTTATGCTATTTTATTTTTCTATTATATCTAGGCTTGAATTCAAGCAAGTAATTTTTCTATTATAAATTTGTTTACTTAACAGGTTTAATGATTATGAGCTAAAATACAAGGAGACGTTTGGATTAAACTCTTTCCTTACATTGTATTTATCTCTACAACTTTTACATGTATAACTTGATAAGTAAAAAAATAATAATATTACATGAAAGTTGTCTATAAATGACTGATCTCCCACTACTTACCCACTTCGTATCTGATATATTTTTTACTTTACAATTTATTTCGTTTTTGTAGTTTTATATTTATTCTTAAAATAAAATAAAAATACAAAAGGAAAATTAGTACTAGACAAAATTCAAAAAAAATATTAAAAGATGATTGAAGAAGATGGAAAGCAGAAGCAGGTAACAGGACACGTTACTAAAAAGAAACTAACCTCTCGCCCAATCACTTTTAACGTTTCCCGTGTTAGTAAAATTTAAATTGTTAAAAAACATTTTAATTGAAGTATGATTTTTAAAATTTAAGATAAAATTTTATAATTTGAAATGGTTGCTTCTCATCTGTAGATATTTTTATGACTTATCACATTCGGAATATTTTTAAATATTTTCAATTTTAAATTGAAATTAATTAAATTAATTTATTTATACATAAAAAACTAACTAAATCCAACTGCAACTAATGCTCATAACCCCGTCCTCCCATTTTTCTAACCACGTCCTCGATAAGTAGACGTAGGACTCATTTGTTTGCACTTAATGTAGGTCTGAATCTGAATGATTCAAACTTCAGATCAGTAAGTCTATTTGTTTTTTATTAAGATTTTAGTTTTTAATAGGTCTGAATAAGTCTTAATCATTCAGATGTAAAATCAAGTCTTAATAAGTCTGAAGAGGTATTCTGGTGTTGGATAATTTTCACCGTCACTTTATTCATAATCATCAGTCACCACCTCTGTCACCGCCATCATTGTCAACCACTACCAATTACCTCCACCATCACAACCACTATCGACAACAAATATTGCTATCAATCACTATTGTCAACCGCTACCACACCTACTATCTCTATTATTCTAATTATATTTATCGCCACCACCGTCGTCAACACTACCACCATCATCAACCACAACCAGCCAATCCCTACTATCGAGCAACTCATCTATCACAACTAGCACCACCGCTAACTACCACTAATACATCACAATCTCCACACATTCTTTGGTGGCCACCACCATTGGCACTAGTAACGCCACCTTTACAATCACTATCATCGCTACAATTTATTGTCTCTACTAAAAACCATCTCCACCATCACAACTAACAATATCTCCAACTAGCACCAACACATCATCAGCCATCATTCATTCATTTGTCAGCCATCACAATCAACACTTCCAACTACTAACATCAAGCAACGTCACATCACAACTACCACCACCACTATCAACCGT
Organism: Capsicum baccatum var. pendulum; assembly: GCA_030864225.1. Lineage (NCBI taxonomy): Eukaryota > Viridiplantae > Streptophyta > Magnoliopsida > Solanales > Solanaceae > Capsicum > Capsicum baccatum. The sequence continues at coordinate 173,094,433 of CM061560.1, forward strand.
CACCATCATAACAGTCACTACAATACCAACTATCACAACTATCACCACTAACATTACTAATCACTAACACAAATCATTGTCACCGCAACCACAACTATAAAGCATCTCCACTATCATTAACAAACATAAATATTTTTTTGTTCAATCAAATAATAATGTTGTTGTATTAAATTACATATTTTTCTGATATATGATTAATTTTTTATTTGAATTGTATTTTTTTTATTTTATTATATATACAATAATTTTTTTTGTACATTCAAATGTTGAAAAACAAACAGTCTTAATCATTCCGTTTTCAGATCTAGAGATAACATCTTAATTATTCAGACGTGCATTCAGTTCAGACGTCTGAATCTTTAAAAAAAAATAAAAAATCAGCCGTAGTGTATTTGATTCTTGGATAACAATTTCAAAAAGATAATGCACCCAATATATTTTTTATTCTTTTGAATATAATGTTAGAAGCTTCTCATGTCATGTTGCTCATTGTATATAAGATCATCAATCATGATTTTTAGCTACGTAAAGTTATTTATTTTACTCTGTATATTATTTGTCTCTAGATCAAATCATATCACAAATGGCATATTGAATTAGAAAGTTAGAGGATAAATACATGAAACTTTGAGGATACAATTATTATTTGTCAACATATAAAATGTGATACGGCATGAAATCTAATTCAGATACATGAAAAGTACAAATATAATTTTTTGCAATACTCTAATTTTTACAACAAAATCATTTTTCATCTTTGACATGTGACGATGCATAATTCTTTGAATGATGCACTTGAAGAAGAAATGCCTGTGGATTGAAAATTCTTTATGATGGAAAGACTAAAAAAGGTATCGATTAGCTTAATGTTTAAGATATTTATAAATTTTATTTGTTATAAACAAGTTTATTTATGCACTAATTATAAGGTGATTTTGCCAGAAGATGAATAGAAATACAGAAGATTAGTTCCCTGATCTTTCTTATCTCAGTGTTATGCACTGAAGATGTAAATGAAAAAATTAACTAGTTTTTTATTGATCAAATAAGAGGCTGAAAATGGTTGTCAAAAAAATAATAATCTGAAAATAAAAAATTAATCAATTCTTTTATCGTCAATTTGACTATACAAATTGAAAAGTTGGCGAATTGAATTTGAGGCTATAAATGAAGAATTAAATCAAGTGACAAACTATTAAACATATTTTTAGTTTGAAACTTATTTGAACAGAATCTCCAACATAATCCCCACAAATTTTTAATTATTTAAATGAATTTAAAATGTGATTTAAATGAATATAGATGATATCTTCATTCTGAACTTGAATTAGTCCAAATATTTTCTTCAATATAATTTATAAAATTTATTAAGAGTCTTGTTTGAATTGACTTATTTTGGGGTTTTTAAGTTAACATAACTTCTAAGTACTCTTGTATTATTTGGAAAAAAAATAAATTTAAAAATAGCTTTTAATCACTTATTTTAAGCTAAAACAATGTGGTTATAGTGTTAGTGTTTGAATTGAAGATAAATATCTTTTATCTTCTTTACATTATCATAATTCTTATTGTTTTAGTTTCATTTTTGTGAATTTAAAGTTAAAGTCTTTGAATTTTATTTGCAAAAAAAAAAAAATTTGAATCAAAATTAGGTTTATTTGCATTGGAAAAAATATCTTTGAATTTGAATTGACACACAAATTATTTTTGCTATTATAAGTATGATGTAAAAGTCTTTCCTTCCAACTTTCAAGTGACGAGTACTTTCAATAAGGGGGAATATCCATGCATGAACCTATAGGGAATTTTCATCATCTTGATTGTTTTTTCTTATGATTAATAGAATAAATAATAATTTTAAAAAATATGAACATTACAAGAAAGTTAAAAGTAGAAAAAATGAATCTCCATTTTTAACAATAACAAAGGGTAGAAATGACTCAAAGCGGGTGAATTTGAGAAACAGGTGTTCACAAATAAATCTTACATTAATATATTTTATTTAACACTCGCACTGAGAATAATACTGATGGAGTACTTTTTAATTGAATCTGGGAAGATGAGGGGCATTTGCATGTTTGCTTTGTACAGAAAGAAATTATGTCAAAAAAGGTACTTGAATTGAAAGATATAAGTATGTGATTTTGAGATGAGCAATTTTTCAAATTGCGACAAAAAAATTATGTAAACTAAAAGATAATATTTTTATTTGATATGTTTTTTTTTGTTGTTGTTGATTTTTCTTACTTCTTATATATATATATTTTTTATTCAGTGTTCGATACCTACATTAGATTCCTGATTAATTCGAATCTCACACTCTAGGGTTCATTCTGGATTGGTGCTTCCAATATATTTTCTTCGTACTAAGGGCTCGAACCCGAAACATCTCATTAAGGATGAATCTTTTCCTTACTATTCTAGCAATGTTTAATGTTTGTTTGAAATTAAGATCAAATTATTTGGTATTTGACATATGAATTAGAGATCTCTATAAATTATTTACATATCAAGATTAAAAAAAAATTTATTGATAAATTTTAGTTTTTTGTTTATGCATTTGATTTTCATTTAAAATTAGTTCAACATATAAATTAATTCTACAACAAGTCCAACACGTACAAATTGATTTACAATTTTAAGCCACTAAGCACACACATGTTGAATGACGCAAACGCAATTAACTACTATGACTCCATGTAATGATTAGATGACTTTCAAATTTAATGAAATGTTTGAATAAAATTAGAGCAAAATTTAATTTCGCAGAAAAAGAAATTCAAATTAAGCAGGGTACCAAGCTAACATTAAATAGAGAATAACAAGGCATGGACTATGTACAACGGTAGGATATAAAGATAATTTAAGGGTATTACACTCTGAATTAATTTTAAAATAAAATAAATTATAACAAATAATATTCAAAATTATTACTGATAAATTTAGACATTTCAAGAATTGTGAACAAAAATCTAAAAAAGAGATATATTAAGAGTGAAAAAAACAAATGTTTTGTCGTATTAAATGAAGAATAGCAAATATATTAAGCTAAGTAACAAGCTATTAAAAAACATAATTTTATACATATCGTTGTGATGAATTCACTAATTGGGTCGACTGTTTAAAACTGACACTAACCTCCCTCCATTCGTTAACCGCACATGATAATTTCTTTTTACAATAAATATTACGGAGTACTAAGTACTTTTTTATATTTCAAATTACAATAATGTTAGAGGTTGAAAAGACTTGATCTGACTTATAAGTTAGAAGATAGGCTAGAGGAGTCATGTATACAGTGAAAGCCATCTTTATAGTATTGTCATGGCTATGAAGTTAATATTAATCAATTAAATTTGTACTGTTTAATGTTAATATTTCACACTTATATATTGTTAAAAATGAGAATTGATTATTACATTATTGACGATGCTATAATTTTATTATGTACATAATAAATTATCATATTTCATAAATTTATTATTTCAAATATATTAAGAGATACGATAAAATTATTATTAGACTTAACTAAAATAATAATTGATTCAATTAGTTGGCTTTCATATTCATCGGTAAGTTCTAATACTATAAAGTAAGTAATTCTCTTTCTACAAATATTTTTATAAGAATTTTGACTTTTTATTTAATGATAAATTGCTTTTGTATGTGAATTTGATAACTTGAATATGTTATATAGTTCATAATTTATTATTTCAAATGTATTGAAAAGTACGATAAAAGTTATTATTAACTACAGATAAAATAATACTTTGCACAATTATTGGCTTTAATATATTTTGACATGTTCTAAATTCTAATATTAGACAAGTAAGTAATCCTGTTCTTTTATATATTTTTATGACAATTTTATTTTTAAATTGAATGATAAACTGTTTTTATATGTTAATTTGATAATTTTAATGGTGAATACATTTAAGTTACATCTAAAAAATCAATACAATAAAGTGTTGCTTGATAATCGTAGCTTGAAATCTATGAGACAATGGTCAAAATATAATAAGGATTCACCAATTACTCAAAAATTTATTACATATAAAATAGAATTATAACAATTATAATCGGAGGAAATAAGCAAATAATATTAAACGAATTACTACAATGTTTTCTCTAATAATTTTTGCGCATCGCGCGAAATACATATATATATATATATGCTGATAATAAATATAAAGATTACCATTAACAACAAAACACCAAAAGAGCTCCAAACTGCAAAACCACCTTCCTCGAAGGGTTTTAAGCAAGTACGGCCTCCAACATCACTTTAATTACAAATAAAAAGAATGAATAAAACTACGGCAGCTAATTATAGTGGTACTAGTTATAAACAACTAAGAAAGAAAAGGAAAACGACACTCTATAACATTTTTTAAAATAAATAGCCTAAATTTGAAAATTTTCTAAAAAGTAATTAGTCGGATGTACTATTTTCGCTTTATAACAATTTCCTAATTTGGGTTATTTTGGCCTACGTAGTCTGTATACAATTCATATACAATACTGATACAGTCTATATACAATACTAATACAGTATTTAACTTGCACAATTCGAACCTTTTAAAAATATTTTAATTTTTTTTTTGCTATAAATTTTTTAACTGATCAAATATTCTATTTTTTTAATTATTTAAAAATAATAATTAAATTATATTAAAATGATATAATTGTTAAATAGAATATGTATCAATATAAGAAATATGTATAGAAATTGTATAGTTCTGTCAAATATGTATATGTATAAAATATATATAAAAATATATAGAAAGCATATGAAAATTATATAATTGTTGTATAAAACGTGGAATAAAAAGTAGAGTTATTATATAAATTGTGTATCAAAACTGTATAATTTTTGTATGAAATATTTATATATATAAGATTTGTATAGAAACTGTATAGAAGGTGTGTAGAAACGGTATAAAATAAGCCAGTAAATTGAAATGACTAAAAAATAAAATTTAAATTCGATGGTCATTTTGATGGAAATAATTTAATTTGAATTGCCATTTTTGTCCTTTCCCCCCCAAAAGAAAAGGTAGAAAAACCCAAAATTATTTTTAAAAAGTATTTCTCATATATTTGAAATGGAAGAGATAAAGTGAAAAAGGCATAATATATTAAAAAATAAAATAAAAGATAATTAAAAGAAAAGTACCTGATAATTGCTCTATATAATTATCTACACTTCTCACCTCTCCAACATCCAATTTCATGATGATCAAATAATTACGCAGACAAAACAAATAACGTCAAACTTTGTAATTACATCCTGTTTCACCCGAATTCAATTAAAAAGTATTCTTTCAAAAGGTTCAATAAGGGCCCGTTTGACCATAAATTTATTTTTCCTTTTTTTGGATTTATTTTTTATTTTTTTTACTTTTCTAGAAATTGTGGTGTTTGACCATGAAAATTCAAAAAATTATTCTGGAGTTAGATTTTAAAAAGTGAAAATAACTTTTTGTTGTTTTCACAATTTTTCACTTTCATTTCCAACTTTCATTATTATTACATATAATCTCAATCTTTAAATTTTTACACAAATCCCTTTTATAATTACAACCAACCACCAAGAAAAAAATTATTATTTATTTTCTATGTTACAACATCATTTTTAATTATTGCTGATATTCTAATGCCTTTTTCTTCTTTTAGCCAAAATTTACTAACAACAACAACAACAACAACAGAAGACCAAGTGTATTCCCACAAAGTGAGGTCTGAGGAGGGTAAAACATACGCAGTCCATGCCGCTACCTCAGAGGAACCAAAATTTACTAACGTGAAGTAAAAAAATAATAAATGACAATTTATGACGAAAATATATCAACTTTTGTTTTGAATGAACTATATTATAGAAATATAAGGTGTAGTACATTATGTTATTTAAAAATGAAAAATTTAATATTTTTTTCTTGCCATTCTAATTTTCTGTATATGTCATATAATGACTATGATGATTTTAATAAATTATTAAAAAGTGGTCAATAAAGTCGCATATCAAACATAACGTAACGATCCATATTGACGATTACCTTATTTTGGTTTTATGGATAGAGACGAGTGTGGTAATTAACTTAACAAAAGTTTATTCTCTTTACCAGAAAAAAAATATTCAAGGAAAATCAATATCATCAATAATGAAAAAGCAAAAAATTAGCACTAATCTATTCAGAAATAGTTCATTCGTAAATTTTTTTAAAAAGATCAAATTCAATAAAATAATTAATTCAAGTGAAAGTAATTAAGAATTTTCATCAATAAATTTAAGAATATATAAAATATATTTATATCCATCAATCATACTTATCAAAATATATTTTCTCTATTCAATCGATTATGGTTAGATAAGCTTATTTAACTCGTGCTTGTGATATTTTTATTCAAATTTTAGAAGAATAACAATCATAATAATTAGTTTGTTGTTAATTATTTTATCAATTGAAGACATATATATTATTTTTTCAACATTTGGTTGTATGTCAGTAGGTAAATTAGTAGTTGAGTGATTTTGATAATTTTTAAAAGTTGAGGGTATAAAATTATATATCAAAAAGATTTTTCAAAAATCTAAAAAAATGAATTCAAAAAGACATGGTCAAACACAACTCCAACTCCAACTCCGAAAAAAAAGTAATTTTTATGGCCAAACAGGTACTAAATATCTTTATCTATTATTGGTGTTCTTTACTTTTATTTGATTAATCCACTCTTTTCTGTAGAATTTAAACCAAATAACAACGTAGTCAAAAGAAAGGGAACTAACCGGGGATTAATCTTGGGAGATTTGATTTTATAATTGATTATTAATGCTATTTTTTTATAGGATTTTTTAAGGAAAAATCAAAAAATAAAAAGAGAATATTGAGAAATAACATAATGTGTAAAAATAATAGAAGAGATTTTTATAAAATGTTTTTATATTCAAATTATAAATGAGCACAACATATGAGATTTGTAAAGATGATACAAGAGATATGTCAAAACATTATTTCCTCAGCCGAACGAAAAGGAAAAGCTTGAACTCTTACATGTTCAACTTCAATATTGAGAAAATAGTGTTGGAAAAGGCAAAAGCACAATCAAAGAGCCTGATAGGGTAACAATGGAAAAATACCAAAATCTAAACTTTCCCTTTCAACTTGAACCAAGAAGAGACAAGTAAATCCAAGCAAAACAAAATAATATGGCAGCAAATAAATCACTACACAAATATGATAAGACAAGAATAAAATCAAGAACAAGAGACATCAAATTTACGTGGAAAATCCTTCAGTGTGAAGAGTAAAAAATTACGGGATCAAAATCTCCACTATAATTACCAAATAGTTACAATATTGTTCTCCAAAATGACCACCAAACAAGTGCTAAACAACGAGCAACAACCCAACAAAGATAGCACCAAACTAGAGAATAAAAATAAGCACAAACAATAAAAATGCAACTACTGTTTAGGAATGAAAAACAGGAGCTACAGGCCACCAAAAATTCACCTCCGTCAGTTTCTAATCAAAGATTGAAATGAAAGGAACAAGTTGTCCAAAAATCAGCTCAATCGGACAATAAACGAAGTGGGAATCGCAATTTGAAGTTGACTGTTGTGGCTGAAATTTTAGGTGCGAAAATCAGCTTTCTTTTCTCACTTTGGCTGCTGAAAACTCTTTTGTGGATGGTGAATAAGACCAAAAAAGGATCAATATATATGCCCCATAGTAATGGGCCTATGGGCAAAAGTGGGTTGGTCTAAATTGGGTTTTATTTATCCAGATAGGAAGGAAAGAAAACCCAATAACACAACAATTCTCCCCATACCGACTATGTGGAGGAGACCGCCATCTCGGTGATCATGCAACGATCTTCAAAATCTCCTCTTAGAAAAGCTTTAGTTATCATGTCAGAACCATTATCATCAGTGTGAATCTTCTCAAATTCAAGCAACTTAGAATCTAACACATCCCGAATTCAATGATATCTCACATCAATGTGTTTAGACCGATCATGAAATGTAGAGTTCTTGCCAAGATGTATGGTACTTTGACTATCGCAATAAAGCATGTATCTCTCTTGAGCAACACCAAGTTCCCCCAAGAACCTCTTCATCCAAAGCAATTCTTTACAAGCTTCAATAGCAGCAATGATCTCAGTTTCTGCAGTAGATAGTCCAACACATTTTTGTAACCTAGATTGCCAAGACACAACTCCCCCAGCAAAAGTAACTAAATACCCTAAGTAGACTTGCGAGTATCAACATCACCAGCCATATTTGAATCAGTGTAACCACAAAGAACAAGCTTTCCTGTACCAAAACACAAACTCAGACTAAAAGGGCCACAAAGATATCTCATAATCCACTTCATAGCATTCCAATATTCTCTTCCTAGATTAGAAATAAACGACTAAAAATACCAACAACATGAGCAATATCCAATCTTGTGCAAACTATTACATACATCAAACTGCCAGCTGAGGCATAAGGAACTTTCTTCATATCTTCCTTCTCATCATCACTGGAAGGACACTTCTTCATGCTCAATTTGAAGTGCATAGCGTAAGGTGTACTGACAACCTTAGCCTTGTCCATATTAAATCTTCAAAGTATTCTCTTGTGATAACCACAACTTCTTGGCCTTTTTATCATGGACAATCTGCATGTCAAGAATCTGTCTTGCTAGTCCTAAGTTTTTCATAGAAAAAGACTTACTCAACTCTTGCTTCAACTTTTGAATCCTGCAAGCATTATGACCAACAACAAGCATGTCATCAACATAAAGAAACACAATAATAAAGTCACCATCATAAAATTTTTGCACAAAAATACAATGGTCTGAAGTAGTCTTCTTGAAGCCGTGCTAACTCATAAAGGAACCAAACTTCCTGTACCACTGCCTAGGAGCTTATTTCAAATCATACAAGCTCTTCTTCAATTCGCAAACATAATTCTCTTTTTCATTGACTTCAAAACCTTCGGATTGCTCCATATAAATTTCTTTACCTAAGTCACCATGGAGAAAATCAGTTTTAACATCTATTTGCTCAACCTCTAAATATAGACTTGCAGCTAAGCCTAGAACCATACGAATGGATGTCGTCTTCACAACTAGAGAAAATATCTCATCAAAATCAACTCCCTTTTTTCTGGTTAAATCCCTTCACAACTAATCTAACCTTGTATCATGGAATTGGGTTACCACTTTCATGTTTCACCCGAAAAATCCACCTGTTTTTCAAAGCTTTTTTGTCTTTACGAAGCTTAACCAAATCAAAGGTATGATTATCATGCAAAGATTTAATCTCATCTTCTATAGAATCAAACCACTTTTTTTTCTTCACTTTTTATGGCCTCATCAAGACTCTCAGGTTCTCCTTCGTCAGTCAAGAGTACATACTCATTGGGAGAATAATGAGATGAAGGTATTCTCTCTCTAGTAGATTATCTGAGAGAACTCTCTGAAGTATCAATAACTGGTTGCTGATCAACCATATCAAGTTGCACTGGAGCATAAACAATATCATGTTGGTCATTCTGAATATGATCATCATCTTCATTATCAACTTGATTTTCATCATCATAAAGATTTTCTTCAGGAGCAATAGTCAAACAAACTGGATCAACATCAATTAGGCTCTCACTACTCTGAGGATCAACCTTCTCAGCTTTTTCAAAATCTTCAATTGTTTGATCTTCAAAGAACACAATATTGCGGCTTCTAACAAGTTTCTTCTCAACTGAATCATAGAAACGATATCCAAATTCATCTTGACCATAACTAATGAAGAAACACTACCTAGTTTTAACATCCAACTTTAATCTTTTATCCTTAAGAACATGCACAAATGCCTTACAACCAAAGGCTCTAAGATGATCATAAGAAATATTTTTACCAGACCAAACTCTGTCAGGGACATCACCATCCAAAGCAATATTAAGAGACAAATTGATAACATAAGCAGCAGTATTAAGTGCTTCTGCTCCAAAAGAATCTGGCAACTTAGAATCCAAAAACATACATCTAACCTTCTCAATTAGAGTTTTGTTCATCCTCTCTGCTTAACCATTCAATTAAGGAGTTTTCTAATACTGAATACCCTCCTTTCTGTAATATCTGTCAAAAGAACTAATATACTCACCACCATTATTTGAGCGAATACATTTTAATTTCTTCCCTGTCTTTCTCTCAACCAAGGCCTGAAAATCCTTAAACATATCAAGTACATGATCTTTGGACTTCAAAGAAAATACTCAGAGTTTGCGAGAATGATCATCAATAAAAGTCACAAAGTAAAGTACACCACCATGAGACATTACTTTAAAAGGACCACACAAATCAAAATGCACTAACTCCAGCAAATCAAGCTTTCTTGAAGGCGGATGACTCTAAAAAGATCTTTTCTATTTACCGGCTAAGTACTGAACACACTTTTCAACTTTGCTTGTTTCACTTCAGAAAACAATTTTTTCTTAGCCAAACTATCAATCCCTTTCTCACTCATATGACTCAACCTTCTATGCCACATATCTGATGAAGTATCGTTCTCCACCAAGTTTATTAAGCCTTTAGAAGTAGAGCCCTGAAATAAGTACAAGTTAGACAACTTTTTATCTCGAGCTACAATCATCGAACATCTAGTAAGCTTCCACTGGTCATCACCAAGGGTGTTAACATAACCCGCATCATCAAGGTTTCCTATAGAAATCAAATTCAGGCGAACATCTGAAGCATGTTGACATTATTCAGAACTAGTTTGGAACCATTGTTACTTTCCAAACAAACAGTGTCAATGCCAAGTACTTTAACTTCATCATTATTACCCATTTTTAATATCTCAAAATTACCGAGAGTATAAGAAGAAAATAATCCCTTCTTTGGCGTAACATGAGAAGTAGCACCAGACTCCACAAACCAGCTAGCTCATCACGAATAAAATTAATGGCATGTTCACCACAAGCAACAAGAAGATCATCATTAGTAACAACTGCAACCCGATTTTCATTATCGCCTTCGTTGTTTTTCCATCTCATATCTCTCTTATGCTTGTAACAATATTTTATGATATGCCCTTTTTTGTTGCAATAGTCACATGTAACATTCTTTAATTTGGACCTCGACTTGTTTCTACTTTTATCTCTATCATTCGAACCTCTAGACTTATTTTTCTCCCTTTCTTCAGTAACCAAAATATCAGAGTGTGAAGATGAAGAAGATGAGGCCTGAGATCTTTTTCTTATCTCTTCATTCAAGACACCACTCTTAACATATTCCATAGTTACAACACCACCGGAAGCAGAATTAGTCAAAAAAATTTGAAGAGTTTCCCAAGAGTCTGGCAGAGTATTAAGAATTCAAAGTCCCTGAATTTCTTCATCGAACTTTACACCCATTCTGGACAGCTGATCAAGGACACCCTGAAAATTATTTATATGATCAGAAATAGGACTGCCCTCTTTATACCTGATATTCATCAATTGCTTCAGCAGGAATAACTTGTTATTATCAATCTTTGAAGTATAAAGTGTCTTGAGCTTGTCCCACAAACTTCTGGTATGCGTCTCATTAACAATATAATTTCTAACATTATCTTTAACCCATTGTTTGATTTAGCCACAAACCTGTAAGTGCTCAAATTTCCAATCCTCATATGTCATGGATTGAGGTTTAGTAGACGCAAGCACAGATAAATATATTTTCTTAATAAAGAGAAGATCTTTCATCTTGACTTTCTAAGTATAATAGTTACTACCATTCAAAAAGACCATCTTGCTCATATTTTCCTCCATCGTTCAAATCAACAATCAATAACAACCAACTCTCTGATACCACTTTGTTGGAAAAGGCAAAAGCACAATTAAAGAGCCCGATAAGGTAACAGCAGAAGAATACCCAAATCTAAATTTTTTCTTTCAACTTGAACCAAGAGGAGATAAGCAAATTCAAGTAAAATAAAATAATATGACAGTAAATAAATCACCACACAAATACGATAAGACAAGAATAAAATCAAGAATAAAAAATACTAAATTTACGTGGAAAATACTTCAGTGTGAAGAGTAAAAAAATACGGGACTAAAATCTCCACTATAATCACCAAAGAGTTACAATATTGTTCTCCAAAATGGCCACCAAACAAATGTTAAACAACGAGCAATAACACAACAAAGATAGCACCAAACTAAAGAATAAAAAGAAGTACAAACACCGAAAATGTAGCTACTATTCGAGAATGAAGAACAAGAGCTACAAGCAACTAAATGTACCTCCGCCGATTTCTAATCAAAGATTGAGATGAGAGGAATAATTTTTTCAAAAATCTGCTCAATCAGATACGAAACGAAGTGGGAATTGCAATTTGAAGTTGATTACTGTGGCTGAAATTTTAGGTATGAAAATCAGCTTTGTTTTCTCACTTTGGCTGCTGAAAAACACTTTTGTGGATGATCTATAAGACCTAAAAAGGATTAATATATATGCCCATAGTAATGAGCCTATAGGCAAAAGTGGGTCGGTCCAAATTGAACTTTATTTATCCATATAGGAAGGGAAGAAGGCCCAATAACCCAACAAAGAGATGATATTCTATATTTGCTTAGAATTTGAAAAGAAAATATTTTACGGAAAATCTTTGTATATTATTATCGCATATATTATCTTTATAAATCTCATACCTTATTTCTCAATGTTGAACATGGCACTTCTAAAAGCTCAAACTTTTCTTTTTCGTTCAAATGAAGGAATAATTTTTTCTGATCCATTAAAATTTGAATAAAAGAAATAATCTTATAAAATTTCATATATTTTAGGAAAAAATACATAAATAAAACCCACCAAAGTTATCACCACAACTAACTACTTTAACTTTACAAACATTTAAATACCTCCTAATAATAAATATGACATTACTCTCACTATGGAGAATGCATTAAACATGCGCCTCATTAGTCTCACATCATTGCCACGTTAGAATCAAGTCAAATATAATTTTTGTTTTAATTTTTTTTCTTCTCCTCTTCCTCTCCCATGGAAGCAGGAACTTACAACTTTAATTTTAGTTCTTTAATTGTCAAAAATCTAAAATTTGTTGACGTTAATCAATTAAAAAATTAATTAATTTATCCTAGTGTGACTTTGTGATTGCACCTTTAGATAAGTTTTTGTTCATGAATTTACCATCATCTAATTTTTTTTCAATTTTTCTTCTTTCATTAACCTCTATCTTCTTGCTTCTTCCAATTTCTCTTCTCAGAATTTTTTTTCAATAAAAATAATGAATATCCTAAATTTCATATTTGAAATTATAATAAATATTTCTTAAAGTGAGATGAAGTTTTTTTCTTTAAATGATGATGGGGGTTTGATAAAGAAAAAAGAGAAGGAATGTAAGTTTGTAGAAGAAGGGAGGAGATGTGCTGAGGTTTGAAGAAGAAAGGGGCAGGGGGTGGGGGGTTAGAAAAGATGGAAGGGGGTGGGATTTTTTTGAAGACGATGAAAGGGATGAAGGGTTTTGAAAAAGATGAAAAGGGTGGGGTAGGGGGTGTTTTTTTATTTTTATTTATTATTTTTATTTTTATTATATAATAATTAAATTAGTAAGACCGCCCCTTTTTTAAGGAAAAAACGTGTTTTACAATTTTTTCCTTTTTTTCAGTCACGACATCCATTAAGGTGGTAATTTAAGTAAAAGTTATTTAAGGAAATATTTAAATATACATAAAGATAAAGTGTTAAAATAATTTATTGTAATAAGTATAGGAAGAATTTTATGCAATTTTTTGTATATTTTATTTATCAATTTTCTTATTATATTTTATGAAAATCCTATTAAGAAAATATTTAAATGGACAATAAAATATATACTAGATCTTTAGTCGACACCATCTTAAAAAGTAGTAGTTGTAGGTAAATGAATAAAAAAAGGGATAGGCAGCAAAAGAGCAACAAGGAAGAATGTCTGCTGTGGGCATGGAACCAAACATTGATAACCTTCTTAAAAGAGGGAGAAGGGAATGAAGGAGAAATATCCTTTTCAGTTACTTTTATAAAAATTTAGTTGAAAGCCAAAGAGGTCATGTAAAAGGATCATGGCCCATGACCTAATGTGCTTGAAATGGGGAACACAAGAACAAAACCTAGAAACCTACTCCATAATTTATGAAAATCATTATCCTTAATTAAAAAAAAAAAATTATACCACCAGTAATTGTTGAAGAGGATTGCCATGAACTTATCATATTTCTACTATTGAGAAAACATTTGATAACTGAAATTCTGGTGTGGTTATAAGCTAAAAATTATTTGATTTACCGTGATTTTTTTGCCAATTTAAACTAATTAATCAAACATTATATTTAAACTCCGAAATGCTTTTAACCTTTTGGTTTCCAAAATTACAACTTTTCTCTTGAAATCTACTTCAAATTAAATTACAAAGTCTAAGACGTAGAAATTCTCTCCATGGTTGTCTCCACATGATTTAATGTAACAATTCAATTCACTACTAGTATTTGCCATAAATTTTAAAGTGATGAAAATTAACTACGATTTTAAATAAAATATGATGAAACAAATATTTTTATTGATAAATATTTGTGAGTGTAATTATGTTTTACTTTGATTCTTCTCTCCTGGATATTTTTTTTTGTGATTCGAGATTTGTTAATAGTGTATTTCTCGAACATAGGATGATAAAGACCTCCTTGTGATACATTTGATCCCAAGAATGTCTGACAACACACTTTTTTTTTTAAAAAAAGACAATATTTACTGTCTTTATCTCTTTGTGAATATCTAGTATTCTATTGAACACTCAACCTGTCTCTTTAAAAGAAAACATGTACCTTTTTACGGCATGTGTTAGATTTTAGGATAAGTAACTTGGACAATTTAGTTAAAAGTGACAAAAGAGTTTAAAAATGAGGTGTAGGTGACTCAAGTTTTAATAATTGAGTATAGGTGACAATTAATTTATTAGTGATTAAAAAAGTTGAGAAAGTTTGAGAATAACCCACAAGTTTTTTAATTTATACTTTGATCCAAATGTTGACCTAATATAACTAGAAACGGAGGAAAAAATGTGTTTTCTCTTTCTTCTTATTATTGTTGTTCTCTCTCTTTGCAATTTTTATTGTTCATTGTTGTTGCTGCTTTATTCATCATCTCGTGCTTCATTATCATCATCTTCTTCTTCATTATCATCACCATATTCTTCTTGTTTACCATCGCTGTTGTTGTTGCCACTACTGCTGCTATTTGACCAATTTTTTAGGTCAAATTTAGTTTCATGTATCACTTTGACATTACTTCATAAGCGACGTTGGTAAGTAAAATTATTATTTTTAGTTGAATCTCTCATTTGGGTACACTACTACTACTATTTTTAAAACAATGAATAGAACCATAAATATGAACCCAACAAAAGATTAATCTCTCTCAACAGATGACCCATCTGTTGTGACAGATGAGTCATCTGTTGCAACAGAAGACTCATATATTGGATTCATGTTTATGGTTCTATAGTGCTTTAACATGAATCGAATAGATGGGTCATTTGTTACAATAGACGAGTTCTTTGTTGCAACAGAGTAGACATCTATTGACACAAATTACTCACCTGTTGCAATAGAACTTGAACTCGGTTCTAATAAACGAAACGTCTATTGCAACAGGTAACTAATATATTACAACATATTTTGTATCTGTTGCAACAGGTCACTCATCTATTGGAATCAACTTTAAAGGTTATGTAGTATATTCTAATAGGTGATTCATATGTCGCAATAGATGTATAATCTGTTGCAACATAGGAGTCAGCTTTTTCAACAGATGACTCATCTATTAGAATCAGCTTTAGGTTCTATAGTACTGTAACATAAATTACCAACATGTGATTCATCTGTTGCAACATATAACTAACTTGTTGCAACATATTATTCACTAGTTGCAGCAGATTACTCATCTGTTGGGGTTCATGTTACGGCACTATAAAATTATTATTAATTTTATTATGATGTCATTATTAATCTTTTTAACAAATGTTTTTATTTAGGTACCACTAATAGAGGGATTAATAACCATAGTGGTGGATTGTCATGGTGAATGGATCGAGAAGAGCAATCGATATGTATGGCGTTGGAAGGAGGGTGAAATGCTACGATAGCTACGACAGTCCAAAGTGATATTTCATATGATAATTTTATGAACTTAATCATCAGCTATTATGGTCTGAATTGTCAACTGGAAGAACTCGTCACCAGCTACATTCACAACTCTTTTAAAAATCAGAAGGTACTACCTTTCAAGATAACTGACTAGGTTTGATTGCGTGCTTATCTTAGTGATTCAACTAGACTGGTGTTAAGGATGTAAGTGATTGAGAAATCGAGAGAGAATGAGAACCAGAATGTAGAAGAACAACAACAACAGGACATCTTTGATGATAAGCTGGATGATCTGGACATAAATATTTCAGATGATGATCAAATACCTACGCCCATTGTTGCGAGCAATACAGTGGGCAATTTTTCTTAATCAACATAGTCGGGTAGTCGTCAAGATGATGAAAATGGATTTTATAAGGGAATGTCATTCAAGGATAAGAAAGAACTATCTACTTCTTTGTTTATTGTTTGCTTGGAAAAAAAATTGGACTAAAGAAGGTGATTAATTCGAGAAAACTCTTTTCCTTTAAATGTGCTAATCTGAACTGCAAATGGTGGGTGAGGGCTGTGAAATACTTACGTTCTGACATATTCGTCATTAATATTTATCAAGAGTATCACACATGTGGCTCAGAGCATATTACGAGCCAAAATTCTCACGCCACGGCAGAGGTCCTCGATCAATATTTCCAGAATAGATTCCCTAATGGCAAAGGCCCTTCTACAAGGGATATGACCAATCAACTCCTTATAGAATTGGGTGCTATGGTTAGTTATTAAAAGATATATACAGCCATGGGGATTGCCAAGCACTTGGTTAGGGGGATACATGAGCACGGATATGCAATCCTCAATGGCTACCGTTACATGCTTGAGTCCACAAATCTCAAAAGTAAGACGGTGTTTCTTGTTGACGAAAATGGAAGGTTCAAGTACTTTTTTTGTATCCTATGGTTCTTGGGTTCTTGATTTTCAACACTTGAGAAAAGTCATAGCCATCGGCAGTACATTCTTGAGGAGCAAGTATAATGGAGTTTTGCTAGCGGCGGTGACACATGATGCGGAAAGGCACATTTTTCCTGTCGCTTTTTATGTAGCGGACAAGGAATGGGATGCCTCGTATGGATATTTTTTGAACAAATACAAAGTTGCATTGAATATACCAAAGAGTTGTGTTTTATTTCGGATAGGCATCCAAGTATCTAAAAGACTATTTTAATTTTCTACACTTCAGCTCACTTTGGTTGTTGCATAAGGCATCTTGGAGAAAATATTCAAAACAACTTTCACAACAAAAAAATCGTGACCCTTTTTTATAGAGCAGCTAAAGCATATAATAGAGATGAGTTTTTTGATCATTTTAATCAAATAATGGATATCATCCCAAGGCAATAGAAAACTATTTAAATCAAATAATGGATATGCATCCCAAGACAGCAGAACATCTCGTACGTGTCGGTTTTGAGAGATAGAGCTGGACATTTTTTTGGTAAATAGATACATTATTATGAATTTAATATTTTGTTTGAGTTACAAGTTTAGTATGATGCCGTACTAAGTGATTCTTTTGTATTGGTATAATATTATGACGTTAAACATAGTTGAATCAGTGAATTCATTGTTTGGCGCTGAAAGAGAATTTCCCATCGTGGCGCTATTTGATGAAATAAACAAGAAGTATGGCAAATTATTTTACGAAAGACGTGTGTAGTTCGCGAACGGAGAAACCAAATTTGTTCTAGAAGCAGAAAAACAAATATCAATTTGGGAAATAGGTTATTTGCTCATCAAATAGCAGATTACAAGTTCAGTATCGACAGTCATGGTGTTATTGCCACGGGCAATCTTCAAACAAGATGGTGTTGGAGAATCATTTTCATCAAGAAAAAAATAAGTGCTCCGTATGTAAGAATGCTGGCAACACAAGAACTACATGTCCGAATCTCAATCCATCATGATCGTTGTAATAGCAAAACTTGTGTTGTTTTTTGTTATGAACTTTGATATTTTTAACTCATTGTTGTGAACGTAAATGTTATTAGTTATTATATAAAATATCCTTTTTATTAACTGGTGCATCAATAAAAAGAGATAAAATAAAAAATAAATACAACAGACCATAAAATTATTTTCAGCAGATTACCCATCTGTTGCAACAGATGAACATTTGTTGGAAGAACACAATACAGTTTACCAAACTGGAATGTATTCCACCAACCAATTTTTTTCAACAGATGGTCCATATGTTGAAAGAACTCAAAAATCTTGCTATTGCTACTGGATTCAAAATTGTGCCAAGCTCTCAATCCCTACTTCCAACCGTCAACATGTTGAGAAGAAGCAATAGACAGAATTAAAATTAAATAAGAATTAAAAATTTAAAGTCGACCAAACATAAATTCTTTCACTAAACAAAAACAAAATTACATTAGGTAGCTAGATTAGATAAAAAATTAAAATAATACGTACGCTAAGAAAAAATATAACCTAATTATTATTTTCATTGTTATTGTTATTATTATTATTATTGTTATTGTTGTTGTTATTATTATTATTATAATTATTATTATTTTTAGATGGTCAAGTGTAATCCAACAACAATAGGGACCTTCTCAACCCGTGAATCTCTCTGAATATCCTTACTCTCACGGCACCAAACTCCTATTGCAGGTCATTAACCTGCCTCTAAAGTTTCCACACAGTGTCACGCAGAATAGCAACATCCCAAACAGGACCAGCCATATCTTGAACACACATGAATTGATAAAAAATATAAACGCAAAAGTAGAGAAAATAGTCCAAATATAATATGATGTATACTATAAAATGGGTAGATTTATACCAAAAAAAACTTACCTGAGTCAGGGAAAACAATATGGTCTTTAAAGAGAGATGATTGAAGATATGATATGAAAGACAAGATGCAAGAAATAATTAAAGTATAGTAGAATGAACGAGTATGGAGGGACCTATTTATAGAGGATTGAATCTAAATGTGGTAGGTAAAAAGTCACGACTGTTACCTACCTTTTATTAATTATATTCAAGCTGGTGACTTTTTGATTACTGTGAAAAGTTATGACTTAATTAAATCAAGCTGGTGATTTTTTTATTATTGTGACAAGTCATGACTCTTCAATTTTTTTATATTAATTAGTTCGTAAAATTAAATAACTATTTTTCTCAATTAAATAATCAAAGATTTCTCACCTTTTCAATAACAGATTGATTATCTGATGCAATAGAAGTATTACCTAATGCAACAAATGTATTACATGTTGCAACAGATGGATTACTCGTTGAAATAGATGGATTATCTGATGCAACAGATGGATTACCTGATGCAACTGATGGACCATCTGTTGGGGGCCATCTGTTAATTAAAATTAAATAACCTTTTTAATGATTTTAAATTGTGTTTATCATTTATTTCCTTATTATTTTTGTATGAACCATTTTTATTTATTAAATAGTCATGACTTTTCACCCTTTCAATAACTATTTTTTATTAATAACCATTTTTAATTAGTTTTTTCAACAGATGGATCATCTGTTGAAACAAATTTGTTATCTGTTCGAATAACACAAACTAATGGCAAGAACTGTGTTGTGTTCTTCTAGCTGATCTGTGCAACAGATGTTCCATCTGTTGCACTATATTGGTCTTGTGTTGGTTGAACGCAATGCAGTCAGATGAAGTGTATTGTGTTCTTCCAGCTAATGTCAATCTGTTGCAACATATGGGTAATCTGCTAAATATATTTTTTGTAGTTAGTCGTATTTAGTTCCTGTTTGGTTACCTCTTTTTATTGATGCACAAGTTATTAAAAATATATTTTACATAGTAAATAATAACATTTATATCCCTAATAATGAGTTAAAATTATCAAAATCCATAATCAAACAACAACACAAGTTTACCATTATAAGGATCATGGTGCATTACATACTTAGCACCTATTTTTTCTTGATGGGTATGTAGTCATTTGGCATTCAAGATGGTTACCCATTGAGCCTTCGTAGTTTGTACATTACTTCAGAATGGGAACTGAAGATTAAACACTATTTGACATTGATGGGGTAGAAATAATAAGGTGCGTGCAGATAGATAGATCCACTTTCATTTGTGAGAGTTATGTATTACTGATCAGGTTATCATGCAACACACATAAAGTACAATAATTTTATGAATATAGCTTTTTACCGCTTAGGCATTGATCCTTCAAACATTATCATGTATTTTATAGTTAAGTATGATAGGTGCGAACTGATAAGGCTGAAGGGTTCCAAGAAGGGGGTGTTGATCCCATGTTATAATTTAATAATAGTTTTGCTATTTTTTATGCATTAAGTTCTGATAAGGGATCGATATTTGATGGAATTGTAGATGTTCAATAGTGATTGAACCAATTTTAATGTTGAAATAGACTTTGAGAAGGCCTTTAAAGCCTCCCACTGCAGCAAACAAGAATGAAAAACCAATAGAAATTCCCCTGGTCCAAATTTATATGGATGGGTTGCTTAGGGGAGACTTTTATACAACAGAAGGTGCTTAGAAGAATACCTGCGTGGGAAAGCAGAGATGGAGAAGACCATATATTATCTTAAACCTTGTTTAAGAGGAAACACAGGGCAGCAAGTAAGGAACTTCTAGCCAATCTGACCAATGAAATTGACTCGAAAGATACAAAAACTAAATGAGTTACAAATGTCAAAGTGTGTCCTAAAATTAAAATCCATCAGTCATTATTAAAAATAAAAATGGTAAAGTAGACTGGAGTTGGACACTTTGCTTGGGAACTGCGACTATCTAGCATGAACTAAATGAAGGCCCACAAAGTACAGGATTAGAACTCTAAGGAAACAACTTGGCGAGCACCGAGGATTGGTAAGATTTTCAATAAAGTATAAAACTTAAACCAACAACTCTTGAAGTGAAAATAAGGGAAGCCAAGGCATCAATTTCTATAGTCTAACTTGCATCCCATGCCTTCTGTTTGTGGTTCTAATCAGGTCAATGACAGTAGAAACAAAAAGTTCTGAAGTCAGGCGAAAATCATATGACTTATTGTTTCTCTTGCCTTTGACCTAACCAGAACCACAAGAAGAAGGCCTGGGATGTAAGTTTAACTTCAGAAATTGCCACCTAGGCTTGATCCCTCATTTTTACTTCAGGAGTTATTGGTTCAAGTTTCATTCCTGACTGACCATCTTACCACTCTCGGTGCTCGCAAAGCTGCAACCTTAGAGTTCTGAACCTGTGCTTTGTAGGTCGTCACTCAGTCCATGATAGCTAGTCATATTTCCTTAGTAAAGTGCACATCTCCAGTCTACTTCACCATTTTTTTTCAAAACAGATTGATGAATTTTTGTTTCTGGACACACTTTCATTTTTTTAGCTTATTCATTTTTTTTATTTTTCATGTCAATATCATCTGCCAGATCCGCTACACGTTTCTTGCTACCTTGTGTTTCTTCTTTAACAAGGTGTGAGTTGATATATGGTTTTTAGCACCTCTCCTTTCCCTCACAAATATTCTCCCAAGCACCTTCTGCTGTATAAACGTCACCTCGAGCAACCCAACTATATAAATTTGGACCAGGGCAATAACTATATTGATTTCCATTCTTCGTTGCAGTAGTGCGAGGCTTTGGAGGATTTTCAAAAGTCCATTGAACCCTTAAAATTAGTCTAATAACTATCAAATTTTTACACTACCACTACAAACTTGGTCCCTTCTCCTAACTTGAAACATAAACATTAGCAAAACCATCATTAAATCGTAACATGATATTGACACCACCTACTTGGTCCCCCGGCTTTATCAATTCAAACCTATCAACCATAACTATAAAATACAATATCTTCTTTAAATGATTAATGCCTAATTAGTAAAAAACTTCATTCACAAAATCGGTGTACTCTATGTGTGTTTTCACGATAACATGATCAGTAATACATAACTCCCATATATAAAGTGGTTCTATTTTCAAGCAGCTTATTCCTCTGAACCCATCTTTACTCTAGCCTTTTATGTTGGTCGGGCAAAAGTTAATCCACATTCAGTTCCCTTTATCTGCAAACAAGAGAAAAAAAATGATGTCAAACAAGAGAAGAACAAAAAGAACATTATAATTGGTGTCTGCATAATTTTAAATAAGGGTAACATAAAACCGAAAGAATACAATAAATTACAACAAGTGTCCAAATAGATGACCCATCTATTACAACAGGCGACACATCTGTGGCAACAAATAAGTCATCTGTTGTAACAGGTGATGCATTTGTGCAACAAATGACCGACCTATTGTAATAGGCAACACATTTGTGGCAATAGATGGCTGACATGTTGTAACAGATGGGTCATTTATTGGAATAAATCAAACCAACCTTGCAACAGATGGGTCATCTGTTGGAATAAATCAAACCAACCTTACAACTGGTTTGATTTATTCCAAAAGTTGCTCCATCTATTCCAACAGCCGATTCATCAGTTGCAATAGTTGGGGAATCTATTGCAACACCACCAATACCACCAACAACATAAAAAGTAGTATCAACAACAAAGAAACAACACTATATGTTTCAACACAATCAACAACACAAACACCACATATTCCAACACCATCAACAACACAAACACCACATGTTCTGACGCAGCTCGAAGCGGGGCTTTATCGTAATGGGCATCCCAAGTCCAACCAGGATTGGGCATCGCCCACTTGAACCAACCCAACCACCTTATACAACCTTGGATGAGCTGCATTTTGAGCATATAAAAGTATTAAGTATTACGTAATTCTCTCATGAAGACTCTGGCATAGGGTCACAATCATAACCCACCCAACCGAGTTTAACCATACCAAACTAACTATCTATACCATACCAAACCATTTAGAAAATGTCAAACATAATATGATAATAAAACCTAAAATGTAATATGATGGAACAGTGAGAAGTTATGTTTAATGATGTCACCCTTCCAGCTTATTCAAATACCAAGGGCAACACCAATAACGATCCCGCCCATACCAATGCCCAAAAATACCATAGAGCCTCTATCCAAAAGAGTACAAATATCCAAAAAGAAAGTATAATGTCTAAGAATGTCGAACATGAAATAATGTCTTCTGAAAGAATGAAAGCTCACCACTTCAGTCCAATAAGCTATCCCAAAATCAAGTACTACGGTTCCTGTATAGTGTGGGTATACAACCACCAGTAGACGAGTTAGTAGGTGAACACTAGCATGAAACTTGGGATAAAGATAAAGTAATGGCAGTTATCAAATCCAAGTGAAAACCATCCAATTCAAACCTTTACCTGGATTGTGTAGCTTAGCCGCCACCCACGGGCCATATGGGTTCCGCTTTCCCTGCTGAAAGGGTCCTAGTATGTGTAGCCGCATGACCAGGCAATATCCCTGGTATGAGTAGTACATCCCTCCAATATAAACGTGACATTCATACGTGGCCATCGAAGAACCCTCATATCGGCAAATATGATTTTTTGTTTTTGATCCCTCTGGGATCGCCACCTTTCACGGCTTAGCTTACACTTTCCTCCAATAATGCCCAATTAAAACCAAGTCTAAATAATCTAATTATCCATTTGTTAACCAAGGCTATTCAATAAACCAATGGTATCGTTATACCACCATACTTGCAAGTATTATCCATAGCCAAACTATTTAGATTAAGGGGACTTTCAAGTGCCCAATCATTAGCCATATTAAACCTCTTGGAAGACTACCAAGTTCTACACAAGCATTACTAATAAGCCATTAACCTTTGTAAACCATTGAAAAACATTTAAGGTTTCATATATAAGCCGAATACTAGCAAAAGCTCCATCAAAATAAGTCAATGCAATGAACATATCCTTATAAACATTTTATCAAAGACTTTTGGGGCATAATATAACCAAAACCAAATTCCATTACAATTAAACCATTACCATGAAATTAAATTGTCCAAAACCACCATTAATTCAAAGAAAACATAATTTAAACCACAGGAAGTCATAACCAAGCATTTAATATCAAAACCCACAAACCATGCAACCATGCTTTAAATTAAAATTACAATTAGAGAAGAGATTAATGCCTTAAACCAAGAAGATTGATGGAAAGAATTCACCAATACAAGCCCCAAAGTAATCCCTTAGTTGAAACCCTAACTCTTTATCCCAAAAACTCTTGAGGGAATTATGACATGTTTAGGAAGAGTTTCAAAGTTTTTAAGAGTAAAATAATAGGATAAATAACCTCCTAAGTATATTAGAAGTCGTGGGTCCTTATTAGGGTAAGTAGGAAAATGTCCAGAATACCCCCACTTAAATCCCATAAAAACCCGACACAGGGTCATGACTGATCCCCTTATAAGTCGTAACCTCCCTTACGGTTGATACCTACCTAATCGTAACCAAGACTCAACCATAGATCAGACATTGTCCAGTATAGGACTCATCCATACAAGTCATAACCTCAGTATATGATCCATACCCATGACCCATGCGCCCGAGAATAATCATAACCATGATGACGCCTGTTGCTCGACTGCTAGGGGTAAGGAGCACTGGGAGTAGAGAAGAAACCAAAACTCCCCTACTTTTTTTTCTTCCACTTCCTACCATATCGACCATCCTGAGACTGGGCACCTTCCAGATCAAACAACCTGTCCTACTTACCCTACCTGTCTTTATATTCTGCCTACCTTCTCTTGCCATCCTCAGCCTGCTGCATATGAATAGTCAGCCTCGATATATCCATATTATTCATGAGAAAAATAGTCTTGCTCTTCAAAATTAGATCTCTGTTCAGCCCAAAAGTAAACTTTCTCATTCTTGACCTCGTATCAGCTACCAAATCAGGAGCATACCTCGACAACTGATGGAACTTCAAAGGATGCTCCTTTATAGACATTCTCCCTTGCTTGAGGTTTACAAACTCCTCCATCTTAGATTCCCTCAACTCTTGAAGAAAGAACCGATCCATAAAGGCATTAGAAAAGGCCTCCTATAAACTATCCTCTTCTGCCTTTCTCTTCTCTCTGTCCCACTCCTTATACCACAAATAAGCAATATCTTAGAGCTGATAAGCTGTAAAGTTTACTTCTTCCATATTAGAAACCCTTATTACCCAAAAGATCTTCTCCATCTCATCAAGAAGGACCTGTGGGTATTCCTCCACCTTCACTCCCGTAAAAGTTTGAGGACCCATCTACATAAACTGTCCAAGCCTAACAGCCTCAATAGACACAACGTTAGTCATACCTCATTCAGCTTGAGCAACAACCAGTTGGGCAATAATATGTATAGACTGATGAAACTATGCCTTCATCACGTTGCCTGAAGGGATCTGAGGATGAATAGAAGGAACTACGATACAATTAAGAATAGGACCATGAGATCGAAGATAAACCCTAGGAGTAGAACATGCTCTCTCAGCATTACTTTCAGATGGGGCAAAAAAAATTCTTTGTGTTTCAGATCTAGGAGACATGATATGAAAGATGAACAAATAAGGATTAGATGAGATTCCAGGACTAAGAAGTCAAGCTTAAAAAAAGAATACCAACAAAGTGAAATATTCTTAAATGTCTTGCAACCTCCCCTTTATGAGTGTGGTGCACTATACCCCCTAAAAGAGACTCTATAAGCCTCCCAATTGACCATGGATCTAGGCTCTGATACCAACTTAACACAACTCAAACCTTGGCCTTATCTTAATGGGCATCCCAAGTCCAACTAGGACCAGGGACCTTCCCTTAAACCAACCCAACCACCTTATAAAACCTTGGGTTAGCTGAGTTTCAAGCATGTAAAAAGATTGCGTAATGTTATCATGAAGACTCTGGGATATGGTCATAATCAAGACCGACCCAACTGACTCTAAATATATAAAACCAACCATCCATACCATACAAAACCATTTAGAAAATGTCAAACATAATATGGTAATCAAACCCAAAATATAATACGATAGAATAATGAGAAATTATATCTGATGATGCCAACCTCCTAGTTTATTCTAATGTCAAGAAAGATACCAATACTAATCCCTTCCATGCCAACCCCTAGAAGTACCACAAAGCCTCTATCCAAAAAAAATATAAATATTCGATTGGGATATGCCCCCAACCATGGCCAAAACCAATATCCAGAAAGAAAGAAAAGTATCTAAGAATGTCCAATATGAAATAATGCCTTCCGAAAGGATGGAAGATCATCACTTTAGTCCAATAAGCTGTCCCCAAATCAAGTACTATGAAGGAGAATTCCAATGGCCGATTCTTATATAGTGTAGGTATACAGCTGCCAGTAGACGGGTTAGTGGGTGAACACTAGCATAAAACTTGGGATAAAGATAAAGTAATGCCAGTTATAAATTACAAGTGAAAACCATCCAATGCAAACAACCATACATACATATATATATATATATATATATATAAGTGCTGGGAAAAGGGACCGGGTTTAGCATGTCATTAAAAACTTTACCTGGGTTGTGTAGCTTAGCTGTCCTACCACCTATGGGCTATGTGGGTTCAACTTCTCCTACTAAAAGGGTCTTAGTGCGTGTAGCCGCACAACCAGGAAATATCCCTAGGATGACGGGTATCAGCATTGAAGACCCCTCAAATGTGGCCATTGAAGACCCCTTATATCGGAAAATATGAGTTTTTGGTTTTGATCCTTCAGGGATCGCCACCTTTCACGGCTTAGCTTACACTTTCCTCCAATAATGCCCAATTAAAACCAAGTCTAAACAATCCAATTATCCATTTGTTAACCAAGGCTATTCAATAATCCAATGGTATCGTCATACCACCATACTTGCAAGCATTATCCATAGCCAAACCATTTAGATTAAGGGGATATTCAAGTGCCCTATCATTAGCTATATTAAACCTATTGGGAGACTGCCATGTTCTCCATAAGCATTACCAATTAGCCATTAACCTTTGTAAACCATTCAAAAATATTTAAGGTTTTATATATAAGCTGAAAACAAGCAAAAGCTCCATTAAAATAAGTCAATGCAATGAACATATCTTTATAAGCATTTTATCAAACACTTTGGGGACATAATATAACCAAAACCAAATTCCCTTACCATTAAAACATTACCATGCAATTTAATTGTCCAAAACCACCGTTAATGCATAGAAAACCTAATTAAAACCATAGGAAATCATAACCAAGCATTTAATAGCAAAACCCCAAATCAATGGTTGAAAGCCATAATCGTGCAAGAGAAAAAAATCATGAAATCAACCATGTAACTATGCCTTTAATTGAAATTATAATTAGGGAAGAGAATCATGCCTTAAACCAAGAAGATTAATTGAAGAAATTCGTCAAGAGAAGCCCTAAAGTAATCCCTTAGTTAAAACCCTAGCTCTTGGTCCCAAAAGTTCTTGAGAGAATTATGATATGTTTAGGAAGAATTTCTAAGTACTTACGAGTAAAATAATGGGTAAATAACCTCCTAAGTGTATTAGAAGCCACGGTTCCTTATAAGGGCAAGTAGGAAAATGTCTAGAATAGGCTCACTTAAATCCCATAAAAACCTGACATGGGGTCACGACTGACCCCCTTACGAGTCGTAACCTCCCTTACAGTTGATACCCACCTAATTGTAACCAAGCCTCAACCATGGATCAGACATTTTCTAGTATATGACTCATCCACCCAAGTCGTAACCTTAGCATACGATCCATACCCACAACCCGTATTCCTAGCAGAATGTAACACCAAGAGGATCAAACAATGTCCACCTTACGAGTTACCTATACGACTAGTAAATAACTATACGACACTCACCCCTAAGTCGTATCCATTCCAGTGACCAAAACTATTCGACCAACTAACACCGGTCAGCTTACGATAGGAATTCACCACTCGTACCCCATCATACAACTCGTACCATGAGTCGTATTGTGTTAGAAGAATAGGATTCCAAGAAATTTTCCAAGGGTCCAAACCTAGGATTCTTCATGTTCCAACAAAACCAACACCACCAACAACATCAACAATAACATCAACAATAAAGAAAGATATAAAAGATATAAAAAAATAATACTTTCAACAAGGATTTTAAGTTTTCCCAACAGATGATTTTTTTTGCATATTTTAATAAAAACAATAGTTTTCTCATTCAAGACTTAAAAGTCACCTTTTCTTTAATTTTCTCAATAAATAAGATATGGATAATAGGTAAATAAGTAAATATAATAGATGTAAATATCTAATTTAAATAACATACAAAGAAGAAGACGAGAAGGAAAGAGAAATACTGAACCATACCTACAATGTCAAAAAAGCAAAGTGATCAAAACACACATATCAGTTGAGAAAAGATATAGATCGGTTGAGATCTAAAAGGATCCTTATACGAAAGAGGAGAGCAAAGATAGAAAAAAGGAAGATGGATGTGATTACCCTAAAGAAAAGAGAAAAAAAGAAGTGAGATAAATTAATTTATGGTTGAAGGAGAGATAATTCTAGAGATGGATTTTAAATATTCATTAATAACTTTGAGGGGCACGAGGAGACAATGACATTGAAAAAAAAAAGATAAGGCTAATCAAGGAGGAGATTTTTCAGTTATCTAAGAAATATTTATTATCACCTTAGTATTTTATTTTTTTTATCTAGGAAAAAAATTACTTAAACATAAAAAAAGATCTTAAAACATATAAGTCATCTGTTGCAACAAATGAAAATTTTTATTTAAAAATTTCCAACAACTTTGTCATCTATCGTAATAGATGGCAATGTCCATTTGATAATTTACAACTTATAGATAATTTGGTGCAATAGTTTAATTTATCTGTTTGATAATTTTCAATAGGTAAGTCATCTATTGTAACAGGTTGAACATCTATTTTTATACAATTGCAATTGAGTTCATAGGTTTAATTATTATTTTAATATATCTAGTTAGAACTAGGGATGAGTTCACAGGGTCAATTACAGTTTCAGTTGAGTCATTACAATTACAGAATATTAGTATTGTGTTCCCATAGCCTAAGTCATCAACCGATTAATTTGAGTTAAAACAATTCATATTATCTTATTATTTGAAATGTCTAAATTGACATAACTAGAACTAGGGATGAGTTCACAGGGTCAAATACAGTTTCAATTGAGTTATTGCAATTACATGATGTTGGTAATATATTTCTCCTGGCCTGAGTCATTAACTGATCAATCTAAGTTAAAATGATTCATATTAGATTATTATTTGAAATGCCTAAATTGATCTAGCTAAAACTAGGGATGAGTTCACATGGTCAACTATAGTTTTAATTGACTCGTTGAAATTGTATGATGTCGGTATTATGTTCCTCCTATCCTGAGTCGTCAATCGATCAATCTTAGTTGAAATAATTCATATTAGCTTATCATTTGAAATGTCTAAATTGATCTAGCTAGAACTAGGGATGAGTTCACAGGGACAACTACAGTTTCAATTGAGTCGTTACAATTATATGAGGTTGGTATTGTATTCCTCCTAACTTGAGTCGTCAATCAATCAATTTGAGTGGAAACGATTCATATTAGTTTATTATTTTAAATGCCTAAATTGATCTAGATAGAACTAGGGATGAGTTCACAAGGTCAACTACAGTTTTAATCGAGTTATTGCAATTGCATGATATTGGTCTTGCATTTCTCCTTACTTGAGTCATCAACCAATCAATCTGATTTGAAATAAAATATAATTTATTATAATGAAACAGTTAAAATTTATCTCTTTTAAAAATTAATTAAGATCAATTCATACCATATTAACATTTTCAAAACTTGTCATTTTTTTCCAAAATACAAATCATCCATTTGCAGAAAAAATGCTTTATTATTTCAAATCTTGAGTTCTCACTCTTTTCTTTCTCTCTCAATAATAAAAACAACAAATACTTAACATATTTCTCAACCCTTCATAACAGATTAATTTTCTTCCAATTTTTGATCATATAGTTGTTATTTTTGACTTTATTCTTACTTGTATCCATTATTTTCTCTGTCTTTGCAAGTAACAGAGTTTTGAGAAGAGTTATACATTTGTTCTTTTTTCTAATTAGGGATTTTTAGTTAATTATAAAAAAGAAAACTTTAAGTTGTATTATCTTCGATAATGGGTTAATAATATTGAGTTTTGATGACAAAATTATAGGAAGAACCCGAGAAAACTCTAGTTTTTATCATAGTATTTTGTTGATTATCGTACTATTATTGGATGATATTTGTGGTGCTATTTGTGGCTATTGGTGATAGTGTTAGTGTTGGTGTTGTTGGTATTATTGGTGGTAGTGGTGGTGGATGTTGGTTTGGTGTTGTTGTTGGTCTTTGTGATGGAACTAATGGTGGTGGTGGTGTTTTTAGTGGTGGTGTTGGTGGCATATTTGTGGTGTTGGTGGTCTTGATCTTGGTATTGGTATTGGTATTGGTATTGGTGGAATTGGTGATTTCAATTAGTATTGGTATCTGTATTGGTGGTTTGGTAGTGGTGTTGATGGTATTGCTGGTGCTGTTAGTGGTGTTGGTGTTGGTGGTGACGGTGGTGTTGGTGGTTTTGGTGTTGGTATTGGTGTTGGTGGTTTGGTAGTGGTGTTAGTGGTCTTGGTGGTGGTGGTGGTATTGATATTAGTGGAATTGGTGGTGGTGGTGGTATTGGTATTGGTATTGGTATTGCTAGCATTGGTGATGGTGTTGGTGGTGTTTGTAGTGGATGTTGGTGTTGGTGTTGGTGGTCTATCTGTTACAATAGGTAGATCAACTATTGGGAGATATTAAAATTGATTTTCAAACAGATTCCCCATTTATTGCAACAAATGTTTCAGCTGTTGGCATGAAACAAACCAGTAACAAGATTGTTTTGATCTCCTCCAGCAGGTTATTCATCTGTTGCAACAGATGGTGCATCAATTGCAATTGATTATTCATCTGTTCCAACAGATTGATTATCTGTTGGAATATTTTCTGGAATGTGATGTATAAAATTTATTGAATTTTGTCTTACCCTTTTTAAAAATTTATGCAGACATCAAGTGTAATGTATTTTTTCTTTTTCTTTTGTTTGTAGGTAAATAATATCTCCCAAAAGAAAAGAAAGAGAAAGTGGATCAAATCCTGACCACCTAACAAAAAAGGATAGGATACAGATGAATTCAGAGGAACTTGTTAAACAATCTCAATCAGGAAAAGTGAAGCCGATGAAAGATATGAAAATGATTTTGAAGGAGGTGGAGAAGGGCCTGTAGAGGGTGATGAGGAAAATAAAAGTGAGAAGGAATAAAAACAAGATAAAGAAGAAAATGAGGAAGTAGAAAGTGAGAAAGAGAATGATGATTAAAATTATGATAATGCATCATCAATAGGACGTGAATTAAGAACGAAATCCCAGCATGATCCTGTCAAAACTATTAGTATTGTTAGGTTTCATGTTGAGATGCTGATAGATGACCCTGCAGATTTAACTAGTGATTTTGTACTTAAATCTCTGTTGGGAAAACCTTTTGATCATTTTAGGAAAATAATAATGGAGGAAAAAATAGAAAGACTTTTTAAGAAGAGCTACTTTGGACACTTTCCTGAGCTGCCTGAGGACAACAAGTCCCGTTTCTAAATGAGCATCGTATATGGTCTTCTCAAGTACAAGATCAAGTATGTAGGGGATAATAAAGATTCGAGGGAGAAGGAGAAAAAGATGGATGAAATTTGGTTCAACTACGGTGGCATGCCGGTTTGTTTGGGCATAAAAGAGTTTGCCATAATAACAAACTTAAGATGCGATCATGTAAAAGAACCTCTCATCAAAGAACCACCCCGCAAAAATTCCAAGGCAAGCAGGACAACCAAACTACCACCATCAAATAAAGGAAAGGCATTGTCCAAGAGACCACCCACCAAAACTAACAACGAAGAGAAAAAATATATGGGTTATTGGACATTGCTGTATGTGGCTACAGATCCATGAAGTTGATAGAAAATCTCAAAGATAAGACCATCTTAAAGAACTACAAGGAGCAATTGTACTTAGTTTAGTTTGCCCCTTCTGTTATATTGGAAAGAGACATATACAAAGTCATATAAGATGATTTGTTGAAGCTTGTCAAGGATTTTGAGAAATTCAACAATTATTCCTGGGGATATGACAACTACAAGTTGAATGTCAAATATTTATTAACAAAGCTATCCCCAAAGACACTCACGTTATATGGTTTTCCTGGGCTTTCATGGTAAATTTAATCACTATTTGTTTACTCTTCAATTAATTTATATTGAATAATTATTATGACTTTTTTTGCTTGCTTCCTATTTATATTTTGTAGGCTTGGGCATTTGAAGTCATTCCTCCCCTCTGAAAGTAGGTCAAAGATTGCCTGGATGAGGTTTCTCATCCATGGATTCTTAAGTAGTTGGCTACAAAAAGCAACACAAGAATTAAGAAGGTTGGTCTCTTTAACCCTCCGGATAATGCAGAAAGTCTTCTTCCAAGTAAAATAATTTGACTCAAAGAAAGATATTGAAACAGATGGGCCATCTGTTGTGATAGATGGGAGATATGTTGCAACATATTACACTCCTACTGCAACTGGTGCAACATATGGGTAATCCGTTACGATAGACGATTCATGTTTTGCAACAGATTACCCATCTATTGCTTTGGTTATTTGAACCCAACTCAACAGATTACCCGTCTACTGTAAATTATGCAACAGATGGGTAATATATATCAACAGATAGTTAATCTATTACCACATAGGAATCATCTATTATAACAGAAAGATCATATGTTGCATAAGTTATCTGTATTAATATGTAACCCAACTGACTGCAAACTATTATATGATTTAAATGTATATGTCTTTTTTATAGGTTGTGCATCCATGGGTCGTGCCTACTGAGTATGAGTTAGGGATGACTTCTTTTATTACTCTATGCCTTGTTAATACAATATTAGACCCAATGGTGGAGTTAATAAAGAAGGAATTGTCTGGAGCAACAACTATAAGAAGATCAGTTAGGCAAGGTCAGCCTAATGTTGAGGCTCTTCATGAACAATCTACTGCACTAGATTTGGGTGCTGCTTATGGGGGTGTTACTGGTGGAGTTGTTGATGTTGGTGGTAGCCATGCTAATGCTACCAGTCGTAATGATGAGCATGTTGATGCTCAAGAAAAAATAAATATGTTTGAAAATACCTCTTACACAGGTCCCTCTCACCCTTACACCGGTCCCTTCCGCCCTTACATTGGTCCCTCTCACCCTTCTCCATCTTCATATTCTCATTGTATAGATGAAGAGTGTATAGACAGATATGATGAATTCTTTAAAAAAGTAGAGGTTATCATTAAAGCTGTCGAGGAATTGAAATCCATGATGGGTGTCATACTATCCTAGAAGGTGAGGGAGCCATACACTCCTACAGTGGCGGTTAGGAAGAAGAAAAGAGCAATTAGACGTATACTCTCAAATCTGAAACCAAGAAAAGTTGCAAATCCTCCTTCTCCAACAGTTGTTGAAGTTCACGGGCCATTGAAGAAGGTGGACATATATGCAGAACTTGTTGCCAAACAGAAGGCTGCTCTGTTAAAAACCATGAATTCCAAGCAACGCACAAAAAAATACACCATGAATACATTTTCCCACCAAGACTTTAAGAATATGACAAAATGTATCAGTGGTATGTGGACAAGGTAGGTTTACTTTTCCTAACCTAGCCTACTAATCTACTCCATGAAAAGGAGCTACGCAATAGATGTGTCGTCTGTTGCAATAGCTGGGTATTCTGGTGCAATTGATGGTGGTTTTGTTGGAATAGATTACCCATATGTTGCATAAGTTACGTTAGATGGGTAATCTCTAAACAAATTAAGACAACCCTCTGCAACAGATGGACCATCCATTGCATCTTTCCACTTTATTTTTCTTTTTTTTTTAAATTACAAACATATTTAAAAATTATCTTATATGAAAATATGTTGATGATATTCTCTGCCTCATGAGGGACAGGCAATTAGCGTACTCGGATGCTTATGATGTTGTCGATAGGATAAATGGAACTCAACTTCTACAATAATTTTAAGGATAGGTACGATGCACTCATTAATCTAGAATCAACCCCGATAGCTTGAGATTTGATTTGTTAGTTTCTCGGTTCCTATGGAATCAACATATGATTAATTATGTTTGATGAAAGAGGCCATATCCACACGGCAAGAGCTGGACCAAGGCAAAGAGAAGCCTTGTAGTCATGAACGTGGGGGTAAAATATTTCATGACTCTTAAGATACTACTTGAGGACGGAATGATGAAGGTTCATGACTACAATCTACCTGTCTTCGACGAGCTCATTTTTTTACCCACATGCAGACACTGTTGGAGTTGTTCCCCAACTTGTTAAGGCAGAGTAAACTGATGGATCATTTGCCAGTGAAAGGGTTGATGAAGCAAACATGTGATTTTGAAGGTCAAAACAAGGACGTGAACCTTCTATAAAATAAAACCAGTGCTACATGCGGGTCTTACGCGCTTGCACACATTGAGTGTTTGCTGACTGGCACAAAAATGATAAAGCCAATGACTTTTCTGTGTGACAACACTGTGACAAATATGCAAGAGGTTTGGACTTATAGGGTACTATCTAAATGCTTGGAGCTTGTATATAAAAAGAAAGATGTAGAAACACAAACATCATGACAATTTTTATGTCATGACAATTTTTTATATTTGATGAAAATTGAATTTTTTATAATGCAATAGATTATCTATCTGTTGTAATAGATAGTCTATCTGTTCAGATAGATAGTTTATCTGTTGCAACAAGTTGTTCATCTGTTGCATTATGCAGATGTTTATATCTAAGTTTATCTGTTGCAACAGATAGGTTATTTATTGGAATAAATAAAAATAGTAGGAAGACCTGTTTGATAATTTCAGATAGATAACCTATATGTTGCAACATATGTCTAAATCTGTTTGATAATTTCCAACAGATATGTCGTCTGTTGCAACAGATACATTATCTATTGCAATATTCAAATCTAGGATGTCATTTCAATTAATAAGTTTAAATATAAGGATAACATAGATAAAATAAAATAAATCAAAGCCTTAAGAAATTACATGAAATAAACAAACAAATAAATGAAATATAAAAAAATTGTTATGGGTACAGATCTCAATAAATAAATCAACAATTTAAGTTTTGGTACCAGCAATTCCTAAGGAGAGGTTATTACTTTGACGGGCTCATCCTGTAATGATATACTCAATATGAACAAGTTGTTCTTTATTCGGTGCTATGAAATTCAGCTTTGGTCGTTGTGGATCTTTATTGTCGCTTACGTACGATTTCTGAGCTTTCATTTATTTGTATTTTCATAAAAGAGTAGAATATATTTAACGGAGTATTCTGACATCAAGTCTATCATTTGGTACTTTTAATCTATCGCTCAAATACTCAGTGCAAGTGGC
Source organism: Capsicum baccatum var. pendulum (assembly GCA_030864225.1). Taxonomy (NCBI): domain Eukaryota; kingdom Viridiplantae; phylum Streptophyta; class Magnoliopsida; order Solanales; family Solanaceae; genus Capsicum; species Capsicum baccatum. The sequence goes on from CM061560.1 coordinate 173,130,093, forward strand.
AACAAAAAGACCACAATCCCTACGTTTGTGAAATCAGATACTCCATATCTTGCAATTAATGTAAGTGTTGTGAAATTTATGAAATGAAACTAAATTATTATACTTGTTTGATACTTACAGGATACCAATGGGTTAGGGGTGTGCATCTGTCAGTTCGATTTGGTGTTATTAATTATCGGTTATCGATTTTAAATATGCTAAACCAATAACAAAACCAATAAAATATTTTTTATCAGTTTTTGATTTGTCGGTTTTTAGTCCTTAACAGTTCGATTTTTGGTTTAACCGATAAGAAAATATGCATAAAAAAAGTAACAACTAACAAGAAAAGAAACGAAATCATAGGTGTAGTAAAAATTTGACATGATGTGTTTTATTTTACAAGAATCTTCACGCTTGAATAGGTTTTCGGGAAATTAAATAGGTTTGTAGAAATGAAAGAGAAATATAGAATAGGTAATATATATATAAAGTGTTATTTGACATATTCTTATTGGATTATCGGCTTACCCAATAACCCAATAAAAAAATAAAAAATGATCCAATAACCCAATAATTTTTTTATAAAACCATTAAAAAACCGTTAACCCAATAACCCAATAATAATAAACCAATAAAATTTTTATTGGTTCAGTTTATTGGTTGGTTCGATTTTTGCACATCTCTAAAATGGGTTGTTGAGCAATTCCTTCAACATATTCTACATCAAATGGATTGCCTATTTTATCCTGGTATGCTTCAATTATCGATCAATAAGCACGAACTTTTTGGTCCAAAAATCCACTTATATCAAGGTAAGTAGGCAATATTATGGCTAGCTTTTGTATCTCAAACGACGGCCTAGAACGTCTCCTTCCCGACATCAAGTCATAAATTCAGATGTGCCTCTCTTTTAGAATGACGAATGCCAACACCCAATGGAATTCATTACTGCAATTAATTGGGATGTACACTTCGTCGACCAAATGCCAAGGTAAGCAAACTGGAATAATAAAACCTTTGATGATGTTGATTAAGCCTTCCTCATTTCGGAAAACTTTCAACTATTGTTAAGAATACATATCGTAGGCATTATTGATGTAAACTTTGTACAAATAATTGCCTGTTGTGTATCTGTATTGTTCTTATGTTTGCAACTTGGCCTTAATTCGACGGTATTAAAAAATGAAATCGATGTGCTGCACATTTTATCAAATCAAATATTTTAGATTACGTGATAGTAAAATTAATTCACAGATAAAATTAAATAAGGTACTAATAGTAAGATCTATGACATTTAAACCTTATAATTCCTACAAGTTTTGGGCTGTGACATCAATTAGAACCGATTTTTCATTCTGGGATATGCAACAACAAAGTCGAACATATTAGAACCAAGACCCGATTCGTTCACTTTGTAGTGTTCATTATTTTATTTTCTGCATGATTTATATGTGTTAATGTCATGTTTTTACAACAAGAATTGTATAAATCAATATCTTTAAAAATGATTTATGTACCTGGCGGCATGAAGCTTTAACAACCCATCGGCAATCCATCCTGAATAGTCATCAATCAACTTTGTTATTATTTTATAAGCCTCATCCGAGATGTTGAACCCTTCAAAGGGGTAATTCTTTCTTTCTTTTGGAATGACAGGCTTCACTTTTTCTTCATCTTTGGAAGCAGTTGATGAATTATCAACTGTGATATTATGTTGTTCAATAGTAGCTTTTACTATGACATCCTCCTGAAAAGCCATAATTGTCAATGCTAATTACAGAGATACTAACTCATCCATTTTAGAAAATCAAACAGGTCTTCCTCCTATTTTAATTTGACCAAACAAATGAGTCATATGTTGTAACAGATGGATAATCTGTTTGGATAAATCAAAACTACAGGAGGGCCTGTATGATAATTTCCAACAGATGACCCATCTGTTCAAATATATGACTCATCTGTTTGGACAAACTAAAATAGTAGGAAATCTATCCCAATAGATGACCCATCTGTTGCAGCAGATAAGTCATATGTTGGTACAAATTAAACGAGTAGAAACCCTATTTGATTTGCTAAAACATACAGGTCACATGTTGCAACAAATAATGCATCTGATGTAATAGGTTAGTCAACTGTTGCAACAAATGCATATATCTGTTTGATAATTTACAATAAATATCTCATCTGTTGCAATAGATATGTAGTCTGTTTGATTATTGGAACAAACGATATATATTCACATTCTCTAGCTTATGTTTCTCTCATGTGGACCTTGAACATTGATCAAAAGAGCAAGACAGAGACAAAAGAGTTTCAATTTTGCTTTTTTCGATGCTTGATGATGCCTTAAAAATTTATTTCCTCCTCCTCTTAGCTGCCTTAATCTCTAATGTAGTGTATGGATGTGAAATTCTCTTTGATGGAATGAAACCTCTCTTAGATGTCAAGTCCTTTACAGAAGCAGTTAATGTATTAATAACATTAATTACTCCATTATATTTCGCCTTGCAACCTTGACATTTGCATGCAGAATATTTGCTAGGAGGGGCAAAATCTGTAAAACCAGTATGATCATAAACATAATGGTTTGTTATTCAAAAACTAAAAAATGAGCATGATTTGCCCCAACAGCAGCACCACTACCACTGCTACCACCAACAGCTCCATCACCACTAACACCATCAGCAACAACAAGTTCACCCTCTAAAATTATTTTTCTTGTGATGGCTATTGCTCCAAATAATTCCTTTTTTATTCTTTCGGTGACCTTAGGGCCCGATAAAGTTTGCACAGATCGTAAAGTAAGAAAACATGACATCTTTAACTCTCGATTGGTCAAAATAAGCCACGGATGCACAATCTAAAATAAATTAGTACATATATTAGAATGATAATTAAATTATTTTAAAAAATTATTAATTAGAATTTGACTTACTTCTTCCTTTGGGGGATTGAAGAGATCAAAAAATTTTATATTTGTATCGATTTTGGCTAACAACCATCTCAGGATGCTTGGACGTGAAACTTCTTCCCGGTGGTTCACTTGTTGTCTAAAATAAGAAATGACTTCAAATGCCCAAGCCTATACAATAATGCCGATAAATCTAAAGCATTATTCCATAAAAAATAAATGAATCATAATAAAGAAAATATTTACCATGAAAGCCCATGGAGAGCCATATAAGTTGACTGTCTTTGGCGTTAATGGAGTCAATAAATATTTGACAGTCATTTTGAAGCTTTCATAACCCCCAAGGATAGCTGTTAAATGCCTCAAGATCCTTGGAGAGTTTTATTAAATCGAGTGGTATGTTGTTGTTAACGTCTCCCGCCTAAAGAATATTATGAACAAACCAAACCAAGCACAATGATTGTTTGTGTTTCTTTGAAAGTCTTTTATCTTTCAATGTCTCTATCAAATTTTTGTTTTTGAAGCTTGGACCAATAAGGGACACCAATTCATCACCATCACTTGACTTGCCTCTACCTTTTTTAGGTGTGCGAGATGCTTTTTTTAGGGTTATAATATGTATTACTTGAGAAGGAGAAGGGGTAACATTTTAGTTCAGTAACTATGACAAACTCCTTCTAACTAAATCAATCAGGCATGCCACAGTAATTTATCCACAACTCATCCATCTTATCTTTATTTTCAACCTACGCTTGAGAAGATCATATACCATTTTCATTTGGGAACGAGAATTGTTGTCCTCTGACAAATTAAGATATTGCCCAAAATAGTTGTCCCTAAAATAAGCATCCAATTTTTGGTCTCAAAGTATTTTTCTAAAGGCGTCCAAAGATTTTTCCATAATTGACTTAACCATGAAATCACCAGTTAAATCTGTGGCAGCATCACACTGCATTCTCACAGGATAACTATCAATATTGAAGGTTTTGACCAATTCTTCAGTGGAAGAGCTATTAGTATTCGGATCATCTCCTTTGAAACATCCCTCATTCTCATATTCACTATCTTCTGCTTCTGATTGAGATAACACCTGTAAAGAAAGCTCATAGAGTGGTGGATATAGCCTAGCTGCTTCACTTGTTCATTTGCTCGGACTTAATTCGATTTTTTTTCTTTTGGGAGCCATATTATCCAAAAATAATAGGAATATAAAAAATATATAATTGATTAAAGCATCATTAAAAAAAGGATAATGGTAAATCTAACATATACAACACAGTAAAATAACAGTTCCAACAGATCACACATATGTTACAACAGGTGTGTTACCTGCTGCAACATATAAATAACTTGTTGCAACGGAAGATTAATCTATTGTAAACAATAAAATCAGTTTCTATATTATTGTAATTTCTTTCAACAGCTCACTCATTTGTTGAAATGGATGACTGGTCTGTGCAACAGATCAACTATCAATATTATTTAGATTTCTTTCAACAGAAGCCTCATCTGTCGCAACAGATAAATTATTCATTGAGATAAATTAATTTGTTGCAACAAAAGAGAAATCTATTGTAACTAATAAAAATAGTTTTTGTAATATTGTAATTTCTTTCAACAGATCACTTATTTGTTGAAACAGATGACTGGTTTATGCAATAGATTAATTGTCAATATTATTTATATTTCTTTCAACAGAAGTCTCATCTGTCGCAATAAATGAATTATCTGTTGGGAGAAATCAAAGTCTTGGACATGTCATCCTGTTGGAATAGTTGATAGGATTTCTAACAACAGACTATTCATCTGTTGCGTTAGATGGTTCTTCTATTGCACCAGATGGTTCATCTGTTGCAGGAAAAAAAATAGTAGTAGGATTTTTCTCAATAGAACAACAACAATATCATAATTTAATATCAAATACACCATTTTTACTAAGAACAACAAATTAACCCAACAACACCAACACAACACAGACGCCAAGAACATCAACAGTGACCAAATATACCAAAATTGTTGTTTTATTTGTACAAACAGAAAGAACAAAAATCAAACTTCAAAAAACTCAAAAGACACCGACAAATTGAATTAATAGTTCGACAACAAGAATTGAAGTAACAATAAAAAATTATTTTTTACTCCAAAAAGAGAAGAGAAGAATAAAAAATATCAGAAATTAGGTTTTTCTTCAGTCCCCATTTTAAATTTAAGCAGCAAATATTGAAATTGTTAACAAATACTAGAAGAGAAGTTGTCTCAAGTTCCTCTTTTTTTAAATAACTAAAAAGCCCTAATTTTTTACCTGTGAAAGAAGAAAAGGGACGATGATGAACTCGAAGCTGTTGTCACCGAAGAGCAATGTTGTCACGTCGATTGAAGGTTGAAAGTCGAAAAAAAACTCGAGGCCCAACTATTTGTCGCCAGGAGGTTGAAGTCACTGAGGATTGAAGGGAGAAATTTGTAGAATTGTTGGTTGGGAGAAGCTTGAGAGAAATAGTTGAGATATAGAGAGGGGAGAGAGAAAAAGATGGTTAATTTAGAGAGGAGAGGGATGTGGGTTGATTTGTATTTTTGAAAAGATTAGAAAGTTTGAAAATATTAATCAAGTTCACAATTAACTTAATTAAGTTTCCTAATTATGTTTGACTCTTTAAGTTGGTCAATGTCACCAATCCTTCATTCAAGACTTAAATGACACCTTTCCTTCAATTATCTCAAGTAACCTCCAAAAAAAATCCTAACTAACATTAGGGGTACTGGTTAGAGTTATGAAAGTATTAGTTATGTAGGTATAAATTATGCAGGTATTAGTTATATAAAAATTGTTATGCAATTATTAGTTATGTAGGTACTAATTATGCAAGAATTAGTTATGTAAGTATTAGTTATATAGGTATTAAAGTTATGTAGGAATTACAATACATCAATTAATGGAGTTTTGGTTTGTCGTAAATTAATATACACTATTACTAATATTAAAAAATTGATATACATTATTACTAAGAAGGCTGAAAAAGTTTAAGAAATTTGGAAAATGCTCTTTCGCTATAACTGAGACAGTGAACAATTATGGAATCACATGTAAATTTAAAAAAAGTGAAGAAACAATTAACAGCGAAGAAAGCAGTTAACAGTGAAGAACACACTGATAAAACAATTAGAAAAAAATTAACAACCGCCACTGATTTTTAAAAAAATACACCTAATAAAAAAAGATTTTAAAACTAAATTAATAGAGATAAATGTGTAATTTTATTATTTAATTGATGTATACTAATATTCCCACAACTTATTTCATTTTTTATCCCTCATAAAATTATAAATAGATTCTCTTATAAGATATGTAAGTATTATTAATTATGTAGGATTACAAAAACACAACCAAATACCATATAAGACTAATACATGAATAACGTTTAAATAAGATTTGAAACACGAACCAAACATTGTATAAAATTAATATATAAATAACTTTTATCCTATTTACAAATCAAATATTGTATAAGATTAATGCATGAATAATCAAGTTATTGATTTATTAGCTTTGGTCTTATGTCCCATAACTAAACGGCTTCTTAGTGTTTGAAGATGGATTGACTCATATTGTAGAGTCATATTTTAAATCCGATCAAATTTGATGTCTGCAGATGTCACCACTTCAAGGCTTATGAAAGTGTATACTTGTCGAAACTCAAAGATGAGACTTGAACCAATAATGAAGCTTTGTCTTTGTCGCTCTAGATTTTTCAAATCTATTTGATTTTACGAGAGAAGAGATGAAACCCGGAGTTGGTTTCACTAGATGTATTCTCAAACTTAGGATGATTTTGAACTCCTTGTCATGTACATAACATTCTCCTTGATTTTAGGGTCATTATTAGTGTGTTCCTATTCTGGAATGTATGATGATTCGGACATCGTTGTGATATATATAATCTACAACGTGGGGCGATACTTCACTTGCGATGACTTAATCTTTTTATGAATACGTGAGAGTTAACGGAATATCGAGATGTCTCTGAAGGAAATGTATGCCCTTTTTATAGGCGTGCTCTAAATTCTAAGGTTTAGGGTAAAGTTGTTGAGATAATGCTGGATTAGTTCATTTGACCGAGTTGGTTTACTTGTTTCATCACACTGGTGGTTTCACCTGTTGCACAAAAAATTACATGGAATGGTTCTCATAGTGTGTGACTTTACTTTTTTGTTCTCTACAACTCAAATATTTTAACATTTCTATGCTCGTTTGTTTCTCAACTTGTGTTTTTTTTCTTTTTCCTCGATTTTTATTCTTCTTTTTCTTTTTCTTTTTTCTTGTTTTAATTCATTTTTCTCGACCTATATTTCTTTTTTTTTTTCTTTTTGTTTTCTCAAACTTTATTTATTTCGTATTTTCTTTTTTTTAATTAATTTATCTCAACTGTTTTTTTCCTTTTTTTCAAAAAAAAAAAAAACTCTCAAACTTTATTTTTGTTTTTCAAATTTTTCTTCTTATTTTTATTTTCTCAACCTTTAATTTTTCTTTGATTTTTATTCTTCAATTTTTTCTCTTTTTTTAATCTTAATTTTTTTCTTCTCAATCTTTATTTTTTTGTTTTCTTTTTATTCCTTCTCTTTTGAAATTTTTATCAACTTCCATTATATTTTGCTAATGAATAAAAAGTTGGATAATCCGCAAAGAGAATCTTCTTTTTTTTGACATCAAAGTAAATATAAGGAAGTGACTTGTTGTTCGAAAGTCCTTTGGGATTCATCTTGCTTCTAAGGCAAGAGTTTAGGATATCTCATAAATCAAGATACAATGTGATAGTGTGAACTCTTTCCCATGAGACGTAACTTATTGTTTGAAATTTCTTGGGCTAAGTCTTGCCTCTAAGGCAAGAGTTTTAGGACATCTAATAATTCAAAAAACAATGTGGTAGTGTCAATTTTTATCCATAAGGCGTAACTTGTTGTTTGAAAGTCCTTGGACTAAGTTTTGCCTCTAAGGGAAGAGTTATTGAACATTTCATAAATCAAGACACACTGTAGTAGTTCATTTCTTGCATATGGGCCGTAACTTGTTGTTTCAACATCCTTGGGCTAAGTTTTGCCTTGAGGGAAGAGTTATAGAGCAACTCATAAATCACGAAACAATATGGTAGTGTCACCTTGTTTTTTTCTTTAGGCGTAACTTGTTGTTTGAAAGTCCTTGCGCTAAGTCTTGCCTTTACGACAAGAGTTATAGAACATCTCATAAAGCAATACACAATATGGTAATGTTAACTTATGACCGTGAGGCGTAACTTGTTGTTTGAAAGTCCTTGGGTTATGTCTGTGATAGATCATCTCATAACTAAAAATACAATGTGGTAGTGTCAACTCTTGTCCATGAGACGTAACTTGTTGTTTGAAGGTCTTTGAGCTAAGTCTTTCCACTAAGGCAAGATTTATATAATATCTCATAAATCAAGAAACAATGTGATAGTATCAACTCTTGTCTATAAGGTGTAACTTGTTGTTTGGAAGAAATAGAAGAAAAGAAAAACAAGAAGTAGAGAAAAACAAAAAAAATGAAGAAAAAATATTTTTAAAAAATCAAATAAAATAAAAAAAGAGGAAAAGAAAAAAAAATAGAAGTTGAGAGAATAAAAGAAAAAAGTAAAGGTTGAGAAAAAAGAAAAAAAGATAACATAAAAAATAAAGGCTGAAAAAAATTAAAAATAAAAATCAAAGAAAATAAGAAAGAGGAAAAAAATAGAAGTTGAGTGGAGAAAAGAAAATAAGTAAAGATTGAGAAAAACTTTTTTTAAAAAACAACCAAAGTGATATTTTTTTTTTTAAAAAATAGAAGTTAAAAGCTAAATAAGAATGGAGTGTTGTGAAAAAATATTTGAGGTATAGATAAAAAAATAAGTATTTATTCTATAAATAAAAAGGAAGAAAAACTAGTTTTATAGGACTTTTCTTACGAGAGACTAAAAAGCAAAGCCACCTCAAAGTGAGGTCATTTTTGTATTTTATGCACTATCCGATTTTGGTCCAACCTTAACATATTAGTTTGACCCTGATTTGAAAAACTCTTGTAGATATTGTTTCCTCCTTACACACTACGTAAATCTTTAATATATGTATTTAGTACCGTATCCTACCATATTTATAAACATACTATTTTTAATTATTTTATACCTTATTTAAACTCTTTAAGTCAATTTTTTTACGTGTATATATAGGACATTGTACAACTCGTTGTTCATTCAAGAAAATGAGAAGAAAATTTTCTGCGAAACTTTTTCTATTTGTTCATTCTTACATCATTCTGACAAAAGTACCCTATGAGAAAACCTTGGCAAATCTTTAAGTTTAAAGATGGATTAAGCTCATCACATAGCTAGAGTTTATTTAAAATTTGAAATTACTGTAAGTATCAATGGCTTATATTCTTAGAATATTAAGAGGAAGAAGATGTAGAGTAGACAAAAAAAAAAAGAGAAGAACACTATGAGAAGGGAATTTCTTGAAGAATAGCTTTGTATATTTCTCAACTCCTACAATGTACATCGAGTAGTCTTTTTTATAGATGCAATCATACTAACTACTTCTACACTAACCAGTTAACAAAATGACTCAAGTGTTAACCACTTCTACTAGTAACTAACTTTTAAATTGTAACTAACTTTTGGACATTAGCTAACAACTACACAGTAACATCAATACTCTTGATTAAAAATGTGTATCAGTACACTCAACACTCCCACTCAAGCTAGGAAAGTGTGAAGATATCACATATTCCTAGCTTAGAATTAAAATGCACAAGTTGAGCTTTGGTAAGGCCTTTATTTAGCATACTCTAGTTTGATCTTCTGTTGGCACATACTTAGTTGTAGTTATGATTTGAACTATGTCCTCCCTTATGAAGAAGCAATCAATATCAATATGTTTTGTCCTTTCATGATAAACAAGATTTGTTGCTATTTGAATAGTAGATTTACTGTCACTAAACACTTCAACAGGTGAATGCACTTTAATTCCAATTTTTATCATCAATCTCAGAATCTATACCAGCTCAGTTGTAACTATTGCAAGGCTTCTAAACTCAGTTTCTACTAAGCTTCTTAAGACGATAGCATGTTTCTTTGATTTCCAAGCAACCGCTGACTTGCCAATTTTCACAAAGTATCCAATAACAGACCTTCTAGTTTGAGGACAAAATACCCAATCAGCACCACAGAAAGCACTAACTTCTTCATTTGGATCACTGGACAATTACATACCTTGACCTGGTTGATTCTTGACATACCTCACTACTCTTAGTGTTGCATTTATATGAGATTTCTTGGGATCTTGTAAAAATTGACTTAAAGTTTGGACACAGAATACTATATCAGGTCTACTTATTGTCAAGTAGAGTAGTTTCCCAATCAACTTTTGATAGGTTGCTTTATCAACTGAAGGATCTTCATCTGACTGAATTTATTTCACATGATCATCAAACTGCTTAAAAGTTAGTTTAATGTTGTAGTCCATAGGTGTAGAAATAGGTTTAGCAGTTGTTAATCCTAATTTTGATAACAACTCTAATCAATACTTTCTCTGATGCATTAGTATTCCCTTATCAGACCTTGCAAATTTAATACCAAGAAAAAACCTTAACTCTTCTAGGTTTTTCATCTTGAAACTTTATTGCAAGTTTATCTTTGTGTCTCCTATCAACTTAACACTATCACCAGTTATTAATATTTCATCAACATATACCAACACAAGAGTAATTTCTTTAGTAGTTTTTTTTATATGTAGTGATGGATTATAATGACTCTGACTGAATCCATACTTAAGAAAAGCTTTTGATAACTTGTTATTCCACTGTCTAGGAGTTTGCTTTAGTCCATATAGGGATTTGAGTAGTCTGCACACTGTATTTCCCCCTAACTAGCAAATCCCTTAGGTATACCTCACCAGTTAAATCACTATTTAGGAAAGTATTATACACATTTATTTGTTGAACAAACCATTTCTAGATGCAGTAGTCAATATTGTAACTATCCTAATGATTTTATTTTTAAAACTGGAGAAAAAGTTTCTTTGTAATTAATTCCTTCTCTTTGACCATATTCTTTTGCTATAAGTCTAGCTTTAAATCTTTCCACTTCACCATTCGCTTTATACTTAACTCTGTATATCCACCTACATCTCTTATTTCATAGCCTCTACCCACCATAAATCCTTACATGTTTCATAATAACTTGTAGGTTCAATAATATAGGAGGAATTTGCTATACAGGCTTTATATTGAGAAGATAGTTTATCATAATTAACATAATTTGCAAGATCATAAGGTACCTTCTTAGTCTTACCAGTAGTGATAAAATCAGTCATCCACATAGGCGGTTTTTTCCCTTTGGTTGATCTCTTCTGATCCTGGCATGCAGGTGCCTGAGTCTCTGATCTCTCAGCTATAGAACTCTCTTGTTGTAATTCCAGTTGTTGCGCCAACATATGAGGTGTACTTGTAGACTAAGTGTTATGTATGTGAACTTCAGTTACATCTTCATCAAGCACAGGTGTTTCCAAGGAAAACACATAATGAGCTATTTGTGTTTAATTTATCTTGAAAGGAAACACATCTTCTCTTAATGAAACATCTATACATACAGAGAGAGGTCTTCTAGATATGTCATAGATAACATATCTCTTCTGTATGTCAGATTACCTCATCAATACAATGGTTCTAGCTCTAGGCATAAGCTTGTCATGTTCATTAAGTATTTTAGCATAACATAGACATCCTAGAACTCTCAAGTGATCATAGATTGCCTTCTTACCATATAATCTATCAAAAAGAACCTGATAAGAAATACCTAATCTAGGACACCTGTAAATAACGTGCACTGCAGATAAAACACAATATCCCCAAAAATATATGGGAATATAAGCCTAAAACCTGATTGTTCTTGTGACTTCTAAAATGTCCATATCATTTCTCTTAGCAACACCATTTTGCTGAGATATATAAGTATAAGTTGTCTGATGTAAAATGTTATTTGGACTAAACAACTTACTATACAATGAGTTTACAAACTCAGTTCCATTATCACTTTTTACTACTTTAACAACCATGACAAATTGTGTTTTAACATATGTAAGAAACTGTTGAATTTGTATGTACACATCAGTCTTGAGTTTAAGAAGAAATATCTACGTAAATATTGAGAAACCATTCACAATAATAAAAAATTATTTATTTCCATTTATAGTTGCAACTTTATAAGGACCCTACACATCCATATGCATAAGATTAAAATAACATGTACTCTGAATACTGCTTGAGAGAAAGAAAGATCTAGTTTGATTTGCACAAGGACATACAGTACAATGCCTTATTTTATCTTCTATAATCTGAACATCAGTAGTAACTGCTCTCTTAAGAGTATATGTAGGCATATGTCCTAATCTTCTGTGCCAAAACTTTATGTCGTCATTACTTTTTGTCAACACACTACCACTTGTCACTCTATTAGCTACAAGCTATGAAATCTCATTATTGTTTTGTCCAATCAGTAAATATAATCCTTCATCAGGCTCATCAATTTCCCTTATCTTTTCAGTGTAAAGAACCTAAAAAATACAAAAATCAGGAAGACAATTACTAAACATTGTCATTTTTTGTCACCTGTGATATTGACAAGAAATTGTATTGAAATTTTGGTATGTGATACACATTAGTTACCACATTTTCATTTGATAAGTAGCTACTTCCTACATGTGTTACTTGAGTAGTACCACCATTTGGCAAATACACCTTTCTTGGTGTGTCTAGCTTTGTTATAGAATGTCCAAGTAGTAAATCTAAATCAGTTACCATGTGGTTTGTAGCTCCTGTATCTACAATTCATTATCTACACTTAACAAATGCTGAGAAAGAACTAATACCTACATTAGAAGTGCTAGCTGTATTTTCTATTCTCATGCATGTGAACCAACATTGTTTTTATTGAACATCCCCAAGATTTGCTTACATTGATCTTTAGTTAATATTGCACTTCCCATTTGACTGATTTGGTTCATCTGCAAATCTGAGCCTGCTTGAATTCCTATATCATGAACTGAAAACCTTGCCCTGCATTATTGATTATATAATCCTAAATCGTGCTGACCAAGTTGTATATCAACAGACACATTATAAGTTGCATTGCTTCCTTCCATCATAGACTTCTTCTTGAACTTGTGATCATTTGGATAACTTATAATTTTCCAGCAATTCTCTCTAGTATGCCCCTTTAATTTGCAGAAATCACATTGAAGGTTGTAATTCTTCTTAAAATTCTGTAATTCTTCTTAAACTTTTGAGCATTGATCCCATTAGGTCCATGGTTGTTGATAACGCTCAATCTACAGCTCTCGTGGGAGTGTAAAGCGGTCGTTAGCAAATATAGAACCCAACCTGGGTTGGGTGTCGATCCCACAGGGAATAGCTTGGCCAACAAGTAAGCAAAATTACTAAACTTTTGGTGCAAGTCTCGTAAAAGGGGGGATTGTAATGTGTAACGAAAACAATGAAGTAAAAGCTGAAAATAACAAAGTAAAAAGAGAGTATTTCATAGGTTGTGAAACAGTGAGAATTGAAGCGTTGGGGTTATGTCCACCTTCTGAGGTATACGTCTCTATCGGCTATGAGTGTGTAGAGTTTTGACATGCAATTGCTTATAGAGAATTGTAGTCGATGGTAAATCCAAGCGTCTCGCGACCTGAACAAGGACTATTTCGCTTTAACTCTCTCGAGCTTAAAGCGTGTCTAACGGTACGAATTCTCCAAGAGGTTAGTCCAGTTACGGCACTAGCTTTTTAATAGGAAAGGGTGTCCTACTACCTTGACATTATCTCTTTTCCAGACAAATAACCTTTCTCGCGAACAAGTTAAATGTTAGACTGGCGTATTCTTGCGTTTGCAACCGCAAAGAATGTGGTTTAAGATGAAGAGAATAATGATATAAGCAATATACGTGTCTCGAACTCACAAACTCACAGCAATAGATAGTAACTCATTCGGCTTCCATAACCCCAACAGAGAAGTTTAGTTACCCATGAATGCGAAGGAGATCACGATTGGCATTGTTATTATATCACAATATTGGTTAATGGCGTGTAGCTTAGGTGATAGGCGTGTGGTGTGATTCCTTAGCAAGTAACAATTCTCTTGTTGTGGAATTTAAGAATAGAAGAGTAGATTAGAAGTGTTTGTGGTAGAAGATGAGAGGGATGGAAGAAAATTAATTGTTGAATTAAGTGAAGAATAGAATGATTGTTCTCTCCACTAAGGGAGGAATTAATTAAAAATCTCTAGCATGATAGGGTATTTATAATACTCCTATCCTACTCCTACTATGCTAATGAAATAAATAACCAAATCCTACTAAACTAAGGAAAATACTTAACCCAAATGTACTAGGTTAATGTAACATTATCATAATCCAAATAAACTAATGAAATACATAACCCAATTGTACTAGGTTAATGTATCATTGTCCAAATCCAGCTTTGTGTCTGTAAGTCCCCAAAGTCTTCAGAAATGTTGTTTTAGCCCGGGACAGATTTTCCATGCAGCAGTTTTGGTCCTTAGGCGTGTAGACTTCCTTCCCTTCCTTTGTGAGCTTTCTTTTGCGTCAAGTAAGCCATAAAATGCTGTATTTTGCATCATTTATACCTGAAACTTTCCTAATCATGTTCGTTAGCTCATTTATAGGAAAAAGGACTAAAAGTGCATGAAATATATAATTTGTTCTCAAAACTAGGCTACAATATGGGCAAAATATATTGATATAGGCGTGTAAATTCGCCTATCATCAACACCCCACACTTAGAGCTTTGTTCGTCCTCGAATAAAATATCATGTCCTTCTAAGCATCAACTTGGGGTTTTTACAGCAACAACATAAAACATTCTTTAAGACAAGCACAACAATTATCAACAAAGAGTAGTTTTCTGATTATAAGTAGAAACAATTTAACCTCAAGCATAGACTCGTGATGGTGATCAACTCGCATGCAAATGTTAAGGTGCATAGAATCATATACAACTATCCAAGACTCATCAACCATGTGTGTCTCACAATATAATACCCATAATCACTCACAAGTATAGCATATTTTTCAAACATGGGTATCAAAATGTCCTTGCTCTCACTCTCACAAAGAATTCATATGTAGCAACTGATGACCATAGGCTTGCCCTTAATGTAATACTCTACTAAATGTCAGAATGCTAAGCTTAGGATCAAGTAGGTCTTTTGATGGTTGTAATGTAGGCTAAGGGACGGGTAGGATCAACTATTTTGGCCAGAAATAGTGACTAAGTTCCTAAGCGCATCACATTGTATCATTGACACTTTTTTCTTTCAACATTTCTTTCTTTTATTCTTCCACCCTTGTTCTCCTCTTTTGAATGTTCAGTTTTAAGCACAACTCACTTTTCAGTTTTCTTTTCCTTTTTCTTTTCACAACATACCTCTTATGCTAGCACTTTCTTTTTCATACCACATTCAAGCACCATTGCAATTTAAAGTATCATACTCACCCAATTTCCTCTTATGTTGTCACATGACTTTTTTACTTTTTAGCACTTAGGAATTTGGATCAAATTATGGTCTTGAAAAAAATGGATTAGGCTTACATACAAGGTTGTCAAAGAAATAGGCTAAAGGCTCAAAAGGGTTTAACTAGGGATGATGTCCATGGGTAGGTAAAACTGAAGGTAAACATGTATAGGTTGCCAAAGAAATGCCTAAATCATATCCTAAACTTACACTCCTTATTTTCGCTTTGCATACATACCAGGCAAGTTCTAGCATCAGCCACATACATAGAAGATACTATTAATCTCACACACACAAGGCACATGGTCGACTTGATTAGAAGTAATATAGACTTTCGACCCAACAATTTAAGGAATTGAACCACACAATATCACATAATGAGTCACAACTAGAGCCTAAACGTCTCAATAGTCACAATTGTAACACATACTCTTGTTATAATCTCATGCTGCCTGTCAAAAATAGTTTCATGCGAAGCTAGAAAAATTTACTCCTAAAAAAAACTAAAAAAATGTCAAACGAAAAAAAAAAAAAAACGGAAGTAAACAAACAAACATACAAACATAGGTGCAATCAAAGAAGTATAGCATGCGATAGGTGCAAACAAAGAAGTATAGCATGCGATTCTACCACCCCATACTTAGACGGGACACTGCCCTCAGTGGAAAATAAATTCGAAGAACCTGGTTAGTCGGACCCTTCATCAATGTCAGGGGTCATACCCCTTTCGTCTGAATCATCATAAGAGTTGTCGTCAGAGTTCTCCTCTTCATCAGAATCAGGCAAGCGTCTATCATCATCAGTCGGCACATCATCGTCTAGAGGATCCTCAAAATATACACCCACTCCACACATCTCCCGTGCATGCATGTTCATTGGGTAGTCGTGGTCCAGCTGTTGGAGATCTTCAGCAGTTGGAATACGTCCACCACTCATCATAGTGAATCGTGTCATGCCATAGAGATGACGGAAGAAACTCTCGTCACGAGCATGTCTCTCCGCAGTAGTAAGGTTGACTCCATGAGTTGTTTCATCATCTTTGACCTTGGTGAGGTCAACCTTCTTTGGGTTATGTGGGAGTTTGTGGTCAGCTGGTTCCTCTTCGATATCCTCCTTCCACAACATTGCTGTCAACAAATAGCCGAATGTGAAATGGGACCTTTTGTGGAGTCTGGCCTTCCTCATGGTATATCGAATGATTGCCCCAAAGTTGATAGGGACATTCGTCATCAAAGCATAGACCAAACACACTCTATCTCTCGATATCTCGGTGTATTGAGTCTCAGGAATAAGACATGAGTTGACAATACGCATCCAGATTCTTGCTTCCCTATTTAGTGGAGCATAGGGGAAGGTGTTGTGTCGACCTGTTTCTTTATGTATGCCCCACCTTGCCATTGATCTAATTCCACAAAGCGTGTGTCGTATCGCTCTATAAGGAGGCCTACTGTACAGTTCTTTGAATGGTGCTGTGTCGACCGAAGGCAAGCCAAGAAAAGAGTTGAGCCAATCCGCGGTGAGCTGTAACACTTGGCCCCAAATTTTGACTTCATTGCCTGTTGTATTCAGCGACCAGTTGGCATAAAACTCTCTTGTTAAGTCAAGATTGCACTCTCCCATGTCGCGGAAGATGAAATCCAGCTTCAAAGCCATTATTTTTGCCAACATTCGCGGCTCCTTCTTTGCTAAGGTCTCCTTGTTGATCAAGTTGACGTGCACATATTTTCTTTCTTTGTTGCTGCTGTACCATGCTTTGGCTTCTTCCTCAAGAACCCATTTTATTCCAAACATTCTGCGTGGTAGGTGTGCTGAGGATGATTCTCCTTGGTCTTTTCGACTTCTCTTCTTGCCCTTTTGGGACGTGGTAGCCTTCTTCTTGCCTTGCCTTGCTTTAGGTGCCATTGTACCTGAGACTAGAAATAATGTAAGTTGCAGCACAATCTCAGTTGATACAATCTATATGCAAGCACTAGGGGTACCACCCCACACTTAGGTTTGTTAGCACAAATCAGTGAAGTGAAAGTGGTCGAGTACTCAGATTTCGTCGACATACGTTTTAGGATTGTTTTCCGACAAGAAAATCAGCATTGCATCACTTGTTTGCAGCCATTGGACTACTTTCATGGTGGATATAGCAATACTACAACATAGGGGTTACCACATGGAATCGTTATTCTTACAACACGCACAACCTCCTAAGTCGATAGGCACTATGACCTTATCCCGATGGCCGGGATAGTCTATCATGTAAGCATCCAAACAACAATCTTAAACAATATTCATAGTCATATCAATTCAGCAATTATCATAACAATGATTTTGAAACCAAATTCAAATCGGAAACAAGCCAAGAATTCCCTACGTATATGTTTACTTCACATGATTTTGTAACAACAATCCAAACACATGAATATCACCACCAATCTTATATGGTTTAGCAATTCATCATAAACATAGCAACGTAGTACTTACGCGAAATAAATGAAGAATAAGAGAGTACTTACTTGCTTGAAGTTCGTGGAGATGGTGTTGTGAATTGGAAGAGCAAAAGAAGAAAATTTTGAGAGGATTTGGAAGGTTATGCGACGCCCTTAGGGTTTATTCTAATGTGGTTGTGTTATAAAACTAAGTCCCCTTTATATAGGAAGAGTCTGGGTTAGGTTATGACCCATTTACAATCGGATTTGGAGACAAAAACACCACATATGCGGCGCATATCACTCGGCATATCAATGACATAGGCGGCGCATTGTCTATGGCATAATGGGACATATGCGCCGCATAGTCTATGGCATTTGTAGACATATGCACTGCATAGTCTATGGCACATGATATACTGAGACCAAATGCCATAGCATAGGCGGCGCATAGTCAAAAGCATACCTAGGAATAGGCGGCGCATAGTGTATAGCACACTAGATTCCGAGACCTTAGGCTATAGGATAGGTCGTGCATCGTTCGTGGCCTAGTTCTACCAAGGCCTAGCCTTTCTCGAAGCCTATTTTGACGAGGAAAAGTCTCAATCCATAGCCTTATGCATCACCATTCCTAACTTACCAACTTTTCCATACAATGCGTCCAAATCGTCAATTGAAATCGATCACCTCGTTGAATACTTCTTGCACCTATTTTTTTGCTCAAAATCAAACGAAAATGATTAGTACGATGGGTTGCCTCCCACCAAGCGCCGTGGTTTTGTTCGTGGCACGACTCGTATTTTTGGATTTTCATTTATCAAAAAGAAAAAATACTAAAACGATAAAACGATAAAACGCTAAAATGATAAAACGATAAAACGATGGGTTGCCTCCCATCTAGCGCCTTATTTATTGTCGTGGCTCGACGTAGTAATCTCGAGTACTTAGACTTCATCGAGATAAGTGATGGCCATGTCATTCATCGAGTCAAGAGGACCGATATATGGCTTGACACGTTGGCCATTCACTTTGAAGATAACACCCTCATTGTCTTCCAATTCGACTACTCCAGACGAGTAGACTTGGATGACTTTAAATGGACCAGACCATTTCGATTTTAACTTACCTGGGAAGAGCTTAAATCTGGAGTTGAAGAGTAGCACCATGTCACCTTTTTGGAAATTTCGTCGAATAATCCGCTGATCATGATACTTCTTCATCCGCTCCTTGTATAAATCCGATCGTTCATATGCATGGAGCCGGAATTCATCTAGTTCGTTCAGCTGCTCCAACCTCAGATTCTTCACATCTTCCCAATTCAAGTTCAATCGCTTCAATGCCCATAATGCCTTGTATTCAAGTTCAATGGGTAGATGACAAGCCTTTCCATAAACTAGTTGATAAGGAGACATGCCAATGGGTGTCTTGAATGCGGTTCTATACGCCCATAGTGCATCATCTAGCTTTCGAGACCAATCCTTCCGATTCGCATTAACCGTCTTTACAAGGATTTGCTTGATCTCACGATTGGAAACCTCTACTTGTCCACTAGTTTGGGGATGATACGGCGTAGCTACCTTATGTTGCTTGACACCATACTTGGCCAATACAGATTTGAATAGCTGGTTGCAAAAGTGAGATCCTTCATCACTTATGATAGTACGAGGTACTCTAAAGCGAGAGAAGATATTCTTCTTTAAGAACGCTACAACACGCTTTCCTTCGTTATCGGTCAGTGCTACTGCTTCAACCCATTTTGACACATAATCCACAGCAACCAAGATGTACTTCATTCAAAACGAATTCACGAATGGCCCCATGAAATCAATGCCCCACACATCAAAGAGTTCTACCTCAAGAATTTTGGACATGGGCATTTCATAGTGTTTTGAAATAGCACCTTGCCGTTGGCATTGGTCACACCTCTTCACATAGTCATATACATCTCTGAATATAGAAGGCCAATAATATCCACTTTGCAATACTTTTCTCGCCGTTCGATTGCCTGCATGATGTCCTCCAACTTGCGAGGTGTGGCATGCTTCCAATATAGTAGGCACTTCTTCATGGGATATACATCATCGAATGATACCATCAGCGCATCTTCGAAACACATAAGGCTCATCCCAATAGTAGTGCTGAACGTCAGGCATAAACTTCCTCCTTTGGTGGTAAGATAAATTGGCGGGTAGCACATTACTTACCACGAAATTTGCAAAGTCGGCATACCATGGTAATTTCTCCATTGTTGTTGCTAATATCTCCTCGTCAGGGAATGCATCATCAATCTGAATTTCAGGTTGCGCCACTTGCTCACTCTCAAGTCTAGATAGGTGATCAGCCACTTGGTTCTCACAACCTCTTCTATCTTTGACTTCGAAATCAAACTCTTGCAGCAGCAACACCCATCGAATCAGCCTTGGTTTTGCATCCTTCTTTGTCATTAGGTACCTAAGAGCTGCATGGTCTGTATGAACGATCACCTTAGTACCCAATAGATAGGCGCGAAACTTCTCAAACGCATACACAACCTCTAGGAGCTCTTGTTCAGTAACAGTGTAGTTCCTTTGGGCTTCATTTAGGACCTTACTCGCATAGTAGATAGGATGAAATAGTTTCTCCTTTCTTTGTCCAAGAACAGCACCAATGGCTACACCACTAGCAGCACACATGACTTCGAACGGGAGCGTCCAATCTGGTGCTACCATGATAGGGGCTTCAATGAGTTTTCCTTTAAGGCATTCGAATGCCTTTAAGCAATCGTCATTAAAGTCAAACTTCGCATCTTTCTCCAATAGTTTGCACAATGGACTAGAAATTTTGGAGAAGTCTTTGATGAATCTACGATAAAACCCGGCGTGGCCAAGAAAACTACGAACTCCCTTCACCAAAATTGGAGCTGGTAGCTTCTCGATTACCTCTATTTTTGCGCGATCAACCTCTATTCCTCTATCGGAGATCTTGTGCCCAAGAACGATTCCTTCCTTTACCATGAAGTGGCACTTCTCCCAATTCAGCACAAGGTTGAACTCTACACTTCTTTGCAATGCCATGCTCAAGTTTGCCAAACATGCTTCAAAAGACTCACCAACAACTGAAAAGTCGTCCATAAATACCTCCAAAGTGTCTTCAACCATATCAGAGAAAATAGACATCATACAACGTTGAAAGGTGGTTGGTGCATTACACAACCCGAATGGCATGCGTTTGAAGGCAAACGTACCATATGGGCATGTAAACGTTGTCTTCTCTTGGTCTTCAGGTGCAATACAAATCTGATTATAACCTGAATAACCATCCAAGAAGCAAAACCATCCTTTCCCCGCTAATCGATCTAACATTTGGTCCATAAATGGCATGGGGAAGTGATCCTTGAGCGTCCAAGAATTCATCTTGCAGTAGTCCATGCATACTCTCCATCCAGTAACGGGCCTGAGTGGAATAAGCTCATTCTTTGCATTCGCGACCACCGTCATACCTCCTTTCTTGGGAACACATTGCACAGGACTTACCCATGTACTATCAGAGATAGGATATACAACTCCTGCGTCTAACCACTTGATAATCTCCTTCTTCACCACTTCTTGCATTGGTGGGTTTAATCGCTTTTGATTTTCAATAGTGGGTGTGCACTTTTCTTGAAGCTGAATTTTATGTGTGCAAATCCCAGGTGGAATACCAATAATATCCGCAATGGTCCATCCAATAGCTCTAATACACTTGCGTGAGATTGCAATAAGAGTTGTAACTTGTTGCTCACCCAATTCGGCTGCTACAATGACTAGAAGAGTGTTTCCGCTTCCTAAGAATGCGTACTTCAAATGGCTTGGCAGCTCCTTCAATTCTAACGTGGGTGGTTCTTCAATAGATGGCTTAGCTGGTGGTGTGGGTCGATTTTTGAGGTCAAGATCCAACTTCTTGGGGGTATAGCGATATGTCCCTAATCCCGATAGGGCACAAATATCTTCATCAGAAATTTCAGCATCATCATTCTTTCCTTTCATGAGCAAAACCTCCAAAGGATCATCAAGAATTTGCTCTTCTGCAAGTAACTTTTTCTCATCATCAAAGACAACATCGGCCACAGAAAATACACTCAGATCTTTGGGTTGCTTCATTGATTTGCAAACATCAAAGCGAACCACTTCGTCATTTATTCGGAATGAAAGCTCATTAGCTCTCAAGTCTATGAGCACACTTCCCGTAGCAAGGAAAGGGCGTCCCAAGATTATGGGAACCTCTGAATCTGCTTCACAATCCAAGATGACAAAGTCTGCTGGAAAGATAAATGAAGAAACCTTTACCAAGACATCGCATAGAATACCAACCGGTCATTTTATCGACCTATCTGCCATAACAAGCCTCATATAAATTGGTGTAGGATCTCCTAACCCCAACTTCTTGTAGATCGATAATGACATCAAGTTGATGCTGGATCCTAAGTCACACAATGCTTTGGCAAAGTTCAAAGATCCGACTGTGCAAGGAATAGTGAAAGCTCCGGGGTCGGCCTTCTTCTGAACTATCGATCGGGTAGCAATTGAACTACAATGATGCACATCATCCTTCAGCTCATAACTTGCTGCCCTCTTTTTAGTCAAAAGATCTTTCATAAACTTCGCATACCCAGGCATTTGTTCAAGTGCCTCTACCAACGGAACATTAATAGTCAGCTGCTTTAACATGGTCATAAATTTGCTAAACTTAGTGTCATCGGCCACCTTCTTCAATCTTTGGGGAAAAGGTGGTGGTGGGTATGGAAGTGTTCTCTCCACGGCTTTCTTCTCCTCTAGCTTCCGTTTTTCTATTTTTCCAGGCTGCATGTCACTAGGTGAAACGTCCTTGACGTTGAGAGTAGTTGTTGCGGCTTCTTCTCCTCTTGTAACGTCAGTAAGTGTAGCATCCATGTCTGCAACTTCGTCAACCAATTGTTTTCCTTTTGCTGAAGTTTCCAGCACCTTACCGCTTCTGGTAGTGATGGCCATGCATGACCCATCATTCTTTGGGTTTTGAACAGTATCGCTTGGTAAGGTGCCAGCCTTTCTTTGATTAAATAATGCTGAAAGTTGGCTCAACTGCTGCTCTACTTGCTTGATAGAAGTGGAATGAGAATCAACTAGTTGCTTCATGGAGGACAAATCATCAATCACCTCCTTAACTCCCGCGCTCGTTGCTTTCACTCCTTTCAATAACTTAGCCATCATGTCTTCCATAGAATTAGATGTGGTGGTATCACATTTACCAGGGGGAACGTACAAACCACTCTTTTCATTATTTTTCTTCCAACTACCTTGGTCTTTGCTTCCAGATTTATCATAATAGTTCCGACCTTGGTTTCCTTGGGCATTCCCACGAAAACCCCTCTGATTGTTCAAGTAGTTGGCCTCCTCTTCAGAATCAGATTCGTCTCTTCTTTTTAGTGCTACAACTTTTACTTTTTTGGCCTTCCCTGATAATAAGTGCTTTGTCAGAAGATCCAATTGTGTTTTCATGTGTGCCATGTCTTGCTCACGTTCTTCTTCTCTTCTTCTTTGGTCTGCAGACATGCCAATAGATAAAGTGGGGCTTGCTACCTCAGAATCCCTGGTATGCTAAGCTCTACTTTGCTTTGTCATGCGATCTAGCATATTGCTTGCTTGACCAAAGGTGAGGTCCATGAAAGAACCTCCAGCTGCGTTGTCCACCACTGGCTTAGTTATTGAATTCAAGGCTCTATACAAGATCTCCATGAGGTGAACATTAGTCATGTGATGGTTTGGGCATCTCGCTAGCTTTGTCTTGAACCTCTCCCATGTTTCATGAAGAGCTTCAGAGGGAAGCTGACGAAAGCTGCTGATTTCATCTCTCAATTGTGCTCTTTTGGATGGCGGAAAGAATCTTTCTAGGAAAGCGTCTCTCAATTGCCTCCAATTTGTAATTGAATCAGGAGTCAGCCCATTCAACCATAGTGTTGCCTCCCCAGACAGAGACAATGGAAATAGGCGTAATCGAATAGCATTCTGACCAACACCAGGATTGTCAAAAGACCTGCTAGTCCACCAAATAATCCCTTGAGTTGCAATAACTGAATCATGGTGCTAGTGATTTTGAACTTGGCTCCGGGCGCTAATGGTGGTGGAATTATAGCTCCAGTGGCTCCGGCACCATCAAGATCATCATCATCATCGTCGAAAGCTGGCTGCACAGGTTGGCGATCATATCTATACCGAGCTTGTCGACCTCTTCTGTTGGCAGGTGTTGCAGTTTCAGCGCCATGCCTTGGGTTTATCAACTCGTCATCGCCTAAATCCTCATCGTCAGGGTTTGTTGCTCGCCCAGGATTATCAATGTTTTGCTGGTGTACTTGGGCAGCGGCAAGAGCAGCTAATCTTGCTTGCTCGTGTTGAGCAGCCATCCTGTCGATTTCAGCTTGTGCTTCCATTATTCTAATTCGTTGTGGTTCAGGATTGATTGGTAATAACGGTTGACCAGAACTTCTAGTATGGGGCATGCACTAAAGTAAAAACCTGCAAGAAACAAAAACAAAAACTAAAAGTAAAAGTACGAGAATCTTTGACCAAAGGGTCTAGTAATTATCACAAACTTGATTGACACTCGTATTCCCCGGCAATGGCGCCAATTTTTGATAACGCTCAATCTACAGCTCTCGTGGGAGTGTTAAGCGGTCGTTAGCAAATATAGAACCCAACCTGGGTTGGGTGTCGATCCCACAGGGAATAGCTTGGCCAACAAGTAAGCAAAATTACTAAACTTTTGGTGCAAGTCTCGTAAAAGGGGGGATTGTAATGTGTAACGAAAACAATGAAGTAAAAGCTGAAAATAGCAAAGTAAAAAGAGAGTATTTCGTAGGTTGTGAAACAGTGAGAATTGAAGCGTTGGGGTTATGTCCACCTTCTGAGGTATACGTCTCTATCGGCTATGAGTGTGTAGAGTCTTGACATGCAATTGCTTATAGAGAATTGTAGTCGATGGTAAATCCAAGCGTCTCTCGACCTGAACAAGGACTATTTCGCTTTAACTCTCTCGAGCTTAAAGTGTGTCTAACGGTACGAATTCTCCAAGAGGTTAGTCCAGTTACGACACTAGCTTTTTAATAGGAAAGGGTGTCCTACTACCTTGACATTATCTCTTTTCCAGACAAATAACCTTTCTCGCGAACAAGTTAAATGTTAGACTGGCGTATTCTTGCGTTTGCAACCGCAAAGAATGTGGTTTAAGATGAAGAGAATAATGATATAAGCAATATACGTGTCTCGAACTCACAAACTCACAGCAATAGATAGTAACTCATTCAGCTTCCATAACCCCAACAGAGAAGTTTAGTTACCCATGAATGCGAAGGAGATCACGATTGGCATTGTTATTATATCACAATATTGGTTAATGGCGTGTAGCTTAGGTGATAGGCATGTGGTGTGATTCCTTAGCAAGTAACAATTCTCTTGTTGTGGAATTTAAGAATAGAAGAGTAGATTAGAAGTGTTTGTGGTGGAAGATGAGAGGGATGGAAGAAAATTAATTGTTGAATTAAGTGAAGAATAGAATGATTGTTCTCTCCACTAAGGGAGGAATTAATTAAAAATCTCTAGCATGATAGGGTATTTATAATACTCCTATCCTACTCCTACTATGCTAATGAAATAAATAACCAAATCCTACTAAACTAAGGAAATACTTAACCCAAATGTACTAGGTTAATGTAACATTATCATAATCCAAATAAACTAATGAAATACATAACCCAATTGTACTAGGTTAATGTATCATTGTCCGAATCCAGCTTTGTGTCTGTAAGTCCCCAAAGTCTTCAGAAATGTTGTTTTAGCCCGGGACAGATTTTCCATGCAGCAGTTTTGGTCCTTAGGCGTGTAGACTTCCTTCCCTTCCTTTGTGAGCTTTCTTTTGCGTCAAGTAAGCCATAAAATGCTGTATTTTGCGTCATTTATACCTGAAACTTTCCTAATCATGTTCGTTAGCTCATTTATAGGAAAAAGGACTAAAAGTGCATGAAATATATAATTTGTTCTCAAAACTAGGCTACAATATGGGCAAAATATATTGATATAGGCGTGTAAATTCGCCTATCATCAGTTGTCTACATTACCAATTCACAATTATTTTCAGACATAACAACAGGACTAGTTTCCAAGAACCCAACATGAGTTGTTGTAGCCTTATGACTTTCATCACTTATAATCATGGAATATGCCTGATTTATAGCAGAAATAGGGGTCATGAGCAAAATTTAGCTTTTTGCCTGTATATAAGACTCATTTAACCCCATCAAAAATTGAAATAATTTTAATTTTTGTAGATGAAGCACATACTCCTTGGATTTATTACAATCACATCCAGGTGAAGACACTAATGCCTCAAATTCCTCCCACAAATCTTTCAATTTGGAGAAACAGGAAGACATAGATGCACTCCCTTGAGAAAGGGTTGCAGTTTCTTTATGCAATTGAAAGTCCTAGCATTATCTATCTTGTGAAATCCTTCATACAACTCTTACCAGATAACACTAGCCACAGATGCATACATGATTCCTTCTAAAAGATATTTAGAGGCAGAATTCATAATCCAAGATAATATAATTGCATTTATCCTCTCCCAATGACTTCCCAAATCTTCGAGCAAGTTTCATTAACAATACCTAGTTTATTCATTCCTAACAAGGCTATGCGCATAGATCAAAACCACATCAAAAAATTCTCAACTCCTGTTAATTGAAAAAAATAATCTAAATTTCACTTATATCGGATGGACTGAGGAAGAGATGATGATTATAATCCAAAGTAGTGGATGGAGTTCTTGTGGATCCTTCAGGTTCCACACCTATTTCATTCACCATTGTTTCAATTTCTTCCACAAACTCCAAATCTTGAACCCAAAAATCAACTTCAACTTACTTTAGAGATCGACAGTTGATTTTTATTCAACTACAAAATCGAACTTATCCAGCTAGAGTAATCTAGCATGTAGGCTCTGATACCATGAAATTGCTCTAAGTGTTAATGACTTAAGAGTCTTGGAATATTAAGAATAAGAAGATATAGAGTGGACAAAAGGATAAGAACACTGTGAAGAACAACTTTGTATATTTCTCAACTCCTACAATGTACATCGAGTAGTCCTTTTTATAGATGCAATCATATTAACTACTTTTATACTAATCAGTTAACAAAATGACTCAACTGTTAACCACTTCTTCTACTAGTAACTAACTTTTAAACTGTAACTAACTTTTGAACATTAGCTAACAACTACACAGCAACAATAATACTCTTGATTAAAAATGTGTATCAATGTACTCAACAAAATTTGATAAAATTTTGCCTACAACGTGCTCTCCTATAGCCTCCCCTGTTTGGTCGACCTGCAATTTACCTAAAGTACTGTGTTACATAATAAATTTCTTCTGATTTCTTGGTCGAGGGAAAAGCAATATAACCAAAAGCAGAAATATGATGCAGATTAATTAGCAATAACCTGGATAATATTACCTCCAAGGTTGTGTTAGATAAGTAGTTTCCTCCAATTTAACTAGAAGCCTCAAATTCTCAAGGAAGATTTTTTTCTTTTGATGGGATTAAAGTAGCACAGATCATTAGTTAAAATTTAAAAGCGGGTACCAAACATAGGATGAGAAACTGAAAAAAAAATATATGAATAGTATTATATAGACATTATGGTTGAGAAAGAAAAGTAAGGCATGGTGTATGGTATCTCCGATTTCTGTTAATGGTTATTCATTTAAGTTTTCAAGTAGTAGCACTAAATTTGTCGAGGTGTATATTCTTGTACTTTGGATGCCTATTACACTCATAATAATACATTACACAAGAAGGATTATGGTCTCTTAAATTATCAAAACCAAGATGTTGGAAGCTCCAGAATACACACATGATATAGACAAAGGAGAAACCTGAAGAAGTGGAGCACTACGTACTTTACAAATTGCTTAGACAGAACATAATAACATGGACATAGTTGTTTTAAATATGATACAACCCCAAACAAACAAAAAACATCTTTTAATAGTAATTAAGATATGTTGGTACTAGATACGATATAATGGAAGACAAAAGCGTGCAAAGCAACAATGACCATTATTTTGAATCTTTGCCTTTCATTTAAGGTTGTGGTCCATTATATTTCTTGGAATTCACAAGTCTTTGTTGTTCCTCTCAATTTATAATCTTTTGTACACATGTGCCTCATTTCTCATTTGGTTATGTGTGTTTTACTACAATTTGATTGTCTTTCGAGTAAATTAATGAATACAGACAGACAGACATGTTATTAGTTCTTACATTATTACAATTAATAAAGAAAAACTGACAAGACATTGCCAAGTCAAAAAAACTGATAATACATAGTTATACCTTAGTCAATTTGAGTCTCATCCTATAATTGGAGCCAAGTACAAAACACACACATACAACATAATCACACTTGCAAATCACTATATATATAGCAATTCTTGCTAAGGAGGAAACAAAGAAATGGGATATATGAGGTTAAGTTTGAATTTGACTTGTTACCTCATGAAAGAATTTACTTTTAAAACTCGCAAAAATACGAAAAGGAATATTTAAGCAAGGAAACCAACATTGCAGTTGGTAAAACTTAAATCTTATCGGTTTATTCACTAAGTCATCAAAGGCGGTATGAAATTTATAGTATTGAGTTGATCTGATCTAATTTGTTACGTATATATATATGTATATTTTATTTCATAAATAATTTGAATCAAAAGTATTTGTTGTTCCGGCGGGTACGAAATCTGTATTTTTCTATACAAACTTCAAACTAAGTTCAAGAATAAGTTTTCAAGAACTACAATAAAGTTCAACACCTTCAAACACAAATTCAAATGAATAATCAAATGAAGTGTTTATCAACTATTAAGAAATGAAGATGAAGCAGAAATTTAAGAACCAAGTCCACCGACTTCACTGTGTGTTCTTAAGGAATTTATTCCCCTCAAGTATCCGAGGTTATGGAATCTTTTCTCCCAAGATAAAATGGTTCACTTTATGAAAGTAGCGGTACCTCAAACTTTCAGAAACTTTGAACGCACTCAACAGTATGATGATCACAAGAGAGTTTTTAAGAAGGAGAAGAATGCTTTCAACTCTAAAAAATTATCTTTACCAGAAGAAAAATTATGATATTTATAGCCATTAAGGTGTTGTTTTATGAAGATAAGCAATGGTTCAGAAAGGTGCAACCCTTCAAAAAATTCACAACCATTGGAAAGGTGATCATTCAATTCGAAAAGGTGCCTATTCAAATTGCATCCTTTCTTTTTGTGTCTTTCCAAAAAAAAACACCTTTTGATTTTCTATCCACACCTCTTAATAACCCAACAATCCCCACGTGAATGGAAAATGGTTATCTTATCAAAAATTTACGGACAAATATGTGATCAACAAGAAAAGAATGATTGCATCTGGATGAGTGAGTTTTTCTTTGAACTTTTCGTAGTGAACATGCATCTGATGCACTTGGGAAATCGGTAGATTTGATATCTTTGAACCGTCAAACTTCAATTTAACAACACATATCACACAACCACCCTTTTACCATTTATTATTCTCACATTTTTTTTTGTTTTAGCTATGAACACGTCCTGGTTTTATGAGAGCGTAGAAAATAGGCCTTTACTAACATTCTCCTTAAAGAGGCATCCACTTCACCCTCACATAGGTAATTTTTAAACGTTCAATCCTATAGATTAAATTATTTAGTCAAATCCGCCAAATTTAGATAACCATTAAAAAGCTTCACCCTATAAGCCTTATCTTTGTTGCCTAAACATTGTCTACATCATGAGAATGGTTTGAGTATATTGACAATAGTGAACCATCAATCACAACTTTGTTTGATCTCCTTGAACCTAACTTTTGGGATCTCCAGTCTGCTAGAGTTACCGCCATGCTTGTCCTATGCCGTAAACTCATTTCCTTTGATGTTCTCTCAACTCTCTCTAGATAGGACTTTGGTAAGTGGATCTGATATATTATCCTTTGACTTTACATAGTCAACAGTGATAATTTAACTATAGAGTAGTTCTCTAATAATATATGTCTCCGTCTTATATGATGAGATTTACTGTTATACATCATGCTCCCTTCCCTACCTATCACCACTTGGCTATCACAGTGTATACATATTGATGCTAATGGTTTGGGCTAATAAAGAATATCTTTCAAGAAATTTTGAAGCTATTCAGCTTCTTCACCGACTTTATCTAATGCGATAAATTTAGATTCCATTGTAGAGCGGGCAATACATATCTGTTTAGACGATTTCTAAGAGACTGCTCCTCCACCTAAAGTAAATACAAATCCACTCATGGATTTTACTTCATTCGATCTGGTGATCCAATTTGCATCACTATATCCTTTAATTATCGCTGGATATTTATTATAATGCAAAGCATAATCTTGAGTGTATTTAAGATACCCTAAAACTCTTTTCATTGCCATCCAATGAGTTTTATTGGGATTACTCATGTACCATCTCAATTTACTAATAGCACATGTATGTCTGGCGGTGTACAGTTCATGATATACATTAACCATCCCAACACTCTTGCATAGTCCAACCGTGAGTCACTTTCACCTTCATTCTTTTGAAGTGCAAAGCTCATATCTAATGGAGTCTTGGCAATACCAAAATTCAAATACTTGAACTTGTCAAGTACCTTTTCAATGTAATGAGACTGTGACAACGCTAACCCTTGTGGAGTTTTATGAATTTTTATTCATAAAATCACATCCACAACTCCAAAGTCTTTCATATCAAACTTGCTCTCAAACATTCGTTTTGTAGCATTTATGTCAGAAATCTCTCTATTGATGATCAACATATCATCCACATACAAATAAACAATGACCTTGTAATTTGGAGTGTCTTTAATGTAAACACATTTATCACATTCATTTATGTTAAATTCGTTTGCTAACATGGTTTGATCAAACTTTGCATACCACTGTTTGGAAGCTTGTTTTAGTCTATAAAGTGACTTAACAAATTTAGTTACCTTCTTTTCTTTACCAGGAACTACAAAACCCTCGAATTGTTCCACGTAAAATTTCCCCCCCAATTCTCTATTTGCGAGTTTTCTTTTACATACATTTTATGGATTTCAATACCATATATCGCCCCCGAGGCAACTAACATCTGAATTGACGTTATCCTTGTTACAGGAGAGTATATATCAAAATAATCAAGGTCGTTCTTATATTTGAAGCCTTTTACTACTAGTCTTGCCTTGTATTTGTCAATAATTCCATTCGTTTTCATTTTCTTTTTGAAGATCCTTTTAGAACCTAAAGGTTTATTTCCTGAAAGAAGATCAACCATCTTCCAAGTATGGTTGCTCAAGATTGAATCAATCTTACTATTGTCTGCCTCTTTCTAAAAGGATGAGTCTGAAGACGACATCGCTTCTTTAAATGTTTGAGGCTCATTTTCTAGGAGAAATGTTACAAAATTTAATCCAAACAAAGTTAACGTTCTTTGATGTGTACTACGTCTTGAATTTTCATCATTATCTACATTCTCGCTTGGTTCATCTCGAGATCATTTAGATCCTCCACTAAACTGTACATGTCTAGTTCTATATAGATAAATGTGTTCAAAGAACTCGCTATTATCTGATTCAATTATCGTATTTTTATTGATATTCGGATGTTCAAATTTATGAACCAAAATTCGATATGCTTTACTACTTTTATCATATCCTATAAATACGCAGTCCACAGTCTTAGGTCCTATCTTTACCCATTTAGGCATAGGACCCTGGACTTTCTCAAGACACCCCCACACTTTGAAATATTTTAAGATGGATTTTCTTCTTTTCCATTTTTCATATGGAATTGATAGTGTCTTACTTTGGGCACTCTATTGAGTATTTGGTTAGCTGTAAGGATAGCTTTCCCCCACAAGTTCTGCAATAAACCTGAACTTATAAGTAAGACATTCATTATTTTCTTTAAGGTTCGATTTTTTTTTTTTTGCAATTTCATTTGATTGAGGTGAATATGGGGCAGTAGTTGATGAACAATTTCATTCTCTATAAATATCTTCAAAAAAGGAGATGCATATTCTCCACCCCCTATTACTTCTTATCATTTTGGTCTTTTTCTCTAATTTATTTTTAATTTCTTTTTTGTATTGCCTAAACGCGTTTATTGCTTCATCCTTACTATTTAGCAGATAGATATAACAGCACCTAGTGCAATCGTCAATAAAAGTTATTAAATACTTTTTCCTATCACGAGATGGTGTTAACTTCATATCACAAATATTGGTATGGATTAAGTCTAAGGGACTACAATTCCTTTCAATAGACTTATACGGATGCTTAGCATTCTTAGATTCCACACATATTTGACACTTTGATTTGTTGCACTCAAATTTAGGCAACACTTTTCAGACTAATCAATTTTTGCAAGGTTTTGTAATTGACATTTCCTAAACGACTATGCCACAATTATTTGACTCTAGAAAGTAAGAAGAAGCCTTGGCTTTCTTTATTTCAACAACCATTACATAAAGTTTGAAAAGACTCTCATTGAGGTAGCCCTTTCCTACGTATGCTTCATTCTTTCTTGTTACAACTTTCTTTAAAAGAATACACACTTAAACCCATTTTAACGAGAAGTGTTGTCGACACTAAGTTTTTCCTAATAGTAGGAACATAGAGAACATTGTTGAGAGTCAACACCTTGTCGAAAGTCAGTTTTGGAAATATCTTCCCACTCTCTTCAACCTTGGTTGTTGCATTATTATCCATGAAGATCACTTCTTTGAGACTAAAAGGATCATAAGTAGCAAAAGTTTCTCTATCCACTCAAACATGTCTAGTGATTCCTAAATTAAACCACCATTCATTTGGATATCCAACTAGATTGCTTTCAGTGATCATTGCTTTCAGTGATCATATCACATAAATTTTCAATCTTTCTAGTTGTTTTCAACATGTTTATCTAATATCTTTTCTTGTCTTTTTAGAACTTAACTATTTAGAGCTTTGTGGCCAACACTACTACGGATATAGCAATTGTCTTTGAACGTTTTCTTATTTTGCTCTTTCTCTTATCCAAAAGACTTCTTCATTTTTTTATTATTTGGAGCATCATCCTTAACAAAATTTGCAGCCATCATTAATGATTCTTCATTCAACTCATTATCTTCGACTTTCTTGAAATGACTCATAAGATCTTTCAAATCAGACAATTGATTTTCAATCATTATTCTTTTTAGAATATGAGGATCTATACTTGTGAACATTTGCATTTTAAGTTTGGCCAGCCAAAATGACATTATTTGCCGCCATTCTTTGAAGTTTACACCAAAATATTTTCTAATTTCTCTGTCGTTTTTATTTCTAGAGCAATACCTGAACGACTTAATGACGCAACATTGGTTTTCGTTGAGACAACACCATTTACAATCAAATCAATTTGTTGTTCCATTTCATTCGTCATTTTTCTAGCAATCTTTGACATACTCTTTAGTATTTCAGAATACTAACAATAAAGACTTTAATTTTTAGCCAACTTGTTCCAGTCAATGATGAATTTTTTATATCTTCAAATCATCAACCGAATGAAATTTGAAACATGACAAAGTATTTATGACTTCAAATCAGAATTAAATTCAAATGGAGTGAACCCCTACAGGTTTTAAACTCCAGAAACCAATACAAAGATTTTATCGAATCGATGAAGTTTTTATATTCTTCTAACCGAGGGAATAGAAATCAAAAGATTTTAGTCTCCACCGAATCAAACCCGATACAGATTAATCAAATACTTGATTTATAAATAGCGATAAATTTTTTTTTATTTCACTAACAAGCACAAAAAATAAATATTTTATAATTTTCTTAAAATTGTTATTTTTCTCAGGTTTGATAAAATCTGTATTTTCCAACAATAACTTCAAACATATGCACAAATTAACATATGAACAATCAAATGAAGATTAAAATCCGTATTTATAACTTTGAACTTTTAACAATAAGTTCAACCCAACTTATGAACATCAACAAAATGAAGTTCAAAGTATTTTTCTGAAAAATAACAAAACTAAATGTTATGGACTTCAATACAAGTTCAACCAACTTATGAGCTATCAAAATGAAGTTTCAAGAACTTCAAGCACAAGTTCAAACAGTTGAAGAACTATCAATATGAAGATGAAACTATTTAATGAAAAACAGTAAAACTAAACAATACAAATTAGTTTAAATTCCTTAAGATTGTTGTTCCGACGGGTACAAAATTTGTATTTTTTTTATACAAACTTCAAACTGAGTTCAAGAATAAGTTTTCAAGAACTACAATAAAGTTAAACACCTTCAAACACAAGTTCAAACAAATATTCAAATGAACTATCAGATGAAGTGTTTATCAACTATTAAGAAATAAAGATGAAGCAGAAATTTAAGGACCAAGTCCACCGACTTCACGGTGTGTCCTTAAGAAATTTATTTCCCTCAAGTACCCGAAGTTATGGAATCTTTCCTCCCAAGATAAAATGATTCACTTTCTGAAAATAGCGGTACCTCAACTTTCCAGAAATTGCGAATGCACTCAACATTTTGATGATCATAAGAGAGTTTTTAAGAAGAAGAATGTTTTCAACTCTAAAAAATTATCTTTACCTGAGGAAAAATTCCAGTATTTATAGTCATCAAGGTATTATTTTATGGAGAGAAGCAATGGTTCAGAAAGGTGCACCCCCTCATAAAGGTGCAACTCTTCAAAAAAGGTGCAACTCTTCGAAAAAGTCACAAACATTGAAAAGGTCATAACCACTCAATCCGAAAAAGATGCATATTCAAACTGCATCCTTTCTTTTTGTGTCTTTTCAAAAAAAAAATATCATCTTTTTATTTTCCATTCACACCTCTTAATAACCCAACAGTATTGCCATTAGTTATGATGGTACTCATTGACCATTGTACCAATAATTGGTCCGCCCTGATTTTCACCCTGAAACCTGCTTGACACTACAAAAATTTGTTGGACATTGCAATGTTTCTTGCTCATACGCATTTACGCTTATATACTGTCTTCAAACTGATATATAGATGTGTTTATTAATTCATGTAGTGAAAAGGAAAAAGATCAACGATGGGCAGAGCTAGTCAAGTGAAACTTGAGTGTCGACTATGGAGTTCGATTGAGCCTAATAGCTTTGATTTAAACTCCGTACTTGTATTATTTCTAGTTTATAATTTCCAAACATAAATTAAAAGGGAAGAGCAATTAGTAATGAGCAATGAGGGAGCCCTCATGATGGAAAAGTGACTAGTAATGTGTGACTTATGAGTGTGTAAGAGTAGTAGCGTCCTTGTGATCTTTTTTATTCCATTAATCCCTTTTTGGATACATCAGAGTTTTACAAGGTAGTCTCATTTTTATGTAATTAATTATAGAATCTTTTTCTTAGTTGGAAGCTGGAGCAAATATATTTTTCACATTATATATAGATGGATTCTGATTTCTGTGTTCTCTGGAATGAAACAAACAAGAACCAACCTTTACATTAAAACTTCAACAACAAAATAAGTCTCGTGAACCAAAGAGACAAAATTAATCATATACCCTTATCCTGTGAGACAAATCATAACTTAAGAAAGAAAGAAAATCTTTAACGGGATCTCATTTGCTGGAAAAATTACATTGTGAAAATACGGGCAAAAATATTTTTCTAGATTATATATATGAACTATTGAATTACTAATAACATAAGTACATTTTCTAGTATAACGATGATAAAAAGGGGTTTAAAAAATTGTCTTCCCTTATGAGTTCAAATTCCAGGTGTGACGCTTTGGTATTTATTTGAATTTACTTGTATAAATTTTTATTTATGCTCTTGTCCACAAGTAGTGGTTTAAAATATGAAATACATTTTTAGGACTATAAGAGCTAGCACTACATTGTAGGCATGAAAATTCTGAGGTTTTCTTAATAGACTAAAATAAAAATGTTATCTTATATTATTAATAAATGAAACAAAGTGAATATAAACTAAATAACAAGTTTGTACTCATTATTTATATGTGACAATGAATATTTTAACTTACACATACATTATATTATATATTATACTTATATATAAGATAGGATTTTGATAGTTTTTATGAGGGCTCTTTTGATATTTTAATTTTTTGGTGAAATAAAATTACTATATGTGACAATAATAGTGTATTTTTGTTACATATTTTTATTTTTGTTCTTTTTCCTTTTGTTAAGATCATTCCACTTGAATTTTTATAATTGGTTTCTTCTTGTCATATGCTAGATTACTATTAAATTAAAACTTTCTTTATTTTAAATCAACAATCACTTTAACTCAAAAAATAAATCAAGCTAATTTTTAATACAAAATTAAAGTTTTCAATGATTTCAACAACAAGCTCATAGTTCCTTTTGATATTATAGCATAATAAATAATATGTTGTATTTATTGTTTCTCGTAGTGGACATGCAAAAGTATAAAACAATAATTAAAATGGAACAAATAGGTTACTCTTGTAAGTGACGTATAAAAAATAAACATAATAAGTAAATAGATCGAATGAAGTAATCTGCTAATGTAGTTTAATTATCATTTAATATTCTTATATATCCTTTTTAAAGTTAATTTATATAAAGTCTCTTATTGAGGTTATAATTATTATAATATAAACTTGAAAGCTTTGATTTTTTTCAAATGATTCTATAAGATGAAAAAAATGCAATTTGCAAAAATTATTGCCACTAAAATTATGAAGGAAATTAAAACTCAATAAATATTAAACTAAATTTATTTTTGTCTATAAATAAGAAAGTAATTACCTGCAAATTTGATAAAAATACCAATATTCTTTTTTATTTATGATCTTCATCTAAGCATTATTTCTTAAATATTTTAATTATATAAAATATTAAATTATTTGTCACTTTTTGATACATGCTAATTCTCTGATAATATCTTATTTCTCATAAATAATATTTTTTATTTACAATTATTCAATTACGTAATTAACAACTCTAATAATTATGAAAATTTATCAACAAGACTTGTTTAACAGATTATTAGATATACTGATTATCAAGTAAAAAAAATATAACAAAAATTTTTATTTTATATTTTGAGTTTGGGTTCGAGTTTAGCACGTTCTCGTGAAACTAGTATATCTCTAAGCAAAAGAAAATGTTTATCGGTTTATTAGGTGCACCGGCTAATTATGGAACTATACCAGCCGAGCGGAGCTAGAAGTCAACAATAAGAATTTGACAGAATTCAATTTAAATAGATATAAAAACTAACTAAAAACTTCACTTTAGTAATTAAAAGCCATAAATTTAAGTCTTCATTCCTCTTCTGGATACATTGGCCATTAGTTTATTTGACGCAAAATTTTGAAATTATATTTGAAAAAGTGAACTTGTTTTCACAAAATTTTAAAAATAACTTTAATTTATATTTATGACCAAACACAATTCTAACTTTATCTTCAACTTCAATTATAATTCTGAAAAATTATAATTTTCATGTTCAAACAGGATTTAAGTAATATAAAGCCAAATATGGCTTGAGTAGTCAAAATAGCCACATGAAAAAGTACTCTCTACTCAGACCAATTATTATCCTCCTCACGTAAACAGCTTGTCCTACTATTCTCCTTTTTACTTTATTTTCTTTTTATATAAAAGTTACATTTGTTTGGAAGAAGAACCCACTGGGATTGTGTTAATCTTTTTGAGTGATTTAACTTTAATCGGTAAAAAAATATTTATGTTACAGAAACAACAATAATATATTGAATGTATTTCCACAAACATAATGAGATTGTCTTTATCTAGCCACTCAAATTGTGTTAATCGTTTTGAGTAATTTAACTATGATCGGTTCAAAATGTATTTATATAGTAATAACAACAATAGCATATTCAGTGTATTCATACATAATAAGATTTGGAGAGAATAAAATATATATATATATATATATATATATATATATATATATATATATATATATATATTTGTATCACTACCTCGAAGAAGAGGTGAAGAAACTATTTTCGATAAACACATCCAATAAATTGTTTATTGAATTTTTTTATGCAAGGCATGTATAGACAAAAACTGATTTTTATTAGAATCAGATTGTTAAAAACTTATTGCTTTTGACTGGAAAATTTAATAATTTTGAAGCAGCTTGGGACTTTTAAATAAAAGGTGTTTTACATAAATCCCGATTAGTTTACCCATAATTACACTTTATTTCAATTTTTTCTAAAATTTTATAAAATCTCAATTTTTAGTATGCAAATACATAATATTAAAAGATATGCATGATTGATGTTACGTCTTAAGAAACAACTAAATTCACTATAATTATGAAAAGTAACGATAATTAACTCATTTAAGGAGTAATTTACTTTTCAAATCTTCTAATTAACATCTAAATATCTCAAAAATAGCATTTAGGCAATACTGTAATTTTTTTGAAATATTTTTCTCCATATTCAACTTCTAGATTTGGTTGCAGTATGTATTTGCTAGCTCTTGCAAAATTATAGATAGTCCGATAATCCTTTTGTTTGCATAAAATTTTGGTATCTCAATTCTAGGTATTTCTGGCTGTGAAATAATATCTTATGGTATAATCATATCTCGTGTCATCCCTATCTTTACAACTTGTCTTGGTGTTATTTTTCTTTTTTAACTTTTTGCAATGAATTTCAGACCCTAAAAAAAGAGATACAAATATTGACTAAAAACGTATCATGGTAAGACATGATGTATCCGTATAAAAAATAAAATTTAAAATACAAAGGTATAAGAGATACACAATACAAAAAATGTATTATGTGCAGAAATACATATTTTAAAAGAGATACATACGGAAACCTTCTAACAATATGCTTGTATATGAAAGAGATACATATCAAAAAAATGTATCAGGCATAAAAATACATATCAAAAAAAGTATCAGACATACAAATACAAGAGCATGCACCTGGAACATGCATCAAAACTAAGTTAAATTATGTATCTTCAACTAATAAAAATGTATCTCGAATTAAAATCTCAGATACAAAATTGCTATCTAGTAAAATTAATTCAGATACAATAATTTTAAATTAAGAGAGAATAATGAATGCTCCGATCACAGTAATTTTGTAGTACAAATTATGGAACTCCACCAACGTGAGTTTCACAAAGCATGGCGGGTATAAAGGAGGAGGGATTTCAGAATTGTTGTATTTATACTACTAAAATTGCCTTTTAAGTTTCATCCTCAACCGTCTATTGAATCATTGTTTGCTTGATTAAGAATTGACGGTGATCGGAGACACCGTATGCCGCCATCGTTTCTTGTTTCTTTGGTAGATACTCCGGCGAAGTATAGGGAGGTGCTAGTTTTCTGAAAAATACTTTGAAGGAGGAAGAGGTTAGACATTAAAGGTATTAAATTGGTGTAGGAAAGATATTAAGGCAAATTTTTAGGGGGCAATAAATATATCCTAATTTTTTTGGTAACAATTATGTATGAGATTTAGAATGAGAGAATACAAATAAGGGATATTTATAATTTTTATTAAGTGAAGGAATTTATAGTAATTTAGATATCTTAAGTTGTGGTTTTGTGAAATTTTTTCTTAAATAAATGAGTTGACGTGTTTTTCTTTTTCCCTTTAAAATTAACCAAAAAGAAATTATTAAGTAGTTTCAGAATTGCTTGCTTAAAATTAATGGAGGCTTTCACAAAAATAATTACAAATTTATTCGAAAGGGAAAATACGATTAAATGAATTGAATAAGTGATAATTCTTCCATTCCAATAAATTGGATAATGTTATAAAATACTATGGTGGATGTCCATAAGTCTTAGAAATTAAATCATTCCCATCCATCTTCTTCATGATGTATAGTTAATCCCCCATTACTCCACACATCATTATGGGTGTAACTCTCACACCTTTTAACCTCCCCCATAATGTTCTTATTAAAAGTTATGTTATGAAAACCTTTTGTATGCCTCTATGAAGACTGTAAGTAGAGGCATATGATCTCATATTGTAAAGAAAAAAAATATTTGAATGACTTGTACACTTATACTTGAAAGAATGAAAAACTCTTATCTCTTGTCTCGTCTTCTTATTTTCTTGTCTATTTTTTTTCAATTGCTACTCTTTTAGATTAATTCTTACAGATAATTAATAATTCTTTCATTTCTTTATTGACCATTTTCATTGATCAGGATAAGATTTGACCAATTTCTAAAAAATAAAATTTACCTCATATTCTTGCATCAAACCCCTAATATTTTGAGATAAAAGAAGTAAAAATCCCTGCAGAAAGAACTACTTCTTATAATTTAGATAAAAATCTTTTAGTGTTGGGTCGTAGCCTATGTTCCAGTCAAAGGCCCATGGCCTAATGCTATTCTCTTTTGTTTTTCAATTCTATTTGAAAAAAAAAATAGATTTTTATTTCTATTGGGAGTTGGTTTGACTTTAGAAAAAAGCACCACTCATCATCTATAAATAAGACATTTTGAGAGAGAATTATTCATGCTCATTGGTATTTGTCCCTAAGACATTAGCATATAAGAGAGGTTTTTGAGAGAGCTTCCACCAAAGAGAAAAGAGACAAAGAGAGTTTAGTTACTGCAATTTATACTCTCGAACAACCAACTTCAAATCACGTTTGCCAGCTCGTCCACTATTGGTTCGGACTGAAATTTTGACTGAGTGTTTCTAACATCTTGATATCTGATTAGAATGGTGAAGATCAGATTTAGACGTTCGCAACATTCGATTTTGAGTCCCGAACAATAACTTTATTTTAAGTGATTTCTCTTGATGCATTTTTGTTGGTGCAATTATTACTTCTCCATATTTGACTCTTATTGTGTGTTTATTTGGAGAATATTTGTAACCGTATCATTGTTATAGTGAAACGATTTGGATCTCTATGATCTTTTGATTGTTACTTTCGACTTGAAGGGTTTTTTCACGTTAAATTTGGTGTTCTTTAATTTCTTTGTTTTCATATTTACCTCTTTTCACCATAACAAAGTGGTATCAGAGCCATGATTATCTATCAAGGATTTCTAAATGGAGGTAAATATAAGTAAGACATATGTTTAAATTGGAGCACTTACAACATATGGAAGAGCAAGATAAAAGATATTCTATTTGTAAAGAACATGTATCTTTTCATTTTTACTGCTCATAAATTTGAGAATATTATTGATAAGAATTGTGATTTTGAGCACTCACAAATATGTGGATACACAAGGCAATGGGTTGAAGACAATGTTCACAATCATATTATGAAAGACTAGAACATTTTGGGAAAGTTGGAAACGCTTTACACTTCAAAAATAAGTAACAAGTTGTTCCCATTAAAATAATTGATGACCTTTAAATACAAGGAGGGTAGTCCTATTCTTCACCATATAAATGATTTTCAAGGTGTCCTTGATCAGTTTTTTAGAATGAGTGTTAATTTTGACAATGAGATACAAGGACTTTGGCTTCTGAATACTCTACCATATTCTTGGGAGACTCTTCGTGTTTTTTTAACAAATTCAGCTCTTGCTGGCAAGTTGACTATGAATTTCGTCAAGAGTGGATTTTTGAATAAAGAAGTAAGGAGAAAATATCAGGACTCGTCCTCACACTCAGATGTTTTATTTACAATAAAATCGAGGGAGAGACAAAACAAAAATGCAAGAAAGTAAAGTAAAAGCAAATAAGTCAAGATTAAGGTATGAAATTCATTCATGCTATCATTGTTGCAATAAATGAAAGATTAAAAAAGTTTTTGCAATAGGTTAAAGCAAGAGACTAGAGAATAAAATAAGAAGAAAATAACAGAAACACTATTATTGTTGTTGTCTAAGATGACCTTCTCTTTGCTTGTGATTAAAACGTCATCAATTTTGTATCCCCTGATACTAGTTGGATAGTACATTTTGAAGCAACATCTCATATCACAATGAGGGAATACTTATTTTAATCTTATACTCTTGTTAACTCTAGAGTATTAGAGATGGGAAATATCGGTGAGGTCAACATGTTTGGTTTTGACACGATTTTGTAACACCTCATATTTTCGGGTTAGAATTCAAATCATTGTTCCTATATTCTTAAACTCAAAACCAATGGTTTTTATGTAAATATAAGTGTTACGATCATTTTCCTAGTGTGAAAAGTGCTTTCGAGGTAAAAAATATTCATAGGAAACACTTAGAGCAAAGTTGAG
This sequence comes from Capsicum baccatum var. pendulum, assembly GCA_030864225.1. Lineage (NCBI taxonomy): Eukaryota > Viridiplantae > Streptophyta > Magnoliopsida > Solanales > Solanaceae > Capsicum > Capsicum baccatum. The sequence continues at coordinate 173,172,267 of CM061560.1, forward strand.
TTAAAAACATTCGTTATCGACCAAATTTTGATATTTGATCCTATAAGGGTCAACTTTAAACATTTATAAATTCTAGAATATATGGAATTTTTGAGCTCAAGACCCACCAAATTAAATATAATTGAGTCCTCTTTCCAATACCACTGATATCGCCTTAACTCAATGCCCGAGTAAAAAATTATGAGCATTTTTGTGAGGAACCAGTATGGGTGTGCGATAAGGGTGTGGCACACCCTCTGTGCTCCACAATTCTGGCGTGGCTCACCCTTATTTCTAGAGATGCTAAAACCTATGCTTCTCTTCAGTTTTTAAGGAAAAACTAGTTATTTATGTCCTAAATCATCCTTTGACTAATACTAACATGATTTCATCACCCCATAACCCCAAATACACAATCTCTCTTCTCTTAAATTCTCAAGAACACCAAATAAGGGTTCTTCTAAAAAAGATTTAACTTTCAGGGCTTCAAATTCAAGTTTCTTCTTAATATTTTCTCCCCAATTTCGTCATCAAGTGTATGGGTGGTATAGATTCAAACAAAAATAAGAGAAAACAACCTAAATAAAGGGAGATAAAAATCGAGATCACTAAACAAGAAAAAATAAGACACGAATTCAAGTAACAAAACACAAACTAATGCATAAAATGGAAAGATAGATATCTTAAGATAAAAATATACAAACCAAGAGAACCAAGTGATGTATCAAATTCCAAGATCAAAATGGCCTATATGAGTAACACCAATATCTTACGTTGACATAAAAAGAACTCGATTTTCCCTAAGTACCAACGTTTCTTAGCCAAATTGCAACACAAGTGATTCCATACCTATGATGCCTTAGTTTCGGGTTCGAGACTCTCACAAAAGGAGCTCAATGTTTTCTTTCAATATCAAGCAATCACTAAGAAGTAAAATAATCCTAAAAGTCATTTTATAGCTATTATATACAAAGACCGAAATGCCCTTAATGAGACTTGAAGTAGAGGCGCCTATGGAGTATTTGTAAGAGGCAACCTTGGAGTGTTTTCATGGTACCTCTTCACACATTAGCATATGCACTTCTTTGGGTGAATTCACTACACACTCACAAGTATCTATATTCATGAACATAGCTTATAGACTTTGTAATTCTTTAACTTGATTCCTTGTGAATGGTCTTGAGATCCGTACACCCGTATCAATGGAAAACAAATTTAGGTGTTCATATCGATTCCAAGCAAGGATTCAAGCATCAAAGTTAAGGATTCAAGATTTTATCCAAAATATTTCATCATAAAGACATGTATCTCTTCCCTTAAACTAAATTTATTAAAAGCATAAGTTTAATTGTTACCCATGTTAATTTAATTATTAGTTAGAAATTTGGTTGAGGGCTTTTGGATGTTATTGGTTGAATTTCTTTTCTCATGGTTTTTATGGATTATTCATGCTTTGAATTGATGGTTTTTAAAAAAATTAGGTGTGTGGGTATGGAAATTGGAATGGGTGTCGTGGATTCCCCAAAATTGATTTGATAAATTGCAGGGGTCGTAGATTCCTCCAAATTGATTTAATAAATTATGGGGGTCGTGGATTCCCCTAAATAAATAGATTTTGGTATTGGAATTGGTAATAACCTCAACCCACCTTATGAAATTGGCTTTGAAACATGGATATATGCATATTGAAACTAATTTTAAAACCTTGTATTGCATAAAAGGTTAATAGAATGTGTTTTGATTTTAAATTGGACCTTAGGGGTCGTGGATCCCCCCAAGTCAATGGATAATTAAAATGGTAAAATATTATTAGCTTGCAAGTGTAATAGGTATAACGATACCAACGGTATATGCCTTAATGGATGATTCTTAAGTTGATGAATGGAAATATGTAAATGTTTTAATTGGGCTGAAAGAGGGTTTTGTAGATTGCCATAAAGATGGAGGTCTCGAGGGACTGATACTAAAAACCCACATTTGCTGGCGTGGGTATGGTCTTAATGACCATGTGCATGTGTCACACTTTTATATATATTTATATCTAGGAATAGAGTAGAGTCGTGCATTTATTGGACTTCCTTAATACCTTTAGTTCATGTGGCTAACACGCACTGAGGCCCTTTCGGTGGAGGGAGCCAAGTCTATATAGCCCGTGGGTATTTTAAGGATGATTAGAGCTGCACAGTCCTGGTTAATGGTTTTAAAATCTCATGCTTAAACCTTGTTCCCTATCCCGACATATACCACCATTACCCACTCTAATTAGTAGGTCTAGTGTTGAAGTAAAAATGGTGGCTAAATCATTAGACGAATAAGATCCCTAAGTTATAAGAATAAAGTGTACTCGTTCCTAAGTTATGAGTACGATGTATACCTAGTTTATATTGTTAAATTTCTTATTATAGAGAAGTCTAGGGAGTTTTTATATAGTATTTTGTAGAGCTGAATTGAGGAAGAAATAGATAGACTATGTGAATCCTTGGTATAGTTTTAAAATTATGTTAGATTATGAGATTATGATTTTAGAGGTGTAATGCTAGTATTCTAAGGAGTTGAAAATAGAGTGTTATGTGTTTAGAAGCATGGATGTCTATGCCCATGAAATTGGCAGTTATAAGGCAATGGCTTTGGAGGTTGGAGAAAGTTATGATTAGTATCCTTGAAGGGGATGTCCTAGAAAGAATGTAGTGTCTTATATTAAAGTTGTCGAGGGGCGTTTGGTACTCTTATGCATAGGGATACCCCCATTATATGCAGTGTTGTGCGTATAGATTTCATGAGGGAATATATTTACAAGTTTAGGATAATGACCTTTGAGCTACGGGGGAGATTATGAACTAAAGTAGATCTTTAATTTTATCATGCTGGTGAGTTTTAGGGAGGAGTCATGATAAATCAATTCTTACTCGAGCAAATTCCTCCTATTTCTAAAGCTCGTACTCTAGTCCCTCAGTTACCCTTCTTATGTTAGGATGATAGTGGTTATGTTAGCATAGTAATGGTTTAGATAAAAGAGTGGATGATCTTTACTGTAAAAGTTTGTTGTGGCTACTCAAACTAAGGTTATAGATAAAGAGGGAAGAATGAGATAAAACTTTTTTTATGTGAAATAGTTAGGAGGGGTATATGTGGTGAAAATATTGGTGAAGGAAATAAAGTTTTTTGGGTTATTGGTGGATGACATCCATAGAGTGGGTGTAGTAAAGATAGGATTGAATGTTGTGATTGATAGATACATAAAATATTATGTTATGTGTCTAGTACTCATTGATTAGGATATGATGTTGTTTTATAATAGTAATAATCTGGAGTAGTATTCTTGGGTGGATGTAAGGTATAGAACCCTACAACTTAAGTTAGCACTTTTTAACTCCAGATTAGAACTTAATATGGAAGCAATGTATAGTTAAACTCAAGCTCTTGTAATGATATGCTTTGTGGCAAAGTTGTAAGATTGAAATGGGGAAGTGTGGTATTCGTAGCTGAATTCATAGTTGAGATGTATTGATATATTATAAGGCTATTAGACGTATCATTAGAGGTGAAGAATGCTTTTATTCTTATGTCCCGCTAAATCTTATTTCATATCTTGTATCAATCTTAATCAAGCCGAGGAATCCTGTAATTTTTTTCATTCCTTGTGTTGTTATGATCATGTTTCATATAACTCATGACCATTAGGGATGTTAAAAGGGTGTCTTGGAAAAGATTTAAAATATTTGGAAGGGGTTTGGGGCTATTTTTGGATTCCGAGGCAGCCTCCGCGATAAGGTCATGTCACGGAGGTTAACCTATGAGATATTGGCATGGCATGAAAGAAACCTTCACGATATTGGCATGCCATAATTTTTTTATAATTTTGTCTAGTTTTTTATTTTCTCACTTGGGGTGAGGGGCTTTAGATCTTTTTTCTCCTTGTATGACTTTATTCTCGTTATCTCATGATTCGTGCTTACATATTTTACTTGGTGATGCCATGAATCTCTTTTCTCTTAATTCCTATATGTGTTTTTTTGGGGACAAATTCCTAATTTTAAGTTATATACTTTATTCCATACTTATAAAGCTTCAATAAGTTCCTACCCATCAATCGAGGATGAATGATTCCAAGGGGGAGATAATGTAACACCCTGCATTTTGGAGCTGGAATTCGAACCATTGTTCCTACATGTATATAATAAAAATCAGTAATTCCTATTTAAATATAAGTGCCATGATCATTTTCCTAGTGTTAAAGTGATTTCAAGGTTAAAAATTTTCATAAGAAACACTTAGAGCAAAGTTGAGTTAAGAACATTTATTATCGACCAAATTTTGGCATTTGGTCCTATAAGGGTCAACTTTGAACGTGTATAACTTTCAGAATATATAAAATTTTGGATCTCAAGATCCACCAAATTAAATATAATTGAGTCCTCTTTCCAATGCCACCAATTTCATCTTAATCCGATACCCGAGAGAAATAAGTATTTTCATAAGGAAATAGTGAGGGTGCGAGATAAAGGTGTGGCATGCCCACTATGCTTCACCATTTTGGTGTGGCACACCCCTAGTTCTAGAGACTATAAAGCCTGTATTTCTTTTCAGTTTTTTAGGGAAACTGGCCATTTATGTCCTAAATATCCTATAACTAATACTAACGTGATTTCATCATCCTATAACCCCAAGTACACAATCTCTCTCCTCCCAAATTCTCAAGAACACCAAATAAGGGTTCTTCTCATAAAAATTCAACTTTCAAGGCTTCAAATTCAAGTTTCTTCTCAATTTTTTCTCCTCAATTTTGCCATCAAGGGAATGGAAAATGAATTCTAAGTTGTCCATATCAATTCCAAGCTAAGATTCAAGCTTCAAAGTTAAGGATTCAAGGTTTTATCCCAATTCCTTCTGTCAAAAAGGCATGTATCTCTTCCCTAAAACTTATTCTGTTAAAAACCTGTGTTTAATTGTTACACATTTGAATTTAATCATTTATTTTGAAATTGGGTTGAGGGCTTTTGGATGTTATTGGTTGAATTGCTTTTCCTATGGTTTTTATGGATTATTCATGCTTTGAATTGATGGTTTTTGAACAAATTGGGTGCATGGGTATGAGCATTGGAATGGGAGTTATGGATTATCCCAAATTGATTTGATAAATTACGGGGGTCGTGGATTACCCCAAATATATGAATTTTAGTATTGGAATTGGTAATAACCTCAACCCACTTTATGAAATTGGCTTTGAAACATGGATATATACCTAATGAAACCAATTTTGAAACCTTGTATTGCATAAAAGGTTAATGTAATGTGTTTTGATTTTAAATTGGACCTTGGGGTCAAGGATTCCCCTAAGTCGATGGATAATCAAAATGGAAAAATGATATTAGCTTTCACGCATAATAGGTTCAGCGGGACCAATGGTATGCCTTAATAGATGATTCTTGGATTGATGAATTGAAATGTATAAATGTTTTAATTGGGACTAAAGGGAGTTGTGTAGCTCACTGTGAAGGTGGAGGTCCCGAAGGACTGATAATGATACTGGAAACCCATAGTTACCAGTGTGGGGGTGGTCTTAATAATCGTGTGCATGTGTAACACTTTTTATATATATTTGTATCCAGGAATGGTGTAGGTTTGTGGATTTCCTGGCATTCCGTGATACCTCCAGTTCATGCAGCTAACACATACTGGGGCCCTTCCAACGGAGGAAGCAAGACCCATAGAGGTTATGGGTGTTTTTAGGATGGTAAAAGCTACACAGTCCAGGTTAATGTCTAAAAAAGCTCATGCTTAAACCTTATTCCCTATTCTGACATCTTATATATATGTAAATATGAATGTATTCATATGGTTTTTTGACTGATTTGTACTTTTCATTATTTTATCCTTTTTTTGAGTTACATGCTAGCGCTTACTCCGCTAACCGTCCTAGAAAATTTCATTATTTCATAATATAGGGTCCGAAGATACTTCTTTTACCCCTGTGCAGCATTAGGTTGATTAGCATGTATGTCAAATTACTTGAAGTGGTAAGATTCTATTCTCCGGAAGGCCTATCATTTTATAGTTTATTTTCTTATGCTCAGACTATCTCATTGGATTCCTTTTTCTCTATATTCAGGGCATGTCCAGACTTTGGTTGAGATTAGGTTGTTAGAGGTTTTTGTAGATAGATGTGGGTTGGTTGGATATTGATTTACTCTTAGCTTTCATAGAGTATCTATTCATCTCTTTATTATGGTTTGAGTTGGCTTCCGCATTGTCATTATTATTATTATCATTGTGCTTATGAGGTTAGGCAATGGGGGTGGTCTCCGATCCATGATGGTCTTAAGATACCTATCACGGCCAGGCCCTAGTTTGGGTTACGACGGACCTATTTGAAGAATAATATTGGTATAACATTAATCCTTCAGAATATCACGAATATCCAGACATTCCTCTAAATGTGATATCTATAAGGAAATTAGATGATGATGCCTACCGTAATGACTTGTTCAATGGACAATGAAAGCTTATGAAAGGTGAATTAGTGTCTCAAGGAAGAAAGTATTCTAATTTATATGTGACTCAAGGATCTATCCTCAACAACTCGGTGAATTTAGTGAAAAGTGACACTTCATTAGAATTGTGGAATAATAGACTTAGTCATATGTGCGAGAGAAAGATCACAGGTTTCTATAAGAAAAATTTGCTTACCGGTGTGAAACAAGCAAAGGTGAAAAGATGTGTTTATTACTTAGCTCGAAAATAGAAGAGAGTTTCTTTTCACCGTCATTCTCCTTCAAGAAAGCATGAACTATTGGAGCCATGAACTTTGGACCTAGTACACTGTGATTAATGTGGTCCTTTTAAAATGAAGTCATAAGGTGGTGCACTTTACTTTATGTTTCATTGATGATCATTATCAGAAGCTCTGGGTCTATTCTTCAAATCCAAAGATCAAATACTTAATGTATGTAAGGAATTTCAAGCTTTATTTTTTGGACAAATGGGAAGAAGCTAAAATGTATTCACATTGATAATGACGGTGCATATATTGATCCTTTTGATAACCGACAACGCCCAAGCTACACCTTCAATGTGAAGAATATGCAGCCACTGTCAAATATAGTAACCCAACAAAGGTTTGGGTCGAATCCAATTGGAATATGTGGAATTGCGGCTTTCAACTATTGTAATCAACGGGTAAAACTGGAAAACTAAACAGGGGGATTGAAGTATCAATATCGAACAATTAGCTAGTATCAACTTTGGCTGTAATCAGTTGTCGGTGAACACTAGGATTGTTTTCCCTTGGATTCTCAACTCCGCAGGCTTGTTGTGGTTTTTTGAACCAACATTATACCTTTCATGCAAAATTTGATAAGTTATTTACCACCAATCATCTTTTGGACTAGCTTCCAGATTTCACCCTTTACTTTTTGAGTCTCAGGATGTCGTCTTACTAACCCTTATCCTAGATCTCAGTTAACTATTACCTTTTAATTCTCTAATTATTAGATGACAGCTAACCATCTTACTTAGATAATACCTAGTAGCGTGGATCGACAGTTAAGCTTCAAATTACTGTTGTAATTATCTTTTCCTAGTCAATACTCCTCTATTGGAGTGAGTAGAAATAATCTAGGTGGGATCCTAATGTTTTCAATCACTAAGATAGCTATTAAAGTAAATATAATACAATGCATGCATGAGTATTGGTTCATAACAACGTAGCACTTTCCTTAATTCGTCAATTCGCTAGGGTTTCCATAACCCTTGCTAAGGGTTTCTAGTCGCTTATGTTTGTAAAGTAATCAACATTCATGATTGAAAGCATAAAATGTAATCACAATAATCACAACAAAAAACCCAAAATTTTAGCTGAATTAGTCAACTAAAATCAACAGAAGAAAATTCCAAGACCAAATTGGATCTCAGAATCAAAATATGTTTGTAAGTATTAAGAGCGCGTAATTACTAAAAAAACACATAAAGGGTATTTATAATACATGAGGGAAACCCTAAAAATCAAAGTCCAAACAAAAAAGTAGAAAATGGGTCTATGGACACTTACCTATGTCAACATGCGGCCTGTCAGTGGGCGCATGTAGACATGGGTAAATGCCAGAAAAATTTACTGCATTGTATGCTCTCTGGACTTTGGACTTCTAGCACTTACCTTACCCACATGCGGTCTGTATGAAGACATAGGTAAGTATCAAAAGTTCTTTTTCAGCTCTTTCACACTCTAGATCTTTAATTCTGGTACTTACCTTAGTCACATACAGACCATATATGCTACATGCGGTCTACATGTAGCCATAGGTAAGTGTCAGGCCTTCCAATTGTTGTAACCAAGCTTCCAAACTTCAAGTTTCAACATATGCTTTGGTCACGTACATTCGAAAAGTGACACAAAATACTCAAAAATGATTAAGTAAGTAGCCAAAAACTCCATTTTCATCTTTTTCTTGAACTTCACCTCCAAAACCTAGTTTCCTGTAAAACATACCCAAAACACATCATATCTAACAAAACAACCTAAGAAGATTGCATATTTATATCATTTTAAGAGTCAAAAGTTCTATATTTCTATAGTATATCAACACCTTCAACTTAGAATGTCTGCATGTCCTCAGGCAACACAACACAACAAAACAAAATACGACGCTTAATTAGAGGAATCTAAGTTATCCAAGGTAGTCAATCAACACTTTAAGTTCAAATCACAATACCCTCTCCTATGTCAACTTTTCAAAATCAACTGTGTATAAACATGAAGCACAACAATGTGACACAATGGGATCAAACGATGGAATTACATTAGCAACAAACAACCATACATATATACAAGTTACACTATCCAAACAAGTAATCAACTAGCAATATGACTTATGTGCCCTCACAACAAAGAAGTTTCACTCACTTTTATGAAATAATGCATGTCAATGCAGGTGCAGTAAAGAGACACTCACACTCAGAAGATAAGTTCCAATCAATGTGACTCAAATACCCTAGTCTTGCCCTTATATTCTTTACCTTAGAATTCAGACAATCAAGTTAGGATCACTATAGGACTTTTCTCAGCCTGTAATGTAGGCTTTGTGGGCTGCTATGGTACATATGGATATCAAGTGACTAAGCCTCCTTGGCACTACACTAACTTTGGGGTCCACTCGTAAACCATTTTACTTTTTATTCCACCCTTATTTATCCCTTTTTATTCTTTATTGTATATTCAGGTTGGGTTTGATCTTTAATTTTTTCTTTTCACTTTTTTCACATTTTTTTCTTTTAGTTTTTTCTTTTGTTTTTTCTTTCCTTTTGCTACCACACTCATCCCTACTAACTTTTTCTCTGATTTCACTCGTCTACATACCCACTATACATCACACACCCCTATGATATCCACCCTCAAGTTAGGCGATTTTCTTGAGTTGAGGTTCATAATGTCCAAGAAGGAACAAGCCAAAACAAGTTACTGAAACATAAGTGGGAAGGTGAAACAAGAAAATAGGCTATAAGGCTCAAAACAGGGATCAAGTGATATTATTTCACATTAGTAAGGTCATTTAGGCTAAAAGTCAACTAAAATAAAAAATGACCGATGATCCTTTCATAACCAACTATCCTACAAGCTAGGCAAGACTAACCGGGCAAGTTCTGGATTTAATACATAAAGGGAACTAAGTAGCATCTCACACACACTTCGAACAAAGTCAATATTACAAGCTACTACTTATCTGGTTCTTAAAATTGTTAACAAATGATTATCATGTCCCTAATCCAAATGCCATAACAAGATCCACAATGTTCACACATATATACATTCACACAATTCTTAAATTTTGGAGGGGTATCATTTTTCTCAAAAATCAATCAAAAACATGACAACTGCCCTAAATACTTAAAAAACTCCTAATTATATAAAAAAACAACTTAATATAAAACAAAACACAAAACGACATAAATTTTACCCTAGACATACCGGTTCTACAACCATACCGCAATCGATAGGAAAAAAGCACCACATTAAAAACTCACGGCGGCTATGATATACCCCATATCTAACTAAAACTACGTAATGTTCCTAATGCGCTAAAATAATATAAAACAAAGGGAATTAGGACATACTAGGGATACACTAAGCTTCTGTATCATGATCATCCCTAGATGGGGATATATTCACTGACGGAGGTAGTGGTGGTAGCGATGCATTACTTGAAGATACACTCACTGCTATATCATCTCGTCTTTGCTTCTCAACAACTTTAGAGTCCATCAAATCATGCCTGGCCTTTTTCAAGGCTTGGTCATATGGAAGATTAGAATCTTGCAGATCCCCCATGTGTCCTCTCTTGGTCTCAACTACTGGTACTTTCTCATCATCATCCACAAATAAATAAAAATATCTAGGCCCGCATGGAGGTGATATTTGAACCACTGGGAGTATGACTGGGGAGTGGCTATCATATAACTCTCTGTGAGAGAGCGTATCTTTGCTGGCAAGGTATCCACCTTCTCCTTAATATGACCTAGGTATGGTATCTAAATCTCTACTAATCGGGATGCAAAACATCTCTCAAAAGCATCGATACATGCCTGTAAATCAGTATGTAACTCTGACACAGCAGCTCTGTATATGGCACCCCGTCTAGACTCTGTTGTCTCTAGTCTAGTCCAGACCCACGGCCAGATCTTCCTATATAGAGTAGCCACCTCAGTCTCAACAACACATAACCACTCATCAGTGTCTCTTTGACTGTCCACTAAGCTCTACAAAAACTTACAAGATACCAACATTATACCTGTAGTGGCAGTTGTAGTGGATGGGCGAGGGGGCAATAAAGAAGCACCCACTGATACTGATCTGGAAGCCGGGGATAATAAAGAAGTGGTTGGTGTCCCCTCACCATGAGTACTCAAATCAGGGGCCTCTCTTTACTCCCCTATCTCAAAATTAAAGCTAACTACCATATCATATTCATGCACATCACTAGGCTCTGTGGAAACTAGAGGGCTCTGAGTCTAGACCCGAGGTACTATAGTAGGCCTATTAGGTCTCATGGGAAGGTCTGGGTATGTCGGATCCTTCATAGTCCTTGTCTATGCAGTGCTATCATAAGTACTTTCTCATTGACTCTCAATATCTCTGGTACACCTATCTCATCACACAATCGCTAAATAAGGCATGAGAATGGCAAATTCGTCGCCTACCTAATGGCTCTATCATGATTCTCATGCTGGAAAATGGATACCACATCAATTTCATATCTTGTAACACCTCAAATTTGATACCCAGAATGCTATACAGTGCTAGCAATTCCGAAAGACCATAAGCTAACCCATGACTGAATCTGTAAATGAGCGTTACATAATATACTATATAAATGTGGAATAAAAGGGCTGAAAATCCATAAGGTTCAAATATTTGATAAAATATAATATCTGGAAACACGGTATAAAAATACCAAAACTGAAATAAATTGTCTAAATATGCTAGTCTGAAAGCCTCTAAACTGTCTGAAAACTATGGAGTAGATAGGACATGTCCCCAACTAACTCCACCTACTAAAACTAAAATAATAAAGTAATGAAATAATCATGCGACCCTCAAATGATGAGGAATCACTGCAAATCTACTATTGCTAGCTGAATCTGGAGCTAAGTGCAATCAAAAACTTAAGCGTCTAAACATATGGTATAAAATACCATAGTGCACAAGAAAAGTATGTGTCAGTATGTCTGAATGTACTAGTATGCAAAGTAAGGTAGGCTTAATACATGGGGTTCATATACATAAACAATAGTAATTGATTAAATAACATGAACGTGAGAATACATGCATGAATACCTAACTATGAATGAGATAGTGATAATACTGACTACTGAGTTTGAAATCTGATAACATGAGTTTTGTATTAACTGGGAGACTGTTAACTGAGTGATTGGTTTAACAGTCCTAACTCTGATGGAACTCGTTGAGTTTCGTACTAAACTGAATGACTGGATCTGACGGTCCTTTGTCTGAAGAACTAACTGAGTTCTTTTACTGAGACAAAGACTGAGACTGTGGGAAGTAGTTATCTAACCGACATACCCCTTTTTTGTATAAAGTTGGGGTCCAATTTGTAACCCCAATTAGAAGGGTGTCAATACCGCCCCACTGGTAAAGATAAGTTGTGAGTGACCCTCATCTGGAAGTATCCCCAAAGGAGAATAGTGGGACCCTCAAATGGCAGTGTTAATCCACCTCATTAACCCTCAACTGTCAGTGTTGATGTCTCAACCTATGCTGGCTACATAGTTCTAGAATTCAAGGATTGTTTTTAAGGGTCATACCCTCAACGGTTAATATGTGCCCTCATCCTTAGGTTCGCTCGGTGTTGAATCCTACTCCCAACTAAATAGACACTAAACTAATTATACTAAGATTTACTGGACTAAGTTCCGTGGACTCACGGAATGTTACTGAATTCTGTTAACTGACTGAGTTCATGAGATTACTGAGTTTTTCTGAGTCATGTAACTAACTGAATTCTACTAAGTTCTGAAACTAATTGAGAATACTACTGATTATGGCATGACTGAGATTATCATAAAACTGACACTGGCTCTAGGCACATAGCTAAATTGTTAAGTACAGGTACCCCCAGGACTCTATAGCATGAAACTAACAAGATATGACACTTCTTGAACACATGACCATAGTCAACAATTTGTAGTACAAACTTTGGGGATTTTCATGAAGTATTTGTATGTCATACGCTTACACAAGAATAGGAATACATATAAACATGTCATAATTTCATAATTCTAATCTCATGGGTATTGCACCAAACCATTACAACGCATAATAATAACATAGAGGTCATTGTAAACATAAGGGTAAAGTATGGATTCATCAATTTGGTAATAATTGAGTCATAAAGCGTAATTCTTATTCTCTTAGGCATTTTAGCAAACACCTTACATGCATAACTTGAGGATTAGGCATGAGCATTAAAATAATACATCATGGCAACACTTTTCACTTCAAATACAAGAATTCCAACCACATGCTAACATAATTTCATTATATGTATTAAGTATTTCAACTTGGTAATCATACAACAGCATAAACATGGATATGATTCAATTCATAACATGAAATCCAAAAATTGATATTTTTGAAAGGGGTTTCTTGAGCTTCATGGGTGAAAGGAACCCATGAACCAACACTTTACATACCTTGGATGGAAGTTTCTTGAAGTTTTTGGACTTGAAGAACTTGAATCTCTTAGTTTCTTGAAGAAGGGTTAGGATCTTGTTCTTGGGGATTGATCTTTGAGAGAAACCCTAATATGGAGTTGTAGATGAATAATGAAGTTATGAGCCCTGGTATGGTATAATTAGGTGTTAAAAGGGGTGGAAAAGATCTAAACACCCTTATAAAAATGGCTTTAACTTATTGAATGGGATTTACGATGGCTTGAGCGATTGTTCATTGCTAATTAGATGGACCATCGACCTTTCCATCGTACTGGGCCAGAATGTGATCTTTCTCTATTGGTTGCGATGGTTTGGGAGATGGTCAAGCGCTATCTCAACGGTCCGTCGGCCTTTCCATCGAACCTAGCCAATGGTTGACTCATTACCTTCATTATGACAGTTTGGGCGATGGACCGTCGCTAGATTGACAGTCCGTCGGCCTTATCCGTCGCACCTGAGCAGTTCAGACTATTTTCTGTATTTCGGCCATAACTTTCTATCCCGATACCGTATTTAGGCAAATTTTGTATCGATGGAAAGCTTATTTAATTTCCCACACAAGTCAAAATCTTGAAAATTCCACATATATAAAAGTGGATTCATCCTTTAAAGCAAGTTTTTAACATTTTTGGGATGATTTTTAAGCTAGGTAGAAGTACTAGGTATTACAATATCTTCCCCTTGGGAACATTCATCCTCGAATGAGACTAATTTACATGGGAGAAATGATAAGCTGAAGTACATACTGAACATGAACAACTAAAACATGACTACATGAAAGACATTACTGAGATTCATGCTAATCATGTATATCTGATGCATGGTTTTATGACTGAGCTGATACATGAATGCATGACTGAGAGTACTGATAAGGTGATCACGTATATCTGATGTGTGAATACATGATTGAAATGACTCATGAACATGCGACTGAACATGTAGGGGTAAAGATACTAAGTTTGAAACAAAAACTAAGCATAGTTTGTAACCAAAATTTGAACCATAAGCTGAATGATCATAAGGAAATCTATTACCTTCGCCTGGGTATGAATTAGAGGAGAAGAGGTGAAGATACTTGGTCTTTATATTTGCTTTTACTTCCCAAGTAGCTCCCTCAATGGACTGATCCGCCAAAGAACTTTGACTAGAGGGACTTCTTTGTTCCTCAGTCTATGAATCTGATAGTCAAGGATTTTGACTAGTATTCTCATAAGAGAGACTATTCTGAATGTCTACGCCTTCAACAGGGACTACGACTATTAGGTCACCTATGCACTTCTTAAGCAAGGAGACATGAAACACTGGAGCTCATAAGCTACCATGCCAAAGTGACTGAGAATTTTGAAGGGACCGACATATCGGGGACTGAGCTTTCCCTTCATACCGAACCATTTCACTCCATTCATGGTAGATATTTTCAAATAAATAAGATATCAATCTCAAACTCGAGATCTTTTATGCACATATCTACGTACAATTTCTATAGGCTCTGAGCTGTTTTGAGACCTTCTCTGATCAACTGGACTTTCTTTAAGGTATCAAAGATAAAGTCAGGTCTTACTACTGCGGCCTCACCAACTTCAAACCAACCAAATAAAGATCTGCATATCCTACCATAGAGAGCTTCGAATGGAGCCATCTGAATACTGGAATGATAGTTGTTGTTGTATGCAAACTCAATCAAAGTCAAGTGGTCATCCCAACTACCCTGGAAATCAATTACATACGCCCTTAGCATATCTTCCAAGGTCTGAATGGTCACTTCTGCTTGACCATTTGTCTAGGGATGGAAGGTTGTGCTGAGGTAAACTCGGGTACCTAGACCTTTTTGGAATGCTTTCTAGAAATGAGAGGTAAACTGGGTACCTCTATCTAAGACAATGGACAATGGAACACCGAATAATCCGACCAACTCCCTTATATATAGTTTGGCCTAATCCTCGGCTAAATAAGATGTATGGGCTCTAAGGAAATAAGATGATTTGGTCATCCTATCTATAATGACCCATACTGATGACGAGTAAGAGGCAAACTCATCACAACATCCATATTCACTTCTTCCCACTTCCAAGTGAGAATATTGAACTCTTGCATGGACCTACTAGGATTCTATTGCTCAATCTTAACCTGCTGATATGTATAGCACTTAGCCATAAATTCTGGAATGTCTCTCTTCATCCCACTCTACTAATAGATCTCCCGCAAGTCACGGTACATCTTAGTGGCCCCTGGATGAATAGAGTAGCGCACACAATGCACTTCTTGCAAGAATTCGCTGCCTTAAGTCATCTACACCTGGCACACATAGATGACCCTGACAATGAAAAACCCTATCTTCCCTGAGACTGGAACGTGATACATGAATTGAATATCGTTAACTGAACTAAGCCCATGAATTCATAGCTTTTAACTAAGATTAAAATTTGAGGGTCAACTTATAAATACCTCCTACTTCAAGTTGGGTTCGTTATGTAAGAAAGAAAATAAAAGGTCTAGGTCATAGAAGTTTAGGGATTATAGTGTATATCCCCCTTGAGATACTATGTCCCTCTAAGAATGCTTACCTTACTAAGATACTGGGGAAAGCTGAGGTAATACACAGGGCACCTACGAACTGAATCATGACTGAATATCTGGGATCTAAAACCAAGGCATGATACATGAATTAAGCTAGACACGTCTCTACCTGGTTGGTCCATCTTAGAATGATTACATTCATGAGACTTCAGATAGGGCGGCTGGATGAAAAGATGGGAACTCACAATGTACAAATTTATCCGTCTGACTGCTAAACTGAATTACTGGTTTTACGAATGAACTTATACTAAAACTTATACCCAACTATACTCTCCACCTTAGTGAGACACTTTACTTGAGGCTACTGAAGATATTCGCATGGGCGTTGAGCATGAATGCATGAATATACTAACTTATCCGATTAACTACATGACTAATAGTTGAATACTAGGCATGTAAGACGGAACAGTTCTTAGTCTAAATGGTTGGACTGAAATTGTGGATCATTATACATATGAGGTAAGGACTGACTGGGAAACATAAGATAACTGAGCATGTATTTGTGAAAACTGTATTATCTGAGAATACAAGACCAAGTGCATAACATGATTCTAAAATATTCTGTAAACTAAGGTACTGAGATATTGATAATTGAGTAACTGATAACTGTATGCTATGATCGAGAAAATCTAAAATTAAACTAGCTATTGGTCTGATTACTAAACTGAAGCTGAGACTGATACTATAACTAAGACTGTATCGAAGACTATAGCTAAGACTATAACTAGGACTAAAGGCTGGTTTTAGATAGCTGAGGGTTAGACTAGTACTGAAGTACTGAATTCAGATGGCTAAGTAACTGATAGCTGAAATCCATGGTTCTGTAGGACTATCTGAGTCCTTGACTTAATATCGACTGTTAAACTAACGCTATAACTGAGGCATGTGGAATAGAGCATCAATACCATAAATTCATTGAGGGATCTAATTTGAGGGTTTACATGATATAATCTGAGTTTGGTTGATCATTAGAAGTGGAGCATGCATCATGAGCTGCATGACCTGAGTCTGGCGTTTTCTGCATTCATGGAACATGATTTATAACACTAAGTAAACTGGGATTCCTCATACTAGGAACTGGAAAAGTATCTGATTCTATGAAAAGTACGTGAATGTGAGTTGTGTTCATGGAATTGAGACATGAAGCATACATAAGTATCGTGTTGACTGTAGCACAAAACTTTGCACTAAGATAGGAACTGGTCGGGAATTACCTTCCCCTATTAATTTTCTACACATACTGGCATTACTACTATAATCTGAAGTCCTGACATTTCTGAGATATCGTAATCGGACAGTTCCTATATACCTGTTGGGCTATGATAGACTGACCTATTGAGGTGGAGGCTATGGAGGGTCCTATTAATATTTAATATGACCTTAAGATTAACTGTTATGCACAGAGTTACAAAAAAAAAGAAGCTCATGGATCTGAAGGTACATAAATATGTAAATAAGAGATCGGTAACATACCATTGACTGCACCAGAAGAACTTTCCTGATCTTTTTGGGACTGAAGTGCATAAAATCTACTTGGGCGCTACTTACTAGCGGCACTGGAAGTGGCACCATACTGATTCGAGCAATTAGACTGAGTTGAAAGACGACTGTGCTGACTTTGTGGGCTGGGCTTAGGATAGTTTCAAAATTTGTGGCTTGTCTCGCTATATACAAAACACATATCACTACCGGCTCTACACACACTCTTATAATACTTACCACACTCTTCGCAAAGCGAATAGGTAAGACCCCTGCTTGCACTATCCTAGGTTTTGGAACCTAGCACCCCCTTATGACTGTCAATATTAAACTTAGGTACTGTCATATTGGCTGGAGATGGAGCTGTAACTGAGGATTTTTAGAGGAACTTAAAATGATTACCACCTTCTGACTTAGACTGATCGAAGTTGAAATTACCTATTCTCGCTCTCTTATTTTCTCATCTTATGCTTACCCACCTTGATTTGTTGGGTATAAATCATATGCCTAGGGGAAATAAGAGCCTGTTGATTACTTTGATCTACTACTAAGTACGATAAAGTAAGGTACTTAGTTCTGAATTCACCATGAAAGACATGCTCGCTCAGGGAATCTGCCTGAATGGGCAGAGGTGCTGGCTGATTCCCAGTTTTTCTTTCGTTAGTTCTTTTAAGAGGCATGTTCTATATATGAAAGAAAGAGGCAGATTAGACTGAGATTTTAAGTTTGATCCTATGCTCACTGGCACGATATGAATACTGAAAGAAGGGAAATTGTTCTTAAAACATCTCATAGCCTCTATACATAAATGTGGCGCGCAACACACCCATGCACAAGAATCTACTAGATGTGACTTTTCAAACTTTCTAGGACACTGTTGAACCTTAGGATATAATACCAAGTTTGTAATCCCTCAAATCTGATAATTGAAATGCTACACGGTGCTAGTAATACCAAAGGACAACAAGCCAACGCATGACTGATATCTGTAATTGAGCACTGCATAATTTACTATATAAATATGGAATAAAAGGGAGGAAAGTCCATAAGGTTAAAATATCTGATAAAACATAACATCTGGAAATACAGTATAACAATACCAAAATTGAAATAAACTGTCTGAACATGCTAGTCTGAAAGCCTCAAAACTGTCTAAAAACTATGGAGTTGATGGGACATGTCCCCAACTAACTCTGCCTACTTAAACTGAAATAATAAAGTAATTAAATAATCATGTGACACTCGAATGATGAGGACTCACTGCAAATCTACTGCTGCTGGCTAAATTTGGAGCTAAGTGTGCGTCCGAACCTATGGTATAAAACACCATAGCGCACAAGAAAAGTATGCGTCAATACGTCTTAATGTATTGGTATGGAAAGTGAGGTAGGATAAATGCATGGGGTCAGATGCATAAACAATACTAACTGACTGAATAACATAAACGTGAGAATACATGCATGAAAACACAATTATAAATAAGATAGTGATAATATCGACTACTGAGTCTGAATACTGATAACATAAGTTTCATAATAAATGAGATACTGTTAACTGAGTGACTGTGTCTGACAGTCCTAATTCTGATGGAACTAGCTGAGTTTCGTCTTGAACTAAATGACTGTATCTCACAGTCCTGAATCTGAAGAACTATCTGAGTTCTTTTACCGAGACTAAGATTGAGGCTGTAGGAAGTAGTCATCTAACCAACATTCCTCTTTTTTGTATAGAGTTGGGGTCTAATCTGTAATGTTATTTGGAAGGGTGTTAATACCGCGCCACTTGTAAGGACAAGCTATAAGTGACCCTCATTTGGTGGTATCCCGAAAGGAGAAAGGTGGGACCCTCAACTGGCAGTGTTAATCCACCTTATCAATCCTTAACTGTCAATGTTGATGTCTTAACCTATGCTGGATACGTGGTTCAGGAATACAAGGATTGCTTCTAAGGTTCACACCCTCAACGGTCAGTGTGTGCCCTCATCCTTAGGTTCGCTCGGTGCAAAATCCTACTCCCAACTGAATAGACACTGAACTAATTATACTGATATAAACTGGACTAAGTTCACTGAGTTCCATGGACTGATAGATTGTTATTGAATTCTGTTAACTGACTGAGTTCATGAGATTACTGAGTTTTCCTGAGTCATGTAACTAACTGAATTCTACTGAGTTCTGAAACTAATTGAGAATACTACTGATTATGGCGTGACTGAGATTATCATAAAACTAACACTGTCTCTAGGCACATAGCTAAATTGTTAAGTACAGGTACCCCCAGGACTCGATAGCATGAAACTGACAAGACATGTACTTATTGAACACATGACCATAGTCAACAATTTATAGTGCAAACGTTGGGGATTTTCATGAATTATTTGTGTGTCATACTCTTACACATGAATAGGAATACATATAAACATGTCATAATTTTATAAGTCTAATCTAATGAGCATCCCACCAAACCATTACAATGCATAATAATAACATGGAGCTCATTGTGAACATAAGGGTAAAGCATGGTTTCATCAATTTGGTCACAATTGAGTCATAAATCGTAATTCTTATTCTCTTAAGCATTTTAGCAAACACCTTGCATGCATAACTTGAGGCTTAGGCATGAACATTAAAATAATACATCATGGCAATATTTTTTACTTTAAATATAAGAATTGCAACCACATGCTAACATAATTTCATTATATGTATTAAAGATTTCAACTTGGTAATCATACAACAACATAAACATGGATATGATTCAATTCATATCATTAAATCTAAAAATTTATATTTTTGAAAGGGGTTTCTTGAGCTTCATGGGTGAAAGGAGCCCATGAATAAGCACTTTACATACCTTAGATGGAAGTTTCATGAAGTTTTATGGACTTGAAGAACTTGAATCTCTTAGTTTATTGAAGAAGGGTTGGGATCTTATTCTTGGGGATTAATTTTTTAGAGAAATCCTAATTTGGTATTGTACATGAATAATGAAATTATAAGCCCTGATCTGGTATAATTAGGTGTTAAAAAGGATGAAAAAGACCCAAACACTCTTATAAAAATGGTTTTTACTTGTTAAACAGGATGTACGATGGGTTGGGCGATGGTCCGTCGCTGGCTCGATGGCCCGTCGACCTTCCCATCATACTAGGCCAGAATTTAATCTTTCTGCCTTGGTTGCTAAAGTTTAGGCAATGGTCCATCGGCCTTTCTATCATGCCTGGATAGAAGGTCAACTAACTGTCTCCGCTGCGATGGTTTGGGTGATGGCCCGTTGCTAGATTAACGGTCTGTCGGCCCTTTCCATCGCACCTGGGTGGTTCAGACTATTTTTTGTATTTCGACCATAGCTTTCTACCCTGCTAACAAATTTAGGCGAATTTGGTATCGATGGAAATCTTATTCAATTTCTCATACAACAAAAAGTAAAAAAATTTAAATTCCACGTATATAAAAGTGGATTCATCCTTTAAAGAAAATCTTCAACATTTTTGGGATGATTTTTAAGATAGGTAGAAGTACGGGGTATTACATATCTTGACATCATACTAGTAATCAGAGCGGCCCTCCCAAGTCAATACATTATCTTAAGCTTTCAGGAACAATCTATATATGATGAGCAACCACCAAAACTTCAAAAAAATTTTGGTGAGGCCTTCTTTATCACACCATGTCTCTCGATACACAAGGATTCATCACCCAAGGGTGAGTTATGGCCGCTTATCCACCTATCCATATCAAATCTCTCACGTCTATGCTCTACCTCCCACATAATATGTCTATCATGTTTGACTCTCACTCTGCAATCACACTCTACTTTAGATGCTGGAAAGATATATTCAAGACTAAAAATAACCCAACAGATAGTCGCTGCTGAAATATAAACCTTGCCCCCTCTCGCAAAGGTCTGCTCAAGCTATGGTTGTTCTATATATCTCATCATACCTATAAATCTACATATTATAAGAACTACTATGGAACAATATGATACATAAAACTATCGTACCAAAGTCAGGTTGTTAGAACCGAGTGGTCTAGTCATCTATTCCAACTGAAAATGATCAAAAGCAGCCTGAAACTGTGGTGCTCTGCCAACCCAAATAGATCAATCCTGTACTTCTAAAAAATAAGCCTCTAGGGTCTGTCGATCTCTGAGATACGACTTCCTATATCATATATCATTTGTATTCCCTCCACATACCATTTCGAATTATCATCATCAAGAGGCACCTATGAGGCATATGTAGGGGTGGTGGAACTTTGTCCTTGTTATGTTGGGGCCTCCTCATCAGGAACGGGCACCTCATGGAAAGCCTGAACTTCACCCTCCTCGGATTAGGGACACCTAATAGTTGTGCATGAGTTGAGGTACCCTCCTAAGACTAGGGTACCGCTGATGACTCCTCTTAATCTGTAGCCTCAGATAAATACTGGAACCCCTCTTTAGACTGGGGGTCCTAAGCTATACCCTATGAAGCTGGTTCAAAATTTGACTCATGCCAATCATCATCATCACTCGATGAAGGAGAGTATGGAGGTGATCTCTAGGCAAACTTCATCCTTGGTTGAGCTAAAGCTGCCTGAATAGCCTTAGTCCGAGATCTAGGTTGGGAAAAGGATGGACTTTTTCTCCACCATGAGTGATCAGGTAGCGGCTGTTGCATAATGCCCAAAATAATAGTCTCAGCTGCCTGGTGCATCTGGCCTCTTGTCACTCTGTGTGTCACCCTTGTTACAGTTGCTCTAAGCTATGAGATAGGGTACTCCTTCACCAAGATACTAGGCTCGAGGGGCTTATCCCATCTCCTTCATGTATCAAACTTTTTCTTAGAACCTTTTGGTGCCATATGTACCTAAAAAACTAGGCGTTAGTCTCCAACGAAAAATGAAAGATTGAAAATGTTTAAGACAAACATTGAAGTTTGAAATGTTTGAATTTTTCCTTAATTTTCACACCCTTATAACTTATTTTCAGTCCCAACAAGTCCAATGCGCATACATATATCAAGAATCATGATTTTGAAAGCAAACTAATATGCCTAACTTTTGGTATTCCACTACTTGTTCAAGTTTAACCTCTGTTTAAGGCATAACCTTTGAATTTAATTCAAAATAAAGCTCTGCGTCAATATTTTAGGCTACTTCAAGGCTCCTACACACAAGAATTCTTATTTCTATATATTTTTCATGGAAATACATATATCAACTTGTTTGTTTACTATCTAAATCAAGATAAAACTATTAGGAGCCGAGAAAGTTACTTTTTCTTTGAGAATCTGGAAGTGAACTATGAAGAAATAAAGTTAAACCTAAGATTAAGCTTGTATTTAGTATGGTGGGACAAGTTGGTACCCCAAACAAGATTTAATTTAGCCTTTTTCTAAGTGTGGGATTTTTTTATGCTATGAGAGGGAAGTTTGGATTTAAAGAGAAAAAAAAGAGATTTTGAGTATTTGAATGAGTTAGAATGAGTCAAATTATGTTTAAATAGAAAAGGGGACCGAATAAGGTCTTATTTAAGCATTAGTGGGCCCAAAATTTTAATTAAAATTTGAGTCCATAAACAAGCCACTTGCGGAAGTCACATACGGTCTGCCAGTGGACATATGTCCCACATGCGATTTGCATGTGCTTGGCGGAAGTGGGCCTAAATTTTTAGCCCAATTTCCTGCTTTCTGGACTCTGCATTTTGATGTTTACTCAGCTACTTATGATTTTGTAACTTGAATTTATAGCTCCGAAAGTATGATATGTGTCAAAGTCCAGAACTTTCTATTACTATCCTCAAAATTTTATCTTTTCAGTTATTGCTCAACATTACTTGGCCCAAGTGAGACTTGTGACCCTGATTGGTTGGTCACAAAGTCCCTTTACGTGTAAAGTTATGAATGTATTAATCCTATCATATTTCGAATAAGTCCATAAGCTATAACCATATAAAAGAAAAACAAACAAAAGTGTACACTAAAATAATGGGTTGCCTCCCACCCAGTGCTTGACTTAACGTTGTGACATGAGGTGGCTATGCTGGTTACTAAAACTTCACCAATAAGCCCATGGGTTGCCTCCCATGCAGCACTTTATTTAACCTCGCTACACGATGTGGGTGCCTTGATTACTTAGAATTCATCAAGATACCCATAGGTATACCCTCATGGGTCATCAATACAGTTTATCACGGATACCACCCTTATGTTTACTGGCAGTGGCGAACTGGGATGACCCAATAGTACATAGTATAGTAAATGCTCAGGGATCACCCTTTTTCTGGGCTAGATACCTAGTCATGACTGCACTATAAATGTGCAACCCATCAACATCCTCAATCATAGCCACTTTCTTCTTTGTAACTAATCGTTTCATAAACCTGTCATATCCAGGCATTTGATCCAACACCTCAAGAAACGGGATGTTCAACCTCAACTCTTTCAACATCTCAATGAATTTCTTGAACTTTACTTCCTCTCTCTTCTACTTTAATCTCTAATAAAAAAGTGGGGATGGTCTTGGAATTTGTCTTAATTTTGGCTTAACAACTGGACCCATACCTTTGTCCTTACAATCTGTACCATTATCGCTTGTTGCCTTTTCTGACTCTGCAATGGGTGTCATATTAATAGCAACTTCATCATGCCTTAGCACTTCCACAGTAGGAAATAGGGGATCCATAGTAGTCATACCACTCCTTATGGTAATAGAAACAACATAACCGTCATTTTTTAGATTTTGCACACTGTTACTTGAAAGGATTCCCGGCTGTTGCTGGTTCAGTGTTGTTGACATCTTCCTAAATTGTTGCTCCAACTTCTTGATAGCAGTGGAATGGGATTAAACCTTTTGGGTTAACCCTGAAATGTCAACATTGATCTCTTTAAAGCTGTTATCCTAATTCTCTTTACACTTCACCATCTTAGTCAGCATTTCTTCCAATCTTGATTCTATATCTCCTCTACCAGGTAGAATGTACCTGCCTCCCTTCTCTGTGTAGTTCTCCTTCTTTCTCCAGTCACCATTTCACTCCCTACTATGGTCTCTATATCTTTTATAATAGTTTCGACCTTGGTTTCCTTTCCCATGGGCTTAAAAAACCCCTAACTGACGATCCAGATAGTTTGCTTTATCCTCTAATTCTGACTCATAAAATTTTGAAGCTAAACCCTGTACTCCTATTTCGTTCACTTTCTTAAAACTTGCTGCTGCAAATTGCTTTGCTAGTAACCCAATATCACTCTCAGCAATGCAATTTCTTGCACCACTGAATCATCGACTACTTTTTGTTGCATAAGGCACTAATACCATATGTGCCATATCCCCTCTCATCCTTTCGAGAAATCCACACTCGATTAGTCAGCGAGATCTAATCTAGCATATTCAAAGATACCTTCCAGTGTAGCTCATCAAAGCACCTCTAGATATTGTGTTTGCCATGGCTCTGGAACTGATGGTCAAGGCTCTGTAGAATATATCCAATAAGCTCATCCCTGAAATCCAGTGGATGGGCACTATACGCAGCTTCTTCTTGAACCTGAATCAAGCCTCGTACTAAAATTCTGACTGCAGCTTCCTAGAGTTATATATCTTATCCTTAAGCTGCAACATCCTAGATGGAGGAAAGAACCAATTCAAGAATTGCCTGTACAACTTATTTCATTTAGTGATAGATTCTCTCAGCAGTTCTCCTAGCCATAAGGATATTTCTCCTATAAGTAACAAGAGGAACAACCTCAGTCTATATGCCTTCTAATTTACCCCTGGATTTGAGTACGAACTACAGATCCCAGTAAAGTTGGCGAGATACATGTTTGGGTCGTCTATAGGCAACTCCATAAACACACTCTTCAAGTATAAGAGCTGGATCATAGAACTAGAGATATTAAACTTAACATCAGGGGGGAAGACAGGAGTAATAATGGCTCCAGTCTCTATCGGCTAAATGTATCCTAAATCATCTTCATCATCCTCGTATGGCTAAAAATATTGGTACATAGGGATCACTTGAGAACGACCACCTCTAGATCTATTCTGATTTCCACCGAGTATTGCTTGATGATCTGTTTCCTGCCTTTGCACAGCTAACTCTACCTCCCAAGCTACACGTTGAGCATCTTCTTCCCTCCTTTGATTAGCATCTTAGGCTAACAGCACCCCCATCTACTAGTCAAAAATGATCTGAACTACTTTATAAGGAGGGGAAGGCACCTGATGTGCATCATCACGAACCCTTTTAGTAATATCATCTATTTTCAGCTCCATAATCCTACTAGGTGTTTGTATGATCCTCTATGGCTTTGAATTCACTTGGAGTAAGGGATTGCCTCTACTTTATATGCTAGGCATACACTGGAGTATACCCAACTAAGAACAAAAACAAAAAGACCCAAAAACTACAACAACCTCAATTCATAACTCAACACCATATTTTCTGGCAATGGCGTAAAAATTTGATAACGCCTAAGATACACCTTTAATCCGAAGATTATACAGTCGTTGTCAATTACGAAGGTTAGGAGTGAATCCTAAGGGAATACATGGAATTGTGCCTTTTAGTTTCTATAATCAACGAGAAAAACTGGAAAAGTAAATTGGGGGATTAGAGTACCAATATTGAACAAGTAGTTAGTATCAACTTTGGTTGTAATCAGTCGTCAGTGAACACTAGGATTGTGTTCCCCTTATCTTCTTAACTTCGTAGTCTTATCGTGCTTTATTGAACCAACCTGATACCTTGTATGCAAAATTTGATAAGTTATGTACGACCAACAATCTTTTGGACTAACTGACAGATTTCACCTTTTACCTTTTGAATCTTAGGATTTCGCCTTACTAACCCTTATCCTAGATCTCAGTTAACTATTACTTTTTAAGTCTCTAATTATTAGATGATAGATAACAATCTTACTTAGATAAAACCTATAGCATGGATCAATAATTAAACTTTAAATTACTGTTATAATTATCTTTTCCTAGTCACTACTTCTCTTTTGGAGTAACTAGCAATAATCTAGTAGGGATCCTAATGTTTGCAACATCTAAGATAGCCACTAAAGTGAAAATAATACAATGCATGCATGGGTAACGGTTCAAAACAACATAGTATTTCTCCTACTTTGTCAATCAGCCAAGGTTTCCAATACCCTAGCTAAGAGTTCTTAGTTGCTCATGCTTGTGAAGTAATCAACAATATTCATGATTGAAATCATAAGATGTAATTACAATAATCACAACTGAAAACCCAAAACTTTAACTAAATTAGTCAACCAAAATCAATACAAGAAAATTCCAAGACCAAAATTTGATCTCATTATCAAAATATGTTTGTAAATATTAAGAGTGCGTAACTTCTACTAAAAAAATGCATAAGGGGTATTTCTAGTATATAAGAAAATCCTAAAAATGAAAGTTAAGAATAAAAAGGAGAAAAGGGGTTGGTGGCTACTTACCTATATCTACATGCAGCCTGCCAGTGGGTGCATATACCATATGCGGCCTGCCAGTAAGTGGATGTAGACATCGGTAAGTGCCAGAAAAATTTGCTGCACTGACTTCTCTCTGGACTTTGGACTTCTAACACTTAACTTACCCACATGTGGTCTGCATGTAGATATAGGTAAGTGTTGGAAGTTCTTTCTCAGCTCTTTTACTCTTTATATCTTCAATTCTGGTACTTACCTTAGTCACATACAGACCACATATGCTACATGCGATCCACATATAGACATAGGTAAGTGCAAGGTCTTTCGATTTTTGCAACCAAGCTTCCAAACTTCAAGTTTCAACACATTCTTTGGTCGCGACATCCAAAAAGTGTCACAATACCCAAAAATTATTAAGTAAGTAGCCAAAAACTCCATTTTTCATCTTTTTCTTAAACATCACCTCCAAAGCCTAGTTTCCTACAAAACATACCCAAAACACATCACATCTAACAAAATAACCTGAGAAACTTACATATTTTTATCGTTGTAAGTGTTGAAAGTGTTATATTTTTATAGCATATCAATAACTATTGCAAATCACAAGATCATCAAAGAACTTCGCCCAGGATGCCTCAATTGAATGACTTGGTAGAAAGAATGAACAGAACTCTAGTTGAGAGTTAGATGTGTACTTTTATAGGCTAAACTTTCAAATTTCTCTTGGGCGGAAGCACTTAATACTTGTTTCTTATGTTATCAATTTATCTCCTGTAGTTTTTTTAGATGGTGATTTTTAATTAGAGTTTGGTTTAAAAAGGAGATTTCCTTTGATCACTTTAAAGTTATTGGGTGTAGAGCTTGTGTGTATGCTCCAAAAGATAAGAGATCAAAGCTAAATGTCAAAACTAAGTAGTGCATCTTCATATGTTATGGTCAAGATGAGTTTGAGTATTGCTTTTATGATCCAGTTAATAAGAAGCTTATTAGAAGTCGTGGTGTAATGTTCTTTGAAGACTAAACTAGTGAAGATATTGATAAGACTGAGAAAATAGATTCTTAGAATAGTAAGAGCTTAGTTGATGATTATCTAATTCCTACTACTAATAGATCTATTGCACATGAAGAAACCCAAGATAATAATGTATATGATGATCAAGAGGATGTAGAACCTATACAAGGTTTGATTAATGATGTTGTGATTGATCAACAACCAACTCCAGCTCAGGTAATTACTTCAAATATTTTTGAAACTTCTTATAGAAGATCTTCTAGGGAGAAGCAAAAGTCAACACGTTATTCTGAAGATTAGAATATACTTTTGAAAGACATGGGAGAACCTATAGATTGTGATGAAACCATGCAAAATACTCACAGAGATGATTGGGTAGAATCTATGGAAGATGAGATGAAGTCAGTCCACGAGAATGGCACAACGAGTTAGTGAAATTATCGAAAGATAAGAAAGCTCTAAAAAACAAATGGATTGTTAGACTAAAGCAAGAGCAACATACCTCTGTGCCTAGGTATAAGGAGAGGCTAGTTTTCAAAGGCTTTTTCCATAGAAAGGGAGTTGACTTTTATGAAACCTTATATTCAATCATAAAAATGTCTTTTATTTGTGTGGTGCTAGGTTTAGCTACAAGTCTAGATTTAGAGGTTGATTAAATGGATGTCAAGACTATTTTTCTTTAAGGTGATTTAGATGAAGAGATTTACATGAAGCAGCCTGAAGGTTTGGTAGTCAAAGACAAAGAGCTTGTATGGATTGAAACAAGATCCAAGATAATGGTATTTGAAATTTGAATCTGACATTAAAAAGAAAGGATACAATAAAACTTCTTTAGATCACTATGTATTATTTCAGAAGTTCTCTGATGATGATTTTATTATTTTACTACTTTATGAAGGACTTGGGTCCAGGAAGGATAATTTTAGGCACCCAAATACATAGAAATAAAGATAAAAAGAGCTATCATTATTCCAAAAGTAGTACATTGAGAAGGTACTGAAGAGGTTAAATATGAAAGAACCAAAAGTGGTTAGAACTACTCTTTCTAAACACTTCAAATTGAGTACGATCCAGAGTCCATCTACTAATGAATAGAAGAAATAGATGTCTTTTATTCCTTACTCCTGTAATTGGTAGTTTGATGTATGCTATGATTTACACTAGGTCAGATATTGCAAATGTCGTTAGTACTATTAACATATTTGTAACACCCGAAGTCTGTACCCCAGATGTTACACGGTGCCGATAATCGCGAAGGACCATAAGCTAACCCATGACTAGTACCTACTGTAATAACTGAGTAATAATACTATATTAATGAAAAATTTAGGCAGAAACTTACCATAAGGTTCAAATCTATAGATAAAAACTGAATACGGTATTATAATACCAAAACTGAACATCAATACTGAAATCTGAACAACTGTTAGAATACTCTAGTATGAAAAATCTCTAATCTATCTAAACTGGGGAATTGATGAGACAAGCCCCCAACTAACTTCGACTACTAACAATGAACTGAAATATTGAAAAACAATCATGTCCTAGAACTATGAGGACTCATCACTAACTCTGTCAGCTGAGAATCTAAACTTCTAGGGGTGCTCGGGTGCCCATGCATCTAAACTTATGATATAAGACATCATAGGAAAAGAGAAAACATGCATCAGTACTTTGAATATATTGGTATGCTCAGTGAGGTAGTCTGAAATGAATGGGTTCATATGCATGAACAATACAAACTGAATAACATTAGTATAACTGAATGAGAGTACATGCATGAATATTTATATTGTTACGAAGATCGTGATAGTACTGAATAATGAATTTGAATACTAATTAACGAATGTTTGAGTATACTGATACTAAATTACTGGTAACTGAATGATTATGTATGACAGTCTTGATTTTTTCAAACTATATTGAGTTTTGTACTGAGCAGAGTGACTATACCTAATAGTTCTGAATCTTTAGAATTGAACTAAGCTCTATTCTGATACTGGGACTGAAACTGAGACTGTGGAAGGTAATCATCTAACCGACATGCCTTTTTTTAAACTGATTGGGGACAACCTATAACCCCAGTTGGAAAGGTGTCAATACCGTGCCACAGGTAGAAATAAGCTGTGAGTTAACTCTCTCTGACAGAAAGCTCTTCCGACAATCCTCGCTGGTAGGAACAATTCAAATGAGATATATATCAGCCTTAGCCTTGCAGGAAGACATCTCAACGTATGCTGGATACGTAGTTCTAGAATGCAAGGATTGCTTCTAAGGACCACACCCTCTGTTGGTAGGTGAGCACCATCCTTGGGTTTACTCGATGCTGAATCCTACTCCCAACTGAATGGACATTGAACTGATTTACTATTTCATACTAAGCATGATTGAACTGTTACTGATTGTACTATTTATCTGAACTAACCTGATTTTACTGAACTGAGTTGGACTGATTCTGAGTTCACTGAGTTTTCCTAAGTTCTATAACTGACTGAATTCTACTGATCGAGACATGATTGATTCTACTCTATGACTGACCATTGATCTGGACAAGCAGCTAAATTATCGGGTATTAAATACTCCCAGGATTCGATAACATAAACTTAAAAGACGTGGCATAATCTTGAGACATGGTAACTAACTACTTAGTCATCATTCATTCATTTGGGCATTCAAGCAAACACTTGCATGAATGAACTTGCATATATGCTAAAATGATATAATTTCACTATTCAACGCACATGGACAATTCATCAAACACTTGTGGGGCGTAATATATGCACATAATACTGAAACAACAAGTAGACATCATAATTCAAATCCCCATTGACAATTTCAAGGGTTTTACATGGATCCTCATGATATTACAAACATATCAGTTAACCTCACATGAAACGTATCATAGGACATGGATTAGAATCTCAATTAATTATTATAAACATGAACATAATCAAACCCAATATGGAATTTATGAAATCCATAAACTTGAAGTTTAAAAATAGTTTCTTGGACTCCAAGGGTGGAAGGAACCCTTGGATGAATACTTCACATACCTTAGTTGATGAATTTATGAAAGTTAATGGTGAGTTCTTGAGTTCTTGATTTGAAGTTTGAATACCTAGCGTTCTTGAGAAATTTATAAAAGAATGAATATAATTGATCTCCAAAGGGTTTGATTTCGTGTTTTGGGGGCTGAAGGGCAT
Source organism: Capsicum baccatum var. pendulum (assembly GCA_030864225.1). Lineage (NCBI taxonomy): Eukaryota > Viridiplantae > Streptophyta > Magnoliopsida > Solanales > Solanaceae > Capsicum > Capsicum baccatum. Next base: position 173,203,153 of record CM061560.1, read on the forward strand.
GGGAAAAAAACCTAATTAACCCTGAGGACGCGGCCTTTTAATGCTTGTAAATTAAGTTACCGACTTGCAGGCCGACGCACCATGTCATTGGCATCGATGCGATATCCAATGCACCGCATTGAGTTCGTACCAGTTCATTAGAATTTTCACTGAAGCTAGGGAAAAACTATCTTATCGACGCGATGGTCAATGCGACGCATCCAGATCGCGTCGACCCACTATTTTGGGCACTCAAACATGGTCTAAACGAGGTTTGAAAAATTTGAAACTTGTCCAGGAACCTCTACTGATATTCCTGATCATGAATTAACTCAAATATCAATATTTAAAGGACGTAAAGCTCATAAAATAAGATTTCCAAATTTTCAAGGCTAAAATGGCACTAAGTCTGAATGCTTATTTAATATATTCTAAGTATGGGACCCCTAACAAGCTTAAAGAACTGATTTAAGTTAGAAATTTTTGTGGGGTCTTACATTATCTCCCCCTTGGGAACATTCGTCCTCGAATGAGACTGACTAAGCTAAGAATACTTGGCAGACTGAACTTACTTACTGGATATGAATATCCTAAATATGATTATATGACTGACATTACTAACATACTAAATTTCATACTGAATATGCATATTTGATGCATGAGTACATGACTGAGTTGATTTATGAATGCATGACTGGATTTCTGATAAGCTAAGTTTCTCATACTGAACATGCATATCTGGTGCATGAATACATGACTGAACTGAATCATGAACATATAATTAAATATGCAACGGTAACTGATATCAAGTTTTTAATGGAAAATCTGAGCATGAAATTGAATAAGCTTAAGGAAAAACTATTACTTAAACTAAAAAATACTGATAAAACCAAGATCATTTTCGAAGTACGCATAAACGGGAACATAAGAACATAATTGAGACTGGAACATGATACATGAATTGAATATCGTGAACTGAACTGAGCCCCTTGAATACATGGCTTACGGCTGAGATTGGAACTTGAAGGTTAACTTATGAGTACCCACTACTCCAAACTGGATTCGTTACGTGAAGAGAACTGAGAAGTATAGGACATGAAAGCTCAGGATTATAATATATCTCCCCCTTGGGACATTACGTCCCCTAAAGAATACTGACTTGGCTAAGATCCTGAGGAAAACTAGGACGATACACAAGGCACCTACGAACTAAATTGTGACTGAATATCTGGGGCCTGAAACTGGGACATAATACATGAATTGATATAAACATGCAACTACCTAGTTGGTCCATCTTAGAATAGTTACATTCATGAGACTTTGGATAGTGTGACTAGATGGAAAGATGGAAAACTACACTAAACAAATTTGTCCATCTGACTGCTAAACTGAATTACTGGCTTTACTAACTAACTCATACTGAAAACTTATTCTCAACTGGAGCTTTTATCTGACACTCTTTTTATTGAGCAGCCAACAACTTTAGGGAGTAAGAAAAGCTTGGAATTGTCTGAATAAGACATCACAACGTGGCTAGAATTCTGTAATATGAGGCGAGGCCTACGAATCATCATCTAAGATAGAGTGACTAAGACTTATGCACTACAACTATAAATTTTCAAGCTTAGACATATCCCTTAAATACTCTCTCATTTATACTCTCCATCTTAGTACGGCACTTCACTTGGGACTACTAAAAAAAATATTTGCATGGGCGTTGTATACGAAAGCATAAGCATACTAAATTATCTGATTAATTAAATGACTCATAGCTGAATACTGGGTCTGCAAGACTGAACTGTACTTATTCTGAATAACCAGACTGAAACTATAGAGTATCATGTATACAAGGTAAGGATTGATTGGGTAATATGAGCTAACTGAGCATGAATTCATGAAAGTTGTATTATTTGAGAATGCAAGACCAAGCATATGACATGGTTTTGAAATATTCTGTAAGCGGAGGTACTCAAATACTAATAACTGAGTAACTGATAATTGTATGCTATGGTCGAGCAAACCTAAAACTGAACTGAGTTTCTGATCTGATTACTGGACTAAGACTAACACTATAACTAAAATTGTAACTGAGACTATAATTCAAACGGTAACTGGTACTGAATATACTGTAAGGCATGAGTACAAAAATCATGAGCTGCATGACCTGAGTTTGTAGTTTCCATGTTCATGGAACATGATTCGTACTACTGAGTGAACAGGAACTCCTCATACTAAGAATTGGAAACGAACACGATTCTATAGAAAGTGCATGAATATAAGTTGTGTTCATGGAGCTGAGATGTAAAGCATGCGTAGGTGTCGTGATGACTGAAGTATAAAACTTTGAACTGAGGTAAAGATGGGTTGAGCATCATTCCCACCCATTACGTTTCTACACATGTTAATATTACTACTGAAATCTGGAAGCCTGACTTACTAAGCTGTCATAATCGGACAGTTCCTGTATACCCACCGGGCTATGATAAACTAAACCACTGGGGTGGAGGCTAAGAAAGGTTTTGTTAATGGGTGGTCTAATTTTAAAGTTAACTGCTATGCAAAGAGTTACAAAAGATAGAGAAGCTCCTGGATCTGATGAGACATAAATATGTAGATGGGTGGTCTATAACATACCAGTGACCCCATTAGGGGAACTTTCTCGATCTTACCAGGACTGAAGTGTACAAATCCTATTTGGACGCTACCCACTGGCGGTAGTAGAAGTAGCACCTAGCTGATTTAGGCGACCAGACTAAGCTGAAGGATGGTTGTGCTAACTTTGTAAATCAGCCTTAGGACAGTCTCAAACTCTATAACCTGACTTTCCATATCCAAAATATATATCACTATCGGCTCTACACATACCCTTATGATTTTTACCACATTCTTTAGAAATTGGATTAGTTCAAACACTGCTTACACTACCCTTGGTTTTGGAGCCTGGCGCCCCATCATGACTGTCATTCTTGAACCTTGGTACTAGTCTGCTACCTGAAGATAGAATTGGGGCTGAAAACATTTGACTACACTGAGAATGGTTACCACCCTCTAACCTTAGTTGGGCCAAACTAAAGCTACCCATTCTAGCTCTCTTATTTCTCTCTTCTTTTTCTTAAATTTTTGTTCCTCAATCTATTGAGCATGGAAAATAAGCCTAGATATGTCCATCTACTTAATCAACATCGCAGTCCTATACTCCTTAACCACTCTACCCGATACCCCAGATACAAACTTGCACATTCTGGATCTATTATCTGCTACTACATGGAGAGCATACCTAGCTAACTGAGTAAACTTGAGGGAATACTCTTTCACACTCATACTGCCTTTCCTGAGATTGATGAACTCTAACACCTTGGATTCTTTCAGCTCTAAAGGGATGAATCTATCTAAGAAGGTCATAGCAAACTTTTTCTATTCTATAGGCCCTACATCTGTACCTCTGTCTACCCTCCACTGCTTAAACCATGTATGAGTTATATCTTGTTGCTGATAGGCGGTTAACTCAGCACTCTCACTAGAAGTCACTCCTATGATATCTGTGACTTTCTAAACCTGATCAAGGAACTCTTGTGGATCATCTTCAAACTTAGAACCTGAGAATAAGAGAGGATTCATTTAGGTAAAGTCTCAAATACTGGCTACATCAGTATTGGCCACTGGGTTGGCCGGAATAGCAGCTAGCCATTATACTGGGTTGCGACTAAATTAGCTAGAGTAGTGAATGCATCCCTAAATTCTGGATAAGTGTGGCGCACAACACACCCATGCACAAGACTCTACTAGATACGGATTTTAGACTTCCTAGGACACTGTTGAACCTTAGGCCCTGATAATAAGTTTATAACACCCCGAGTCTGTACCCCAGACGCTACACGGTGCCCATAATCCCGAAGCACCACAAGCTAACTTATGACTGGTACCTGCTGTAATAACTAAGTAATAATACTGTAATAATATGGAATTTAGGTGGAAACTTTCCATAAGGTTCAAATATGTAGATAAACACAAAATACGGTGTCATAATACCAAAATTAAACATCAATACTGAAATCTGAACAACTATCTAAAAATACTCTAGTCTGAAAAGCCTCTAATCTATCTGAATTGGGGAGTTGATGGGACAAGCCCCCAATTAACTCCAACTACTGACAATGAACTGAAATGCTAGAAAATAATCATCTCTTTAAACTATGAGGACTCACCACTAACTCTGTCAGTTGAGAATCTGAACTGGTAGGGGTACTCGAGAGCCCGTGTGTCTGAACCTATAATATAAGATATTATAGCGCAAAATAAAAGCATGGGTCAGTACTTTGAATATACTGGTATGCTCAGTGAGGTAGGGAGAAACACATGGGTTCATATACATAAACAATACTAACTAAATAACATGAGTATGACTGAATGAGAGAATATATATGAATATGTATACTGTAACCGAGATCGTAATAGTACTGAATACTGAATCTAAATACTAATTAACTGATGTCTGAGTATACTAGTACTGAATTACTGAGAACTCAATGACTGTGTCTGACAGTCTTGATTTTGTGGAACTATACTGAGTTCCGTACTGAGCAGAGTGACTATACCTAGTAGTTTTGAATTTGTAAAACTAAATTGAGTTATATTCTGAGACTAATACTGAAACTGAGACTATGGGAGGTAATCATCTAACCAATATTCCCCTTTCTGAACCCTCTCTGACAGGAAGCTCTTCCATCAACCCTCGCTGGTAGGAAAAAATTAAATGAGATATATATCAACCCTAGTCTTGCAGGGAGATATCTCAACCTACACTAGATACATAGTTCTGAAATGCAAGGATTGCTTCTAAGAACTACACCCTCTGCTGGTAGGTGAGCCCCTATTTTTGGGTTCACTCGGTGCTGAATCCTACTCCCAACTGAATGGACACTGAACTGATTTACTAATTCATACTAGGCTTTACTGAACTATTATTGATTGTACTATTTAACTGAACTGAACTGATTTTACTGAACTGAGTTGGACTGATTCTGAGTTCACTGAGTTTTTCTAAGTTCTATAATTGACTGAATTCTACTGATCGAGACATGATTGATTCTACTCTATGACTACCATGGCTCTATGCAAGCAGCTAAATTATCGGGTATTAAATACCCCAGGACTCTATAACATAAACTTAAAAGACATGGCATAATCTTGAGACATGGTAACTAACTACTTAGTCATTAGTCTTTCATTTGGGCATTCAAGCAAACACTTGCATGACATGAACTTGCATACATGCTAACATGATATAATTTTACTATTCAACTCATATGGACATTTCATCAAACACTTGTGAGGCATAATATATGCACATAATACTAAAGCAATAAGTAGACATCATAATTCAAATATCCATTGACAATTTCAAGGGTTTTACGTGGATCTTCATGATATTACATACATATCAATTAACCTCACATGAAACATATCATAGGACATGGATTAGAATCTCAATTAATCATTATAAATATAAACATAATCAAACCCAATATGGAATTTATGAAATCCATAAACTTGAAGTTTAAAAATAGTTTCTTGGACTCCAAGGGTGGAAGGAACCCTTGGATGAACACTTCACATACCTTAGTTGATGAATTTCAAAAAGTTAATGGTGAGTTCTTGATTTGAAATTTGAATACCTAGAGTTCTTGAGAATATAATTGCTCTCCAAAGGGTTTAATTTCGTGTTTTGGGGGCTGAAGGGAATGGGGAAAATACCTAATTAACCCTGAGGAAGTAGCCTTTTAATGCTTGTAAACTGTGTTACCGACGTGCAGGCTGACGCATCGCGTCGTTGGCATCGATGCGATAGCTAATGCACCACATTGAGTCTGCGTCGGTATTCAAATTAATCCATACTACTTAGAATCAAAATTAAAAATCAAAAGTATTAAAAAAAAATGTGACTCATATTGTTAAAATAAAAATTAAACTCATTAAAAATAAAAATTGGACTCATTAAAAATTGTAGACACATAATTTTGACCCTTCCAAAAATCAAATTTACACATTTCCCTCACCTTACCATGCACCCCACCCTATTTGATAATTTCCCCCATAAGAAAAAAAACATAACAACCACACCACACTCTTTTCTATCCTTATCCAAAATTAACAAATTCACAATAAATATTGAACACATCACCATCAACCCCCCACCTCACCAAAAATCCCACGTACGCCCCCTCCCCAATCCAATTCATATTTTCTTTTGGACCCTCCCACACACACTGGACATACATTATATACACACATAACTCATAAACAGATGGGACTTTACACTTTATACTCACACAAACTACACCGGTGAACATACATACACACACTCAAAAAATAGAGTAGAAAATAGAGCAAAAATATAGAAACAGAGAGAGATTGGAGAAACAGTGAACGGAAGGAGGAAAGGAGTCACGAGAGAAGGAGCGGAGTATATACACAAAAAATAGACGGGGCGGGTAACAGGGAATAAACAAAATACAGACTTTTCCGACAGATTGTTCGCCGAAATTGTCCTTTCACCGTCAAATTCGGCCATCATCTCCCAAATTCCGATGAAAATCAGTGACCAACACCAAATAAATACAACCAAACCACTATTTTTCATACCTACACGAGCTCGTCGGAGCTCCGATAAAATCAATTCTCCAAAAAACTCATAAAAGATCAAAATCCCTCTTCGAAAATGACCTACCTACCATCAAAAAATAAAAAAAAAGTCGACTAAAACCACCAACCCAATCCCTCACATCATCGATCCAATACTAAATTGTACCCAAACAGTCTATAAATTTCAGTGAGATTGAATTTTGTAGGTTTTAAAAGGGTCCAAAGCAGTAGGAGTGCGAGTTTTTGAAAATTTTATGGCAATTTAGGTTTTAATCGAGATTTTGATCATTGATTTACTCAAAATTTTGGTTTCGTGTCTTGTATTGATTTTCTTTATTATAGGTAGGGTTAGTACGAGGTTTCTTCAACTTTGTTTCTTTTTAGTTTATCTTAACATATATGGTTGATGATGTGATTTTGATAAGCTGGTTGAGCAATTTTATTTATCGTGGATTATTGTTTGACTCCATATTAACTTTGATTCATGTTAGTTAGGAATGATTCTAAGAGAGGGATGCTAAATTCATAAAAGTGGATACAACTAGTTAGCTTTGATTCGTTGTTTGTTGATTAATTCAAATAAGTGTCAATTTCATTTTCATTCGATAGTAGCATGTTTAGGCTGAATTTGGTAGGCAAATGGTAGGTTGGGTAGGCAATTTTAGGATTTGTGGATTGTTGATTAATTATTTTGATTTGTTTGTTTTAGTTTAACGCCTTCACTCAAAGGTATTCATTTAATCAGAAAATGCCTCGAGATAAATTATATTTATTCACCAAAAAATGTCCAAAAGTATTATGTATGTAGAGGATGTTCGTGATCAAGGTCAAAGGCATAATTTAGGGTAGTTTAAATTAGTTTAGATTTTCATTTCAGTACTTTTTCATTTTGAGATTATATTAATTGCACTGAACATTATTTTTTTGGAACTTTGTTTGTTTATTTATTTGTTTGCATATGTGTTCTTTTGTGAGTCTATTATTACGAAGCGATCGTGGTTAAACCAAGGGATCGAGGGGTGCCTAACACCTTTTCCTCGGTCAACAAAATTATTAATCTAAATCTTTGTTCGTGGATCAATTTTAAGAGTCAACTGTTTTTTAAAAAGGAATTTCAAAGGTGACTTGACACACTATATTTATGCCAAATGGTGACTCTTAAGTTTTATTAGTGAAAACTCTCACAGACACCGTAAGGCGATGGTAAGTTGAGATAAAAAATAAGAGAGTCTTATTAGTGAAAACCCTCACGAGCATCTTAAGACGATTGTGAGTTATGAGAAATAAAAATAAGAGAGGCTTATTGGCAAAAATCCATTGAGAAATCCATCAAGACGTCACTATCCAAATGAGGTATACGAGTATAGTGACCTTAAAAAAGCAACTTAGTTTCAAGGTCATTAACTCAATGAAAATTGGTAAAGTTTAGATGGAAAGATCAAGCAGCTTAATCTGAACTGCATGTCATAATCATTAGAACTAGCGTCTGTTTTCAGATAAGTTTTTCTTTTCTTCATTTTCAAAAGGGGACATTTGTTGTCTTTTCTTTCTTATTTATATTTCAATTTTTGTTTGCTTTAGTCTATTATCCAAATATAAAATCATTATCATTTTCTCATGCCTTTGAGTCAAGTCTATGTTAAAACAAGTGAGAAAGGATTCCAAAACTTGCTACCAACTTCTTAAATTACAAAAAACAAGATAAAAGGATAAGGTAGGAAAGCTACAAACCAGTCTTAAGCCAACACATAAAGACAGCATGACCCAAATTGAAGCAAAGTATTCAAATAATTTTCATCAACTAATAGGTTGTGAACTCATAAAAATACAAAGTTTCAGTAGAGTTAGTATGGAGGGACCATGAAGTAGAGTTATAGTGTTTGCATAAGAGTCATTCTTGATAGCTTGAGTTTGGGTAATGATGCAACAAGTCATTGACATATGTCAAAAGTTTGAAGCAAGTTAAATATGACCAGTGAAAGCATAATTGCCTCAAAAAATGAAGCCACAAACTAGCCACCATGTTTTTAAACTCACAAGTTTTTCTTTGTATGAAGCAAGAACACATGTTACTTCCAAATCAAGGGCTTCAAAGCCTAAATATAAAAAAAATATGTAATTCCTTACTTCTGCAAATGCAAGAGGTAGTGTTGCTATACAGGTTTGATAATCACAATCCTGGTAAAAACTCATCATCCTATATCCCTAGGAGACACACTTTCTTGTCTGGGTATTTTGATTTTATTTGTTAGGTGACACACTTCCTAACTTCAAGCTTTACTCCTAAAAGATGCATTTTCTAGTCGATTCTTTCTATTTAAACCCTAGGAGACATATTTCCTTATCTGGGTAATTCAGATTTTATTTATTAGGTAACACATTTTCTAACTTAAACCGCTACTCCTAGAAGATGCACTTTTTAGTCTAGTCTTTCCATTTAATTCTTAGAAGATGCACTTCCTTTTCTGGGTATTTCAGTTTTCATTTGTTAGGTAACATACTTCCTAACTGAAACCTTTACTCCTAGAAGATGCATTTTTTATTCGAGTCCTTCCATTTAACCCCTAGGAGATGCACTTGTTTGTCTGGATATCATAGTTTCATTTTTTCGGTGAAAAACATCCTAACTTCAATCTTTACTCCTAGAAGATGCATTTTCTAATCAAATCTTTCCATTTAAATCCAAGGAGATGCACTTTCTTGTTTGTGTATTTCAGTTTTTATTTGTTAGGTAACACACTTCCTAACATTAACCTTTACTCCGAGAATATGCACTTTCTAATTGAGTCCTTCCATTTAAACCCTAGGAGATGTACTTCCTTGTCTAGGTAATTCAAAGTTCAATTGTTAGGTGACGTCCTTCATAATTTGAACCTTTGCTCCTAGAAGACACACTTTCTAGTCATATCCTTCCATTTAACCCCTAAGAGACACATTTTCTTTTCTGGATAATTCAAAGTTCATTTGTTAGGTGAAACATTTCCTAATTTAAACCTTTATTTTTAGAAGATACACTTTCTAGTCGAGTCATTCCACTTAACCCCTAGGAGGCACACTTCCTTATCTAGGTATTTCAAATTTCATTTGTTAGGGGATACATTTCCTAACTTGAACCTTTATTGCTAGAAGCTACACTTTCTAGTCGAGTATTTCCATTTTAACCCCTAGGAGATTTATTTCCTTGTCTGAGTATTTCAAGTTCTATTTGTTAGGTGATGCTCTTCCTAAGTTGAACCTTTATTCCTAGAAGACACACTTTTTAGTCAGATCCCCTCACTTTAATTTTTAGGAGATGCACTTCCTAGATTGGTTAATCAATCTTACTCTCAAGCGATATTTATTGATTAGAGTCTTGATTCATCTTTGCCTTATGCATTTATCAAATAGTTATGATTTGGTTTGACACTCATAATTTTTTTTATATTTTGATCATAAACAGGGGGAAATTTTTATTCATGTTATTTGAAATTTTATTTTCAATTCAGGACTGTCTTGGATGATGGGACTTTATTTTTCAAAAAAATGAGATTATTCCTATCATTATCTTTATTTTAGGATAATTTTTGTACTACTTTTGACTTTGATGTCAGGATCCTGCATGGAGAACAGGATGAAGAAAATTACAAGTCAGGAGCCCGCCTGAAGAATAGGGTGAAGAATTGTAAGTCAGGAGCCCGCCTAGAGAACTGGGTAAAAAATAGCAAGTCAAGAGCCCGCCTAGAGAACTGGGTGAAGACAACTACAGGTCAGGATCCCACCTGGAGAATAGGGTAAAAAAATACAAGTCAAGAGCCCGCTTGGAGAATAGGGTGAAGAAAATTACAAGTCGGGAGTCTTTCTGGAGAATATGGTGAAGAAATTGCAAGTTAGGAGCCCTCTTGGAGAACAGAGTGAAGAAATCGCAAGTCAGGAGTCCGCTTGGAGAATAGGGTGAAGAAATAGCAAGTCTGGAGCCCTCCTGGAGAATAGGATGAAGAAATTAAAATTCAGGAGAATAGGATGGGGAAATAGAAAGTCATGAACCCACCTGGATAATATAGGGTGAAGAAATAGCAAGTCAAGAGCCCGCCTAAAGAATAGGATGCAAAAATTACAAGTTAGGAGCCCGCATGAAAAATAGAGTGAAGATTTTCAAGTTCAAGTTCAAATTCAGAAGTACCACCTGCAGAACATTGTTAATTTTTTTAGTTTTTCTCCAATACCAAATTTTACATGGAGAAAGAATCTATTTTCAAGTTCAACCCAAAGATCATATATTTATCACTTTTGAAAGCATTGAAGACTCAAGTCAAGAATCAAGAGATGTTGCATATATAGGACTTTTGTAATTATATTTATTTTTTAAACTTGTAATGTTCATTTTCGATGTAATGACAAATCCGTAGACCAGAACCTCGACAGGACCTCACTCGACTTTTCAACTCACTATAGTCCCTCTCTTTTTTAACTCTAGAAACTATATGTGACCTAATTTCCACATAACCTGGGATAGGTAGGATGTCCAAAATCAAGACTCGGTTGCACATTATCTTTTTATTTCTTCTTTTTGAATAATGGTCGGGTCAAATTCCATCTCGATGTCTAATTCTTTGTTTGAAAATACTTTGTGTTTACAGTCAAAGAGGGGCATGGTGTAGACACATAATTTTGACCCTCCCAAAAGTCAAATTTACTCATTTCCCTCACCTTACCATGCACCTCACCCTATTTGATAATTCCCTATACAAGAAAACAAAAAAAAACACCGCGCTTTTTTCTATCCTTATCCAAAAATAAAAAATTCACAACAAATATTGAACACCTCATACACACACACACACATTCACAATCCAATTTACATTTTTCTTTTGGCCCCTCCCATACACATACTGGACACACATAAATCATACACATAAGGTACATCATACTTTATACTCACACACACTACACCAGAGAATATACATATATACACTCAGAAAACTGGGGAGAAGAGGAGAAAATGAAGTAAAAATACACAAACAGAGAGAGAGATCAAAGAAATAGTTAACAGAGGGAATAAAAGGAGTCACGAGAGAGGGAGAGGAGCAAAAAGAGGGAGAGAAATAAATACACAAAAAATAGATGGGGAGGGTGATCGAGAATAGGAAAAATATAGACTTTTTTTGTGAAGTTTTTGCTGAAATCCTCATTTTACCACTGAATCTGGCCATCATCTTCCAAAGTACGACCAAAACCAATGACTAACATCTGAGAAGTTCCACCAAACCACTATTTTTAATCCCTACCTAAAATCGTCGGAGCTCCGATAAAACCAGTTTGCCTAAAAACTCATAAAAATTGGAGACCAAACCCATTTCCAAAAATAATCCACCCACCATTGAAAAATCCAAAATCATCTTAGTTTTTAGGAGTTTTGGGGATTAATTTATTGAAAATGATCCTTTTTCAAAAATTTGATATTTCTATTAAGTCCAGAACATCGAAAATATCCTATTAGATAGTTCGTTTCCATTTACAGATACCAAATGAATTTTGAGAGATCGATCGACCACTTTACAACTTAGCAAATTTGCTGATGCCAGCTAATATCTGGTGTAGTTGCTTAAGCCGCCAAAGACCTCTCTAGAATACTAGCTTCACTTAAGAGATATGTCACTACTAAAGCAGAGATTGTTTAAACAATCAATTAGCTGCTTAAGCAGTTATCATTGTATATATACCTCTTTTTATGATTTTTCACTATTTTTGGACCTTTTTGCTTCGGATTTGGACGATTTATGGGGTTTACATGTCCATTTGAGTTTGGGAGAGATCCAAAAACTTATTTTAATTACTATACATTGATTATATCATCAAAAATACTCCTTAAACTTGATTTGAAAATGGGATTCTGAAGATTTTGCCGGTAAAGCTTAAAAATAATTTTTTCTTTAATTTGGACCTCGTTTTTAACTCACTTTTGCATGGGTTTTCAACTGTAGACTCCTATAACCTTGGAGAATATATTTCTAAAATAAAATTATTATTTTATCTTTATTTTTGTAAATCCATTTTTGTACCAAACTTAAATATGGTCAATATGGGTTTTAATTAGCTTTCATTTGTACTAGTTTATTTTAAGATTTTTCGAAAGAAAAAGACTCCATATTGAAGGAATTAAGGCTTGGATTTAGATGCTTCAAGGTAGGTTATGTCTTAAATATCTTCAGACTGAACTGGACAACTAATAAATAAGTAAAGCATGCTATGAGTTTAGGGAAAATAGCTATGTGAATTGTATTTTGAGTTTATTATTACTATTGTGTGTCTGTGTGGGGCTTATATTCTTATTGTTATTGACTTGTGATATTGCATAGTGTGCGCTGCTTGTGTCGGGGGTTTTATTTGACATCATTGCTCTTCTTTATGCATTTAAATGTCTTTATCCTTAATAAAATATTTGTGTGGGAGCTTGAATAAATATTATAGGCCTTATTGAATATTGTTTTCCTTTATCTTGATAGAAATGCTCAAGTTATGGGTTGATATGATATTTATGATGTTTTACATGTATTTTTATTCTTATGGTGCCAGACTAGAATGGATATCATGATATGTTGACCTATTAAGTTGATTTCTGGGTTAACTTACACACATATTGAATGAATTGCTATCTTCATACTAATTTGATTTTGAGCATTATATCCTCATTTTGTACATATACATCCATGAGATAACTGTGCCACTGAGAAACACTATTCTGAAAGGAAATAAGATATTTAAGAAAAATCTTGATCTATGAATACTAGTTGGAGAGGTAGGTTGAAATTTTGAGAAGTGTACAAGTTGTGAACCAATATAATGTGTATTATATTGACCTGATTTCATTCTTGAAGTCTCATTTTATCTTTTTTTTTTATATTTACTATTTTGGTATTCCTTCCTTCTTGGGTAATTGCCTTACCTATCGAGGCTGGGTCTCAATAGTTGCCATCACGACCTTCATTTTTAGGTCATGACAAATTGGTATCAGAGTGCTAAGTTTACCAATTTCATAAGTGTAAGAATAGTATGTCTAATAGAGCCTCGTGGATCCGTACATTACGTTAGTATCTATCTTGGAGAGGCTAGAAAATGTCTTTAGAAAAAATTCTCTAATTTGATTCAATGTCTTGTGGGTTGTTCAAACCCAACATTCTAAATTTGGTTTCTATTCTTTTTTGTACAGATGATGAAGTCTAGGTCTAAGGATGCTGGGGAAGCGGAGTCAGCACCCAATATAGGAGTTTCAGTTCAAGGATGAGGCAGGAGTTGTGGTTGATCCATAGGTAGAGGCTGATGCATAGAGTGTTGCCCCAATCGAAAGATGTTTTAGAGAGGCCTCTCCTGAGCTTAAGGTTGAGTATGTAGAGATGACTATCAGACAGAGAGTGTAGGGCCAACTTAGGTTCCTAAAAGTTTTGTTGATACCCTCATGCTTCATGATTTGTTGATTCCCCCTTGAGTCGCTTGAAAGGTGTTTCCTTAAGTGTACCTGGTATTCTTCAGACTTCATGTGGTGTTGTACCATCTGTACGAACATTTACTTCTGATATTCTACTTCAGGGTATGACCATCATCTATGATACTCTTGTGTGTGGATTTCTAGCCTATCAGACTTACTATTCTCTTAATTATTTTGGGTAATATAATGTCTTCTGACGACCAGAAGAGGTTTGAGAGGTTTATTTGCTTGGCTCATCCCAAGTTTAGTGGAGTGATTGGAAATGAAGCCTATGAGTTTCTAATTGACAGTCAGGAAATGTTACATAATCTTAAATCTCTTGAGTCTGACAAAGTTGCTTATACTACCTATTCATTAATAAATATGGCTGGGGATTAGTGGAGGTCTCTATCTAGTTGTAGGCCTTTGGGTTTGCCAGATATGACTTGGGGTGAGTTTTTTGAGCTCTTTTTAAAGAGTTTTATGCCATAAATCTTGAGAGATCAGATGTGTGGTGAGTAATTTGATTGAGTCTATCACCCAAGCTACTAAGGGAGGCACCAAAAAAATACACCAATAGGGCGAGTTTAGTGGCCATGCCTCTTGAGGTAGAGATTTCTCAAATGGAGGTTCACATGGTTTCCATAGAGGTTGATTTAGGTTGCTTTATAGCGATCAAGTGGTTGACCTTACAATTTTGTAATCTCAGGTAGCCAGGCATTAAGTCATGCGAGTGAAGGTTTTAACCTCAGTTCTTTAATCCCGGACGGTCATCCTAGTTTGATTGTGCCCCTTCAAATTGAGTCAAGTCATAGAAGATGCAATGTATGTGATGAGATTGGCTATTTGGACAAGAATTTCCCCCCACATGTGTATGGGACTACTCAATAGGGCTCTCAACTTCAGCTTTACCCTACTTTGATATCTACTATGAGAGGTGGCTCACAGAGTTGGAGTAGTCATTCTAGAAGTAGAAGTAGATGTAGAAAAGTTCATGGTAGTGGTCTCAGGGTTGGTCAGTCCAAGAGAGGATGTGTACAGTGTTTTTTATACTTGTTAGACCTAAAGTAGAGGCTTCTGATGTAGTTTTTACAAGCATCATTCCATTTTACTACAGATCTGCTTCTGTGTGATTTGACCTCGAGTATACAATGTTCTATGTGTCTATATATTTTTACTTCTGGTTTTGATGCGTCATGTGATTCCCTTGCTATATCTCTTTATGTTTCTATCCTAGAGAAGATTCTTTTGTGGTGTATTGAATGTATCGATCTTGTATAATTTCCTTTATGGGGCGTAAGACTTGGGTAGACTTGATTATCCTAGATATGGTTGATTTTGATGTTATCTTAGATATGGATTGGTTAGCTTCGTATCATTCTCTTTTGGATTTTTATACCAAGACCATTCTCGTAGCTACACCGAGTGTGCCAAGGATAGCTTGAAAGTGAACACTTAATTTAGGTCTGAAGAGAGTTGTATCTTTTCTGTGTGCTAGTCACATGGTAGGTGCTTATCTTATATGGATTATTTCTGTGATACTAGTGTTGTCTCACCACGTCCTATGAATTCTATTTAAGTTGTTCAAAAGTTCATGCATTTATTTTTTGTGGATTTTCCTAGTATGCCTTTGGATTGTGATATTGACTTTGTTATCGATGTGGAGACGAGCACCAGGCTAATCTTCATTCCTTCTTATTGGATGTCCCTAGCTGAGTTGAAAGAATTGAAGAAGCGGCTATCGGATTTGTTGAGTAAGGGGGTCATTAGACCTAGTATATCTCCTTGAGGTGCTCCAGTCTTGTTTGTGAAGGAGGAAAATTTATGTGCATGTGTATTGACTATCGATAATTGAACAAAGTAACAATCAAGAACAAATATCCTCTTCCTTGCATTGATGATTTGTTTGACCAGCTTTAGGGCGCTTTCATTTTTTTCAAGATTAATTTGAGATTTAGGTATCACCAGTAGAAGATTAGAGTTTTGGATGTTCCAAAAATGACTTTTCGGACATGATATGGTCATTATGAATTTTTTATCATGTCTTTTGGATTGATCAATATCCTAGCAACATTCATGGAGTTGATGAACCAGATATTTCAATCATATCTCAACTTCTCTGTGATTGTATTTATAGATGACCTCTAGGTTTATTCCAAGAACGAGGCCAATCATGTGAGACACTTAAGTACTGTACTTCAGAGATTACAAGTGAACCGTACTCATCCATTCTGTGCGCTTTCAGTGCAGGTCCTAGCTCGAGTACTAGTCACGATAGTTGAGTTTGGATGGTGTTTTCATATTCTTGAGGTACTGGTTCGCTGCATAGTTCGGGCAGATTCCAGATCTCCTCCTTCTATTTATCTTAGTTTATATTTTCGGAGACAGAATATGTATTTTTCAGGATTCTGAGTTGTATTAAATGTTCTTACATTTATGATACTATTTACTAACTTTTATGGTATTTTTATTTCAGACTTCTGCTATAGTGTGTATTGTGTTGACCAACTTTACTCTTGAAGTATCTTTTTATCTTTCTTTATTTAGTTTTTCAGTATTTCTTTTTTCTTGAATAATTAGCTTACCTACCGGAATTGGATCTCGGCCGTTGCATCATGATCCTAACTCGTGGATTATGATAATAAGTATAATGGATATAATGCATACTTGTAGTGAGTATATATAGGTGGTGAGAATCATGAAGTAATCAAATGGATATAATAAGTAAGATGCATGTAAAATATAATGCTTGTATAGCTACCTGTATATACTCGCTACAAGCATGCATTACATCCATCATACTTATCATGCTTGTAGCGAGTGTATACATGATCAAAACAAAGTAATCAAATGGATATAATGCATGTTTGTAGCGAGTGTATATAGATAGGACAAACATGCATTATATACATCATATTTATCATCCCCTTTTTTTTGTCGGCATGCATCATACTTATCACATTTATTTGATTACTTTATTTTGATATGATGGGTGATTGACTAACTGTGAAAGTGATATATTTTCTTCTTGTCTAAATTGTGATGATTTACTACTCTACTTAAAAACTCAGTTGAGATCTCCGTGACTGAGTCAAGTAAAGGTAAAATCAAGGGGTTAGTCCAAGTTTGTTATTAAGTTTCAGTTTCACTTTTGATTTTCGTGTATATTGATGTGATTGTTCTGCTCGTATAATTTGTTGTTGATAGTGACTGTTAGACTAGATGCAACCGTCATAATTGTTAATTTATTTAAATTATGTCCCTGAATGTTGATTTAGCTTTTGAACATGTATTTATGATTCTTTACTAAATGTTTTCATGGCATTTCTAAAGCTTCATTATCCACTTTAAAATTTGTGGTATGGTGTTAAAGATACATTATAGGATATTAAGCCACATAGTTTATGACTCACTGCTAAATTTTTTGAAGTCTTTCATGGTCATTTTACTTATGTGCTGATAAGAATTATTATTTTCTCATAAAGTTATTCTATGATTTATGAAATGATGTCGAGGATTCAAAAAGACATAATAACACAACATCATGATTTTATGAAACTAAAAATTACATATCTACACAAGGTAACTATTACTTATTATATAAAATCCCTTATTTGAAAAGAACTTACAAAAATCCCATTTTAATTAAAATCCCTACTTTTATCACTTTTTCTCTCTTATCCCCCATACATTATAATACTTCCATCTTTTGCTTCATTTTTACTCCGATTTTTTCTCCATTATTTCAATTCTTAGTGCACGCCTAATTTCAAGCTACGTGATTTGGGAGGTTTCAATTTTGTCAGTTATCAACCACCCTCATAACCTTCTTCATTAATTTTTGAGAATTGTTTTACAACTTTACCAAATCCCAAAATCAGTTTTAATTTTTTTTCGATGCATGTATGTATTACTCAAATTATCTCCTTTTGCAATGTCATACTAGTGTGATAGTTGAATTTTTTTAGTATTTTTCCATATTTTACAAATCAGATCTTTGTTTTATTTTTATTTTTAGTTGCAAGTTTTTAATCAACAAAGTTTAATTTTTGTAATGGAGTCTGGTCCGAGCTTTAGTTTAGGACTTAGTCAGTTAGATGATCAAGAACAAACTATTCTCGTTGTTTGTTTGTTACTGGTACTTTATATTATGAAGAACCCAATTTCACAGATAACCGATCCAAGCATCGAAACGATCCAATAACCATGAAGAAATTGAGAGAATTTGTCCGTTCAAGTTCAAGCAAGTCATCTTCAAAATCGTCAAGTAGGAAGAAGGTTGATGATTCAGGACGACCACGTCTACCAAAGGTATAGTTTTTATATTACTTTATTTTCTTAAGTAAATGGCTAATTATATGTTGATAAACATATTGTGGGAATGTACAGTATAAGAAGCATTATATTATACATTAACAAGTTTATTTTACATATAAGATGTCTTTTATGTATGAAGTTTCATTATACATCTTGAAAGCATCAATTATGTATACAGTTACATTATTATGGGACTGTACAGTATGAGAAGCATTATATTATACTTTCAGGATGTATAATAACACCTCATACATATAAGTCTTTTATGTATAAGGTTTCATTATACATATTGAAAGTATCAATTATGTATAAGATGGCTTTTATGTATGAGTTTTTATTATACATATTGAAAGATATTCTTTACGATACGTATAAAGTGCTAATATAATTTGTATAATGTTTCATTATACATTAAGCAAGATTACTTTATAACATGTATAAGGTATACGCATACATGTGAGCATGCTGTATCGTGTTCTCTTTAATAACAGTATAAGTTTGCTGCAATATTTTTACCCTGAATTTCTATTTGCTATTGTTGTCTCAGGGAATGAAATATTGTATTGACAAGATTCTGGCTCACCCATTGCATATTGGTAGCACGTATAACCGGAAATTCGGAGAAGACATAAAGAATTATTTTGGAGAAGAAATTGTTGGGGCATTTAGAATACAATCTTTGGGGTTTTCTTATATGCATCAGTGCAATTGGATAGGGAAAATATCCAAATGTCTTTTGATGCTAGAAATTCAGCAGGATAAACATGATGAGATTCATGTTTATGTATAGGGTAAAATCTTAAAATTTTCTATGCTTGAGTTTGTCATTATTACCGGTCTTAAATATATCGGTAATATTAATGAATATATGTACAGTTTATTGCCCAAATAAGATTCGATGTTGATCTATTTCCCCGACTCTAAAGCCAAAATAACTAACCAAACCTTGATTCAATGTGTGAAGATAGGGAATTTTGATAACTCTCAAGATGCATTGAACATTGCAATACTTTACTTTGTTCATACATTTTTGTCTTGTCAACATCGTGAATCACCTATTAGTTTATAACACTTCCAGATGGTTGAGGATGGTCATTATAGGCATTTTCCATGGGGAAAGATTGCATTTAAGAAGTGGATGAACTCATGGTGACAGGATTTCTTCGTGGCAAAACAGCTATACTCCTTGAGTGGAATGCCACATGTTCTCAATGTTTGGATATTTGTGTGTTACTCTGAAGTCGATAAGAAAATTATGCTCCACCATAGAAATAATATTTCAAGGATATTCAACTGTTCTATAGAGTGTGTGAGGCCTCAATATGAGTCCTTTGTGGCTGGAATATTCAGCAAGGTTGATGTATAACCTTTTCTTATTTTTTTTTCATTTTATTTTCTTGAAGTTCTAATACTTTTATATTGATTTCACTTTTATAGTTTGCTTACAAGAATTTACAACCTACAACTGGAGAAGTTCATAGGTTGGATTTGTCTTTTATGAAGAATTTTGAGATATCTGATCGACTTTCAATACTTGTTGCTGCCACATCTACTGATCGTAAGCTGAAAAAGGTGGCTGATGATTTAAGAACTCTACTACCAAGGGAAATCTTAATTAAGGTAAGATTATCTTTAGCTTTATCTACTGAATAAGCATCTAAGAGAAGAAAGACAGTGATGGATGAGGAAGACAGTATAGGGGTGAAAGGTGATGAGGGTTCTACATGTGCTTGTTCAGTAGGTGATGTACCGACGTCTTTTTCAAAAAATAAAGATGTGTCAACAGATAAGCCATCATTCAAATTTGAACATGGTCAGCAAGGACAATTTATTGCATTTCTAGAGCGTGAGCAAGTCAAGAATTTTTCTTCATTTTCCTCAATTCCTCATGGGACTTCTAAGTTGAATTCATACATGAAGGAGATAAAGTCTTACATCAAGTACTATGTATGTTAACTTTCTTATTGATATTGTTGTTTTAAGAATATTGCGTGGTTACTAATATTTTAATTTTGTGTATGTACTAAGGTTGATAAGAAAATTGCTGACCTGGTAACAGTAATATCAAATATACTAGATGAGGTTGTTAAAGCTTTAAAGAAAGAAGAAAAGAAAGAATCACCGCTACACCCAGTTTTATACATTTATTTTTTATTTAGTGTTGTAAAATTTTCACACAATCATCCGTTATTTTATATAGAATGGGAAAATTGATAATAAGAAACAAGATGGCAAAGAAGAAATGAAAAACTAGGACAATCCAATCACAGTGGAGATACCAGTAGTTTTTTATTAATACATGTGTTTGTTAGTATAAGTATGTGTTTCTACTATTGCTAAATATTTTTTTTGTTTTTAAACAAAATGAAGATACAGCAAGGGTCAACTGAGTGACACCCCAATTAAAGATCCTGTTGAAATTCAAAATGTGGACACGGATCTCAAAGGATGTGTCAATGAAAATACTAAATGTATAAAAACAAGTGAAGTAAAAGCAAACAGAAGGTATTTTGAATTTATTTTTCCGCATTTGTATGGGAGAGTTGTGTCTATATTAGAATCATTAAACTTTATTTGTTTTGTCTTTTAATCCAATATAGTAGGTTTTAGAACTAATTATACGTATTTATTTTATTAAAGACACCAGCTTAATGAGATAAATGTTAGGTATTACTTATTTGAAGTAGCTATTCATAGTTTACTTCTACATATGAAACATATTATAAGTATATAAGTTATATATAAGAAACACAATAAATACATTTGTTATGTGTTACAGGGAATTTCTAATGCTTTCTAAATATTTAAAAATTAAAATGTTAAGTATGTGAGATTTGCAACTATTTAAAAAATAGTATGTGTTTGTAATTCCATATAATTATATATTATTTGTATTGGTATTTGATGTATTTAAGTACCAATTATTTACTATACATTTAGAATATTTTGATTGTTAAAAAAAATCATATCATAAGAATTTACATATGTAAAGTAAGTATGGGAAATCTGCTAGTTACATATTTTTCATCTAAGATTCTTTGCACTCCATTTATCACCACATAACACATTAATGTCTATATATGTAGGATAATTTCAATGGCATGATAACAGATTCAGTTTGAGAAGTTGTTGATGCACTCTTATTTAGATTGACCACACCAGCAACTACAAAGTCACTGGATGCTGGTACACCAAATACAGTGACCGAGAGCCAATGGACTCTTTCCGACAGTCAGTTTCCACCTGATTTCCCAGATGATCAAGTTCGAAAATATGATGCCATGAAAGAACGAGGAAAAAGAGACCAAAAGAAGTCCATAATTTTGAAGTCACCGTAACTAATAAAATTAGGTTCAATCTCAAAAGGAGAGGACAGTTTTGATAATGAAGAGAAGACAAAGTGTGCATTCGAGGGTAGTACTATTTCACAAGAGTTGCCTAACAAATTAATGTTGGATAACTTGAAATGGATTGCGGAAGGGTTATTGATATTGTAGATAAGTATCCTAGACATAATGTTTTTCGACTATAAATACATTTTTTGGCAGTGTAAACTATCTATATAATGACACATATTAAACATAATGGACAATGTATTTAAAATTCCTCATACAACAATGTGAAAACCTTTTTACTTAAATCTAGGAAACAAATCAACTTGTATCATGCATAGAAATAAATGTGTAATACTCTCTCATACATATAACACATGTTGTTGTTGGAATGTAAATCATACATATAACACTTACATTATACATAGAAATTAAAGTATAATACATTATCATACATTATTGTAACTTGTATAACATTGTAACAATTAACTGGAACATTTGCATCATACTTATGATGTAAAGTATAATGTATTCTCATGCCTATATATTATGTTGTTGATGGGAAGTAAGATCATACACATAACACTGACATTATACATACAAAGAAATATGTAACTCAAAGGAATTATCATACATTATTGTATGATACATTAATGCATAATACATTGTCATACATTATTGTAACATGTATAACATTGTAACAGTTAACTGGAACATTTCCATCATACTTAGGATATAAAGTATAATGTATTCCCATGCCTATATATCATATTATTGTTGGAAAGTAAGATCATACATATAACACTAACATTATCCATATAAATAAATGTATAATACATACTTATACATATAGTTTATTCTGGAACGACTAGGAAAATTATACTAAATTTTGATGTCACACCCCAAAAATGGATCCCGAGATGTCACACGGTGCTCTAAATGATAAGAAGTCCTAAGCTAACCCTGTAAGCCTGTTACTCATTCAAATATTCAAGATAGAGGATATCTATGCATGTGAAACACTGAAATACTAAATCTACTATCTGAAGTGGACAGAGTTTAAATAAGAATAGTGTCTGAAAATATATAACTAGGAAATCTGAACAACCAACATTGTAAGTCTGAGATGTATCTAACAGTCGGAAAAGTCTCTAACACCACTAACTAGAGAGTCCCTGGGACAGACCCCAGCTGACTGGAATTGACCTAAATAACTGAATGAACTAATTTGTAAAACTAGAAATCTAAAGAACTGGGTACCCAAACTATAAGGACTCACCAACAATTTAAATGTTGATAGAGATACTCGTGGTTAATCACGCTACTGGAACTGAGAACCTGAACCTACATTATTAAATAGTGTAGCACACAGATGTATATGTGGATCAGTACCTTTGGAATATACTGATCATATTGGGGTGAATTCATAAGTTAAATAATATTTCAATGCTTATATAAATTGGGAAAAAGATGCATGCTAAGCGTAAATGACCCACATTGGCTTGAATAACTGAAAGCTGAAAATCATAACCCTTGAATAATAAAGCATGTTGTATAAATCTTTTGAGCCATAACACTTAGTTCTAAAATTTGTACTAGTAAATCTATTTTCAAATCATGTAAGATAAGTGTAGAAAGGACTCACCTTTATCATTTGAAAACTGATTTCTAAAATTCTGTAACTGAGGTCTTAAGTAAGACGATATCTGAGTAAATTTGTGATCCTTTACACTTAGTTATTTTTTATAAAAGTTGTTCTATTATTCTTTATGTGAGGACTTAGGACTTATGGAGGTTCTTCTAACCGATATACACTATCTGAGATGTCATAGTGTCCAACGTCTAGTTCCCCTAAGGGAAATCCTCATGTTGGGGAGAGGTGTCATACTCTTGCCAAAAAGAATAAACTGAGCTATGTGATCACAATTTGTATTTGTATCCATATAAATGGAAATAATCTGATAATATGAACCTATGTTGGCTCGTAGTTATGGGACATATGAACTAGGACACATACCCAACTCGGTGCTAAATACTATTCCCATTAATCTGTATGCTCATTCTGTAGAAAATCCACTTTAAAACTAGCATAAGGGTTTAGAATAAAAAACCAGTTATGCATCTATTTACTTTAAAATAAAATCAAAACTGTGAAGTGGATTCCAATATCTTAGTTGAGAATCAAAATATTAAATCTTTTTCAAAATCTTAATATAAACTAATCATAGGATACTTAAAAGCATAGTCTTCTTGAAATATAAATACTTAAACATAGGGCTTAAAACTCATGCTTTAAACTCTAATCAAATTATCATAAAGTCCATGCTCAATAATAATGGTCTTGAAATTCCTTAACAATTCTAGTCAAGAGGATGAAATTCACTTCTCAATGCATATATAATTAAGTCACACGCATAAGTATGAGAAAGTAGAAATGCATTTCAATATTTAAAGCACCTGTAACTTCATAAACTTCATATAATAATCTTTGGGTTTGAACCCTATACTGCAAATCATATAATTTCATGTAAATTCAACTTTAAAAACTAGTTTTGGGCTCAAGAATGAAAGAGTATCCTTGTTTATAACTCTACATACCTTATTTGATTAATTGAATGCAAAATCTTGAACTTTGAATCACTAACGATGTTCTTAAAGCTTCTTCTTGAAGTTATTGAACCTGGAAACTTGAATTCTTGGCTATCTTGATGAAGGAATAGTGAAATTTTGGATTTATTAAAGTTAAAGTTGAAGATTTAGGGTTTTCTTGGAGAGAAAATTGGTGAGGAATGAGTGTAATATGCTTAGAATAGGGTTAAATCTTCTGTTTTTACTATTTGGAGGGTAGGGCAAATGACTCAATTGACCTTTTGGAAATTAAAGTCACAACTAGAATGCCGATTAAAGCCTCACCGTGACGCGGCGAGTCCCTCATCACTATACTCACCGCGATGTGGTGCAATCGCACTGAGTCATTGGAAATTGACTATTGCAGATTTGTAATCCACCATAATGTGGTACAATCATGATGAAACACTGGGAACTGATGAATTCCCTTTTACTCTCAACCGTGATGCAGTTGACCTCTTGCTACTATACTCACCATGATGCAATTAAGTCGTGGTGAGCTACTAGAAAGTGAAATTCCAGTCAACCCAAACCTAGTTCAAAAAATCTAAAACTCACCCGAGATATGCTACTTACACCCCTGAACATGAATCAACTCAAAAACTTACAGCTCAAAGTTGGGAAAACCACTTTAACAATCCTCAAAGTTAAATAGAGTTAAAATGTGACTAAATCCCTCAACACTTAGTTCTATTTTCAGGTTCTAAGACCCTTAAGCAAGTAATAGGGGCTGAACTGAACAAGGAATGTATGGGGTATTACAATATCTCCTCTTTACGAACATTCATCCTCGAATGAGACTTGTTAAGATGAGGATACTAAGGAACTGAGGCTTCAAACTGGCATGCACAACTGAAAACATAACTGCATAACTGAGTCTAACATATAATGAGTGACTAAACTAATCCGCGAATGCATATAATGAAATAAAGATGATTATATATCTAGACTAAGACTGGAAAAGAGACAATATATGGAAAGATTTTACCTAAACTAAGTCTGAGCTTGCAGAGAAGAGGTGAGGGTGCTTGGTTCTCATGTCTGCTTCTGCTTCCCAAGTGTCACCCTCAATGGACTGATTTCGCCAAAGAACTTTGACCAAGGGAACTTCTTTGTTCCTTAGTGTACGAATCTAGTGATCAAGAATATCAACTAGAATATCTTCATAAGAGAGGCTATCCTGAATATTCGTTCTTTCTAGAGGGACGACAACAGTTGGGTCACCCATAAATTCCTTCAATAAGGATAGATGAAACACTGGGTGAACGGATGATAAGTCTGAAGGAAAATCAAGCTCATACGCTACTCTCACAACACAACTCAATCTGTAACGCCCAAATATCAGGGACTAAGCTTCCCCTTTTTGTCAAATCTCTTCACCCCCTTCATGGGTGAAACCTTCAAATAAACTAAGTCATCAACCTCAAACTCAAGATCCCTTCTTCTCACATCTGGATAAGATTTCTAATGACTCTAAGTTCTTTCCAACCATCCTCGAATCAACCAAACTTTCTCTATGGCTTTAAATACCATGTCTGGCCCAATCAAAGTGGCCTCACCCACTTTAAACCAACTAATAGGTGATCCATATCTTCTCCCATAAAGAGCCTCAAATGAGACCATCTAAATACTAGAATGGTAATTGTTATTGTAGGTGAACTCGATCAACGGGAACTGCTCATCCCAACTACCCCTGAAGTCAAGAACACACGCTCTCAACATATCCTCTAGGGTCTGAATGGTCATTTCTACCTGACCTTCTGTCTGAGGGTAAAAATATTAACTGAGATAAACTTGGGTACCAACACCCTTCTAAAAGGCTTTCCAAAAGTGAGAGGTAAACTGAGTACCCCTATCTAAAATGATGGACAAAAGAACTCTGGGCAATCTGACCAACTCTCTGATATACAGCTTAGCATAATCTTCAGTTGAGTAGAACATGTGAACAGGCAGGAAATGGGCTTATTTGGTCAATCTATCTACAACAATACAAACCAAATCATGTTGACGATGCGAATGGGGTAACCCTGATGCAGAATCCATGTTCACCTCTTCCCACTTCAAAGTGGGAATACTAAATCCTGCAAGGTGGCACCAAGTATTTGGTGCTCTACCTTAACATGTTGACAAGTAGCATACTTAGCCATAAATTCTGAAATATCTTACTTCATACCATTTCACCAATAGACTTCCCGCAAATCGCGGTACATCTTGATGGCTCCTGGGTAAATAGAGTAACGTGAACCATTCGCTTCTGCCATAATTCTGTAACACCCCAAATCTGGTACTCGAAATGCTACACAGTGCTCATGACCCAGAAGAACCATAATCTAACCCATGACTGATATTTGTACCTGAACACTGTTTAGTATACTGTATAAATGTGGAAATAAAGGCTGAAAAGCCATAAGGTTCAAAACTGAGACATAATATTTGATAACATATAACATCTGGGTGGCGTATGAAATACCCAAAACAACTGAAATAAACTATCTAAACATGATAGTCTGAAAAGCCTCTAACTGTTGGAATAAGGAGTTGTTGGGACATGTCCCAACTAACTCCATCTACTGAAAGCTAAACTGAATTAATGAAATAACTAATAATATAATCCTTAAATGATATATACTCACTGCTAAATCTGGCTGCTACTGATGCTCTGGAGCTCATACTTCTGAATATATGGTATAAAATACCATAATGCAAATGCATCAGTACGATTGAATGTACTAGTATGCATGTGAGGTAGGATAAATGCAAAGGGTTCACATGCATAAACTATACTAACTAACTGAATAACATAAACGTGAGAATGCATGCATGAATACAGAATAGTTGTAACTGAGTTCGTGATACCATGATTATTGAGCCTGAGTACTGATAACATGAGATACTGATAACTGTATAACTGAAATAACTAATATTGAGCGACTGTATCTGACAGTCTAGGTTCTGATGGAACTAGCTGAGGTTCATACTGTTCTGAGTTAACTGTATCTGACATTCCTAAATTCTGTAAAACTATCTAAGTTCTATTACAGAGACTGAATAATTGTATCTGACAATCTTGATTTTGTAACTAAAACTATGGGAAATAGTTATCTAACCAACATGCCCCAACTAATGCATTATAGCTGAGTTGGGGTCCAATCTATAACCCTAATTGGAAGGGTGTCAATATCGTGCCACTAGTAAGGACAATCTGTGAGCAACCCTCATATAACAGGTAACTCTAGTGAGAACGGTGGGAACCCTCATATAATAGGTTAAGCCACCTCATCTACCCTCATATAACAGGCTATGATATCTCAACCTACGCTGACTATGTAGTTCAGGAACGCAAGGATTGCTTCTAAGAATCACACCCTCATATAACAGGTGAGTTCCCATCCTTGGGTTCACTCGATGCTAATTCTTACTCCTATCTGAATAAACATTGAACATGATTAACTAAACTGGACTAGACTGAGTTTATTAAATTCCATGGACTGACGAAATGTTATTGAGATCTGATAACTGTCTAAGACTTCTGAGATTATTGGTTTATTGAGATTTACTGGAATTTCTGTGATTACTGGACTGATATTGAATTCACTGAGTTTTCCTGAGTCACATGACTAACTGAGTTCTAGGGATCATGGCTTGACTGAGAGTATCATGAAAACATGACACTGGCTCTAGGCACACAGGTAAATTGTAATGTACAAGTACCCCCAGGACTCGATAGCATAAAAGTAATTCATGGAATGAATTCTAAAGCACAACAATGGCTACGTATATATCCATAATCCATTGACTAAGACATTTCATCAAACACTTAACATACAGAACTTGTATATGAATGGGGATTTCATATTATAATACTAGCATGGAACATTTCCTTCACATAGGCATTTAGTCAAACATATGAGGAGTATGCTTTGTTTATACAATCATCAACACATCTACTAATCATGGATACATCAATCAACTTGTAAATTGAAGGGTTTATCATGAATATTGCGTAATTCATCACATATTAGAATCAATTCTTGTAATTAATAGTCTATAACATGGAACGAAACCAAACAACAACATGAACATCAATTTTCAATTCAATCAAATCATAAACATTCATAAATATAAAAATCTTGGATTTTGAAAAGAGATTCTTGAGTTTCATTGGTGAAAGAGACCCATGAATCAACACATGACATACCTAACTTAATGAACTTGGAAGGATTGATGGAGAGTTTTTGTGAATTGGCCCTTGAATTTGAGAGCTAAGATTTCTTGGTTTGAGAGAGAGCAACTCAATTTGGGGGAAAATAGAGTGAATAATGATATCCTTAGGTCATGTAGGGTTAAATTTTGTGTTTAAGGCTGAACTAAAATCATGGGAAAAGATCCATTTAACCCTGGACGCGTCTTATAAATTTTGTGAAAATTTCCCTACCTGAACCCCTAGCGTGACGCGGCGCTATCACGTCGTGTCATTGGAATTTGACAACTAGAAATTGGACGACGGCGCAACGCGGGGCTATCACGGAGCTTCACTAGAATTTGAAAATTGGGATTTGGGAGCCCTCCACGATGCGGTGAAATTGCAGAGTCTTGCTTAAAATTGACAAATGTCATTTTGGCTTATGGCTCAACGCGCCACTGACTGAGATGACGGTGTTTTACAACTAAAACTATAAATCTCCATAACTTCTTACCCGGTTGTAGAATTTAGGCGAATTTGGTATCAATGGAAATCTTATTAAATTTCCCACATAACTAAAAGCGAAAATCTAGTAAATTCCTCATAAAATAAAAATCATTCAATTTAGAAGCTAATACTTGACATTTTTGGGACGAAATTAGTTAGAAAACTTTGGGGTATTACAAATTCGCTGCCTCAAACCATCAACACACGAGACACACAATCTACTCTGATATCTCAACACACCATATCCTTCTTGGGAGAAAATCTCTATCTTTTGTTCTCTAATTGACTCCTTAAACTTAACTAGACTGGGGTCCCTATCCTGCTTTTCTTTCACTTCGACAACCAAAGAATATTTTAAACCGTTTTGAACCCATACACTACCCTCAGCTGAGTCAACCAAACGAACGCCTAGTCTATCCAACTGATAAACCTTCTGAACCAACTTTTTCTTATCATTCTCAACATAAGCCATACTACTTATAGACAATCTACTAAGGGCATCTGCCACTACATTAGCCTTATTCAGATGATACAAAATACTCAAATAACAATATTTTAAAAACTCCAACCACCTTTTATGATGGAGATTCAAATCTCTCTATGAAAATACATACTGCAAACTCTTGTAGTTCGTGAAACCATCAACATGCACCCCATACGAATAATGCCTCCAAGTTTTTAATACAAACACAACAATAGCTAACTCAAGATCATGGGTAGGATAATTCTTCTCATAAGGCTTAAGCTGTCTGGAGGCATAGGATATGACCTTACCTTTCTGCATCAAAACACAACCCATACTAACTCTAGAAGTATCACAATAGACAACAAATCCATCTATACCATCTGGAAGGTCAAAATTGGGACTGAGGTGAGTTGAGTCTTCAACTCCTAAAAACTTTTCTCACAATAATATGACCACTAAAACTTAAATTTCTTTTGAGTCAATCTAGACATGGGGACATAATAGATAAAAACCCCTCAACAAACCATCAGTAATAGTCATCCAAACCCAAAAAAACTCCTGATATCTAATGGAGAGATGGGTCTTAGTCAGTGTTTCACTGCTTCAGTCTTTTGAGGATCAACTCTAATGCCATCACCAGAAATAATATGACCGAGAAAAGCTACTGATCTTAGCCAAAATTCAAACTTACTAAATTTGGTGAATAACTAATGATCGCTAAGAGTTTTCAATACTATTCTGAGGTGGTTTGTATGATCATTCTCATTATAGAAAAAGACAAGGATATCATCTATGAAGACTATGACAAATATGCCCAAGTAATGTTTGAACACTATGTTCATCAAGTCCATGAAAGCTACTGGGTATTTTTTAGCCCAAAAGACATGTTAGGGACTAGAAGTGATCGTAATGGGTTTTAAAAGTTATTTTTGGAATATCACATTCCCTTACTTTAAGATGGTGAAAGCTGAATCTAAGGTCTATCTTTGAGAAGTAACTTGCACCCTGAGGCTGGTCAAATAAGTTGTTAATCTTAGGAAGAGGATATTTATCTTTTATTGTGACTTTATTTAACTGCCGGTAGTCGACGCACATTCGTAGAGACATATCTTTCTTACACACGAATAGAATAGAATAGAAGCACTCCATGGAGAAATATTGGACCTTATGAAACCTTTATCTAATAGGTCTTTAAGATGCTTTTTTAACTCTTTCAACTTGGATAGAGCCATACAATAAGAAGGAATGGACATGAGTTGAGTATCTGGAAAAAGATCAATACCGAATTCTATTTCTTTATTGGGAGGTATCCCTGGCAGATATTTAGGAAAAACTTCAGGAAACTCATTGACTACATGGACTGTTTGAACTATTGGAGTCTCAGACTTAGTGTGCTTGACTCTAACTAAGTGGTAAATGCACCCCTTTTATAATAATTTTCTGGCCTTAAGATAGGATATGAAATAACTCTTGGGAGACACTGAATTACCTTCCTACTCAAAGACTGGTTCATCAGGAAATTGAAACTTCACTATGCGAGTGCGACAATCTATAGATGCATAGCAGGAATAGAGACAATCCATACCTAGAATAATGTCAAAATTGACCATATCTAAATCTATTAAGTCCGCTAATCTAATTTTATAAAGGACAGTAATAGGACACTTTTTATAGATTTATTTATCAACAAATGACTCCCCCATCAGGGTGGAAGCTAAGAAGGGCTTAGAAAGCTTTTCAGGACCTATTTCAAAATTCACTACAACTAATAGATTCACATAAGAGAGATTTGATCATGGGCCAGCAACACATAAACATCAAAATGAAAGACACGAAGCATACCAGTAACAACATCTTGTGAACTCTCCTACTCCTGACAAGATGGTATAGCATAGAACCAATTCTGGTATTGACTGCCACTGGTACTGGATGATGCACCTTGAGGAGGGGATGGGTGACTTGGAAAGGCTGGTGCACTAGTAGCCCAAGTCTGAGGACAAACATCATGGCTTCCCTACTTAGCATACATGCACTCTTTGATTCTGTGACCCAACTTATCCCATCCATAACAACTTTTCTATCCTAACAAACACTCACGAGGATGATTCTTACCACACTTAGAACATGTCAGATAGTTGGGCCTTCCATCCACACTATTCTGAGACTTGGACATAGAATTTTTACTCCTCTGCTCCTGATTGGTTCTGGGTGTGGGAGCACTGGCAGAAGATGGCACTGGCATAGATGAGTGACCTTAAAACTGTGAGTGGTTTCCCCTTCCAGACCTTTTTTGACCAAAGTCAAACTGTCCGGTCCTAGCCTTCTTATTTTCCCTTTCTCTGTCCTTCAGCTTTTCTTCCTTAATCTGTTGGGCATGAGTCATCAGTCTAGCAAGATCCATATCCCTAATAATCATTATAGTCTTGCACTCCTTGACTACCAAACCAGACACTCCAGTAACAAACTTACTTATACTCGACCTAGGGTTAGCTATCAAGTCAGAAACATACTTAGATAACTGGTTAAACTTAAGGCAGTACTTCTTCACTATCATCGAGCCCTACCTCAGGTTCATGAACTCCTTTATCTTAGCTTCTCTCATCTCACGCAGAAAGAACCTGTCTATGAATATATCATGAAGCACCTGTCAACTTATGGGAGTTGAATTCTCATCTCTACCATTCTTCCACATAACCACCCAATCATACGCAACATCCTTCATCCTATAAGATGCTAATTCTACACTTTCCTCCTTAGTAACATACATAATTTGGGTGATTTTTTCACCCCATCAAGGTATAGTTGTGGGTCCTCACCTACTTTTGACTTAAAGAACTCAAGCAGATTTATTCTCATAAATTCATGAATCCTAGCTACAACTAAGTCACTATTCTGCTGAAGTGGGACTGCATCCTGATGGTTGCCCTGAACATTAGCAGTCACAGCTTGGGGTAACGTCTGAAGCCCAAAATTCAGCATTGGACATATTCTCATTCAAAGGATCAGCAGGCTGGGGTGGCTGGTTATCATTTTCATTTGCATTAGCTCGAAAAGGAGGCATATTTTGTCACGTAAAAGCATGAGTTAAAAGAAGATAGAGATAATGTAAGCACGTTAGATCATGAAAGAAAAGGATGACTTCCTAAATTGTTCTATAGCCTCTTGCTCATAAATGTGGTGTGCTTCACACCCATGATCAAGACTCTATGTAACACGGCTTGTATAACTCCTTCGAACTCTTTAAACCTTAGGCTCTGATACCAAGTTTGTAACGCCCCAAAAATGGGTCCCGATATGTCACATGGTGCTTCAAACTACAAAAAGTCTTGAGCTAACCCTGTAAGCCTGTTACTCATTTTGAAACTCAAAATAGAGGATATCTATGCATATGAAACACTGAAATACTAAATCTACTATCTGAACTGGACTGAGCTTAAATAAGCATAGTGTCTGAAAATATTTAACTAGGAAATCTGAACAACCAACACTATAAGTCTGAGAATTATCTAACAGTAGGACAAACCTCTAACACCACTAACTAGAAAGTCACTGGGACAGGACCCCAGCTAACTCAAACTGACTGAAATAACTGAATGAACTAATTTGTAAAAGTAGAAATTTAAATAACTAGGTCCCCAAACTATGAGGATTCACTAATTGTCGGGGTGTACATAGAGATGCTCGCGTCAATCACGTTGCTAGAACAGAGCACCTGAACCTACATTATTAAATAGTGTAGCACATAAACGTATATGTGGATCAGTACCTTTGGAATTTACTAAGCATATAGGGTGAATACATAAGTTAAACAATATTTCAATGCTTATATAAACTGGGAAAAGATGCATGCTAAGCGTAAATGACCCATTGAAAGATAAAAATCATAACCCTTGAATAATAAAGCATGTTGTATAAATCTTGTGAGCCATAACACTTAGTTATAAAACTTGTAATAGTAAATCTATTTTTAAATTAGGCAAGATAAGTGTAGAAAGGACTCACCTTTTTCATTTGAAAACTAATTTCTGAAATTTTGTAACTAAGGTCTTAAGTAAGACAATATCTAAGTAAATTTGTGAGCCTTTACACTTAGTTTTTTAAATAA
Organism: Capsicum baccatum var. pendulum; assembly: GCA_030864225.1. Classification (NCBI taxonomy): domain Eukaryota; kingdom Viridiplantae; phylum Streptophyta; class Magnoliopsida; order Solanales; family Solanaceae; genus Capsicum; species Capsicum baccatum. The sequence goes on from CM061560.1 coordinate 173,236,753, forward strand.
AAAAGTTGTTCTGTTATTATTTTCTGTGAGGACTTAGGCCTTAGAGAGGTTCTTCTAACCGACATACACTATGTGAGCTATCATAGTGTTCAATGTCTAGTTTCCCTAAGGAAAAACCTCACATTGGGGAGAAGTCTCATACTCTTACCAAGGAGTATAACTTGAGTTATGTGATCACAATCTGGTCTTCATCCATATAAATGGATATAATCTGATAATCTAAACCTACGTTGGCTCGTAGTTCTGGAGTATGTGAACTAAGACACATACCTAACTCAATGTTAAATACTACTCTCTTTAATCTGTATGCTCATTCTATAGGAAACCCACATACCTTATTTGATTAATTGAATGCAAAAGCTTGAACTTTGAATCACTAACGATGTTTTTGAAGCTTTTTCTTAAATTTCTTGAACCCTAAAACTTGAATTCTTGGCTATCTTGAAGAAGGAATGGTGAAATTTTGGATTTCTTAAAATTAAATTGAAGCTTTAGGGTTTTCTTAGAGAGAAAATTGGGAGCAATGAGTGTAATATTCTTAAAATAGGGTTAAATCTTCTGTTTTTATGATTTGAGGGGTGGGGTGAATGACTCAATTGCCCTTTTGGGAATTAAATTCGCAACTGGAATGTCGATTAAAGCCTTACCATGACGCAGTGAGTCCCTCATCACTATACTCACCACGACGCAGTGCAATCACGGTGAGTCACTGAAAATTGACAATTGCAGATCTGCAATTCATTGCAATGCGGTGCAATCGTGATGAAATACTAGAAACTGATGAATGCCCTTTTACCCTCCACTGCAATGCGGTGGACCTCTTGTTGCTATTCTTATTGCAACATGATGAAATTACGGTAAGCTGCTGGAAAGTAAAATTCCACTCAACCCAAACCTAGTCCAAAAAATTTGAACTCACCCGAGAGATGCTACTTACACCCCTGAACATGAATCAACTCAAAAACTTACGTCTCAGGTTCGTAAATAGCACTTTTAAAATTCTCAAAGTTAACTGGAGTTAAAATATGACTAAATCCCTCAACATTTTCTTCTATTTTAAGGCTCTATGTGCCTTAACCAAGTACTAGGGGCTAAACTGAACTAAGAACGTACAGGTATTACTCCCGACTAAGAAAATAAACATATTACAAAGTACTAAATAAAACCTCCTCATACATTAATTTTTCCAATCATTGCAAATTATCCAACTTTTTTTTAATATGTTATTTTGGGTCTATCATGCATATGGTATTGTTACGTATCATCATTTTTCATCCTTTTTCCTATTTGTATATGTAGCATTTAGATGTGATCATCTACCATTTGAGAAAGAAATCGTACCTACAGCTTGATGAAAATTATAGATATACAACAATAAGTTGCTTCATCAAAACAAATATAGAGAAGACATATCATAGATATTATCTGGATGCTTCATATATTCAAATATGTACGCAAGAATACTATGCAGAATCATATGTTGTGGCAAGAAATGAATTATAAATTACCAACAATTAATAAATGTTGTATTCTTGTGGATTTACAATGGCATATGGTTGACGAGGTCTATGTTCCAGTTAACTGTGGAAAAGAGTTTAATCAGATTTTGGTTGTAATTGTGTTAAAGGAGAGAGTGATACGTGTCTATGACTCATTATTAGGTGCAAGAAAAAGGGACCTATCAAATGAAATACATAAGTTGGCAGTAATTTTTCCTACTTACATGTCAGACAGTGGATTTTTTTAAAAGACAAAACGTACTGATTGGGCAGCACTAGATGCGTACAAATACAAGCTTGGTCAGTGCCCTCAACTTATCAATCAAAACCCATTTGTTGTTCACTATGTTCAAAACATACCACAACATGTATCTGCTAGTATTTAAGTGCATTTTTTACACTTTTTACATGCATAAACATGGATTAACTTCTAAACGGCTTATTAAATTATTACTTTTTTTATTTTAGGGACTGTGGCATTTTTGTTGCTATATATGCAGAAATCCTAAGTGAAGGACTGAAAGTGTTTTCATGTGGTTTTGATGCATAAACTCAACGTGCATGCTACGCCTCTTTACAATGAAATTATGGAGTAACCAAGGTAATGAAAGGATACACAAGTGATAATGACGATCCACCGTGTCCAAGGAATAGTTGTCTCCAATCAATTAATGAAAGTGCAATAGTTACTTTAGAGTAGCATAGTTTTTTAACCATTCTGCATTGAAACATTTAATTCTTACTTTAGTAATGGATGTTAATCAATTACAACACTTGTTAGTTTTTGTTGTTGGTTTGAATTTTAATTTTTAGTAATCTCATGAAACTGCTTATACATACATAAGTTATGTATTGTCAGAAGCGTTGTTTCCTAGTTACATGTTTTTAGTTTTTCATTAAGTGTTTAGAAATGACGTAAATTCTATTGAATTGGTTTTTCTCAAACGTTAAAATGTTATTTATACTTTGCAATAACTAAAATACACTACATTATACATTAAATTTTAAAAATATTTATAATACCATTTTAAAATCATATTTATCAAAATAAACTATTTAATTAAACCTTATACATAAATGTGTATAAATACTAGCTAAGTTTGCAACTATTACATTAAAAAGTCATTTATATAAATAGTATAACAAATAATTTTACTTTAAACTGTCAGTTCTATCTAATGTATAATAAACCCTATACATTAAATATTGAAAGCTCATACATTAAAAGAATAATACATTAAACATATCATTATACATAGGCATGTTTGATTATATTTTGATATTTTACTAACTATATAATATAATAACAATATATGTTTCTTATGTCTTCATACATTGAGCTACAGGTATAATAAACAAGTGATTATACATAGGTACGATTGATAAAATTTTGATATTTTACTAACTATATAATATAATAACATTATACGTTTATTGTTTCTTCATACATTGAACTTAATGTATGATAAACCCTCACACTATTTGGTTTACAATGTAAAGTAGGATACAAGAGTATAATATAAATCATTTATGTGTTAAATAAATTATACATATTTTCATAACATAATTAAATATAAATACTTCACCAAAAAATTTAATCAGATTTCGAAAAATATAATGTAATAACATTATACATTACTTATAAGTTCATAAATTAAATTATATATATAAAAAAACTACATACAAAGAGTTTAATAACATAATGTACGAAACAACAGTATAACATATAAATCATTTATGTATGATACAACTTATACATGTGTACGTAACATATTTAAATATAAATACTTCACCAACCTTTTATCAGATTTCACATATCAGATAGCTTTATAACTTATTTAACTAACCTTACAATGCGATGTGATAATACTTCACATATGTAATTGTAAACATAGTTACCTTTCATCAAATTTAAACAATTAATGATTGTATAATGCAATAACATTGCATATTCATTTATGTCATTATATAGACATGTAGCATAAATCTTATATATATCTGGGATAAAAACTACTTGCCTAACCAACAAAATTTGGAACCAGGAACATATGTTAAACATACACACACCACAAAAATTTACGTACCATAAAATCGCAGGACTCAAAATCGGATAATTCAAAACACGAACTGATAATCTCAAAATATAATTAAGAACTGAACTTGAATTAACCGTAAAGATAGTTCAACAATTATCCAGATTATCTAAATGAACAAAGTAAAATGTTTTGTCCAACGAAACCAAATTAAAGTGTCACAACATTGATAATCAAATGTTCTTTTTCACGTTTTCTTTGGAAAAAAATCGTAGGTGCGTCGGTTGTGACCTGCACATCCACATTTACCACAATAGTTTGAGCTTGAATAAAGTGATTCACTTGATTTCAAATGCCTTCCTTTTTTTTATCTACTCGAAGGTCTTCTATATTTGGGCGGTACTACTACTTCATCTTTCACAAATTCAGAAACATTCCAATTGGAACTATCAAAAATTCATACGTCTTAACAATGATTTTTGGCCAGTAGAATTTCAAGCAGTAAGGACGATAATCTTCTACACTTTTACTCTTCAATACAATAATTGTGTGTGGACAGGGAATTTAATCAATTTGATAATGGTCATAATTGCACGTGCCATGTTTAATATCGACAATATACCTCTTTTCGGATTCATATACATAGTAAAGATAAATTGCAGCTGCCTTAACCTATTAAACACACATGATTCAATACTTATGGTAAAATAAAATTAATAATGAATTAAAAAAACTTTTATTTGATACATATTAAAATACATACCGTCATCTGTAATGTCTTCGCCCTATTAAGAGTCAGAATGTCTTCAAATCTTCTTCCTAATGTTGTGTTGGTATATGATGCAATTTTGTTGTAGTTACAATTAAATGTCCCAAATAAAATTCTAACTTCTTCAAGAAATCCTAAAATAGCCTCTACTAAGCAACTATTAATTCATTCGTCTATATTACAGGTGATCATTCTTCTTCTATTAACAGGTGAATGACATCGAGATCAATTTTCATATCCAGCTTCTTTCAGGTATTCCTTAACCCTATGGTCAATCTTAGAAACCTTTGATATAATGTAATCAAAATATTCTTTCCTATACGCTTTAGCCATATAATAATAAAGGTCACTAAGTCTATCTTCATTTTTCCTAAAATATGTGCAAACACATTTTCATAAATGCCAAATACATGCTAGATGCGGGACATTAGGATACACAATGCTCAAACCTTTTATGATACTCTCATTTTGAACCGATACAACACACATGTTACGTCGTTCGCCAAATGCTTCCTTAAACTGATGGAAAAAATAAGTCCATGCACTGTCATTCTCAGAATCCACCACCCCATAAGATAATGGCAGAATACAGCCTAATTTTTCTTAAAAATATATCAATAATAACCCAATAAATTATTTGAATGTAAAACATATATGTTCTGATTAAGCAGTTACGGAGTTTCGTATACATAGCAGAGTAATGTATAAACACATCCGACACATAGGCTTATGTAAATGCTAAAAGAGTTAATAAAAGGAAAAAATAATACCTGCACCATTAAGTGTGCTTGCCGATAGAAAGGTTCCTTGGTATGGTCTGCTTAAATGGGCACCATCAATAACTACAATAGGCCGGCAAACCTGAAAACCCCTTATCATGGGATTTAAAGCATTAAACAAGTATTTAAACTCATTATCCAATGCCTTATGCATCCTAATATACGAGTCTAGATACACTTTGTTCAACATATAAACATATCGCGATAGTTTTCAATATCCATTAGTTGGACCACCTCTAAGCATCATAATTGCCTTTTCGTTTGCACGTAATGCCTTCATGTAGTTAATAGCAACTCCATACACAAACTTTATATCTTTAATTATGTCCTCTGGTGTGTGTATTCTCTTGTGGTTAAATAATTTTGGTATTGTAAATTCACTCACAAAAGTTGTTATAGCAACCAAGTTTTTTAGTACTCTATCACTAAGATAATAAGTATGTTCCAAATCAAATCAACAGGTCTGAAAAATATCAGATTCATTCATACAAGATGTCTTGAGTACCTATTTAAAGTCTTTATTACGACAATGCAGGACATAGCTACATAAAAAATAATCAGAAAAATAATGTATGATGAGATAGATATGTCACAAGTTTACATCATACATAAGTCCATATGTATAAGGAGTCAGTATATAATAGTAATCTAGATTTTAAAAAAATAATGTATACGAACAACCAATACATTAGTACTTACAGTAACTGCGGTAACACATACCAATACGCAATTTTTTGAAATCTATAACAATCAAATTTCCCATGTCTATTTGACGTATAATATAACACAATACATATCAGTAAAGAATTTACAACATACCAAATATAATAAGAAAACTACAATTTCTATTAACGTTGTTAAGTTATAAAGAAACTATACAAATTCAACAAATTTAAATCTAATATCAGTTCATACCTTTGTTTGTAAGATTGTTTAGCTTCTGTGTTAAAGTCATTCACTAATGTATATTTCACCATTACTGCAACAAGAGTTTGTTTATCCTTGTAAAGCTGATTTACTTTTAAATTTGTGTTCTTGCAATCAGTAATAAAGTTTTTCACTTCAAATTATGGAACGTGTAATGAATACTAATTTTGTATTTTAACTATCGTTAATGCCAAAGCATCAAATTTAGTTCCTTCAACACATAGAACAACAACAGTTTTACGATCAGAATCAATCTCCTTATTGGACTTGTCAAATATAGTAATACAAATGGATAATTAATAAATCCTGAAAAACTTTTCTTCAACTCAATGTACACACTCACTCCATTATCATTCCATATAATAATTAGAGAGAAATTACCTTCAACAATGTACTTTACTTCAATTTTATTACGATATTTATCAATATTCAATTCTATAGCAATCGTTGAAATTAATTTCAAGAATGTTATACTTTCTGAAACCACAATTCCATCACTTTTGTATTGCTCATAAAGAATTTCAGACTGCCAAGAATTGAAAAGCCACAACAATATAGCTATGCTCATATTGATTTTGGACAAAATAAGAAAGAAGATCTCGACTGGTTTCTTTCAGTTTGTATTCCAAAAAAAATTATTTGTGGTGATGTTTTGAATTTGAATTTCAGTTACTATTACTAAGCATCTACAAAATCAGAAAATCAATTAATGTCATTAATTAAGCAACAGAGTAATGGTATCTGATATTTCTTTCCATAAATTTAGGCCAAACGGTTTCATCATACTTTAGAGAAACGTATGAGAATAAACGACATGTATATATATTTTTTCCAAAATTAGGAGAGAGAAAGTACAGTCAGTATATTATGTAATTAGTTTCATTAATAAAGTAATTTATGTTATTTATACTTTATGAAAAGGATCAAAGACACCACCATATGTCGACTTTGTGTAATGCCAATAAATGCCATTTTAAATGTATGTTTCGGGAGTATTTGAGGAATTGAAAATGTACGAATCACAAGAATTCAATTATACAAAACTATACATTATTGGTGTAAAACTACAACTGCCTTATAGAAATAGCAGTTAGTTAGTTTTTCTCATGTGTCGATTTTTTTTTGGAATTATGTCTATTATGCTTTCAAATAGAGATATAATCGACTCACGCAAAAATCATAGTTAGATGCTTCGTCGCTGGAGTTTTGATCACATGTCATGCCATACTCATGGTGATTATACTATTATGTGTGTCAATAACGAAAATCTCTCACAAAATCTAAAAAAGAAATTTCCAAGAATAAGTATATTTACTAAGATATTCTCAAATGCAATTTAGTCATTTAAATTGTATTTCATTATGAACTTAATTATGATGAAAGATGAATGTTGCCAAGATTAACTAAATTATGAATTATTTGAATTTATTTATAGAATTATTAAAATATTTGCTTATTTATTAGTATAATAATAAATTATAAAGTTAAAGATATATGATTTTATGCTTAGGAGACTCATTAAACTTACCCTTCGTATTTTAAAGCTACTAGTTTAATCGCACGTGCCTCGCACGTGTAATGTTTGATTGTATAAAATTAAATAATTTTATCTATTGCAAAGATTATTAATAAAGTGTAAAAATTCAAATCACATTTCAAAAATCCTTCACATTTTAATATAATAATGTAAACATACAGATATACACATATATGTTTTATCAATTTCAAGTGGTTGATGGATCATGTAATATCCCGTTTTACTTTTAGCTCGTTTCAACTCTTAGTACATGTTTAAGGGGTCCAAAGCTTTGAAATTTCACTGAGTATTGAGGACTTAGCCATTTTCAAAACCTCTAAACTTTACGGATTTTTAAATTAACCTTTCCGATATTAAAATATTAATTTTTAAATTTATTCATGTTTAGAGAGGTCAAAAGTATATCTTGGGAGAGTTTTGGGACTTTTAGACAAGGTTTGGGGAGTGTTTGGATGTCCAAAACAAAAGGGTATTGCAATTGCCCCGAGACGCGTTGTCTGCTTGACGCAAGCTGTGGGTCGCGCTGCGTTGGCTACTTGACTCGAGTAGGGGTCGCACCGTGTTGGCTACTTGACATGATCAGGGGTCACAGCGCGTTGGGGTAGTGTCGTCAATCTTTTTATCCTCATCATTTAAGGGTATTTGGGTCTTTTTTCTTCACTAAATTCATCCATAACACGAATTTGGGGACCCCAACAAGCATTATTTGCCCCTTTTCTCATAAATTCTTTCAAGAAAAGCCCATCTTTCTCAAAGAACAAACCCTAAGTATTTTACAAGAAATCAAGGATTCCAAGCTTCAAGTTTAAGAAAATCCTCAAGAATCTTCATGAATTCACTTGGTGATGTATGTGTGATGTTCATCCATGGGCTCTTTTCACCCATGGAGTCCAAGAATCCCTTTTTGGTTTTAAATTATGAGTTTTCATATTTAAGTTGAAATTTCTCTATGAATCTCTTGCTAATTCAATTACAAGTTATGTGTATAAGTACTTTCAAGTGGAATGAGCCACTATATATTTTCAATGTTGTAATCGTCACGTTAAATCCCTAAGTTATGATTTTAGTCTTGTAATTATATTACTCTCGCATACTTTACCCAATCCTATGCTTAAGTTTATGTATCTCATGTGCTTGATGAAATTCCTAAGTAGTGGGTCTTGAACAATGATCCCTTACCATGGTTTTAAAGATTTTATATGGCATTACTAATGATTCCATTCAGTGTTGGTGGCTTAAAAATACCCGATACCTATGTGATTTACATGAATTCAGCTTTTTTAGTACTCGGATAGTTAATCCATGACTCTTATCAGTATACTTAGATATTCATACTCATATTCATGATGAGCACTATTATTTAAATAATGACATTCAGTTGAGTTTAGTTCAGTCCAGTATCGGTGTCAGTTCAGTTGGGAGTAGTATTTAGCACCGAGCAAATGTAGGGACGGCAGCTTCCCAATCAGTTAGGCAGAGTCATTAGTAGCAGTCCGTATATTTCAGAACTTTATAGCCAGCATAGGATATTAGGGGTCACCCGTCAGTTTAGGCTTGACTTCCTCTCAGGGGTCACCTGTCAGTTTAGGCTTGACACCCTGGTCCTACGAGACACCAAATTAGTGGATCCATACAACTAGTGTTAATACTCATGGCACGGTACTGACACCCTTCCAACTGGGGTTACAGGTTAGACCCCAATTAGCTCAGATTGGGGCATGTCGGTTAGATGATACCTCACACAGTCTCAGTACAATATTCAGTATAGTTTTAGTTTAGGTTTGCCTGACCAAAGCATACAGATTCTTAGTTATTTAGCTATCAGATTTCAATCTTTCAGTTTATAGATTATTTCAGATGTATGTTTATGCTTGTTCATGTATTCTTAGATGTCACATTTTTTGGTGCACTCATGTTCAGTTATCTCATATTGTTCAGTTAGTCCTTATTTCATATGCACAGTACCCCATGTATATTAGCCTAACCTCATCTCATATACCAGTATATTTAAAGTACTAACCACATATTATTCTTTGTGCTATGATGTCTTATGTCATAGGTTAGGACGCACATTAGCCCGACCGCAGTTAGACAGCTCAGCATAATCTAGCAGCTGTAGTGGTGAGTTCTCATCCATTGAGGACATGTTATGATTATTCAGTTATTCTAGCATTTTATTTTGTTCAGTCGGTTGGAGTTAGTTGGGGGTCTGCCTCATCAATGTTTCAGTCAATTTAGAGGCTTTCAGACATAACATTTAGACAGTCAGTTAGTTACTTTCAATTTTTGTCAATTGTTTCAGATATTTAGTATTTCGTATTTCAGTATTCAGATATATATATATTACCTTTTTAGTTTATATTCCACACAAATGTTATGTTCATATTTATTCAGTGCTCACAGCAGGTACCAGCTTATGGGTTAGCTTGTGATCACTTGTGACCTTAAGCACCATTATCACGACTAGGTGGTAGCCTCAGGTCATGACAAAACTTAGTATCAGATCCTAGAGTTTAAAAGAGTCCTAGGAAGTCTAAAAGTCGTGTTAAGTAGAGTATTGTGCATGGGTGTAAAGCGTGCCACGCCCATGGACAAGAGGCTACGAAATATTTTAGGAAAAGTTTCCATTCTTTCAGTATTCATGTCATGCAAAAGATCATGAGCTCTACTTAAACTTTGTTTATAACTTATCCTTCATTTCTTTTACAAACTATGCCTCCCAAAAGAAACAACAAAAGAAGAAATAGAAACTAGCCCGCACCACCACCTGTTCAGGATGATCCCCTGAATGAGTATGTTTCTCACGCTGAATTCAGAACTGATCCTATGAATGAGAATGTTTCTTACACCAAATTCAGAACTGTTTTCACCAACTTAGCTCACTCAGTAGATACTCAGAACAATAAGTAGGTTGTTACCTCAGCTAATCCAGTGGCAAATACAATTGTAGCTAGGGTTTAGGATTTTAACCGAATAAATCCTCCTTTATTTTTAGGATCTAAATTTGAGGAGGATCCACAGGAGTTACTTGATATGGTTCAGAAAGTGTCAGATATTATAGGTGTCACCTCAAGTGACAATACAGAGTTGGCTGCATATCAGTTGTAGGATATAGCTCACACCTGGTATAAGTAATGGAAGGAGGATAGGAGTATTGAGGCAGGGTCTGTAGAGTGAAAGGATTTTGCCATAGATTTCTTAGACAGGTTCATTCCATTAGAGCTGAGGGAAGCTAAGGTACAAGAGTTTACCAATTTTAAGAAAGGTAATAGGAGTGTGAAGGAATACTCGCTTAAGTTCACTAAGTTGGCGAGGTATTCTCCTTCTATGGTAGCTGATAATAGGTCTAGAATAAGTAAGATTGTTTCTAGTATATCTGATAATGTGGTCATGGAGTGTAGGACCACAATATTGATTAAGGAGATGGGCTTATCTAGACTTATAGTTCATGCTCAGCAGATTTAGGAAGAGAAGCTTAAGGATCAAGAGAGAGAGAATAAGAGGGCCAGAACAGGTAGTTTTAACTTTTCTCAGTCAAGGTCAAATGGTGGCAATTATTCTCAGTTCGGTCAGAAATTCTCATCCCCAGATCCATCTTCAGCTAGTGCGTCGGTGCCAAAGTTCAGGAATGCCAGTCAGGATAGGGCACTAGGATCTAAGTCCCAGGGTAGTATGAACAGTGGTCGTACTAATCTACTTTTGGGAAGTATGGTAGGAACCATCAAGACGTTTGTAAGGATGGTGGTGACATATATTTTAGATGTGGTAAGCCTAGCCATAGGATTTGAGAGTGTATGATGATGGCGCAGAGAGGTAGAAAAGATCGCCTACAGGGCCAGAATACTTCTTTAGCAGCACCAACAGGTTGTTCGGCTAAGCAAGGTGCCACTTGCAGTGTCATCGGTGGTCAGCACCAGAACAAATTATATGCACTCCAGTCCCGATAGGATCAGGAGAGTTCTCCTAATATAGTAATGGGTACGTTACAGGTTTTTCATCTCCATGTTTATGCTTTATTAGATTCCAAAGCTTCGCTCTCCTTTGTGACTCCTTATATAATCATTATCTTCGGCGTCGGTCCTGAAATGTAAGACCCCATAAGATCCTAGCTCTTTCAGCTTACTATTACATATTAAAGGGGTCAGAGACTTAGAAAAAAATTTCACTAATTGTTAAGACTTATTCATTTCCAAAGCCCCTTAAACTTTGATGATTTTATTTTCGACCTTTCTAGCCTTAGAATGTCGATATTAAAATTGATTCATGATCGGGGATATCAAGGGTACGTCTCGGATAAGTTTTAGACGAGCATAAGGGCTTGTTTGGGCTTATAAAATAGTAGCTTCACTGAGATAAATTGCGACGCCCGCTGTAGTACACCGCAGTGGAGGTTGTGGTGCCCTCTCCAGAGCTCATGATGCTCGCTCCATCGCCGACCCTTTATTTTTCTAGCTTCTGATTCAATTTTTCCAAGGGCAAATAGGTCATTTCCCTTCACCCAATAGTTCTATAACATGGGATTGAAGGTCCCAAAATCATAATTGATCATCTTTTACACAAATTCTCTCAAAATAAAACCACTCTCTCTCAAGATAAAACCCTAGCCTCTTCAAGATCAAGCTTTAAGAAAACCACCAAGAACTCTCACAAATTCATCAATTAAGGTATGTGTGATGTTCATCCATGTGCCTTTTTCACCCATGGAGTCCAAGAATCCATTTTCAAGTTTAAAGTTATGATTTCTACATGTTGTTATGAATTATCTACATTAAGCTATTATGAACTTTGATTTCAATTCATGTTTACCATGTGTTTTCATTGGAATTTGTCCGTGACACGTTTAAATGGTGATTTTCGAATGTTGCATCCTTAAACCATAATTTTGGTATGACAATTATGTTAGTAACACATGTTTAACTATTCCCATGCTTAAGTCTATGAATTCTAAGTGTTTGATAAAGTGCCAAAGAGAATGATTTTATAGAATGATTTTCCCCATTATGGTTTTGAAGCTTTAACATGCCTTTATTGTTATTTTTCATTCAATGCAGGAGGTTATGAATACCGAAAACTTAGTTGTTTACCTAGTTTTTAGATTCTTCAGAATGGTTTCAGATAAACTATGAGCCTTGCCATTCAATTAGTATCATTGCTCAGTTGTTGGCTAAGATAAGCTAAGTTTAGTTTAGTAATTAGTGTCTTTTAGTTGGGAGTAAGATTTAGCACCGAGCTAATGTAGGACGATGGCTTATCCATCAGTTAGGCAAAGTCGTTAGTAGCAGTCCCTATATTCTAGAACCACATCGCTAGCATGGGTTATAAGGAGTCACCCGTAAGTTTAAGCTTGACTACCTCTCAGGGGTCACCCGTTAGTTTAGGCTTGACTCTGCCCAGGGATCACCCATCAGTTTAGGCTTAATACCCTGGTTCTTCAGTAGTTTTATTGATCCACACAACCATTGTTAATGCCTGTGGCATAGTACTGACACCCTTCCAATTGGGATCATAGGTTGGACCCCAATCAGCTTAGAATGAGACATATCGGTTAGATGATACCTCCCAAAGTCTCAGTCTAGTCTTAGTTCAAAATTCTGTTCAGGTTTTCTTGACCATAACATATAGTTTATCAGTTAAATTAGTACTCAGATTTCAATATTTCAATTTACAGACTACTTCAGTATTATGTTATATGCTTGGTCATACATTCATGCATACCAGGCATCAGTTATTTCATGTTATTTATTGAATCAGTTATTATTCATGCACAAGAGCCCATACATATCAGTCTAACCCCATCTAGCATACCAGTACATTCAAAGTACTGACCGCATACTCATTTTTTGCGCTATGATGTCTCATATCATAGGTTCAGATGCTTAGGTTCCTGACCGCACTTAGACATTCCAGCGCATCAACATCAGCAGCAGTGGTGAGTCCTCATATTTCTAGGACCAATTATGTGTATTTCAGTGTTTTTAGTTAAGTAGTCAGTTAGAGTTAGTTGGGACCTGTCCCACCAACTCTTATTTAGTCAATTTTAGAGGCTTTCGAAAACAGACAGTCAGCCAATTTGTCATTACTTTTATCAGTTTTTAGACAATTATTTTTCGACAGTTGTTTTCAAACTTATGATTCAAAAATGTTTTAGTATTTGAAACCATATAGTGTATTCAGTTATTCCACACATGTGTATTTTGTTATTATTATTATTTAGTACTCATAGCAGGTACCAGCGCATGGGTTAGCTTGTGGTCACTTGTGACCGTAAGCACCGTTATCGCGACTAGAGAGTAGCCTCGGGTCGTGATAAAACTTGGTATCAGAGCCTAAGTTTTTAAAGTGTCCTATAAAGTCTGAAATCCGCATTGAGTAGAGTTTTATGCATGGGTGTTAAGCTCTCCACACTTATGGGCAAAAGGCTACAAGATGTTTTAGGAAAAGTTTTCCTTCTTTCAGTATTCAGGTCATGCGAATGAGAATGAGATCAATTTAAAATCTCTTTCTAATTTAATATTCTTTTCATTTAAAAAAAATACCTCCCAGAAAGAATAACAGGAGAAGAAATGGAAACCAGACTGCACCTCCACTTATTCAAGAAGATCCCCTAAATGAGCATGTCTCTCATGCCAAATTCAGAGTTGTATTCACTATACTCACTCAGTAGCAGCTTAAAATAATCATCAGGCTATTTCCCCAGCTGTTCCAGTGTCTAATACAGCTGCAGCTAGGATTCAAGACTTCACCCGTATGAATCCTCCTCAGTTTTTGGGATCTAAGTCTGATGAGGATCCACAGGAGTTCTTTGATATAGTTTAGAAGGTGACTGATATTATGGATGTTACATCTAGTGAGAATGTAGAGTTGGTTGCTTACCAGTTGCTGGATGTAGCTCACACTTGGTTTAAGAAGTGGAAGGAGAATAGAGGCACAGATGCAGGGCCTATAGAGTGGGATGAGTTTGTTACTGCCATTTAGATAGATTTTTTCCCTTAGAGTTGAGGAAAGCTAAGGTGATAGAGGTTATTAATTTGAAATAGGTCAGTATGAGTGCGAAAGAGTATTCACTTAAGTTTACTCAGCTGGTGAGGTATGTTCCTCATGTAATGACTGATAAACGATCTAGAATGAGTAAGTTTATATCTGGCATATTTGATAGTGTGATCAAAGAGTGTAGGACTTCGATGTTGATTAAGGAGATGGACATATCTAGGTTTATGGTCCATGCTCAATAGATTGAAAAATAGAAGTTTAAAGAAAAAAGAGGGAGAATAAAAGAGCCAGAACAGGTAGCTTAAGTTTTACTCAGCCAAAGTCAGAGGGTGGTAGCCGTTCTCAGTTCCAACAGAAGTTTTCAGCCCTAGCTCCATCTTCAGCTAGTACGCCAGTACCAATGTTCAGGAATGACAATCAGGATAGGGCGCCAGGCTCTACGCTCCAGGGTAGTGTGAACAATGATTGCACTAATCTTCTTTGCTAAAAATATGGTAGAAATCATCAAGGTGTGTGTAGAGCTGACAATGATGTATGTTTTGGATGTGGAAAGCCAGGCCACAGGTTTAGAGAGTGTCGATTAGTTGCTCAAAAGGGAAGGAACTTGCCCCAACAGGGTCAGTCCGACCAGTCATCAGCTCCAACAAGTCGCCAGACTCTGTAGGGCGCTACTTCTTATGCCACCAGAATTCAACGCTAGAACAGATTATATGCACTTTAGTACCGGTTGGATTAGGAAAGTACTCCTGATGTAGTTACTGGTACGTTACAGGTCTTTCATTTATATGTTTATGCTTTGTTAGATCTCGGGGCTTCACTGTCTTTTGTAACCCCTTATATAGTTGTCAACTTCAGAGTCTGACCATAAACCATTGCAGAACCCTTCTCAGTGTCCACTCCAGTAGGTGTCTATATTGTAGTCAGGCAGGTACACATGAACTGTCCTGACATAATATCCCAGAAAGTCACTTTAGTTGATCTTGTGGAATTAGAAATGATTAATTTTAATGTCATTCTCGGCATGGATTGGCTCCACTCATGTTGTACTTCAGTTGACTGTAGAAATAGAGTCGTTCAGTTTCAGTTTCCAGATAAACCAGTTATTGAATGGAAGGGTAGTACTTCAGTGCTTAAAGGTCAAATTGTTTCATACCTTAAAGCAAGAAAAATAATTTCCAAGGGTTGTGTTTACCATCTTGTTTGAGTCAAAGACTCTAATTCTGATGCCCCAAGTCTCGAGTCAATTTCAGTAGTAAGGGAATTTCCAGATGTATATCCTAAAGAACTTCTCGGAGTTTCTTCTGAAAGGGAAATTGACTTTGGAATAGACCTTCTTCCAGATACCCAGAATATCTCTATTTTTCCCTACAAAATGGCTCCAACTAAGCTTAGAAAGTTAAAAGAACAATTGAAAGATATCTTAGATAAGGGGAATTCATCAGGCCCAGGTTTCCCTGTGGGGTGCTCCATTCCTTTTTGTGCAAAAAAAATGACATTTCTCATAGAATGTGCATCGATTACCATCAGTTGAACAAAGTCATAATCAAGAATAATTATCCACTCCCCAGAATTGATGACTTGTTAGATCAACTTCAGGCTGCCAATTATTTCTCTAAGATAGACCTCAGATTTGGCTATCATCAGCTCAGAGTCAGAGAATGTGACATTCTGAAAATAGATTTTAGAACTCGATATGGTCACTTTGAATTCTTAGTTATGTCTTTTAGACTAACGAATGCCCCAGTAGCTTTCATGGACTTGATGAACCAAGTGTTCAAGAAGTACTTGGACATGTTCGTCATAGTCTTCATTGATGATATTCTTGTCTACTCTCGTAGTAAAAATAATCATGCAGACCATCTCAGAATTGTATTACAGACTTTTTAGAGCCCATCAGTTGTTTGCCAAATTTAGCAAGTGCAAATTTTGGCTAAGATCAGTACCTTTCCTTGACCATATTTTTTCCAGTGATGGCATTAGATTTCTCATCTACTGCATCCCCTATGTCTCGATTGACTCAGAAGAAAGTTAAGTTTCAGATTCTTGTGAGAAGAGTTATCAGGAGTTGAAGACTCGACTCACCTCAGCCCCAGTCTTGACCTTGCCAGATGGTTCAGATGGTTTTGTAGTTTATTGTGATGCTTCCAGAGTTGGTTTTGGTTGTGTTTTAATGCAGAGAGGTAAGGTTATAGCCTATGCCTTTAGACAGCTTAAACTCTATAAGAAGAATTATCCTACCCATGATCTTGAGTTAATAACTATTGTCTTTGCCTTGAGGCACCATTTGTATGGGATTTATGTTGATATTCTCACGGATCATAAAAGTTTGCAGTATGTGTTTTTGTAGAAAGATTAAAATCTTCATCAGAAAAGGTGGTTGGAGTTGTTAAAAGATTATGATATGAGCATGTTGTATCATCCAGGCAAGGCCAATATGGTGGCAGACGCCCTTAGTAGGTTGTCTATAGGTAGTGTTGCTCATGTTGAGAATGATAAGAAGAAGTTAGTCAGGGAGGTTTATCAGCTTGCTACACTAGGTCTTCGTTTGGTTGATTCAACTGAGGGTAGTGTATGGGTTTAAAAAAGTTCAGAATCTTCTTTGGTTACCGGACTGAAAGAAAAGCAAAATGGGGATCCCAGTCTAGTTAAGTTGAAGGAGTCAGTCACAGATCAGAAAGTAGAGATTTTCTCCTAAGGGAGAGATGTCGTATTGCGATGTTAGAGTAGGCTGTGTGTGTCGTGTGTTGATGGTTTGAGACAGCGGATTTTGGAAGAAGCTCATGGTACATGTTATTCTATTCAGCCGTAAGCTACTAAGATGTACCGTGATTTGCAAAAAATCTATTGGTGGAGTGTCATGAAGAGAGATATTGCAGAGTTTGTAGCTAAGTATCTTAATTATCAGCAAGTTAAGGTTGAGCACCAGAGGCCTAATGGCATGATACAAGAGTTCATCATTCCCACTTGGAAGAGGAAAGAGGTGAACATAAATTTTGTGATAGAGTTTCTCCGTATGTGTCGTCAGTATAATTTGATATGGGTTATTGTCGACAGAATGACCAAATTAGCATATTTCTTGCCAGTTCATACTTTCTATTCAGTAGAGGATTATGCCAAGCTCTATATTAGAGAGTTGGTTAGGTTGCATAGAGTCCCGTTATCTATCATTTCAGATAGAGGTACCCAGTTTACCTCTCACTTTTGGAAAGCTTTTCAGCAAGGTCTAGGTATGCAAGTTCATCTCAGTACCATTTTTCATCCCCAGACAGATGGTCCGGTAGAGAGGATCATTCAGACCCTAGAGGATATATTGAGGGCATGTGTTATTGATTTCAAAGGTGGTTGGGATAATCACCTGCCTTTGATCGAGTTTGCCTACAATAATAGTTGTCATTCCAGTATTCAGATAGCTCCGTTTGAGGCTCTCTATGGAAGGAGGTGTAGATCTACAATTGGATGGTTTGGAGCAGGTGAGACTGTGTTGATAGGGCCAGATTTAGTATTTGATGTGATGGAGAAGGTTCAGTTAATCAAGGAGAGGCTTAAGACAACCCAAAGCCATTAGAAATCCTATGCAGATGTGCATAGAAGAGATCTCGAATTTGCAGTTGGAGATTTAGTTTATTTGAAAATCTCTCCCATGAAGGAAGTGAAGAGATTTGGCAAGAAGGGAAAGCTTAGTCCCCGATTTTTTAGCCCTTACAGGATTTTGAGTCATTTTAGAAAGGTAGCTTACGAGCTTGAGTTGCCTGCAGATTTGGCATCAGTGCATCCAGTGTTCCATATGTCCTTGTTAAAGAAGTGTATTAGTGACCCAGTTATAGTTGTGTTCCTTTAGAAAGTACAGATGTTCAGTATATCCTTTCTCACGAAGAAATTTTAGTTGAAAATCTCGATCATCATATTTGTAGACTAAGGAACAAAGAAGTTCCCTTGGTCTAAGTTCTTTGGCGGAATCAGTCTATAGAGGGAGCCACTTGAGAAGCAGAAGCATATATGCAAACCAAGTACCCTCACCTTTTCTCTTCAAACTCAGACTCAGTTTAAGGTAACAGTTTTTCTTAGATTATCTCTTTTCCAGTCTCAGTTCCAGCTATATTAACAGTGTTTCAGATGTGGCAAGTCGGGCCATAGGATCCAAAAGTATATGGTGGTGGTGCAGAGGGGCAGAAATGATTGCCAACAGAGCTAGAATACTTCTTCGGTAGCACCAGAAGGTCATCTGACTCAGCAGGGCACCACTTCCAGTGCCACCATTGGTCAGCGCCAGAATAGATTATATACACTCCAGTCCCGACAGGATTAGGAAAGTTCTCCTGATAGGGTTATGCGTACGTTATAGGTCTTTCATCTCTATGTTTACACTTTATTAGATCCTGGAGCTTCACTCTCCTTTGTAACTACTTATATAACCATCAACATTGGCGTCAGTCCTAAAATGTAAGACCCCGTAAGATCCTTGCTCTTTCAGCTTACTCTTGCATGTTAAAGGGGGCCAAGACTTAGAAAACAATTTCACTAAATGTTAAGATTTAGTCATTTCCAAAGACCCTTTAACTTTGATGATTTTATTTTTGATCTTTCCTGCCTTATAATGTCGATTTTAAAGTTGATTCATGATCGGGGATGTCAAGGGTACGTCTCGGGTAAGTTTCGAAATTTTTATGTATTGAAAAATTAATAATATCAAATCCGTGATTTTATTATATCGCTCATAATTAATTATTATAAGTCATTACGTATTAAAAATTAATAATATTTAATCAGAAAAAGATAAAATAAATATTTATGACATGTCTGCTTCAGCCGTGATTTTACTATATCACCCCTAATTAATTATTATAAGTCAATTATGTATTAAAAAATTAATAATATTTAATTAAAAAATAAAATAGATATTTATGACATGTCTGCTTTAGCTGCTTCAACAATAGTTTTACTGAATATCACCCCTAGTTAATTATATAAGTCACTTGAGTATTAAAAAATTAATAAAATTTCATAAAAAGGTAAAATAGATATAAAAATGATAAATTAACTCTTGATATTTTAAATTAACTTGACGTATTATATGAGGTTCACTTAAATTTTTTTCACAAGTATCTTTTATAGTAATTTTATTTTATCACTTATAATTAGTTTTTGTAAGTCATTTAAGACATTTATGTTTCGCTGCTCCAATCATGATTTTACTATATCACCCCTAATTAATTATTATGATCATCTAAGCATTGTACCACTTAAATTGGAATATAAAAAATATTATAAATCACAATAATTAAAAGATTAAATTATTAAAAAATATAATTGACTATCAACGATACAGAACTCTGAACAAGGAGAGTAACATATATTATTCAAAAATTACATAAAAAGTATTATAAATTACAATAGTTTACAACTTAAAATATCTAAAAATAATTTAATCTGTTATATATCTCAAAAAAATACAAAAAAAATACTATAAATTACAATAATTAACAACTTAAAAAATTTAAAAGATAAAAAATATTTGGTTGACTCTTGAAATTATAATAGAATAAAAATATTATAAATTATAATACTTAAAAACTTAAATTATTTTAAAAATATAATTCACTATTAATTCCATAAAAACTTGAATAAGAAAAGAAATGTATATGATTTGAAAATTACATTAAAAATATTATAAATTACAATAGTTAACAACTTAAATTATCTAAATACATATTAAAAATATGATTGATTATCTAAATTCTATATGTGTCACATAAATTGAGACAAAAAATAACATAATATTAAACTCGTGCTAGATTCCGAATGAATCTTAGAATGTATATGCAATCCTTTTTTTAAAAAAAAAAATTGTTTAAATATATCAAGATTGAAAAAGTAAGTTCTAATACAACACATCAAACAATGTATAAGAAATAATGATAGCATAAATAATACCAATATTACTAATTCAAGCATTATTAATGCAAAAATTACTGATACGTTCTACTCAAAATTATTTTTATACACTCTAACAAACAACTCCCACGTTTCAATGGAAGGAACATATACAAAAGCAAAGTTCGGTAAAATATTTACGAAAGTATGTTTTATAGTGTTCTCAAAGTCAAATAACTTAAATTGATATGACGGATGGTAACTTATAATTTTTTATATATATAGTTTTTGAAACACTTAAATTTTAAATTTAAAATATTAATTTAATTTAACGTCAAAGAACAAGTTGACAAATAAAAGATAAGGAAAAATGAAAGCAAAGGATGCTTATGTCGGTTTAGTAGGGAAATACGATGTAATTTTGGATTATTAATTGCAACTCACATGTGATGTAATATGCAATGACTAGATAACCCTTTATATTTTTCAAAATTATTTTCTAATTTATACAACAAGTGTCAAGTCTTATGTATTAATTCTAATATCATATTTTATACTTAATGTAACAAATCTTAGTCATATCATTAAAGATCTAAACTTTAAAATTTATCGAATTTTTTTATTTATATTTATAATTTATATGTAATTATCTTGCAAGATAATTTGACTCCTTGAAAAATACTATCAAGTAGCTAATATATTTTGTATATTAATTTTTTATAATTCATAATTCAAATTGACATCAATATACTTATTATATTTAATCAAAATATCTTAATATTGAGTTCGTGCTAACACGGACCATGCTCATCTAGTTAATAAAGAGTGAATCTCAAAAATAGACCCAAATTGGGGTGGCTTTCAAATTTTAGCTCCAAATAAAAAAGCTTTCTTAAAATAACTTTTACCTATTAACTAATATTCTTTTGGACAAAATTGCTCCTGATCAATGGAGTAAATTACATAAATGATCCTCATAATGGATAACAACTCCATATTTATATCTTTCAACTTTTATTTTTTTCTCTTTTTAATTTTACTTTGATTTTTATTCTTTCTTTTCTCTTTTTATTTTTACTTTTCTCAACCCTTACTTTTTACCTTTTTTCCTCTCAACTTTATTTTTTTCTTTTTTATTTTATATTATTTATTTATTTTAGTTTTTCTTTCCTCTTTTTTTGTTTTTGTTATTTTTTCTCAACCCTTACTTTTTTTCCTTTACACCTTTCGACGTCTACTTTTATTAAAAAAAAAATATTTTTCTTTGATTTTTTTCTTTTTAAATTTTTCTCGACCTTTATTTTATATTATTTTATTTTAGTTTTATCAACCTTTATTTTTTTCCTATTCTCTCTCAACTTCTATATTTTCTTAGATTTTTATTTTTTTGATATTTTTCTTCATTTTCTTCTTTTTCCGCAATTTTTATTAATTTTTTTCTTTTCTTCGATTTCTTCCATTTAAGTTACATCTCACGAGTAAGAGTTGACACTATCACATTATAAAGGCAAGACTTATGACTTTCGAACAATAAACTACGTTTCATGGGCAAGAGTTGACACTACTACATTGTAGAGGCAAGACTTATGACTTTCAAACAAAAAGTTATGTTTCATGGACAAGAGTCGACACTACCACATTGTATTTTGATTTATGAGATGTTTTATAACTCTTACTTTAGAGGAAAGACTTGGCTCGGGGACTTTCAAACAACATATTATACCCCATTGGCAAGAGTTGACTCTACCACATTATGTTTTCATTTATAAGATTTTTTACAACTATTGTCTTAGAGGCAAAACTTAGTTCAAAGACTTTTAAACAACAAGTTATGTTTCATGGGCAAGAGTCGACAGTACCACATTGTATTTTGATTTATGAGATGTTCTACAACTATTGTCTTAGAGGCAAGACTTAGCTCAGGGACTTGCAAACAAAAAATTATGCCCCATGGGCAAAAGTGGACTCTACCACATTTTTTTTTCATTTATGATATGTTCTACAACTATTGCCTTAGAAGCAAGACTTAACTCAAGGACTTTCAAACAAAAAATAATGCTCCATGGGCAAGAGTTGACTCTACCACAAAAATTTTCAATTTATGAGATGTTCTACAACTATTCCCTTAGAGGCAAGACTTAGCTCAAGGACTTTCAAACAACAAATTATATCCCACAGGCACGAGTTGACTCTACCACATTATGTTTTTATTTATGAGATGTTCTACAACTCTCGCCTTAGAGGCAAGACTTGACTCAAGGACTTTCAAACTGCAAATTATGTCTCACAGGCAAGAGTTAACTCTACCACGTTATATTTTCATTTATGAGATGTTCTACAACTATTGCCTTAGAGGCAAGACTTAGCCCAAGGACTTTCAAACTATAACTAATGCCCCGCGGGCAAGAGTTGACACTACCACATTATGTTTTTATTTATGAGATGTTCTACAACTCTTGTCTTAGAGGCAAGACTTAATTAACTCAAGGACTTTCAAACTACAAATTATGCCCCACGGGCAAGAGTTGACACTACCACGTTATTTTTTCATGTATGAGATGTTCAACAACTATTGCCTTAGAGGCAAGACTTAGCTCAAGGACTTTAAAACTACAAATTATGCCCCACTAGCAAGAGTTAACACTATCACATTATGTCTTCATTTATGAAATGTTCTACAACTCTTGTCTTAGAGGCAAGACTTAGCTCAAAGATTTTCAAACTACAAATTATGCCCCACAGGCAAGAGTTGACACTGCCACGTTATGTCTTCATTTATGGAATGTTCTACAACTCTTGCTTTAGAGGCAAGACTTATCTCAAAGACTTTCAAATAATAAACTATGCTCCACGAGTAAGAGTTGACACTATCACATTATGCCTTTATTTATGAGATATTCTACAACTCTTGTCTTAGAGGCAAGACTTAGCTCAAAGATTTTCAAACTACAAATTATGCCCCATGGGCAAGAGTTGACACTACCACGTTATGTCTTCATTTATGAAATGTTCTACAACTCTTGCTTTAGAGGCAAGACTTATCTCAAAGACTTTCAAATAATAAACTATGCTCCACGAGCAAGAGTTGACACTATCACATTATGCCTTTATTTATGAGATATTCTACAATTCTCGCCTTAGAGACACAACTTATCTCAATAATTTTTAAAGAATTTTGTAACAATAATTTATGCCCTTAAATTTGATTTGATGTCAAAAAAAAAGATACCTTTGCGGATTATCTAATTTTTTATTTATTAGCAAAATATAATAGAAGTTGAGAAAAAAACAATCAAACCAAATAGAGAAATCAAAAAAAAAGATTGAGAAAAAAAGGAAAGAAGGAAAAATAAAGATCAAGAAAAAAACAAAAAATTAAAAAAATTGAGAAAAATAAAAATGAGAGGAAAAATGAAAATAAAGTTTGAGAAAAATGAGGAAAAAAAAAAGAACTGAAAAAAGAAAAAAACAATCTAAAAAAATAGAAAATTAAAAAAAAGAGGGAAAAAAAGGCAAGAAAAAAATAAAGATTTAGAAAAAGCGAAGAATTAAAAAAATTGAGAACTTAAAAATGAGAGGAAAAAATAAAAATAAAGTTTGAGAAAAATGAGGAAAAAAAAAGAGCTGATAAAAACAAAAAATAAAAGAAAAATAAAGGTTAAAGACAAATGAATTAAAAAAGGGAAAAAAAAAAGAAATATATAATTCTTGAGAAAAAAGAAAAAAGAGAAAAAAAAAAGGTTGAGACAAATAAATTAAAACATGAAAATAAAATTAAAGTAAAAAATAAAAAGTGAAAATAATAAAAAATAGAATAATAAAATTAAAGGAATAAATAAAAAAGTAAAAAAAATAAAATAATAAAATAATAAAATTAAAGAAAAAATTAAAAATTAAAAATAATAAAAAATAGAATAATATAATTAAAGGAAAAAATAAAAAAGTGAAAATAATAAAAAATAAAATTTGAGAGACAAATAAATATGGAAAGTTTAAAAAATATATTTGAGGTGTAGAGGGGCAAAATGATACTTTTACTATACTTAAAAAGTAATGAAGGTTATTTTGTAAAGACATTTCTTATTGGGGTCAAATATCTAAAGCCACCTATATTTGAGTGTATGACATGCAATTTCCTGATTAATAAATAAACACATAAATAGCGTGTTAAAAAGAATATAAGATAACTTAATAAAAGCAGTAATTTTATTTATACTTTTTTAAAGAAGGACATAAAAGAAAAAATATTACTCCAGTAATATGAAATGGAAAAGATATTTTTTTTATGTTATGATATATATCAATTATAGTGAATGTCTATAAGGATCTATCAAGATCTATTTGATGTATATCAAGATTTAATGTATTTGTCTTTTAGTGTGAAACTAGGGGCAAATTCCCACTATAAATAGAAGGGTTTCCTTCATTGTAAATCATCTCCCAAGAGAAGAAATAAGAATCACTCTCTTTATTCTCTCAACTCTTCTTCTTTATTCTTTCTTGTTTTATAACACGTTATCAGCACGAGACTCTATCGTCTCAAATTTGAAGGCTAAGGTATTATTATTTTTCTTCTCTTTTTCCATATGGCTAACAATCTTACGAAGTGTGAGTTCGTTGCCTTTCAAAGTTCGGGCAAGAACTATATTTTATGGGTGTTGGATGCTGAAATCTACCTAGATGCTATGGGTCTTGGAGACGCCATAAAGAATGAAAATACAGCATCTAGTCAAAATCGTGCTAAGGCTATGATTTTTCTGCATCATCATCTTGACGAAGTTCTGAAAATTGAGTACCTTACTACTAAGATCCACTCGTACTGTGGAATATTCTAAAAGAAAGGTTTGACCACTTAAAGATGGTCATCCTACCAAAAGCACGATATGAGTGGATGCATCTATGATTTCAAGACTATAAGTCTGTTCATGAATACAATTTTGCCATGTTCAGAATTTCTTCTCAATTGAAACTATGTAGAGATATGGTCAATGATAACATATAATGGAAAAGTCGCTCTCCACTTTTCATGCCTCGAATGTGCTATTACAACAGCAATATCGAGAAAAAGGTTTCAAGAAGCATACTGAACTGAGTTCTCATCTTCTCGTGGCTGAATAAAATAATGATTTATTGATGAAAAATCACGAAAACTGATCAATTGGATCCGCACCATTTCCTGAGGTGAATGATGTGCACGCTCACCATACTAGGCATGAAAAAGGTCGCCGCCCTGGTCATTGACATAGTCGTGGACATGGTCGTGATCGTGGTCGTGGTCATGATAACCAAGAAAGAAACCCTGTTCCGGGTGTAAATCATTCATCAAACAAAAAGAGAAAAGATGAGAAACGTGAAGTAGTTACTTGTTTCCGATGTGGCAGAAAAGGACATTATTCACATGATTGTCGTGCTCTCAAGCATTTGGTTGATCTTTATCAAGCATCACTAAAGAAGAAAGAGAGAAATCCCGAGATCAACTTTCTCTCTGAAAATAATGTTGAGATCACATGTTTGGATGTAGCAGACTTTTTCGAGCACCCTGAAGAAAAAATTGATCACTTGATTGGTGATGGTTCCGTAAACATGAAAGAATAAATGATTTTTAATTTTATTTTTTATTGATAAGTGTTAGTGAATAAAAGATCATGTAAAAGTAGTTGTTTACATGAGTACTACTTTATTTTTTAAATAATGTTAATTATTTTGGTATTGTCCATTTTTTTTAATTCTCGTAACAAACAAGACACATGATTGCAAAGATTATGAATGAACTTGCGTAAATTAAATATATGCCCGTAGATTTTTATTAAGTAGTTGTTAATCATTGTATTCATAGTATTGTGCTTTACTGCTTATTTGTGATAAACTGTCAATTAGTGTTAAGAAGTACACTACTTATTATATAGACTTAAACTGTATACAAACATAACGTGGTATGATAATTAATTGCGAGGACAATATATTTATGTTGGTTATTTAAGGTTATGTTAATTTTTGTTATAGTTATACACTACATCTAAAGCAACAATGTGTTATAACTATTACCATACACACTATCAATAACCATTATTAAATTGGATGTTGGCAATTGAGATGTTCAATACATTTTCCCCAAATTAGTCATTAATGCTCCATTAAACTATATCTTACACCGTATAATTTCTCTTATATATCAACTGAACGTGCTTATGAAATAAAGTATTAAGAGCACAAGGTGCTTGGAAATTGTGAGATTTTGAGGTGGACATATTTTTTTTCATTCGCTTAGTAAAGTGTGATTAACAATTTCTTATAAGCTTTCACCTCGTACAAAAATTTAATATATATTTTATTTTGGTGTATGTCATTTTATTTGAAGATATGTATAATTTTTCAAGAAGATATTTGTTTGATTGATTCTGGCACTACACATACGATATTCAAAGACAAGAAATTTTTTTCTCATCTAAATATGGACAAGATTAATATTACTACAAATTTTGGTAGTGCTAATTTGATTGAAGGCTTCGAAAAAGTCATTATAATCTTACCTAAGGAAACTAAACTCATCATAAATAATGTTATGTTCTCTCCCAAGTCTTAGAGAAACTTGATGAGTTTTAAAGATGTTCGTGAAAATAGTTATCATATCAAGACAATTGATGAGATGAATCTTGAATATCTTGGTATCACCAAGAATGTCTCTGGATAGACATGTGTTATTGAAAAGTTCCCTGCTTTATCTTCTAGCCTGTATTGGACAAAGATTTATGCAATTGAGGCATATTCTATAGTAAATCAGAAGTTTACTAATTTCAATACTTTCGTACTTTGGCATGATCGTCTGAGACATCCAGGATCAATAATGATGAGTTGAATCATAGAAAATCCAAATGGGCATCCATTAAAGAACTTGAAAGTTCTTTCGAATGGTGAATTTACATGCAATGCTTGTTATCAAGGCAAGCTAATTGTGATGCCATCGCTAACAAAAGTTGGGATTGAGTCCCCCGCATTCTTGGAACACATACATGGAGATATTTGTGGATTCATTCACCCACCTAGTGGGTTATTTAGATACTTTATGGTCCTAATAGATGCTGGATAGTCTCATGTGTGTCTTTTGTCATCTCGCAACTTGGCATTTGCAAAATTATTGGCACAAATAATACGATTACGAGCATAATTTCCCGATAATCAAATTAAGTCCATTCACCTTGATAATGCTGCAGAATTTTTATCCCAAGTATTTAATGACTATTGTTTATCGATTGGGATAAGAGTGGAACATCCTGTATCTACATGTTCACACTAAAAATGGCCTTGCCGAGTCATTAATTAAACGTCTACAGTTGATAGCAAGATCATTGCTTATGAAAACTAAGTTGCCCACTTCTATTTGGGGTCATGTAATTTTGCATGCTGTAACACTTACTCGTCTTAGACCGATAAATTATCATAAATTTTCTCTGTTGCGATTGATTTTGGGTCAAGAGCCTAATATATCTCATTCGAGAATTTTTTAGTGCGGTGTTTATGTTCCTGTAGAACCACCAAACCGCACAAAGATGGGCCCCCAAAGAAGGTTAGAAATTTATGTTGGGTTTGAATCATCCTCCATTATTCGCTATTTTGAACCATTAACGGGAGATATGTTCACTGTTCGATTTACAGATTATCAGTTTGATGAGATAGTTTTTCCCAAATTAGGGGGAGAAGATAGTGACATCAAAAGAAAAATTTTATGGAAAAATCCATCACTACCTTATCTTGATCCACGTGCTTCTATTTGTAAGCAATAAGTACAAAAGATAATTCATCTGCAGAGAATTGCAAATCAAATGTCGGATGCATTTACAGATTTGAAAAGGATCACTAAATCACATATTCCTGCAGAGAAAGTCCCAATTCGAATTGATGTCTCTAAAGGACCATCCACTAGTGTCATAACTAATGAATCTAAAGCACGCTTGAAGCGTGGAAGACCATTAGGTTCTAAGGATCGAAATCCTAGAAAAAGAAAAACAAATGGTCAAGATGACACTGCAAAAGATCCTCATATGGAAGCTCAAGATTTGAGCAATGTTGATATTCCTAAAGGAATCAATGAGGCTGAGACTCAAGAAAATGAGGAACTATCTATAAATTCAAGTGATGTTGAAACTAATTTGAATCGATTTGAAATAATAGTAGATCATGTCTTTGCATACAATGTTGCAACGAAAATCATGCAAGATAGCGAGGATCTTGAACCTTGGTTTGTCACAAAATGCCGACAAAGAAATGACTGGCCAAAATAGAAAGAAACAATTCAATTTAAATTGAATTCACTTGCCAAACGTGAAGTTTTTGGACCTATAACTCAAACACCTAATAGTGTTAAGCCTGTTGGCTATAAATGGGTCTTTGTGCGTAAAAGAAATGAGAAAAATGAAATACAAAGGTATAAAGCATGCGTTGTTGCACAAAAATTTTCATAACGGCCTGGTGTCGATTATGATGAGACATATTCACCAATTGTGGACGCAATAACATTGCGTTATCTTATTAGTTTCACTGTCCATGAGAGACTTGAAATGCATTTGATGGATGTGGTAACAGCCTATCAATATGGATCACTTGATAATGAGATATACATGAAAATTCCCGAAGGATTTAAAATGCTGAAAATATATAGTTCAAAGCCTAAATAAATGTATTCCATTAGATTGCAAAGATCATTGTATGGTTTGAAGCAATCTGGACGCATGTGGTATACCCGTCTTAGTGAATATTTATCTAAAGAAGGTTATACAATGATGAAATTTGCCCATGTGTTTTCATAAAAAAAATAACATCGGAGTTTGTTATACTTGTTGTCTATGTCGATGACATAAACCTTATTGGAACACTAATAGAGCTTCAAAAGACAATTTATTACCTAAAGAAAGAATTTGAGATGAAAGATCTCGGAAAGATAAAATTATACCTTGGTTCGCAAATTGAGCATTTGACAAACAGTATCTTTGTCCATCAATTGCGTACACAGAAAATGTGTTGAAACGATTTTATATGGATAGAGCACATCCATTAAGTACTTCGATGGTTGTTCGATCACTTGATGTGAATAAGGATCCATTCCGACCTCAAGAAAAGAATGAGAAAATCCTTGGTCCTGAAATACCATATCTTAGTGTAATTGGTGCACTAATGTATCTTGCAAATACTACAAGACCTGATATTGCCTTTTCAGTAAATTTGCTAGCAAGGTATAGTTCTGCTCCTACTAGGAGACATTGGAATGAGATCAAACACATATTACGGTATCTAAAGGGGACTACTGATATGAGCTTATTTTATTCTAAAGATTGCAGTTCTGATTTTGTTGGTTATGCTGATGCTGGGTACTTATCTGACCCGCATAAAGCTCGACCTCAAACAGGTTATGTATTCATATGTGGGGGTACTGCCATATCTTGGAGATCAACAAAGTAGTCTATTGTAGCCACTTCATCGAATCACGCTGCGATTATAGCTATTCATGAAGTAAGCCGAGAGTATGTGTGGTTGAGGTCCATAATACATCTCATTCGAGAAAAATATGACAAAGTACCCATAATTTTATATGAAGATAATGCAACACGCATAGCACAACTAAAAGGTGGATTCATAAAATGAGATAGAACGAAGCACATTTCGTCAAAGCTCTTCTATACACATGAGCTCCAAAAGAATGGTGATATTGACGTACAACAAATTCGTTCAAGTGACAATGTGGTTGATTTATTCATCAAATCTCTTCCAACTGCAACTTTCAAGAAGATGGTGCACAAGATCGGAATGCAAAGATTCAAGGATGTTCTTATTAAGGGGAGTTAATACGCACTGTACTCTTTTTTTCCTTACGAGATTTTGTCTCACTGAGTAAGATTTTTAATGAGGCAACCTATATGCGTATTGTTAGACATTCAAGGGGGAGTGTTATGATATATATCAATTATAGTGAATGTCTATCAATATCTATTTGATGTCTATCAAGATTTGATGTATTTGTCTTTTAGTGTGAAATTAGGGACAAATTCCCCCTATAAATAGCAGGACTTATTTCATTGTAAATCATTTCTCAAAAGAAGAAATAAGAATCACTCTATCTATTCTTCTTTCTTATTTTATAACACTTTAAAATTAAATTAATGTAATACTCCTACTCTAGATAAAGTGATAATTATAGCGAGTAAGTTCAATTACTACTAAAATAAATCCAAAAGTTCCTACTTAGTAATGGGGACATTTATGTAAATATGATTGAGATTCCCAAGACATTTTTTGCAAAAATCTGGTTGAAAAGATTGTCGTGCATAGTCGTCTCGTTTGTTCTTTTTAACATAGTTGAATTTATTTCCATCTCTCTTTCTCTCTCTCAGATATATACATGGACGAGACCCTAGAGACTCCAGTGTATAGACTCTGCTTCAGACCATAGACTCTAGAGAGAGAAAGATCTAGTAAGCAAAAACAAAAAAAGACTTGCCAGTGTTGTTTTATTTCTCAAAGAAAAAGTCTACAGAGATCATCTTCTTCTACTATTGTGTCTACTGTACCCCCACCCACCATATAAGGTGCAACCAGTAAAATATATAGCCGGAGAACTTTTTCTACTCTTTTTGAACATAAGTTAGAGAAACCCTATCTCATATTTTCAACGAAAAATGGATGAAAATGGTATGATTCATGGAAATCTTGATCCTAGAGCTCAAGAATTTATACCAAGATATCCATTTAACCAACCCCACAACAACAACAATAGCAATTCTTTGCCTGTACTTCCTAATCAATTTTACTACCCTTACTCATGTCCAACACCACCTCCACCTCCGTACCATCTCCCGCCGGCATACGTTAGCGCAAACCCACCTATGGCTACGCCAGTTTTGCCACCACCAAGTTCAATGTGTACAAGGACTTTGTTGTTATGTATGGTCCCTGTTGATGTGAGTGAGTCTATTATTAGAAGGGATTTAGAAGTTTTTGGGGATGTTAGAGCAGTGCAAATGGGAAGGATAAGGGAAGGGATTGTAACGGTTCATTTCTATGATTTGAGACACGCGCAAGCGGCGTTGATGGAGATTCAACAACAGCACATGCAGCAACAGATGCGTTTAAGGAGGCATTATTATGACACTCTCAATCCAATTTCTATGCCTTTAATCGTTCCTCCACTTCCTCCCCCGGCGCGTGGACTTATTTCTGGTAGAGCTGTTTGGGCTCAGTTCACTTTCCCTGTGACTTCTGCTCTTCCTGATGGCAATAACCAAGGGACACTTGTTATTTTCAATTTGGCCTCTGAAACTTCTACTGCTTCTCTTAGAGATATATTTCAAGCTTTTGGTATGTTCATTTCTTTATAGCTTTTAATTAAGGGAGTCCGGTAGTAACTGAAGTTGCTGCTGTGTGACTAGAAGACCATGAGTTCAAGGCCGCGGAAAACATTGTCCTCTCAAACTCTCTGCATAATGACAGCTTTAGTGTTACCGGACTGCCTAGTAATTTCTTTATTGCTTTTTAATTTCCATAACTCAAGACTTTGTGAACTTTCTCCCTAATAATTGTCAAAGAAATATTTCCCCACATACCTTACCATTACTATTTTTTTTTTCTTTTAGTTGATTTCTTGGACCTTTTACTTGATGAATTTATAGGGCATGTGAAGGAATTGAGAGAGACACCACTGAAGAGGCATCAAAGATTTGTGGAGTTTTATGATATTAGAGATGCAGCAAGGGCAATGATGGAGATGAATGGCAATGATTTAAATGGTAAGCAATTGATGATTGAATTCAGCAGGCCAGGGGGAAATAACAGAAGATTCTCAAGAGCTTCTCAATATTCATCACCTAGCAATAAATTCAATACTCCTTTCAACAACAATTACTCCAGATATAATTCATCCCCAACGCCATCTCCTCCGATTACCCCGCCCTCACACTCGTATTCCAGACCTCAAAGGGTGTACAACACCTCACAATCCAATCAAATTCAAAATCAGAAATCGAATTATTTAGAAAGAAACCCTAGTGGATATAGCGGAAGTGAGAGTTCAGGTGGTGGGTCAGTTCAAGAATCATTGGCTTCTTTGAGTATGTCAAATAATGTTAGGCCGGGGAAGAAAAATGCCAAAAAATGTGACAACATTAGTGCAAGTAGTAGCAGTGTGGCAGGTGCAAGTTCTTCTCCAAGGAATCCACAAAAAATGTTGCAACAAGCTAGTAGGAGTAGCAGCAGCAGGCCATGGAAGATCAACTGGTCATCAAAGCAGGCAAAAGATTATGATCCTCGTTTTCTAATTAAAGAAGATGCCATTATGGAATCAAATTGCATAGATTCCAGAACTACTGTCATGATAAAAAACATACCCAATAAATACAGGTTAATTCATCTTGTCTCTAAAATTCATTCTTTTCATGCTATATTCCCCCCTATATATTAATATTATTCCGATTCCCTTGTTTTCTCTTTTATCTGAAAAAAAATCTGAATGCTGGTAATTTTGCAAGAAGGAATATAAGAATTACCTACTTTTAAGGTCTTGTTTCCTTCGTGAATTATTTTTATCTTTGCACTATTGTGTTTTTTCCGCTTAATTTCCATATTCACATTTCCTTAGGTATAGTAATACATTGATTTAATAACATAGTATTGAATAATGAATAATGTCTGTTCTTTTAAATGCCGTTGGATAAAATTATGCAAGAATGGTCAATCAAACATTTCACAAGCTAAAGCAAGTATAATTTTATAATCCATCTAACCAAGTGTAGTTTAATTTTATGTTGAAGTTTATTGTTTAAAAATCCCCCTTTGGTAAAGAAAAATTATATAGTAATGTTGGTTTTTGGTATATTTGACTGACATATCTTTGGGGTCTGGTGCAGTCAGAAGCTGCTGCTGAACATGCTGGACAACCACTGCATTCACTGTAACGAGCAGATTGCCGACGGCGATGATCAGCCAAAATCGTCCTATGATTTTGTTTATCTTCCCATCGATTTCATGTAAGTTTTAACAATTATGTTGCAAAAAGTTTGAAATTTTATATCTTAGTTTTGTTAACTAGTAGTAATCCCTTATTAATAATAATAATAATAATAATAATAATAATTACTATGTATTTGTTAGTAACAAGTGCAACGTGGGATATGGATTCGTGAACATGACTTCACCGCAGGCAACGTTGAGACTCTACAGGGCTTTTCATCTTCAAAATTGGGAGGTCTTCAACTCTAGAAAAATTTGCCAAGTTACATACGCTAGATTACAAGTATGTTTCCTTTCTTCCGTTATCATAAGCATTTTGAAGGATTCTCTTGCACTCTCCTAATTAAATTCTGCATTATCAATATAATGTTTGATCGTTATTTTTTCCCCTTTTTCCATAAATAATTTTATTGAAAAGAACTATAAAATAATATTGAGACTAGCAGTCAGTAATAATGGGATTACATTACAAGATAGAGAAAAGTGGGAGTAATTGTTATAATGGTAAATGCTATTCCCTCCCTTCATCTATTCCCTCCCTTCATCTTACTTGTCATGTTTACTCTCTCGGTTTACGATTACTTGCCGAGTTTTGCCGAATGAGTATCAAAGTTGATTAATTTTTAAAGATAAATTAAATTAAAGTAATTTAATGTTTTAAATTTAAATATTTAAAAATTATACGAAAAATGCTACAAGTTATATTGTTATAATCCTTATACTAGACATTGGAGCCCGTGCAAGCACGAGCCCAATGTGCTACTTTTCAGATATTATATGTTATTTTTTTATTTAAGTTTATATGATACTGATCAAAATTCGTGCAAGTCAATTAGATTTGTAACATATAGTTTTAGATATTTTAGATTGTTAATTGTATTATGATTTATACAACTTTCAACGTAATTTTGAAGTAATATCTCTTTATCCTAATTAATATGACATCGATAACTATTATACTCTATTATACTTTTTGATGTAATTTACTATTTTAAGCTAATTAATTACTATTGTAATTTATAATACTATTCTTGTTTAAACTTTCGTGGTATTAATTGTGAATTTAGACTTTTAAAGTAATTTAAGTTTTTAATTATTGTAATTTAAATTTATAAGACTTTTAACGTAATTTTCAACTAATATCCCTTTATCCTAATTAATATGACATAGCTAAATATTATAATCTATAGTAATTTTTTGCCGTTGCAATTTACTATTTTAAATTGTTTGGTATTGCAATTTATAATACTCTTCATGTTTAAACTTTTATGGAAATTTATAACTCTTCTTGTTTAAACTTTTATGATATCGATGGTGAGTTTAGACTTTTAAAGTAACTTAAGTTTTTAGTTACTATAATTTATAATATTTTTAACTATTTCAATTTAAACGACACTAATATAATTTCGAGAACAAATCAAATATCAAGATTGAAATAGCGAAATTAGAATGTCTTGAATAACTCATAATAACTAATTAAAAGTGATGGCAAAATTGCGATAAAAAGTACATGTGAAATTTTTTTAAGTGGACTCACATAAGATGTCGAATTAATTTAAAACATCAAGAATTAATTTGTCATTTTATATTTATTTCACCTTTTATAAAATAAATATTATCAATTTTTAAGTACTTAGATGACTTATAATACTTAATTATAAGTGATACAGTAAAATTACAATTGAAACAGTTGAAACATCATATCATAAATGTCTATTTTACTTTATAAATGTTTATTTTATTTTTTATTAAATATATTAGTTTTTTAATAAGTAAATGTTATATAATAATTACTATAGAATGATATAATAAAATAATAAAATCACACGGTTAAAAGCAGTCATGTCGAACGTCAGCTTGCCTGCCACTGACACTTACATATACTCCTAGTAAGAATTAGTGTGATGAAGTTTTTTTATATTAAAATATTAAGTCAGAATTCATGTAATTTGGAATTTGGAAAGGTTCATGTTACATAATAAGTAAAAGTAAAAAGTGTAACGGAGTATAAAATGGGTAATCGAAGCTTAAAAGTTCAGGCGGTCAAACCAATTGAGTTACTAAAATTGTCAATTGTCCTATTTAAATATTTATCTTGCTTAAATAGTACTAGTAATTTAAAGTATGCATTGTTCATAAATTCTTTAAATCAAATATTTAACCAGAAATGATGATATGCATATTTGTGTTAACATTAGTAATTGAATTATGCTCGTGTGTTGTTTATGAAGGGGATTGAAGCATTGAAAGAGCATTTCAAGAACTCAAAATTTCCATGTGAAGCCGAAGAATACATGCCAGTGATTTTCGCACCACCTCGAGATGGGTCCTTATTAAGTGAGCCTAATCCTATTGTTGGACGTGGCATTAACCCTCCGTTGCTCCTCTCCGCCGTTAATTCCTCAGAAGAAGAAGACTCGAACGACGAGTCATCTGATAATAGTGAAAATGGCTATATAATTAATAACTCAACAGGTAATGATGATGATGACGAAGAAGAAGCAAGAAATGTGACTGACAGACATAACGGCGGCAATAATCATGATTCAACATTTTCTTCTACCGTCTGCATGTTGGCGTCTTCTTCAAATTAAAAGATTTCCTTCTTTCTTAGCCCAACCAAACCCTTACGGAAGATTTACTGCTAGCAGTGTTTGTTTAATGTGAGGAAAAAAAAAAAGGAAAGATGAATCGACCATTCCCCATAGTAGCTGAAAAGAGAGAGAACAGCTTGCTAGCACCCAATGGGTTTGCGTGTAAATCTCTTTCAACTCTATATGCCTCGGGGGAAGATCCCTTCTTTCGTTTCAGTCGCTCCATAGCCATGTCATACTCAAATACCTGTGTAGTTGTAGTTGTAGTTGTAGCTTAGCTTAGCTTTTTAGTAATTTCCTTGTTTCTTTTTCTGTTCTATTAATTACTGACGGTCTGTTGTGTTGTAAAAATTAAAAACTAGTGAAGATTTCAATCTTTAAATTTTACTTTTCCAAGGATGTGCATCTTTGTTTTGCTTTGTTGATGAATAATTTTGTTTTCCAATTCGTTATGAATTTGTAATGTATTTTTAAAATGAATTTAGGGCGCTGTACATATATTGGTGCAATTCTTCTCGAAGTAAACATGATTTAGGAGATTATAACCAATGTTCTTAAAATAATTATTAATTTATTGATGAGTTTAAATAATTATTAATTTATTGACGTGTTTAAATTGTTTCATTTATTAGAGTACTTGTTAAGGCTGTTTGGTCATGAAAATAATATTTGGTCAGAAAAATAAGATTTTTTTGAAGTTTAAGTTGGTGTTGTGTTTGGTTATTAATATAAATTAAAGTTGTTTTTAAAATTTTGTGATAGAAATATGAGTGAAAAAGTGAAGATAAGTTTTAAAGGTAATTTTTATTAAAGTGAATAAGTTTCAAAAGTAATTTTTATTAAAGTGAAATAATTTTTATGATCCAATACTACTATTCTTACTCTTCTCACTAAAGTGAAGTAATATTTTAAAAAAAAATTTAAAAAATTTCATGATCAAATGCCTAGTTATTCACCCAAAGAGTTTTTATGTATAAGCTTTTTAATTTGCATATCAAATCTAATTTTAAAAATGACAAAAGTATTTGTTACCATATATAAAGATAATATTATCATGTAAAAATTCATTACACGACAGTGTATAGGAATTAAACGTTTAAGTTTTGATAAAAGTAAAAAATATTTTTGCTCATTAGTTTATTACTAAAATTTAAATTAATTTAAATATTTAAAGTAATTGCTTTTTGGGTAACTTGTGAAAGTATTATTACTAAAAGGGTAATTTAGGGTGTGTTTGTATAAAGGTGTTTCTTTTTAATTTTTTTGAACTTGTTTGATCAAAATTTTTAAAAAATATTTTCTCTAATATTTGTTTAAAAAATGAAAAAATTAAATCTAAATAAGTAGGAAAAATAAAATACTCTTCATTGATGATGTCCTTTCTAATTTTCCCACACTGTAACCCGCACCCTAGTCATTTCCACCAACCCCTCGCCCTACAACTCCAACCTTTCATATTATTTATTGAATTTATATGCTATTTTTAAAGTAATATTTTTACTTAAACACCAAATTAAATATAAAATAAATAAATTAAAAACTCATATTTTTCTTAAAAAATAATATTTTTAGAAAAATTAATTTTCACGAAAACACCCTTATATTCTTGTTTTAGTAATCTCTCACTCTATATGGATAGTTTCTTTTTCCTTTTAGGCGCTCTATTTCTCTTTGTTACATTGGTTATCGTCTTATAAACCCATCTTTGTAAAATCAAAGGACTAAATCCTTTTTCAATAAAAGAATCCATTCTTTTTGGATTTTCTTTCCCGAGGTTTGAGCATGATTTGAGTTTCTTTGTTACTCTTTCTTTCTTCCATCTTTATTTGTGGTGTATGTACGCTTCAAAAAGAGATCGTCATAAGTGACCATAAAAATTTGGCTCAAATTTGATCATAATAATAAAAAATTTTATTTTTTTTAAATAGATAAAGTTATTTAATTTTTAAAGTAAAAGAATATAAATAATCAAAAATTAACTAATTTATAGTGTGAACATAACTTTTTTCTATTATAACCAAAAAAAATATGGCCAAAAGAACTTTTCCAAAAATAATAAGAAGTGTTATATTAATCATGAATAAGTAAGGATAAATAAAAGAAGTAATATAATTAATTTTTTGGGTTTTGCACATTATAAATAATCGTTCAGTTTTATTTACTTGATTCATATGTCAAAAATAGATATTTTATTGATTCATATGTCAAAAATAGATATTTTATTTTATTTATTTTCTTCATTTTAAAGAAGATAATTTATTTTGATTTGGCATGAAATTTAAATTTATTTATTTTTATATCTTCTAATCTTTAATTAGTTTTTTCTTAAATATATCAAAATATTCTTTATTATCATGGTCTTAAATCGGCCACGCAAATAGTTAAAGTTAAAGTGTTTTCAAAGAAGAGGTCATACTTTTTGAAAAAATAAAAAAAAAAAAGTCATTATTTTTAAAACGGAAGAATATTAATTATTGCAAATTAAAACACTTTTATTATTTTTTCCTCATATTATCCTTAAATATTAAAATAACTACATAAAATGGTAACATTAAAATTTAAAATTTCGAAACACCACCAATAATACCTCCAATTAATCTTTTTAGAGAGAAGTTTTAATTACCTCTATGAACTTGTAATGTTTATTTTGTGTACACCTAAATTATTAGTTGTCTTAAATACCCCAGAACTTGTTATTTTAATATATCAACACCCCCTCGTGGTCCACCTGACATAAAAAGTGAGTTCAAACTCAAGGAGGCGCGTGATGGAGTAAAAAATTTGCCAAATCATCATTTTACAATGAAAAAAAAAACAAAAAAAAAAGTATATTTTTTTTAATAATAATTTCAAGGCCCCTCTCTCTTCTCTTCCTATTTATTCTCACTTCCCCTTCATCACTTTAAAATTTCTAAAAATAATTTTCTTTCAATTACTTTAATTTTACCTACTTAATTGTAATTTCTTACCCCATGAATTATAATAGTAAACTTGTTTGTGCGTGTGAGTCTCCTCAAAAGGCTAATCAAAATATTAATCGAAAACTATTATGAAACACTAACCGAAAAAACAATCACATATTTTAACACAAAGAAAACAAACAAAAAACATAATTTTTTTAGATAATAACTTAATTGATGGACGAAAATTCAACCTTTCTCTATTTCGGAGTAGAAAAAAACTCAAAAACATAATTTTTTCTACAGATAATTTTCTTTCTATTGCCTCTATTTTACCAACTTAAATTATAAGTTCTTACTCCATGAATTATAATAGAAAACTTATTTGTGCATGTGAGTCTTTTCAATATATTAATCGAAATAGTAATCAGAAGCTACTATGAAACACTAGCCGGAAAAAACAACCACATATTTTAACACAAAGAAAACAAATGAAAAACATAATATTTTTAGATAATAGTTTACTTGATTGATGAAAATTCAATCTTTTTCTATTTCAGAGCAGAGAAAAATTCAAAAACATAATTTTTTTGGAGAAAAATCGAGAATTAAGGATGGAAGTGGGTTACTTTTTGATATAGAATAAATATGAGGGAAGTGAATATTATTTATCCACGTAAAAGAAATACATAAACAATTTTCTCGCTGTGTACGCGTGTGTTTACACGTTTGTGATCTTTGAACCATAAAAGGGTACTCGACATATTAAAATAATAAATTTTGCGGATATTTAAGACAATCAATAATTTAAGTGTCCGTTAAATAAAAGAGAGAAGTATCAATTACTCTCTTAAAGTTAAGGGTGGGCGTTCAGTCGGTTCGGTCTGATTGTTTAATATCGGTTCGGTTTATCAGTTTTCGAATTGACAAAAATGACATCCATAATCAAATCGAAATAAATTTGATTTGGTTCGGTTTTTACAAATTCGATTCCGTTATTTCAAATGTTTATTTCAATTTGAAATTTTAAAGTAGTTAACCTCTCTTTTTCATAACTGAACATTTAAAATTGATGATTTTTTTAGAAAAATTATTTTTTTTCAAACCTATTTTTCATTCTCAAATATAAATAACTATAAATAACTCAACATGAATGAAACAAAATGAAATAATCATAAGCTTAACATAATACGTAACATCATTAATCATTACATATAATATAATTTTGCATAAATAGTCTACAAAACAACACAAAACTCATAAAAATAGTCCACGAAACAACATACTTTCTGCATAAATAGTCCATCAGTCCAAAGTCACCAAAATAGTCCATAAAATATTTGAGTCACTAAAACAACTCATAAACAGCCTGCGACGTATGCGAATTTGCTGTTAAATGTTAATTGTGAATATGAATTACTAAATATTATATATATAATAATAATAAAATATATATTATTTATTTATTTATGAAATTTTGGTTTCTCGGTTTAACCATTTTTTTTAAATCGAAAATCGAACCGAAAAATTAAAATTTTAAAATTACAAACCGAATCCGATCCGAAAAACTGAAAAACCGAAACCAAAATTAAATTTTGATTTGATTTTTTGATTTTTTCGGTTTAAATCAAAATATGCCCACCCCTACCTGAAGTTGTCTCATTTTATTCATGGTATACTTGAACTTTGAGTCGTCTTAAGTACACCCCTTCCCCCAAACTTGTTGTTTTAGTACGTCGCGTGACCCTTTTTGGCATAAGAACCACAACATGGAAAACACGCACGTACACGGGAAAAAACTACTTATGTGTCTATCTACGTGGATAAATACCATCCACTTTCCTCAGATTTATCCTATATATCAAAAAACAACTCACTTCTACACTTAATTATATGATTCTCTCTAAAACAAATTTATATTTTTGAGTTTTTCTCTGCTCTGATATAGTGAAAGGTTGAATTTCATCGATCAAGTTGACTATTATCTAAAAAAATTATGTTTTTTTTTTGTGTTCAAATATGGAATCATTTATTTTGGTTAGTGTTTCATAGTAGTTTTCGATTAAGATTTTGAGGAGACTCACATGCACAAATACGTTTCCTATTATAATTAATGGAGTAAGAAATCGCAATTTAATAAGTTAGGGGTGTACAAAATCAAATCGCTAAAAATGTTATTGAGTAAACCAATAACCCAATAAAATTATACTAAATTATTATTTTACACCCCATATATATATATATATATAAATAATAAGATTTTGGTTGCAACTAATATTAGATTTTTGTTCATGTTAGTTACTACTTTTTCTATTTTATGAGTATTTTCTTTATCGTTTAAATCGAAAATTGAATCGTTAAAGAATAAAAATTGATAAATAAAAAATCGATAAGAAAATATCTTATTGATTTAGTTATTGATTTAGCGTATTTAAAAATCAAAAACCCAAAATATAAAAATTGAATCGAATTGATCGATGCACGCCCCTAATTTAAGTAGGTAAATTAGAAGAAATTGAAAGAAATTCTTTTTTACACATTTTGAAAGTGATGGAGGAAGAGAGATAATAAATAGAAAGAGAAGAGAGAGGAGATTTTAAAGTTTAAAAAAGATTCAAGAAAAATGAGTTTTTTTTTTCTTCATTTTTTACTGTTGGAAGATGCTGATTTGACAAAAAAATAACTCCATCACGCGCGTATTGAAGTTTGAAATCACACATTTTGCCATGTAAGTTAAAAAGGGTCACACGACATATTAAAAGAATAAGTTCGAAGATACTTAAGATGACTCAAAATTCAGTTGTATTATGAATAAAACGTGACAACTTCAGGCGTAATTGATACTTCTCAATAAAAGTTTAAAAGGTAATTAAAATTTCTCTCTTTTGTAAAGAGATGTATCTAATCAATAGCACCAAGTAACATGAAATAAAGATAGTAACTACTACTTCATCGGAGATATCAAAACGGACCCCTTATGCATCTGGCATTAATTGAAATTGAAGAGAGAGTTTACATAACCAGTTATCATTGTTTCACTTGTCCCATTCATTTCCTTTTATATTCCATGTCAAATGTATGGAGTAGTACGTGAACTTAAGTGAAAAAGTCCTAATAGAAGCTCTTCAACTCTGAGAATAAATAGGGTATATAAACAGATATCACAAAGTAATAACTATAGTGAACAAATGAATGTGAACAGTTAGATACAATACCAGGGTGGTTTAGTTTTCCTAGTTTTTGTGGCATAGAAGTGAGTTCAAACCGTTGTTTTATCAAATGACTTAAATAGGTCAACAACAACAATATATTTTCAGTGTAGTTCTACAAAGTGAGGTCTGAAGAGGTTAAACTGTATGCAGGTCATACCACTGCCTCAGACGAAGTAGAGAGACTATTTTTGATAGACTCCGAACTCAGGACAAATAACAAATATAAAAATAAAAATAACAAATAAAATGGAATAACATGCCAATAGATAAATAAAAAAAATTAGACACCAATAGAGTAATACTATACATAATTTATTCCAAAATCACAACATCACGAAAATGCCATGAGGAAGAAACTATAAGACACACGCATAACACTATGACTACATGGATAACTATAAATAAAACACTCCTTCCTACTAACAAGGACGTACTCCTTCCCACTATCCTAATTTCTTCCTCAATTATAAATGACTTAAATTGATCTCACAGATTTAGGACAACAAATTTACTTCTAACAAGTGCATCTCTTAAGCCCATCAAATATTTTAGGTTCTTTGTATACCTACAAGTCAATGTAACATGAAGTCCTCCATTACTCACTTTTGAGTACAGTTACTATATATACACCTATATTAATTCCATGTTGAATTGTTTCAACGATCCTATTAGACAGTGTCCTCTCACAAGGGCTTTTCCTCGTGGGAGTCTAA
The DNA here is from genome assembly GCA_030864225.1 of Capsicum baccatum var. pendulum. Classification (NCBI taxonomy): domain Eukaryota; kingdom Viridiplantae; phylum Streptophyta; class Magnoliopsida; order Solanales; family Solanaceae; genus Capsicum; species Capsicum baccatum. The sequence goes on from CM061560.1 coordinate 173,279,570, forward strand.
TTTCTACAGACACATACAATTGACTTCCTTGTTGCTGGAGAATCTAGGCAGGCATTTGAACATGCGGTTTTATCTCCTCATTTGAAATTAGGAGATAAAATTAGTTTTTGGACATATGATTTTATTTTATAATTTTAAATCATGAAAATGGAATATCAAACTCTTCAAAAGCTTTGATTTGAGAATTTCATATCATAAATTCACCTTTTTCAAATATAAAAATTGACCACAAATTTATATTTTGTAAAAAAAAAATTTCACCAACCATTTATATCTACAAACTCTTGGAAATTGAAAAAATAGATTCAAAATACTAAAACAAGACATCAATCTTGAAAATTGGGTCTATGTCAACGATATCTATCGCAACGGTTAGAGCCGTTGCATAAGATATCATTACATGTGACTAAACAACTGTTGCAACTATGTAATGCCCGTTGCCATTGACCTTGTAAAGCAACAATTATTTTAACTCGTTGCAATTGACTGTTTTTGGCAACAACTGTTTTTCTATTACTACGGTTAAATAATTTCCTTGTTATTTTTCTCCTAGTTTTCACTATACCGCCACCCAAAACACTTCACTGTCAGAAATCACTCACTCTCTCTTCACCCCAAAACACGTTACTCTCTCTTCACCACAAAACAACAATGACGATAAAAAATTGCCCTCTTTTCACCCACAAAATAGCTCAGAAAATTAGTGTCTCTTCACCCACAAAACAACAACTAGCTCAAAGATTGCTTAAATTATTCTCTCTTTAGAATCGCTTAGAAATTGTTTATTCTAAAATAGCAACGACAACCCTTTTATTTTCATTCTTCTTCAAATAAATTCAAATCATCTTCCTCAATCGTCCATCATCTCAAAATCGAACTGGTCCCATTCTCTTTCTCTCACAAATACTTGAAATGGCAGACATTCCTACTTCCTCAACCCCCTTTAAAGATCCAGTAGCCGATAAAGCCACGGAAACTCAATCTAAAAACCCTAAATGGAACTTTCTGATCTTGTAACATTCAAAACCATTGAAGACGTCTCCTTAAGTACTCAACAAGAGCCTATGTTAATGCCATCCTTTGAATCTTCGTTAGAAATTCCAGAACCTAACTGAGTCTGTCCCTATCAAAACTTTCTCAACCATCGAAGTCTCTACTAAATCAACCATGGTAGAGGATCTAAATCAAGGTTTGGGTTCACCGATTGAACAAGAAATTTCTCAATCCAAAATTCCTCCTTTCTCAGAAGAACCAAAATTACCTGAAGACTCTCAAATCTCCATTTCTTCTGAAGAACTAGAAATACAAAACTCTCGAAAACTCTACAAGTACATGATTCCTCTACTCTTTCTGAGTCAAATCCCATTTTTCCTAACTGTGTGACAAATAAATAGTAGTGAAGAGGTTTGATTTTTCTAGTAGTGAAAATTAGGTAGCTGAAATTTACTGTTGCTTGCATATGATCCTACAAAAAGCTCAGTTAGTGATGAAGAGCAACCAGGTTGGAAAAAAGATGATGTGACTAAGTATGAAGTGATTGCGCTACCTCCAAATGAGGAGGATGAGGATGAGGATGAACCATCTTTGAGGTGGTGTATGAATAAATAAAGAGCAAGCAAAGGGAAAAAAAAAGTTGTTGATTCTAGTATAAAGGATGTGAGATCGTATTCTACTAGAGGGTTTGAAAAGAAGTTATTAGTTGATGCTACGAAGGCCATAAAGTTTTCTACTACTAAGAGAAGAAGACTAAAAAAAACTGATGTAGTGGAGGAGGAGAATGTTGAAGTTGTAGAAGTTAGAGAGGATTAGAATATTGATCCTGATGTTTCCGTAGCAACAGAGAAAAGAAGAAAAGAAATTCATGTTTTAGGAAGGACCAGGTCCTGCCACTCAAAGTCTGGTAGTCCTGCAGGAAGCAAAAAGAAATATATTACTGTGAAAAAGAAGAAAGTCTATGAGGGACCTGGTCTCAAGAAGAGAAAAACAGTTGAAAAAAAATTAAGCAATGACTCTAAAAGAAGAATAAAGGAGGAAGAAAAGAAGGGTGGGTCTAGAGAGGATAGGAATGAAAATTTGAAAACTCAGTAAGTATTGTCTGGGAGAGTGTTTGATCCCAGAATTTATGAGTAACCTTGCATGGTTGAGTTGGTAGAATATGTCAAACACCAGGGATGGCTTCACCTTCTCGAGGAACCAAATCCCATGGTTTTTGAAGAGAAAGTAAGAGAATTCTATTATACAATCCGCAAAAACAAGAAGCTCATAATGAAGTTGTTCATTAAAAGTTTATCTGATGAGTTTCTCGCTTGGTATGCCAAACAAGACCCTCTTCATTAGCGTAAATGGAGCGACATAACTGAAGACTTTATGAATCATTTTAAGTTTAACACAAAAATGACACCTGATCGACTTTCCATCATTAGTATACAAAAGAAGCCCTTTGAATCATTCTAGGAATAATCTCGATGATGGAGGTCTGAGGCAGGCAAAAACTAATGGACAAAAGTGAATTAATAAAGTATTTTATCCGCAGTCAAGAAGAGGTCTATTTCAAATGGATAATGTCCACGTTGGGGCAAAGGATTGCTGATTGCGTCAAAATAGGGAATTTTGTAGAAAAGACAATTAAGTTTGGAAAGATTAATCCGACAAATAATTCAGGAAAATCTACTTAGTTGGAGTCCACCGGAGGGATAACACTGAGAATAAAGAAGAAGTATCTATTGTGATACCGCACCACTCAATACCTGAATCGCCTCAATCACTTCAAAATCTTGATAATAAACTGAGGTAAATATCGAATTATAGGCTACATAATGCCTACAATATCTAACCAAATCACCTTCAACCTCGAGCTCCCATGTACCAAAATCCACCAAAACTATGTGTACCAATCCAAGTTTCACTTGACTAAAATTAAACATCTTTTACGCTAAGATAAAATCCAAAAGGTAAGTACAATCAAAGCTGCACTAAATTTGTTGAACCATTCACACATTTGTTTGAGAGATTGAGGGCTATAAATTTATTGCAACTTGAGCTAAGTAAGATTCCTAACCCACTACCTAGATGGTTTGATGAAACCAAACAATGTACTTTCCACTCTAGAGTTCAGGGGCATGATACTAAAATTGTAATAGGTTAAGGAGTAGAATTGAGTGTTTGATCAAGGCTGAGGCAATTCTATTAGTCGTAGTGCAACCAAATACAAATAAGGATCCATTGCCCAATCATAAAAATAGGGAGTGTACATGGCATAAAAAACAATCATCCCCACCAGACCGATATAGCCTCTTTTATGAGGCACTATATAAAGGTGTGCTCATTTTAGTAGAGATAGACAAAGATAAATTTCAAAGTTGATCAACTCAAAAGTATTTGATAGAGTCGTATATTTGAAGTCATTTCCAAAATAGGATTCCATCTAATTATCATGTTACAGAACTATGTTGTAACCTAATTTCTTATGGTGAGATACGTAGGCAACCCTCATCGAGTTTGGTCGTAATTAAGTAGAATCATTTCCCCTTATGTAATCGAAACTATATGCAACTTGATTTCTTTTGTTGAGATACGTATGCAACCTACATAAGGCTCGGTCCCTTTATAATACAAAATTCCATCTTCCCCCAACGACAAGAGGAATTTAGAGCCTAACACGATCAGATCTAGAAGACCCCCTACCTTCAATTAAGGATGTCCTTAGATATGCAACAAAAAATCATCAAGAAAGTTCTTCGAGAGATTGGGGTAATTCTTTGGAGAACGCTCCAAAAGTTAATAAAGAAAAGGTCCAATTCGACTGAAGGCTAGGATGTTTAACTTGAAAGTGTTACAATCAAGGTTGATTCTCACCAAATAATGCAAATCATCACTAAAGATGCAAGGTATCAATGGGGAACAACTTCTATATAATATTGGAAGAAGTTCACCGAAGGTCAATACTCAAGATACTCCTACCACTTAACACAAGGATTTTCTTTACAAATACTATTTAAACATATAATCGATCCAGACTCTTCCAAATCAAATCGGCAATCAGTACAGAATCAACTACACTCATTACATTAGTTATAGAGGGTCAACCAAACCTTCAGGTGGCACATGCCTATGAAAGGATTGGAAAAGAAGCGCAAAACAAGGAATGATAATCAATACCTATAATTCCATGAAGGGTTTCCAAAAAAGAGATATGATCAAAAAGCATTCAAGCTTGGACTATGACTAATACATCAATCATGAAACAATATCCATATTTTCTAGTGATACGATTGCATAGTGGATCCAAAAAGAGTTCATATATGAAGATGCCCACAAGATAAGAAGAATGTGAAAGAGGCGCCCAAGAAATATTTAAAGTTTACGCAAGGAAGACTCATGCATACACCAAAGCCTCTTGCTTCCACCAAATTTTGAGTTATCAAGACTAGATATAAAAATAGTTTACACAATGCGTAGACTACTCTCACGTTCAAAACTGTGCCACGAAGGAACAGACATTGAGATATGAATCTCAACACTTAACTCTAACAACTTACAAAATCATCAATCGAATTAAGAAATGCTTTAATGCTAATCACAAGCTGCAAGGAAAATAAGATAGGATGTTGATGACTTTTATAAAAGAGACATCACTTCAGAAAATGACCAAACGAGCCTCTGAAGGCAGGATCATCATAGTTATCAACTTTACCTTTCTCCATCCACTCAACCATATGGCTAAATTTTCTTGATTCTTTTTACGTGGAACTACGTTTGGACCTTATTCCTATTCTAGGACATATAGGCAGCCTGATTCACGATAGGTCATATCAACGCAACCTGAGTTAGGACCGATCATATCAAAGAAGCTTGAGTTAGGCCCAGTCATATCAACAATATATTTTTTCTATCCTTTCATAAATCATCTTAAGCTACATCAATCGTGTCACTTTGACAGAAGCCTGAGAGTAAAGATCAAGATAGAGAAAGTCACCACCAAAGATATACCAATAAGAATTAGGAAGCGTCACTAGTCTATATCCCAAATTGACAAATTGATTTGCCAATTGCCAAAAGATTGAAGAAAGAAATAAATACTAGGCTTAGTTCTCGATCAACACAAAATCAACACCCCTTTCCAAACCAAGAAACTTTCTTTGAGAGCAGGAACAACGAAGCTATGAAAAAATTCAAAAGCTTGGAAGCCCAAAATTATGCCTCACCATCGCGAGATGAGCAACCCAAGTATCATCAATTTATACATAATTATTTCAAGAGTTAGAGAAGTCTCTCGAATCTTGCAGGTCATGATAATGCTCAAGGAGGCACATATCAAGTATATCACAACACTCCATCTCAGCACCACGTCGCTGTCATAATTTAGGAGGCCAGGTTTTGTCAATTCCTTTGCTATTACTTTATTACAGGTCACATTAAAGGGATATCCTCGTCAAGCCTCAGACATCAAGTACTAACCATTGTTCACAAAACTCTAGCATAATAAATGTAGGAAAGTCTATCCTGAACGATAGGATATGGTAAGTCCACATCTAATAATAGGATATGGCATGTACGCCCCAAATAATAAATAGGGTAGTCTGCTCGAAATAGTAGGATAGGGGTAGTCTGCCTCAAACAATAGGACAAGGGAAGTCTGCCTCAAATAATAGGACAGAGGAAGTCCACCTTAAATAATAGGTTAGGGCAAGTCCACCCTAAATGATAGGACAGGGAAGGTCCATCCCAAAAAATAGGCATACAACACAAATTTCACTTCTCCAACGAATTGTCTCGCCAAATGGAGGACTTCACATTGTCAGCAATCACCCCTGGTCAAAACCTCTACAGTGTAAGATACATTGCCAGTCAATACCTACAATACATTCACTTCTCATGACAGAAACGTCAACATTTGTTTGAATATCTACACTCTACTCTTTACATTACTATTTTTATTTTCCATTTTGAATCGTAACAGATACTTTGTCAGCCCTTTTATATATTTTGCAAGATGACACATTACAACATGAAACTACCCTCTAAGTAGAAAATTGGCGCAAACTAGAGAAATGTCAAGCATCGTTAGATATGACAAGTATTTATTCTCGAAACTCAACTTGACTCAATTCTCACATGTTCAGATTTAATTTTGCATATCAAAACTCTTTTATACCCAGTGTCATCACAACTCAACATTTGGGCAATTCTTAAAATTCTAACATTATTTCCCCTCCCCCACCTCCCCAATAAAACCCTTCTTTGAAATTTCTTTAGAAGCATTTTCCTTCAAAGCCATATTTTAGAACTATATCTAGCCGAATTCTTGGATATGTAAGAAGCTCAAATTTGAGCATGTCCATACTCACTCTATCTGTGCCATTTTTTTTAACTATAAAAGAAATCAGTGTCATGAAAATTTAACACTGGGGAAAATTTTGAGATTCCATTAAAATTTATTGTATCTTTACCTTTCTGAACTACATATGACCTGATATTCTCATAAAGCCCAAGATATGTAGGCAACTCAAAAATTAGAGCTCAACTATACCCCCACCAACAAAACCACTTAAGGAACTACAAATGACCTGATTTCTCATGAAACACGAGATATGTAGGCGACTCGGAAATTGAAGCTCAGCCATAATCTTCCAAACCATCATTTTCTCCCAAGACAAAATTAGCTACGTCAACTTGATTATCCAAAGATTCTTACATCATCTTTGGTTAATTAGGGGCAGCTGTTGACACTCAATTTTGGCTCACCTTATTTCTTTATAATTATTTTTCTATGCTTTTTAGCCCTAAATAATTTTCTAAACTAAATTCATATTTTAGTTTCTATAAATTTTTGAAAAAATAAAAATAAAAGAGCTGGTTTAATTTTTCTATCATATTATAAAGCATTTTAATTAAATATAATTAGTTATTTAATATCAAAAAGTCACACAAAATATTTTTCGATACTTGCATTCATATTTTTCTTCTAATTGTATTTTCATACTATATTATTCTTATTCTTCTTCTTATTATTATTTATGTATACATATTTGAATTATAAAATTATTAAAGTTAAATGCGTATATTAAATTTATATGCGTATATACTAAAAATCATTTAGGACAATAAGAAGAATTGATAAAATAAATTTTAGTGAGAAAAAGAGTATTTGAATAAAAAATAATTCAATTTCAATTTTATTCATTCAAACCCAATGTTATCCACCCATTTCATATCAAAGAGGCCCAAAAGTTGGTTCAAAACCTAGTCGAATCCTCACACCCACCTCATCAATCCAACCCACACCATATCCACCAATCATATGTTGTCACGTCAGCAAAGAAACCCAAATTTTTATTCAAAATGCACAAATTTATTTCAGCTATTTAATTTCTTTCAATCCAAAAGATGATATAGTTTACTTTTTAGAACTTGGCAAAACCTTAATTTTTCTCTTTCTCTAGCGAAACCCTAATAATTTTGAACTTGTTCACCATGGCCTCAACATTTGGTGGGTCTCTCCCACCGATAAATCTCATGTATGCAAAGAATGATAAAAGCAATATTCGGGAAGGGAATTTGAAACCTAGTTATGCTAATGTATTGAAACCACGAGTGGTGGACATTAGTAAGCACAAAATATTGCCGAAATCTATCCAAATAATTGAAGGAGAACCACATATTACGTGGAAATCATCAGAGATTAATAATTTAATAATTTAAGAAAATCTTCAATATGTAGTTATTGGTTAGTTTTCTTATGGTAAATCTGACATTAGAGAGCTGTGGAGAACTATTCCTAGTTGGTGTGGTATTAAAGGTGATTGCAATATAGGGTATTGGATTCAAGGCATATTCTTATTAGGTTAAGTATTATGGAAGATTATGTAAACATTATATCTACTTCTGCATATTATATAAAGGTTAAGGAGATGCAATGAAAAATAAGGACTTTTAAACAGGATCCTTGGTTTGAACCTAATGTGGAAACATCAGTAGGTATAGCATGGATACCAATGTCTGACCTTCCACCTAATTTGTTTTGCAAAAAAAACAATATTTTCAATTGCTTCAGCTGTTGGAAAACCTTTATCAGTGGATATGACAATAAAGAATCAGACACGACCAAGCTACGCGAGAGTTAAAGTAGAGGTGGATCTTGTAGATGCACTACCTTAAAGAGTAAAAATTTGTGAAGAGGATGATGTAACAGGGATGCAGAAATCTAAATGGATAAATATTCAATATGATTAGAAGCCCAAATATGATAAAAAAGGTTGTCTGCAGGGCCATGATGAGCTATCATATTGGAATATTCATCCAGAATTGTATGAAAATCAGAAGGAGGAGGTAGCAAAAAATAGCCAGATACAGTCCAATGGAGTGGAGATAAAAAAGAATGAACAGAAAAATTATGGTAGAAGAAATACAAGGAAATTCATCAAGCAGTGGTTAACAAGGGGGAATAACTATAAGAGGGATAAATTTAGGCACATAGTAGGTGAACTAGAAGTAGACAAGGAAGTAGATGGTTCAGTTCTGACTACAAATGCTTTTGAAGCTCTTTCTCATGAACAACAGACAGAAGAAAATGAGGACAAGGATAGTGAAAGGACGGTGAAAAAGTAGGGAAAAGCACTAAAGATTGGGTTCTAAATAGTTTTCCTGGAACTACAATGGACAAGGAAGATAATACCAATTAAGGGATTACAAGCAGTTCGTAAAGAACAAAAAGAGGGTGATACAATAGATAACTTTGAATTAAAAGAGGTTGGAAGTAAGCTTACACAACAGCAAACTTCACAACAACAATAATGCGGTACTAAGAAAATATGCAGATAGTTATGTATGAGGAGAAAGAAGCATATGATAGTTTGATAGAGAATGTTTTACCATTAGCAATACAAGTGGACAATCAGGTAGAGTTTTGCAATAAGGAGAAGTTATCTCTAGATGATGGAGATTTAAGTAAAGAAATAGATAGAATTAGAAGAGAAAACAATCTATCTCCCAGACAAATTGAGTAGCTGAGGATCAAATAGGGAATAAGAAGAAAAAAGGATAAAATGGTGAACAATTCAACATTGCACAAAGAAAAGATATCTAATAATTCAACAATGCAGACAAGAAGTTCTTTGAAGAATAAGTCTAAATGAATGCTCTAATATGGAATATTAGATTAGTGAATACTCAGAAAGTATTCATTAGACTTATAACAATGCAGAAAAGACATCATTTCTCATTTATTGGTTTGTTAGAACCATTCCAAGATAACACTACAATAGTAGAATATAAGAAGGGATTAGGAATGAGGTTTGCAGCATCTTATCACTCAGGAAAGATATGGTTATTTGTTAAGGATATTGTTGAATGCACAGTACTAAAGGATGAGGAGTAGCAGTTACTGTTAAACTAGTTAACCAACAGATTTAGATGGTGGTTACATTAGTTTATGCTAAATGTTCACAACATAAAAGATTGGTCTTGTGGGAATCATTGGAAGAAATGGCCAATCAATGCAAAGTCCATGGCGGGTAGGAGGTGATTTTAATGTAATAAAGAATGACGAAGAAAATTTAGGTGGATTACCAGTAATAGTGGTAAAAACAGAGGATTTTAGTCACTATATTAATCTGTGTGGTTTAGAAGACAAAGGTTTTAAGGGAAGTAAATTTACATAGTGGAATGGAAAAATTGATGGGGACTGTATTTTTAAAAGGCTGGATAGGGTTATGTGCAATGATAAAGTACATAATCTTTTTCCATTGTTAGAGGTAGAGCATTTGGTGAGAATTGGTTCTGATCATTGTCCTTTAAAGATTCATTTCAACACTTCTAATGAGCATATTTATTTCTTAACATGTGATTGAAAGAACACGAGTGTTTGAAGGTAATCAAGGAAAATTAGCATACTAAAGTATTTGGGAATCCCTTCTTCATGTTTCATCAGAAGATGAAAAAAGTGAAAGCAGTTTTAACTAAATAGAGTAAGGAGCATTATGGAATTATTTTTTAGGAGATAGACACTTCAGAGGAAGTGATCAAAGTTAGGGAAAAACAGTTTGAAGAGGTTCCATATGGTAGTAACAGGGAAGATCTTTTTAAGGCACAAGCTGAGCTGAATATTTAATTAAAAAGGGAAGAAGAATTTTGGAAACAAAAATTAGGATTAGAATGGTTCAAGGATGGGGAAAGAAACACTAAATTATTTCACACCACAGTAAAGGAAAGAAGAAGTAGATTGAAGATTAATAGAATTCAAGATGAGAAGGAGGAATAGATAGAAGATCAAAACACAATTGCAGAAGTGGCAGTCCAATTTTTTTGGAAGCATTTTTCTAAAGAAGAGCAAAACACTGACTTTGATATACTAAATAAATTGCCTACAGTGGTTTCAAAACAGCAGAATGATAAATTATAGAGAATTCTTGATATTACAGAAGTTAAATAGGCAGTAATGGGGCTGAGCAAAACTAGTACAGGAGGTCCAGATGGTATGACAAGTGCTTTTTTTTTTAGGATGCATGGGAAATTATAGATCAAGATATTTTCAACATGGTTGTAGCTTTCTTTTGTGTGTATGAGTTGTCTAAATTTTTTATTCATACAAATGTAGTACTTTTACTTAGAAAGTTAGAGGTCAACACATTTTTAGACATGAGACCTATTTCTCTCAGTAATTTCTTGAATAATTTATTTTCAAGAATTCTGTATGAGAGGATCATGTCAGTGTTACCAGATATAATTTCTTAGGAGCAAAGAAGTTTTGTACAGGGCATGAGTATAGAAGAAAACATATTGAAGGTGCAAGAAATAGTAGCAGAGATTAGAAAAAGAGGGAAAGTCCCAATTTTGGTGATTAAGTTAGACATGATAAAGACATATGATAAAGTTGATTGGTTGTTTCTTACCAAAGTGTTAAGGATAGTAGGGTTTGAGGAGAGACTAATAAACATGGTTTACAGGCTGGTAGGAAATAATTGGTTCTCTATTTTATTAAATGAACAACCAAAAGGATTCTTCAGATCTACTAAAGGATTGAAGCAAGAGAGTCTTCTTTCACCGACTCTTTTTATTATTGCAATTGAGGTTATGTCCAGATATTTGAAACCTTTGATACAATCAAATGATTTCAAGATGTTTGGACTACCAAGAGGTAGGCCTAAGGTAAATCATTTTGTATTTACAGATGATATGATAATCTTATACAAAGAAAAAGTTCACACAATTTAATTAGTGACTAAATCTTTAGAGAGATATGAAAGAATATCTGGATAGAAGGTAAATAAATAAAAGAGCTCAATTTACGTTCATAGAGGAGTTTCTCAGGGGAATGTGACAATGGCTGAGGTAGTTACTGGAATTCTTAGAAAGGATTTTCCTTTCACATATGTGGGATGTCTTATCTTTCATATGAGGAAAAAAAGAGACTATTATCAAAGAATAATGAGCAGAATTAGTGAAAAATTATAGGGATTGAAAGGTAAACTACTATCTTATGGAGGAAGGGTTGTTCTTATAAAGAATGTTTTACTAAGCATACCTATTCATTTTTTATCTGTGATGAACCCTCCTCAGAATATGATGACTATGATTCAAAGAATGTTTGCATAATTTTTTTGGTGTAGTCATATTGGAGGTAAAAGTAGGCATTGGGTGAAATAGAATAAGCTTTGTTTACCAGCGATGAAGGTGGGTTAGGTTTCAGAAAGATTCAGGATGTTTCTATGGCATTATTTTGAAAATTATGGTGGAATTTCAGAACCAAGGAAACAATCTGGAGTAGATATATGCAGAACAAATACTGTAAGAGATTATATCCTAATGAAGTAGTATGAAAAGTAGGAGCAGGCTTAAAGGTATAGAAGAAAATTCTTCAAGCAAGGGACATGGTGGAACATCAAATATATTAGAGGATCAGAAATGGTAATTCTAATAATTGGTTGGATAATTAAATTAAGGCAGAAGATTTATATAATATGATGGAAGTACAAGAGAGGGAGAAATAGAGTATCTACAAGTGCAGGATCTAATTAATGAGGGATAGTGGAAGATGCATGCAATTAATCAATTATTTCCTACTGAGGTGGTGGACCATATTATTCAGAATATTAGAATACCCACCCAAACTGAGGAGAAAGACAGTCCTATATGGAAATTGGAACCAGCAGGTAACTTTACTATAAGCTCAATATGGAATTACATAAGACAGAGGGAGGAAGTAAATAGATTATACAAGAATATATGGGTCAAAGACTTGCCTTTCAAGATGGCCTTTCTGATGTGGAGAGGAAAAATTACAGTGGAGGAAAACATGAGAAGATGGGGCATAGAGGGCCCTACAAGATGTTGGTGTTCCACCATTCAGAATCAAGAAACACTTTCTCATATGTTTCTCAGGTCTATTACTGCTAACAGGACCTGGTCCTATTTTTCTTCTTTTGCAGGTATTAATTTGAATGGACATAGTCTAAGGGAGTTAATTTTAACTTTGTGGAGTACAATTAATTATGGCAGAGCAAAATCTTACTATAACACTATTCCTAGTATGATACAATGAGAGTTATGGAAAAGAAAGAATAGGTCAAAACATGAAGGGAAATAATTATCTACTCATAAAGTAATTTTTAATATCACTAGAAATATTGGATTATTACTTTCTGTGAGGAATCTAGAACATGTTTTCCCTTTTAAGTGGATAGATATTCAGAGGGAATTGGAAAGAAGAAGAATACAGATTAAGTTCACAAAGGTGGAGTTTAAATTCCTAGAGAGAGGATGGATAAAGTATAACATAGATGGAGCTTCTTGGGGTAACCCAGAAATTAGCTCATGGGCATACTGTTTAAGGGATGAAAGAAGGGATCTAATACAAGCAGAAGGAAAAATAGTGGAGGATTCAACTACTAGTGAAGCTGAGGCATAAGCTATTCTTAGGGCAGCAATTCATTGTAGTCAATCAAACTTTAATAATATTATCATTCAAATAGATTCAATGGTTTTGTTAAAAGTATTGACTAATGAGTGGCAATGCCCATGGATTTTGCTAGATATTAAAGAGTAGATTATCACATTATTACAAACGAAGGAGGTTAAATTCATGCATATAATGAGGGAAGGTAATCAACTAGTAGATTACTGTACAAATCTAAAAATTGATGAAGGAAATTTCAAATTTACTTTATTTAAACAGCTAGATAGTAAAGCAATGAGAATCTTAAATAGTGACAAGATGTAATGTCCATATATCCGAGTTACATCTAGAAAAGAAAGTTAGGAAAGTTTAGGGATGAAGATGACACCATTATTAAGCAAGCAGTTAAGTCAAGTTTTACATTCCATAGAGACACAAAGAAAGTTCTTCCTAATTTGTACAACCCCAGCATACAAAATGGACTTTTAACAATAATGGAAGTTCAATAGTTAACTATATTCGAGTACACCTGGGTGTCAAATTCAGGTACAAGAGTTTGGAGGTCAGAGCATCCATTCATCTCCATCCCTTCTATACCTACAAGATGGATGTATGGTTAATTCAGAAGAAGAAGGAAAAAAAGGGCAAGTATAAGATTTTAGTACTTACTTGGACATCCAAGATGAACCAAGTATCTAGATAACCATCGAATCAGTACCAAAAAACTCCACAAATCCTATTCACATATGAATTCAGCTGATGTCTCATCAAAGTAGCTCCAATCAACAAAGGAATAATGAAAATAAGCTGAGAATTTAAGATTCAAAGCAGCTAAAAGGTATTTACCTACTTTTGATAGCTGAGAATCAAGATGAAGTAATGGGCAAAAGGCAAACAATTGATAATCCAAAGGAAAAGATTTAGAATTTGATGATTTAGAAGTGGAGCACCCATCGATTTTCACCTGAAAATGAAAGCAAAAGGCGGAAATGGAAAGAAGCAGATTTAGGAAACTCTAGTGTTTACATTTATATGTCTGATGAATCAGGTTTGGGCTATATTAAGGGATCCAGTGCAATTTCTTTAATTTGGATTGGGTTGGCCCAATATATGTAATTTTAACATTTTATTCATTAATAAATCCCTACTAATTTTTTAAAAAATTCTTTCAATCCAAAGGCCCTGAAATTTTTCCTATATAAATAATTATATATATATAATTATTTATTATTCTTAAAATTAAATTTGAACTATTCTATTAAACGGTCGTTCACTCTAAATTTTGGTCAACATAACCAGTACAAAGACAAAGGAATGTTTTTCCTTTCCCCCAAAACCAACATCGCTTTCTCTCTCCTAAAAAAATAATGCTAAACCGACCCCCTTTCCCCCCTCTTCTTCTTTATTTCTTCCACCATACATAAATAAGAATCCCTAGACCTCGCCACCCGTAGTTATCCGCTGTCACCCCTATGAGATTCTCCCTTTTTCAGTTTTTTCACCCGTGAATCCCACAACAATAGAGAATCAGATCCAAATTGGTACAAGGATTAAAAATCAATTTCAAATCTCCATTAAAGGTCCAAGAATCATTTAAATAGTTCAAGTTATGTGATGTCTCTTTTGAGTTTTTGAATTTGAACCCCTATCTTTTTTCTATCTATTGGCTTATATGAAATTTAGGTTTTGAGTTTAAAATTTGAATTTCATATTTGTCTATAAATACCCGTGATTTCATCACTCAAAGGAGAGATTTTTTGGATGAAAAAAGGGAGAAAAATAAATAAAAATTAGAGGAAAAAATCGGATAACCTTTGCAAAAAAAAGCTTTTGATTAATTTTGAAAAAGTCCAAAAAAGGGTCATAAAATTATCGGTCTTTTCTTGATTTATCTCTAAATTTGAATTTCCAAGTTTGAGTTCATCCTCGAAAAATTCTCGATGTCGGAGCCTTAGTATTGCTACCAAAACAAGGGAAGTTTCACCTTTTTGTCTTGCCTTCATCGCTTTTTTTCGTCTGATTTGACTTGACAAATACATTTTCTTATTTATTGTTTGAGTTTACATTAGTATTTCTATTTGTTCATTCAAAATCAATTGTGAAGTATGATTTTATCTTGAGTTTTGCTTCATGCGTTTGAATATGTTGTATGTTTAAAGATCTTCTTTTTTTCTACTCATCTTTCGCATAATATGTTTTTTTATTATGTAAATTCGTATAAGTATGTTTGGCTCTTAAAACTCCACAATCTGGTGAATATTTTTTTTTTGTGCATTTTTTGGTTATTTTTGCAGATTGAGTACTAGGAGGGGTGTAGGAGTCGTCCCATCGTGCTTTGTTCATTCTTCTTATGTCTTGATTGTTACTATTCTTTCATGAAATTTGACTATATAACTTCATATTTATTTCTACTATCTTATGTGGTTGATTTGATATATGTTGATTTTGAGACATTCGTCTCTTTGTTCCTAGTTTATCTTGTGCGATATGAGGCTGAATCATAAAAAATCTATAATACCTCTCTTGATAATAAGAAAATATCATGTTTATTAATTACTAAAATTGATTCCCTTTCTAAAACACCTTAGTTTTTGGACCTTTGAAAATTTTTTGGAATTCTGATCTCTGGACCTAATATGACTCATGGATATGAGCTATATGTTGGGGTATAAATGGTATGGTCCAGTCGTATGCTAACTAGTGATGGTTGGTGAGAAGAATTTTGGTTACTGGAATGGGTATGAGTTAGGGGTACGAGTCGTATTGGTGGTTACAAATCATTTGGTTCCTTAACTTAATCTTACACTTGGTTACTTAGGTTGGATATAAGTATGAGTGGCTTACCATGAGCTCTAAGACAGGGCACGAGTCGTACCCAGGACTCGTATGGTGGACAGTGTCTAAATCTTCCTTGGGTTTAAATCTGTCAAGGGTACGAATAAAGGGTACAGATCATATGCTTTGGATATGACTTGGTTGGATGAGTCGTATGCTGGATAGTGTTTGATATCTAGGGTACGAGTAAAGGGTACCACTCATATTGGAAGGGTACGACTCATGAGGGTCAGTCGCATCCCTGTGATAGAATTTTGGTGCAACTTATGTGGGGGTATTCTGGATATTTTCCTACTTATTCTAATGAGGTTCCATGACTTATCACCTACTTGGAAGGTTATTTACTCTATTATTCCATTCATTAACACTTAGAAACTCTTCTAAACACTCTAAAATTCTCTCAAAAGCTTTTGGGGAAAGAAAACTAGGGTTTTAACTAGAGGATTGATTTGGAGCTTGTCTTGGTGATTTATTTCCATCATTATCTTGGTTTAAGACATGTTCTCTTTCCTCATTGTTAATTTTTTCTAATGGCTTGTTTTGTATGAATGTTTTCATGATTTCATTGATTGTATGATTTTAGGTTTTCAAATATGAATTGGGGGTTTTGATGTTAAATGGTTGGTTATAGTTTCCCATGGTTTTAATTATGCTTTATATGCATTAATGGTGGTTTTTGATAATTGGATTGCATTGGAATGGTTTAATGGTATTGGAATTGATTTTGGACATATTATGCCCCCAATGTGTTTGACAAAATGCTTATAAAGATATGTTTATTGCATTGACCAATTTTAATGGAATTCTTTCCTTTTTTAAACTTGGTAAAGGAATTATTCATGGTTTTAATGATTTAGAAAGGTAAGTGGCTAAATGGTTATTCTTGAGGGGTACATGGAATCCCCCAAGTGGTTTAATATGGTAAATGGAAGGGCACTTAAAAGTCTCCTTAAACCTATACATGGTTGGCTATGGATAATACTTGAAAGTAAGGATTGATATGATGATACCAATATTGATGGCCTTGGTTATTAAATGGATAATAGTTTAGTTATTTGGAAATTGGTTTTAATTGGGCATTAAAGGTGGGATGTGTAGCAAAGCCATGGAAGGTGGAGGTCTTGGGGGGACCAAAATTAGAAACTTATATTTTTTGATATAAGGTTGATCTTTGTGACCGTGTGCATGATGTCATACTATATTTTAGGGGATGTACTATTCATCCCAAGGGTCGCTTCCTTGGTCGTTCGGCTATACGTACTGAGGCCTTTTCAGTAGGGAAAACTGAACCTATATAGCCCATGGGTGGTTTAAGACGGCAAAGCTACACCGTCCAGGTAAAGGTTTTAAAGGAATGCTAAACCCAATCCCCTTTCCCGACATGGTTATATATATATATATATGTATGTATGTATGGTTGTATGCATATGGATGGTTTTACTTAGTTTTATAAATGAAATTATTTTATTCTTATCCTAAGATCATGCTAGCGTTCACCCACTAACCCATCTACTAGTAGCTATATACCCACGTTATGCAGGAATCAGCCGTTCTACTCCTCCTACATAGTGATTGACTCAGAGATAACATTTGGACTAAAGTCGTGAGCTTCCATCCTTTCGAAAGGATCTATTTCATGTTATGGAAAATTTTAAACATTTTAGTTAATTTATGGATATTTGTTTTGGCTATGGTTGGGGGCATGTCCCTAGAGGCTTTGTGGTGCTTCTATGGGTTGGAATAAGAAGGATGGGTATTAGTGTCGGCCTTGGAATAAGCTGAAGGGCTGACATCATTGGATGATATTTTTGGTTGTTCCATCCTATTTTATTTTGGGATTAATTGTATTATGTTTTGTAACATCTTTGGTTGTGGCATGGTTTATAGACCTTGTGTTGGTATGGTTTGGTGTGGTTGTATTATTGGTATGGGATGGTTAGACTCGATTTGGTCGGTCATGGTTGTGTTCTTATCCCAGAGTTGTTTGTGAACTATTCCACTATCTTACTACATGCTCAGAATTCAGCCAACTCAGAGTATGCGACTGGAGTTGGGTTGGGTAATGGGGGTGGTCTCCAGTTCTGGATGGACTTGGTACGCTTATTATGATAAGGTCCCTGGTTGAATCGCGTCACTTTTCCCATATCGTTTAAAATATAATAGGATAAAGATTATTACCTATTTATTTATAGTCTGTGATAAACATGACTATCTATGTCTTTTGCATTTTTGATAGTCCGCATAAATTTGAGTGTTGAAATCATATGATTTGGCTTAAACATTAGGATGTTTCCTTCCTTGTATTTTTGTTTTTGTGTCACTTCCCAAATAATAACGTTCAAGGGGAGCGATTGGTTTGGTTACTTCAACAATAGTTTGAACTCCTGCTCTTCCTCTAATGGTCTTGATTTGTTTACTGAAACTTTTCCTTTGAAAAATTAAGGCAACTTGTAGTATACTTGGTGAAAAATTATCATCTATTAATGTTTTGGTGTGTGCCTTTGTTAAACAGAGTTTCTACTCTTTGTTTCAATGCGTGACATCCTTTAATATGGGTTAAATATGTCTCAATTAAACCATGTAAGTTAGGAAGTGGAAGTCTTTCTTTTGTTCTTGTAGAAAAAGTAGTAAAACACATTGGAGAAGATGGGTTGATTGGATTTTTGAAATTAATTTAGCTTTGTTTTCTTATTTTTCACCTAGAACTAATGTAATTTCATTCTTATTTATTGGATTTGTTCAAAATGAGTTGGAAATAATTTAAGCATAAGATGAGTTACTATACTTGAGATCTATATATATATAGATATCTTAGCCTAAAAATTAGAGCATACGTTTGTAAGTATGCATATTGTTCCCTGTACAACAATATGTTCTTGCTTTATGAAAAAATAATTGTCTATTGTGTATTATATTTTAAGTTTATATCTCACGCTATATTTTCTTTATTTCATGTTCCATTCTTTAACTCTTGAATTATTTTTCTAATCCTTATTTTTTTCTTTGTTCCATATGTACTAGGGAGTTTCAACCTCGATTGAAACTCCATCTCGACCCATATATTGGGTCAATCGCTAGTAGGATCACAACGCCTAGGTCTCTCGTAGATTAGAAGCTCAACTCCTAAATGGAGTTTAGTATTCCTTAGTCTCTCTCCCTTTTAATTATTCATATCATGTTATGTTTTTTGAATGATATCTAATTTTTGTTTTTGTTATTGAACTTGTTAAAGATGACCTTATTTATTTATTGCTTTATATTTCCAAATTATTTGTTGATCCTTTTAAATAGCTTAACGCCCTCTTTTTTACAATTAACGTATAACTATTTCAATGAATTTTTCTTAAATAAAGAAGCCTTAAACAACCTTAACATTGGCCTTATTCTTTAAAACTAACTATTTGCCAAAAATTAAGTTATTCTTACAAGAATGGATGTCGCAACCTAATGTCTTTTCTTAAAATAAAGGAAGAGTTTCAATATTATTATGAGATGGCCATGAGTAGCAAAAACTTCCAATTTTTGAAAAAGAAAAGGCCTATTCATCAATTTTGACTTGTTTCAATAAATCAAAATAATTTCCATTTTTATGTTACTATCTATTTGTTTTTCCAACATTTGTTTTGAGTTTTCTTCAAATTTCAAAAGGCTTAAGAATCGCGAGGTGTGTGTGTGTGTGTATATATATATATATAGGTCATTATTTTCCCACTTTTCATCATAAAATCCATATGTAAACCTTTCCCTTCCCAAGAACAAAAATCCAAACCCTTTTCCCCAAGAAATATAAGAATTCAAGCTTCCAAGTTCAAGAATCTTCAAGAAAACATCAAGAATAGGATTTATTTAACAAGTTCATTATTCAAGTCCCAAGATTTAAGCTTTATTCCTCAAGAATTCAAGTTTCAATTTCAAGTTCTTTCAAGAATTCATTCAATTAAGGTGTGCGGGAGTTCATCCATGGGTCCTTTTTAACCCATGGAGCTTAAAAATCCCCTTTTCAACTAAAGAATGGTTTTTCTATAATTATGGAGTTTTGTATGTTCAAGATGGATTAAATTCATGTGTTTTCTTAGTAGTTTGACTCTATTAACGTCCAAGAATGATTCCATGAGAAGTTAGGTTATCTTATGCTTTAAACTTCCATCTCCTATGTCATATTCAAGTGAATTTCATGTTATATTATCAAGTTATGATCTTAGCCACGTAACCATGTTGTTTTACCATGTTTTAAGACATTCCCATGACCAAGTTCATGATTCTCATATGTTTGATATAATGTCTATGTTTTTGGGATCTTTGAAGCATGATTACATACTACAGTATTTCAAGTTTGATATCGTGTTTTCTTTATAATCACTCAGTGCTGGCGGGTTATGTTTTTCATGATTTTTATCTTCAAGTAACAAGTCAGTCAGACCATGGTTTCAATATCATATTCAGAACATCATGATCATGTTGAGAATTATCAGTTTATAAATTTATAATTACCTCAGAATCAGTATGCACTGTTATTTTTAGAATACCATAACCTGAGCTTTTGAGTTATCAGTTATTAATGTTTGCACCAATTAGTACCAGTGTCAGTTTAGTTGGGAGTAGAATTTAGCACCAAGAGAACCTAGGGATGGGGACTCATCCACCAGTTAGGACTGGGTCCTTAGTAGCAGTCCCTAAGTTCTAGAACTACGTAACTAGTGTAGGATGATGAGATGTCACCTAGAAGTTTAGGATTGATACTCTCTTGGGGTCACCCGCTAGTTTTGGACTCACTCCCTAGTCCTTTGTGTCATTACATTAGTAGATCGACACAACCAGTGTTAGTTCCCGTGGCATGATACTAACACCCTTCCAACTGGGGTTACAGGTTGGACCTCGATTAGCTCAAATTAGGGCATGTTGGCTAGATGATACCTCTAACCATTTTGGTCAGTATTCAATATGTCTCAGATCAGGTTTGATTTACCAAAGCATATAGATTTTTAGTTAATCAACTGTACAGAATTTAGTCTTTTAGATTACAGATTATCTCAGAAACATATTTATACGTTGTCTTGCATTCTTAGATGTTACATGATCATTTTCTTCATGTTAATTATCCATACATGATCCTTAGTTCAGTTTTACAGTATGTTCAGTTTTACATGATATTTACAGACAGTATTCATGTTTTACCACTTCCCAGCTTCAGTTTTACTTATTTTACAAAAGTAAAGATTGTAAGAAACTAAGTAGTAATTCACCAGCTTATCAAATTATGTTATTTACTAATGCTTTAAGATACTCCAGCTTTCATTTTATTTCAGTCTCTTGGTGAGTCTACTTACACTTAGCATGCATGTTTTAAGATTATGTATGAAATTAGTTTTACTTATTGCATTCAACCCCACTTACTAGGTGTATTTATTTAATTAAGAAAAATGTTATCTACCACGTGTTTGATAAAATGCTACAAAGAGAATTGTACAAACTGGTATTCCTGATATATTGAACGACTGATCGTTAAGTCAGTGATGGGCCATTATTTCAACCGTCACACAATTTCTAAAGAACTATGAGTTTGGTTAAGGGCTGAAGGTTTGGAAAATGGTTGGTTGGTTCGACAAATGTATGAACCTGTTAGTACAAGTTTCAGTTCAGTTGGGAGTAGGTTTTAGCATTGAGTGAACCTAGGGATGGGGGCTCACCTGCCAGTTTAGGATTGACTCCCTAGTCCTTTGGGACATCATATTAGTGGATCCACACAGCCAGTGTTAGTACCCATGGCACGGTACTGACGCTCTTTCAAATGGGGTTACAAGTTAGACCCCTATTTGCTTAGATTGGGGCATATCGGTTAGATGATACCTTTTATAGTTTCAATAATATTTAGTATATCTTAGCTCATATTTTCTTGACCAAAGCATACAGATTTTTAGTTAATTAGTTATACAAAATTTAGTCTTTCAGATTACAAATTATCTTAGAGATATGTTTATGCTTGGTCTTGCATTCTCAGATAGTACATGCTCATGTTTTTTTTCATGTTAATTATCCATACACGATCCTTAGTTCAATTTTACTGCATGTTCATCTTTGCATGAGATTTACATATAATATTCATGTTTTACCGCTTCCCAGCTCAGTTCTACTTATTTTACAAAAGTAAAGATTGTAAGAAACAAAGTGTAGTAATTCACCAACTTATCGAATTTTGTTTCTTACTCATTCTTTAAGATACTCAGCTTTCAGTTTATTTCAGTCTCTTGGTGAGTCTAGTTACACTTAACATGCATGTTTTATGATTACGTATTAAATTAGTTTTACTTATTGCATTCACCCCAACTCACTCATTACATTGCAGAAGTACTGATCCACATATAAGTCTATGTCCTACATTGTCTCATAATATAGGTACCAGCTGAAGCCTACACGACATAATTAGATAGTTTGCAACTTCTAGCCAACAGGTGATGAGTTCTCTTATTTTGGGGACTCCAATCAGTAGTAGTTCATGTACTTTTCTTTGATTATTCATATATATTGATTTGTGTAGTTGGAGGCATGTCCCAGCTATTTACAGTCAGTACAATAGAGGCTTCATAGATAGTCAGTCAGAGTCATGAAATATAATTCACATTGTTTCTTCAGATTTTATCAGATTGTGAACTTTATCAGTTATATACATATTTAGATTTCCTCATGGTCATGTTTCCACTCATATACAAATTTAGTTTTATACATATTAAATTAGTTGCTCAATAGTATGCTAGTTCATATGTTAACTTGGGATGACTTATGGTTCAAGCACCGTGTTACGACTGTAAGATAGTCTCGGGTTGTGATTGTAACACCCCTAATCTGGCATCCAGAATGCTACATGGTGCTCATGACCCCAAGAACCACAAGCTAACCCATGACTGATATCTGTACCTGAACACTGCATAATATACTGTATAAATATGGAAATAAAGACTGTAAGGTCGTAAGGTTCAAAACTGATAAAATAATCTCTGAATGATATGGTATCACAATACCAAGACAAAACCTGAAATAAACTATCTGAACATGATATTGTGAAAAGCCTCTAACTTATTGAACTGTCTGAATAAGTAGTTGATGGGATATGTCCCCAACTAACTCCAACTACTGAAATAAATTAATTAATGAGGTAATAAAGTAATGTTCATGTCCTCGAAGGATGACGACTCACTGCTAACTCTAACTTCTAAGACCAGAATGCTACTGATGCTCTGGAGCTCATGCTTCTGAACCTATGGTATAAAATACCATAGTGAAAATGCGTCAGTACGTTTGAATGTACTGATATGCATGTGAGGTAGGCTGAATGCAAAAGGGTTCACATGCATGAACTATACTAACTGACTGCATAACATGAGTGTGAGAATACATGCATGAATGCATAATGACTATAACCGAGTTTATGATAACATGATTACGGAGTCTGAATACTGATAACTTGAGTTATTGATAACTGTACAATTGAAAGAAATAATACTGAGCGACTGTATCTGACAGTCTAGTTTCTAATGAAACTAGCTGAGTTCTGTTATGTTCTGAGTTGACTGTATCTGACAGTACTGAATCCTGTAGAACTATATGAGTTCATTACTGAGACTGAATGATTGTACCTGACAGTCCTGATTTTGTACTAAAACTATGGGAAGTAGTCATCTTATCGACATGCCCTAAATAATGCAACATAGCTGAGTTGGGGTCCAACCTGTAACCCCAATTAGAAGGGTGTCAATACTGCGCTACTAGTAAGGACAAGCTGTGGGCGACCCTCATCTGACAGTGTCCCCAAAAGAGAATGGTGGGACCCTCATCTAATAGTGTTTATCCACCTCATCAACCCTCATCTGACAGTGTTGATGTCTCAACCTATGCTGGCTACATAGTTCTTGAATGCAAGGATGACTTCTAAGAATCACACCCTCATCTAATAGTGTGTGTTCCCATCCTTGGGTTCACTCA
This sequence comes from Capsicum baccatum var. pendulum, assembly GCA_030864225.1. Taxonomy (NCBI): domain Eukaryota; kingdom Viridiplantae; phylum Streptophyta; class Magnoliopsida; order Solanales; family Solanaceae; genus Capsicum; species Capsicum baccatum. The sequence continues at coordinate 173,303,274 of CM061560.1, forward strand.
GTGCTAATTACTACTCCCATATGAATAGACACTGAATATGGATTACTGAATTGAACTGGACTGAATTAACTGAGTTTCCATTAACTGACGGAATAGTACTGAGATTATAGAGTTCACTGAGTTTTCCTGAGTCACATGACTGATTGAATTTCTATGAACATGACTCGACTGAGAGTATCTTGAAACAGTGACACTGGCTCTAGGCACACAACTAATTGTCGGGTTCAAGTACCCCCAGGACTCGATGGCATGAAACTGACAAAGCATGACTTTCTTGAATACATGACCAACATCATAATCCATAATACAATAAGTTGGAGATTTCATGAAGTAGAAGTTCTAAAGCACCACAATGGCCACACATATATTCATAATTCATTGACTAAGGTATTTCATCAAGCATTTGACATGCATGAACTTGTACATGAATGGGGACTTCATATTATTATACTAGTATGGCAATTTTCCTTCACATAGGCATTTAATCGAACACATGGGGAGCATGCTTTAGTTATACAATCATCATCACATCTAATATTCATGGTTACATCAATCAACATATAAATTAAAAGGTTTGTTATGATTATTATGCAAATCACCACATCCTAGGGTCAATCATTGGAATATGTAATTTAAAACATGAATCAAAATCCCACAACATTATGAACATGAATTTCAATTTAATTTAAATCATGAACATTAATAAATACACAAATCTTTTGATTTTGAAAAGAGATTGTTGAGCTTCATGGGTGAAAGGGACCTATGAATCAACACATGACATACCTGGGTTGTGAGTTTCTTAAAGTTCCTGGACTTAAAGAACTTGGAATTTTTTAGTTTCTTGAAGAATTATTTGGATCTTTTTCTTGGGTATTATCTTTGAGAGAAAACACTAATTTAATGTTGTAAATAGATAATGAACTTATGAGCCTTGATATGATATTATTAGGGGTTAAAACGGGTGGAAAAAGACCCAAATACCCTTTTAAAAATGACTTTAAAATAACTGAACAAAGTATGCGATGGTGGGCGCAACGGTCCGTTAGTCATGACCGTTGCACCAGGGCAGGATAGGGGTTCATTGCCTCTACTGCGATGGCTTGGGCGACAGTTCATCTCTAGCTCGACAGTTCATCGACTTGAGCCATTAACCTTAGGCAGAAGGTGGTCTCACTGCCTCCACTGTGATGGTTTAGGCGACGATCCGTCGACACTCATCGTCGCACCTTGGCAGTTTTGACTGCTTTCTCTAAAATGACCATAATTTTCTACCTCGATATTGGATTTGGACAAAATTGGCATCGTTGGAAAGATAATTTAATTTCCCACATGACAAAAAGTGAAAATCTTAAAAATTCCACGTATATAAAAGTGGATTCATATTTCAAAGTAAGTTTTTAACATACTTAGGACGATTTCAAGTTAGGTAGAAGTACGGGGTATTACAGTGAAAAACTTGGCATCTGAGCTCATAGTTTAAGTGTCCTAGGGTGTCTATGAATTCGTGTCTAGTAGAGTCTTGCGGAATGGTATGGGTACATTTGTATTTTTCGTTAAGTGGCTACGAGGCATTTAATAAGAGTGTCCCTTCTTTTATATCCCAGATCGTGTTGTAGAGATGTTCTCTAAGAAACTTATACAGATTCTCATCATGCTCTATTAATGATAACTTTGCTTTACTTTTGAGGTAATAGAAATAGTCAAGCTTAAATTCAAATCAAAAGTGTTTTTTCAGACAATTCCCACAGACAATTATGGGATTATATGTTGGCTCAAAAAGTATCCTACCAGTGCCTTTATTTTCCCAGAGTATGAAATATTTCATTCATGTTCATGAAAATTGTGCACTAAGCTAAAGTCATATGTGCCTTCAGATTCATTTTTAGAATCCTATGATAGCATGTGATCTAGAATTAGAAGCATGAACCCAAAAGTTTAGTTGTAGTAGAGTTTGGATAGTGCTGTCTAAATTTAGCAGGTTATATATCCAAGGGTCTAGTTGTATGAAAGGTGAACCAGAAGGCTTGAAATAGTGTATGTAAGAATTTATGTATGTTGATTTAAAATTAAGTATGATGATGTTTGTATGATCTATAGTGTACCCAAGGTGATATGGTATTGTGTTATTTCTAAGTTTTAATAGTATGTGTTCTTAGATAGTACCCTTAAGTTGTTACGTATGAATGAGGCTATGTTGTATATGATGTTCTTGTCAACAAACTTTTCAATTATAGGTTGATGATGTTGGGTATGTTGGTGTAATGATAATTCTCATGGTTTAGGAAAAAAATAAGTTTAGAGATGTGATATTAGTTGGCTATGAAGGAAGTTAGTATGGTTCATTAAAGGTTTTGGGATATCCATGTTAAATGTTAGAATCTAAGTTTGAATTATGGATGGTCGAGCTAATAGAAAGAAGAGTTAAAATTCTAGATGCTGTGAACTCATGGTATAGTGATACTTATGAAGATTCTAAGTTAGTCAGTGTTAAAGTTATTGTATGATGACTATTAGGTCCATAGAAAGTTAAGAGTTCTATCTCAGAAGGAAGTATTACCAGTGGGTTTTACACTTTTAGGTGTAATCTTTTAGGGTGAGTTTATTATTTATGTCTATTGTTATATCTGGGACTCTAGTGTACAGTGGTTGTAGTCCAGTTCAAAGTTTATTTAAAAGTGGTCCACAAACTTAGCATGATGGCTTAAATCTAAGGGGGGAGATGATAGAACCAGTAACCAAGTCAGGCTCTCAGATTCTAGTAGTAAAGATGGTGTGTTGAGAGTAATAATAGGGGAGGAAGTTGTTTGACCCATTCTTATCTCAGTGCAAAGTTTTGTACATCAATTATCATAATATCTACTCATGCCTTACATGTCATCTCCATGATCATAGCTCATAATCATGCATTTGCCATAAAAATCATGTACGCTTTCAGTTTCTAGTATGCGGAGTTCCAGTTCACTCAGCAATATGAATCATGTTCCATGAATTTATGAACTCCAAATTCAGGTCATGCAAATCATGACTCATGTACTCATGCTTTACTGAATGCTCAGTTTTAGATACTCATGGTGCACTCTTAATGACCAGTGAAATTCAAACTATGTCATATATGTCCGCAGTTTATATATCTTTAATGAATTTATGCTTTTGATATTCTATTCCTCAGGCCTCAATTAAGTGTCAAAGTTATTCTTTCATGCTTCAGGTCTTTATGTTCTAACCTTTCATTGATGTCTTCTCATGAAATAATAGTGATAGTGAGTAATTGTTTTTATAAGGGAGAGTAAATATTTCATATTGTGGAAATATTGTTGTACGCTTGTTGTAACGCCCCGAATTTGGTACCCGAAATGCTACATGGTGTTCATGACCCCGAAGGACCACAAGCTAACCCATGACTAATATATGTAACTGGGCACTGCATAATATACTGTATAAATGTGGAAAAAGGCTAAAAGGCCATAAGGTTCAAATATTTGATTAAATATAACATCTGGAAATATAATATATCAATACCAAAACAAAATTGAAATAACTGTCTGAACATGCTATTGTCTGGAAGCCTCTAAACTGTCTAAAAATTGTGCAGTTGATGGGACATGTTCCCAACTAACTTCGAACTATTAAAATAATAAAGTAATAAAATAATTATACTATTCTCAAATGATAAAGACTCGCTGTTAGTCTGACTGCTAAACGTCTGATCTACTAAGGATTCTCTAAAGCTCATACTTCTGAACCTATGGTATAAAAAACCATAGTGCAAATGCTTCAGTACAATTTAATGTACTGGTATGCAAGTGAGGTAGGCTGAATGCAAGGGTTTTATATGTATGAACAATACTAACTGACTGAATAAAATGCTCATGAGAATACATGCATAAATACGTGAACTATGACTGAGATCATGGCATCACTGAATCTGAATACTGATAACATAAATTTTGTATAACTAATATACTATTATCTGAATGACTGTGTCTGATAGTCCTATTTCTAATAGATCTAGCTGAGTTCTGTACTGAGTTAGATGACTGTCCTAAATTCTATAGAACTATATGAGTTTTATTACTAAGACTGAGACTGTAACTGTAACTGTGAAAAGTAGTCATCTAACCAACATGCCCCAAATAATATAATATAATTGAGTTGGGGTCCAATCTATAACCCCAATGGAAGGGTGTCAACACCGCGCCTGTAATATCCCATACTTTTACCTAGCTTAAAATCATCCCATAAATGTTAAAGACTTGTTTCAAAGATGAATCCACTTTATACATGTGGTATTTTCATGATTTTCAGTTTTTACCATATGGGAAGTCGAATAAGATTTCTTTCGATACCAAATTCTCCCAAATCCGAAATCCGGGCGAAGAGTTAGAGCTATTTTAGTAAGACAGTGTGCCACCTGAGCTATCAACGCATCATGGAGCCAGCCAAGATGGCAGTCGTCATAAACTATGACATGTTTATATGCAATTCCATTTATGTACAAGACTATGATAACTATGTGCTTCATGAAATCCTCAAACTAATGTATTATGAATTGTTGATATTGGTCATGTATTCAAGAAGTGTCATGTACTGTCAGTTTCATGCTATCGAGTCCTGGGGGTACTTGTACCCAATAATTTAGCTATGTGCCTAGAGCCAGTGTCATGTTTTCACGTTACTCTCAGTCAAGCCATGATCCTTAGAATTTAGTCAGTCTCATGACTCAGAAAAACTCAGTAAATTCAGTATCAATATAGTCCTACTTAGTAATCTCAGTGACCTCTGTGGTCAGTAACATCAGTATTCAATAATATCGGTAACCTCAGTATTCCCAAAAATCTCAGTAACTTCAGTACTCTCCGCCAGTCCTCAGATCTTAGTAGCATTCCATCAGTCAATGGAACTCAGTGAACTCACTTTTGCTCCGCTAAATAATACCATTAGTATCAGTTCAGTTCAGTTAATCAGTTCAGTGTCTATTCAGTTGGGAGTAGGATTAAGCACTGAGTAAACCCAGGGATGAGGAGACACTATCAGCCAGTAGAGGGTATGATCCTTAATAGCAATTCCTGTGTTCTAGAACTACACAGCCAGCATAGGTTGAGATATACCCATACGAGTCTAGGGAATAGACATATTTTATTTGAGTTTTCCTTACAGGAGGGGTTGATGCAAGAGCTTCCTATCAGAGAGGGTTTACTCACAACTTATCTTTAACCGTGGCACGGTACTGACACCCTTCCAGCTGGGGTTACAGGTTAGACCCCACCAATTCAGTTTCAGGGCATGTCGATTAGATGATTACCTACTAAAGTCTCAGTTTTAGATCCAGTCTTAGAAATAGAACTCAGTTCAGTTCTATAGAAATTCAAGACTGTCAGATACTGTCAACTCAGTACAATACAGAACTCATCTAGTTCCATTAGTATCAGGAGTGTCAGATATAATCACTCATGTTATCACTACTCATACTCAATAATCATATTATCACGAACCCTGTTAATAGTATATTAATTATACAAAACTCATGTTATTAGTATTTAGTTTCAGGACTGTCATATACAGTCAATCAGACCAGTTCTTCATAATCAAAACTGTCAGGAATAGTCATTCCTTTATCAGTAATATGATATCAGTTCCTCAGTACTCAATAGACTCAGTCATTCAGTATCCTAGTATTAGTACTCAGATATTAGTAAATCCTTGTTATCAAAATTCATGATTCAGTATTATCAAGATCTCAGTTACAGGTATGTATGCATGTATTCTTACATTTATGTTAGTCTATCAATTTGTATTGTTCATGCATATGAACCCCTTGCATTCAACCTACCTCACTTGCATACCAGTACATTCAACGTACTAACGCATTTGCCCTATGGTAATTTATACCATAGGTTTAGAAGCACGAGCTCCTGAGCATCCTTAGTAGATCAGATATTCAGCAGCCAGACTAGCAGCGAGTCCTCATCATTTGAGGATGGCATAATTATTTTATTACTTTATTATTTCAGTAGTTCAGAGTTAGTTAGGGACATATCCCACCAACTACACAGTTTTCAAACAGTTTAGAGTCTTTCAAACTATAATATATTTTTAGATAGGTTATTTCAGTTTTGGGTAGTGTTATACCCCATTACAGACATTGTTTTATATTCAATATTTGTTCAGTTTTGAACCTTATGGCCTTACAACTTATATTCTACATAATTACAGTATATTATTTAGTGCTTAGTTACATATATCAGTCATGGGTTAGCTTGTGGTCCTTCGGAGTCGTGAGCACCGTGTAGCATTTCGGGTATCAGATTCGGGACATGACAACGCCACTGGTAATGATAAGCTATGAGTAATCCCTAATCTAACAAGTACTCTAAGAAGAATGATGGGACCCTCATATAACTAGTTAAGCCACCACAACTAATCTTAACTAGAAGGTTTGATGTCTCAACCTATGCTGGCTACGTAGTTTTAGAGTGCAAGGATTGCTTCTAAGAATCACACCCTCTAATAACAGGTGAGTTCCTATCCTTGGGATCACTCGGTGCTAAATCCTACTCACATCTAAATAGACATTGAACATGATTAACTAAACTAAACTGGACTACATTCATTGACTTTCGTTGACTGACAAAACACCACTGAGATTACTGAATTTCTGAGATTTTTGAGATTACTAAGTTTACAGAGTTTTCCTGAATCACATGACTGACTGAGTTCTATGAATCTTGGCTTGACTGAGAGTATCTGGAAAACATGACACTGGCTCTAGGCATACAACTAAATTGTTGGATACAAGTACCCCCAGGATACGATAGCATGAAATTGACAAGACATGACACTTCTTGACACATGGCCATAGTCAACAATTCATAGTACAATCATTGGGGATTTTCATGAAGTATTCGCATGCTATAAGCTTACACATGTATAGGAATGCATGTAAATATATCATAATTTCATAAGCCTAATATCATGAGCATTATGTCAACCTATTACAAAGGATAACAATAACGTGGGAGTCATATCAAACATAAGGGAGAAATATGGATTCATCAATTTTGGTCACAAATGAGTCATAAGGCATAATTCCTATTCTCTTAGGCATTTTATCAAACACCTTGCATGCATATCTTTAGCCTTAGGCATAAATATTGAATTAATACTTCATGGCAATATTTTACACTTCAATGCAAGAATTTCAATCACATACTAACATATTTTCATGATAGTCATTAAAGACTTTAACTTGGAAATAAAAAAACAATATAAATATAAATATAATTTAATTCATATCATGGAATCCAAAGTTATATTTCAAATAAGGTTTCTTGAGCTTCATGGGTGAAAGAAACCCATGAATCAACACTTGACATACTTGGGTGGAGGTTTCTTGAAGATTGGTTGAGGAAAGCTTGAATTCTTGACTTGAAATTAAATACCTAAGATTTCTTATTCTTGGGGATTGATCTTTGAGAGAAACCCTAATATGGTGTTATAGATGAATAAAGAAGTTATGAGCTCTGGTATGGTATAATTAGGGGTCAAAACGGGTGAAACAAACCCAAATACCATTTTAAAAATGGCTTAAAATCATTGATCGAAAGTGGCGATGGCCTGGTCAATGGTTCGGCACTGGCTCGACGGTCCATTGGTCCTGACCGTCGTACTTTTACTAGAACCTAAAATTTTTGCCTCGTCTGTGATAATTTGGGCGATAGTCCGTCGCTAGATGGTCTGTCACACTTGACCAGAAGTTGGGTTTATTGCCTTAGTCATGATGACTTAGGTGACGATTCATTGCTATCTAGGTGGTCCGTCGGCCTGATCGTTACTTCTGGTCAGTTCTGATAGTTCTCTGTAAAACGTCCTTGATTTAAACATTAGTCATTAAGGAATTCATCACTAACTCTTCTGGAGACTAGATTTGACTTAAATAATGTTCGGGGTATTACATTTGTTTTATCTAAGGCTAAAAATGTGAAAGAAGATTGAGGCAAAGCTTTTGGTATATGCCATAGTTAGTTAAGAATTCTAGGTGTGTCTTCTTAAGAATTGTGCAAGAAAATTGTCATTGATAGAGGTTTTTAGAAAATGAGAATGATGCTTTTAGGGTGTTTTCCTAGGAGTTTGTATGTGGCTATAATGATAGTCTTGAATTTTATGTTGGTTTATGAGTGGATGGGTGCATAGTGCGCTGGTAAATTACTAGTATGAGGATGCATTTAGTTGTTGAGGTGGTAATAAGAATGATTCTTGAGATGAGAAGTTGTGAAAAAGCATGGGGTATTGAATTCATGGTTCAAACTAGCAGTATGGTATTATATGCAGTACCTTGTAATTTCGAGTTAGGCTTAAACTTGGTGAGTGTAGGTAGTTCAACTCAGACTTTAGTTGGAGTAGTTATATGTACCCATGCGAGTATATAAGGAGCAATCAGAAGCTTGAATTGGGCAGTTGCATTGCCTAAGGCCTAGTGATTCTATCCTAGTTTACGTTTCATAGGCCTGTGTTCCATGTTACAGAGTTATAGCCATATCAAGAGTCTTTACTCATATATCTTTTTCAGATCATGTCTAAGTTCTTTGGTCCCTACTGTTATTAGAACTTCTTAGAAAGAGTGTTGAATAAATATTCTAGTTGAGTATAAGCTTTCAGTATAATGCAGTTCGTATAGCCAGCAATTCAGTTTAGCAGTCAGACACATAAGTTCTTACATTTTTTTCCATCTTTTGATCTAGTCCTACTATCTGAAGTTTCATGAGTATGGCCATTCTAAGAGGTAATTTATTTGTATCCATGTAGATTGTGAATTTAGTTCAGTTCATGCATCATGTTTCAGATTCAAATATTCAGTCATGATTCAATTTGTAAGTGATCCGTGCATCATCTCAGTCCTTATTTAGTATATCACCCAAGTCAGTATCATTTGGGGGATGAATGATCCTAAGAGGGAGATGTTGTAATACTCTGAGTTTTCATGTCCTAAACCTCTCAACTTTTCTTCACGAAACCAGATCTAGCCTGAGGTAATGGTTACTCATAAGTTGACTCTCTCATTTCTGTCCCAACTTTATAACTATTCTCATGTCATTGCATGTATTCATGAAATTGGTTTAGTTCACGTATCATGCTCTGACTCAATTATGCAATCATGTTCCAATTCAAGCATGTTCAGAATACGGTCGTAGTTACCTTAGTATTCTCAGTCTAACCAGTCTCATTCGAGGATGAATGATTCCAAGGCGGAGATAATATAGCACCCCACATTTTTGGGATAGACTTTGAAGCGTCATTCTTATATGTGTAAACATTAATATCATGATTTATATTTGAACATATATGTCGTAATCATTATCCTAGTGTGTAAAGTTCTATCTAGGTGAAAAATATTCACAGGAATCACTGAGAGCAAAGTTGAGCTAAGAGCCTTTGATTCGGTTAAATCTTGGTGTTCTATCCTACAAGGGTCAACTTTGAAAGTGTATAACTTTTGACATATGAGGAATTTCTCCTCTCAAAACCCACCAAATTGTATGTAATTGAATTATATTTTCAACGATATCAATTTCTCCTTAATCTGATACCCGAGCAAAAGGTTATGACTATGTTCATCTGAACCAGTAAGCTGCCGCAATAGCGCCATGCCGCAGGACTAAGTTACTGCATCTAGCTCTGAATGCATAGTAATTTTTTCTGCATCCATAAATACAAGCCCAAAGGTCATTTTAGTCATTTCCCTTGCCCCGAAGAACCCAAGTGATGGATTAAAACACCCAAAGGGCATTATTTGCCCACTTTGCATCATCAAATCCATATGTATACCCTTCCTTCCCAAGAACAAAAATCCAAATCCTTTTCCCCAAGAAATTCAAGAATTCAAGCATCCAAGTTCAAGAATCTTCAAGAAAACATCAAGAATAGGGTTTCTTTAGCAAGTTCATCATTCAAGTCCCAACATTCAAGCTTTCTTCTTATAGAATTCAAGGGTTGAAGTTCCAATTTAAAGAATTCATTCAATTAAGGTGTGTGGGAGTTCATTCATGGGTCCCTTTTCGCCCATGGAGCCAAAAAACCCTCTTTTCAACTAAAGAGTTATTTTTTCTCTTATTATGGAGTTTGTATGTTCAAGATTGATCAAATTCATATGTTTCCTTAGTAGTTTGAGTCTATTCATGTCCAAGAATGATTCCATGAGAACTTGGGTTATCTTATGCTTTAAGCTTCTATTTCCCATGTTATATTCAAGTGGATTTTATGTTAAATTATCAAGTTATGATCTTAGCTATGTAACCATGTTATTTTCTCATGTTACAAGCTATTCCCATGGCCAAGTTCATGATTCTCACATGTTTGATGAAATGTCTATGTTTTTGGGATCTTTGAAGCATGATTACATACTATAGTATTTCAAGTTTGATATCGTGTTTGTTTTATAATCACTCAGTGCTGGCGGGTTATGTTTTTCATGATTTTTATCTTCAAGTAACAAGTCAGTCAGACCATGGTTTCAATATCATATTCAGAACACCATGATCATGTTGAGAATTATCAGTTTATATGTTTATAATTACCTCAAAATCTGTATGCACTGTTATTTTAGGAATACCATAACCTGAGCTTTTGAGTTATCAGTTATTAATGTATGCACCAATTAGTACCAGTGTTAGTTTAGTTGGCAGTAGAATTTAGCACCGAGAGAACCTAGGGATGGGGACTCGTCCACCAGTTAGGACTGGGTCCTTAGTAGCAGTCCCTATGTTCTAGAACAATGTAACTAGTGTAGGATGATGAGATGTCACCTGGCAGTTTAGGATTGACACTCTCTTGGGGTCACCCGCTAGTTTAGGACTGACTCCCTAGTCCTTTGTGTCATTAGATTAGTAGATTGACACAACCAGTGTTAGTTCCCGTGGCATGGTACTAACACCCTTCTAACTAGGGTTACAGGTTGGACCCCAATTATCTCAAATTAGGGCATGTCGGCTAGATGATACCTCTCACCATTTTGGTCAGTATTCAGTATGTCTCAGATCAGGTTTGCTTATAGATTTTTAGTTAATCAACTATACAAAATTTAGTCTTTCAGATTACAGATTATCTCAGAAACATATTTATACGTGGTCTTGCATTCTTAGATGTTACATGATCATTTTTTCCATGTTAATTATCCATACATGATCCTTAGTTCAGTTTTACAGTATGTTCAGCTTTACATGATATTTACAGACATTATTCATGTTTTACCGCTTCCCAGCTTCAGTTTTACCTATTTTATAAAAGTAAAGATTGTAAGAAACTAAGTGTAGTAATTCACCAGTTTATCAAATTATGTTTTTCCTAATTTCATGCAAAATTGAATAAAAATTTTAGTTAGGGGAATTTCTCAGATAACACTATCAACCAAATCCTTTTTGGTCATCTGTACATTGCTCCTACTATCACTCTAAAGCTAGATCATAGAATGACTACTACATATACCAAATGGCTATGGTTGGCATGCGTGTTGATAGACAATGATGAGCCATCTTGGTTAGATAAAAGAGTAAAGATTGCTAAATCCCATTGATATTTAAGGCAAAGTATTGGTGGGCTGTAGTTGGACTTAGATTGATGCCGATAGGTGGTGACATGAATCTTAACCCATAAAGTGTAGTAATGGTGGTGAGTTTGCTGGAGGAGCTGAAGATAAATTTTAGCCAGGTTATTGCTGATGAACTCTTTGTTAGGGCATATCAGATTGCCTATGCATTTTATTTTCTGTGTTCCATTATAAACTGTACAAGATAGTGAAGGTTCCAATCCTTAGTGGGGTAGACAACAAAGTTCGAGTATAAAAAAGGCAATACATTAAGAGGACAAAGAATAAGACAATATTTGAGATATGGGTTCACAAGCCACAATCTTTTAGCTTTTAATCTCACAGTACTTTAGAGGTATTTGAGATGCGTATAGGTATTCCATTACCCCTTATTACTGTTGATCCATTAGGTATTTCTATAATATCTAGGCATATACCTACACCTCCCACAACCAAGACTGTTGATAGAATATCAATGCCACCAAGTTACTCAGAGTATAAGTTTACACTGAAGAACTTTGTGAAAGGGGAAAGAGCTTAGAAGAAATATAAACAACAACTAAGTGCATGGGCCAAAGAGTTCAAGCAATTTATGAATAGGATAGTGGTGTATACTTTGAAGCCATATGAGAATATGCATGCTAAAATTTGGACTTAGAAGAAATAGTGAACAACAGGTTGCGAGAACTTTCAATTCCATATCTAGATCAGTTCAAGACTGAATTAAAGTAAGCGCAAGTGGACATAACAAATTTTAAAGGACATCCCATATCTGGTGTATTTAATTCATGGATAGTAGAGTTAGAGGATAATGACATAGTGGATTTGATGCGGTAGCCATTGATGGACATAGTCATAGTAGTGAGAAATTGTGGCAAGAAGAGAATATTGAGAAAAATAAAGCACATAAATGAGATTGATAAGGAAAGAGTTATGAGAAAGGCATTACAACAGTCGAAGAAGGATGAGAAAGCTAAAATTTTGATAGTGGAGAATGAGGCAACTGGTGTGTCCACCATATTTAACTTGTCCTAGAACACCAGTGTTACCGACGCCTATGCTATTTCATAAAGATGCTCTTGACTTGAGCACCCCGACCACTGATAGGGTCACTGTTACATAGACTGCGGCTTGTCAGGCCTCTAAATATTTTCTAGACTCCCAAGACAAGGGCCTTACAAGTATTCCATCCCATGTACTTTTATTATTTATGCACTAAGGATAAATCATTTTATCTTTTGGTCGGTGGGGTACTTGTTAATTATGATTGCGAGTCTATCTCTATGAGGTTTTTGTTGCCTGTGTTCTTTTCCCTCCCGTACTATATAGGAGAAACAAAATTTTTAGGAAATTTATTTTTGTTATATTATTGTGGTGTCTGTGTATATTGTGCCAATAAACAGAAAAGAATAAATAATTAGATGTGGTATTGGATTATAAAAAATGAGGACCCTTCAGAAAAAATCTAATTGTGCATGTTTTTTTTTGATAATCAACTATGTGTGGATCTACACTTGGCATTAGAAATCTCTATATAAAGTGAAGCAAACTCAACCTTGAGCAAGAATTTGATAATAAGTAGCATGGGTATTATTCAATGCAAGGTGTGTGGGAGAGCTTGTTTAAATTCTTACTTTGTGTATGCAGCTAGAACTTGCCCTGACCATTTTGTTAGGTGATAAGTAGGTTGTATAGTATAGGATCACGAGCCTTGTTTAAATTTAGTTCTCTTAGCCTTAAAGACCTTTCCAAATAATGTGTATAAATTTCTTTGATCCCTGCTTTGAGTTGATAGCCTTTTTATCCAACAACTGCTGGGCTTTCTTTCTCTATTGTTAAGCCACTGTTTTGTCCTTGGTGTCTCCCAGAACATCATGCACCTCAACTCAGGAAAATTGCATAATTTGAGGGTGGCTACTATAGAATAATTTGAAAAAGTGAAGAACGGAATAAAGAGAGTGGGAGTTGAATCACTTTAGGAGACTGAGAAAGGACCTTAATATATATATATATATACATATATATATATATATATATATATATATGGGATATATACCTTCATAATTATATTATAGCATAATTAACAAGAAGGATAAGTAAATAAGGTGAGCAAGGGGTAAGTTGTAAAATAAGCCAAATAATTAATAGCGCATGGCAAGAAAGGCTGAGTCATTATCCCCAAACTACACTTCATGTTCACCCAATCCTTTAGTACAAGCCAATTAAAGTCCTATAGTGATCCTTATCAACCAGCTTTAGAATTTGGTAGAATGGTAAGGGCAATCTTATGTTGTTATGTATGCATTGTTTGAAGTTTTTTATGAGAGTGAGAGATTTGAATTATAGTCCATGCATTTGAATTCATCCATATGTAAAGGAATTTTTTTGGTGAGATCATGTGAATGATGCTTGTGGTTACTAATTATTGGATTACGTGTCTTAAGTGTATGTTATAGCTTATTATAATAACCCTTCTGATAATTTTTCATATTTCCACTTATCTTCACCGTTAGGGCTTATCCCAAGTCATTTATGACTTGTTGGGACTAACAGTTTGCTTACTGGACAGTTCATTTGGTTTGTAGAACTAATTTTCTATTTAGAAGTTTTCGCTGGTTCTAAATGGCATTAGAGCAAAAACTTTAATAAAATAATCTCAGATGTAAATTCTGACTATGCCAGCAACTCCAGAGTATCAACTTTAGTCTAGGTAGACCTTTGGTTTGGGTCCCAATGCAATCGAGAAAATTTTGACTTATTGGTCAAAAAATTGAAAAATCGATAATATAGGTGTGGGACCCACATTTGATTGAAACAATCATGGCTGGATAATCTGAGTTTTCCATCACATCTAGAATATTGATTTTAGGCCAGGGGGATCCTTGATTTAGGTCCCAAGGCTTTCAAAATTATTTTGAGCTATTAAGTGGATTTTATGAAAAACAAAACTATAGGTGTGGGCGCCATTTTTTGCTAAAATGATCTGGGATGAAATTTTCGATGATTCCATTGGATCTGAATGTGGTTTAAACTGAAATTTCACTATTGGATCATGTTCTTTGGGTTCTGAATGAGTTCTGAAGGTCAAAATTAAGTTTTTGACTTTGCTGTTATCTAGTGCACAGAGGGGATACCATGATTGCGCAAAGTGAATGGAGATCGCACAATGGTAATCATGATCCAATTAATGGCGATCACAATTTCTCACCTGAAGGGGCTAAAATAGACCCCAATTTCGTGAATTTGGGCATTTTCCCTTTATCTTAGAGACCTAAAAACCCTAAAAGTATAAAATAACTCAAAAGTTAGTCTTGTGGGTTACTTGGAAGCTTGAATTTCACGGTTATTTGACCAAAACCCTAATAGCTTGGGTATTGATTTTAACCCCCAAATAGTCATAGTTTTCACCTATTTCTTAAGGGTTATGATTCTTTGATGGTGTATGAACATTGGGTTGACCTCAAAAATATGGTTTTCATAAGTGGGACCCACTTGATATTTTTGGTGTCGTTTTTATACCCGAAGCACAAAAGGGCAATATGGGTATCGGTATGCTCATATTGATGAGTAGATTGTGTTTTTGATAGCTTGGCATCTTGAGGAGGCATTTTAGAAGAGGAAAATAAAGGTTTAACAAGTTGATAAGTATTCTTTCGATTTGAGGTAGGTTAGGCCTATTCCTTGTTAGATTGAGCTATATTATTGTATAATTGTGATACCTTGTTATATTGGGAGGGGTTTTAGGTATTGGTTTGATGATTTTTAAAACTTGTGGTTAGTTGGATCTTTTAGGTCATTTGGACCCATATAGTGAAATACCTAGCTTGTTGTCTTGAACCTTAATGGATTAGACTTAATGTATCATGCTTAACATAAGAATGTATAGAACTACTCTAGTCAGATGGGAGTGACCTTGTCAATCATGCTTAGGGCAAGATTGGCCTTAGATTCTTACTCTAATGAAGTTTCTTTAGTTCCCATGGACTTAGTCATAATAATTGAGTAGTATCCCTACCTTGGACTTAATAGTGGCTTTCTATACATCTAAGAGTTGAATTAGATTCCTTAGCCTATTCCGGGGTAGTAATGAACTTAGAAGGTATATTAAGGGATTTAGAAGTGGTCCTTGACCAACCTTAAGCGAAGATTGAGGTAGTCCTCATGAGACCCATAGATGCTTATGAAATGCCTATAAAATGCCCGTTGAGACAATATTAAGGAACCTTGATAGTACGTTTATGCCAAAATGAGCTACTTTTATGCTATTAAACAAGTCCCATGACCATGAAATTCATTAAGCCATAGATGTTGCTATAAATTGGGCTATTAATTAGGCTATTGTTTGGCTATTGAATGGTCCAAGAACACCTTATTGAATTGGCCCTTGACTATAACAAGGCTTAATCAATAAAGTAAGATATCAACTATACCATGGATTTGATATTACTTAAGTTAGTGATAAAGTTTCTTTATGCTATTAGTGGGCCAATGGATAGATTGCTTGTGGGTCATTTATCATAATAATTCTTATAGTTTTGCTCATGGTCTGATGGACTAGATTATTTACTTATCACTTATAACATTAATGTTATATATATATATATACGCTTAGGAATAATGTGACATTAATGATAAATGATAAAATATGGAGGTATGCTCCTTTTGCTTCTCTTTTTATGTTTATTTACTTTAGCCCTCGTGGAGCTTATTATCTTTTTTAGCTCTCATGGGGTTTGTTCTTTACTTTAGTCCTCGTGGGGCTTGTCATTTACTTTATCCCTCTTGGAACTTTCTCTTTATTATTGATATTAATATGGATATTATAATGATGCTCGGCAAGCCCAAAGGATATTATGATGATATGATAATACTCAAAAAGATCGGAGGATATCATAATGATATTGTGATACCTGACAAAGCTAGAGGATACTATAATAATATAATGATACCCGGTAAGTCGGAAGATATTATGATGATATAATGATACCCGACAAGTTCATAGGATACTATAATGATATGATGATACTCGACAAGGTCAGAGAATATTATAATAATATGATGATACCCGGCAAGGCCGGGAGATATTATGATGATACCCGATAAGGTCGGAGGATTTTATGATTGTATGATAATACTCGGCGAGACTGGAGGATAATTATTTATGTACCTATGAGTACATGTACCAATTCCAATCCGGGTATCCCTATGTATGGAAACTATATATATTTATACTCATGTGTAGTTGGGATAATGTTGATATTAGGGATGCCGACCATAGTTTTCTAGTGATCAAGGTATAAAGTTGTATAGTTGTTGATTTAAGGTTGAAAAAATGATTAGTGGTGAATATAAATTAAGAGGTTAACAATGACTTATGGATAATTGAAACTTATCAATAATGAGGATATTGGTATTGAAGACTAATAATTATGATGATTAAGTTATAATGGTGTTTTGCGTAAATGAAGACTTATAGCAATCATGTTTAGTTGATAGTAATGATTTAGTCGATGATGACGAATAACCGCCAGACTAGTTTTTGGATTAGTGATGCTAGTTACTAAATAGCATTTAGTCAATAAATTGAATAGTGAATAATTGGTGATTAGAGGTTATTTGATCAATGGTGATTAGAGAGTTGGTGATGGCTAGAAACAAATATTGGCTAGTTGATAAATATGGCTTACTAATAAATTTTGCATATGTGCTAGTTATTGACTAGTTGGTAAAGAATGATTGGTTGTCAACCTATAAATAGTGATTATATGGTGAATAATGTATAAATAACTATTAGAAGGTATATGCTGGCTTGTGAGTAATTGGATTAGTAGATAAGCATTGGCTAGCCAACAAAGAGCTATTAGTAGGTATCGAGGATATTGTTATCTAAATAATGGTATTGTTATGGTTATGTATCCATTGTCATACGTTGTTTAATTATGAATGTTGGTGATAATTGAGGAATGTTGGTGAACTTCTATTGATGATAGTTGTGGAATATTGATTAATTGATCGATTGATGGTAAGCATGGAATGCCGGTTGAATAACGATAGAATTTGGATGTATTGTTGATTAGATTCCTTTACATTTATCTTCGGTGTAATATCCAAGGGTATGGCATGTTGTGATAAATTCTTTACTTTATGCATCAGTTGGCGTATGGGAGCCAACTTTGTACTTGTGTTTGCTTGTGTTGATCCCTTGTGTTATATTGTTATTCCAATATTTATTACTTGTTATGTACATCGATATTGGTATGTATGGATGCCTTATGTTATATTGTTATTTCAATAATTATTACTTATTATGTACAACATATTGGCAAGTGTTGATACCTTATGTTATGCTATTATTTTGTATTGGTTACTTATTATATACAGTGATGATGGAGATAATTCAAGTTCAATTCTATACCTTGACATAGCTATGATATCATGCATTATATCATGACTTAGTTCAATCGACCGATGATGCCTACTGCGTACCTATTATTTTGGTACTCATACTACACTTCCACAGCCTGCAGGTCATATTATGGGTTATCTCCGCTGATGTGTGTGTTGTGTAGAGCAACCATAGTTTAGAGACTTAGAGTGAGCTCCTGGCATTCAGAGTATTACTTGTCTCTCTGTTATGTATTAGACTAGACTTTGTGTTGTATTCGGAAATAAGTTATATCAGTGTATTTACTTGAACTTCACTTTATACTCTTGTATTATTAGCAACTCTTGTACTGATACCACTAAGTTTTGGGATTATATTATGTATTTGCTTCTTTATTTCATCTATTCTACAGTTTTTTCTATATATATTAGGTAGTTCATTGCTAGCCATTTCAAACTACGAGTTTGGCTTACCTATTGGTGGGTTATAGTAGGCGACATCATAAACTAAGACATTGGGTAGTGATAAATTAGATTTAGAGCTTAGGTTTCACCGGTGTATTAGTATAAGAGAAAAGTGTTAGTAGAGTCATGCGAATCAGTGCAAAGACTTCCGCAACCTATCTTTGGAAGGCTACAAGGACATTTTATGAAATTCACTTCTTGACTCCTTATCGTGTGTCTGTATTACTATGAACCTTGAATATAGTCTTTAACTCTATTTTATCGCCGAAGGATTATGGGATATTGTCAATAGATATGGATGAGACTTCAACACATATTTCCAGAGTTTCAGTGTTGCATTAGACTAGAGAATCAGAGATGCATATCAAAGATCTTCAGTATCAGAAAAAAGGATTTAGTTCTTGAAAAAGGACCCATATACCAAAATGCCTAGCTTTTTGTCTTGAAGCTTAATGGATTAGACCTAATGTCTCATGCGTAATATGAGAATGCTTAGAACTACTCTAGTTAGATGAGAGTGATCTTATCACTCACGCTTAGGGCAAAATTAGCCTTAGATGGTTACTCTAATGAAGTTGCTTTAGTTCCAATGGACTTAGTGATAGTAATTGATTAGGATTCCTACCTTGGACTTAATGGTGGCTTTCTATACATCTATGAGTTGAATTAGATACCTTAGCATAGTTCGAGGTAGAAATGAACTTAGAAGGTATATTGAGGAATTTAGAAGTGGGCCTTGACCTACCTTATGCCAAGATTGAGGTAGTTCTTGTAAGACCCATAGATGCTTATGAAATGCCTAGAAAATGCCCGTTGAAGTAAGATTGAGGAACCTTGATAGTACATTTATGCCATAATGAGCTATTGTTTATGCCATTAAAGAAACCCATGACCATATAATTCATTATTACATGTATGCGTCAATTATTTGGGCTATTGATTGGGCTATTTCTTGGTATTGAATGGGCATGCGAACACCTTATTGAATGTTCTTTTGACTATAACATGGCTTAAGCCATAAAGTACAATATCGACTATTCTATGAATAAGCTATAGATTATGCTATGAATTTGATATTGCTCGAGTTCGTGATAAATTTTTTTTATGCTAATGGTGGGCCAATGAATAGGTTAATTGTGGGCTATTGCTTGTAATAATTGTTATGGTTATGCTCATAGTCTAATGGACTAGGTTTTTCACTTATCACTTATAACAGTCATGTTGTATATATAAACTTATGGATAATGTGACATTGATGATGAACGAGGAAATATGGAGGTATACTCTTCTTAGTTTTCCTTTTATGTTTATTTACTTTAGCCCTCGTGGGGCTGGTTATTTACTTTAGCCTTCATGGGGATTGTTCTTTACTTTATCCCTCGTGGCGCATCATTTACTTTAGCCCTCATGGGGCTTTCTCTGTATTATTGATATTAATGTGGATATTCTGATGGTTCCTGGCAAGGCCAGAGGATATTATGATGATACCCAATAAATTCGGAGGATATTATAATGATGTCTGACAAGGCTGAAGGATATTATGATGATACTAAACAAGAACGGATGATATGATTATATGATGATACTCGATAAGGATGGAGAATACTATGATGATATGACGATACCCGGCAAGGCCGGATGATATTATGATTATATAATGATACACATCAAGGTTGGAGGATACTAACATAATATGATTATACTTGGCAACGCCTGAGGATATTATGATGTTATGATGATATCCGACAAGGTTGGAGGATATTATGATGATATAATTATATTCGACAAGGATGAAGGATATTATGATAGTATGAAGATACCCGACAAGGACAAAGGGTCTTTATTGATATGCCTATGAATACATCTATTGGTTTGAGTCCAGCTGCTCCTATGTATGGAAACTATTTATATTCATGCTCATGTGTAGTTAGGATGATATTGATATTAGAGATGCCACCCATAGTTATCTAGTGATCAAGGTATAAAGTGGTGTAGATGTTGATTTAAGGTTGAAAAGATGATTAGTGGTGAATATAAATTAAGAGGTTAACAATGACTTGTGGATAGTTGAACCTTAGCAATAATAAGGACTAGTGGTATTGACGACTAATAATTATGATAATTTTTCAATAATGATGTTTAGCATAAATAAAGAGTTATAACAATGATGTTTAGTTGATTGTAATGATTTATTTTATGATGATGACTAGTTGCCACACTAGGATTTGTGGATTTGTGATGCTAGTTACTAAATGACATTTAGTCAATAAATTGAATAGTGAATAATTGGTGATTAGTGGTTATTGGATCAATGATGATTAATGAGTTTTTGATGGCTAGAAACAAATATTGTCTAGCTGATAAATATGGCTTAGTAATAAGTTTTGGCTATGTACTAGTTATTGACTAGTTGTTAAAGAATGACTAGTTGTTGGCCCATAAATAGTGATTATATGGTGAATAATTTATAGATAACAATTAGAAGGTATATGATGACTAGTGAGTAATTGAATTATTAGATATGCATTGCCCAGTTAACAAAGAGCTATTAGTGCATATCAAGGATATAATTATCTAAATAATGGTATTGTTATGGTTATACATCCATTATCATATGTTGTTTAGTTATGAATATTGGTGATAATTGAGGAAGGTTGGTGAAATTTCGATTGATGATAATTATGGAATGTAGATAAATTGATTGATTGATGGTAAACGTGGAATAACGGTTGAATAATGATGGAATTTGGATTCCTTGTGGAATGACAGTTGTTTAGATTCCTTTACATTTCTCTTGGGTGTTCTCTTTAGTGGTATGGGATGCTGTGATGAGTTCTTTAGTTTATGCACCAATTGGCGTATGGGAGCCAACTTTGTACTTGTGATTGCTTGTGTTGAACCCTTATGTTATATTTTTATTCTGATATATATTACTTGTTATGTACAACGATATCGGTATGTGTGGGTGCCTTATGTTATATTGTTATTCCAATAATTACTGCTTGTTATGTACAACATATTGATATGTATTGATGCCTTATGTTATACTGTTATTCAGTTTCTGTTACTTATTATATACAGTGATGATGGAGATAATGACGGTTCGATTTTATAACTTGACTTAGCTAAGATTATCTTGCATTATATCATCTTTATATCATGACGTAGCTCAGTCGGTCGAAGATGCCTACTGAGTACCCATTATTTTGGTACTCGTACTACACTTCTGCAGCTTGCAGATTATAATACTGGTTATTGCCGTTGATATGTGCATCGTGCAGAGTAGCCATGGTTTAGAGACTTAGAATGAGCTCCTGATATTCAGAGTATTATCTGTCTCTCTCTTATGTATTATACTAGTCTCTATGTTATATTCAGAGATAAGTTTTATCAGTGTATTCAGTTGAACTTCACTTTGTACTCTTGTATTATTCGCAGCTCTTGTACTGATATCATCAGGTTTTGTGATTATATTATGTAATTGCTTGGTTATTTTATCTATTCCATAATTCTTTTATTTAAACATTGTAGTCCGTTACTATCCATTTTGGACACGGGTTTGGCTTTCCCACTAAAGGGCTACAGTAAGAGCCAAGCATAGATCTCTACGAGTTGGTTGATAAATAACGCATGCATGTTAATGTAAATGGGGGTCCATGATGTTCCAACAACTGCTTATTCTTTCTTAAACTTGATGTAGGCATGATATTTTGTTAAGTTGCTTGAGAATAAGAAAACGTCCTACGTTGAGGGTGTTGATGTACCAACTTAAGATAGTACATTTTTTTTAATCTTTAGTTATGTGTAATTGCATGTTTTCAAGCAACCACTAGTGTTTTTAATGAGTTTTGTTCTTGTTCTTATAAATCAAACTCAAAGTAGGAAAAATAAAACTTGGAGCTATTGATGTCTGTGATACTGTATCTGATGGGAATTGAGTGCCCTAACGGGCCATCACTCATTCCATCAACAAGAAATAGAAAGATAGGAAAACTGAAGCAAGGAGAGGGTCCAGATGAAGGGCCGTCAAGGCTACAACAAACCATCACACAAGCCTCCACATTGAAGCAGAATCCATGAAGAATTCAAGACAAGCAACGCTTAGACTAATTATACATAATATGTGTGATGGACTGTTGTGTAAGTCATTATGTCAATGATGTAACAGATCCAAAATGGTAATAGTTGACAGTTCATCCGACAAACTGTCACCCACCCAATGAACCGCCACTTAATTCATCAGTTGTAACATGTTTTATGACCCTCAAGTAGTCACCGATTTTATGGCCAAGTGTTGATTTAGCGGTACTAGCTGTCTGCAGATATGCCACTTAAGCGGTCCTCTTGGCATTTATGCAGCATTGCTAAGTAGTGAGGGAATTTCTTAAGAGGCCATCAGGTGGGCAAGCCTAGTTAGTTAAGTGACCAGCTGGTCAATTTGGCTTCCCTCTGCTTAAGTGACCCAAAGAGCACTTAAGCGTGTGCTCCTGCTGGAAACTTGGAATTATTCTGAGTCTCCACCAACTCCTCGAGATTCATTTAAAATTCTGTATATGCAAACAAACTATGCTACTCTATCAAATTTGATGTTTTGGACTCAAGGACGTAGTCAAAAGTTCCATTCGTGGTCATTGTGGGTCCTACACCAAGTGCCATTTTTCTTAAGTTTTGGTCTTTAGCATGAAATGAGTCCAAAAGTCGTGAGACCCAAAGCAAGGTCTACCCAGCTTATAATAGACATTCTGGAGCTGTTGAAACTATCTGAATCGATATATGAGGTCGTTTGACTAAAGTTTTCTCCTAATAGCCAATTGTAACCATCGAAGACTTCAAAATAGAGAATTAGCCCTAAAAACTAAATGAACTACACAGTAACAAAACTGTCAGCTTCAACAAGTCATAAATGAATTGGGGTAGCTATAGGAAAGCTCTAAATAACGAAAATGAGTGAAAATGCAGAAAATGACCTAGGGGGTCATTACACTATCCACTATTAAAAGAACTTTTGTTCGCAAAAGTAAAGGGTTTGGATGTACATGAAGCCTCGAGTAGGTGCAAATACCGGGTCTATATCTCATTATCATTCTCCTAAGTGGACTACTCTATTAGGCGGTGTCTCCACTAAATATTAACTATTTAAATCTCCCTAGTGCGCAACCGCTTAATATTCCTAGCTAATATAAACATCGGCTCTTCCACGAATGTCAATAGCTCATCCAACTGAATCGAGTCCTATTTGAGCACATGAAATGCATCTGGAATGTACCATTGCAACACAAAAACATGGAAAGTTGAATGATAGAAGCAAAGTCTAGGGGTAAGGATAACTCATATGCCACCTCTCCAACTATGGGAAAGATCTCAAATGGTCCAATACACCTGGGGTTGAGCTTACCTTTCCTATCAAATCTCATCGCACCCTTCATGGGCAACACTCAGAGGAATGCATAATGTCCAACTTCAAAATATCAAGGCATGAAGTCTACGATTTGTATAAGCCTTCTGCCTACTCTAAGAATCCCTCAACCTATCCTGAATCACCTTGACTCGATCTAACAACTCATGAAGCATCAGTACCATGAGGTCTAATCTTGGAGGTCTCAAACCAGACGATCAGAGAACGACATAACCAATGATAAAATCCTTAAAAGTCCCCATCTCAATACTCAGATGATAGCTATTATTATACATGTTCTCTGTCAAAGCTAAGTGTTGCTCCCACTGACTTCTAAAATCCATAACACAGGCTCAGAGCATATCCTCAATAACCTAAATAGTCTTCTCTAAATGCCTATTAGTCTGAGGGTGATAGCTATACAAAGATCCACCTGAGTACCTAACTTCTCCTAAAAAGCTCTCTAGAAGCTAGAAGTGAATACCAAACCCCAATCTGAAATGACAGACATAGGCACACCATGCAAATGGACTATCTCATAAGCATAGATATGGGAAAACCTCTCGGCACTGAAGAACATCTGAATAGGAAGAAAATGTGCTAATTTGGTAAGCCGATCCACAATGACATAAATACCATCGGAACCACAGGATGTGTAAGGCATGTCACTAATAAAGTACATGGTAATTCACTTCTACTTCCACTCGGGAATGGACAACCACTGAATCAAGCTACCAAATCTCTAATGCTCTGCCTTCACCTATTGAAAATATAGGCAATGAGCTACAAAGTTATCCATATCTCTCTTCATACCACTCTACCTATAATGCTGCCCCAAATCTCTACACATTTTAGCTGTGCTCGAGTGAATAGAATATCTGGAGCTGTGAGCCTCATGCATAACTAACTGAATCAAGTATCCAACTCTTGAAACACAAATGCGGCCATCAAATCTCAGAACGCCCTCATAATCTATGGTAGCCCTTTTGGACTTATCACTTAACACCTGATAACAAATGATGCAAAGTCTTATATCCTCAAACTAACGACTTCGAATCTACTCAAATAGCATAGACCTCACCTCAGTACTAGAAAGAATCCTCCCGGGGTCTAAAATAACAAGCCACACTATTAAGTTGGCTAAGGACTGGAGGTCCCGCACCAACGACCTCTGAGTAACTAAGATTGAAGTGAAGCTACCCATACTCACCGCCTCTTAGGACAAGGCATCTATTACCATATTCTCCTTGCCCGTATGATACAACATATAGATATCATAATCCTTAAGCAACATCATCCATATTATAAGATGCTAAAAACTATGGTGATACATGAAAATTTCATAATGCATGCCATAAGGATAATGCCTCCAAATGTTAAGTGTGAAGACTACTTCTGCCAGCTCTAAATCATGAGTGGGGTAGTTGCATTTGTGTACCTTCAGCTACCTCGATGCATAAGTAATAACTCAACCCTGTTGAATCAACACAAAACCCAAACCAACACCAGAAGCATCATAATATATGGTGAATCTCTCACTCCCAATCGAAAGAGCCAATATAGAAGCTGTAGTGAGAAATCTCTTAAGCATCCTAAAGCTCAACTCACACTCCTTAAATCATTGGAACAAAATCTCCTTATGAGTAAGTTTGTTCATCAATTTTATAATAGTAGCAAAACCCTCAGCTAATTGCTTATAGTAGCCTGCCAAATGAATTGAGCGATGAACCTTAAATGGAGATATAGGCCTGGCCCAATCACAAATAGCCTCAACCTGTGTTAGGTCTACTATATTCCCATCCTTAGACACCACATGTCCAAAGAAAGTCACCGGATCAAGCTAAAATTCACATTTAGAGAATTTGACAAAATGCTTATGGTCTCTCAAAGTCTGGAGTTCAATCCTCAAATATTGCATATGCTCCTCTCTAATCCACGAATACACAAGGATGCCGTTGATGAACATAATCACAAAAGAATCCAAATATGGCCTGAAACGCGGTTCATTAAATCTATAAATACGACTAGGGCATTGGTCAACCCAAAAGACATCACTAGGAACTCATAATGATTTTATTGGGTCTTATAGGCTGTCTTTAGGATATCCTTAGTCCAAATCCTCAAATAATGGTAACCGGAGCTCAAGCCAAACTTTGAGAACATCGCTTCTCCCTGAAGTTGGTTAAATAAATCATCAGAGAGGAATAGGATACCTATACTTCATGGTCACCTTATTAAGCTGCCTTCAGTCAGTACACATACGCAATGAACCTTCATTCTTCTTTACAAACAATACAAGAGCTTCACAAAGAGATACGCTTGGTCTAATGAAATCCTTACCTAAAAGATCCTAAAGCTGAGAATTCAAATACTTAAGCTCAATAGGAGCTATGTTGTAAGGTGGAATTGAAACAGGTCTGGTGCCCAGCTCAAGATAAATAACATACTCAATATCACGCTCAGGAGGAAGGCCCGATAGATCTGTAAGAAAAGCATCAGAAAACTCATGAACTATAGAAATAGAGTCAAGTGATGGACTCTCCTCACTAACATCATGAAGATAAGAGAGATAAGGCTCGCAAACCCTCAAAATAAATCTCCTAGCTAGAATATTAAAAATAATCCCCATTGGCTCATGACTAATAGCTCCCTGTCATACAACCAGGGATATGCCGGGCATAATGATCATGGAAAAATAATCCAAGACTATATGATAGAAGGATAACCATCCCATGCACAGAATTACATCAAAATCTACTATATCTGGCATAATAAGATCAGCTTGAGTATCAAACCCTCGAATAGTAACAACACACGATCTATAAACCTGATCCATTATTAGAGAATTACCTACAATAGTAGATACATATAACAACATAGATAAAAAATCCCAAGATAACTCTAACCATGGGGTATAATAAGAAGATACATTAGAATAAGTGGATCCCAGATTAAATAAAGCAAAAGTCGGCTGATGGCATTAAAAAATCATACTTATGATGACACATCTAATGACTCATCCTTGGGTCTAGCAGGTACGACATACAACCAAACGCTTTCTACCTGGATGGGCTCCTGACCGATCCACGCGCACCTTAGGGACTACCCCAACGACCATACATACCAACTCTTGCTGTGGGAGAAACTACCTAAATCAGTGAAGCAACACTCTGAGTTGAAGGAAGCATCGCTCTGTGACTGGGATACTCACTTGAGAAATGGCCAAAGGCCCCATAACAATAACATTCCCTAAGTGCTGCATAAAAACTAAAAGAATATACTGATCTAAAATAACCACCACGATTATAATAACCAGAAGATGAACCCCTTGGAGGGTGACCTCTATTATGGCAAAAATGATTACTGTAACTAGAATAACCTCTATTGGTGATATGAAGTGTGACATGAATAGGTTTAGTAGACTGACCCTGATGCTGATATAACTGACGTTGATCATAACTACTCTATAAAACAGTGCTTCTAAATTGTGAGCCATTATAACTTCTATTAAAACTACCCTGATATTATATCCTCTTATCGCTGCTACCTTGGACCACAAGATACATATCCTCCATAACCTGAGCATGATCATAAACCTTATAAAAAAATCTAACCGCAACAACAAAAACTCTATGTAAACATGCAAAGATGAGTCTCAATTCCTAAACAAAATACCAAACCCTCTGTTACTTAGTTGTCAAGATAGAACTAACATACCTATCCAACTCATGAAATTAAGACTCATACTCTATAACAGTCATGTATCCCTACTCTATACTAAAAAACTAATCAATCCAACTATCCCTAAGACTATGAGGCATATACTTAGGAAGATCCAGTTGGATTGGAATCAAGATAACCTCTACTCTGATATCGAGCTACCAAGTCCAATTAAAAATTAGTGTAATCCACTCCACAAGTCTCAAATAGGCCTAAGTTACAGAGCCTATCCTTATAAGTAATTAAGAGTGCATAAGCATCTTCGCCCGGTGCACCAAAACACCTAGGTAGAGACAACCTCAAGAATCTACCCAACACCTTCTACTCCTCAATAGACATAGTAAATTGGGAAACTGCTGGCGAAGAAATTATTAGCTAAGAAACCACCGGTGTAGGAGGAACCTTAACTCTAGGACCCACAGTTGCAGGCTGCATCCCCACCTCAATACCACTCTAATCTGTAGATTGTGCACTATCAAGATGGTGTACCACTAACTAATCCCAAAAGCTAAGCCAAGGTATGCCCAAGCATTAAAGAAAAAATAAACCCCGGGGGAGCTTGGGCAGGTCCCTAGCCCACTGATGATTGGGGTGGAAGAGTCTCTACCTTAGTAGTAACAATAGAGTTTGGTGAAGGCCCCCTATCCTGCTCCCTGGTTGGGGGAGCATTATTAGGTTGTTTTTAACCTCTATGTCATCCATAAACTGCGATAGTTTCCCCCATTAAAGACTTGGGGTCCTCATATCGTGTAGCGATAACACTTGTTCTAGCCATCTCTGAAAGAGTGAAACCAGGGAAATCTTTATAAACCAACTCAGACTCTTAGCACACAATGAGTACAAAATCCTAAAAATGTCCTATAGCCTCCTGAAGATAAGAAACGAATGTCATCATTCTAATCGTGGAACTCTACTAGACACTTGCTCTTACACTACTAATACTGGTGAACCTAAATATCTGATACCAATTTATCATGATCTGATTTATGAGTCATGATGTCACCTTCTTTATTTTACTAATAGGTATCCAAATCGTAGTCGGATTTATAAGCAATGGGCTAATTTAGTACAAAAGAGCATAAAAGTTAGATATTAGCTAGTAAAGGCTTACAATAATAGTTCAAGTAATAATAATATTCTGAAACATAGAAAAGATGAAATAATATCCCACAACCTAGTAGTGTGGATACAAGAGCGTCTAGAAAAAAGGAATATAAGTACTGTAATAGTCAATATACATCAGTCTCGAGTAAGGAAACACTAAATAAAAGTTGAAGAAGGAGAAAAAGCACAACTCTGGCTCCATTAATTTTCCCTTTTGAGAATCTTCCACAATATGCCGTGCTATTCAATTATAATCTACTTATCAATACATTAACAACAATACCCATATTGAACTTTTATGCTTCAGGTCCAAAATTTTGTAAAAATCCCTTATAGGCCTACTTGCAAAATTAAAATTTCAAACTGGAAACACGTCCCTCTATGCTCCAGGAACATTTTTTCTTAAGACTACATCAACCCACCAATATTCTAGGGATTTTGAGAAAATTGTGATAATTTAATTATGGAATTGATGGAAACTTATCAATAATTCAGAGAAGAAACAAATAATCCTAGATTACGAACACCCCAAAATCTCCTATCAATGTTTCTCCTAAGTTTTCACATATTCTAAGTATTTTCATTCTTGAATTTTTTTTGAAAAATAGGTGAAAAAAGGACAAGTGGGATATTCATATAGTGCCCAGGTGCCCAGGTGCCACTTTAGCAGACATTAAGATGCTTTAGTGTTTATCACCTTTGTGGATAAGTTCTACTTTAGTTGTACCCACTGCCTAAATGCATGCCGTTTAAGCTCTCCTCTTGCCGCTTAGGTGGCCTTGCTTAAGCGGTGAGGGCATTGCATTAGCAATCCTCAGCTGGGCTATAACAACCTAACATTTTAATAAAATATGTGACATATGTGTTTTTGTGTATTTTTGGTATTTTTGAGGCAAGGGGGTGATTGACACGGTTCTAAATGCATTTTGGTATCACTTGGGTCGATATAATGGTTTTTGGAGGCTTCAAGAGCTTTATTATAGACTTCTATGGTTATTTTCTAATTCGTGCAGTGGATAGATGAACAGACTACGCTAATAGATCCGTAACATTGATTTTAGGTGGTAACATATTTGAGGTAGTTATAAAGCTTTTAAATCTCTTTTCAACACTCGATTTGAAAAATTATAATTTTGGATTTCGGGGGTCAACTTTCTTAAAATGATGTCTGTTCAAAAATCAAATATCATCATCGAGTCTGGAGAATCAAATTTAGTGTGGTTACATAGTTTGTTTGCATAAATCGGATTTTAAATAAATTCTGAGGCCTTGGTAAAAACTTAGAAGAATTTTTTAGTTTCAGCTGGTTTCTGGTGCATACACGATCACACAACTTGACTGGCGATCACAAAAGTATG
This sequence comes from Capsicum baccatum var. pendulum, assembly GCA_030864225.1. Classification (NCBI taxonomy): domain Eukaryota; kingdom Viridiplantae; phylum Streptophyta; class Magnoliopsida; order Solanales; family Solanaceae; genus Capsicum; species Capsicum baccatum. The sequence continues at coordinate 173,333,281 of CM061560.1, forward strand.
GCAGAGATGGTAGTGTGATCGCTCCAAGGGTGTTGGCAATTTCCACACCTTATGCTACTACCAGAGTGTATGATTGCACACTTGTTGTACAATTGCTGCATCTTATTGCCTGAAAGAGGTATAAATAGATCCCTTAGGTCGTGAATTGCCTCATTATTCACCTTGCCTCTTGAGAGCTAAACCCTAAAATAGCTTGAGATCTTAAAAGTGAAGATTATGGGTTCTAGAAAAACTTGATTAACATCTATTTCTTGATTCTCTTACCGATTTAAGGTTAGAATTTATCCTTTGCCTAGTTAATTTCTTTATTATTTACTCAAAACCCCAAACCTTAGGACTTGATTTTAAACCCCAATTTTACTCTTTTTCACTTGATAATGTTTTTAATCCTATATTGCTAGTTTTTGCTCAATTTTATCTTCAAAATAACTTCAGTTCTTGATTTTAAAATAGATTTCAAAGGTTTTACCCGATAAAGTTTAAAAATATTTTTCTTTGATTTGAACCTTATTTTTAACTCGATTTGAGTTGCATTTGCATATGTAGGTTCCGAAAGGTATGCGGAACACATTTTGAAAAAAAGTTATGATTTTTTCTTTTTTTTGAAAATCCACTTTAGGGGTCCGTTTTGAACCTGAATCAATAGTAGGCAATATGGGTATCATTGACTTTGTTTTGATGTTTATATTCTATATTTCTTGGTTTTAGTTAATTTTAGGATCATTCATGAGAAGTAGGGTCATGGGTTGAAGTATTGTAGAATGATTTTTGTCCTTGAGATAGATTATGGCTTAACTCTTTCTAACTGGGTTGGGTAGTTAATTTGTATAAAAAATACATATTAAGGGGATGAGAGATGATCACAAAATTGGGTATCTTAATGTGTTGTTCCAGTGTGGGATCTTATATGCGATGCAATTATTGGATTAAAATATTATGGATATTTGTGACCGTGTGAGGTCATATGTGATGTGGATAGCCTGAAATACATGTGACTAATTATATTGTATTGTTGAAATGCCTAATGTGGTACCATTTGTGTGTTGTTCTATATTCATACTTAATCAACATATGAATCATGTAGAATTTCCTGGATAGTTGAAATAATGAGTGAATATTGGCTCACGTGGTTGTGAAATATATCATTATGGATGGTTGTGGAAATATATCATTATTGTTGGTTATCAAAATACTAATTGTGATTAGTTATGAGAATTACATCCTCATATCATACAAACTCATGAAAACATTTGTACCACCATGGAAAAATTTGAGAATCACTGGTAATGTTTCTTTTAAACCCTTCTCGAGAGTGTGCCAAGAAGGTGATATTGTGACGTTTTATAAAACCCTCCCCGAGGGATATGCTGGGGTTGAAATAATATATGGATTGTATATGGGTTAATGAACCCCTATGGGTCCCAATTCTCGAGGCTTGGCTCCAAAGGTGTATACGGAGTTTGTGTAATAACCTCATACATCTACGTCATCATTATCATAACCATCATTATTCTTATTTTGTTCACTTTGTTATGGTTGAGATATTATTGTATTTCTACTTTGACTTAGTCCCTATCTAATTCTATTTTCTTATACTTGTGCTCAATGGTCTTGTATATGTATTGTCCTTTCTTTTCCTACTTGTATGTGGTATATTAAACACTTATGGTCTTTTCTGTGTTTGTTGACATATATGTGATTTATTAGAACTATTAGTGCAAGAAGTGTGAACTAACATTCTAGGACATTTTGTGATTACAGGTGATAGACCTTAGTGTGTATTTTGTATGTATTATTTTATACTTTGCTTAATTGGCCTATGATACCTATTGAGTACAAGTAGCCTATACTAACTCCTACCATACCCTTATAGTGCAGATTTAGGCTTGGGTGCACTCCAAGTTTCTTGCCTCAGGAGATTATTGGATCTTTTAAGGCAGTGGATAATCTTCAAGCATCCAGATGTCTTCTACTATTGTCAGACCCAGTAGAATCCTAGTCGTTTGATTCTTTTAAAGCATGCCAAAAGAGGTCCAAGACAGGAAAATTTCAGCTAAGTGTTAGGACTTAATCATTTATAAAGCCCTAAAAGTTTGAGAAATTTATTTTCGACCTTATCGACCTCAGTAAGTTAGTTTTTAAGTTTATTCATGATCGAAGAAGTCAATAGTCCTAGAGAGTCTAAAAGCCGCGTCAAACAGAGTCTTGTGCATGGGTGTGTAGCATGCCACACTTATGGACAAGGGACTATGAGGCATTTTTAGGAAAGGTTTTCCTTCTTTCAGTATTCATGTTGTGCGAGAGAGCTTGAGCTCAAGTTAAACTTTCTGTCTGATTCAAGTTTCCTTTCTATTTACAGAATATGCCTCCAAAAAAGACTAACGAAAGAAGAACAGAAAACCAGCCAGCACCTCCGCCCGTCCAGCCAGATCCCCTGGATGAGCATGTTTCTCATGCAGAGTTTAGAGCAACTTTCACCATTCTTGCTCATTTTGTGGCAGCCCATAATGAATGTCCAGCTGCTGTTCAGGCCAACCCAGTGGCCAATACTACTGCAGCCAGAATTCAAGACTTCACCCGAATACACCCTCCATCTTTTACAAGGCCTAAGTATGAAGAGGACCCACATAAATTCCTTCATATGTTACAAAAATTATAGATATTATGGGGGTGACAGCTGGTGAGAGTGCTGAGTTAGCTGCAATCAGTTGCAGGATGTGGCTCATTCATGGTTTAAGCAATGGAAGGCAGAGAGGGCCACAGATGGAAAGGAGTTTTCTATTGCCTTCCTAGATAGGTTCTTCCCATTAGATTTGAGGGAAGATAAGGTGTTGGTATTCATTAACTTGAAGTAGGGCATCATGACAGTGAAGGAGTATTCTCTCAAGTTTACTCAGTTAGCCAGATATGCTCCTTATGTCGTAGCCAATAACTGATCTAAGATGAGTAAGTTTGTGTCAGAGGTGTTCGACAGAGTGGTCAAGGAGTTTAGTATCGCGATTCTAGTTAAGTAAATAGCCATATCTAGGTTTATGGTCCATTCTCAGTAGATAGAGGAGCAAAAGGATAAAGAGAAGGAGGGGGATAACAAGAGAGATAGAACAGGTAGCTTCAACTTTGCTCAGCCTAAGTCAGAGGGTGGTAATCGTCCCTAGTTCCACCCGAAATCTTCAGTTCCAGCTCCATCCTTAGCCAGTTCTCCAGCACCTAAGTTCAAAAATTGTAACAAAGATAAGGCACCAGTCTCCAAAACTCAGGGTAGTGTCAAAAGTGCCCGAACAAATCCCCTTTGCCAGAAGTATGGCAAAAATCATCAGGGCATCTGTAGACCTGATAGTGATGTATGTTTCGGGTATGGTAAGCCAGTTCATAGAATCAGAGAGTGTCCTCAGGTGAGTTATCAGAGTCAACATAGTCATCCCCAAGCTCAGTCCTATCGCCTGTCTCAGCAGAGTGCTGCTTCTAGTGCCACCAATGGGCAATGCCCAAACAGAATCTATACACTTCAGTCTCGATAGGATCAGGAAAATTATTCTGACATGCTCACTGGTATGTGATAAGTTTATGATTTTCTAGATCCAGGAGCTTCTTTGTCCTTTGTAACTCTTTATATAGCTGTTGACTTTAAAGTCGGTCCCAAAATCCTAGAAGAGCCCTTATTAGTCTCTACCCTAGTGGGTTAATCTATCATAGCTCGGTGGGTTTACAGGAACTGTCAGGTTATGGTATCTCAGAAAGTAACTTCAGTAGACTTAATAGAGTTAACAGATTTTAATGCCATTCTCAGCATGCGTTGGGTTTATTCATGCTATACTTCAGTTGACTACAGAAATAGAATTGTCTATTTTTGGTCCTCAAATGAACCTATCCTAGAATGAAGGGGTAGTACTTTAGCACTCAGGGGTCAACTTATTTCCTACCTTAGAGCGAAAAGGATTATATCTAAGGGCTGTGTCTATTATCTTGTTTGAGTTAAAAACTCTAGTTTAAAGACCCCTAATCTTGAGTCAGTTTCAGTAGTATATGAATTTCCAGAAGATCTTCCTGGAGTTTCTCCCAAAAGGGAAATTAATTTTGGAATAGACCTTCTTCCTAATACTCAACCCATCTCTATTCCACCATATAGAATGTATCAAGCTGAACTTAAAAAATTAAGAAAGACGGTTCTCTAAGAAAATGTATTAATTACCATCAGTTGAAAAATATCATAGTCAAGAATAAATACCCACTTCCTAGAATTGATGACGTGTTTGACCAAATTTAGGGTGCCAGTCACTTCTGTAAGATAGACCTTAGATCAGGCTATCATCAACTCAGAGTCAAAACTGTGACATTTCAAAAATAGTTTTCTGAACCCTGTATGGTCACTTCGAGCTTCTAATCATGTCCTTTGGTCTCACTAATTCCCCAACAACTTTCATGAACCTAATGAACTGCGTGTTCAAGTAGTACTTGGAAATGTTCGTTATAGTCTTCATCAATGACATTCTTGTCTATTCTCATAGAAAGAATGATAATGTAGATCACCTCAGAATTGTGCTTCAGAATCTCAGAGCTCATCAGTTGTTCACCAAATTTAGTAAATGTGAATTTTGGTTAAGGTCAGTAGCTTTCCTTGGTCTTATAGTTTCCGGTAATGGCATTAGAGTTGATCCTCAAAAGACTAAAGCAGTGAAAAACTAGCCCAGATATATCTCCCCGATAGATAATAGGAGTTTTTTAGGTTTGGTTGGTTATTACCGACGGTTGTAGAAGGAATTTAATATATTGCATCCCCCATGTCCAGATTGACTTAGAAGAAAGTCATGTTCAAGTGGTCAGATTATTATGAGAAGAGTTTTCAGGAGTTAAAGACTCGACTTACTACAACCCCAGTTTTAACTTTACCAAATGGTTCATATGGGTTTGTTGTGTATTGTGATGCTTCCAAAGTTGGGTTGGGGTGTGGTTTGATGCAGAAAGGTAAGGTCATAGACTATGTCTTTAGACTTCTCAAGACCCATGGAAAGAATTACCCCACCCATGATCTTGAGTTAGCAGCTGTGGTGTTTGCCTTAAATATTTGGAGGCACTATTTGTATGGGGTACATGTTGATGTGTTTGTATACCATAAGAGTTTACAGTATGCATTATTTCAGAAAGATTTAAACTTGCGTTAGAGAAGGTAGTTGGAGTTGTTAAAAGACTATGACATGAGTGTTCTGTATCATTCGGGCAAGGACAATGTAGTGGCTGATGCTCTAAGTAAATTGTCCATTGATAGTATTGCTCATGTTGAGGATGGTAAAAAGAAGTTACTTCAAAAAGTTCATCAGTTTGCCCGACTAAGTGTCTGCTTAGTCGACTCAGAAGAGAGTATTATGTGGGTGTAGAATATTTAAGAATCATCTCTGGTTTCTGAAGTGAAGGAAAAGAAGGACAGATATTCTAGTCTTATTAAGTTGAAAAAGTCCGTTAGAGATCAGAAAGTAGAGGTTTTCTCTCAAGGGGGAGATGGTGACTTACATTTCCAAGGTCGTCTATGTGTGCCAGGTGTAGCTGATTTAAGGCAATAAATTCTTATAGAAGCACATGGTGCGCGTTACTCGATTCATCCAGTAACTAATAAGATGTATCACAATTTGTGGGAGATATATTGGTGGAGTGGGATGAAGAGGGATATCACAAAGTTTGTAGCTAACTGCTCTACGTGCCAGCAGGTTGAGATTGAGCACCAGAAGCCTAGTAGGTCCATGCAGGAGTTCAGTATTCCTACATGGAAATAGGAAGAAGTAAACATAGACTTTGTGATGGGTTCGCCTCGTACTCGTCATCAACAAGATTCAATTTGGGTTGTTGTAGACAGGATGATCAAATCTGCTCATTTTTTGTTAGGTCATACCTCTTACTTAGCCAAGGATTACGCCAATCTCTATATTAAACAGGCTGCCAGATTGCACGGTGTTCTTTTGTCTATTATTTTTGATAGAGGTATGCAGTCTACCTCTCACTTTTAGGAAGCCTTCCAAAAGGGTCTTGGCACCCATGTCAACCTCAGTATAACCTTTCACCCTCAGATAGATAGTCACAGAAAAAGGACCATTCAGACTCTAAAAGATATATTGAGAGCATGTGTTGTTGACTTTAAGGGTAGTTGGGATGACCACTTACCCTTGATTGAGTTTGTGTATAATAACAACTTCCATTCTAGTATTTAGATGGGTCTGTTTGAGGCTCTTTACGGGAGAAGAAGTAGAGCTCCTATTGGTTGGTTCAAAGTAGGTGAGGCTACAGTAATAGGGTCTGATATGGTGTTTGATTCCTTAGAGATGGTGAAGTTCATCAGAGAAAGGCTTGGGGTAGCCCAGAGCCGACAGAAGTCATATACAGATGTGAGGAGAAACGATCTCGAGTTTGAGATTGGCGATTTTATGTACTTAAAAATTTCTCCCATGAAGGGAGTTAAAAGGTTCGGCCAGAAAGGAAAGCTCAGTCCCCGATATGTCGGTCCTTGAAGAATTCTAATCCATTTAAAAAAGGTAGCTTACAATCTTGAGTTGCCTTCCGACCTAGCCTTAGTACACCCAGTATTCCACGTCTCCTTGCTAAAGAAATGCAATGGTGACCCAGCAGCCTTAGTCCCCTTAGAGGATGTAAATATTCAAAATGATCTCTCTTTCGATGAGGTTCCAGTCTAAATCCTTAATTGTTAGATTAGTAGACTGAGTAATAAAAATACTTTCTTGGTCAAAGTTCTTTGGCGGAATTAGTCCGTTAAGGGAGCTAGTTAGGAAGCAGATACCGATATGTAGACCAAGTATCCTCACATCTTCTCCGCAACCTCAGAATTATCTTGAGGTAACTGTCTTCCTTAGATTTTACTCTACTCCATGCTCAGTTACAGCTGCATAACATTCTCGTATCATTCATGCATTCATGAAATAATTCAGTCATATGTTATGTTTCATGAATTCAGTTATGCTGCAGTTATGCATGTCAGTGTAAGTACAGTTTAATAGTTTCTCTCATTTCCATCAGTCCCATTCGAGGTTGAATATTCCCAAGGGGGAGATATTGTAAGACCCCACAGAATCCTAGTCATTTGAGTCTTGTAGGACCGTGACACCCTGCCCAGAGTGGTGCTCCTGAGTCTGTGGCACCCTAGCCAGTCTTATTCGGGTAGTTTCTGTTGTTTTTTTCTACATTTTAAGGGAAAATGGGTCATTTTCCCTTCACCCAATAGATCCAAACACGGGATTAAATCCCTAAATAGCAAAATTCTTCATCCTTTTCACGAAGTCCTCTTAAGATCAAGCCCTAGTTTCATCATGCTCAAGAATCAATTCTGAAGAACTCAGACAATCTCCACAAATTTAACAATCAAGGTATGTTAGGTGTTCATTCATGGGTTCCTTTCACCTATGAAGTCCAAGAACCTAGTTTAAATATATAAGTTTATAGATTTACGATTTCCATGCTTGAAATTTATTGTATTCATGCTCATGATACTAATTGAGTTTCAATCCTTGATTAATTTCAAGTTTCATGAAATTAAATAGCATGTGTGATAAATATATGATTATCATGATAAACCCTTGAATTTACAATTGATTATTGTATCCAGGATGTTCATGTGTTGACTATTATTATGTGAAATAATCATGCTCCCTAAGTGTTTGATAAAAAGCTTATATTAATTGAATAGTGAAGTCATAACTTGTTATTATGAGGTCCCATTCATGTACAAGCTCATGTATATTAAGTGTTTGACAAAATTTCTAAATGAATGCATTGTTAACAAATAAGAATTATCCTGCTTTCAAGATTATGCCATGCTATATTTTTAGTGCTATCGAGTCTTCGGGGTATTCAATACCCGAAAAATCTAGCTGTTTACCTAGAGCTACAGTAGTTACAGAATAGTCTCAGTAAGATCATGATCAGTAGTACTTAGTCAGTTATATAACTCAGTTCAGTCCAGTTAAGTCAGTCAATATGATTAGTAATAGTTTAGTCATTCCTAGTACAACCTATTGATTAGTATAGTGCTATTCATTTGGTAGTAGGAATTAGCACCGAGAGAACTCAGGGATTGGGGCATTCCTACCAGCAGAGGGTTTGATGCTTAGTAGCTGTCCCTACGTTATCAAACAATATAGCCAGCATAGGGTAAGATGTTTTCCTACAAGACTAGGGTTGACACAACTATACATATATAATTTATGAGTCTTCCTATCAGCATAGGGTTGACCCAAAATTATTAGTATCCCTTGGTAAGGTGCCAACACCCTTCCAACTAGGGTTACAGGTTAGACCCCAACTCAGCTTATATTAGGTTATATCGGTTAGATGAAAACTCCCACAGTTATAGTTTTAGTTCCAGACTCAGTATAGAACTCAGTTCAGTTCTATAGAATCAGGACTGTTAAAAACAGTCACCAAGTTATCAGTAATTCAGTTATAAAAAATCTCAAATATCAGTCACTCAGTTATCAGAACTCAGTATTCAGTTTTATTATGATCCCGGATACAGTATATGTGCATAGTATTGTATATTTAGCTTTTTTTACAATAGATTCAGTTATCCATGTACTCTCATTCAGTTACTTCATACCATTCAGATAGTTACTGTTTATGCATATGAACCCTTTCATTTAGCCTTACCTCATTTAGCATACCAGTACATTCCATGTACTTATCACATACTTTTTTTTGTGCTATGATGTCTGATATCATAGGTTCAAATGCTCAGGTTCCTGACCATGCTTAGACAAATTCAGTCAGCAGTAGCAGATTCAGTAGTGAGTACTCATCTATCGAGGATATTTTTTTATCTTAGTATTATAGTAGCTTCAGTATTTTTTTCAGTCGGAGTTAGTTGGGGGTTTGTCCCATTAACACCCCATTAAGACAGTTAGAGGTTTTTAGACTAGATTATTTCAGATAGTTGTTCAGTTTTCTTTTCAGTATTACATCAATATTTCTGTATTTGTTATCATTGTTTGTTAACTTTATGGCATTTAAATTATACTTTCGCATTATTATAGTATTACTATTCAGTGCTCACAGCAAGTACCAGTCATGGGTTAGTATATGGTCCTTCAGGATTGTAAGCACCGTGTAACATCCTGGGTACAGACTCAGGATGTTACGAACTTGGTATTAGAGCCTAAGGTTCTAAAAAGTCCTAGGGAGTCGAAAATCCACGTCAAATAGAGTCTTGTGCATGGGTGTGTAGAGCACCACACTCATGGACAAGGGGAAATGAGGAGTTTTTAGGAAAGGTTTCCCTTCTTTCGGTATTCATGTAGTGCGAGTAATCATGAGCTCAAGTTAAACTTTCTATCTAATTCAAGTTTCCCTTTCATTTACAAAATATGCCTCCAAAAAAGACTAACTAATGAAGAATAGGAAACCATCCAGCACCTCCACCCGTCCAGCCAGATCCGCTAGATGAGCATGTTGCTAATACAGAGTTTAGAGTAGGTTTCACCACTCTTGCTAATTCTGTGGCAGCGTAAAATAAACGTCCAGCTGCTGGTCAGGCCAACCCAGTGGTCAGTACTGCTGTAGTTAGAATTATGGACTTCACTTAAATAAACCCTATATTTTTTATAGGGTCTAAGTCTGAAGAGGACCCACATGAATTCCTTGATATATTACAAAAATTCACTGATATTATGGGGTATGTAATACCCCAAAGTTTTCTAACTAATTTTGTCCCAAGAATGTCTATTATTATCTTTTAGATTAAATGATGTTTATTCCATGAGTAATTTTTAAGATTTTTACTTGTAGTTATGTGGGAAAGTCAATAAGCTTTCCGTCGATAAAAGATTCTCCTAAATCTGATACCCGGGTAAGAAGTTATGACCATTTCAAGTTTTCATCGTAAAACAACGCTATATTAGTCAGTGGCGCGCTGCGCCATAAGAGAAAATGACATTTGTCAAATTCCAGTAGGGGTCTGTGATAGAGGATCATCGTGGAAAACGTTTAGGTCATAAAGGAAGTGGCAACTCGATGCTCGACATCGCACCATTCTCCAATTTCCCAGTTGTCAAATTCCAGTGACACAACGCGATAGCACGACGTCGTGACAGGGGTTCAGTTCGAGAAATTTTCACCAAATTAAAATACATGTTCAGGGTTAAAAGGGTCAATTTACCACCCCTATTTAAGTCTTTTAACACATAATTTAGCCATTCTTCACCCAAAATAAACTAGTTTCTCTCAATTTTCTCTTAAGTATAAGCTAGGGTTTCAATTGGGTATTCAATTTCTGGAAAGTCTCTCCGTCAATCTTTGCTAAACCAAGAACTAACGTATGTGTTGTGTTGATTTATGAATTCCTTTTATCCATAAAGCTCAAGAACCCTATTTCAAATTGCAAGTCATGCTATTTATGTTGTGGGTTGATTGTAAACATAATTATCTTGTTATATGATTTCCAAGTTGGAATATTTATGTGTTTTTTTATGAAACTACATCAGCATGTGAGTGAAATCCATAAATTGAGTTATTTATAATTTGTCAATTTGATGATTAAGCCTATGCCCTATGGTTGCATGCAAGGTGTTTGATAAAATGCCTAGGAAAATAGAAATTATGCACTATAGCTAAATTATGATCTAAAATGACTTCCATGCTATTGTTATGTGTTGAAATTTATTTGTTGGATTGCTCATGAGTTAGCCTTATGAAATTATACTATGTATACATGCTATCTTATTCATCTACCAAGCTATGATAGTCAAATGCCCATGAAATATCTCCAATTATTGTATTATGGATTGTTGATGATTGGTCATGCATTCAAGAATGTCATGCCTTATCAGTTTCCTTCCATCAAGTCCTGGGGGTACTTGTACCTGAAAAATATAGCTAAGTACTTAAATTTAGTGTTATGATTTCACAAAATCCTTATTCAAGCCATGATCTATAAAACTCAGCCAGTCATGTGACTCAGGAAATCTTTGTAATTCAGTAATCTAGTACTATTCTGCCAGTCAATGAAATTCAGTTATTTTAGTCCAGTTCATTTTAGTAATTCATGTTCATTGTCTGTTCAGATGGGTGTAGGAGTTAGCACCGAGTAGATCCAATTATGGGAACTCACCAGTTATATAAGGGTGTGATTCTTAGAAGCAATTCTTATGTTTTAGAACTACATAGCCAGTGTAGGTTGAGACATCATAGCCTGTTATATGAGGATAGATGAGGTTGCTTAACCTGTTATATGAGGGTTCCCACCATTCTCACTAGAATTACCTATTATATGAGGATTACTCATAGATTGTCCTTACCAGTGGCGCGGTATTGACACCCTTCCAATTGGGGTCACAGATTGGACCCCAACTTAGCCATAAAGGCATATTAGGGGCATGTCAATTAGATAACTACTTACCGTAGTTTCAGTTATAGAATTCAGGACTGTCAGTTACAACCAACTCAGAATAATGTGGAATTCAGCTAGTTCCATTAGATTCAAGACTGTCAGATACAGTCACTCATGTTATCAGTTATATCAGTCATCAAAACTCAGTTATCAATAAAATCATGTTATCAGGATCTCAAATATAGTTACTATGTGTTCATGTATATATTCCCACGTTCATATTAGTCAGTTAGCCAGTATTGTTCATACATATGAACCCCATGCATTTAGCCTTCCTCACATGCATACCAGTATATTCAAAGTACTAACGCATTTGCGCTATGGTGTTTTATACCATAGGTTCTAAAGCATGAGTTCCAAAGCATCAGTGGATTCCAGATATCAGCAGTCAGTTAGCAGTGAGTCCTCATCCTTCGAGGACATAAATATTTCTTTATTATCTCATTAATTAATTTATTAGTTGGAGTAAGTTGGGGAACTGTCCCATCAAATCCTTATTAGAATCGTTGAGTCATTTAGAGGCTTTTTAGACTAGTGTGTTCAGAACTTTATTTCTGTATTTTGGGTATTTCATACCCCATCCATATGTTATGATTTATCAGTTATGTTACAAATTTGAACCTTATGGCCTTTCAGTTCACGTTTCCGCATTTATATAGTATATCATGCAGTATATAGGTATAGATATCAGTCATGGGTTAGCTTGTGTTTCTTTGGGGTCATGAGCACCGTGTAGCATTTCGAGTACTATATTCAAGGTGTTACAAACTTGGTATCAGAGCCAGGTTCAATAGAGTCCTAGGAGGTCTGAAAGCCGCATCTAGTAGAGTCTTAGGCATGGGTGTGTTGTGCACCATATTTATGTACAAAAGTCTATGAGATGTTTTAGGAATAGTTTCCCTTCTTTCAGTATTCATGTCGTGCCAGCGAGCATAATTTGAAGTCAATCTCTTAGTCTAATCTATTTCTCTCTTTCTTCTATGGAACATGCCTCATAACAGAAGAAACAGGAATCAGTTAGGCCCTCAGCCCAAAGATCCTTTGGGCGAACATATTTCTCATGCAGAGTTTAGAGCTGCATTCACTACTCTTGCTCAGTTAGTTACTACTCAGAATGAATGAACAATTGTCGTTTTGGCCAACCTAATGGATAATTTAGTTGCAGCCATGATTTAGGACTTCACCCGAAAGAATCCTCTATCCTTTCTTGGGTCTAAGTCAGATGAGGACCCTCAGGAATTTATTAACTAGGTTTAGAAGGTTACTGACATTATGGGGGTTACTCCTAGTGATAGTGATGATCTAGATGTAAACCAGTTGTAGGATGTTTCTCATACTTGGTACAAGCAGTGGAAGTCAGAAAGGACAGATGATGCAGGGCCTATAGAGTGGCAGGAGTTTATCGCCGCATTCTTAGATAGATTCTTTTCCCAAGAGCTGAGAGAGGCTAAGGTGTTAGAATTCATCAACCTCGAGCAGTGCAACATGATGATGAAAGAGTATTCTCCTATGTTTACTCAATTAGCCAGATATGCTCCTCATGTGATTGCAGATAGCAGGGCCAAGATGAGTAAGTTTATTTTTGGGGTGAATGATAGTATTGTCTATGAATACAGGTCTGTGATGTGGAATAGTGACATAAACATAGCCAGGCTTATAACCCATGCTCAGCAGATAGAGGAGAAATAGATTACAATGAGTGATAAGCAGAATAAGAGACCAAGGACAGGTAGTTTCAACTTTGCTTAGCCTAAATCAAAAGGAGGCAACCATTCTCAGTTTCTTCCTAAGTCATCAGTTTCTCCTCCTTCTTCAGCTTGTGCTCCATCTTCTTAGTTCAAGGATGGTAATAAAGATAGAGTGTTAGGCTCTAAGTCTCAGGGGAGTATTAGCAGTACTCGCACCTAACCTCTTTGCCAGACTTGTGGCAAGCACTATTAGGGTTTTTACAGAGCTGTCAGTGGTATTTGTTTTGGATATGGAAAGCTAGGCCACAAAGTCAGCGACTGTCCTCAGCCAGGTCCTCACGGTTAGTAGAATCGTTCCTCAGCTCATTCCGGTCACCCAAATCAATAGGGTTCCACTTCCAGTGCTACTAGTGGAAAATGCCTAAATCAACTTTATGCTCTCCAATCCTGGTAAGATTAGGAAAATTCTCTTGATGTGGTTACTGGTACATTACAGATCTTTCACTTGTATATTTACGCTTTGCAAGATTCAAGAGCTTTTTTGTCTTTTGTTAGTCCCTATATAGCAGTTGCTTTCGGAGTCAGTCCCAGAATTCTAGCAGAGCCCTTTTCAGTATCTATCCTAGTGGGTAAAACCATCATAACCTGGCGGGTACACAGGAACTGCCCGGTTATGATATTTCAGTAAGTCACCTCAGCAGACTTAGTCAAATTAGAGATGACTTATTTTGATATCATTCTCGGCATGAATTATCTTACTTCTTGCTATGCCATAGTCGACTGTAGACACAAAATAGTCTAGTTCTAGTTTCCAAATGAACCTGTCCTAGAGTGGAAGGGTAGTGTAGCCGCTTTCAGAGGTCAGCTTGTTTCCTACCTTCGGGCACGAAAAATGATATCTAAGAGATGTGTCTTTTATCTTGTTCGAGTTAATGACACTAGTTCTAAAACTTCCAGCCTTGATTCAGTCCCAGTCATGAAATAATATTCAGATGTCTTTCCCAAAGATCTTCTAGGTTTTTCTCCCAAAAGGGAAATAGACTTTGGCATTGATCTTCTTCTGGATACTCAGTCTATATCTATTCCACCATATAGAATGGCACCAGCAGAGCTCTGAGAATTGAAAGAATAGTTGAAGGATCTCTTAGATAAGCGGTTCAACAGACCAAGTGTGTCCTCGTGGGGTGCACCACTCTTATTCGTGCGAAAGAAAGATGGTTCTCTCAGGATGTGTATTGATTACCGTTAGCTCAATAAAGTCACGATCAAGAACAAGTATCCTCTCCCCAAAACTAATTATTTGTTTGAACAACTTTAGGGTGCCAGCTATTTCTCTAAGATAGACCTCAAATTAGGCTACCATCAGCTCAGAGTCAGAGAATGTGATATTCCGAAGACAACCTTTCATACTCGGTATGGTCATTTTGAATTTCTAGTCATGGCCTTGTGTTTTACTAATGCTCCAGCAGTTTTCATGGACTTGATGAACCGTGTGTTCAAGCAGTACTTGGACATGTTTGTCATAGTCTTTATAGATGATATTCTGGTCTATTTCTGCAGTGAGTGTGATCATGCAAACCATCTCAAAATTATACTTCAGACTTTTAGAGGTCACCAGCTATTTTCCAAATTTAATAAGTGTGAAATTTGGTTAAGGTCAGTAGCATTCCTTGGCTATATCATTTTCGGTGATGGCATTAGAGTAGATCCTCAAAAGACTAAAGTAGCTTGAAACTGGACCAAACCTTTCTCTCTATTAGATATTAGGAGTTTCTTGGGGTTGAATGGCTATTACAGATGGTTTGTTAAAGGATTTTCTTCTATTGCATCCCTTACATCCATATTAACTCAGAAGAAAGTGAAGTTTCAGTGGTCAGATGTTATGAGAAGAGTTTTCAGGAGTTGAAGACTTGACTTACCTCAGCTCCAGTTTTGGCTCTTTTAGATGGTTCAAATAGTTTCATAGTGTATTGTGATGCATCCCATGTAGGTTTAGGTTGTGTCCTCATGCAGCATGGTAAGGTCATAGCATACGCCTCAAGATAATTTAAACCCCATGAGAAGAATTATCCTACTCATGATCGTGAGTTAGGAGCTATAGTCTTTTCCTTGAAAATTTGGAGGCATTATCTATACGGTGTTCATGTAGATGTGTTCACAGATCATAAGAGCCTTCAGTATGTCTTTTTGCAGAAAGATCTCAATCTTTGTCAGAGAAGGTGGTTAGAGCTCTTGAAAGATTATGACATGAGTGTCCTTTATCATCTGGGCAAGGAAAACATAGTGGTTGACGCTCTCATAGACTGTATATAGGTAGCCTTGCTCATGTTGAGGATAGTAAGCAGAATTTAGCTCAGGAAGTCTATCAGCTTACCAAACTAGGTGTTCGCTTAGACGATACAGAGGAGGGTGATGTATGGGTTCAGAGTAGTTCAAAATAATCTCTAGTTTTTGAGGTAAAAGAAAAGCAATATAGAGACCCCAGTTTAGTCAAGTTGAAAAAGTCAGTCAAGGATCAGAAAGAGGTTTTCTCCCAAGGCAAAAATGGTGTTTTGCGTTGTTAGGGTCGTCTGTGTATTCTGGGTGTAGATGACTTAAGGCATAGAATTCTTTTAAAAGAACATGGTTCATGCTACTCTATTCATCTAGGGGCCACAAAGATGTACCACAACTTGTGGGAGATTTTTTAGGGGAGTGGGATAAAGAGAGCTATTGCAGAGTTTGTGGCTAAGTGCTCTACATGTCATAAAGTTAAGATAGAGCATCAGAAGCGTAGTGAGTCCATGAAAGAGTTCCATAGTCCTACTTGGAAGTGGGATGAAGTAAACATGGACTTCATGATAGGTTTGACTCGTACTCGTCATTAGCAAGATTCAGTTTGGGTCATTGTAGACAGAATGACCAAATCAACTCATTGTCCATACCTCTTATTCAGCTGAGTATTATGCCAAACTCTATATCAAAGAGTTGGTCAGATTGCACGGTGTTTCATTATCTATTGTGTCAGGCAAAATTACCCAGTTCACCTCTCATTTCTGAAAGTATTCCAAAAATGGTCTTGGTACCCAAGTTTATATCAGTACAACCTTCCATTCTCAGAAAGATGGTCAAGCAGAAAGGACCATTTAGACTTTAGAAGATATGTTGCGAGTGGGTGTAATTGATTTCAAGGGTTGTTGGGATGACCACTTGGCTTTGATTGAATTTGCATACAACATCAGCTGTTATTCTAGTATTAAGATAGCTCTATTTAAAGCTCTCTATGGTAGGAGATGTAGATCTTTAGTCGGTTGGTTTGAAGTTAGTGAGGCCTCAGTCATAGGACCTGACTTAGTATTCGATGCTTTAGAAAAAATCTAGTTGATCAGAGAAAGACTCCAGGCTACTCAGAGTTGACAAAAGTCTTATGCAGATGTGCATAGAAAGGATCTCAAGTTTGAGATTGGTGACTATGTCTATTTAAATATATCTCCCATAAAAGGAGTGAATAGGTTCAATAAGAAAGGAATCCTTAGTCCTTGATATATTGGTCCCTTTAAAATTCTCAGTCGCTTCGGCAAGGAAGCTTATGAGCTTGAATTGCCTTCAGATCTAGCCTCAGTTCATCCAGCCTTCCATGTCTCTTTGCTCAAGAAGTGCATAGGTAACCCAGAAGTTGTAGTCCCTATTTAGACCATAGATTTTCTGAACAACCTCTCTTATGAGGAGATTCCTGTTGAAATTCTAGACTATCAGACTCGTAGACTGAGGAACAAAGAAGTCCTTCTAGTCAAAGTTCTTTGGCAAAATCAGTACATTGAGGGAGCTACTTGGGAAGCAGAAGCAGATATGAGAACCAATTATCCTCAGTACATTGAGAGAGCTACTTGGGAAGCAGAAGCAGATATGCGAACCAATTATCTTCACCTTTTCTCTGCTAACTCAGATCAAGCTCAAGGTAACAGTTCTCCTTAAGATTTTCAGTTTTTATGTCCCGATTACAATTACAACTTGGTATCAGTCTTATGTTTAGGATTCTATTTTTAAAACTTAGTACTAAGTACCATTGCATATACAGTCATATGTTCATGAATCATATTAGTTATGTGTTCATGTATCAGACATCCATTCTCCTAGTAAGAAACTCAGTTATCAGAAATCTCAGTCATGTGTTCATGAGTTTGTTAAGTCAAGAAATCATGCATCAGATATGCATGCTCAGTATAAATCTCAGACATGTAAGTCATGCTTCAATTGTTCATGGTCAGTATGTACTTTAGCTTATCGTTTCTCCCATCTTAGTTAGTCTCATTCGAGGACGAATATTCCCAAGGAGGAGATATTGTAATACCCCAAAGTTTTCTGACTAATTTCATCCCAAGAATGTCTAGTATTATCTTTTAGATTGAATGATTTTTATTCCATGAGGAATTTTTAAGATTTTCACTTCTAGTTATGTGAGAAATTCAATAAGCTTTCCATCGATAACTGATTTGCCTAAATTCGATAACCGGGTAAGAAGTTATGACTATTTGAAGTTCCCATCATAAAATAGTGCCATATTAGTCAGTTGGACACCGTGCCAGAAGAGAAAATGGCATTTTTCAAATTCCAGTAGGGGTCTGCGATAGTGGTGCATCACGCTAAGAAGTTAGTTAAAGAAATTCATCAACTTGCCCGACTAGGTGTCCACTTAGTCGATTCAGTAGAGGGTAGTGTATGGGTGTAGAATAGTTTAGAATCCTCTCTGGTTTTTCAAGTGAAGGAAAAGTAGGATAAAGATGTCTATTTTATTTATTTGAAAGAGCCAGTCAGAGATAAAAAAGTAGAGGTTTCTCCTAAGGAGGAGATGGTGTGTTGCGTTACCAAGGCCGGCTATGAGTGCCAGGTCTAGATGACTTAAGGAAACAAATTCTTGGTGAAGAAAACAGTGTGCATTACTCAGATAATCCAGGGACCACTAAGATGTACCACGATTTGCTCCTGAGATGACATGGAATCACTTAATTGATGTATTTTTGGAGAGATTTATGCCTTAAAGTCTAAGGGATCAGATGCGAGATAAGTTTGATCACCTAGATAAGGGATCCATAACAATAGTTAAGTATGAGCATGCTTTCATGTCTTGTCCAGATATTTTTATGCTTGCATTTCCACTAAGTTGGAGAAGATTCAAAAGTTTGTGAAGGGTTTTGATGTTTCCCCTCTCTCGGATATGTCTTAGATGGTTGTTTTTTTAGCATCATTTCATAGTATAGTAGATCATACTAATATAATCAAGGGAATTCTTAGAGCATCCCATGGAGGCGCTAACAAGGTGAGCCATTTTGGTGAGTTCAGAGGTCAGTCTTCTCATGGTAGAGATTTTAGAAGTTCTTGTGGGTATCAGGGTAGGCTAGTGTATGCGACCTTATAGAGTTCAGGTGGTGGACCTTTTGATTTAGTAGTTCAGGTTGGCCATCTGAGCATAGTGGTATCTTCTCCTATTGATGTGGGGCATATGAATTATTATGTGTGTCATGAGGTTGGCCATTTGGCCAAGGACTACCCCTGTCGTGTAATTAGAGCTACTTCTATTTTAGTTTTGAGAAGTAGGGGTACTACCATAGGTGCAAGAGGTAAAGGTAGTGGAGTCTGTGGTGGTCATCGTGGCTCTACTCAACCAATTGGTGGTCGTGGCCAATGTTATGCTATACCAGCTAGGCTTATGGAAGAGGCTTCAGATGTTGTGATCGCATGTATTGTCCCCATTTATTTCAGATCTATATTTGTGTTATTTGATCCTAGATTGACTTTCTCCTATGTGTCTACATTTTTTCCATTGGTTTTTTTATTCTTTTAGTGAGAATCTTGCCATATCAATTCATGTATCTACCCCTATAAGTGATTTTTTAGTGGTGGATCGGGTGTATCAATCTTATGTTGTAACTTTCTCCGACCGTGAGACTTGGGTAGATTTTCTTTTGTTAGATATGGTTGATTTCAATGTTGTTTTGGGTATGAACTGGTTGTCTCCTTATTATGATGTCTTAGATTAGTTTTCTAAGATTGTGACTTTGGCTTCGCTGGTGTGCCAAGGATAGCTTGGAAGGGTGCACTTATTTTGGGTCTTAAAAGGATCATATCATATGTTCGAGCTCTAGATTGGTTGAGAGAGGATGTTTATCTTATTTGTCTCATATTCATGATACTAGTGATGTTTCACCTCCTTTGTTGGATTTCTCTCATGTTGTCCATGAGTTTATGGATGTGTTCCCTACAAATTTACCTGGTACACTTCCAGATCTTGATATTGATTTTGCTATTGTTAATGAGTTGTGCACCAAGACCATTTCTATATATCCTTATAGGATGGCCCAAGATGAACTAAAGGGATAAAAAGATAAGTTGCAAGAGTTGTTGCATAATGGATTTATCTAACCTAATGTATCACCTTGGGGTGTGCCTATCTTATTTGTGAAGAAGAAAGATGGGTCTATATGTATGTGTATTGATTATCGGCAATTAAACAAGCTGACAGCTAAGAATAAGTATCCTTTCCTTGTATTAATGATTTATTTGATCAACTTTAGGGTTTTGTGGTGGTTTCAAAGATTGATTTGAGATCAAGTTATCACCAATTGAGGATTTGAGCTTTAGATATTCTGAAGATAACTTTTCAGACTCGATATGGTCATTATATGTTCTTGGTCATGTCTTTTGGGTTAACCAATGCCCTATCCACATTCATAGGTTGATGAACTGGGTATTCTGACCATATTTTGGCGTTTTTGTCATTGTATTTATAGATGATATCTTGGTTAAATCTAAGAGTGAGGTTGAGCATCAGGATTATTTGCGGATTGGGCTTCAGAGATTGAGGGATGCGGAATTGTATGCCAAGTTCTCCAAGTGTGAGTGTTGGTTGGAGTTTGTTACTTTCTTGGTTCATGTTGTTTCTAAGGAAGATATTATTGTTGATCCAGCCAAGGTTGCAGCAATTCGTGATTAGGATAGACCTACTTTGCCTACCAAGATTTGGAATTTTATTGGTTTGGCAGGTTAGAATTGACGTTTTATTGAGGATTTTTCATCAATTGCAGCTCTATTGACCAACGGACTTAGAAGAAGATTTATTTTGAATGGTCCGATTCTTGTGAGGACAGCTTTCAAAAGCTCAAGGATTTGTTGACTTCAGCTTCCATCTTGACTTTGCCTAATGAGGGCTTGGGTTTCACCATCTTTTATAATGCTTTAGGTATTATGTTAGGTGTTGTGTTGTGTTGATGTAGGAGGGTAAGGTGATTTCCTATGCTTCTCATCAGTTGAATCCCCTTGAGAGGAATTACTCTACCCATGATTTGGAGTTGTGTGTAATTGTTTTTGCTTTTAATATTTGGACGCATTGCTTGTATGGAGTTTGTTGTGAGATTTTCTTAGATCATTGTAGCCTTTTGTACTTCTTCACCCAGCGAGATCTTAATGTGTGATGTGCTATAGAAATATAGCACTTTCGATTCTGAAAACGAGGAATGATGCAAGTTTTTGAGGCCTTTTTGTTAGATATGATCCATTTTGAGTATGTTTTGTAGGAAACCATGTTTTGGATGCTAAGTTCATGAAAAAGGTGAAAAATGTGTTTTTGGATACATTAAGGAGAATTATAGATGATCGGGATGTTTTCTAGCTTGATCATGATCAAAGCATGTTTGAGAATTGGAGAAGAGCTAAAAAACTGACTCCTGGAACTTACTAAGTTAACCCACAAACTGCAGGTAGGACCTACAGACCGCAGGTAGGACCTACAGACTGCAGGTAGACAAAGTAGGTGCTAGAAGTCCAAAATCTCGAGAGCTGACTTGCAGGATTTTTTCCCATCCAGTACTTATGGTCCATACCTATGCTCGAAGCCAGACAGCAAGTACTACCTGCGCTCATGACTAAACCGCAGGTGTAGACCATATGTGGCCCTTAACCCTTTTTTATCCTAGATCATTTGGGCTTTGTTTTTACGATTTTCTCATGTACTATAAATACTCTTTATGTACTATTTATTAGGAGTTACACACTTTTGTTACTCAAAAACATATTTTTATTCCAAGATCTATCTTCGATCTTGGGATTCCGTGTATTAACTCTAGTTGATTAATCAAGTTACAATTTTAGATTTTTATTCATCTTATCATTGTGATTTCATCTCAGCTTTCAATTATGAATGTGATTGAGTTCTTCACAAGCATGAGAGGCTAAAAACCCATATCTAGGGTTGTGCAAACCCTATCTGACTAACAAAGTAGGGGAAGTGTGATTGGTGAAGGGAACCAATACGTATGGTATGCATCACATTATCTTCAGTATAATAGTTGTATTAGTGGTTGCAAACATTAGGATCCTACCTAGATATTGCTACTTACTCCAAAAGAGGAGTAGTGACTAGGAAAAGATAATGACAACAGTAATTTGAGGTTTAACTGTCAATCCATGCTACTAGGTAATATCTAAGTAAGATGGTTAGCTTTCATCTAATAATTAAAGACTTAAAGGGTAATAATTAACTAAGATCAAGATAAGGGTTAGTACTAGGACATCCTGAGACTCAAAAGGTAAAGGGTGAAATCCTTCTACTTATCCAAAATATTGTATAAGGTACATAACTTATCAATTCTGCATGCAAGGTATTGGGATGGTTCAACATAGAATTATAAACCTATGGAGTTAAGAAGCCAAGGGAAATGCAATCCTAGTTTTAACCTACAATTGATTACTACAAAAGTTAATACTGTTACTTGCCATCGATTAGTACAAATAAAACCCCCATTTACTTTTCCTGTTTTGCCAATTGACTACAACTACTGAGATCTAAGCCACATGTTCCCTTGGGATTCGACCCCAACCTTAGTTGGGTTTCTATATCTTGACAGTTACTGTATCATCGTCTAAAAAGAGGTGTTGCTTGGACATCATCAAGAAATTGGCATCGTTGTAGGGGACTATGGTGTTGATTTGTAGATAGAAGTCATTGTAGTTTTCAAGTTTTTCTTTTTCATCTTAGTTGGGCATACGCCGGTGTATGTCTAGAACATGGAGTGAAAGAAATCCCTTACTGCCACTAATTTCAGATAAGATCCTATAATCACATTGTAGGACATTAGAGTTGAAGAGGGACAATCTCCCTGAAGACGGAGTTCAGAAGGTTGTTGATAGATAGGCTAGTGAGATGTTAGCTCAAACAAAGTTAGTTGAGTAAAGATAGATAGCACATTACCTAGTGGTACTCAGTGGAAATCAGAATAGAGGTCAACCTCAAGTAATCCTAGCATATTTGTATGTTCAGCCATATGTTAACGATGATGAAGACTTGGGATACGATGATCCAACAGATACATAAGCTATTATCCTTTCTACTTTACCTACTGATTTTAAGTTTAATATATCTAGTGTTATAATCCAACACTAGTACTAGAAGGGTGTGTTTGTAGGGTTTTTTTCATATGACGCAAACATGCATCTGGCAAATTTTATTGGGATCGAAGCTTTATACACCCCACCGGGGGTAGATCAGGAGGTACTAAAACTAAGGTTGTTCCCTTTTTCGCTTACTGGAGAATCATCATTATGTCTTGGGTATCAACCAAGAGGGTCTATTACTATATGGAATAATCTACGAAGATAATTATTAAATAGGATCTTTCCTCTATCCTGGGTATTAGAGCTCAAGGGTGATATTTATAATTTCAGGTAGCTATAGTCAGAATCCATGAATGAGTCATGGTTCCGATTAACGAAAAGGCTTTGAACGGTACCCACCATTCAATATCAGGGGTAAGCTAGTTAGAAATGTTCTATAGAGCCTTGACTACAAGTTCTAGAGCAAAGGAAAACACTATTTTTCGAGGAGCCTTTATGAGATTATGATGGGAAATAGCTACAGGTATTATGGATCAGATCTCATTAACTAACCGAGGGTGGAAAACTCAAGAAGTTGAGAGAGGTTCTGATATTTATTCCATTGGAGCTTTCAATAAATAAATCGTAACTCAGGATGCTGTAGCTTAGGAGATTTCACTATTATGGATAGAGATTGTTGAGTTGGTCAAATAATTTAAGTTTAGCAATACTTTTACAGCATATAAAGTTGGGATATCTAAGGAGACAGAGTTTATAGATCGTTAGTTGGTGGGTTTCTAAGCCCAAGGGCAAGGGAATCAAGGTCAAAACTATATCATAATGATAAAGATAAGTACATTCCACTTGGTAGATGTGAGTCGGAGTCTAGAATAGAAGAGATGTTGGCCATGATGATGAAGGGTCAAGAAAGTCAGGAGCATGCCTCATTGAAGTTAAAGTAGAAATTTCAGGATTAGCCCAAAAGGTTGAGTCACATGCAACTGCTATGAAGCAGTTGGAGCAGTAATATAGCCAAATCTCTATTACTTTAGCTGAGGTGCAGTCAGGAGCATTACCTGGTGAAAATATGTAGAATACTCTAACACTTGCTCACTGTATAGCTAATGCAACTTGGGATGACTTCTCACCTAATGAGAACTTTTTGCCTACTATTGATAAGCCTAAGAAGAAGGACGTTGATGCTGATGAGCCACCTGTGGCAAAGTTTTAGAAGGTGACCTATAATGATGATGATTTCAATTATGATTGTGATGATGACTGGATTAGAGAAGAGCTCCAGAACATAGTGCAAAAATTTAGCTCCGACTAGCAGGCAACATGGGTAGACAAGAAAGGGGATCTAGGTGCAGTGACCATCCCGTATTCTAATAGGACTTATTATGTTAATAAGGCTCTATGTTATTCAGAAGTAGGAATAAATGTTATAACACTGGTAATATATAAGATGTTTGGGTTAGGAGAACTCAAGCATACATTTGAAAGGCTTGTGATGGCTGATTCGTCTGTAAAAGAGCCAGTGGGTATGGTGCATGACATGGAAATAAGAGGGGTAAAATTCACCTATCCAGCAAATTTTATAATTTTAGACTATGAAGTCGATACCCATTCTCTAATCATATTGGGTAGCCCCTTCTTGTCTATTGGCCGAGTGTTTATTGACATGGATTTGGAAGAGATCACTTTAAAGTAGAATACTAAACAAGTTGTGTTAAACATATGTATGACTATATAGAAGTCAAAAAACATGAGAGTAGTGGAAGTTATAGATGCGGTGGATGATAACATGATCACAGTTGATGTGCCTATTGAGGAGAGGCTTGGCGTAGAAGCATTAGCTGCGGTGATTATAAACTTTGAGAGTGATAAGGTACCAGACTATGAGGCAATGGCTAATACACTACATGGCATAGGCTCTTATAATTATACCCCTAAGAATCTAGATCTTGACTGAAGAACAGAACCTCACCTCCTGTAAAACCATCGATTGATGAACCATCGGTATTAGAATTAAAGGCCCTCCCTCCTCATTTGTAGTATGTGTTCTTGGGGACCAATAATATCTTACTAGTAATTATTGTAGCAAATTTGGCAGGAACACAGGTGGAAGCTTTGATATCAGTCTTATGGTAGTTCAAGACAGATATTGGATGGACCATTACAGACACTGTGGGGATCCCACCATGTATATGCACACATAAGATACAGCTTGAGTCGAACAACATTCCCAGTATTGAGAATCAGAGATGACTAAACCCTCCTATACAAGAAGTGGTAAAAATGAGATAATAAAGTGGTTAGATACTGGGTTGGTCTTTCCCATTGCAACAGCATATAGGTTAGCTCAGTTTAATGCATTCCAAAGAAAGAGGGAATCACAGTGGTTCCAAATGAAAAGATGAGTTAGTGCCAATGAGGCCAGTGATCGAATGAAGAGTGTGTATGGATTATAGAAATATAAACAAGTGAACAAAAATGGACTACTTCTTGATAACTTTTATGGACCAGATGCGGGACAGACTAGTAGGCAAGAGTTGGTACTATTTTCTTGATGGGTCTTTAGGTAACAATCAAATCATGATTTCTCCCAAAGACCAAGAAAAGACTACATTTACTTGACCCTATAGGACCTTTGCATTCAAAAGAATGCCATTTGTACTTTCTAATACACTTGCCACTTTTCAGAGATTTATGATGTCCATGTTTGGAAGATACGATCGAGGTATTCATGGATGATTTTTAGTGGTCGGGGATTCTTTTGATGGTTGTTTAGCCCATCTAGCTTGTGCACTGCAGAGATACAAAGTGTACAGTTTGGTACAAAACTAGGAAAAATGTAACTTCATAGTGAGAGAAGGTATCGTGCTATGGCACAAGATCTCCAAACATGGTATTGAGCTGGACAAGGCAAATACTAAGGTGATTGAGAAATTGAAATCGCCATAATCAGTTCAAGGCATACGAAGCTTTTTGGGTCATGCAAGTTTCTATAGATGATTCATCAAGGACTTCTAAAAAATTTCAATTCCCCTATGTAAACTTTTAGAGAAGGAGGTGAAATTTTTTTCGGTGATGAGTGTCTCAAGTCTTTCAAACACCTGAAGGAGCAGTTGATTTTGGCAGCCATTATTGTGTCGCCTGACTGGTCTACACCATTTGAGTTTATGTGTCATGAGAATGGAGTGGCCTTGGGGGTTATACTAGGACAAAGAAGAGTGAAGATCTTTCATCCCATCTATTATGCCAGCTAAGCTTTTAACCCTTCACAGAAAGATTATACAGTTACAGTACAAGAGCTACTTGCAGTGGGTTTTGCTTTTCTGAAGTTTTGGTCTTATTTGATTGAGACCAAGGTGATAGTGCACACTGACCATGAAAATTTGAGATACTTAATGTCAAAGAAATATGCCAAAGAACGATTGATTCGTTGGGTTCTCTTTCTACAAGATTTTGATTTTGAGGTCAAGGATCGAAAAGGGGAAGAGAATCAAGTTGCAGACAATTTATCTAGACTTGAATAAGAGACTATACAAAAACTAGGGGATAATCTTGAGATAGATGATGACTTTTAAGATTAGCGGGTGTTAGCGGTATCTCATGATTTGATCCCATGGTTTTCACGACCCATGACTATCCCCTAGTTATAACACGGTGCTTCGAATCACAAGTGATCCCAAGATAACCCATGAAATGGCATACTGCTTGATCAACTGATTTAGAATATATAAAATTGCTAAATTTGCTTTGCGGAAACATAATCATGATATAATCTGGATAAATAAAATACTGACAAAGTTTACAACTTGATAAAAATGAATAGAGAACTAGAATTTATAGTTTAAGACTCTGATTGACTATCTATAAAGCCTCTACTATACTGAATACAGATAGCTGGGACATGCCTCCAACTACCACTAATCAATACATATTAATAATAAAAATAAAGTACATGAACAACACCTGACTGGAGTCCCCAAAATAGGAGAACTCATCATCTTGTGGCTGGAAGCTGGAAACTGCCTGATTATGACGTGTAGGTTATAACTGGTACCTATATTATGAGACAATGTAGCACATAGACATATATTTGGATCAGTACATTGGAATGTATTGAGTAAGTAAGGGTGAATGTAATAAGTAAAACTGAATAGGTACATAATCTTAAAACATGCATGCTAAGTGTAAATAGACTCACCAAGAGACTAAAATAAACTGAAAGTTGTAGTATTTAAGACATGCATAACAAATGTAATCTTATAAGCCAGTGAATCACTACACCTAGTTTCATAAAACTTTACTTTTGTAGAATGAGTAAAACTTAAGTTGGGAAATGGTAAACGTGAATATTATATGAAAATCTCATGTAAAGATGAATAGATTGTAAACTGAACTGAGGGTCGTGTATGGATATTGAGTTAAAAAAATAAACATGTAAAATTGAGAATGCAAGACCAAGCATAAACATGTACTGATATGATCTGAAATTTGAATAGGTAAATTTGTATAATTGAATATCTGAAATCTATACACTTGGTCATGCAAACCTAAAATGACATACTCTAAATATAAAACTGAGACTGTGGGAGCTAGTTATAACCGACATACCCTAATATGAGCTATTGTGGTCCAACCAGTAACCCAGTTGGAAGGGAGCTGGTACCTTGCAAAGTGTACCAATATATGACTGACAATGTGAGCCCACAATGCTGATGTACCAAAGGACGAGGGTGTCATTCTTTTACTGATAGGGGATCCCTCATAATCTACAATGTCTCCATAGGTATGGAATCTAGGGACTACTACTAGCATCTCATGCCTAACTGATGGGGGTGATGCCATCCCTATGTTCACTCGGTGCTAAGTGTTACTCCTAACTGAATGACATAGGTGTTATTTATTGTTTAACATTATATGGTATTGCACTAGTAAGTGCTCAACATGAACTAGATGCTCTGAATATGATAGTAAAAACTATGGTTTAACTGACTCGTCAGTTATAAATAAAAATCAAGTAAAACCATTTTGGTATCAGGTGTCCATAACATGCTAGCACTAAATGACCACAAAATATAGTAACACAGTTTTAATCTATATTATAAGATCATGGTTCAAAGACCCTAAACATAGACATTTCATAAAAAATGTGGGAGTCATGAACTTGAACATCAGAATGTCTTAAAATACGAGAAAACCACGTGACTTGATATTATGACATGAAATTCAATTAAGTATGACATGGGAATTCGAAACTTGAAACATGAAATAACCTAAATTTTCATGGAATCATACGTGGACATGAGTTAAGTTCAAAATACTAAGGAGAACATGAATCAAAATCATCTTGAACATGCGAAATCCAATAATCAAGGAAAAACTCATACTTTAATAAAACTAAAGAAATTCAAAATAAAATATCAACCTTGTAGTTTACAACATGAATTGATACAACTTGTGTGCTCTTTACTCCCTTAAATAACATGATAATGCTATGCTTTTAACGCATGATGATTTGAGAATGAACCCTAACTTAAAATATATAAAGTAAACTTGAAAATCATACATTTGGGCACAATGTTGAAAGATTAACTTTGTTTAAAACCCCACATACCTTATTTGAATGAATTCATGAATAAATATTGAAATTAAAGCTTGAATCACTGTGTTCTTGAGAGAAGAGAACTTGAATCTTAGGACTTGTGAAAGAAACCTTATTCTTGATGTTTTCTTGAATATTCTTGAACTTGGAAACTTAAACTCTTGATTTTTAGGGGAAAAGAGTTTGGATTTTGTTCGTGGGAATGAAAGGGTTTTTACGAGAGCTGATTTGAAGAAGATAGGCAAATAATTCCCTTTTGGGTGTTATAATTTGTTCCTTTGACATTTGGGGTTGAGGGGAAAGGACCAAAGTGCCCCTTTACCCTTAAAAAGTTGAAATAACAAAGGAATAAACCCCGCATTGCACCTCTTAGTCTAGGGGAGTAGCCTCCGCGCCACCCTTCTTATCCTGGGGGAATAACCCTCGCGGCGCAGGCTTATCGCATGCCCTTACTGCCTTTCACAAAAAAGGCCATAGCATTTTTATCGGGTATTGGATTAAACTAAAATTGGTATTGCTGGAAATATAACTCAATTGTCTATCATTTGGTGGGTCTTGATCTTAAAAATTCAACATATATAAAAAGTTATACATGTTCAAAGTTGAACCATGTAGAATCAAATACAAAGATTCGGCTGAATCAAAGTTATACACGTTTAGCTTGAGGTAATGATTTTTCTTATATTAACTCTCATCTATTCTCAGTTTCATCTATTCAAACATTCTTATATCAGTGCATGAATTCACAAAAATCTATTCAGTTCATGTCTAACATTTCAGACCTAGTTATATTCAGTTTAACTAGGTCATCCTACTAAACATTTATCCTTGAATGAAACTGGTTAAATGTCTAACATTTCAGACCTAGTCATGCATGTTTTTGTTTAACCAGTTTCATTCAAGGATAAATGTCCCCAAGGAGGATATAATATAATAACCCGTTATATCTCAAGCTTAATTTATCTCACAATTGCATGTTTAAGGGGTCCAAGACTTGGAATTTTCACTGTTGAGGTCTTAAAAGACCCTTAAAATTCGACCATTTTATTTTTAATCTTCCCGACCTTGGGACAACAAATTTTAGGTTGATTCATGATCAGGGTTGTTCAAAGTATGTCTCGAGTGAGTTTCAGAATTTTTAAATGAGAATAAGGGCATGTTTGAAAAACCAAACCAGTAGCACCACCGGGATAAGCGGGCACCGTGCCCTCTAGTCCATCGGGGTAAGGAGGGTGCCGTTTGGTCTAGTCCACCATCCTAAGATGGGTGCTTCCCGACCTAGTCCACCAATCTAGAGCATATGCCGAGCCCTCCCTATTCCATCCAGTTTTTACTTTTTGGCATTGTAAAGGTATTTAGGTCATTTCCCTACACCTAATTCATCTATAAACCAAATTTGGGGCTTTCAAAGAGCATTATTTGCCCTTTTATTCACAATTCTCTCAAGAAAAACCCTACCTTTCCACAAGAACAAATCCAAACTCTTTGGCAAGAAATCAAGGAATTCAAGCTTCAAGTTCAAGAAATACTCAAGGAATCTTCAAGAATTTACCTGCTGAGGTATGTGGGATTTTCATCCATGGGTCCTTTCCACCCATGGAGCCCAAAAAACTTTTTTTGTTTAAATATGATTTTCCCATAATTTTGAAGTTCCATGTGTTCAAGATGAGTTTAATTCATAGTGGCTCGATTCAAACTATGTTTTAGCATGATGTCATGGAAATTTTTGTTGACTTAAGTTTTAAATTTCAATTTCCCATGTTGATTTCGATTGAACTCCACATCCAAATTTTGAATTGCGAGGTTATCCATGAATTCATGATGTTTTTGCAATTTTAATGACACCTTTATTTTCAAGTTTATGATATACTTACATGTGATGGAATGTTTATGTTTTGGGTTTTTAAACCAGGATCTCATACTATAGTTTCAAAGCTTTATCATTGTATTTATGATCCTTAAGTGATGGAGGGTTATGAACACCCAATACCTAGTTATTTTACATGATTTCAGTATCTCAGAAATGATTTCATTTAAACTATAAGTATTATTATTTAGTTATTTGTTATGATCAGACCATGATGACCAGTGTCAGTTGTATGTTTACTTGAATTTAATTTAGTTTAGTCTACTGTGTCATTCAATTGGGAGTAACACTTAGCACTGAGTGAAAGTAGGGATGGCATCTCCCCCGTCAGTAGGGCATGAGACATTAGTAGCAGTCCCTAAGTTCCAGACCTATGGAACCACCTTAGATTATGAGGGGTCCCCCATCATTCAGGAATGACACCCTTATCGTTTGGGATATCAGCCTTGTGGATCCATATCATCAACCAGTGTTAGTGCCCTTAGAAATATACCCACACCCTTCCAAATGGGGTTACAGGTTAGACCCCGATAGCTCAGATTGGGGCATGTTGATTATAGCTAGCTTCCACAGTCTAAGTGTAGTTTCAGTGTGTTTTAGATCAGGTTTACTTTACTAAGTGTACAGACTTTCAGATATTCAGTTTTACAACTTTTAGGATTTCAGATTACAGATTATCTCAGTAACATAATAGCTAAATATACTTGGTCTTGCAGTCTAAAATTTTACATGTTAATGTATTTCATGCTCAGTTATATCATGCATTTGAAATCATGTCCTCATCTTACATACTAGTACATTCAAAGTACTAACCACATACTTTTCTTTGTGCTATGATGTCTTATATCATAGGTTAGGAGGATCAGTTTCCTGATCGCTTTTAGATAGCTCAGCGTAATCCAGCAGCTCTAGTAGTGAGTACTATTCCATCCAGGACACGTTATGTTTATTCAATTATTTTAGTATTTCATATATTCGGTCAGTCAGAGTTAGTTGAAGGTTTGTTCCATCAACTCCCCATGATAGTTAGAGGCTTTCAGACATACAATTTGACAGTCATCTATTTATTTTATTTTTTATCAGTGTCTCAAATAGACAATTGGTCTGCCAGTATTTTAGCAAATGTTTTAGAATATGACAGGTTCTCTTTTGTTTACATGTTATATTACTATCTTACTCAGTGCACATAGCAGATATCAGTTCATGGGTTAGCTTATCACCACTTGTGGTTGTAAGCACCATTATCGTGGCCAGGGGGCATCCTCGGGTCATGAAAAAACTTATTATCAGATCATTGTGTTCTTGAGAAGAAAGCTTGAATGTGGGGACTTGAATGATGGACTTGTGAAAGAAACCCTTTTCTTGATGTTTTCATGAAGATTCTTGAACTTGGAAGCTTAAAGTCTTGATTTCTTAGGGAGAAGAGTTTGGATTTTGTTCTTGGGAAGTAAAGGGTTTTTGTGAGAGTTGATTTGAAGAAGATAGGTAAATAATGCCCTTTTGGATGTTATAATTCATGCCTTGGATATTTGGGGTTGAATGGAAAGGACCAAAGTGTCCCTTGACCCTTAAGAAGCTGAAACAGCCAAGGAATAGACCCTGCATTGCACCCCTTAGTCCAAGGGAGTAGCCCCTGCACCGCCTGCCTTATCCTAAGGGAATAACCCCCGCGGTTCAGGCTTATCACCTGCCCTTACTGCCTCTCATGAATAAGGCCATAAATTTTTCCTCGGGTATCGGATTAAGGCAAAATTTGTATCATTGGAAATCTAACTCAATTTTATATCATTTGGTGGGTCTTAAACTGAAAAATTCCGCATATATAAAAGTTATACACATTCAACGTTGACCCTTGTAGAATCAAATACAAAGATTTATCCGAATTAAAGGCTCTTAGATAACCTTCGCTCTAACTGATTCCCATGAACATTTTTCACCTCATAAGCACTTCACATACTAGGATAAACATAATGACACTTGTATTCACTTACAAATCATAGAATTAGTATTTACACATGTAGGAATGAAAGTTCAAAGTTTAGCCCAATAATACGGGGTGTTATATTTTCTCCCCTTTAGAATTATTCATCCTCTAATGATAGATAGGAACTTTTTAAAGTCTTATGAGTATGGAATAATGTAAAAATAACATGTCTGTTGATGAAGGATATAGCTGAGCTGAAGCATTATAACTTTATCATAAAACCGATTCCTGAGCTGACTTGACTTTACTTGCTATATGAAAGCATGAATCATGAGATAATGAGACTAAGATCATACAAGAGATACTACACTTTTTGAGCTGAAAAACATGGAAAAATAAGGTCATTCTCTGAACACTTATGAACTAAATCATGACTACATAGATAAATTTCAGACATGATGCATAAACTGAACTGAATTCATAACTTGCATGGACGTGAATGAATTACCTCATAGAATAGCCATATTCATAAAACTTCAGATTGTAAGACTAGATGGAAATATGAAAAAAGATAGAAGCTTATTTGTATGACTACTAAACTAAATTGCTGGCTATACAAATTAAATTATACTGAAAGCATATACTCAACTGGAGTGTTCCACATAAGATATCTGAGTAAGGAATCTTAATATGGTAATAACATTGTAACATAGAACATATACCTATGAAACTTACTAGGCTTTAGTCGATGCACTTTTAACACTCAAGCTTAGCCTTAAGTCTGGGTTGAACTACAACTCTCACCATGTTCAAGCCTAACTCGAAATCAAAATGTACTGTACATAACACCATAATACTAGTCTGAACCATGAATTCAATACCCTATGTATTTTCATAACTTCTTATCTCTATAATCATTCTTCTTACCACCTCAACAACTAAATTCAACCTCTTACTAAGAATTTACTAGCACACAATCCACCAATGCACTTACATACCAACATGACATTCAAACCTATCATTATAACCACCTACGAACTTATAGGCAAACACCTATAAAAGTATCTTTCTTATATTCTCTAAACCTCTATCAATAATAACTTTCTTGCTCCATTCTTACGAATATACTCACAAAAATTTTCAACTAACCATGACATATACCAAAAGATTTGCCTCAATCTTCCTTCACTCTTATAGCCTTAAATAAAACAAGTATGCTATAATATTTCCTTAACATAAAATAGTTACTCTATCCCATCTAAACAATTATCTATCACCACTATCTTTACATGAGGAGAGGTCACTCAAAGTTAGAACATGAGGACCTAAAGCATGAACGAATACTATGCATAAATTGGACACTTAACTGAGGCCTGAGGAATAGAGCATCCATGACATGGATTAATTACCGAGATCAAAACTGAGGATATATATGACATAATTTGAATTTCACTAGTCATTAAGTGTACACCATGAGTACATGGAACTGAGCATTCTATAAAGCATGAGTACATGAGTCATGAGCTGCATGACTTGAGTTTGGAATTTATAATTCCAGGAAAAATAACTTGTACTACTGAGTGAATTAGAACTCCTCATACTAGGAACTAGGAGTGTACATAATTCTACGGAAAGGGCATGAATATGAGCAATGATCATGGAGATGACATGTAAGGCATGAGTAGATATCGTGATGACTAAAGTACCAAACTTTACACTGGATAAGAATGGGTCAGACATTTTCCCCCCCTACAGATGTTCTATAATACATTGACATCACTACTAGAATCTGAGAGTCTGACTTGGTTCTTTGTCATATTATCTCGCCCTTAGCTTTAAGTCGTTATCCTAAGTATGTGGACCGCTTTAATAAACTCTAAACTAAACTGCAACCAATGTACTCTATAGTTTGAGATTTAACAACACACATACAAAATGCATCCACCCTAAAATTATTTCTAGTGGGAATAACCCCTACGACGCGGGATTATTGCCTACCCTTACTGCCTCTCACGAAAAAAGCCATATCTTTTTGTTTGGGTATTAGATTAAGGCAAAATTGGTATCGTTGGAAAGATAACTCAATTATATATCATTTGGTGGTCTTGAAATGAAAAATTCCACATATATAAAAACCTATATATGTTCAAAATATACCTTTGTAGAATCGATACAAAGATTTGGGCGAATCAAAGACTCTTAGCTTAACTTCTCTCTAACTGATTCTAAATAAACATTTTTCACCTCATAATCAAGGATAACACTAGGATAAATATCATGAAACATATATTCACATACAAAACATGGAATTAGATTTTACACATATAGGAAAGATGGTTCAATGTCTAGCCTAATAATGTAGGGTATTATATTGGTTTGATGATTTTTCCAACTACTTGGCAAGCGATCTTGTTCCTGAAGATTTATCATTCCATTAGTGATAGAGATTTATGTATTATGTGAGGAAATTCTTTTTGGATGAGCCATATCTATTTAGGGTTTGTGCCAATGGTGTAATTCAAAGATGTATACCAGAGGTAGAGATGATTAGCATTCTAGAGGCTTGTCATTCATCACTAGTTGTAGAATTATGTAGATATATATATATATATATATATATATTTGTGAACTTTGTAGTTTTTGTTATGGCATTTAGATTAGGAATAGGATAACCATTTGTTGACAATTACGTGAACTGGATAGGTAGTAGTTGGTGATATTGACTTTGTTCTATATGTGTGTGAGATACTACCTAGTTCCCTTTGTATGTCAAATTCAAAACTTACCTGGTTAGTCTTGCCTAGGTTGAAGGATAGTTGGTTAGGGAAGGATCATAGGTCATTTTTTATTATAGTCAACTTTTATCCTAAATGACCTTCCATGCGTGAATGATATCCCTTGATCCCTTATTTGAGCCTTGTAAGACTATTTTTCTTGTTTATTCACCATCTTATTTGTATTAAAATTTACTTGTTTTGGCCCAAGTCCTCCTTGGACATTGTGCACCTCAACACACACATAATGCCTAAGTTGAGGAAGGTTATCAAAAGGGTGTGTAGTGTAAAATGGGTATGAAAAAGGGTAAAATAAGAAAAAAAGTTAGTAGGAATGGGTGTGATAGAAAAAAATTGAAAAAGAAAAAAGAAAGACCACACCCAACCTAACTGTACATAAAAGAATAAAAGGGAGCAAAAAGGGTGGAATAAAAAACAATTTGGTTAGTAAGTTATACCCTACTGTTGGTGCAGTGCCAAGGAGGCTTATTTACTTTATATGTCCATATGTACCATACCATCCCCCAAGCCTACATTACAAGCCTAGAAAAGTCCTATAGTGATCCTAATTGACTATATGAATACTAACGTAAAAAAATAAGGGAAAGCCTATGGTATTTGATATCTATTGATTGGTACTTCTTTGTTAAGTGTGAGTGTATCTTGACCGTCCCTACATTGACATGCATTATTTCATATGAGTGAGTGGTATGTTTTTATTGTGAGGGCACTTGAGTCATATTGCCAGCTATTTGCTTGTTCGGATTGTGTGATTTGTATATATGAGTGGTTGTCTGTTGATAATGTAATTTCCATACCTTGATTCTATTGTGTCACCCTGTTCAGTTTCATGTTCATACA
This sequence comes from Capsicum baccatum var. pendulum, assembly GCA_030864225.1. NCBI lineage: Eukaryota > Viridiplantae > Streptophyta > Magnoliopsida > Solanales > Solanaceae > Capsicum > Capsicum baccatum. The sequence goes on from CM061560.1 coordinate 173,368,731, forward strand.
GAGTTAATTTTTAAAATTGAGATTAGGGGGAGAGGATATTGTGTTTTGAGTTTGAGTGTTGACTTACTTCCTTGAATAACTTAGTTTCTCCAAGTTAAGCGTCATTTTTGTTTTGTTGTGTTTTTGTTTCCTAAGGACATGCAAATGTTCTAAGTTGAGGGTGTTGATGTGCTCTAGAAATATAGCACTTTTGACGCTGAAAATGAGGAAAAAATGCAAGTTCTGAGGCCTTTTTTTAGATATGATCGATTTTGTGTATGTTTAGTAGGAAACCATATTTTGGATGCTAAGTTTGTGAAAAGGTGAAAAAACTTTTTTTGGCTACTTTTTGGTGCATTATGGATGATCGAGATGTTTTCTAGCTTGATCATGATCAAAGCATCTTTGAGAATCGAAAAAAAGCTAAGAAATTGACTCTCAAAATTTACTATGTTAACCCACGGAGCGTAGGTAAACAAAGTAGGTACTAGAAGTCCAAAATCCCAAGAGCTGACTTGCAGGATATTTTCCCATCTGGTACCTGCAGTTCGTACATGCGCTCGAAGCCAGACCACAGGTACAACCTATGCCTGCAACCAAACCATAGGTGCAGACCACATGTGTCCACCGACCCCATTTTCTCCTAGTTCATTTGAGCTTTATTTTTAGGGTTTTTCCATGTACTATAAATACCCTTTATGTATATTTTAGTAGGAGTTACACACTTTTGATACTTAAAAACTTACTTTGATTCCAAGATTTGTCTTTGATCTTGGGATTAATATGTATTAACTCTAGTTGATTAATCAAGTTATGGTTTTGGGTTTTTATTTATCTTATCATTGTGATTTCATCTCAAGTTTGAATTATGAATGTCATTAAGTTCCTTACAAGTATGAGCGGCTAAAAACCCATAGCTAGGGTTGTGCAAACCCTAGCTGACTAACGATGTAGGGGAAGTGTGATTGTTGAACGAAACAAATACCCATGGAATGCATTATATTTTCTTCAGTATAATAGTTGTCTTATAATTTGAAAATGGTAGGATCTCGCTTAGATATTGCTACTTACTCTAAAAGTGGAGTAGTGACTAGGAAAAGATAATGACTATAGTAATTTCAGGTTTAACTGTCGATCCACTCTACTAGGTAATATCTAAGTAAGATTGTTATCTTTCATATAATAACTAGAGACTCAAAAGGTAATAGTTAACTTGGATAAAGATAAGGGTTAGTAATGCAACATCCTGAGACTCAAAAGTTAAAGGGTGAAATCCGTCTACTCGTCCAAAAAATTTTAGAAAGTACATAACTTATCGATTCTTCATGCAAGGTATTGGGATGGTTCAACATAGCATGATAAACCAACGGAGTTGAGAAGCCAGGGGGAATGTAATCCTAGTGTTCACCTACAACTGATTATAACAAAAGTTAATATTGTTACTTACTCTTGATTACTACAAACAAAAGCCTTATTTACTTTTCCTGTTTTGCCCATTGACTAGAACTACCGAGATTTAAACCACATGTTTCTTTGAAATTCTACTCCAACCTTAGTTATGTTACTATATATTGATAGCGACCATATCATCATCTAAAAGGAGGTAGTTCTTGAACGTCATTATTATGAGGTAGCGTCATTGGATTAAGTTGCTTAAGGATTATGACTTGAATATTCTATATTATTAGATCAAGGCTAATGTAGTTGTAGATGCCTTGATCCTTTAAGTCGACAAGCATGGGTAGCTTGGCGCATCTTTTGACCCAAAGAGGCCTTTTGCCTTGGAGGTTTAGTTTTTAGCTGACTGGATGGTTAGGCTTGATATTTTGATACCTAGTGTGTTTTGGCATTTTTAGAGGCTAGGTCTTATTTTATGAAGCAGATTCAAGCTCATCAGTTTTATGATGTGGGATTGAGATAGATTTAAGATAGGATGTTGAGTGGTGAGGCTAAGGAATCCTCACTTGATTTTGGTGGAGATTTGAGAATTCGAGGCTAAGTTTGTATGCCGAGAATGGGTAATTGATTAGATTGATATTGGAAGAGGCCTATTATTTAAGGTATTCTATTTATTCGATGTTGACTAAGATGTATCTTAAGTTGAGGCAGCATTACTGATGGGGTGGTATGAGAAAGGATGTAGAAGATTTTGTAGCTCCTTGACTTTGTTGCTAGTCAGTGAAGGACGAGCTTTTGATGCCTGGTGGATTGCTTCAAAGGTTACCCATTCCTGAGTGTAAATGGAAATGGATCAATATGGATTTCATGACGGGGTTGCCTCACACTTCCTATGGATCTAATAATGTTTGGGTTATCATAGATTGATTGACCAAGTCTGCGCATTTCATTTCAGTTCAGGTTTTCTTAAGTGCTGAGAGGCTAGCCCATATCTATATTCGTAAGATTATTCTACTTCATGGTGTGTTGATGTATACTATATCAAATTGAGGCTCTATGCTCTCTATTTATTTTTTGAAAACTTTTCAAGATAAGTTGGGTACTCGGGTTGATCTTAGCATAGAATTTTGCCCCCATACTGATGGTCAGTTTGATTAGGCTATTCATGTTTTAGAGGATAAGCTCAGCATATGTGTGATGGATTTTGGTTACCAGTGGGAGCAGTACTTGGCTTAGGCAGAATTTGCTTTTAATAATAACTATCATTACAGTATTGATATGCCTCCTTGTGAGGCATTGTATGGTAGCGTTGTTGCTCACCAGTGGGTTGGTTTGATATTTTTGAGGTTAGACCACAAGGTATAAACTTGCTTCGTGGGTCCTTGGAGTGAGTCTAGGTCATTTAGGATAGGCTTCATGCAACTCAGCGTAGACAGAAGTGCTATGCAGATCATAGACTTTGTTCCTTGAGATTTGGTGTTGGTGACCATGTTCTCTTTGAGTTTCACCCATGAAGGATGGGATGAGGTTTGGTAAGAGAGGTAAGATTAGCCCAAGGTATATTGGTCCATTTGATATTCTTCGAACCATTGGTGATATGGCTTATGAGTTGGCCTTACCTTGGGGGTATTTCTATCCCTTTTCCTTTTGTATCAATTTGGGCGATAGGCTTACTCATCAAGGTTTGCCACGATGAGTGCCATCATGACCCTTGATTTTAGGTCGTGACAAGTGACCGACTAGCCAATTTAGTGACCCTCCGCTTAAGCAACCCAAAGGTCATTTAAGAATGTGCACCAGCTGGAGATTATTCTGAGTTTTCACTGACCTCTCAAGATTCATTCAAAATCCCATATATGAAAATGAAATATGCTACCCTATTAAATTCAACATTCTAGACTCAATGGCGTCTGAGGTCATTTCAATAAAAATGGTTCCCACACCCAAGTGCTATTTTTCTTATGTTTCGACTAATAGCTCAAAGTGAGTCTGAAAGTATTGAGACACAAAAAAAAGGTTCACCTAGCCTAAAATTGATGTTTCAGAGTTGTTGGAGCTGTTAAAATTGGCATACAAGGTTATTTATCTAAAGTCTTTTTTTCCTAGTCAATTCTAACCAACAAAGACTTCAAAATAGGGAATTGATTTTAAAAACCAAATGAACTACCCAGTAACTGAACTATCAGCCCCAGTAATTCATAAATGAATTAATGAAAGTATAGGAGAGCTCTAAGAAACAAAAATAAGTGGAAGTGATGCTGGAGGGTCATTATAATATGGCAACACAGATTTGAATTCCCAATTCCCACTTTATTGGAGCCTATAAATACCTAGTCTAGGGTTTAGAATAGGCATCTTTTAACACTGAGTTGATTTGGTAACGTGTTTGGCTTGAGAGAAATAAGTTTTAGGGGGTGTTTAAACATATCATTCTTTATTGGATCCTAGTTTGCTTTTTCTCAATTGTTGATACATTATAGAATATACATCAACATTTTGACACAAATATAATTAATTATTCATTTCATAATACACCTTCTTATTTGTGGAAGCTAATGACTGATTGTTATTTAAACTACATATAACTTGATTAACACCTTATTCCTTATGGAATTCGACCCCAATCTTAGTTGGGTTATATATTTGACAACGACTGCTTACACTTCTTTAAAACGGAGTTGTAGTTTGGGCATATCAGATACTATGTATCTTGATCAAACTTAGTCCCAAAAAGAGAGCAAAATATGTTACATAGACTTGCTGTAATAGTACAATGGAAAAAAGGTTTTGTTGCTTTTTTACTTAGGTAGCATCCATTCATAATGTATTGTTTTCTTTTATAGAGGTTGTATTGAGTTAGTCAAGCTTCATATAATGCAGTGAAGATAAAATGGTTTTCCAAATTGGCTTCCATGGCCAGTGGTCAGTGACTTGATTAAGGTCTCCTGACTAACTATAGGCTACATTCATTGTGTAATTCTCTGTTTCATTTGTGCCCTACTTGAACTGATATATTGCCTTTACATAGTTAGTGACTCTATGCTTAGTGTAAACAGTCGAAGACCCTTTTTTACTGAACTATTTGGTTGTGGTTCGCTAGATATCAGCCTCATTTTAATTAATTTAGAAGCTTCTTTTTAAAAGTATAGTGAGCCTATTTTATATTTTAGTTTTTGAACTTACAGCGATTTGAACAATCATGAATCAAGAAGTTCAAGAAAATCTAGAAAATTAAGAACTTTGTTTCAGATGGATCACTAGCAGCCTTACAAAATAAATAGATATTGGAACATAAGAACAAGCAGAACAAAGGCTACGTAAAGTCAAAGGAAAAACATCACAAAAAAGGGGACCTCAAACTATGTCCAACTAGACCTCAAGTATCGAAAGAGTTGTATCAGGTGTCTCTAGATTTTGAATTTCTTGCAACACCAATAGTGGAGGAGAAAGTGCAACAAGAATTCCCAGATTCCACCACTCCCGTATCACAAGTAGTACCAGAATAAGTGCAACAAGATTAGTTATAACCTCAGAATTTTAAAGCAAATGAACAACCTAAAGAAGGCAAGAATATATAGATTTTAGTTCATACTATTCTCAAAATTATTTGCATAACTGTAATTTTGTTGGTCATATTATTGTAGTCCCTTCACTAAGAAAAGAAAAAGAGGCACTATATAAATGCAAGTGGGTACATGGACAAACTGGACTCCAACTAATTATTCTAAATGAGTTGATTAACCTATTGTTCCTACTAAAGCAGTTGTAACCAGGTTTTGTAGCTTTCTTGGTACATTGAGAAGGAATGAAATATTTTGTCCTAATGTGTTTAATTGGAAGAATTTAAAGACACATGATGATATGTGGAGCTATATCCAGGTTTGAAGCTCTCAAAAAATATAAGGTATGAAATTAATATAGATAGGATACTTCAATCGAAGTTGTTATCTTATTGGAAGCATGCATTTATCATTTAGTTTATCGCATCTAACATCCCCTTTTCATTTCTTTCAAATGAATACATTAAACTTTATTTGTGACAGTGATAAACTTATGTTACTACTATTGTATTGGGATGTAATACCCCGTATTATCCATAGTTTAGTTCATCTCCTAGTGCATACATAAGAAGCTTAGAACCTTTAAATTTCACTAAGTGATGGAGACTTAGTCATATATTTGACTCCTTAACTTTGCGGATTTTTAATTTGACCTTACGAATTCTGAGATAATGGTTTTTGAGTTGATTCATGTTCAAGGGTGTAAGGAGCATGTTTTGGGAGAGTTTCAGAATTTTTGGATGAGGTTTGAACAGTGTTCGGATGGTATTTTCAGTGGCTCACCGCGATCGCACCACGTCGTGGTAAAGTGCAAAATCACACTCGTTATTTTTCCAGTGAAGCACCACATTGTTCCAAGGTGAAAAATTGCACTCGTCCATTTACAATGAAGCAACGCAATAAGCTCGCATCGTGCCAAGCCCCTAAATCGTACTAGTCCTTTGAATGGCAAATTCCAATAGCTCAACGCGGTTCCCCTGCATCGCGCTGAAGGTGTATATGCCATATTCTTGATTCATAAATTGAAATGAATGTGTCATGACCTTTATACTAGTTTGTAAAGAGCTTGTTTTGTGAATAATATTCCTAGAAATCACTTAAAGCCAAGTTGAGCTAAAAATCTTAGATTCGTCAAAAAGTTTGTGGGTTTGATTTTACAAGGGTCAACTTTGAAAGTATATAACTTTTAATATATAAAGAATTTTCTAGATAAAGATCCACTAAATTTTAGATAATTGAACCAGCTTTCCAACTATACTAATTTTGCCTTAGTCTGATACCCGAGTGAAAAGTTATAGCAGTTTTCATGTGAGGCAGTAAGCCGTTGCGATGGTACCGCATCGTGATAAGGTGCAGAATCGTGATTCGGTCACGAATCTATATGTCTAAGGGGAAGTTAAGTCTTTTTCCTTCAAGCCAAGTCATATATGCACGAGTTAAGACTTCATTTAGGACATTACTTGCCCATTCTCCTTCACTTTTCTCTCTAAGAAAGCCTAATCTAATCCCAAGAACATCAAATTCAAATCTCCTCTTCAAGAATCATCAAGAATCAAGTTCCCAATTCAAGAAAGCTTTCAAGATTTTGTTTCTTCTTTAAGATTTAAAGTTTTAAGGTATGTGAAGTTCATCCATGGATCCTCTTTCACCCATGGAGCCCAAAAATCATTTTTATACAATTAAAGTAAATTTTTCATTATTATGGTATTTTGTATGTTCAAGAAATATTGAATTTCATGTTATCATGGTATTTTTAATTCAATTCAGCCCATGTATGATTCCAAGCAAGATTTTTAATTCCTCATGCTATGATTTTGAGTTTTCCATGCCCTATTCAAGTAAATACCATGATAGATCCTAAATTCATGATGTTTAGCAATATTCCCATGTTTTAAATTTATGCCCTCCATATGTTTGATGAAATTTCCATATCATGTTCAATCAATTTCAATATGAATCCCCAAGTTATGAATTTTGCCATGTAACTCTATTGTTCCCTCATGTTTAAGACATTCTTACGTTCAAGCTATGATCTTTACATGTTTTGATGAAACGCCCATGTCCTATTTCAAACGAATTTTATGTAAATCCTCCAATTCATGATCTTAGTCATGTAATCATGCTATGCTCCCATGTTTAAGATATTTCCATGTTCAAGATATTCCCATGCTCAAGTTCATAATTCTCAAGTGTTTGACGAAATTCCCTAATGATTAGGGCATTTCATCAAACACTTGGGAATCAGTAATCCCTAATGATTTGGGTTTTGAATATTGACTACTTATTATATCACGAAGCTTCAGTATATCCTATTGTTATTATTGTTGAGTCTTGGGGGTTATGAATACCCAAAAACATAGCTGTTTACTTAGTCTCAACTATATTTTTGGGTTATCATAATCAGTTAAGCTTAGAACAGTTTAGTATTTCGAGTCAGTTCAATTAGGAGTAGAATTTTGAACCGAGCAAATCCAAGGATGGGGGCCCACCAGCCAGTTGAGGGTATGACTGTTAGTAGCAGTCCCTGCGTTCCATAACTACGTAGCCAACATAGGTTGAGATGCTAAATTTCCAGCTAAGCGTTGGTCTCATAAGGGCACCTGCCAGTTGAGGGTAACCCTTAGTCCTTTCGGATAACACTTTAGTAGATCCACACAACCAGTGTTAGTACTCGTGGTATGGTACTGAAACACTTCCAACTAGGGTTACAGGTGGGACCCTAATTAGTTCAGAGCAGGGCATGTCAGTGTAACGACCCGAAATTGCCTCCCAGGACATCACGCGATTCTTAAGGCTACAAGTAACCCAAAGCTAACCCTTTGAGCCCGTTTCTACTAATTACTCTCATTTCAAGATGAAATAATTCAACATTAGCATAGTCATATCATATGAAAGGAAATAAGGAGAAAATGCTCGGTCCAAACGACCACAAAACTGGAAACCTCAGCACAACCACAATTTAATAACTAGTCTAGCAAAGCCTCTACTAATCCATGAAATAGAGAGCCGTTAGGATAGGTCCCCAACTAACTCAAAATAGACTAAAAATAACAACATAGTCTCTCAAAATATGGAGATGTCTAAATATAGGTCCTTGAACTATGAGGACTCACTATTGTAGGAATGTAGATAGAGGTACTCAAAAATTACTGATGAGGTTGGGACTGAGAACCTGAACCTACATTATACGACAATGTAGCACATAGACTTATATGTGGATCAAAACTTGAGAATGTACTGAGTATGTGGGGGTGCATGCATTTATATAAACAAAATCAATACTCTTTAATCAAATCATGCATGTAATATATAATGACTCACATGGCTTGAATAAGTATAAAATGCAAAGCTCATGAATCATGTAAAATGGAACATATAACATAATCTCGTGAGTCATTATACTTTTATCTTTGAAATTTGTACTCTTCTCTTATTCTCATTACTCAAGGCTAAAGGAAACTTTAGGCAATACTTTCATGTCATGCACATATCTTATGGGGAGTAAAACTTCTTTAATACTAAAGAACTTATAACTCTTTTGAACTCAAATACTTGGAATTCAAAATCATATAACCTTGGAACATATTTGAAGGCATTTCATTCACTTTAGAAAAATATATCATTTCAAGCTTAGGGAAAAATACTCATATCAAGGGAAAGTATTTTAGTTTTAAAGGAAAATATCTTATTTCAAAGATTTAGTTTTAAGGGAGATTCTTTTAACCGATATAAACCGTGTGAGCTACATGCAGTCCAACGTTTTGTCCTCCTAAGGAAGAGACCTCACGTTGGGGAGAGGCATCATACTCTTGCCAAGGAGTATAACCTCAACTCAATGATCACTTATCTCGGCCTCGAGCCCATATCTTGGCCTTAAGACCAACCTACGGTAGCACGTAGTTCTGGGGTAAGAAACCGTGGTAACTTACCCAACTCGGTGCTAAATACTAGTCCCTTTGGTTTATCTCGCTCATCTCATGAAAATCTACTTTAAAATAATCTCATGGTTCAATAAGAACCCAATAATCAAATCTATAATCTCATGTAGTAGAGTTGATTTCAAAACTCAATGACCATTAGGTCAAAATATTTCTCAATAATCTCAGAATACTCAAATCATGTGTGCTTATAGTACAATAGTTCATCAAAATCTCAAGTCTCAAGTTAGGCTTAATAACCCATAATTCAATATCAAGTTAGAACTCATCAAAAGCATAATAGATAACATATAGATTCATAACTCATGTAGAAATCTAGAAATTTCAGAAATTTATCTCAAAATCTCAACATACTCATATACTTCAATGTTTCAAACATTTCAACTATTAACTTCTCAAGGATTAAAATCATGGGGTGTAGATCTAGCTGCAATTTCTCAAGAAAACATGTAAAAATCATGCCATTAGACTCTCAATTCAAAGGAAACACAAAAACCTTGCAACCAATAACAAGGGGTGAAAAAACCCAATTCAATTTCATGTAAAATCTCATAAATTACAGAGAATTGTAGTTTAAAAAAGTCTTTGGGCATAAGGGTAAAATGATTACCCTTGTTCAAAATCCCACATACCTTGAATTAGAAGCTTTAGATGAACTCTCTCTTTTGGAACTCTATTCGTACTCTTGAATAAGGGTTCTTAAAGCCTTTGACATGAGAGCCTTGAATCTTGACTCAATTTAGAAATTCTATGGTGGATTCTTGAGATTCTTGGAAGAGGTTTTGGATGTTTAGGGGTTTTGTTGAGAGAAAAATTGAGAGAGACTTCATAGAATGCTTGTAAATGACTTTAATTTGGTGTTTGTGTGGTTTAAGAGGCTTGGAAAAAGTCCAAAATGCGCCTTTTATCTTCTGTACGAATCTGGAAAAATTAAATTGGGAACTCGATTTTATGGGTAACCACAACGCGCCACTATCGCGGTGGCTCACAAGAAATTGACAAATGGGAATCTGGTAGTCTCCGCAACGCGGAGCCATCACGTTATCCCACTAGTGGAGACCTGAAACTTCAGCGAGACGCGTCACAATCGTGTCAGGCCACAGGAAATTAACTATTGGGAAATTGGGGTCCTTCGCGACGCGCCACTATCGCGGAGTTCCACTGGAAATTGAAAATTGTCAAATAGATCCTTTCCGCGACACGCCAAGCATAAAATGACATTGTTTTACGACTAGGACTTAAATTAGCCATAACTTCTTGCCCGGGTATCGGATTTGGGCGAATTTTATATGGACGGAATCTTATTAAGTTTTCCATGTGATAAAAAGTCAAAATTAGGGAAATTATATATGGTTAAAATGATACTCACTTTGGAAGTCACTCCTTAGTCTTCTCGAGGAGAAATTAAGCTTTAGGAAAAATTCAGGGTATTACAATATCTCCCCCTTGGAAATATTCGTCCACGAATGTCGCTAGTTAAGCTAAGAGCACGGAGGAAATTGAGTACGTAAAGCTAGAAGAACTCGCTAAACTGAATCTATGTCTTTCTAAACTCTTGAATACCCCGGAAATTGCAAGAACTCATACAAAGATAGATGCATATAGCTGAACTTTAGATTAGAAGGGCTGAACTAGGGAAGAATAATACCTTTGGATTAATCTGAATTTGCAGAAAAGAGGTATGGGTACTTGGCTCGCTTGTATGCTTCTTCCTCCCAAGTAGCACCCTCAATAGACTGGTTCTGCCATAACCTTAGTCTACGGATCTAAAAATCTTAGTCTACGGATCTCAACCTTAGTCTACGGATCTGAAAATCTAGGATCTCAACAGGAATCTCATCAAAGGAAAGACTGTTCTTAATATCGGCATTCTCTGAAGGATCTACTACAACGGAACCACCAATATTCTTCTTAAGCATAGAGACATGAAAAATAGGATGAACAGCTGACAACTCTGTGGGAAACTCAACCTCATAGGCCACCTTACCAACATGGTACAAGACTCTATACGGGCCAACATAACAGGGACTAAGCTTCCCCTTTTTACCAAACCTTTTCACCCTTTTCATGAGTAAAATCTTCAAGTATACCAAATCACCCACTTCAAACTCAAGATCTCTTCTTCTCACATCGTCATAGGACTTTTGACGACTCTGGGAGGTCTTCAACCTCTCTCTAATTAACTTAACTTTCTCCATAGCTTTAAACACTGCATCAAGCCCAATCATGGTAGCTTCACCCACTTCAAACCAACCTATGTGTGATCTACATCTCCTCCCATACAAGGCCTCAAATGGTCCCATCTGATGTTAGCATGGTAACTATTGTCATAGGTAAACTCTATCAATGGCAAATGCTCATCCCAACTACCTTTGAAATCAAGAGCACATGCCCTCAACATATCTTCCAGGGTCTGAATAGTCCTCTTAGCCTTACCATCTGTCTGCAGATAAAAAGAGGAACTCAAAAGGACTTAGGTACCAAGACCCTGCTGGAACGCCCTCCAAAACTGAGAAGTAAATTGAGTGCCCCTATCCGAAATGATGGATGAGAAAACTTCGTGAAGCCTGACTAACTCCCGAATATACAATCTAGCATAATCATTAGTTGTATAAGACGTATGCATGGGCAAGAAATGCGCGGACTTAGTCAGCCTGTCTATAACAATCCAAATAGAATCATGATGACAATGTGAAAGAGGTACCCCGATCATGAAGTCCATATCCACCACCTCCCACTTCCAAGTGGGTATACCAAACTCTTGCATCACACTACAAGTCTTTGGTGCTCTACCTTTACCTGTTGGCACGTTGCACACTTTGCTACAAACCTAGTTATATCATTATTCATTCCATTCAACTAATAGATTTCCCGCAAGTCGCGGTACCTCTTAGTAGTGCTGGGATGAATGAAATATCGTGCGCCATGCGCTTTGGCCATAATCCTCTAACTCAGATCATCAACACATGGAACACACAATCTACCCTGCAATCTCAACACACCATCTCCCCCTTGGGAGACAACCTCTACCTTTTGGTCTTTAACTGCCTCCTTCAGTCCGACCAAACTAGGATATCTATCTTACTTCTCCTTAACTTCCAAAACTAAAGAGGATTCGAAACTACTTTGCACCAAAGTACTTCCCTCAGCTGAATCAAGCAAACTAATATCCAAATTAACCAAATAATGCATATCACGAGCTATCTCTTTCTTACCTTTATCTACATGGGCAACACTACCTATAGACAATCTGTTAATGGCATTCGCCATTATGTTAGCCATGCCCGGGTGATGCAACCCACTCATATCATAGTCTTTTAACAATTCTAACCACCTCTTCTACCTAAGATTCAACATCCTCTGAGTAAACACATACTGCAGGCTCTTATCATCAATAAACATATCAACATGAACACCATAAAGATAATGTCTCTAGATTTTCAAAGCAAAAACCACAGCAGCTAACTCAAGATCAAGGGTTGTGTAATTTTTCTCATATGACTTTACATTTCTAGAGGCATAGGCTATAACCTTACCTCTTTGAATCAACCCACAACCTAAACCAATTCTAAAGGCATCGCAATAAACAATAAAACCATCTATACTATCAGGCAAAGTCAGCACAGGGGATGAAGTAAGCTGAGTCTTCAACTCCTGAAAACTCTTCTCACAGGAATCTGAACACTGGAACTTAACTTTCTTTTGGGTCAACCGGGTCATGGGAGACACAATAGAAGAGAAACCCTCAATAAAACAACGGTATTAGCTAGCTAAACCTAAGAAACTCCTAATGTTAGATGGAGAGATAGTTCTAGGCCAATTTTTCACAGCTTTTGTCTATTGGGGATCAACTCTAATACCTTAGACTGAAACGATATGACCCATAAAGGCTATAGGCCTTAGCCAAAATTCACACTTACTGAATTTGGCGAACAAATGGTGCTCTCTGAGGGTTTGCAAGATAATTCTAAGATGATTTGCAAGGTCATTCTCATTACCAGAGTACACAGGGATATCATCTATGAAAACAATGACAAACATATCAAGATATTGCTTGAACACTCGATTCATGAGGTCCATGAAGGTAGCTGGGGAATTGGTTAGCCCGAAGGATATGAATAGAAACTCAAAGTTACCATAGCGGGTTCGTAAGTCTGTTTTTGGAATATCACACTCCCTCACTTTATGTTGATGATAGCTGGATCTAAGGTCTATCTTGGAGAAATAACTTGCACCATGCAACTGGTCAAACAAGTCATCAATTCTAGGAAGAGAATATTTATTTTTGACTGTGACCTTGTTAAGTTGGCGATAGTCATTGCACATACGCAAGAAATCATCTTTCTTTCGCACGAATAAAATAGGTGCGCCCTAAGGAGAAGTACTAGGCCTTATGAAATCTTTGTCTAAAAGATATTTGAGTTGCTCTTTCAACTCCTTAAGATTCCCAGGTGCCATACGGTATAGCAAAATAGAAATAGGATGAGTATCGAGAAGAAGGTCAATCCCGAATTCTATCTCCGTATCAGGAGATATCCCTGGTAGATCTTCTGGAAAAACATCAGGAAACTCACTAACAATGTTGATTAACTGAATAGTTGGAGCCTCAAACTTAGTGTCTTTAACTCTAACTAAGTGATAGATACAACCATTGGATATTAGCTTTCTGGCTTTGCGATAGGAGATAAAATGAATCTTGGGAGATACTGAACTCCTGGACCACTCAAAAGCTGGTTCATCTGGAAACTGACACTTGACCACACGGGTACGACAATCGTAGATGCATAACAAGAATAAAGCCAATCCATACTCAGAATAAGGTCAAAATCCACCATGTCTAACTCTATCAAATCCTCAAGTATGACTCTATGAAGAACAGTAATAGGACAATATTTATACACTTTTTTACCCAGAACTGACTCCCCTACTGGTGTGGAGACTAGAAAAGGCTCAGGAATCCTTTCGGGACTTATTTTGAAATTCACAGCCACAAGTGGGGTCACATAGGAGAGACTTGACCCGGGATCCAACAAAACATAACCATCAAAATAAAAGACGCGAAGCATACCAGTAACAACATTGGGAGAGTCCTCCAGCTTTTGAAGAGATGATAAGGCATAGAATCTTCTGGCGCTGACCGCCAGCAGTGCTAGATGAAGTGCCTTGAGCAGGGACGTGATTGGGTACAGGATCTGGTGCACTAGTAACTAGTGCCTGAGGTCAGATCTAGCTCTCTTCTTACCCCTTACTTGATCTCTCTCCCTAATTTTATCCACCTCTATATGCTGGGCATGTTTTATCAACCTAGCCAAATCCATATCCCTATGCAGCATCGAAGTCCTACACTCCTTCAGTACTAACCCAGAAACACCGATCACGAACTTGCTCATACTAGCCCGGGTGTCAGAAATCAAATCAGGAGCATACTTGGCCAACTGATTGAACTTCAAGCAGTACTCTTTAACATTTATGGAGCCTTTTTTTAAGTTCATAAACTCCTCAATCTTTGCTTTCCTCATCTCAAGTGGAAAGAACTTGTCCAAGAATGCATCTTGGAATACCTGCCAAGTCATAGGAGCAGCATCCTCACCTTTACCCTTCCTCCATGATACAACCCAGTCATAAGCTATGTCCTTAAACCTATAAGATGCTAACTCAATACTTTCTTCCTCAGAAATATGCATCACCTGCGTGATATTTCTCACTTCCTCAAGGTACAAATATGGGTCCTCACCTGCCTTAATCCATATGAAATCACAGATTCTAACTACGGTTATATCACCTCCCTGCTGATTAGCAACTGCGGCCTAGTTATTGGCCCAAACATTAACGGTGACTGCTTGGGGTAACGCCTGAAAGGCCTCTCAAAACTCAGCATGAGACATTGTCTCATTCAAAGGATCAACAGGCTGCGGTTGCTAATTATTAAAAGAGCATGAATTATTAGATAAGAGGAACATCTGCAAGCACGATGGAATCTGAAAGAAAAAAACAACTTTTTTCTTAAAATGTCTCATAGCCTCTTGCTCTTAGATATGGTGCGCTACACCTTGATGATCAATACTCTACTCAATGTGGTCAGACTCCCTAGGACTTCTTTAAAACCTTAAGCGCTGATATCAAGTTTGTAACGACCCAAAATCGCCTCCCAGGATGTCACACAGTGCTTAAGGCTACAAGTAGCCCTAAGATAACCTTTTGAGCCTATTTCTACTAATAACTCTTATTTCAAGATGAAATAATTCAAACACTAGCATAATCATATCATATTAAAGAAAATACGGAGAAAATGCTCGGTCCAAATGACCATAATACTAGAAACATCAACACAACCATAATCTGATAGCTTGTTTGACAAAGCCTCTACTAATCCATGAACTAGAGAGACATTAGGACAGGTTCCTAACTGACTCGGATGAATTGGAAATAACAATATAGTCTCTCAAAATATGGAGATGTCTGAATAAAGGCCCTCAAACCATGAGGACTCACCACTGTAGAAATATAGATAGAGGTACTCAAAAATCACTGACGAGGTTGGGACTGAGCACTTAAACCTACATGATAAGACAATGTAGCACAGACATATATGTGGATCAACACTTGAGAATTACTGAGTATGTAAGGGTACATGTATTTATATTAAACAACATCAATACTCTTTAATCAAATCATGCATGTAATAAGTAATGACTCACATGGCTTGAATAAGTATAAAATGCAAAGCTCATGAATCATGTAAAATGGAAAATTTAACACAATCTCGTGAGTCATTATACTTTTAGCTTTAAAATTTGTACTTTTCTCTTATTACTCAAGGCTAAAGGAAACTTTAAGCAATACTTTCAACTCATGCATATGTCTCATGGAGAGTAAAACTTTATTAATGCTCAAGAACTCATAACTCTTTTTAACTCAAATACTTAGAATTCGGAATCATATAACCTTGGAACATACTTGAAGGCATTTCATTCACTTTACGAAAATATATCATTTCAAGCTTTAGGGAAAACTACTCATATCAAGGAAAAGTATTTTAGTTTTAAAGGAAAATATCTTATCTTAAAGCTTTAGTTTTACAGAAAAATTTTTTAACCGACATAAACCATGCGAGCTACATGGAGTCCAATATTTTATCCTCCTAAGGAAGAGACCTCACATTGGAGAGAGGTGTCATATTCTTGCCAAGAAGTATAAACTCAACTTAGTGATCATTTATCTCAGCCTCGGGCCTAATATCTCAACCTTAGGCCCAACAATCATCTCAGCCTTAGGCCCTACCTACGATGGCACGTAGTTCTGGGGTAAGAAACTATGGTAACTTACCCAACTCGGTGCTAAATACTACATCCTTTAGTTTATCTCGCTCATCTCATGAAAATCCAATTTAGAATAATTTTATGGTTCAATAAGAATCCAATAATCAAATTTGTAATCTAATGCAGTAGAGTGGATTTCAAAACTCAATGACCATTAGGTCAAAACATTTCTCAATAATCTCAGAATACTCAAATCATGGGTGCTTATAGAACAATAGTTCATAAAATCTCAAGTATTAAGTAGGGATTAATAACCCATAATTCAATCTCAAATTCTAACTCATAAAAAGCATAATAGTTAGTATATAGATTCATAACTCATGAAGAAATCTGAAAATTTCAGCAATTTATCTCAAAATCTCAACATACCCATATACTTCAATGTTTCAAACATTTTAACTATTAACTTCTCAAGGATTAAAATCATGGGGTATATACCCAGCTGCAATTTCTCAAGAAGACATGTAAAATCATGCCATTAGACTCTCAATTTAAGGAAAACATCAAAATCTTACAACTAATAAAAATGGGTGAAAAATCCCAATTCAATTTCATGTAAAATATCATAAATTGCAGAGAATTATAGTTTAAATAAGCCTTTGGGTATAAGGGTGAAAGGATTACCCTTGTTCAAAACCCCACATACCTCGAATTAGAAGCTTTGGATGAACTCTCGCTTTTGGAACTCTATTCGTACTCTTGAATGAGGGTTGTTGAAGCCCTTGACTTGGGAACCTTGAATCTTGACTCTATTTATAAAATTTGTGGTGGATTCTTGAGATTCTTGGAAGAGGTTTTGGATGATTAGGGTTTTTATTGAGAGAAAACTTGAGAGAGACTTCATAGAATGCTTGTAAATGACTTTAATTTGGTGTTTGCACGGTTTAAGAGGCTTGGAAAAAGTCTAAAATTCCCTTTTTAACTTCTGTACGAGGCGGGAAAAATTGAATTGGGAACCTGATTTTATGGGCCACCATGATGCTCCACTATCGTTATGGCTCACTAGAAATTAATAAATGGTAATCTGGTAGTCACCGCGACATGGATCCATCATATTGTCCCACTATTTGGGACTTGGAACTTCAGCGCGATGTGTCACAATTGCGTCAGGCCACTGGAAATTGACTATTAGGAAATTGAGGTCCTCCACGATGCGCCACTATTACAGAGTTCCACTGGAAATTGACCATTGTCACATATACCCTCTCCGCGATACGCCAAGCACTAAAATGATGTTGTTTTATGACTAGGACTTAAATTAGCCATAACTTCTTGCCTGGGTATCGAATTTGGGCGAATCTTATATCGTTGTAAAGCTTATCAAATTTTCCTTATGATAAAAAGTCAAAATTAGGGAAATTTTATATGATTAAAATGATACTCACTTAGGAAGTCACTCCTTAATATTTTCAAGGAGAAATTAAGCTTTAGGAAAAATTCTGGGTATTACAGTCAGTTAGATGATACCTCCCACAGTCTAAGTATAGTATTTAGTGTCTCTTTAGTTCAAGTTTGCCTGACTAAGTTTATAGACATTTAGATATTCTATTTAACTATTTTCAGTCTTTTAAATTATCTCAATACCATAATAGATATACATTTATTCTTGTATTCTCAGATATTATAGTTTTCACACATTCACGCTCAGTTATCTCATGTTGTTTTGATAGTCCTTACCTCATAAGCATAGGACTCCACAGTTTTAGCCCAGTTATTTAGACTAAGCACAGTTCAGTCTTAGATGACCTATATTCAGCTATCAATTATTCAGTTACTCAGAAAAGCTTAACACATGTTATGTTTGGTTCTGTGTGTTTATGAATTCGTTCTTCGTATGATTTTATATTTAGATCCTCGAGTTACATCATCCTCCATCATGTAGTCTTAGACTTGGTATTCATACAGTATTCATGTTTTACCGTATCCTAGCTTCAGTTCTACTTATATCATAAAAGTATAGTTTTACCAAAACTAAGTGTAGAGATTCACCAGATTATATTTGTTACTCATGTTTTAAGATATTTTAGCTTATCAAATTATATTTGTTACTCATGTTTTATGATATTTTAGCATTTAGTTTATTCCAGCCCATTGGTGAGTCTACTTACACTTAGCATAAATATTTTAAGATTACGTATGAAATCAGTTTTACTTATTGCACTCACCCCTGCAAATTCAGTACATTCCAGAAGTACTGATCCACATATATGTTTGTGTGGCTACATTGTTTCATAATATAGGTACCATTTGTAGCCCTCACGTCACGATCAGACAGTTGCAGTTTCCAACCAGCAGGTGATGAGTTCTCTTATTTTTAGAACTCTAGATAGTTTTAGTTCATGTATAGTTCATTTATTTTCCATGCATATTGATTAGTGGTAGTTGGAGGCATGTCCCAACTATTTATAGTCAGTATAGTAGAGGCTTGATAGATGTCAGTCAGAGTCAGGCATGTAAATTTAGTTCTTTCCTCAAATTTATTAAATTGTAAAACTTTATTAGTTACATAATATTTCAGACTTTTAGTATAATTATAGTTCTGCACAGTATAAAATGTCATTTAATGTGTTATAATTTAGTTTCTTAACAGTATGCTAGTTCATGGGTTAGCTTGGGATCACTTGTAGTTCCTAAGCACAGTGTGATGACTAGGGGGTAGTCTCGAGTTGTTACATGGGATCTAAAATTATTATATCATCTGAAAGTGACACTACGTAACAATTACTACCTCAAAATCCTTGAATTCTTTAACATATCACTTCCCCAATTCATTTATTTATTAACTTATTATCCCACCTTAATCCACTTAATTTTTTTAAAAGTTTAAGTCTAAATCCTTTGAAATGGGGGTTCTAGAGATGATGAGAGGGCCTTTTTAATCCTTTTTTATCCAAAGTCTCTAAACTATTTAATTGTCTGGCTAGCTAGTTAACATATTCTACTTTTTACCTTATTCATAAAAGCTTTCAGTAATTGCTTGAGAATCAATTTTATATATTTGTAGGGTACATCCAACACAAACAAAAATAATTGAAAAAAAGTTAGAAGTATCCACACACTATTGGTGAAATAAGTTTTTCTCTAATCTATGAGGTTTGAGGTTTTCTCATATTGTTACTATGTACTTGTTGATTTTAGTTAGAATTTTTTTTAATATTGATTTGCATGTAACTATGAAAAAAAGTGAAAACTCTAGTGTTTTGTCAAAGAAGAAATTCTTCGTGGCTACTAGAAGAATGATACATGGATGAGTATACAAGGACTCATCTAATGATGTGACGAATAAAATAATATGAATTTTTCTTATTCAGAATTTATCAAGATCATTTGTTTTTAAATAAATATTGAACAAACTCAATTTACTTGCTCTTTGATCTGATTTATAGGTTGAGATAAAGAGAGTAGAAACTCAACAAACTGAAGATGGTAGTCAATTAGGTGATACATGCACTACAATTATGGGTCCTGATCATCCATTTCGAGTGAGACCTTATGGACGTGGGGTTACTTAGTTCCTCTTAAAACTAAAAGCAAGAGATTCTGGACCCTCTTCAAATATTGATGATGAATTGGTGGAGAAAAGATTGAACGGACTAAAAGCGAGAATACAATAAAGGATGCAAGAAAAATTCAATGCTAAGAAAATGCCATTGAACAAGATGTTACAATGAACATCATTGCACAACTTCAACGCCTAAATACAAGATTAACACTTGATATTTATATGCTAAGATTTAGTTTTCGTTCATCAATTAATAATAATCAAGGTCAGTATCCTTCTTTTTTTCTTCTTATTCTTTTTTCTTTTGCTTCTTCCATACTTGATTTGTATAGCAGTTTCTAGCTATTTTTGCATATCATAGTTGATTTTCAATTTACTTTACCTGAGCTAAGGATATATACAAAATAACCTCTCTGCCTTCACAAGGTAGGGCCAAATATTCATGATAAATCAGTAGACTTTGTTGCAAAGGACTTGTGAGTACACTGATTACTAATGCTTAGTGATCCATCATTGTTTGTGGTACCAGTCTAGGGGGATTATGCTGTGATGAATTGGTGTTTATTGAGCTTTATGTACTAATTTAGAGGATTCTGACTTATGGGGTTTAGCTATAATTTTTACACTTGTTGCTTGTATTCTTACTATTGCGTTAGTTTTAATGAGGAAGAAAAAATTCAATAGAATAGAGGAAAATAATGAAGGGAAATGTGTAGATTGCAAGAAAATAGAGTTCCTCAAAATTGTCATTATCTAAAATAATATTGGCTAACGAAAATTTTAATCATAATATGATAATTAGAGAAAAAGCATATACCGTTGTGTATGAAGGAGAAATTCCTTCAAGGGGATCTGTGGCTGTTAAGAGATTTATATGAGGGGTAGACTGGGATTTGTGGATATTAAGGAATGTTGAGTTCAATGCCAAGCTTTGTGATTTAAGTTTGGTAGAGATGTTTGATAATTTTAAGACAAGGTATTCTATTGTACCAACTGGTACATGGGATATCTTGCACCTGAATATGTCTATTACAATGTTCCAACCATTAAAATAGATGTGTATAGCTTTGGTGTTGTGGTACTGGAAGTAGAATCTGGAATAAATCCTATCGAAAAAGGTGGCAAAACAATCTAAGACTTTCTATCTACTTGGATTTCTTCTAGCAAACATGGATAGTTCAACTCAAACTCAACCCGTCTAGAGACCTTATCTAGAGCATAGTTCACTGCATAAGAAAAGCTTTCTGCTTTGATCTGTTTCTCTTTTTGAGAAGGTATATCCTAAATAAATTGATGTCAAATGCTTCATTCCAAGCAAATGTCTAGTCCAGAGGCAGCTGAAGCATAAAGCTTCTAAAGCCTAGGCTTTAGGCCTCCAAAGTTTAGGGGGTCCAAAATTTCCTAACATGTGTATATAAATATTTTTATTCCTTTAAATACCTGGTGTTTTTAATTTGTGTATGCTTTTCAAAATTTATTTATTTATAACAAATAATGAGTGTTTTTACAAACTTAATCCTAATTAAATGTCTTAAATAAAGAAGTGATTCTTTAATGGTGTAAAACTTCATGTATTAAAACAAGAATAATTCAGGAAACACATGATAATTTGTTCTTGAAATTTTAAAAAAATCACTTATTATGAAACAAAATGGAAAGGCTAAAACACTACTTATCTAAGAATGGAGGAAGTACTTGTATGTCTCAATTATGTGTGACATTTAGATTTCAAGGATTAAATGAGTTATTTTTCATAGTAATTTTTCATATTTTTTTTAACAAAAGGTTATTTTAAATTGTAATTATTATGGATTATTGTACTTGTCAAAATCAAAATATTTAAATCTCGAAAAGAAAAAATTACCGTACAAATTGGTATAGAGAGTATTTAAAATTTTATATATGAAAAATTTGAAAAATAGATTTTGAGTGATATTATATACAATATACATAATATATGATTTTATTTTTTTAATAAAATTGTGAGACCTTGAAGTGTTGCTTTAGGCCCCATATTTGTTGAGCCGCCCTGTCCTGGTCACCAAAATAAGCTATAGGATAGTTGTTCTTATTAAAGTATTTCATTGCCCTTTTTGATACAATAGAAGTCCCAAGTATTTGGCCCGGGCATCAAGGATGACTCCTCACCTTACCCCATACTAAATCAAAAAAATAAAATTTACCTTTCTCTTTTATTCTGTTCTTAATGCCTGATCTCTCTATAATGAGAGCATCAGGCCTAATACATAATGTGCTAGTACTAGTCTATTAATTTGAGCTCATTTTGATACCTTTAATGAACATTGTCATAGATAAATGTACAATGCAACACATCAATTTTTAGACTATGTCGTTGCTTGAAATTAAAGTAATCCAATAATCTATCTTAGTATTAAAATATAGTGAAATAATAAATGTAAAAGGCAAAAAAATGTAAAGTAGAGTATATTACCTTTTTTTTGTAGAATCAACTCTAGTAAGATTGGACTTTGTTGTCCATTGTGATCCAAGAGTTTATAGGTGAACACACACCATAATATAGTTGATGAAGGTGAATTTATGTAGGCATATTTTACTGGTTAAAATTTTACTGAAATTAGATATGTGATAATGATATGTTATGGTGAAGAAGTGTTGTTTCAACGAGAAGAATGGTTGAGTCTCAATGTGATAAATAGTCAAACTATGAGGAATCCCAACTTGTATGATGTTGTTGTCTAATTGATTGATTAATTGCATTCATGTATTACTTTTGATTTGAGTGCATACTGTAGTATTATCCTTGCCTATGCAATGCACCACGTTGATTGTTTGAGATATTTGCCGCAACTGTGTATGTTTGTGTATCTAATTTGAGAATAGAAAAAGATTTTGATATTTTCTTATAATTATGTGGTGGTTTTGAGATATAAAGTTGAAAAAATGGATAAATATTGGTATAAGGGAATATAAAGAACATTGAGTTGTCAGTTCTTTTGGTTATTACACTGGGATTGGTAGTGTATCCAAAAAATTATGCTTGAACACTGATTTTATTTATCGTGCTATGAATTGAATTTTGGCAAACTGAATATAAAATTTGACCTTTTGGCAATGTTATATAGAAAACTTACTAGAAAAGTGGACTAGTGCATATATGCTAGTACTACTCTATTAATTATCCCATATTCAACATCATCTTTAATAATTACTAATTGAGATTATTTATTCTCTTTTTGTAGGTGTCCAAAATAAAGAAAGAGAAAAATAAACCAACGATGAAGACACTGACCTTACTTAAGAGGATTTTTAAATATTGTTGATAGATGTTTTAATATCAACTATTTTGCAATGGAATCACTTGAAACTTATCACAACTCGATCTAGATACTATGTAAAAACTTAATTAATCACTTGAATTCAACATTTTTCTTTTAGGGAAAAATTACTAGCTAGTTGCATATTTTGGATTATGATTATTAATGAAAGATCTATTTTTGTGATATGTATGTAATTGTGTATTATAATTTATTATATATGTAAATACTAATTTACAAGGGGGGCGATTATTTTATCTAAACCGTTGCAAGTGAAATTTAAACTAGGTTCAATATGTGGCAAAAATCGTTGCAATGGGTAGTCAAAACCTGTTGCAATTGTTATCTGACGTAGTTGCAATATGTAGCCAAAAACTATTACAAGAGATAATAAAATTGTTGCACTAGATTTTATAGTAACAATTATAAAATGTTGTAGTAGATTCTAGTGCAACGGTTAGTAACCGTTACTATAGGTATAAGCAAAGCATACCAACAAGAGGAAAACTAATTGTTGCTATAGGTGGATATATGGCGATGATTTGGCCAAAAAATGTTTCTATAGATCTATCCTTACGTCCGCTTATAGAACGTGTGTTGAAACGTTGCGGCATACCTATGGGAATGATTTTCATTTATATTGCAAATGTTTTGAACTGTTTCCATAGGGGTAATTTTTAGCAGTGATGAACCATTATGATATTGACACACAAATGACAATTGTCATAGCTTATGCAGTATTATAATTTTTTTTGGTAAAACACCAAAGGTGTGATGAAACACTCATGAAATATGAACATGATAATGTAGTTACTAATGATAATGACCAACAAACAATTCAAAGTAACAATGTTGGTTTTTTTTCAGAAGGAAACTGGATCGAGTTACCCATGTGAATCAATTTGGATCCATCTTTAGAGATAAATAATATCTTATTATTATTATTTATATTAATAAATAATAAAGAGAAAAGACATATCTGTTGGAAAAGACTATCTGAAGAGTTATGTCTCTACTAAAGAGTTATCACTCTTCCGAAGAGTTATGTCTCTATTAAAGAGTTGTGTCTCTTCTCAAGAGTTATGTCTCTATTGAAGAGTTATATCTCTTCTCAAGAGTTATGTCTCTATTGAAGAGTTATATCTCTTCTAAAGAGTTATGTCTCTTCAGATAAAATAAAAGATCAAAAGGAAGAAAAAAATCTTTTTTCAGTTTTTTCTCTTTCTCTCTCTTTTTAAAACTTCTTTTTTCTGGTTGAAGAATTTTCGCAAGAAGATTCCTGTAAAGATTAAAGCAATCTCCTTCAACATTTGAAATAATCTTCTATAACAGGTATAATTTTAGACTGTGAATCAATATGGTGTTGTTCGTTTATGTATGTGATTACACTTTCTGACTAGTGAAACAAATTCAATGATCCAAAAAATAGTGTGTTTAATAAGATTCTACATTGGCATCAGAGACTAGGGTTATTTGTTTCCTAGTTTTGATTTACTTGATGAATAACGGTGTTAGTAATGTACCAGTTTACTTCTAGTTTCAAGATTGTTTGGTGTTTTTGATTAAAAAAAATTGTTCTATTTAATATTTTTGTTTTAACATGTAACAAAATTAATAGTGTAACACCCCCACTTAAGAGAAGGAGTCCCATATCGGAAAAACACAAGAGGGATGCTGGGTATATAAGTAAGAAAACTTTACTACCTAGTGACACATTTTAAAGTCGTGAGTGCCTGGGCCCAAAGTGGGTAATATCACTAGTGGGTTGGGGAGTTACGGCTGTCTGTCGGGCCTAGATGGTTCGGGATGCCCGTTACGGCCAGTGCTCCAGCTCAAGTTGTGACAAATAGAAAAGCAAAATCTTTCACATAGCTTCAACAAGAATTAGTTCTTCTTAACTAACAGTTTTGGTGGGTAAGTTTTAGCTTTGTCTTATCCTTTATGCGCCAACCATATAACATTCTATTTTTTTTATTAAGAAAAAAAATAGTGATAATATTTTTATGGCTCTTCTATTTAATGAAACAATATTTTTTGCTTTTCTGTCTTAATGATGTCTTTATAGATAAAAACCAAAGACTGATAGTAAAACATAGTAATTAAAAAGTAGGACTTACTAATCCTATCTAACTTCTCAAGTTGTAAAGAAATATTGTTAGAACCTCTGAGAATTGCTTTTGATCAATCTTTTTTCACTGTTCATAAAAGTATTTGTTTAAAGACATGTTGACTCTTAGTTATCTCTTTTGAATTCCTACAACTGGAAAGAGTTTTACACCTAGGCCTAACATAGAGGGCCAGTAGGATAGGAGAAATACTCAGTTAATTTCCAATATTTATTTGAAATTTTGTTGCTTAGCATATGTTTCTATGTTAAATGTGAGATTGATTTTATGAATAATGTTTGTGTCATTTTTTCTAATATTTTGAGAATTAGTTATTCTCGAGATAGAACTCAATTTTTTGGCGTATACATAATTGAGATGAGCTTCTATTTTATTTTATATGTGCAATAGAACAATCATTATGTATTTAACTAGTGCACTTATCTATGCAATTAAATTTATGCTTGTTTAATATTTAATTTATGTGATTTAAGATAAGTGGTTCTTAAATGATTGATTGTGTTAGATTTATGATATATTAGAATTCAGATGAAGATTGAAAACTTAGTAAACTTTTGAATCTGAACCAGATGTGCAATAAATATTGACATAGTTGATTATTTTAAGAATTATTGTGTATATGAATTTAGGCTAAAATAATATACGTAGTGGCCTCGCTATATTTTATAATTTTTTAAATCAGTATGTCAACTACTGCAAAGACCATTATCATTGAGATTAGTAAAGGTGATAAGTTTAACGGTGATAACTATGAAATATGGAGTATGAAAATACAATATGTCCCGGAAGAGAAAGAGGATCTAGAAGCTCTTAGAGTGTCTATGACACTTCTTGAAAATGGTGATACCCCTCAATATGTGAAAGATCTTGAGGCATATAAAGCTTGGAAAAAAACTCTCTTGCTCGCATTACATTGCTTAGTAGTATGGATAATGACATTATGAGAGAATTTTGAAAGTATGATGATGCTAAGGACATGTGATCTGCATTAAAAGAAACTTTTGGTCATACTTCAGTTCCTAAGTTAAGGTATCTTACTATTAAGTTTGATACTTATAAGAAAAAACCAAATCATACTATGCAAAAGTATCTTCGCCATATGTCAAACATAGTGAGTGAACTGAAAGATGTTGGTCATGTGTTAAACAAAGAGTAACAACCCCAAGTTGTGATTTTCTCCCTACGCCAAAGATGGAAAATATGAAAATGCATTTAACCCACAATGTTAGCATAAAAACTATGAAAGATGTTAAGCATCCTTGAGGAGGGGTGCCTTGGAGTAGACAATGCTGCTACAAATACATTTATGACTAATTCAGATCATAAATGTGGATATGGTAACAAACCCATATGTGATTAATTTATTCAAATGAAGGGGAAATAAAATATCTCAAAGAAGCCTAAAATTAATCAACAAAGAGAGAAATATTTCTACTCTAAAGAAAAAGAAAAGGTTGAATATGGCTAAGCTCAAGTGCTACAACTATGAGAACCGGGGGCACTTTGCTCGTGATTGTCCTGAACCTAAAGAGGTGCGTGAACTTATTAATAATTTATATAGTAATGTAAATATTTCTTGATCTATATTTTTAACTGAATCACTTTCTATGTGGATTATAGATTTAGCAGCCACCGAGCACAAAGCATCGAATAGAGATGCTTTCGTAGATTTTTGATAAATTCCACAAGGGTCCAAATGGGTGTGCATAGGAAATAACTCCAAAGAGGAGGTCAAAGAGATTAGTACTTGCAAGTTGAAAATGGGTGGTGGCTGAATTCCATATCTACATGATGTACTATTTACCCCAACAATACGTCAAAATTTAGTCTCTGTTAGAATGTTGATGAAGTTATGATTTAATTTTTTTCTTTCATGAACATGGTGTGAATTTGTATTTGGCCAAGACAAAATATAGAAATGGTTATTTTTATGATTGATTTTTGGTATTGGATGTTGTTCAAAATCCCAGTAATAATTATATTAATTTTCATTATTTACTTCAACTTCTAATTATGAGAATGATGTAAATATATGGAATGCTAGGCTTGGCCATATCAGTCAACAAAGAATAAATCTCTTAGCTAAAGAAGGTCTTATTGGCACAATAGATAAAGTAGAATTGTCTACTTGTGAATCGTGCCTAGCCGAAAAAACTGCAAGAAAACTATTAGAGAAAGGCACAAGAGATGATACTTCAATGTAATTAATTTATTCCGGCATCTGTGATTCAATAACTATAAGGGCAAGACATGGTGATATTTACTTCATCACTTTTATTGATTTTCGCTCGATTTGATTATGTGTATTTGATTTCTCACAAATCTGAAGCTTTGAGTTGTTTTATTAATTTTATGAACTTAGTTGAGATCAATTGGATAAAAAAATTAAAATCTCTAAGAATCGATCGAGGTAGAGAGTATTTTTCTGATGACTTCAAATAATTATGTGATGAAAAAGGAATTCAAAAATAATTAACTAATCCTTACACTCCACAATAAAATAGTGTTATGGAACGTTAAAATAGAAACTTATTAGAAATGATTAGGTCAATGATAGCACAAGAAAAATTGCCTATCATCGATTAGGGTGATGCGTTGATCACTACTGTGTTTGTACATAATCATGTCCCTTCAAAATCTGTTACAACTACGCCATATGAGTTATGGACTAAATGAAAGCCCAATTTAAGCATTTTAAAGCCTTGGGGTTGTGCTGCTTGATACTCCCAAATTATAACTCTCGATAGAAAGTGTAAGCGGTCGCTGTCAAATATAAAACCCAACTGGGTTGGGTGTCAAATCTCAGAGGGAATACTGTGTTCACTAAGTGTTATGGTTATTATTAGACTGTTGATCAAGGGTTCTAGAATAAAGTGGGGGTTTTGATTTATCAATTGTATTCAAATGTTTGTCACAGAAAGTAATCCAACTATCAATTGTATTGAAAATAGTAATTCAGTATGAGTAGTTAAACCAGAGTTATGGTTACCAAGATACTTAAGCAGCTCGGATTGTGAACTATTTTGAATTCCCAATGAACAATTCTAATTGCAAGAGTAATTGAATTCTATGGTTTACCCATTAGTTTCTCAACCTAAATGAGTAGCTTATCCCTTAATTCTTTCAAACTTAAGAAACATATTATTTGTTCGACTATATTCTCACATGGGTTGATCCGGTTAAGGCATCTACCCTCTATCCAAAGGTTAAACCCTTAGATTTATGTAAACCCTTTTTTTCCAACAAACACTTTTCTATTCGAACAAGTGTTTTCTTGGGCTCACTTTTCAAGTTTACAACCAAGAAAAGTCATTAAAGTGAAAAAGGGTTTATGCAATATTAATTAATCATGGGAATCTACTAGATTCACAACCCATAATCTGCTATTCACATCAAGACTCCCATAACCCTGTTATGGGAGCTTAGCCACACATCTCCATCACAGAAAGAGAAGAAGTCATTGTGTTATTCATAAAATTAATTCAAAATTTACTTACAAAAGTCACAATTCTTGTTCTTCAATCTTCAATGGAGAAAATGATAATGGAATCTAGATCCAACATTCTAGAATGAATCTCAAAGAAAAACTATGTACAATATATTTTTTAGTCTGGAAAACTCTCATAAAAGATAAAAGATCCCTCCAATAAAACCTAAAACTAGGTATTTATATGTTCCCAGCCAAAAATAAATTAAAATTCAAAATTATAAAAACCACATCCAATGTGACGGCCAAAGTGGTGGTCCGTTGGAATTCTGATGGTCCACCATATTAGCCGTCGTTAATGATCCTTGAAAGTCAAGTTCTGCTTAGCACTGATAGCCAAAGTGGTGGTCCGTTGCAAGACTGACTATCCACCATATAGGTCGTCGTTGATGATCCTGGAGAGAAAGGTTCTGAGCACTGACAACCAAAGTGGTGGTCCATCACAAGACTGACGGTCCACCATTTAGGCCATCACTGATGGTCTTGGAGAGAAAGGTTCTGCTTAGCACTAACAGCCAAATTGGTGGTCCGTCGTAATACTGATAGTCCACTATATGAGCCGTCGCTGGATATTTCAGGATGCCAGGTTCTGCTTAGCGCTGGCGGCCAAAGTGGTGGTCCGTCAGAAGACTGGTGGTCTACCACATTGGCCATTGCTGAGTCTTCTGAAATCATGAATTCTATTTGGGTTTGACAGTTAAGTTGGTGGTCCATCGCGAGACTGGTGATCCACCATTTTGATCATCAAAAGTGTTTTTTTGCTAATTTTCTGAGTTTTTTCCTTCAGCTAGCTCTTTAACCTGAAACACTAAAATTTAGCATTAAATGCAACCTTGGTTGCTTGAAAACGTGCAATTTTTCCAAGAATAAGATGCAAAATGTTTCGTCAAAAGCCGGAACATCACACCCTCAACTTAAGATAATTGTCTGTCCTCAAGTAACTCAGCACCAAATTGCAAATATGAATAATACAATGACGGGCATTTACTATTGTACTAGTTGTCACACAACAATTCACTTGTTATCCAAATTATATGGTTTAACATATCAGAGTCCATAACCGGCATTGTTTCAAATTCAATTCATCTACACAACATAGATACAAAAATCTCCAGAGATCAACAAAATTACGTATGACTCAGGTTTCCCTCACAATCAAGGAGATCCACCACTCATTATATTTTGTGGATACATATCAAAACTCTCTCGCTCATTAAAGAAGTTACAAACATAGTGCATACACCTATAAGGTTGCCTTTATCATCCAATGCCCCCTTATAAATGAGTTCCAAGATCAAGCACGTCTTTTCTAGGCTATTAATGAGGTATCAGGCTAGGTCATGAAGGAATTTTGGGCAAAAGTGACTAAATACTAGGCTTTAACTCTCTTTTCCTTCGAATTCTTCCTACCAAGGTCGCTGCTTTGCTATCTCACTTACCCTTTTCTCGCTCATTCATGCTTCACCATAATAACCCTATTTTTTCTCTTTTTTATTTTTTATATACATATATATACACACACATAAGCATCAGCTACCCTCAACTTAGGCTGATGCAATAAGCAAAGGTGCACATTGTCTTGAATAGATCAGGGCCAAATGCTCTAATTCAAATTCTAGACCATCTTTCCCTTAGTCAGTTAACAGCCTTACAATAGCCATCCTCAACTTAGGTGTTTTGCCTAAGTGTAGGTACACATTGCCAACTATTGGTCCAGGGCCATAGCTAGGTTACAACAGCTTAAAGAGAGTTAACTAGAATGCTTGGTGATGAAGAAAAATTAACAAAGGCTCAATGAAGGGTTCAAAAATGAAAAACAAAATTTGGTAGGGTTAATTACTTTGGCTAAGTGGACTAAAAGCACAAGGTGGCCTACCATCCCTTCTAATCTCATCAACTACAGAATAACATCAATTGAGCCAAGCAAGTTCTAGGTACTATACCATGTAAGAACTAATACAAATACTCTTACACATAGAGGTAATTGAGTCAAACTCATTCTACTATTCTTAAGATTTGCATCACATTTCATGTTTATTTACACTAACAGTTAAACACAGATTCTAGGAGACAAAAGTAAACAATCATATGGATATATTCATAGCTCAATGCCAACATCATTCATTATCTGCATTTACAATAAAATACTAACATAAACAACACTTTTATTTCATGGACCAAGATTAACAACACAACAAAACTTAAGAAGAAGAAAAATGCAAGCCTAAAGTTAAACCTAGAAAACAAAAATATGAACTTAACATAATCCTAGACATATCGATTCTCCTAGATAGAACATGGTAGGGTTAAGAATATCGGCAACACAACCCCCCCCCCATAGAACAAATAAAACCCTCCCCCTCCACCACAGAAAAATATATGTATTATCCTCACAATATTAAACTAAAGTACAAAGGAGTGGGTATACTTGTATTTCCTCTTATGCATCTGAGGCGTCTTTGAAGTGTGGTGAGGATCGTGCGTCCTCACCTGTGGAAATGTTGGCCCCTATGGTGTTAGGGGCACTCAAAACCTCACCCTCCAAAATTAGAGAAATCATCTCTTAGATAGAACCTAATCTTTACCCCTTGCTTGGGCAGCACTAGTAAATACTCCTGCTGCTTTATCTTCATCTTTGTTCTTTATCTTTGCTTCATCTTTCCTTGATTACTCTTCAGATCATGTTGTTCTTATTGATCTGGTATCATTGTTGGTCTCTTTCTTCTCTCTTCAGCTTTTCTTGCAGCTCACTTATCCATATGTTGCTTTTCTTTGTCTTTCACAGGTCTTACCATTAGGTCTATAATATCTTCATTATCGTCACTCACTCCTAAGGCTGGGTCAAAAACTGTCTGTTGTGGTTGTCTTCCTTTTAACTCTACTATATCAGTCTTTGCCTTCTCAAATTTAGCCATGATCTTGGTAAGATTAGGGAGGGACAGTGAATCGAGCCTTTTGTTAATTCGGTGCTCCATATTGTCCATCCTAATCTAAATAGTTTAGAATGGATGGATTACCTCAGCTACAATTCCATCAACAAAAGGCTTGAATTTGAACACTAATTTATCTCACTATTTTTTAAACCTCTTTTGTAAATTCACCGATTTGAAAAAAAATTCCTGCATTAACCTGTATTCGGCAATGTCTTCTCCACCCATAGATGGTGCAGTACCTAACCCTGCGGATGTACTTAGAGGCACATACTCAGGTGGCATATAAGTGATGATAGGCAAAGGCATACCTGTAGGAATTTTGATAGCATTGAGAGTTAGGGCAGATTGAGTCTAGTAAACAGGAGGCTTGGTGACATGCATCTCGAATTTTGAGTTATCTTTCGACTTCTCAATGTCTTATCTATGTGTATCCTGGACTGCATTATCAACTCCATGAATCAGAGGCACACCTACTTTTCTACACAACTCTGTGATCAAGTATAGAAACGGCAATGCACTGGCGGTTTTATGTGCCTTTACGAACATTTCATCTACAATAATCTGGTTGAAGTCAATCTGCAGCACTACAACTAAACTGGCCACCAATACATCTTTATATTTATCCAAATTTCTGTCACCTTTTGTTGGCATCAGCCTTAAATAAACAACAGCCCACCAAAACTTAGCCCTGAAGCTAATGGAATATTTTTCAATGCAGTCACGTGGATTGCTCACCCAAGAGGGGTTACCATCATCAGTCAACAAAGTAGCCACTCAGGGCCTCTGAGTAGATACATATCTTAACTTATACTCCAGATCAGGCATAGTATCCTATTGATTATTCGAGCTGAAATATCAACATTGACTCCTTGGATAGGTACTGACTCTCTTTTTGGCAAATTTGCAATTGACGACCCCTTTAGGCAGTCCTTCTCTACTAATACTAGATAATTAGCAAAGAATTCTCTTACCCAATTTGGTTGATAAGATCCTGGTGGCCTGATCTTCCATGCTAGTTCATACTCATTGAAACGACATTCCAATTTAGGATATTCGTGTAACTATGTTGTCACTATCTGATGTTCCTCAATATGATATTCGTGTAACTATGTTGTCACTTTTTATCCCTCTTGTTTTAGGTGTCAATCCGTCATAGAATTCCGTCCTTGCTTCCTTTATCTTCCATCTAATTGCCTCCTGAACTTGAGGATCCTAACGCTTGATAACGTTATCATCCTTAGGTTCAGTGTATGTATCTATTGCTTCCATTTGTTCTCCCAGGTTAGCAGCCTCAGTTTCAACCTCAGCAAGTTTGGGTTGCATTATAGAAGTGGTTACCTCATTTGGGCTCAAGCTGGTACTTCTAGTACTACTGTCACTCTCCTCTTCTGACTGGAAGAGTGTGGGAGTTTCCCTTTCACATTGCCTAGTGTTGTAAGAAAGTGCAGGTTCACCTCTACACCTTGGAGATCTTCCTCCTCTATTTAGTGGAAGTTTGTGAACCATAATGCCTGAAAAATAAGTAAGAAATCAGTTTACAATACAAAAATATCCTAAACAGTGAAAACTTGGACTTGACGGCCACACTGGTGGTCCGTTGTAGGACTGGTGGTCCACCACGTAAGCCGTTAGGTCCTATCCAGAAGACCTGAGATTTAAAAGCGTTGTGACGGTCCATATAGTGGTCCATCGCAAAACTGACGGTCCACCATTTGGCCTGTCGCATCTTATCTAGTGGGCGTTACTTCTGAGGTCATTGCGATAGTCTATATAGTGGTCTGTCGCAAAAATGACGGTCCACTATTTCAGCCATCGCACCCCCTTCTCCAGATTAAGCTTTCAGTTCGACATTTTGTCGAACATTTAGTATATAAACCTAATTTTTTTAGCAACAATTGACACCAAGTTCACATTTATGCACAAAATTTTCCACTTTTAAACGTAAGAGTTACTCAGACTTCACCCAACAGTGTATATTAAACACAAAGGAACTCTAATCAACTCAAAGAAACACAATGCAAAAGGAAAACACAAGTTGGAATTTCAACAATGAACTACTAATTCATTTCATGCTTTACCAATTCAAAAAGAGAAGTGCATGATTGTGCTCATACCTTGGTTTTACAGTAGCTTCTTTCTTTCTTGCTTGCACTTTATAAAAACAAACTGAACTTAAAACTTTACCAATTTCTCTCAAGATTGTTTGTTATGAATATAAAGAAAAGAGTTGGTTTGCTTAAATAGGGAAAAAGAAGGAGATGGAGAGTCCTAGGAAAAGCAAATGCCTTCAGATTCTTTGAACCCAAAGGGATTTGGTCAGTTGAAGAAGTTGAAAAGATTACAACGTATGTAACCGCTCTTTTTACCTCTTTAAAATCATTTGGGTCAAGTATGGGTCACTTAAATAAGCCTGAATTTTACCCCGACCCGACACGGTACTAGGGTGACAGTGATGGCTGCGCCGATGGTCCATCGAACATGCAACAAACCACTAGTTTCACTGTCGTATCTTACCAAAACATGGCTAACTTAGCTTAATTATGATGGTCAAT
Organism: Capsicum baccatum var. pendulum; assembly: GCA_030864225.1. Taxonomy (NCBI): domain Eukaryota; kingdom Viridiplantae; phylum Streptophyta; class Magnoliopsida; order Solanales; family Solanaceae; genus Capsicum; species Capsicum baccatum. The sequence goes on from CM061560.1 coordinate 173,402,821, forward strand.
ATGGTTGTTCACCAAATTTTTGACGGTCCACTACTTTTGACGTTGCACCTTACCAGAACATGGGCAACTCGGCTTAATTTCGACAGTCAATATGGTGGTCTACCAAATCAGTGACGTCCACCAATTCCACCGTCACTTTTGTTCCAGTGACTTATATTTTCAGCAACTTTGCGATGGAGCAAATGGTGCTCTGTCAGGTAACTGGTGGTCCACCAATTTGGCAGTCAGCCTTTTTGCAGCTGTATTACTCGTTATTTTGCTGCATTTTCAATCTTGAACACTTCATAAACACATCAAAAATGTTCTAAAATAATAAAATAACTTAGCTAATGCTTTACAACAATACATTATGGGTTGTCTCCCACTAGCGCCGGATTTATCATTGCGGCACGACTCAATTATCTCGATTACTCAGAATTTATCGAGATAGATAGTAGCGACACTCTTTTTCAAGTCTATTCCAATATATAGTTTCACACGCTACCCATTAACCTTAAATACACTTTCATCTTCATTTTCAAGTTCCACTACTCCAGATGGGTCAACTCTATTGAATTTGAATGGGCTAGACCATTTGGATTTAAGCTTACCTGGAAAAAACTTGAGTCAGGAGTTGAAGAGGAGCACCAAGTCACCTTTCTAAAAATCCCTATTTTCAATTCTACGATCATGGTACTTCTTTATTATTTCCTTGTATAAGTCATCTCTTTTATAAGCTCCAAGACGGAACTCATCCATCTCATTCAGCTGCCCCAGTCTCATATTCATTGTTTCTTTGCAGTTTATATTAAGCCGCTTCAGTGCCCACAATTCTTTATGCTCTAGCTCAATCGGTACATGGAACGCCTTGCCATAAACCAATTCATATGGTGACATGCCAATCGATGTCTTGAAAGTTGTTCTATATGCCCATAAGGCATCATCCATCTTTCTAGACAAATCTTTCATGCTAGCATTTATGGTCTTGGCAAGGATAGTTTTGATCTCCCTATTAGAGATTTCCACCTACTTACTTGTCTGTGGGTGGTATGGGGTAGCCATTTTATGCTATTTTACTCTTTATTTTGCTAAGGAGGCTCTGAACATTTTGTTGCAAAAGTATAATCCTCCATCACTTATGATGGTACATGGTACCCCAAAGTGAGAGAAGATATTTCTCCTTAAGAATGTAATAACTCACTTTCCTTCATTATCTGCTAGAGCCACTGCCTCAACCTATTTTGACACGTAGTCAATGGCAACTAATATGTACTTCATCCCGAATGAGCTCATGAAGGGCCTTATAAAATCAATGCCCCGGACATTAAATAATTTCTACCTCCAGTATTTTAGACATTGGCATCTCATGGTTCTTTGAGATGAACCCTTGTGTTTGACATTAGTCACATCTCTTCATGAACTCGTATGCATCTTTGAACAACAAGGGCCAATAGTAGCCACTTTGAAGCACTTTTCTAGCAGTCTGATCACCTGCATGGTGACCTCCTTCTAGGGAAGCATGACTCACTTCTAGTATACTCAACATATCTACTTTTGGGATGCACTGCCTAGTAGTTCCATCCGCATACCGTAGAAACAGATACGGCTCATCCTAAAAATAATGTGTCACATCATGGAGAAACTTTTTCTTTTAATGAAAGGAAAGACTCTCTGACAATACTTCACTTACCACATAGTTCGTAAAGTCAGAATACCAAGGTACTTTTTTTAGCACTGTAGCTAATATTTTCTCATCTGGAAAGGAATCATGAATATCTAACTCCTCCTTGATTGCTTTCTCACCTTTGAGTCTGGATAAGTGGTCTGCTACCTAATTCTCACATCCCTTTCTATCCTTGACTTTGAAGTCAAATTCTTAAAGTAGCAATACCCACCGGATCAACCTTGGCTTAGCATCTTTCTTCACCATTAAGTACCTCAAGTCAGAGTAGTCAGTGTGCACCATTACCTTGGTACCTAACAAATATGCCTGAAAATTCTCAAAAGCATACACAACTGCTAGAAGTCCCTGCTCAGTCATGGTATAATTCTTTTGGGCCCCATTCAAGGACTTGCTTTCATAGTAATCGGATTGAATAGATTCTCTTTCTTTTGGCCAAGAATAGCTCCAAGTGCCACTCCACTAGCATCATACATAATCTCAAACGGTTTCGTCCAGTCAGGAGCAACAATAATTGGAGCCTCTGCCAGTTTTAAGTTAAGGCATTCAAAAGCCTTTCTACAGTCATCATCAAAAAAAAAACTTAGCCTTTTTCTCCAAAAGTTTGCAAAACGGGTTTGCAATCTTTGAGAAGTCCTTTATGAATCTGTGGTAGAACTCTGCATGACCAAGAAAGCTACGTACCCCTTTGACTGAAATAGGGGGAGGCAGTTTATCAATCACTTGAACCTTTGCCTTATCAATGTCTTTAGCTGAAATTTTGTGACCAAGAACAATGATTTCTTTCACCATGAAGTGGTATTTTTTCCAGTTAAGGACAAGGATAAACTTTTCACACTGCTGCAACGCCCGACTAAGATTTAGCAAGCAAAGCTCAAAAGAATCATCGACCACTGAAAAATCATCCATAAACACATCAAAGGTATCTTCAACCATATAAAAAATATCGACATCATGCACTACTAAAAAGTGGCAGGTGCATTACACAAATCGAAAGGCATCAGCTTAAAAGTAAACGTACCATATGGGCACGTGAATGTTATTTTTTCCTAATCTTTAGGAGCAATCAAAATCTGGTTGTAACCAGAATACCTATCTAAGAAATAGTACCAACCCCTTTCTGTTAGCCGATCAAGCATCTGATCTATGAAAGGCATTGGGAAGTGGTCCTTCAATGTTCCCGAGTTGAGCTTTATGTAATCCAAATACACCCTACACCCAGTAACAAGCCTGAGTGGAATCAACTCATTCTTCTCTTTATCCACAACTATCATGCCCCCTTTCTTGGGCATGCACTGAACATGACTCAACCACTTACTATCTAAGATGGGGTATACCACTCCTACATAGGTGGGTTTAGATGACGCTGATGCTCAATAGTCGGAACACAATCCTCCTCTAGATGAATCTTATGTGTACAAATACCAGGAGAGATACCGATGATGTCTGCAATCGTCCAACCAATAGCTCTCTTATATCTCTTAAGAACAGAGATGAGAGTTTCCACCTGTTGCTCACCCAGATCAGCAACACTAATCACAGGTAGTGTATTCCCACTTCCTAGTAACACGTACCTTAAATGGTCGTGCAACTTCTTCAGCACCAAGGTAGGTAGGTCTTCTATAAAAAGCTTAGCAGGTGGACTTGAACAATTTTTTAAGTCCAAATCCAAATTTTTGGGTGCATATGAATACGACCTCATGCCTGTTAAGGCACACACCATATCTTCATAATCTTCTATACCTTCATGATCAAAATTCATCAATACCTCAGCTAAAGTCTCCACAACAAATTTTTCTTCTATAGGCACTTCCTACTCCTCCTCATAATAGACATCCACAATAGAGAATATGCTTATATCTTTATATTGTCTCATGGACTAGCATACATCAAATCAAATTACCTTATTATTCAGCCTGAATAATAGCTTATTCGCCCTCAAATCAATAAGCACACTCCCAGTTATGAGGAAAGGTCGACCCAAGATTATGGGCACCTCAAAATCCACCTCACAATCGAGAATAAAAAAATCAGACGGAAATATTAAATTGGCCACCTTTACTAATACGTCATATAGAATACCCACGGGTCGCTCCATAGACCTGTCCACCATAACTAGCCCCATGTTTGTGGGAGTAAGATCACCCAAACCCAATTTCTTATATACAGCAAGCGGCATCAAGTTTATACTAGCTCCCAAATCACATAGAGCTTTTGCAAAATCAAGAGGCCCAATAGTGCACAGGATGGTAAATACTCCCAATTCTGCCTTCTTTTGCACCAACGACCTTGTGTAAATAGCACCATGATGATGGAGATTGTCCACTGGCTCAAAACTAACTGTCTGCTTCTTCGTAACAAGGTCTTTCAGGAACTTTTCATACCCGAGCATTTGATCCAATGCCTCTACCAATGGCAAATTGATTGTGAACTACTTAAGCACGGCCATAAACTTGCAAAAATTTGTGTCATCAGCCTTCTTCTTCAATCGATGGCGAAATGGAGGAGGTGGTTTTGGGAGCATAGTAACCACCACTTCAACCTCCTTTTCCTTGCTCTTCTCTAATTCATCAACCTGCTGATAGTTGGATGAAGTATCATCCATAACCTTATCCAGTTTCTCAGACACTACTGGATGATCAATCTCCGCTTCATCAATATCATCTACCATAATATCAACCACAGGCTTACCCACAGAAGGGTTTGTCAATACCTTACCACTCCTAGTGGTAACTCCCATACACGAACCATCCTTTCTTGGGTTCTAAACTGTGTCGTTTGGTAAGGTGCCACTCTTCATCTAACTTAATGTGGCATACAGTTAGTTTATCAACTTCTCCAACTATTTTATCGAAGTAGAATGTGAATCAACCAGCTGATTCATCAAAGACAAATCATTTTTCATCTCAGCTACCTAGTATTTGTTGTTTCCACTCCCTTCAACAACTTAGCCATTATGTCCTCTATGGACATCTTTCCCGAACTAGTCACAGAAGCCTCGCGATTTCTAGGAGGATCATACAACCCACTCCTATCATTTTTATTCTTCTAATTACCTTGATTACGGTCCTTAAAGTCATATTTGTCATAATAGTTTCATCCTTGGTTTCCTTGGCCACCGCCTCGAAAACCCCCCTAATTTTTCAAATAATTGGCTTCCTCCTCAGAATTGAATTCAGCCCTTCCCTATGATGCTATCTATAACTTTGACCTTTTCTATCTTTTTAGATAATAAGTACTTAGTGAGAAGATCCATCTGTGTCTTCATGTGTGTAATGTCTTGGTCACGTTCTTATTCCCTTCTTCTCTACTCTCCAGTCATGCTAATAAATACAGTTGAGCTTTCTACCTCAGAATCCCTAGTATTTTAAGATCTACTCTGCTTTGTTAGACGATCAACTATCTCAGTTGTTTTAGGGAAAGTGAGATCTGTGAATAATCTACCTGCAATATTATCCATCACTGGATGTGTCACAGAGCTCAAGGCCTGGTATAATATCTCCATAATCTTGACATTACTCATCTGATGATTTGGACATTAAATAAGTTTCTTCGTTAATCTCTCCTAAGTCTCACGGAGAGCTTCAGTCGGAAGCTGTCTGAAGTTACTGATCTCATCTCTCAATTGTGCCCTCTTGGAAGGCGGAAAGAAATCTTTTAGGAAAGAATATTTCAGTTGCCTCCAATTGGTAATAGAGTCCGGAGTTAGCACATTCAACCATAAAGTTGCCTCCCCAGACAGAGACAATGGGAACAGCCACAATCGAATAGCATTTTGCCCAAATCTTAGGTTGTCAAATGATTTGCATGTTGAGATAAAGTTTACCATATACATATTCGGGTCATCACCCGTAAGTCTACCAAACAGTCCTTTGAGATGCAATAACTAGATCATAATACTCGTGATATTAAACTTAGCTCCGGATGCTAAGGGCGGAGGAATAATAGTCTCTGTTGCACTAGCTCTATCCAAGTTATTATCATCATCCACAAGATTAAATTGGATGGCTTGGCACTCTGGTCTCGCCCTAGCAGGGCAATTTCTGTTGACATTTCTATATGTCGGTGCAGGCACATTGTTTGCACGCTTCTGTTTGACCCAATTTAATAAATCATTATCACCCAGACCATTATCATATGGGTTTAGGGCCCAACCTACATTATCTGCATTCTGCTGATTCAGTTGTACAGTTTCTAAGGCAGCTAGTCTAGCTTGTTCCTGCTAAGAAGATACCCTCTCTGGGTCCTGTTGACCATTTATTTTGCCAATAGGTTAAGGTTCTGGATGAATAGGTAATAAAGGTTCACCTGATCTTCATGTACTTGGCATACAAGATAATCAACCTGCAAAAAACAAAACAACAAATAAAAAGTAAAATTTGGGAAACTTTGACCAAAGGTCAATTAATAATCACAGACTTAGTTGACAACTGTATTTTCTGACAATGGCACCAAAATTTGATACGTCCAAATTACAACTCGTGTTAGAAAGTGTAAGCGGTCGCTGTCAAATATAGAACCTAACCGGGCTGGGTGTCGAATCCCACAGGGAATACTGTGTTCACTAAGTATTGTGGTTGTTATTAGACTGTTGATCAAGGGTTCCAGAATAAAGTGGGGGTTTTGATTTATCAATTATATTCAAATGCTTGTCACAAAAAGTAATCAAATTATCGATTGTATTGCAAATAGTAATTCAGTAAGAGTAGTCAAAGTAGAGTTATGGTTACTAAGATGCTTAATCATCTAGGGTTGCGAACTATTTTGAATTCCCAATGAACAATTCTAATTGCAAGAGTAATTGAATTTTATGGTTTACCCATTAATTTCTCAACCTAAATGAGTAGCTTATCCCTTAATTCTTTCAAACTTAAGGAACATATTATTTATTCAAATATATTCTCACATGGGTTGATCCGGTTAAGGCGTCTACCCTCTATCCAAAGGTTAAAGCCCTTACATTTATGTAAACCCTTTCTTTTCCCAAAATAACTTTTTTATTCAAACAAGTGTTGTTCTTGGGCTCACTTTTCAAGTTTGCAACCAAGAAAAGTCATTCAAGGGAAGAAAGGTTTATGCAATATCAATTAATCATGGGAATCTTCTAGATTCACAACCCCCAATCTGCTATTCACATCAAGGCTCCCATAACCTTAGTTATGGGAGCTTAGACGCACATCTCCATCACAAAAAGAGAAGAAGTCAGTGTGTTATTCATAAATTAATTCAAAATTTACTTACAAAAGTTACAATTCTTGTTCTTCAATCTTCAATGGAGAAAATGATAATGGAATCTAGATCCACAATTCTAGAATGAATCTCAGAGAAAAACTACATACAATATGTTTTCAAGTATGGAAAACTCTCATAAAATCTAAAAGATCCCCCCAATAAAACCTAAAACTGGGTATTTATATGTTCCCAACCAAAAATAATTTAAAATTCAAAATTATAAAAACCGCGTCCAAATTGATGGCCAAAGTAGTGGTCCGTTGGAATTCTGATAGTCTACCATATTAGTTGGCACTGATGATCCTTGAAAGTCAAGTTCTTCTTAGCACTGACGACCAAAGTAGTGGTCTGCCGCAAGACTGACAGTCCATCATATGGGTTGTCGTTGATAATCCTGGAGAGGCAGGTTCTGCTTAGCACTGACGGCTAAAGTAATGGTCCATCTCAAGACAGACGGTCCACCATATAGGCCTATGCTAATGATCCTGGAGAGGCAGGCTCTGCTTAGCACTAACGGCTAAAGTGGTGGTCCTTCGCAAGACTGGCGGTCCACCATATGAGCCGTCACTGGATATTTCAGGATGCTGGGTTCTGCTTAGCGTTGACGACCAAAGTGGTGGTCCATTGCAAAATTGGTGGTCAATTACATGGGTTGTCGCTGAGTTTTCTCAGATCATGGATTCTGTTTGGGCCTGACAGTTAAGTTGGTGGTCCGTCGCGAGATTGGTGATCCACCATTTTGACCGTCATAAGTATTTTTCTGTTAATTATTTGAGTTTTTTCCTTCAGCTAGCTCCTTACCCCGAAACACTAAAACTCAGCATTAAATGAAACCTTGGTTACTTGAAAATGTATAATTTTTCCAAGAAAAAGATTAAAAATATTTCATCAAAAGCCGGAACATCACTACTTTTCTTTATTACCCTTCTTCTAATATGGAAAATTAGGTCTAAGGGGAAAGAAGTGTATCCTTAAAAGATACTCCAAACAATCTAAGGGTTATGTGTTCATAGGTGAACAAAATAGTGGCAGTGTAACTGAAATTGAGTCACGTGATGTTACATTCATATAGAATGATTTTTCTAAGCAGGGAGAGATAGGTCAAGACTTATCTCTTTATGAAACTATGGACCAGGCCACTTCCGCTATTGATATTCCAATGGATTTGTGTGGGAGTCATGTTAATGATAATGGATTACTTCCTATTTCCACAAGTCCTAGTGATAGTAATGGTTCGAGTAGGAGTAACTTATCAATTTATAAATCAATTTGTCAATATCAACCTTAATGAACAAGTCATCTACAAATTTCCCATCTTCGATTTGAGATTGAAGGAGAAGCATTTATAGTTACTCCGGGTGATGAAGAGCCAAGAAATATAAATAAGGCTCTTTTATGTCCCTATAAATAAAAATAGTTAAAAGCAATAGAGAAGGAGATGGAGTCAATGAAATCTAACTAAGTGTGGAAATTGGTTGATCTACCTGTATGCAGAAAAGCTCTTGGAAATAAGTGGATTCTAAAAATCAAGCGTAAGGAAGATGGTAGTATCAAAAGATTTAAGGCTCTCCTAGTAGCTAAAGGTTACAACAACAGGAAGGAATTAATTATGAAGAAACATTTTTGCCAGTTGTAAGCTTTACTTAAAAAAGATTAATTTTGTCTATGGCAGCTATGTTGGATCTAGAATTACATCAAATAGACGTGAAAACTACATTTCTCAATGGAGAACTAGAAGAAGAAATCTATAGGTGACAACCTATAGGTTTCATGAAAAAAGGAGAAGAAAATAAAACATTTCGACTTTGAAGATCGATTTAAGGCCTTAAAAAATCTTCTAGTCGATGGAACTTACGTTTACATAATGTGATAATATCGTATGGTTTATATGATTCATGAAGATTATTTTGTATACATTAAAGATCCAAAGAAAAATTTGAGATTTTATCATTGTATATAGACGACATAGTTATAGCTATAAGTGACATCAAATATGTAAAAGTAATAAAAGACTAGTTATAATCTAATTTTGAGATGAAATATATAGGCGAAGCATCATATATTCTTGGAGTTAAAATTTCAAGAGATCGCTCGAAGAGATTGTTGTCTCTTTCGCAAGAACCTTACCTTAAGAAAGTTCTTGAACGCTGTAATATGCAGGACTGCAAACCCATAAACACTCCAGTTTCTAAAAGTGAAGCTTTAAACCAAAGGATGTTCCCTTAGACTCCACAAGAGAAGGACCAAATGAGAAAAATTCCTTATGTCAATGCAGTCGGAAGTCTAATGTGTGTTATGATGTGTACTATAACTAATATCTGTTATGCCATTGGGTTAGTTAGTAGATATCAATTTGACTTAGGACCATACATTGGAAAGTATTTAAAAGAATATTGAGGTGTCTCAAAGACACAACCGACTATTTCATATGTTATTAAGTAAATGATATGCAACTCAAAAGTTACACTGATGTTGATTGGAGAGGAGACTTAAATTAGAGAAAGTCCACCTATGGATATGCATTCTTTCTTAACAATGGTGCCATATCATAGAGTAGCAAGAAGCAATCATGTATAGCTTTATCTACGATGAAAGTTGAATTTGTAGCACTTCTATTTGATTTACAAGAAGCTGTTTGACATAAATATTTTTTGATCCACTTGGGTGTGTATAATAATGTTGTTGAACCTGTCACAATCAATTGTGATAGTCAGGTTGTAATAGCTTACATAAAGGATCCAAAATATCATAGAAAGACAAAACATATTGACATAAGGTATAATTTTATGAAAGACATGGTTGTACCAAAGAAAGTGAATGTGAAATACATATTTATGCATCAAATAGTAGCAGAACCATTAACAAAACCCATAGCATGTGATGTTTATGAAAAACATGTAAAGTCATTGAATTTACATAGATATTGATGTACTTATTTTTGTTTTTCCAATCATGTTCATGTAAATTCACATTATTGAGGTTAATGTTGATTAATGCCTATTTTTTCATCTTGTTAATTGATATACATATATCATTTATTCTTTATGTGGTGTATGTAAATTTTTTAGGATGAAAAGTATGTCAAACAGACATAAAGATTGGCCTATTCACAAAGGCAACCGTCTCTAATGTCTAAGTGACAGACAGTAAAGATAAGACAATTATAAACTTATTATTGTTTGAAGTGATGATTAAAGAGAGCTGAAAGTTTATAATTAGAATGTCGTTTATTAGATTGTGTTTAATCATATGTGATTAAAAAATGAGTTAGTCTATTTCTAATGCCAAATGTGAGTTCTGAAGAATAAAATAATTGAGTAGAATTGTGAACTCAAAGATAGACATGAGCAGTCTGAACTATCATCTGCATAGTATTAACTTTATAAAAGACATACGCTCTATGGAAAAGGAGTCAATACTGTGATAAATATTTCATACCATGTATACTATAAAGTGACCCAAAAGGTTGGTACAATTTTAGTCTCCACTTGCTATCGTGTGAAGCATTAAAAATATAAGTAATTTTTTACATTGAACCCTCATGACTTTTATTAGTTTCTTAAGATTCAATCTAGTGTTTTCTATCTTAGTATGTAGCCAAAAGATCATGGTTGATTTGGTCTAGCGGGACATTTCTAGAAAAGCATACCACGTTGAGATTAAGAGAGTCTTGAGATGAGGAAGATCATTGGATATTATCACACTAATTGTGTTATTAACGTCCTTTATATTTGTCTGTGAGACAAGTACATAATAATGAACTCAAAGTTAATTAAAAAAATGATGAGAAATATGGATGTGTATATGATCTAGGGCGTTGCATACCATAATCTACTCTAAGTTTTATTGATTGAGATGTTGTACATTCCTAACAGATGTATATCAATGAAGCTCTTGAAGTATACATTGGTCACACGGTCCAATTGTTGAGTATGAATGTTACAGAACAGGAATGAGACTTGATGACTTACTATGTGTGAATGGAAGATGAAGGAAATTAGATCGAGTCACCCATCTAGTCAATTCGGATCCATATTAAGATATAAATAATATATTATTATAATTATTATTATTTATATTAATAAATAATAGGGAGAAAAGACATATTTATTGAAAAGACTATCTGAAGAGTTATGTCTCTACTAAAGAGCTATATCTCTTCCGAAGAGTTATGTCTCTATTGAGAGTTGTGTCTCTTCTCAAGAGTTATGTCTCTATTGAAGAGTTATGTCTCTTCTGAAGAGTTATGTCTCTTCAGATAAGCTAAAAGATAAAGCAAGAAAAAAAAATCTTCTTTTGGTTTTTCGTCTTTCTCTCTCTCCCTCTTTCTTTCTCTCTCTCTCTCTTTGCAAAACTCTCTTCTTTTTGGGTGAAGAATTTCAGCAAGAAGATTCCTGTAAAGATTATAGCAATCTCCATCAATTTTTGAAATAATCTTCTATAATGGATACGATTTTAGACTATGAATCAATATGGTGTAGTTCGGTTATGTATTTGATTACACTTTTTGACTAGTGAAACGAATTCAATGATCCTGCAAACTGGGTGTTTGATAAGATTCTACAGTTTTCTCGATCATCTGATCGAGAAATATATATCCAAATAAAACTTTAATATTATCTCAAATGATTCACATCATGATTTCACCTCATACAACCAAACGGACCCTTAGATTTTAACATAATTCTAGTGTGATTTTATGTATTTCTTCATTTCTACATATGAGAGAGAAACATAATTTAGGATTAAAAAGGGGAATTTTTCATAAGTAGCAAACTTATAGCCATAATTAGAACTTTTATAGCTACTGTTTCATAATTACAAAAAATAGCAAGTTATATTTTGTATTTTATAAAAGTGTTGCTACTAAAATACATATACAACAAGATTTATTGTCCTTCTTTTACTCAAATCAATTGAGTTAAATAAGGAAACAGTAAATTCCTTTTTCATAAATTACTCCAGTAGATTTCTTTTCCATAAATTTTTCTTATTTCAATTAGTAGATTCATTTTTCAAATCAAACTCAAATATGAAAGATTATTATCTCCATGATCTTTAATAATTCAAAATAAAGCATCATTACTGTTTTTTCTCTCTTTCACTCTCTTATATGTCTAACTTTTTTTCTTATTAGTTTTTTTTCATCTTTTTTTTTTTATCATTTTACTTTTTTATTTTGATTTCTTTTTTCTTTCCACTTTTTTTTCTCTCTTTTATTTCCTTTTTTGTTTTTTCTTTATTCTTTTCTTTTTCATTTTCATTTTTTTTCCTTTCTTAGATTTTTTTTTATTTTCCTATTTTTATTTTCTTTTTTTTTATTATTATTTTAAAACAAAATTATTTTTATTTTTACACTTCTATTTCTAACTTCTATTTGTCTTCCCTTTTTTTCTCCCTTTTCACTTCTTTTTTTTCAGATTTTTTTTTTGCTTTTTGTGTTTTTGTATTTATTTTTTTGTGTTGTTTTTAATCTTCTATCTCTATCTTTTATTTTTAAAAGACAAATATCTATATCATATATACATATTCAAAAAATATACAAAATAAATTGATATACAGATATGCATATGTATTTACAGTACAAAACAAATATATATGTTACCCTCTAAAATGACATAGAATAGTTCAAAGACAAATTCAACGCCGTATAAAATACATATATATATCTATATGTATTTTTGTACGGTGTTGGATTTGTCTTTAAACTGTTCTATGTTATTCTAGATGGTAACATATGTATTTATTAGTGAAATCTTGTGTCATATATGTTTATATATACATATGAGTGAAATATGTATTTCTGTAAATACATATGCAGATATATATATATATATATATATGTTTTATACCGTAAATACATATTCAAATCTGTATGGCTATGTATTTTGTATATTTTTTGAATATGTGTATGTGATATACGCGTTTGTCGTTTGAAAATAAAAGCTAGAGATAGAAGAGTAAAAAACAAAAATAAAAAATGAAAAAAAGAAGTGAAAAGGAAATAAAAAGAAAGAGAAATAGAAGTGTAAAAATAAAAGGAAAAAACAAATAAAATAGAAAAAAGTAAGAAAAAAGGAAAAAGGAAAAAAGAAAAGAAATAGAAGAGAGAAAATAAAGTGGAAAGAAAAAAATGAAAAAGAAATCAAAATAAATAAATAAAATGATTAAAAAATATGATTAAAAAAACTAACAAGAAAAAAAGTTAGAGATATAAGAGAGTGAAAGAGGAAAAAAATAGTAATGATGTATTATTTTGAATTTTTGAAGATCATGAAGATAATTATCTTCAAATATGAAAAGAAAAAAAAATGAAAACGAAAAAGAGAAAAATAAAGAAAAAAATAAAGAAAAAACGAAAAAGGAAAAAAAAGAGAAATAGAAGAGGGAAAATAAAATGGAAAGAAAGAAATAAAAATGAAAATAAAAAAATACGAAAAAAATAAGATGAAAAAAGGGTAGAAGATACGGCTACATTGGGAGAAGTGAAATAGTGATGTGAAAATAGAAAAAAGAAAATTAGTGGGAGTAAAACAGGTGCTTGTCTAGTTAATGGGTAAAAGTAATATTACTCTTGCTAAACTGTAATTTTGCAAAAGTGTTGCTATTTATTGTAATTATTGTATTCAGTATGCTACTTTCTGTAATTTTTACTAAAAGAGAACCTTAACATTAATATATTTATAATAGATTAATTTGACATAATTTATGATTATGATGTAAAATCATAATACTATAGTAAAACAGATAGTCATATGGCCAGGGGCAGACCCACGTAGTTCACAGGGGGTTCATCCGAACCCCCTCAGCAAAAATTACATTGTATATACAAGGTAGAAAATCTGTATTTAAGTACATCTATTAATTTTGAACTACATGAGCCAAAAATGTTGTATATATAGCTATGTGGTACCAGGTGAACTTCTTGGGTTCAGAGGCGAACCCAGGATTTGAAGTCTGGGGGTGCACCAGTATTGTCAAAGGCGTGCATAAGTTTTGAATAAAGACTCAAATTGGTATTAATTGCTCGCCTCGTTTAATGTACAATTTAGGTTCTAATTTATAAGATATACTTTCAATGAGACTCTTCTGGAGATACAAACACTAAACAATTGATATTTCACTTAATAAAAAAAACAATTTATGTGTTCATATATTTGTCATTCATGCTTATATTATTAGTCTTGAACTAGACATATGTTTATATTTTTTCTCCGTTATGCTTATTTTTGTTAAATCTCACGCTTTATTTGAAATTTGTGCTTAAATATAGTGGACCTTGAAGCGTTTTTTGCCCTTTTTGGCTTTTGATAAGGCGATGAGAATTGTCTTTAAAACTAGAACTTGGTTGAGGAGAATAATATCTATCTATTTCAAATTTTCAATTCACAAGAATCAATAACAAATTCCTACAAAATAAAAAATTCATGGAGAATATAAATAAAATTAATTATTTATTTTCAATCAAAGTCCATAAACTTAAATAGAAGCAAGAAAAAAAATACAAATAAATTTTACACACTAACTTTCAAGCAACAAATAAACATTAAAAGCATTTATGATTTAACATTATCCAAAGTTAAATAAAAAAATAAAAAAACAAAAGGAAGAGATGTATACCTGTTAGGGTCAAATGGAGAATAAATTGTAATTCTAGTTTCCACTTTCCAGGGAGTTTGGCTTTTGGGGGAATTTGGGAAATATAGAATAGGGCTTGGAATTTAGGGGAGTAAATGGAGAATTGAAATTGCTCCTTGTAATTCTAGTTTCCACTATTGGTGTTGTGGGGCCAGCTGAGTTGGTGGCAATTAAATGTTACTATGTTAGGTAAATGGAAAAATAATGGGCATTCATAAAGAATCGAACCCGCAACGCCGAGGCCCAAAGGATACTAGCATATGAGTTCAGAACCAGTGCACCCCAGACATTTTTTGTTATTGAGGGTGCACAATTATATACATTAACTCTTTAGTAGGATATTTATACATATATATACGATTTTTTAAAAAAAGTTACCGGGTGCACGTGCACCCTCGGCTAACCACGTGGGTCCGCCTCTGATTGGGTTGTGACTTTTTTTGTTTAATTTGTTGTTCTGTGCAGCTGCTACTATTATTTTTCGAACCCCCAAAGAAAATTTCTGGATTCGCTATATATATATATAAAAAACCACATACATGCATGAATTAATTGAGAAGAGAAAGTGTAAAGAGTTGTACTTTGATACTCAATATTGTTCTATAATTTTTTTCATGATATTGGAACTTTGGTTCTAACCTAAGTATTTTGTATCGGGAATCTTCTACGTTCATTAATGGTCAGCTCATCTTCCCCCTTTCATCACGATGGCATCACTTAAACAAGAGATCCAAAAAGAACTACAGAAATTAATCTGATAACGAGACACATTGGTTTAGGGGACATTGATTAAATAATGTTTATGACAACTTTCTGATCATCATCAACAAAATGAAAATAAACAAGCTAAACAAAAAGGGAAACTTCTAACAATTTTCACAGCGAATATAATTATCCGCACACATAATCAATATATGCTGTAAAGCCAGATTTTTTTTCCTAAGCCAAGGATAAAGGACAAAGAAAAAGAGGTTGTTTATCTTTCCACTTAAAGGAAATATTGAAATTAGCCTTTAAATTGTGTTATTTCCCTAGCTGAGTTTAGAGGGAGTGAAATGGAATATAACATCACCATCAAAGCATGCGCACTCAAAGAATGTTCATTCTAAGCATGTTTAGTGAAGTGTTAATTCATTTAAATTTATTGCAATCTGATTCAATTTTCTTTCTCCATCTTAGCTTGTTCTTAAAAAAAAAAACTCACAAGAAAGAGAAGAAGAGTATCACAGACTGGTGTTAGGGATGATGTATGGATGTAAGGAAATCATGTGTAACATCAAGCCAACATAGAATAAGAGGATATTGGGGGTAGGGTGGGGGAGAATAATTTCTCTGTGCACTCTATTGTTTGTGCTAGTAATTTTATTTAAAATGCTTGTGTTAGTCTAAATCCTCCTTTTTGTCTAAATTTATATTTTGCTGGTCCAATTTATATAATACATTTAGCTTAGAGAATCATGAATTTTACAACTTATAGAAGCTATATTACATTAGTTCAATCTAATATTATAAAATTAAATTTCAAAGATTTTAAGTCTATAGGAAGGAATTTCTGTTACAGGAGGTATTGAGAAAATAATGTTAATATTATCTTTGATATGATTAATCCTTTTATTTTCAATCAATTGGTATCAGAGCTATGTTATTTAAAAAATGTACAAGTAGATATGTATTAATTATGAGAAATGTTAGAAATGTTAACTTAATTGATAATATTATTAATTACGTTATCTTGTTAACTATGTTGTTATTTATTTGTTAAATATAAGAAGATCGTTTAAAAATACACGAGCTTTTAGATAAATTAAAAGAATTTTAACTAGTTACTACCCAGAATATAAGAAGTTAAATAAAACAAAAGAAAACCCTCACAGATTAGCTTACTTAATTATCTTAATATCTAGCAATGAGGTAAAATTAATAATTCATTTAAAATCTAGAAAATGAGATACATACCACCTAATTATGATAAAATCAAATTTCGGTATCCACCAAAATATTATAAATATTGTACAGATGAATAACATAACAAAATCACAAAAATATAAAGAACTAAAATAAATAATATCTGAAAAACAAAAAAAAAATAAAAATAAGAAAAGAAAGACTACAATATAACATGATTGTTGGAGTATGCCAAAAATCAATAAAAGCACAAAAGGAAGAAATATCATATTTAGAATCACAAATAGATAATCTAGAATACATATATCAACATGATCTATACACTATCAAATAGATAAAATGAACAAAGAAGAAGTCATAATAGATAAAAAAAAAAGATATGAAAATCACGAAGGATTAAAAATAAGAATAGTATTTTCTAATTTAGGAAGAAGATATAAGAAAATAGGTGAACATTTATATTTAATGTTAGAAAAAGAAGAATTAAAATTAGAAGACAAATTAACAGCTATGGTAAGAATAGCAAGAGAAATGAAGAAATAGACAGGAAAAAAGAAATAGATAAAATAATACAACAGCATACAGAAGAAATACGAAAATAGAAGAAACTAAAAATAATAGGATTGTTGAATTAGAAAAAGAATTACAAATGTTAAAAGATCTGTATGAAAAAGACAGAAAGAAAAAGAAGAAAAAGATAAAGAACAAAAATTATTAGTTGAGATAAATCAATTTAAAGAAAAATTAGAAGAAAGAAATAAAGAATTAGAAACTAATGAAATAGAAATAAATATAATAGATGCTGAAGAAACAGTAAATTATTCGGAAGATAGTGAAACATATACAGAAATCTTAACAAATATAGAAAAACTAGAAATTAATGGAAAACAAGAAGAAATTAATAAAGAAAACTTAGAAAATACAAACACGGGAATAAACACTCTTGATAAAAAAGATGATAAAATATAATACCTAGTACATCAGAAATAAGAAAACCTAAATATTATTATAAAGAAAAGTTTAAAAGATGTAAGGATGAATATAACAAATGGACACCAAAATAAATAATTAATAAAAATTATAACTTCTTAGACTTAGACTGTGTAATAAATGTATATAAAACGATATAATTATGGATAGAATATATAACAAAACAATTACTAGACAATGATATAAATGCAACAGATACACCAGAATATATAGAAAAAACACTAATAGGAACAACAAAATTATGGTTTTTAAAATTTAACTAAAGAAAGTAAAAAAGTATTCAGGGCTGATAAAAAAACAGAAGGAACAACAGTAACTAAATTAACACCTATAGACATATTGAAAAAATACGAAATAGATATAAAAGATAAATTTAGCAGTATAGCAATGAAAGAAGAAGAACAAAACAAAGAAAAAGATACAAATAGAAATTTAATGTTAAAACTAGCAATATGTAATACGTGCTATATAGATGAATATACATGTGTATTTAAAGAATACTACTATAAGGGAACATATAATACAGAAGAAAGTAAAGAAGTAAGAAGATTATATTTTAGTAAATTACCTGAACCATTTAGCTCAAAAATAATAAAGAGGTGGGATGAAGCAAAAATAGTAGATACCCTAGGAGCAAAAATAAAATTTCTACAACAATGGTATAGGAATATATGTAAAAATACAGAGAAGGAATAAAAATGGAAAAAACATTAATAAGGAATTTTGCATGTTGCAAGGATAAAATAGCACCCCAATTTGGATGTGAAGAAAAATACTATAAGAAAAGGAAAAGACATAAGAAATATAAAAAATACAGAAAAGTCGAAATATAAATATAAGAAACCTAGAAAAAGATATTATGTCAAAAATTATAAATATAAAAGACCATATAAAAAAAGAAATCTATAAAGGAATGTACTTGTTATAATTGTGGAGAACTAAGACATTTAGTTAGAGATTGTAAAATGTTAGGCATTTTACAATCTCTAGCTAAATTCAAGAGCTATGTTAGATTGTAAAATGCCTAACATGCCTAACATTTTACAATCTCTAGCTAAATGTCCTAGTTTTTCAAAATTATAACAAGTACATTCTTTTATAGATTTCTTTTTTCTATATGGTCTTTTATATTTATAATTTTTTACATAATATCTTTTTCTTGGTTTCTTATATTTATATTTCGACTTTCTGTACTTTTTATATATCTTATGTATTTTTCTTTTCTTATAAATTTTTTTTACATTCAAATTGGGGTGCTATTTTATCTTTGCAACATGCAAAATTCCTTATTAATGTGTTTTTTTCATTTTTATTTCTTCTCTGTATTTTTCACATATATTCCTATATCATTGTTGTAGAAATTTTATTCTTGCTCCTAGGGTATCTACTATTTTTGCTTCATCCCAACTCTTTATTATTTTTGAGTTAAATGGTTTAGGTAATTTACTAAACTATAATCTTCTTACTTCTTTACTTTCTTCTGCATTAGGTATTCCCTTATAGTAGTATTCTTTAAATGCACACGTATATTCATCTATATAGTACATATTACATATTGCTAATTTTAACATTAAATTCCTATTTGTATCTTTTTCTTTGTTTTGTTCTTCTTCTTCTTCTTCCGTTGCCATACTGCTAAATTCATCTTTTATAGCAATTTCGTATTTCTTCAATATTTCTATAGGTGTTAATTTAGTTACTGTTGTTCCTTCCGTTTTTTTATCAGCCCTTAATACCTTTTTACTTTCTTCAGTTAAATTTAAAAATCATAATTTTGTTGTTCCTATTAGTGTTCTTTCTATATATTCTGGTGTATCTGTTGCATTTATACCATTGTCAAATAATTGTTTTGTTATGTATCCTATCCATAATTGTATTATTTTATCTACATCTATTACACAATCTAAGTCTAAGAAGTTATAATTTTTATTAATTATTTATTTTGGTGTCTATTTGTTATATTCATCCTTATATTTTTTAAACTTATCTTTATAATAATATGTAAGTTTTCTTATTTCTGATGTACTAGGTATTATATTTTCATTGTCTTTTTTTATCAAGAGTGTTTATTTCCGTGTTTGTATTTTCTAAGTTTTCTTTATTAATTTCTTCTTGTTTTTCATTAATTTCTAGTTTTTCTATATTTGTTAAGATTTCTGTATATGTTTCACTATCTTCCGAATAATTATCTATTCTTCAGCATCTATTGTATTTATTTCTATTTCATTAGTTTCTAATTCTTTATTTCTTTCTTCTAATTTTTCTTTAAATTGATTTATCTCAGATAATAATTTTTGTTCTTTATCTTTTTCTTCTTTTTCTTTCTGTCTTTTTTTCATACAGATCTTTTAGCATTTGTAGTTCTTTTTCTAATTCAGCAATCCTATTATTTTTAGTTTCTTCTATTTTTCGTCTTTCTTCTGTAGTTTGTTTTTTTATTTTATCTATTTCTTTTTTCCTGTCTATTTCTTCATTTTCACTTTCTATTCTTACCATAGCTGTTAATTTATCTTCTAATTTTAATTCTTCTTTTTCTAACATTAAGTATAAATGTTCACCTATTTTCTTATATCTTCTTCCTAATTTATAAAATATTGTTCTTATTTTTAATCCTTCGTGACTTTCATATGTTTTTTCATCTATTATGAATTCTTTTTTATTCATTTTATCTATTTGATAGTGTATAGATCATGTTGATATATGTATTCTAGATTATCTATTTGTGATTCTAAATATGATATTTCTTCCTTTTGTGCTTTTATTGATTTTTGGCATACTCCAACAATCATGTTATATTGTAGTCTTTCGTTTCATATTTTTAATTATTTTCATTTTTCAGCTATTATTTATTTTTGTTCTTTATATTTTTGTGATTTTGTTATGTTATTCATCTGTACAATATTTATAATATTTTGGTGGATACCAAAATCTGGTTTTATCATAATTAGGTGATATTTATCTCATTCTTCTAGATTTTAAATGAATTATTAATTTTCCCCCATTGCTAGATATTAAGACAATTAAGTAATCTAATATGTGGGGGTTTTCTTTTGTTTTATTTAACTTCTTATATTCTGGGTAGTAACTAGTTAAATTTTTTTTTAATTTCTCTCAAAGCTTGTGTATTTTAATCGATCTTCTCATATTTAACAAATAAATAACAACATAGTTAACAAGATAACGTAATTAATGATATTAACAATTAAGTTATCATTTCTAGCATTTCTCATAATTAACACATATCTACTTGTACATTTTTTAAATAACATTGCTCTGATACTAATTGTAGGGGGAAGCGGATTGTGTGGGTAACTTAACATAGCTCTTGAAATGCTCTGTCATAGCATTTCTTAGTTATTTATTTTAACCTTATTAATTCTTCTATATTATATGCTCCCTTATAGTAGTATTCTTTAAATGCACTCGTATATTCATCTATATAGCCAATTGTAGGGGGGTGCGGATTGTGCGGGTAACTTAACATACCCCTTGAAATGCTATGTCGTAGCATTTCTTAGTTATTTGTTTTAACCTTATTAATTCTTCTTTATTATTTTTAAGGTATACTATATGATCCATATTTCTAGTTTTTATGTAGTCAAGTAGATTTTTTTTCACAAGTATTTCTGTTAATCTTATTTGCTCCATATCTTTTCTCCAATATTCTAATTATTTGTAGTTTATCATTTTATCCTATGGTAGTTATAATTTTATAAATTTCTGTGTAATAACTTATTCTAATTGTACTATATCTGATATGTGTTTCTATGTTATCTATGTGATTCATTAACATTTGTTGTTCATGTATAATATTATATAAACTATCATTTGTATCTGCTTTTCTAAGGTTAATTTTATTCTAAATAATCTTTCTTCTAATTGCCTTTTTTCTCTTTTAAGCTAGTTCCTGTAATTAATTTCTTCATATAGCCAACTTTATTTTTCTCTAACTCTTCTAATATATTCTATCAATTTTTAATCTGTATAATATCCGTCTGAATAATAACTATCTAAATATGAGCAGTAGCTATCATTATATAAGTGTAAGTTTTCTATAAAAATTAATAACTCTTCATTAAAATGAAATTCCTTTTCGTATATAATTTTTTTTATATCTACTATTTTTATATCCTTAAGTATATACAAAACAAGTATTTTAAATTTATCTATCATTCCATCAGATGAGTAAATATTCTTTCTTCATATGATGATATTTTCAAAATATTTCCTCCAATCATATCTATAACAAAATATGGTCATCTTAGATCACTATATACTAGATTATTCCTAAATAACTTGTTCTTCGGTCACTATTAGTGTGGTAATCTGGATATGTTTTTTCTAAAAAGCGCCTGTACTCTGGTTACTCCCCTATCACGGCTTCTTTGCCTCACCGGTTTTATTATATCATGATTGTCAGGAATTTATGAATTTAGTTATTCATAATTGTAAATGAAAAACTTGTTTTGGTAGATATGATAAATCTGTGCTTTTCTCATCCATAGTTTTTCCTTAGAAATATACCTATTTTTTATTAAATATTCAAAAGTTTTTGTGTATAAGAGAGAAGGCTTGCTTTCAATACATAAAAGTCTTGCCTTAGATTGCCGTATGGCTTACATATTTATAATCCTAAAAGATAAAAACGCGTAAATTATTTACTCTATTTCTAGTTTTACATCTGTCAAAAAAGTAAAAGACTAACAATGGTCCTAACTTTACATTTGTCAAAAAAGTGAAAAACAAATAATGGCAAGTGCCAAAAAAATTAAGAAAAGTCAAAAATAGTAAAGACTAATAATGTTACAAAATTATTTACGTATCTTAAGTCAAAAAGACTATTCATATGTCATTTTCATAGCTTGTTTCTTTGTTCTTTTTTATTTCTCCATTGCCTCGTTGCTATCTTTCTATCTTTCAACTGACGTCCTTATCTTTTTTTATCCTAGTTGAACTTCAGGGATCACATTATTTTTTTCATAGCATTTTGAGCGTTGGTGATCTGGATATTTGTGTCCTATTAATTTACAATATCTGATTAATAATTCTTCTGAAATAAATTCCCTTTTAATTACCCTTGTAAATGGTTGTTTTTCTAGATTGAGCAATGTCATAATCCATTATTTAACTTCTTCCTTATCAGACTGTTGTAGCTCCCTTGAATTTGAATAGATCATTAATTGGTCTCTCGAATAATAGCTCCATATGGGATTTCCACCGAGATAATTGCTTGTTAGTTCTTGAATAATTATAGTTATTCCTAAGTTCGCTTATTTGCATAAAAATCAGGTATCTCAACTTCAAGTATCTCTGGTTGTTGAACAATATCTTCCGGTATAATCATATCTCTTGTTAATCCTATTTTTACAACTTGTATAACTGGTTTAATTTCGTCATATAATATCTCTGCTGGTGCAGTATAAATTGTTATAAAAAATAGATTTCCATGCTATATATAATTCTGGTATAGCTGTTAGTTTATCTCCTTCTTGGGTATATATGGTATTTAACAGTCCATAACTGAAACAAGTTTTAACTAAATTTTTGTTAGTTTTTGGTAATGCGATTAACTTATTGTAACCTTGTAGTTTTTGGGTTATATAGTCTGTGTTTGGTTCTTGGAGATTTTTGGTTCTGGACCTAAGGTTTAGGTGAGTCTGTATTTTGTTGATATTTTTTATGTATGCTCGAGTTATATGGTTATAGGCTTTTTTATCTTGATTTAAGCTTTCTCGATATGTGGTAGTTTGTGGGGGTATGAACAAGGGGTCTTTTTGTGTTTTTGGTATAAATGATTTTTCAAATATCTTGTTCATGTTCATGTTCTGATATCTTTGTCCACTAACTCCTTTGCTTGTACCTGCAGTTGTAGATTGATAAACGTTATGGGTTTTATGAAGTGTCCCAACGTCTCCTTTTATCTCTGCAATTTTATTGTCTTTCGATCGGCATAACTCTGCACACTGCTGAGTTATCTGAGTCATAGCTTCAGACTTCAGTTTAACTTCATTAGTCTTTAGCTTTTCTATTTCATTACCCATACTGTCCACTTTCAGTGAAAGTGTAGTTAGGGTTTGGAGTATCTTTTCTAAAGCATCATCTTCTATTATATCATTTTGTGTAGTTTTGTCTTGATATGTAATCTGCAATAACATTTTTGTTAGTACTGATTACTTCAATTGTAAACGTAAAATTTAATATATTCAATGCTAATCTCTGAATTTCCTTCTTTGTAATTGAATTTTGTATTTTTCTTGTTAACCACCATTGTACTTGTGTATTATCTGTTCATACAATAAATTTGTTATATACAATATATGGCTCAAATGCTAATAAACATTTATATAATGAACATAATTCTTTTCTATTTATTTCCCATTTTATTTTTGTTTCATTAAACGTTCCTGAGTAGTATCTACAATGATGTTCTAATTTTTCTTCTTCATATCTATATTTAAGTACTCCTCCATAATTATATTTACTTGCATCTGCTTCTACTATATATATAAATTTTTATTTTCGTCTGAAAATTATAATTTTGGTAACTCTTTACAAAGTATTTTTATTTTCTGTACTTGTTTTCTATCTTCTTCTTTGTAATTATATTCTACATCTTTTTTTAATTTTTTCTATAATGGTTTTAGGTTTTCTGCTAATTTTAGTAAATATTCTCTTACTTGATTTACTAATCCTAAAAATAATTGTAATTTTTTTTGTATCTAATTTTTCTTTTGAATTTATTATTTTTTGTACTATATGTTGTTGCATTTTTACTCTACTTTTATCTATTTGTATTCCTAAAAACTCGATCTGATTTTTCATAATTTCAGCTTTCTTTTCAATTAAACTTATTCCTGAATTTTCTATTATACATGCAAATTGTTCTTGTAATTTTAAATGTTCCTTTTTAGTTTTTGTATATAGTAATATATTATCTATGTATACTATACAATTAGGTAATTTTTTGAAATAGTTATCCATAAAATATTGATATCTACCTGGTGCACTTTTATATCCAAATGGTAATACATTTCATTCATAAAATCCTTGTGGTACTGTAAATGCAGTTAATTTTTTAGATTCTTCTTCTAGCTTTAAATGGTAAAATCCTGATTTACAATCAAACTTATTAAAATAGTTATATCCTTGTATCTGTCTTATTTTTAATATCTTATTTGGTATTGGATAATTATATGTCATAATTTTTGCATTTAGGTTTCTATAATCAATAGCCATTCTACTTTTTCCTCTTTTTTGTTCACTGTGTTTATTTACTATAAATGTTGGGCTATTGTGTTTACTATTCATTTTTTGTATGTATTGTTTTTCTAATAATTCATCTATATGCATTTCAAATTCTTTTAAATCATCAAAGTTATATGTTAATGGTTTTTGGGTTATTATACTATTTTTATCTATTAGCTCAATTTTTACAGTAGTCTTATGTTTTTCCTATCCTTTTAATGGATCTTCACTATATAGTTGTCTTAATTTTTTCTTTATTATTTCTATTTTATCTATTGAAAATATAGTTATTTCTTCTTTATTTATTGAAAATATAACTAGTTCTATTATGTCTTAAGTATTTTTTATATTTTCTAATTTTTGTGTGATTTTTTCACTTCCTTTTATCCAATCATTTTTCTTTATTATTTTATTAATAACTCTTTTTGCTCTTACCTCTTGCTTACATGGGGTTGTAAACCACCAGTCTGTTCTAAGTATTATATGTGGGTATAGTTTATCTAAAAATGGCATTCTTAAAATCATATCTTTTGCTGTTAGTTCATAATTATAGATCTCTTCTATTGTTAATATTTTATCCCATATTTGTATTTTTACATTTCTAGCTTTATAGGTAATTAAGCTTCCTTCATTATTAAATCCTTTGACTACTATTGGTGTTTTTAGCTTATCCCATTTGTCTTCTAGTAAACAGTTATATCTACATAAGTTAGCTTCTGCTCTTGTGTCTATCATAGGTGTATAGTATCTGTTATAATATCCTTTTACTATTATTTTCATAAGTACATATATTTTCATGTTAATGTTTTTTTTCATCAACAATTTTTCCTTATTATAGGTTATGGTTAATTGTGTATGTTCTATACTATAGGGTTTTACTTGTTCTAACCATTTTATCCCTAATATTATGTCTGTTTTTTGCATATCTTCCTTTATTTCAAATTCTATTTTTATTTTTCTAACTCCTATTACTATTTCCTTTTCAGTTGTTTCTTTAATAGTTATTAAACTTCTTGGTAGATATGGGCATATATTACTATTAGATTTTATTTCTTCATTTTTCACTAGGTATTTTGCTATATGGTTTTCTTCCTGCCCTGTATTTAAGAGTATTAAATATTCTTTTTCATTTATCGTTCTCGTTATATAATATTGAGTTAAATTAACTGTTGAAGTTATTTCATAATTTGTTTTTTTCGATGATCCTGATGACTCTGGTTTTTCAAAAGCTATTCTTTTTGTAGTACTTATTCTATCATTTATTATTTCTAAATCTTCTTCTATATCTATGTCTTTGTAACTATAACCATTATTATCAATTGTTTTTATAAATTGTTCAAAAGGACTTTCTATTTGTATTTTATTAATTTTATTTTTCCTATTATTTTATGTTTTGTTGTTAATACATATAGATTTTTACATCTTGCTGTAAATATTTTACTTCCTGGGGTTAGTTCTATTCCTGATATTTTTAAATATAATACTAATGATTTATCTATGTTTTTATCTGTTATTGCTACTGAATAATTTGCACTTACTATAAATTTAAATTTTTTGTATATTAAATTTTCTCTTATAGCAGTTATTATACTTTTTTCTATAGGTTTTATAATCCTATCATCTACTAAATATAATTCTATTGGTGTATCTATTCCTTCTCTAAAATATATTTTTATTAATATTTCCGTTCCTCCAAGGTGTACGTATTTTATTGGGTCTTTACTTTTTATATCGTTCATTTCTTTATTAATTATTCTCTTTGTTACTAGTGGTATACTAGCTCTACCTTTTGCATATCTACAGTCCATTACATGTTCTTTTTAGCTTACTATGTAGTATTCTTCTTTTCATCTGCTAAATATGTTTTTATTGTTGGTATTTTAAATATTTTTTCTACACTTCAATCTAATTCTTTTCCTTTTATCTCATCAAATATATTATTTTCTGATCTGTTCCTTCTTTATTTAAATATTCTTCCTTTGTTATTATTTTTATATCTTCTTCAGTCATTTGATTCGTCTGATTTACTACCTATTTCATTATCTATTTCATTTTTCAAAATTTCATATATACTATCGTCACTTTCTAATTCGTAATCAATATAATCTATTTGCATACATTCTGCATTTTCTATCTTTATTTCTGATATTTTTTTTGGATCTTTAGGCATTTTACAATCTCTAGCTAAATGTCCTAGTTTTTCACAATTATAACAAGTACATTCTTTTATAGATTTCTTTTTTCTATATGGTCTTTTATATTTATAATTTTTATATAATATCTTTTTCTTGGTTTCTTATATTTATATTTCGACTTTCTGTACTTTTTATATTTCTTATGTCTTTTCCTTTTCTTATAATATTTTTCTTCACATCCAAATTAGGGTGCTATTTTATCCTTGCAACATGTTAAATTCCTTATTAATTTTTTTTTCATTTTTATTTCTTCTCTGTATTTTTCACATATATGCCTATACCATTGTTGTAGAAATTTTATTCTTGCTCCTAGGGTATCTACTATTTTTGCTTCATCCTAACTCTTTATTATTTTTGAGTTAAATGGTTCAGGTAATTTACTAAAATATAATCTTCTTACTTCTTCACTTTCTTCTGTATTATATGTTCCCTTATAGTAGTATTCTTTAAATGCACACGTATATTCATCTATATAGCACATATTACATATTGTTAATTTTAACATTAAATTTCTATTTGTATCTTTTTCTTTGTTTTGTTGTTGTTGTTCTTCTTCTTCCGTTGTCATACTGCTAAATTCATCTTTTATAGCTCTTTCGTATTTCTTCAATATTTCTATAGGTGTTAATTTAGTTACTGTTGTTCCATCCGTTTTTTTATCAGCCCTTAATAACTTTTTACTTTTTTCAGTTAAATTTAAAAATCATAATTTTGTTGTTCCTATTAGTATTCTTTCTATATATTCTGGTGTATCTGTGGTATTTATATCATTGGCTAATAATTAGTTTGTTATATATTTTATCCATAATTGTATCATTTTATCGACATCTATTACACAGTCTAAGTCTAAGAAGTTATAATTTTTATTAATTATTTGTTTTGGTGTCCATTTGTTATTATATTCATCCTTATATCTTTTAAACTTATCTTTATAATAATATGTAGGTTTTCTTATTTCTGATGTACTAGGTATTATATTTTCATTGTCTTTTTTATCAAGAGGGTTTACTTCCGTGTTTATATTTTCTAAGTTTTCTTTATTAATTACTTCTTGTGTTTTCATTAATTTCTAGCTTTTCTTTATTTCTTAAGATTTCTGTATATGTTTCACTATCTTCCAAATAATTATCTATTTCTTCAGCATCTATTGTATTTATTTCTATTTTATTCGTTTCTAATTCTTTATTTCTTTCTTCTATTTTTTCTTTAAATTGATTTATCTCAGCTAATAATTTTTGTTCTTTATCTTTTTCTTCTTTTTCTTTCTATCTCTTTTCATACAAATCTTTTAGCATTTGTAGTTCTTTTTCTAATTCAACAATCCTATTATTTTTAGTTTCTTTTATTTTCGTATTTCTTCTATAGTCTGTTTTTTTATTTTATCTATTTTTTCCTGTCTATTTCTTCATTTTCTCTTGCTATTCTTACCATGACTGTTAATTTATCTTCTAATTTTAGTTCTTTTTTTCTAGCATTAAGTATAAATGTTCACCTATTTTCTTATATCTTCTTCCTAAATTAGAAAATATTATTCTTATTTTTAATCCTTCATGATTTTCATATGTTTTTTCATCTATTATGAATTCTTCTTTGTTCATTTTATCTATTTGATAGTGTATAGATCATGTTGATATATGTATTCTAGATTATCTATTTGTGATTCTAAATATGATATTTCTTCCTTTTGTGCTTTTATTGATTTTTGGCATACTCCAACAATCATGTTATATTGTACTCTTTCTTTTCTTATTTTTAATTCTTTTCATTTTTCAGCTATTATTTATTTTAGTTTTTTATATTTTGTGATTTTGTTATGTTATTCATCTATACAATATTTATAATATTTTGCTGGATACCGAAATCTGATTTTATCATAATTAGGTGGTATGCATCTCATTCTTCTAGATTTTAAATGAACTATTAATTTTCATTCATTTATAGATATTAAGGTAATTAAGTAAGCTAATTTGTGGGGGTTTTCTTTTGTTTTATTTAACTTCTTATATTCTGGGTAGTAACTAGTTAAAATTCTTTTAATTTCTCTAAAAGCTTGTGTATTTTTAAATGGTCTTCTTATATTTAACAAATAAATAACAACATAGTTAATAAGATAACGTAATTAATAATATTAACAATTAAGTTAATATTTCTTACATTTCTCATAATTAACACATATCTACTTGTACATTTTTTAAATAACATAGCTCTATTTAGTTGTATTTTTATGATATATAACATCAATGAAACACTCTATTCAGTTGTATTTCTATTTTGATGCACCGTATTTATTTCATACAAAACAACCGATCGATAGACAATAATGCTAGCATGAACAATTCTAGAATAACTAATTTCAATATTAGCAATTTCAACATTACTGATATAACTTATTTAGTACTATTTCTACATCTTACCAAATGACCCTAAAAGTACTATAAGATCGTAATTTTTCTCATATCAATATAATAAAAAATATATATTTAAATTGTTGGTCGAAATTCACATATATAGTTTGAATATCAAGAGACAAAACTAGTCATAAAAATTGAGATGGGGGAATAATATATGTCACATACTTTTTTTCAGTCCGTTCCAAAAAAGTATCATCTTAATATAGTTAATTAGAAAAAAATTGCTTAAAAATTCCCTTCTTACTCTTAATAAAATGATTCATAACCAAAAATTTATTCAAGGATTATTTTAGACTATAAATTTTAAAAGTTTCTCCTTTTTTTTAAATATCATGTCAAATCAAATTATATCAAATAAAATAAAAAGGAGAAAGTACTTTATTTCTAATTTTCGATGTGATGTTTATTTATTCAATATAATTGTCAACAATATTTTAGTTTTTGTCTCTCTTTCAATGACACGAACGTTTATTAATACTGGAAAGATACGAATATACCCGTAATCTTTGATAAACGGTATAGATATATCTTCTGTCATACTTTAGGTACAAATATACTCTTATCGTTAATGAAAAATGCATATATATCCTTCTCACTAACATTGAGAAATGTGTCACAATCCGGTTCGTTTACTTTTTTTTTATTTATTTATTCCAACCTCACTCAAAAATAATTCTAATTTAACCTACAATTCAACTCAAATCTGACCCATCTAATAGAAGCTATTTGGGAAAAATTTTATTTTCTATGAGATATTCCATATCATAGTTGTATGAGGGCTTCATTAATTGACAAGTGTATATTATAGGTCCCACCTCTTTTAATTTCTTCTTTTCTTCATCCACCACTCACCTCTCCCTCATTTTACCTATAACCGAATTTCCATATCTCTCCACCCCACAAAAACCTGAGATCCCCCCGCTCCCTCATTTTACCTATAACCGAATTGACAAGTGCTGACAAAAATGGACCTCACAAAACACTTGTCAAGTATAGACAATATCCTCATACAACTTTTGTTGGGTGTATCTAACTAAAAATAAAAAATTTCGCTACTTGGTGAAGAACATTAGAAGAAAGATTTTTTTTTCTTTATCATTCTTCTTCTCAAATCCCCTTAACTCTTCCACATTGTCAGGTGCTAAATCAACACTCTCAAATAACTCCCATTTTAGAAAGCTGTCCTTCTGTGTGTTTGGTATGAAAGAAAAAATTTATTTCAGAAAATAATTGGCAACCAAACAATAAAAATATTATCAAAAACAACTTTCTTCACTTATGTTTTTCTCTGATAGTTCATTTGAAATGTGTTGAACAGTGCACAAAAGTATGTTCTTCGTACCAAAATAGCCTTGAAATTCAATTGTCAGATGCCTTCACTTTACCACATTCGAAACCTCATATACATAATAATAAGAGCTCAAAGTATAAATTCAAACACATCTCTATCCATTTCAACATAGATAAGAGAGAGATAAAGAACAAAGATTTTAAATGAGAACGTAGTAGATGACCTCCTAACTGACTTCCTCTTGTTTGGGTGCATAGGAATAAAAAGAAATCGATAGTTTGGGAGCATTTCACCATGAAACTGTTATTGTTTGGGACTAGAAGGGCAACTGTTTGTAATTAGCGTGAAGATTTTTTTTTTTTTTGAGATGGAAAAGAAGAATGTCGAAGAAGAAAAAGATTCTATTAGATGGGTCAGGTTTGAGTTATTATTTGGGTTGGGTTGTGGGTTAAATTAAGATTATTTTCTGGTGAAATTGGTATAAATTAAATAAAAAGGAATAAATGAACAAGATTTTGACACGTGTTCCGCCGTTAGTGAGTAGAATATATATGCACCTTTTCATTAACGACAAAGATATATATGTAGCTAAAGTATGATGAAAGATATATGTATATCATTTATCAAAGTTCACGACTATACTCATACTCTTTTCGTTATTAATATTGTGAGAATGAAATGGCTATATTTGGAAAGAGCCAACATCACAAGTGCTTATTAATAGGTAGGTCAAAGGGCAGTAGGAAAAAAGGTGGAAAGGAGAAAAGAACAAAATTAAAGAAGGATGAATGAAATGGGATGGCAAAGGCACGATAAGGGTAGCTAGGCCATCTGAAATGATACAGAATGTAATGGTCTTTCCAGGTAAATATGCAGATCATATACTGTAAAAGCAAACTATATTGGTAGTGAGTTTCAACACTCTATTTGTTTGTTTGTTTGTTCTATAGCCAGCCACTGCCTGTCCTTTTGGGTCAACCCCAGATTTTAACATGTTAATGACTGGGTTATGTTATTGTTCAACCTCGGTTTTCCACACACTCCAACCCCTTCCCCCTCAATATAATTCAGTTGCTTTTATTTTTCGACATAAATTAGTAAGTGGGAGTAGATAAATATTCTCTTTAGTTTAGACTCATTTCGCATTTACGATCTCATACTTTGAATATGCACAAGTAAATATTTAAATTTGTATAAAATTGAACAAACATACACATACATCCTATGTGATATAATATATATTGGATTAATGTAGGATATAAATTGGTCATGTAAAATACCATATAGAACCCATGTGTCAATTTGTTAACTATATACAAATTTAAGTATTTACTTATGTATACCCAAAGTTAGAAGATATAAAACAAGTTGAAGTTAAATTAAATGCACATTTATATATCATTCCAATCTACATATTTATATAAAGGAGAATCATATGCATGTTGATGTGGCACCCTTAAATGTAAGGAACCTTATTTATCTTTTCTCAACTTTTTGAATTCTAATTCTATTTTACATTTAAGAAATAACAAGAAATTAATTTTTCGTGATTTATTTTAAGAAATTTAAAAGTCATGTCTTTTATTAGTAGTAGTAGCAGAATTTGACAGTTACTTGACAAAGGAAAAACTGAAAAGTTATTGATTTTGAAAATTTTTCATTTTTCAGACTGTTCATATCCTGGGATGACAATAAAGCTCCGCCAATAATCCGTCATTTCAGTTTATTAGTTTCTTTTGCTTTCTTCCTTTTCTACTCTATAAAGTAATTAGTGTCACACTAAAAACTTGTTTGGATTGACTTATTTTAAGTACTTTTAAGCGAAGATAGCTTTTTAGCACTTTGGGAGTGTTTGAGTAAATTAAAAAGGAGTTCATAAGCACTTGGTTTTAAACTAAAATGCTAAAAATAAGGCAAAAGCCAAAAATTCACCCAAACGGGCACTAAGTACTTGACCCTTTTCATTTAGTCTCTAGGAATTACCAGATTTTATATTACTTGTGGATTACAGATTAAGTGGATGCATGAATGGTGGTTATTGAAATAAGATTATGGTAATTACATAATAGACTTACTTTTTTCTACTTTTTCAGTTCGATGTTTCTTAGGTATAATTGACTTGTTCTTTCTGAAGTTTCGATGTTAAGATTCCTCGTCTATCTTCTTCTCTTTATTTTAAAGAAGGGTTGGATCTGGACAAAATTAATGAAACAGAAGAAATTCAAAAGGACTCTGACAATGAGAAAATGTGTTTCAAAAGCATCAAGTAGTTCCTCTTTTTTCTAGCGAGATATCGGTCATTCTTTTATGAAATATCGATTCTATCAACCATTTTAGAAACATGCGATTTAGTGAATTAGAATTCTTTCAAAGTAATAAAAAATAAAGCAACGATCAGACTGGGAGAGTCAACATTCTTCATTGCGACTTAGATTGCACAATCAAGATTATGAGCATCATAACATAAATAAAAGGAAAGAGAAAGGAGTATTTCAATTTTTTTATGACCTTCCATTTCACTACGTTGCTTAGTTCATGATCTACTGTGGAATCAACAAAACATTAACCTTTAAAACTAAACAATAACTGTAGTTGTCAATATTAGTGTTTAGTTCTCTACTAATGTTATGATAATATATATTAATGTCACCAATCATGTTATTCTGCAAATAAAGGCAAAAGACTAGATTAAATACTTAACGAAAAAAGACTGGGAAAATTTTGTTAAAAGTGACGAAAGAGTTTCAAAATGAGGTGTAGGTGATTCAAATCTTAATAATTGAGTGGAGGTGACAATTACTTTATAAAGGATTAAGAAAGTTAGAAAAGTTTGAGAGTAGCCCACAACTTTTAAAATTTATACTTTGATTCAAATATTAACCTAATATAACATGAAATGGAGGGAAAAAAGATGTGTTTCTCTCTCTTCTCACCCATTGTTGTTTTCTCTCTCTTAGCAATTTTTGTTGTTCATTGTTTCTGCTGCTTTGTTCATCTTCTTCTTGTTGACCATTGTTGTTGTTTTTATCACTACTGCTGCTACTTGACCAATTTTTTAGGTCAAATTTTATTTCGTACATCACTTTCCACTTTGGCATTACTTCATAGGAGACTTTGGGAAGTCAAATTATAATTTTTAGTTGAATTTGTCATTGGGCTAACTACTATTGTGCTATTTTTTCAATAATAGATATCACGCGAACATGAATGCAATATAAGAGTCATTTGTTTAAACAGATCACTCATCTGTTGCGATAGATGAGCCATTTGTTGCAATGAAAGGCTCATATATTGGATTCATGTTTATGGTTCTATAGTGTTGTAACATGAATCGAACAGATGGGTCATATGTTGCATTATATGACACCTCTATTGCAACAAACTACTTATTTTTTGCAACAGATTAGTTATCTGTTGCAACAAAGTAAATTTTTATTGCAACAGAACCTGAACTCGATTCCAACAGACGTGTCGTCTATTGCAACAGGTAAGTCGCCTGTCGCAACAGGTTAGTTATTTGTTGTAACATGTCACTCATCTGTTGGAATCAGCTTCAAAGGTTCTTTAGTACTGTAACATCTATCCCAATAGACGCTTAATCTGTTGCAACAGATGTATAGTCTGTTGAAATATATGATTCACCTGTTACAACAGATAACTCATCTGTTAAAATCAGCTTCAGAAGCATAACATAAATCCCAACAAGTAATTAATTTATTGCAACTAATCACTTACCTGCTGTAACATATTTTTCACTTGTTGCAACAGATGAAATATCTATTGGGGTTCAGGTTACGACACTATGAAATCACTATTAATTTTATTATGATATCATTATTAACTTTTTTTACAAATGACTTTATTTAGGTACACTAATGGAGAAATCAATAATAATAGGGGTGGATTGTCATGGTCAATGGACCGAGAAGAACAATCGATATGTATGACATTTAAAGGAGGGTGAAATTCAAGAGACGATAGCTATGATAGTCCAAAGTGATGTTTCGCATGATGGTTTTGTGAACTTAATCATCATCTATTGTGGACTGAATTGTCAACCGAAAGAACTCGTCATTAGCTACATACACAACTCCTTTAAGATAACTAATCATGTTCGGTTTTGTGTTTATCTTAGTATTCATCTAGGCCGGTGTTAAGGGTTTACGTGGTTAAAAAACCGAGTGAGAATGAGAACCAGAATGTAGAAGAAGAACAACAACAACAAGACATCTTTGATAACGAGTTGGATGATTTGGTCATGAATATTACAGATGATGATCAAATACATTCGCCCATTGCTGTGAGCAATACGGTGGGCAGTTCTTGTCAATCGACACAGTCTGGCAATCGTCAGGATGACAAGACCAACTTTTACAAGGAAATGTCATTCAAGGATAAGGACGAACAATCTAATTCTTTATTTATTGCTTGCTTGAAAAAAGAATTCAGAATAATGAAGGTAATTAATTTGAGAAAAGTTTTTTGCTTCAGATATGCTAATCCAAACTGCAAGTGGTGGTTGAGAGAGGTGAAGTACTTAAGTTTTGAAAGATTCATCATTCATAAATATGAAAAGTACCACACACATGGTTTGGAGCATATTTTGGGCCAAAATTCTCACGTCACGGAAAAGGTCCTCGATCAATATTTCAAAAATAGATTCCCCAATGGCAAAGGCCCTTCTACAAGGGATATGGCCAATAAACTCCTTATGGAATTAGGTGTCATGGTCAGTTATTGGAAGATATATGTAGCCATGGTTATTTCCAAGGACTTGGTTAGGGGGACATATGAGCACGGGTATGCAGTCCTCGATGCGTACCGTTATATGCTTGAGTCGACAAATCTCAAAAGTAAGGCGACATTGAATGTTGATGAAAACGGAAGGTTCAAATAATTTTTTGTTTTTTATGGTGCTTGTATTCAAGGTTTTTAACATTTTAGAAAATTCATAGCCATCGACAGGACCTTCTTGAGGAGGTATGATGTAGTTTTGCTAGCGGTGGTGGCGCAGGATGCGGAGAATCACATCTTTCCCGTCATTTTTTGTGCAACAAACAAGAAATGGGATGTCTCTTATGGATATTTTTTTGAACAGGTGCGAAGTTGCATCGAAGATACCGAAGAGTTGTATTTTGGATAGGCATCCAAGTATTCCAAAGATGGGTTCAATTTTCTACACTTCAGCTCACTTTGGTTGTTTCATAAGGCATCTTGGAGATAATATTCGGAACAACTTTCACAACGAAAGCGTCGTGTCCCTTTTTATAGAGAAGCTAGAGTATATAATAGAGAGGAGTTTTTATACCATTTCAATCAAATAACGAATATGCATCCCAAGTCAGTAGAACATCTCATACGTATCGTTTTTTAGAGATGGAGCTGGGCATTCTGTCTAGCAAATATGTACATTTTTGTGAATTTAATGTCTTGTTTGAGTTACAAGTTTAGTATGATGTCGTACTAAGTGGATTCTTTTGTATAGGTACAATTATGACATCAAACATAGTTTAATTGATGAATTCATTATTTAGTGATGAAAGAGAATTTCCTATCGTGGCTCTATTTGATATAATAAACCAGAAGTATGATAAATTTTTTCACAAAAGACGTGTGAAGTTCGAGAATGCGAGAACCAAATTTGTTCTAGAAGCAAAAAAAATAATATCAACGAACGTCAGTCTGGGGAATAGGTTATTTGCACATCAAATAGAAGATTACAAGTTTAGTATCGACGGTCATGGTGATGTTACCACAGTCATTTTCAAACAAGATCTTGTACTGCAGAGTTTTTGAATTGGACAAAATACCCTGTCCACATACTATGGCAGCATTTTGAGCTCAATACGGTGCACAATATGAAACTAAAATTTATGAGTGCTCCTCTCCATATTATTCGATGAAAAAATATATAATGGCATATAGTGAGAATATTAATTCGGTGGCTTCCCAAGAATCTTGGATTGTTCCTGTAGAGGTTTTGGGGAGATTAATACCTCCTTCATATATTATCCCAAGCACTATCAAATAAGGAAGAAGGCCATATAAGAGGAGACGTGGAGTCGGAGAATCATTTCCATCAAGTTAAAAAAAGTGCTCTGTATGTAAGAAAGCTGACCACAAAAGAACTACATGCTCGGATCGTAATCTTCCATGATCGTTGTAATAGCAAAAACTTGTGTTGTTGTTTATTATAGACTTTTATATATTTAACTCATTATTGTGAATGTAAATGTTATCATTTATTATATAAAATATCTTTTTTAAAAACTTGTGCATCAATAAAAAGAGGCAAAACAGGAACTAAATACAATAGACCACAAAATTATTTTCAATAGATTACCCATCTATTGCAACAGATGGATATTATCTAGAAGAACTCAATACAATTTATCAAAATGGAATGTGTTCCTCCAACAAATGACAAATTTGTTGCAACAGATGAATAATCTGCTGATAGAAATCCAACTGATGACCAATTTGTTTCAACAGATGGTCAATCTGTTGAAACAACTCAAAATTCTTGCTATTACTACTGGATTCAAAATTGCTCCTTACGTCCAACCGTCGACATGTTTGTTGAGAAGGATAAATAGACAGAATAAAAATTAAATATGAATTATAAATCCAACGTCGACCAAAAATAAAATTTTCATTAAACAATAGAAAATACATTAGGTATAGATCCGATATAGAAAAATTAAAATACATACGCTAAAAAAATATCACCTAAATATTTTTATCATCATTATTATTATTGTCAGCCAATTAGTCGTTAACAGGCAGGGTCCTCCTCATCTTGCGCATATCTCCGAACATCCTTGTTCTCACGGCAACCAACTCCTACTGCAGGTCATTAACCTGCCTCTGAAGTTCTTGCATGGTGTCTCGCAGATTATCAATGTCCTAAACAGGATCAACAATATTTATAACACGCATGAATTGACAAAAATGTAAACACAAAAGTAAAGAAAAGAGTCTGAATGTAATACAACGCATTCTACCAACTAGTAGATTTATACACATGAAAAAAACACTTACCTCAATGAGAAAGGAATATGCTCTTTGAAGAGAAGTGGTTGAAGATGTAACACGAAAAGAAAAAATGTAAGAAATAAATAAAATGGAGTAGAATGAAGATTAGGGAGGGACGTATTTCTAGAGGATTGAATCTGAATGTGTTAGGCAAAAAGGCACGACTGTTCAACTCCATTATATTAATTACATTCAAACTACTGACTTTTTATTTTCTGTAAAAATTCATGACTTTTTCTTTTACATTTAAACTTCTCACCTTTTTCAAAAGGGTTTCTCTCTTAATAACAATCGTTATTATTGAGTTGTTGCAAAAAATCGTCCATATATCTGTCGCAACAGATTTACCATTTGTTGCAACAGATGGTCTATGTGTGCAACAAATGAGATATTTATTGCAACATATGGATTATCTGTTACGACATATGGACCATTCATTGGAGAAAATATTTTGATTTCTTCTAACAGCTGATTCATCAATTGTAACAGATGGAAAATTTGATTCATCGACTGTTTTGAATGTGTTAGACAAAAAGTCATGATTGTTCACCTCTTTTCTAATAATCATCACATACCTTAATTAATCTAAATTGGTGACTGTTTTATTATATAAAATAAAAAAATAGATTTAAAAACCAAAAAGATGAAAAGTCACGACTTGTAGCGCTTGTTTTTTCTTAATGGGCATATAATCCTCTAACATTAAAGATGGTTACCCTTTGAGCCTCCGTAGTCTTGTACACTACTTAACGATGGGAAGTTGAGAATAAACATTGTCTGAAATTGATGGGGTAGGAAGAATAAGGTGTGTGCAGATGGATGGATCCACTTTCATGTGTAGGAGTTACATTTTATTGATCAAATTTTTATGACAGACACACATAAAGTACAATGATTTTCTGAATGCAGTTTTTTTTCGATTAGACATTGATCCTTTAAACAAGATCCTGCATTTTACAGTTTGGTTTGATAGGTGCAAATTGATAAGGCTGAAGGATTCTAAAAAGATGGTATCGATACCCTGTTACAATTTAATAACAGTTTTGCTCATATTTATATGTCAAGTTCTGAGAAGGGATTATTATTTGATGGTATTACAGACATTCAATAGTGATTGGACCAATTTTAATAGATCAATGAACTTTGAGATGGATTTCAAAGCCTTCCACTACAGCAAACAGGGATAGAAAAGTAATAGAAATTCCCCTGATCCAAATTTATATCGATGGGTTGCTCGAAGAGACTATTATACAACAAAAGGTGCTTGGGAGAATACGTGTGCAAAAAAAGAGAGGTGGAAAAGACCATATATCATCTCAGACCTTGTTTAAGAGGAAACATGGGGAAGTAAGTAAGGAACTTCTAGCCAATCTAGCCAATGAAATTGACTTGAAAGATGAAAAAACTGAATGAGTTGTAAATGTGAATGTGTATCCAACTATTAAAATCTGTCAGTCGTTCTTGAAAAAGAAAAATGCTAAAGAAGACTGGAGTTGGACACTTTACTAGGGACTACGACTAGCTACGTGGCCTAAATGAAGACCCATAAAATGCAGGACCAGAACTCTAAGGAAGCTGATTGGCGAGCATAGAGGATTGGGAAGATTTTCAGTCAAGAATGAAACCTAAGCCAACAACTCTAGAAGTAAAAATAAGAGAAGCTAAGGCGTTAGTTTCTAAAGTCTAACTTGCATCCCATGCCTTCTGTTGTGGTTATAATACGGTCAATGGTAGTAGAAATAAAAAGGTCTTAAGTTGGGAAGAAATCCCATGCCTTGTTGTTTACACTACCTTTGACTAAACCAGAACCACAAGTAGAAGGCCTAGGATGCAAGTTTAACTTCAGAAATTGCCACCTTAGCTTGATCCCTTATTTTTACTTCAGGAGTTGATGGTTCATTTTTCGTTCCTGACCAACAATCTTACCACCATTGGTGCTTGCAAAGCTACAACCTTAGAGTTCTGGTCTTGCATTTTGTGGGTCTTCATACAGGCCACGCTAGCTAGTTGCAGTCTCCTAACAGAGTGCACAACTCCAGACCATTTCAACATTTTTCTTTTCAAAATGGACTGATGGATTTTCATTTTTGGATACACTTTCACATTTGCAGCTCATTCAATTTTTTCATTTTTCATGTCAATTTCTTCAGCCAAATTCCCTACATGATCCCTCCTACCCTGTGTTTCTTCTTTAATAAGGTTTGAGTTGATATATGGTCTTCTCCACCTCCCCTGCCCACACAGGTATTCTCCTAAGCATCTCCTACTATATAATAGTCTTCTCGAGCAACCCATCCATATAAATTTGGAATAGGGCAGTAACTATATTCATTTTCATTCTTGGTTGCAGCAATGCAAGGCTTTAGAGGTCTTTCAAAAATCCATTGAACCCTTAAAATCAGTCCAATCAATATTGAATATTAACACTGCCACCAAAACATTGTACCCTTCTCCAAACTTGACACATAAACATTAGAAATTTTTTCATTAAACCGTAATAGGATATCAACACCATCTACTTGGTCCCTCAGCCTTATCAGTTCGAACCTAATAATCTAAACTATAAAATTTAATATCTTATTTGAATGATTAATACCTAATATAGGTAAAGAACCAACATTTACAAAATTAGTATACTGTATGTGTGTTTTCACGATAGGTTGATCAGTAATACATACCTCCCATATAAGAAGTGGTTCCATCTACAAGAAGCACCTTATTCCCCCAAACCCATCTTTACTTTAGCCTTTAATGTTGGTTGGGAAACAGTTGATCCACTTTCACTTCCTTTAATCTGCAAACAAGAGAAAAACATTTGATGTCAAACAACAGAAGAACAAAAAGAACATTACAAAAGGGTAACATAAAATTGAATGAATATAACACATTGCAATAAGAGTTCCAATAGATAACCCATCTGTTGCAATAGATTCCCCATCTGTTCAACGAATGGGTCATTTGTTGCAATAAGCGACATATCTGTGGCAACAGATGGCTGACATATTACAACAGATGGGTCATCTATTGGAATAAATCAAACCACCATTGCTTTTGGTTTGATTTCTTCCAACAGTTGCTCCATCCGTTCTAACAACTGATTCATCAGTTGCAACAATTGAGAAAGCTATTGCAACACCACCAACAAAATCAACAATAGCATTAACAATAAATAAACAACACCATATATTCTAACACCATCAACAACACAAACACAATATGTTCCAACAACACCAACACCCCCAACAACACCAACACCAACAAAGAAATAAAAAAATATATAAAAAATAATACTGATAATAAGACTTTTTAAATTCTCCCAAAAGATGACTTTTTTCCATATTCTAAGAGAATGATGGTTCGTTAATTCAAGACTTAAAAGTACTTTTCCTTTAATTTTCTTAATAAATAGGGTACTGGTAATGGATAAATCAATAAAATCAAAAAATGTATATATCTAATTTAAATAACATATAAAGAAGAAGACGAGAAGAAAAGAGCAATAGTGAACCATACCTGCAATGTCAAAAAAGTATAAGGATTATAACACCCATTTCAGTGGAGAAAAGATATAGATCAGTTTAGAGGATCTTCATGCAAAAAAGAATTCTAGAGATGGGTTGTGATTACCCTAAAGAGAAGAAAAAGAGAATTCTGATTTAGCTACAACAAGGGATGAGTTGATAGGGTCAACTATATTGCATGATGTTGGTATTGCGTTCCTCCTAACCCGAGTCGTCAATCTATCAATTTAAGTTGAAACAATTCATATTAGCTTATTATTTGAAATACTTAAATTGATTTAGCTACAACTAGGGATGGGTTGATAGGGTCAACTACATTGCATGATGTTGGTATTACGTCCTCCTGACTCAATTCGTCAATCGATCAAGCTGAGTTGAAGCGATTCATATTTGCTTATTATTTGAAATACCTAAATTGATTTAGTTACAACTAGGGATGAGCAAGTTATTCAGACCAAATTAACATTTTCAAAACTTGTTATTCTTTTTCAAAATACAAATCAATCCATACAAATCATTCATTTATTGGAAAAATGTTTCATTATTTTAAATCTCAAGTTCTCGCTTTTTTGTTTCTCTCTCAATAATACAGACAATAACTACTCAACATATTGATCAACCCTTCACAACAGATCAATCTTCTTCCCATTTTCTACTACATAGTTGTTATTTTCAACTTTATTCTTTCTTGTATCTGTCATTTTCTCTGTCTTCATAATGAACAAAGTTTGAGAAGAGTTCTACATTTGTTCTTTTTTCTAAAAATTAAGGCTTTTTAGTTAATGATGAAAAAGAAGACTTTTAGTTGTATTATCTTTGAGAATGGATTAGCAATTTTGAGTTTTCATTCTAAAATCATAGGATGAACTCAAGAAAACCCTAATTTTTATTGCATTGTTCCATTGGCTTTCGTGGTATTGTTGGATGGTGTTTGTGGTGTTATTAGTAGCTATTTGTAGTGGTATTTTTATAGGTAGAATTAGAAGTGGTGTTGGTGGTAGTGTGGGTATTTATGGTTTGGTGATGGTGTTGGTGGCATTGGTGATGGTGTTGGTGGTCTTGATGGTGGTGGAGTTGGTGGTTGTTGTGTTGGCATTAGTGGTGTTTTATTAGTGACATTAGTGTTGGTTGTTTGGTGGTAGTGGTAATGGTGGTATTGGTGGTGTTGGTGGTGGTGGTGGTGGCATTGGTAGTGTTAATGGTTGCTATTAGTGGTGGTGGTGGTATTGGTTGGTGGTGTTGGTGGTATCGTATTGGTGATGTCTGTAGTGGCTGGTGATGGTGGTATTGGTGGTGTCGGTATTGGTGGTGTTGGTGATATCGGTATTGGTGGTGTTGGTGATATCGGTATTGGTGATGTTTGTGGTGGCTCTTGGTGGTATTATAGTGGTTGTTGGTGGTGGTGGTGATGACATTGGTTGGTGGTATTTTTGGTGGTGTTGGTGGTCCATCTGTTGCAACAAGTGGAACAATTATTAGGAGATATTAAAATAGGTCTTCAAACAGATTTTCTATCTGTTGCAACAAACGTTTCATTAGTTGCAAGACTATTTTGATCTCATCCATCAAGTTGTTTATCAATTGCAACAGGTTATTCATCTGTCATAACAGATGATTCATCTGTTTCAACTGATGGGTTGTCTGTTGGAATATTTATTTTTGTAATGTGGCGCATAAAATTTTATTAAAATTTGTCTTACCTTTTTTTAAAAATTTATGCATGCATC
This sequence comes from Capsicum baccatum var. pendulum, assembly GCA_030864225.1. NCBI lineage: Eukaryota > Viridiplantae > Streptophyta > Magnoliopsida > Solanales > Solanaceae > Capsicum > Capsicum baccatum. The sequence continues at coordinate 173,445,671 of CM061560.1, forward strand.
AACTGTAATGTATTTTTCTTTTTATTGTTTGTAGGTAAAATATGTATCCCAAAAGAAAAAAAGTGAAAGTGGATCAACTTTCAGACCACCTAACAAAAAAGGCTAGAGTATAGAAGGATTCGGAGGAGCTTCCTGAACAATCTCAGACAGGAAAAAGTGAAGCTAAGAAAAGATATGAAAATGATGTTGAGGGATGTGGACACGGTTCTGTAGATGGTGATGATGAAAATGAAAGCGAGGAGGAAGAAAAAGAAGATAAACAAGAAGAGGAGAAAGACGAAAGTGAGAAAGATGATGATGATCAACATGATGATAATGCATCACCAATGGGGCGTGAATTTATATTGAAATCCTAATATGAGGCTGTCAAAACTATTAGTATTGACAGGTTTCAAGTTGTGATGCGAATAGATGACCCAGCAGAACTAAATGGTGATCTTGTACTTAAATATCAGTTGGGGAAACCTTTTGATGAATTTAGGAATACTATGAAGAATGAAAGCACAAACGAACTTTTTAAGAAGAGCTACTTTGGACACTTTTTTGAGCTTCCTGAGGACTACACTACCCATTTTCAAATGAGTATGGTATATGGTCTTCTCAAGTACAGATCAAGTACACGGGGGATGATTCAAAGGAGGAGAGAAAAGATGGATGAAATCTGGATCAACTACTGTGGTATGCCGGTTTTGTTGGCTTGAAAGAGTTTGCCATAGTGACAGGCTTGAGATGCGATCATTCAGAAGAACCTCTCATCAAGGAAATACCCCACAAAAGGTTTAAGGCAAGCAGTATAGCCAAACCACTGCCCACCAAAACCAACAAATGCAAGGAAAAAATAAATGGGTTGTTGGAAATTGCTGGACGTGGGTACAGAGCTAATAAGTTGTTAAAAGATCTCAAGAAAAAAACCACACCAAAGAAGTACAAGGAGCAATTGTGCTTAGTTTAGTTTGCCTATTTCGTTATACTGGCAAGAGACGTCAACAAAGTCATAGAAGATGATTTGTTGAAGCTTACTGAGGATTTTGAGAAATTCAACAATTATCCCTGGGGATATGAAAACGACAACTTAACTGTCAAATATTTACTATCAAAGATATCCCCAAAGATGATCACATTATACAGCTTTTCTTGGGCTTTCATGGCAAATTTAATCACTATTTGTTTACTCTTCCATTAATTTATATTGAATAATTACTATGATTTTTTTTGCTTGGTTCCTGTATACATTTTTTAGGCTTGGGCATTTGAAGTCATTCCTTCCCTCCAAAAGCAGGTTAAGGATTACTTGAATAAGGCTTCTCATTCAAGGATCCTTAGGTGGTTGGTTGCAAAGAGCAACACAAGAATTAAGGAGGCAGATATCTGTAACCCTCTGGATGATGTAGTAAGTCTTCTTTCAAGTAAAATAATTTGACTAAAAGAAAGATATTGAAATAGATGCGACATCTATTGTATAGATGGGTCATTTGTAGAAACAAATTACCCATCTACTGCAACTGGTGCGACAGATGGGTAATTTATTACGACAGATGATTCATATTTCACAACAGATTACCCATCCGTTGCTTTAGTTCTATGAACCCGACTCAACAGATTACCTATCTACTGTAAATTATGCATTAGATCGGCAATCTGATGTAATATATATTTAATTTGTTGCCACATATGAATCATCTGCTGTGACAGAAAGATCATTTGTTGTATAAGTTGTCTGTGTTAACATGTAACCCAATAAATTATTATATGATTTAAATGTATCTGTCTTTTTTATAGGTTGTGCGTCCATGGATCGTGCCAATGAGTAGGAGTTGGGGATGATTTCTTTTATTACTCTAGGTTTTGTTGATACAATAGTAGACCCAACGGTGGAGTTAATATAGAAGGAATTGGCTGGAACAACAACCATAAGAAGAGCAGTTAGGCAAGGTCAACCTAATATTGAGGCTCTTCATGACCAACCTGCTGTAACAAATTTGGGTGTTGCTTCTAGGGGTGTTGCTGGTGGAGTTGTTGATTTTGGTGGCAGCCATGCTAATGCTGATGTTGCATTCAGTTGTGATGATGATCATGTTGATGCTCAAGAAAAACTAAATATGTTGAAAACACCCCTTTCACAGGTCCCTCTCACCCTTACACATGCCCTCACTCTTATACCGGTCCCTCCCACCTTTATAATTATCCCTCTTACCCATCTTCACTCATATGTTCTCAATGAAAATAAGAAGAGTGAAAGGACAAATAGGATAAACTTTTTGAAAAAATAGAGCCTATCGCTAAAGCTGTCGAGGAATTAAAATTCAAGACGGGTGTCATACCATCCGAGAATATGAGAGATCCATACACTCCTAAAGTGGCAGTTAGGAGGAAAAAAAGAGCTATTAGCAAAATACTCTCAAATCAGAAACCAAAACAAAATTATGACTCCTTCCTCTCCAAAATTTGTTGAAGTACAAGGGCCATTGAAAAAGGTGGACATATATGTGGAACTTGGAACCAAAGTGAAGAGGGATCTATGATGGGCCATGAATTACAAGCAACGCGAACAAGATTACCCCATGCAAACCTTTTCCACCCAAGACTTCAAGAATTTGACAGATATGTGTTACTGGTACGTGGACAAAGTAAGTTTACTTTTCCCAACCTAGCCTTCTAATCTACTCCGTGAAGAAGAAACTACGCAATAGATGTGTCATCTGTTGCAACAGATGGGTATTCTCGTGCAACTGGTGGTGGTTCTGTTGCAATATCTTACCCATTTATTACATAATTTTTGTTAGATGGGTAATCTATGAACAGATTCAGAGAACCCTCTGGAATGATGGACCATTCGTTGCATCTTTCTACTATGTTTTCCTTCTTTACAATTACTAACCTATTTAAAAATTATCTTCTTATATCACATATGTTGAAGAAATTCTCTGCCTCATGAGGGGCAGACAATTAGTGTACCTAGAAGTTTATGATACTACTGATAGGATAATGGACCTTAACTTCTATAATAATTTTGAGAGGTACAATGAGCTCATTAAGCTAGCATCAACTCCGGGTAGCTCAGGATTTATTTGTAAGTTTCAGGGTTCCAATGGGATGAAGAAATGATTAAATATGTTAGAAGGGAGAGTACATATCCACATGGCAAGAGCTAATCCAAGGCAATAAGAATTCTTACAATCGTGAACATGGACATCATACATTTCCTAGCTGTTGAGATACTACACGAGGAGGGAAAGATCAAGGTTTATGATTGTAACTTACCGACCTTCGATGAGTCTATTTTTTTACCCATATGCAACCACTTTTAGAGTTTTCCACAACTTATTGAGGAGAGTAAGCTGATGGATGATTTGCCAGCGGAAGTGTTGAGGAAGTAAACATGGGATTTTGAAGGTTGAAACAAAGAAATGGACCTTCTAAAAAATGAAATCGCTACTGTGTGTAGGTCATACGTGCTTGCATATATCGAATAGTTGCTAACTGACACAAAAATAGCCGAGCCAAAATCCTTTCTATGCGACAACATTGTGGCAAACATGCAAGAGGTCTGGGCTTATGGGGTACTAACTGGATGCTTGAAACCTGTGTATAAAGAATAAGATGTAGAAACACAAACACCATAATAATTTTTTATTTCAAGTCAGTTCACTTTACATATAGTGGAAATTTTTGTTGGTAATGCAACAGATTGTCTATCTGTTATCACAGATTTTCTATTTGTTTTGACAGATAGTTTATCTGTTACAATAGATTGGTCATCTGTTGCATTATGCCGATGTTTCTATCTAAATCTATCTTTTGCAACAGTGAAAAAATCTGTTTGATAAACAGTAGGAGGACCTGTTTTACTGTACCAGTAGCAATTACACCATAAAAAGTCCAGCAATAAACTTTGTTGCTAGAATATTTAAGGTCAAGACAAAATAAACTTTTTATTTCATTAAAAGGAAGGAATGTTACATGGCCAATATTACTTTAAAAATGCACCTAAATAGCGGTCAAATACACATCAGAATAGTAAAACTATACCATCATGAAGACCAACAATTTTTGTACATCACACTTGTAACAATTACACTATGAAAAGTTCAGCAATTATGCTTGAATATTTATGTGCTCAACAGCACTAAACTAATAGCAAATACACCCCTATTAAAATTTCAGCAATTAGGCTTGAATATCCATGTTCCCAACAACAGTAAACCAGTAGCAATAACGACAAAAATGTAGTATCTTCTTGCTCAATTTTGTTTCTCTTCAAAAGCCTTGACTTTCTTCAACAAACCCCGGATTATACGATTTGCTTATGAACGGTGTCGTTCTTCATTCCAATCAACGTAATCATATCCACCCAATTTTTATAAAAACAAGACCACAATTACAAAATAATTACAAGTCAATAATTAATCAACTAATTAATAAAAAAAATATTACCTTTGAAATCTTAAAAGTAAAAAGCCTATGACCTAGATTTTTTAAGTTCAAGAAGTCTTCAATAGAACTTCATGACCACACTTACAATATTAAAAATCTTTATCACAAAAAAAGGTGGAAGATGAGCTCGACATTGTCAAGTTCAGTTGAAAAAAAAAAGATAAAGAAAAATAAAATACAAATAATTTGAAGAATTTGGATAGAGAAAAAAATATGGTGAAGAAGAATATTTGGAAATTTAGGATTAAATTTTAGGAAGAAGATTAATATATAAGACAATGGTGGAAAAATAACCGTTGGGGGCCAAATTAGGTGCCAAGTCAGCAAAAAGGGGGTTCAGCTATAATACCCCGATCGTCCCTTAAGGCTAAATCCGTCTTTTGAGTATATGGAAATGACTTCCAAAGTGAATGATGATTGAACCGTGTAAAATTTCCCTAATTTTGACTTTTTTTCCTCTAGAATATTAAATAAGCTTACCATCGATATCAAATTCTCCCAAATCTGACGCTCGGGTGAAGAGTTAGAGTCATTTTAGTGAGACAGTATGCCACCTAGAACTTTAGTGCATCGCGGAGCTAGCCAAAATGGAAATTGTCATTTTTTAGTGAGCCTCCGCAATATTAACGCATCACGACAAGGCTCAATATTAGGATTGTCAAATTCTAGTGCACCAACGCGATTCCACCGCGTTGTGGTGCCCTTCCAGGTCACAACCAAGGTTACAACGCGATTTCACCGCGTCGCGCCACTGAACAATTTCCTAATTGTCCAAATCTAGTGAAGGACCGCGATCCTGGCACACCGCGTTAGGGCAAAAAATCGGGCTCTAATTCTAGAATTTTCTCAAGGGTATTTGGTATTTTCCACCCGTTCTTACCCTCTATATATATATCCAAGTAGAGAAGAGAAATTTATTTCTCTCCAATTTCTTTCCAAGAACATTCAAGAAGCTAGGGTTTTCTCTCAACCCAAAAATCCAATCTTCTCCCAGAAAATTCAAGAACCTTCCATAAATACCTTCAAGTGGTTCAAGATTTAGGATATCTAAGTCAAGGCATCAAGAAATTTAGCTCAAAGTGTGAGAAAGAAGCTCCAATCGAGTTTCTTCATCTCAAAATCATAATCAAGGTATGTGGGGCTTGAACAAGAATATCCTTTCATTCTTGTGCCCAAAGATTTGATTTTTACAATTGAAATTTCATGATCTTTGCAAGTGGGTTTACACTCAAACTACTTTATTAATGATTTACGAGATTTGAGTTGATTAAGTTTGATATTTATGATTATTTTACCATCATATTTCTTAAATTGAGAAATTTATGCCATGAGATATATATATTGATATTATAAAATGATGATTTCTAAAGTGATTAAAGATAAGCGTCATGATTTATGCTTTTCCATGTGAAGTTTTATTATTGAATATATGTATTAATATTTGAGCTTGAGAGTCAAGAATGAGTTCTATGATGTCTTCTTGAAGTTTTGACATTTGATATGATTTAATGAGCAAGTCCACTTGATGCTGAGAAAGATTATTTTGAGATTGAGTCGAGTTAGGTATCTACAAGTTGACTATGATTCACAGATAAGATATATTTATGATTTTGGTCTCTATGATAGACCCTTGAGTTGATTGAGGTGGATTTCCTAATGCGTTCTGAGCTAAGTCTGGGAGGAGTATTTAGCACCAAGCGGGAAATGTGGGTTCAGTGCTTCCTACTTTCCTTGAACTATGTGCCACCGTAGGATTGATATTTAAGGGCCAAAGTGTCGAGTTTGTGACCACAAAGATGAGTTTCAGGTTATACTCCCTGGCAAGAGTATAACGCTCGCGCCAATGCGGGGTTCCTTCCTTAGGAGGGCAAAATGATAGACTCCATATGGCTCACATGGTTTATGTTGGGTATAAGAAACTCCCAAGTCCATAATAATTTAAGTTTCTAGATTTACCGAGTCACTCTAAGTCATGAGTCAAAGAGTTTGAGTTGAGTCTAATGATTTATGAGATTTATGAAGCACATGTTACTGTTGATGATTTATGAGAAACTATATTATAGTTTAATTCAAGAGAAGAGAGTCATTATTGTCAGCATGCATGATTTTATTTTATATTTTGTGATATTATTTAAGTATGTTGCATACACCCCCACATACTCAGTATATTCCCAAAGTATGGGTGTCAAATGGGTCGGGCTGACCCGGCCCGACCCGGCCCAAACCGGCCCGACGTAGCAAACCGGACCGGTTTGACCCGGCCCGGTAAGCCCTAGGGCTTTACGGGTTCGGGTCCCGGTCCGTTTTTTTTTTTTAAACTGGGCCCGGTTAACCCGACCTGGACCAACCCGGTCCAGGCCCGCCGGTTAACCGGCCCAGCCCGGCCCGGCCCGGCAAAAAAAAAAAATTAATTAGTTGGGCCAAACTAGCCGTTGGCCCAACGGCTATATTACCGTTTTTGGGTCTAAACGGCTAGTTTGGGCCCATTTCATTAAAAAAAAAAATATTTTTTAATCCCCAAAATAAATCTATAAATACCCTACAACTTCAAATCATTTCTCACACAATTTTTCACTCTCTCAAATCTCATTCTCTCTCAAATCTCAATTCTCAATTCTCATATATTCAATATATTTAATTTCTTAAAGTGTTCACTTTAATTTTTTAATTTTTCGTTTACAAAGTACGAGCGGAAGTTTCTGAAGTCGCAATCTTCGGATACTTCCAAAATTTGGTATTGTCGTTCCATCTCTTACGTTTAATTTTTATTTATTGTATTAATTGTTTAATATTTAATTTTATTATATTTGTGTATTTTGAATATTTTTAGTTTAATTTAATTTATATTATGGATAAATTAAAAAACCTCGCTGCTAAAGGTGTTAGAAATTTTTGTCCCGAAAGCGGTAGTGGTAGTAAAAAGCGAATTATTAGCGGTAGAGGTAGTTCAAGTAATAGATATACCCGTGTGACTTCGCCTCCGGTACCGCTTGATACACCTTTTGAGAAAGAAATAGGTGTAGGTGCTCACGATATGGATTATGTAGAATTTCAGGAAAATTACGGTATAGAAGAAGAATATGAAGTAGATGCAGTTAATGTAGATGAAGATGATGAAAATATTGCTGAAACACCCGCAGTAGGAGATGCTAACGTTAGATCTGAATCAGTTAATCTCCCTTTCCGTCCTCCCAGTGCCCCAAAACCCCGTAAAAGAACTAGTATTGCATGACATTTTTTTGAACGTATATCAGATATTGAGGTGCAGTGCAATATTTGTCAACAAATATATAAGCATAGAAGTGGCGGTAAGCAAGGGGGTACGGGTACGTTAATGAGACATATAGCTGAGGATCACAAAAGAGAGTTAAATATTGCAAAAGGTGGTGGGGATGTTAGTGGGTCAACGCAAACTAGAATGGACCCAACAACCGGTCAAGTAGAGAAAAAGTATAATAAATTGAGGGACAGGGAAGAAATAGCTAAAATGGTAGCTGTGGGTTGTTTGCCTTTTAGTTTTCCTTCTTCTGATGCTTTTATTCATTATATACAAGCAATTTATAATCCTATGTTTAATGGTATTCCTAGAACTACTTGTCGGTCTGATATTTTTAGACTCCATTCACAATATTATTTTTATTTATCAACATTGTTAAAAAATATCCAATGTAGATTGTCATTAACTTCTGATCTTGGTCGTGCTATTAATAAAAATGATTATTTAACCGTTACTTGTCATTGGATGGATAGTAATTTCATAATGCAAAAACGTATTCTTGCTTTTTTATATGATGAAGATCGTAAACATACTGGACAATTTATTGCTGATTCTATTATTAAAATTGCCGGATATTATGGTATAGAAAATAAAATTTTATGTATTGCTTTTGATAATGTTTCTAACAACAAGACTGCTATAACAAAAATAAAATCTACGCAATCTCCGCCCTTTCCTGAAATTTTTCATATTAAGTGTGCATGTCATATATATAATTTAATTGTAAAAGATGGTCTTGACTTTTTTGAGGTTTATGTTGAAAAAATTCGTCTTGCCGTTGGTTTTATTCAAGGAAATAATCGTAGATCGAGAATTAAAGAATTTAAAGTTAAATGTCAAGAAAATGGACTTACACCGATTTTAATGCCTGAGGAAGTTGATACTAGATGGAATTCTACGTATGAATTTTTAAAAACTTGTTATAAATATAGTATTCCTATTACACTAGCTTTTAACCAACATTGTGGTTCATTTGCTGATTCTGCTAATTGCATGCTACATAATTCTGATTGGGTTGTAATTAATGATCTTGTTAAGTTTTTAGAAAAATTTTATGTAGCTACGATTGAATTTTCTGGTGCTTACTATCCTACTGTTTGTAATATTTTGGCATATATAGCCGATATTTCTGGTTTGCTCTAACAATATAAAAATAAAGAAGGTTATAAAGAAGCTGTTGGCGCTATGTTTACGAAATTTAAAAAATATTTCTTCCCGATTCCCCCTATTTACTTGGTTGGTGCTATGTTAAATCCGTGCATGAAATATAATCATATGTGTCACTTTAGTACTCTTATTTATGCTAACTTAGAAATAAATACTAACCATGAGTCTGAACAAGTACAGCCTGATTTGTGGACGGCTACGGCTGATGCAAAGGATTATATAGAAAAATTATATAATCACTATGCTGATTTATTTGATTCAGCCGTACCTACAAATATCAGTCCAGTTGTCGCTCCTCATCCTCCCGAGGAGCCATCATCTTCTAAAAGGCTGGCACATAGTGGTTTTCCTGATTCGTTTTATGATTTAAATTGTTAGAACAGTGTGGATGAGAGAGCTTACACATCAACTTATCGGGAAGAGCTGAAATATTATCTGCGGACGCCACCAGAGGATCGCAGACGACGGATCAACACGCTGGATTGGTGGAGGAATAATGAATCACAATATCCTGTACTTTCAAGATTAGCCAGAGATATCTTGAATGTTCCAATGTCAACCGTTGCATCAGAGAGCGCCTTCAGTCAGGGACGACAGCAGCTTGGAGACAACCGACACTCATTGGGAAGCAACGCAATGAATGTTTTAGTTTGCCTTAGAGATTGGATTAGAGCAGAAAGAAGAAACCAAGGAATGGAACCAGAGCCCAGCGACGACCTCAAACTTGAAGAAATTATGACTTCATGGGAGAACTCAGCAGAATCAAGTCCAATGCATGGTTTTGCCCCCGTTGACTTTGACTATCCTATGCAAGTTCCAATTAATATTAACATGAATGAGTTGGAAAAAATGATGCATAATTTATAGATTTTTCATTCATGTAAATTATAAATTTTGGATCATTTTGCAATCAATAAAATTCCACAAATTCATTCACTCCTTAGTCATTGTTTTTTATTTTTTTTATTTAACGATTTAAAATTTTAATATCTTCTATAGAAGTGTATATTTAATGTATACATGTGTATATATGCTTTATAAATTAGTGTATATACATATTGTAGTGTATATATATATATTATACTATTATAGCATATGTTTTATTTAAAGTAGTACGTATAGTCCTATATAATTATATATTGAATGGTACGTATATATGTGTAATTGTTTATACTTTATATATTTTTTAAAAATATATATTGTATATTGGAGTGTATATTGGAGTGTATATATAGTGTATATTTGATTTTTTATTTATGTTTTACACGGGTTTGACCGGTTTTTAACCGGGTTTGACCGGTTTTTAGCAGGTTTGACCGGATTGGATTAAGTGGGCCGGTTCCGGGTGGGTTTTAATTTTTTTACTGTGCGTCCCGGCCCGTCCCGGACCAGTTAAGGCCAAACTCGGCCCGTAACCGACCCGGAACCCGGTAAATGTGAGAGGGCCGGTTCCAGGTTATCCGGCCCGGCCCGTTAGGCAGTCCTATCCCAAAGTACTGACCCATATATAAATATCTATGTGCTACATTATCTCATAATGTAGGTACAAGTGGTAGTGCACATACAACATTCAGTTAGTTTGCAGCTTCCAGTCAGCAGGTGATGAGTCCTTTTGATTCAAGGGCTTGAGTTAGTTATATAGTTCAAGAAGTATTGTATTTTCTTATTTTAGTCATATTGAGCTTGGATAGTTGGTAGTCATGACCCGTCTATCTAAAGTCTATACCAGTAAAGGCTTCATAGAGAGTCAGTAGAAGGTGATGTATTCAGTTTCAGTTTTATTTTGTAAAAGCAGAGTTGTAGTCTTGTAAAGTTCATATTTGTATTGATCAATTTCAGAGAAATGTTATGTTTTCAATGATTTTATATAGATTTAAGCATTTTATTCAGTTGCTTATGAGTTATGCCAGTAGGAGGGTTAGCTTGGGGTCAATTGTTCCCCTAAGTACCGTGTGACGTCTCGGGACCCAATTTCGGGGCGTTACAAAATTGGTGTCAGAGCACAGAGTTCAAGTGTCCTAGGGTGTCTATGAAGCCGTGTCTAGTAGAGTTTTGTGGAACGGTATGGAGACGTCTATACTTTTCTTTGAGAGGCTACAAGGCATTTAGGAAAGGTCTCCATTCTTTCAAGTCTTAGATCCTGCTATAGAAAGGTTCTTTGAGAAACTTATACGGATTCTCATCTTACTCTATTCATGGCATCCCCGTCTTATTTTCAAGTTATGAGAGACAATCAAGCTCAACTCTTTGTAGATAGTACTTTCTTAAACAGTCTCCATAGATAGTTATGGAGTTGTAAATGATCTAGAAAGTATCATATTAGTGCCTTATCATGCTTTGCTTATAAATCGTGCAATAAGCCCAAGTCAGTTGCGCTTCCAGATTCCTTCTCGAAATCCATTACGATAATCTATACTTCTTTATTTATGTACTATTCTTGAGGTAACATGATCAGCTAGTTCCAATTTTCTCCCTCTGATAATGCTCTCAGACTGACTAGTGAGGAGTTTCAAAAGTTTCACAGAGCGGCTTGAGCGGAGCCTTCCAGCATGTTATAAGTTCCGCCAAGATCAATGTTATGTCCTTACCCTTATGAGTCATTCAGTTAAGACAGAGTGAGATGTGTATTCTTAAACCATTGAATATTGTATGTCAAGTTTCTACCTCTCGTAATCTTGTCATCATTATGTTGTTGAACTGAAAGTCTAGTAAAGCTATTTGGGGCTCTTTTAATTCACCAACATAATTGCTTTGTTATCCACCTCAATTTTTTTTTCAAAATGCAAAATCAAAGACTAGTGAAGCCGGGTGAGGCCTATTTTAATTCACTAGCGATTCATTATTCATCTTTTTTACTCGTGCTGGTTGGTACTGAGTTTAGAGGTGTAGTGGAAAGAAGGGTGGTAAGTGTAATTTATTAAAAGTATGTATAGCCGAGCCTTTTTGCATGTGATTGAGTTAGTGATGAAGCGATATGTCCTTGTGCGTCAGCTCATGGAAGAAAGAGAAGGAGTTACTGGTTAAGGTAAATAATAGTTTGCTTGAAGCATAAAAAAAGTTATTGACGGTGTGTGTTGCACAAGACAAGTATAGGTTATGGATGAAGATACTTAGTGGATGAGTGCTGTTAACTTAGGTGCTCCTGAGATTACAAGAGAAAGTTAAGTTGAGGCTTAGAGAGATATGAACTAAGTTAAGCTGTGTATGAAGGATAGATAGTAATGATGGGTAGAAGAAGGACGTGTTAATGGATTATAAATGAGATAAGCCATATGATTATGACCAATTATTGTTGTTATGAGGTTTAAGTGGGCTAGTATTTATTGATGTTTTGTTTATAGTTTCCAAGTGAAAATTTTGTGTGTGAGTTGGAGTTGAAAGTTATGTTGAGCGCTAGGCATTAAGCTTGAATGATTGGTGGCTATGAAGGTGGATGTGACAATTTCTTGGTTAATGGCACCAGTTATAGGGAAGTGACCTAATATGCTTAAATAGTGTATGCAAGATCTTAAGTTTGGTTGATTTGTAGTCAAGTTTGAGATTGTATCTATGATAAGGAAGTTTGCCCAAGGTGCTATGGGGCTGCATTATTTTCGAGGATCACTGCATGTGGTGTAGATAGTGGCACCGTGGAGCTACTAGGTGGAGAAAAGACTAGCCAGGTAATGAATGATATTCTTGATGGCTTAAGTTAATGAGTTTAGATTGAAAATGTTGAGCTTTTTTGTGTGATTTTGATTCTCATTTTTTAGAAATATAAGTTTACAAGTGTGATATTAGTAGGCTATGATAGTAGTAGTACGGTCCGTCAAAGGTTGGGAAGTATTCAAGTTGAGCGTTAGAATCTAAGATTTGAAATCTAAAGTTGAGTTAATAGAAATAAGGGTTGAAGCGTTAGATGGTGTATACTCAGACTATAGGGATGCTCATGCAAATTCAAAGTTAGTGAACGTGCAAGTATCATATGATGACTACTGGAGGTATAGAGGGATATGATGTAACTCAGATGGTGGTGTAAGCAAGTGGTTGTGTATTTTCAGGTGTAGTCATTCAGATTAAATTCTATTGTTCTTTTGTATTGATTATATCTCGGACTCTAGAGTAAAATGATTTTAGTTTAGACTAGCGTGTATATAATGGTTTACCTACTAGAGTGATGGCTTAAGTATAAGGGGGAGATGATATGACGAGTAACCAAGTTAAGCTTTCATATTTTAGGAGATGTACCAGTAAGTTGTAAGGTAGCTATGAGAAAGAATGATGCTCGACCCATTCTTATTTCGGTATTTTCTAATTATCCCAATAATTACTCATGCTTTACATTTTAGTTCCATGATCATAACTCGTACATATCATAAAGAATCATGCCCTCTCTTAGTTCCCAGAATGTGAAGCTTCAGATCTTTCAGCAATTGGAATTACATTCCGTAAGTTGCGAGTTCCAAATTTAGGTCATGTGGCTCATGACTCATGTACTCAAGCCTTGTGGTATGTTCAGTTCAAGTACTAAAGTAATGTTTCTAATGATCAACAAAAAATTTAGATTTATATCATGCATGTCCTCGGGTCGTATTTCTTTAATAAGTTTATGATGTTAAATCCTCTATTCCTCAAGCCTCAATTGAGTGTCAAGTTATTCATAGTATCTATTCATGTGTCAAATCCTCATGCTCTAATATTTTAGTTATCTTTCCTTAATCAAGATAGCGGTGGTAAATAGTTGTTTAGACAGGGAAGAGAAGATATTTCCTTATCAATGATAGGGGTGGCATGCTTACTTTGGCTAGGCGGTAATATGAAGTGAGATTGAGGCTAAGTTTTTGATACATTTCATGGTTAGTCGAAGCTTAATGTGTTATGATTGGGGAGATTATTGTATGTTCGTTTTGTGTAATTCCATGAGTCTTAAGGAATATTTAAGTGACGCGTTTGTGTAGGACTTGATTAGTTAGGAATATGTCGGGTGTGCTTGCTTAAGGTGAGTGCATAGGAGTTGTTCTTGATAAAAGGTGTGTAGGATATGAAGAAGAGATTTTATAAGTGTTTGATTAGGAATGCATATATAGTTATAAAGATGGGCTTGAAGTTCGTGTTTGTGTACGTGCAGATGAATGCATTGCACGTTAGTAAATGGCTAATACTAGGTGGATTGGAGTTGTCGAAGTGATGATGAGAATTACTCTTGAAGTGAGAAGTTGTAAAAAAACTGTAGATGTGTGAAAGTCTATGATCCATAATGGTGTCACGTGGCGAATCTTGTGGTTCTAAGTTAGGCATGAAGACGATAAGAGGGTTTGGTTCGAGGAGATATGAGTAGATGGAAGTATCAGTGCGATGCGAGGATTATAAGTCGTATCGATCAAGTATAGTATCGGAAGGGTATAGTATATTCAAGAGAGTGTTTGAGAAGTATGGTTAAGTTTGAGAGTAAGGAGTTGCATTGCTTGAGGCCTAGTACTTCTATCCTGACTTATGATTTATAGGTTTATGTTCCAAGCTATGGGATTATGGCAATTCTATGATCTCTGATTCAGATGTCTTGTTTAGATCTTGCCTAAAGTTCCTTGCTCCTTCATACCGTTAGAATTCCTTGGAAGGGTGTTGAATAAATCCTCTACTTAAGTATGAGTATCTAGTAGGATTCAGTTTGCATAGTCAGCAGCCCAGTTTTAAAATTTGTCAGATAGGTTTCTATGGTTTTCCATTTTTCGAACTAGTCTGGTCTTACTACTCAAAGTGTCATAAGTACGGTCAATCCGATAAGTAGTTGCTCGCACCCAAAATCTGCGAATTTAATTCAAGTATATGTATCAGGCATCAGCTTTAGATTCAGATATCTAATTATGATTCAGTCTGTAAGCATTCATTGAACGATCCTTATTTTCCAAGTATTCTAGCCCAGACAATGTAATACCCATTGTATAATCTTAGCCTTGTTTCTCATGACCTATGCCTGCATAAATTATCACTTCGCAATCTATGAGTACGATTGCACCCTAATCACATCAAGTGAATCCTAAACTCTCAGCATGAGCCCGCTCTTTATTATAAGTAGAAGGCAAATCAGCTCAAACTCAGTCGAGAATTATAGTTGTCCTTTATTCTATTCTTTTCCAATCTCGGATCAAGCGGTATGGCTATTCTCATCACAAGTTTATATATTCAACGAAGTACTCCAAAATTTAGAAAGATATAGATTCAGATTAGCAAGTTGCTTCAGCTGTGTATCTCCAGTTTTCTCTATATTTTTGGCCAAACTAGCAACATTCGAGGATGAATGTTTCCAAGGGGGAGATATTGTAATAGTACGATCGTCCCTTAAGTCTAAATCCATCTTTTGAGTATATGGGAATGACTTCCAAATTGAATGATGATTTAACCGTGTAAAATTTCCCTAATTTTGACTTTTTGTCCTGTAGAGCATTGAATAAGCTTTCCATCGATACCAAATTCACTCAAATCTGACACTCGGGTGAAGAGTTAGAGTCATTTTAGTGAGACAGTGTGCCACCTAGCACATTAGTGCATCGCGGAGCTAGCCAAAATGGCAATTGTCATTTTCTAGTGAGCCTCCGCGATATTGATGCATTGCGCCAAGGCTCAATATTAGGATTGTCAAATTTCAGTGAACCAACGCGATTCCACCACGTTTCGGTGCCCTTCCAGGTCACAACCAAGGTGACAACACGATTTCACCGCGTCACGCCACTGAGCAGTTTCCTAATTGTACAAATCTAGTAAAGGACCGCAATCCTGGAGCATCGCGCCAGGGCCAAAAATCAAGCTCCAGTTCTAGAATTTTCTCAAAGGTATTTTGGTCATTTCTACCCGTTCTTACCCTCTATATATATATCCAAGTAGAGAAGAGAAATTCATTTCTCTCCAATTTCTTTTCAAGAATATTCAAGAAGCTAGGGTTTTCTCTCAACCCAAAAATCCAATCTTCTTCAAGAAAATTCAAGAACCTTCCATAAATACCTTCAAGTGGTTCAAGATTTAAGATATCTAAGTCAAGGCATCAAGAAATTTAGCTCAAAAGTGCGAGAAAGAAGTTTCAATCGAGTTTCTTCATCTCAAAATCATAATCAAGGTATGTGGGGCTTGAACAAGAATATCCTTTCATTCTTGTGCCCAAAGATTTAATTTTTACTATTGGAATTTCATGATCTTTGCAAGTAGGTTTACACACAAACAACTTTATTGATGATTTACTAGATTTGAGTTGATTAAGTTTGATATTTATGATTATTTTACCATCACATTTCTTAAATTGAGAAATTTATGCCATAAGATATATATTGATATTATGAAATGATGATTTCTAAAGTAATTTAAGATAAGCGTCATGATTTATGCTTTTTCATGAGGAGTTTGATTATTGAATATATATATATATTGATATTTGAGCTTGAGAGTCAAGAATTAGTTCTATGATGTCTTCTCAAAGTTTTGACATTTGATATGATTTAATGAGCAAGTCCACTTGATGTTGAGAAAGATTATTTTGAGATTGAGTCGAGTTAGGAATCCATAAGTTGATTATGATTCACAGATGAGATATATTTATGATTTTAGTCTCTATGATAGACCCTTGAGTTGATTGAGGTGGATTTCCTAACGCGTTCTGAGATAAGTCTGAGAGGAGTATTTAGCACCGAGCGGGAAGTGTGGGTTCAACACATCCTACTTCCCCAGAACTACGTGCCACCGTAGGATTGAGATTTGAGGGCCAAAGTGCCAAGTTTGTGATCACAGAGATGAGTTTGAGGTTATACTCCCTGGCAAGAGTATAACACTTTCGCCAATATGGGGTTCCTTCCTTAGAAGGGCAAAACATTGGACTCCATGCGGCTTACATGGTTTATGTCGGTTATAAGAAACTCCCAAGTCCATAATAATTTAAGTTTCTTGAGTTACCGAGTCACTCTAATTCATGAGTCAAAGAGTTAGGGTTGAGTCCAATGATTTATGAGATTTATGAAGCATGTGTTACTGTTGATGATTTATGAGAAACTATATTACAGGTTAATTCAAGCGAAGAGAGTCATTATTGTTAGCATGCATGATTTTATTTTACATTTATGATATTATTTAAGAATGATGCATACACCCCCACATACTCAGTACATTCCTAAAGTACTAACCCATATTTATATGTCTATGTGCTACATTGTCTCATAATATAGGTACAAGTGGTAGCGCACATACCATATTCAGTCAGTTTGCAGCTTCCAGTCAGCAGGTGATAAGTTCTTTTGATTCAAGGGATTGAGTTAGTTATACAGTTTGAAAAGTATTGTATTTTCTTATTTTAGTCGTATTGAGCTTGGATAGTTGGGAGTCATGACCCGGCTATCTAAAGTCAGTACCAGTAGAGGCTTCATAGACAGTCAGTAGAAGTTGATGTATTCAGTTTCAGTTTTATTTTGTAAAAGCAGATTTGTAGTCTTGTTAAGTTCATATTTGTATTGATCAAGTTCAGAGAAGTGTTATGTTTTTGCTGATTTTATATAGATTTAAGCATTTTATTCAATTGCTTATGAGTTATGCCAGCAGGAGGGATAGCTTGGGGTCACTTTTTCCCCTAAGCACTGTCTGACGTCTCGGGACCTAATTTCGGGGCGTTACATCAACGCGCCTTGGCTGCGTGGATTACACGAGGATTGCCAATAGGGCAAAAAGTGCCAAACTGACACATTTGATGCCTATTTTAGGTATTTAAAATGAACACTGTCTACTAGAGGTACCAAAGTAAAAGATCGTTGCAACTTTAGGTGTCTGTCGATGGATTCCGCCATTTTTATTTCAAGTCACTTTACTTTACATGTAGTGATAATTTTTTATGTTTAATAAAAGTTGAATTTTTTTATAGTGCAACAAATTGTCTATCTGTTGTAATAAATATTCTATCTGTTCTGACAGATAGTTTATCTGTTGCAATAGGTTGGTCATCTGTTGCATTATGCTGATGTTTCTATCTAAGTCTATCTGTTGCAACTGTGGGAAGACCTGTTTGATAATTTCCAACAGATGACCTACATGTTGCAACTTATGTCTAAATTTGTTTGATATTTTCCAACAGATATGTCATTTATGTCAATAGATACCTTATCTGTTGTAATATTTGACTCTAGTATTCCATTTTAATTAATAAGTTCAAATCTAAGGATAAAATAAAATTCATAGACAAAAGAAAATAAATCGAAGCCTTCAAAAATTACATAAAATAAATCATCAAATAAATGAAATGTAAAAAAAATTATTATGGGTACAAATCTCAACAAATAATCAAAAATTTAAGTTTTGATGCCAATAATTCCTAAGGAGGGGTGAGGTTATTACTTTGACAGACTCAAGCTATAAAGATCTAATCAATATGGACAAGTTGTTCTTTATTCGGTGATATGGAATTCTGCTTTGGTCGTCGTGAATTTTTAATGTCGCTTGTGTATGGTTTCTGCGCTTTTGCTTCTTCGTATTTTCATAAAAAGAGTAGCATATTAATAATGTTATTTAGCAGTAGCTTTTACTGTGACCTCTACCTAGAAAGCCAAAATTGTCAATGCTAATCACAGAGATACAAAAAAAATGAAAAGGATAACTCATCTATTTAGCAAATAGATAATCTTTCTTTTACAACTTATGGATCATTTGTTGGGACAAATTAAAACATGAGAAAGAACTGTATTATAATTTTCAATGGATGAATCATCTGTTGCAACATATGACTCATCTGTTTGAAAAAACTGAAATAATACAAAGTCTTGATTTAATTTATCCTAATAGATGACCCATCTGTTACAGCAGATAGGTCATCTATTGGTATAAAAATAGTATGTAGAGCAATTTGACTTTTTAATACAGATGAGACATATTTTGCAACAGATACTACATCTGATGCAATAAGTTAGACAACTGTTGCAACAAATGTATATATCTACTTGATAATTTCAGTAGATATATCATCTATTAAAACAGATATGTGTCTATTTTTTAGTTGGAACAGATGTTATATATTCACCTTCTTTAGTTCATGATTGTAATACCCTGTATTAAACTTAGCTTAGTTCAGCTCATGGTCCTTGTATAAGAGGCTTGAAGCCTGAAAATTTAACCAAGTGTTGAGGACTTAGTCTTATTTTTAACCTCTTAATTTCGAGGATTTTTAAGTTGACCTTCTGGACTCCGAGACGATGGTTTTTGAGATAATTCATAATCAGGGGTGTAATAAGCATGTCTCGGGGAAGTTTTGGAATTTTCGAATGAGGTTTAGGCCGTAAGTAGATTTCAATTCTAGTAGCTCAACGTGATTGCATCGCGTCGCACCGTGTAGAGCGATGGACTCATCATTGCATCGCGCTAGGCCTCTAATCGGTATTTCAGTTACGAAATTAATCTCATGAGGGGCAGTTAGGTCTTTTCCCATCACCCCAAGGCATAAAAACAAAGGATTAAATGTTTGTTAAGGCATTATCTGCTTTTTCTCCTTCAATTTTCTCCCAATGAAAACCCTAACCTCCTCTTAAGAACTTCAAAACATCATTACTTTCTCTTTAAGATTCCAAACCAAGAATTTCAAGAAAGCTTTCAAGATCATCTCCAAGGCTTTCAAAGTCAAGCTTTCTACACTAAGTCAAGCTTATCAAGGTATGTAGGTTATGAATAACGGTATCCTTTCATCCTTGTGCCCAAATTCCATAATTTTAAGATTCAATATACTTGTTTTGAATTAGGGTTCATACCTAAGTTTCTATATTCTTGAAGCACGTGATTATCATAAGATTTAAAGCTTTGAGTATATCAAGAATTGATTATGTTTATGTTTTAACTTATAAGATTTATATTATGAATGACATTACACTATCTTGATTTGATACTTTTGAAGTATTTCAAGATTGTTATTGAGCATGAAGTGTAGTAATGAGTCACCATGATTTTTAATCATGAATTTTAAGCTCTAAGTTTAAGTGTTGAGATTTTAAGGGAATTATATTCTTAAGTTCTTCTTTGATAAGTTTATACCAAGATTTAAATAAAGAAGTGATCTTTTGATCCTAATCTAAGACATGAAATCCATATTTGTTCATCTTGACTTTGAGTTAAAGTAAAGAGAAGCATACATGTTTTTCATTATATAAACCCTTGTGCTATTTTAAGGTGGATTTCCTAAAAGTATGAGCATATAAGTAATATGGGAGTAGTATTTAACATCGAGTTGGGTATAAGTCCAAGGTTGCATGCCCACAGAACTATGAGCCAATGTAGGTTAAGGTTATTCCCAATATGGATGAAGTTAAAGATAGTGATAACTTAAGTTAAGGTTCTATTCCGATGGCAAGGGTAGAACAGCTCTCCCCAACGTGGGTAAGACGTTGGACTCCATGATAGCTCACATGGTTTATGTCAATTAGAAGAACCTCCCAAAATAAAGAGTAAAAACAAAGCTTTTAGAAACTAAGTGTTATAGCTCACAAAGTTATCTTTATGCTTCATTACTCACGGTTATGATTTTACAGCTTTTGTTTTATTTAAGCCCAAGGTGAGTCATTTTCACTTAGCATGCATTATTTGAAAGTGCATATGCACATTGAGTTATTGTTTTACTTATGCAGTCACTCCAACATGCTTAGTACATTCCAAAAGTACTAATTCACATATATGTCTATGCGCTACATTATTTCATAATGTAGGTTCCGGTGCTCAGTTCCAGCAGCGTGATTGACTACGAGCATCTCTACCTACATCCCGACTCTTGGTGAGTCCTCATAATTAGAGGGCCCATATAATCAGACTTTGATATTGATGAAGTATTTTAGTCATTTAATTTCAGTTTGAGTTAGGTTGGCTAGGGCTTGTCCAAGTGGCTCTCTAGTAAGAAGTAGAAGTTTGTTCGACTGATTTCTGTTTTAGACTTAAAAGTGTTTGTTTTCAAGATTTCCAAGTTTAAGACTTTCAGTTAAGATATTAATTTAGTTTCAGTTATGATTTCGTATGTCAAGTTTACTTTTGTTATGAGTTTCACAGTTGTTAGAAGGCTTAAAGGGTTAGCTTGGGACTACTTGTAGTCTTGAGCACCGTGTGACATCCAGGGTATATTTTTGAGGTGTTACAATTATGCTCTCATGTGGGCCTTGTATATTGCTCAATAGTGCAACACAAAGATAACGAAGTTACAATTTCACTTTTTTGGATGCTTGATAATGCCTTAGAAATTACTTTCCTTCTCCTCTTGACCTTAATCTCTAATGGAGAGGATGGATATTTAATCCTCATTGATGGAATGACACCCCTATTAGAGGTCATTTCCTTTACAGAAGAAGTTAATGAATTAATAGCATTAATCACCACATTATGTTTTGCCTTGCAGTCTTGGCATTTATATGCAGACATTCGCTAGGAGGGGAAAAATCTGTATAACCAATATGATCATACTCACAATGGTTTATTTTAAAAACTATAAGAAGAGCATCATTAGCCCCAACAACAGTACCACTACCCCCACAAACATCTTTGTCACCACTAACACCATTAACAATAACATTCCCACCCTCTAAAAATATTTTTTTCGTGATGGTTGTTGCTCCAAATAATTCTATTTTTATTCTGTCAATGACCTTAGGGTCCGATAAAGTTTACACAGACCATAAAGTAAGAAAATAGCATCTTCAACTCTTAATTGGTCGGAATAAGTGACGGATGCACAATCTATCATAAATCAGTACATATATTAGAATGATGATTTGATCATTCAAAAAAGCCATTAATTAAAACAAAGTCTTAATTATAATTAGACTTACTGTATACTTCGAGGGGTTGAAGAGATAATTTTTTTTTTGCATTTTTGAAAGTTTTGGCCAACAACTATCTCAAGATTCTTTGACAGGAAACTTCTTCCTGGTAGTTCACTTGTTGTCTCAAATAAGGAATGACTTCAAATTCCCAAGCCTATAAAATAACGTCAATTAATCAAAAGCATTATTGAATAAATAAATGAGGCATATCATAATAAAAGAAATGTTTACCATGAAAGCCCATGGAAAGCCATATAAGTTGACTGTCTTTGGCTCTAATGGAGTCAATAAATATTTGACAGTCATTTTGAAGCTTTCATAACCACATGGATAGCTGTTAAACCTCAAGATCCTCAGAGAACTTTATTAAACCAAGTGATATGTTGTTGTTAACGTCTCTCACCCAAAGAATAACCAAGCACAATGATTACTTGTTCTTCTTTGAAAGTTTTTTTACCTTTCAACACTTCTATCAAATTTTTATTTTTGAAGCTTAGACCAACAATGGACATCAAGTCTTTATGATAACTTGACTTGCATTTGCTTTTTTTGGGTGTGTGGGGTACTTTTTTGGGTTAGAATAGGTATAACTTGAGAAGGAGAAGGAGGATAATATTTTAGTACAGTAACTATGGCAAACTCCTTCCAACCAAAACAAGCAGGCATACCACAGTAATTTATCCACACCTCATTCATCTTATCTTTATTTTCATATATAAACCTACACTTGAGAAGATCGTATATTATTTTCATTTGAAAATGAGCATTGTTGTCTTCCGGCAAATCAAGATATTTCCCAAAGCAGCTGTCCTTGAAATAAGCATCCAAATTTTATTCTTGGAGTATTTTTCTGAAGGTGTCGAAAGATTTTCCCATAGCTGACTTAACCAAGAAATCACCTGTTAAATCTATGGCACCATCACATTGAATTCTCATAGGATAACTATCAGTGCTGAAGGTTTTGATGAACTCTTCGGTGGAAGGGCTATTAGCATTTGGATCATCTCTTTTGAAACATTCCTTCTCCTCATGTTCATTATCTTCTGCTTTTGATTGAGATAATGCATGTAAAGCAAGCTCATAGAGTGGTGGATGTAGCCTAGCTGCTTCACTTATTCCTTTACTTGGACTTGATTCAATTTCTATTCTTTTGGGAGCCATATAATAAAAAATAACAGGAACATAAAATAAATTATAATTGATTAATGCATTATTAAAAAAGGATAACAGTATATCTAACATGTATAATAGTAAAATACAGTTCCAATATATCACACATTTGTTACACCGGGTAGGTTATCTATTGCAACATATAACTAACCTGTTGCAACGGATAAGTAATCTGTTGTAATAATAAAAATAGATGACTGGTATGTGCAATAGATCACACATCTATTGTAACATATGAGTGATCTGTTGTAACATATAAATAACCTGTTGCAACAAATGAGTAATCTGTTGCAACAATAAAAATAGACCCATCTTTTGAAACAGATGACTGGTCTGTGCAACAGATCACACATCTATTGCAACATTGAGTGATCTGTTGGAACTATTATCAACGATCAATATTGTTTAGATTTCTTTCAACAGAAGGGTCGTCTATCGCGACAGATGAATAATCAGTTGGAAAAATCAAGTCTTGGACACATATCCTATTGGAATAGTTGATAGCATTTTATCCAACAGAAGGTTCATCAATTTTTTAATCCGATGGTTTCTCCGTTGCATCAGATGGTAAATCTGTTGCATCAATTGGATAATCTAGTGTATCAGATTTTTAATATAATGATTCCTCTATTTCATCCGATGGTAAATCTATTGCATCAGATGATTAATATGTTGTAACATATGATTAATCTGTTGCATCAGATTTTTAATTTGATGATAAATCTTTTGCATCAGATGGTTAATCAGTTGTAGTAAATTTTTAATCTGATGGTTCCTCTATTACATCATATGATAAATTTGTTGCATCAGATAGTTAATTTGTTGCATTAAATAATAAATTTATTGCATTAGATGGTTAATATGTTGCATCGGATGGTTAATTTATTGCATCAGAAGGTTAATCTATTGCGTCAGAAAGTTAATCTATTACAGAAAAAATTATAGCATAATTTTGATCAGTAGAACAACAACAATATCACCATTTTTACCAAGAACAAGAATAAATCAATCCAGCAACGGGCGCAACAACAAAAACACCAACATCATTATTTTGTTTGTACAAACCCAAAAAACAAAAATTAAACTTCAAAAATGCAACAAACAATAAAAAAATCATATTTCACTTCAAAAATAGAAGAGAAGAAATACCAAAAATTAGGATTTTATTCAAACCGCATTTAAATTAAAGCAACAAATATATTGAAATTGTTAATCAATACAAGAAGAGAAGTTGACTCAAGTTCCTCTTTTTCTTCAAAACTAAAAAGGCCATAATTTCTTATCTGTGAAAGAAGAAAAGAGACGATAAAGAACCCAAAGTTGTTGTGGCAGGAGATCAAAGTTGTTGCGTCGATTGACGGTTAAAAGTCGAAAAGGAACTCGAAACCCAACTATTTATTGCCGAAGATTGAAGTCGTCGGGAATTGAAAGGAGAAATTTGCAGAACTGTTGGTTGGAAGAAACTGTCGAAAGAGAGAGGAGAGACGGTTGATTTGGAGAGGAGATGGGTGCAGGTTGATTTGCATTTTTGAAAAGATTAGAAAGTTTTAAAAATATTAATCAAGTTCACAATTTACTTAATCAAATTTCCTAATTATGTTTGACCCTTTAAGTTGGTCAATGTCACCAATCCTTCATTCAAGACTTAAATGACACCTCTCCTTTAATTTTCTCAAGAAATAATCATACTTAACGCCTTATATTTCTCTTGCAGTTGTCTTTCCTACAGGATAAGAGAGTCATGCAATGTTATACCAATGTTATTTAATACAACAATATACCCAATGTACTCACACATAGTGGGGTCTGAGGAGGGTCTGCGTACGCAGATCATACCACTACCTCAGGTGAAGTAGAGAGGCTGTTTTCAATAGACCCCCAACTTAGAACCGATAACAGTATAACAAATACAAAAGATAAGTGCAAAATAAAATAACACCGCTAGCAACAAGATAATACTACCACCACAAGATAAAAATAAGAACTATCTAACCTAAATCATAGACATCACACAACACCACGCATAAAAAACTACAGTCACAAAACTAATATAAAAATATTAGTTTAGTATTAGAAATAATATAAAAAATATAAAACACCTTTGATTTGTGAAAATGGACAATTATATATAGATAGAGAGAGAGAGAGATATTTAGAAACAAACATATTTAGAAAGAAAGTCAAGTAAATGAAACGGAGAAAGAATTTTTTTTACAATCATAACCCTTTAGTTAAAATAATTAATAGTTATATTTATGACATTATTTGATGTTTTATATTGTAATCAAATTATAGACATTGTAAAACTTTGCAAAAATAGTCATACAATCTTTTTGAACTGTTATGTTTTTAGTGTTTATCATCTTTATGATTTAGTTTGAATTGAAAAATAAGATGGAGACTATTGAATGATGATCAACTTGTGAAATGGATGTCGAAAAGTGCTCGAAATACTATGCATTGATTTTGTATTTTCTTTTTCTGTTCCCTCTGTCCATCTTTAGTTGTCCCCTTATCTATTTTAAAATATTTATCAGTACTTGTCCAGTTTATAAAATAAATAGATAATTTATCTATTTTTATCCATTTTTCCTTTAGCATTAAATACGATTCATTATCTAATGTATTCTTCAAAGCATTCGATTTATCATTCTAAAAGTAATAAGATAAAATTATCCATTCTTTTATGACTTCTTATCCCTATGCCAATAGGAACGTGGACAAGTAAAGGTAGATAGATGGAGAATTTTTTAATAATTAAGGCTGTAAGAATGATATTGCATTATTTATTTTTTCATACGTTCTCTCTTTATTTTGTATTATTTTATATAAATTTCTGATATTTATAAGTTCATAGCAATTTCTTTTGGTACAAAATAGTAACTTATGACTTTGTTCAAAATCTGCTAACTAGTAATCAAACGTTTTCCTCTATTATATTTTAAATACATCTCCTATATCTATTTTTTAAATACTAAAAATTTTAGTATCTTGTCACTTTTTATTACTGCACAAAGCGCAATAAATTCACTACTTACAAATAAAAGTAATACTTAAGTAAACACTCTAGTCTTTTGGTAATACATCATATAAGAAAAATAAATACATAAATACATGATAAAATTTAAAATTAACTTTATCTCATTTTTTATATGAGGTATTAACTAATATTGAGATTATTATATTTCATCATTAATTTATTCTAAAATAAGAAAATTACTATCCCTTATATGAAGATTGACATAAAATAATCTCATAAAATATCTCTATATATGTCATAGGAAACAACCCCTTTCTATTTAAAATAATACATAGTACAATTAAATGATATAAAACAAAAATGTTCTTTCGCATTCCAGTTATATGAATTTTTCGAGTAGTACCTGTTTTAGAGAATACATAGTTCAAAGTTTATCTAATATCACTATGAGCAGTAGTTATAGGATAAGCACGGAGAATTTTAGAGGAAATGAGACGTCTTGTTTTATTTTCGATATGAAGAAAAGAGAATAGTCTTTTTTTATATTTGTTTTATGTATAAAAATATTTTTTTTTTTATAAAAGAAATATAAAATTATTTTTAAAGAAAATCATTTCTTCAAGTTTTTATTCACACATTAGAAGAAAAAGCATTAAATGAGCTGCTGAAAGAACAGGAAAAAGAAGCTGAGTTTAAACTTGATAACGTGTTGTAATGATTCAATGGTGATCAGCATAAGAAAGTTGGCACCAATAAAAAAATAATCAAGAAAAGAAAATTTCATACTCTTATTTGAATATGGGAAATACTTAAATTATTCTTTTAAGTATTGAAAATAATATAAATATCTCCTCCTTTTATTTTTCAGCTCTAAAATATCTCTTTTCATTAATCTTTGAGCCTATTTTGCCCTTTTTATCATTTAAGTAAAAGGGCAAAGGACACCCATGTCCATTAGTACAAATAAATTTCATCCAAATAATTATTTTCAAAGCTATATCATGAGATAGCTGCTCGGCCATTTTAATTTCACTTACTGGTCATTCTAGAAACTGTATAGAATGTATATAGGATTTGTATAGTTATTATATAAAATATGTCTCCATTTAAGATATATTTAGAAATTGTATAAAATATGTATAGAAATGATACAGATATTGTATAAAATACGTATTTGAATAACAACTGCAGCTAAAAGATTGTATAGAATATGTACAAAAATTATATAATTACAGTATAAAATATGTATCTTTATACAATCTGTATAAATATTGTATTATAGCCTTATAGAATATATATCTATAAAAGATATATACATGTATCATATCTGTATTTAATATTGTGTATATGTATCAATACTTTTAAATTATCAAATATGTATTTGATTGTATCAATATGTATCAGTACAAATGATTGTTAGAAGAAGAAGAAGAATCCAAATACATGTATCTAATATCAAATATGAACTAATATTTGAGACAAATAAGGAGTCGTTTGGTAGAATGTATAAGAGTAATGTTAAATAAAATATATTAGTAATGCATGTATTAATAATGGTTGTATTAGTTATGCAATCAATATTTTTTACACACTGTTTGATATGATATATTAACATAATATAAAAATTATAATTTTTCTAAAATAATATTTATTTACTAAAATACCCTTCATTTAGCTTTCTAAATTCTCTTTCCAATCAGAGGTAGCAACTACTGTTGTTCCTTCTTCATCTAAATAAAAAAAAAATCTTTACAATGAAACCGTCGTACTTTTCACCAGAAAAAAAAGGAAGAAATCAAAAAATTCTAAGTTCGAAAAAATCAACTATTAAACAACTTTCTGTCCAATTGTAAGAAAAAGACTATTGGTAAAAACCCTCTCAACAACAACTAGTAGGTGAAATTTTGATGTTGATGAATCGATGAAAATGAAATTGTGTTGTTTTTGTAGCAACTGATATGAAATGCAATGTTGCTGCAATAGTGAAAAATTGAATTTATGAAGTTTTGTATGAAAATTTAAGAGCAAATGAATTTATGCGGTAATGGTAAAGCTAAAACTGATAATTTAAGAATGGAAAAAGAATTGGGACAAGAATGAAAAGAAATTGAAAAAAAATCTGAGGGGTAAATTTGTTATTTACTAAGTTAATGCATGTATTGAAAGTTTTGTATTACTAATATATAGAAAATAGTGGTATAGCTATGAATAGCATAATACACAATAAAGTATATAACTAATGCTTGTATAACTAAAGTGTATAACTAATGCTTGCAATAGTTATACATAAGTTGATAACGTACACCAAATAAGGTATTAGTAATACACAAAAATTAATGCATGCATTATTTTATCTAACACACTCTACCAAACAACCCCTAAATATTTTTATTATACCAAAGTTGTAATGTATAAAATAGTAAGTATAGACTGGACACAACCCCAATCACTACAAGAAAAGCGTTAATTACCTTGAGAATTTTCATAGAAATAATACGATAAAATCCCCAAGTAATTTGATTACTTTTGGATTTTCTTGCCAATTAGAATCCAAAGAAAAAACTTTGGTAGGTAATTATTACTTGCAGATTTAGAAAATTCCTAGGTAATTTAGTTGCAGAGATAAATCCGCAAGTAAGTTATTTGCGATTTATTTGTGACTAAATATCAAAATTTTGCATGAATTATTTGGTAAAATTTCATCCGAAAAGGAATTTACCTTGGATTTCCATGAAAAAAAAATCACAAGTTATTCCCCATAAAGATCCCCGAGTAAATCCGTAGGAAGTTTAGAGGTGAAAATTTCTAATTAATCAAAAAAAATTCTTGCGGATATTTATGAAACTATTTTGCAAGAAAAATCCTATGAAATGCCCCAAGTAAATCCACAAAAATAAATTATCGCAAAACAAATTTCATGAATACTTAGCATGTACATCCCATGAAAATCTCCAATTAATAATTCACACGTAAATCACTAGAAACATTTCACAATTAGTCAAAAATCTATTCAAAATCTCCAATAATTCTCTAAAACATCATTTAAGAGAAGTCTAATCTAAACCATTACAACTAACAAAACACATAATTCATAACATTCACCAATAATGTATGATTCTTAAATGGTCTAAAACAAAATATTTCAAACTTGAATCCTCAATGAAACTACTAACCATCAGGGTAGAAATCACTTTCATTCATGTCGTCGGAGTCGTCATCACTTTCATCCTCATAAGCTTGGTAGTCTTCTTGAGATGGGCGTTCATCATTTGAAGATGAGTTCCTGTATACATGCTTCTTCAACAAGTCCAATTCCTTTCTCATCCTCTTATTTTTGTGTCGCCTATTCTGCAACTGAGCATACAAATCAGTATTTGAAACATTAACAAGGGACTTAATCATCTCATCAATTTCATTCGGCAAAGTTGAGGTTGATTTCTTAGATGTCTTTACACTTCGATCCAGGGATCCAAGACCTTTGACTGTTCTTTTTTTCTTTCCACCAACAGATTGCACCCAAATATCTATTTCACTCAATTGAGTAGTCTGACTAACTGAATTAGTTTCTCCTTCCACAATTGATGCACTTTGAGCAGCTAATATTTCTTCTTTCTTTCTTTCAAACTCATTCAACATAAGAACAGGTTAATTCAAGCCATATAAAATGCTAAAAATATATTATTAGCATAAGTTATATTAGATTATAGTATCAAATAAAAGCATAACAATCAGCAAATACAAACATGTATTAGCATATAAAGCATCATAAATTCAAAGTAGATTTCCAGATTATTGTGACTATTGTATGACTTGCTCTATTAAGATAACATATGATGAAATTAGAAGAATAAGAAAATAAGAGAGGCTAAACTGAATTCAAAAGAAGCTTCAATAAAGCACGTGTATAAAGAGGTGACCCGCTGGAACAATGCTGTGGGCTGGAAAATGGGAGAAAAATAGCCTATCATAAAAACTATTAGTATCTACAGATATGTAATACTACTGTCCGTTTGTTGATGCCATTGAATTGTGGTATGTCCATCATATTATGTTGCTATAAACACATCAAGTTAAAGTCTACTAATTAGAAGGATAAATGGACCATTCATTTACCATAATTTCTAAAGTTTCAAAGCTGGCAACAATGAATTTATCCATCAACTATTACACCTCATCTGAACAAGTATATTTGGCTATACGAAACCTTATTATTCATCACGTAAAGCAGTAAATTTATCCATCACTGAAAAATTCTACAGGTCATAAATGCAGGGACATTTGAGGACTCATCACAGCCTAGCAAGCGACTTTATCCATAATCAATGTCCAAATGATATGAGCAAATAAGATCATAATTCTTATTTCAGCACTAAATTTGAATATAAGTTGAAGATAAGATTTGATGACGCAGAGCTAAAACTAATGCTTATGGAGAATAACTAAATGTATCAAGCAGTGGACACAAAGCTAAATAGGTCATATGAACAAATTCATAATTCAAGTCAATATACTTAAACATTGTCAAGTCACTAATTCACTTTTCAAGTGACTACACTTAACTAAATTCAAAACAATAGTTCACCTTTTAAGTAACTAAATCTATTTTTAAGTAACTAATTCATAATTCAAATTAATACACTTAAACATTATCAAGTCACTAATTCACTTCTCAAGTGACTACGCTTAACTAAATTCAAAACACAAGTTCACCTTTCAAGTAACTAAATCCATTTGCAAGTAACTAATTCATAATTCAATTCAATACAATTAAATATTTTTCAAGTCACTAATTCACTTCTCAAGTGACTTCACTTAACTAAATTCAAAACAGAAGTTCACCTTTCAAGTAACTAAATCCATTTTCAAGTAACTAATTCATAATTCAAGTCAATACACATAAACATTTTAAAGTCACTAAATCACTTTTCAAGTGACTACACTTAACTAAATTCAAAACACAAGTTCACCTTTCAAGTAACTAAATCTATTTTCAAGTAACTAATTCATAATTCAAGTCAATATACTTAAACATTTTAAAGCCACTAATTCACTTCTCAAGTGACTACACTAAACTAAATTCACACAAGTGCACCTTTCAAGTAACTAAATTCAAAACTAAGTAACTATTTCATAATTCAAGTCAATACACTAAAACATTTTCAAGTCACTAATTCACTTCTCAAGTCACTACACTTAACTAAATTCAAAACACAAGTTCATCTTTCAAGTAACCAAATTCAAAACTAAGTAACTAATTCATAATTCAAGTCAATACACTTAAATATTTTCAAGTCAATAATTGACTTCTCAAGTCACTACATTTAACTAAATTAAAAACACAAGTTCACCTTTCAAGTAACTAAATTCAAAACTAAGTAACTAATTCATAATTCAAGTCAATACACTTAAAACATTTTCAAGTCACTAATTCACTTCTCAAGTGACTACACTTAACTAAATTCAAAACACAAGTTCACCTTTCAAGTAACTAAATTCAAAACTAAGTAACTAATTCATAATTCAAGTCAATACACTTAAATATTTTCAAGTCACTAGTTCACTTCTCAAGTGACTACACATAACTAATTTTCAAGTGACCACACTTAACCATTTTCAACTCTCTAATTCATATTTCAAGTGACTACCCTTAACCATTTTTAAGTCATGAATTCACATTTCAAGTGACAACACTAAACCAATTTCAAAACATGAATTCACATTTTCAAGTGACAACACAACTAATTTCAAAACGCAAGTACACCATTCAAGTAACTAGACTAAACCAGTTTCAAGTCACTTAATTCACTTCTCAAGTGACTATATTTGATTATATTGAAGTAACTAATTAAAATTTCAAAATACTACACTTAACCATTTTGAAGTAACTAATTCACATTTCAAAACATTATTCTTCGTCATTTTTAAGTAACTAGTTTACATTTAAAGTGCCTAAACTTAACTAAATTCAAAAGGCACGTTCACATTCTCAAATGCACATAATCATTTTCAAAATACAAATTCACATTTTAAAGTCACTACACTCAACCATTTTCAAGTCACAAGTTCGCAATTTCAAGTAACAACATTTAACTATTTTCAAGTCACTACACTTAATCATTTTAAAGTCACGAGGATACATTTCAAGTCACTACACTTAATCATTTTAAAGTCACTAGTATACATTTCAGTTAACTAGCTTAAATCACAGAGAAAAACTAAGAAAAAAAGAAAAAGGATAACGAAGATTGATTATTGAATTTCCCACTTCCACATAAAATTGGCAAATTGTTGAAACTAACAGAAACACTGAAAGCTTTGATTATTGCTCCTATGGAGAAACTAACGATTACCCAACAATTTATACGTTAGTATTCTTGAAACTAGCAGAAATACTCAAATTAATAAATAAAAGATGACAAGTCAGACCAAAAATAGGAAGAAAGCACATACCTTAGAGGAGGAAGATGAAAGGGTAGATACCTTATAGAAATCTTCCATTGTCTTTGGATGATAACACTTTGTTACAAAATAAGAAAGAAAAAAAAAGATCAGAGAAAAGAAACAAAACTAGAAAGGAAATGGAAGTCATTTGTAAGTGATATACCAGGTCTACAGAACCAAGCATCATCATCAACAGGAGCATCAGGGGCAAAAAAATCAACCCACTGGGGAGCTAGGCTACTATTTGTAAGCGAGATTTATCATTGTCTCTTCTTTGAAACAGTGATATCATCGGCGTCTTAGTGTTGTTGATGATTGATTGATGTCCCGCCGGACAAAAAATGGTATAACGATGGTGATTTAGGGTGAAGAGGGAGGAGAAAAGAGAGAGGGTGAGGTAGAGTTCCCCGGTCAATTGGTGGAGCAGCGACGACTGTGAAGAAAAAGGAAGACGAAGGGTGGTAGGGCACAGTGGTCCACCGGCCATAGGCGGCCTAAGGTGGTGATGTCGTTTAGAGAGAGAGAGTGAGGAGGCTGATATTATTGGTAATGAAACATTAGGGTTTTGATTTTGTATATAATTAAAAAAGAAGTAAAAATTAATTAAATATTGATCGTTGATCAAATATGACGAACGAGTGAGATTAAAATTTGAGGAGATTAGTCAAATTGGGATTAGAAATTGGGTTTAAAAAAGATTGAATTGGGAATTTTAATTGAGTCAAATTAAACTCAATTGACATAAATTGAGTATAAATGGCTACGATTTAAATAAATTAGAAAAATTGAATTGAATTAGGTTAATATTTAATAAATATAGTAACTTTATAAAATTAATATTCAAAATAAATAAAATTATTATTATCAAATTAATTATAAATAAATTATGTAAGTGAAATGAATGATGTCAATAGTATAATAATGTCAACACATATCATATACTACAAACAATTTTTGGTTAATTAATTTTTGAATACAGTATAGTATATATATATATTGTAATTCAGCGTATTAATCTGATGAATTATCTGTTAATTAGCTTCATTATTATAACTTCAATAGTGTATTATTACCTCAATCGTACGATGTTAACGTATTATTCAAAATACTTGAATATATAGATTCAATTAACTAACTTTTGACTACTATGTACATCACTACACGAGAGATACGTATATATCTATATCTATATCTATATCTATATCTATATCTATATCTATATCTATATCTATATCTATATCTATATCTATATCTATAAGTCTGTTTGTCTTTCTGTCTGTCTGTCTGTCTTACTTTCTGTCTGTCTGTCTGTCTATCTGTCTATCTATCTATCTATCTAATCTATCTAATCTATCTATCGATCTATCTAATCTATCTAATCTATCTATCTATCTATCTAATCTATCCTGTCTAATCTATCTGTCTAATCTCTCTAATCTATCATATCTGTCTAATCTATCCTGTCTGTCTGTCTGTCTATCTATCTATCTATCTATCTATCTATGTCTGTTTGTCTGTCTATCTACCTGTCTATCTAACTATCTACCTACCTATCTAAATAAATACTTCCACTATGACCATTAATTAAACATTATAATATAAAAAAAAAGTATTCAAGCAAATATGAACACTATATTTACCCATGCAATTTTCTTTATACCAAAATATATTTTTCACCATATCAAACACAATGATATTATCTTTAATTTTTTTGCATGTCATTTGTAACATCTTCCTCCACATTCCAGTGAACCATAAACTAAAGACTATAACCTTTATATAATATCATGATGTCTATTTTAAATTACTTTTAAAACTTACAAGTGATTTAGGAGTAATGAACATAAAAAAGAACACTATTAATTCGTACTAGAAATAAATCATGAACTGGGAAGAAAAGGACCCAATAAAACATTGATTTAAAGTCCTTTTTGTTTTAACAAAAATTATGTATAAAAATAGATACAAAACAAAACTAATTACAACTAAAATACTTGAAAAATCATCTGCCAACTTGAACAATTAATTATTGGATAAAAACTGTTGCTTAGCAACATCATACGACCAACACTATCACCTACCAAAAGCGAAACAAGAAAAACCAAAGGAATTAATGTATTGATTATGATAATTTGTCGAATACATCAACTTTCTTTTCCTTCTCAATCTTTGGGTAAGTAATATAAAACAGATCCCTAAGCATTATAAATGACAACTAATAAAGATATATGCTTTCATTAAAACACTACCTAGCGCCTGACTTTTTTCAATTCTCATTCTATGTATCATGGACATTGTTTATATTAACACTTAATTAAAAATCTGAAAGCGTAGGCTAAAAAAAAAAACGTGTTAAATTTTGAATTAATGTATAAAATATATAAGTACCCTATTACCCAAACATACAACACATAATAATGAACAGATTCACATAATAAATCAGTAACACATAACGAATAGTACAGGAAATTATTTAAACAAATTCATTTATAATTTGATTCCCGATAAAACTTATAAATTAAATAGTGCAGGATTGAATAAGAACCTGTATGATGAACTAAATGAATGTAAAAATAGAAACGTCATCACCAGAAAACTCAAACAAAACCAAAACTCAAACTTCAAAACCCCAATCTTTAATAACGCTCTCCCTTTTACTCTTTTCTCACTTCTTTTTTCTCTATTGTTTTGCTTGTTTTTTTCTATCTGATATTTTTTTTTTTTTATTTCTGATGTTCTCTTTTTTCTGGTTTTTGCTTTGTCTGGTGCAGTATCTGATCTAGTGTTAATGTCCGTATGTAGGAAGAGTCGTTAAATAGGGGGAAGAATTGGGGGAACAGTTAAGGGGAAAGTCAGATAAGGGGAAGAGGTTGGGTAGTTTTAGGATTTTAAAATTGAAACTTTATTTAATTTTTATTTTATTATATATATATTTTTTTAAAAAATTACTATTATAGAAAATAATAATAATAATAATAAATAAATAAATAAAATAATAATAATAATTAATTAATTTTATATTTAAGGTAATACAATAAAACTACTAGTCTATTTATTAAAATTAAAAGGAAAATATATATTTTTTTGAATTTTTATATTATTTTTTAAAAAAATTGTCATTATTAAAAAAAAAGGTATATTTCTTCGTATCTTCAATTTTCAAGAACTACGCACACTTGATTCTCATCTTAATGAGATACGTAGGCAGTCCTTCATGGATTCGGTGATCTTAAAAAAAAAAATCTTTGACACATTAGTTTTTTTACCAAAATCAAAATAGTGTTAAGGTGGTTGGTTTGTGGCTAAGTTGGCTTCTCATTCATATAACTCCAGATCCAAAGAAAAGATAAGATAACCCACAGAAAATGATATAGGGTCTGAGATGAGGTGGAATAGACTATTAGAAATAAGGAATAAGAAGAAATGACCAGGGAAATAAGAAGTTTGGAGCAAAATATGAAAAACATGTAAGTAGTGGAAGAAGAAAAAAGTGTTTCTTACAAGGATTTGTACATGTTTCAAAATGTTCACTTGCGTTTAGAGTTCAAAATATTAAAGTTGGACATGTACGAGGGACGTGGTGATCCTTTGGCTCATCTGAAAAGGTTGTGTAATCAACTAAGAGGGACAGAGGAAAAGGGAAATTGCTAATGGCTTAATTTGGAGAGAATTTGATGGTGAAAATTCAGAATAGTTCAAGATACTTTTGGGATCAAGAAGAAAAATGGATGATGTAGTAATGATTATGGAGACCCCATTAATATTGAAGTGCAAATCAATGGCCAAATGTCAAGCTCGGTAATTTAGAAGTTATTTTTCTCTCCACGAAGGAATTTTGGTAGTCTGTTTTATTTTTCTTCTGTGTCCAAATTAATTTAAAGGTTATTGTTTGGGATCTGTGTTGTCTTATTTTCTTATTGTTGAGTTCAAACCCTTCTAAATTTTCTGTCAATAAAATATGTGTCCCTTTTATTTTTCTTATTTAAATATATATATATTTTTCTCTATACATATTTTTTCTTCTGTGGCAATTCCAGTGATATGATATATATGTTGAATTTTTAACCAGATCTTAAAACCCAATCTAATGCTAAAATATTCGATCAAGGACATAGAATTGAAAAAAAATTGTAAGAAAAATAAGTGAAGTGTTGAAATATTTGGGGACCTACTTACATCCTCACTTGAATGTTTTGAGGTAATCACTTTGCGAATAAAAAATGACCTGATCTTCAATGAGAAGGTTCAACTCAAGCATTTTTGAATGAGATCAACTAGAAGATATATAGTTTTTATTATCAGAAGAAGCAAAAGAAAGTTAGCACGAAAAAAAAGAGTCATCTGTTCTAAGGAAAGTACAATACA
The DNA here is from genome assembly GCA_030864225.1 of Capsicum baccatum var. pendulum. Taxonomy (NCBI): domain Eukaryota; kingdom Viridiplantae; phylum Streptophyta; class Magnoliopsida; order Solanales; family Solanaceae; genus Capsicum; species Capsicum baccatum. The sequence continues at coordinate 173,482,296 of CM061560.1, forward strand.
AGTAGACTTGTATGGTTTACAAGTTTAAAAAAAGTGACACACGTGCATGAGCTTAGTCACGATCAATGTTGAAAAAGATGCATATGATCTTCATGTTCTACTCTTAGATTACATGTTATGTACTTGTATTTTTAAGGATTGATATGACGAAGATATTTCATTATACTACCCAAATGTTGTGTCATCCTTTGTTACCCTTTTTGAGCTTTAGTGTTATTTTCGTACCCCTCTTTTGGAATCAAAATAGAATTTGAAAAATTCAAAAAAAAAATGTCAAGAAAAAGAATAGAGTCAGAAAAGTGTCAAGAAAAATCGAGTTGGCAAAAAAAATCTCTCTCTCTCTAAAAAAAAAGAAAAAGAGAGAAAAGTCAAGAAAAAAAATCAAGAAAATCAACTTGAATCATCACTTCTAGAAGACGCACTTTTTAGTTGAATCATTTCATTTAATCCTTAGGAGACGTACTTCCTAGTCTGGATAATTCAAGTTTTATTCGTTAGGTGATGCACTTTCTAACTTGAATCATCACTTCTAGAAGACGTACTTTCTAGTCGAGTCATTTCATTTAATCCTTAGGAGACATACTTCCTAACTTGAATCATCACTTCTAGAAGACGCACTTTCTAGTTGAGTCCTTCCATTTAACCCTTATGAGACACACTTCTTAGTCTGAATAATTCAAGTTTTATATGTTAGGTAACACGCTTCCTAGCTTGAACCATTACTCCTAGAGGACGCACTTTCTAGTCAAGTCATTTCATTCAACCCCTAGGAGACACACTTCCTAGTCTAATAAGTCAGTTTTTATTTGTTAGGTGAAGCACTTCCTAACTTGACCATTACTCCTAGAAGACACACTTTTTTGTCGAGTCCTTCTATTTAACCCCTAGGAGACGCACTTTCTAGTCTGAATAACTCAATTTTTATTTGTTAGGTGAAGCACTTCCTAACTTGACCATTACTCCTAGAATACACACTTTTTAGTCGAGTCCTTCTATTTAACCCCTAGGAGACGCACTTCCTAGCCTGGATAATTTAAGTTTCATTCGTTAGGTAACGCACCTCCTAACTTGAACATCACTCCTAGAAGATGAACTTTCTAGTTGAGTCATTTCATTCAACCCCTAGGAGACACACTTCCTAATTAAATAATTTAAGTTTCATTCGTTAGATGATGCACTTCCTAACTTGAATCATCACTTTTAGAAGACGCACTTTCTAGTTGAATCATTTCATTTAATCCTTAGGAGACACACTTCCTAGTTTGGGTAATTCAAGTTTTATTCGTTAGGTGACACACTTCCTAACTTGAACCATCACTCCTAGATGACACACTTTCTAGTTGAGTCATTTTATTTAACCCTTAGGAGATGCACTTCCTAATCTAGACAATTTAAGTTTCATTCGTTAGGTGATGCACTTCCTAACTTGAATCATCACTTCTAGAAGACAAACTTTCTAGTTGAATCATTTCATTTAACCCCTAGGAGAAGCACTTCCTAGTTTGAATAAGTAAGTTTTCATTTGTTAGGTGAAGCACTTCCTAACTTGAACATTCACTCCTAGAAGACGTACTTTCTAGTCAAGTCATTTTATTTAACCCCTAGGAGAAGGACTTCCTAGTCTGGATAAGTCAGTTTTCATTTGTCAGGTGAAGCACTTCCCAACTTAAACATTCACTCCTAGAAGACACACTTTCTAGTCGAGTCATTTCATTTAACCCTTAGGACACGCACTTCCTATTCTGAATAAGTCAGTTTTTATTTGTTAGGTGAAACACTTCTTAACTTGGATATTTATGCCTAGAAGACGCACTTTCTAGTCGAGTCCTTCAATTTAACTCTTAGGAGACACACTTCATAATTTTGGTCATCAGTTTTACTCTGACGAGACACATTTCTTTTGTAAGCCTTTGATTCACACTCTTTCTGTACTTTTCAAAAATTGTAATCTTATGATGCTCACAAAATTTTCTAGTACAAACTGGGAAATTTTTTTTGTTCGTGTTTATTGAATTATACTTTCTGCTCAGGACCCTCTTGAAAAATAGGACAGGACCTTCCTAAAGAATGGAAATTTATTTTATGTCCAGGACCCTCCTAAAGAATGGGATGATATTTTTCTATTTCACCTTTTATTTTGAGTTCAGGAACATATTTTGAAAAATTAGAAAAGGAAATCCAGGAACACACCTGAAGAACAGGGTGAAGAAAAAGGAAGTCCAGGAGCCCGCTTGAAGAATAGGGTGAACATTTTCAGTTGCAAGTTTAGAAGGTCGCCTGAAGAATAGAGTGAAGATTGTCAAGTTCAAGTCAAAAAAAGTTTGAAGAATAAATCAATTATCAAGTTCCTCTCTAATGCCAAAAGCCAATGAGAAGGAACATTTCGTGTTTTAATTTCAACTCAGAATAACGACTATCTCACCATTTGAGCAGTCATGAAGATTTAAGACAAGATTCTAGAAAAGAAGCATAGATAGGATCTTTCTCTTGTATCTTCAATTTATTTTTTGTTATTTATTTCAATATAAAATAAGAAAGTTGTAAATCGGAAACTCAACAGAACTTGACTCAATCTCTAACTCACTGCCACATTATTTTACTCCATTTGAACTACATGTGACCTGATTTCTTTAAAACCTGGGATATGTAGGCGGTCCAAAAAACAGGACTCGGTCACATCTTTTATTTTATTTTATTTTATCTTTACTTTTAGAATAATCGGAGGATCAAAAGTCATCTCTTTATCTACTTCTTTGTATGAAAACTTTTCGAGATTTCAAACAAAGGGGGGCAAAATGTAGACACATGATTTTGACCCTTCCGATAAATTCTTATTTTATTTTAATAAATTTTTCGTTAAAAGATAAATAATTAAATGAAGTTAATTTTGAGATATTTTATTTTATTTTTATTCTAATTTTAAAAAATAATAATAAAAAATAAATAATACAAAAAATTAAAAATATTTTCCCTTTTTATAAAATTTAATACATAAATTAGTAGTTTAATACTATTTTATTAAATTTTTTTTATCTATTTATAAATTGTTATTATGTTTTGATTAATATAAAATTAATTAATTATTATCATATTTATTGTTATTATTATTTTATTATTTATTATTATTATTATCTTTATTTATTTATTATTATTATTATTATTATTACTTTTATTACTTTTAGTGCCTTCAATTTTTTTAAAAAAAGAAAAAAATATTTTCAAAATTCAATTTTTTTTTTAATCCTACCTGATAAGATAACTACTTCCTCCATTCCTCCTAAAATCCCTCTACAAAAAGGACTCTCACCCTCCAGAAAACATACGTACTTGGGACATTGAAAAAGATAGAGAGAATCAGAAAGAGAATTGAGAGAGACCAGAAAATTGAAGAAAAGACAAAAAAAAAAACGTAGAAACAAAAATGGAGTGAAAACAAAAGAAGAGACATGCAATATATATGCTTGTATTACAGGAAGAGAACAACATTTTGGTGAAAAAAAAAACGGACAGAACAAAGAAACAAAAAAAAAGCAAAAAGCAAAAGAACAAGCCAAGAGAAATTGAGTGAGAAAAGAAAAAAAAAGTATTCATAAACGTTGGTGAATTAGTGTTTGAGTTCGGCCTCCGTTCGAGTTTCTAATGATAACGTTCTTGCTTTGATAGTCGTTTAATTCATCACACAGGTTCTTATCCCATTTTTTACTGTTATTTCATAAATTTTATTGTTATGAATCGAAGTATGAAATCAAATTAGTTCAATGGCTTCATACATTATCCAATATGCAAAAAATTTTAAAAATTAAAGATGAAGGACTTGTCCTGTTTTGGGTTTCGTTTATACCCCTGTTGTTTTGTCAAAAATATTATTAATGTTGCATAATATTGCCTATATTGCTTCTGTGATTATTGCTATTTGTTTTCCTATTAGTGAAAATTGGTAGGAAAGAATAAGAGGGACTAAAATGATAGTAGGTTGAAAAAAAAATACACTGCTAGTAGATAATAAAAGTTTAAGAGAATGCTTTTAGGCTATTTGTATTTTTTTTTTTTAATTTTGCAATTTATTTTAATCTTTATTTTATTTGTTGATTAACTTTTGATTTGTGGGGTTTGTTTGCATGCAAGGCTTTGAATTTTTGTGATACAAATATGAGAATAACAAGAGTAATATAAGGATTCCTAAAGAAACAAAGTCAGAGACGTGTAAAAAAAAAATAATAAAGAAAGAAAGTTTAAAAAAATTAGGAAAAATGGATAACAGTTTTCGTTTCTTTAAAAAAAGAACATTTGTTAGGTAATTATTATTATTAAATTATTATTATTATTTTTATTATTATTTGATTATTTTGATCATTTTCGAATGGATTTTTAGTATTTTAATTCTTTATCAGCTTATTCAATAATCAAGATTCATCTTATAATCGAGAAAAGAAAGGAGTGAAAATAAGTAGACAAGGTAAAATTGTCTCGAGTTTATAAGTGAAAAAATCAATGTCTTTAATGCTAAGTAAATTTTGGACTTGTTTTAAATCTTTGTTTCAATTAAGAATGCGACATACGCATCTTTCTAAGACATTTTAAAATTCAAGGATGTAATAATGCACTTTGACAAATATTTTTATAAAATCAACTTTCACCGATTTAACACAAGAGTAATAGACAAATTTTAGAAATTAAAAATGAGCGAACCTAGACCTCAACATAATTTATCAAAATAATTTAAGTTAAGATAAGTCAATAAAAGCGACCGTGCTAGAACCACGGGACTCGAGGGGTGCCTCACACCTTCCCCTCGGTCAATAGAATTTCTTACCCGATTTTTTATTTTCACAGACCAACAAAGAGTCATTTCCTTTTAATCCATCCATCTATCCATCCGTCCGTCCGTCTGTCCATCCTTCCATCCATCCATCCATCCATCCATCCATCCATCTATCTATCCATCTATCCACCCATCCATCCACCCATCTATCTATCTATCCACCCATCCATCCACCTAGTAGTAAATGAATATTCAAATGTCTTTCTCGAAGATCTTTCAGGAATTCCTCTAGAAAGGGAAATAGACTTTGGGATAAACCTTTTTTCAGATACTCAACCCATATCTATTCTGTCATACAGAATGACACCAGCAGAACTCAGAGAATTGAAAGATCAGTTGAAGGATCTCCTAGATAAGGGTTTCATCAGACCCTGTGTGTTCTTATGGGGCGCACCGGTCTTATTCATGTCCAAGAAAGACGGTTCTCTCAGAATTTATATAGACTATTGTCAGCTCAATAAAGTCACGATCAAGAAAAAATATCTACTTCTCAGAATCGATGACTTGTTTGATCAACTTCAGGGTGCCAGCTATTTTTCTAAGATAGACCTTAGATCAAGCTATCATCAGCTCAGGGTCAAAGAATAAGATATTTCGAAAATAGCATTTCGTACTCGATATGGTCACTTTGAATACTTAGTTATGTCCTTTGGTCTTACCAATGCCCCAGTAGCTTTCATGGAGTTGATGAATCGTTTGTTCAAGCAATACTTAGACATGTTCGTCATAGTCTTCATAGATGAAATCTTTGTTTACTCCCGCAGTGAGCATGATCATGTAGATCATCTCAGAATAATATTGTAGACTCGCAAAAATCATCAGTTGTTCACCAAATTTAGTAAGTGCGAATTTTGGCCAAGGTCAGTAGAATTCCTTAATCATATCATTTTCAGTGATGGAATTAGAGTTGATCCTCAGAAGACCGAAGCAGTAAGAAACTGGCCTCGCCCTGTATATCCATCAGATATCAGGAGTTTCTTGGGTTTGGCTGGCTATTACAGATGGTTTGTTGAAGGATTTTCTTCTATTCCATCCCCTATGTCCAGATTGACTTAGAAAAAAGTCAAGTTTCAGTGGTAAAATCATTGCGAGAAGAGTTTTCAGGAGTTGAAGACTCGACTCACCTCAGCTCCAGTTTTGGCTCTTCCAAAAGGTTTAGATGGATTCGTAGTGTACTGTGATGCATCCATAGTAGGTTTAGTTTGTGTCCTTATGAAGCATGGTAAGGTCATAGCCTACGCCTCCAGACAGCTTAAACCCCATGAGGAGAATTATTTGGTTCATGGCCTTAAGTTAGTAGTTGTAGTTTTTGCCTTAAAGATTTGGAGGCATTACTTGTACGGTGTTCATATAGATATATTCACAGATCACAAGAGCTTTCAGTACGTATTCTCTCAGAAAGACCTTAATTTTTGCCAGAGAAGGTGGTTAGAGCTCTTGAAAGATTATGACATGAGTGTCCTTTATCATTCGAGAAAGGCCAATGTAGTGGCTGATGCTCTCAGTAGACTGTCTATGGGCAGTGTTGCTCATATTGAGACAAATAAGAAGAAGTTAGCTCAGGAAGTCCATCAATTTGCCCAACTAGGTGTCCGCTTAGTCGATTCAATAGAAGGTATTATATGGGTTCAGAGGAGTTCAGAATCATCTCTAGTATCCAAGGTAAAAGAAAAGCAATATAGAGATCTCAGTCTTATTAATTTGAAAGAGTTGGTCAGAGATCAGAAAGTAGAGGTTTCCTCCCAAGGGGGAGATGGTGTTCTTCGTTGTCAGGGTCGTTTGTGTGTTCCAGGTGTAGATGACTTGAGGCAATAAATTCTGGTAGAAGTGCATGTTGCGTGCTACTTTATTCATCCAGGGGCCACTAAGATGTACTATGATTTACGGGAGATCTATTGGTAGAGTGGGATGAAGAGAAAGATTGCAGAGTTCGATGTTAAATACTCTACCTGTCAGCAGGTTAAAATAGAGCATCAGAAGCCTAGTGGGTCCATGTAGGAGATCAGTATTCCTACATAGAAGTGGGAAGAAGTGAACATGGACTTTGTTATAGGTTTGCCTTGTACTCATCGTCAGCATGATTCAGTTTGGGTCATTATAGATAGGATGACCAAATTAGCTCATTTCCTTCCAGTCCATACCTCTTATTCAGTCGAGGATTTTGCCAAACTCTATATTAGGGTATTGGTTAGATTACACGGTGTCCCATTGTCTATTATTTTAAATAGAGGTACCTATTTTACCTCTTACTTCTAGAAAGCATTCTAAAAGGGTCTTGGTACCCAAGTTTATCTCAGTACAACCTTTCATCCTCAGACAGATGGTCAATTAGAAAGGACCATTCAGACTTAGAAGATATACTGTGAGCATATGTAATTGATTTCAAGGACAGTTGGGATGACCACTTGCCTTTGATTGAGATTTATATAACAACAGCTATCATTCCAGTATTTAGATGGCTCTATTCGAAGCTCTCTATGGTAGAAGGTGCAGTTCAGTTGGTCAGAAAATGACTCATGACAGCTCAGAGCCAACAAAAATTGTACACAGATGTGCGCAAAAAAGATTTCGAGTTCGAGATTTGTGATTATATGTACTTGAAAATCTCTCACATGAAGGGAGTAAAGTGGTTCGACAAGAAGGGAAAGCTCAGTCCCCAATATGTCAGTCCCTTTAAAATTCTCAGTCGTTTTGGCAGGGTAGCTTATGAGCTCGAATTACCTTAAGATCTAGCCTCAGTTCATCCAGTGTTTTATGTCTCCTTGCTAAAGAAGTGCATATGTGACCCAATAGTTGTAGTCCCGGTAGAGGGCTTAGACATTCAGAACAACCTCTTTTATGAAGAGATTCTAGTCAAAATTCGTGACTACCAGACTCGCAGACTGAGGAACAAAGAAGTCCCTCTAGTCAAAGTTCTTTGGAAAAATAAGTCCGTTGAGGGAGCTACTTGGGAAACAGAAGCAGACATGCGGACCAAGTATCCTCACCTATTCTCTGCAAACTTAGACTTAGCCCAAGGTAATAGCTTTCCTTAGATTATTCAGTTTCATTATCAAATTTTAGTTATAAACTTGGTATCAAATACCCTTGAATAAACAGTCATATGTTCATGTATTATGTCAGTTACGTATTCATTCATCAGATATGCATTCTCATCACGAGAAACTCAGCTTCTTAGTAATTTCAGTCATGCATTCATGAACACAATCCGTCACATATCCATGCATCAGACATACATATCCCGTATGAGATTTCAGTATATCAGAAGTTCCATTCATATAAATATGTTCAAATATTCATGTCCCTTAAGTAAGATCAGTATATCAGCTTTCCCAGTCTAGTCAGTTGCATTCGAGGATGAATGTTCCCAAAGGGGAGATATTATAATACCCCGAACTTTTTTTAAGTCAAATCTAGTCTCCAAAAGAGTTAGTGATGACTTCCTAAATGATTAATATTTAAATCAGATAGAATTTCCCCAATTTTGACTTTTTATCACGTGGGAAACTGAATTAGCTTTTCAATGATACCAATTTCATCCAAATCCGGTATCAGAGAAAAGTTATAGATGTTTTACAGAGAACTGTCAGAACTGCCCAGAAGTGACGGTTAGGACGATGGACTGTCGAGCTAGAGAAGGACTGTCGCCCAAGCCGTCTGACTAAGGTAGTAAACCCGACTTTTGGTTAAGTACGCCGGTCAGGACCGACAGACCGTTGAGCTAGCGATGGTCCGTTGCCCAAACCATCGTAGACGAGGCAGAAAGTTCAGGTTCTAGCTAAGTACGATGGGATAGACTGATGGATCGTCAAGCCAGTGATGGACTGTCGTCCAAACCATCGCCATTTTCGATCAGCAATTTTAAAAGGGTATTTGGGTCTTTTCCATCTATTTTAACCCTTAATTATACCAGACCAGAGCTCATAACTTTATTATTCATCTATAATACCAAATTAGGGTTTATCTCAAAGATCAATCCTTAAGAACAAGAAACCCTAGGTGTTTAATCCCAAGTCAAGAATTCAAGCTTTCATCTACCAATCTTTAAGAAATCAGCCACCCAAGTATATAAAGTGTTGATTCATGGGTTTCTTTCACCCATGAAGCTCAAGAATCCCATTTTAAACTCATTAATTGTGATTTTCATGTGGTGAGTTGATTTTAATTATGTCTATGTGGTTGTATCAATCCCAAGTTGAAGTCTTTATGTACTTTTCATAAAATTATCCTAGTATGTGGGTTTGGAAACTTTTAAATTGAGTAGATTAAAGTAACCATGATGTATGAACTAGTTTATATGCCTAAGCCTAAGGTTATACATGCAATGTGTTTGATAAAATGCCCAAGAGAACAAGAATCATGCTTTAGGACTCAATTATGACCAAACTGATGAACCCATGCTTCACCCTTATGTTCAAAATGACTTTCATGTTATTGTTATGCATTGAAATTGTTTGATGGATTGTTCATGAGATTAGCCCTATGAAATTATGACTTGTTTATATGCATTCCTATTCATGTACCAAACCATGATAATCAAGTGCCTCATGAAATTCTCCAATGATTGTATTATGGATTGTTGATTATGGTCGTGAGTCTAGGAAGTGTCATGTCTTGTCAGTTTCATGCTATAGAGTCCTGTGGGTACTTGTACCTGATAATTTAGCTGTGTGCCTAGAGCCAGTGTCAGTTTTTAAGATACTCTCAGTCAAGCCATGCTCAGTATAATTCAGTCAGACTCATGACTTGGGAAAACTCAGAAATCCTAGTAATCTCAGAAATCTCAATAGCTCAGTAATCTCAGTAATATTCCATCAGTCAACGGAACTCATTGAACCCAGTCTAGTTTAGTTTAATTAATCATGTTTAAGTGTCTATTCAGATGGGAGTAGGAATTAGGGCTGAGTGAACCCAAGTATGAGGATACACAATGACAGTTAACGGTATGATCCTTAGAAGGAAATCCTTGCATTCCAGAACTATGTAGCCAGCATAGGTTGAGATATCAACACTGACAGATGAGGGTTGATGAGGTAGATTAACACTATTAGATGAGGGTCCCACTGTTCTCTTTTAAAAATACTGTCAGATGAAGGTCACCCATAGCTTGTCCTTACCAGTGGTGCGGTATTGACACCCTTCCAATTGGGGTTACAGATTGGACCCCAACTCAGCTATAATACCTTATTTGGGGTATGTTGGTTAGATGGCTACTTCCCACAGTTACAGTCTCAGTCTTAGTCTCAGTAATAGAACTCAGATAGTTCTACAAAATTCAAGACTGTCAGATACAGTCACCCAGTTCAGTACAGAACTCAGCTAGTTCCATCAGAAATAGGACTGTCATACACAGTTATTCAGATAATAGTATATCAATTATACAAAACTTATGTTATCAGTATTCAGATTCAGTGATTTCATGATCTCAGTTATATTTCATGTATTTATGCATGTATTCTCACGTTCATTTTATTTAGTCAATTAGTATTGTCCATACATATAAACCCCCTGCATTAATCCTACCTCACTTGCATACCAGTATATTCAATCATACTAACACATTTGCGCTATGGTGTTTTATACCATACGTTCAAAAGCATGAGCTCCAAAGCATCCTTAGTAGATCAGATATTCAGTAGCAAGACTAGCAGTGAGTCCTCATCATTCAAGGATAGCATGATTATTTTATTACTTTATTATTTCAGTAGTCCGAAGTTAGTTGGGGACATGTCTTATCAACTCTACAGTTTTTAGACAGTTTAGAGGCTTTCAGACTAGCTTGTTTAGACAGTTATTTCAGTTTTGGTATGATGATACCGTATTTCCAGATGTTATGTTTTATTAGATATTTGAACCTTATAGTCTTTCAGCTTTTTTCGCATTTATACATTATATTATGTAGTGATCAGGTATAGATATCAGTCATGGGTTAGCTTGTGGTCCTTCGGGGTCATGAGCACTATGTAGCATTTAGGGTACCAGATTCGGGGTGTTACAACAATCTATTTTAACTACCAAATACACCAAAAAAGTGATTTGAAGCCACTTGAAAGAAAAGCCCAAATATACATTCACCAAACCACCAACATCATAATTTAACATAAGTTTTAACTACTAACTATTGTTACAAACAATACTATAAGGACTTTAAACCACACACGGAATACTAAAAATATACCTTGACAATAACAAAATTAGAACCAAAACCACGAAGAAAGAAAGAAGAGGATGCGAGTTTACCTTTTTTAGAGCAACAAATTGGACTTACAAGCTTTATTGAAAAATTCTTGCCACCACCAGGATGAACTTGGATTCTTAGCCTAAAAATTCGAGCTTAAATAAGTCTTATTAAATTTCTTGGCATCAAAATCCTTCTTCAAATAGCAAAATCCTATGCTTTAGGGGTTCTCACTATCCGACCTCTCCGACCCCTTTCAATGAAAAGAGTAGAGGTATATTTAAAAAGGGATTTAGGTTGAATTTTGAGCTCATTGTCGATGTGGGAATGGGAAAATTAGAAGTGTTTTAGGAATTTTGTAAAGAGTTTATTCAAATTTTGAAAAGTGGGGTAAAGATTTGTTGTACGAAATTGTACGAATGCTTAGCTATTGTGCGCAGTTACTGTAAACGTTGTTTGGTTGTTGTTGTTGTTTGGGTTGGGTTAAAATTGGGTTGTTGAAGTAGCTGGTTGTCACTGAGTTGTTGTTAAAAATTGCTGTTGTTGATATTAGATCGGGTTGCCGAAATGGTCACGAGTTAGCTTGATTGGCATCATCATTGTTTTTAGATGTTTTCACTATTATTACCATTAAAATTGTTTGGTTGTTTACTGGTTTTTTTTGATGGGTTAATTATTGGCAGCTGCTATTGTTGGATGTTGATTTTGGTTGAAGTTGTATGTTGTATTGTTAGAAGGTATGGAAATTGGGTTTTTTGGGTCTGCTGTTGAAGTTGTCTTTCGGGTTTGGAGAAGAAAATGGGTTGGGTCGGCTGCTGGATCAGGTTAGGACTTATTGCTGTTGGGTTGGGTCGGTAATAAAGGAACGGAAAGGATAGGTTTCAGGATTTTGGGCTGGAGCAGGTTGTTAGGCCTAATTTGGGAAGGGGTTGGTGGGTAAAATTAGAACTTGAGATTATTTAAATCATAAACCCAATCAATATTTAGCCATCCCATTTAATTTTCGACCAAATTGAAAATCAATTGACCAATTACACTTCAATTGTGGCCAGTTTAATTTTAATTATAGTCAAATTTAATAAATTGGATGAACTAAATCAAAATTTTATACAAATTAATACTTCAGTAAATCCCGAGCTTCTTGATTTAATAAAATAAAAAAATACCCTTCCAAATAAATTATTTTGAGAACAAATTATATTTTAATCAGGATTTATCCATTTGAATTAATTTTCAAGATTAATCTCAATAGTAGTCCAATTTTGATAAAAATATTCATTCAAGTAACAAAATTTATACAATCTCACATATGTAAATACAAAAATGTATGATCGTCACTTAAATGACAGAATTAACTAAATATAAATATTTTAAAACACATTTATCCAAATGAAATAAACATTTCAATTTCATTAAAAATTGAAGAAACTCAGGATTAAATTTATCATGTAGGACAAAAATTAGGTGTCAATAATTGCCCTCACCCTTTGGGTAGGGTGGATTCAAGTAACCCTAGGTAAAGGGTGTTTGGCATTTCTAATTTTGTCCGATGACAAATTTATTTCTAAAAAAGATTGGTTTCTACACGAGTTTTATGGAGTTATGGCCGGACCCCCATATCGGTTCCTACATATCTCAAGTTACATGAGAACTTAGGCCACTTGTAGTTCGTGACGCTTGATTTTTAAGCACTATTTTTAAAAAAATTGCAAGCTATCTCAGTATTTGAGGTTTTGATGAAACCAAAAAGATGGGGAATAAGTGGATTTGGGGAGAGGTTGGAATGCATTCGAGTTTTCAACATAGAGCCTAGCTTACATATCCCCAGGTTTAGGGAATCAGACTGCTTGTAGTTTGACTCAATTGTTAGAAAAAATTTTCTTTTATTTTAGACGATCTTTGGATCGGTATGAATGACTGTTCGAGTTATGAAAAAGAGGCTTGAAACCTCTTAACCATGAATGTGGGATCCTTTACATCCATTGGTAAAAACTTACCTTGACATAATTTCCCAAACTCTAAATATGTTGTCACCCAAATTTGAAGAAAAGAGGAGGCTACCCTCGATATGAGTTTAAAATATCTTGAGAGTGAAGCTGAAACCGAAATATCCTAAAGTACCTACATTCCCTCTAACAGGGGTGTGGTTTGATGGTGATGCCAATCATCCTTTAGCTCGCATCCAAAGAGTTTGACGTTTCTCTATTGACTACGTCTAGATTTGCTTCTAAGAAAAAGTTTCACGTTGTGCTGCATTGTTTTTGGAGTAGTCCAGACCTATGATTTTGATTTGAGATTTTCCTTCTCTCGAATTCTCTCAACAATATCACAAACAATGATTGTTAGTAATAAACATAATTTACAAAGGGGTATATAGTATTTTACAAAGTTTTCCTCCAGTGTACCTGTTTGGAGGGAAATAATTTGATATAATAGACATAACAATCCTTGAATAAAATACTTCTTTTGTACATTGAATAGTTCTTCTAAGTAGGGTGACCCTCTTGGACACCGACAACACTTTGTGTAGAACGGTCCCTGTAACTGCTTAATCTTATATTGATGTGACAATTCTTTTGATCACCTATAATATTTGTATTATGTGGAATGATAATCCCTTTGGATATTGACAATGATCTTTTGCATATGACCTCGGTTAAGTCTTTCACATCTTTCGTATTGATACCATATATAGATTTTCTTTGAATTGTCAATCTTTGGATAATCTTGCACATTATTTGATGTTGGATATGAGGTGACTTACAAATATCCTTTGACTTCCTAGCTTTTAGGTAAACCTTTACATTATCTGACCTTGGATAAGAGATGACTTATAGATATCCCTCCAATCGCTTGCTCTTTGGTATTCCTGCATATTATCTGACCTTGAATACAATATGACTTATAGATATCTCTCAAATTGGTAGTATTTGGGAAATACTGCACATAATCGATCTTGGATATGACACAGTTTATAGAAAACCCCTGTGCGTATCAATTTAATTATGTTTGTATCTTCTCTAGTAAGGATTTAGTTGTTACTTATCGATAACCTTCAAACTGTCGATCTTTGGATAACCTTACACACTATCTGGTTAGGATATTGTTTTGTCTTATGGATGACCCATAGACTATCAACTCATGGATAATATTGCACAGCATCCTAGCTCAAATAATGTGATCTATAGATGACCTTTGGACTGTTAACTCTAAAAAAATCTATTACGTCATGCGTTTTCGGATGACGACTTATAGACTCCCTTTGGACCATATGTTTCTTGAGATATAATAGTAAATTCCATTAAATCATTGGTGATTAATGCACTTGAAGCTTATGGATATCTCCCACTGGTAGACTACTTTGTCTTTGCATAGTTTGATCAGATATGGATGCTTCAGTATATCCTTCAATGCTAGAATCTTTTGTCTTTCATGATTACCAGATATATATGGAAATGCTTCCAAATATCCTTCAACAATATACTCTTTTTCCATTGTGTGATTAACATATATAGAAAACATTGAATCAATCATGGGCATCAAATGCGATATAGAGATACCCTTGGACTGTTGTCTCTTTAAAACTAGTCAAAGAGGGCGATATGGCCTTTTGGACATGACCATTACGACATGATCCTTTTTGCATGGCCTTCATGGAATGGACCTTTTCGTATCGCCCTTTTGGCATAGCCCTCTAGGCATAAACCATTTGGCATGGCCCCTTTTAGGCATGGCCCTTATGGAATGACCCTCTCGGAAATGTAATAAAATAAAATGGCCCTCTTAGGAAAGAAACGAATAGTTTTACCAAAGTTCGTTTGTCTGTATTTTTCTTTCTACCTATACCTATACTCAAGGTAGACAGTTAGTAGACACAATGTCGCTCTTGTTGGCTACCACAATAGAAAAATCATGACAGTTTAAACGACAAATTTTGAATGACTTAGTCAGTTATTCCTCTTCTTTGGACAAGTATTTAAACAACAAATCCACCGAATGTAAGTAAATAGGCAAAATCCCTTCTAGGGGACCACTTGAATACGGTCCGCTTTGCCTCATGGCAAATTGAGGATGACTTTTCTGCTTTACCTCCTATTTGAGTGATCCTTTTGATTTTTGTATTTATTGTGCCTACTTCTTTGAATGCACCTGTGCTTAAAGTAAGTATTTATTAGACACAAAGTCACTTTTGCTATCCACTATATTAAAATAAAATAAAATATTCATAAATAGGATAAGGCGCCTTTGTTTGTCATTCATGATCTCTTGAAATAAGATAGATAATTTAAAAGGGCCTCGATAAATGGGTGTTAAACCCGTCTTTGGGGTTACCCAAAAATACCATTCTTGAGCATTATATGCTTTGGTGTGGTTTCCAATTCGCTTGAGGATGTTGGAAAAAAGAATCCTATTTTTGAGTATTGATCCCTGCATCCACAGAAAAATGGTTAGTTTTGAGTGAAACTACCCTGTGTTGACCTCCTTTGATCTTTGGTTTGATCTTGGCCATCTTTTGGGTGCTTCGTCATATTTGGACTTCCACTCTGACTCCTCGTTCAATAGATGCTTAGGAAACCACTAAGTAAAAAATATGCGTAGATTTTCAAAAATAGTCTTATTTTGAAAAACTGGTTTCAAAAACTTGTGTAAAAGTATTTTAGAAAATCTCTGCCAGTTATGTCATGTACTAGCTCAATGAATGTCTTCCTATTGAGGGTCACATACGTCTGACATTCAAATGAAGTAATTTCCAAGAACTCACTATTATTGCTAGAGAGTTGTACCAAAATGTCCGTCATAGTTGGAGATTTAGTCTATCTAGACTTTGCCACAATTAAAGATTTCTAAATCTTGACTTTGGCCTCCTAATGCTGGGGAATTTAAAATATATGACAATATATTAATGGAAATTTTAAGGACCTCCTCAAAATTTCTGCCCCAGTATAGTACTGTTTAAGATGATCTCAACCTGAGAGGATCTCGATACTTTCTCCCAAACTCTTAGTTCGTATTCATTTTCTTTGGATGATCTTTTTCTTTTGAGTTTTCAAGATTCCTTCTAAAAATTTATGCCCTATTTTTCATTTTCTAGGGTGGTATGATCGAGCTGTTAGGGCACCTACGTATCTTATTGAAACAGGAATCTAGTCAAACATAGTTCAGGACTTCGCTAGGGATATATAAAAAATCTATAGGGTTGACTGAAGCTGACATAGGCCACCAACGTATCCCTTTCTTGAGAAGTTAGGTCATCGTGTAGCTTATACATAGACTAATTTTTAGGGTTAACTTGCCCTGGATACCCTTATGCTTCCCACTAGGATAAAATTAACACTTCTATGGCTAGCACTTTATAGACAACGTGACACTTTCACTGTGCTTGTTTCAATAGAAGAAAGGATCAACTGTCCACTTTTCTCTGAGAAATGAATAGATTATATTTTCCTTGCTTTTTCTAGATAGTCATCGACCCTAATTCTCTTAAGTTGGTCATTGTTACCTTGGTTGACCACCTTGATTTCTTCTAGGTTAGGCTTTATTGAATTTCGAACTCTTTGGCTCTTCTATTTAATATTGTAGGGCCATTGTCTCCTATTCGTCATTATCTTTCTTGATTTTTGTTCATTTCGCTCTTGACATGAGGCTACATTAATAGGTTTTAGATGTTTATTACTTTTATCAAAAACCAAACACATTTGATAATATCAAGTTGATAATAAAACAAACTATAAAGATTTTTGTAATAGAGGCTTATGTTGAGTTTTGAGAAAATATTTTCTAACTCTAGCAATGACCCACATGAGTATGAGTTTATGCCTTTTTAAAGAACAAAAGGAAAAAGAGAGGTAAATAATCTTAAAGGATGGGTATCGACCTCATCCGTAATACCACCGATTTTGCACAAAATTAAATTTCATTTTTCATCTACTCTATTGACTGGGGAGTAATAAGTGGAGTGGAAATTTAGTTCAGCAACGTTTCCTCCAATTCATCTTTTTTGATTTTGGCTATCTTGGAAAATTCTTCTACGGGAGTACCTCACTTTTCCTTATTCCATCCTCGAGACCATGGCTTATAGGTTTTGAAAAGCGACTGGTAGAGTCCAGTTTTATTGCTAATCATTTTCTTTCTTGTAACAAAGCTATAGTCAAGACACGAATCTTTATTCACTTTGATATAATGAAGTAGGGATATTTTGACATTTTATTCCAACACAGAGTAGTTTCTATTACCTGTAAAGTAAAAATAACTCAAAGGCCGATGTGTTAGATTCCATTAGTAATAAATAGTGCAAGATGATAAAACAGGAAGTAAACACATAAAGTTATTTCTCATCTCATGCGAATTGATCCATGGGATGATGATGATTCAAGAATCTAATGAACAAGATTTTTCTTATTGATATGGATAAGTGAAATTTATCATGTAGGTTCAACTCTTCTTTTTTTTTCCGACCTTATTTCTTATTTCAAGAAAGTAGAGAAAAACAGAGTTTTTGAGGATAGGGGCCGGGCCAAAAGGCTACTTACGTATCCCATGAAGGAGAAATCATGCCCCACATAGTTCGAACAGTTGTAGAAAGGATCCTTTTATTTAATTTCATTCATTAGACCTCATTATATTAGGAAAAGTCTATACAAGGAAAACAAAATTTTCTACATTTAAATCTTAATTCTGGATAGTGAAAAGTTCTTCAATTTTTCTAGCCTTCTTCTGCTTCATGGATAATATGGCACGAACACCACTCGAATCTTTCCAATTCTGAGCAAGTGCTCCAAATCAAAGTGGAAATCACGACACATCTCAATTGTATGACCTTTGGTTCCATTATGATAATGACAGATATTATCACCCTTCCTCCATTTGGCAGATCGTTTTCTTTTCTTTCTCTCGATTGGATGAAGGATCTTCGCTTGGACTAATTTGGAATAAATGTCCTCAATAACTATCCTTAAAAGTCATGAGGTAAAAACAATGAATTGCAGGATCACTAGTAGTGGACACTCCTGGTTCAACCCTATCACACTCCAACACGGTGCGAGGTCCATACAAGTGAGAAATTTTATTGATGTCGATCAAATCACATATCTTGGCTTTCAATTTACCACATTCATCTGTGTTATGACCTTTTTGAAGAAAATGGTAAGCACATCCTTTATACTCATTCGTGGAGTCACGTGGTGGACCTTGAGTCTTAATTGGGCATAATATTACCATAGCCTGTAGCATTTGGTAAATCTCTGAGACTTTCACAATTTTGTTTTCTCTCATGTAGTTTATTACGCTAGCTCAAAGTGTGATATGTTCATATCCTTTCTTGAACCATGAAGGCATGAATGTCTTGTCTACGTCTTTTGACCATTCCTTCATTTTGGTCATGAGTTCTTCGAGGGTCATTGATACTTCTTTTTGCATGAGGCTGGTATCTTTTGACTCTTTCTGTTTGTTTTCTCCCATCATCCTTCCAATTATATTAGCGGCTATTTTAAATTCCATGGCCAATTTTTTGATCTCTTTAGAAGGGTTTCTTTGATATTTTCTTTCCTTTTCTCAACATCTAGTCAAACATAGCGATCTTTACTTTGGTTAGGGTAATTTGTTCCTCTAATTTCCTATTCTTTGCCATGGTAACATCCTCTTCTTGTTCAATAAATTAATTGACTTTCGTAGTCTTTTGTTTGGCCACAACAATCTTCTTAGTCATTTTCTCATTTTCTGCCTTTAGCGTATTATCTTTTGGTATGACTCCGCCAATCGCCTTCCTACAATGGATTTTTCCAAATCCATAGTCAACCTTCATGAAATGATAGGAATAATTTCAAGATTTTTTAAGAATGATTGCAGATTTTTCTAGGAGACTTGGAAGACTAGGAGTATGATTGGTCAGACTTTTCGTATAGTGGGTGTATATTAGAGGTGCTTTATAAAAAATGGGATTGGATCAATTCTCCTTTGATTCGAAGTAACATAACACATATAAGCACATAAAATAGTTATATCACACAAGCATATAAATAAACACACATTCTAATTAGGAACCCTTTTGTGCCAAGGGTTGGCCTATCGAGTTTGAAAGAAGTATATGCCTTTTAACATAAATCCATTATCCCCCAAAATTATTTTCATAAATATCCAAAAATGCATAGATGTCTACAAAATGGTAAGCAAGGGATACAATTATTGAGAAAAAGAAAATAAAATGCGAGAAAAACAATCCCACACAGGGGATAAAAATAAAAACAGAAAACATTAGATGCAGAAATGAGGGATACAATTTCTTGGGTAAGGGAAAATAACATGAGAGAAAAACAATCCCACGCAAGGGATAAAACAGAAAACACTAGCTTGAAGATGATATTTCGTCGGTCTTCGCCTTCTTGGCTTTGTCCACCTCAGGTTATATGTAGTATCTGTTTGTGATTTCTTGGATTTTGTACACGTATACTTTCACAATTTTTTTTAAAGTAATCATTAGGCTTGAACATTATCTTGAACCTTCTTACAAAAATTGTTTGACCAATACCTACACAAAGCAAACAAGGTGATCTTTTCCCTTACCCCAAATGATAATGGATTTGTATTAATTGGCATAAACTTCCTCCAACACATAAGTATGATTCATCTGTAATTGACTAGTGGTCAATAGATGTAGGTAGATTTTTTAATGGGCCCAATACCCCCTCAGGTATTGGGTCATCCTAGGCTCATGCCTAAAAAGGATTTTGGTTTTGCTCTACCCTAGGGTCTGGAATGGGCTTGGACCATGTTCCTAAGCAGACGACTTTGGTTTGGAAGTACGAATAGCCATCAGAAGCCTAACATGCCAATAAACTGTCATATTCCCAACACTTGATTTGGAATTGAATAATAGGGGTCGGAACATCCACGAAACCCTAACTAATTTATATATCAAATGAGCAAGATTATGCCTCGAATGTAAACAATATATATAACCACAAGATAATATCAAACTACCACATTTAATCAAGTAAAGTCAAATAATCAAGCAAAACAATCTAAAATTTGGTTAGAATTTTAATAAATTTCCCAGCAGAGTCGCCATTTCTGTTTTATCCATTTTCGACTTCGAAGGATTGAAAAAAAACACTTGATTTTGACCTTTTAAATTATTTCAAAATTTTAGAGAAAATTTTAAATCGCCACTTGATTTTATAAGAGAATATCAAGAAAACCTAAAAGTATTTTAAAGACTTAAGAACAGAAACAAATCTGTAAAATTTAGAGGAAAAGGGCAACGATTCAGGTAACGCCTTGAGAAGATTTTTATGGCACTCAAGAGCGCCCATGAAACGGTTGACCAAAAGATTGTTTGTCTGATTTATAAGGAAATGACTAATTTTAAAAATATGGCTAATTTTGTAATATCTTGAATTTCAAAATCATTCGCAAATATGACATGTATTCTATTCACGCAAAATGGTTAGCTATTTATATTAAGGAAAAATTTCCTTAAAACACAAGGTTGACTAAGTCTAATACTTTTACCAATTTAAGATAAAACAAAATATTTTCATGGAAAAGGAAAAAAGAAGTGATTTTGAATATCATTATTGATAATAGAAAATTTTATCTTTTACAGAGAAGGGTTAATTTAAAAAAGTTATGAAATATTTAACTAATTACAAAAAGGTCTCGATCCTTATAAGAAAAATATTTTTTTTTATGTAGAGGAAAGTTCTCTTTAATTTGAGTAAACTAATTTGTGACACATGAATAAAATGAAATGCTATTCTGATTTTTAAAAATTTGTTTTTAAGAGAAAAACAACATAGAAAATTATATATTTATTCAATTATGAATGCTATATAAGGTGATAAACACTTCACAAAAAAAAATACAAGAATAATGATCAAAAGGGGATTTGTTAAGGTTAACGAAATTTAAAAAGATAAATTACACAAAACTACAAACCTAAGAGACCTTATTACCTAAAATCCCTTACCTTTTAAACAAATACTTAAGATCCCGGATTTTATATTTTACTCTTGATACATATGAATAAAACCCCCACCCAACTTTTACTCTACAATTAATGCTGCAATCTATTTTTCTTTGACGATTTTTTTTCCAAATATTTCATCCCTTAAAATCTCTCCTAAATTATCATCAATCGATACAACTTTCATCTCCTTTACTGCAACTTCTTCACCAATTTCATTATCATTTTTTAAATTTTTTTATCAACTTTTCTTTTATTAATTTTGAATTCCTTTTCAACCTTTAAGTCAGTACCCATTAAGAAAAAGAAAAGAAATTGAACAACGTGATAGTGATTCGTATTTAAATTTATTTATAAATGTTTGATACATTTAATATATGTTTGACAAATATAAATGATTTATTTTGGTGTGAGATTGAATTTTTAATGGTTAGTGAGTAATTTTACGAAATATATCACTGTGATACATCTAGAACCAGATGTATTATTTCCATGATTTGTGTCTAATTTTACACCCCATAATAATTGAAAATTAGTTACTTATTTAACTAAACACTAAATTACAAATGTATTATAATGCATATGACATATACTGGTGATACATATGACATATTAAGTCAATACTGGTGATACATATGACATATACTTTGTGATAGTGATTCATATTTTTAATTTATTTATAAATGTTTGAAACATTTAACATATGTTTGACAAATGTAAATTATTTATTTTGGTGTGAGATTGAAGTTTTAGTGGTAAGTGAGTAATTTTACGAAATGTATCATTGTGATAATCTGAAATCAGATGTATCATTATGATAAATCTGGAACCAAATGTATTATTTCCACGATTTGTGCCTAATTTTACTCCCCGTAATAATCGAAAATTAGTTACTTCTTTATTTAACTATCCACTAAATTACAAATGTATCATAATGCATATGTATCAAGGCTAAAAATTCATAAATTTAAAAATTCGGGATATAATGTAATTTAACAAATTGTTGGGATAAAGTGTTATAACCCTAAAACATTCTGGGATTTAGGTAAGTTACCCAATTTTAAAAATTTAGGACAACAAATAATCAAACTTGAACTATACAAAATAAATTAAGAAAAGAAGTTTTGGCCTCTTATCTGGTCCAGTTTTGAGAGCTGTCCAACTTTGAACTTGGGTTTTTAACCCATTTTCCAGCAATGTATATAAGTTGTATATCAACATCTTTTCTCCCACGTTTGGGCTGTATACACACCCTATATAAGCTATGGACTTTGTATACCAGCTTTTTTAACTCAATTATTGCTTCCTTGTATCTGTATACCAGCTTCCAAGACCTAAATATAGTGTATATCTGCTCTATATCTTTGCATACAACCTTGATCATCTTGAGTTTTAGTCCATTTGGGACTTCTAAGAAGCTTGGGACTTGAAGATAAATTGGGCCTCTATGGTCCATTGAAGAAACGCAGGGACATGAGTCCAATTGGACTCTGACGAGGGTGTTCATGCACAATATCAATGAGAAGGATTAAGAAGTTATATAACCTATTATATATAAGATATAGTAAATGTAATTCGAATAAACGAAAGAAGAACAACAATCCCATCATTCAAGCCAAGCTAAATTATACCCAAATGAACTTTACTGACAAGCTCAAGCTAATGCCAAGCAACCAGATAAAAAAGTCAAGTATAATATCTATAGGTAAAATTTATGCGATTATCACCATAGTTACTGGAAAATCATGAAGTTGTATGGATTCCTGACTTGATGGATTTTAAACTTATACAAACATCTCATGCTAACCAATCAAGATAAATACTAAAAGAGTCAATATTGACATAAAGGGGCTTATTCAGAACACATATTAAACTACGACAGGTGAAAAAGAGTACAACCTGGGACTTAATTATAAATTAAGGAACCAGGGAATATGAACAAGAGAGTACAACCTAAAAATTCGAGCTATTATCGAGCTATATCAAAGTTCTAAAAAGAACAAAAAATAGTCTCATCTCTTCTCTACCCGACATTATAGGCCACGACGATCCTTAGAGAGTCCCTGACCTAGAGGGTAACTTCAAATTACAACTTTTCATAACATGGCGCAAGCGAATTCCGCACAACTTTCAAAAGAAAATCAAGAAACTTGAGGCTTTAAAATTCTTGAATCAATATTTAAACAATGAGAAAAAACATCATTTCACCCTTGAACTTGTCCCTATACCTTAATTTAGCACTTAAACTTAATTGATAATTATTTACCCCCTTACCAATTTTAAAATGTATTATTTTCCTCCCTTCATGGCTTAGACCAAGTCAAGTCAGGGTGTTGTATAATCACTCGCAATTTGATTGTTTCACGTCATTAGTAAATCAAATTTAAACTGACCCATATCAAATTATTTTTTAGAAATCACTTTTTAAAATAATTTTTAGAATTCTTCTTTCTTGTTTCACCAAACAACCACCACAGATCCACCGCCCCCGCACAACACCGCACCACCAAATATTTTTCCTCCACTTCATTACCGTCGTCGGGGAATTCACAAAGCTCCTCAATGCTACTAACAGCATTAATGTCTGTCACCACAACTCCATAATGTCCATCACCACCGTAACTCTACTCCAGAGTATTTACACCCAACAGTAATATCAACCCTACCACCGTCAATTACATAATTTCCACCACCTCTAATGATATTAACTTCAATTTTTTTTGGAATGATTGTAAATTTCAAAACATCCATCACCAACACTAATAATTTCACAAAAACTATCACCAATACCAACAATTTCACAACACCCATCACCAACACTAATATTTTCACAATATCTATCACCAACATTAATAACTTTACAACACCCATCACCAATACCAAAAATTTCATAATACTCATCACCAATACCAATAATATCAGCTAAACATTTAATGGAAAAAAATCATATGAAAATAACTTTGTAATGAAATTAAAGAATAATGGCAGAAGATTGATGTAATGCCCTGAGAGTACACCCTAAACTCCACACGATACTTACTACCCCAAAGGACCATAAGCTAACCCATGACTGATATCTGCTGTGAACATTGAATAGTAATACTGAAATAAATGTGGAAAATAGGCTGAAATGCCATAAGGTTCAAAATTAAAAGTCTTGATAAATGTAACATCTGTTAAAAACATCTGAAAACTTAAATACTATCTGAACTACTCTAGTATGAAAGCCTCTAACTGAACTGTCTGAATATGGAGTTGATGGAAAAAATCCCCAACTAACTCTGACTACTGATTACTAATAATCTAAAATACTGAAATAAAGTATGCCTTCGATAGATAAGGACTCACTACTAAATTTGTGACTGCTGACTGGATCTATCTAAGCACGGTTAGGAACCTGTGCATCTGAACCTATGATATGAGACATCATAGCTCAAAGAAAGAGTATTCATCAGTACGTGGAAAATACTGATATGCTAGATGAGGTAAGGCGGAATGCAAGGGTTCATTTGCATGAACACTAACTAACTGATTGATATAGAGTAACTGAATGTAAGAGTACGTGAGTAACTGATACTACTAAAATCACCGAGTATGAAATACTATGGACATACATAAATATATACTGTATCTGAGCTTTTCTGAAGCTAAGTACTGAGTTATGATAACTTAGTAACTAATATCTGAAGTTAATAATAACTAATTTATCGATACTGATTGACTGTGTCTGACAGTCCTGATTCTGTGAAACTGAACTGAATTCTAAAATAAAGACTGAAACCTTATTACCCCTAGAATATTTTTAATTTTCATCACTGAAAACCCGATTTTGGGCCCTGGCACGCCATGATGCTATCACGCCAAGCCACTGGAAAATGACAATTGGGAATGTAGCTAGTGTCGCAATGTAGTGGAATCGCATTGCAATACTGAATGGGACCAGGAAGCTCGACGTGATGCAGTACAATCGCGTTGGCTCATTGAAAATTGACAAATGTGAAAATGAGTTTTGGTGCGACGCGCCGGTATCGCGGTACCTCACTGGACACTAAAAATTTCTATTTTGGCTTACTCCGTGACGTGCTACTGGCCCTAATTTCGGTGTTTAATGACTAAAACTTAAAATAGCCATAAATTCTTACCCGGTTATTGAATTTAGACAAATTTTATAGTGTTGGAAAGCTGATTCAATTTCCTACACATTGGCTGGCTCTAAATTGAAAAATAATGATCATTTCAAAAGTTATATATTGGATAACTCATGAACTGAGTTAATTTAAGCTAGGGAAATATGTGTATTACAATTGAGGTACTTATTAAACCACCATTAACACTGGCCACTGGAATGCACAATTTTATTTTCTCAATTGAACATCCTCCTCGGAATTTGTAAGGTATAAAGATTACACTCTTTCATAATTGCAAGTTGTTATTAAAGTAGTTTTTCTATAAAATAAGGTTCCACTATTCTTCCTTCACTCTCTCGATCTCAAGAAAAAAAATCCTTTCTTGGCGGTATTAAAGAGAATACTCTATTTTGATCAAAAAGCTCACTATCCTACCAAAAAAATTAGAGTCTTTTCTTTATTTTAATGGGATGGAAGAAGTGGGGTGAAGATGTCAATAGATTTGCAATGGAGGAAGTGATTAAAGAAGAAAGGTGGGTGAAATTGGGTGGTTGTGAACAACAAGAAAGGTGAAGAGATAACAAAAAGGTAAAAAGAAATAAATAAATTGGGATTAGACTAATATTTTTTTACTTTATTTTTTAGTTCCACATGAGTTTGAGAGAGTGGTAACACTTTCTGCATTAGAGGAGGTATTTAATTCACTTGAAGCAAGAATAACGGAGTATATAATTACTTGCAAAGCTTCAGTGCTAAAGTAAGTTATGGTGACAAGTTTGCGGGGGGGGGGGGGGGGGGGGGGGTTATGCCTTTTCTCTTAAACAATAGCTGAAATTTTAAATGATCAATGCAGTATCATACTCAAGCCAATTCAATCACCCACCTTTCAACATTATACGATCCGTTTTTACTACCAACTATACCAAAATAGTGATTTGAAGACACATGAAATAAAAGCCTAATTCTATAACAACAAAACCACCAACATCACATTTAACATAAGTTTCAACTACTAAGTTACAAACAACACTACAAAGAATGTAAACCACACATAAAATACTAAAAATATACCTTGACGTTAACAAAACTAGAAATAGAACCACGAAGAAGGAAAGAAGAGAATGTGAGTTTACCTTTTTTGGAGCAACAAACCGGACTTACAAGCTTCATCGAAAAATTCTTGCCACCACCGAGATGAACTTGGATTCTTAGCCTAGAAATTCAAGCTCAAATGAGCCTTATTGAATTTCTTGGCACAAAAATTCTTCTTTGAATAGCAAAATCCCATGATTTTTGGGGTTCTCGACATCGACCACTTGGACCCCTTTTAATGAAAAGTAGAGGTATATATAAGAAGGGATTGGGCTCAATTTTGAGCTTATTATCAATACGGGAGTGGGAAAATTAGGGGTGTTTTAGGAATTTTGTAAAGAGGTAATTCAAATTTTGAAAAGTGGGGTAAGGATTAGTTGTACGGAATCATAGAATGCTTAGCTATTATGTGCATCTGCTGTTATCGTTGTCAGATTGTTATTGTTGTTGTTTGGGTTTGGTTGAAATCGAGTTCTTAGAGCAGCTGGTTGTCCCTGAGTTGTTGTTTAGAGTTGTTGTTTCTACTATCGGATCTAGTTTCTAGACCCATCATTGGTTTGCCCAATTAGCATTATCATTGTTGTTCGATATTATCACCGTTATTATCATTGAAATTGTTCGATTATTTGCTGAGTTTGTTTGATAGGTTAATTATTGGTTGAAGTTGTATGTTGCTGTGTTGTTGAAGGTTATTGAAATTAGGATTTTGGGTCTGATGTTGAAATTTTCTGTCGGGTTTGGAGAAGAAAAGGGGTTGGGTCGGCTGGTGGATTGTGTCAAGCCTTTGATCTTTGGGTCGTCGTATAGGCAAAAAAGGAATGTAGAGGATGGGTTTTGGGATTTTAGGTCAGAGTAGGTTATTGGGCAGGATTTGGAAAGCGTTGGTAGGTAAAATTATGACTTGGGGTTATTTAAAATCATAACCCCAATCAAGATTTAGCCATCCCATTTAATTTTCGTCCAAATTGAAAATGAATTGGCCAATTACACTTCAGTTGTGGCTAATTTGATTTCAATTATGGTCAAATTTAAAAGATTGGCTGAACTAAATCAAAATTTGATACAAATTAATACTTCAGTTAATCCCGAGCTTCTTGATTTAGTAAAGTCAAACAAATATTCTTCCAATTAAATTATTTTGAGACTAAATTAGATTTTAGTCAGGATTTTATCCATTTGAATTAATTTTCAAGATTAATCTCAGTAGTAGTCGAATTTTGATAAAAATGTTCATTCAAGTGACAAAATTTATACAATCTCGCATATGTAAATACGAAAACATATGTTCGTCATTTAAATGACAAAATTAACCCAAAATAAATAGTTTAGAGCACATTTATCCAAATGAAATAAACATTCCAATTTTGTTAATAATTAAAGAAACTCAAGATTAAATTTAGTTGTGGAGGGTAAAAATTAGGTGTGAACAAGGAACTCACACCAAGTATCTGAACATGGCTGCTCCGCATAATGCGCACATCAACGGAAATAACCCGTACTATGATCTGTAGGCAACATAAGTGTAGTATGAGTACCAAATGAATGTTACTCACTAGGCAACTTCCAATTGAGATCCAAAGATAAAGCATATATATATATATATATATATAACATTTAACAGAATGAAAGCTACACTCAAATCTCTGGCATCCATAACATACAACCAATAAGGTAATAAGGGTAAACTATCCTATTCATGTCCAAGACACTAACATATAAATACTAAGGAAGTAACAAGGATGAACTATCCTATTCATGTCCAAGATACTAACATATAAAGACTAAGGAAGTAACAAGGATGAACTATCCTATTCAAGTCATATTCATGAATCTCGATACTATATCGTATATCACTAGCCAATATGCAAAGAGCAAGTGGAAGAAATATACATATAAATATACAAGTCCAAGGAATGAGTATACAATATGAACAATTGAAGGAAGGGATATTCGGTAGTTCCATAGCTACATATAGCTAGGTATACATACACACACACATATATAGATATGAATTCAACTCAGGGCATAACCTAAATCATTATGTCTTCACCTTTAAGACCTCATTATAATCCTATTAGGATATAGTACTATCATAGTTAGGGTTTCTAATCCATTGTATAAACATGAAATAACATGTATCATGATACAATCATAAGATAGAAGAGGCTGAAAACGTACATCAAATCTTGATATCAAATCAATGACTAATCTATCATAAACTAGTCATAATAAGGACCAAAACAATGATAGTAACAATATCAATAACAATACGAGTAACTGACTATTCCGAACAACCAAATACCTAGCGAGCCATGCGTACCCCTAATGCCCCAGGCTCGAAAGGTTCAATCAACATACAACAACACAATGCATAGTCATCACCCATGTCTATGCAACCATCCCATATCAATTGATAGACATAGGCACATACTGGTGATACGCGATGCGCATGATAGGTGATGCTCATGAAAGAATGGATGCAACAAAATCCATAATACCATAATCATTGTAATCATAATTAACCTCCAGCCTTGCCGGGTATATAATTATCATAACATCCTCTGGCCTTGCCAGGTATCAGTATCATCATCACAATATCTTTTGGCCTTGTCGGGTATTATCATATCATTATAATATCCTCTATTTTGCCAAGTATCAACATCATCATCACAATATCCTTCAGCCTTCCAGACAACATCATCATCATAATATCCAAATCAAAGTCACATAATAGAGAACAAGCCCCACAAAGGCTAAAGTAAAGTGCATTCCCCACGAGGGATAAAGTAAATAACAAGCCCCACGAGGGCTAAAATGAACGATCATGATAAGAGAAGAAATATAGAGTATACTTGCATAATTATTCATTCTTCATCAATATCACAATGTTAATAAATGTATATATAATAGGGGCACAGACTAAAGTCATAGCTAAAATAGTGTATCTATAAGTCTATTGTCGAAGTGAACTTCGGGACTAAATCAGTATAATCATGTAGAAAGTGTGAGAAAATCTCACGATCAAAGTAAATAGTAGTGTCAAATTATGTACCATAATATATCTTGGTCAAATCTTTAAAACATCATTATTAACCTCTTTTAGACATTTAACTTATTCATTAAGTTAGGTAGTTATTATTGTGAAGAAATTCATTTAAGATGGAAAGTGGGATTTCACTCTTAGTTAGTGATAACAATAATAAGATTATAATATAATTGGAATCATATCACTTACCGATGCAATAATCATGAATGTATCGAATTTATGCATACCATCACCAATATTCAAATCAGTGAAATCATAAACATCATACCTCATCTTCCTCCATCCTAATACTAGAGAGATATGTATGTAAACACGTATACACACACACACACACATATATATATATATATTCATACGTTATAATTTATTATATACAAGGATAAATACTTCTTGGATATCCAATCATATCATAATATGGCCTTTGGTCCAATAATATGCCCAGAATAATCATAACATCATAATCACTACCTTAGGCCCACTTGCGTATTCGAAACCCATATCAATAATCATGCATATATAAATCATCTCATAACTATAGGCCATAGAGCATTCATGAGGCATAACATCTCTATAAGGTATGAAGCATATCTATAATCATCTCACATATAAGAGGCATCTCACTTCAAGGAGGCATAATGCATCAATAAGCATAACTCATAACTATGAGGCATATCACATCTATGAGGCATCTCGTATCTATCGATTATGTATTATGACTATGATGAATATCGTCTCTAAAGGTCATTTGTCATATCTAAGAGGGATTGGCATCACTATGGGCCAAATATTAGGTCTAAGAGGAAATAACATCTATATGGGCCAAATATTAGGTCTAAGAGGGAAAAGTATCTCTATGGGCCGAATATTATAACTAAGAGGAATTACATCTCTAAAGGCCCAACATCATTTCTATATAGAAATGATGGCCACAATCCATTTAATCATTATCTAGGGAAAATACTATTATAATTCACCAAGCCACAAGGTAACCTTACTCTATGGTTTTCTAGTCTCAACTATGCCTAACATCAACAACTAAATCCCCAAGGCTAACACAAGTCTTGGTTGAAGTGGGCAAAAAAATTCCACTTCTAATACTCAATTTACGTGTTTAGGCAATCTACGCCCCAAACTAGGCTAAGGTATCTAGTTAAAATTCTAGTTGATAAGTAAGCCATAACCAATTCTACAATCGAGACTTCGTCTAAAACATGGGACTTCAAGTTAACTCTACCTAAATTATGATTTCAAGGTCACCACACTAGACCAATAGGATTAAATATACTAATAATGATCCCTACACTTAAACCACATTCCAAACCTAGTTTCATATATTATATCCATACTACAAATTAGTCTAATCTAGGGATGAGGCAATAGGATTGTAAAGAGTACTAAGCATTTTACCTTACGGGTCCTAAACCCTCATCTAATCCCCAATTATCAATAATCAAGACTAAGCTATTCAAATCATAATCAATCATCACATTCACATTCACATGCAATATATATATCACGCATCATTTTCGAAGAAGATTGGGTAGAATCCTACCTCAAAGTTGAACCGTAAAATATCAAATTGCTCTCCAAGTGTCCATATTCATGTAACAATCCCAAAATGGCATCACACTATCAAAAACTTAATCTACTCATCAATACCTATCTAATAACACCCATATTGCACTATTATGCTTCGGGTCTAAAATGACAATAAAATCTCAAATGGGTCCCACTTATGAAAAATGCATTTTCGAGGTTAACCCGACGTTCATACATAAACAATGCATCATAACCCTCAAGAAATGGGTGAAAACGGCTCAAACTTTGAGGTAAAATCAAGCCCTAAGCCAAATTTGGGTTTTGGGTATAAACTAAGAAATTCAACCATGAATTCGAAGGATTCATACATTAAATTTGAATATATTTGCATTAATAGATGATAATCAAGCTCCCACATCATCCATACAACTCAACTTTTGAGTTATTATACCTACATAGGGTTTTTAGGTTTCAAGAGAGACTAGAAAATGCCTAAATCCATGACTATGTGGTATATTTATGAACCCCTAGGCAAGGAGATAGGGATATCACCCTCTAGGGACTACGATTACTAATAGCGATTGCCATAAGGCGGTGCCGCAATCGCGCTACCTCTTGCCGTTACAGATTACAGTTGAAACTTAGAATTTTTCTATGTTTTGGCTAATGCCTCAAGACTCATTCTAAATCTAATTTTCGCTAATAAATAATGTAACCACACTAAGTTTGACATTTTGAATACATTTGCAAAGTCATTTTTTCAATCCAATAGGTTTAGACCAAATATGGGTCTCACACTCATATTTCTAAATTTTCAAATTTTCAACCAATAGGTCATAGTAAGTTTGAGTGTATAGGGACCCAAACCAAAGGACTACCTATTCTAATCGATATTCTGGAGATGTTGGCATAGTCAGAAGTCACATATGAGATTGTTTTGCTAAAGTTTTTACCCGATGGCCATTTAGAAGTAGTAAAGACTTCTAAACAGGGAATTTGTTCCAAAAAACAAACAAACTACCTGATAATCGAATCGTCGGTCCCAGTAAGTCATATACGACTTGGGAAACTATGGAGAATCCCTAACAACAAAGATAATAAAAAATTATAAGAAAGTACCTGAAGGGTCATTACATACTTATTAATCACACGTGGAGTACCAAATCAAGAAATGATATTTTTCTTAAGAAATGTGGTGACACTTATACCTTCATTGTTTGGAAGTGCAATAGCCTTCATCCATTTTGAAACATAGTCAACTACCACCAAAATATACTTCACGCCATAGGAGTTCACGAATGAACCCATGAAATTAATCTCCCATACATCAAACAACTCCAGCTCTAAAATAGATGTCATGGGGAGTTCATGGTATCATGAAATATTGCCTTGACACTGGTCATAGTCTTGTGCAAAATTGTGAGCATCCTTACAAATCATAGAATAGTAAAATGACACTCACATAAATCCCATTTGAGGTTGAAAGACCTAATAGCACACGAAATAGTAAAATCCCCAAGGTTCTCCTTCTTCTCTACAATGATTTGGAAGTAATAGCACTGCAATGGTACACATTACCAATAAGCTTAAAGTTTTCCATCCACTTTTTTGTTACTAATTCATTCATAAACTTTGCGTATCTAGGCATCTGCTTCAAAGCCTCAAGAATAGGGATATTCAGACTCAACTCTTTTAGCTTATTAATTGACTCCTTGATATTCTCTTCTTCTTTCTTCTATTTTAACATTTGAGTAAAAGGTAGGGGAGTTCATGGAATTATCTTCAATATAGGATCATCAACCGTGCCTTTACCTTTGTCCTTTTTAGCACTACCATCAACACCTATCATTTTTTTCTAATTCACGCCAAGTGTATTATCAACCACAACACAGTCATTCCTGAGCTCATCCACAGTTGGCAAAGATGGATCAATAGTAGTTTTACCACTTTTAGTGGTAATGTCAAAACAATGATATTATTTTATGGATTTTGAATTATATTGCTTGGAAGAGTGTCGGGCTACCTCTGATTCAAAGTTGTAGACATTTGCTGCTCTAATTGCTTTATCATAGAAGCATGCGATTCCACCTTTTGGGTCAATCCTAATATATCTTCCGTAATCTCCTTAAGGCAAGCTTTTTGACTTTCACAACCCTTAATAAGATTGGACAACATAGCCTCTATCCTTGACTCAATATCATGATTTCCTAGTGGAACCTACATTTCCCCTTCTCCTTGTAGTTATCCTTTCTTCTCTAGTCACTATCATGCTCTCTACTTCAATCTCTATACTATCTACATAATAGTTCTAACGTTGGTTTCCTTTCCTCTTGGCTTAGAAACCTACCAACTCACAATCTCGGTACTTTTTCTCTTCTTCTACATTAGAATCATTATATTTATAGGCATTACCCTGTGAACCTACTGCATTAACCTTCTTAGAATCCATTATTGCAAACTACTTCATTAGGTGGCTAATATCAGTTCTAAGCTATATAATGTCTTGCACCATAGAATCATCAACAATTCTTTGCTTGCTGAAAGCTCCAATTGCATAAGTTCCAACACCTTTCTGCCTTCCAAGTATGCCACCCTCAATTGGTGAGAAATATCTGGTCTAAAATATCTGATTCTACTTCCCAGTGTAGCTGCATGAATACTCCACTAATGATCGTATATTTCATAGATCGAGAGCTAATAGTCAGGGCTTAGTAAAATATCTCTAGCAAATTATTCCTTAAAATGTGATGATTGGGTACCATGCTCAAATTCTTCTTAAAACAAAACTAGGACCTATACATCAACTCAGAATATAGCTACCTAAAGTTATGTATCTTATCTTTCAATTACAACACTCTGACTGGAGGCAAAATGTCTAAAAATTGCCTGCGCAACTCATTCCAAGTAGTGATTGATCCTCAAGAAAGTTCCCCTAACCCCAATGAAGCTTCACCAGTCAATGAAAAAGTGAACAAATTGTGTCTGAGCACTTACTAATCTTCTCCAGGTATAGTGTATAGAGTGCAGATCCCAATAAATTTTGAAAGATGCATGTTTGCATCAAACAAACCTTTCAGGTTCAAAAGTTGGATCATACCACTAGTAATGTTGAACTTCATACCTGGTGGAAAAAGCATGAGGAATGATGGTTCCTATCTCTGCAGGCTTAACGTATCCCGTATCCTCATCTAGATGATCATATGGTGGCAAGTACTGGTTGGCTAGGATTACTTGAGCTCTAGCACCTATAGCTCTATCTTGATTTTTGTTGAGTGCTGATCGATGATCTATTTCTTTTCTTTGGCTTGTTAGATCTGCCTTCTGAGCACATACTTAGCTCCCCTAGTTAACAGCTTTCTCTAATAACTGTTCAATTCTTTTATAAATAATGTTTTGAACATTCCCAAAAGGATGAGGCACAACATTAGGATCATTCCAAACCCTTCAAGATAGCCTTCATGTACATGTTCTATCATCATATGATTCAGTTTAGAATTCTCTCTTGGTTAGGATGTAGTAGGAGTAAGGGATTGCCTTAATTCATAATTTTTTTCATACATTGGTGTACACCCAACTAAAAACATTAAAAAAACACCCAAGAACTTTAACAACTTTGATTAACAATCACCGTAATCCCCGATAATGACACCAAAATTTTGATATCGCCTAAAGATACACCTCCAAACAAGGCTAAAACAATCGATGCAAAATATTGTAACCCATCTCAGGTTGGGTTCAAACCCACAGGGAATACATGAATTATATCTCTAGTTTGTTAAAATCAACAGGCAGTAAAGAAAAGTAAATGAGGGGTTTATTGTTGTAAACAATAACAAAACTCAAATGTTTTGATTGTAAATGGTCAAAAACAAACACTAGGTTAATGTTCCCCATGGATTCTAACTCTATATGCTTTTCTTTCTCAATCCAACTATAAAACTACTGTGCATATAGAATCTGGCAAGTTATGTATCACCAATCGCCTCTCAGTATACTTTAATAAATTTTATTCATCTTTACTCAATTTTTGAGTATCGCCTTACTAACCCTTACTTCGACCCTAGTTTTAAATATCTCCTCTCGGTCTCAAGTTGATTAGATGAAAGTTAATCACCTTAAGGAGATAGTGCTAATTAGCTTATTTTAGAAATTAACTCCAAATCACTATTGTGATCTTCGTTTCCTAAAATTTACCTACCTATCTAGTTCTTAGTGAATATATGATGGATCCTAATGTTTTCAAACATTATGAAATGTAATACCCCGGGAAATTTTTTATTGAAAATTTGTGCATAAACGTGTTGGGTTCTATCCTCTAGAATGAATTATAAATTTTTCGTGCAGAATGTCTTAGATTATGACCCACCATTGCATAGAGTATCGAATAAACTTTCCAATGATATATGTATCATCCAAAAAGGACACCCGAGCGATGGGTTTTGAACATTTTGATCGGACTATGAATAGTAGTGAATAGTAAAATGAGCAGGAAAAAGTACTGAGGCCTGGCGTATTTTTTCTCCAACTTTAAATGATCATAACTCTTTGTACATAATGATCTAGGTGATCTATGATATATCAACGGAATTCTCTTCGAGTCATCTTTCCAATGAAATTGGTTTCATCCAATTTGTCTACCGAAGCAAAAAATTATGGTCGATCTACTTCATCCTATCAAAAGTAAATTTTTGGGTCAATTTTAAACGACCATAACTCCTCGTACATAATGATCTAGGTGAGATACTATAGATCAACAGAAAGATATGAGAGTCCTCGTTATAACGAAATTGGTTTCATCCAATTTGTATATCAGAGTAAAACGTTATGGGTGATCTACTTCAGACTATCAAAATAGTCCACTAAAGGACAGATTTGAGAATTATTTGATTTTTTAAGCGCATTTTGCTCATTATGCCTTTACTTCATGGACGAAAATTGTCCATTTATACCTATATAGAGCTATAAAATTCATGTTCTTCCATCAAAAACATTGAGAGAACTAAACCCTAGGTCCATTGGAGCTCCAAATATCTTTCAATTTCACCATAGAAATTCAAATTTGATCCGATAATTGAACTCATCATCTCGAGACCTTTGAGGAGCATCCCTTATTTGTGTGAACAGAATTCCATAATCAAGAGGTCAATTTCAAGGTATGTGGGTTTTTGAACAAGATTATCCTTTCGATCTTGTGTTCGGAATTTTATTTACTTATATTGATATAAGATTTTACATGTTTTTCCACGGATTGGAAATATGATTTTATAGCTCATATTTTTATCCATGAAATATGAAATTTTGTAAATTGGTACATATATGATTTTGAAATGGAATTGTGTCCAAAATTACTTGGTTATGAATATACGATGATTTGAATTATTAAACCTTGATTTATACAATTATACCATTACTTCCTTATTATGACTTGATAATTATTATCGAGAATTATGTATCCCTACTATTGATTATTGTTTCAAGTGTCTTTAAAATGTGTGTTGGATTGTGAATTGAGGCGTGTTGATGTTGAAGTTGAAGGGCTATGATGAGCCTTGGCATTGTTTTGGTTTTATTGATGTTGTGGTGGTTTAAAAAAGTGATACATTTCGATGTTGGAAAATATTCTTGATTTGAGTTGAGTTAGGGATCCACAAATGATTATTTAATAATTTGAGAAAGATACATGATTTGGGTCGTCATTGTTGACCCTTGAGATGTTTTGAAGTGGAATCCCCAATGCGTTCTGAGCTTGTCGGTGTGTAGTACTTAGCATCGAGAGGGAAATTTGGTATTATCCCAAACCTATGTGCCACCGTAGGGTTATTTGATGACAATATTATTGGCCAGAGAGCCCGATTGTGATTATTACAGTTTTAAGGTCGTACTCCCTGGTAAAGAGTATGACGCTCCCGCCAATGGTGGTTTCAAATGTTGGTATTCCATGTAGCTCACGTGGGGTTGTCGGTTATAGGAAACCTCCCTGTCTATAAGAATTATGTTTATTGAAATACCGAGTCACTCCGAGTTTTGATGTGGTAAGTCAAGTTGCCTATGATGATCTATAATGATTTATGAGTTTTTCCTCCTACATTTCCTATCTAAGGTGTTATGAGTTGCATGACTCAATGTCACTCAAGCTAGGGGTATCATTATGGTCCGTATGTACATTTTTATGAAATGTATGATATTATTTATATTTTGCATGCGCCCCTACATACTCAGTACGTTCTTGTACTGACCCACATATTTATCTATGGGCTACATTGTTACCATAATGTAGGTTTAGGTACTCAGCCGCATCCGCGACAGTGATATCCGAGTGTTGCATCTACGTTCCTTCAGTGGTGAGTCCTCATGGTTCAAGGACCAAGTTGCTAGTTTTGGTGTTGTTGTGTTGTGATCCCTTACGTTGTTGAGTCAGTTGGGGTTTTGTCCCAATGGCTCATTAATTTTGCATTGTAGAGGCTATGTCAGACTAGTGTATTGTTGGGTTGGTTTGTGTATAGACATTCCGTATATGTACAGTTTAACAATATTCCGTGCCATGTGCGATGTGATATGATATGTACTTATATACATATCCTTAGTGTAGCGTGTATATTGGTGTGTTGGAGCCCAAGGGTAGTGTTTTGGCTTAAAGGGTTAGCTTGAGGCTACGTGTAGCTTTGGGCATCGTGTAGCATCTCAGGATGATATTTCGGGGCGTTGCACGAAATAAATAAGAGCGAATGAAACCACAATGCATAAAAGAACGATAATCTAGATGGATTGAAACCTTCCCCTATTTTGTTATTCTGCCAAGGTTCTCACAACCCTAGCTAAGGGAATTAGCTGCACATCATTTTGAAATAATTAATGGAATTAATGTTTGAATGCATTAAATCAATATCATGATAATTAACAAATAAAACCCAAAGTCTCAAACTGAATAATCAACCAAAATTAGCAACAAAATAATCCCAAGATCAAAATTGAATCTTGGAATCAAATATATGTTCATAAGTATCAAAAGTGCATAACCAAACTAAAAAATGTCAAATGGTTATATATAGAGTACAAGAAAACTCTAGGGAACAAATCCTAAACAAAAGAGGAAAATTATGGTCGGTGGGCATTTACTAGGCCATAAGTGGTATTTACGGACCCTAGGTAGTCCCAGGTAGGTGACATGGCTTTAAAACTTCTATAAACTCTCTGAACTTCAACTCTTCAGAGATAAATTCTAGCACCTATGGACCGTATGTGGCACCTATGGACCATAGGTTCTCTTTGTAAGTAGCAAGGTTTATTTTCAGCTTTTGATTCTTTATTTCTCAACTTCTCTGACACATACTCTGGCACCTACGCCCAGTAGGTAGTACATATGCGTTGTTGGTGCCCACGTAGGTGTTCTATGAAATTCAAGAGGGAGGGGGTGAATTGAAATTTTTTTGTGAGTTGACTATGTACTCCTCACAGTCGACTCACCTGTACATCAGTGCACTTTTCAAAGCAGATTAGTTTTAAAATAATCAAGAAAATAAGTAACAAAAGATAAAGTAATAACACAGAGATTTATCCTGGTTTGAAACACCAATGTGGTTCCTACTTCCAGTCCTCTTGGGTTTTAGAGTTCACTTATATCGTTTAACGTCGGGCTCAAGTACAATGATAGGAAACAAGTTCTGAAGACTTATTTCCTCTTCAGATCTTGTGATATAGCTTCAGCTGATGTTACAAAGTTGACCCGATCCTACTCATATAGCAATTGTAAACTAAAAGTTACAAAGCCTTGTGATACTAAGATTGGGACACTTTGATTTTTCTCCTTGAAGTTGCGTAACCTGTGTCTGTATTCAGTCTTCATCTTTTATTGTCTTCGGCTTCTACTATTCATAAGGAAACCCAAGAGATTTCTTCTCAATCAAGGATTTAAATTGATTTGTTGATTGAGGAATGTAGCCGTTTGATATGTCTATATACGGCTTTTGATCATGTCCATATCAGATATGTTCATGATCTATTTTAACTTTTGGTCTTGTATAGATTGATCTTTTCCAAATGTGCTTGTGATTTTTTCTTCCTTTTCTTTAGTCTCTATTGATTTGATTCGTCGAGACTTTTGGGCTAGAGATGCTCTGTGATTGGTTTGATTTGCCTAGTCTTATGGGACTGAGATTATCCTTCCATTTGTCCTTATTCTGATTTATTTTCTTTAATGCTATGTATCGTATGTTGTTGTCCTTCCATTACTAGAGATGGATTCCTTTATCAGTAGTCTTCAATGTCCTACAAAGATCCACTTATTAGTTTTTCATTATTAAAAAATATACTTTGGAGGCTAACAATCTCCCTCTTTTTGATAATGATAAACAAGAGTAAACATCAGTTGACTTCTCTGTCTATCATCTTGCTCCCCCTAACTTGTAAGAATCTTTATTGTCCCAAGTTTCTTGGGTATCAGTTAGCCTTTGTGTACTGAAAGTCGACTTGCTCCCCTAACTTATGAGCATTTTTGTTGTCCCAAGATTTCTGGGAATAAGTCGACCTTTATGTATCGAAAGTCGACTATTGACATTTTCTTGTTCCTCCTGACTGATGCGTTTTTCTTAATTTCTTGATATTCCTAATGTTCCTATCTTTCACTACCTTCTGTCATAATAAAAAAGAATAGCAGCAAAAAACAAAACACATAGACAGAACAACACACGAGATATAATATACAAACATAGACAATCATAATCTATTAACTAGGCACAACAAAAAAAGTGTTAGATAGTGTGATAAAGATTATCTTACAACCCATCAACATAAGGGACAAGAACCCCCTTTTTAGTCAAAATTCATAATTCACCATTTTGCTAGGAAGTATGTTAGGTATTATGCATATTATGATAGAATTTATCATAGGACTTTTCAACATTTTTGACAAAGAAGGAGTAGGAGGTTTGAACAGAGACAGGCAGATAATCATTCAAGGAAGAAACTTAGGATTTGAAAGAGTCCATGTGATAGAGCACTCAAGAGAACAACTTAAATCCTTCTGATTTGAGCCCATTGAGTGCCAAGCAGACCACACCTATGTCAGAGCTTGTAATTTTTCCAAGGTCCAAGAGTTTAGTACTCGACTCCTAGAGTTGCATGCCACCTTCCTCAATGACTTTAAATCGTTGCTTGAGTTCTTTAAGTTCCTTTAATAAAGAGGTAGAGGGGTTATAAGTAGATTTACTTACCTTCAAAGGTTCAGCCTTAGCACGAGCAGACTCTTTTTTGCACCATTCATTTTCCACTAGGACATATCCTATGCAGCTAAATATTCTTGAATCATAAGTTGCAATAACTTATATAGGAG
Organism: Capsicum baccatum var. pendulum; assembly: GCA_030864225.1. Classification (NCBI taxonomy): domain Eukaryota; kingdom Viridiplantae; phylum Streptophyta; class Magnoliopsida; order Solanales; family Solanaceae; genus Capsicum; species Capsicum baccatum. The sequence continues at coordinate 173,522,389 of CM061560.1, forward strand.
GATAAGTAGATAAATCGATAGAGTTGAACAAAAGGATCTGGGTAAGCAACCCATATGGTAAACTGGCAGAGGCATGGACTTCCCTTGCTCTCTCAAGCATGTACTCTCGTATCTAGGTTGTCCGATTGATTTTGATCATCTGACCAGACAGTACAACACAAAGAAATCACGACAAGTGATGTTGATAAGGGATTTTTTTTTGCGGAATCATAGTGGTAGCAATTATATGGGCCATTATGCAAAATTTGAAACATAAAGATAAGGGACCAAAGTTGGTTGACACGGAGTTAGGGTTAGATAGAAATTTCTTGGCTTCCTCAAAACTCACTTCAAAGTCCTTGGGCCTATTATTGTTCATAAAAGGGATCACACTAGGAAACTTAGTATAAAAAACATTTTAAAATATGAAGTTGTTCAAGAAAATTCTTATGCCTTGCACAAGAGTCTAAAATTCACCACTGTTTGGGGGATTGACAATGCGGCCGGGTACGATGGAGCAATTTTTGAATAAGTGGAATTTTTCTTTGTGAGAGTTTATCCAGAATTAGTGAATATCTTCTGGAGGGAGAAAGTTAGGAGGATTTGGATGAGATTTTTTGATGGAGGAGACAAGCCTGTATTGGTGGTTCAAAGATCTTCAGTGTCAGCCAAAGGATTTAGGGCCAACCCAGGCTATGGTAGTGTTTATGAGAACTTCACCCTTTTAAGATTTCTTATTGGTGGTTCCAATATTTTTTATGGATAACTCACAGCCAAAGAAGACATCTGGTACATCGAGCAGTTCTTAGGACAAACTTGGGTTTATTGTTGTTTAATAGGGTTCCTTGTCAGTTTTGGAGTATGATATTGGGTTCCTTGAGTCGTCCAGACATACTCATATGCTATATACTTCATAGCATAAGATAGTGGCGGATTAGCTTTGGCACTTTATTTGGCATTGGAGCATCGATAGAAACTGGGTCTTCTTTCTCCTAGGTTATTGATCACGTGAGGTTTATCAAGAAAGCATGTATTGATATTTATAAAGGTGGAGGTAAGATTACATGTCATCAGTATAGTGCTTTTAGTATTCTATTCGAGAGTAATTATCCTCTCAATGGGGATCAACTTTACTTGCAGCCTATCATTTCTATGCAGATAGCACCTTAAGCTATAGTTAGCTCTCATATTAGTCATGGTGGTCATAGTGTGATAACTTTTTGTTTGGCCTTGCAGAGTATTTGGCATGAATCTTTAGGTCATGGTGACCATTTTGGATCAGTGGGTACAATACCTCAGAGTATTTTAGGAGCTTGCTTTGGTTGTGGTGAGATTGGTCATTGGTACAGAAGTGTCCAGACGGGATTTGATTATTCAAGAAGGGTAAACATATATTCCTTGCCATCCTAAGGCTCCTGAGGTATGTTATGATTGCAAGGAGGATGGTCACTTCAGTAAGGAATATCCTGAATGTCAGTTGGTCAGCTAGTTCGGGTCAACTCATTTTTCTGGCCAGGTTAGTGCTTCAGGAGTTTGTTACGACTTTAGAGAGATTAGTTATTGGTTCAAAGAGTGTCACTGATGTAAGGTAAGTAGTAATTTAGCTCACCCAAATTAGCTTCATATTGTTATGGCATATTCAATTAGAGGTAGTGTACTTAGTACCTCAGTTGGTGATTTAGACACACAGTCTGAGTTTGGACCCACTTAGATTTATAGTCCTTTAATCACATCAGACTTATGACTGCAAGTTTTCACTATGATAGGTGCACCTTCCTGCCTTACCTTCCTATTTGAGTGTATTCGGAGTATTTGTACCTATCAATGATAGATTGTTGTGTGCCTTGGTGTAAAGTTCAGGATTATGTGACTACCCCCATAGATGTTTTCTTTTAGTAATGGTTGGAGTAGATCAACACTGATATTTCCCTAGATGTGTAGCATTTGTGTTCAAATCCTATTTACCATGGAATATTGGCCTTCTTATGGCCCTATAGTGGTACTTGTCATTGATTTCATTTTTGGTTCCACCTACTCTTTATAATGATGTTTATATTTCTATTGCTATTATTTCCATTATTGACATTGATTGATTCTTACTGGATAGATGACTTGAATAACATTATCTAGCTAGAATTTCCTTTCTTATAATTCTTATTTGTTAGCCCAAGCGACTAGCTTGGCTGAATAGTTTTCTCTATTTTAGCAAGAAGAGGTTGGTTGTTTTCCTCTTCTATTGGTGAGGTTAAATTGATTGTTGAGTTGGATATGAAAGTGAAGGTAGGTTGGCCTCCTATGGTTCTAGAGTTGGAAATTTAGTTATATTGCCTACCTCGGAGATTAAAATTCTAGGACTTGCCTTCGAGTTTGCTAAGGTTTTTGAATTGGCTATCCTTTTCTATATAGTATGTTTTTGAGATTGACTAGTTTGAGATTTGTTCTTTTATTTTGGCAAGTTCATCGCCCGAAAGTGGTTTTGGTATTGATGTTGAGAGGTCTTGCACTTGTGTTTTAAGTTTATGGGATCCGTCTCAAGATGATAGTTTGATATTGGTGTTAGTATGGATTTGAATACTCTATTCTTTCCATAATGTGGTTCTTGTTTTAGTGGAGTTATGAGAGGTGGATGTAGGTGGTATTTTTATATAACTGCTTATTAAGTTGGCAAATTAGGAATTCGCTATATTGTTAGTTGATTTTCCCATAGTGGTCTAGATACTGTCTATAATGTTGTGATTGGGAATCTATTCCTCTGTGACGTGATTCATGTTTTAATTGAGTTATAGTTGGAACAAATAAGGAAACTTAGGATATCCATATTTCAGAGTTGTTCATCCTAATGAGACATAGCGGAGTGCTTCTCCTTGGCGATATGTGTTTATGGGTATTCATTGCTGAGACGGAGTATTTGATTAACTAGTTTCTGGTTAAAATTGTGTTTCACTGAGTTGCTCAAGTTTTGTTCATCACTAGTTCTACTTGCACCCTTGGCTAGTTCTTGGTCATGCTTTGGTGCATTATGCCTTTAGCTGATGTGGAATTGACTACTTGTGTCTTTAGCCGTTCGTATTACCTAGTTTCCGCTATGTTCTTTAGCGATATTTTAATTTTGGCTTTGGAAGGAACCAATAAAGATACAACTGATTTACGATAGTAAGCTCAATTTGGGTATTTGGTCTTACTTCAGACTTGTCGACTTCAGTTTTGGATTTTGATGCCTTGGAATGGCTGCCTGAAGGTTATGATAGATTTAGAGTATGGATGCTTAACTATCCATAAGATTGGTTTAAATAGTTATGTAATGACCCAAGAGTACACCCTAGACGCCACACGGTGCTTACGGTTCCATGAGACCATAAGCTAACCCATGAGCTGGTACCAACTGTGAGCACTGAATAAAACTTATAAACAACATATGTAGAATTTCAACTGAAATGCCATAAGGTTTTAATAACTAAAACTAATACTGAATCATGGTTTAAAACTCTTGAAAACATACTGATAAAATGACTGATAATCACAACTGAAAACTGACCAACTTTCTATACTAGTATGAAAGCCTCTAAACTGTCTGACTTTGGAGTTGATGGGACAAGTCTCCAACTAACTTTGACAGACTAAATAACTGAACTACTAACATAACTGAACATAAGATAACTCATCCTCGAAGAAAGATGACTCACCATGGCTCCTTCTACTGATGCAATGGAAAGTTTGAGTACGATCGAGGATCCGAGCATCGAACCTATTATATAAGACATCATATCACAAGAAAAGAGTATGCGGTCAATACTTTTGAATATACTGGTATGCTAAATGAGGTGAGGCTGATATGAACGGGTTCATGTTCATGAGTAATAACTAACTGAATGTAAAGCATGAGGTACTGAGTAACAATGCCTGAAAACTGTAAAGACTGAGAATGCATGACCATGCATAAAATAAGTACTTAAGTAGCCAGTAAACTGAGATACTAAAATCTAATAGTTAATTAACTGGTAGACTACAAGCTATAGTCAAGCAAGACTGAACTGAATTCTGAACTGAGTGCTGAAACTGAAACTGAGGGAGTTTTCGTCTAACCGACTTGCCCCAATATAGACTGATTGAGGTCCAACCTGTAACCCCAGTTGGAAGGGTGTTACTACCGTTCCACGGGTTACTAATAATGGTTGGGTCAACCCTAATCTGGTAGGATGACTCATGAGATATATATATGTATGTCAACCCTAGACTGACAGGAAGACATATTAACCTACGTTGGCTACGTAGTTCTGTATCTCAGGGATTTCTACTAAGGGTCACACCATAAATTGGCAGGAATGCCCCCATCCCTGGGCTCACTCAGTGGTGAATCCTACTCCCAATTGAACCGACAATGAACACTAAATTGAGTTAGGGTTGACAGCATTCACACTGACCTTGTAAACTGACTGAGCACTACTGCTCTTGATTCAACTAGGACCTTTCTATGACTAGTGTAAACTAGATAACAACTAGATTTCGGGTATCATAACCTCCAAGACTCGATATTAGTGACAATAGGACCACAACACAAAATTTAAAACATTACAAACATTCACAATTCAACTTTCACTCATTTAGTCATTTTATCAAACACTTGGAAGGAATAACCTTGTACATGGGAATGATCAACATGATAACATATCATGACTTCAACAATAAGTTCACAATTTAAGGGATTCAACATGATACTTACATCAACCAACATACGCATTAGCTTATTTCATATGAAATTCACATATTCATAATTGACACTCAAATTACAATGCATACACGGACATAATATGATCTAAATCAGGAAAATACCTAACTCAAGCTTTGAAAAAGGTTCTTGGACTCCAAGGGTTATAAAAGACCCAAGGATGAACACTTAACGTACCTTAATTGAAGAATTCGTGAAGGTTCTTGGTATTTTCCTTGAAACTTGAGCTTGAATCTTGAAGAGCTAGGGTTTGTTCTTGAGAGAGAATGGCTTTCAATTGAGAGAGTTTGAGTAAAAGATGACCAAATATGCTATTTGGGGCTTTACTCATGTGTTATGGACTATTGGGTGAAGGACAAATGATTCATTTGCCCTTAAAAACATGGAACAAAATTGAAAAAAATGCACGGACTGGACTGAACAGGGAAACGTGGGCTCTGGAGCACTGCGGGATCAATCGTAGGCTTCCCCAGCACCGAAATGGGCAGGGAGCCATGGTCTAATCGCCCTCTGCTACTATTTTGGAAGTCCAAACACACCCTTACGCTTGTTTGAAAATTCTGAAACTCACCCGATATGTACTATTGACTTCCCCGATCATGAATCAACTTAAAACTAACTTTACAATGTCAGAAAGGTCGAGAATAAGTACATCAAAGTTTGAGAGCTTTAGAAATGACTAAGTCCTAACACTTAGAAAAACATTCTAAGTCTTGGACCCCTTTTTCATGCAAGAGTAAGCTGAAATAAGCTTAGGATCTTATGGGGTCTTACAATATCTCCTCCTTTGGAACATTCGTCCTCGAACGAGGCTAGTTAAATTGAGAGCACCAAGTAATTGTGGTTACATGCTGAATATACATGCTAACAACATAATTACATGACTGAGCTGATTCATGGATTCATGAGTGACATGAGAATGATATGCAGTTGGAATTGATTATGAATTTGAATAAACCTAAGAAAGACTGTTACCTTAGGCTGAGTCTAAGTTTGCAGAGAAGAGATGAGGGTACTTGGTTCGCATATTTGTTTCTACTTCCCAAGTGGCTCCCTCAGCAGACTGGTTTCGCCAAAGGACTTTGACCTAGGGAAATCCTTTGTTTCTTAGTCTGCTGATACGCCCAAATTACAACTCTCGTTAGAAAGTGTAAGCGGTCGCTGTCAAATATAGAACCCAACTGGGTTGGGTGTCAAATCCCACAGGGAATACTATGGTCACTAAGTATTGCGATTATTATTAGACTGTTGATCGAAAGTTCCAAGATAAGGGGAGTTTTGGTTTAAGTGCACAGTAATATTATTAATGTAACGAATGAGAAGATATGTGTAATAATATTTGATCACAGAGAATGATAAATGGCCATGCCTTGGGGTCACAAAATGGCCATGCCTTGGGGTCACAAAATAAAGTCGAACTGCAAAACTTTTTCTTTGGTTCGAACCCACATAACTCGAGGCACGACTCTAATGCAAATCATACTTGAACCTTACACATTTGACCACTCCCACTTACTTGTATTATTCCATCATTCCTAGACTTACCACCATTGACATGGCTCACTTTCAAATAAAAATTGGGTCTAATCTCCTCCTTTGCACTGCATGCACCTACACTTTATCAAAAACAATAGAAATGATTAGAAGGATGGGTTTCCTCCCACCAAGCGCCTTAGTTTTGGTCGTGGCTCAACTCTTCTTTTTGTATTTTTATTTACCAAAAACAATATCCTAGTAAAATGATGGGTTGCCTCCCATGTAGCGCTTGATTTATTGTCGCAGCATGACATAGTTATCTCGATTACTCAGACTTCATCGAGATATATGGTGGTTATACATTTTATCGAGTTGGTTGGACCGATATATAGGTTCACTCTTTGGCTATTCACCTTAAAGACACCACCATCATTGTTTTCTAACTCCGCTACTCCAGATGAGTAAACTTGGCTGATTCTGAATGGACCAGACCATTTAGACTTCAACTTACCTGGAAAAAGCCTCAGTTTGGAGTTGAAAAGAAGTACCAAATCACCTTTCTGAAAGTTTTTTTGGATAGTCCTCCGATCATGGTACTTTTTTATCCTTTCCTTGTAGAGATCTGCGCTTTCATATGCATTTAGACGGAATTCATCCATCTCGTTCAGCTCTCCCAATCTTATATTTATAGCATCATCCCAGTTCAGGTTAAGCTGCTTCAGTGCCCACATTGCTTTATGTTCTAGCTCAATTGGCAAGTGACAAGCCTTTCCATAAACTAGTTGGTACCGTGATATGCCAATTGGTGTCTTAAATACGGTCCTATATGCCCATAAGGCATCGTCCAGCTTTCTGGACCAATCTTTTCTGCTGGCATTCACAGTCTTAGCAAGGATCAGCTTGATTTCCCGGTTTGAAACCTCTACCTGCCCACTAGTTTGTGGGTGGTACGATGAAGCTACCTTAAGTTGCTTAACACCATACTTTGCTAATATAGCTCTGAACAACTTATTGCAGAAATGTGATCCTCCATCGCTTATGATGGTACGGGGTACCCAAAAACGAGAGAAGATATTTCTCTCTAAGAACGCCACAACACTCTTACCTTCATTATCAGCTAGCGCGACTGCTTCGACCCATTTGGATACATAATCCACAACAACTAAGATATATTTCATCCCAAATGAGCTCACAAATGGGACCATGAAATCAATACCCCAGACATCGAATAACTCTACTTCAAGCATTTTGGACATGGGCATCTCATGGTGCTTTGAAATAGAACCTTGCCGCTGACACTGATCACATCTTCTTACAAAATCGTAGGCATCCTTGAATAATGAAGGCCAACAGTAGACACTTTGCAGTACTTTCTTGGCCGTCCGATCACCTGCATGGTGACCTCCAACTTGGGAAGCATGGCTTGCTTCCAGTATGCTGGGCACCTCTACATCTGGGATGCACCGCCTAATAATACCATCAGCACATCATCGAAAAAGATAAGGCTCATCCCAGAAGTAATGTTTCACATCATGCATGAACTTTTTCTTTTGATGAAAGGAGAGATGCTCAGGAATCACTTCGCGCACCACGTATTTGGTATAATCTGCATACCACGGTAAGTTTTCCACCGTAGTTTCTAGAATCTCTTCATCGGGGAATGCATCATCAATATCAAGGTTGGTCTGCACTGTGTGCTCACTCTCAAGTCTAGATAGATGATCAGCCACTTGATTTTCACAACCTTTTCTATCCTTCACCTCGAAATCGAATTCTTAAAGAAGTAACACCCACCTAATTAGCCTTGGCTTAGCATCCTTCTTTTCCATTAGATATCTTAGAGCCGCATGATCTGTATGAACCACTACCTTGGTTCCCAATAAGTAAGCACAGAACTTTTTGAAAGCATAAACAACCGCTAAAAGCTCTTGTTCAGTGATGGTATAGTTCTTCTGTGCTCCATTCAAGGCCTTACTCGCGTAGTAGATTGGATGAAATAGCTTTTCTCTTTTCTGACCAAGTACAGCACCCAAGGCTACACCACTTGTATCACACATAACTTCAAAGGGTAGAGACCAATCAGGTGCTACAATAATAAGGGCTTCAACTAGATTCCTCTTGAGGCATTCAAATACCTTCAAGCAATCTGCACCAAAGTGAAACTTTTTTTCCTTCTCCAAAAGTTTGCATAATGGGTTTGCAATCTTGGAGAAGTCTTTAATAGACCTCTGATAAAAACCAGCATGACCGAGAAAACTACCAACCCCCTTCACAGAAATTGGAGGTGGTAGTCTCTCGATAACTTTAATCTTGGCTCGATCAACTTCAATTCCCTTTTCAAAGACTTTATGCCCTAGAACAATGCCTTTCTTAACCATAAAATGACACTTCTCCCAATTCAGCACCAGATTGAATTCCATACATCACTCCAAAGCCATACTCAAATTTGCCAAGCATGAATCAAATGACTCACCTACAACTAAAAAGTCATCCATAAATACCTCCAAGGTGTCTTCAACCATATCAGAGAAAATGGACATCATACACCGCTGAAAAGTGGCAGGTGCATTACATAGCCCAAATGGCATTCGTTTGAATGCAAAAGTACCATATGGGCATGTAAAAGTGCTCTTCTCTTGATCTTCAGGAGCAATGAAAATCTGATTATATCCGGAATAACCATCCAAGAAATAGAACCATCCCTTTCCTGCTAATCGATCAAGCATTTGATCTATGAATGGCATTGGGAAGTGGTACCTTAACATCCACGAGTTTAGATTCCTGTAGTCTATACACACCCTCCACCCAGTGAAAGGCCTGAGTGGAATTAGCTCATTTTTTTTCGCTCGCTACTACTGTCATGCCTCCCTTCTTGGGCACACATTGTACAGGACTCACTCATTTACTGTCTGAGATTGGATATACCACCCCTGCATCTAACCACTTTATGATTTCTTTATTCACCACCTCTTGCATAGGTGGGTTAAGATGACGCTGATGCTCAATAGTGGGTACGCAATCTTCCTCGAGCTGAATCTTATGCATACATATGCTAGGAGGGATACCAATTATATCAGCAATAGTCCAACTAATATCTCTCTTGTACCTCTTCAGAACAGAGATGAGAGCCTCTATTTGTTGTTTACCTAAATCAGCAGCAACAATAACCGGCAGTGTATTTCCACTACCCAAGAACGCATACCTTAAATGACTGGGGAGCTCTTTCAATTCTTGCACTGGTAGCTCTTCAATGGATGGCTTCGCCGATGGTGAAGGTCGATGTTTAAGGTCAAGGTCCAGCTTCTTGGGGGCATATGAATACGACCCCATTCCTGTCAAAGCACAGATAGTTCCTTCGTACTCTTCAACATCCTCACGCTCAAAGTTCAAAAGCACAGCGGCCAATGGCTCAACAGTAAGTTGCTTTTCTAAAGATAATTCCTTCTCATCCTCATAATAAACATCATCTATAGAGAATACATTCATATCCTTGGGCTTCTTCATTGATTTGCATACATCAAAACTTACCACTTCATTATTCATCCGAAATAAAAGCTCATTTGCTCGCAGATCAATAAGCACACTTTCTGTTGCGAGGAAAGGTCGACCCAAGATTATGGGCACCTCAAAATCCACCTCGCAATCCAAAATAACAAAGTCTGCAGGAAAAATGAAGGTAGAAACCTTCACTAATACATCATACAAGATACCAACAGGTCATTTTACCAACCTATCTGCCATTACAAGCCGCATGTTGGTTGGTGTAGGATCGCCCAACCCCAACTGTCTATAGATGGCTAGCGGCATCAAATTAATGCTAGCCCCTAGATCACATAAATACTTAGCAAAGTCTAAAGATACAACCGTGCAAGGAATAGTGAAAGCACCCGGATCTGCCTTCTTCTGTACCAAAGACCTCGTGGTAATGGCACTGCAATGATGAAAATTATCTGCCAGTTCATAGCTCGCTGCCCTTTTCTTTGTCAAAAGGTCCTTCATGAATTTGTCGTACCTTGGCATTTGCTCCAGTGCCTCCACCAAAGGCACATTTATAGTCAGCTGCTTCAGCATGGTCATGAATTTACTGAACCTGGTGTCATCAACCTTCTTTTTCAGTCTATGACGAAAAAGTGGTGGTGGATTTGGAAGAGTTTTCTCCACCACTTCCTTTTTATTGTGCTTCCCATTATCAAGCTTTTCAGGCTACTGACATCTAGGTGTAGTATCGTGAATGATCTCATCCTAATTTTCAACTTCTACAGAGTCATCACAATCTGCTTCAATAACATTCTCTTCTATATTATCAACCACAGGCTTGCCCTTGGATGGATTTTCCAACACTTTACCACTCCTGGTTGTAATAGCCAAACATGATCCATCATTCCTTGGATTTTTGGACAGTGTCACTCGGTAAAGTATCAGCTTTTCTTTGATTGAATGCCGCTGATAGTTGACTCATTTGTTGTTCCAGTTGTTTTATTAAAGTAGAATGCGAGTCAACCAATTGATTTATTGAGGACAAATTATTTTTTACCTCAGTTACTCCCGTGTTGGTTGCCTCCACTCCTTTCAATAGCTTAGACATCATGTCCTCCATGGACATTTTCCCAGAGCTAGGTGCAGCAGCTTCATGATTTCCAGGAGGGACGTACAAACCGCTCCTGTCATTCTTATTCTTCCAATTCCCTTGGTCTCGGTCCTTGTATCCAGATTTTTCATAATAGTTACGACCTTGGTTTCCTTGGACATTGCCTTAGAAACACCCCTGATTATTCAAGTAATTTGCTTCCTCCTCAGAATCAGAGTCATCTCTTCCCTGTGATACAACATCTTTGACCTTTTCTATCTTCTCTGATAATAAATGCTTGGTAAGAAGGTCCATCTGCGTTTTCATGTGAGCCATATCCTGGTCACGTTCCTCTTCTCTTCGTCTTTGTTCTGCCGTTATGCCAATAGACACAGTAGAGCTTGCTACCTCAGAATCCCTGGTATGCCAAGATCTACTCTTCTTTGTCATACGATCAAGAATATCACATGCCTCAATAAAAGTAAGGTCCATGAATGACCCACCTGCAGCATTATCTACCACTGGCTTAGTCACTGAGTTGAAAGCCCTATATAATATTTCCATCAAGTGGACATTGGTCATCTGATGATTTGGGAATCGCATAAGCTTCTTCTTGAACCTCTCCCATGTCTCGTGGAGAGCTTCAGTTGGAAGCTGTCTAAAATTGCTTATCTCATCTCTTAATTATGCTCTTTTGGATGGCGGAAAGAACCTTTCTAGGAAAGCTTCTTTCAGTTGCCTCCAATTGGTAATAGAGTCAGGAGTTAGATTGTTTAACCATAGAGTTGCCTCTCCAGATAGAGACAATGGAAATAAGCACATTCGGATCGCATTCTGTCCAACCCCTGGATTGTCAAATGATTTGCATGTTGAGATAAAATTAATCAGATGCATATTCGGATCGTCGCCTGAAAGTCCACAAAATAAACCTTTGAGTTGCAATAGATGGATCATGGTGCTAGTGATATTGAACTTGGCTCCAGGTGCCAAGGGCGGAGGAATAATATCCCCTGTGGCACCAGCCCCATCCAAGTCGTCATCATCATCATCAAATGCAACCTGCACAGCTTGGCGTTCAGGTCTCATTCTAGCTTGACGATCTCTGTTGACATTCTTGTTCACTGGTGCAACCACATCATCTGCACGCCTTGGATTTAATAACTCATCATTACCCAGGTCCTCATCCTTAAGATTTGGTACCCGACCTGGGTTATCAGCATTCTGTTGATTTACTTGCGCAGCTGCCAATGCAGCTTATCTAGCCTGCTCCTGTTGAGTGGCCATCCTTTCAATGTCTCATTGTGTATCCATTCTACCAATGAGCTGTGGTTCAGGATTTATAGGTAATAATGGCTGACCAGATCTTCGTGTATTTGGCATGCACTCCACCAAACCTAAACAAAACAAAAATAACAAACAAAAAGTAAAATTTGAGAATCTTTGACCAAAGGGTCTATTAACTATCACAAACTTAGTTGACAACCGTATTCCTCGGCAACGGCGCCAAAATTTGATACGCCCAAATTACAACTCTCATTAGAAAGTGTAAGCGGTCGCTGTCAAATATAGAACCCAACTGGGTTGGGTGTCGAATCCCACAGGGAATACTATGGTCACTAAGTATTGCGATTATTATTAGACTGTTGATCGAAGGTTCCAAGATAAGGGGAGTTTTGGTTTAAGTGCATAGTAATATTATTAATGTAACGAATGAGAAGATATGTGTAATAATATTTGATCACAGAGAATGATAAGTTAGGGTTATGTCCACCTTGTAGCTTCTACTTCTCTATTAACTATGAGTAATACGGATTTTATGCATGCATGCACTTATAGAGAGACGTATTCTAATTCTAAATCCAAGTGTTTTTCAACCATCAAGGATTTATTCACCTTAGTTCTTTCGAATCTAAAGTGTACAACAATTTATACAAAATCTCCAAGACGTTAATCCTGCTAGGGCATTAACGTGTAAAATAGAGGTTGGAAATCCTATTTTCTTGTCACACTCTCTTTTCCAAACAGTAACTTTTCTATCGAACAAGTTATTGCTATAATGGCGCATTCCCTATGTTTGCAACCACGGGAATTCAATAAAAATGAAGAGAGTAATGATATAAGTGGCGTGACATATCATAAATTCACAAAACCCATAGCAATAGAGAGTACTACAAGGTTTCCATAACCCTAACAAATAAGCTTAGCTACTCATGAATAAAATAGAAATCAACATAGAAATATTCATCATACCAAAACAACGAATGATCTTGGTGATGAAGATGTTTCTCTCTCTCTGTCATCAAAGCTACGCTGCTTTCTACTGTTTTTAAAATATTACAGAATCTGAATAATTCAATCATCCCTAAAAATTCAGCCATAAGGGTTTTAATAACATCCTTCTCTAATAAATTGCTACTGCATCCTTAACTATTTAAAAATATTCAGTTTGCCCAGGAAAAAGTTCCCATACATCACATTCAGTCCAAAAGCTGCTTTCCTTTTTATGTGAAGTTTTCCTTTGCTGTCCATAGGTCCCCAAAGTGTTGAAATCTTCCTCATTAGTACCTGAAAAGCATTCTAATCACATATGTCAGCTCACTTAACTAAAAATGGACTAAAAGTGCAAGACTTATGTATTTTATTCTCAAAACTTAGCTAAAACATGGGTAAGTTTTGGTGCTTAGACGTATAAATACGCCCAACATCATCTGCAAATCTGACGGTTAAGAACTTCAACTGGAATTTCTTCATAAGAGAGACTGTTCTGAACATCTACACTTTCTAAGGGGACTACAACCACTGGATCACTAATATACTTCTTAAACAAGGAAATGTGAAATACTGGGTGCACTGATGCTAAGTCTTTAGGCAACTCAATTTCATAGGCTACCTTCCCATACCGACTCAAGATCCAGTAAGGCCCAACATATTTGGGATTGAGCTTTACCATCTTTCCAAACCTCTTTAATCCCTTCATGAGAGAGATCTTCAAATACACAATATCCCCATTCTCAAGCACGAGGTATTTTCTCCTCACATCCGCATAAGATTTCTGTCAGCTTTGGGATACCTTAAGCCTTTCCCTAATCATTTTAACCTTCTCTAAGGCATTAAATACAAATCAGGCCATATCAACGTGGTATACCCTACCTTGAACAAACTAATAGGAGATGTAAACCTCCTTCCATAAAGAGTCTCAAATAGAGCCATCTGAATATTGGAATGATAGCTGTTATTATATGCGAACTCTATCAAAGGTAACTGATCATCCCGTCTACCTTTAAAATCAAGGACACATTCTTTCAATAGGTATTTTAGGGTCTGAATGGTCCTCTCTGCTTGACCATCCGTCTGAGGGTGAAATGGTGTACTGAGATGAACTTGGGTACCAAGACCCTTTTGGAAAGTCTTCCGAAAATGAGAGGTAAACTGAGTACCTCTATCTGAAATGATGGACAATGGGACTCTATGCTACCTAACCAACTCTCTAAGGTAGAGCTTAGCATAGTCCTCGGTTCAATAAGGTATGGATTGACAAGAAATGGGCTGATATGGTCATCCGGTCTACAATGACCAAAATCTAATCATGATGACGACGAGTACGAGGCAAACCCATCACAAAGTCCATGTTCACTTCTTACCACTTCCAAGTTAGAATGCTAAACTCCTTCATATAACCACTAGGCTTTTGATGCTCAACCTTAACCTACTGACAAATAGAGCACTTAGCTAAAAACTCCGTAGTATCCTTCTTCATACCTCTCCACCAATTGATTTCTCATAGATCGTGGTACATCTTAGTTGCCCCTGGGTGAATAGTATAACACGCACCATGTGCTTCTGCAAGAATTTTCTATCTCAATTCATCTACATACGGCACACATAGCCTTTCTTGGCAATGCAACATACCATCTCCCTCTTTGAAGAAAACCTCTACTTTCTGGTCTCTGACAGAATTCTTCAACCTAACCAAACTAGAATCCATATCCCATTTTTTTTCACTTTGGCAACCAAAGAGGAGTTTAAACTATTTTGTACCTACACACTACCCTTGGTTGAATCAACCAAACAGACCCCTAGTCTGGAAAGCTGATGAACTTCCTGAACTAGGTTCTTCTTATTATTTTCAACATGAGTAACACTACCTATGAATAATCTACTGAGGGCATCTGATACTATATAAGCCTTTCCTAGATGATACAAAACACTCATGTCATAGACGTTCAATAACTCTAACCACCTCCTTTAGCGCAAGGTCAAATCTTATGGTGAGAATACATACTGTAAGCTTTTTTGGTCTGTGAACATATCAACATGCACCCCATATAAATAGTGCCTCCAAATCTTTAAGGAAAACACAACGGCTGCCAGTTCAAGATCATGGGTAGGATAATTCTTTTCATGGGGATTAAGATATCTAGAGGTATAGGATATGACCTTGCCCTTCTACATCAAAACACAACCCAAACCAACTCTGGAAGCATCACAGGAAACAACAAAGCATTTGAACTATCGGGAAACGTCAAGATTGTAGCTGAGGTGAGTCAAGTCTTCAACTCCTGAAAACTCTTCTCACAATAATCTGACCACTGAAACTTGACTTACTTCTGAGTCAATCTGGACATGGGGGACATAATAGACAAAGAATTATCAACAAACTGTCAGTAATAGCCAGCCAAACCCAAGAAACTCCTAATATATGATGGAGAAAAGGGTCTGCGCCAGTTTCTCACTACTTCAATCTTTGAGGGTCAACTTTAACATCATTACCGGAAATTATATGGCCAATAAAAGCTACATATCTTAGCCAAAATTTGCACTTATTGAATTTGGCAAACAACTGATGGGCTCGAAGAGTTTGCAATACTATTCTAAAATGGTCTATATGGTTGTTTTCATTACGGGAATAGACAAGGATATCATCTATGAAGACTATGAAGAACATGTCTAAGTACTATTTAAACACTTGGTTCATCAAGTCCATAAAGTCTGCTGGGGCATTTGTGAGACAAAATGACATGACGAGAAACTCAAAGTGACCATCCAGGTTCGAAAAACTATTTTTAGAATATCACATTCTCTTACTTTGTGCTGATGATAGTCGGATCTGAGGTCTATTTTAGAAAAGTAATTTACACCCTAAAGTAGGTCAAAAAAGTCGTCCATTCTAGTAAGTGGATATTTATTCTTGATTGTGACTTTGTTCAACTGATGGTAGTCGATGCACATCCTAAGACAACTGTCTTTCTTAGGCATGAATAGGACTGGTGCGCCCCACGAGGAGATGCTTGGCTTGATGAATCCCTTATCTAGGACGTCTTTTAACTGTTCTTTTAGTTATTTAAGTTCAACTGGGTCCATTCTAATGGAAGAATAGAGATGGGCTGGGTATCTGGGAGAAGGTCTATCCCAAAGGTTATTTTCCTTTCGGAAGGAACTTCGGGAAGGTCTTTGGGAAACACTTCTAGAAATTCCCTTTGTACTGGAACTGACTCAAGATTAGGCATCTCAGAACTAGAGTCTTTGACCCGCACCAGATGATAGACACATCCCTTGGATGTCATTTTTCTCACTCTAAAGTATGAAATAAGATGACCCCTAGGCGTTGTGGTACTACCCCTCTACTCAAGGACTCGTTCATTTGGGAACTAAAGTAGACAATTTTATTTCTACAATCAACTAAAGAATAGCATGAATGAAGCCAATCCATACTAAGAATGACGTTAAAATCCATCATCTCTAGTTCTATAAGGTTTACTAATGTGACTTTCTAAGACACTATAACTGGGTAGTTCATGTATACCTGTTTGGCTACGATAAACTTACCTACTAGGATAGATACTG
Source organism: Capsicum baccatum var. pendulum (assembly GCA_030864225.1). NCBI lineage: Eukaryota > Viridiplantae > Streptophyta > Magnoliopsida > Solanales > Solanaceae > Capsicum > Capsicum baccatum. Next base: position 173,538,981 of record CM061560.1, read on the forward strand.
AGAAAGGATCTATTAAGGTTTTGATATTGACTCTGAATTTGATCGCTATATAAGGGTTTACAAGAGAAAGAGAAGATCTAGGGTCAAGAAAAGCATAAACATGAATATAAAAGACTTGCAGCATACCAGTAACCACATTAGGAGAACTTTCCAGATCCTGTCAGGAATAAAGTGCATAGAGCCTATTTGGACGCTGCCCACTGGTGACACTAGAAGTGGCTTGCCACACCCCCAAAAAAAAGCTGCCAGCTCTACAAACACCCTGATAGTTTCTACCATATTTCTGCAAAAGATGATTTGTTTGAGCACTGTTCATACTACCCTGAGACTTAGAGACTGTCCCCTTATCCTTGTTGTCATTCTTGAATTTTGGGATTGGTGCACTAGCCGTAGACGGAGCTGGGACTAAATATTTCAGGTAAAACTAAAGATGGATACCACCCTCCGACAAGTACATTTCCTTAATCAATATCGCGGTCCTACACTCCTTGGCCACACTATCAGATACCCTAGACACAAACTTGCTCATCCTAGACCTATTGTCAGCTACTATATACGGAGCATATCTGGCTAGCTGAGTAAACTTATGGGAATAATCTTTACCACTTATGTTGCCTTATTTTATACTAATAAAATATAATACCTTAGCCTCCCTCAACTCCAATGGGAGGAATCTATCTATGAAGATAGTACCAAACTCTTCCCACTCTATAAGTCCAACCTCTGTGCCCCTATCCCCTTTCCACTGCTTAAACCAAGTATGAGCCACATCTTATAATTGGTAAGCAGCTAGTTCAACACTCTCACTAGAAGTCACCTCCATAATGTCTGTTACCTTCTGCACCATGTCTAGGAATTCCCGTGGGTCCTCTTTAAACTTAGATCCTGAAAATAAATGAGGATTCATTCGGGTGAAGTCCCATATCCTGGTTGTGGCAGTATTGGCTATTGGGTTGGCCTGAACAACAGCTGGACACACATTTTGGGTTAATACAGAGTGAGAGAGAGTGATGAATGAAACTGTGAACTCTGAATGAGAAACATAATCATTCAGGGGATCTTCCAGAATGGGTGGAGGTGCTGATTGGTTTTCAGTTCTTCTTCCATTAGTCTTTCTAGAAAGCATATTCTGTACACAAAAGGAAAAAATTGAATTGGATAGAGAGTTTAATTTGACCTCCTGCTCATTCGCACAATATGGACACTGAAAGAAGGGAAACATTTCATAAAATGTCTTGTAGCCTCTTGCCCATAAGTGTGGAGCGCTTTACACACTTCCATAACACTCTACTCAACATGTCTTTTAGACTCCCTAGGACCTTTTAAATCCTTAGACTCTGATACAAAGTTTATAACGACCTAGGAGTACACCCCATATGCCACACGGTGCTTATGATCCTATGAGACTATAAGCTAACCCATGAGCTGGTACCTATTATAAGAACTAAATAAAATTGATAAACAACATATGTGGAACTTCGAATAAAATGCCGTAAGATTTTAGTAACAAAAATTAATACTGAATCATGGTTTAAAATGTCTGGAAACATACTGATAAAATAATTGATAATCATAATTGAAAACTGGCCAACTGTCTGTACTAGTCTGAAAACCTCTAAACTGTCTGACTTTGGATTTGATAGGACAAGCCCCCAACTAAATCCGACTGACTAAATAACTAAACTACTAACATAATTGAACATAATATAACTCATTCTTAAAGGAAGAGAACTCACCTCGACTACTGCTACTGATATAATGCAAAGTCTAAGTATGATCAGAGATCTAAGCATCTGAACCTATGATATAAGACATAATCACGCAAGAAAAAAGTATGCAGTCAGTACTTTTGAATGTACTTAACAACAACAATAACAAAAAACCCAGTGTATTCTCATATAGTGGGGTCTGGGGGGTTAAGATGTATGCAGTCCATACCAGTACTTCAGGAGAAGTAGAAAGGTTATTTTCGATAGAGCCCCAGCTCAAGATAAGGAGTAATAAACAAATACTTAATAAACCATGGAACAAGATGTCAAGACAAAAATACGCCACCCACAAGGAATAATAAACAAAGAATAGAAAACACATTCATAATAAAGCATGCAACAAAGTGTCCTAGCAAGAATAATACATCTACCAAGTAATGCCCTACCCCAACGACTCCAACTAGCACTACCCTTCTACCCTAATTCGCGTCCTCCAGATCTTTCTATCTAGGGTTATATCCTTAGTGAGGTATAACTGCTCCATGTCCCGCCTGATCACCTCTCTTCAGTATTTCTTCAGTTTACCCCTACCCTACCTGAAACCATCCAGAGCAAGCTTCTCACACCTACGAACTGGGGCATCCGTGCCCCTCCTCATCACATGCCCAAACAATCTCAATCGGACTTCCCGTATCTTGTCCTCTACCAAAGCCACTCTAACCTTTTTCCAAATAGTCTAATTTCAAACTTTATCACCCTTATTAAGGCCACACATCCAATGCAACATCCATATTTCTGACACCTTCAATTTTTTAATGTGAGAGTTCTTGAATGACCAACATTCTGCTCCATACAACATGGCCGGAAAGACTTCCACCCTGTAGAATTTTCTTTAAGCTTGGGCGGCACCTTCCTATCACACAATACCCCTAAGGTGAGCTTCCAGTTCATCCATCCTACCCCAATACGGTGGGAGACATCATCATCAATCTCACCATTCCCCTAGATCATGGACCCCAAATACTTGAAACTATCCCTCTTACCCACCGTCTGGGAATCCAACCTTACTACTACATCGTCTTCCTGCCTCACATTATTAAACTTGTATTCCAAATATTCTGTCTTGGTCCTACTCAACCTGAACCCTTTAGACTCAAGGGTCTGTCTCCACACCTCTAATTTATTATTCACCTCTAATTTATTATTCAACTCTATATCATCTACAAAAAGCATTCACTAAGGTACCTCTCCTTGAATACGCCACATCAATATATCTATCACCAAAGAAAACAAAAATAAGGTAAGAGTGGAACCCTGGTCCAACCTCGTTAAGATAAAGAAATACTCTGAGTCTCCTCCCGCCATCCTCACCTGAGTCTTAGCTTCATTATACATGTCCTTGATTGCTCTTATATATGCCATCAGTACCCCACTCATCTCCAAGCATCTCCAAAGCACCTTCCTAGGAACTTTGTCGTACGCCTTCTCCAAGTTGATAAACACCATATGCAAATCCCTCTTCGTTTCTCTATATTATTCCCCCAGTCTCTGCACCAGGTGAATTGCCTCCATCGTTGAGCGCTCGGGCATAAATCCAAACTGATTCTCCAAGATAGACACTATCCTCCTCAACCTCAACTCGACCTCTCTCTCCCAAATCTTTATAGTATGGCTCAATAACTTAATACTTCTATAGTTATTGCAACTCTGAATGTCACCCATGTTCTTATAAAAAGGTATTATAGTACTCTATCTCTAAGCCTCGGGTATTTTCACCGATTTGAAAATGTTGCTAAAGAATTCAGTCAACTACCTTAAGCCAGCCTCACCAGAGAACTTCCAAAAATCCACAGGGATCTTATCAGGCCCCATTGCCCTACCCCTATGCATTCTGCAAACAACCTCTCTAACCTCTTCTACCTTAAAATATCTATAATAAATAAAGTCACGACACTCCTCTGTGTTCTCCATCTCCCCTAATACAATAACTCTATCCCCTTCATCATTCAACAACCTATCAAAGTACGACTGCCATCTCTTCTTAATGTGACCATCCTCCACCAATACTCTACCATCTTCTCCCTTAATGTACTTCACCTAGTCAAGGTCATGACCCTTTCTGTCCCTAGCCTTAGCAAGCCTAAACAACCTTTCCCTCCTTATTTCTTCTCTAACCCTGCATACAAGATCTTGAACACTGCTGTCTTAACCGCCGTGAATGCTAACTTAGCCTCCTTCCTATCTATCTTGTACTCCCTCTATTAGTCCGTTTCTCTTCTTTATCCTTACTCTCATCCAACTTAGTATACACCCTCTTCTTAGTCTCTACTTTATTCTTAACTTCTTCATTCCACCACCAATACCCCCGACGATGGCGATCACAACCCCTGGAAATACCCAATATATCACTAGTAGTCTCCTTGATACACCTAGCTACCCTATACCATATACCATCCACGTCCTGCCATACTCTCATACCCTATTCTTACCACCTTCTCCCCTATCTCTCTTACATTTGCTGGCATAAGGCTGCCCCACTTAATTCTAGGTCTACACTCCTTACCCTTTGTTTTCTTATCTTTCTTAATACCTAAGTCCATCACCAAGAGCCTATGCTGAGTCAAAAGATTCTCACTTAGGATGACTTTACAGTCTTTACCCAATACCCTATCCCTTTTCCTAAGCAATAAAAAGTCAATTTGCATTTTGACTATCGTGCTTCAAAAGATGATTAGGTGATCATCCTTCTTTGGGAAGCTCAAATTCACCACTACCAACCCAAATAACCTCAAAAAATCCAACAGAGCAGCTCCCTCTTCATTTTTCTCCCCAAAACCAAAACCACCATACACATCACCAAAGCCTCTCGATAACGCCCCAATATGCCTCTTGAAATCCCTTGCTATAACAATCTTCTCAAAACTAGGAACTTCTCTTACCACCTTATCCAATGCCTCTCCAAACCACAGTTTCTCCTCCCCATCCAATCCCACTTGCAGTGCATAAACACTACACACGATCAGAGTAGACCCCTCAATGACCAACTTAACATTCATCAACCTATTGATGATCCTCTTAACCTTTACTACTTTCCCTCTAAGCTCTTTATTTACTAATATTCCAACTACTTTTCTATACCTCTCGCTACCTGAGTACCAAAGTTTGTAACTATCCATATCCCTTTCCTTAGAACCCACCCACTTAGTCTCCTACATACACATAATATTGATCCTCCTCTTTCTAAAAATCTTCACCAGCTCTATAAACATACCCTGAAGAGTACCTATATTCCAAGATCCAACCCGCAACTATCAACTCTACAATGACCGAGAGAGAAAAATGGGTAGAAAGAACTAGGGAGAGACAAAGAGGAAGTGGGGGTTATTCTTTCCTATTACCAGTGCTCTGATGCCATCGCTAGTGTTAGCTAGTCAAGGGATAGTCGTTGTGGGTTTAGTGAATATTAGTTAGTTACAATGCATGCTAGAGAGAGAGAGAGTGAACATTCAAGCTAAAGTAAGTACTTTTGAATGTACTTGTATGCTAAATAAGGTGAGGCTGATATGCACGGGTTTATGTTCATGAGTAATAACTGACTGAATATAAAACATGAGGTACTAAATAACAGTGCCTGAAAATAGTAAAGATTGAGAATTTATAACCATGCATAAAATAATTACTGAAGTAGTCGGTAAACTGAGATATTGAAATCTGATAGTTAATTAATTGGTAGACTACATGCTATGGTCAAGCAAGACTGAACTGACTTTTAAACTGAGTGTTAAAACTAAAACTATGGGAGTTTTTATCTAACTGACATGACCCAATATAAATTGATTAGGGTCCAACCTATAACCCTAGTTGGAATAGTATTGATACCATGCCACGGGTTACTAATAATGGCTGGTCAACCCTAATCTGGAAGGAAGACTCAGGAGATATATATATGTATGTCAACCCTAGACTGATAGGAAGTCACATTAACCTACGCTAGCTACATAGTTTTGTAACTCAAGAATTGCTACTAAGGCTCGCACCCTAAACTTCCAGGAATGCCCCCATCCCTGGGATTGCTCGGTGCTGAATCTTACTCCCAACTGAACTGACACTGATCACTAAACAAGGTTAGGCTTTACTGCATTCATACTGACCTTTTTAACTGACTGAGTACTACTGCTCTTGATTCAACCGAAACCTTTCTATGACTACTGTAAACTAGATAACAACTAGATTTTGGATATCATAACCCTAGGACTCGATATCAGTAACAATAGGACCATAAAACAAATTTTAAAATATAACAAATAGTCACAATTCAACTTTCACTCACTTAGTCATTTTATCAAACACTTGGAAGACATAACCTTGTACATGGGAATAATCAATATGCTAACATATAATGACTTTAATAATAAGTTCTCAATTTAGGGGATTCAACATTATGCTTACATCAACAAATGTACGCATTAGTTTATTTCATATGAAATTCACACATTCATAACTTGACCTTAAATTATAATGTATATATGGACATAATATGATCTAAATCAAGCATATCCATAACTCAAGCTTTGAAAAAGGTTCTTGGACTCCAAGGGTTAGAAGGGACCCAAGGATGAACACTACACATACCTCAATTGAAGAATTTGTAAGGGTTCTTGGTGGTTTCCTTAAACCTTGAGATTTAATCTTAAAGAGCTAGGGTTTGTTCTTGAGAGAGAATGGCTTTTAATTGAGAGAGTTTGAGTAAAAGATGACCAAATATGCTATTTGGGGATTTAAACCCATGTTATGTACCTATTGAGTGAAGGAAAAATGACTCATTTTCCCTTAAAAATACGAAACAAAACTAAAGAATATGCATGAACCAGACTGGTCAAGGTGTCGTGGGCTTTGAAGCACCGCTCTGAAGAGGGCACCGGGGGCTCTATCGCAGGCTTCCTTAGTACTGGATTGGGCATAGTGCAGTGGGATAATCACCCTCTGCTATTATTTTGGAAGTCCAATCATGCTCTTATGCTTTTCCAAAAATTCTGAAACTCACCCTATATGTACTATTGACTTTCTCGATCATGAATCAACTTAAAAACTAATTTTCCAATTTCATAAAGGTCAAGAATAAATGCATCAAAGTTTGAGGGCTTTAGAAATGACTAAGTCCTAACACTTAGAAAAATATTCTAAATCTTGGACCTCTTTTACATATAAGAGTGAGCTTAAATAATCTTAGGATCTTATGGGGTCTTACAATTTGAGATCGAGCGTTTCAGCCTTTGTAATGAGATTTTAGCTACAAGATATAGAGCTTAGGTACAACCTCTATTTCTAGGTTTGTGTCAATTAGGCATTCATTTATAGGATGGCTTAGCCTGCTCCTTATCTACCTATTCAGTGTCCTTCAATTCAAATAGATCATGGTTGATTGATGTTTGGATAATAGCCTGTTGGTACTAGATGATGGTTTCTTATGCTCTAGACCTTGATTTTCCTTTTTCACCAAAAGTTTAGGTTGTCTGGTCAACAGAAGTGGTGTTCTCAAGTTGGACTTAGCATGGTTTCACTCTTAGTTGATGGGACATTCCGAAATGGATCATTTGCTTTTAAGTGTTTGTGTTTTTGACTTTTGGCTATCAGTTTTGAGGGTCATCCTGACAAGTTGTAGCCTTGACAGAAAATCTCAAGCTTTGACCATATATTTGTGAGTCTAGGTAGTGTGTTATGAGCTTATCCTCATGCTTAATATTATGGATTTTTAGTGGATTAGATCTAGTTCTTCAAGGTTAGTATGATGTGTTTGCACGGGTAAGACTTAGATGACTTTTTTCTTAGTTTAGATAGATAATAGGTTTGCAAAAGCAAAAGATGGCTATACTTGGATATTGGAGTTGGTAGTATAATTCATACCTTGGATTACCTTTTACTTGGATGATCTTTCTCTTGGTTGTACTGGTATTGGTGTGGTATTAGTGTGTTATGGTTTGGATTTACATCTATTAACCACTCTTAGTTCAATTGGAGAATAGTTGGTTATCGGGGTTGAGGTTTGGATATTTGGAAAGTGAAGTGAGGATGTTGGTTAAAAAAGAGATATAGATGGAAATCCTTAAGAAGCATTGTATCTCTATAGAGGTTATCTAGGGAGTCATGCTCGAAGCATGCAGACTCAGTACCTTACCCCTTTGAGATTTTGTGCTCTTTCTATCCATTGATTTTTGCGGATGATAGTCCTTTAGTAGTGGATATTGCAATGAACTTTTAATTTATGTCCTTAATTTATGTGTCTTTCTTATATTTCGAGCCTTCCCACAGTGGCTACAAGTCATTTATGATTCACCAAAATTGTTAGTGCAGTTATCGGATAGTTCGTTTTGGTTTTAGGATCATTTTCCTATTTTGGAGCTATCACTATTAAGAAATTGGTCTTGGACCAAAAATCCTATTAAATGACCTTGAATAAGAATTTCGATGGTGCCATCAACTTTAGAACATTGATTTTAGACTATGGGAACCTTTGGTTCAGGTCCTAAGGCCTACAACCTCATTTTGGGCTATTGATTGGATTCTATAAAAATGGAACTAGACGTGTTGGTTCTATATTTAGTCTAAATGATCTCAAATAAAAGTTTCAATGGTTGCACTAAGTCTCGAATGTCAAATTTGGTTGGTATCATAGTTTGTTTTCATGCATAGAGATCCAAAAGAATCTCGAGCACCATATAAGAGTCCATTTTAGACTTTGCAAAATTTAGTGCATGACAGCATCTCATGCAACCGCTTAAGTGGACCTTTGGTCGCTTAAGCCATAGTCTCTTTAGCAACCCTTAGTTGTTTTAGCAGCCTTGGACATTTGGATAAGGTTGGCTTTAGCAGTCTAGGACTATTTAAGTGTACATCACTTTACCGGTCAGGAGACTGCTTAAGCAAAGCCTGCGTCCTATGGCATGGCCTCTTTAGAATACTTGTGCCGCTTATGAGATTAACTTTGTTAGTGGCACCTAGGGATTGTTAAATACCCTTTCTTTATCTGATTTTTCCAAAATTTTCTTTAATATTTTCCACCTTTTTGGGAGCTTGAAGAGAGGGGAAGAGTGGGGAATCATCCATTGAAACTGATGTTTGTTAGCCCAATATTTCTTGGTATTCCCTTTTTTTCCCATCAATTTTCATCCCATTGCATTGTAAATTCTTAGAAATTATGTCTTTAAATCCTTAGACCTTAGGGGCTGATTGGTGCCCTGATTTATGCACCATTTGTTCTTAACTTTTGAGTACACATTCCTTATCGTTCGATAAACCTCGTGACAGATTCAATTTTGGATTCTATTTGCAGGCCCTGAAGGATCGTTCTTGACCTCAATTCTAATTCGATCCCTTTATATAATATGGGCCTCATTTTACTCCTAATGATGTGTAGATTACTATTTTAATAGCGTGATGGTGTTTTAAGATCTTAGAGAATAGATAGGTGATTTGTGGATGACTCAAGACTTATGGTTTTCCATCGAGGTAGGCTTCAATCTAGTTTTCTTTACGAGATAGTGTATGATATACATTACATTCTAGGTAATGATGATAGGATATGATTATGGGTAGAATATCATGAATTAGCCTTGTTTAGGAGTTTGGGGATAGAAAGGTAAACCAACACTTAAGGTGAAATACTTACTGTAGTTATAAAATCCTATCTCCATAGACTAAAAACATGAGATCATTGTTGATACTAAGGCCACTTTAGAATAAGGTTTGCTAGTTGACTTAGCGGAGCATCATAATTTTTTGAATAATAGTATTATTATTATATTAGATATATACTCTTAGGTCTAAGACCGTAGTTAAGATACCAGTTGGATTTCAGTGAGTAATTATCCTTATATAGGATGTGATATTAGTCTATAGAAGCTTGACCTCTTATAATTGTATTGTTTAGATATCGGTGATGGCATGCATAGATTTTTGAACTCATACTTACTTAGTGGTACGATTCCAACTAAGATCATGATTTTACTATTGTTTTCTAAAAAAATATTTATTCCCACTTTCCACTTTTAAAACAAATTCTTTTATGACGGAAATCGTACCACCTTAATAGATGATTTATGAGTGCTTGGAACTAAAAATGATGTTTTATAAATTAGATTAAGATTGAACTCAGTTCATGATTTTTCCACTCTTTTATAATTACTTTGTGCTTTAGTCGTGATTAATGCAGACCTTTCTACTCTATTCTGATGATTTAGTCCCAGAGTTGATCTTGGGCAATGGATTTATAGGCTTACACTCTTTTATTCACGGTTTGAGTCCATGCCATAATTACATATACATTTCTTTGGTACTGGACGAAGTAGATTAATGATGATGATAATTGAAAATATTGGTTTGGGTAAAGTAAGTGTATATGGATATATCTGAATCCCCTATGGGCTCCCTCATCTATGAACTGTCATGCCAGAGAAGAGAGATCACTGTAGATACTACCTTTATGAGCTGTTGAGCTAGAGGAGGATTATATACTTAGTAAGTTCTGACACTTCGATCAGATATATTTCTATGGAGTTCCTGTGCATTCATTCATTCGTATGCATCACCTATCACCAGTATATTATTTGATGCTTATATCTATCAACCTCATGGGAAGTTGCATTGGTATAGGCTATGTTTTCTATTTCCTGAGTGTTGATTGAACCTTCCAAGTTTATAGGGATTCATTTAGGTAATATTTGTCTGGACTAGTCGGTTACTTCATTATTATTATAGTTAGTTCATGATAGCCTGTCTATGGGCTGGTACTGAGGTTGGAGATGTGATTTCGATACCGTTCCTTTTAATGGTAAATTATATTATGGATGGTCATCTCATGGTTAGAAATTATGATTAGGGACCTTGATTATGCTAGCATTAGCTTCCAACTTGGTTAGGATCCCATGGAGAAGAGGTTAGGTTGACTACCTTTAGTTGTACCTTTAAGTTAGTCTTATATGCCTATATATATATATATATATATATATCTATGTATGTATATATATATACATGGTGTTACTATATATTCCTCTGATCCTTTATCATATATATTTTATACATATTCCTTAGCCTTATATATTAATATACAATGTTCTTTTACTCTTCATTGGTATATTGGGTTGTGATATACGGTATTGTACATTAGACCAAGATTACTAGTATGACAGGAGAGTTATCTGTATCTTCTCATTAGCCTTATTGTGTTTAGCTACCTGGATAGTTTCCTATACTTTATATTCTTGCTTTTTATGTTAGTTATACTTGCATTTGTCACACCCTTTTTCTAACCAAGAAAGAATTAGATTTTATGTTTGAAAGGATTTTTATTATTAAGTGACAAAAGATAAGATTTATTTCGAAAATGAATCTTTTTCATTTGAACTCAAATTCGCCACTTGGCATAAATCTGGTGTGCCAAGTCACCTTTGGAAATTCTTCTTCAAAAATGATTTTGACTCTTTAAACTGGTTTACGAATAGAGATTCTAGTTAAGGAATTCTGTTGACTGAGGCGAAAGTTTTAGGCACTCCTCAATCCCGTAGTTCGACCATGATCGCTTCGTGAAGTGTATCGGCTAGTATGGCACAATGAATGTATAAACCACATAAAACACACAACAATCAAACAAATAACCAAAAACAAAACAAATCTAAAAATATAATGTTTAGTCTAATTATTACAGTTCAAAATAAAAGATACTGAAATATAAACCTACGCTAATCCTAAACTACGCTCCACCCAGTGCCTCGGGCCTTGATCATGAACATATCTACATATATAATACTTTGGGGCATTCCCCGGAGAATGAATACAAATGACCTTGGGGCATTCCCCGGCTAAATGAATACAATTTCAATTTTTGCAATAAAGTAGAAAAAATTATTCGCACCCATATTCAAACATTCAACAAAACCATAATCCCTAAATTTTCCTACCTAGCCTACCATTTTCCTATCCATTTTGACCTATCATGATATTATTAAATTCAAGAAAATTAGTGATTATTCTAAAATAAGTCACTAATAGCCAATCAAAACACAACAATAGTCACTTTTATCAATTTTTTTATCTCCATCTCAAATGAACCCAAATCTTTTGATTATTCAATTCACACATTCGATCAATAAATATCAACAACCAATATTTATTGTCAACAAATAACAAAATCACATCAAACAAACTTCAAACAATTTGGAATTCATCACACATAGCATCAAACAATAAAATTAAAATGAAAATGAGATGAGAAATAGACCTTAACATCGCTTTTAATTAAAATTTCTCCTTCCGACTAAAACTATGATCGAAATATCAAATTGAACCTTATTAAATGAACAAATACAACCTCGATCTTACCCTTTTACCCTATTTTTCATTAACTTGAACCAAAGTCGCAAAGAAAATGAAAAACCTGTACCAAAATTTGTATCGAGACTGGTCTATCTTATTCATTTCTGGTGGATTTTATCAAAATCAAGTAAAAATGTATCAATTTTAGTTGACTTGGTTGGAATATGGTTCGTGTAACTATTTTCGTATCATCGGAGCTCCAGAAGCGATGAAAGACAAAGAAAATGAGTCAGATTTCCGATGACAGTATTATTTTCTAGTATGGACTCGCCGAAAGTAACTGTTACTCGCCAATTTCTTCTCTTTTCATGCCAGTTTCCCCATTTTTGCCTTCTCTATTTCCCTCACTATTTTTCGATCATCTTTTGACCTCTCTTTTAATTCATAGTGCCTATGTGTATAGGGCTCTCTTATCTGATAGGGTCTGTAGCTATAAACTGTGTGTGTGAATATATCTCTAGAATGTGTGTGCATGTATTGTTACGGGCTTGAGTATTTTCTGATGTGTATGTTTGTTTCCCAGTAAGTTTTATGTGTGTGGGTCTGTTAGTATGTGTATTTGTAAAAATAGATGTGGCATCCTTTTTTATTGTGAGATTAGTGAATAATAGTGGAGGTTTTTATGTGTGTGTAAAGAATTATGTTTGTTGTGTGTATTGTGTATGGGGGAGTGGTTGTCCAGATTGAAAGTGTTGGTGTGTGTATATATTATGCTCCTTTCTGTGTGTGTCCCCTATTCTATTAAGAAATAATGGGATTAAAAATGTGAGTGGGGTAGGGGGTATGTGAGGGTAGGATGTGGGGTGGTGATGTGTCAAAATTTGATAGGGAGGGGTTGTTAGTTTGTTTAAATTGGGATTATGTGGGAATTTAGGGATTAAATTTGTTTAGAGTTACTTATTATTTTGTCATTTTGTGGAAAAATTATGGAATGGTGTTGGGGTGCATGGTAAGACAGAGTAAATAGTAAAAATAATTTTTTGGAGGGATAAAATTCCGTGTCTACATCATGCCCCGTTAGGATATAAACACAAAGTGTTTTCAGACAAAGAAGTAGATAACTAGACATAATTTTTTCCCGACTGTTATTCAAAAGAAGAAAGCAGAAGGAAGGAGGGAAATTGATTTTTAATTTTGAGTATCCTACCTATCCCATGTTATATGGGATTCAAGGCACAGGTGGTTCCAGGATTGACAAGGAGGGACTATACCGAGGTGGAGAGTCGAGTGAGGTCCTGTCAAGGCTCTGATCCATGGCTCTATCATTACATCAAAAATGAAAATTACAAGGTAAAAAGATAAATGAAATTACAAAAATCTTATCTATGCAGCTTCTTTTGGACTCTTGACTTGAGTTTCTGATGCTTTCAAAATTGATAAAAGATCTGATCTTCTTTTGGTTGAACTTGAAAATATATTCTTTCTGCATACAAAATTTGATGTTGGAGATCTACTCACGAATTGATCATGCTCTGTCGGTGGTACTTATGAACCTGAATTTGAAAATCTTCACCATATTCTTCAGGCGGGCTCCTGACTTGCAATTTTTAGTCTTTTGATTTTCAATTTCATCGCCTTATTTTTTGTGCGGTCTCCCAAATTGTAATTTTCTCACTTTATTGCCTTTTAATTGCTTCACCTTGTTGTTGACTTTCAATCTCTTAACCTTGTTACTTGACTTTTAATTTCTTCACTTTGTTCTTTAGGAGGGCTCCTGACTTGTCATTTTATTACCTGTTCTACAGGCGGACTCCTGACTTGCCATTTTATTACCCTGTTCTTCTGGAGGGCTCTTAACTTGCAATTTCATACCCTATTCTTTAGTGGGATCCTGACTTGCAAGTTTATTACCCTGTTCTTCAGGCGGGCTCCTGACATGCAATTTCATTATCCTATTCTTCAAGCGGGCTCCTGACTTTTAATTTCATCACCCTATTCTTCAAGTGGGCTCCTGACTTGCAATTTCATCACCCTGTTCTTCAAGTGGGATCCTGACTCGCAATTTCATCGCCATGTTTTTGAGGCAGGATCCTGACTTAGAATTTTATCACCCTATTCTTTAGGCAGGATCCTGACTTTCTATTTCATCACCACGTTCTTCAGGCGGGCTCCTGACTTTCAATTTCATCATCCTGTTCTTCAGGTGGGCTCCTGCCTTGCAATTTCATCACCTTGTTCTTCAGGTGCGCGTCCGACTTTCAATTTCATCACCATGTTCTTCAGGCAGTCTCCTAACTTGCAATTTCATCACCTTGTTCTTCAGGCAGGCTTCCAACTTGTAATTTCATCACCCTATTCTTCAGGCGGGCTCCTGACTTGCCATTTCATCACCCTGTTCTTTAGGTAAGCTCCTGACTTGGAATTTTATCACCCTGTTCTTCAGGTGGGCTTCTGACTTGCTTTTTCATTACCCTATTCTTCAGGAGGGATCCTGACTTGCAATTTTTTCACCTTATTCTTCAAGCGGGCTTTTGACTTTCAATTTCATTAGCATGTTCTTCAAGAGGGATACTGACTTTTTATTTCATCACCCTATTCTTTAGGCAGGCACCTAACTTACAATTTTATCACCTTGCTCTTCAGGCGGGCTCCTAACTTGCAATTTTATCACCCTGTTTTTCAGGCGGGCTTCTGTCTCACAATTTTATCACCCTATTCTTCAGGCGGGCTCCTGACTTGCCATTTCATCACCCTGTTCTTCAGACAGGTTCCTGACTTGCTATTTCATCATCCTTTTGTTTAGGCGAGCTTTTAACTTTTAATTATATTACCCAATTCTGCAGGCAGGCTCCTGACTTTCAATTTCATCACCCCATTCTTTAGGCGGGCTCGTGAAATTTAATTTTATCAACCTATTCTCCAGGCGGGCTCCTGACATCAAAATCTAAACTAGAACAAAAATTATCCCATACAAAGATAATGATAAAGAAAGATTTCATTTTCCAGAAAAATAAAGTCTCATTTCGCTAGGAGGGTCCTAAAGTGAAGTTCTTAATAACATGAATTAAATTTTCTTTTTTCCCAGTTTATCATCAAAAGCTTTTGCGAGTGTCAAAAACAATCAAAACTACTTGCAACAATGCGTAATACAAATATGAATCATGATTTTGATCAACAAATGTACCCTTTTAAGGGTAAAATTGAATGACTGAGACCAACAAGTCCCTCTCTTAAGAGTGAAAGTGAAAGATTCTTATAAAAAGTGCATCGTTTAGGATTAATGGCTCAAATTAGGATGTGCACTTTCTAGCCATAAGACATGAAAGACCTAAATTAGAGAATGTGCCTTTTGGGGATACAAGATGATGAGTTTTACCATGATTGTGATTACCAAACTTGTACAGCAACACTGCTCTTGCATTTGCATAAACGAGGAATTGTACCTCTGGATATTTACGCTTTGAAGCCTTTGATTAGAAGGTAGAAAATGTTCCTGTTTCACACAAACAAAACTTGTGAGATTAAAATAGGGTGGTTGGCTTGCGGCTTTGGCCTTAGTGGTGATTTCTCTTGTACTTGGCTTGCTACATCATTGACCCAAACTTAGATCATTAAAAGGGAATCATAAGCAAGTACAGTATCTTCATTTTGCTATGTCTCTCTGATAGATCCTTTGAACCTTGGTATTCCTTGAGTTTCCAGACTTATCTGTTGATAAAACTTTCTGCATGCTTTATTTTGGCTCACAATCATGTCTTTTTCATTAGATGGCCTTTTATCTTGCTTTGTCTGATTGAAGAAGTTGGTAGTCAGTTTTAAAATCTTTTCTCACTTGCTTTAATATTGATTTGACTCAAAGACATAAGAAAAATAACTTTCCATTGAAATAACTAACTCACGAAAACAAAAATAAAAATATAAAGAAAAAAAATAGACAATGAATATCCCCACTGAAACAGAGAAAGAAAGAATTTATCTGAAAGTGACAGCCAACTCTAATAATTATGACATGCATTTTGGATTAGTCTGACTAATCTTTCCGTCCAAATTTTTTCCAATTGGTGTTGAGTTAATGGCTGGCCCTGAAATTGAGTTACTTCCTTGGTCCAGTTGCATTTAGAGCCCTGATTCAGCTAGTGACGCCTTAAAGGGGTTTTGTCAACAAGCGTCTCTTATTTTCTTTCGCTCAGCTCACATTTCCCTATGATGTCCATGAGAGTTTTCCCCAATGAGGTTCTCTTATTTTCATTTCTCTCACTTTACTATCGCCTTATGATACCTATAAGGGTTTTCACCAATAAGATTCTCTCATTTTTATTTTTCTCAACTTACCATTTCCTTACGGTGCCTGTGAGGGTTTTTACCGATAAGAGTCTCTCATTTTTATTTCTCTCAATTTACCATCGCCTTATGGTGCCCGTGAGGGTTTTCACTAATAAGACTCTCTCATTTTATTTATCTCAGCTTACCATTATGTTACGGCACCCACGAGGGTTTTCACCAATAAGACTCTCTCATTTTTTTCTCTCCTGATTCTTATGCTGAGGATGACAAGTAGTACTCAAAGTAAATCATCATATCCAATGCATGCGTAGCCTTAATATTCTCAAAGATTGATCTGAAGGTCTTTCTTTGGTTGTAACTCGGGTTTTGGATAGGGTTAGAAAGAAAGGATGTTATGAGGTCCAAATGACACTTGAAATGGATGGGACTTACAACTTTTATAATTGACTTAAATAATGAGGATTAACCTATACCCCAGTTTCTTTTGATTGGGTAACTCTAAATTGTTTCATTTGATTGGACCGAGTGCAGAGTAGGGCAACTTACGTATCTCACCCTGAGAGAGGAGAATTTGGTCTTATGTAGTTCTAACAACTTATTTTTTATTTGAGTCTAATTTCTTTTTTCTTTTATTAACTTTTTTCTCTTTGGGATTTTTTGACTCTATTTTTCTTGACACTTTTTCTATCCTTTTGGCACATTTTTGTCTTATATTTTTTTGAAACATTTCAAACTCTATTTTTGTTCGACACTTTTCTTTGAACTTTGCTGACTCTATCTTGATTCCAAAAGAGGGGTGTAAAAGAAAATAGACCTAAAGCTCAAATGGGGTAACAAAGGATGACACAATGTTTGGATAGTAGAATAAAATGCCTTCGTCATATAAACCCTTGAAAATGCAAGTACACATCATGCAATGTGAAAGTGAAAGATGATCATTTGTTCCTTTTTTTGTTTTTTTTTTACATCACTAAATTTAACTGAGCACGTATGTCACTACTTCTTATGCGCTTGTCCAGCATGCAACTCCACCTTTGTTGTAAATTCCTCACATCGAATGACTCAGGAATATGTGGAGCTGATTTTCTGTCTATTTCTCTGGATATAGCATCGTGCATCCACTATTTGACCTAATTGAGATATGCCTTTCAATTTATGACCAAGTTATTTATGTGATTCTCAAAATAATTGCCTTAAATTTCAAAGACGACTTCAACTTTGTCACCAACGGTCTCACACTCTACCTATTTACTTAGATGTTTTTTTCTAACTTTAACCCTATGATTCAAAGTTCATGCTTAAACTGGATTTTAATATCTGACTGAAAATTCTGTAAGCATGTCATAAACCTGGAACCAATATAAAATGTATTGTGTAAAGAAGACAAACAAACAACTTAAAATAAGACAAAATGACAAGGGACATCACATCTCATTAAAAAAGGGGTTTAAATAAAGACGATAGAGAAACAAAACAAGATAGACTTTGAACTACAACCTTGAAATAATTCAAAAAATAGAAAGGAAAACAAAACAAACTACCAATAATCATTCCAAGTAAGGAGAGGAGTGACTTTTCAATTGCTGAGCTTGACATCTTAGCCACTGGTTTGCATATCAACATAACTAGCGATTTCCTCACTATCAATGTTATGCACCATAATTGATTTATCATGAATCATCTTTTTGATTTCTCTTTTAAAATCCAGATAATCTTCAATACTGTGACCCTGAACATCAGAATGATATACACGTCATACATTAGGATTAAAATTTCTTGAATGCGAGTTAGGAGTATACCCAAGGAGAGGAGTGATCATTCCCAACTCTCTCAATTTCTGGAATAAACTGGAATACAACTCCTCAATTGGTGTAAAATTGTCCTTTGACTTTCTCCTCTTTGTTAACTTTGGCCTCGGTTAAAACTTGGACTTAAAAGTTTCTTGGTAAATATGTGAGGGTCGAGGATGATGTTGAAGGACTGGTGTACGCCATTGTGGATTAGAAGGCAGATGAGTATATTGTTATGCATTGTTCAAAGGATACTAAGGAATTGGAATGGAAAGCCTTGAATTTTGCAAAGAGGAACCTTGTTGTAGGTGAGCATGTGGCTTTGATGTGTAAGCTTGGGATTGAGACTGATAATATCACTAAATTGAACCTCTTTAGCTTTATTTTTTAACTAGAACAATGATAGCTACGTTTTCCTTCTTGCTTTCAGTCCCCGTCAACTAATGGCAATATTATCCCAAGTGTTATTCAAAATTCTCATACCTATCATGTTCTTTAAATTTGGATACCTCAAATATAGGAGGGAGGTTAACATTTGAAGATATGCCCCAGTCCTTATATGAAACATCTTCATAATTTGTAAGTCCTAGAGAATTTTCATAACCCTTTCTGCACTCTTTATTTTCCCAGCCATTTTCTCTTGCTCTTTAGCAGATTAGGGAAGCACAATTATTGGGTTGATAGCTAAAGTGGGGACCTCAGTAAAAGGTTGAGCAACAAAAGCACAGATGGTACGTGGTGCTGTGAACATGATAGGCTTATACCGAGGAGCTACAGAAAGAGTGGTGGAAGTATTGGGATGTATTTGATATGGAATGGATTCTAAGGCATGTTATGGTACATCAACAATAGTAGAAAACTAACTTTCCAATTGTGATGGAAAACTCAAGGGATTTGCATGGTCAATAGAGGGAAATGGAGAAGGAGGCAACCCATTGGCCCAAGCTCGGTGCATTTTTATCATTTGTTGCCTTAGTCTCAAAATATCTTGATTTAAACTCTCATTTTCCCAAATCTTTGTCTGATCCATGATGTCATTCTCTATATCTTTGTTGGACATGACTAACTGCTCTTTATACTTGGTGTGATGTGGAGGACCAGCCAAATTGCCACAAACTAACCACTTTAAACTAACTGAAAAAGAGATAACCAATGTGTTAAATTTTAACACTTTTTCAAAAACACCTTTTTCCTTTTGAAAACATCACTGAATCCAAGAAGGATGCCTACGTATCTCACCCTCTAGAGAGGAGAATCAAGTGTGTGTAGTTCATGAAGTTTGGCCACAAAATGACCAATCAACTCTCTTTCTTTTCTTTTTCTTTCTCTTGAAACTTTAAGAAGAAAAAAAATGACAAATTGTCAAAAAAGAATTGACAATAATCTTTTTTTGTATTTTTAGCTTTAAATCCATATACAAAATGAAACCTGCGATTACTAAAAAAAATCTTTTTGGGCTTGTGATTTTGAATTTCATACGAAAATGAAACTTGAAATTATTAAAGGTAAATATTTTTGTAGTTTCCTTTTAAAGATATATATAACACTTTCTCTAAATGAAGAGTGGAGAAAATCTTTTTGAATTTTTCATATTTCTATACAAAATGGAACCTATGATTACCAAGGAAAAATCTTTTTAGGTTTTCAATTTTGAATTTCATATGAAAATAAAACTTGAAACTATTAAATGAAAATCTTTTTGTGGTTTTCTTTTAGAGATGTATATGAAACCTACTCTAAATGAAGAGTGAAGAAAATCTTTTTGAATTTCAAATAAGATCACCGAACCCTAGACGGGCTGCCTATGTATCTCACTCCCGGAAAATGAGAATTAGGTATGCGTAGTTCGTCCAGATTGGACAATTAAGGATTAACTAACAGATGACCCTAACTTAAGAGACACGACCAAATATTGACAATGAACAACGTCAATAAAATATTTTTTTTGTATTTTCAATTTGACACTTCACATAAAACTAACACGAACAACTATGAAAGAAAATTCTTTTTGATTTTTCGTTATATGAAATGTACAAAGCTTCTACCATCTTTTTGAATTCTTCTATAAAAAGCTCCTATATAAAAAATATATTTTTAAAATTTTTGAATTATGAATGCATTCTAAAGAAACAAAAGAAAAATATTTTTTGATGTTTTTATTTTATAAAAATGTGTGCAAAAGGTAAAAAAAATCTTTTTGAATCTTTTCGTTGTGGAAAACAAACGTCAGCATAAAGTAGGTATTGTCCCTATATACTCAGTACTTTCCAAAGTATATTCCACATATATATGTTTGTGGCTACATTCCTTCATGATATAGGTACCAGATGTAGTCCATAAAACAAGGCCTGACAGTTCTCAGCATTCAGCTAGTAGGTGATGAGTTCTCTTATTTTGGGAACTCAAGTCAGTTGTAGTTCATGTACTGTATTTTTATTATTCTTATGTAATGATTTGTGGTAGTTGGAGGCATGTCCCATCCACCTACAGTCTAGATAGTAGAGGCTTCATAGACAATTAGGCAGAGTCACTCATGTAATTTAATTTTTTCCTTCAGATTTATTATATTGTAAGCTTTTATAATATCACATATATTTAGATTTTCTTACGATTATTATTCCATTCAACAAATTTATCTTATATAATTAATTTAATTTGGATGCCCCATTCATGGGTTAGCTTGGGATTACTTATGTTTCTAAGCACCGTGATATCACTAGGGGTAGTCTCGGGTCATAAAAAACTTGGTATCAAAGCACAAGGTTAAAGAGTCCAATGGTATCTATGTAGTCGTTTCTAGTAAAGTCATGTAGAACCTTATGGAAAGGTCTGTACTTTTATTCTAGAGGCTATAAGGCATTTAAGAAATATTTTCCTCCATTCATGTCACAAATCATGCCGTAGAGATGTTCTCTAATAAACTTATGCGTATTTTTACATTTCTTCATTCATGCCTACTCTGCCTTATTTTTGAGATAGCAAAAATAGTCAAGCTTAAATTCCCACAGATAGGGTTTTCTCAGACAGTCTCTACAGATAACTATAGGATTGTATTGGGCTCAAATAGGATCCCTACAGTGAATTTAAGTTCCAAAGTTTGAAAGAGTTCATTCTTATTTATGAAAATTATGCCTTGAGCATAATTTAGGTGTGCTCTAAGTTTTCTTCTCAGTTTCCTGTGACAACATATGATCTAGAGTTAGAAGCATGAACCTAGAAGTTTAACAACATTAAAGTAGGATAATATTTGTCTGGCGTTAGGTAGTTTTTTAATAGCACTTTGAGAGAGATATCTCAGTTAAGGGAGATTTAGAGTATGTTAATTCTTTAGTCGGGATATAGATTAGGCAGTGACCACAAAGGTAGAGAAGCTTGTTAAGGTTGACTATGTTCATAAAATTTGGTGTGGATTTTTATTTCATGATTCATATCTAGTGGTAGTAAGTGGGTATTAGTGTATGGGAAACTCTATGGATATCCATGTTATGTCTTAGAATCGAAGTTTGAATTGTGGATGAATAAGGTAATAGAAGGAAGAGTTTTAAATTCTAGATGATGTGAACTCAAGGTATGGTGATACTCTTGAAGATTCTAAGTTAATAAGTTTCTAAGTATTTATATGATAATTATTGGGGCTATGAAAAGTTAAGAGTTCTATCTTAGAAGGAAGTATTAGTAGTGGGATTTACACTTTAAATTATAGTCTTTTAGGTTGAGTTTATTATTTATGTGTATTGTTATAGCTCGAATTACAGAGTAGAATGGGAGCAGTTCATTTTAGAGTTTATTAAAGGGGTCCGCAGACTTAGAGTGATGGCTTAAATCTAAGCAGGAGATTATAAAACAAGAAACCCAGTTAGGCTCTCAAATTGTAGTAGTGATGCTAGTGTATTATAGAACATCAGTAGGGGAGGAAGATGCCCGACCCATTCTTATCTCAGTGTAAATTATTGTACTTTAGTCATTACGACATCTAATCATGCCCTACAAGTCACTCTATGATCATAGCTTCTATTCATGTACTTTCTATAGAATCATGTAT
Organism: Capsicum baccatum var. pendulum; assembly: GCA_030864225.1. Lineage (NCBI taxonomy): Eukaryota > Viridiplantae > Streptophyta > Magnoliopsida > Solanales > Solanaceae > Capsicum > Capsicum baccatum. The sequence continues at coordinate 173,561,114 of CM061560.1, forward strand.
GCTCCCAGTTCCTAGTATAAGGAGTGCCAGTTCACTCAGAAGTATGACTACTATTCCATGAATGTAGGAACCCTAACTTAGGTCATGCAAATCATAAATCATGTACTAATGCTTTAAAGTATGCTCAGCTTACATAACTCATGATACACCCTTAACTACCAGCAAAATTCAAATTATGTTATGTGTGTCCTCCATTTAGATCTCTTTAATGAAATCCATGACATTGATAATCTATTTCTCAGTCCTCAGGTAAGTGTCAATGTTATGTATATTATTATTTCATGCTTCAGGCTCTCATGTTCTAACCTTTCAATGACCTCTCCATGTGAAACAATAATGGTGATGAAAAATTATTTAGATAGGAGAGGGAAAATATTTCTTATTAGAATTCTTTTTATGTGGATTTTTTATCTAAGGCTATTAATTTGAAGGGATATTTAGAAAAATCTTATGGTATATGTTATATCATGATCAGCTAAAAATTTCATGTGTGTCTTCTTGGGGATAGTGCATAAAAATTATTATTAATAGAGGTATTAGAGAATATAGGAAAGATGCTTTGGTGGGTTTGTTATCATGGAGTTCATATGTGGCTATAATGATAGGATTGAATGTCATGTTGGTATATAAGTAGATAAACACATTGTACACTAGTGAATTCCTAGTATGAGGATGAAGTTAGTTGTTGGAGTGCTAAGAAGGATTATTTTTGGGATGAGAGCAATGAAAATGCATGGGGTACTGGATTCATGGTTTAGACTAGTATTATGGTGTTATGTGTTGTGCCTTGTGATTTTGAGTTAGGATTGAAAATGGTGAGAGTATGTAGTCCAACTCAGACTCTAGCTTGAATGATTATATGTACCCATGTGAGAATCATAAGTTGTATCAGATGAGCCTAATTTTTGAGAGGAAAAGCATAATTGAGGGTGTATTTGAGAAGTATATGGCTAATCTTGAAGGTTAGCAATTGTATTTCCTAAGGAAAAGTGATACTATATCTGCTATTGTTCACTATTGCCTTATTGCCCATATCCCTCTTTCAAGGATTATATAGGATCCAAAAGTTCACTCACATCCCTCTTTCAAGGATGATGTGAGATTTTGAGAATTTGGGGTGTTCACCCACAAATCCATTTTGGGAATTTTGGATTTTCACCCACAAATCCCAACTAAATCAAGCAAGCAATAATGAAACCCACAATCAATGACCAAAAGCCTACACTAATAAATCACAACCCATACATATTTGCACCCTATTTCAACATAATCCCAAGATAAATATCTTAGATATTCATGAAGTTGGGGAAAAGAAATATACCAAATTGAATTTTCAACGCTTCCATTAAACGTTGAAATAAAGAGTATTCTATTATCCAACTTCATTTGCTATCAAAACTAATTGAAAAATTAACCATACTAAATTTTCCCAATTTGGTATGGTTTACGAAGTCGCCAATTTCAATTTTTAATTTGAGGAATACCAAATGGGAAAGGGTTTTTCCATTATAAGGGATTTTGGGTCGATAATGAAAAATTACAGAATTTCCCTTGGGCATAAACCCACTAAGTTGCGATCACGATGGCTTGTCCGTGATCGCGACTACTACCATAGGATTATTTTGATCATGGCTATTTGACCAAACTTGACAATCCATGAAAACGGGCCTCAAACTGCAATTGTGGTAACTGAGACCAGTTCCTACTCAGGGTCTTCCAACTGCACTTCTCTTCTCTTTTTGATCCCTTTTATGTTCAATTCCACATCTTTCCTTTTCATCACCTGTATATCTAAAAAATATGTAAGTTAATGCATTCAACTAAAGTTAATGCATTCAACTAAAAAAGTTGTCTCATTAATGCCTTCAAAACATAGTAGTGTGCACAAATTTTGGACATAAATGAGTGGTAAATTCATCACTCATAAACACCCCCAACTTAAACCTTTGCTTGTCCTTAAGAAACACTACTCTTACTCAATGAGACAATGTAAATTTAAGACCATTTACACTATCAAATGATCATAATGACTTCAAACTTAATTAACACAACAAGTATCTTTCAACATGAGCAAAGATATTCTCACGACCCCTCTCAACATAAAACACAATATCAAAGATGCAAAGGACATTATGAAACAACAGTGCAACACTCACCAACTCTCTAGAGGTGACTCCTTATTGATAGAAATTCAACTATACTCCTTTGCCTCTTTTTCGAGACAAATGACAATTTCATCTACCTCAATTCATTTAATGCTTCCTTACAAGAAGAAAATCTCACACACCAAATTATCAAATATGTAACAAGGGATGTTAGTTCAAAATACTCTCTCTCAAAAAAACTCTCTCAATGCTAACAAGTACCATACCATTGTATTGCCCTTAATTTTTCAATCACCACTGCAATCACCACACATGGTTGAAGATCTCGAAGGACTTTTTATGCTTGTAATGCAGGTTCAGGGAAAGGGTATGATATCACTTAGGAACAAAGTGACTACACCCTTCTTGAACATCTACATCATACTATTTTAACATAATAATTGGACCATAGGCCACTTCATTTGTTTCCAAAATTCACACATGCCTACCTTTGCTACCTTTTTTTACCTAATTCTTTGAAAGCATTTTCTTTCCAACTAATTCTTTTGCTATCTCATGCTATACCTTCATTTGATGAGTCCTTTTCACTTTTTCACTTTTTTTTATTTGCTAAGCATCATAGGCATCCAATTATATTATCATGGACCAAGGTCACTCCTTCCAAACTTACCACCCCCAACTTAGGCATTTGGCCTTAATTTTCAGTTTTTGAGTTCAAGGAAGGTAGGGTTCAAAAGAGGGACAATTTTGAATGATTCAAGGCTTGTAATATGGTTTCTAAAGAAAGGCTTAAAGTCTCAAAATGAGTAACTAAGGATACTATTCTATGCATTGGTAGGCTATTTAGGATAAAGTGGGTTCTTATTTCCACAACAAAGGCCTAAGATTATTTCACCAACCAAATATAGTCAAAGTTAGCCTTGAGAGACTACCAGGGCAAGTTCTAGATGGTATAAGTATGTATGAGAATTTAATAGTTATGCTCACCGCATATTGCATGCAAACTCATCAAAGAGGCACAATTACACTTCCCATTAGAGACAAAATGGAGTATTTACCAGCATCTACAAGCTAGAAACCTTGGATTCCAAAAAAGAGGTAAAGAATTATTACAAAATTTTTCACGTCCATGTCCTTGTTTTTCAATTTTTTTCGTATGAAGGGGGACGTTTGATTTGCATTTTTACCACCCACAATTTGATATTTATGGCACCAAATCAAGTCATCATCTCATATTTTGGCTCTCATGAGGGAAAACCATATGGTACTCAGAATTCCCTATAAGTATAAGTGCGATCCCAATTCCAAAATGCCATAGGTACTTCAATTTCCCTTGCATTTAAAACTTTGATACTATGGGTACTTAGACTTCCCCTGTATCTATTACTCAAAACCCAATCACTATGATTTCTCCTTAAGAATTTCATCACTCAATATATCTTAGGGAAAGGCCCATTCGATATCACCATAATCAATATAAAGATAAAAAGAAAATAAAAAAATAGAACAAACAACTAATCCATGAAATATGGACACCATCAGAGTGCCCAAGTATTAAAACCCCCCAAAATAAAAATCATCCAAAATAACATATAAACATCCAGAAATATCTCAATTATGAAAGCCAAATGAGTGAATACAGAGAGACAGGCACCCCTAATTAATAATCTTACAGTGACCTCACTATATAACCAATAAAGCATAAAGAGAGAAAAAAGGTGCTCCCTGTAACCACATCAAGGGCTGTTGTCTCCCTCAGACTCTACATTATCTCCAGCATCATTAGAACTGGACCACTCAGCTTGGGACTCATTATCACTCTCAACCCTGAAAGAAGAAGGTTTGTCTCGGGGTTGTAAGACCTTCCAAAGGCCCTTTACCCCTTTCCACATATTGGTGAAAAACTTGTCTCTCTTTCTTATCTCCTCATGTAAGTCCTTGAGCTCCCTATGAAACTTTTCCAAATATGAGTAGGCCCTCTCAAGCGAAGCAATAGAGTATCCTTGCATCTTTTAATCCTCCTAGTACCATTCATAATCAAACTGAGCCATATAGAAATGTCGGGTGGTGGATGGACCTCCTGGACCCTGAGACAACCCTGCTACAATCTCTTTTATTTCCCTTAAATCAACTGAGATCTCATCAAATGAGTCGACTATTGTTGTCCTTCAAGACTTTGTATCCTCAAATGTCAACATTCCCAAGTTAATCTTTCTCTTCTTACTCTTTCCTGGAGCTTCCTCAACCCAAATATTGAGAGGATAAATGGGGGTGTTTGGGCGCACCCAAGTGTCTTCTAGCTATATATCAACCCTGACTCCCTTGCATAGCTCATTAATTAAAGAAGGGAATAAGATATGCATACCACCATGAATGTTAAAATACTTTATGTTTGAGATCACAAAGTGATAACCATTCAAAGAAATGTTATCTAGTAAATAGGTAATCATTCGGGCTCTTATATCTGGAATAACAGTCATGTGTGTTTATGGAGAAACCCGACTACAAATAATGTGTATCCATTATCTCATCTCCTTTTGAATTTATTCATGGATATCCCCTTCTTAGTGACCGCCCAAGAAACCTCCCTACGAAGGCACAACTTCTCAGCCATCCATCTTCCTGGTTCACATCCCTTTGCCTCAATTGAGATATGTCTGCATTAGGGATCCCATATAGGTTATTTATGTATTAAGATCTAAATCATACCTTCTTCCCTCAATCTTGATGACTGGGTATGAGAGAGACAGTATGCTAAGGTTAGCATAGAACTCCTGTACCCAATGCTCATTTGAACGACAAGGATTCGAGGTAAAGCACCTCACTTAGTTGCTATAAGTTAGTCATGAAATGTAGAAAGATTTTCCAACACCATATCTAGACATATGCCCCTTTCTGGTAGCAGCTTCATCGTAGGGAGATAAATATAGTACAAAGTTTGGCATTTAATAGCCATGAAATAGACTTGGTCATAATCTTCGATAATATAAACCTGAAAAACCTGATAATAATAGAAAAACACTTAATATTTTCATGCAAAAACTATGCTATGTTGTCCAATTAAGCCTATGGAGTTGTTACTTGGTGGGTTTTGAGCAAGAATTAGAAGTGTAGGATTTTTGGTCAAGGCTAGAAATTAGCCTCAGATATGACAATCATGGGTCACTGAGCTACGATTGCGGTGCCACAATTGCGATCCAGGTACCATGATTGCGTTATTTGAGGCCAAACCTTGCCAAATTTTCAAAACTCAAAATTCCAATTTCAAGGCCATATCATGTCACAAAATAGGATTTAACACTAAGAACACTGAACAATGTTCCTAGGTACTCGATCATGCCCTTAGAATTTGACAAGAATAGCTATGAATTTGTTTAGGCATTTGATCGAGCACTTGGTGTGCATAACCTATCTAATTGAAATTAAACACAATTTGGGTACTCAAGACTTCCCCAATGTGTTCACACCATTTTTGAAAGTAAACCATACCACATAAGTACAAACAAGTAACAATTTAGCAATAAAAAACACAATTTTAGGCCCTCCATATTTGATGCATTCTACGGTGTACCTAAAATCAATTAAATTAAAAATTCAAAGAACATATAGGAGTAAGGATGTAAGATGGATGCTTTAATGATTTTGGGAACTTAATATCCAATCACAGAGGGTGAAATTTGAGAGGGATTTAAAGACGGAGTGTGAGGAAAATGGGCAGTCGAATGGTCTATTGACATAGTAAGTATCGCGATCGGGGTCATATGGTCACTGTAATCACGGTATTATGGGTGCCATGATATCGATAACTGAGGCTATTTTTTGTTCTCTATTTTCCCTTTTTCAGTCCGCTGTACAAAAATCTCACACTTTCCATTGTTCAGCCTCAATCAAACACCCCAAAGTCCAACAAATACATGAATTAATTAATAACAAAATTAAAATCTACTATACTAAATAAAAAACAAAGTATACGAACCACTTTCATGGCATTTGTGGGTTGCCTCCCACATAGAGCCTTATTTATCACTTTGCCCCGACGTCCTTCATTTTTTCAAGTTGGATCCTCAAGGGACCTATCATTCACCTTCGTGTCTTTAACATTAAGAACAAACACTAATTGCAATTCCATGGTTTTTTTTCTCTATTTTGCAGACACAAAAGAACACTTCATTATTATTGACCTGAAATCTCATTTCTCCTAGATCCATATCCACAATAGCTCTTTCGATTGCAAGGAATGATCAGCCATGGATTATAGGTACATCTTGGTCAATCTACCAATCAAGCACTACAAAGTTTGCCGAAAGGATAAAGCTGTCCACCTTTACTAAAACATTAAACAAGACCCCAACTAGTCTCTTGATAGACAAGTCTACCATCACTAGCCTCATTGTTATTGGAGTAGGAGTGACCAACTATTGTTTTTGATAGATTGCATAGGGCATGATATTCAGTCTTACACTAAAGTCATACAATGATTTTTCAAACTTATGTCTCTCTATGGTGCAAGGGATTGTTAAAGACACCAGGATCCTCTTTCTTATCCGCTATAGCACTACTCATGATAGCACTACCACAATATAGTTTATTTGTGAAAAATTGCCTTTCAATTCACAGACCATCTTTTCCGTTCCCTCTACTCTCATCAAATCTTTGCTAACACATCCTCGATCTTGAATTTTTTGGGATTAAAAGAGTTGGATTCTTTACCATTTGCTTGGTCATGGGGAGGAACATATCAATCATATTTCCTTTCCTTGTCTCTTCAATCGTGATCTCAATTACGATCATGCCAATTCTGTTCTCTTTCACGATTCATCCAACCTTTGTTCTCACCTTGCCTTTGATAGGCCGGGTGGGAACCCAATGAATAGTTAGACAAATACCGAACTTCTTCATCAAGAATCTTGGTCTCTTTTTCATCATATCCCTTGGATTCCATGGTATTCATCATTTTTTGGGTGCATCAATCAAATGCTTCGTTAGTTACTCCAATTGCATTATTATTTTTCCATGTTCTTCTCCCTCTCTTTATCTCTTTTCCTTTTCTCTTTACCAACATAAGAGGTGGTAGGAAACCTTTTAGCAACCTTCATGTCTCATCTATGACATCCCCAATTTTTTTTGTTACTTAGTTTTTAGCCACATTATAAGACAACTTCATCAGTGAGCCTCCAGCCTCATTATCCACCATAATTTTTTTTGTTGATCCAAAGACTGGTAGAATATTTGGAGAAGTATCTTCTCTGGGACTGTATGGTTGGGACATTACATAATCTTCCCATTAAATCTCTCCCACATATCGTATAGATGTTCTTTATTCAATAGATGAAAGTTTGTGATTTCATCACACAATTGCAACATCTTGAAAAGTGGGAAGTTTCAATCTAAGAATGCCATGTCAAGCTCATTCTACAAAGTAATTGACCCAGTAGGAAGGGATTGAAGCCACAATACTGCCTCACCCGATGGAGAAAATAGGAAAAAGTGCTACCGGATGGACACTTGGGGGATGTAGGCAATGTCAAAAGGGGCATAAACTTCTACAAAGTTCTTTAAGTTCAAATTGGGGTCTTCACGAGCTTTTCTCCTGAAGAAACCCTATATTTGAAGTATATACAACATAATGCTCATAATGTGGAATACCTCATTCCCTTGATTAGGTGGGATAAGGATAGCACTCGTACGTCCAACGATGTGGAGTTCCTCCTCGTCATCAAAGAGATAATTGCATTACTTGAATAGTCTCTCATAGTGTCGTGGACACTATTGAATTCACCTACAAAGAAACAAAAACAACAAAGTAAACTAAAATCACCATGGGGTATACACAAAGCTACACCCAACACCGCACAAGTGAAAACTAAGTCTCACTCCCTGGGAACGAAACTATTTTAACTATGCTCACTTATACCGTACTTTGGATATAGGACAATTTTTGTTAATAAAGCTCACCTCATGTTGAGGTTGAATACTTGAGGAGCGAGTCTAGTCCTCAAAACCAATAGGTGTTGATAATGTCTAAGTGTATGCCTGTTGTGTAAATAAAGTAAAATGCATGAATTAAAATGAGGGGTATTGCTTTGGAAATTTCTTTGATAAAAATAAAGTCAAGCTACCAACTTAAAGAGACTAATGTGGTTGAGATTTCAATATAGAATAAGTCTTGGGATAATGTTTTCCTAGGGGTAAATAATGCATGGGTTATAATAATTGAATGCAAATTCTAGTCATCAACTATGTGGTTAAGCTAAGTTAGGAATTCTTGAACAAAATGTCAAGATTATGTTCCATGGACCTTTTTAGATACCTCATAGATGTGGAAATCAAATCCATTTAATACCTCAATTAGGGATCCCTATTTCTAAGAAGATGACCAAGACTTAGCTAATTACTAAATACCCTCATTTCTAAGATAGTGAAAAGAGAAAAAACTACATCTACTATTGTTCACTATTTCCTTGTCACCCATAACCTCTTTCAAGGAAGATGTAGGATCCAAAAGTTCACTCACGTCCCTCTTTCAAGGATGATGCAAGCTTTTGATAATTTTAGGTTTTCACCCACAAGTCCATTGTGGGAATTTGGGGTTTTAACCCATAAATCCCAACTAAATAAAGAAAACTACAGTGAAACCCAAAATCAATGACCAAGAATCTATACTAATAAATCACAACCCATACATGTTTGCACCCTATTTCAACAAAATCCAAAGATGAATTCCTTAGCTACTCAGGAAGTTAGGGAAAAGAAATATACAAAATTGATTGTTCAATGCTTCTAATAAAATTTGAAATCAAGAAAAATACAATATCCAACTTCAATTGCAACCAAAATTAATTAAAAAAATTAACCACACAAAATTTTCCCAATTTGGTAGGGCTTAAAAGTCTATAATTTAAATTTTCAAGTTGATGAATGTCGAATGGGAAAGGGTTTTGCATTATAAGGGATTTTGGGTCGACTATGTAAAATTATAGAATTGCCCCTAATCATAAAATCACTAAGTCATGAACGCTGTAGCTTGTCCTCCATCGAAGCTACCGTGACCGACATAGGATTATCGTGATCGCGAACATTTGACCAAACTTGACTAGCCACGATCACGATAATTATGGCCAGTTCCTGCAAAGGGTCTTCTAGCTACACTTCTCTTCTCTTTATGATCCCTTTTAAGCTTAATTCCATAGCTTTCCTTTTCATCACCTGTATACTTGCAATATGTGGAGATTAGTGCATTCGACGAACAAAGTTGTCTCATTCAAACCTTCAAATCATAGTGGTGTGCACAATTTTAAGATGTAAATAGGTGGTAAATTCACCACTCATCAGAGGCTCCAAGAACCCTAAGGTCTTCTACCCATGCCTTGAAACTAGGGAAAAAACAAGAAAAAAGTTCAGATTGGTCCAAAATAATTAATTTTTGAGAAGAACGCATCAAAAATCTTGACATTCGACTGTAAATAGCATTAGTTTTTCCTTCCTACAAATGGTTGACATCAAGGTAAGGTAAGACTGAATTCATTGCATAAAATTGGGTTAGAGAGTATGAATGTAACATATATGGTTGGTATGCTTCATGTCTAGGCCTTCGGGCAAAGAGTTTTGATGTCTAAAATTTGATAAGATTTGGTTAGAGTATATTATGGGTTGTCTATATAATTATACATGTTATGTTGCATGTATTCTATTAATTGGTGTTTCATTGATGTAAAATCGTATGTGTTGTGGTGGAAAATACAAATTATTGTAATTTAGCTAACTATAATAAAAAGGGATGGCACTAAGTAAGGTGTAGGAAAGTTATCAGATAACCTAGGGTGGCAATTCTTGTTAAGATCGTTGAAGCTTAGCATTGTGGATGTGTTATGGTTAAGGCTCCACTGGTAATATAGGTTATGGTATTGTAGTTTAATCTAAAATATATAATATGTGCATGTTAACTATTTTGTAGTATGGCATGTTCGGGCATATTGTTTGGTGTGGTCTTTGCAATGATTTGAGGTTGTACATTATTTTTGACCTACCTTACTTGCTTAATGTGGAATGTTTGGTATTTAGGAAGTACTCACAAGCTTTTGGTGGAACAAGGTTGGGAGACACTTCTGTATGGGATTTTAGTACATAGACATTAATTGTCCCCTGCACGTCATGGCTAAAGGAAGGTTTTATATTCGCTAGCATGTATTTACGAAGGGCAGGTGAGTTTGATAGTTCTATGAATGAAATAGGAACGATGCTTATATACTTGATATATATGTATATATTTGGAAATTTATATAATCCAAGTACTTGAGATGTGCTGGAAATTGTTGGATTTAGGGTTGTTGAATTGGTTGTGATTTAATATCACGACCCGAAATAGGGCCTAGCCGTGATGGGTATCTCAAGTCCACAGAGGACCGAATACCACCCCCTTAGCCTAATCCCACATAACCAATATATATTAAATATGACAGGAAATATAAATCCCAAAGTGTATATGAGATCACTTTCAAAAAGACATCCAAAATATAAAAAATAATATTGAACATCCACCATAATACCCATGTCCACAATAGTCCAACAAAGCCTCTAACAAAAATGAAAATCAGTTAAATATTGGAACATGCCTCCAGCCATAGCCAAAACAAATCTAAAATAAAGTCTAAGACAAGGAAACCAAAACATGAAATGAAGTCTTCGAAGGATGGAAGCTTACCACTTCAAGTCAACTCTCGATCCAACCACGAATACCCGTTCACTGTGCATGAAAGGTAAACTTGACTCGGACCCAGTATCACAAGGGGATACAACGTCTAAACACAGTTAGCAGTTGGAGCGCTAGCAATTAACTCAAGGATAAAGGAGTAAAGTAATGCCATAGTCCATAATATGAACACCAGTAAAACCCAATGCACAACATCATATACAATAGGGGTGTGTGTGTATATATATCACATATGCACGAGAAGACCAAAAATAATTTAAGTAAAAAATAAACATTTAAAGCACGAGAAGGCAAAAAATGAAATGCCCAAAATTTTGAGGGTGTTACAGTACCCTTCTCCCCCTAGGATGATTCATCCCTAAATGATGAGCTAGGATACGTTTCGCACGAGAATGATAACAACACACCAGAATCAAATGATAACCCAGATAACAACATGGAAGAATGGAATTCAAACCTTAAGCTTCTTCATCTGACATATGGAATAGAAATGAATACTTAGCCTTCATATCCTCTTTTGCCTCCCAAGTGGCTTCTTCCACTTTATGGTTCCTCCAAAGGACCTTTACCAATGATACATCTTTAGTTCGCACCCTAAGAATTTTTATATTCAATATCTCCACTGGGACCCCTTCATAAGACAAGAAATTTGAGACACCAACATTCTCAATAGGCACTACTAAGGAAGGATCACCCACGCATTTCCTTAACAAGGACACATGAAACATAGGATGAATAGAACCCAAACTCGTAGGCAATTCCAACTCATAAGAAACAGTTCCCACTATCTTCAAAATAAATTAAGGACCAATGTAATAGGGATTGAGCTTCCTCTTCTTTCCAAAATACATCACTCCTTTCATGGGAGACACCTTCAAGAACACCTAATCACCCATATCGAACTTCAACTCTCTTCGCCTCACATCTACATAGGACTTTTTGCAACTTTGGACAGTCTTAAGCCTATCCTGAATTACCTTCACCTTCTCCATAACTTGATGAACTAAATCAGGACCGAACAACCTTGCATTACTAACTTTGAACCACCCAATAGGGTATCTATAACTCCTACCATACAAAGCCTCAAACGGATCCCTAGTGATGCTAGAGTGATAACTATTATTGTATGCAAACTCTACAAGAGGTAAGTGGTCAACCCAACTACCACTAAAGTCAATTACACAAGCTCAAGAAATGTCCTCTAAAGTCTAAATAGTCCTTTCCGCTTATCCGTCCTTTTACAGGTGGAAAGTGATACTAAGGGTCACTTTAGTCCCTAAACTTCGCTGAAATAACTGCCAAAAATGAGATGAAAACTGAGTACCCCAATTAGAAATAATGGAAATTGGAGTCCCATGAAACTTCAAGATCTCTTGAATAAACAACCTTGCATAATCCACAGCAAAATAATATGTACTCACCCATAAGAAGTGAGCATACTTAGTCATCCTATCCACGATAACCTAAATAAAATAAAATTGGTTTCGAAACTGCAAAAGATTGGTAACAAAATCCATATATATCACTTCCTATTTCCATGCAGGCAACTCAATTTCTCAAGACAACCCACAATGCCTCAAGTGTTCCACTTTCACTTGTTGACACACCATGCACTTAACCACAAAATTAGCTATATCCCTTTTCATGTTATTCCACCAGTAGATCTTTTTAAGGCTGTGATACATCTTCGTCGAACTAGGATGAATCGAATAATGAGATTCATGAGCTTTGGCCAAAATTCTATCCCGCAACCTATCCACATCGAGAACACACAACCTTCCGTGGTACCTCAAGATACTATCACCACCAATCTCAAAATCCATCACCTTTTGCCTGCCTATATTATTTTAGATTTGTATCAAGATAGAATCTAACATATCTCGTCTCCTCAGCACCAACGGATGACTTCGCCATCTCTTTCACAACTATACCACCATCCTCAGAATCTAAAAGATAAATGACAAGATTATCCAAATGGTGAATATCCATCCTAAAATTCTTCTTATTCTTTTCCACATAAGAAATACTCCTCATAGATAATCTACTAAGAGAATCAACAACCATGTTATCCTTACCTTGATTATAGAGGAGACTCATGTTGTAGTCCTTGAGTAATTAAAGCCATCTTATCTGCCTGAGATTCAATTCCATCTAGGTCAATACATACTACAAACTCTTATGATCTAAAAAGTTGTCAACATGGACCCCATATAGATAATGCCGCCAAATCATAAATGCAAACACCGCAGCCAAAAACTCCAAATTATGACTTGGATAATTCCTCTCATGAACTTTCAACTACATAGAATCATATGCTACCACCTTGACATGATGTATCAATAAGCAACCAAGTCCCGCATGAGACACATCACAATAAACCACAAACCCATCACTACCCTCGGGTAAAGTCAAAATTGGAGCAAAATTCAATTTACTTTCCAGCTTTTTAAAACTCCCTCCACAAGCATGGAACCTTAGAAATTTTACCTTCTTCTAAGTCAACCTACTTAAAGGTGAAGCAATTGAAAAAAGCACTCAACAAACCTCTTATAATAACCCGCTAAACCTAAGAAACTCTGAATATCGGTTGGAGTCATGGGTCTAGGCCACTTCTTAACCAATGTACATTCTGTGGATCCACCATAATCCCTTCACTAAAAATAACGTGACCTATAAAAGTAACAAAATTTAACCAAAACTCACTTTTCAAATACACCAGAATATCATCAATAAACATACTCATAAATAAGTCTAAAAAACTGACAAAATACCTTATTCATGACATCTATAAATGGCTCTGGGGCATTGGTCAACCCTAAAGACATGACCATGAACACATAATACCTATACCAAGTATGTAAGGTAGTCTTAGGTATATCCTCATCCATAATCTTAAGTTGATGTTAACCTGACGTAGGTCAATCTTAGAGAAATACTTAGCACTTTGAAGTTGGTCAAATAGATCATCAATCATAGAAATAAGGTACTAATTCTATATAGTCAACTTGTTAACTGACAGTAATCAACACACATCCAAAGGGAACCATCCTTCTTACGCACAAAAAGAGTGGGAGCACCCTATAGAGACACACTAGGGCAGATGAAACCCTTGTCAAGAAGATCCTTTAACTACTTCTTAAGTTCCTTCAACTCAATAGGAGTTATTCTATAAGGAAGGATAGAGTTATGACCTGTGTCCGAAAGAAGAACAATCCCAAAATCAATTCCCTATCGGGAGGAACACAAGGAAGATCATTAGGGAAAACGTTAGGAAATTCATTAATAACAGCAATAGGTCATAAAGAAGGACCCTCAGAGTTAGAATCCTTAACCCATACCAGATAATAAAGATACCCCTTGAAAATTAATTCTCGGGGTCTAAGATAAGATTTGAACCTTCCTTTAGGCACTAAGGAACTCCTTTACCACTCTATAACAGGCTTATTAAGGAATCTAAATATGACCTTATGGGTCCGCCTGTCTAGAAAGGCATAGCATGAATGGAACCAATCCATTCCCAGGATGACATAAAAATCTAACATGTCTAATTCAAATAGATCCACCAAAGTTCCCCTACCACCAACAAATACCACACAACCTATATAGACCCTTTTAGATACCATAGACTCACCCATTAGGGTAGAAATAAAAAAGGGTCCAAAATATACTCAGGAGCAAAATTAAAATACACAACCACAAATGGGGTCACATAAGAAAGAGTAAATCCTGGGTCAAGTAAACAGTAAACATCATGAGATAAGAGTTTTAACATACTAGTGATGACATCAGGAGATGCCTTAGACTCTTGATGGGTAGTAAGAGCATACAGGCAATTCTGACCAGTGCAATACTAGAAGTGGCACCCCTTGGTGCAGGAGCTGATGATGTGGCAATTAAAATACTGTTAGCCACTGAAGAAACCTTTCCACAGGGAAATACCTCAGTATATATCCTAGTTGTCCATAATTGAAATATCAATTCTTTCTCCCACTATAGAATCCATGATGCAATCGACCACATAGTCTACTAAGAGGATATGACGGAGCTGACTAGACCCTACTGGACTGAGATTGGGCACCTTATGGCCTAGAACCATTGCCACTCTAAAAACGATGATCTCTGAACGACTTTGGATAAGGAGAACTATAATCAAATATAAACCTGAGTTGCCCCACCTCTTATTAGACCATTTATCACCATTCTTACCACTCTACTGCTTACCTCAACCATGATCAGAATACCAAAACTTCTTACCCTGTATTTTTCTTATTTTTAATTGCTTCTTCTTTTTCTCCTTAACTTGCTGCATATAAACCACAAGTCTAGAGATGTCCATATCATTGTTCAAAAAGGAAACCTTACTCTCTAAAATGAATTCATAAGACAAACCAGAAGTGAGCTTACTCATTATAGCCCTTATGCTAGACACTACCTTAGGAGCATATATTGACAATTGGTAGAATATCAAGGCATACTCTTTCACTGACATACTGCCTTACTTCAAATTCCCAAAATCCCCTACTTTTGCCTCTCTAAACTCTTGAGGAAAGAAATGGTCGAGAAAGGTACTAGAGATATCCTTCCATAACCAAATTCAGCATCATCACCCCTAACCTACTCCCACTCCTCATACCATTTGTATGCCATATCCTTCAACTAATAAGTAGCTAATTCGACACCCTCTACCTCAATAATATGTATAACCAGAAAGATCTTCTCTATCTTATCTACAAAACTTTAATGATCCTTATCAACCTTAGTACCGATGAAAGTCGGAGGGCTCAACCTTATAAATTGGCCAACTCTAGTAGCCTCAGATAAACTCCCAGCAATACTAGTAGAACCCATCTGACATAACTGAGATTTCATGAATAGGGTAAATAGATGAATGGATTGGCAGAACTCAACATTAGTGAAATCTCCTCGGGGTGACTAAATAATAGTATTACCATTTGGAGAAGGATCAGTGGAGAAAGGTAGGATTCTATGAGGAAAATTAAAAGAAGCAACCCTAGACCAAGTCTGTACCCTATAAGTTGGATGAGATCCGCCAACATTGTCCATAGGCAGGATCGATGAGTTTCCATAAGCTTTAAATAACCAGAGAGGAATAATATGAAAGACCAATAAATGGGAGTTATAAGAATCCAAGATCTTAGACTCTATAGCTCAAAAATATGACAAACAAGAAAGAAAAACATTCCAAAATGCCTCGTAGCCTCTCCTTTATAAGTGTGGCATGCTATATACCCTTAAAAGAGACTCTACTTGACACAGCTTTATGGACACCCTATGACACTGAAACCTAGGCTCTGATACAAATTTTTTCATGACTCAAAATAGGACCTAGCTGTGACAAGTAAATCAAGTCCACCGAGGATTAAAGACCATCCCCTTATCCCATTCTCATACAAAAAATATATATTAAACAAGATAGGAAAGATAAACCCAAAAGTCTATATGAGTTCATTATCTGAAAAACCATCCACAATACAAAAACTAATAGGGAACATTCCCCACAATATCTATGTCTATAGTAGTCGAAAAAAGCTTCTAAAAGAACCAAATACTAGTAAAATGTCGAGACATTCCCCAGACTATATCCATAAAAAATCTAAAATAAAGTCTAAGAAAAGGGAAACCAAAGTGTGAAATAATGTCTTTCGAAGGATGGAAGCTCTCCATTTCAAGTCAACTCTCGATCAAAACACAAACAGGTGATCACTGTGTAGGAAAGGTAGACTTTAGACCCTACATCGCATGGGGATATAGCGTCTGAAGACATTTAGTAGTTGGAGAGATATCATGTAACTAAGGGATACAGGAGCAAAGTAATGCCATAGTCTATAATATAAAAACTAGTAAAACCTAATGCACAACATCATATGTAATAAGTGTGTATATATATCATATGCTAGGGAAAAGAGAACAAGGTTTAGCATTCACTTTCAAATCATTATCCTAGACTATGTAGCTCTTCCATTCTAATGGCACCCACAGGCTATATGGGTTCAGCTTCCCCTACTGAACGGGCCCCAGTGTGTTAGTCAAATGTACCAGAGAAAATAAGAGAAGAATAATGCCATCCCAAAAATATAAATTATGCTTGATGCACAGGGTCACCAAGACCAAACCTCACATCAGCAAATATGAGTTTCTAGTATTGGTCCCCCCGGGACCTCCACCTTCTATGGATTTACTACACAACCTCTTTTAATTCCATAATAGAACCATTTACATATTCCTAATAATTTACTAAGGATTGTTTTAATTAGGTATTTCCCATTGGTATTGTCATACCAAAATTAGATCATAAAAGTCTATCCCGTTATACCATTAAACCATTTTACCAAATTTGCTTCCAAAGTATCTAATAAAACCACAATCATGGCCACCAAGAACTTACCAAAACCATTTGAAAATAAAAACAAACTACTTCATGTTCCATTTACCATTTATGAAATACAAGGATTACAAGAATAGTCAACTATGTAACAAAATCATATTCATTGTCAATTTCACTAACAGGATAAGAGCACATAATTTCCAATACCATATATTAAGGTAAAATCATTAAATTGGGTATTAACCATGACCCCTTAGTTTAATTACCATTACCATACATCCCAAAATGTTAAAAATCATAAATGAAGCATAATTATTGCATAAGAAATAATAGAAAAATATTTAAACTAATCACATTCACAACACTCAAACCATAATTCAAAATCCATTATCAAACCATGAATAATAACTAATTTTATGCCATTAATAAACTACAAGTATAGGGAAAAAGATACATGACTTAACTTCCAGGAAATTCGAATAAACCCACGCCTATAGGACCTTAGATTATCACCTTCTTATACCCTATCCTTAAGTTGAAAAGGGAAATGTTGAGAGAGGATAATTGAGAGTAATGAGAATGAACTTTGTATAGTAAAAACTAATAGAAATAGGTAAGTTTAGTGATTAAAAATAGATTATAGGTGGAAGGACCTCAATACCCCTCTTCTTTTTAAAATTAAACAAAACAACTACAAAATAACATAAGTCTATGGACTGGATCATATTACGGACGTCCAACCTTTGAGACATAGGTCGTATCGTAGAGATTATCCTCCGTGACACGGGGCTATTATGGAGGCTTACTGCCTCTATGACCCAAAACTACCGCAAAACCCATTCGAAAATTCTGACACACTTTCGGGTTACCCTTTAACACCCTCAAGCATAATTTAACTCAAAAATCAATATTTCAAATATAGGAAAGCCAAAAATAAAATACCCAAAATTTTTAAGGTGTTATATTTAACTATGTTACATTTAACTATATAAATGTTTACATGTACTGACTTGGTTTAATTTAATGTGGTTTAGTGATATTTAGTGTACTCGTGATGCTAACCCTAACTAATTATATATTTCTTGTATGTAGTGTGTATGTCATCTCGGGTATGGGATAATTTGGGCCATTATAGTTTAGTTAAGTGTGAACTACTTATGACTTAATCCTTATTTCTTATATGGATTGAATTATTAAGTTACCTATGGTTTGGAAGTCCACATTAACTTATATTAATTAGAGAGTTCTATGTCATCAGGATAGGGAGGAGGACTATCAAGTTATAGGGTGAATCTATTCTAATAATCGAGGAGTTGGGTAGGCAGGTCATATGTCCAAGTGGCCCTTTCCCAAGTATGATAGGTGACTTATTTGGTTATTGACCTAGGCCTAGGGCTTTCCATTATTGTAGTTTCCATTTAGGAATTATGTTGACCACCGATATAAGTTCAAGCTTAGTGGTCTCAGGTGGTAAGGTCGTGGATGAGGGAGTGTGTGGTGTTTCTAGAATCATAAATAGAAGATAACAAGGGGATATAAAAGACCTTGGGAGGGGGATGGGTAATGATTTTAAAGAATACATGCTTTTGTTTGAATGTTTATGCTATATTTTGCGATTTGATTTGGTTCGATCGATGAGGCTTACTAGCACATGTGATTTGTACAAGTGCTATATGTGCTATACTATTTTTGTAGTATAGTCTTTTGCTAGAATAAATGATGGTTTCTTGACTATTTCCATAGGGATCCTCCAATAGCTTCTCCTTTCTTATTCATGGTGGAAGTTGTGTATTGTATATGTTCCTCTTAGCAACTTTTCTTCATGTTTAGACTAGATCCTAGGATATTTTATTTCTGTATTACTTTTTATCCTCGACATGATCAACATTTTTCATAGATAATCTTCCAAGAGCATCAACCACTATATTGGATTTACCTAGATGGTACAAGACACTCATATCATGATCCTATAATGACTCTAATTATGTCCTTTGATAAAGATTGAAATCATTCTAACTGAACGCATACTGAAGGGATTTCTGATTAGAGAACACATCAATATAAACTCCATAAAGGCAATGCCTCAAAATATTTATGGTAAAAAGAACTGCTACAAACTTAAGATCATGATTAGGGTAGTTCTCCTCATGTGGATTAATTTGTCTAGAGGCATATGCATAACCTTGCCATGTTTTATAACTGCACAACTAATACAAACTATATAAGCATCATTGTAAATAACAAAACCACCTGAACCCTCTAGAAAAGACAAAATTGAAGCGGTGGTGAGTCGAGTCTTCAACTCCTAAAAACTATGCTCACAAAAATTGAACCACTAAAATTTGTCCTCTTTCTAAGTCAGTCATGACATGGAAAAAGAAATAGAGAAAAGTTCTTCAATAAACCATCTATAATAAATGACTAAACCCAAGAAACTCCTAATATCTAATAAAGAGATTAGTCGAGGAAAATTCCCTGTAATTTGGTCTTTTGAGGATCAACTCAAATGTCTTCACTAGAAAATAATATGCAATCTTTGAGAGTCTACAAACAATCCTCAAATAATCCGCATATTAATCCTCACTCTAAGAATAAATGAGGATGTTATTTATGAAGAAAATGATAAACATCTCTAAGTAATGCTTTAACACCCTTTTCATCAAGTCTATAAAATATGTAGGATCATTCATTAGACCAAAAGACATAACAACAAATTTGAAGTGACCATTCTATGTTTTGAAGACTGTCTTTGGAATGTCACATTCAATGCCTCTAAGCTGATGATATCCAGATCTGAGGTCTATCTTATATAAGTACTTGGCACCCTAAATTTGGTAAAAAAAGTTACCAATCCTATGAATCAGATACATATTCCTGACTATGACTTTGTTTAACTGACAATAGTCTATGTATATTCTACAAGAACTAGAGCACCCAAATGGAGAGACATTGAGAATTATTAAACACTTTTCTAGGATGTTTTTATACTATTTCTTCAAATTCTCAAGCTCAACTAGAGCCATTTTGTAGGGTTGAATTAAAATAATATCGGTATCTTAAAGGAGATCTTTTCTAAAGTTAATTTCTCACTCTGGTGGAACTTCATGTGAATCTTCACGAAACAATTTTGGGAAATCATTGATTACTTAATCTGAATCAAGAGTAGGGGTCTCAAACTTTGAATCCATAACCTAAGCAAGATGATAGATAAACCCTTTAGTAATTATTTTTCTATCCTTAAGGTAAGAGACGAATCAACCTATAGGTACTAAGGTACTACTCTATCACTCTATGACTATGTAATGCCCTGGATCTGGTACTCGAAATGCTACATGGTGTGCATGACCCCGAAGGACCAAAAGCTCACCCATGGCTGATATCTGTAACTGTATACTGCATGAAATACTTTATAATACGGAAACATGAAATAAAAGGCAATAAGGTTCAAAATTGAGACATAGTATTTGATAAAAATGTAACATCTGGGAGGGGTAAGAAATACCCAAAACAACTAAAATAAGCAATATAAATATACTGTAGTCTGGAAAGCCTCTAAAACATGAATGTCTAAATAACGAGTTGATGGGACATGTCCCAAACTAACTCCAACTAATAAACTAATTACTGAGATAATAAAATGATGATCATGTCCTTAAAAGATGAGGACTCACTTCTAACTCTGACAGTTGAGACTGGAATCTACTGATGCTCTAGAGCTCGTGTCTCTGAACCTTTGGTATAAGACACCATAGCACAAATACATCAGTACTTTGAATGTACTAGTATGCATGTGAGGTAGGCTGAATGAATGGGGTTCATATGCATTAACAATAACAATAGCAGTCTGACTGTCATGAGAATGAGAATACGTACATGAGACATAATAACTGACACTGGTACCATGATAAAATGATTACTGAATCTGAATACTAATAACATGACATATTGATAACTAATATAACTGACAACATGAGTGACTGTATCTGATAGTCCTGAATCTAATGGAACTAGCTGAGTCCCATACTGTATTTGGCAGTCCTAAAATCTAAAGAACTATTTATGTTCTATTATTGAGACTAATTGCCAGTGTCTAACAGTCCTGATACTGTAACATTAAACTGTGGGAAGTAGTTATCAAACGTACATGCCCCTAATATGACATTATGGCTGAGTTGGGGTCCAATTTGTAACCCCCATTGGGAGGGTGTCAATACTGCGCCACTTGTAAGGACAAGCTATGGGTGACCCTCTGTAATGCCCTAATTTTTTAAACTGAAATGCTACACGGTGCTTATAACCCAAGGGACCACAATCTAACCCATGACTAATATCTGTACCTGTATACTTTATTTCATGACATAATAATGCAGAAAATATGCAAAATAGGCCATAAGATTCAATTGAGATAATATAACATCCATATGGGTAAAAAATACCCAAAACAACTGAAAACTGAATTTGAAAGCTAAATCTGAGCGTAAATCCAAAAGCATCTAAGTACTGTCTTAAATAAAGAGTTGAAGGAACATGTCTCCAACTAACTCCAGAAAATTGAACTAAAGAAATAAATGAATAAATCAAATAATATCGTCCTCGAATGAAGAGAACTCACTGCAAATCTGTATGCTAAATGTGACTGCCTCTGCTGGTCTGGGAATCATGCCTCTAAACCTATGGTGTAACATAGAAAGAAAGCACCATAGCACAAATGCATTAGTACAACTTGAGTACTGAGTATACGAGTGAGGTAGGCTAATTCAAAGGGTTTACATGCATGATTAATACTACTGACTGATTGATATGAACGTAAGAGTACAAACATACATACATAGTAACTAAGATCATGAGTACGTGGTGGTTAAATCTGTACGCTAATACATGGATGGCACCGTAGTTCTGATAACATGGATGACTGTATCTGACAGCTCTAAATCTGGTTGAACTCTTTGAGTTCCATGCTATAACTGAATTTGATCGTATCTAACATTCCTGGAATACTAATATATGAAGAAATGTCTGAGTTATATACTGAGACTGATATTGAAACTGTGGGAGGTAGTTGTTTGGCCGATATTCCCCATATGTGCCATTATGGCTAAGATGGGGTCCAATCTCTGCCCTGAATGGAAGGGTGTTAATATCATGTCACTGGTAAGGACAACATATGAACAACCCTCATATAACAGGTTAATCTACTGAAAATGGTGGGAACCCCATATAATAGGTTAAGCCATCTCATCTACCCTCATATAATAGGATAGATGTCTCAACCTATGCTGGCTATAAAGTTCTAGAATGCAAGGATGACTGCTAAGAATCACACCCTCATATATAGGTGAGTTCCCATCCTTGGGTTCACTCG
Organism: Capsicum baccatum var. pendulum; assembly: GCA_030864225.1. Taxonomy (NCBI): domain Eukaryota; kingdom Viridiplantae; phylum Streptophyta; class Magnoliopsida; order Solanales; family Solanaceae; genus Capsicum; species Capsicum baccatum. The sequence goes on from CM061560.1 coordinate 173,583,637, forward strand.
GTGCTAACTCTTCCTCCTATCTGAAGAGACTAAACATGATTCAACTGACTGTACATGGACATATTAAATGACTTCCGTTGACTGACGGAGTAGTACTATTATCTGAGAGTTAACTGGGATCATGAGATTTTTGAGGTTTCCTGAGTCACTTGACTGACTGAGTTCTATAAATTATAGCTTGACTGAGATTATCATGACAAAATGACATGGCCCTTGGCACACAACTATGTTTTTCAGGTACGAATACCCCTAGGACTTGATAGAAGAAAACTGACACATATGACATGACTTGATCATTAGATTGGAGTCGACAATTCTCTATATCATAAGTAGGGGATAGTATACTTCATGTATTTAATCAACACCTCAAACATGGTAGGGAAAGCATGGATATAATTCACACACAAAATTCATATTTCCATCATCATACCTGATTTATGCTATCACCATAAGAATACATAAATAGCACGGACATTCATATTGAAGTGTATCGCTAACATGGACTTGTCATTTAGATATCATGAAATCATGTAAATATGAACTTCTAACATCCTAGGCATTTTATCAAACACCTTACATGCATTCTTTAAGGCATAGGTGGATTTCATACTTGCATTAGTTCAACCCACCCAAAGTTCATGATTTTCAACCAACAATCACAGATATTCCACAAAAAAAATCCTTAGATATCATATTGACACTTGAACAACAATCATTAATGTGTAAATTCTTATATCACCACAAAAGTTAACAAAATAATATTTAAAAGCATGATTCTTGAACTCTATGAACGAATTGAATTCATAGATGAACACTACGCCTACCTTAAAGCTTGATATTGAAAGAGATCTAATGTCTCTGAAGGTTCCTGAAGAATCCTTAGGCTTGCTCTTGAGGAGATGATCATGAGAGAATACCCTAATCTTGTGGTTGAGAGTGTATGAGAGAGCTTTTGGAGATGTTTTAACTAAAGAAAATGGAAGATAGTATGTTCCTGGAGGGTTATAAGTTGTGGAAAGTGAAGAAAAAAGACCAAAATACCCTTATGAAATAAATTCCCAGTTGATGAAAATAATAGCTGATGACATTTGTGACAAGTTGTCAAAAATGTGGTAAGCCATTAAAAATGTGGTCACACAGAAGCTGGAATTGATGGTTTCTGCCTAAGTTTGACGACCTTCGTGGTAGGGCATCACAAATGTGGTAAGCTACCACGAATTTCTTCACTTAGGAGCTGTTTTCTGCCTAAGGTTGATGACCTTCATGGTAGTGCTTCACAAATGTGGTAAGCTACCACGAATGTCGTCACACAGGAGCTGTATTCTACCTAAGGCGGACGACCTTCGTGATAGGGCATTAAAAATATGGTAAGATACCATGAATGTCATCACTTAGGAGCTATTTTCTGGCTAAGGCTGACGACATTTGTGACTCGGCATCCTAAATGTGGTAAGCTACCACGAATGTCGTCACACTATTTTCAGCCTGACATGCTGGAGTAAAATAGGAATAACTCTTTGCTCCAATATCAGATTTTGGATAAATTGGTATCGTTGGAAAGATAATTCAATTATATATCTGTTAGTAGGTCATGAGCTCAAAAATTCCAAGTATAATGAGAGATATTCTGGTTCGAAGTTGACTATACCAATATTCTTCTCAAGAATTCAATCGGTAAGGAATATTTTGATTCGTATGAAAGCTGGGAATTATTTGAAGCCTTAATATACATATAACATACACATAAAAATATAAAAGAACCATGATGTACTATGAATGAGCTTGGTACATGGCTCTAACATTGGTTTGGATTTTTCGGGGTATTACAATATCTCCCCCTTGGAAACATTCATCCTCGAATGATGACTTCTTGAGAGGGAAGAAAAAATAAAATGACACATACACTGATCATACTCAACTGGCTTATGATTTTAGGACGGAATTGAATTATAAACTGAATATAGTCCAATTGAACATGCATATCTAATGCATGACTGATAAGCTGAACTCATGAATGCATGATAAGCTATGCACTGATATTTAATACCAATTTATACTGGAATTTTGAACATGTAACTGAATAAGCTTAAGGAAAATGGTTACCTAAAGCTAAGTCTAAATTAGCGGAGAAAATATGAGGGTAATTGGTTCGCATGTCTTCTTATTCTTCCCAAGTAGCTCCCTCTATGGACTGATTCTGCCAAAGAACCTTGACTAGAGGGACTTCTTTGTTCCTCAGCCTACGAGTTTGATAGTCGAGGATTTTGATTGAAATCTCTTCATAAGAGAGGCTATTCTGAATGTCGATGTTCTGAATAGGGACTACAACTGCTAGGTCACCTATACAATTCTTGAGCAAAGAGACATGGAAGACTAGATGAAATGAGGCTAGATCTGAAGGCAATTTAAGCTCATAGGCTACCTTGCCGAAGTGACTGAGAATCCTGAAGGGACCAAAATATTGGGGACAGAGCTTTCCCTTCTTGCCGAATCTCTTCACTCCCTTCATGGGAGAGATCTTGAGATAGACATACTCATCGACCTCTAATTCAAGATCCTTTCTACAAACATCCACATAAGACTTCTGTCAGCTCTGAGCAGCCCAGAGTCTTTCTATGATCAACTGAACTTTCTCTAAGGCATCGAATACTAAGTCAGGCCCTATGACTACAGTCTTACTAACTTTGAACCAACCGATCGGAGATCTATATCTCCTACCATAGAGAGCTTTGAATGGAGCTATCTAAATACTAGACTGATAGTTGTTGTTGAATGTGAACTCAATCAAAGGCAAGTGGTCATCCCAACTTTCTTTAAATTCAATTGCAAACGCCCTTAGCATATCTTCTAGAGTCTGAATAGTCCTTTTTGCTTGACTAGTTGTCTGTGGATGAAATGTTGTGCTGAAATGAACTTAGGTACCAAGATCCTTTTGGAATGCTTTCTAGAAGTGAAAGGTAAATTGGGTACCTCTGTCTGAGATGATAGATGTTGTTACACCGTGTAATTTGACCAACTCCCTGATATAAAGTTTGGCATAATCCTTAGCTGAGTAAGAGGTATGAACTGGAAAAAAATAAGATGACTTGGTTATTCTATCTATAATGACCCAAACTGAATTATGCTGATGACGTGTTCTAGGCAAACTCGTCACAAAGTCCATGTTCATTTTTCCTATTTCCAAGTAGGAATAATGAACCCCTGTACGGAACCACTAGGTTTCTGATGCTCTATCTTAACCTACTGATATGTAGAGCACTTAGCCATAAACTTTGTAATGTCCCTCTTCATCCCACTCCACCAATAGATCTCCCGTAAGTTGTGGTACATCTTAGTGGCCCCTAGATGAATACAATATCACGCACTATGAGCTTCTGCAAGAATTCGCTGCCTTAAGTCATCTACACTGGGAACACACAGACGAACCTGACAATGAAAAACACCATTTCCCCCTTAGGAGAAAACCTCTACTTCCTGACTCTGAACTGACTCTTTTAGCTTGACAAGGCTAGGATCCCTGTCTTGCTTCTCTTTTACCTTGGAAACTAGATATGACTCTGAACTACTCTGAACACATACACCACCCTCTAAAGAGTCGACTAAGCGAACGCCTAGTCTGGCAAGCTGATGAATCTCCTGAGCTAATTTCTTCTTACTATCCTCGACATGGGAAACACTACCCATGGCATTGTCCTTACCAGGATGATAAAGGACACTTATGTCATAATATTTCAAAAGCTCTAACCACCTTCTTTGATGAAGATTGATATCTTTCTAGGAAAAGACATACTAGAGGCTCTTATGATCTATGAAGATGTATACATGAACACCGTATAGATAATTCCTCCAAATCTTTAAGGGAAAGACAACTGCTGCTAACTCAAGGTCATGAGTAGGATAATTCTTCTCATGGGGCTTTAATTGTTTGGAGGCGTAGGCTATGAATCTACCATGCTGCATGAGGACACAACCTAAACCTTCTCTGGATGCATCACAATATACTAAGAATCCATCGAAACCATCATGAATCCCTTATTTAAGAGATCCTTCAACTGATCTTTCAATTCCTTGAGTTATGCTAGTGCCATTCTGTATGGCGGAATAGAAATAGGCTGAGTATCTAGGATAAGGTCTATGCTGAAGTCTATTTCCCTTTCAGGTGGAGTGCCTAGAAGATCTTCAGGAAAGACGTCTGAATATTTATTAACCACTAGGACTGATTCAAGTCTGGGAGATTCAGAACTGGAATCCTTAACATGCATGAGATGACATATACACCCCTTAGAAATTATTTTTCATGCTCGAAGGTAGGAAACAAGCTGAGCCCTGAAAGACGAAGTGCTACTCTTCCACTCTAGGATGGGCTCATTCGAGAACTAAAACTGATCTATCCTATTTATGCAGTCGACTATGGCATAGAAAGAATGAAGCCAATCCATGCTGAGAATGAAATGAAAATTGGTCATCTCTAACTCAACTAAATATGCTGATATGGATTTTTGAAATATCATAACCAGGTAGTTCCTATATGCCCGTCGAACTATTATGGTTTTACCCATTGGGGTAGAGAATGAAAAGGGCTTTGCTAAAATTTTGGGACTGATCCCGAAATCACCTGCTATGTATGGAGTGACAAAAGACAACGATGCACCTGGGTCTAGAAAAGCATAAATATGAACATAAAAAATCTGTAAAGTACCAGTAATGACATCAGGAGAATTTTCCTGATCCTATCGGGACTGAAGAGCATAGAGTCTATTTGGGCGTTGCCCACTAGTAGCACTGGAAGTGGCACCCTACAGGTTCAGGCGACTGAACTGAGTTGTGGAATAATTCTACTAACCCTGAGGAACTGGATGAGGATAGTACCTAACTCTGTAGCCGGGCTTGCCACAACCAAAACAAATACCTTGATCTGCTCTACACACACCTTGATGGTGCTTACCGTAGGTCTGACACTAAGGATAAATGCGGGCACTACCAATACTGCTCTGAGATTTAGAGCCTGGTGCTTTTCCTCTATTGCCATCCCTGAACTTCGGCACTGGGGCAATAGTGGAGGAAGGGGATTGAACTACTGACTTAGGACAAAACTGCAAACAATTTCCTCTCTCTGATTTATTCTGAGCAAAACTGAAACTGCCTGTTCTCGCTCTCTTATTTTGCCTCTCCGTAATCTTAACCTTCTGCTCCTCTATCTGTTGAGCATGGGTATAAGCCTAGATAAAGTCATATCACTGTTCAGCATCGCAGACCTACACTCATTTACCATGCTATCATTTACCCCTGACACGAACTTGCTCATCTTAGCGCTGTTGTCTGCAACCACATAAGGGGCATATCTGACTAGCTGAGTAAATCTAAGAGAATACTCTCTAACTGTCATATTTCCCTTCCTGATATTGATGAACTCAAGAACTTTGGCCTCTCTCAGCTCTTGGAGAAAGAATCTGTCTAAGAAAACCATGATAAATTCTTTCCACTCAACAGGACCTGCATCCTCTAACCTTTCTGCTAACCACTACTTGTACCAAGTGTGACTGACAATTTGTAATTGGTATGCAACTAACTCGGTACTATAAGAAGAAGTGACTCCCATGATATCAATGACATTTTGGAGTTGGTCAACGAATTCCTGAGGATCCTCATCTGGCTTAGACCCAAAGAAGGACGAAGGGTTCATTCGGGTGAAGTCCCAAATCCTAGCTGCTGCTAAATTAGCCACTGGGTTGGCCAGAATAATTGCTGGTCATTTATTCTAGGAAGCTACAGACTGAGCACGAGTGGTAAATGCGGTCCTAAACTCCGCATGAGAAACATGTTCGCCCAAAGAATCTTTGGGATGAGGAGCTTGCTAATTTCTTCTCTTTGGAGGCATGTTTCTGAAATATGAGAAGAGCGGATTAGACTGAGAGACTGACTTGAAATTATATTTACTAGCACGACATGAATACTGAAAGAAGGAAAATTGTTTGAAAAACATCATATAGCCTTCTTTACATAAATGTGCCACGCAACACACCCATGTACAAGACTCTACTAGATGTGGCTTCCAGACTTCCAAGGACTCTATTGAACCTTAGGATCTAATACCAAGTTTGTTATTCCCCGATTTTCTAAACCAAAATGGTACACGGTGCTTATGACCCCGAGGGACCACAAGCTAACCCATGACTGATATTTGTACCTGTATACTACAATTCATGACATAATAATGCAGAAAACATGCACAATAGGCCATAAGGTTAAACTCAGATAATATAGCATCCATATGGAAAAAATACCCAAAACGATTGAAAACTAAATCTGAAAGCTAAATCTAAGCGTAAATCCGAAAGCCTCTAAGTACTATCTGAAATAAGGAGTTGAAGGAATATGTCTCCAACTAACTCTATAAAACTAAACTGAAGAAATGAATGAATAAATCAAATAATGACATCCTCGAATGAAGAGGACTCACTGAAACTTTGTATGCTGAAAGCGACTGCTATTGCTGGCCTGGGACTCGTGCCTCTGAACCTATGGTGTAACATGAATAGAAAGCACTGTAGCACAAATGCGTCAGTACAACTGGAGTACTGAGTATACGAGTGAGGTAGGCTAATGCAAAGGGTTTACATGCATGAATAATACTACTTACTGACTGATATGAACGTAAGAGTACAAACATACATCATAGTAACTAAGATCATAAGTACGTGATGGCTAAATCTATACGCTAATATATGGATAGAACCGTAGTTCTGATGATATGGATGACTGTATCTGGTAGCCATGAATCTAGTTGAACTCTTTGAGTTTTGTGCTATAACTAAATTTGACCATATCTAACAGTTTGGGTATACTGATATCTGAAGAACTGTCTGAGTTCTTTTAATGAGACTGATACTGAAACTGTGGCAGGTAGTTGTTTAATCGATATGCCCCATTTGTGCCATTATGGCTAAGATGGGTTCCAATCTCTGCCCTAACTGGAAGGGTGTCAATACCAAGCCACTAGTAAGGACAACATGTGAGCAACCCTCATATAACAGTTAACTCTAGTGAGAACGGTGGGAACCCTTATATAATGGTTAAGCCATCTCATCTACCCTCATATAACAGGTTGTGATGTCTCAACCAATGCTGGCTACATAGTTCAAGAACTTAAGGATGACTGCTAAGAATCACACTCTCATATACAGGTTGGTTCCCATCCATGGGTTCACTCGGTGCTAACTCCTACTCCCATCTGAAGAGACTAAACATGATTCAACTGACTGTACGTGGACAGATTAACTAACTTCCATTGACTGACGGAGTAGTACTATTATCTGAAAGTTAACTAGGATCATGAGATTTCTGAGGTTTCCTAAGTCACATGACTGACTAAGTTCTATAGATTATAGCTTGACTGAGATTATCGTGACAACATAACGTGGCTCTTGGCACCCAACTATGTTTGTTGGGTATGAATTCCCCCAGGACTCTATAGAAGAAAACTAACACACATGACCTGACTTTATCACAATATTGGAGTCCACAATTCGCTATATCATAAGTAGGGGACTGTATACTTCATGTATTTAATCAATACCTCAAACATGGTAGGAAAAGTATAGATATAATTCGTACACAAAATTCATATTTCCATCATCATACATGTTTCATGCTATCACCATAAGAATACATAAATAACATGGGAATTCATATTGGAGTGTATCGCTAACATGGACTTTTCATTTAGATAGCATGAAATCATGTAAATATGAACTTCTAACATCCTAGGCATTTTATCAAATACCTTACATGCATTGTTTAAGGCATAGGTGGATTTCATACTTGCATTAGTTCAACCCACCCAAATTTCATGATTTTCAACCAACAATCACATATATTCCATGAAAAACATCCTTAGATGTCATCCTGAAACTTGAACAATAATCATCAATGTGTACATACTTATATCACCACAAAAGTTTACAAAATAACATTTAAAAGAATGATTCTTGAACTCCATGAATGAATTGAATCCATAGATGAAAACTATGCAAACCTTAAAGGCTGATCTTGAAAGAGATCTAATGTTTCTAAAGGTTCCTAAAGAAATCCTTAGGCATGCACTTGAGGAGATGATCTCGAGAGATAACCCTAATCTTGTGGTTGAGAGTGTATGAGAGAGCATTTTTGAGATGTTTTAACTAAAGAGAATGGAAGATAATACGTACCTTGAGGGTTATAAGTCGTGGGAAGTGATGGGAAAAATACTAAAATACGCTTATGAAATAAATTCCCAGTTGCTAAAAATAATAGCTAACAACATTTGTGACAAGGCGTAAAAAATTTGGTAAGCTGTCAAAAATGTCGTCACACAGAAGCTGGAATTGATGGTTTCTACCTAAGTCTGACGACCTTCATGGTAGTGCATCATAAATGTGGTAAAATACTATGAATTTCATCACTTAGGAGCTGGTTTCTGCCTAAGGCTGATGACTTTCATGGTAGGGCATGACAAATGTGGTAAGCTACCGCGAATGTCATCTCACAAGAGCTGGATTCTGCCTAAGGGTGACGACCTTCGTGATAGGGCATCACAAATGTGGTAATACCACGAATTTTGTCACTTAGGAGATAGTTTTTGCCTAAGGCTTACGACATTTGTGACAAGGCATTCCAGATGTGGTAAGCTACCACGAATGTCATCACACTATTTCCATCCTGACATGCTGGAGTAAAATAGGAATAACTCTTTTCTCTGATATCGGATTTAGGAAAAATTGGTATCATTGGAAATATAATTCAATCATCTATCTATTAATAGGTCAAGATCCCAAAAATTCCAAGTATAATGATAGATATGCTCGTCTAAAGTTGACTATACCAATATCCTTCTCAAGAATTCAATCGGTAAGGAATGTTTTGATTCGTATGATAGCTGGGAGTTATTTGAAGCCTTAATATACATCTAACCTACTAAAAAAACAATAAAATAACCATGATGTACTATTCATGAGCTTGGTACATGGCTCTAATATTAGTTTAGATTTTTAGGGTATTACACCCTCATCTGATAGTTTCCCCAAAAGAGAATGGTGGGGCCCTTATCTAATAGTTCTTATCCACCTCATCAACCCTCAACGAATAGTGTTGATGTCTCAACCTATGCTGGATACATAGTTCTGGAATGCAACGATGACTTCTAAGAATCACACCCTCATCTGATAGTATGTGTTCCAATCATTGGGTTCAGTCGGTGCTAATTCCTACTCCCATCTGAATAGGCTCTGAACATGATTTACTGAACTGAACACGGGCTGATTTACTAAATTTTATTGACTAATGAAATACTACTGATATCTGACAACTAACTGAGTTCATGATATCATGGAGATTTTTTAACTCATAAGACTGTCTAAAGTCTAAGAATTCATAGCTTGACTGAGAGTATCATGAAAACATGACATGACTCTAGGCACACAACTAATTTTTTGGGTACGAGTACCCCCAAGACTCGATGGAAGAAAACTAACCAAGCATAACTTACTTGAACATATAACTAACATCATAATACATAATACATTTATAGAAGAATTTTATCAAAACATGTGATAGGCATAACATGTACATACATGGGGATTTCATGGTATCATGCTAGTTAGGCACCATTCATTCATCTAGGAATTTAATCAAACTTATTGTAGGCATGGTATATGTAAACATCATTGTACAATAATTAAACATCATGGTTTAATTTTAATTTCATCATTCAAGGGTTTAATCATAGGGTTTAATCATAGGTTTGAATGAATCTATATCTATAATAATTTAACCCACATAGAATTTACCACCCAACATGGAGTATAATTTAATTTCTCATTATCCACATGAACAAGAGCAGCCTAATCATGAAATTCATAAGAAAATCCATAAAATTGAATTTAGAAAAGGGATTCTTGGGCTTCATGGATGAAAGGAGTCCATCAATGAATACTATGCATACCTTGGTTCATAAATACATAAAGATTGACGGAGGAAATTCTTGATTCTGAATATTCTATGAAAAGCCCTAGGTTGTTCTTGAGAGGTTTTTGAGAGAAAAGAGTGTATTTTGGGTGAAAAGTTGCCGAATCACATGTTAAAGGGCTTAAATAGGGTTGGAAAATTGAACCTTTTAACCCTGGACATGTCTTGTAATTTCAGTAAAAATTTCCCAAATTGATACCTTGGCGCGCCGTCACTGGAATTTGACAATTAGGAAATTAAGGGATGGCGCGACTTAGAGCCATCGCATTGCGCCTTCTTTTGCAACCTGAAACTTTGGTACAATGCGGAGGAAATTGTGTTGAGACACTGGAAAAGAACAATTGCCATTTTAGCTGGTGGCACGGCGCGCCACTGGCCAATATGGCGCTGTTTTACGATGGGAACTTGAAATAGTCATAACTTCTTACCTAGTTATCATATTTAGGAAAATATTATATCAATGGAAAGCTTATTTAATTTCTCACATGACAAAAAGTGAAAATATTAAAAATATCACATGTACAAAAGTGGATTTATATTTCAAATAAAGCTCCTAACATTTTTAGATGATTTCAAGATAGAAAAAGGTATGGGGTATTATAGACTTACTTATTTAGAAATTGAAATTGGACTACTTTGTTATTATAATCAACTAAGGTATGTTAAGAGTGGAACCGATCCATCCTAAAGATAAAATCAAAATGTCATGTCTAACTCTATAAGGTCGATTGAGGTAACTTCCTAGGAAACTGTGACTGGAAAATTTTTGTGTATTGATCTATCTATGATTGATTTACCAACTAGAGTAGAGACTGCAAAGGATTTTGAGAAGATTTCTATGATGAAACCCAAGTTTACTACTATCTAGGGAATATAAAGAAAAGTATGGCTCCAGGATCTAACAGTTCTTAAACACAAATATAAAATACTTGTAACGTACCAATCACCATATCAGGAGAACCTTCCTAACATTATCAAGTTTGAAGGACATTGAACCTATTTTATCACTATCTTCTAACATTAAAGATAAGGCACCCTACTAAGTTGGGTGACTTGCTGGAGCTGCGTAAGAGCTAGACAGGAATCACCGATAAGCATTCCTACCTCTCTATGAAGCGACTAAAGATTTCTTTAATTTTTAGATTAGATTGAAACACCTAAAAATAACATCACTACTAGACATATACTAACCTTTGTGGTTCTTACCATACTTACTTGCCGTAGAGTTAGTACAATCAGTATTCACAATACTCTAGGACTTAGAGCCTAGTGCTCTATCCCAATGATCTTGCCTGAACTTGGGCACCAGAGCACAAGCAGAAGATGGCGCAAGAGTTGAATATTTCTAACGGAACCAATAATAATTACCTAAATCTTACTTTTATGAAGAGAAGTTTGAATTACTTATTTTATCCCTTTTCTCTCTCTCTCTCTCTTATTACATGCTTATCACTTCCTCAATCTTTTGAGCATGTACCATTAACCTGGAGATATCCATCTTTTTGACCAACATCACTGTCCTACACTTCTTAACCACATCCTTAGAAACTCATGTCATAAATTTACTCATGTAGGCTCTGAAGTTAGTAACAATTACCAATGCATATTTATCTAGTTGAGTAAACTTGAGAGAATCTTGCTTCATATTTATGTTACCTACTTTAAATTGATGAATTTATGCACCTTTGATTCTCTTAGAATAAGTATGATGAACCTAACTAGAAATGCAACACCAAACTTATCCCACTTTACCAATCCTACATCTACACTTTTACTATTTTTCCATTGCTTATACTATGTGTGAGTCACTCATTACATCTGATAAGCAACCAAGTAAGCACTTTCAATTGGAGTGACACCCATGATCTCAATAAATTTTTGAATATTATTCAATTATTACCGTGGATTCTCTTTACACTTGAACACAAAAAATATCAAATAATGCATCCGAGTGAAGTCTCAAACTCTAGCTAATACCATATTCACTACTAGGTTGGCTGGCACAATAACCTATTGGTTATTTTGGATTATAATGTAAAGGCTATTATTTTGAAATCATCCATGAATTTAGAGTGGAAACTTGTTCGTTCAAAGAGTTTATTGGAGCTCGTGCTGGTGTTTGCCGATTCCTATTACTATCTCTTTTTCCCCTGCTCCTTCCATTAGTTATCTTGGGAGACATATTCTATAAATGTTTAGAGCATGAGTTTGAAGAAGATTTTAATAGATTTCATACTCTATTGCATGACATTAAAAAGAAAGAAGTGAATCTTTTCCTAAAACATTTCATAGCCTCTCACTCATAAGTATGGCCCACTTTGCACTCAAGAACAAGACTCTAATTGTCGTGATTTTTAGGCACCTTTTGATATATATTGAATTTGATGCTCTATTATAAAGTTTGTAACAGTTACTACCCCTAGTTGTAATATGGTGCTTAGTGTCACAAAGATCCCAAGATAACCCATGGTCTAGCATAATAGTACGAATAATGAAATAAATAATATGAAAACCCTATGCTGAAGCTATCCTAAACAATGAAATAATAAATCAACCAATAATAATATCTTAGAATAAGAATGACTAATAAGAAAAGTTACTGGACAAGCCCCTTGCAAACTCTAACTATTTAAAATTGGAATGAAATAAAATAAAATACTGATAGTAGTCCTCGAATAATATGGACTCACCAAAGTACTACCACTGATGTAGTAGGAGATCGTACTAAGCGTGATCCAAATATTGAATATCAAAACATATATTATATGATAATATAGCACAAAGGAAAGTGTGGGATTAGTACTTTGAATATACTTTGTAGTGAGATGGAAAATAATTGATATAAGATAAACATGATGCATATGACAAGGTAAATTGATGTAAGACCTAGTAATAAAGATGTACTGTATGGTATGTTGAACAACTAAGTGCATGGTCATGCAAGTATCTAAATATGAACTATAAACTATGAACTACGGGAGATACTATTTATAAAAATTCCTCAATCTGAGCTAACTAAGGTCCAACCTATGACCTTTATTGGAAGAGCATTCAGTACCTTATAAAGTGTACGAATAATGGCTGACGTGGATCCACTAAATTAATATCCAAATAGAATAAGGTATCAAGAAGGGCATGACGGGTGACCCTTTAGAATCTACATCAGTATCATATTATTGGGACTTAGGGACTTCAACTAAAGTTCTCAGCCTAACTTATGGGTGATGCTTCATCCTTGTGTTTACTTGGTGCTTAGTACTACTCCTGACTAAGTGACACTAATAACTAAAATGCTCAGTAATAGTAATATTCTGAAGACAAAAAATAAATGCATTATTTGAGATAATTCATAATATATGAATTAGAGGATATAATACTCATAAGTATATGCACAAAATCATAGGTTATCAATTGTTCATAACCCATCATATCTGAAGAATGCAACTACTATAACAATTCCATAACTCGGTGAAATAAGGAATTTACTAACACAAGTGTGACAATCATGGAGTTCACCATATAAGTAGGGTTTATAAATTTAAATATGTAATAGTTCTAAAATTTATGTGAACATGGATTTATAAATCAATGAGATCAAGGAAATAGAATATCGAGAAATTCTCAATATTTATGAACCCTAAGCTCTAAGTAGGGAATTATACTGATAAATTGAGTTAGATTGGGACTCAATGGGTGAAACGAGACCCATTGATGAAATCCCATATACCTAGAGATGAAAAACTTAGAGAAATCTTTGAAATTGAAAGCTTGAAAAAGATGAATCCTTGTTGCCTTGAAGAAGGGAAATCATCTCTTTTCTTTATAAATGTTAAGTGTTGAATGTTTTTCTTTGTAATGGGGGATTAGGTCAATATTAAACACAAATTTTCCTTGGGGTATTTTAAATAGTGTAGTTTAGAGGTTTAAAAAGAGGGAAAAAACTAGAGTGCCCCTTGTAAAATGTAATGTAAAAGCTACTAGAAGGGATGTATGAGAAGACATTACCATGATTATGAGACCCACCTACAATTGTTGGTGGTTTTCATGGTTGGTTTTATAGGTATGAGTCTCTCTAAATCTCATAATACCAGCCTTGTTATGATCATGAAACCCACCTATGACCATTCCTTAGTTCGTAGGTTATAGGTTCCAATTGGTTCAACTTTAAAAGTCAAGCTCGTGCCTAAAATTGTGGTTTCTAACCATGGTAGTGGTTTTCCATCATTATTGGAAGGTATACATTTCAACTTTCAGGTTTTAGGGTTTGTTTCACATAGACGAGGCAATGTATGGTCGTACAACGTAACTACAGTTGTACCTATGCTCGAAGGTTCTCAATGTTGGACAATGCTCCCCTAAAATGGCAATAACTTGTTACTATGATATAGTATTAAGGTATAACTAGATGAACTAAACCTAATACTCAAATAACTTTCATTTTGTAAGTTTTGATCTAAAAAATACTCCATAATAGAGGAGTTATGCTCATTTGAATTTGACTATAGGGAGATTCTTCTCAAGAAATCAATCTGTATGAAAGGTTTTGACTTGTACATACATGTCTAAATCACTTTTCATACTATAAAAAAAATGTTTGATTCTACATGTACTCGAAGCATGGTTCTTATCTAAGATTGGATTTGTAGGGTGTTACAATGAATCCTTTTAGGCTTTATGTATTTGTATGTCTCCAAGGTGGATTATAATATGACTTATGTGAATATAGAGGAGAACAAAGTGATTGTATTAGTTTATTATCTATACATTTTTTCTAATTACCATATAAAAGTAAACCTGATATTATTTATGTTGGAATATGGGATAATTTTGCATAAGATAGACATGAGAACTAATTATGGAATAGAAAGGAAGTGACATAACTTAAGAGTCTAGATTCAAGTTACGATAAGGGTTAGGAACCAATACGTATAAAGGCGTATAACTAAAACTAGATTGTAAGTTGAATACAGTCGAATGATTAACTAATGGAGAAGCTATTGAACCTAGTAATGGCTTGAATGTAAGGATTGCTAGATAATAGCATAAATATTGATCTCGTTATATATAAAGGGTGATTTAATTAGCGATTGAATTTATAAATATTGAATTAGAGTTTAGACTCCTTTTTTTGACTGTGCACTTGTAAAATGAATACTTGAGTTTAATGAATATGGCTTGATAATGTTTGTTGAAAAAACTATATATCGGTCTTAGAACATGCTATAATTTATGAAACCAATGATTCATATCTACTTGTAAATTTGGTATGTTATAGTATGATTGTTATTTACTTGAAATAATTAACTCGAGCTAACCAATTATTTTGGTGATTGCTTATTGTTGCATTGAATATTTACAGAAAGTTATTGTTAAATGATATTCTAAGTCTAAGAAAATTTAATGAAGTTATATGTGAGTCTTGTAGTTTTTACAAGTGTTGGTTTTTATCATTATTTTATGTTATTGTTGTGAATTATGTTGGTTATTTATGGGATGTACCAATATTTAGGTATCTTCACTGAATTTGATAGAATAAGATTGGCAGACAGTTGATATCTTGGTGCTTATCCCCTACAAGTCATAGCTAGTGTGTGCACCTATAAATACCTTAGAATGTATTTACAAGGTAAGTATGATTATGTATTACTGTTAGTTGATATATAGGATTTCTGTGTGGTCCGTTTAATTGTCATATGTTTTGGGATTCTTGTTGTTAGGGTTAGGGTTGTTAACTTGGTCATGGTTTGTCTTGACTTATTTTCTCTTGACCTGTACTTGATTGAAGTTATAGAATTACATGGAAAGGCTACGTGTCATAAGCTTGAGGCATATATCATAATATATCTTCATAGTTTGTATTTACTACAAGGTGATGATTATTGGTTTTCTTCTATCATTGACGTTAAATAAGGCATAAGTGAAATAGATTACTTTAATAATTATTGGTGTTAAATAAGTGAGGGTTAGGATGGATGACACATGATATGAAGATGATGAATGATCAAAAGGAATAAGAATTGACATACTTTTAGTTAAACAAAGGATAAAGATAGCATACATGGATGAAAGTGTTACGAATTAAATTTGTATATAATTTATGTTTATTTGTGATTTCAATATTGTGTTTATGTGATTTAACCCTTTTCAATTGATAATACCTACCAGTATGTGTTATTTGCATTGATACTACTCTTGATATTCCCATTTTGGGGTATAGTCTAGTTACAGGATCAGTGGATATTTCATAGATGACGTGGATAGTGATCTTTAGTAGCTTCTACTCCACTCATTCATGGTAGAGCTTGTGTCTTGTTTTATCCGTCACTAAAGTAGAAGTTCTTGTACCTATTTAGATGAGGTTTTTCGGTAGTTTTCATTCTACATTTAAATATTTGTTAAATCTGTAATAATAAGGTTTCGATAGTTTGTTACTTATCTTAAGACTTCTACATATCATATTGAAAGGGTTGTAAATGGTTCTTTTATCTAGGTGGAATAAAGTAGGTACCCTCATGATCTAATAATTTGGGTCGTGACAAACCTATAGGCTGGCGTAAATTTCCTGCTCAATGGGAATTGTTAGGTTGATTTATTAGTTCATTGTTGTTCTAGAATAAAGTTATTCCTCCAGAATATCTTCAGCTTAGTACCTGAATTAGGTCATTAAATAGAAATAAGTGCAGTAGAGATCATGGTCATCCATTCTAGTTTCTATCAAAGCTAAAACATCAGGGTTATGACACATATTATATCCATCAGATTCCTTTTTTTCACGATCCGAGCTGAGACTCTGGCTGTGATGAGCATCCCAAACCATGAAGGGTCGGACGCCTATGACTATTTGGAAATCAAGCACAATTCTCATACAATATAAGGAAATGTGAAAAAAGTATCATACGGAAGCATAGTTAATCTCATAGATCAACTGAACAATTCGAAAGGGAGTTCTGAACATTCAAAACACATGACACCAGTCTGCAAAATCTCTAATAACATAAGAACAAATTCCTGTCTGAAAATTGGGACAAGACACCCAGTCGGACCACAAATTAAAATAAATTAACAATGTTCTAAAACAGGCTTTCTGAAATAAGGGAGGCTCACCAACTGCAATCTCTGATATAAAACAACCTACTGCTTAGTGGGACCTTGGGACCGTGCCTCAGATCCTGAAATATAGGAGGTCAATACAATTGTAGTAGTATGTGAAACAACTCAAAATATCTTGTTTATCTACAAAATAGGTGATAGGATTTCATAGTATCAGTGAACACAATATAAGAAAAAAAAATACATGGGCATACTTTAGAGAACATCAAATGATTCTTAACAACACCGACCCACTCTTAATCATTCTTTTGAGCTAGCCGATACACCTTACAAATCTGAAATCCCCTGGGCTATGTGGGACCGTTCCTTGACTCAGAAGCCAAGCCCCCAATCTAAGTAACTGCCAGGATTGGGTGGTGATACCCCCTATGCGAGCACACCACAGTAAACCCCCCATGTGAGATATCCTAAATTTCCTTTCATGTAGGAAAATATATCATAAGTCTCACATCGGTAACTACGGTTTCCAGTGATGAGCCCTTACACTAAAATGACTTCCTCGGGTAACCAACTAGCCCTATTAAGCCCAACTTTTAGCTCTTTAAAAGAAACATGATTAATACTATCAAAACATTCAATACTTATCTTGATAAGGGCATATAATCACCGAATGTCATCATACCCTAACTTGTAAGTCAATCAAATCACACCACATCATATCTGTAGCCCTTTTCACTTATTATCAGATTAATGACCACTGATAGCTTTAAACATCAAATGAGGGAGAGTCATGTAATAGGTTTTTCATTTGAGTTTACATAATAAAACACTCTCCTTTCAATAGTACAATCATAAGGTACTAATGTTATGTTTACATTGTTCCAAACCTAGTGAAATTTGTTAATTTTGACACTATAAACATTTTTCCATTTACAAGCTCCCTCCCAACACAAAACAATCCATATCATTCCATGATCAGTAGTAAAGGATTCACTCACTAGTTTTCTTTGAGAAAATTTATACATTTAAACAATTTACAATACTTGAAATCAAAGATATCATAAAGGAAAGGTAGTTTAGTCGATCATACTATCAATCATCTTTACAAACACATGAAATCAAATTTACAGGGTTATAGTTCAATTTTCCATGAAAAGTGTTTCTAGACAACACATATTTTCATCAAAACAATCCCATGATACATACTTTTCCAAAGCAGTATCGAACACTTTATTATAAAACATAATTGGGGATCTTTAATCTTAATAAAAAATTTAAAATTACTCCCATGGTTTTTAAAGTAGTCCTACATACCTTAGATTACTTAGTTCAAAGAATAGAACTTGAATCCTGACTTGTTTCTTGGAAATCGTGGACTTAAGGATGGATTCTTGATCCTTAGGAAAGGAGTTTGGATTTTTTCTCTAGATGAAATTGAGTAATTATGGGCATATAGTGCCCTCATAATGCTTTAATCAACTGTCTATACTACTTGGGATTATGGGGAAAACTCAAAACTGCCATTCAAAATTTAACTATTCAGCAGAAACCCATTCTTGGGACTCACCGTGATGCGCCAAAGGGCTCACCGCTGTTGTTGCTGCAATACAAAGCAGTTGTGGTGAGCTACTGGTTTTTGAAAATTGCCCTTTTAGACTTTGCTGTGATGCGGTGAGTGCCTCACCGCCATAGCCATCGCAACATATTTCAATCGCGATAGGCTACTATTTCAAAAGTTCAAACATGTCCCAAACCCTGTCTGAAAAATCTAAAACCTTCCCGAGACATCCCCTCAACACACCTGAACATGAATTGACTCAAAATTCTATGTTTTGGCATCGGGAAGATCAATTTAAAAATAAAAAAAGTTAAAGCATCAACAATTTGACTAAGCTTTTTCAACACTTCAGATATTTTCAGATTGATAGTCCACTATACATGCTACTAAGAGCAGTATAAGATCAAGAATGCTACGAGGTGTTACATTATCGTCCCTTGGTATAATTTGTCCTCGAATGATGGTTCAAAATACAGACAAGCCCGATTTCAAGTACCCAAGGAAATGATAAACAGAGTCGCATGGAATTTGTACCTTCTATGTTGTCATCCACATTCTCAAAGAGGTTTGGTTATCTACCACACATATCATCTTCTAACTCCCACGTAGCTTTCTCAACTTTTTGATTCCTCTATAATACCTTAACCTAAATGATTTTCTTACTTCTGAACTTCCGAACTTAGCGATCCAGAATGGCAATGGGCTTTTCTTCATACGACAATGAGTCTTTCATATTTATCTCCTCTACCAGTAACACTAGGGAATGATCTCCAATGCACTTTTTGGTATGGATACATGGAATACAAGATATACAGAAGCCAAACTCGTAGGCAAATATTATCAGAAGAAACCCTACCTACCTTTTTCACTACCTGATATAGTCCTACATAACGAGGACTAAGCTTTCTTTTCTTTCCAAATTGCATAACTCCTTTTATAGGGGAGACCTTTAAGAATACCCAATAATCGACCTTGAATTCAAAATCTCTCCTCCTAACACCGGCATAAGATTTTTGGTGACTCTGGGTAGTCTTAATTCACTCTATAATGATCTTCACTTTCTCCATCACCTAGTGAACAAGGTCAGGCTCGAACAACTAGGTTTCACTAACTTTATACCTTCTAATTGGTGACCTACACCTCCTCCCATAAAGTGCTTCAAAAAGAGCCATCTGAATGCTGGAATGATAGCTATTATTATAGGCAAATTCTATCAATGACACATGATCCACCTAACTACCCTTGAAATCAATCAAGTAGGCCGTCAACACATCCTCAAGGGTCTAAATGGTCCGTTTAGCTTGTCCATCAGCCTGAGGGTGGAAAGCAGTACTCAAGATCACTTGGGTGCCTAAACCCCTCTGAAAAGATCACCAGTACTTGGAAGAGAACTCTGTTCCTCGATCGTATATAATAGACGTTGGAGCAACATACAAACAATCTATTGAATGTACAACTTAGCATAATCATTGCCCAAATAATTCGTCCGCACCGGTAGGGAATAAGCGTACTTGGTCATTCTATCAACAATCACCCAAATGGAGTCATATTGGTTCTGGGACTTCGGAAATCCGGTAATAGAGTCCATATTAATCATCTCCCACTTCCACATAGGCAAGGCTATCGCTTGGGAAATGCCACCTAGCCTCAAATGCTTAACCTTAACTTGTTGATAGTCAAACACATAAACACAAACTTTGCAACATCTTTTTTCATATTATTCCACCAGTAAATAGCCTTAAGGTCATGATACATTTTTGTAGAATCGGGGTAAGCCACATACTTGGAAGTGGGAGCTTCATCAAGAATTCTTTCCCTCAATCAGTCCACATTTGGTAAACATAACCTACCTTGATATCTCAAAATTTAATCACCACCAATTTCAAACACGATTACCCTTTGTTGACCAGTATCTTTCTTAATCTACAGCAAAATAGGGTCCTCGACCTGCTTCTCCTTAACTTCTGCACATAAGGATAATTTAGCTATCTTATGAACAATTACCCCTCCATCTTCGGAATCCATAAGTCGAACTCCCAAATTTACAAGCTGGTGAATATTTCTCACCATCTCTCTCCTTCATTTCTTAATATGAGTAAGTCTACCCATTGACAACCTACTAAGGGCATCGGCCACCATATTGTCTTTGCCCATATTATAGTGCAGGCTCATATCATAATCCTTTAACAATTACAACCACCACCTCTACATCAGATTTAGTTCTTTCTGTGAGAAAACATACTGCAAACTTCTATCATCAGTGAATATATCAACATGTACCCCATACAGATAATGCCGCCATATCTTAAGTGCAAACACCACAACCGCTAATTGTAAGTCATGAGTGGGATAATTTTTTTCGTGCACCTTTAACTGTCTGGTTACATAAGCCACCAATTTACCATGCTGCTTAAGTACACACTAAAATCCCACTCAGGATGCATCACAGTACACAACAAAACCCTTTGTGCCCTCAAGAAGGGTCAAAATTGGTGTGGTAGTCAACTTTTCTTTCAGTTTCTCAAAGTTATTCTCACCTGAGTCATACCAAAATAATTTTGCTTTCTTTTAAGTCAATTTAGTAAGTGAGCATTTATGGAGGAAAAAATCTCTACAAACATTCTATAATACCCTAAAAAACCCAAGAAGCTTCGATATCGGTTAGAGTCATGGGTCCTAGAAATAATATTCCCTAGGAAAGCAATAGTACTGAGCCAAAATTCACATTTGGAAAACTTTGTATATAACTCATGATCCTTGAGTGTCTGAAGGATGATTCAAAAGTGACTAGCATAATCCTCCTCATTCTTAGTGTAGACCAGAATATTATCTATGCAAAACTATAATGAATAGATCTAGAAACTAATGGAATACCCTATTCATTAAGTCCATAAAAGCTGTAGGGGCGTTAGTCAGTCTGAAGGACATAACTAAGAAATCATAGTGGGCATATTGGGTCCGAAAAGTTATTTTGGGAATGTTTACCTCCCTAACCTTCAAATGATGATACTCTGAATGGAGATCTATCTTGGAGAAATATTTGGAACCTTGGTGTTGATCAAATAAATCATCGATTCTAGGGAGAGGGTATTTATTTTTGATAGTAACCTTATTGAGCTGACAATAATCTATACATATATGGAGTGAACCATCTTTCTTACATACGAAGAGCACTAGGACACCCCAGAGAGAGATAGTAAGATGAATAAGTCCTTTATCAAGATGATATTTTAACTTTTTTTCAACTCTTTTAGTTCTGCAAAAGTCATTCTGTATGGAGGAATAGAAATTGGATGAGTGTCCGACAATAAGTAAATACCAAAATCTTTCTCTCTGTCAGGTGGTATCCCCAGGATATGATCATCAGGGAAAACTGCTATGAATTCATTAACTATAGGGACAGACTGAAGGGAAGGACTTTTGGTACTAGAATCTTTGACCCAAATAAGATGGTATAAACAACCATTTGATATAACATTTCGGGATCTAAGATAAGATATGAACTTCTTCTTAGGTGCTAAGTAGTATCCCTCCCACCATATTACTGGCTCATTTGGAAAAGAGAAAGTGACTTTTTGAGTTCGGCAGTCTAAGGTGGCATAGCATGAATGGAGCCAATCCATTCCTAATATAGCTTCAAAGTCAATCATATCAAGTTCTATAAGGTCCACCATAGTAAACCGATGACTAACAAAAACAAAAAAATTTCTATATACTCTTCTAGCCATAATAGAGTCACTAACAGGGCTAGAAATAGAGAAAGGTTCTGGAATAATTTTATTTCCAAAACTAACTGCCACATGTGGGGTCCCATAAGATAAGGTAAACCCGGGATCAAGTAACACATACATCACGGGAGAAAATTTGTAACATACCCGTAACAACGTCTGGCGAAGGCTCTAAATCCCGACGATTAGCCAGAGCATATAATAGGTTGCAATCACATCCTATAGTTGAAATGACACCCCCTTAGGTGTAGGGGCTGTAGAGTTTGCTTAGGATATTATGCGCCCATTATCCCTTCTTGAGGGACAGTCCTTTTGAAGATGGCCGGGCCGACTACACGTATAACACACTTTATCACTGAGAAAACACCTCCCTGGGTGATTCTTTCCATAGTTTCCACAGCTGGGGCATAACTTAAAATGTTGAATAACACTCCCCTAGGACTGAGTACCCTGAGCTCTAAACCTCTCTCCTAGCTAAAATTGTTGCTCACCCGAAGGCCTAGGTATAGGTGCACTTGGTAACTGCTGAGCATTGATCCAAAACTTCTTTTTAGACGACTTATTTCCCAGTTACCACCTTGGTGTTGACTATTAGTCTAACATGTGGACCTAGCTCTCTTTGCTTTCCTCTCTTTTTCTATTACTTCAGCCAGTCTCTTCTTCTGCTCTTCAACTTACTACATACGAATGGACAACCTAGAGAAATCCATATCTCTATTCAACATTGCTCCTTTGCATTACAACAACAGATCATCCAAGAGAACGAATGTAAACTTCCCCATATGAGCTCTCATATTACCTGCCTATTCTGGAGCATACCTGGACAGCTGGTTAAACTTCAATGTATACTTCTTGACTCTCATTTTTCCTTCCTTCAAGTTCATGAATTCTTTAGCCTTTGATTATCTTAATTTTAGGGGAAAGAAATGATCTGGGAAAGCTTCCACAAACTTATCCCACACAAAAGGCTCAACATTATTACCCTATGAATATTCCCATTCATTATACCACTGATTGGCCATATCCTTCAACTGATAGGCTGCTAAGTTTACCCCTTCAATCTCATTCGCATGCATAACCCTGAAGATTTTCTCTAGTTCATAAATGAACCCTTGAGGGTCCATCTCAACCTTCATACCAGTAAATATAAGTAGGTTTATTCTCATGAATTGACCAACCCATGTCACCTCAGATGAACTAGATACAGGATCAACATCTCCAGACTAACGGGTCTGAGAGGACACTTGATGAACAATCATAGACGGACTGTCAAAACTTAGCATTTGAAACTTCTCTCTGAGGAGGCTGGGGATGATTAACACCGATATGTAGAGCCCGAGGTGGACTAGTCAGGATCGAAGGGACTCCCGGAGTAGAAACATACCCTGGAGTGAAAACTCTATTATGGGTTCGTATCCCATGAGTAGGACGAAAATCCTCAGCTTAGGTATTTAGTTCATTGGTTCTGCGAGGAGGCATGATCAACTTTATGAAATATATGAAATCAATTATTAGAGGACTTTCAGACTCTATTGAACGAATTAAACCATGATAAAAAAAAATATTCCTAAATGCCTTGTAGCCCCCCTTCTTATAAGTATGGCGTGCTATACAACCATAAAAAGAATTCTTCCCAATGCGATTTTGCGGATACCCTAGGAAAATAAATCCTTCTCTAATACCAAGTTTATCATAACATAAGATGAGACCCTATCCGCGATGAGCATCCCAAACTATGAAGGACCGGATGCTCATCAGTATTTGGCAATAATGCATAATGCTTATACAATATAAGGAAATGCAGAAAAATTATCATACAAAAATATGGTCAATCTCATAAATCAACTGAATAATTCAAAAAGGAGTTCAAAACACATGGCACTAGTCTACAAAATCTCTAATAACATAAGAACAAATTCCTGTTTAAAAATGAGGACAAGGCCCTTAGTGGGACCATAAATCAAAATAAACTAACAGTGTTCTAAAATAGGCCTTCTGAAAGAAGGGAGGCTTACAAACTGTAATCTCTTACAAAATGTAACCTATTACTTAGCGGGACCCCAGGACTTTCCTTTAGATCCTAAAATCCAGCTGGTCAATACAATTGTACTGGTATGTGAAACAACTCAAAATAACTTATTTATATACAACATAAATGAGAGCATTTCATAGTATCAGTGAATACAATATAAGAAAAAATACATGGGCATACTTTAGAGAACTTCAAATGATTCTTGACAACACTGACCCACTCTTCATTAGTCTTTTGAGCTACCTGGTACACCCTACAAATCAGAAATCCCACAGGCTATGTAGGACCTGTCCTTAACTCAGCTGCCAAGCCCTCAATCTAAGTAGCCACCAGGATTTGGGTGGTGATACCTCCCATGTAAGGACACCATAGGAAATCCCCCCCATGAGAGATGTTATAAATGTCCTTCCATGTAGGAAAATATGTCATAAGTTCCACATTGGAAACTATGGTTTCCAACAATGATCCCTTACACGCAAATGCCTTTTTCGGGTAACCAACTAGCTCTCTTAATCCTAACTTGTGGTTCTTCAAAATAAACATGCTTCATATTATCAAAACATTCAATACTTATCTTGTTAAGGGTATATAATCAATGGGTATCGTCATACCCTAATTTGCAAGTCAATCAAATCACACCACATCATATCTGTAGGCCGTTTCACTTATTATCATATAAATGATCACTCATATCTTTTAAACATCAAATGAGAGAGAGTCATGTTATAGGTTTTCATTTAAATTTACATCAAAACACTCTCTTTTCAATAGTACAATTATAAGGTGGTCATGTTATGTTTACATTTTTCTAAACCTAGTGATATTTGTTAATTTTGACATGATAAACTTTTCCATTCATAAACTCACTCTCAACACAACACAATCCATATCATTCCATGATCAGTTGTAAGGGATTCACTCACTAGTTTTCTTTAAGAAAATTCATACATTTAAATCATTCACAATACTTGACATCAAAGATATTATAAATGAGAGCGAGTTTAGTTATTCATGCTCTTAATCAACTTTACAAACACACGAAATAATATATACATAGTTATAGTTTTATTTTCCAAGAAAATTGTTTCAAGACAACATATATTTTCATAAAAAAAATCCCATGAAACATACTTTTCAAAAAAGATATCGAACACTTCATTATAAAACATTATTGGGGATCTTTAATCCTGATAAAACATTTAACCTTATGCCCATGGATTTTAGAGTAATCCCACATACCTTATATTACTTTGTTCAAAGTATAGAATCTGAATCTTGACTTGTTTCTTGGAAATCTTGGACTTAAGGATGGATTCTTTATCTTTAAGAGAGGAGTTTAGGTTTTTTTTTTATGGAATTTAGCAATTATGGGCATATAGTTCTCTAATAATTATTTAATCAATAATTTACAGGACTTGAGATTATGTGGAAAAGTCCAAACTGCCTTTCAAAGTTTAGCTATTCAGCAGAAACCTATTCTTGGGACTCACCGCGATGCACCAAAAGGCTCTTCACTATTGTCACCGCAATGTGGTGCAATCGTGGTGAGCTACTGGTTTTTGATAATTGCCATTTTAGACTTTTACGCAATGTGGTGAGTTCCTCACTGCTATAGCCACCACGACATGGTGCAATCGCGGTGGGCTACTAGTTCAAAAGTCCAAATATATCTCGAGCCCTGTCTGAAATATCTAAAACCTTCTTGAGACATCCCCTCAACACACCTAAACATGAATTGACTGAAAAATCTATGCCTCGGGGTCAGGAAGATCAATTTAAAAATCATAGAAGTTAAAGGATAAAAAATTTGACTAAGTCTTTTCAACACAGGATATTTTCCTATTGATAGTCCTATGTGCATGCTACTAAGAGCGGTATAAAATCAATAATGCTACGGGGTGTTACACTTTTAAAGAATGGGTTATTAGTACCAATACAGTTCCATATAATCATTTTAATGGGTCAATGATTTGGCATTGCAAATGTCCCTCCATGAGCTAGTGTCATCTCCAAGTACAAAACAAACTAATTTTTAAATAGGGAGTGCTCTCGATCCTCTAGTGGAGTAGCCGCTATCACTACTGCATACTGATGTATGTTTTATTTTGAGTGCAATCTTATTTTGTCACGATTCAAATGGTCATGATTGGCACCCGCCCTAAACTATGGCAGGAGAACCATACTATGCTCTCTTTTAACCACTTAAGTTTCATTTTTACATTCATATTTGTATTAGTTATGTGCTTTCTAATGATTACTTAAGATGTCACATTCAATCACTACTAATTATTCAAAATCATTAGCCATCAAACATAATAGAGTTTAGGAACATCTATCTATTACAAATCCATGAGACATAAAGTGACCATACAAGAACATCTAAAAAAGAATAACTAAGTCTGAAACCAACACATCATAAAAAACATAACACAAGAAAAAATTATTTTAGTCCCAAAACAAAGGACATAAATACATAAGAAGATCTAAAGGTTTCCCAGACATGAAGCTCACCCTCAAATCAAGTCTAGATCACTATATAGAGCCGATGTCATGTGTCAATCACTTGAATATGTTCTGCACTCAACAAAAAAAGAGTACAAATGGCATCAATACATCAACAAGCACTAGCAGTATATAAGTAAGCAAATCAAATATGTACAAATGCGATAAAACAAGATTCATAATCAAAGAATTATTTAAATAACTCATCATAATTCATTATATTATTACACACACGAGGTTACTTTCATAGACAGTCAAAATTAATTACTTTCATTAAACGTTCATCATCATATATATTCATTAAATATCACTCAATTCATGTAAATTAGTGAATGTATGCATTATCTGTTGCCATTTTTATCCTTCTCACCCTATCATAATATACCAGTGTGGTACCTAACTCATTATCATATTATATTATATTATATTGTACCGTCTTGTTACACAACCCATTACATAATACATCATATTGTAATAGTGTGGTACTCGACCCGTCACCTCAACACCTTATCACAATGTAATAAAAATGCAATGCAGACATTAAAATTTAAACCATTCTAGAAGACAATTATATAAAAATGCAATACAGACATCAACTTTTGTTTTATTTAATTTTTCCTATTGGATGATTTAGGATCCATGTAATTATTATCCATATTTTTTGGAGACAATAATAAAAATTATAACCTAGGACATATTTGGCAAAGGATAGTGCAACTTTCACTATGAATTTCTTGGAGATGAGATTCGATGAGAATATTGATAGGTAAAGGATTATTTAATTGAGTCAAGATACATAGCCTTGCGTACCTCCCTCTAAAAGTATTCCTAGTGCAACTATCAATCTCTAGAATAGTACAAATCATTTTGCTAAATTTTTGGAGTATTTTCATATCGTAATATTCAGAGGGGAGCTCAAAAAGTACAATCCATATGATAGTGTAAGGTATAGTTACAATTGTTGGGTTGAATTTTGGTTCCTTTTATAGATGGATAAATATTGAGAGCCAATAAATGAAAGACCTTGTTGTAGTCTTCTCCTAGATTTATTAAATTCAAATCCTTGTTTAGGTTCCAAAGGGTTTTAAGTTTATTTCTAAGGTACTTGTAACCTAAGTTGTTACATAGGATCGTGATAATGATGGTTTGTTATCAAGGTGCATAAAGTCTTGCTTTATCCATGGTGGAAATAGGTATGAAGTAAGAGTGGTTAAAGTTATTATTCTACTTATCTTCTATGTTGATAAGGTTAACATCTTCTTGAGTAGCATCAATAGAGGTTAGAGGATTACCTAGATATAGGTTATCTCAAAAAGTTACTTTTTCTAAAGGCTTAGGAAAAGTTATTTCATCTTTTGATTGGTTCATACTTCTTTCTAAGTGATTCTTCTCTTAAGAATGCATCTCTTTATCCATCTTATCCATTAAAATTGTTGTTCTCTTAAAGCTGATATGCTTGAATATATGTTAATGCATTAACTTTTTTTTCTATTTCTTGTATTTTAGAGAGAAGGTAGAGGAAAGTTCATTATAACAATATTATTATTCTTTAAATCTTTGCAATTTTTGATTCACACCCGCTTAACTTAATAAAAAATTAAAAATTGTTGTCATGTTTAATTACTCTTCTTATTCCAAAGTAATTTCCTAGAAATTCTTTTTTACTTGGCAAAGTTCCTACTAATATTTCATTATATAATTTCTATCACCATCTCAAAAATTAAATAAATATCAGACAAAAAGTGAATGAGGGTGCAAATGCACGTTCTATTATGAAATATAAAGTAAGAACAACAAGAATAGAGAGAAGAGAGAGTGATTATTATTTCTCTTAAGAGGTTTCTTGATGGGTCAATTATAATGAAGGAAATCCCCTTTATTTATAGGGAAAAATTACCTTGTGGTTTCTAAATTTTTCATAAATAGACATTCACTATACATGGTAAAGTAAACATTCACTATATATGGTAATATATTTATAACACCCCCCTCCTTGAATGCCTGAATAATATATAATGTGTCTCATTAAAACCTTACTAGAAAAAAACCCATTTGAGAAAAAAATCTAGTGAAGAAAAAAAAGTACAAATCTATAAAAATACGCATATGGGTTGCCTCATTAAAATCCTCACAAGGAAAACTACTGGGACAAAACCTTGTAAGGGAAAAAGAGTACAACGTGTATTAACTCTCCCTTAATGAGAACATTGTTGAACCTTTGTATCTTGATCTTTTGTACCATCTTCTTGAAAGTTGAAATTGGAGGAGACTTCATAAATAAATTAGCCACATTATCACTTGAATGAATCTGTTGAACGTTAAAATCAACATTATTTTATAGATCGTATGTATAGAAAAGCTTTGGCAAAATGAGCTTTTTTTTATCTCCTTGATTCCTTTATTAACTTGTGTTGTACATGCTGCATTATCCTCATAAAAATTACGGGTACTTTATCACATTTCAAACCACATTTTTCACAAATAAGATGTATCTTGGACCTCAACCACACACACTCTTGGCTTGCTTTATGATTAGCTATTCTCTCGGCATGGTTAAATGATATGGATAGATAAACTACTTTGTATGATATGAATAAAAGAAGATCATGTTTATCCCATTTTGATGTCTCTTAGTAGGAGCAGAACTATACCTTGCTAACAAATTAACTGAAAAATGTTAAATAAGACCTTGTAGTATTTGCAAGATACATGAGTGCACCAACTGCACTAAGATATGGTACTTAATAACCATCCAAATTGGTATATTTCTCATTTCAAAAAATAATCTATTAGTTTTGAAAAATCTCCAAGAGTTTTAATAATTTTCAAGTTGTAAATTTATGCAACATTAAAACATCATGGGTTTTGACCCTTCGAAAATTTCCTAGAATTTTGTTCTTCAAACCCAATACGACTTATGGGTATGAGCCGTATACTGGGGTATGAGAGGTATGGTCTTGTTGTATGCTGACTAGTCATAATTGGTGGGATGTTGTAAGACCCCGCAAAATCCTAAGATCAACTTAGTCTTTTAAGCTTGCTAAGGGGTCCGAGACTTAGAAAATTCTAGCTAAGTATTTAGACTTATTTTATTTTAGCCTTCGTAAGTTGGAAACTCTATTTCATAACTCT
Organism: Capsicum baccatum var. pendulum; assembly: GCA_030864225.1. NCBI lineage: Eukaryota > Viridiplantae > Streptophyta > Magnoliopsida > Solanales > Solanaceae > Capsicum > Capsicum baccatum. The sequence goes on from CM061560.1 coordinate 173,613,641, forward strand.
TACAACCTTAAAGTTTCAATATTTAGGATGAATCATGATCAGGAATGTCAGTAGGTGTTCCCGGACAAGTTTTGGATTTTTTAGACCTCATTTAGACCATGTTTGAGTGACCAAAATAATGAGTCAATGAGATCTCGATGCATTGCATCATCCCTTGCATCAACAAATAATTTTTCCCTCAGCTCAGTGCAAACTCTAGTGAACCAATGCAGACTCACCGCGGTAGATTGGTCATCACATTGATACCAACAACGCAGTGTGTCGGTCTGCGCATCATAATTTGGTTTTTTAGTAATTAGAAACCGCATCCTTAAGGGTATTAATGTCTTTTTCCCATGTCTATCATCCCCAAAACATGAGATTAATCCCTCTTAGAGGCTAAATCCATTCATTATTCTCAAACTTCTCAAGAAAAAAAAACCCTAGGTGATCTAAATTCAAAAGCTATGGCTCAATATTTCACCATTGTTCTGTAAGAATTTTGTATCCAAGGTATGTGAAGTGGTCATCCAAGGGTTCTTTCCACTCTTAGAGTCCAAGAAACTCTTTTAAACTTCAAGTAAATTAATTTTATGCCTTCCATGATTTGAAATCAAAGTGTATTCATGATTATTCCTATAATTGGGTTTCTATTTCATGATTTATTACATGATTAATGTAGAATTGTTTGATATGTGTGATTTATCATGTGAATTCATATTGAAACCCATGGAATTGTGAATTTGGAAATTGAATCATGATGCTCATATATTGTTAGTATTATGTGCATATACTATGCCATCCAAGTGTTTGATGATTTTCTCTTGTGAATGTAATAATAAGATTATACCCTGCTTGTAGGTATACTATTTCATGCCATGCAAGTGTTTGATAAAATGCCTCTATAGATGCATTATGAACAAGTGTGCATTTTTATGCTATACAAGATCATGTGAGGCTTTACTTTCCATGCTATTGAGTCTTGGGGTATTTATACCTGATAATTTTGTTGTTTACCTAGAGTCAGTTTTAGTTACAGAATAATCTCAGTCACATCATAATCATTAGTACTCGCAGTTAGTTATAAGTCTCAGGAGAATTCAGAAGACTCAATATTAGTCCCATCTATTTCAGTATTCAGTTCAGACCTCAGTAAACTCAGTCAAATAACAAAATTTAGTTGTATTCCATCAGTAAATGGAACTCATGAAAATTAGTAACAGTTCAGTCAAGACTAGTATGAACTTTGAAATCAATTCAGTGTCTATTCAGTTGGGAGTAGGATTCAACATCGAGCGAAACCATGGATGGGGGCATTCCTGCCAGCAGAGGGTTTGACCCTTAGTAGAAATCTCTGTGTTACAGAACTATGTAGCCGGCGTAAATTGAGATATCTTTCTGCGAGATTAGCGTTGATACATCTCACATGAGTTTTTCTCCCAGTGAGGGTTGATGAAAGATCTTTCTATCAGTGAGGGTTTACTCACAACTTGTCTTTAACCATGGCACTGTACTGACACCCTTCTAACTGGGGCTACATTTTAGACCCCAATAAGTTTAGAGAAGGGCATATCAGTTTGATGATTACCTACTATAGTTTCAGTCTCAAACTCTATCTTAGTATTGAACTTAGTTCTGTTCTATAGATTCAGTACTGTCAGACACAGCCACACAGTTTAGTATAGAACTTAGTACAGTTCCATAAATCAAGACTATCAAATATAGTCTCTCAGTTATCAGCTTCATAGTATCAGTAAACTCAAAATTAGTAAACCATTAATTTAGAACTCAGTATCCAGTGTTGTCATAATCTCAGTTACAGTTTATGTATTCATACATATACTCTCATTCAGTTATATTTATGTCATTCAGTCAGTATTGTTCATGCTATGAACCCATACATTTTAGCCTACCTCACTTAGCATACCAATACATTTAAAGTATTGATGCATACCTTTCTCTTATGCTATGATGTTTTATATTATAGGTTCAAATGAACAAGCTCTCGAGCACCCTTACCAAATCAAATATTTAGTAGTCGGAGTTAGTGATGAGTCCTCATAGTTTGAGGACATGAATATTTTCTTCAGTCTTTCAGTTTATCAGTACATTTTTTAGTAGTTGGAGTTAGTTAGGGGCTTGTCCCATCAACTCCATTATTTAGATAGTAGAAGCTTTTCAGACTAGAGTATTTTCAAATAGATGTTTAAGTTTTGGTATTGTTATACCATATTCAGTTTTATTTCAGTATTGAACCTAATGGCAAGTTTCCAGCTAATTTTCGCATATTTGTAGTATTACCATTCATATATTGCAGTAGGCACTAGTCATTGGTTAGCTTGTAGTCCTTCGAGATTATGAGCACTGTATAGTATTCAGGGTATAGAATTGGGGCGTTACAGATTATTTTGGTTACTGGAATGGGTTTGACTTAGGGGTATGAGTCATATGGATTGGTATGAGTCGTATCAAGGACTCGTATGGTGAAAGGTGTTTGATCTTCCTAGTATTTCATTTTGCTAGCGATACAGGTTATGGATACGAATCGTATGTTGTGATTATGACTTGGTTGAATGAGTCGTATTCTAGATAGTATTTGATCCAAGGGTTGAGGCATGGATACGAGTTGTGGGTACCAACTGTATAGAGGGGTATGACTCATGTGGGTCTTTTATATCCCTGAGATGGGATTTTGTGCAACTTCAGTGGGCGTATTCTAGACTTTTCTTACTTACCCTAATTAGGACCCACGACTTTTAATACACTTTAAAGGCTATTTACCTTATTATTCTATTCATTAACTCTTAGAAACCATTCCAAAATACTCCATAATTCTCTTAAGAGCTTTTGTGGCAAGAGAGCTAGGGTTTAAATAAAAAGATTTCTTTTGGGCTTATCTTTGTGATTTTATTCCATCAGTTCTTCGGTATAAGGACTGATTCTCTACCCTTATTGTAATTTCACTAAAGGCATGATTTATATGATTGATTTCTTAGTTTTACTACATCATAATTATGGTTTTCAAATATTATTTAGGGGTTTTGATATTGAATGTTTGGTTATGGTTTCTTATGGTTTTACTTATTCTTTTATTTGTATCGATGGTGGTTTTGGACAATTTGATTGCATGGTAATTGTTTAATAGACTTTAGAATTGGTTTTGGTTATATTATGCCCCAAGGTATTTGATAATATGCATATAAAGATATGTTTATTGCATTGATTTCTTTCAATGGAACTCTTGCATATTTTAAACTTGATAAGGGATTTATACATGGTTTAAATAGTTTGAAAATAGTTTAAATAGTTTGAAAATGCTAAAGTCTAAATGGTTAATTATGATTGTGGAGAACATGAAAGTCTCCCAAATGGATTTAATATGGTATTTGGAAGGGCACTTAAGGTCCCCTTAACTTAAATAGTTTGGCTATGGATATCCCTTCTAAGTAAGGGGTGGTATGACGATACCACTAATGTTGACCTTGCTTAACAAATAGATAATGGTTTGGTTATTTGGAAACTGGTTTTAATTGGGCATTAATGGCGGGGTATATAGCTAATCTATGGAAGGTAACGGTCCTTGGGGGACCAAAATCGTAAACTGATATTTGCCGATATGAGGGTCTTGATGATTGTGTGCGTGTGTTACATTTTATATTGGGGGAATTACTAGTCATCCTATGTGATATTTCCTGGTCATGCGGCTACATATACTGGGACCATTTTTACAGGGGGAGCTGAACCGATATGGCATGGGTGGTTAGGACAATAAAGCTACACAACTCAGGTATAAAGGTTTTAAATGCATGCTAAACCCGATTCCCTTTTCTGACACTTATATATGTATGGTTGTAAGCATTATGGATGGTTTTACTTGGTTTCATAACTAGCATTATTTTATACTTATACTGAGTTTCATGCTTGCGGTCATTCACTAACTCGTGTACTGGTGGTTGTATACACACGTTATGCTAGAACTGGTTATTTGACTCCTCCTATATAGTGATTGACTCTGGGTAAATATTTGGACTGAAGTGTTGAGCTTGCATCCTTTCGGAAGGCATCATTTTGTGTTATGTATTACTTTTGACACTTATCCTTTATTTTGGATATTTTTTGCCATGGTTTGGGGAATGTCCCAACCAAATTTGTTTACTCTTTTGGATAGAGGCTGTGTGGTACTTTTGGGGGTTGATATGGGCAGGATCGATATTTGTATCATCCTTGGCATTACAATAAGCCGGGGGATGGCATCATCAGACATAATTTCTCACTGATTCATCATATTATATTTTGGGATTGATTATCATATTATGTTTTGGTATTCTCTGTGTTTTATGGACTATAGTTTGGTTTTGTATGGTTGGGAATTTGGTATGGTATGGTTGGACTCGATTGGGTCGGTCATGGTTGTGACCCTATCCTAGAGTCTTAATGAGAACAACAATTCTATCTTGTTATATGTTCAAAATTCCACCCACCTAAGGCTGGATATGGTTGTCAGTTTGGGGAATAAAGGGAGGTCCTCAATCCTGGTTGGACTTGGGATGCCCATTACGATAAGGATTGGGGTCGGGTCATGTCAAGTTGGTATCAGAGCCTAGGTTCATGGTCAACTTGGAAGTCTACAAAGCCGTTTAAAGTAGAGTCTCTTTTAGTGGTGTGAAGGATGACACACTCATAATAGAGAGTTTTTAAGAAATTTAGGAATGTTTCACTTTCTTTGTATTCTATCTTCAAGCTTGAGTTCTTAATCTTGGAGTCTCCTCTAATCTTTGTTTGTTTATCTTTAAGACCATGCTTCCTAGATCTGGAACACAAGTAATTTTTTTTGTCCTATCTAGGGATAATGCTAAAGGGGTACGTCCTACGTCTAGAGTACATCTTCGATCTCATGGTCCTATTCCTAATAGTGTTGGTGTTCCTCCTATTTTTGGCTAGTTCTTCTCATGTCCCCAAGGTAACATGATAAATACAGATTTAAATCATTCATGTTATTGCCCAATTAATTGTTGCTCAGGCTGAGTGGGGCACAGTTGGTACTTTATTTGCTGAGTCCACAAAGATTTGCCAATTCATGAAGATAGGTCCTCTAACTTTTACTAGAGTAAAGGTGAAAGAGGATCAACATGGATTCTTGGATGAGATGGAAAAGATCCTTAAGGTGATAAAGGATACTAATGTAGAGGGGGTTAGCCTTGCAGCTTATCAGCTTAAGGATGTTGATTATCAATGGTATGAGGAGTAGTACAGGGATAGAGGTGATATAAAAGAGGAAGGGTTATAGGAGGCTTTTTATAAAGCCTTCTTGGAGTGGTTATTTTCTTAAGAGTTGAGGGAAGCTAAGATAGAGGAGTTTGTAAACCTCAAAATATGAGTATGTCAGTAAAGGAATATTCTTTGAAATGCCATCTTCTATCAAGGTATGCTCTTAATTTGGTTGCTGATATACGGTTGAGAATAAGAAAGCTCCCTTTCGGGTTAAATAGAGATTTGATTTTGGAGAGAAAGACTGCTCTGCTGATTAAAGATATGCATATCTCAATGTTGACTATTCATATGTAGTAGGTTGAGAATAAGAATAGGAAGCAGGCAGAATTTAAGGATAGGTAGGGAAACAGGGGTAGGTTCTCTGATCAGGGAGGTGCTCCATCTCAGGGTGGTAGATATGGTGGAAAGTGGCATAAAAAGAAGTGAGGTAGTTTTGGATCCTTTTCTGCTAGTGCTCATTATCAGTTAGGAGACAGGCATCATTAAGGTGGTGACAATTCTTGGGCCTAGGTTGGTCAATATCAGGTGAGCAGAGGTTAATCAGTTTCTTTGTGTCCTCTTTATGGATTCTGTGGTCATCCTCATAGGGATTTTAGGAGAAAGAAAAGGACAAATGCTTTAAGTGTGCACAGGTAGGACATTGACTCAGGGATTATTTGGTCAACATGATTGCTACAGGGGCTAATAAAATTCTTGTAGCTTCATCTTTTATTCCTACGCCTGGTGGGATGGCATCTACATCTGTTACTACTCCTGCTTCTAGTATTGTTTGGAAGAGGTCGTATGATTTGGCATCGCAATAGGAATTTGAGCCATCACCTGATGTCGTCATTGGTACGTTACATATTTTCTCTAGTGATGTATATTATTTGCTTGGTTACTCTTTTTATGTTACTCCATATCTGGCTAGTCTTTTGGTTTTGATTCGGAAGTTATCTCAATTTTTTTTTATTTCTACCCTGTTAGGTGACTCAGTTATTGTTAAGAACGTCTATAGGAGGGGTGTGTGGTATTTATCAGTAGCAAGCAAACCTTGGAGGATCTATTTGAGTTAAATATGGTAGATTTTAATATAATTCTGGGTATGGATTAATTGCATTCTTCTCACGTGTCCTTGGATTGCAAGACCTATAGTTTATCTTTAAATTCCCTAGTAAACTGGATATAGAATGGAAAGGTAGTTACTTAGCTCCTATGGGGAGGTTTATTTCTTATCTTAGAGCTTGAAGGCTAATCTCTAAGGGTTTTCTTTACAACTTGGTCTAGGTTGAATATTCTAACTCGAAAGGTCCTTCTTTGTCTTTGCTTGTGGTTAATGAGTTTCCAGAGGTTTTTCCAGATGATCTACTTGGTGTTTCTCCGAATAGTGAAATAAAATTTATTATTGATTTGCTTCTGGACTCTCGTCCAATATCTATTCCACCATTTAGAATGGCTTCTGCTGAGTTGAAGGAACTCAAAAAGCAACTTAATAATCTTCTGGATAAGAGGATAATTAGTCCTAGTGTTTCTCCATGGGGTGCACCGATATTGTTTGTGCATAAGAAGGATGGTTCCCTTTTGATGTGTATTGACTATAGGCAGTGGAACAAGGTAATGCTTATGAAAAAGTATCTTCTCTTAAGGATAGATGATCTATTTGATCAATTACAGGGTGCCAAGTTCTTTTCTAAGATAGATCTTTGGTATGGGAACTATCAACTTAAGATTAAGGAGGTGGTGTTCCCTAAGACAACTTTTCATACTTGGTATGAGCATTTTGAGTTCTTGATGATGTCATTTGGATTGATCTATGCTCTGACAGCATTTATGGACTTGAAAAATAAGGTGTTCAGGTAGTATTTAGATCTCTTAGTCATTGTATTTATTGATGACATTTTGGTTTATTTAATGAGTGAGGTGGATTATGTTAATCACCTCTGTGTGGTGTTGTAGACCTTAAAGGAACAATAGTTATATGCCATGTTCTCTAAGTGTGAGTTTTGGTTGAATATTATGACTTTCTTTGGTCATATTATATCTAATAAAGGGATCATGGTAGATCCGTACAAGGTTGTTGTGGTGAAAAGGTAGCCTAGGCCCACGACTCCATCGATATTTAGAGCTTCTTAGGTTTGGCTGGGTATTATAGGCGATTTGTGGAAAGTTTTTCTTCAATAGTTACTCCTCTGATTAAGTTGACTCAGAAGAAGGTTAACTTTTCTTGGTTGGATTCTAGTGAAGAGTGTTTTGAGAAGTTTATGGATAAGTTAACTTCTGCTCTAATCCTGACCCTGCCGAAAAGCAATGATAGGTTTGTGATTTATTATAGTACATCTCGGGTAGTGCTTGGCTGAGTTTTGTTGCAGCATGGAAAGGTGATTTCCCATGCTTCCAGGCAATTAAAGGTACATGAGAGGAATTATCCTAATCATGATTTTGAGTTGTTGGCGGTTATGTTTGCTTTGAAAGTATGGAAATATTATTTGTATGGTGTTTAAGTGAATATCTTTTCTAATCACAAGAGTCTTCAGTATATATTCACTCAGAAAGAGCTTAATCTCAGGCAGAAGAGGTGGATTGAGCTTCTCAAGTATGATTATATGAGTCTGCACTACCACCCAGGTAAGGCTAATATGGTTGATGATGCTCTTAGTAGGTTATCCATAGGGATTTTGGGTCATGTAGTGAAAGGAAAATGGGAATTGGTGAAAGATATTCATACCTAATCTTGGAGTTCATCTCTTGGACTCTAGCGATAGTAGTGTGATGGTGCAAGGGGTGGTTCAATCATCTCTTTGTGTAGAGATTAAGGAGAAACAAGTTCTAGATCATGTATTGATGAGAATTAAGGGTGATGTTGGTGGGCAAAAGGTAGTGGTGTTTGAGATCAACAGTGATGGTACTTTACTGTACCAAGGGTGGCAGTGTGTTTCTAATGTCGACGAGCTGCGACAAAATGTTTTGGCTGAGGCGCATGAGTTGCGCTATGTTATTCATCCTAGCTCGACTAAGATGTATTATGATATCAAGGAGATCTACTAGTGGAATGGCTTAAAGAGAGATATAGAAGATTTTGTGTCTAAGTGTATGGTGCGTCAACGAGTTAAGGTTGAGCACATAAGGCTTGGAGGGTTGTATTAACAAATTGATTTGCGTAAATGGAATTGGGAAGTGATCAATATGGACTTCATTACTAGTCTTCCTTGGTCTCGAAATCCGTATGATTTGATATGGGTCATTATGGATAAGATGACCAAGTCTGTGCATTTCTTGTCAGTGCGGACTATATTTTCGGTGGAGGATTATGCGAGGTTGTATCTTCAGGAGATTGTAAAGTTGATTGGGGTGCCGGTTTCAATTATCTCTTATCGTGGTATACAATTTATATCTTATTTCTAGCGGTTATTCTAGAAAGGGTTGGGGACTAAGGTTGGTCTGAGTACTGCTTTTCAACCACAGTCAGATAGAGAAGTGAAGAGAACTATTCAACATTGGAGGATATGCTTCAAGCCTGCGTGATTGACTATGGTGGCAATTGGGTTTAGCATCTGCCTTTGGTGGAGTTTGCTTACAACAATAGCTATCATTCATATATTGGTATAGGTCCTTTTGAGTTGTTGTATGGTAAGAGGTGTAGATCTCCTATTAATTGGTTTGAGCTTGGTGAGGCGAGCATGTTTGGTTCAAATTCGGTCTATCAGGCGATGGAGAAGGTCAAGGTGATTCAGTATCGGATTAAGGCCATCAAAAGTTGCCAAAATTCATATGAAAATACTAGGTGTAGAGACTTGGAGTTTGAGGTCATTGATAGGACATTCCTCAAGGTGTATCCTATGAACGGAGTGGTGCCATTTGGAGAAAAAGAAACTCATTCCTCGGTTCATTGGTCCTTATATGATTTTGCGGAGAGTTTGCAATAATTCTTATGAGTTGGATTTTCCACCTACCTTATGTTTGGTTCATCCGTTCTTTTATGTTTCTATGTTGAAGAAGTTTCTTGGTGATCCTTCTTCGATTCTTTCTTTGGAAGGACTGGGTATTTCAGATTCTATATCTTATGAAGAGGTCCCAGTTGAGATATTAGATAGGCAAGTTCATCGATTGAGGACCAAGGATATAGCTTCGATTAAGGTTCTATGAAGGAACCATAAGGTGGAAGAAGCTACTTGGGAAGCAAAAGAGGACATGAAGTCCAAGTATCTTCATTTGTTTCTTCTCCTGGAATTCATGTGGAAGGTATGTCTTCTTAAACACATCTTTATTTTCTAAGTTTGTTAAAGAAAAGATTTTCATCTTTGCCTCTTTGTTTTCAAACTTTGTTAAAGGGATGTTTGATAATGCAAATAACTCTGTGTGTGGTTATCCTTACCTTGTCCGTTATTTGGGGATGAATGTTCCTAGTGAGGGAGACTAAAGCATCCTAGGTTTTGACCCTTAGAAAATTTCCTAGAATTCCATTCTCCCTATGAGCTACATGCTGGGGTCCGAGTGGTATGGTATTATCGAATGATGACCTGTGTTACTTTTTAGGATGTTTTAAGTCACTAGAATGCGTACGACTTAGGGGTATAAGTCAAAGAGATTGGTACGAGTCATATCAAGGAATCGTATGGTGGAAGATGTTTGATCCTCTTGGTATTTCATTCTGCCAGGGATACGGGTTATGGGTATAAATCATATGTTGTTGTTACGACTTGGTTGGATGAGTCGTATACTGGACAGTGTTTGATCCAAGGGTTGACGCTTGGATATGAGTTGTGGATACCAATCGTATAGAAGGGTATGACTCGTATGGGTCAGTCGTATCCTTGTGACAAAATATGGTACAACTTAAATGGGGGTATTCTGGACATTTTCCTACTTACCCTATTTAGGACTCATGACTTATAATAGACTTTGGAGGCTATTTACCCTATTATGCTATTCATTAACACATAAACTATTCCAAAACACTCCATAATTCTCTTAGAGCTTTTCGAGCAAGAGAGCTAGGGTTTCAACAAAAAGATTGTTTTTGGGCTTGTCTTGATGATTTCCTTCCATCAATTCTTTGATATAATGCATGATTCTATTCCATCATTATAATTTCAACTAAAGGCGTGGTCTTTATGATAGATTTCATCATTTTAGTATTTCATGATTATGGTTTTCAATTATTATTTGGGAGTTTTGATATTAAATGGTTGGTTATGGTTTCCTATGATTTTACTTATGCTTTTATATGCATCAATAGTGGATTTGGACAATAGGATTGCATGGTAATGGTTTAATGGTCTTTGGAATTGATTTTGGTTATATTATGCCCCCAAGGTGTTTTATAAAATACTTATAAAGATATGCTTATTGCATTGACTTCTTTTAATGGAAGTCTTGCATGTTTTAAACCTAATAAGGGATTTAGACATGGTGTAAATGGTTTGAAAAGGCTAAAGGCTAAATAGTTATTCTTGTGGAGAACATGGAAGTCTCCTAGGTGGATTTAATATGGTAATTGGAAGGGCACTTAAGGTCCCCTTAATCTAAAGGTGTCGCTATGGATATTACTTGCAAGTAAGGGGTAGTATAAAGATACCATGAATATTGGCCTTGGTTAACAAATGGTTAATGGTTTGGTTATTTGGAAACTAGTTTTAATTAGGCATTATTGGCAGGGTGTGTAGCTAAGTCATGGAAGGTGGCGGTCCGAGGGGACTAAAACTAGAAACTTATATTTGCCGATATGAGGGGTCTTGATGACCGTGTGCACGTGCCATATTTTATATTGAGGGATGTACTAGTCATCCCATGGGATATTTCCTGGTCATGTGGCTACATGCACTGGGACCTTTTCAGCAGGGATAGCGAAACCCATATGGCTCGTGGGTGGTTAGGAGGGCAAAGCTACACAACCCAAGAATAAAGGTTTTAAATATATACTAAACCTGATTCCCTTTCTCGGAACTTATATATGTATGACTGTATGCATTATGGTTGGTTTTACTTGGTCTTATAGATGGAATTATTTTATCCTTTTCATGAGTTTCGTACTTTGGTCATTCGCTAACTCGTCTATTGGCGGTTTTATAATGACACTTTGCAGGAACTGGCCATTTGATGCCTCCTCCATAGTGATTAACTCGGGGAAAACATTTGGACTGAAGTGGTGAGCTTCTATCCTTTCTGAAAGCATATTTTCATGTTATGGATTTCTTTAGACACTTTTCTTTTATTTTGGATATTGGTTTTGGCCATGGGGGGCATGTCCCAACTGAATTTGTTTACTCTTTTGGATAGAGGCTTTGTGGTAATTCTGTGGGTTTGTATAGGTGAGATCGGTATTAGTATCAGCCTTGGCATTAGAATAAGCTGGGAGGTTGTCATTATCGGACATGATTTCTCACTTTTCCATCATGTTATATTTTGGGATTGATTATCAGTTTATGTTTTGGTATTCTCTATGGTTTATGGCCTATGGTTTGGTTTGGTATGTTTGGGCGGTTGGCATGGTACGGTTGGAATCGGTTGGGCCGATCACGGTTGTGACCTTATCCCAGAGTATTAATGAGAACAATAACACTATCTTGTTATATGTTCAAAATTCAGTCCACCTAAGGCTGGATATGTATAGTCGGTTTGGGTAACAGGGGGCGGCCCCCGGTTTTGGTTGGACTTGGGATACCCATTACGACAAGGCTCGAGGTCAGGTTGTGTCAATTATAAGGATTATAGATAAGTTTCCCAGAAAATTTTATATGCTTCAAGCATTTAGAATCCTTAAAAGTTTTCATATAGATTTTGTCAACTGACAATATTCAACATTTTATGTGCGACATCTTCAAGTGTCTGGACTATAAATCGAATATGTTTTATGATTATCAAGATCCATTCTTTCATATCACTTGATAAATGTTTCTATGTCATCATGCTTAAATAAACATTGAAATTAGATCCTCGTAATCTTTTACAATGTTAAGTCAATATTGTATCAAGGAAATTATCAATGATATAACATTTTATATCAATTCACGATGTGACATAACATTTTGAGATCTTATCACTTTATTACTTTCAGGTACTTTAACCTCTCACAAGGTTTCATGAAGTGTTATTACGTAGACTTTTCAAGATCACATTGCCTTCTTATTATGATTATTTTATCCTTATCCTTTTCAAGGATTATTTCATTTAGAACCGATTGGTCTACCAAGCTTTAGGCATGCATAGACTTTGTCCTTTAGGGACACAAAATATAGGAGCACTTGCAGCCTAAGTATGAGATACTTATGACATTTGACTTGAATTGTCTTTTAAATGAGGAGCTGATGATAATTCCTAACATGTTTCATACCTTCTTATAATATCCCCCTAATGTTAGAAAACTAACATGCATCATCCATATATATTGAGGAATCCATCTTTGTACATTATGGTATATTCATTAATTGTATACCTCACATTAGAACTACTAGATGGACAATGTATAGTTCCTGACTCAGAACCAAAATTGACCAAAATTGAGGGGAGTTAATCGTAATTTACTGGTTTGATACATACAAGTACTTTTGTATATAATATATCATATTTCAAACCCAAACATGAAACTTTGTTCTCATTAGCAATGGTTTATCTATTTATCAAAGACATTGAATGTCAAACGATCATCATCAAGTAGAATTGTATTGGTCACACAATCTAAAAATTATACTTTTATCTCTATTTTACTGAGCAAACAACTTTATGAATGTCAAACTATAAGTTGATAATAAATGTACATGTGAACATCTTATTGATGCATCTATTTAAATATATTACATGATTGGTGAACGGGTCCTTATTCACCTTTTATACTTTTCAAATTTTAAGGGATCCAATCTCAAAATTAATTGGTCCAACAAACTTATCATTATAAAAAAAACAATAAAAGTAATGAAGAATTTTCTAATTCTTCAATATATGTTCAATACTCAGTATGCACATCTTTTGGATGTCGCAATCGTTCATGTTAATTTATGAACTTTTATTCTAGTAAACTCCAAGTTTACCATAACATGTACCTTTTACTTTAGCAAATTTCAGATTTACTACTTCAAAAGTAGATTTTAAAATAACTCTTCTCATTTATTCAGCCTCTTTCAGAGGTGAGTTGTGGTAGCATCACAATCAAGTGCACGTTTGTTTTAATATGCTTTTCTAAATATGATTGAATTCACCTTAGGTAATGGATATGTACTTAGAGAAATAAAAATTCTCATTTCCCAGGAATGAAACATAATCCTGTCTTAAGTCTATCAAATTTGGATATCATATAACCTCTTTCGTGATATTGCTACTTCAGGAGCACGTCGAGGCATACATATAATGTAGAGAATGTTTGTCTAACAAATCTTATAAGCATAATAAGAGTCTGAAAATATTACCACTTTTGATAATTATTATCATATTGTCCCTCCATGCTTATATCTGTGTATTCAATAACTCGTCTTCTTTCAGACATATTATCCACTTCTACCACATTCCATTTAAGAATGGAGCAAGTTATCAATTTTAGATTCATCATATATTGTTGCCATATTTACTTCATGAAATAGATCATATCAATGGAATACATTTCATGACTTTTCAGCAAACACTCATTATTTTGCTTTAGCCATCATAATATCATCAATATGATGTATTGAGATTCAAACTCATTATCTTATTCATATAAAAAGGCGTTATAGGCTATAACCCGATGGACTTAAGTACAATGTCTTATCATCATGGTGCATTAGAACTTTTAACCTAATGTCTTACCCTCTTAATGAGATGAGACTTAAATTCATCACCATATATTTTAACAATATTGTTCTTCCTGAACAAATTAAAAGCATAGGTTAAGTGGTTCCGAAAAAATTATTTTTCCTCAAATCCAATAATAATTATATGATTAATAATAAAAGACAAATAACATAAAGAGTTACTAACCTTGAAATTACGTTTAGATTTATAATCTCACCTTGATTGGAAGAGTCTCATGATGATAACGTGTTATGAAATATAAAGTAAGAACAACAAGAATAAAGAGAGAAGATAGGGTGATTATTATTTCTCTTGAGAGGTTTCTTGATGGGTTAATTACATTGACGAAAATCTCCTTTATTTATAGGGAAAAACTAACTTGGGGTTTCTAACTTTTCCATATATAGACATTCACTATATATGGTAAAATAGACATTCACTATATATGAAAATATATTTATAACACATTCAATAAAAGAGAGACAAATAAATGGTAAAAAACTTATGTGCGAAACAGTATAAGGAATAATTGCTCACACATGCATGGAATATCATATAATACTAAATTAATTACCCATAAAAGCTATCATATATCTTACAAAAATTTAAACAACATTTAAACAAAAGCAAAGAACTATAGTTTACATTCTCAAAAGTAAAAATTCAATAGGGTATTATTCAATGAAGCAATATAGAAGAAGAGCCAAACACCAAACTCATCTGTAATTTACTATGCAAAGTATAATACAATAGTGGAGGATATCAATGGATGGTTCATTGTCAGTGGATGCATCCATATAGTAAAGATAGATTTAGGACCAAAAAATTCAAATACATTAAACCCACATAGTAATGATATATTTAGATCAGGAAAATGTTTAGTACATTACACCATTGCACTACACTCTAGGTGATTTTTCCCAAACTATACCCTCCAAGATGATATAATACGATGTCTATAAAATTATAGTAACCCAACTAGGTTGGGGTCGATCCCACAGGGAATAGGTTGAATTTGTCTCTCAAACTTGCTGAAGTAGCCGGAGGTGTAGGAAAGTAAATGGGGAGATTTTGTATTAAACAGTAAAAAGTAAAAAGTTTTGAATGCTTTGGATTTTAAACAATCTGAGATGAACACTAGGACTTTGTTCTTTCTAGATTCCTAAAATAATTGGTTTCTCGTGGTCAATCCAACTATCTCACCGCCATGCATGCAAAATCTAACAAGCTAGGTATTACCAACCTTCTTGTGAACACGTTGATAAATCACACCCTTCATCTTGTGAGTCTCTAGGTGTCTCTTTACTATCCCTTGTATTTGATCCCACTTTAACTATCACCTTATGGGTACAAAGTTATTAGAGGATGATTTATAGCCCCAAATCACTGTTGTAATCCTATTTTCCTAATATCAATCTCTCTTATGAAGACGATCTCAAATACACGTGGGTTATTCGAGTTCGAAACCACTAAGAAACAAATTAAACTGAAGAAGATCACAATCCAAGTGTAAACAATGACCTAGAAGAAACTCATACTTTCCCTACTTCATTATATTTCCAGGGTACCCATAACCCTAGCTAAGGGAGTTAGCCGCTCATAGTTGTAAAACAAGCCATGGAATTGAATAAATAAAGAGTAGAAGTAATCTTTGAATAATGAAGATTAAAATCCAAAATCTTAAATCAATTAATCAACCAAAAACCAGGAACAAATAGATTCCATGATTAAAAGTCAATCATAGAATCAAATATATGTTTGTGAATATTATGACTATGTAAAATGACATAAACTAACAAAAAACATCAAAAGAGTATTTATAGGTTACATAGAAATCCTAAAAATTGAACCCAAAATGTATTGAGAAAGTTGGGTCGGTGGCCACCTAAGGCACCATTTATGAGTTGTAGGTGGAACATACTCCATATAGGTTTCCCTCAAAAGTCCCATGAAACCCTTAATCTTGGTAACTTCTTTGAACTTTAGTCTCTGCGACTTATAATGGTACCTACGGTGCCATACAT
Source organism: Capsicum baccatum var. pendulum (assembly GCA_030864225.1). Taxonomy (NCBI): domain Eukaryota; kingdom Viridiplantae; phylum Streptophyta; class Magnoliopsida; order Solanales; family Solanaceae; genus Capsicum; species Capsicum baccatum. Next base: position 173,629,654 of record CM061560.1, read on the forward strand.
GGTACCTATGGGTCATAGGTGACCCTTCATAGGTGATAGTTCCTCAACTTCTGATTCTCCGAAGTTTATCCTCTAAAACCTATGATAACTATATGCCTCATAAGTTCTACCTATGCCATGTAGGTAGCCTTAGAGGTAGGATTTTCATCCAATCTTGAGTATTTCTCTTCATGATAAGATCCAAAACCTATTTCCTTGTAAAATAAAAACAAAACATATCATATCTACCGGAACAAACCTAAGTAATTGCATATTTTCCAAGTTTAAGAATTGAAAGTGCCATGAAATTATGGAACATCAACACCATCAACTTAGAAAGTTTGTATATCCTCGGGCAACAGAAACACAACAACAATACTTAACCAAGAGAAAGCGAAGGTACCTATGGTATTCAACCTCAAATTCATCTAAAAAACATCACTTCCTCCAATTTTAACTTTTTCAAAACTAACAGTATGAATCAAATCCCAACAATGTGACATAAGGAAATAAAGCTATGGAATTACATTAGCAACACTTAATCAAGAATATGTATAAATTACACTACCTGAATAGATAAGCAGTTAGCAACATAACTCATGTAACCTTACAACATAGAAGTCCCACTCACTGAGTAGAATAATGCATGTTAATGCGGGGAAAATAAAAAGTAACTCACACTCATAAAGAAGTTCCATCAATGTTCATAGAATACCATAGGCTTGCCATTATTTTCTTTACCTTAGTTTTTGGACAGTCGGGTTAGGATCACTATAGAACTTTACTGGCTTGTAACATATACTTAGGGGCTTGTGTGGTATTTGGGGATTTTGTAAGTAAGCCTCCTTATAATTTCTCCCTTTATCCTTTTATTACTTATTCACGTTGGGTGTGATTTCTTTTATAATTTCTTTTTCATTTTTTTGGTTTTATTTTTCATTTTCTTATTTTTACCACACCCAACCTTACTTTTTTTTTTGGTTATTTACACCCTTTTTCATACCCACTTCTAATCGTGCAACACTATGATAGCCACTCTCAACTTAGGAGATATTTTTGAGTTGAGATGCACAATATCCAAGGAGGATCAGTACCAAAATAGTTTCATTGTAATTAAAATAGGAAGGTTCAAGGTGAAACAAGAAAAAAAGTCTATATAGGTTCAAAACAGGGATCAAGGGATATTTATTCACATTTGGAAGGTTATTTAGCCTAAAAGAGGTCTCATTCAAGAATGACCTATGATCCTTTCCTAACCGACTATCCTACAACCTAGGCAAGATTAACTGAGCTAGTTCTGGATTTAAAACAAAATAGGAACAAAGTAAGCATCTCACACATACATGGCATAGGGTTGCATCACAAACTACTGGTATACTGTTCATTCAAATTCTAGCTATAATTGTCATGTTCCTAATCCTAATTCCATAACTAGATTCATAATGATAACATATATATACATATCATACAGTTCAAAAATAAAAAATTTTCAAAAGGTTATCATTTTTCTAACACGTTTAAGCAAAATCACAATAAAATACATCAACTATCTTTAGGCATTTATTCTTCTCTTAGTTAAATAGAAATAACACAAAATAATATGAAGCAAAACACAATACATCCTACACATGCCGGGATCTACTAAGAATAGACTCTAGAGAAAAAAGACACGACAATCAAAGCCCTAAGTGGACATCTAGAACCACAAGTATCCCCACCCTATCAAATAGTCATGCAATATACCCAAGGCATTAGGCAGCTATAAAATAGGAGAATTAGGAACATTCCTATAGCATCTTAGGTGCATACATCCAAATTCAATCATACTAACATGAATTAATATAATTGCAAAAATAACAAGATACCTTAGGATGCTTCTCAAGAAACAACTGATATGTCGTGGCATGACGTGGGTACCTTGATTACTATAAATTCATCATAATTTATCACTGAGGCCACCCTTATGTTAGTCGATTGCTTTATGGTTCTATGAATATTGAATGTGACCTTCTCATTGTTCATCCTTAACTTAAGCTCCCCTTTCTCCATATCCACCAATGCTCTTCTTGTGGCCATAATTGGTCTTCTTAAAATTATGGGCATCTAAAAACCAACTTCACAATCCATGACAATAAAGTCAGCTAAAAAGATAAAGTTTTCTACCTTTACCAAAACATCATACGATATACCCATGGGCTTTTTCACTATCGGATCTTCCATCAATAATCATATCATTGGTTTTTTGGGAAGTCTCAAGCCTAACTATTTGAACACTACTAAGGATATCAATTTAATGCTGGAATCGAAGTCAGACAGAGGTTTGGCAAATTTAGATGTCCCAATGATGCAAGGAATCGTGAAGCTCAAGGATCACCTATCTTTTATGCTAAAGATCGTGATACAATCTCCCTAAAATGATGCAACCTATCAATGTACTCATAATTAACAACTCTCTTGTTTGTCGACAAATCCTTTATAAATCCTATATATCCAGGTGTTGGATCAAGAGCTTCAAGAAGAGGGATGTTCAAACTCAACTTTTTCAACACAACAATGAATTTTTTATACTTTTCTTCTTCTTTCTTCTGCATCAACCTCTAAGGAAAAGGAGGGGGAGGTCATAGGATAGTCTTCACTACCAGCTCATTTACCTCTCCTTTACTTTTATCAACACTTGTTGATTTTTGTGATGAGTTATCAATAGTCACCAACTTTTTTAATTCCGCTGCAGGTGCCTCATCTACATCAACAACATAATTCCTTTTCTCATCAACCATAGGCATAGGGTGATTAATAGTAGACTTACCACTCTAAGTGGTGATGTCTAAACAATAATCCTCATTCTTAAAATTCTATATAGTGTTGCACAAAAGAGTGCTCGGTTAATGATGATTCAAGGTCACTGGAATCTGTCCAAATTGCTACTCTAATTTCTTGATCACCGTATCATCCTATTCTATTTCTTGGGTCAAACCTGAAATATCTGCCTTAATCTTCTTAAGGAAACTCTCCTAAATTTCCTGACCCTTTTCCAGCTTTGACAACATAGCCAAAATCCTTAATAAAATATAATGGTTCCCCGGTGGATTATACGTACCACTCTGCTCCTTATAATCATCCTTACATCTTTAGGCCCCATCTCTCTCTCTCTATTCCAATCCCTATATCTATCCCTACAGTGGTTTTGACCTTGGTTCCCTTACCTCAAGTTCTAATTATCATGAGTAGATGATTGGTTCTTGGCTTATAAAATATCCAACTCTCCTTCTAGATATTTTTCCTTTTCATCAACATCCAAATCATATGACCTAGAAGCCGTATGTTGTGCTCCCTTAATTTTCATCTTCTTAGAGTTCATAGTCAGTAATCCAATATTAATCCATAATTGTACAACCTCCTGAGCCACTAAATCATTCATAACTCTATGCTATCCAAAAAACCTATGGCATAAGTGTCAGGACCTCTCTCTACCTCCTAAGTATGTCACCTTCGATTGGTAAAAGAGATCCAATCAAAGATAACTATTGCTGCTTCACAATGGAGATTCATGAATGCTCCCCTTATAATGGTATCTACCATAGCTTGGGAACTAATATTTAGGGCATGATGGAAAATCTCTAGAAAATTTCATTCCAAAATTCTGTGGTTAGGAAGGATAAACAACTTCTTATTAAATCAAAACCATGGCTCATACATTAATTTAGAATGCAATTATTTGAAATTATAGATCTTATCCTTCAACTATAGAATTCTGGATAGAGGGAAGAGATGGTCTTACAACTACATTCGCAAGTCATTCCAAGTGGTAATAGACCCATGAGGTAGTTCCCCTAACTATAGTGTCACTTTACCAGTTATAGAGAATGGGAACAACCTGAGTCTGGGAGCTTCTTGATCCACCCCAGGTATAGTGTATAAAGTACAAATCCTTACTAAATTTATAAGGTACATGTTTGCATATCATTCGGCAAGGCATCAAACACACCTTTCAAATTCAACAACTGGATCATAACACTAGTAATGTCGAACTTCATCCCCTAGGGTAATGCAGAAGGAATGGTAGCTCTTCTCTTAATAGGATCTACATACCCTAAATCTTCATCTGGATCTTTATATGCTTGCAAGTACTAAAAAAATAAGGGTACTGGAGCTCTATCTCTTTGACCTTTGACGAGTTCTACTCGATAATCAACTACTGGTTTCTGTCTCACTCTTCTGCCTCTTGAGCAACATACTAGGCGTCCTTAATATATTTCATCATGCTCTCCATTGTTAGTAATTACTCAGTGGTCTACTCTATTAACACATAAGTAGATGGGCGATGCAAGTCCTGTGGATCATCATGAGGTAGCTCATGATGAGTGTATCAACCATGTTATGATATCCAATGATTCTATTATGGATTCTTTCTATATCTAGATCTAATAGGATCAAGGGAGTGCCTTGACTCTTAGTATTGGGCATACACTAACATATGTCCCAAGAAGAACAAAAAATTAAACTTTAAAAACCTCAACAACTTTAATCAATAAATTCTCTACTGTATTTCGCGGTATTGGTGGCAAAATTTGATGTCACCAAAACTATACCTTCTAAGAAGATACAATGTAGTGGTTGTCAAATTACAGTAACCCAAATAGGTTAGGGTTGGTCCTATAGGGAATAGGTCAAAATTTTCTCTTGAACTTGATAAAGTAGCTGGAGGTGCTTGAAAGTAAATAAGGGGGATTTTGTATCAAATAGTAAAACATAACAAGTTGTGAATGCTTTTGGTTATAAATAATTTGAGATGAATACGAAGACTCTGTTCCCAGACTTTCTAACTCAGTAGGTTTCTCATGCTCAACCCAACAATCTAACCGCCACACAAGCAAAATCTAACATATTAGTTATTACCAATATTCTCGTGAATGCATTGATAAATCTCATCCTTTATTTTATGAGTCTTAAGGTGTTGCTTTACTAATCCCTTTCTTTGACCCCAGTTTAATAATCACCTTGTGGGTATAAAGATATTAGATGATGTTTGATAACCCTGAATCATTGTTGTAATGCTTTTTTCCCAATCTCAATCTCTCTTGTGAATACGATCTTGAATACATGTGGGTTCTTAGAGTTGGCCTCGACTAAGAAAGTAATTAAACTGAAGAAGATCACATTGCAAGAAGTAATATCACAACAATGTAGATTAAAACCTAAAATCTCAAGTCAATTAATCAACCACAAACTAAGAACAAATAGATTCCAAGATGAAAGTCAATTATAAAATCAAATATATATTTGTGAATAGTATGAGTGCGTTAAAAGGCATAAACTAATAAAAAAATTCAAAAGAGTATTTATAGGTTACATAGAAATCCTGAAAATCTAACCCATAATAAACTGGAAAACTTGGGTCGGTGGTCACCTGTGGTACCACTTACGGGCCGTAGGTGGCACCTATGGTACCACTTACGGGCCGTAGGTGGCACCTATGCCATAGTGGTGGACCTCATATGTCCTAGGAAATCCTCAATCTTGGCAACTTCTATGAACTTCAGTCTTTGCAACTTATGATGGTAGCTATGGCACCATAGGTGGTACTTATGAGCCATAGGTGATAGTAAAAAATCTTCAACTTCTGATTCTCTGAAGTTTGATCTCTTAAACCTATGACAACTACCTATGCCTCGTAAGTGCTACCTACGCCACGTACGTAGCCTCATAGTTGAACTTTTCTACTAATCTTCACTCATTTTCTTCATATTAAGCTCCAAAACCTATTTCCCTAAAAAATAAACATAAAAGCACATCATATCTACCGAAACAAACCTAAATACTTGCATATTTTTCAGTTTTAAGCATCGAAATTGTCATGAAACATGACGCATAACTAGAAAAATCACCAAGCATCTTCAGAATAATACTGCCCTTGTCACCCTACCAAGTAGTGATATAGTATAAGTTCTCTTTATAGCTAATGGAAATGAACACTAATATGGTTAAGAAAATGTGCTAAAACAGATTTTATTTGAATCATATTTATCTGCAAGTGTAATTTATTGATGAATAACTAGTGAATAATTGTAAAGATAATCCTTGATGAACCCAAAGTTATGAGAGTAGAGGAAAACTTAAGAGCCATAATGATTTTTTAATAATTTCATCTCTTAACTTTTTCTGTGAAAAAATGGAACACGTGACTAATTTAACATGATGTTTTGTGTAGAAGATCGCAATTTAATAACACTCATCAGTACTTTATCCTAAATATAGCATTGGCTTTGATTGTATAGAAAAAAAATACAAGATTAAAGTTCAAGATATTAATTGAGAATCACACAATCTCTGTTTTAAAATTATATTGGATTGTTTAGAACAGAACCTTAACATGTGAGAGCGTTGCATGACAGAAAAAAATCATAGAGTTTTCTCACTTTAAATTATAATTTCTTCTCTTCTCTCACATCATATATAGATATATCAAATCTACATAAATGAAGAAATGAGTTGATTCCTAAAATTTGTGATTCAACAAGCTCACATCATTTGAGATGATAGAAGCGGCCCTAGATACCACCTTAACAATTGAACGAATTTGGAGATTTGGTTTGTTCTTACCTTTTGGATACTTCTTCATTTTATACTTGGATTTAATGTAAAACAAAGAGAATATCGTTATTTTTTCTTTTAATGGAGATTATGATATTAGGGTTTTTGTCATCTGGAATATCACCTCAATGGTTTGCAAAATATTAACTTTCACATGACACCCTTTCGATTTCAAACCCAAGAAGTGATATCAAAGCCTATGATTCAAAGGTCCAATGATTTTGTGAAACGAGATTAAAGACAGGTTCAAAGAGGTTTCAAATCAAGACACAACTAATTTGACGATAATGAAAATTTTGTCCAACTATATATGGAGAAGAAGTGTCAATTATACTTTCAACATTCCTATTAATGCATATTTAAATACAAAAATAAAATATTAATTTTTAACCATTTTTAACCATGATTTTCTAAACCTTATTTTAACCATAGCAAGCAACAATGATGCATACTGTGTGAAGAACGAAGTTCATGCACGCGAAGAAGGTGGATCAAATTATGTCAATAAAATCAAACCAAAATAAGAAGATTTGTTAGGGTGTTTGCCCTGATTTTCTCACCAAATTTGAGTATTAATTTTCTATTGAATGAAAATAAAAGAAGTACCATTATTACTTTATTTTTTAAAAAGATAAATATAAAACTCTTCCATATTTGGCTAACCTCTTTTTAAGAGGATGTGTTTTTGACCTCTATAAATAGAAGACCCCTCATCTCATATTATAACATATTAGCATCCACAATGTAGTCTTTTAAGAGTCTTGTTTACGGAAAGATTCTCTTCCAATAGTTTTATGTTTTCTTTAACACTAGTTTTCATTTGTAGGTTAGTTGACCAAATAATATTAGTAATATGTATTTTAAGTATACTTTTATTTGTCATCTGAATTATCACCCTTTTGGTTTACAAACTTTAAGCATCTGCATGATGATCTCTAAATTTTGAACCCCACAAGTGGTATTAGAGTCTACGATACAAAGGTCCAATTGTTTGATGAAATGAGATTAAAGTAGGTACAAAGCAGTTTCAAATCAACATGCAAACTATTTGATAATAGTGAAGATTTTTGTCAAATACATGTGGAGAAGAATTTTCAACATTTCTACTGTAGCTTCTTTAAAAATAAAGCTAAAATATTAATTTTTACTCTATTTTTAACCATGATATTTTAAACCATATTTTAAAAAATGGCAAGCAACACTGATGCAGATTATGTGAAGAACGAAGATAACACACACAAAGAAGATGAATCAAATGATATTAAGAAAATCAAAGCCAAAAAGGGGAGATTTGTTAGGGTTTTTGTCATGATTTTATTGCCAAATTTGAGCTTTAATTTTCTATTGATGGAAAATACTGATAAATTTGACAATTTATTTAAGGAGGTTATAAGAAACACCCACTACACATTTACTTTGTTGCGCTTATGCCAACAATTACAAAATAATTATATTTGTGGTAGTTTAACTCTGGAGGTTGTAAAAGACTCCCCTATACTTTCGATTTGTGGCATACATTTGAACCTCCCCAAAATTGTTCTTGGAGTAGCAATTTTCTTGTGTAGGATTTTGTACTACAAAATATTAGAATGATCCCAATGATTTATTTTGGGTATACCGCCGGTTTATAACAACCAGAATAAGCATAAAATGATGGTTTTCTGTGCTGCCACAAATTCGTCTGTTAGTATTACTATTTTGGCGGTTTCAAAAGAACCACCATAAAATGCTTGCAATTAATAATGACTTATATAATTTGTATCGTGGAGGTTTCAAATAGCTATAAAATACACATTTTATATGATCTAATATAAATACATAATATTTTGACAGTTTAACCTATGTAATTAATAATTCTGTAATATCAATTTATAAGAATTATTTGAGTTTTTAAAAATTTCTATAATTAGAATAAATATATTTTACTATAACATATTATTAGTTATATATTATTTTATTACAAAAAAATCATCGAAAAAATAGTTATAGTGTTAAACAGAATTTCTTACTTTGAATAACATTTTACCTTAATACATTATTACTTCCAGTAATGACTCTCTGCCCATGTATAGATATTAATATCAAACACTAAACTCAAAGGCTCGTGTGACCGACATGTCATGTCTGAAATAAATATTGAGCGAGCCATTAGTCATAACTCTCATCTAAGCATATTAAACTATATATAAAGAGTATGGACATCCCAAACACTTTTGCAACCAGAGTAATCACAATATACATATATGATCATTATCAAATAATGTATAGACTTCACTCTAAATACCTTTAGCCAAAAACATCCATCTCCATTCGCTTCTACCCCCAACTCTACCATCTCCATCGACTACCAAATGTAATCTCTACTGGCAGTGACAATAATATTCGATGGTTTCAGACCATTGGATGATAGGTCACTACTGGTGTATGTAAAAGCTACTCGCTACTTTCAAAGAGGATCCATACCCATGCAGTTACTATTAAATATTGAATAGAGAAACAAGAATAGGATTAGAATACAGGTATTGTAAACCAACAGTTCCAGATCTTCAAGCAAATCCTAGTAAGAGATTGGAAGAGTAGTATGGACTACTTTACTTAAGCAATTCTTCTTATTCTTATTCTTTCCTTAGTTGAAGTTTCCCTTCTCTGGCTTTCCCTTTAAGTGACAAGGGGGTGAGACTGACTTTCATTTTGGTTTCAATTTATATATCAAATAAACTTACTGACCAATAACTCGATAGCTAATTGATGCATAATCATTAAGCCAAAATGAATCAAATTGTATCTTATTAGTTCATTACCAGATTAACACATATAAGAATTGATAATCGATAAGTTAAATTATTTACACAAAATAAATCAAACCGCACCTCACCTAATTGAAAAATAATAACCTAATATTTTTTTCTAATTTGATTTGCATCTGAGATAATGTTATGTGTTACACATATTTGGGTGCACAAGTGGACGTTTAGGGTATACGCCCCAGTGAGCTAAACTCTACATGTGAGCCTCAGGACATTTTGATAGTGCCCCACTCATAGGCAAATATCCTACAAAGAAACAAAATAAATTTTAAGGATACTTTATTCAATTAAATAATTTGATATTTATAATATCATTGCATTTATCTAATCTATAGAATATTAAATGAATTTGTCATAAATTTTCTATTTTCCAAGTCGTTATTATTTTGGACTTGTTTTGAAGGGGGTGAACATTTTCACGAAACTAAAATTAAACTGGAGAAATAAAAAACATAACAGTACATAAAAATCCTAAAAATTAACCAAACACCAATTTCTCACTCTAAAACAAATGTTCATCAGACTTTTCTTCCTCACCTCTTCTTTTTTTCCCTTTTTTCTCTCCATAATACAATAATATCTTAATAAAGGATCCTATCATTCTTCTCCCTTTGAGGATAATAGTGGATCGACCTGTTATTCAATGCACCATATTAGTGATAGTTCAGACTCATTTAATTGGTCTCATCTAACTACAGAAATATTGATTCCCGACACTGAATTGAAGTAAAATATCAAAGTGTTTATTAGGTCCTATGAATTACATAAGCATGGGGAAGATTTGAATTTGCAAAACACAAAAACAAAAATATAAATAACTGATACTTCAAAGTTGATTGAGTAGGAATTTCTCATTTTATGAATTCACCTTATCATTGTATATTGATTTCAAGTGATCAATGATAGACTTGTTTAGGAAAAACTAGAAAATCTTGTGGTTTCGTTGCTACATGGGATAGTTCTTTTTCTCTTGTCGGAATCTAATAACTATAGTAATTTATATGAACACCACCATGTAAGGGAATATTCTAAAATGGTTCTAAAAATATACATTTAAATAGTATAGTGAAACACCTCATATTTTTGGGCTAGTCTATAAATCGTCGTTCCTACATGTAAAAGCTATAATCTAAATGATTTCCATATGAATATAGGTTTCATGATATTTATCCTCATGTTTGATATGCTTCCAAGGTGAAAAATGTTTATAAGAATCACTTAAAACAAAGGTGTGCTTAGAGTCTTTGATTCGTCCAAAATTTGTTATTCGATTCTACAAGGATTTACTTTAAATGTGTATAACTTTTTATATATGTGGATTTTTTCAGCTCAATACCCAAAAAATTGTAGATAATTTAATTATCTTTCCAACCATATCAATTTCTCCTAAATCCAATATTCGAACAAAAAGTTATGGCATTTTTCATGTGAGGCAGTAAGCCGATGCGATTGAGATGCAACGTGTCAGTCATCGACCCGATTAGCCATGCAGCATGATGGAAACCACATTACGGAACTTTTTCACACGTTATTTCAGTTCCTAAAGGGTCTAGGGGAACTTTGGTCACTTCTCCTCACCCAAATCCGCCCATAACACTTAATTTCAGCACCCAAAAGCATTAGATAAATGATTACTCATCTTTTTCTGTCCAAGAAAACCCTATCCCCCTCAAGAACAACAAGAAATTCATCTAAGTTTCTCCAATAAAATTAAGAAATCAATGTCCCTAATCCCAGAAGTTTAAGAAAAGCTTTCAATAACATTTCCAAGGCTTCCAAGTCAAGCTTTCAATTTTAAAGTCAAGCTTTCTGAATCAAATTCATGATTTCTTCAAGAATCAATCTAATTAAGGTATGTGGGAGTTCATCCATGGGTCCTCTTTCACCCATGGAGCTCAAAACCTTTTTATTTCAATTAAAGAATAAATTTTTCGATCATTATGTTATTTTAAATATTCAAGAAAGATTGAATTGCATGTTTTCATGGTGATTTTAATTAATTTCAGTCCATGTGTGACTACATGAAAGATGTTGAATTCCTCAAGCTATGAATTTAGGTTTCCCATGCTTTATTCAATTGGATTCCATGATAGACCCTAAATTCATGAATTTTAGCAATATTCCCATGTTTCAAATTCCTATTTTCCATATGTTTGATGAAATTTTCATATCATGTTCAATCAATTGCAAGATGAATCCTCAAGTTATGAATTTTTTCATGTAATTCCATCGTTCAACCATGTTTAATATATTTGTAGGTCCAACCTATGATCTTTACATGTATGACTAAATGCCTATGTCCTATTTCAAGAGAATTTCAATAGGATTCCTACATTCATGATTTTAGTCATCTAATCATGCTATGCTCCCATGTTTGAGATATTTCCAGGTAAGACCCTACAAATTTCTCACGTAGTTTGAGCCTTAGAGCATGTCAAGTGAAGCGTGAATCAGGCCCTAAAAGATTAAAAAGTATCTTCTTAAGAGAGAAGTATTTTAAACCATATATAATTTCCCCAATATCGACTTTTTGTCGTGTAGAGAATTGAATAAGCTTTCCGTCGATAACAAATTCAACCAAATCCAACACTCGGCAAAGAGTTAGAGCTATTTTAGTGAGATAGCATGCCATCTGGCACTTTAGCTCATCGCGGAGCCAGCCAAAATTGCAATCATCAAAATTCAGTAAGCCTCTATGATTATGGCGTGTTGTGCCAAGAATTAATTTTAGAATTGTCAATTTCCAGTGCACCAACGCGATTCCACCACATCGCGGTGCCTTTCCAGTTCGCAACCAAGGTGGAAACGTGATTCCACCACATCACGCCATCAATCAATTTCCCGATTGTCCAATTTCCAATGCGCTGGCACAATTATGGTGCGCCGCGCCAGCATGTAAAATCAGGATTCTTTCGTTTAATTCCATAGGCGAAAAGGGTCATTTTGCTACCCCTATATATACTCCTTAACATGGAATTTGACCTCATTACAACCAAAAATATCATTGTTTTATATTAAAGTTGTTCAAGAACAAGAGCTAGGGTTTCTACAAAATCAAAACCCTTCCTTCTTCTTCAAGAGAAATCAAGAAATCAAGAATCTCTCCAAGGGATTCTAATAAAGAGTTTCTCTAAGGTATGTAGATGTTGAATCTTGGGTACCTTTCATCCAAGAAGCTCAAGAACCCTTTTCTAAATTTCAAAGCTTTTATGTTTATGAGTTTTCAAGATTCATGTGAGTTGAAATTGATGTTCATGCTATTATTGAGTTGTGATTCATGTTTATTTACAAAGTTTTCAAGCTTTGACCTTAGTATGTGATATTCATGTGATGTTCATGATAAACCCTCTTCAAGTTTCTTGTTAAGTGATGTGTTCATGTTAATTAGGTGTAGAAATTATTGAATAAACAAAGCATGCTCCGAATATTCTTGATAAAATTCATATGTGAATGAATTAGAACCATTATAGCATGTTGACTAGAAATCCCCAATTGTGAGTAAGCCTATGCTTGCCAAGTGTTTGTTGAAAAGCCTTAGTGAATGAATTGTGGCATGATAGCATGAAATTCTCCAATTTTTTGCTCTTTAATACATGCTAAGACTTTAATATATGTTAAGTGTTTGATGAATGAATTGTAACATGATAGCATGAAGTTCCCCAATTATGTGTTCTCCGGTACATGCCAAGACTAAAATATGTGTGAAGTGTTTGATGCAATGCCTCGCTGAATAGAGTATGTTCCAATAGCATGTCCCCCTATGTTATTAAATATTTCGGATTCCTAATTTCTTGAAGTGATTCCATAGTGATTGTGATGGTGATCGAATGTCTATGATTTTGAATATTCAAGAATGGTTATGCTTTACTTTTATGTTATTGAGTCCTGGGGGTATTTATACCCAACAATTTAGCTGTTGTCTAGAGCCTGTGTTAGCTTTCACAATAATTCCAGTCGAGCCATGATTCTCAGAACTCAACGAGTTATAGAACTCTATATTTTCAGATAGATATAAAATTTATGAAATCTCAGTAATCTTTGTAATCACCGTAATCTTAGTATCGCTAGTAATCTAGCCTCATTTCTATACCCAGCTCAGATCTAGTAGTATTCTAGTGGTTAGTTCAGATGTCTGTAGTAATCGAGTAATCTATTCAAAGCTCAATATCATTCAGTTAGATAACGAGATTGGTAGTATTCCGTCAGATATGGAACCAAGTGAATTCAGCTCAACTTAGTCAGATCATTCGAGAAACATGATCAGTATCAGATTTATCTTAATTTGTGTTCAGTTAAGAATTAGTTTAGAGTTTTCAGTTGGGAGTAGGAGCTAGCACCGAGCGAGGGCAGGGATGGGGGCTCCCTATCAGAGAGAAAGAGTTGGTAGGAGTAATTCCTGAACACCAGAACTGTGTAGCCAATGCAGGATGCAGGAGTCACCCGTCAGGAAAGGCTAGTCACCCATCAGATAGGCTTGACTATTATATTGATTTAGGCTTAACTTCCTGTGAGGGTCACCCATCAGATAGAATTGACTAGAGAGTTTTTTACTCATGGCACAATATTGACACCCTTCCAGCTGAGGCTATAGGTTGTACCCCAACCAGTTGAGATTCGGGGCATGTCGGTTAAGTGACTACTTCCCACAGTTTTAGTTTTAGTATCAATCTTCAGAAATTAGGACTATCAAATACAGTTATCTATATCCATGAGGAAATCAGATAGTTCCATTGATTCATGGACCATCTGTTAGATAGGCTTGGTCCCATTTAAATTTATTCTGTATCAGATCTAGAGATCACTCGCCAGATAGGCTTGGTCCCATTTACAGTTATTCTATATCAGATCTAGAGATCACTCATCAGATAGGCTTGATCTTTGTCTCATATTCAGTTGAGTAATCTCATTATTAGATCTCGAGATCCCCTATCATATGGGCTTGATCTCAGTCTTATATTTAGTTGAGTAATCTCATTATTAGATCCCGAGATCACCCGTCAGATAGGCTTGATGTCAGCCTTTTATTCAGTTAAGAAATCTCATTATCAGATCACAAGATTACCCATCAGATATGCTTGATCTCAGTATTATATTCAGTTGAGTAATTTTATTATCAGATCTTGAGATCACCCATTAGATAGGCTTGATCTCAGTCTCAGATTCGGTTCAGTATTCTTGCTATTAGATATAGAGATCACCCATCAAATAGGCTATATATCTATCTCAGATTCAATTAAGTATTCTTGTTATCAGATCTTGAGGTCACCCGTTAAATAGGATTTATCTCTGTCTCAGATTTAGATAATATTCTTATTATCAGATATAGAGATCACCCGTCAGATAGGATTGATCTCAGTCTCAGATTCAGTTGAGTATTCTTGATATCATATCCCGAGATCACTCTCTAGATAAGACAGATCTCAACTCCAATACTCAGTTATTAGTATCAGATGATTCAGTGTTTAGTATCACATGTATTAGTAGTGAGTTTCGATGGTAGTAAAGTAGTATTCGAGTTTCAGTATTTTAAGTCACAATTATTTCAGTTATGGTTTAGGAATTCATACATGTGTTGTCAATCAGTACTCTCATGATTATTCAGTTAAGTAATTATTCATGAATAAGCCTTTGCATTTAGCCTTACCTCATCTTCATACTCAGTACATTCCCGTATTGACACATTTACGCTATAGTGTTTTTATTGACAACATAGGTTCATAGGAACGAGATCTAGAGTACCCTTAGCACTTCATGTAATGCACCGAAAACGGGTGTCGAGACATCACACGATGCTTAGGATTACAAGTGACCCCAAGCTAACCCTTTTACTGGCATAACTCATAAGTAACTAAACAAAAAGTATAAATCTATACAAATCTTCGAAAAATAATACGACTGAATTTATAAGATTAAAACTCTGCTTTTACAACCAAAACTAAAATGGAGTACATCAACTTCTACTGACTGTCTATGAAGCCTCTACTAGTAATGATTGTAGGTAGCCGGTTCATGACTCCCGACTATCCCAACACAATACGACTGAATAAAGAAAATACAACACTATTAGTTCTACATAACTGACCCAAGCCCTTGATCAAAAGGACTCATCACCTGCTGACCGGATACCATGAACTGACTGGATCTAAGGATGTACACTACACCTTGTACCTATATTCCAAGAAAATGTAGCCCACATACGAATATGTGGGTCAGTACCATGGAAACGTACCAAGCAAATAGGGGTGCAATGCATATATAAAATAATATCTTAATATCATCACAGTCTATAAAAAATATGCATGCTGATATAAATGACTCACTTAGCTCGAATTAAAATCATCATAATCATAACAGAGTAAAATGTATCGGGTGAAACATGTGAGTCATTAGAATAAATCTCAATTCACTTTCATATCAATTCCAAATCATCAAAGCAACCAAATCTCATAACAATTCTCTTTGGAATATATGTTCATTAAATCTTTCGAACACAATGACTTTCTCAAACTCAGTCTTTTAAACAAATATGTTTTCATCTCAGATAGAAAAATACACACACACACATTGGAAGTCTCTTACAACCGACATAAACCATGTGAGCTACATGGAGTCCAACGTTTTACCCACGTTGGGGAGATTTTCCCTATTCCTTCCCATTGGAGTAGGATATTAAATCATCAATCCAAACACTAGTGATCACATCAGCCTCAGGCTCACATTCTATGGGGGCACGTAGTTCTAGGGAAGTACAAAAATATCTATACCTCCCGCTCGGTGCTAAAGACTACTCCCATACTTAGCTCAGATCTTTTCAAAAGAAAATCTACTAATAAATAGTTTAGCAATTCACAACGGGAGCCATCATGCTACTCTTTTTATAATAATCAATAAAAGTGGATTTCTTTTCTCATCTCGGGTTAAAAAACACCCCTTTTTATGACCGAAAGGTCAAAGCTTCTTCATCATCTCAAATCATTCAAACTCAAGGTACTTATAACACATGATTTCTCAAAAAACAACAAGCTCAAATAGAGTTCAAACCTCATGTCACAATATCACATTTAAACTTATCAAGATTCAAGTTTTACATCATAAACACATATAAATCCCTTCAAAATATGGAAAATTTAGTTATAAGGCTCAAAATATCATCATTCTCATATAATTCCGCTTCTAAAATATCAAAAATATCATAATCTCATGATAATCAAGATAGGATATAAGTTCATGCTTTAAAATTATAGAAAAACATATGAAATCTATAACTTCGTAAAAGAAAGTATTTTTGGGCACAAGAACGAAAGAGTGCTCTTTTTGAAAAACCCCACATAACTTAAACTTGAAGCTTTGAATGACTTTTCGAATGACGTAATGCCATTCACGAACGTTTGGGTGTCACTCGTAGCCTTCGTAACAGGGATTCCGAATATGTTAAAATTATAAAATTCTCACGGTTGAATATCTAGCTATTAGGGTTTTGATGTTGAAACCCTAAAGGTTGTACTTGGTGATTTTGAGAGAAAGTAAACTTATTTTTATGTTGTGGGAGTTTAATCCTGTGTTATAGACATATATAAGGGTGTTTTTGGCACTTGAAAGTGAGGTATGCGGCGCACAATCCATGACAGACATTAAGGTGTGTGTCGGACACCTTATGACAGAAATTTAAGGGTGCCTCGCACTCCCAATCGCCCATATTTGATTGGGCGGCGCATTGCCCACCGCACACCTTTACTGTCTCTTACAAAAATTGGCATAACTCTTCGCTCGGGTATCGAATTTTTGCAAAATTGGTATCGTTGGAAAGCTAATTCAATTATCTACAATTTTTATAGGCATTGATATGAAAATTCCATGTATATTAAGAGATATACACGTTTGAAGTTGACCCTTGTAGAATCGACTATCAAATGTTAGACAAATCAAATGATCTTAGCTTAACTTGACTCTAAATGATTTATATGAACATTATTGACCTCAAGAGCACTTCACATACTAGGATAAAGATCATGAAATATTATTCACGTGGGAATCACTTGTATTAGAGCTTAGAATCATAGGAATGACGGTTAGTTTAGCATTAAAATACGTGGTATAACATTATCTCCCCCTTGGGAACATTCATCCTTGAATGTGGATAATTAATCAGAAACATAGATGAATCTTTGTCTTTAAGCTATTATGTGCAACTGAATGAAACTGAATCACTGGATCTAAAGAATAATGAGCTACTAAACTGATCTGCAAGTGCATGAATCCTCATGAAAATAACTATATGGCTAAGATAGAAATGAGAGTGTCAACTTATGAGTAACCATTACTTTGCGCTGGATCTGATCTCATGAGAAAAAAATGATAGGTTTATGGCATGAAAATTTGGAGTATTACAACATCCCCCTCTTGGGATCGTTCATCCCCGAATGATAATAATTTGATGAAAATACTAGGAAAAGACTGTGATACTACACAGGATACTTACGAACTGAATCATGACTTAATATCTGAAACTAAAATTGATGCATGAAACGAGCTGAATTCATAATTTAATTGGACACAAACACATTGCCTCTTGGAATGTACATACGTATAAGACTATGGATAGTAAGACTAGCTGGAAAATTAAGAATCTATAGTAGCTTATCTCCTTGTTTGCTAAACTAGATTACAGGCTATATGGACTGGATCGTACTGACTATCCATACCCAAATGGAGTATTTCTTTAGCACTTTTCTATGAAATTCTATTGACATTAGGGAGCAAAGAATTTTGGGCATGCTTTGAACAAGACGTTTGACTAAGGAATAACAACATTAATATAACTCTATAGCATGGAATATAATTAAATAACTCATAAACTAGGATAGGATTGCCAGGCCATAGGCAACACAACTTCTTACTTTCAAGCTTAGCATCACTTCTCAAATGTTCTCTCAACTATACTATTCCTCTTAAATACCATACTCATTTCATTCAACTTATAATTCTTATATTGCCACTGCGAAATCTTTATACTAACGTCTAAACTAAACTAAGTTCTCTCACCATGATCAAGCCTAACACTAAATCACAAGATACAACATGCCAAACCATAATACTAGTCTAAACCACAAGGTTCAATATTCGATATCTTCTTAGAGCTCACACCCTAAGCATAACATGCCTTACCACTTCAATGACTAATTTAAAACTCTTGATATGGATTGACTAGTGCATATTACATTCATCATCTTACACCAAACATGACATTCAAGCCTATCATTAAAAAACACATATAACTTTAAGGCAAATACCCCTAAAGGCATACTCCATATATTCCCGAGATTAAGCCATAATTTCATTATTCTAATATCTACAAATAAATGCTAAACTCACAAGAATAAACTAATTTTGAACTTACCGACTTCATTCTTGAACAACCCATCCATATGTCATCCTTAATTCCTAGCTTCAATAATCATCATCAAAGACTTACACTCTCATTTGCAACCATGTCTACATCTATAATCACATAATCATAGCCTACCAAGACAATACTTCTATACTTATATTTTTCCCAAACCATGAGAATAAAATCATACTAAAAAGACTCAACATCTTCAATCATAACTCCTTAACTTAGCTATCAAGAACAACATAAATTATCTAACTAGCCTTTCTCCACCTAGAAACTCAACGTTACTGCAAACCACACAATATACAATAATCCTCAAAATATAATGTAGGCCCATAGCACCTTGGGCACACCTCTACACCATAATTATGAACACATGATCTTACACTCTGGCATACACTGTTCAGGCCTACTAGATCACCTCCATATAACTAGCATCTACAACCGAACCATCAACTGTTCAAACTTAATGTCTAGAGCTAAACATAATATACAACCTAATCTCATACACAATCTTCACTTCAAAACTATAGAACATAGCATTAAGAAAAGCTAGTACACAATGACAATCAATCATAATCATATGGCTTATCTTATTCATAATCTATTAATGCATCCTCATTTTTCACATCATTACTATTTACCCATCTTCACACCTAAATTACTTTCATAGCTTTATAAATTTCAACTAAACTTCCTCTTGAAATCTCAGGAAAGCCTAAATTAACAATACTCAATCACCAAGTACTTCCATCAAAACCTATACTTTCCTAGCACAACAAATACCATCAATAACTCTTTTCACACTTTAAGCAAACAACAATCCACCTTAACTAATAATCTCCTTCTCTAACTTCACTAAACTAACAAACAAAGATATATCACTTCATTACTAATTCAATCATAAGCAAAAAATCAGCTATACATATTCAATAAATTGCCCTTACCACCATTCTTGCCACTACACTTCTAAACCCACAAGTTCAACTAACACAAGACTATCAACTAAACCTTACTACTTATATTACTACACAGAAACCCACACTTTCAACTAACACTAGAACAATAAGATAAACAACAAGTTCCTAGTGAATTGAAATAGGCCTCACACGACTTCACTAGACTTTGGTTTTGTGTTTTGAACAAGAAAATTAGATGAATAAGAAAGCAACTATGCTAGTGAATCGAAATAGGCCTCACACGGCTTCAGTAGACTTTGATTTTTCACAAACATAATGATAACAAGATTACCTAATACAAGAGATAGAAACTTGACACACAACATTCAACGATCTAGGAATACACATTACTCTATCTTAATTAAATAACTCATAAGAATAAGGGTATAACTTCAAATTTGAGGGACTTATAACATTCTAGAAGGCTCCTCTCAATCCGCTTTATAAAACTTCTGAAACTTCTGCTTGAAATTATAAAATCATTATCTGGGGAGGAACTGGAACTTACCGAACATGTTACTTCAAGAACATAGATAGAGAAGTATAGATTATCAATATGGATTATGAGGAGAAATTTGAAAGCACATCTAACTCAACCTTTGTGTATGATTTCTACAGGCATGATAAAGAACTTTAGTTTTCAAAACTTAAAAGTACTAGACGTATACTTTCTAGCTCTCTTACAGTCCCATAACTATCTATGGAGAATGAAGCTCAACTATTTCTAATACCTTGGAAATGAGGCAGAGTTGGCCAGAATAGAGTAAGATAAGAATTTATATAAGTTTCTTAGAGAACCTTTTCATGGCACGATCCTAGACATGAAAGAAGGGAAACATTTTCTAAATGCCCTGTAGTCTCTCTAGGAAAAGTACAGATGTCTCTGTACCATTCCGCAAGATTCTACTAGACATAGCTTTATAGACACCCTAGGACACTTGAACTCTGTGCTCTAATACCAAGTTTGTAACGCCCCAAAATTGGGTCTCGAGATGTCACACGGTGCTTAGGATCACAAGTGACCCCAAGCTAACCCTTCTACTAGCATAACTCATAAGCAACTGAACAAAAAGTATAAATCTATACAAATCTATGAAAAATAACTCTTTTCTAAATACAATGATACAAAACTAAATTTACAAGATTACAGCTCTACTTTTACAACCAAAATTGAAATGGAACACATCAAATTCTACTGACTGTCTATGAGGCCTCTACTAGTACTAACTGTAGGTAGCTGGGTCATTACTCTTGACAATCCCAACTCAATATGACTGAATAAACAAAATACAACACTATTAGTTCTGCATAATTGACCCAAGCCCTTGATCAAAAGGACTCATCACTTGCTGACTGGATACCACAAACTGACTGGATCTGAAGATGTACACTATACCTTGTACCTATATTCCGAGAAAATGTATCCCACATACTAATAAGTGGGTCAGTACTTTAGAAATGTACCGAGCATATGGGGGTGCAATGCATATATAAAATAATATCTTAATATCATCGCAGTTTATAAAAATTATGCATGCTGATATAAATGACACACTTAGCTCAGATCTTTTCAAAAGAAAATCCACTAATAAACAGTTTAACAATTCACAATGGAAGCCATCATGCTACCTTTTTTATAATAATCAATAAAAGTGGATTTTGTTTCTTATCTCAGGTTCAAAAACACCCTTTTTTACGATTGAAAGTTCAAAGCTTCTTCATCATCTCAAATCATTCAAACTCAAGGTATTTATAACACGTGATATCTCAAAAACAATAATCTCAAATAGATTTCAAAACTCATGTCTCAATATCACATTAAAACTTTTCAAGATTCAAGATTTACATCAGAAACATATATAAATCCCTTTAAAATCTGGAAAATTCAGTTATAAGGCACAAAATATCATCATTCTCATATAATTATGCTTCTAAAATATCAAAAATATCATAATATCATGATAATCAATATAGGATATAAGTTCATGCTTCAAAATCATAGAAAAACATATAAAATCCATAACTTCGTAATAGAAAGTATTTTTGGGCACAAAAACAAGAGTGTTCTTTTTGAAAACACCCATATATCTTAAAATTGAAGATTTGAATGACTTTCTGAATGACGTAAAGATATTCACAAACTTTTGGGTGTCACTCGTAGCCTTCGTAACGGGGATTCCGAATATGTAAAAATTATAAAATTCTCACGGTTGAATATCTAGCTATTGGGGTTTTTTTATGTTGAAACCCTAAAGGTTTTTATTGGTGATTTTGAGTGAAAGTAAACTTATTTTGATGTTGTGGGAGTATCCCGCGTTATAGACATATATAGGGGTGTTTTTGGCACTTGGAAGTGAGGTATACGGCGCACAACCCATAGCAGACCTTATGATATGCGTCGCATACCTTATGGAAGAAATTTAAGACTACCTTGTACTCCCAATCGCACTTATTTGATTGGGCTGCGCATTGCCCATCGTACACCCTTACTGCCTCTCAGAAAAATGGGCATAACTCTTTGCTCGGGTATCGAATTTTTGCAAAATTGGTATTGGTGAAAAGATAATTCAATTATCTAAAATTTTATAGGTCTTGGTATGAAAAATTCCATGTATATTAATATATATACACATTTGAATTTGACCCTTATAAAATCGAATATAAAATCTTAAGACAAATCAAATGATGTTAGCTCAACTTAGCTCTAAATGATAATATATGAACATTGTTGACCTCAAGAGAAATTCACATACTAGGATAAAGATTATGAAATCTACATTCATGTGGGAATCACTTGGATTAGAGCTTAGACTCATAGGAATGACGATTAGAATTTTAGAATAAAAATATGAGGTATTACAGTTCAGTCCTAGTCAGCAGCAGTAGATGTAGTAGTGAGTTCTCTTTATTCAAGGATGATCCTTTTATATTTCTTGTATAAGATTTTGTTTATTTTCAAGAGATGGAGTTAGTTGGGGACATATCCCATTATTTCTACAGTTCAGACAGTTTAGAGGCTTTTCGGATAGATATATCAGTATTCAATTTTAAATTTTGAGTATTTTTAGATGTTTTGAACCTTATGGCCAGTTTTCATAATTATTATCTATATTATACAGTATTCAGGTATAGATATCTGTAGAGGGTTGTCTTGTGGTCCTTCCGGATTATGAGCATGGTGTGACATTCCGGTTCCATAAAATCAGGTTGTTACAAACTTGGTATCATAACCTTAGGTTCAATAGTGTACTAGGGAGTCTAAAATACTGCATCTAGTAGAGTCTTGTGCATGGGTGTGTTGCACACCACATTTATGTACAAGAGTCTATAAGATGTTTTTAGGAGCAGTTTTCCTTTTTTCAATATTCATGTCATGCGAGTGAACATGATCTCGAGTTGATCCTCAGTCTAATACACCTCTTTATTCTATTTATAGAGTATGCCTCCTTGCAGAGATTATGTCTATAGGTTTAATGACCACCCCCCTCAGCCAGTAGATTTTGAGAATGAAAATGTGTCACATGCAGAGTTTTGGGTAGCTTTTCATGTGCTAGCCCAAGATGTGACTAATGTTTAGGGTAACTATTAGGTTGTGTCCCTACCTCAACTAGATGGAGGTTCATCCACAGCCAAAATTAGAGATTTTATGATAATAAACTCGCAGAATTCTTTGGGTCAGTAGCAGGTGAGGACCTACAACTTTATCTAGAGGAATTGGGGAAGATTACCCAGATTATGCATATTTCTAAGGAGAAAAGTGTCGAGTTAGCATCAGATAGGCTAAAGGATATTACTCATTACTAGGTAGTGGAGTGGAAGAAGGGTAGAGGGAAGGATACAACTCTCACGACTTGGCAAAAGTTTTAGGGTGCCTTTTTAGATAAGTTTTTCTCGCTAGAGATAAAGGCAGCTAAGGTACAAGGGTACATAAACATAAGTCAGGGATCTATGATAGTGAAAGAGTATTGTCTTAAGTTTAACCGGTTAGCTAAGTATGCTCCTGACTGGATAGCTGACCCTAGAGTGAGTAAGAGTAAGTTTGTGACTGGTGTGTCCGGGTTAGTGTTGAACGAGTGTGAAACTGCTATGCTTCAGAGAGATATGGACCTTGCTAGGCTGATGATGCATGCATAACGTATTGAGGCAAATAAGATAAAAGAATAAAAGAGAGTAAGTAACAGAGCCAGGACCGGTAGTCATGGTTTCTCTCAGGCAGGGTCCCAAGGTGGTAGTCATTATCAGTATAGTTAGAGATTTTTAGTCCCAACTTAATCCTCAGCTAGTGTACCCGCACCAAAGTTTAGGGATACTAGTCATGATAGGGAACCATACCCCGAAGCCCTGATTAATGCTTATGGTGTTTGTACCAATCCGCTTTGTGAAGAGTGTAGCAAGAGCCACCTAGGTATGTGTAAAGTTGTTAGTGATGTGTGCTTTAGGTGTGGTGATCCAGGACATAGGATGCGAGAGTGTAGAGCACTAGCTCAGAGGAATAGAGAGTTTCTTCAATAGAGTGCCCATTTCGGTGCCAAAAGTGGTCAGCATTAGAACAGTCTCTATGCGTTTCAGGCTCTCCATGATCAGTAAAGGTTCCCTAATATAAATTCGGGTATTTTATGAATTCTTCATCTTTATGATATGCATTGCAAGATCCTTTGCTTCCATTTTGAGCTTATATGTCAGCATGAGTCATGCATGAGTTTCAGATCTAAGTCGGTCAATCATGAACCAGTTTGTAGGTGCCCCGTGCACCACCCCCAGTATTTCAGCAAGGTGTTTATAGAGGGACATAGAGTCCCAAGGGGGAGATACCCCATGATATTGTGATGGTCTCATGTTCTTTGACTCATTCATTTGCATGTTTAGACTCTCCTTATGAAGTTAACATCAGTTATCATTACATAGCCATTCATTATTTCGAGAGTCAGTTCAGTCAGCTATTCATGCATTAGATATGAACGTTCAGTAGAAAGAGTTCTATTTTTCAGTCTTTTCCAATATGCATTCATGAGATCAGCCCAGTTATGCATCCATGCATCAGATATGCGTGTATATTATGAGAATTCAGCTTATTAGTAGCTTCAGTCGAGTATTCCATGTATTAGATATGAATTTCTAATATAAAAGGTCAGAATATTAGTAGTTCCAGTTGCAGAGTCATGTTTCAGATGCTCCCATTCCTTGAGTAAGTTTAGTTGATCAGTATTCTTAGCCTATCGAGTGACATTAGAGGATGAATATTTCTAAAGGGGAGATATTGTAAGACACCATAAATTTCTCTCGTAGTTTGTGCCGTACAACATGTCAAGTAAAGCGTGAATCCAACCCTAAAAGGTTGAGAAGTGTCTTCCCAAGTGAGAATTATTTTGAACCATGTAGAATTTCTCCAATATCAACTTTTTGTCATGTAGATCATTGAATAAGCTTTCCGTCGATACCAAATTTGAATAAATCCGACACTCGGGGAAAAAAATTAGAGCTATTTTAGTGAGACAGTGTGCCACCTGGCACTTTAGCGCATTGCGGAGCCAGCCAAAATGGCTGTCGTCAAAATCTAGTGAGCCTCTGTGATTATGGTCTATCGCACCAAGGATTAATTTTAGAATTGTCAATTTTTAGTGCACCAACGCGATTCCACTGTGTCGCGGTGGCTTTCCAGTTTTCAACCAAGGTGGAAACGTAATTCCACTGCATCGTACCATCAAGCAGTTTCCCCATTGTATAATTTCCTATAAGATGGTGCGGTTATGGTAAGTCTCGCCAGCATGTAAAATCGGGATTCTTCAGTTTAATTGCAGAGGAAAAAAGGGTCATTTTGCTACCCCTATGTATACTCCTTAACATGGGATTTGGCCACATTTTACCCAAAAATATCATTATTTTCTCTCAAAGTTGTTCAATAACAAGAGCTAGGGTTTCTACAAAATCAAAACTCTTCCTTCTTCTTCAAGACAACAACAACAACAACAAACCCAGTGTATTCCCACCTGGTGGGGTCTGGGTGGGGGGGGGGGGGGTAAGATGTACGCATCCATACCTCTACCTCTAAAGAAGTAGAAAGGCTGTTTCCGATAGACCCCCGGCTCAAGACACAAGATACCACACAAATACAAAGTAAAGCACCGGACAAGGTTACAAGATTACATAACATGACATACATAACATAAATAAGACATAAATACGGCAGCCATAAGTAAAAGAAAAAGAAAACAAAAAGGAAACAGAGGAAAGCACCCAGATTCGTACTAAAACAAGTAACAAGGAACACAGAATCATAACCAGGATACTACCCCCAGCAAGTAATTCCCTACACTAGCGACCCAAACTGGCCCTAGTCTTCTGCCCTAATTCGCGTCCTCCAGACTTTCCTATCTAGGGTCATGTCCTCGGAGAGCTGTAACTGCTCCATGTACCGCCTAATCACCTCACCCCAGTACTTCTTCGGCCTACCCCTACCCCACCTAAAACCATCCAACATTAGCCTCTCACACCTACGAACTGGGGCATCCATGCCCCTCCTCTTCACGTGTCCGAACCAGCTCAATCGGACTTCCCGCATCTTGCACTCCACTAGAGTCACACCAACCTTCTCCCTGATAGTCTCATTTCGAACTCTATCCCCTCTGGTCAGCCCACACATCCAGCGCAACATCCGTATCTCTGCCACCTTCATTTTTTGGATGTGGGAATTCTTAACTGGCCAACATTCCGCTCCATACAACATGGCTGGACGGACTACCACCCTGTAGAATTTGTCTTTAAGCTTGGGCGGCACCTTCTTATCACATAACACCCCCAATGCGAGCTTCCACTTCATCCATCCCGCCCCAATACGGTGCGAGACATCCTCGTCAATCTCAGCATTACCCTGGATCACGGACCCGAGATACTTGAAACTATCCCTCTTACATACCACCTGTGATTCCAGCTTCACTACCACCTCATCCTCCAGCCTTACGTCATTAAACTTGCATTCCAAATACTCTGTCTTGCTTCTGCTCAACCTGAACCCTTTAGACTCAAGGGTTTGTCTCCACACCTCTAATTTATCATTCACACCCCCTCGAGTCTTATCAATCAGAACTATATCGACCGCAAAAAGCATACACCACGGCACCTCCCCTTGAATACGCCGCGTCAACACATCCGTCACCAAAGCAAACAAAAAGGGACTAAGAGTAAATCCCTGATGCAATCCTGTCAAGACGGTGAAATTCTCTGAGTCCCCTCCCGCCGTCCTCACCTGAGTTTTTGCTCCCTCACACATGTCCTTAATTGCTCTGATATATGCCTGCGGGACTCCACTCACCCCCAAGCACCTCCCTGGGGACTTTGTCGTATGCCTTCTCCAGGTCGATAAACACCATGTACAGGTCCTTCTTCCTTTCCCTATACTGTTCCACCAATCTCCGTACCAGGTGAATTGCCTCCATCGTCGAGCGGCCAGGCATAAACCCAAACTGGTTTTCTGCAATAGATAATATCCGTCTCAGCCTCGCCTCGACCACTCTCTCCCAAATCTTTATAGAGTGACTCAATAACTTAATCCCCCTATAGTTATTGCAACTCTAGACGTCCCCCTTATTCTTATAGAGAGGGATCATGGTACTCCACCTCCAAGCCTCGGGCATCTTTGCCGTCTTGAAGATTTCATCGAACAATCCAGTCAACCACCTTACACCAGCCTCTCCAACGAACTTCTAAAACTTCATCGGTATCTCATCCGGCCCCATCGCCCTACCCCTTCGCATCCTGCGAACAGCATCTCTAACCTCTTCTACCCTAAAACATCTACAATAACTAAAATCCCGACACTCCTCTGAGTGCTCCAGTTTCCCTGGCTCAATAGCTCTATCCCCTTCGTCATTCAAGAGCCTATTAAAGTACGACTGCTATCTATCCTTAATGTGGCCGTCTTCCACCAACACTCTACCATCCTCCCCCTTAATGCACCTCACCTGGTCGAGGTCACGCCCCTTCCTCTCCCTAGCCTTAGTGAGTCTAAACAACTTTTTCTCCCCTCCTTTCCCCTGTAACCCCGCATACAAGCTCTCAAACGCGACCATCTTAGCTGCCATGACAGCTGACCTAGCCTCCTTCCTAGCTAGCTTGTACTCCTTCCTGTTTACCCGCTTCTCTTCTTCGTCCTTACTCTCAACCAACTTAGCATACGCCCCTTTCTTGGTCCCCACTTTCTTCTCCACCTCTTCATTCCACCACCAATCCCCCCGATGGTGCCCGGCTCGGCCCCTAGAAATAACCAACACCTCAGTTGTATTCTCCCTGATGCACCTCGCCGCCCTATCCCACATACTATCCACGTCCCCCCTACACTCCCACACCCCCATTCCCACCAACTTCTCCCCTACCTCCCACGCCTTCACTGGCGTCAAGCCGCCCCACATAATTCTAGGTCTACCCTCCTTACTTCTCTTCTTTCTATTCTTCTTTATACCCAAATTCATAACCAAGAGCCTATACTGGGTCGAAAGATTCTCACTTGGGATAACCTTACAGTCCTTACACAACACCCTATCCCCTTTCCGAAGCAACAGAAAGTCAATCTGGGTCCTGGCTATCGCGCTTCGAAAGGTGATCAAGTGATCGTCCTTCTTCGAAAAGCCCGAGTTCACCACCACCAGCCCAAAGGACCTCGCAAACTCCAATAGAGTAGTCCCCTCTTCATTTCTGTCCCCAAAACCAAAACCACCATGCACATCACCAAAGCCTCCCGGTAATGCCCCGATGTGCCCGTTGAAATTTCCTGCTATAATAATCTTCTCCGAGCTAGGTACGCCTCTCACCACCTCCTCCAAAGCCTTCCAAAACCGTATCTTCTCCTCTCCCTCCGAGCCCACTTGGGGCGCATAGGCACTACACATTCAGGGTAAACCCCCGGATGACCAACTTAATAGTCATCAACCTATCGTTGATCCTCTTCACCTCTACGACCTGACTTCTAAGCTCTTCATCTACTAAGATGCCAACTCCATTCCTACGCCTCTCGCTCCCAAAGTACCACAGCTTGTAACCATCCACATCCCTAGCCTTAGACCCTACCCACTAGGTCTCTTGGACACACGCAATATTGATCCTCATCTTTCTAAGGATCTTCACAAGTTCTATGTACTTACCCTGAAGGGTCCCTATATTCCAAGACCCAACCCTCAGCCTACCATCACTATCCACACGCCCTCCTGTACCACCCCCGCGGCCAAACCTTTGCCTCCCTCCCACTCCCGCCCTATCCTCATCCCCCCCACAACAACCCCACGCCCCAACCCCCTCAAACATGACCCTATCCTACCATTACTGCCCACAGCCACTACTATGAGAAAATATAAAAATATAAATGATGGTAGAAACAGAGCAGCAGCAAGAAATACAAGGCAAACAAATCACACGCAAGTCAAGGTACAGGGGATAATACTAGCATAATATAAAGAATGAAATAACAAAGGTTAGAAGTCACCGGGTGGCCGATCGGCGGCTGGAGACTGAGCTGCGGTTGCTGGGGATCGGGCGGCGGCGGCTGCTGTGACCGGGCGTCGGCAGCTGGATCTGCGGGTGGGGGTCTTGCCGGAGCTGGAGACCAAAAGGGGGGGCTGCTAGATCTCGCCGAAACCAGCGGGTGAGGGACTCGCCGAAGCTGGGGATCGACGGAAAGGGGGGGCTGGGGTCGGCTGGTGGGTGCGCCGGAGCTAGAGAGCGAGAGGGGGTCTGCCGGAGGTCGGCGATGGCGACGGCGCCGAAGGTCGGCACTGTCGACGGCGACGGCGACGGGGGGGTCTGCCGGAGGTCGGCGATGGCAACGGCGACGGCGACGATGATGGGGGTCGGCGCCGGAGGTCGGCGCCAGGACTGGGGACGGCGCCGGCACCGGGACTGAGGACTGGGAGGGGGGGAGAAGGTTGAGAGAGAGAGGGGGGAGGGAGCCATTAGAAGGGAGAAGAGAGAGAGAGGAGAGAGAAGCACCCAAGGAGAATAGCAGAAATATAAAAAAAGCAAAAATCTTCCTTCTTCTTCAAGAGAAATCAAGAAATCAAGAATCTCCCAAAAGGCTTTCAAGAAAGAGTTTCTCTAAGGTAAGTAGATGTTGAATCTTGGGTACCTTTCATCCAAGAAGCTCAAGAACCCTTTTCTAAATTTCAAAGATTTTATGTTTATGAGTTTTCATGATTCATATGATTTGAAATTGATTTTTATGCTATTATTGAGTTGTGATTCATGTTTGTTTACAAGGTTTTCAAGCTTTGACTTTAGTACGTGATATTCATGTGATGTTCATGATAAACCCTCTTCAAGTTTCTTGTTAAGTGATGTGTTCATGTCAATTACGTGTAGAAATTATTGAATAATCAAAGCATGCTCCCCATATGCTTGATAAAATGTTTATGTGAATTAATTAGAGCCATTATAGCATGTTGACTAGAAATCCTCAATAGTATGTAAGCCCATGCATGCCAAGTGTTTGTTGAAAAGACTTAGTGAATGAATTGTGGTATGATAGCATGAAATTCCCCAATTTTGTGTTCTTTGATACATGCTAATACTTTAATATATGCTAAGTGTTTGATGAATGAATTGTAATAGGATAGCATGAAGTTCTTAAATTAAGTGTTCTCCGGTACAAGCCAAGACTTAAATATGTGCAAAGTGCTTGATGCAAGGCCTTATTGAATGGAGTATGATCTAATAGCATGGCCCCCTATGTTATTACATGTTTAGCATTCCTAAATACTTGAAGTGATGCCCTAGTGATTGTGATGGTGAACTAATGTCCATGGTCTTGATAATTCAAGAATGGTTATGATTTACTTTTATGTTATCGAGTCCTTGGGGTATTTATACCCGATAATTTAGCTGCTGTCTAGAGCCCGTGTCAATTCTCATGATAATTCTAGTCGAACCATGATTCTTAGAACTCAGAAAGTTATAGAACTCTGTATTCTCAGACAGTTACAGAATTAAAGAACTCTCAGTAATCTCTATAATCGTCGTACTCTCAGTATCACTAGTAATCTAGCCTCAGTTCTATACCCAGCACAAATCTAGCAGTATTCAAGTGTTCAATTCTGACCTGTGTAGTAATCGAGTACTTTATTCAAAGATCAGTGTTGTTAAGTCAGATAATGAGATTCGCCAGTATTCCATCTGATCCGAAACCAAGTGAATTCAGCATAACTCAGTCAGATCATTTGAGAAACATGATCAATATCAGATTCAACTTTGTTTGTGTTCAGTTAATTATCAGTTTAAAGTATTTCAGTTGGGAGTAGGAGCTAGCACCGAGTGAGGGAAGGGATGGCAGCTCCCCATTAGAGAGGCAGAGTCATTAGGAGAAATCCCTGAACTCCAGAACTGCGTTGCCAGCACATGATACAGGAGTCACCCGTTAGGAAAGGCTAGTCACCCATCAGATAGGATTGACTATTATATTTCCTTAGGCTTGACTTCTTACGAGGATCACCCATCAGATAGGCTTGACCAGAGAGGTTTTTCCCCATGGCACGGTATTGATACCCTTCCAGATGGGGTTACAAGTTGGACCTCATCAGTTGAGATTCAGGGCATATCGGTTAAGTGAATATTTCCTATAGTTATAATTTTATTATTAATCTTAAAAAATTAGGATTGTCAGATACAGTCATCTATCTCAGTGAGGAACTCAGATAGTTCCATTGATTTATGGACCACCCATTAGATAGGTGTGGTCCTGTTTCAAGTTATTCTGCATCAGATCTATAGATAACCCATTAGATAGGATTTATCTCGGTCTCATATTCAGTTGAGTAATCTCATTATCAAATCCTGAGATTACCCATCAGATAGGCTTGATCTCAGTCTTATATTTAGTTGAGTAATCTCATTATCAAATTCCGAGATCACCCATCAGATAGGCTTGATCTCAGTATTATTTCAGTTGAGTAATCTCTTTATCAGATCCTGATTTCACCCGCTAGATAGTCTTGATCTCAGTTTTATATTCAGTTGAGTAATCTCATTATCAGATCCAAAGATCACCCGTCAGATAGGCTTGATCTTAGTCTCAGATTCAATTGGGTATTCTTGCTATCAGATCTAGATATCACCCATTAGATAGGCTTGATCTCTATCTTAGATTCATTTGAGTATTTTTGTTATCAGATCTCGAGTTCACCCATCAGATAGGCTTGATCTCAGTCTCAGATTTAGTTGAGTATTCATGTTATCAGATCTAGAGATCACCCGTCAGATAGGCTTGATCTCAGTCTCAGATTCAGTTGAGTATTTTTTATATCAGATCCCAAGATCACTTGCTAGATAAGATTGATCTCAACTCCAGTACTCAGTTATCAGTATCAGATGATTTAGTGTTCAGTATCACAGGCATTAGTAGTGAGTTTAGATGGAAATAAAGTAGTATCCAAGTTTCAGTATTTTGAGTCACGATTATCTTAGTTATGGTTCATGCATTCATACATGTGTTCTCAATCAGTACTCTCATGATTATTTAGTTAAGTAATTATTCATACATAATCCTTTGCATTTAGCCTTACCTCATCTTCATATGTGGTAAATTCCCATATTGACGTATTTGCGCTAAGGTGTTTTAATTGATAGAGGCATGAGATCTAGAGTACCCTTAGCAGTTTAGTTCCAGTTAGCAGCAGTAAATATAGTAGTGGGTCCTCTTCATTTGAGGATGGTCCTTTTGTCATTCTTGCATTAGATTTTGTTTATTTTTACTAGGTAGAGTTAGTTGGGGACATGTCTCATCAATTCCACAGTTCAGATAGTTTAGAGGCTTTTCGAACCGATGCATCAGTATTTAGTTTTAAATGCTGAATATTTTTAGATGTTTTGAACCTTATTGCTAGTTTTTGCAATTATTAGCTATATTATGCAGTTTTTAGGCACAGATATCAGTAGAGGTTTGGTTTGTGCTTCTTCGGGATCATGAGCACCGTGTGATGTTTTAGTTCCAGAAAATTGAGTTGTTACATACCATGTCCAAGTTCATGATCCCCATGTGTTTGATAAATTGCCCCATGTTAAAGTATTAATCTCCATGTGCTTGATGAAATGCCCAAGTGATGGGTTGTTTTAAATAATGCTTAATTATTATGGTCTCAAATGCTCTCATGTTTCCTTATTATCTATGCTATTGACTTTTGGTGGTATTGAATACCCAAAAATTAGCTGTTTATCTAGTCTCCAATCAAAATAGAATGATTCCGTAGTATCCCAAACTATAGCATTCGGCCAGTCAACATAATTAGTGTGAGTTTAGTCAATCCTAGTACAGTCTAGTGATTAGTACAGTGTCGATTCAGTTGGGAGTAGGATTTAACACCGAGCGAACCAAGAGATGGGAGTATTCCTATTAGCAGGGTTTGACTTTTAGTAGTAGTCCTGAGTTATAGAACTACTTAGCCAGCATAGGGTAAATTGTCTTCCTACGAGACTAGAGTTGACGTAACCATATACATCTTATGAGTCTTCCTTCCAGAATAGGGTTAACCTAGCTACTATTAGTAACCCATAGTACGGTGCTAACACCCTTCCAACTGGGGTTATAGGTTGGACCCCAAATCAGTCTATAATTAGGGTATGATGGTTAGATGATAACTCCCACTATTTTAGTTTCAGTATTCAGTTCAGAACTCAGTTCAGTTTTAGGTTTGTTTGACCATAGCATACAGTTATCAATTATTTAGTTATCATTATTTCAGTTTACAGACTATTTTAGAATCATGTTATACACTTGGTCTTGCATTCTTAGATAATACTATTTAATGCATTAATGTTCGGTCATCTTATGTTGTTCAGTTAGTCCTTATCTCATATGCATAGTACTCCATAGTTTCAGTCTAGTTTCTCAGACTAAGTATAGTCTAATCTTACAAGACTAGTATTCAGCTATCAATCATTCAGTTAATAAGATAATCTTAGTATATGTTACGTTTGGTTCTGTATATTAGGTATTCATTCTCAGTATAATTGTATATTCAGATCCCTGATGTGATGTTAATTTTTATCATATAGTTTTAGACTCAGTATTCATACAATATTCATATTTTACCATATCCCAACTTTAGTTCTACTTATATCATTGAAGTAAAGTTTTACAGAAACTAAGTGTAGAGATTCACCATCTTATCAGAGTATGTTTGCCACTCATGCTTTAAGATGTTTTCAGCTTTTAGTTTATTCTAGCCTATTGGTGAGTCTACTTACACTTAGCATGCTTGTTCTAAGATTACGTATGAAATTAGTTTTACTTATTGCATTCACCCCTGCATACTCAGTACATTCTAGAAGTACTGATCTTCATATACATCTGTGTGGCTACATTATTTCATAATGTAAGTACTATTTATAGCCCGCACATCATGATCAGACAGTTGCAGATTCCAGCCTGTAGATGATCAGTTCTCCTACTTCACAAACACCAGAAAATTTTAGTTCATGTATAGTTTATTTAGTTTTATATATATTGATTAGTGGTAGTTGGAGACATATCCCAGCTATCTATAGTCAGTATTGTATAGGCTTCATAGATGTCAGTGAGAGTCAATCATGTAAATTTCAGTTTCTTCCTTTAGTTTTATTAGATTGTAAACTTTATCATTAATGTATTTATTCAGATTATTCCATGATTATATTTACACATTATATAACTTGTTATTTATTTTATTTTAATTAAGTTGCTTAACAGTATATCAGTTCATGGGTTAGCTTGGAATCACTTGTGGCTCCAAGCATCGGGTGATGACTAGGGGATAGTCTCGGGCCATACATATAGCATGTAAATATGTGGTGCAAAATGATAAAAGTTGTGAAAAGTGTTCTAATGTTTGAGTATCACTTGTCATCTATCTAAGAAAAATGTTCCAATGTTTGGCTCATGTTTGCCCGGGCCATCATTTCCTAGTACTAGTAATATGAGAAAAAAAATTGGTCAAAGGCCCTGTGGCAGATAAATTTTGTTGGTTCCCTATGTTAGATAAAAATAAAATAAAATAAGAACTTAGGGGAGTTGAACCTATAACCATGAGGTCAATAAAATATTTACAAGTCCCTCTACTCAACTAGACCAACAATAAACTTTATTTATGGGTTCCCAACTTATGATTCCTATATAATTACTAGATTTCTCTATATAAATACTAGATCAACACAAATATTGCTGGGTTCCTAGGACCCCCCACCTGGACCCCTAGATCTGCTCGGGCAAACCCTATTCCATAAGATTTGACTGAGAGATAGTTCATAAGCTCAAATGCAATCCAAATTTAGAATGATTTTGTGAATTACAATAGCAATTCATAAATCACAATTAATATGAAACGTGTCTCTCAAAATGTTGATAAAACGTTTAGTTGAGGTAATATTCAATCTGTTAGCCAAGTTTTTGACTCGATATGAAATCACTGGTGCTCAATCTAGTGGTACTTTTATGGGGATTGTATTTGTCACTATAGGATCCCTATTCATTATCACTGTAGTTTCTTTTAGGGCAGTTGTATGATGACCACCTATAGATGGTAGGGTGGGGTAGATGGTATCGCTCTGCAGCCAATCTTCCTAACCATGCGCAGGCTGAGCTTAAAGTGTGTAAAACTTATCGTTACCTTGTAAGGGTGTTGAGACCATAACATGTTACATGAAAGAGCCACTTTTTCTGTAGGGTTGTCACACACCCGCCTACCTAGAAGAGCAACTTCCTATGTAGTATTCTCACATAAGATAATCATATCATCCAAATAATATGGCAGTATTAATCTTTATTTAATCGAGCTAAATAATATCAATTTAATCATATTCAAGAATTATTACACTATATTTTTATTTTTATTTTTATTTTACAACTCAATGGTATTACTTAATAATATAATTTGATTTGTAATATTTAATTATTTATACAAGTATAAATCCCTTGGTTTGAAATTATTAATATGAATCAAAATTTCCCTAACATAAATAAATAGAGGAAAAAGGTATTTAATATCTCAAAGATATAATTGTTATTCGTAAATATAATTTTCTCATTTCAAAACAGTACATAAAAAAATTCTTGGCCTTTTTGGGTTCAGAAATTGAAAATTTACCAAGTATTCAAATCACTATATAAATCTATAATCATAATAAAACCAAATAACATATATTAATAATTAATAATTGTCATAA
The DNA here is from genome assembly GCA_030864225.1 of Capsicum baccatum var. pendulum. Lineage (NCBI taxonomy): Eukaryota > Viridiplantae > Streptophyta > Magnoliopsida > Solanales > Solanaceae > Capsicum > Capsicum baccatum. The sequence continues at coordinate 173,665,554 of CM061560.1, forward strand.
AATACTTTAATGTTTTTGTAATTAATATTAATAAACTCATTAAAAGTATCACTACACTAAATTAAAGTGCAAATCCCTCCTCCATCAGCTTAATTATAGAAGAAATATTGTTTATCAAAATTCTTTCCTTCTGTTTAGATTTTCTTGGTTTGAAGTTGTACCCTCTTTTCTATACTATTTATTTGATCCTTCCCTGTATGGAAAAAACATATACAGGAAGTTGTGTTGTGGGATTCCTCATGGTTCTTTCTGTCAGTCTGTTCCTAGAATTAGTTTGATCTGAAAGTTCATTTTGAAGTTGTTGAAGTAAATTGCAAGTACAAAAATCTGAAGGTGGTCCTGCACTCGGGGCTTTTTTTATTGAGGTATACTCTAAAATATTTATGTTGATTTTCTTATTACTTTTCAATGGATAAATCATGGATTAGAAAGACACAGAACTTACACGAATACAAACTAGGTTTGGGAAAATTTATTGATTTTGCATTCAAGAATGTTACTGTGAAAGATACAATTAGATGTCCATGTCCTATATGTCATTTTCGTAAGTGGAAAACTAGAGAGGAGGTGTATAATAATTTTATTTGCAAGCTATTTCCTAAAAATTATGTCATTTGGAATATTCGTGATGAGAAAAAGGTATTAGAGTCTTTTGGAGATAAAACTGCTATAGAAGAGATGCTTCATCTAGAAAATCCAATAAAAAGAATGATTAATGATGCATTTGGGTAGTATAGCCAGCAAGCAGCTTATGCATGGACATCTTAACAATTAGGCTCAACTAAAATAACAAATCAGGGGCATAAGGACGATTCTAGTATCTTTAATGATTTTCTCAAAGATAAAAGTGAAATACTGTATGAAGGAAGCAAAAATACAAAGCTAGAGTCTTTAATAAAACCGTATCATATAAAGTTCTATTGTTGATTAAGTGACAAGGCAATGACTATGATAATAGATTTGTTAAAAGATGAGTTTGAAGATGCATAGAGACGTCCTTCTTTTTGTGAGGCCAAAAAAATAATTACCACACTTGGTCTTGACTACACCATGATACCACCATGTCCAAATAAATGTATTTTATTTTGGGAAGGTGATTCAAATATTAGAAGCATGTAAGAATTATTGCACATATAAATGGAATTCTAATAAAAAAATAAGCATTCTGCTAAAGTTATGCATATTTCCATTGAAAACAAGGTTGAAATAAATATTTATGTATTGCAAAACTATAGAACATATGATGTGGCATGCTTTAGGCAGTAACCTAGATGGGTTGGTGAGGCATGAAAGACATTTTATAAGACTAACTCTGGATTCGCTTCTTATCCTCGAAATGTTCATTTAGGCCTTACTACCAATGGTTTTAATCCTTTTGAAACAATTAGTTCTACCTACAGTATTTGGCCAGTCTTTTTGATTCCATATAAGCTTTTTCCATGGATGTGTATAAAGCACAGTTTTTTTACCTTACCAATGATTATTCTAGGAAAAAAGACATCAAGAAATAATATATATATGCACTTACACCACTTGTAAAGGAATTATGAGAGTTATGGTATAATGGTGTTTAAATATTTAACTCATCATTGAATGGAACATTTAGAATGCATGCGCTCTTATGTGGATAATTATTGAGTTTCCTGGATTAGGTATCCTATCTGAATGGAACACTTATACCGGATTTGCATGTCCAACTTATAACTTTAAAATGGAACCTTATCATTTTTGTCATAGTAAAAAGTAGTGTTTTATGGGTCATCAACATTTTAGGGGAAGAAATTACAAGTTTAGATTCAACAGAGTACGATTTAATGGAAGCACAGAGGAGAAAAATCCACCTTTAAAATTACTAGGATATGATATTTGGAGACAAATCAAAGTAAATAGAGCAGAGTTAGGTAGTACACTAAAAAGATCTAGATGAGCAACTAAATAGTGGAATAAGAGAAGTGTATCATTTGAAAATCCTTATTATGACTCTAACTTACTGTACAATAATCAAGATTTTATGCATGTTGAAAATAATATATGTAACAATGTCACATATACAGTGCTCTGTGATAAATCAAAATCAAAAGATAATGCTAATATTAGAAAGGATCTTAGGCAAATAGGAACAAGGCGTAATCTTTGGATGAAGGATGATGGATCATATAATCTTGTTGTCTTTTCACTTGTGACTAATAACAAAAATAAGGTGACACCAAAAATTTATTTCTTACAACTTCAAAGATTATTAAAGTACCAAATGGCTGCTCAAGTAATATTTTCAAATGTATCAATTTGGTATAGAAAAATTTGATTGAAAACTCATGACTTCCATATTATCTTAGAACAATTTCTACCGTTAGTAATTTTTAATGTGTTTCAAACCATATAGTTACAGTTTTGGTGGATTTTTTCTCATTTATCAGAGCCCATTCTAGCAAGACCTTGAATTTTTTGTAGCATGATATTCTTCAAGAGCACATTAGAAGGACACTTTGCAACCTAGAGATACTACTTTCTCCAACATTCTTTACAGTGATGGTTTATTTATCTGCTCATCTAATTGACAAAGCAAAGCTTAGAGGTCCAGTGCATTACCAAATCATATATCCTATGGAGAGGTAAAAAATATCATTTCCAGTTTAATGATAACTATTTTTTTTGAAATATTAACATTTCTAATTTAAAGATATTTATATCTTGGTTATTTTGTATAATGTGTACACTTATGATTGCCTTTTATTTTTCTAAGGAATTGGGTCATTTTAAGTCCTTTGTGAAAAATAAAGCACAACTAGAGGCTTTTATAACTGAGAGTTATCTAAGCTTAAGAGTCTTTTACCTTTTTGTTTGAGGATATTGAGGATATTGAGACAAGATTCAATAGACTTAGGCTTGTCCATGATGACCCAAATGATATTGAGGGTTTTGGAATGTCTACTCTCTTTCCTCAATTATGTAAACCTGCATCAACTGCAAAAAAATTATGATTTAGATCCTATGCTAAAAATACCAGGTCTTTGCTATGCGCGTCTAAATTGTGCGATTGCCACTCCATTTGTGGAGTAATTAACTCTTAAAAACTGCATGTTATGTGCCGTTGCAAAGTTTGAAGTAGGCTAGTCATGCCCTTTAAAATTAAATTAATTATTTTATATATTGAATTTAGACAACACATAAGGAGGAGTTCAAGAGGAAAATACCTTCACCTATAGAGATAGAGAGAAGAGTTAATACAGAGTTTGTTGATTAGTACCATAAGTAGGTCAGTACATAATAGTTAGTTGTTATTTATATTGGATTGGAATGAGAAAATTTGACTAAAATGTTATTTTAATTTATATTATGAATCCATACACAATAGATACAATACAAATCTAAAGTTTTTAACATGAGGTCCATGTACAAATACAAGAAGGTTTACTGCATATAACATCAAGAAGTCAAAATTTCAAACTTTGGCTCGAGAATAAGGATTGAAAACATAAAATGGTGTAGTTTTATTAACTTCAAAAACATCATGTGTTGCATGTAATGAACCTTTAGGTCATTGTCCATGTTCTTGCTTATTTTCCCCGATAGAGCTTCTTCATAGCTGCCCCAAGTCATTAGTGACTTACTGGAACTGATAGTTTGGCTACATAAAAGTTTGTTTGTTTTTTAGAACACTTTCTTGATTTTAATTATTTGTTGATTCTAATTGACCACTAAGCAAAACCTTTATTAAAAAACTTTACATGCAAAATCTAACTTTGCCAATGCATCTAGAACGTCAAAATCTATGTGTTTACTTATCTTATTTGCTCAAAATGGACTCCAGATGTATCTCAAGGCATTGGCCAAAACCCAGAACCAAGTTTCAAGCTTTAGCCATTCCTGCCATAGGGAGACATACCACGATCGCAGTCAAGTAGGGTTCGTGACCGCGAGACCTGAGACATAGGTAAGCCTATTTAAAGGCTATCTCGGCCAAAATTTTGGCTATTTTGTGCCTCCCTCTTGATCTCTAAACTCACATAGAGTGTAAAATCTTTAAGTGAGTCTTATGGGTTGATTAGGAGCTAGAATAACTTGTGTAATCCATTTTTGCTATAAATCTAAGGTAAGATTTCTTCTAGTTTGGTATTAATTTCTTGATTTGAGGACCCAAAACCCCCAAATATTTGAGGCTCAATTGTATCATCAAATGTGATTGATTTACTCAAATTTCTTGAGGGTTATAGATCCCTAATGATAGTTGAGCAATATGTTGGTCTCAAAAACTCATTTTTCAAAGGTAGGACCCACTTAGGGGTTTGGTATGATTTTTGAATTATGTCATAATGGTGCCATAATGGGTCTTGTTAATATTGTAATGATTCTTATATTGTGTTGTGATAGCTTGGCTCGTGGAAGAAGAAGCTTCAATAAAAAGAAAGGCAAAGCTCATTGGTTTATGAGCAATTTGAACTCAAGGTAGGTTAGGCTTAGTTGCAGTTAGATATAGCTTAATTGTAGTACATTTATCATATCTTGTGAGATTTGGTGGGGTATTAGATGATAAATTATGTGTGAAGAAACTTGAGATTTGTTGATCCTCGTTGGCTCTTAAACATGTAAAATATGATGCTTGACTTTAGCCTTGAACCTTGGATAGTTCTACTTGTAATGTCATTAATAGCATAAGAATACTTTAGATGCTCTAGTAGAGGAGAATGATGTTGTTGACAAATCTTAAGAGTATGTTGGCCTATATATGACTAGATATGAATTGGATTTAGTGTTTGGGGTGACTTAGAAAGGATACTTGAAGAGGATTTTCCCTCATAGGCCTAGTAAGGATTGATAATCCTATATGGTGTGATTAGATAACCTAGCCTAATTCCAGGTAGAAGTTAGTCTTATAGAGGTGAACTTTGGCATTATTGGGATTTAGGAGTGGGACTTGACCCACCTTAAGCTCAAATAATGTAATTTCCTAGTGACCTAGATACTTGATGAACATCTAAGTTAGATTATTAAGGTTATAATGGTTAAACTTTATTGTCGGATATGCATGTAGTTAGTGGTTGGATAATTGTATACTTGATTGGTTATCTTGTTGTCATGCTATGATAGCCTTGGAAAGTCTTGTCAATTGAACTTATGGTTATGCTATCGCTTGGATTAATTTTGAGTTCACCAAGTGAACCTCTAATTATGTTATCACTCTTGCTATAAAACAAGCCTAATGATTAAGGTAATGTTTATGTGAAGGATTTTCCTTTGGGGTTAGTGTTGTGAAGAGTAGGAGTAAAAGAGGTATTTAGAGAGCACACACTTGACTTATAATTGACTTACTTATAAACATGTTAACTTAGAAAAGTGGTGATTGTGTATATTATTTAGATACTCGTGCTTATGTATCTACTTATATTATATAGTGATAATTTATAGTAAAGTATGATGCTACATGTTACCTTACATTACTTATACTTTATCATTGTGGGTTGTACATGCTTATTGATTTGACTACATATGTAAGTGTATATCAGTGTCTTGAATGATATGTTAATATGACGATAATGCCTAGTGAATCTGGAGTATATATTGATGTGATGATAATTCCCAATAAATTTGGAGGATATATTGATGTTATGATGATGTTTGGTAAATCCGTAGGATATATTAATATTATGATGATGCCTAGTGAATTAAATATATATTGATCTTATGATGAAGCCTAGTGAATCTGAAGGATATGTTGATGTTATGATGATGCTCGGTGAATCTGGCAGATATATTGATATTACGATGATGCTTAGTAAATCCAGAGGATATATTAATGTTATGATAATGCCTAAAGAATCCAGATGATATGTTAATATTATGATGATGTCTGGTAAATCTGGAAGAGGTAATGATGATGTGATAATATTATGTGTGGTAAGTACATATGTGAATTCATGGTTGTATGTGAGGTTATATCATATGTGGTTAAACCCCATTTGTGCACTTGGGAAATCATGTCTTCCTTTGTATATTGTTATCCATTCTTTTTCATTAATTACTAGATTAGAGTTGTGACCCTTGTTAACTCTAATTAGTGGCAAGAAGTAGATTATTCTGAGGATTGGGTGAAGGTTAATTGATATGTGTAATCTTTTGTAGCACCTACGACTCACCTAGTAACTATACTTGATTTTGGTAAATAGCTACTTTATGGAATTTCACCTTGAAAAGTGGCTTATGTGATAACTAGTTGTTTCTAATAAATGACTATGACTTGTAGGATAGAAGCCTAGTAAACTAATTGGTGGACTATACTTAGCTAAAATATGCAACCTAGTCCTTAAGGTTATGATATGCTCGATGATAATAGACCTAGTATTGAATAATGAGTGGTTAATTTGACATCTACTATGCGATGTCGTGGTAACTTAACTGATGACTTATATAGTTAGGAGGCTAACTAGAAGATGGATTTGGGATGTGTAAATAGTGTTGATAACTTTTAACTTTTCTTTATTTGATGACTAGTAAACTTGTAGACTTGCAAACTTATGTCTCATAGAAATGGAGGCTAGCTAGTATAGGCTAGACATAAGTTTATTAATGAATTAGAGATTACATAACTATATAACCATGTTATGGTGATATCGGCTTTGTTGTGTCACATTGCGGTATTGATGATAATTGTAGACCTCGATAAGAAACCATGGCCAGAATGTACAACTGGCCTTTATGAGTTTCTTGTGTAGTTGTGCCTTGATATATTAATTAATTGATCTTTTGGTGTACTCTGTAGTGGTATGGGATGCCATGCTGAGTTCTTTGTTTATTTTCCTTGAGTGTACTTCCTAGCTGTATGGGACATCGTGGTAAGTTCTCTTGCTTTATACTTTAATGATGGTAGTTGTGTCGATTATGGTAATTAAATTATTGTTACTTTATATATGTGGCTTAACATTTCCAAAATGATTACTCATGTTGTATGAAAGTGTATGTATATGTGAATATGGAATGTCATACCATTGTACGTTCTAGTTGAATAGTTATATTATATAGTGATATCAGAGAATATTCAGGTTTGATTATGTAACTTGACTTTAAGTTATTTTCTTACTCTTTATCATCCTTATATTATAATTTAGCTCAGTCGACCGATTATTCCTACTAAGTACCTGTGTTTTGGTACTCATATTACATTTTTGTATATTTTTGGTGCAGACCCAAGTTTGAGTTGTTGCCATTGAGTCGATATTGTTCAATGTTAATCATCAAAAGATAGGGTGAGCTCTTGGATTTTGAGTTGCCCTTTTTGCCTTCTATACTTATTCTATCTTTTGTATTCGAGATGAATGTATAAGACTATTTAAGACTATTTTATGTTGAGTTGTAATTTCTATTGTCGAATGTAGAGATGCTCTTGTATTTATACTATCAGGTTATGAGAATGGTATTTGAATGTTAGTTATTTCTGTATGGAATGTCTTTATTATATTGTGTCCCCATATAGGGTACATGTTAGACGTTCTTACCAAGGTAACTCATTGCTTGGCTCAGGGTTTTTGTGTTAGCTTACCTATTGGCGGGTTATAGTAGGTACCATGATCAATTGGGCTATGACAAATTGGTATCAGAGCCTATATTTCACCAATATTATTGGTACAAGAGCAGGTGTTTAATAGAATCCTGTAGATTGGAACGTTGACATATTTTTCCTATCTACGGGAGGCTATAGGATATTCTTACGAGCCCTAACTTCTTTTACTCATATCGTGCTAAGAGTCTGAGTATGTTTGTTTGATATTCTCTTGAGTTTACTCTTTTGCAGATTCCTAATACTCGTGCTACAGTTATATATGAGGAGGGTCCTGAGACCCAGACTCATGATATGTCCTCAGTTAGGGATCAAGGTGGACCTCCACTGAACCCTGTTCTACCACCCAAGCCAGAGACTCCACCATCTCATATAGTAGTAGGATAGGGATCAACTTAGGATCCACTAGGATTTATCCCTTCTTCTTTTCTTAGAGATGCCTTAGTTCAACTGTTGGGTATTATTTATTGTTCATAGACTACTAGGACAGGAGTGTATCCTATAACTGCAGCTCCTGGAGTTGAGGTTCCTTCTATTTCAGAAGTTGTTCAGCTGGCAGTCGCTTAGCTAGTTATGACCCAGCCTACTATATCTTCTGAGAATCAGAAGAAACTGGGTAGATTCTTCAAGTTGGCTCCACCTAAGTTTTTTGGTGCTCCTGGAGAGGATACATTTGATTTTTGACTACTTTTGAGGATAGGCTTCATGGGTTAGGCCTTGTTTAGACCCATGGTGTAGATTGCATAATATTTAAGTTAGAATTGTCTGGTCAACACTAGTGGAATGTTTTTATGAGTTCTAGGTCAGTTGGATCTTCCCCTCTCTCTTAGGCTTAGTTCTCTGAGATTCTCTTAGAGAATTCTATGTCGCACAACCTTAAAGATCATTTAAGAGATTAGTTCTCTAGATTGGAGTAGGGTTCTAAGCCAGTCATTCAGTATAAGGGTCGTTTTCATGAGTTATCTAGGCATGCGACCTCCATCTTAGATATAGAGTATGTGAGAGTTTGCTGCTTTGTGAGAGGATTGTTACTTCCTATTTGGATGGCTTCATAGAGTTTGGTTGCTGCAGATAGGACTATTACGGAGGTTGTTGATCATGCTATAGTGATGGAGGACATACAATGTGAGGGTAGTAATACGAGGCCCAAGTTTTAGGGCAGATTTGGTGGGAGTCATAGTAGTTCCCAATTGAGGGTGGTATTTCTTTTGTTGGACATTCTCCACATCCATCTTTTTAGCCTCAGAGTCAACCTAGTCGACCAATTTAGGCGGCTCTTCAGACCACTGATGGTGGTCAACTAATTACTAGTGGTTACTCTTGTAAGGGTAGTGATCAGTAATTGAGAGCTTCATCTATAGGCCATGTTAGGTGTGGTAGTTATGGTGGATCAGTCGTATGTAAGTTCTGGTTCTGCTTGTGATTCTTGTTTTACTTATGGACTTTTTAGTTATTTCTGTGGAGAGTGCCCTAGTCGTGGGGTGATAGTTGTTTCAGCCTAGGGAGCTACTCGCATTAGGGCAATTTATCCTTTAGGTTGAGGTAGTTTGTAAAGTCGTAAGGGTGGTTACCATTGTGCTCAAGGTGATACTCAAGCAGGCAGGGCAGAAGGTCAGTCAGGTGCCCACCCAGGTAGTGGGCATGGTCGGTTGTATGTTGTACCTTCTAGGCCTAAGTTGAGACTTCAGATTCTGTAGTCATAGGTGCAATTTTGGTATGCCACAAGTTGGCTATTCCTTTATTTGATCCTTCATCCACTTATTCTTATATATATTCTTATTATGCACCACAGTTGGACTTGACTAGTGATTTATTATTTGTGCCATTATGTGTATCTACTCCTGTAGGTGATTCTTTAGTAGTGGATGAAGTATTCAGATCATATGTTGTGACAGTTAGTGATATTGATACTCATGATGATCTTATTATTCTGGATATGTTGGATTTTAATGTAATTAGGGGCATGGACTAGTTATCCCGCTATCATTACCTTAGTCAGGTCTAGCATACCCCCAGTCATGCTGCAGAGAGCGATTATCCATGAGATGATGGCGATTATTTCTTATATTTGTGCCAGACGGCTTATGTCGAGGGGTTGCGAGCCTTATCTCACCTATGGATGTGATACCCATGTTGAGAGTCTGACGCTTGACTCTATTCCTGTTGTATGTGAGTTTCTTAATGTATTTCTTATCGACCTTCCTGGTATTCCCCCTAACCATGAGATTGATTTTGCTATTGACCTTAAGCCTAGCAACCAACCTATTTCTATGGTACCTTATCACATGGTTCTCGCTGAGCTTAAAGAGCTGATCTCTCAGCTCTAGAATCTTCTTGTTAAGAGTTTTATTAGACCAAGTTTGTCCCCGTAGGGATCTTCTATCATATTTGTTAAGAAGAAATATGGTTTGATCTGAATGTATATTGATTATTGGCAGCTTAACAAGGTAGCGGTGAAGAACCATTATCCTATGCCTTGTATTAATAGTTTGTACGATCAACTTTAGGGCACAATTGTGTTTTCTAAGAAACATTTCTTGTCTGGTTATCATCAGTAGAGGATTCGGGCTAAGGATATCCCAAAGATATCCTGTAGGACCTATTATGGTCACTATGAGTTTTTGGACTTGTCTTTTCGGTTGATTAATTCCCCATCCGAGTTTATTGAGTTTATGAACCATGTGTTCAAACTCTATCTTAACTCATTTATTATTTTGTTCATTAAAAATATTCTTGTGTACACGAGTAGTAGTGAGGAGCATGCGTAGCACTTGAGAATTGTTCTCCAGGTCTTTTGAGAGCATATGATTTTTGCCATAATCTCCAAATGCGAGTTTTGTCTTGAGTCGGTGTCATTTCTTGGAAATATGGTGTCCAAGGTGAGTATTATGGTAGATTCGGATATGATTTTGGCAATTCGCCATTAGGCTAGGCCTACATCTCCGACTGAGGTTCACTATTTTATTGGATTGGCTAGTTATTATAGATAATTTTTTGAGAGTTTTGCTACCAGATCGGCCCCTATGACTAGATTGACTCAGAAGGAAGTTCCCTTTTGATCTTTAAAAAAGTGTGAGTTGAGCTTTGGAAAGCTCAAGGATTATCTCATTCAGCCCCGGTGTCAGCTGTTCCAGTTGAGGCGGAGGGACTCATAGTGTTTTTTGATGCATCTAGTATTGGTATTAGATGTGTTTTGATGTAGCAAGGTCGTGTCATTACCTACGCTTCTCGATAACTTTAGGTGCGTGAGCGCAGCTACTCCACTTATGATTCGGGGTTAGCAGTGGTAGTTTTTGTGCTCAAGATTTGGATGCATTACTTGTATGGTATGTATTGCAATATTTTCACCGATCATCAAAGTCTTCAGTATCTTATGACCCATCAAGAGCTTAATACTTGCCAGTGCAGATGGATGGAGTTACTAAAGGACTATGATATTTCCATCTTGTATCATTTGTGTAAGGCGATTGTGGTGGCTGATGCCTTGAGTTGCAAGGTGGTGAGTACGGGTATTTTGTCTTGTATATCAGTGTCTCAAGGGCCCTTGGCACGGGACGTTCAGTCCTTATCCAATTTGATTGTTCGCTTTGATATTTCAGATCCAGCAAGGATTTTGGCTTGTGTAGAGGTAAGGTCCTCCCTATTTGAGTAGATGTGCGATCATCAGTTTGAGGATAGTAAGTTTTGCATTCTCCATGATCAGGTGATGAGTGGTGAGTCTTGGAGTCACACCATAGATTTTAAGGGTATTTTAAGGTTTTAGGGTCATATTTGTGTTCCCCGTCTTGTTGACTTGATTCAGTCGATTCTGCATGATGCTCATAACTCTAAATATTCTATTCATTTTGGTATGACCAAGATATATAGATATTTTAGGTAGCGTTATTGATGGGCTGGTATGAAGAGAGATATGGAAGTCTTTGTAGCTCGTTGCCTATGTTGTCAGCAGGATAAGGCCGAGCATCAGTGTCTAGGAGATTTGACTCAGAGGTTACTCATTCTCGGGTGGAAATGGGAAAGTGTTATCATGGACTTCATTAGTGGTTTGCCTATTAATTCTTGTGTCCATGATGGTATTTAGATAATTGTGGATTATTTGACCAAGTTGAAACACTTCATTCCTATTCAAATAACCTTCAGTGCTTATAGGATAGCCCAGATTTATTATCGAGGTATATTTCATTTGCATGGGGTCCCTGTGTCCATCTTATCAGATCGTGGTTTTGTATTTACTTTGCGGTTTTAGAGAGAATTTCAGGAGGAGAAGTTGGGTACTCTAGTAGATTTTAGTACAACCTTTTATTCAAAGATGGATGGTTAGTCTGAGCAGACTATTCAGGTGCTTGAGGATAAACTCCGAGCCTGTCTTATGGACTTTGGAGGGTAGTGGCATCAGTACTTAGAATTGGAAGAGTTCGCCTACCGCAACAATTACCATTCAAGTATTGAGATGGCACCTTTTGAGGTTTTGTACGATAGAAGATTTCGTTCTCCTATAAGATGGTTTGAGACTTTTGAGGTTAGACCATTTAGTAAAAATTTTCTTTAGGACTCATTGGATAGAGTCAGGGTGATTCAAGATAGGTTGAGAGCATCCCAGAGTAGGCAAAATGCTTACGCCAACCATAGACTACGTACCTTAAGATTTAGAGTTGGGGATTATGAGTTCCTTTGTTCTTATACTATGATATGTGTGATGAGATCTTGGAAGAAGGGTAATCTTAGCCCTTTTCTGTATTAGTCTTTTTGAGATTCTTTGTTTAGTGGGCGAGGTTGCCCATGAGTTAGCTTTACCTGAAGACTTTACTGCCGTTCATCAGATTTTTCATAAATCTATGTTGGGGAAGTATATTCCATATCCTTCTCATGTGCTTGAATGGATTCGGTCTATTTTGACGAGCAGTAGACCTTTGTGGGGGAGCCTGTGGTTAGTTAGGCTAGTTATGTGAGGCGACTATATTCTAGAGAAATTTTAGTAGTCAAGGTTCAGGAGAGGTAGCGCCCAGTAGAGTAGGCTACTTGAGAGCTTGAGAGTGTAATACAGGCACAATATCCTTATTTGTTTGAGACCGCAAGAATCTTCTTCGCCTTTAACTTTCTAGGGTGACAGTTTCTTATTGGTGTTTGTTGTAATGACCCTTCAGGTCATTGTCTGCGTTCTTGATTATTTATGCCAATAGAGCTTCTACATAGGTAGCCCAAGTCATTAGTCACTTGTTGGAACCAGTAGTTTGGTTACCTGGTGGCTCATTTGGTTTTTAGAACCACTTTCCCAATTTGAAGTCTTTGTTGGTTCTAATTAATTATCGAGCAAAACTTTAGTAAAATAACCTTAAATGAAATATCCGACTTCACCAATGCGTCGGGAATGTCAAAATTTATGTGGTTATATATCTTATTGCTCAAAATAGACTCTAGATGCATCTCAAAGCATTGCCTGAAGCCCAAAACCAAGTTCCAAGCTTCAGTCATGCCTTTCATACAAAGATATACCACGATTGCGGTGTGAGGGGTGCAAATGCAGTTTCACAACTGCGGCTAAACAAGTCCAGTGACTGGGAGACTCGAGACCTAGGTAAGCCTATTTAAAGGTTGTCCTGACTAAAAATTTTTCAATTTTGTTCTTCCCTCTTGAGCTCTAAACCCTAATAGAATGTAAAATCTTCAAGTGAGTTTTGTGGGGTGATTTGGAGCTTGAATAACTTGTGTAATCCATTTTTGCTACAAATCTAAGGTAATATTCCTTCTAGTTTGGTATTAATTTCTTGATTTCTACACCCAAAACCCCTAAGTATTTGAGGCTCAATTGTATCCACAAATGTGATTGATTTACTCAAATTTCATGAGGGTTATAACTCCTTAATGATAGTTGAGCAATGGGTTGGTCTCGAAAACGTATTTTCTGAAGGTGTGACCCACTTGGGGTTGGGTATCATTTTTGACCCATGGCAGAAAGGTTCCATAATGGGTGTTGTTAATCTTGTAATGATGCTTAAATTGTGTTGTGATAGCTTGGCTCATGGAAAAAGAATCTTCAAGAAAAGAAAAGGCAAAGCTCCTTGGTTTGTGAGAAATTTTGACTCAAGGTAGGTTAGGCTAACTTGTAGTTAGATTGATCTTAATTGTAGTATATTTGTGATATCTTGTAAGATTGGGCGGGGTCTTAGATTATAAATGGGTGTATGATGATACTTGGGATTTGGTTATCCTCTTAGGCTCTTAAAATTGTAAAATATGATGATTGAATATAGCTTAGAACCTAGGATAGTTCTACTTGTAATATCACTAATAGAATGAGAATACTTTAGTTGCTCTAGTAGAGGAGAATGATGTTGTTGACAAATCTTAAGAGTATACTGACATAGATATGACTAGCTATGAATTGACCTTAGTGTTTGGTATGACTTAGGAAGGATACTTGAAGTGGATTTTCCCTCACCGGCCTAGTAAGGATTGATAAGCCCTTATGGTGTGATTAGATAATTTATCCTAATTCTGGGTAGAAGTTAGTCTTATAGAAGTGAACTTTGGCATTATTGGGATTTAGGAGTGAGAATTGACCCACTATAAGCTCAAACTATATAATTCCCTAGTGACCTAGATACTTGATGAACATCTAAGTTATGTAATTAAGGTTATAATGGTTCAACTCAGTTGTCGAATTTATATGTGGTCAAAGGTTGGATAATGTGTATACTTGATTTGTTATCTTGTTGTCAGGATATGAATAGCCTTGGAATGTCTTGTAAATTGAACCTATGGTTATGGTATCACTTGTCTTGTATATGAGTTGACCAAGTGAGCCTTTAATCATGTTAGCACTCTTGTTATTTCCCAAGCCTAATGATTAAGCTAATATTAATGTGAAGGATTTTCCTTTGTGGTTAGTATTGTAGAAAGTGGGAGTAAAAAAGGCATTCAGAGAGCATGCACTTGACTTGTAATTGTTTTTCTTATAAACATGTTAACTTGGAAAAGTGGTGATTGCGTATAACATTTAGATACGCATGCTCATGCATCTACTTATATTATGTAGTGATAATTAGTAGTAAAGTATGATGTTATATGTTACCTTACATTACTTATACTCTATCATTGTAGATTGTACATTCTTATTGATTTGACTAAATTTGTGTGTTTATATCATTGTCTTGAAAGATGTGTTAATATGATGATGATGATCGATGAATCCGGAGGATATATTGATGTTATGATGATGCCCAGTGAATTCATAAGATGTATTTATGTTATGATGATGCTCGGTGAATCTGAAAGATATATTGATGTTATGATGATGCCCGGTGAATCTGGAGGATATATTGATGTTATGATGATTCCTGGTGAATCTGGAGGATATGTTGATGTTATGATGATGCTAGTGAATTCGGAGGATATATTGATGTTATGATGATGCCCGGTGAATTCAAAGGATATAATAATGTTATGATGATGCCCGGTGAATTCAAAGGATATAATAATGTTATGATGATGCCCGGTGAATCTATAGGATATATTGATGTTATGATGATGTCTGGGTAATTCGGAAAAGGTAATGATTATGTGATAATATTATGTATGGTATGTACATATGTCAATTCATGGTTGTATGTAAGGTTATTCCATTTTTGACTAAACCCATTTGTGCACTTGGGACATGATGTCTTCCTTGGTAAATTATTATTCATTCTTTGTCATTAATTACTAGATAAGAGGTGTGACCCTTGTTTACTCTAATTAGTAACTAGAATTGGATTACACCGAGTATTGGGTTAAGGATAATTGATGTGTGTAATCTTGTGTATAACCTAGGGCCCACCTAGTAACTTTACTTGACTTGGATAAATAGTTACATTATGGAATTTCGCCTTGAAAAGTGGCTTATGTGACAACTAGTTGTTTCTAATATTTGACTATTACTTGAAGCCTAGAATCCTAGTGAACTAATTGTTGGACTATACTTAGCTAAATATGGAAACTAGTCCTAAAGGTTGCAACATGCTCAATGATAATGGACCTAGTATTGTATAATGAGTGGTTAAGTTGACATCTAGTATGAGATGTCGTGGTGGCTTAATTGATGACTTATATAATTAGGAGGCTAAATAGATGATAGGTTTGAGATGGGCAAATATATAATAGTGTTGGTAACTTGTAGCTTTATCTTATTTGATGACTAGTAAACTTGTAGACTTGCAAACTAGTGGCTCATAGAAATAGAGGCTAGATGGTATAGGCTAGACATGAAGTTTATTAATGAATTAGAGATTAAATAACTGTATAACCATGTTATTTTAATATCATCTTTGTTATGTCTAATTGTGGTAGTGATTATGATTTTAGACCTCAGTACGAGGCAATGGTAGGAATGTACAACCCGCAACCTTGGTGGTTTGCTTGTTTATTGTGCCTTGATATATTAATGAATTGATATTTTGGTGTACTATTCGGTGGTGTGGGACGTCGTGATGAGTTCTTTGTTTGTCTTCCTTGAGTGTACTTCTCGGGAGTATGAAACGTTGTGATAAGTTCTTTTGCTATATAATCTAATGATGGTAGTTGTGTTTATTACGGTAATTACATGGTTGTTTTTGTATATATGTGGCTTTAAGTTTCCAAAATGATTACTTATGTTATATGAAAGTTTTGGTATATGTCGATTTGGAATGTCGTACAATTATTCTAGTTGATTAGTTATCTTATACTGTGATATCAAAGAAGATTCAAGTTTGATTTTGTGCCTTGACTTTAATTTATTGTCTTACTCTATATCATCCTTATATTATAATTTAGCTCAGTCGGCCGATGATGCCTACTGAGTACACATTTTTTTGGTACTCATACTACACTTCTGTAACTTTTTGGGGCAGATCGGAGTTCTAGTTGCCGCCATTGAGTCGAGATCATGCGGTGTTGATCATCAGGAGAAAAGGTGAGCTCTTGGAGTTTGAGTTTCCCTTTTACCCTTTTATCCTTATTCTGTCTTTTATATTTAAGATGAATGTATAAAACTATTTAAGACTATTAGATGTTCAGCTGTAATTTCTATTGTTGAATGTACAGATGCTCTTATACTAATACTATCAGGTCATCAGATCGGTCTTTGAATGTTAGATGTTTCTTTGTGCAATGTCTTTGTTACATTGTGTTCCCATATAGGGTCCATGTTGGATATTCCTACCAAGGTAACCCATTACATTGGCTCTGGGTTATGGTGTTGGCTTACCTATTGGTAGGTTATGATAGGTGACATCATGACTCAAAAATCAGGTCATGACATTGCAAGTAGTGGTGATTGAAATTAAAGGCAAACAGAATTACCATAGTATGGGAGGTTAGAAGATATTATTGAGATAAATTATAATGGACATTTCAAGGTTGTTCTTTTCAAATGTAAATGGGATGATACTACTGAAGATAGAGGGTATTAAAAAGATCGTTTAAACTATAATTGTCTTAATTTTGATAGATTGATTCGTACCGGTGAACGTGAAGAACATGATCCTTACATTGAAGAATCTCAATCATAAATGGTGTGTTATGTGGATGATATTTTCAATAAAGGGTGGGGTGTTTCTATGCAATTAAAGTGAAGAGATATGTATGATATAGGAGAGGTAATGGAAGAAGAAGTATATGAGAAAGAACCTTACCATGCGCAAGAACTCAAACAGATTTTTTTGTTGATGGTGATGATTATGTACAACTAGCTACATATCATATAATTGATGATATATTAGAGGAAAATGTTGTTACTAACCAAGTAGCAGATGCAATGTCTGACTGATTTTTGAGTAAGAAACAATGAAATGAGGATGATTTTCATAATTGAGATTTAGATAGAAATGTACTTTGACAAGGGAAACTTTTACGAATTGACCTCCCTTGGTGAGTATTTCTTAGATGATGCAAGTGGAAGAGAAAAATTTATTTCTTAGCTAGACATCTATATTTTGTGGCTTCTTAATATTTTAGTTACTTCATAGTCAAGAATATAAGATTCTGAAATAATTTCTATTAAGTTTGTAGAGACTTTGTCATTCTTAGGTGCATTATGCAGCATTCCTTCAGTGGTTTTCCTAGGATATTTAGGTGAGGTTGCTTAAATCTCTTTTTGTTATTTCATCTACTAGTTGGTTCTAGGAAGCCTTGTTCATTCTTTTGCTTGAACCTTTCACTTAGCTCTATTTATCCAAGGTCTAGAGACACATCTTTTGCTGTCAACCTAGCAGTACTTTTTCAGAGATTGCAAATTTGTATTGCCAATTATTGTATGTTAACCTCTTAAATTGCACTACACTGCTACGTCTACTTGTCTTTGCTGGACTGTAATAAGTTTTGCATTTTTAATTTGAGTTGTTATCTAGTAGGTATTCAAATTTTGTATGTGCTATTTAGGTGTTACAAGTTATTTGATATAAAAATACTTAAGTATACTAGTTTGACATCTATTTGTAATTATAGTTATCTGAGTGTATTCGAATTGATAGCACTCATCATAGAAGAAGGAAAAGCTCATATATTTTAATGGCCAATATTGAAAAGTAGAAACACTTTGTATTGCTGTTTGTGCAAGTTTCTTGAATGGATTTAACCTTTCCATGATGTCCCAATAATTTTATCAGATATATCAAGAGTTCTATTATCTCTCTTTGTCACCACAAATCATCGACTTATGCTAGCATATCTTGAGTGTTCTAATGAATAAATAAATGTATGATTGCTAAATAATGATTTTTCACAAACAGTTGTGTCCATTATAAAAGAGGGGAAAGGGGGAATGAAGTAAAGTTCAAATCATTTTTCTCATTTACAACTCATATACAACATTACATTATACTCCATTAAGATGAAGATTGAAGTCTCTTTGAACTAAAAGCAAGAAAATTAATTAATAACGCCTATAGTCTAGGCTTCCTCCCATGAGACTTACTTTGTCTCTTAACCTGCAGGGGAAAGTAAAAGGTTTCTGTTAACCCTCTGTTTATAAAGATAATTAAATTGCCATGTACTTAGTTACTATAGCACAACCCTTTTTTGATCTTTCTTGAAAATTCTATACGATGAGAAGGCTAATATGAAGATTCTCCTTTAGTTAAGAGTTTCTTGTTGTACTTTTGGTAATGAGGCCTTTGGTTGGTTCGGTTTCTATTCAATTGTTGTTACTTTACATAAAAAAACGTCACTTGTTTTGATAATTGGATTAATATAGTAACAATAATCTTGCTTATAATCGAAGTAATTAGTGTAGCAGGTTTCCTAGATTTGTTCACATATAGGTGACCCCCATGTTTATGATCATGTAAATTCCAATACACTTACATGACATAGAGTAGTACATTAAGAGGTAGAAAATACCTAATGAATATACAAGGTACCTCAAGGTTGGCTTGAATAGTACAATCATATAAAAACTTTTCCTTATAAATTATACTTATGTTGGAGCTTACCTGTTATCTAATGTTTATGCTGGTACAAATACCCAATAAAATAGTTTGTTTGGCAAAGTGGCTCAAACAACTCTACTATAGATTAGCATAAATATTTACAAGTGATCGTGAATGTCAATCCAAATCCAAAAGACAGTCCTAAGAGAAATACTTAAAGATGATTGGAAAATAACAGGCCAGTGAAAATTGGTGATGTATGTAAGATCAATAGGTAAGTGGTTCATCCTCTTTGTATTTTACCAAGTTGTCGTAAGCCGGTTTAACTGATTTGGGCAGGAACCAGCCAGCCCAGCTTGGGTGACGCCTATAGATATGACTAATAAGCATTTAAATATTATTTTCTTATAGAATTGCTTGTTAGATATTATAGAATAGCTTTATTTTTAGGTCTGACCATCATAACTAGTTGTTTCAAAATTTAGCTTCATTTCATACTTTTGTGAGTTTTCTTACCAAATATTTCATTTTTCAGTTGACTTGAAAGTACCATGAGAGCTATGATGCTTGATTGATCAATATCTATATTGCTCACTCTCTTTAATATTGTTGCAGTCATTTTGAATCTTTCAAAAATGTGGTACTTTTGGGGAATTTGAAGTGCACTCGTATGCTATTATAAGAATTTGAGCAACATATATACAATAATCACAATGAGGACTTTACTAATGAAAGTAATTATACCTTTATTGAAAATTTAATCACTTTAGTATATATGGAATGGCATCAAGAAATGAAAATAAGGGATCCCGAAACTGTGTGTTGAATCCATTCACCATGGATTCTTTCGTACTAATGATTTAGGGGTGAGGGCACCAAAGACACCCATATTGTAATCTTTTTTAATACATCTTCATTAGACTGCTGAAATAATGCGTGGCTGGATAGTGATCTTTTTTACTTTTTTCTTGTTTCTGCTTGCATCATTTTTTGTTACACCCATCCCACAGGCTTTCATGTCTCAGATTTCTTAAATTTAGCAATAATCATTTACAATCCAGGTCTCCTAGTGGGACACTCTTCAGTAATATCTTATTGTAGAATTTTTGAGTCAGCAAAATTTTTTTACACAACAAGTAGATAACTTTCCCTTATCGACCCCTTAAAACCTCCTCATCACCAAACCACGTAACTCATAGATAACGAGGCTTTCTAGACCAATCAAGATTCAAGATTGTCAGTTGATACTGATTATTGTTACCATTGGAAAATTATATTCAGTGTGCATTTGACATTAATTTAAATATTTTGACGTGCTACACAAATATAGTTGGTGGACCTGACTTTGGCCTATTACATGTTGGAGCCTATGTTGGGCCTGAATCCATAGTGGATATGAATTATTCTGAATAAAAGAGCCTGTGTTGGGATGGCTCATTAAGTCATAACTTTTAAACTTATAAGTATATGGCTATGTTCTTCCTCCTCCTTGACCCTGGAAACTATAAATTAAAACTGTCATATGATGATAACGGAGAAGGAGCGGAAGACTTAGCCTAATAAATGTCAGTTTGAACATATACACACTAATGGACATGGGTTTTCAGGCATATATCTAATCTCTCTTTTATGGTATTCTTTTACATTATGTTTTTGTGAAAAAGCCTCTGCTTACTAATTAGTATAAATATGTCTTTTCCGAAAAAAATTTAACCAAATGTTTATATAGCTCGAGACAACGGTAATATGTGCTTATACTATGATGTAACAGTTAGCATTAAGTTGTTTTAATATGCTCCCATCAACCGTATTGGTGTGACGCTATAAGAACTATTAGGCTCATATTCTATCCTTTCTATGATGTCATGCAGCCATGTGTAAAACTAGTCCAGTGATTGTTCAAAATTGTACGATCTTTTTCTTTTGTCCTTTTCTTTTCTTTTTAGGTTGGCTATTCTACAACAATTTACCTCTTTAATAGGTTCACTTCAAGGAATAATGGCATATTACACTATATAATGGTGTAATAACATATTTAAATATTATAAAATGAGCTAAAATGAGGGAAAGGGGACATAGACTGACATTATGTTTAATCAATATTCAATTCATTGTTAATTGGCAATAGGGTAACAGGCTAGCTTCGTTATATGTTGGAATTTCACGTGGTGGATTATTTTGGTTCTATTTAAGTTATAGTCATTTACAAAACATCATGCAGTTTTACAGGTTGTGCTCTGTGTAAATACTTAACCACACAAAGTGTTTATACTTTAAACAAAACTAATTCAACTTATCATGGTTAAGTTTTTACATCTATTCAGATTTTTTAATCCAGAATCCATTTTGAATAATACACATGATGAAATTTCCAACAAGAAAAGTGTTTCCTTGTTAACTGTGCTCTGGTTTCTATAGCTGTCTAGTAATTAGGTCTAATTTGGTTGGGAAACAAGTTATCTCCGAATTGTTGTCCCACCCTCAATTTGGAATAAAAATAACACTACCATCTTGTGATGAGTTAATCCCACTATTTTACCCTAATTAAATATAGAATAAACTCAACTTAAAATTAATCTCTGAATTAGTCATCCCTCATACCAAATTAGCCATTAATGATTTATAACTATATGGTTTCGTATAACAACTTACATTATTATATCGATCATCTGATGAATTTAAGAACTTATTTACTAACTCTACTAGGGAATAGAGAAAAATAATACCAAATGGGAATGTTTTTTGTAATAGACATTCCTATAAGAAAAGGATAAGCACAATAAAATCTTTAGTTTAAAGACATTCATTAATTTTTTCAATTTGTAAGTTTAACACCCCATATTTTCTAGCTAGACTTTAAACCGTCATTCCTACGTATGTAAACTCTAATCCCATGATTTGTATTTGAATACATGTAGCATGATCATTATCCTAGTGTTATGAATGCTTTTGAGGTGAAAAATATTCATGAGAATCACTTAGAGCAAATTTGAGCTAAGATCCTCTGATTCGGGCAAATTTTTGTATTTCATTCAATAAGGATAAACTTTAAACATGTATAACTTCTTAAATATATGGAATTTTTCCTATCAATACCAACTAAATTATAGATAATTGAATTAGCTTTCTAATGATACTAATTTCGCATTAATCCGATACTCGATCAAAAAATTATGGCCTTCCAAAAGTTGTGCGTCGCATGACAATCGCAAAAGACCAGTAGAAAGGGTGTGTGATACCTATGCATCTCCCACTAGGGGATATGTGATGTCCATGCGTCGTCCATCTTGGCTTGGGAGATTGTTGTGCATCGCATGGTGATTGTATAGTGTAAAAAGTGCTCCGTTTTGACTTAAATTAAGGGTGTTGAAGTCTTTTCACACCCCTAAACCATCCCTAATCACTCCCAATGGATATAAGGGATCTTAAAACAAGTAAATTCTACTTCCTTACCCTAATAATTCAAGTCGAAATTCAAAAACCCTCCTCCTCTCCCAAGTACAAAATCCAAGCCCCTTAATCAAGAAATTAAGAATTTAAGCTTCCAAGTTCAAGAAACCCTTAAGAAATCTTCAAGAAACCATCTATTAAGGTATGTGGATGTTCGTCAATGGGTCTATTAACCCATTGAGTCCACCCCCCACCCCTTGAGTAAAGTATGAGTTTTTCAGCTACTGTGAAGTTTATTATTTCAAGATGAGTTAAATTTATGTTCTTTCTTAGTATTAACTCAATTCATGTCCAAGTATGATTTCATGGAAATTTAGGTTATCTCATGTTTCAATCTTCAATCTCCCATGTCATATTCAAGTGAATTTTATGTCATAATGTCAAGTTATGATCTTAGTCACGTAACCATGTTGTTTCCCAATGTTTTGAGACATTTTCATGTTCAAGTTCATCTTTCTCATATGTTTGATGAAATGACTAATTTTTGGGTCTTTGAACCATAATTCAATCAAAAATTTTCAAGCTTGTTTATTTTATTTTGTGATCATTTAGTGTTGACAGTTTTTGAACACCCGATACCTACGTGTTTACATACAATTCAGATCTCTCAAGTAATGATTTTTGTTAAATCATGAATATCACCATTTTCTTTGTTGTTATGATCATGATGATAAATTTCAGTTGTTATGTTCAGTTGGATTTATTTTAGTAGAGTATTAGTGTCAATTTAGTTATGAGTAGGACTTAGCATTGAGCGGACCCAAGGGTAGGGGCTCACCTGCCAGTAGAGGGTGTGACCTTTAATAGCAATCCCTGAGTTATAGAGCTACGTAGCTAGAATAGGTTTGTAATATCTACCTATCTGTCGAGGGTTGATGCATATCTCATGAGAGCACCTTCTAGTAGAGGGTGACTCTGTAGTTCTTTGGTACACCAATTTAGTTGAACCACACAGCCAGTGTTAGTACTAGTGGCACAGTACTGGCACCCTTCCAACTGGGTTATAGGTTGGATTGCAATTAGCTCAGATTAGGCCATGTTGGTTTCATGATACCTCCCACGGTCTCAGTATAGTATTGAGTGAATTTCAGCTCAAGTTTGCTTGGCCAAGTGTATAGATTTTTAGTTATTCAGTTATACAACTTTCTATCATAGAGATTACTGATTACCTCAGAAACATATTTATCTTTGGTCTTGCATTCTTAAATATTTGATGTTTATGTTTTCATTTTCAGTATCCATACATGACCCTTAGTTCAGTTTACAGTCTATTCAACTTTACATGAGATTTATATACAGTATTCACATTTTACCAATTCCCAGTTTCAGTTCTGCTTATTCTACAAAAGTAAAGATTTAAGAAAATATGTGTAGTGATTCACCAGCTTATTAGATTATATGTGTTACGCATGTTTTAAAATACTTCAGCTTTTAGTTGATTACAGTGTCTTGGTAAGTCTACTAGCACTTAGCATGCATGTATAAAAATTTTGTATCTACTTAGTTCTACTTATTGTATTCACCCCCGCTTACTCAGTAAATTCCCAAATACTGATCCACATGCATGTCAATGTGCTACATTGTCTCATAATGTCAGTACCAGTAGTAGACTACATATCATAATTAGACAATTGGTAGTTTCCACTCAGCAAGTAATGTGTTCTCCTATTTTGGGGACTCTAGTCAGTTGTAATTCATGTATCATATTATTTTTATTCATATGTATTGATTAGTGGTAGTTGGAGGCATTTCCCAACTATCTATAACCAGTATAGTAGAGGCTTCATAGATGGTCAGTCATAGTCATGAAATGTAAATTCCAGTTCTCTCTTTAGTTTTATCAGGTTGTAAACTTTATCATTATTTAATTTATTCAGATTATGTGTAGATTATGTTTATGCATAGCAAATTTGGATTTTTTATACATTCTTAATTTGTCGCTCATGTATCACCCCAGTTCATGGGTTAGCTTGGGATCACTTGTGGTTCTAAGCACCATGTTATGACTAGAGGGTAGTCTCAGGTCATGACAAACTTAGTATCAGAAGCCAAAGTTTGTGTCCATGGGTATCCGTGAAGCCATGTCTAGTAGAGTCTTCCAAAATAGCATGGGGACGTTTGTACTTTTCTTTGGGAGGCTATACGATATTTAAGAAATATTTCCCATCTTTCATATCTCAGACCATGTAGTAGAAGTTTTCTCTAAGAAACTTATGTAGTTTCTTATGTTAATCCATTTGTGGCATCTATGCCTTATTCTTGAGGAATCAAAAACAGCCAGCTTAAACTTTTGCAGATAGAGTTTTCTCAGACATTCCCCATAGACCGTTATGGGATTACATGCAAGTGCAAAAGTATTCCATCAGTGCTTTTAAGTTCCGCAGTATGAAAGGTTCCATTCATGTTCATGAAAATCATGCCCTAAGACAAAGTTATGTGTGACCTCAGATCCCTTCTCAAAATCCTTTGATAGTATAAAATCTAGAGCTTGAAGCATGGACCCAAAAGTTTAGCAGTAGTAAAGTGGGGATAGTATTTATCTGGATTTAGTAGATTATGTATCCATAGGTCTATTTGTATGAAAGGTGAATCGGTAAGCTTAAAATAATGTATGCAAGAATTTAAGTTTATTAATTTGAAGTTAAAGTATGATGGTGTATGTATGATCTAGAGGTGTACCCAAGGTGATATGGGATTGAATTATTTCTAAGTTTAACAACATGTGTACTTAGATAGTACCCGTGAGTTGTCAAGTGCGAATGAAGCCATAAAGTATATGAGGTTCTTACCAGCTAAGTTATGGATTATATGTCGTTGATGTAGGGTATATTGGTGTAATTGTAATTATCATGGTTGAGGAAAAAATATAAGTTTAGAGATATGATATTGGTAGGATATGACGAAAGTAGTATAGTTCATTAAAGGTTTTAGAATATCCATGTTACGTGTTAGAAGCTAAGTTTAAATATTGGATGATTGATCTAATAGTAAGAAGAATGGAATTATAGATGGTGTGATCTTATGGTAAGGTGATAATCAAGAAGGTTTTAAGTTAGTAAGTGTTTAAGTTATTATATGATGACTATTGGGGCTATATAAAGTTACGAGTTTTATATCAAAAAGAAAGTACTAGCAGTGGACCTTACGCTTTCAGGTATTTCAGGGTAAGTTTATTATTAATGTGTATTATTATATCTCGGTCTCTAGTGTAAAGTGGTTGCAGTTCAGCTTAGAGTTTATCTAAGGGGTTCACAGACTTAGAATGATAGCTTTAATCTAAGAGGGAGATGATAGAACAAGCAATCAAGTCAGGATCTCAGATTCTAGTAGTGATGATAGAGTATTGTAGAACATCAGTAGAGGAGGAAGGTGCCCAACCCATTCTTATCTCAGTTCAAAGTTTTGTTCATCAGTTATCACGCCATCTACTCATGCCTTACATGCCAACTCCATGCTCATAGTTTTTGTTCATGCACATCATAGAGAATTATGTGCGCTTACAGTTCCAAGTATAAGGAGTTCCAGTTCACTCAGCAGTACGAATCATATTCCATGAATTTATGAACTCCGAACTCAGGTCATGTAGCTTATGACTCATGTACCCATGCTTTATAATATGTTCAGTTCCAGGTACTCATGCCATACTTCTAATAATCATTAAAATTTAGATTATGCCATTTATGTCCCAGTTTAGATCTCTATCATGAATTCATGTCATTGGTACTCTATTCTTTAGGCCTCGATTAAATGTCAAGATATGTAAAATATCCTTCCATGCTTTAAGATATCATGTTCTAACCTTTCAGTGACCACTTATGAAATAGTAGTGGTGATAAGCAATTGTTTAGATGGGAGAGAGTAAATGTTCCTTGTTAAAGAAAAGATTGTAGTATCCTTTTTTATATTAGGCTATAGGATTGAAGGGAGATTGAGGTTAAGATTTTGTATTTGTCATGGTTAGTTGAGAATTCTATGTGCATTTTCTTAGGGTAGTGCATAGAAGTTGTTAATGATAGGTATGAGAAAGATGTTTTTATGGGTGTTTTCCTAGAAGTTCATGTGTGGCTATAATGATAGGCTTTAATGCATTGTGGGCTAGCGAATTCCTTGTAAGAGGTTAAATTTAGATATTGAAGTGGTAAGAAGAATTTTTCTTGAGATGTGAAGTTATGAAAATGCATGGGGTATTGAATTCATGATTCAGACTAATATTGCAATGTTATGCGTTCACTTTGTAGATTCAAGTAGTCTTGAATGTAGCAAGAGAATTTAGTTCAACTCAGACTTTAGTAGATAGAGTTATCAATGCCCATGTGAAAATTACAAGTATCCCCAAGTGAAGTACAGTATTGAAGGGGAACGTATAATTGAGGAAGTATTTGAGGAGTATGTCTAAGCTTGAATATAGTAGTTGCATTGTCTAAGGCATAGCAATTCTATCCTAGCTTATGTTTCATAGGACTATGTTCTGTGTTACAGTGTTACATCTATGTTAATATTCCTTACTCAGATATCATATTCAGATCATGCCCAAGAATCCATTTCTCCCTAATGTTATTAGAACTTCTTGCAAAGAGTGTTGAAGAATAGTCCTATTGAGTATTAGCTTTCAGTATGATTCAGTCTGTACAGCCAGCAATTCAGTTTAGCAGTCAGACAGACAAGTTCCTATGATTTTTATCATCTTTCCATCTAGTCTTAATATCTAAAGTTTCATCAATATGTCTATTCCATGAGGTAATTCAGTTTAGTCCATGTATCATGTTCCAGATTCAGCTATCTAGTTATGAATCAGTTCATAAGTTTTCAGTGCATGATCTCAGTTTTCCAAGTATTCCATCTCAGACAGTGTAATATCCTTTGCACGACCTTAGTCTCATTATCTCATGATTCATGCTTACATAATGTACTTGGTGTGCCCATACAACCTTTTTCTTTTGATTCCTATACGTGTTTTGTTGAAGAACAATCAAAAGGAGAAGTTACATAACTTATCCCATCCTTAGTAACTCTTGAAATTTCATTGCACATTTATCACTTTGCAGTTCTATATGTATGATTGTATCATGAACATTCCAAGTAAGATCTAAACTCTCAGCATGAATAGCTCCTTACAGTCAATTGAGTCAAGTTATCTCAGAAATCAGTTTCATGATAAAGTTAAAACATTTAAGCAAAGCTATATCCTTAATTACCAAACATGTCATTTTTACATCACTACTCACTCATAAGACTTCAATAAGTCCCTATCCATCATTCGAGGATGAATAATTCCAAGGGGGAGATAATGTAACACCCTGTGTTTTTGGGCTAGACATTGAACCGTCGTACCTATATGTGTAAGCTCTAAGCCCATGATTTTTATTAGAATACATGTGTCATGATCATTATCCTAGTGTTAAGAATGCTTTTGAGGTGAAAAATATTCATGGGAATTACTTAGAGGAAAGTTGACCTAAGAGCCTTAATTTGGCCAAATTTTGGTATTCTATTCTACAAAGCTCAACTTTGAACATGTATAACTTCTTACATATGTGGAATTTTAAGCTAAAGACCCACCAAATTGTATAAAATTGAATTAGATTTGTAACTATACCAATTTACCTTAACCGAATACCTGACCGAAAAATTATGACCATGCAAAGGTCGTACGTTGCATGACAATCGCAAAGGACCACTGGAAAGGGTGTGCGATGACCATGCGTCATCCACTTTGGCTTGGGAGATTGTTGTGCTTGGCATCGTGATTGTATAGTGCCAAAAGTTCTTCGTTTTGACTTAAATCAAGGGCATTGATGTCTTTTCCAAACAATAAACCATCCCACATCACTCCTAATTGATATAAAGGGTCTTTAAAAACATATATTCCACTTCCTTAACACCAAGAATTAAATTCACAATTCAAAAATCCTCCTACTCTCCCAAGAACAAAATCCAAGCCCCTTCTCAAGAAATCAAGAATTCAAGCTTCCAAGTTCAAGAAACCCTCAAGAAATCTTCAAGAAACCATATATTAAGGTATGTGGATTTTCATCAATGGGTCCTTTCACCCGCCCACCTCCTTGAGTAAAGTATGAGTTTTTCATCAATTGTGAATTTTATTATGTTCAAGATGAGTTAAAGCCATATTATTCCTTAGTATTTTGAACTCAATTCATGTCCAAGTATGATTCCATGAAAAGTTAGGTTATCTCATATTTCAAGATTCAATTTCCTATGTAATATTCAACAGAATTTCATGTTATAATGTTAAGTTATGATCTTGGTCACGTAACCATGTTATTTTCCCATGTTTTAAGACATGCCCATGTTCAAGTCATGATTCTCGCATATTTGATGAAATGTACACTTTTTGGGTCTTTGAACCATGATTCAATCCTAAAGTTTTAAGCTTTAATATTGTATTTAATGAACATTTAGTGTTGGCAGGTTACGCACACCCTATACCTACGTATTTATTTATAATTCAGATCACTCAAGTAATGATTTTAGTTAAATCATGAATATCACCATTTACTAATTTGTTATGATCATAATGAGCAATGTAAGTTGTAATGTTTAGTTAGGTTTAGTTCAGTACAATGTCATTGTCAGTTCAGCTAGGAGTAGGACTTAGCACCGAGCGAACCTAGAGATGGGAGCTCACCTGCCAGTAGAGGGTGTGACACTTAGTAACAATCCCTGAGTTACAGAACTAAGTAGGCAACATAGGTTTAAGATGTATACCTGTCAATCAAGGTTTGATGAATATCTCATTAGAGCCCCTACAAGTAAAAGGTGACTCGTTAATCCTTTGGGACAACAGTTTAGTGGATCAACACAACCAGTGTTAGTACCCATGGCACAGTACTAACACCCTTCCAATTGGGGTAACAGGTTGGATCCTGATTAGCTTAGATTGGGGCATGCCAGTTACATGATAACTCCTACAGTCTCAGTACAGTATATAATTTATTTTAACTCAGGGTTGCTTGACCAAGTGTACAAATTTTCAGTTATTCAGTTCTATAACTTTTGGTCTTTTAGATTATAGATTACCTCAAAAACATGTTTAGGCTTGCTCTAGCCTTCTCAAATTTTTTTTTGGTCGAAAGAAAATTTTTACTCTAAGCAGAACCTCCCATGTAGAGCTAGCTATATTATCAATTGGTGTCTTGGGATGGTCCCTAGTGATTGCACCAAGCTCCTCCATAGTACTTTGGGTTTTTGAGGAAACCTTGAGTAGTACAATTTCTTGATACAAAAGTTTGCCCCTACTATAAAGTGTGTTAGGTGTTGTAATGGTTTACCATATGGAAGCCCTTGTCTATCATCAAATATTTTCCTATCAAGCCAACTTGCTTTTTTAGGTGTATTCACCGACTCCAAATTTTTTCTTTTGATATAGATATTGTGGATCCATTTGACCCACAAGGTGTTCTTCTTGTTTGATAATGTCCATAAAATCTTACAGATAGTAGCTTTATTATACCTCTCAAACTCAATTATGTTTAGCCCGACAACAGCTCTAGGTAGACATAGGGTATCCAAGCAACCAATGAATTCTTTGAGTTTTCAATACCTCCCGTCCAGAGGAATACCCTGCAGATATGTGTGACCATGGATATAATTTTTTTTGGAAGTAAGAATACTTGTGCCCAATATATTTGCTTCTCAAATAGTACAGTTTAATTAGCTATGGTCTGCCACTATAGGATAAGTGTTTAGTAGTCCAACACTTGACTTTTGCTACTATTTTCTCAATAAGAGGCATGCACTGTTGAATAGTTAGTTTCCTAGATGAGAGTGGTACCCCTAAATACTTGAAAGTTATTTTCCTAATGTAAATTCCATTTCTCCCAATATATTCTATTTAAATTTATTAGTTACCCATTCTACATAAAAAAAAAAAGATTTTCTCTAAGTTGGCTTTCAACCTTGATACAAAAGAGAAATGCTCAAAGGCCTCTAAAATCAATTGGATAGACATTTGGTCTGCTCTGCAATATTGCAGTAAGTTATCTACAAAGCTGATATAAGTCAGCTATAATATGGCATACCTTTGGTGGTAGTTGAAGTTTGGATTATGCCTCAACTATTTAAAAGATCTATTTAAGTCCATAACTAACACAAAGATATATGGGGACATAGGATCCCCCTTTCTAAGCCCTTTCTTAGCAGGAAATTAATAAGTTAGATTTCCATTCATAATCACAGAATAAATAACAGTAGTAATGCATGTCATTATACATTCAATCATTTTTTGCAGGGAAGCCATATTCATCAAGAATCATTTGTAAGAACCCCCATTTAACTAAATCATAAGCTTTCTGGATATCTATTTTTATGAAACAACTTGGGGAAACATGTTCTGGCCATATCCCCTGATTAATTCATAGTCCACTATCACATTATCTAAGATACTTCTTCCCTTAATGAATGTTGATTGTGAATTCCCTACTAGAATATTGACCACTGGCTTTAGATTTGCAGTGAAAATCTTAGCAATAATCTTATACAAAGCAGTACAACGTGCTATTGGTCTATATTTCATCCCAAAATTAGGGTTTTCTACTTTAGGGACAAGTGTGATAGTTGTACAATTGATACTCTTTAACAGCTTCCCATTTTTAAAAAATTGCAAAACTATTA
This sequence comes from Capsicum baccatum var. pendulum, assembly GCA_030864225.1. Taxonomy (NCBI): domain Eukaryota; kingdom Viridiplantae; phylum Streptophyta; class Magnoliopsida; order Solanales; family Solanaceae; genus Capsicum; species Capsicum baccatum. The sequence continues at coordinate 173,696,571 of CM061560.1, forward strand.
TGTCACCTCTTTTCCTACTACTGACCAATTACTTTTAAAAAACTCTATTGGAAATCCATCAGTACCTGGTGCTTTTTCATAGGGAAGATGTTGAACTATCTACCAGACCTCCTATTCTATTATATTCTGCATTAGTTATTTCTATTGTTCAATGTTCAGGCATGGACCATCTCTTGCTATGTCAATACTGATGCAAGGCAATTCACTTGTTGTTGTACCTAAGAGTTTCCAAAAAAATTTAGTGAATTCCTGTTGTATTTGTGGTGGTTATATGACTCTCTTTCCTTGCTCATTACATACAAAACCAATTTTATTCCTTGTTTGTCTTTGCTTTAAATGGGCATAAAAGAATTTTAAGTTGGAATCTCCAGGAGATATCCAAGTTGCCCTGAATTTCTGTCTTAAGACCTATTCATTCATCCAGTCCCACTTTTAGAGTTAGGTTAAGAAGTGATTTCTCTTGTGGATCAATCTTGTATCAAACAAATTACTACTCACTTCTGCTTTCACTTGTTGTAGTTCTAATCTTAGTTTCTCTATTTTCTTCTTGAATAAGGACATCTGTTGATTGAGAGTCTGAGCTTTAACTCTAATTCTCAATAACTTCTTCCATACTAAATACCTTGTACACACCTGAATATTCTGACTCTAAATCTCTTTCACTATGTTCTGAAAATTGTCTTGGATTAATAGGACTTTTACCAATCTAAAAGGTATTTTAGTAATCTATATCTAAATTCTGAGTTAACGGTGATTAGTGAAGGATTTGAACATCCTGGTTGCCTGAATAAGCCTCTAGAGCCTCATACTGCCTAAACCAGGTTGTATTTCCTAGTATCCAGTCTATTAAGCTATAAATTCTATCAGTTGCTTCTTTTCTGTTACACCAAGTATAGTCACACCATCTTTTAGGTAGTATGCCCAATCCTAACTGCTCTATATAGTCCTAAAAATCCTATATGTCAGTTTGTTGGATAGCGGCTCCATTAAGCCTGCCAGTCACAGAGAGACCTATATTGAAATGACCTAATATGAACCAGGGTTCATTTATATCATGGTGAAGTTCTTTCAGTTGTTCCCACATGTATTTACTGCCTACAGAGGTGTTGTAGCGATAAGCAAAAGTCATGAAACTAGAAAACCTAGATCCTTTATCTTCCACATAGCAGTGTACCACTTGTGATGTTGCTAATTCAATTATGACCTTAACATGTTAATGGTTTCATCATAACCATATTCTTCCTGTCTGATCCACATTATAGTTATCTGTGTATGTTTATTCTTTACTTAGAATCTTTGTGATGGTATCTTTCTTATTACTCTTTATTTTTGTTTCCAAACAACCCAACAAATCAATTTTATAGTGGTTCAGAAAGAGTTTTAACTGCTTCAATTTAAAGTGTTGATTCATCCCTCTTATATTCCAAGAGAAAAAAAATCATGTTGGAGCCTTGGAGGGATGCCCAGGACCCTCAAAATCTCCCAATAAGCTGAGTCTACATGCCTCATGTATGTCTCTTTTCTCTTATCCCCTAACTATGCTACAACCTGTATCTGACTTGGCATCCTATATTACCTGTACTTGCTCATTTCCCTTGATACTCCTGGCATCAGATTCTGGTAATTCATTTGTATCAGAAACTAAAGGACCCATACCTTGTGTAGTTGTAGGAATAGTCTTTGGTAACCACTATGTAGGACCCATATTCTTCTCCTGTGCTGGTGATAGTTTAGGAGGTTTAGGGTGTTTTTTTGCTGCTTTATTTAAAGGGAATTTATGTGTATTATGTCCTAGAGACATATAATCTTTGCATTACTCTGGCCACCAGTCATAGTCCAAGTCTTGCCTTCAAAGATTCCTATTAGGTTCTTCGGTCAAGAAGTGCTCAGGTAGTGGTTGTGTGATATCCATTTGTATTAGCAATGTAGCATAGGAAATTCTACCCTCCCCAACAGTTAGGCCATTAGTACATATTGGTTTTCCTAAGTAGCTTGCTATTCTGCTAAAGTTTTCGATAGCCCAGTATTGAATTGGTAGATTAGGGAAGACAACCTATAGTGGTACTTATTTCAAAGACTCTTTAATATTAATAAAGTTTGGTATCCATGGTTTTAGTACAAATGCTCTATAGTCATGCATGTATGGCCCATTATTGAGGACTTTTGCTTTATCGTCTTCGTTCTCAAATAAAAATATAAAATATCTATCATGTGTAAGTAAACTTTAGGTGTTACCACAAACTTCTAGAATGTATACATAAAGTGTAACATCTATTTGAACAATGGATTCTTCCCCACAACATATCCTATTAACGCACAATCCCATTTTCATTATTGTTTTTCCAATTCATCGAGCTTTAATTTAATCACTTTAACCCCATTCTTCATTACAGGTGGAAAGTATTGAAGTTTCTTACCCATCAGTGAAAGTTTGCTCTACTATGCCTCAGTTGGTTTAGAACTTGATGAGAAGGTTATGTTCCTCATCGCCTGTGTTGAGCCTTCCCCATTCTTAGTATTTTTGGGTGGGAATTTGGTGGTGTGAGTGACCTGGGGGTTTTGCATCAGAATATTCATCAAACCTTTTAAGCTGCTGCCAATCCCTAATACCCATTCATTTTGTTGAACTATAGGTAGTGGCTGAACCCCTATTTTCGGTGTAACTATTCTCGTTGCATAGCCACTTCTAGTCCCTTTTTCTTTCCCAGCTAGCTGAACTGTAGGTGGCTAAGAAACTCCCATTTTTGGAGTTACTGGCTTTCCATTTGATGCTGATTGTTGTAATATCACTTCCAATGGTCCTTTAGGTGTTGTATTAGTTATGATCTTTGCCTTCATCTTCAATTTTTGGGCCATTTTCAATGTTGGCATATGTTATCTATCATCATTTAATGTGCACCCTATTAACGTGCGGCCTTCTGATAGCTTCATTCTCACATTCTCAAATATTACATTTTCATGTTTTCATGGTAAGTATCCATACATGACCCTTAGTTCAATTTATAGTCTATTCAACTTTACATGAGATTTTCATACAGTATTTACATTTTACAACTTCCCAATTTTAGTTCTACTGATTCTACAAAAGTAAATATTTAAGAAACTAGGTGTCGTAATTCACAAGCTTATCAAATTATATTTATTAGGCATGTTTTAAGACACTCCAACTTTCAATTGATTTCAATCTCTTGGTGAGTCTACTAGCACTTAGCATGTATGTTTTAAGATTTTGTATCTACTCATTTTTACCTATTACATTCACCCCGCTTACTCAGTACTATAATACCCCAAACTTTCTTCAAGTCAAGTTTCATCCTTAAGAAGAGTAAGGGTTGACTTCCCAAGTGAGAAATATTTTAAAATAAGTATAATTTCCCTACTATTGACTTTATGTCATGTGGAGAATTGAATAAGCTTTTTGTCGATACTAAATTCGCCCAAATTCGACACACGGGTGAAAAGTTAGAGCCATTTTACTGAGACAGTGTACCACCTTGCGGAGTCAGCCAAAATGGCAATCGTCAAAATTGAATGAGCCTCTCTTATTCCACCACATCACGGTGTATTTCCAATTTGCAACCAAGGTGGAAACGCAATTTCAACCGCATTACGCCATCAAGCAGTTTCCTAATTGTCCAATTTCTAGTCAGCTGGTACGATTATGGTGCGTTGCACCAACATAAAATATTGGGATTTTTAGATTCCGTTAGTTAATTCCAAGGGCATCTTATACTTTTCCCATGACCCTATCAGACCTAAACACGAAATAAAATGCCCAATAAGCCCTTATTCTATTTTTTTTCCTCGCTTTTCACTCAAGAACATTATATTTTCTCTCAAAGGGGAAAGAACCCTAGACAAGAAATCAAGAACAAGAATAAGGATTTTCTTCAAGAAACCTTCAAGAAAGAGTCTTCTAAGGTATGTTAGATGTTTATTCTTGGGTTTCTTCCACCCAAGAAGCTCAAGGATCCTTTCCAAAATTTTGAGGTTTACGTATTTATGAGATTTCATGATTTATGTGTATTAGATTTCAAGATATTGTATTGTTGGGTTTTAATTCATAATTTAGACTACCAATTTCAAGAGTTGATTCTAGTTTGTGATGAATTGTATGATGTTAATTATAAACCCTCTTCAGTTTGCATGATATTGATGTATTCATGATGGTAACGTTTAGAATCTATGGTATAACCAAAGCATGCTCCCCATATGTTTGATAGAATGCTTAAGTAAAGATAATAGTGCATATTTAGTATATTAAGCATCAAATCCCCAATTTGGTGATAACTAGTGCATGCCAAGCGTTTGTTGAAATGCCTTAGTGAATATATTATGATAAGTTGCATGCATCCTTATCCATGTGTATCCTTATTAACCAACTAAGAGATATTAGTATGCATTTCCTATACATTTACATGTGTATGACATTCAAGTGATTAACGAGATATCGTATTGATTGTAGTGTGAATGAAAGTCCATGGTCATGATTATTCAAGAATGGTTATATTTTACTTTTATGTTATTGAGTCCTGGGTGTATTTATACCTGACAAATTAGTTGCTGTCTAGAGCCAGTGTTAGTTTTCACGATAATTTTAGTCAAGCCATGATCCTTAGAACTCCATCAGTTACAACATTCAGTACTCTTAGATAGTTACAGAACTGAAGAAATCTCAGTAATCTAAATATCATTAGCAATCCAACTTCAGTTCTGTACTCAACTCAGATCTTATTAGTTTTCAAGAATTCAGCTTTAGACCTTAGTAGAATTCAAGTAATCAATTAAGAACATAGTATCATCCGATCAGATAACAAGATTTAAAAGTATTATGTCAGATAACGGAATTAAGTAAACTCAGTCAGATCAGTCAAGTAAGATAATCAGTAATAGATTTAGCTCAGTCTAGTATAGTCCAAGAATCAATATAGTGTCTTTCAGTTGGGACTAGGAAATAGCACCGAGCGAGTACAGGGATGACGGCTTCCCCGTTAGAGAGGAAGATTCCTTTGTAATAGTCCCTGAACTACAGAACTACATAGCTAGCACAGTACCAGGAGTCACCTATTAGATTAAGGCTTGACTATCATATTGCCTTAGGCTTGACTTCCTGTTCAGGGTCACCTATTACAGAGGCTTCACCATAGCATAGGTCTTTACCCGTGGCACGGTATTGACATCCTTCCAGCTGGGTTACAAGTTGGACCCCACTAGATCAGATTTGGGATATGTCAGTTAAGTAAGAACTCCCACAGTTGTAGTTTTAGTATAAGTCTTCAGAGTAGAACTTAGAAATCAGGACTGTCGGATACAGTCACCCATCTTAGTAAAGTACTTAGATAGTTTAATAGATTCATAGACGACCCGCTAGATCGACCTGGTCTCACATAAAGTTAATCAGTATCAATACTAATAGAGTTGGAGATCACCTGTTAGATAGGCCTAATCTCAAACCCAGTCTGTCATTTGTATTACTAAAAGATTCAGAGATTTTCAGCTTAAGAGGACTAATCTCAACTTCAGTACTCAATTATCAATATCAGAAGATTTAATTATTTAGTATCTCAGTATTAGTAGTGAGTTCAAATGTCAGTAAAGAAGTATCCGAGTATCGGTATTCAAAGTCACGATGATTTCAGTTATGGTTCATACATTTATGCATATGTCCTCATTCAATACTATCATGTTATTTAGTTAAGCTATGTTCATGCATAATACCTTGAATTTATCCTTACCTCATCTAGCATACCAGTACATTCAAAGTACTGATGCATACATTTCTCTTGCGCTATGGTGTCTTATACCATAGGTTCAGAAGCACGAGATCCAGAGAACCCTTAGCAGTCCAGACTCACTCAGTAGTAACAGATGTAGCAGTGAGTCCACTTCATTCGAGGATGATCCTTATTTTACTATGGAATTAGACTCAATTTATTTTTAGTAGACGGAGTTAGTTGGGGACATGTCCCATTAGCTCCACAGTTCAGACAGTTAGAGGCTTTTTCGATAGATATATCAGTATTCAGTGTTCAGTTTTGAGTATTTTAGATATTTTGAGCCTTATGGAAAATTTTCTCCAGTTTTCCATATTTATTATATTATATTATGCAGTACTCAAGTACAAACATCAGTAAAGGGTTAGCTTGTGGTCCTTCAGGATCATGAGCATCGTGTGCCATTTCGATTCATAAAAATTGAGGCGTTACAAGTACATTCCAAGGTACTGATCAACATACATGACTATGTACTACATTATCTTATATTGTGGGTACCATTTATAAACTACATATTATAATCAGATAATTTACAGTTTCCAGCCAACAGCTGATGAGTTCTCTTATTTTGGGGACTCCAGTCAGTTGTAATTTATGTATCATATTGTTTTTATTCATATTTATTGATTAGTGGTTGTTGGAGGCATGTCCCAACTATCTATATTCAATATAGTAGAGGCTTCATAGATTTTTAGAGCTAAGAAATGTAAATTTTAATTTTCTCTTCAATTTTATCAGGTTGTAAACTTTATTATTATTTTATTTACCAAATTAAGTTATGATTATGTTTCCGCATAGAAAATTTAGCTATTTTATATATTCTGATCTGTCGCTCAATTATCATTCCAGTTCATGCGTTAGCTTGGGATCACTTGTGGTTCTAAGCACCGTGTTACAATTAGAGGGTAGTCTCGGTCGTGACAATAAAGAAGTTGAATTTATCCATCTTATGTTTGAAAGATTGTTCTAATCAATTGAAACATGGAAAGTAAGTTGTATATTTGCTTACTAACTCAGGATATTAAGAGTTGTTTGTCCTAGTTATATTTTTTTTCTGGATTTATGCTTTTGCTTAAGTGAGCATTTCCTAGTGGTTGAATCAAATCTGAAATAATTTCTGGAATATTTATGTTCCAACTATTATGGAATAACACTTTATCTTTACTCGCATGAGGATAAAATGAAATGTCAGGTGGAATATATGGACTCAATTAAAAAGTTGAAGCTGAAATGGTGCCTTAGTCAACAAAAGCCCACAAACAATGTTAGAACTGATGGGACGTGTATTACAGAGGTTGTAGCACTTTTCTTTTCCTATTTCTTATCATCATCATCATCATAATTATTACTGTTGTTGTTGTGTTATGGATGATGACTTTCCTTGACATGTCTTTCTAAACATAACTCTTAAACGACTACATTGTGGATGTTATTGTGTTATGATTGAGAAGAGTGGTCTTCTATAGAGGTCAAAAATCTTTCATCTATGAAAGAGGTTAGCCAAATATGGAAAATAATTATATCTTCCTCTTAGAAAAAGTAAAAGTAATTATGGTAATATCACTACAAAACACTGGTAAATTATGGTGGATTTTTTGTTAAATTGTGATGATTTTTTACCACAGCAAAAAGAATTGTGGTAGTTTTAGAAAGTTCCCTAATAAGCCTTGCCACGAGAATTATTTTAGAGGTTTTTTGAAACCTCCATGATGTCCACCACAAAATGAATTTTGAATTTGTGGTATTTTTTGATGTTAGTAAGTGGCAGCTTAGAACCCTCACAATATGATATTAATATTTTCAAAAAAAATATTGTAGGAGTTTATAAACCCTCACATATGATCACAATGTCACAAAAAGATATGATGGTTTTCTACGATGAGTGGTAAATTTGCAAAAATTTAACGCCATTTAATCCTAAATTATCATGCTTTTTCATTAATTTATTGTAAATTTATTACTTAATGCTCATTTGTGTTGGTACGAGTTGAAATGGAAAGATGAGCATAAAAACTTTATAAAAATAAGTTGGGGAATAGGTAAACGAGAAGAAATGTGATTAAAAAGAACAAAAGCTTCAATGCATGACCAGAAATCAATCCTCAGTTACCACGATCGCAACCCTCAGTCTCGCGATCGCGATCAACAGTTAATTCAACCAATGGCGATCGCGAGATGATCACCAAAATCACGGTATTATGATCACAGTTAATATATGGTGATTTTGATATAGTGGAACAAGTTCAAGAACAAAATTGTAATTTACTTAAAGAGACTAAGAGCAAGGTAGCATTTTCATAATAATTGGCAAATGTAGAATTGGGGCTTAAATATGGGTTTTTAGCTCATTTTCATCATCTTGAACAGATATCTTGATTCTAAATTTTAGTTTTTGTTATTGAGGAGAGACAATTCTACGTGAAAATTTCAAAGGAGAATTTAGTTAAAGATTGAAAGTGAAGCTTGGGTTTACTCTATTTAAATTCCAAAGGAAGAATTGAATGGGTAATTTTTTCCTTCTCTTTAAATCCATGCATAGCTAAATTTTTTATCTTGGGGTTATGTTTGAATAAGGTGCTAATATGTGTGGGTGTTTGTTGGTAGTTCTATTTTATGTTTAATGATGTTGGGTTTCACTAATACTTGGTTGTTTGAATTAAAAGTTGTGGGTAAAAAATCCAACTATCTTGAATCCCACATCATCCTTGAAAGAAGGATGTGGGTAATAAGTATTTGAGAACAATGAAATTGATTTTAGCTTATTCCTTATCTTAGAAATAAGGATGGTATGTGAATATGCTATATCTTAAGCATTATTCTAGAAAGAAGGATGCTCAATTAAGGTTTTGTATTGATTATTTTTCCACGACCATGAGGTATTCAAAAGAATCCATGGGTGAAATTTTGGTGTTTTGTTGAAAGACTAACCTAGCCTACCCATATATCCATTAACTTAAATTAGAACTTACTTTATGTACCCATACACTAATTACCTCTAGGAAAGCATAACCCTAAGAATTTTCTTATTTGGTTTTATCCATATGTTGTTTTCTTTCAATTTAGCATTATAGATTTCTTTTATTTGAACAAGTTTGATTTTAAAACTCCAAATACTTGTATCTTAGGTATAAATTTAGCAAGTTTCTTTTATTTTGAACATACTCATTCGTTCTCATATTGTTCCTCAAGGATTTGAACCTGTCCCTTGTTGGGTTGATATTGACAACAATCGTTTTTCACTTTAACTGACTTGTAATTTAAGCGTTGACAAAATATGTGAGCAACGTCGAAAGTTGTTGCTACAATTACACGATGAAATCACAAACTTTCATCAAATGAATGAAGAGCCTTAATATGAGTTGTTGGAGAGATCTAAATGAAATTTTATGCAATTCCCCAACCATGAGATACCAGATAAGATGCTTCTCCAAATTGTCTATCGGGATCTGAATCAACTAAATAAAATTGTAGTGGATAATGTGGTTGGTGGCTCACTTGTGAAGTTGTCATATAGTGTGGCTTCAAACTTTCTTGAGTAGGTCACAAAGCATAATAGGAGGTGGCATACCCGGGACACTGAGGTAGCTAAAGGGTCCCCTAGCACTTTCTATGTTGATAAAGATTAAAGGAAGAAAGAAAAAGAGAGGGATGAAAACATGGCACAAATGATGACACAATTAGAACTCCCAACAAATCATATGATGGGTCTACCCACAAAAACTATAAATGTCATGGCATCCAAAGTATATGATGAAAAAGAGTCCAAAATCCTTTATAAAGAAATTAGATACCTGGATAACTATTTGGGAGACTCCCGCCCAGCCAATCAAACACAAGATTGTATACAAGGTTGGACCGACCATGAAATAGAATGGGAATGGCATGATAGGGATAGAGGTCATCATTGGTGGGACAACAAAAAAGAGTATGATAAATATGTTCCCCCCTTATGACCGAGTGAAGATCAGAGAGTACAATTTCATTGATCCCAAAAAATTCAAGACCAAGGATATATAAGAAAACATATTGATGAGAGTACAGGGGATAGACAAGATGGTCCAAGAATTAAAAGTGACTTTTCACAAATCAACCAAATGGTTGTATCATAATCCACCTTAATAAAAAATTGGAGACTCAAATTTTTCAATTCTCCACTCAAATTAATGCTAGACAAAATGGGGTCCTTTCTAGTGATACCATTATCAATCTGAAGAATGATGCCTAAGTATTTCCAATAGTCACTAGGAGTGGCAAGACTCTCGATGGTCATGTGCCTAAAGTTTAAAAAGAGACCAATATGGAAAACAAATATGGAAAAGAAGCTAGTGGTTGATTCAAATGAGGGGGATCCAAAGTCTCATGAAGGTGATGAACAAAAACCAATGATAATTGAAGAAATGGGTGATAAAGAGGAAGATCCTAAGGAAGTTAATAATGATGAACTATAAAGTGATCCATTTCATACCATGAAGGTTCCTCTTCCATTCCCTCAAATACTAAAAAGGGATAAGGTTAATGCCAAATCAAGACGTTCCTTGTTAAGCTTCAATCTTTCAATTAATGTCCCATTGCTAGAGGTCATTCAAGAGATTTTCGGATATTCTAAGATAATAAAATAGTTTATATCTAATAAATATCTTGTTGATTGTAAACCATTGAAGTTACCCATGGGTTTAGCCGTATCATGACTAGTGCTATAGCAAAAAAGAAGGAGGATCCCAGAGCCTTTACAATCCCTTGCACCATATGGGACACATAAATTTGAGAAATCCTTATGTGACCTTGGTGCAAGTATCAATATCATGCCCCTATGCTATCTATCGAAAACTCAGTTTGGGCACTCCTACTCCAACAACAATTAGTCTTTTGATGGTGGACCAGTCTATTAAATGACTAGTTGGAGTTTTCATTGATGTTTTGGTGAAGGTGGATTGCTTTATTCTTCTGGTGGACTTCATTGTGCTTGATTGTTTAATCGACCAAGAGATACCTATTATCCTTGGGAGACTATTCCTTGCAACTGGAAGAGCAATTGTTGATATGGAACAAGGTGAAATGAAATTTTGGGTCTAAAATGATGAAGTGTCCTTTCAAGTGAGAAATTAAGAAACAACCCATAAAACTACAAAAGTGGTGTCTTCCATTGATGTAGTAGACACAGAGGTAGATTCTGGGTCCCTCAATAATCCACCCTAAAAGTTAAAAAATGTTATTCCGCGATGATAAATTAGGCGCTGGATGGGAGGCAACCTATCAATGCCACGAAAGTGACTCGTATCCTTTGAATTTTTATTATTAGAGCAGGTTTCACTTTTGTTTATGATTAATCCATGAATTTGTAGTACTATAGGTTATTTTGAACGAGGTTAAGAAAGGGGAAGTGTGGCTCATTTGAGTAATGGGTTAAATAGCTAAAAATAGAGGAGTAAAAACAATCTCAATTATTGCAATTGTTATGGAATGAGGTTCATAATTGCGATCATATGAGTTTCATGATCATGATCATAGTTATTTCAAAAGATGAAAAGTCACACCCCCCTCCCCATTTTCTCCTTCAAAATTTTCAATTTTCTTCCTTAAATTTTCACTCATTTTTGGTCTTATTTTGAGCATCCAAATTGAGCATTGCATCCCTCTTTGCATCTTTCAATTGGTATGTTCTTCAAATTCTTTTTTTATGTATATGTGTAGTCCTTAGAAATCATGTCTTAAGATTTGCCTAAAATCTAACTCTTCATGCTAAATCTTTATGTCATTGTGCTTGCTTTGTCTAGTTAGCTGTGTTTTGGTGTGCACATAATTGGGAAATTCTTGAGAACCCAAAATTGTTAAAAATGATAGAAATAAATTGTTCATACCAAGTGTTTGATTAAATTCCTGAAGGAATTTCTAAACTATTTTCATATGTTCTAAGGGAATGATCAAACACTAGGGACTCTATTTCATGTTTATAATGTAAAATATTTGATGTGGAGAACAAATGGGAAATGAAATTAGAAGATTAGGAGTCTGGGAAGTTGATCAAACTTTCCTTAGTTACCACGATCGCGGTCTAAGGGTCGCGATTGCATTACCACAATTGGTTTCCGGCCATAATAATTATGATAACTAAGAGAATGATCGTGACCGGTTTCAAGAATCACTATTGCAATCTAGGCAGTCTGTGATTGCGATAATCGAGACAAGTTAGATAGACTGGTCCAAATCTCAAATTTTGAATTTTAAGACTGGTCATGTCTCATAAATCCTTTCTTCAGTTCAATAAAGTTAAATATATATTCGTTACATTTTCCTTATGAACTAATGTCGTGTGTGTAAATACTAGGTACTAAATGGCAGCTTATGATAACCATTATTTATGGCCTTAGAATGTGAGGCGACATATTATAAGGACCTTATGAGAAAGAAGCTGTTGCCTTAGAGGGGGATCTCACTGGAGAAAGTACTTGAGAAACTTCTGGCCTTCTATGAGAGGCTTTAGACGATAGGATGGATTTTTTTTCCCCGAGACCATGCTGGGCAAATAAGAACTAGGTAAGGGAGTTCTAAGCGAATCTCTGAGAAATTGACCTCTCTAACCTTAAATCAGTGGTAATAATAATGGGCAAACAAGTTCATTTTGGGGCTGAGTGGATCAATTAAACTTATGGGTTGGAGAATGTTGACATAATGGAATACGAGCCAAGGATTGTACTCTTGGGATCTAGATAGTTAAGAATATATGACCAGGGAGTGACGTCGCATAGGCCACCACTAAGATGGGGATACTGATGAGTGACTTCATATTCAATGAAAGGATATAGCTGACCATTATCTATAGCAAATTCTCCCATTCTATCAACCTAAATAATGTCCCAACTATGCATGATCAAATGGTGTCCCTCCTCTTGGGCAACATTTCTCTGAATGTTGTTCGATTTGTGCTCATGGTTATTCAATATTATAAGAACAAAGTGGGGCCCATGATTTTGTTTCCATCATTAATCACTAAGTTGTATAGGTGATTCAAGGTTTATAAGTTCCAAGAAGATAGTCAGTCACTCCCAAGACTCCTATTTATCTACTGAAGATCAGAGGAGAGGTAGATTTTAAGAAGAGAAAGAAGAGAAAGGTTGACTTATAGAGGTCAATAAAGGATTATGCTGATTCATACAGTCCATCCATAGAAGGGAAACTTGATGAGATATCTAGTGAAATGAGAGTGATCAAGGATCTATTGTCCAAGCTCCCTTAGGGGCTGGGAGAGTCTACCACCACCCGTCATTCCTATGTTGCTTGGTCTGACTATGAGATATATCTGGAGGATAAGAAAAAGCAGGGTCCACTATCGCTAGGCTTGAGAGGGCCTAATTATGTCTAGATATTTGTACATAGAGCTTAGGGGCTCACATAAGAAGATGAAGAAGAGGGAGAATAAGAGAGACAACTTTTTCACGAAGATGTGGAAGAGGGCAAAGGTCATTTGAAAGGTCTTGAAACCAAGAAATAGAGTTCCCTCTCCTAGAGGTAATAGTGATAATGAGGTCCCAACTGAGTGGTTAGACACAGATGGTGCTAGAGGTGATGCTAAGACCGATGGAAATAATAGTTCTTGATTGCGGTTATCGGGAGAACTATTTTTCTCTCTTTATGCCTTCTTAATTATGTAATTAGGTCACTGCAAGCTTTTAGTTGGGGGGAGAATATCTCCTTATTTATTTATTTGGTCTATATTATTGAGATATTTTTATATTTATTTGGATGATTTTTATTTTTATTCTTGGTTGTAATATTTAGGCACTCTGATGATGCCCATATTTCATGGATTAGTTGTTTGTTTGATTCTTAGATTTTATTTGAACTTTATCTTAATTATGGTGATATCGGACGAGTCTTTCCCTATGATATATTGAGTGACAAAAACCTTTAGGAAAAATTATCGTGATTGGGTTTTATTTCATAGATACAGGAGAAGTCTAAGTACCCATAGCATTGGAGTTTTGGGATCACCCTTATACCTATGTTAAGTCTGGGTAGCTATATGGTTTTCCCTTATGAGAGACCAAATATGGGAAGACAACTTGGTTTGGTGCCATTTATAAAAAATATTGCATGGTGTAGGTACAAAGCAAACCCCCACCCCCCAATACCAAATTTTGTGTGGTGCAAATGCAAAGAAAACACCCCCTCTGTCCAAAAATTTTTGAAAACCAAAGGCATGGACGTGAATAATTTTGTAAAAATACTTTACATGTTTTCTAGCTTAATTTACTCCAAGATTTATGGGCAAGGCAATCTTGGTCAAATATAATAACCCAACTTTAGTTGGGGTCGAATCCTCAAGGTGTGGAATTAGTCTTCAAATTCTATGGGTGTTGAAAGCTACTAAAGATAAACCTGCCATACAATCAAAATAGAAGACAAATGAAAAATGGAGGGTTAGTTGGTTTGGAAGGTTGTTTTGGCTAAATCTAATCAAACTCCCAATTAAGATCAACAAAAGTAAGTAATATTACAATAACAGAATGGTCTTGGGGTTATGTCTTCCTAGGGGAAAATAATGCATGGGTCCATGATAATCAATTGCAAATTTCAGTTAATGACTATATAGGTAGGCTAGGCTAGGGGTTTTGATGCTAGTTTTTCAACCAACCACCAAAATTATCACCCATGGACCCTTTCGAATACCTCAAGGATGTGTCAAACAAATCTATCGAAAAACTCAATTAGGCATCCCTATTTATAGGAAGATCACCAAGACATAGCAAATTCACAACCCATCCTATTTCTAAGTCAATGTAAAGGAGTAATCTAATGCCTAATTAATGTTCACAAATACCTTGTCACCTATATCCCTCTTTCAAGGATGATATATGATCCAAAAGCATACATACATTCCTCTTTCAAAGATGATGTGAGATTTTGGGAATTTGGGGTTTTCACCCGTAAATTCCCACTCAACAAGCAAGTATTAGTGAAACCCAACATCACTGACCAAGAATCTACACTAATAATCAAAACCCATATATATTTGAACCCTATTTCAACATAATCCCAAGATAGATGTTTAGCTACTCAGGAAAAAAACATACAAAAATGATCATTCAATGCTTTCGTTGAAGATGCAAGAAAAAGTATTCACCGGATTAACTTAAATTACAGTTAATCTAATTGGTGATATCTAAAAAGTGAAAGGGTTTTTGTTGTATAGAGAATTGGAACCAGCTATGGAAAATGATAAATCTACCCTTGGGCTAGTTTCTGCTTAATCACGATTGTCGTATCTTGATCGTGATTACAGCTTCCATGATCGGGTGAGCCCATCGCAAGCGCCTCCAATACTAATCTTACCTTGTCACAATCACAATCGTCAAATCCTGATTATTGTAACTGAGGGTCAGTTCCTGCTCGTGCTTCTTTAGCTTTTACAGTAACTCTTCCTTTTTTTTTTATCTCTTTTCAACTCATTTCACTTTTTTCCCATCACTTATTTAGCTACAAAGCATGGGAATAAGTGCATTCAAATGACAAATTAGTCTCATTAACACTATTCAATCATAGTAGTGTTCACGAATTTGGGCGTCAATGAGTGGTAAATTTAAATTCATAAACTCCTCCAACTTAAAATTTTTCTTGTCCTCAAGCAACACTACTCAATGAGACTATGCAAATTTAAGCCCGTTGATACGACCAAATGATCAAAATGACTTCGGACTTGATTAATACCAATAAGTTTCTCTCAAGCATGGGCATAGCTATTCATACGAATCCTCTTATTATGAAACACAATTTCAAGGATGCAAAAGACTGTAAAGAGAAATAAATGCAACAATCACCAACTCTTTAGAAGTGACTCACCATTGATAGCGACTCAATCATACGCCTTTGCCTGAGTTTTGAAAGATGACAATTTCACCCGCCTCAATTACTCTACATTCTTCCTTAAGAGTAGAAAATCCCATACATCAAATTATTGATTGTGCAACAAGGTATTTATATGCAAAACACTCACTCTCACAAAAACTCTAACAATTCTAACAAGCACTATACTATATGCTTGCCCGTATTTTCAATCGCCACTACTATGAATACATTTGGTTGGACATATCAAAGGGCTTTTCAAGTTTGTAACGTAGGTTTAGTAAAGTTTATGATATCATTTAGGAACAAAGTGACTACACCCTCCTTGAACATCTACATTACTATTTAACCCAACTTTTGAACATGGAACACTTTATTTGCTTGTAAAATTCACACGTGCTTACTTTTACAACCTTGATTTACCCATCTCTGTGAAGGCATTTCTTTTTGAATATTACTTTTACAATCCATGCTATTCCTTTTATTGATGATTCCTTTCTTTTTTACTTTTTCACTTTCTCTCTTTGCTTAGATTTTTAGATATCCACTTACAATATCATGGCCCAAGGTCAGTTCATCCAAACTTACAACCCCCAACTTAGGCATTTGGCCTCAATATTTATATTTTAAGTTCAAGGAGGGTAGGGTTCAAAAGAGGGATAAATTTTATATGGTTCAAGGCTTGTAATGCTATTTCTAAAGAAAGGCTTGAAACCTCTAGATGGGTAACTAAGAATACTATTCTATGCACGGGTAGGATATTTAGTCTAATGTTGGTTCTTATGTTCACCCAGAAGGCCTAAGATTATTTAACCAACCAAGCATAATCAAAATTAGCCTTGAGAGACAAATGGGGAAAGTTCTAGATGATACAAGTATGCATGAGAGATACAAAATTATGCTCACCGCATATGGCATGCAAACTTTTAGAGGAGGCTCAATTGCATTTCCTACTAAAGACAAAAAGAATTATTTACCATATACTACAAACTAAATACTTTGGAGTCACAAAAAGAGGTAAAGTATTGTTACAAAACTTTTCACATCTATGCCCTTGGTTTTCAAAAAGTTTTGGATGGAAGGGGGTGTTTGCTTCGCATTTACACCACGCAAAATTTTCAATTGATGGAACCAAACCAAGTTGTCATCTCATATTTTCTCTCTCATGATGGCAAACCATATGGCTACCCAGACTTCACCATAGGTATAAGGGCGATCCTAAGTCTCTAACGCAATGAGTACTTAGACTTCCCCTACATCTATGGCATAGAACGCAGTCATGATAATTTTTCCTTAAGAATGTCGTCGCACAATCTATCATAGGAAAAGGCTTGTCCGACATCATCTTAAGCAAGATAAATATCAAATAAAAATGTAAGAATGAAACAAGGAACTAAATCATGAAATATAGGCACCATCAAAGTACGCGAATATCACAACCTAGAATAAAATAAAAATCATCTGAATAAATATATAAACAACTACATAAATCTCAATAATACAGACCAAATAAATTAATATGGAGACTAGCACCCCCAATTAAAAGCTTGCAATCACCTCACTATATAATCTAGAAGGCATAACGAGAGAAAAAGGGTGCTCCCCAAACCGCATTCAAAAACTATTGTCGTCATCGATCTTAACATCACCTCTAGCAGCATCTGAGTCTGACCACTCAACTGGGATCTCATCCTCACTATCAGTTCTATGTGAAGAAAGTTAGTCTCTGGGTTTTAGGAACTTCCAAAATCCCTTCACCCTAATATCTCCATGAAAAACTTGCCTCTTTTTCTCTATATTTTTCATCTTTTAATACAGGTCCCTAAGTTCCTTGTGTGAATATATCAGAAATAATAGTCCCTATCAATCATAGAAATAGTGGCCCCCTACTTTTTCTAATCCTCCAAATATGTCTTATAGTCGCATCGAGTAATATAGTAATAATGGGGGTGGAAGACTATCCCAGCCCCTTTGTAACGCCCTAAATCTAGTACCTAGAATGCTACCCGGTGCTCATGACCCCGAAGGACCACAGGATAACCCATGACTTATATCTGTACCTGAACACTACATAATATACTACATAAATATAGAAATAGTAGGTTGAAACATGCCATAAGGTTCAAAATTGATAAGCATTCGATATAACCATATCTGAATAATGCGGTATGATAATACCAAAACTAAAATAATGTCTAAAAATATCTAGTCTAAAAAAAATTGTAGTCTGAAAGCCTCTAAACTATCTGAATAAGGAATTGATGGGACATGTCCCCAACTACTAAAATAAACTAAGTACTGAAGAAATAAAATAATGATCCTATCCTCAAAGTATAAGGTCTCACTGCTAACTCTGACTGCTAAAACTGGAATGGTACTAATGCTCTGGAGCTTGTGCTTTTGAACCTATGGTATAGAATAAAACACCATAGAACAAATGCGTCAGTATGATTGAATGTACTGATATGTATGTGAGGTAGTCTAAATGTACAGGGTTCAAATGCATGAATAATACTAACTGACTGTATAACATGAATATAAGAATACATGCATGAATAAGTGATTGTGACTGAATTCATGAAGGTACTGACTACTGAGTCTGATTACTAATAACATGAGTCACTGATAACTGATATAACTGATACTGAGTGACTAGATCTGACATTTTAGGTTTTCATGGAACTAACTAAGTTCCATACTATTCTGAGTTTACTCTATCTGAAAGTCCTAAAATTTTGAAGAACCATCTGAGTTATATTACTGAGATTGAGTCTGAAACTGTAATTGTGGGAAGTTATCTAATCGACATGCCCAAAATAAAGCAATATAGCTAGGTTGGGGTCCAATCTACAACCCTAATTGGAAGGGTGTCAATACCACGCCACTGGTAAAAACAAACTATGGGTGACCCTCATCTGACAGTGTCCACAAAAGAGAATGGTGGGATCCTCATCTAACAGAGTTTATCCACTTCATCAACCCTCATCTGTCAGTATTGAAGTCTCAACTTATGCTGGCTACATAGTTCTGGAATGGAAGGATTTTTTCTAAATATCACACCCTCAGCTGTCAGTATGTGTCCTCATCCTTGGGTCACTCGGTGCTAAATCCTACTCCCATCTGAATAGACACTAAACATGATTAACTGAATTAAAATGGACTGAGTTCATCGAGCTTCGTTGACTAATGAAATACTACTGAGATTACTAAAGTACTTCAATTTTTGAGATTACTGGGTTACTGAGTTTTCCTGAGTCACATGACTGATTGAGTTCTATGGTTCATGGCTTGATTGAGAGTATCTTGAAAACATGCCACTGGCTCTAGGCACACAACTATATTTTTTGGGTACAAGTACCCCAGAACTCGATAGAAGGAAACTAACAAGCCATGACATTCTTGAATACACGACCAACATCAACAATCCATACTATAATATGTTGGGGGTACATGGTTATCATAATCTTGTACATGGAATGCATATAATCAATGTCATATTTCCATATTCTAGTATCATGAGCATTTCAACAAACATCTACATTGCACATCAATAGCATGGGAGCAATTTGAACATAAAGGTAAACATGAATCATCGCTTAAGTCAAAATTGAACTATATTACATAATTTCTAATCTCTTAGGCATTTTATCAAACACTTAAGTTGCATGACTTAGGGCATGGAATAATCATCAAATTAACATATCATAACAAACTAAAATTCATGGTTTTCAACTCACTTGCTAAAAACTTTTCATAAAAACACATAAGGGTTCAAAATTGGGAATCATACAACAACAACCACATGAACACAATCGGCTCATAGAATAAATACCAAAATTCACAATTTTAAAACTTGATTCTTGGAATTCATAAATGAAAGGAATCTATGAATGAACACTATCCATACCTTGGATGGAAGATTCTTGAAAATTAATGGTAGAACTCTTGAATTTGAAGCTCCTATAAAAACCCTAGACTTGTTCTTGAGAGCATTTGAGAGAAAATACAATATTTTGGTAAAATAAGGACTGAATCTTGTGTTTTTGGACTTATATAAGGGTGGGAAATTGTTCCTTTTTCCCTTACAAATGCGGACATTTAATGACAGAAATTGAACATCAACGTGATACTCGATGCATCGCGCCATAATCATGCCAAGCCTCAGTAGTTTCACTAGCAGTCCCTATAATAATGTGTATAAAAAGATAATTTGAATCACATACCAATTGAGTGATGTATAGAGGGATGAAATGCACAATTTGGATGCTCAAAATATGACAAAACAATGAGTGCAAATTTAAGAGAAAATTGATAATTTTAAAGGAAAATTTGGGTGGGAGTGCCACTATTTATCTTTTGAAATAGCTATAATCATGATCGCAATTGAGGAACCATGATTGCAAAACTTGGTCATTGCAATCGCGAACCCCACCCCATTGTGATCACGATAATTGAGCTTATTTCTGCTTCTCTATTTCTAACTATTCAGCCTAGTACTCAAATGCACAACACTTTCCCTTTGTCAACCTCATTCAAAACACCATATAGTATTACAATTTCATGGATTAATCATAGACAAAAATGAAACCTAATCCAACAATTAAAATTCAAAGAATACGATCCACTTTCTTGGCATTTATGGGTAGCCTCCCATCTAGTGCCTATTTTATCATTATAGTACGATATTTTTCAAATTCCAAGGTGGATCCTTGAGGGACACATCATCAACTTCCTTGTCTACCACACCAATGATGGACACCACTTGTAGTTCCATGGGTTGTTTCTTGATTTTGGAAACCCAGAAAGACACTTTATCATTTTGGACCTAAAATTTTATTTCTCCTTGCTACATATCAATAATTGTTATTATTGTTGCAAGGATAATAGCTATCTCTTGGTCAATTTCTCAATCAAGTACCACGAAGTCCAATGGAAGAATAAAGTGATCCACCTTTACCAAAATATCAAACAAAACTCCAACCTATTTCTTGATAGATCGGTCCTCCATCAAAAGCCTCATTGTGGTTGTAGTAGGAGTGCCTAAACCAAGTCTTCGATAGATTGCATAGGGAATGATATTGAATCTTTCACCAAGGTCATACAAGGATATCTCAAACTTGTGTGTCTGTATGGCGCAAGGGGTTGTAAAGGACCCAAGATCCTCCTTGTTTTTCACTATAGCACTAGTCATGACAGCGCTACACCAATGTATAAATTCAATGGTTTTACTATTAACAAGACGTTTCTTTGTCATTAAATTCTTCATTAGCTTAGCATATACCAAAATCTCTTGAATGACCTCTAGCAATGGGATATTAATTGAAAGATTGCTAAGCTTAGCAATGAACATCTTGAATTTTACATTATCCTTATTCTTTTTGAGTCTTCGAGAGAATGAAGGGGGATTCATGGTAGGCAATGGATCACTTTGTGGTTCAACATTCTTAACTACCTTAGGATCTCCATCTTCATCAATGACTTCTTTAATTATCATTAGCTCTTTTTTATCCCTTCTTGAGACTTTAGAGCCTCCTCATCTGAATTAACCACATGTTTCTTCTTCACATTTGTTTGTTCAACATCAGTCTCTTTTTCATCATCACCCATATGATCACTAAGGGTTTTTCCATTCCTAGTGATGATTGACAATACTTGAGTATCATTTTTTGAATTCACAATATCACTGGGAATGCCCCATTTTTCTCTAGCATTAATTTGAGTAAAGATTTGGCCAATTTAAGCCTCCAATTATTTGATTGAGTCGGAGTGTGATACAACCATTTGGTTTATTTGCAAAAAGTCACCTTTTAGATACCAAACCATCTTGTCCATCACCTCCACTCTCATAAAGATTTATGCCAACACATCCCCGGTCTTGAATATTTTGGGATCAATAGAATTGGACTCTTTGCTCTTCACTCAGTCATGGGGGCACATATCAACCATATTTTATGTCCTTGTTCCTCCAATTATTATCTCTATCCCTATCATCCCATTCCTATTCTCTTTTACATTCGGTCCAACCTTGGTTCCCACCTTGCCTTTGATAGGTGAAATGGGAACCCCCCGAATAGTTAGCCAAGTATCTAATCTATTCCTCAAGAATATTGGCCTCTTATTCATCATATCTCTTGGATTCCATGACATTTATTGCTTTTTTGGGTGCACCCATCACATACTTCGTTAGGAGTTATAATTATGACATTATTTTTCCCATGTTTTCCTCTTTCTCTTCTTCTTTTATCCTTTGTTCTTTATCAACATAGGAGGTGGTAGGTGACCCTTTGGCTACCTTTGTGTCCAAAGTATTCCACCCCTAATTTTAATTTGTGACTTCCCCAAGCAATTCTGAAGCCATACCATATGACAAGCTCACAAATGACCCACCGGCTGCATTATCCACCACGATTTTGTTTAGTTAATCCAAGGACCGATAGAATATTTGGAGAATCATCTTCTACAGTACCTCATGGTTAGGACATTGAATAAATGTCCCATTAAATATATCCAATACCTCATATAGAGTCTCACCATTTAGTTAGTGAAAGTTTATAATTTCATCACATAATTGCAATATCTTTCATGGTGGGAAGTATTGATCTATGAAAGTATTAGTAAGTTTGTCCCACGATGTCATGGACCTGGAAAAAGATATTGTAGCTAAAACACCGCCTCATTCACTAGATAAAATGGGAAGATACAAAACCGTATGGATTTTTGTAAGATGTGAGCATTGTAGAAAGAGGCATAGACTTCCATAAAATTCTTCAATTGCAAATTTGGGTCTTCATGAGCTTAACCCCCAAAGAGAGCTTTCATCTGAAGCATGTGCAACATAATACTCGTTACATGGAATACCCTATTCCCTTTATTAGGTGGGATACGAATAGGTTAAAAGAAACTTAAATAAAAACCAAAATAAATAACCCAAAGCTGTTATCAACTCCGCACAAGAAAAAACTAAGTTTCACTCCCCAACAAAGGTTCTATTTTGATCATAAATCATGGAGTAAGATCGATGGAGACTCACTTCTAGAGATTAACTAATTGTTGCATTGTTGTTATTTATGGCCTTTTGTGTTTTTGATATTATGCTTTATGATGAGCGGAGTTGTGA
This sequence comes from Capsicum baccatum var. pendulum, assembly GCA_030864225.1. Classification (NCBI taxonomy): domain Eukaryota; kingdom Viridiplantae; phylum Streptophyta; class Magnoliopsida; order Solanales; family Solanaceae; genus Capsicum; species Capsicum baccatum. The sequence goes on from CM061560.1 coordinate 173,719,302, forward strand.
GAATAATATTGACCATGCTTGAGAGCTACTTATTCTTATTAATTAATCTTGAAATCATTATGATCATTTTGTTATTTAAATAGGATACAATTGTATAGTCTCATTGAAGATAAGCAAAGGCTTAAGTCAGGGGTGTTGATAAGTGGTACATATACCACTCATTGATGCCCAAATTCATGCGCACTACTATGATTTAAAGGTGTTAATGAGATGAATTTGTCATTTGAATGCACTAATTCCCATGTTTTGCAAGTGTACAAGTGATGATAAGAAATGAGGTGAAATGAGATGAAAAGAGATCAAAAAGGGAAGAGTTAGTGTAAACGCTAGACAAGCAGGGGCAGGAACTAACCCTCAGTTATCGCGATCGCAGTTTGAGGGTCAAAATCATGATCAATCAAAATCAGTCGAGGCACGTGATTGTGATGGTCTCACTATGATCGCGATCAATTACTATCAATCAAAAAGGCACAGAAAATAGCCCAGGGGTAGAAATGTAATTTCCTACAGCTGATTCCAATTCTCTATAGTTTGAAAACCCTTTCACTTTTTGGATATCACCAACTAGATTTTGAAGTTTTTTCATGGAAAAAAACCTACTAAATTGGGCAAGAATATTGTTTTTAATTTTCTAATTGATTTTACTTATAATTGAAGTTAAATTGGAGAATACTTTTGATTGAATCTTCAACAGAAGCATTGAATGAACATTTTTGTATATTTCTTTCCTTAAGATTTATGATTAGCTACACATATATCTTTGGATTATGCTGAATTAGGGTGCAAATATGCGTGAGTTTTGATTATTAGTGTTGATTCTTTGTTAATGATGATGTGTTTTACTAATACTTGCTTGTTGAGTGGGAATTTGTAGATGAAACCCCCAAATTCCCAAAATCTTACATCATCTTTGAAAGAGGGATGTGGGTACGCTTTTGGATCCTATTTCATCATTGAAAGAGGGATATGGGTTACAAGATATTTGTGAACAATTATTTGGCATTAGCTTATTCCCTTACATTGTATTAGAAATAGGGATGCATTGTGAATTTGCTATGTCTTAAGCATCTTCCTAGAAATAGGGATGTCTAATTGAGGTTTTGGATGGATTTGAGGTATTTGAAAGGGTCCATGTGTGATATTTTTTGTGGTTGGTTGAAAAACTAGCATCAAAACCCTTAACCTAGACTACCTATATCATCATTAACTCGGATTTGTATTTGATTACCATGAAACCATACATTATTTTCCCGTAGGAAAACATAATCCCAATACTATTCTCCTACTGGAATATTACCAACTTTTGTTGCTCTTAATTGGTAGTTTGATTAAATTAATCCAAAATAACCTTCCAATCCCCCTTTTTATAATCTATGTCTTCCATTTTGCTTACATTATGGGTATATCATGAGTAGATTTTGACACCCATAGGATTTGAAGACTAATTTTACTTCTCGAGGATTTGACACCAACTCAAGTTAGGTTATTATATTTGACAACTATCGCCTTGGACTTTATTTGACGAGTAAGTTAAGAGTTATCAAAAAATTTTTTATAACGCTAAACTTAAACAGCAAATAAAGTGCAAGGCAATCATTATAAATATAAACCCAATAAAGAGTTAGGGTCGAATCCTCGAGGAACAATGTGAGTAGAGAATGAGTAAGTTTGAAATAACGAAAAAACTTTCTAAATTCAAACCTAAGATACAAGTATTTGGGGGTTCTAAATCAAACTTGTTTAAATAAACAAAATCTATAACACTAAATTAAGAGCAAACAACATATGGATAAAACCAAATAAGAAGATTCTCCGGGTTATGATTTCCTAGGGGTAATTAGTGTATTGGTATATGAAAGTAAGTTCCAATTTTAGTTAATGGATATATGGGTAGGCTAGGTTAGGGATTTTAGTGTTAGTCTTTAATCAACACACAAAAATTACACCCATGGATTCTTTTGAATACCATATGGGCATGGCAAAACAATCAACCCAAAACCTTAATTAAGCATCCCTATTTATAGGATGATGCTTAAGATATAGCATATGCACATACCATACTTATTTCTAAGATAATATTAAGGAATAGTATAAAATCTATTTCATTGTTCATAAATACATATTACCCACACCCCTCTTTCAAGGATGATGTGAGATTCAAGATTGTTGGGGTTTTCACCCACAATATTTAATTAAAACAATCAAGTATTAGGGAAACTCAACATCATTTACTATCAATTGGAACTTACAATCTAAAACCACACATATTAGCACCCTTTTCAAACATAATCCCAAGATAAAAATTTAGCTATGCATGGATTTAAAGAGAAAAAGCAGATTACCCATATTTGTATTCCATTGTTACATTGAAATTTAAGTAAAGTAAACTCAAGCTTCACTTTCAATATTTAACTAAATTCTCCTATGAAGTTTTCACATTCAATTGACTCTCCTCAGTATAAAAAAATAATAAATTAGAATTAAGATATATGTTCAAGATGATGAAAATAATCTAATAAGCCCCAATTCTACATTTGCTGATTATTATAAAAATGTCACCTTGGTTTTGGTCTCTTTAAGCAAATTACAAGTTTGACCTTGAACATGTTCCGCTATATCGAAATCATCATCTCTTAACTCAGATAGCAATACCGCGATCATGGTGATCATCTTGTGATCGCCATTGGTTGACTTGACTATTGGTTGACTTGACTATTTATCGATATCATGACCCTCAGGCCATGATCGTGGAACTGAAGGTCGATTTCTAGGCCTGCATTCCATCTTTTGTTCTTTTTGCTCATATTTATTCTCTTTCACCTATTCCTCAGCTCATTTTTATAATGTTTCCATGCACATCTTACTATTTTAACTTTTACCTACACAAATGAGCATTAAGTAAGAAATTTTAAATAATTTCATGAAAAATCATGATAATTTAGGCTTAAAAGGTGCTAGAAAGTTGGCAAATTTACCACTCATCATATAACACCATAATATCTTTTTGGTGACATTGTGATCATATTATCGGAGTTTATAAACTCATAAAATATTTATTTGAAAACATTAATATCATATTGAGAGGGTTCTAAGCTTCCACTTATTAACTTTGAAAAATCCTACAAATTCAAAATTCATTTTGTGGTGGATGTCATGGAGGTTTCAAAAAACCGCTACAATAATGCTCGTGACAAGGATTATTGTTGCACTTTCTGAATCTTCCATAATTCTTTTTGTTTCGATGAAAAATATCACAGTATAATACAAAATCCACCACAATTTACAAGTTCTTTTTAGTGATATTACCATAATTACTTTAAATTTTCCTAAAAGAGAAATATAATTCTTTTCCATATTTGTCTAACCTCTTTCTTAGAGCTAAGATTTCTGACCTCTATAAATAGAAGATCACTCTTCTCATATCATAACATAATAACATCCATAATATAGTCGTTTAAGAGTTTTCTTTATAGAGAGATTTTCACTCTAATTAGTATCATGTTTTATTTAATTTTAGTTTTCATATGTAGGACAATTGGACAAATAATATCTATAATATATATTTTTTCTACATTTTTATTTGTCATCTCAATTATCACCATGTCGATTTGTAAACTTTAAGCTTTCTCATGACGTCCATAAATCAAGAAATGGGCTAACTCCTAAAATCTACGATTCAACAAACTCACATCATATGAGGCGATAGAAGTGACCTTAAATACCACCATAACAATTGAAAGAACTAAAATCTTTTGTAGATTTGGTTTGTCCGTAACTTTTGAATACTTCTTGATTTTATACGTGGATTTAACGAAAACAAAGAGACTATCTTTACTTTTTCCTTTAATGGAGATTATGAGGGGCTTATAAATATAATTAGAATAAATGGGTAGCTTTTAATGGACTTTAGGAACAATAGTTGAATCAAAATAAATAGGTTCCACCATTTAACCATTTGCATATTTCTTAGTTTGGAAAATAATAAATAGAAGCTTAACTTGTTTTAGTTTTGATGAAGAGTAACGTATTTTAGTTTCTACGTTTGAACGATAACTGCTCACAGGTACTTGCATGTTCCATGAAACTTATTTGTTGTTCCTGAAAACATATCACAACCCGAGGCTACCCCTAGTCGTAACATAGTGCTTAGAACCACAAGTGATTTAAGCTAACCCATGTACTGGCATGATACTTGAGCAACTAATTTAAAATGTATGTACAAGATAAATTTGCTTAACGGAAGTATAATCATGGGAAAATCTTAATAAATATAATAATGATATAGTTTACAACATGATAAAAGTAAAGAAAGAATTTAAACTACATATCATGACTCTGACTGACTATCTATGAAGCCTCTACTACACTAACTACAGATAGCTTGGTCATGCCTCCAACTACCACTAATCAATACATATAGATAATCAAAATACAATATATGTACTGCAATGGAATGGAGTCCCTTAAATAAGAGGACTTATCACCTACTGACTGAAAGCTGAGAAATGTCTACCCTAGTGTATGAACTACATCTGGTACCTACATCATGAAAAAATGTAGCCACAAATGCATATATTTGGTTAGTACTTTAGAATGTATTGAGTATATAGGGACTTGCACTTAATCATAGAAACATTAAAACATTCTTTAAAACTGAGGATATAAGTTATTTGCAGAAACATATATTTAAAACGTGGCTATACGAGAAAATTATAGGTCATAGTGAGATTTATAAATCATGGGCCGAAAATAATTATGTATGCTGGAAAGTGGTAGAAACATAAATACTTTAGTTAAATCTCATGTGAAGTTGATGTTGTAAGAATGAACTGAGGATCACGTATAGATATTGAGCACGAAAACATGAACATGTAAGATGAATGCAAGACAAAGAAAAACATAACTAAAATAATTTGAATAATTGATATCTTAATAACTGAATAACTGAAAATATGATTTCTTGGTCAAGCAAACCTGAACTGACTTAGACTGAGTATTGACTGATACTATGGAAGATATTATACAACCGATATGCCATAATATAAGTTAACCAGGGTCCAACCTATAACCCCAGTTGAAAGGGTGTCAGTACTTTACCACGGGTACAAATACATGGTTGTGTGGATCCACTAATCTAATGTCTCGAAGGACTAGGGAGTCAGTCCTAAATTGGCGGGTGATCCCTAATAAAGTGTCAGTCCTAAACTAGTGGGTGAAATCTTATAATCCTATGCTAGCTACGTTGTTTTGGAACTTAAGGACTGATACTAAGGAGACAGTCCTAACTGACGGGTGAGCCAACATCCCTAGGTTCACTGTGCTAAATTCTACTCCTAACTGAATGACACTAGTATTATGGTGGGTCTAACATAATGTGATACTGTACTAATAAGTGCTCAACATGAACATGGTAGTCTGACTATAATAATAAAAACATCATCTGACTAACTTGTAACTTGAAAATAAAGACATGTATAAATAGATAGGTAACAGGTATTAATAACCCTTTAGTACTGAATGATCACAAAATACAATAAAAATATTTAAAAATTGGTATAAAGTCATATTTCAAAGACCCAAAACATAATACAACTCAATATATAAATGAGATACGTAAATTTTACCATAGGGATGAGTTAAATTTCGGATGATAACAACTTCACATAGTTCAATTCGTAACATGATAATTTAACATGAAATCAATGGAATATGACATGGGTAATTGAAATTCATAACATGAAATAACTTAATTCGCATAGATAAATATGTTGACATATCTTGAATTCAAATTACTAAGAAACAAGGATTAAATTCATAATTTATATGGATAATTTCACATAAAAAAAATTAAAATCCATACTTGAACAAAAAAAATGATTTTGGGATTTAATGGGTGGAAGGAACCCATTGATGTATTCCGCACATACCTTAATTTTTTGAATTCTTGGAGAAAGCTTAAAATTGAAACTTGAATTCTTGAATTCTTGAGGAAGAAAGCTTGAATTTATTGTTCTTGGGAAAAAGGGTTTACAACTTAATGATGAAAAGTGGGCAAATAATTTCCTTTTAGGGTTTTAATCTGTCACTTGGGTGCTTGGCGGCTAGAGGGAATGACTTAAATGACCTTTGGTCTTGTACATACAGATACAGGAAACATATCCTCCGCACCATAGAGGATATTGCGGAGCGTAAGGTCCGCATCGCGGACCCTTACTATATCTAGAAAAAATGCTCATAACTTTTTGCTCGGGTGTCGAATCAAGGTAAAATCAGATGCATTGAAAAGAGGAATCAATTATGTATAATTTAGTCAGTCTTGATTTGAATAATTTCTCATATTTCAAAAGTTATAAACATTCAAAGGCGACCCTTGTAGGATCGAATACCAAAATTTTATTGAATCAAAGGCTCTTATCTCAACTTTGCTCCAAGTTTTTTCTATGAACATTTTCATCTCATTAGCACTCTTTACACTAGGCTAATGATCATGACATATATATTCAAATAAAAATCATTAGATATACCACATACAGGTAGGAACGACACTTTGAATTCTAGCCAAAAAATGCAGAGTGTTATATTATCTCCCCCTTTGATTCATTCGTCCTCAAATAATGGATAGGAACTTATTGCAGCTTTAGAAGCATGGAATAAATTATTTAGATTCACATTACGAACTTTCCCTCAATAAAATACGTATGGAAATCAAAAAAAAGGGGGTTTCATGGAGTCACCAAGTACATTATGTATGTACGAATCATGAGATAATGGGACTAAGGTCGTACAAGGGGTATTACAATGTCTGAGCTGGAATACTTGGAAAACTGAGATTATTTACTTAACACTTATGAATTGAATCATGACTAAATATCCGAATCATAGACATAATGTATGGACTAAACTGAATTCACAAATAGGATGGACATGAATGAATTACCTCATGGATTAGACATACTCATGAAACTTCGGATAGTAAGACTAGATGGAAAGATGGAAAACCATAGGAGCTTATCTGTTTGATTGCTAAAATGAATTTATAGCTATACAGACTAAATCATACTGAAAGTTTATACTCCACGGAGTATTTCTTTAACACTTTTGCTAAGAAGTTGCAATAATATAAAGGAGCAAAGAATCTTGGGGATGATCTATGTAAGATATCTAAATAAGGAATCACAACATGGCTAAAACTATATAACATGGAATATTGGCCTATGACACATAAGCTAGAATGCAATTACTATGACTTAGGCAATGCAATTGCTCACTTTCAAGCTTAGCCACCCTTCTCAAATACTTCCTCGATTATAATTCTCCCTTTAAATACTATGCTAGTTTGATTCAACCTATAATTCTCGAATGGGCATTGAAAAGTTCATCTTCTAAAGTCTGAGCTAAACTAAATTCTCTCATAATGTTAAAGCCTCCTTGAAATGACAAAGTGAAACACATAAACACGTACTACTAGTCTAAACCATGAATTTGATACCCCATGCATGTTTACAACTCTCATCTCAAGAATAATTCTTCTTACTACTTCAACAGCTAAATTCAACATCTTACTCGGAATTCACTAGCGCACAATGTACCCATCCACTTATATACCAACATAAAATTCAAGCCTTTCATTATAACCACATATGAATTTCTAGTCAATCAACCCATTAAAGTAGTTTTCCTCTATTCTCTAAAACCTCTATAAATAACAACTTTCATACACTATCGTCAAGAAAACAGATACGAAATTTTAAATAACCATGACATTATCAAAATCTTCACCTCAATATTCCTTAAAACTTATAGCCTTAGATAAAACAAGAATACAACAATCGTTTCCCAACAAGAAATATTTACTCTCTTTCATCGAAATAATTATTCATCAATCTTTATCACTTTTATTTGTACATAAAGAGAGGTCATTAAAAGGATAGAACCTGCTGTCCTAAAGTTTGAAAGAATACTATACCTAACTTTGACACTTAACTGAGGCTTAAGAAATTGAGTATCAAAGGCATGAATTCATTAAAGAGATCAAAACTAAGGGCATATATGACATAATATGAATCTCACTAGTCATTAAGAGTGCACCATGAGTAATGGGAACTCAGCATACTGTAAAGCATGAGTACATAAGTCATGAGCTGTATACCCTAAGTTTGGAGTTCATAAATTCATGTAACATAATTCATACTACTGAGTGAACTAGAATTCCTCATACTAGGAACTAGGAACGTACATGATTCTATGAAAAGTGCATGAATATGAGCTATTATCATAGGACTGACTTGTAAGGCATGAGTAGATGTCATGATGACTAAAGTAAAAAACTTTTCACTGAGATAAAAATAGGTTGGGTATCTTCCACCCCTATTGTTGTTCGATAACACAGTTGCATCACTACTACATTTTGAGAGCCTTATCTGATTCCTTGTTCTATCATCTCCCCCTTGCGTTTAAGCCATCATTGTAAGTTTTTGGACCCCTTTAATAAACTCTAAACTTAATTGTAACCACTCTACTTTAGTGTTTGAGATATAAAAATAAACCTAAATAAGAAATGCTACCTAAAAAACTATATCCTAAAGTGTAAAATACACTGCTAATACTTCATTCTTAGATAGAACTCTTAACTTCTTATATCCCCAATAATCATCATATAATAACTTAAATAGTGACTAACTTAGAATCTACAGAAGTATCACCATACCTTGAGTTCACTCTATTAAGAATTTAACTCTTTTTTCTGATAGCTCAATCATCCAAGATTCAAAACTTAGATTCTAACACTTAACATCGATATTCCAAAGCTTATAATGAACTATACTAACTTAATTCTTTAAAAATCCCTTAATTTATGCTATCCTTAACTTTCTTTAGCTTCAGTAATCATCATCACATACTTACACCCTTCTTCAAAACATACTTGCCTCAATAAACACATAATTTGCCTCTTTTCCTTAATAGTCTACTAATATCAAATCTCTAAACTTATTTTTTTTCCAAAACCATGAGAATTACCATTATACCACAATACCTAACATGACAAACTATAACCCATAGTTGATAAGAACATCATATACTACATAACTAGCCTCATTTGCACTTAGAAACTCAAGGCTACTATCTATGCACACTCACTGTAAAAACTTAAAAATAATAAAATCCCATATCACAACCTCAAAATGACACCCACGCTATTATACTTAATCTCGAATGAACAAACTTAAATTCTTACAAATAATATTTTAAGCTTACTTGTTCACCTTTCATACAACTAGACCCTTGGATACATAATTTACTGAATCCAGATAAACACTATTGCCCACTTTACTGCTGTTAAACTTTTAGGTTTGTGGTTCTAAATCTAGATTATATGCGGTCACAGGATTCTGAGAAGGGATCTGAGGGTACATTTGACTTTGGCTTAATGCACTATTTTTTTCATGATCATGAATATAATCTTTTATACTTTGGAACATAAAGATACTAGTAGGATACTTTTTAAGCCAACATTAAATCTTATATTTATTTTCTGGGTTTATCTGAGAAACCTTTATCGATAAGAATTTAAGCTTGACTACTTCTGTTACCTCAAAAATAAAGTAGAGTTTGCATGAATGGAGCAAGATGAGAATCAGTCTAAGTTTCTTAAAAAACATCTCTACAGTACGATTTGAGATATGAAAGAAAGGAAATATTTCTTAAATTTCTTGTATCCTCTTAGTGAAAAGTATAAACGTCTCCATACCGTTCTAAAAGATGCTACTAGACAAGGCTTCATAGACATGCTAGGACAGTTGAATCTTGTGCTCTAATACCAAGTTTATCACGACCCGAGGATACCCCATAGTCATAACATAATTCTTAGAACCACAAGTGATCCCAAGCTAACTCATGTATTGGCATGATACTTGAGAAACTAATTTAAAATATATATACAAGCCACATTTGCTAAGCAGAAGCATAATCATGAGAAAATTTGAATAAATATAATATTTATATAGTTTACAACATGATAAAAATGAAGAAAGAACTTGAACTACATTTAATAACTTTGAATGACTATCTATGAAACCTCTACTATACTAACTATAGATAGTTGGGACATGTCTCTAACTGTCACTAATTAATACATATGGATAATCAAAATACAACACATGAACTGCGATGGACTGTGCTCCCCAAAATAAAAGGACTTATCACCTATTGACTGAAAGTTGAGAATTGTCTAACCTTAGTGTATGGACTATATCTGGTACCTACATCATAAAAGAATGTAGGCACATATGCATATATGTGGTTGGTACTTTGGAATACACTGAGTATATAAGGACATTCACTAAATCATGGAAATATTTGAAGCATGCTTTACAACTGAGGATATAAGTTATTTGCTAAAACATATATTTAAAATATGGCTATACGTGAAAACTGTAAGTCATGGTGAGATTTATAAATAATGAGCCAAAAATAATTCTGTAAGATGGGAAGCGGTAAAAATATGAATATGGTATGTAAATCTCATGTAAATCTAAACATGTTGTAAAACTGAATTGAAGATCATGTATGGATACTGAGCATGAAAATATAACATGTAAGATGAATGCAAGATCAAGTAAAACATGTACTGAAATGACTGAATAACTGAATAACTGATATTTGAATAACTGAAATCTGATTACTTGGTCAAGAAAATCGGAATGGATATAGACTGTGTACTAACTGAAACTATAGGAGCTATTATGTAATCGACATGCCCCAATATAAGATAATCGGGGTCCAACTTGTAACCCCATTTTGAAGGGTGTCAGTACCTTTCCACGGGTATTAACACATGGTTGTGTGGATCCACTAATCTAATGTCCCAAAGGACCAGGAAATCAGTCCTAAACTAGAGGGTGACCCCTATGAGAGTGTCATAATGGGTGACATCTCATAATCCAATGGTGGCTACGTACTTCTTGAACTTAGGGACTCCTACTAAGGACCCAGTCCTAAATGGCGGGAGAGCAAAAATCCTTAGGTTCACTTGGTACTAAATCCTACTCCCAACTAAATGAAACTGGTATTATTGTGGGTCTAACATGATGTGGTACTGTATTGATAAGTTCTCAACATGAACATGGTAGTTTGAATGTAATAATAAAAACATGATCTGACTAGCTTATAACTTAAAAATAAAGACATGTATAAATAGATAGGTATCGGGTATTCATAACCCTCCAGCACTGAATGATCACAAAATATAATAACAACATTTAAAATAGTGGTATAAAGTCATAATTGAAAGACTTAAAACATAATATGGTTTCATATATAAATGAGATATATAAATTTGAACATGAGGATGAGTTAAATTTGGGAGGATAACAACTTCACATGGTTCAATTCGTAACTAGAAAATTTAACATGAAACTAATGAAATATGACATGGGTAGTTGAAATTCATAACATAAAATAACTTAATTCGCATGGAAAAACATGTTTACATGGCTTGAATTCAAATTACTTAGACAATATTGATTAAATTCATGATTTACATGGATAGTTTCACAAAAGAAGATTAAAACCCATACTTGAACAAAAAAAAGGAGATTTTGGGACTCAATGGGTGGAAGGAACTTATTGATGAATAACCCGCATACCTTAATTGGTTGAATTCTTTAAGAAAGCTTAAAATTGAAATTTGAATTCTTGAATTCTTGAGGAAGAAATCTTGAATTTCTTTTTCTTGGTAAGGGAAGGTTTTACATAAGTACTCAATGATGAAAAGTGGGCAAATAATGCCCTTTTGGGATTTTAATCCGTCACTTGGGTGCTTGGGGCCAAGGAGGAATGCCTTAAATGTCCTTTGGGATTGTACTTATGGATGGAGAAAATATACCCTCCGTGTCGCGGAGGATAAATCAGAGCCGAAGGTCCACGTGGATGAGCTATTGTGGACCCATCCTGTTTCTTACGAAAATGCTCATAACTTTTCGCTCAGGTGTCAGATTAAGGCGAGATCGGATGCGTTGGTAAGAGGACTCAATTTTCTATAATTTAGTGGATCTTGAGCTAAAAAATTTCATGTATTTCAAAAGTTATATACATTCAAAATCTACCCTTGTAGTATCGAATACCAAACTTTGGCCAAATCAAAGGTTGTTAGCTCAACTTTGCTCTAAGTGTTTCCTGTGAACATTTTTCATTTCATAAGCACTCTCCACACTACGCTAATGATCATGCCACCTATATTCATATACAAATCTATGAATTAGAGCATATACACGTAGGAAGGGCATTTCAAATTCTAGCCCACAAATGCAAGGTGTTACGAAATTACACGAAATTACAAAAAAAAATGAAGCAAAGCAATTAAAATAAAGATTTTGAAATGCAATCACAAAAAGAAACGAAATACTGAAAAAGATTTAATGAAATCATGTCTTTCTAAATTCTTACCTTCTTTACAAAACTCTTTCTTCAAATAGGAGTATATTTCTTTCTCCACTTAAATACATATTTCTAAAAAATGCAGCACCTCATTCAAAAGAAAAAAAATATATATTACACATCCAAGAGGCTGCACAATGAGGAACAATATTGGTGCACGACTAAGTGCTACAATAGTGAACGGTTTACTGATTTAATACGTTGTTGATTTTTTTTCTCGCTAATACTTGTATGTTTCATGAAACTTGTTTGTTTTTTTTGAAAACTATAAAGGCAAAAATGAAGGAAAATAATTAAAATAGAAAAGATATCAAAAACACAATTGTAAAAGAAATGAAATATTGAGAAAAACTAATTATTAAATCATGAGTTTTTCTAGTGCCCGGAATGAACATCAATATTTGTCGGTGAATGCTCCTCACATTTTTCGAAATGTTTATGATTGACTACTTGACGAAATATTGGATCAGTGACCTTCATAGTAATCTTGAATGCAGAAGATAAAACTCTTGCCCTCCTCTCATACACATTATCAACAACTATTTATTTCTCTTTTAATTCTAACATTTATGTATAAAATGGATTATTGCTGAAATACTACTAATTATTTTTTCTTTCACCTTCTTCTATAGTATTTTATTTTCCTTTATTGCCAACATTTATGGTTATAATTGTAAGTAGTAAAAATGTACTCCACATTGTTTTCTCATTTTATCTACTTCTGATTAAAATAGGAAAAGAATGATAAAAAACACAAAAAGATAAATGTAAAATTGTGTCCTTAAAAGCATGCCACATCACCCTTCCACAAACACATCCTCTTTTCATAGGCGATTAGTAAGGAGAGGTTTGTATATTTCATTTTTCACTTTTTATTTTACGCTACTAAAATGACTGACTTTTTATTCATGGACATCCTTTTTTCTATCTTTCTTTTCTTTTCATTCATATATTAGTTCCCACTAATTTTCGATCTTCTTCTATTTTTCTTTCAAGTGTTAACTTTAAAGTGCACCACAAACTTTTTGGATAAAATTAACACAAGGTACATTAAAAAAAAATGGAAAAATTCTCAAATAACAAAGATAGGGCTCTAAATAATAGATTGATAACAACATTTTCATAATTATCATTAATAGAAAACTGTAGATATATTTGATGCGCTATTTTTGGATGTGCATACATATACAAATTGTTAAATAATGTGAAATTCAATTAAATAAGAAGAATATCTTTTATTGTAGCTAAAATCACACATGAGACTGATGGAATATTGTGTTATCAAAAATACTATTGCATTAAAGGTTATTCAAATCAGAAATAAATGTTGATAATTTTTTATTTCTCACTCCTCAATCTCTCACAATGTTAATGATTTTCTTGTTCTCTCTCCTCAATCTCTCCCCTGTCCATTTCTTTCTCTCTTTTATTGAATTTTGTATTTCTATCACTTTTTTTCTTTTTTCGTTGAGATCTTTCATTTATATTTGTATATAAACATGTATATGCATTATTTGTGTTTACTTGAGTCTTTCATATAAAAATTATGCAATGTATCATTTGTGTTTGTATTTAAAGATTTATATCAAATGATATATTGAACATTTGTATGATTTAATGTGCATCAACAAAATTTAATTTGTATTAATGAATCAAATACACTTATTCATAGCAAGAGAATCAAACCATTCTTTTTTGATTATTTTAAAATAAAAATAATGCATTCAACTACAAATATAAATATAAAAAAATAAAATAAATGAAACTACAAATACAAATACACTATACAAATACATATACAAAAAATAGTTCTTTAAAATACAAGTGCATTAACAAAAATAAAATACAAATATAAATACAAACAAAAATAAAACAAATGAAACTACAAATATAAATACTATATAAAATTAACTACAAATATAAATATAAAATAGTCCTTTTGATCAAGTGCATCGATGAAAATAGAATTATATAAAACTATATCATTTGTATTCAAATGATTTCAGTTGTATCAACAAAAATAATTGTATCAAAAACCCAAAAACACAAATGATGGTGCGACTACAAATACAAATATAAATTGATGCTAAAAAAAATAATTATAAAAACATGAACATAAAACTTAAGTTATCCTAAATACTGTCGAAACAATCACGAAACTATCAGGGCCACCATAAAATCATCGAAACCACCCCAAAAATGAATAAATTTAATTCTATATTTTTACAAAATCTCAATCTAACCACCAAAGGATCCACTGCGAAAATACAATATCATTTCAGATTAATAGAGTTTATGGGTTGTTTACTAGTTAGTTCATTGCGGTTAGCTAGTGTTTGAATGGTTGTTTTCTGATAAACTAAAAGGGTGTTTGTTGCTGGTATTTTGATGATTATTTTTGGTAGTTATACTGGTGGTGCGCTAGGTTGAAAGGACAAGAAAGATGACGGGAGTGGGGAAAATTTGTTGGTGGAAAGAGTTAGGGTTTAAGAAGAAAGGTAAAAATAGATATTGTTCTCTCTGCCATAGAGAAAGAGAGAGAAGAAATTTGTAATCAAACTTTTAGTCTACAAATAAGAGTAAAGCAAGATAGAGATACATATAAAAAGGGAATTGATTAAAATATAAAGACAAAATACTCAATTACCCCTCTGAACTATACCCATAAAGGTTATGACAAATCTAAACTTAAAGGGGGTCCTATTATACTCCTGAACTAATTAAAAGTGGAATTTTGACACCATTAGTACCTACATGGAACATAAGTGGCACACACATACGCCTACGTGGACACTTTAATGTGTTGTGCCACATATGTGCCACGTAGGCACTAAGGGTGTCAAAATTACACTTTAAATTAGTTCAGGGTGGCAATATGATCTCCTTTAAGTTGAGGTGTGTCATAACCTTTTTGGGTATAGTTCAGGGGGTAAGTGAGAATTATCTCAAATATAAAAGTGGGAGGGGTGAATATTGATAAGATGAGGATCCCACTAAAATGGTCAACATTGGCTTTAAAAAGAGTTGTTTACCGGCTTCTATTATTTAATATTTTGTTTTATTGTACACATACATCAGACAAGTTTTAGATATATCTATGTAAAATATAAAATATGCAATGTTAATCAAGAGGGGGAGGGGTGAATTGAAATTCTTATACTTCGAGTAGACTAAAGTTATCATTTGATCGATTTTCCTACACAATGATGTTAGTACCAAAGGTAGTAATGACAGTATGTAAAGAACGAAAATTAAATAAATGACACAATAAGATTTATTCTGGTTTAGAATATCATTGTGGTATCTACTTTTAGTCTCCTTGAGTTATAAGAGGTTCCATTTAGATCAACTTGAATATTTATAGATTGTTTGTATTATAGCTTATAAACAAGCTTCTCTAAGAAATGTTGTAGCCTCTACTCATATAATATCTAATTTATTCTTTATTTTGTGCTAACTATAACATATTACAATAAATTGTATAAGGCTAAAAAATTAACTAAAATATTGCTCAGGTGAATATATACAAGAATAATCCTTGAACTTTATTTTCTATATATACATACTCAAATAAAAAGACCATTAAAGAATATTGACTGATCTTTTTTTTCCATAGAAATTTTTTTTGCTCGATTTGAAAATTTAATTTCCTTTCTCCTAATTCCATACATATCAATTGGGGGAACCCAAGGGATTTATAGGTCCATCTATGTTGATTCTGAATATCTGAATTACATCAGATGTTCGTATCAGATACATCCATATTTTCCTTCCTCAAACCCTCTTGATTAATATGTTTTTCTTCCTTAAATACTTGTATTGACTATCTTCTTTTCATTTGTGGTGATTGCCTTTCAATAAACTTGAGATATTTTTATAATTTCTACTGTATGTAGTTTTGATGATGAGCAACTAAATTGCAAGGGACTAGGTCCCTGGATGTGCCACATACATTACAGCTGGAACGTGTCAACTGCACAGTTTTGTCCTCTTGTGTAAAAGCTTGCAAGTGCCATTTTGTACTAACTTGGACAGCTAGTCCAATGATATTCCATCCCTAATCATCACTCAGCTATAAAAGGAAAGAGAAGCCTCTTCACCAAATGATTTTTGCAAATTCTAAAGAGTGAAAAGAGAGGTAGCAAAACCCCACTTCAACACTACTCAAGTTCTTATCTGTTTATATAAACTTAAATAAAAATTGTTCTTGAGTGATCTTAGATTTTTTATAGAATTATTCAAGCTATAAGAGTATTGTTTTTATCTTAAAGTAGAGAGTTGCTTAGGTAGAGTTGCATAAGTGTGAGACTGATTAGGAAAAATCAGTATAGAGAGCGTCCTTGATAGAGTTTCCAAGATGAGCTTATAATAGAGATATTACAAGAAAAAGGAACCGAGAGTTAGGTTCATAGTCGAGTCTATAATCAAGAGGTCAGTTATAGTAGATATTTTGGTTCTTCTGAGGGTAAGTCATGATTTTTTCCTTCTTGGGTTTCCACTAAAAAATCTTGCATTCTTACTTTACTACACTGCCTTTAGCTTTTTAGCACATCATAGTTGTTTTACTATTTTATCGCTTGTGAATAACTTTGAGGGAACTGGTCCCTCACTGTGTGATGCAACCCCTAAGGGTTATAAAATTTGTATCAGAGAAAGGTTTACTCTAAAAGTTTCACATCTAGAGTGTTCTGGATAAAATAATCACTTTAACTGAACTAGGATGGAAAGAAAGGAAGCAAAAAGGGAAAGATTCCTGACCTTGAAGGCTTTAGAGTTTAAACTAGGTGAAGAAGATACCAATGTTGCACTTTTGGCAACAAATATTATTAGATCTATAAAAAAAAGTGGTTAGCTTAGCAAAGGGAATGGTAATATTCAACGTTGTCATAAAGATGGTTGCTCTGAAGCATTCATAAAAAAACTGCCAAATACAAAAGAGTAATCAAAATATTAAAATTCAAGAAGGAAAGTAGCAGTTGATTATGCTGAAAAGCAAACTTTGGTAGTATGTGGAGACTCTTCCTGTAGTCCAGATAAATATGAGAAGATTGAAGGTGGATCTATGCTAGTAGTTGAAGACAGTCTAGTTATTTATGATTCCTTGTTTACTTTCTTGGAAAACATAAAAGGTCAAAAGGAAAAGAAGGTAACACTCTTTGATATAAAATAAAATCAAGATAACTATTTTTTAAGAAGATAAAGAAGCTTGCTAGTGTATTAGTAGACTTTGTGTTTTTAACTACCGAAAAAATGTTCTAAAGGAGAAAGCTGAAGATGTAGAACTAAAATTGATTTCCTTAACCCTCAAGATATTTGACGCTGAAAAATGGTTATTAAATTGAATATGAAAATCGAAGTTGTTTGAACCAATTGTAAAAGGTTAATGATTCAAATGACAAAGGAAAGAGAGAAGCTTCACAGTTTCAAATTGATCTTGAAAAAAATTAAAGAATTCTTCAGAAAAGCTTATGTCAGCACTCTACAGGAATGAAAAGTTAGAGAGAGACTTGGTCTATTTGAAAGAAGAGTTGAAAAAGTATATTAAATGGACTACCTCCTCACAAATCCTCTCTAATATGATCAGTCAAGATGTCAAGGATGGTAGAGGCCTGATCTAGATAACAAAATTCCAACCTGGTAAGTAAAAAATAAAGGTTGCTCATGACGATAGAAGCACAAAACACAAGCTCTTATATACTCACTTTGGAAGAGATGGACATGAAAAAGAAAGATGCCAATTCTGGATTAAGGCTAAATTAAATCTAACTGAATACATTCAGCAGGAGAATACACATGCTAAGGGCTTCGAGTTTTTAAAAAAGGTAAAAAGAAACCAATCACTGCCTAGATGGGAAAAGAAGAATTTGATCACACCATTATCCTCCTAATGGGAACTCAAACTTAAGTAGGTTTCCAAATCTAACTTATGATTGTGATTCCAGGCATAGGAAGGGGATGGCATTTAGGAATGGCGTATTAATAGTAAGGCTTCAAAGCTAAATTATGAAAGGAAAAATTTTGTTCCTTCTGTCAAGTCACTTTAATATAGAGGTGTATCATTGTGAAACAAATGATTTCAAGGGACCTGGTCCCGAAGAAACTCATCTTGAAGGAAACCAGAGGCAGTATGAGAGAAGTAAAAATCTGGGATAAATTAGAACTAAGCTTGATCAAAATGCCCAGAACCAGTATCTGAGTCAATATCACTTCTCAAAACTTGGCTATGATCAGTTGACAAGAATCTATAGTAATATCGGTGAATGATTAATCTAACTCAGCTCCATACCATTATAGGTATATACCCATGGGGACAACTTAGGAAGAGAATAAATGAATCTACACAAGTTCAAAAGTCATTCAAATTCAAAGGGACCCGGTCCTATCTCTTAGGTTAGTACATACAACATGCCTAAGTAATCACAAAGTCATATATCTTTCTCTTCTCTAAACTGTCAAATCTTTTATGAGACGAAATGTTGAACTTATTAGATTCAGAAATGTTAGTTGAAAAGAAACTTCTTTTGAAGATATTAGTCATTGTTAAAAGTGTTAAATTAGTCCTTTTTGTCAAATGTACCTGAACTAATCCTATTTATTTTACTAAATCAACAATCATCCCTTTACAAGAGTAGTACATCACTCTTTCTCAAATCAAATGGATGATGTCATTATCTCTTCAAAATATGCAAGAAATACAAAACCCACAGTTGAGTTAACTCCACTGAACTATCCTTAACCCTAGAATTACATGCTAAAAAAATCATGACATACAATTCAAACCAAGGGTCTAGGTCCTCAATAGGACCAGAAAATCTTTCACCAAAAAACCCTTAATTTCCTGTGTTGTCTAAAAAATCCAATATAGGTAAATTCTCTGAAACACAACAAGCACCGTATTTTTCTACATACACAGAATCAAGCAACATTTTTTCTCAGTGTTTTAAAAAGAAATTCCTAATAAAAGAGTTGATCTTTTCCTTTGGTGAGAACTGGGTAACTGAGAACCTACTACTATGAGCTTGTGACAACATATAAAACTTAGTTGATGGAGTAGAATATGAGGTTTGTTAGTTTTATGAAATGAATAGGAGAAAAGATATGTTGTTACCTCCAAATAAGGAGTATGAATTGATTGAGGACAAAGTACTTCTGAGATGGACTGCGAAGAAACTCAGGAGAAATAAAAAAAAGGAAAAAAAAGAAATATTGAAGTTGTGGAGATTGAAATAGGATAGAAATTAAATTCAAAGGGTATTGTTTATATCAAAAAAGGAAGAAAGGATGATCTTAAAATTGAGAGGACCAGGTCCTCCATATCAAATTTTAGTAGCTCTTTTGGAATGAGGCAGAAACTTATAGCTATCAAGAAAAAGAAAGACTCCGAGGAACTAGGTACCATGAAAAGAACAACTGATGATAAAGGAGAAACAAGTAGTGAGCCCAAAAGAAAGAAAAGAAATGAAAAAAAGAATGACATGACCAGAGAAAGAAGGATTAGCAACCTGAGAACACAAAAGGTATTTTCAGGAAGAATGTTTGATCCCAAAATTTATGTGACACCTGAGATGATTGAATTGGTCAAATATGTCAAGTATCAAGGCTTGTTACACTTGTTTGTAGAATCAAACCCCATAATTTTTAGGAATGAGGGAGCAGAATTTTACCATAGTATGGAATTCTCAGAAGATAGGCTTAGTTTGTCTACATAGGTGCAACAAAAGTCTATCTATTTGGATAAAGAAGCACAGGGAAAATCTATGATGTACTAGCTGTTAGAGGCAATATTTCTATAAAAAAAACAACCCAAAACTGAGTTTATGATCAATATCTCCAAAATAGGAGGAACATCTAGAGAAACTGTGAAAAAAAAGTTCATGAAAAGTGAGTTCTAGCTGGTATTTGAATTCATCAACAAATTCCTACTGTTGAGATCAGGAAAAACTACCATTTTATCTGGGGCTGATCTGTCCTTGATAGAATGCATAAAGTAATTTCAAATTGATCATTCTGCCTGCTCTTATGATTGAACACATGTAGAAAGTAATTCTTGATAAAGATGGGAGACATAAAATTCCCTATGAGTACTTGCAAAAGAGGGTCTTCAAACATTTTGGTGCAAGTAGAACTAAAAGAACACCTAGAATAACCAATCAAATTATCAACCCGACAATCCTTGTAGAAAATGAATATATTGAAGGCAAAGTTGGTTCTATGTCTCAAGTATCTTAGTTGTTAATTGTTTAATACAGGTTGGGAAATGAAATAGAGAAGTTAAGGAATATGTTGGATGCCAAAGATGCTTAGATAGTGCACCTGAAGTTGCAAAGTTAGAAGTTATCATCTGAAGGACAAAGTGCCTATGATGAACTTCCAACTGAAAATGCAAAACTCCAGGGAAGAATGGATAAACTAATCAGTAAAGTTAAAGAACTAAATTCTTAAGTGAAGGATCTCACCAAATAGATGTTAGATGCTCACAATGATGGAAATTCAAGAATGGAGATGTTGCTTAAGCATCTTTCCCTCAAACCTCCCTCAACGTAAGTCTTGTTGTCCCAGTCCTCTAACTAATTTTGTGTTAGTTTCAATCTTGTATTGACCATTGAATACAATTATTTATTGTATTAATTTTGTATTATTGTTCTGGTACTAATCTCTATTTATGAATGAATGAATTAAGCTTGTGGACTTCATTTGTTTTCTTTACTTTAAGGTGTTCTTCATGTTAGTGTTTCCCTAGTAGCCATGAGTTAATTATATTGCACTTATTTTTACTTATGGTTTACTGTCACTCCTTTCTAATGATGCCAAATGGGGGAATAATTACTTCGTGTTAGGACCAGGTGTTATGTGTAGGGACCAGGTATCATGAAATGAGCTAAGAAGTATGTGTGATCATATGGTGCATACTAATAGGGTAAAGTAAGGTTTGTGTTGAATAGATGAATGAAAGAAGTATACAATGCAAATGAAAGGGGGAAGTTTTGCTATAAATTACAACAAGGGAACAGGTGAAGTTTTTCTATAATAGTGAAGGATAATGCATGATGATAGGGGGAACATTCATCTTTAGTTGGTAATCACTCTGATTAGAAGTGATGAATATGCACTGATGCTCATCATCAAAAAGGGGGAAATTTGATATATGTATTTTTGATGATAAACAACTGAACTGCTAGGAACCAGGTCCCTGAATGTGCAACGTACAGTACAGCTAGCACGTGTCAACTGAACAATTTTATCCTCTTATGTAACAAACTTGTAGATGCTATTTTTTACTGACTTTGACAGCTGGTCCAATGATATTTCCGCCCTAATAATCACTCAGCTATAAAATAAATGAGACGCCTCTTCATGAACTGGTTTTTGCAAATTCTAAAGAGTGAAAAAAGAAGAAGGAAAACCCCATTTCAACACTGCTCAAGTTCTTAGTTATTTATGTGAGCTTAGATAGAAAATGTTCTTGAGTGAGCTTTGATTTTTAACCAAACTACTCAAGCTATAAGAGTAGTATTTTTCTATTTTAGTAGAAAGTTTCTTAGGTAGAGTTGTCTAAGTGTGAGACTGATTAGAGGTAATCAGTATAGAGAGAGTCCTTTGTAGTGTTTCCAACATGAGCTTATAATAGAGTTGTTACAAGATAAAGAAACCTAGAATATTTTTCATAGTTGAGTCTGTAATCAAGAGGTTGGTTATTGCAGACTGTTTGGTGCTTGTGATGGCAAGCCATGGATTTTCCATTCTTGGGTTTCCACGTAAAAATCATGCATTCTTACCTTCCAGTACTGCCTTTATTTTTCCGCCATCTTATAGTTACTTTACTATTCTATGGCTTGTGACTGACTTTGATGGACCTGGTGCCTTACTGTGTGATGCAACCCCCAAGGTTTCTATACTTTCCTTCTTGGACCGTGGCTTTTCTTTTTAATGGATTGTTTCCTTAATTATCCTGAATATACGTAAGGATTAGTATGTCATTATTAAAACAATTTTTTGGGGATAAAATGCAAATCATACCACATAATGACACATAAATGCATAAACAGGCTCACTATTAATTATTTACCTAATAATATAATTCAATTCAAGGTATACATTTTTAGGTCCATTTGTACTTATATCAGGTCAATTTTAGAGCCTACTTGTTTTAACTTGAATAAAGTTATCTTTTATGCATAATATTTTTGGGAGAGCTACCTAGAGTTGTCTTATCATATAAGCACATAGCTTATATATGATTTTCGGTTTACTTTACTCTGTTTATTTCTAAAAGCATAAAAAGAATTATATATGTCTTAAAAAGTAAAAGCATATTATGAAATACAATCCAAAGGACTCAGAAAAATACTGAAAATATAAACCAAAGATTTTACAACAAAATATAACTACTATAAGCCTCTTTGCGCAAAACCCAAAGTGTACTATGGGCAGTTCATTGTGTTCCTCTCTCTCTAGACATGAATTTTTCCTAACTCCACCTAATATAAGGGTATTTTAGTCTTACAACTTTTAGAAACCATATTATTCAACCTTTAAACTTCCCATATGTATTCGCTACTCAATTATATTGATTTAATTCTTCTCCTTCCTTTTTCCAACTCCAACAGTCAGGATTTTAAGAAAAGTGTCTCGACCCAAACCAGGGCTTGGTCATGACGGGTATCTCAAGTTCCACGCAGACTAGAGATCACCCCCTGCACCTAACCAAACTAAACACAACATTCCCCAATGTTGGATGAATTCTAAAAATATAACAATATAAATTGCAACAATCTTAAGAAAAGTTAAAACATGTCTATAACTGATGATCGATGACTGCCCAAACAATCGATAAACATCACCTAATATCAATAATAATCAAAACAAATCCTTTTAAACAATGAGCTAAGACCATTATTGGTTGGGATATGTCCCCAACTCTGTTAGATGACAATGAGAATGAAAATGATAATAAAAGTGGCTATCAACTCAAGTCTAAGAATAAAAGCAGGTGAAATACCTAAGCTTCTGGGGGATGAAAGCTCACTACTTCACTACAACTCAAGAAAACAAACCGACTGACCTAACTTTGGGTAGGAAAAGTACAAGTAGCTCCAGTGCCTACATCACGTATGGATACAACATTCGAAGAGTTAGTAGGATGAAAACTAGTATGTAAATCAAGGATAAGGATAATATAATGCATGATCAACATTTAAAAATCATTCAAAACCAATGCACATAATTAAATGCATATACATATGCATATACATACATATATATATATATATATATATATATATATATTACATGTAGGGATAGGGAACACGGCTTACCATGCTCTTTAAAACTTTAGCTGATTTTGTAGCTCAACCGTCATAATATACGAAGGTATCTATGGGCTATATGGGCCCAGCTCTCCCACAGCTAGTAGGGCCCTAGTGCGTGTGTTAATATAAACCAAAGGGTATACGTATGCACTAAGGAAGACTCAAACCTCCTGGCATATCAAGGTGACATGAGCATCAAATAATGTAACATATTGCATGGGACTAAAACCTCCCAATCATATGATAGTAATATTAAGGGGGACTCGAACCACCGAATCATATAGACCCTATGTTGATAATTATGGTTTCAAGTATTGGTATCTCGTACCTCTACTTTCATGACTCAGCTACACAGCCCTCGTTAAAGCCCAGTTAAAAAGAGTATCACACATTTTCATTCATTAAACTGTATTTCACATTAAGGAATACATTGTTGGTATCATTATACCAACTACACTTGCAAGGTAAAATCAACATGCAAAAATAATTACATCATTTAGGGAATTCACATCCCTGTTTGTTCAAATATGATAGCTTGTGAAAACACAAAACCCACAAGGTTCAATTCAAAACCCTTACGCAATAGTTCAAAAATAGTTCATTTCCCCTATTTCTCATAACTAAAAGCCAATTTCACAATATGGTGTTGGGGTCATAACCACTTCAAAAGTCATAAGTTTAGAGAAAATCACAATTTGCTAGTTCATTCACCATATCCATGCACCCATAAGCTTAAAACTATATTTAAAGCATAAATAATCATACGTAATCCTGGCAAAACATTGGTCAACAAGAAGCATTCAAAACCCTCAACCCTTGTTTCAAAACCAACACTAGTATTGTCTGAAAAATACTTTAAAACATATGCTTTTTATAGATTAACAATGAGGGAAGAGTAATAAGCTTAAAATACCAAGTTTCACGAAAGGAATTCAACCCTTGATCCTATGAATGCAATACTTCTTGGAAACCCTAAGTATGACTGTTTAAGAGAATTTTAGGAGAGCTTGGAAGTATTTGAGTATGTTAAGAATGAAATACAGCCCCCTTAAGTGCTTTATGAACATGGTAATTTAATTGGGTGAGAAGGAAATTATCCAAAGTGCCCTTAATTTATAATTTGAAATTTAATCGTTAGTGACTACAGATGACTATACTACCTGTAAGGACCATTATGAATCATCACAAGGAATCCTATCAAGATAGAACCACTAAGTCCCCATACCAGTCTGGCTACTATTCATACCCCTAACTCATAACCACACTTCATGACTGTAACCACTTCTTTTACTCAAAATAGGAAAAATTTGGGATGACACACTGGACACCCTATGATTGAGACATGACAACTCGGCATGAGTCTTTATGATTCATGGACTCAAGTTATAATAAAGACAATATCTTGGTCCAAACATTCTGGACACCTTACGACTTGGTCATTATGGCCCATAAGAAGTTTTGAAGACTTGTTGAGAGCCACTCATACTCAGAGTACAACACTAAGCCACTTGTTATGATTAAGTCATGATCGACTCCTTATGTACCATCATGACTCCCTACGATTCGGAAGGGGAGAGGTAGTTAAGACTGAGGACAAAATTTAAGAAAAATTTCAAAGACCAAAAACCTATGCATTACATACTCCCCCCTTAGGATCATTTATCCTCGAATGATATGAAAAGGAAATTATTAGCATGATTTGACTCCACATACCACTACTCTTATATTTAACAAAGACAGAAAACAAATATCCCAAGGAAATCACCATTTTCTTTAACAAAGTAAAAAAATAAAGATGTTAAGGAATACACATACCTCAAGAACAACTATTCAGAATGGGAAACAAGAATGGATACTTGGACCTTATGTCCTCCTCAGCTTCCCAAGTAGCCTCCTCAACCTTTTGGTTCCTTTAAAGAACCTTTACCGAAGCCACATCCTTTGTCTACAACAGACGGACTTGCCAGAACAAAATCTCAATCGGGACTTCCTCATAAGCCATGAAATCCAAAATACTCATTTTTTACCAAGGAGCAACCATTAATGGGTCACCTACGCACTTTCTTAACATCGAAACATAAAACACTAGATGAATAGGGCTCAAGCTACAAGGAAACTTCAATTTATAAGTGACATTACCAACCCTTTTTAAAACAAAGTATGGACCAATATAATGGGACTGGGATTCTCTTCTTACCAAACTGCAACACTCCCTTCATGGGAAAAAACATTTGGAACACCAAATCACCAACACTGAACTCTAACACCCTATGCCTCCCATCCACATAGGACTTTTGGTGAATTTGGGAGACCTTAAGCCTATCCCAAATCACTTTCACCTTCTCCATGAAATGGTGAACTAAATAAGGACCAAATAACTTATCTTCACCAACCTCTAACCATACAATAAGAGATATACACCTCCTACCATATAAGGCCTCAAATGGAGCCAAGTGATAATTTTTGTTGTTGGAAAATTCTATGAGAAGTAGGTGGTACCCAACCACCACCAAAATTAAATATGCAAGACTAAGGCATATCTTTCATGGCCTAAATTATCCTTTTTTCTTGCTCATTCATCTACCGATGTAAAGTGGCACTAAGGATTACCTTGGTCCCTATACCTCACTGGAACGACCTCCAAAAATGAGATGAGAAATAGGTACCCCAATCAGATATAATAGAGACTATAGTACCATGCAGCATCATGATCTCCTAGATGAACAACTTGGCATAATCCTCAAAAGAGAAATTAGTCCTCACTAGCAAGAAGTGAGAATAGTTAGTCATCATATCCACAATGAACCAAATCGAATTAAACTAATGGCGAGACTGAAGAAGACCTAGAACAAATCCATACTAAATATCTCATATTCCCATAAAGGAAGTTCAATCTCTTGAGTTAGTCCACTGGGCCTCAAGTACTATATCTTCACTTCCTGACACACCATGCACTTAGCCATAAAACTGGCCATATCCTACTTCATATTCTTCCATAAATAAATATCCTTAAGATCATAATACATCTTTGTTAAGATAGGAAGAATTGTATAATGTGACACATTAGCTTTGGACAAAATTCTTCTTCATAACCCATCAATATTAGGATCACAAAATATTCCTTGGTATCTTAAGATACCATCACCACCAATTTTAAAGTCATCACCTTTTGTATACCAATATTATCCTTTATTTATACCAAAATATGATCCAACACTTGCTTTTCCTTTACCTCATCCCTAAGAGATGACTTCACCATCTCTTGAACAACTACACCATCATTCTCAAAATCTTAGAGATGAACTCTAAGTTTATCCAAACAATGAATATTCGTAAGGCCTAAAGTTTTTTGTTCTTGAAAATTTATGAAATCTTATCCTCACTACCCTGCAATGAATCACGTGATGAGTCATAATGTATCTTTATGGGTCATAAGACCCAATCGTAATAATCCTAGAAAGAGTTTCCTAAGTCACTACCATGGTAAAGACTAATACTTTTCAAGTTGTATATACTCCTAATGAGTCATAAAGAGAGTTTCTCATAATATGTCCAGTGTAGCGCCCTATTAAAATTATTGATACTATGACCAGACCCTATGATTTGTAGTGTCTCATTACAAGATGTAGTGTGTCAGTCCTATGGTTTATAGTGAAGAGCATAAAGGGGTTTTTTTTAGCTACGATTGGATGTCCTAAGTTGTAAGGTGAACTTGTGAGTCTTAAGGTCACCCGTAAAGATCGACAAATTATTTTTTCGACTATTAATGAGGTTATTTTAGAGATTTCCCTCCTATCACACTGACAACCCATAACTTATAATATTATTTGGGACCTATTCTCAACTATAACTTAACATAATTACACTCTCCTGTTCTTTTAAATTCTCTTAAGTAGCCATACTTAGGGTTTCTAAGAAGTAGGTCACCCAAGGGATTAAGGGTTGAATTTCTTTTTCGAAACTTGTTATTTAAGGCATGTCAATCTTCCCTCGTTGTTAATTTATTAAAATCATATATTTTAAAGTATAATTCATGAGATATTTATATTGGTTTGAAATCACGGGTTGAGGGTTTTGAATGCTTGTTGTTGAACAATGATTTCTCATTATTTACAAAATATTATTCATGTTTTAAGTATGTTTTTGAACTTGTTGGTGTATGGGAACGGTGAATGAACTAGGGAATTGTGATTCTTAGAAACTTGTGACTTTTGATGAGGTTATGACCCTAACCGCATGTTGTGAAATTGGTTTTTAGTTATGAAAAATATGGGAATTTGTAAAATTAAACCAAGGGGGTTGTGAATTCCCTTAAGTGTTGTAATTTTTTTAGCATATTGTTGTTACTTTACAAGTGTAGTGAGTATGACGATACCAATAATGTATGCATTAATGTTAAATATAGTTCAATGAATGGGAATGTATGATGAATCTTTTTAATTAGGATTTAATAGGGGTTCTGTAGCTGAGTCATGAAAGTAGATGTCTGAGTGATCAATACTGGTAACTGGGTTTGACGATGTGGTGGTCAAAGTAACTAGAGAGGTGCTAGTCCCCCTCATTATTAATATATCATTAGGGAGATTTGAGTCCCCCGTACATCATTACATGATTGGGTGCGTAATTCACCTTAGTATATGATTGGGAGGTTCAAGTCCCCCGAGAATAGATATGAGATTATTTATTAATTTTTGTGACTACACACACTAGGGCCTGACTAGGGGGTGAAAGCAGGGTCCTATATATCTCGTGGGTACTATTATATGATGGTTAAGATATGCAATCCAGGCTAAAGTTTTTAAGAACATATTGAGCCTTGTTTTCTATCCTAACATGTGATATATCTATATATATATATATATGTTTTGATTATGTTCATTAGTTTTGAATGATTTTGAACTATTGATCATGGTATTATGTTATCCTTATCCTTGAGTTACATGCTAGTGTTCACCCCACTAACCATCTTCAGATGTTGTATCCCCGCGCAATACAGGCACCAGAGCTTCTTTTAATTTTTATGGACAGTGTTAGGTCAATCGATTTGGTTTGTGGTATTGTGTTGAAGTGGTGATGTTCAATTTTTCGAAAGTCATTTTACCATATTTAATTCTTAGATTTGAGTTGACAGTTACTTTCTTTATCATTAACATTATTATTTTCATTCTTCTAGTCATCTATTTGAGTCAAAGGCATGTCCCAACCAAGATTAGGTTTGGTTCTTTTCTTAGAAGGCTTTATTTGGATTACTGTGGATATTGTACGGTGTTTGTCAGTTGTTTGGCCGATCATCAGTCATTAGTTATAAACTTGTTTTGATTGTCTTTAAGCTTATTATATGCTATCTTGTTATATTTTTGGAATTCGTCTTAAATTAAGGAATACTGTGTTTTATTTGGTTAGGTGTAGGGGTGATCTCCGATCTACGTGGGACTTAAGATACTCATCATGGTCAGTCTCTAGTTTGGGTCATGACAGAGATGGTATTAGAGCCTAGGTTTGGTGTCATTGGGTGTCCAACAATATTGTGTCAAGTAAACTCTTATTTATGATGTGTAGTACACCACACTTATAAGGGAGACTACGAGGCATTTAGGAATGCTTAACTTTCTTATTGTTCTATTTCAACCTATAGAGTCGAATGTCTTGAATCTCCTCTAATTGCTGTATGTTTACTTTTTAGATCATGCCTTAAAGAAGATTTAAAATTCGTGGAAAATCTTCTGTCCTATCTAAGGATTTTAACACTAGGATTTTAGACCTAATATAGGGTTTTTGCTTTTGATTTCCCTAAGGGAGTTCCACCAATTCCCCCTATCCCTTCTCAGGCACCCCATGCTAGAGTGTATAATGCTAAGTTTTTCCAGTTGATTCATTTGCATACCCAATTGGTGGCCTCCTAGACTAAGCGTGTCATTTCTGTTGCTCCATCATCTGAGGTCACTAGGGTTCGCCAATTTATGAGGTTGAGTCCTCCTATTTTCATTAGCTCTAAATTTGAGGAAATTCCTCAAAACTTTATTGATAAGATGAAAAAGATCTTTCATGTGATGTATACTATTGATGTGAAGGGTGTAGAGTTCATTGCTTATCAGTTGAAGGATATAACATACCAATACTATGAGGAGTGGGACCAGTCTAGGGGTAATGATGTTGAGTACACTTTTTGGGATGATTTCTCTATGCTTTACTTGACTGCTTCTTTTCTTAAGAGCTGAGAGAGGCAAAGGCTAAGTAATTTGTGAATCTAAAGCAAGGAAATATATCTGTTAAGGAGTATGCCTTGAAGTTTCATCATCCATCACGTTATGCCCCTATGATGGTGTCTAGCATGAGGGCTTAAAAGAGGAAGTTAGCCTCTGGGTTGTCTCATGAGTTGATCTTAGAGAGAAAGGCTACCTTATTAAATCAAGATATGGACATATCTAGACCTATGGAGTCTATGCAACAATTGGAAGAGGAGAAGAAGATGTAAGCTGAAATGAGTGAAAGGTAGAGTAAGAAGTTTCACTATTTAAATTAGGATGGAGGTCAGTAATAAAGTGTCAGAGCTGGTAGAAAGTGGTCTAAGAAGAAGTAGGGCAATTCTGGTTTTTACTCTATGACTAGTGCTCGTTATCCAAAGTCACTGGGTGAACATAGTTCTTAATATGATAGTCAGTTTAGAGCACCAACAGCCTAGTCACAAGATAGTGGGTCTTAGTCATCTCTGTTATGTTCGCCTTATAAATTTTATGGTCAGGTGCATTGCGGTTTTTATGTTGAAGAGAGAAATACGTCCTTTTAATATGGTCAGACTAGTCAGCTACAGAGGGATTGTCCTTCTAAGGTTGATTCTAGAGAAAATAAAATTCCTATTGCTACTTCATCAGCTCCCACACTAAAAAGTATTGTTTTTGTTTCTAGCTCTAACGTTGGATGGATCCATTTGTATGCTCTTGCCACTTGCCATGAATTTGAGGCATCCCCAATATTGGTACTAGTATGTTTAAACTATTTTCTCATGATGTATAATATCTTCTTGATCCCGAGTCTACCCTCTCTTAGGTCACCCCTTATATGGATATTCATTTTTGTTTTGATCTTGAATGTATTTTAGATCCCTTCTCTGTATCCATCTTGGTGGGTGACTTCATTATGTTTATAAGGGTCAATGGGAGTTTTATGATGTCGGTCTATATTATGAAGT
Organism: Capsicum baccatum var. pendulum; assembly: GCA_030864225.1. Taxonomy (NCBI): domain Eukaryota; kingdom Viridiplantae; phylum Streptophyta; class Magnoliopsida; order Solanales; family Solanaceae; genus Capsicum; species Capsicum baccatum. Next base: position 173,750,235 of record CM061560.1, read on the forward strand.
CCTTAGTGGATCTAATAAAGTTTGACATGAAAGACTTTGATATGATTTTGGGGATAGATTGGTTGCATTAGTGCTATGTGTCTCTTGATTGTCGGACCCGACTTCAGTTTCTATTTCCCAAATAAGCCAGTGATTGAGTGGGAAAGTAGAACCCTTGTGCCTAAAGAAAAGTTTATTTTGTATCTTAGAGCTCGAAAATTAGTTTCTGAAGGGTACCTCTATCACTTAATGTATGTTATGATTCTAGATTTGAAGGACCTATTTTGCATACTGTCTTAATGGTCTATGAATTTCTCATGAGGAGACATAAGATAAAATAAGGGAGAGAAAGAGGAGGAAGTGTACTGAGAACAAGGCAATGAAGAAGGCTAAGGTAGATAGCCTACAAGATAAGTTGGAATAAGAGGTTAAGGTTCGTCAAATAGCTACTGGAGATGGTGGTTCTAGAAAGCCAGTTAATGATATTGAGGAAGGCGGTGTTGTAGAACCTCCCTATACCACTATTGTTGATTCAATCCCTATAGATGATGGGGCACGTGTTGACGATAGTGGGATCTGACCTGAGGGGCCACATGCTGATATATATAACTTGGATCCTTGAGCACCCACGTATGTTCTCATTCCCTTGCATTTAATTTTTACATGAACTGGGGAAAGTGTATAAGCTTTTAGTTGGGTTGGGGGTTAACAAGTTTACACGGGCTATGCTTGTAATGTTTTAAAACTTGTGGCCACATTCTAAAAATGTAAAGAACTAGCTTTTTTTGTTTATGTTTTTTTGTTTTTTTGGGTGCTAGGAATAGATAAAATATGAGGAGAATTGGTACATGTGGAAATAGATCGTGTTTTGAAGGATTATACTTGAAACAGATGATCTAAAAAAATTTGTCCTGAAAAAATTAACACCCCTCCTAAATTTATGGCTTTTGTGTTAACTATGTCATTGTGTATGTGTTTGATAAGACTGTCAATCTGATAATGGTATTAGGATTAGAGCATAAAAAAATTAAGGAAAAAACTTTCATAGCTGGATATGTAGTGCCTAGCAGTAAAACCTTGTGCAAGTGTGTGTGAGGTATTACTGAGTTCCCAGTGTATCAGAATTAAGAACTTTCCTAGTTTCTTTTACCTAGGCATGGGATAGTCAAGAAGGAGATGATCATAGGCCATTTTTGTTTTTATGTCCACTAGAGCCTAAATTCCTAGCCAAATGAATGAATCCCTTTGATAGGTATCTTAGGATCTTTCTATTTAAGCATCATTTTGTTTTGTTTTGTGATAGTTTTTGATTTGTGTTTTCCTGAAGACGGGCAAACTTTTAAGTTGAGGGTATTGATGTGTTGTCGAAACACGACACTTTCGATGCTTAAAACTATGAAATTATGCTTGAACTTAGGTCATTTTAGTAGATATGATATGCTTTCATGGTTATTGTAGGTAAAATAGGTCTAGCATAGTGTTGGAAGGAATTGGAAGAATAAGACCTAAAAAGACCAAAGTTGCAGAAGGTACGAGTCCCCTCACAAGTTGTCAACACCTTATATGACTCGTAGGCTGACTCATGAGCATATAAGAACCCAAAGCCAAACTGAGAAGACAAGTATGAAGAAGATATGACTGAGCATTCGAGTCATAAGATGGGATACAGATCGCACCATAAAGTTATCAAGATAGCATAACCCAAGGAAGTAATTAAGAGTTGAAGTTTCAGAAGAATACGAGTTGAAAGTCCGGTACGACTAATATGATCCAACCGTTAAAAAAATAGTGTTCAAAAAATGAAATAAAAAAGTCTCGAGTGGATATGAGTGAAGGCCATGAGTTGTATGATCAATGTATGACTCGTGAGCAGGAGTCATAAGATGAAAAAAAAGTTGAAGTTTGAAAGATCAGACACTGGAGTGGTGACGAAAGGCACAATATGACTCGTATGATGACAATACGAGTTGAAGAATGAGTCGTAACTTGGGATGACATTACCTTTCCTTTTACATTCTTTTTATGATTTATATGTATTTTTGAGATAATATAAATATTATAGGGTTTATATTTTATTAGGTTACATTCTTATATATTATTTCGAGACTCTATTGCATACTTATACATCTTTGATACTTTACGATTATTCTTGAGATTTTGAGTTTATTCAATTGAAGACTTGGGATTTTATTCATCTTATTCGTTTACAATTAATTACATGTATTCATTATTGATAATCATGGTTTTTTGCATAAACATGAGCAGCTAATCTCCTTAACTAGGGTTGTGGGAACCCTGGTGGATTAGCTGTATAAAAGAAGTAGGAGATTTATTTATTCTAGGGTTTATGCATGTATCTTAATCTTCTTCTCAATTTTTGACCTCAGCGCTACTGCAGAAGCTTGGAGATAGCATGTATTGCATACGTCCTCACAAGGTAGTTTGTGAATGGAAAAAGCAGATTAAGACAGTAATTTAAGATTTAATTCCATCATAATCTTTCATCATCTCGTCTAATCACTTGAGACTCAAACGGTGAAAGTGAACTGAATTCATAAACAAGGATCAATAAGGCGAATCCCTAAGACTCACAAGGTAAAGGGTGAGATTTACCAACAGGTTCACAAGATGATTGATAATACATATCTTGTTGACTATATATGTAGAGCAGTAGAATAAGTGAATTGAACACGATAAATTTACAGAGTTGAGAATACAGGGGGAACACAAGCCTACTATTTTTCTTTCATGGTTTACAAGTCAAAACATTCAAGTTCGATTACTACTTACTAATTACATCCAAAAAAAACCCTTTACTTTTCTGCACTGCTTGTGAACAACATTAAGTTAAGCAACTATTCAGTGTCTTCTCCGTGGGATAGACCCTAACCTAGTTGGGTTACTATATTTTCCATCTACCACAACATTCTTCTTTGGAGGTTAGCTTTGGGCGACATCAAACTACTTCTTGGAAACCTTAAGTATGGCTTCTTGAGAGAATTTTGAGAGATCTTGGAATTGTTTAAGTACGTTAAGGATGAAATATAACCCCCTTAAGTGCTTTATAAACATGGAGTTCTAATTGGATGAGAAGGAAATTATTCAAAGTGCCCTCAATTTAAAATGTAAAATTTAGTCGTCAGTAACTACGGGTCAGTATATGACCCATAAGAACTCATTACAACCCATAACAAGAAGTTGTAGTCTTGATAGAACCACCAAAACCTTATACTGGTCTGGCTATGATTCATACCCCCAACTCGTAACCATACTTCATGGCTTGTAACCACTTTTCGCACTCAAAACAGCAATAATTTGGGATGATACACTGGACATACTTCGATTGGGACATATCGACTCATCATGATTCCTTATGACTCGTGGCCTCAAATCATAATGATGAATGTGTCTTGGTCCAAACTTTCTGGATACCTTAATACTTGGTTCTTATGACCGTAAGAAGTCTTGATGACTAGTTGAGAAGCACTCGAACTCAAAGCAGAATACTAAGCCACTTATTCTGATTAAGTCACGATCGTGTCACTACAACCCATTATAACTCTTTGTGATTTTCCAGGAGTGTAGTAGTCAGTACAGTGAGGATAAAATTTTATAAAATTTTCAAGGATAAAAAACTAAGAGTGTTATAAAAAGTCAAGCTACGAATCAAATCAATATTCTTCCTCAAATGTCCCTTCAAGTACTTCTTCTCTAAGGCATGTAAGGTTGTCTAATTTCCTTCAGTCCTACAAATTATACCATTCTCATGTCAATATGTTCTTGTGATGGTCTAGTTAGAACAAGATCCATTATGAATCTAGTAATTTTTGTTAATTCCGAAGTGTACTCCAAGAAATCCCTTACTTTAGTTCTTAATTCATGATTAATCTAGCATAAATAATTCCATAGTTTCTTCTTCATGAACTTGTGTTATGTTTTAACTTTGTGAAATTGATGTAATACAATGATTTTTAAAAAACTAGTGTCCCTTTATAACATTATGAGCTTTATTGTAACTACTCATTCTATCATTACTATAATCATGACATCCAAAAGGCATAATGTATGAGAATTCTTTTAAAAATTATTAAGAGGTTAGTTTATTACTTCTTAAATAAATTTAGATTATGAAATTTTATGGAGCTAATTGATGTTAGCCCAATATAGCAGTACGTGGTTGCGGTATGTCGGCCGCTGTAGTGGGGTCCCGAGCAGTCTCTTTAAATTATTTTTAAACCTTTTAATTTTAAATTTAAACCCGAATGTTTCCTCCTTATAAAATTTTCTTAGTGTTGCCTCAAGACCCTAGGATAAGGATAATGAAGAAGTACGCTTAGAAAGGATAAACATTGAGGTTCCTCGATATTTTCATGCCAAAAATTACTAGAACTGGTCAAGGAATACAATTTTATGCCTTTGTAAGGTAGAAATAGTTTATTTTTAGTAGCATACATTGGTTTTAATATGTATACATAATATAAACTTATCAAAAATTTCATTGTTATGCCCCCATGCAAGGTGATTTAATAGACTAAACAAGTAAATTAGGGAAATATGAATAAAGTTATTCTTTATGTAATTGCATGGTGAACATTTATTATGCTTACATGTTATTTTATTACATGTGAACTTAGTATTAAGTGGGAACGATCTATTTACATTAGAAAATCATTTATAAGTGGAAACTAGTTATTAGTAGAGTTGGTGTAATTGCATTAAACCTTTTCAGTTAGTGATAATTTATTTTACGATAATTTATAGATAGATATTGTGAAAGATGATGTTGTCTATATACTGAAAAGATAATATAGGGATATTTATAGAGTAATCAGTGGTGGTAATGTAGTAATAAGATGAAAGTTGAGGAGTTAAAGGTAATGTAGGTATAGGGGGTTGAGTGCATATATGGTGTTTCTAATATAGAAGGACTACTTGACTTGAATGTATGCATATTCACTGGTTATATCTTACTTGGTACTTGGGTACTAATTTCTAATTTCTATTGAGTAGATAATGGTTGAATTGGAATTAAATTCAATTTGATTATATATGAGCATATTAACATATAAGTTGTTCATTTAGTTGCAATACTTGCTAATTAATGTAAAACTTGTTATCTATTAAATATCAGTTTGAAATTTAAAATCTATAATGATATTGATAAAAGAAGGACTTGTTTAGCAGGAAAGGTGGTTGATTCACTTATTATATAACTATACTTGGTTTATGGTGCTGGTTGTTGTGAAATAAATTGGTAAAAGTTGATCATGATTGAATTAGTGAATTTTAGAGAGGATAAGGATAAGGATATTATTATATAGGTAGTATAACACTTGATTTTGGATAAGTATTGTAGGCACTAGTTTTTTGGGTTATTTCGTACATGGACTGAGATTTTTTCTTACACTTCATGGCTAGTGGGAATTTATTAGATGCATAGCATATGTGTAGATCATGATTTAGAGAGCTTATGGTCCCTTGAGTGAATCAAATTATATTATGTTTATCATTATATTTATGTCCTTGTGTGGTCTCGATTATTTGATATTGTCCTTTAAAATGGGTTAACACATGTTATTTTACAAGAATGAGGTATTTTCTAAGGAAAGGTAAGTTGAATTATTTTATGATTTTTGTTTATAGTTGACTTAAATAGTGTATTAATTACATAGAGGTGGTTCATTTATTTACTTGACTTGATTGTGTTAATGTCAAATTATAGTGAAAATACTGTTAAATGTATAATGTAAGGTGGCATGTTTGATTGGTCTCATAAGTTATTAGGATGACTTTTGACCATAAAATAGTTATTAAATGTATGTAATGTTGATCTCGTGTATTGTTCCTGATTTGGATAGTACCCTAAAGATATTATTATGAATGAGTTAACTTTAATAGTTTACCAATTTCCTTGTGTGTTTTTTCATAAAATATATGATATTGGATTCACTAGATCAATAAATACAAGATGTTTATCTTAGAATGAAGTGTAATGGAGGGATGGTGGTCAATAAAACATGAATGTTGTATTATGAGCCAACTCATGATTAGTGAGAAGTGATATGAATTAATAAGGTCTGGTAGTAAGAATAGAGTATGGGATAGTGGCAATTTAAAATTGATACTAAGAATTCAAATTAGCATAATACGTGAATTTGTGTTTGACTTTTCTATGTTTATTTTGTTTAAGTGATTTAACTTTATTTGGATGATGATGCCTACCAGGACGTGTGATTATACTAATACTATTCTTACTATACCTTTTTCGGGTAAAGCCTGGTTGCAGGATCGATTAATGTTTCTTGTTTGATGTAGATAGATCTCTATCAATTTTTGGCCTCTCATTTTGTAACACCAAAATATTCAAAATAAAGATTAGAACCATACTTCAAGTATATGTAAAATCAAACATCATATTTTTAGAGTATTGCAAGTAATTTTGACATGTATTAAGTCTACAAGTAATTTGTAGCTCATAACTTATGTTTTATAGTTTTGTAGTTCTTTCAACGCTTAAAATGATGAAAATATGCAAGTTACTTAGGTCTTTTAGATAGAAATTATGTTATTTGTCTTATGTTTTGCAGGAAATCAGGTTTTGAAACTATTCTAGAGAAAAAGAATGAAAGTTGAAGTTTTGGACCATTGAAGTGGGAACCTACGGCCTATAGGTACTACTTACTAGGCATAGGCGCCTGAGTATATGTTAGAACTTGAGAAACATAGGCTCAGAAAATGAAGAAAAGAAGACCATGCCACTTACGGAGGACACGTATAGCTCGTATGTGACACCTACGAACCCTAGGTAACAGAGTAGGTCTCAGAGGAGCAAAGTCCAAAGAAAGATGCAGAAAATTTTGGACCAGGGCCACCTAAGAGGACCGCATTTGGCCCGTAGGTGGCCTAGTGAGTGTCCACTGACCATGATTTTCTTCTTTTTCTTAGAATGGGTTCCTAAGGCTTCCTTGTACTCAACATATATCCTATTGACATTTTTTAGTTAGTTTTATGCTCACTTGATACTTAAAAACATATATTTGATTCGGAGATCCCATTTTCATCTTGGTATTACTTTTTTATTAACTTTGGTTAATAATTAAGTTGAATACTCTGTGTTTTATTTGTTAATCATTGTGATATTATCTAACATATTCAATGATAATTTCATTGATCGTTTCACAATAATGAGTGGATAAAGCCCATATCTAGGGTTGTGTTAACCCTGGCTGATTAATGAAATAGGGGAAGTACTAAGTTGTTTTGAACTTATATTCTTGCATGTATTGTGGCTAAATTAAGTTTAATAAATTTCTTAGATATTGCTAATGTTAAGATTCTGCCTAGTATATCACTACTTACTTCACAAGAGGAATAGGGATTAGGAAAAGATAATCATAATAGTAATTTGAAGATTAATTGTCGATCTAGGCTAATCAGTATCACCTACTCAAGACAGCTATCTATAATCTAATAACTTGAGACAAAGAAGGTAATAGTTAACTGGGATCTAGGATGAAGGTTAGTAATGCAAGAGCATGAGACTCAAAATGTAAAGGGTCAATCTTCCAATGAGTTCACAAGAATGATAGTCATTTTCTGTTATCACCATTCGTAGTCCTAAGTCTATTTTTGATCCCAAATTGCCTACAATTGATGTACCGAGGAATGATAGTACTGGGGTTGATGTGAAACCTGTCGTGGATTCGGACAAGACAATAGGTCTTGATAGTACTATTAATAAGGATAAAGGTAAGGGAAAGGTCGATGAGCCATTAGTGAAGAAAATACCATGACCGCCCCAACCTTTTCCTCATAAACTGAAATAGAAGAAGGAAGTAGAGAAGTTTAAGAAATTCATTAATTTGTTGAAAGAGTTGATCTTGAACATCCCTCTTCTTGAATCTTTAGAATAGATTCCTGGGTATGCCAAGTTTATGAAAAATTCAGTGACGAAGAAGCGAGCAGCTAGTTTTGAGGATGTTGGTGGATTTCACCACTGTAGTGCAGTTACTTCTATGTTTCTGGCCTAAAAAGGGTGATTCCAGAGCATTCACGATCCCGCACCATTAAGATATCCAGGTGAGTGTTATATGACTTGGGAGCCAGTATTAATTTGATTTCACTGTCTATGTTCAAATAGTTTGGTTTAAGTTCGCTGAAACCTATGTCTATGCAGTTAATAATGGTAGACTGCACTATGAAGAAACCTATGGGCATATTGTTTGATGTGCTAATGAAAGTTGATAACTTTATTTTTTTGGCTGACTTTGTTATCCTGGATTGTAAAGTTGACTTTGTGATGCCTATCTGATAACGCTCAATCTACAGCTCTCGTAGGAGTGTAAAGAGGTCGTTAGCAAATATAGAACCCAACCTGGGTTGGGTATCGATCCCACAGGGAATAGCTTGGCCAACAAGTAAGTAAAATTACTAAACTTTTGGTGCAAGTCTCGTAAAAAAGGGGGGATTCTTGTCTTGCAAGTAATGTAAACAAAGGCTGAAAATAATAAAGTAAAAAGAGAGAGATTGTTACGTTGGTTGTAAACAATGAGAATTGAAGCGTTGGGGTTATGTCCACCTTCTGAGGTATACGTCTCTATTGGCTATGAGTGTGTAGAATTCTGACATGCAATTGCTTATGGAGAATTGTAGTCGATGGTAAATCCAAGCGTCTCTTGACCTAAACAAGGACTATTTCACTTTAACTCTCTCGAGCTTAAAGCGTGTCTAACGGTACGAATTCTCCAAGAGGTTAGTCCAGTTACGGCACTAGCTTTTTAATAGGAAAGGGTGTCCTACTACCTTGACATTATCTCTTTTCCAGACAAATAACCTTTCTCTCGAACAAGTTAAATGTTAGACTGACGTATTCTTGCGTTTGCAACCGCAAAGAATGTGGATTAAGATGAAGAGAATAATGATATAAGCAGTATACGTGTCGCGACTCACAAACTCACAGCAATAGATAGTAACTCATTCGGCTTCCATAACCCCAACAGAGAAGTTTAGTTACCCATGAATGCGAAGGAGATGACGATTGACATTATTGTTATTATACCACAATATTGAGTAATTTTCGTGTAGCTTAGGTGGTAGGCGTGTGGCGTGAATTCCAAGGCAAAAGTAACAATTCTCTTGTTGCGGTAAATAAGAATAGATGAATATAAGAAGAAAAATAGAATTAATGGAAAGATTAGAAGAGTTGTAGAATTGTTATGGTGGAAGAAGAGAGGGATGGAAGAAGATTAATTGTTGAATAGAAGATTGTTCTCTCCACTAAGGGAGGAATTCTTCTCTCCACTAAGGGAGGATTGAATAAAAATCTCTAGCATGATAGGGTATTTATAATACCCATATCCTACTCCTACTACGCTAATGAAACAAATAACCAAATCCTACTAAGTTAATGAAATACTTAACCCAATTGTACTAGGTTAATGTAACATTATCATAATCCAAATAAACTAATGAAATACATAACCCAATTGTACTAGGTTAATGTATCATTGTCCAAATCCAGCTATGTGTCTGTAAGTCCCCAAAGACTTCAGAAATGTTGTTTTAGCCCAGGACAGATTTTCCATGCAGCAGTTTTGGTCCTTAGGCGTGTACACTCCTTTTCCTTTCTTCGTGAGCTTTCTTTTGCGTCAAGTAAGCCATAAAATGCTGAATTTTGCATCATTTATACCTGAAACTCTACTAATCATGTTTGTTAGCTCATTTACAGGAAAAAGGACTAAAAGTGCATGAAATATATAATTTGTTCTCAAAACTAGGCTAAAATATGGGCAAAATATATTGATATAGGCGTGTAAATTCGCCTATCATCAACACCCCACACTTGCAGCTTTGTTCGTCCTCGAACAAAATATCATGTCCTTCTAAACATCAACTTAGGGTTTCACAGCAACAACAGAAAACATTCGTCAAGACAAGCACAACAATTATCAACAAAGAGTAGTTTTCCGATCATTAGTAGAAACCATTTAACCTCTAGCATAGACTCGTGATGGTGGTTAACTCATATTCAAAAGTCAAGGCACAAAGAATTATGTACCACTATCCAAAACTCATCAACCATGTGTGTCTCACAATATAGTACCCATAATCACTCACAAATATAGCATATTTTTCAAACATCGGTATCAAAATGTCCTTGCTCTCACTCTCCCAAAGAATTCATATTTAGCAACTGATGACCATAGGCTTGCCCTTAATGTAGTACTCCACTAAATGTCAGAATGTTAAGATTAGGATCAAGTAGGTCTTTTGATGGTTGTAATGTAGGCTACGGGACGGGTAGGATCAACTATTTTGGCCAGAAATAGTGACTAAGTTCCTAAGCACTTTAATACATCACATTGTATTATTGACACTTTTTTCTTTCAACCTTTCTTTCTTTTATTCTTCCACCCTTGTTCTCATCTTTTGTTTTTCAATTTTGAGCACAACTCACTTTTCAGCTTTCTTTTCTTTTTTCTTTTCACAACATACCTCTTATGATAGCACTTTCTTTTTCATAACACATTCAAGCACCATTACAATTTAAAGCATCATACTCACCCAATTTCCTCTTATGTTGTCACATGACTTTTTCACTTTAAAGCACTTAGGAATTTGGATCAAATTACGGTCTTGAAAAAAAATGGATTAGGCTTACATACAAGGTTGTCAAAGAAATAGGCTAAAGGGTCAAAAGGGTTTAACTAGGATGATGTCCATGGGTAGGTAAAACAAAGGTAAACATGTATAGGTTGCCAAAGAAATGCCTAAATCATCTCCTAATCTTACACTCCTTATTTTCGCTTTGCATACATACCAGGCAAGTTCTAGCATCAGCCACATACATAGAAGATACTATTAATCTCACACACACAAGGCACATGGTCGACTTGATTGGAAGTAATATAGACTCTCGACCCAACAAGTGAAGGAATTGAACCACAAAATATCATATAATGAGTCACAACTAGAGCCTAAACGTCTCACTAGTCACAATTGTAACACATACTCTTGTTATAATCTCATGCTGCCTGTCAAAATAATTTCATGCGAAGCTAGAAAAAATTTACTCCTAAAAAAAAACTTTTTTTAAAAAAATGACAAATAAAAAAAACAAAAAAAAAACGAAAACAAAAAAAACAAAGTAAACATCTCAAACATAGGTGCAAACAGAGAAGTATTGCATGCGATATCGCCACCCCACACTTAAATGGGACACTGCCCTCAGTGGAAAATAAATACGAAGAACCTGGTTAGTCGGACTCTTCCTCAATGTCGGGGGTCATACCCCCTTTGTCTGAATCATCATAAGAGTCGTCGTCAGAGTTCTCCTCCTCGTCAGAATCAGGCAAGCGTCGATCGTTATCAGTCGGCACATCATCATCTAGAGGTTCCTCAAAGTATACGCCCACTCCACACATCTCCCATGCATGAATGTTCATTGGGTAGTCGTGGTCCAGCTGTTGGAGCTCTTCAGCAGTTGGAACACGTCCACCACTCATCATAGTGAATTGTGTCATGCCATAGAGATGACAGAAGAAACTCTCATCACGAGCATGTCTCTCCGCAGTAGTAAGGTTGACACCATGAGTTGTTTCAGCATCTTTGACCTTGGTGAGGTCAACCTTCTTTGGGTTATGTGGGAGTTTGTGGTCAGTTGGTTCCTCTTCGATATCCTCCTTCCGCAAGATTGCTGTCAACAAATTTCCAAATGTGAAGTGGGACCTTTTGTGGAGTCTGGCCTTCCTCATGGTAGAGCGAATTATTGCCCCATATTTGATAGGGACATTCGTCATCAAAGCATAGACCAAACACACTCTATCTCTTGATATCTTGGTGTATTGAGTCCCAGGAATAAGGCATGAGTTGACAATGCGCATCCAGATTCTTGCTTCCCTATTTAGTGGAGCATAGGGGAAGGTGTTGTGTCGGCCTATTTCTTTATGTCTGCCTCACCTTGCCATCGATCTGCTTCCACAAAGTGTGTGTCGTATTGCTCTATAAGGAGGCCTGCTGTACAGCTCTTTGAATGGTGCTGTGTCGACCGAAGGTGAGCCAAGAAAAGAGTTGATCCAATCCGCGGTGAGCTGTAACACTTGGCCCCGAATTTTGACTTCATTGCCTGTTGTGTTTGGCGACCAGTTGGCATAAAACTCTCTTGTTAAATCAAGTTTTCATTCTCCCATGTCGCGGAAGATGAAATCTAGCTTCAATGCCATTATTTTTGCCAACATACGTGGCTCCTTCTTTGCTAAGGTTTCCTTGTTGATCAAGTCGACATGAACATATTTTCGTTCTTTGTTGTTCCTGTACCATTCTTTGGCTTCCTCCTCAAGAACCCATTTTATTCCAAACATTCTGCGGGGTAGTTGTGCTGAGGATGATTCTCCTTGGTCCTTGCGACCTCTCTTTTTGCCCTTTTGGGAAGTGGTAGCCTTCTCCTTGCCTTGCCTTGCTTTAGGTGCCATTGTACCTGAGACTAGAAATAGTGTTAGTGGCAGCACAATCTCAATCGATACAATCTATAAACAAGCATTAGGGGTACCACCCCACACTTAGTTTTGTTAACACAAATCAGTGAAGTGAAAGTGGTCGAGTACTCAGATTTCGTCGACATACGTTTTAGGATTGTATTCCGACAAGAAAATCAGCAATGCATCACTTACTTGCAGCTATTGGACTACTTTCATGGTAGATATAGCAACACTACTACATAGGGGTTACCACATGGAATAGTCATTCTTACAACAATCACAACCTCCTAAGTCGGTAGGCCCTATAAGTCTTATCCTGACGGCCGGGATAGTCTAACATGTAAGTATCCAAACAACAACCTTAAGTCATATTGATAGCCATAATAATTCCGCAAATATCATAACAATGCTATTGAAACAATATTCAAGTTGGAAACAAGTCAAGAATTTCCTACGTACATGTTCACTCACATGATTTTATATCAACAATCCAAACACATGAACATCACCAACGATCTTATACGATTTAGCAATTCATAATCAACATAGAAACATAGTACTTACGCTAAATAAATGAAGAATAAGAGAGTACTTACTTGCTTGAAGCTTGTGGAGATGGTTTTGTGAATTGGAAGAGCAAAAGAAGAAAATTTTGAGAAGATTTGGAAGAGTATGCGGCGCCTTTAGGGTATTTTCTAATGTGGTTGTGTTATAAAACTAAGTCCCCTTTATATAGGAAGAGAATGGGTCGGGTTATGACCCATTTACAATCGGTTTTGGAGACAAAGATCCCACATATGCGGCACATAATACTTGGCATATCAATGACATATGCGGCGCATTGTCTATGGCATAATGGGACATATGCGCCGCATAGTCTATGGCATTTGTAGACATATGCACCCCATAGTCTATGGCATATGAGATACTGAGACCAAATGCCATAGCATAGGCGGCGCATAGTCAAAAGCACACTTAGGAATAGGCGGCGCATAGTGTATAGCACACTAGATTCCGAGACCTTAGGCTATATGATAGGTTGTGCATCGTTCGTGGTCTAGTTTTTCCAAGGCCTAGCCTTCCTCGATGCCTATTTGGGCATGAGAAATGCTCAATCCATAGTCTTATGCATCACTATTCCTAACTTACCAACTTTACCATACAATGCGTCCAAATCGTCAATTGAAATCAATCTCCTCGTTGAATACTTCTTGCACCTATTTTTGCTCAAAACCAAACGAAAACAATTAGTACGATGGGTTGCCTTCCACTAAGCGCCTTAGTTTTGGTCGTGGCACGACTCTTATTTTTGGATTTTTCATTTATCAAAATAAAACAAGTACTAGAATGAAAGGAAAAACGATAAACGATAAAACGATAAAACGATGGGTTGCCTCCCATCTAGCGCCTTATTTATTGTGCTCGACATAGTAATATTGAGTACTTAGACTTCGTCGAGATAAATGGTGGATCGTTTTCTGAAAGGATTTAGACGACAATGAGGCTTACCTGTGGGCATGCGATCTTTTTCGAGATGGCTCATACGTTTCTTCGGAGAGTCACCAATTATATCATCAATAGTCCAACCCATAGCTCTCTTGTATCTCTTCAGAGCATAGATGAGAGCCTCTACGTGTTGTTCACTTAAATCATCTGCACTCTCTGGAAGTATATTTCTACTTTCCAAGAACACATACCTTAGATAATCGAGGAGCTCTTGCAATTCTAGCATTGGTGGCTCGTCAATGGGAGTCTTCGCTGTTGGTTGATTCTTGAGATCACAATCCAGTTGCTTAGGAGTATAAGACTCTATTTCTGTTAGATCACCCATAAGTTCTTCATAATCTTCATTATCCTCATGCTCAACATTCAGTGGTGCAGCAGACAATGGCTCAACAGTAGGTTGTTTCTCTATAGATAATGCTTTCATATCCTCTTGATGAACATCAGCTACAGACAACTCATTCATATCGCTGGGCTGTTTCATGGCTTTGTATATATCAAACCGTACTACTTCGTCATTAATTCGAAACAAAAGCTCATTATCTTTCATGTCAATAAGCACACTTCCGGTTGTAAGGAAAGGACGTCCCAGGATTATGGGAACTTCAGAATCCTCCTTACAATCCAGAATAACGAAGTCTGCAGGAAAGATGAATGAAGAAACCTTCACCAACACATCATTCAAGATACCCACAGGTCTTTTTACCGACCTATCCGCCATGACAAGCCTCATATTAGTTGGTGTAGGATCTCCTAACCCCAACTTCTTGTAGATCAATAATGGCATCAAGTTGATGCTGGCTCCTAAGTCACATAGTGTTTTGGCAAAGTTTAAAGATCCGACGGTGCAAGGAATGGTGAAAGCTCCGGGGTCGGCCTTCTTCTGAACTATCGATCGGGTAGCACTTGCACTACAATGATGTACATCATCCTTCAGCTCATAACTTGCTGCCCTCTTCTTTGTCAAAAGATCTTTCATAAACTTCGCATACCCAGTCATTTGTTCAAGTGCCTCCACTAATGGAACATTGATGGTCAGCTGCTTCAACATAGTCATAAATTTGCTGAACTTAGTGTCATCCGCCACCTTCTTCAATCTTTGGGGAAAAGGTGGCGGTGGGTATAGAAGTGTTCTCTCCGTGGCTTTCTTCTCCTCTTGCTTCCGTTTTTCTACTTTTTTAGTTTGCACGTCGTTGGGAGTGACATTAGTAACGTCATCCGTGGACTCCTCACGTTTCGCGTTGTTATCCTTGTCCGCAACTTCGTCAACCACTTGTTTGTCTTTTGCTGAAGTTTCCAGCACCTTACCACTTCTGGTAGTGATGGCCATGCATGACCCATCATTCCTTGGGTTTTGCACAGTATCGCTCGGTAAGGTGCCAGCATTTCTTTGATTGAATGCTGCTGAAAGTTGGCTCAATTGCTGCTCTATTTGCTTGATAGAAGTGGAATGAGAATCAACTTATTGCTTCATGGAGGACAAATCATTGATTACCTCTGTTACTCCCGTTCTCGTTGCTTCCACTTCTTTCAATAATTTAGCCATCATGTCTTCCATACTTCCAGAATTAGATGTGGTGGTGTCACGTCTACCAGGGGGAACGTACAAAACACTCTTTTCATTCTTGTTCTTCCAACTACCTTGGTCCTTGTTTCCAAATTTATCATAATAGTTCCGACCTTGGTTTCCTTGGGCATTCCCGCGGAAACCCCCCTGATTGTTCAAGTAGTTGGCCTCATCTTCCGAATTAGATTCGTCTCTTCCTTTTGACGCCATAGCTTTCACTTTTTCGGTCTTCCCTGATAATAAATGCTTTGTAAGAAGATCCATTTGTGTTTTCAAATGCGCCATATCTTGATCACGTTCTTCTTCTCTTCTTTGGTCTGCAGTCATGCCAATAGATAAAGTGGGGCTTGCTACCTCAGAATCCCTGGTATGCCAAGCTCTACTTTGTTTCGTCATGCGATATAGCATATTGCTTGCTTGACCAAAGGTGAGGTCCATGAAAGAACCTCCAACTGAATTATCCACCACTGATTTAGTTATTGAATTCAAGGCTCTATAAAAGATCTCCATTAGGTGAACATTAGTCATGTGATGGTTTGGGCATCTCGCTAGCTTTGTCTTGAACCTCTCCCATGTTTCATGAAGAGCTTCAGTGGGAAGCTGGCGGAAGTTGCTGATTTCATCTCTTAATTGTGCTCTTTTGGATGGCGGAAAGAATCTTTCTAGGAAAGCGTCTCTCAATTGCCTCCAATTTGTAATTGAATCAGGAGTCAGCCCATTCAACCATAGTGTTGCCTCCCCAGACAGAGACAATAGAAATAGACGTAATCGAATAGCATTTTTACCAACACCAGGATTGTCAAAAGACTTGCATGTAGAAATAAAGTTGATGAGATGCATATTCGGATCGTCGCCTGCTAGTCCACCAAATAATCCCTTGAGTTGCAATAACTGAATCATGGTTCTTGTGATGTTGAACTTGGCTCCGGGCGCTAATGGTGGTGGAATTATAGCTCCAGTGGCTCCGGCACCATCAAGATCATCATCATCATCGTCGAAAGCTGGCTGCAAAGGTTGGCGATCATACCCATACCGAGCTTGTCGACCTCTTCTGTTGGTAGGTGTTGTAGTTTCAGCAACATGCCTTGGGTTTATCAACTCGTCATCACCTAAATATTCATCGTCAGTATTTGTTGCTCGCCCAGGATTATCAATGTTTTGTTGTTGGACTTGAGCAGCGGCAAGAGCAGCTAATCTTGCTTGCTCGTGTTGAGCAGCCATCCTATCGATTTCAGCTTGTGCTTCCATTCTTCTAATTCGTTGTGGTTCAGGATTGATTGGTAATAACGGTTGACCAGAACTTCTAGTATGGTGCATGCACTAAAGTAAAAACCAGCAATAAACAAAAACAAAAACTAAACGTAAAAGTACGAGAATCTTTGACCAAAGGGTCTAGTAATTATCACGAACTTGATTGACACTCGTATTCCCCGACAATGGCGCCAATTTTTTATAACGCTCAATCTACAGCTCTCGTAGGAGTGTAAAGCGGTCGTTAGCAAATATAGAACCCAACCTGGGTTGGGTATGGATCCCACAGGGAATAGCTTGGCCAACAAGTAAGTAAAATTACTAAACTTTTGGTTCAAGTCTCGTAAAAAAGGGGGGATTCTTGTCTTGCAAGTAATGTAAACAAAGGCTGAAAATAATAAAGTAAAAAGAGAGAGATTGTTACGTTGGTTGTAAACAATAAGAATTGAAGCATTGGGGTTATGTCCACCTTCTGAGGTATACTTCTCTATTGGCTATGAGTGTGTAGAATTCTGACATGCAATTGCTTATACAGAATTGTAGTCGATGGTAAATCCAAGCGTCTCTTGACCTAAACAAGGACTATTTCACTTTAACTCTCTCGATCTTAAAGCATGTCTAACGGTACGAATTCTCCAAAAGGTTAGTCCAGTTATGGCACTAGCTTTTTAATATGAAAGGGTGTCCTACTACCTTAACATTATCTCTTTTCCAGACAAATAACCTTTCTCTCGAACAAGTTAAATGTTAGACTGGCGTATTCTTGCGTTTGCAACCGCAAAGAATGTGGATTAAGATGAAGATAATAATGATATAAGCAGTATACGTGTCGCGACTCACAAACTCACAGCAATAGATAGTAACTCATTCGGCTTCCATAACCCCAACAGAGAAGTTTAGTTACCCATGAATGCAAAGGAGATCACGATTGACATTGTTGTTATTATACCACAATATTGAGTAATTTTCGTGTAGCTTAGGTGGTAGGCATGTGGCGTGAATTCCAAGGCAAAATTAACAATTCTCTTGTTGCGGTAAATAAGAATAGATGAATAGAAGAAGAAAAATAGAATTAATGGAAAGATTAGAAGAGTTGTAGAATTGTTGTGGTGGAAGAAGAGAGGGATGGAAGAAGATTAATTGTTGAATAGAAGATTAATCTCACCACTAAGGGAGGAATTCTTCTCTCCACTAAGGGAGGATTGAATAAAAATCTCTAGCATGATAGGGTATTTATAATACTCATATCCTACTCCTACTACGCTAATGAAACAAATAACCAAATCCTACTAAGTTAATGAAATACTTAACCCAATTGTACTAGGTTAATGTAACATTATCATAATCCAAATAAACTAATGAAATACATAAACCAATTGTACTAGGTTAATGTATCATTGTCCAAATCCAGCTATGTGTATGTAAGTCCGCAAAGTCTTTAGAAATGTTGTTTTAGCCCGGGACAGATTTTCCATGCAGCAGTTTTGGTCCTTAGGCGTGTACACTCCTTTTCCTTTCTTCGTGAGCTTTTTTTTGCGTCAAGTAAGCCATAAAATGCTGAATTTTGCATCATTTATACCTGAAACTTTACTAATCATGTTCGTTAGCTCATTTACAGGAAAAAGGACTAAAAGTGCATGAAATATATAATTTGTTCTCAAAACTAGGCTAAAATATGGGCAAATTATATTGATATAGGCGTGTAAATTCGCCTATCATCACTATCATAAGACTATTCATGTCCATGGTGACACAACCCAACCAGGGGTCTTGTCATAATGGGCATCCCAAGTCCAACCAAGACCGGAGACCACCCCCTGTTACCCAACCCTACCACCATTAGCATACCTTGAGTTAGATAAATACTGAGTATATAACAAGATAAAATAACTGGAAAAGAACTAACATTGGGATAGGTCTATTCCTAGGCCAACCCTACCAATCATCCTATCCACCAAATCGTACCAATAAAACCACCAATCCAAACAATACCAAACCAAGGACAATAAACCAGGTCGTAACCAAATGAGTTCCAAAATATAATATGATTAATCACAAAATGAGAGAATATAGAACAACTAATAATATCACCAACCGGTATCATCCCCAATACCAATACTAATGCTAAGGCTAACACCAATACCAATCCTTCCTATTCCAACCCATAGGAGTACCACAACACTTCTAACCAAAAGAGTAAGAATATCCTATTAGGACGTGCCCCCAACCATTGCTAAAACCAATATCTAGGAATAAATAAAAATGTCTAAAAATATCCATAACATAAAATGAAGCCTTTCAAAAAGATTGAAGCTCACCACTTTAATCCAACAGCAGTCCCCGAGTCAATCACCATATAGGAGAAGTAAAATGGCCGGGTCCTGCATAGTGTGGGTATACAGCTAATGTGGCATGTAAACACAATAATTTTGATACTTAAAACTGCAAATTTATGCATAAAATTAGGATATTTTTTTGATATGATGCACGTTGGTGTGAATTGCTGGTAAAATAGG
The DNA here is from genome assembly GCA_030864225.1 of Capsicum baccatum var. pendulum. Taxonomy (NCBI): domain Eukaryota; kingdom Viridiplantae; phylum Streptophyta; class Magnoliopsida; order Solanales; family Solanaceae; genus Capsicum; species Capsicum baccatum. Next base: position 173,769,527 of record CM061560.1, read on the forward strand.
TCCATACTAGTGTTTGATAGAAAAGAGAAGAAAAAGACCTAAAGAAGACCAACTTTGAGTTGTATACGAGTCAGCTCTTAAATTGTACCCATCCGATACGAATCGTATACTGAATCATACTTACAATAGAACCAAAGGTCAACTTGTAGAGCCAAGTATGGGGAAGATATGACTCAAGTAACTGAGTTTTAAGACAGGCTACGAGTCGTACAAAGAAGTCATAAGAATAAAAGAACCTAAGCTACTATTAAAAGATTGAAGTGTCAGAAGTATATGAGTCAAAAGTTTGAGTATGACTCATATAGGGATGTCATATATAAACCAGTGTTAGCTTGGAAAGACAAAATCCCCAGGTGGATACGAATAAAGGAAACGAGTCGTATACACAGGTACGACTCGTATGATAAAGTAATATGCTAAATAAAAAGTTGAAGCTTTGGGATATTAAGCACTGGACTGGATAGGACTAGGTAGGGTACGACTCGTATGATACTGATACGAGTAAAGATCAAGTCATACCGATTGCCGACTTAACATTACCTTTCCTATTTTTATTAGGATTTTAATGTTCTTTTGAGATATGATAAATACCATAGGGTTTATCTTTTATTAAGTTACGCTCTTTTACATATTATTAATATTCCTTACGATACTTTTACAATTATTCTTGATATTTCAGGGTTTATTCAATCAAATAATTTAGAGTTTAATCATCTTATTCTTGTGTAATTAATATTATGTTCTCTTTATTAAGAATCATGGTGTCTTGCACAAATATAAGCGACTAAACTCCTTGACTAGGATTGTGGGAACCCTGGTTAATTAGATACATAGAAGAAATGTGAAACTCATTTGTTCTATGGTTTCTGTATCTATCTTAATTTTCTTCATGATAATTAATCTCAAGTATCTGCAATAACTCGAGATGTCCTATATTTGCATCCATCCTACAAGGGAGCTTATGATTAGGAAAAGAAGATTAAGACACTGATTTGGGATTCACCTCGACCTTATTAGTTTCTACCATCTGTTATAATCACTAGATCCTACCCCGTGATAGTGAACATAGGTCATAGCAACGAGAAATAAGGGGACACCCTGACACTTACTTGGTAAAGGGTGAAATTTATCTTTATGCTTACTAAGCAACTAATAATACCTATCTTGTATACTTTTCATGCATAACAACAAAATAGTTGGGTTACTCACGAGAAATTTATGGATTTAAGTAGCCAGGGGGAACACAAACCTAGTGTTCAACTAATATTATCTACAACTAAAAAGCACTCAAGAAATTGGTTACTACTTGCTATTGATACTACAATCCCCCTATTTACTTTGCTATATTACTCAAGGATTACATCAAGTCTAGAAATTATTCACATTTTCCCTATGGGATCAACCATAACCTAGTTGGGTTATTATATTTGCAATCGACCATATTATACTTCTAATTGGAATGTAGTTTTGGGCAATATCAAATTTTGGTATCATTGCCGGGGAAGACAGTTTGAGTAGTGAATTGAATTGTTGAAGTTCGCGGGGTTTTTAATTTTTGTTTTTTCATTGGCATACGCTAGTGTATGCCAAGTACTAGGAGTAGAGACAATACCTTACTCACTTTTGATCCAGAACCAAAAAGAATCCTTCAAACACCGAGAAGGATGTCAGGATAAGTTCGCGAAGGGGGTTCAAGATTCCCCACCCTTGGATCTGAATGCAAAACTCAGATGTTTTCTATTAGATCCACAAAATATTGCAAACTTATAGACACAACAGCTACTGGAGCTAGAACATAGAGAAGCCAAAGAGGCCAGACTTACTGCAGAGGCACAATTATCTCAGGTTATTGAGCTAGTCAGACCTAGATAGGTTGTTGATTGTTGTATTCAGAGAGGTAGTGCTCCATTTATCCTGGCATATCAACACTTTGACCTATATAAGGAGGATGATGGAGATCTGGGTTATGTTAAGCCTACGTAGTCTGGAGCCCTTGTTCCTCCCGCCTTAGCCCCTAATGTAAAATTTGATACTACTAGTGCATTAGTGATCTAATTATTGAATCTGAAGGGTGTATGTTTGGATGCAGCTAAGGATGACACAAACAAGAACCTTGAAAATTTTCTCGAGATCTGCATAACTTATACTATTCTAGGGGTTGATCAGAAAGCATTGATATTGAGGTTGTTCCCATTTTCTTTAACAGGAGAAGCAACACTATGGTTAGGGAAACTCCCAAGAGGATCTATCATTACTTGGCATGAGGTAAAGAAATAGTTTCTGAGCATATTCTACCCTTCTGCATAGATGCTATAGTTGAAGGATAAGATTTGCAATTTTAGATAGTTACCTATAGAGTCTATGTATGAAGGTATGGTTTTAATATAAGAAAAAGTTGAGCATCATACCAAATCACAATATCAGGTGATATAACTTGTTGAAAATCTTTTATAGATCACTGAATGACTATTTACGAGCTATGGCAGATATAATTTCAGGAGGGGCATTTATGTGACTTCATTGGGATGTTTTGTAGGAAATGATAGATGACATTATTGTCATTAACAATGGCTGGAATACAAGATATTCAGAATGTAGTGGTGGTACATAAGTTATTGGAGCAATAAACACTTATGGAGCAGCGAATAATATGGTAGCACAAAAGGTTGCACAGCTTCATACAAATGTTAGGTTGCTTACAAAGCAATTTGCATCAATGAGTTCTAACAAGGGGAATATAGTTGCATCATTAGGGTCTACTTCCAAACCATTCAACATTGAATCTAAAGAAGAGGCAAAGCATATTGATCGTAGATTGGCAGTTTTTTAGCCCAAGGGAAAGGGAATCAAGATGGAAAATAAAACAATGATAGATACAGAGATAGGAGTAGAGAAAGAGATGGTGATTAGAAGTGTAAAGATAACTATAAGAAGAACAGTGACAAGTATATTCAACTAGTTAGTTGAGATACAGATTCCAGAATGAAGGATGTTTTGTCTAAACTGGTCAAAGGCTAAAAAAGTCTAGAGACCTGCCTGAAGGATATCAAAGACGATCTTTCAGGATTAAACCAAAAAGTTGAGTCACATGCTACAGAAATCAAGAAGGTGGAACAATAATTTGGTTAGATGTCAGCCACAGTAAATTAGAGACAGCCTAGCACTCTTCCAAGTAATACAGTGGTAAATCCCAAAAGTGATAGCCAATGTCATGCCATTACCACTCAGAGTAGTAAAGTCACTACAGATCCACCTAAACCCACTGATAATGAGAAAAAGAATGATGATAAGTTAGTTGATGAAGGGAGCAATAGCAAGCAGAATAAAGAAGAAGAGAAGGCTACAGAGCCTGTGCTGAAACCTATTCTAAGACCTTTTCCTCCCTTTCCTTAAAGTCTAGAAAAGAAACAAGATGAAGGTAAGTATCATAAATTTTTGTCTATGTAAAAAGAGTTGAGTGTTAATATACCGCTTGTAGAGGCATTGGAGAAGATGCAATGATATCCAAAATCCATAAAGGCTTTGATCACCAAGAAGAGGTCAGTCAACTATGATCCAATCAATAATATTGATCATTGCAGTGTTGTAGTTACTAGCTCTTTGGTAGATAAGAAGGAGGATCCTATTGCTTTAACAATATCTTGCACTATTGAGTCTTTAAACTTCACTCGAGCATTATGTGACTTGGGGTCTAGCATAAACCTCATTCCCTTTGTTGTATTCAAGAACTTTGGATTATGATATCCCAGACAAACTACCATGATACGAGTGATGGCTGACAGAACAGTAAAGAATCTTGTTGGTATCCTTTATGGCATTTTGGTAAAAGTGTTTTCTTTTATATTTTCTATTGATTTTGTTATGTTAGATTGTAAAGTGGACTTTCAGGTCCTAATTATTTGGGAAAACCATTTTTGGATATGGATAGGATGTTGATTGATTTGGATAAAGGACATCTAATTCTGAGACTCAATGATGAACAAGTGACATATGTAAATCTATGAAGCAGCCTGACGAATTGAGAATGATATCTATGATTGATGTATATGATGAAGAGACAGATTTATTCCATGATGTTGATGCAGTCACTCTATGGGATGATGATTTTAATTTATTTTTTCATGTTAAAGAGAGACCAGGTGTCGAAGCACTGGCAGCTGTAATCATGAATTTTGACTCTAATGGTATCGTGGAGTATGAGGAGCTAGTAACTGCATTGTATGGGAGTGGTTATAATTTTGAGCCAAAGAATCTTGATTTAAACATGAAGAATAGAACTACTCCACCTTCTCGCCCATCCATTGAGAAACCACCTATGTTAGATCTGAAGGCCCTCCCATCTAACTTGTGATATGTTTTTTTAGGGGCCAACAACAGTTTGTCTATTATTATTGCAACTGGTCTAAAACAGCCATAAGAAGAAACGTTATTGGCAGTATTACAAAATTTTAAGAGGTCCATTGCAGATATTGTGGGTATTCTGCCTGGTTTGTGTACTCACAAAATACAACTTGAACAAAATTATGTTTTATATATTGAACATCAGCGTCGACTCAATACTCCTGTGTAGGAGGTGGTGAAGAAATAAATAATCAAGTAGTTGGATATTGGTATAGTGTATCCCATTATTGATAGAAAGTAGGTCATTCTAGTACAATGCATTCCAAAAAAAGGCAGAATTACTGTGGTACCTAATGAGAAGAATGAGATAGTGACTATGAGGCCATTCACTTTATGGAGAGTGTGCATGAGTTGTAGAAAATTGAATGCATGGATTCAGAAAGATCATTTTCCTATGCTATTCATGGATCAGATGTTAGAAAAGTTAGAAGGCAGAGGATGGTACTATTTTCTTAATGGGTACTCAGGCTATAATGAGATTACTATTGCACCTAAGTACCAAAAGAAGATGACTTTTACATTGTCCTTATGGGACTGTTGCATTCAAGCGCATGCGATTTGGGATATGCAATGCTCTAGCCTTATTTTAGAGATGTGTAATGTTAATTTTCTCTGATATGGTTGAAGAAACCATCGAAGTGTTTATGGATGATTTTTCAATGGTTGGTAATTCTCTTAAAGATTGCCTAAAGCACTTGGCAAATGCTATTCAAAGGTTTGAAGAATAAAAATTGGTACTTAATTGGGAGAAGTGACATTTTATTATTAAAGAAGGAATTGTGCTTGGGCACAAGATTTCAAAGAGAGGCATAGCGGTTGATTGAGAGAAGATTGAGGTGATTGAGAAATTACCTTACCCAATTTCTGTAGAGGGAATTCAATGTTTGCTAGGGCATGTAGGTTTTTACATGCGATTTATCAAGGACTTCTCAAAGATTGCTAATCCTTTTGGCAAACTTCTTAAGAAGGAGGTAAAATTTAGTTTTGATGATGCATGTAAGAAGGCCTTTGAAAGCCTAAAAGAGAAGTTAGTGACTACTCCAATCAGTTTGTCTCCTAATTGGTCTTTAGCTTTCGATAGTATATGTGACGCTAGTGGATTGGCCTTCGGGGTTTACTAGGCCAATGGAAATTAAAGATCCTTTATCCCATCTACTATGATAGTAAGGCACTAAATACTACTTAAAAAATTTTATCTTGATGGAGAAAGAGTTATTGGCAATGGTTTTTGATTTTGAAAAGTTTAGATCTTACTTGTTTAGAACAAAGGTGCTTATGTACACTGATCATACATCATTATGGTACCTAATAGCTAAAAAGATGCAAAGTCTAAGTTTATTCGGTGGGTGTTGTTGTTGCAAGAATTTAACTTTGATGTAAAGAACAAGAAAAGGCACAGAAAATCATGTTGCAAATCAGTTGTCTATACTGGAGGAGGAAGCTATGCAGAAGATGGCAACTGGTAGGAAATTGATGATAGTTTTTTCCAGACAAGCAAATATTAGCATCTTCCCAAGATCTAATTCCATGTTTTGAAGATTATGCAAACTACTTAGCCAGTGATCTATTTCCATAAGATCTTTCGTATAAGCAAAGAAAGAAGTTCATGCATGAGGTAAGGAATTTTTATTAGGATGAACCTTATTTATTTAGGATTTGTACATATGGAGTCATTCGTAGGTATATACCTAAAGCAGAGATGATGACGATACTTGAGGCTTGTTATTCATCGCCAGTTGGGGGATATCATGGAGGAGCCCAAACAGCTCACAAAATCCTACAATGCCGCTACTATTGGCAACCACATACAAAGAGTCATTCGTAGGTATACTGTTAATTCAATCCTTGTTGATGGGACGGTGATGAGAGTGGGACCCGATCTGAGGGACCTTATGCGGATATCGATGACCTGACGCCTTAAGCGCCCAGGTATGACCTTTGTCTATACTGTATTTATATTCACATAACTGAGAACACTGAAATAAACTTTAGTTGAGGGTGAGGGTTATTCCAAAAAATTTGGGAGTAGCTGAAAACAAAGATGTAGCTAAAACTGAAAGTCTGTTATGACTTGGAGGATTGATGCAAGCAACTGAGATAGAGAATAAATCAGTCTGTATATGGTAGTGGATTATTTTTTATTATGATTTTAGAGGATTTTCAAAAATTTCATTTGTATTGAAAGATTTTTTTTTTATTTTTAATTGTGATTGTTAAAGCACTGTTGATTTGAAATGCTATTATGAAAAGTTGTGTTTAAATAATAAATAAGTTGAGCCCCCTTTAAAAAGTTTTATTTAAATAATTGTGTGATTGGTATACTTGTGTGAGACTGTTGCAAATTTGAAAATGGTATTAGGATTATGGATAGAACATTACGGGACAAAATAGTTGCATAGTTGGATAACTAGTGCTTAGTAATATAGCCCTGTGCTAGTGTGGGTGTGTGATATACTGATTTCTTGGTTGTTAAAATCTACAACTTGCCCAATTTGTTTTACTTAGATCTTGGGATAGTTATGTAGAATATGATCCTAGGCCCTTATTGTGTGAGTCCAGGTGATCCTGGAATGCTCTAACTGAACGAATAAATCCCCTTTGATCCAAATAGTTGAGCCTTCATAGACCAATTTTTATTTTTACACCTACCATCTTCCCGTTTAACTTACAATGAACCTATTTTGGCCCTAGTCCTCCTGTGGACACTGTGCACTTGAACTCAGGAAAATTGCCTAAGTTGAGAGTGTCTACTATAGGGGTATGTAACATAAAACTAGAGTATGAACAAAATGGTTAGAAGAAAAATAGTTGAAACCTGAGCAGGTGTGGTGAAAAGAAAAGAAAGAAAAGTTGCAATGAAAATCAATAGAAAAAAAAAATAAGAGAAAAAATAAGTACTAGAAAACCATACTTGGCCTAATTAGAATCTTCTTAAAAGAAAAAAGGTGACACAAAGGAGGAAATAAAAGAAGTCAACAGTGAGTGAACCCTGAGAAAGGCGTAGTGTCCTGGAGGGGTAGTCACTAAATGAATCCCAAAAGATATAATACCGAACAGAAGCCTACATTATAAGATAAATAAAGTCCTATAGTGATCTTACTATGATTGTCTTAAAACGTAGGAAAAGATCGTAAGGAAAAGCCTATGGTATTCTTTATACATCAGCGGTACTTCTTTGTGACTGAGAGTGCCATTTTTTATATCCCAAAACATATTGATTTATCAAAAATATGAGTAAATGGGATTTCTTTGACTATGAGCGCACATAGGCCATGTTGCTAGGTTGCTAAGATGCTTGCTAAATGTAATATATATCAATGCCCAATTATCTATTGCTAATGTAATGCCATCATCGGATTCCCTCATGTTTCTACATATGCTAAATGGTTATATGCAGGTGACTTTTGAAAGTTAGAAGTAGGGGGAAACAAAAACATTTAAATTAAGTTTGAAATCACTGCCATGGGTTGCTCAGGAACTTCCTGTTTAAGCATTGTCTCTATGCTAGAAAATATTTATTAGGTTTAGTTTGCCTAAGGACATGCAAAATTCTAAGTTGAGGGTGTTGATGTGTCATGAAAACATGACACCTTCGATGCTTAAAATCGAAAATTTACGTGTGAACTTAGGATATTTTGTTGGATATGATGCATTTTAGTGTGAATTGCATGTAAAACAGGTCCACAATGGTGTTTGAACGAAAATAGAAGAACAAGACTTGAAAAGGATAAACTTTGAGGAGTATACATGTCAGATCTTGAATTGTACCCATTTGATACGACTCGTATACTAAATCATACTCACAACAAAACCAAAGGTCAACCTGTAGAGCCAAGTATTGGGGAGATACAACTCAAGTATTTGAGTTGTAAGACAGGATACGAGTTGTATAGAGAAGTTGTAAGCATAACAAAACCTAAGCTACATTTCAAAGATTGAAGTGTCAGAAGTATACGAATCGGAAGTCTTAGTATGACTCGCATAGAGATGTGATATACAAACTGGTGTTCAAAGATTGGAAAACAAAAGACCCAGGTGGATACGAGTAAAGGACACGAGTTGTACACTTATGTACAACTCGTATGATAAAGTGGTATGCTGAACAGAAATTTGAAGCCTTGGGAGAGTAAAACACTGGACTGGATATGAGAAGGCAGGGTACGACTCATATTATGCCATACGAGTGATGACTGATTCGTATCGACCGCCGAATTAACTTTACCTTTCTCATTTTTATTAGGATTTTAATGTTATTTTAAGATACTATAAATACCCTAGGGTTTATCCTTTATGCTCTTTTACATATTAATATAATACTTTTACAATTATTCTTAAGATTTTTAGGTTTATTCTATCAAAGACTTTGGAGTTTAATCGTCTTATTCTTGTGTAATTGATTTTATGTGTTCTTCATTGAGAATCATGGTTTCTTGCACAAACATGAGCAGCTAATCTCCTTGACTAGGGTTGTGGGAACCCTGGAGTTTTAGCTACGTAGAGAAAGTGTAAAACTCATATGTTCTAGGGTTTCTGCATGTATCATAATTTTCTTTGCATTAATTATCTGAAGTATTTGCAATAACTCATGATAGTTTATATTCGCATGTATCCCAACAAGGGAGCATGTGATTGGGAAAAGAAGATTAGGATGGTGATTTGGGATTAACCTCCGCCTTTTCAGTTCCCACCATCTCATCTAATCACTTAATCCTACCCTGTGATAGTGAACTGAGGTCACAATATGGAGAGACAAGGAGACACCCTGAGACTTACCTGATAAAGGGTGAAATTTATCTTCACACTCACCAGGAGGATGATAATAACTCCCTTGTGGACATCACATGCAGAAAAACAGAATAGTTGGGTTTATCACTAGAAATTTACGGAGTTTAGAAACCATGGGGAACACAAACCTAGTGATCTCATATTATCTGCAACTCAAAAGCACTCAAGAGTTTGGTTACTATGTGTGATTGGTACTACAATCCCCCCCCCCCTTTACTTTTCGGTATTACTCGAGGATTACATCAAGTCAAGCAACTATTCACGTTTTCCCTTTGGGATCGACCCCAACCTAGTTGGGTTATTATATATGCAATTGACCATATTATACTTCTACTTTGAGTGTAGTTTTGGGCGACATCAACAGCCGCCCAAAGACGGGTTAGCGGGTTAATGCGAGCATGAACTCAGGATAAGGATAAAATAATGTCATTTAAAAAACCAAGTAAAACCATCCATATTTATACAAACTATACATATATATATACATGTTGGGAAAGGGAACCGAGTTTAGCCTTCCATTAAAACATTTACCTGGGTTGTATAGCTTTGTTGTCCTAAACCATCCAGGGCTATATGGGTTCAGCTCCCCTTGCCGAAAAGGTCCCAGTGCATAAAGATGCATGACTAGGGAAGAAAACCTGGAATGACTAGTACATCCACAAATTTTAAAGTGATACATCATGCACACGGTCATTTGGACCAAATCTCACATCGGGAAATATGAGTTTTCAATTTTGTACCTTCCACGGCTTTGCTACACACCCCGTTATTATTTGCCAATTAAAACCATTACCAAGAAACCAACCAATCCATTAACTATTTATCAACCAAGGCCATTAGTAGCGGTATCGTTAGACCGACTGTACTTGCAACTTTTGTCCATAGCCAACCATATATAGTTTTAAGGGATTCCGTGTACCCTTCCATTAACTATTTTAAACCACTTGGGGGATTCACATGTACCCCAGAAGCATAACTATTTAGCCTTTTCACCTTTCCAAACTATTTAAACCATGCATAATTCTTTTACCCGGTTTAAAACAAGCAAGAGTTCCATTAAATATTAGCAATGCAATAAAAATATCCTTATAGGAATTTTGTCAAAGACATTGGGGGAATAATACAACTAAAATAAATTCCAATTACAATTTAACCTTTCCCATGGAATCCAATAACCCAAAACCACCAATTAAGCTTGTAAATATATAATTGAAACCATGGGAAACCAAAACCAATCATTTATAATCAAAACCCCAAAATCATAGTTGAAAACCCAAAATCATACAACAATGAAGTCATGAAAACCATTCATAAAAATCATGCCTTTAGATGGAACTAACAATGAAGGAAGAAAACATACCTTGGTTGACAAAGTAGATGGAGAGAAACCACCAACAAGATCTCCCAAATCAGTCCTCTAGATTTCTTGCCCAAAAGCTCTTGAGAGAATTATAGAGTGTTTAGGAAGAAATTCTAAGGGTTAATGAATAGAATAATTGGGTAAATAACCTGCAAAGTGAGTTAGTAGTCGTGGGGCCTTATTAGGGTAAGTGGTGAAATATCCAGAATACACCTACTTAAATTGTACAAAAATCCCATCACAGAGATACAACTAGCCCCTACGAGTCATACCCTCTTTATACGAGTGGTACCCATCACTCGTACCCTTGGCCTCCCCCTTCGAACCAACACTATCTAAGTTATGACTCATCCAACTCAAGTCATCTCTAAGTATATGATTTTTAACGTTCACCCATATCCCTGACAGAATCGATTCCTAAGAGGACTGAACAATGCCCATCATACGACTCCTAGGTATAAGTTGTACCCTAACTTATGGCTCATGGTGAGCCACTTGTATTCAGATCCAACTTAACTGACCAAATCTGAGATTAAGCTAAGGAAAACCCAAGCCAAATGATTAATACCCAATAATATGACTCATACCATTCAAGTCATACCCACTCTAGCGAAGAAAATCTATCCCACCAACCAACATTGGTCAGTATAGGACTGGACCCTACAATTCATACCCCAATATACCGCTCGTACCTATGAGTTTTATTGGGTCCAGAGACCAAAATTCTAGGAAATTTTCTAAGGGTCAAAACCCGAGGTGTTTCAGTCTCCCCCACTAGGAACATTAGTCCTCTAATGATGGATAAGTTAGGGGTAACCACACGTATAAATCATTTGCATTATCAAATATATTTCCAATATTTAACAAAGTTTGAAAACAAAGAGGCAATGATGTTATCTTTTCTTTAACAAACTCAAAAAATAAATATGTGTTGAAGACACATACCTTCTGCATGAATCCATAGAGAAGAAAATAGATGTAGATACTTGGACTTCATGTCCTCCTCTGTTTCCCATGTAACCGAATCCACATCCTTGGTCTATAATTAATGAATTTTCTTGTCTAAGATCTTAATCGAGACCTCTTTATAAGATAGAGGGTCCAAGATTACCAACCCCTCCAAAGGAACAATCGAAGAAGGATCACCAAGACACTTCCTCAACATGGAGAAATGAAATATTTGATGAACCGAGCTCAAGCTAGAAGGTAACTTAGCCTCATAAACAATATCAACCCTCCGCAGAATCTCATAAGGACCAGTATACCGGGGAATGAGCTTCCCTTTCTTACCAAACTACGCTACTCCCTTCATAGTATATACCTTGAGGAAAACCTTATCCCAAACCTCAAACTCCAGGCCTCTATTTCCAACGTCTACATAGGACTTTTGGCGACTTTGGGAAGACTTAAGCCTATACGGAATCACCTTCACCTTATCCATAGCCTAGTAAACCAAGTCAGGACCAAACATATCTGCCTCATTAAGCTCAAACCAACCAATAGGAAATCTACACTTTCTACCGTACAATGTCTCAAAAAGAGCCATACCATTATTAGAATGATAGCTATTGTTGTAAGCAAACTCTACTAAAGGTAGATGCTCAAAACAATTGCCACCATAATTAATCACAAAAGACCAAAGAATATCCTCCAACGTCTGAATAGTTCTATCTGCTCTTCTATCCGTCTATAGGTGGAAAGAAGTACTCAGACTAACCTTAGTCCCCAACCTTTTCCAGAAAGACTGGCAAAAGTAAGATGTAAACTGCGTTCCATGATCAGAAATACTCAAAATAGGTATCTCATGCAGTTTTATAATCTCATGAAAATACAACTTTGCATAATCCTCCATCGAAAAGGTAGTCCTCTCTTGTAAAAAGGTAGCAGACTTTGTCATTCTATCCACGATGACCCAAATTGAATCATATTAATTCTGAGACCAAGGAAAACCCATAAGAAAATCCATATTAATTACCTTCTATTTCTATTCGAGCACAACGATCTATTGATATAACCCTCCAGGTCTTATGTGTTCAACTTTAACTTTTTGACACACCAAGCACTTCGCCACAAAATCAGCCATAACGTTCTTCATACCGTTCCACCAATACATCTCCTTGAGATCATAATACATCTTTGTAGAATCGGGATGAACAACATAGCGCGACTCATGCGCCTCAGCCAAAATCATTTGTTACTAACCGTCGGCATCAGAAACACACAACCTCCCTTAGTATCGTAAAGTACCATCACCACTAATCTCAAACACCATCACATTTTGTCCACCAACATAACCCTTGATTTTCATCAAGATAGGATCAGCACTTGCTTCTCCTTAATATCTACACCAACAGACAGTCGAGCCATTTTTTCTACCATTACACCTTCATCCTTGGAGTCTAAGAGGCAAACTCCAAGATTATCCAAGTGGTGAATATCCTTGACCAACCTCTGCTTTCCTTTATCCACATGAGCCAAACTGCCCATGGACAACCTTCTAAGAGCATTAGAAACCACGTTAGCCTTACCTGGGTAATAATGCAAACTTATATCATAGTCCTAGAGAATCCCAAGCCATCTTTTCTGCCTGAGATTAAGCTCCTTCTGAGTGAACACACACTGTAGACTCTTATGATCAGAAAAGATGTCCATGTGTACACCATACAAATAATGCTACCAAATTTTTAAAGCAAACACAACCGCCAATAGCTCTAAATCATCAGTAGGATAGTTCCTCTCATGTACCTTCAATTGCTTAGGGGCATAGGCAATCACCTTCCCATGATATATCAAAATACAACTAAGACCTACCTGAGATGCATCACAGTAGACCATGAAACCCATCATTGTATTCTTAAAAAGTCAGAATTGGAGCCGAAGTTATCTTATCTTTCAGCTTCTCAAATATTCTTTCACAAGCATTCGACCAAGAAAACTTAACCTTTTTCTTAGTCAACTTTGTCAAAGGGGCATCTATCGATGAAAAGGCTTCCACAAACCACCTAAAATACCCAACCAAGCCCAAGAAGCTCCGGATATCGATTGGAGTCGTGGGTCTAGGACACCACTTAACCATAGAAACCTTTTGGTGATCCACTTAGAGAACTTGGCATACAACTACTATTCCTTCAAGGTCTGTAATACCACACGGAGGTGATTAGCATGACCCACTTCACTTTTGGAATAAAGTAGAATGCCATCAATAAACACAATGACGAAGAGATCTAAGAACTGCCTGAAAACACTATTCATCAAATCCATAAATGCCGCCAGGGCATTAGTCAATCCAAATGACATCACCAAAAGATTAAAGTTCCCATACCGAGTACGATAAGTCATCTTAGGGATATCCACCTCCCTAATCTTTAGCTAATGATACCCAGAATGAAGATCTATCTTAGAAAAGAACTTGGCACCTTACAACTGATCAAATAGATCATCTATCCTTGAGAGAGGACACTTATTCTTGACTATCACCTTATTAAACTATTTGTAGTCAATCCACATCTGAAGGGAACCATCCTTCTTGCGCACGAACAACACTGGTGCACCCCATAGGGATACACTAAGACTAATAAACCTCTTATCCAGAAGATCCTTAAGTTACTCCTTGAGTTTCCTCAACTCAGTCGGAGCCATTCTATTAGGATGAATAGTTATTGGACGAGTGTCCAGAACCAAGTCAATACTAAACATTATTTCCCTATCTAGAGGAACAGCAGGATGATCATCCAAAAAGACCTTAGGAAACTCATTTACCATTGGAACTAACTTTAAAAAAGGATATTCTAAGTTACAATCTTTAACTCGGGCCAAGTGATACAGACAAACATTAAAGATTAATATCCAAGATCTAAGAGAAGAAATAAAACTCCTCCTAGGAGATAAGGAACTACCCTGCCACTCTATAACCAGTTCACCAGGGAACCTAATGTTTACCTTACGGGTCTAACAATCTAAGGATGCATAATAAGAGTGTAACCAATCCATCCATAAAATAGCATCAAAATCCACCATATCAAGTTCAAACAAATCCACCAAAGTCCACCTACCACCAATAAATACCATACACCCCCGATAGACTCTCTTAGCAATAACCAAGTCACTTACCAGGGTAGAAATAGAAAAAAAATCCAAAATAACTTCTAGATCAAAACCCATAGATACAACCATAAATGGGGCCACATAAGAAAGAGTGAAGCCTAGATAAAGAAGACAATACACATCACAAGAAAAAAGTTATAACATAACGATATTAGGTGATGCCTTAGATTCATGTCGGGATGCCAAAGCATACAACCTGTTCTGGCCAACACTAAAACCAGGAGCAGTAACAAAAGCAGACACGGCACCACCAGGTGCTAGAGTAGAAGATAAAGCCACTGGTACCTTATTTGCTCCCATAGAGACCTTATTAACTGGACAATCTGTGAGCTTATGGCCTTTCTAGCCATACTTAAAGCATTTGTCCCTCCCTTCATCACAATAACCCCGTTGAGTCCGACCATCAAATCGATAAGGAGGGCATGAAGAAATTGATTAACCCCCATTTGTCTGAGATTGGGTACCCTGTGCTTAAAAATTATCACCACCTTAATGGCACCTATTACCCAACTATTAAGGAGCACTAGTAATAGAGAAGAAACCTAAACTCCCCTGCTTTTTTTTCATTTGCCGCCATCTTGACCACCTTGAGACTACACACCTCCTTGATCAGAAAACTTGCTCCTCTTACACTATCAATCTCCAAACTCCACCTGTTTCTTCTTCTCATCCTCTACCTATTACATATGAATAGTTAACCTAGAAATGTTCATATCTTTAATCAGCAAAGTAGTATTGCTTTCTAAGATCAAATCTCGATTCAACCTAGAAGCAAAATTTCTCATTCTTATGTGGCCCACTAAATAAGGAGCATACCTTAACAGTCTGATAAAACCTCAAAGCATATTCCTTGACAGACATCCTCACTTGCCTGAGATTCATAAACTTCTCCATCTTTACTTCCCTCAGCTCTTGAAAAAAGAAATGATCTAAGAAGGCCTTAGAAAAAGTATCCCACAATACTGACTCTTCCATATCATACCTATCATTGTCCTACTCTTCATACCATTAGTATACAACGTTTTTGATCTAATAAGCTACAAAGTTTACCCCCTCCACATTGGTAGCTCGCATCACCAAAAATATTATTTCCACTTTATCCAAGAAAGCCTGTGGATCCTCTTCCACCTTCATTCTAGTAAAGTAAGAGGACCCATCTTCAAAAATTAGCCGACCCTTGTATCCTTAGTAGATAAAGCACCAGACGCACCCCGATCAGCCTGAGCAGCTACTATCTGAGCAATAGTAAGAATAGACTGGTGAAATTATGTATTAGTCACCTCACTCTGAGGTGGACTAGTAGAAATTGGAGGAACTCCAGAACAATCAAGGATAGAACTCCAAGATTGAAGATGAATTCAGACATAGGATGTACCCTATCAATAGTGTCCCTAGATAGGACTAAAGAGTTTTCTTATTTTCCAGATCATCGAGGCATGGTCTGAAAATTGAACAACCAAGGATTAGGGAAAATTTCCAGGACTTAGACTCCAAACTTGAAAATAGAATACAAAGAAAGTGAAACTTTCCTAAATGCCTTGTAGCCTCTTTATTATGAATATGGTGCACTATACACCCCCTAAAAGAGACTTTATTATACACGACTTTATGGACTCCCAATTGATCATAAACCTAAATCTTTGATACCAACTTGACGCAACCAACCAGGGGCCTTGTCATAATAGGCATCCCAAGTCTAACTAGGACTGGGGACCACCACCTGTTACCCAACCCAATCACCATTAGCATAGCTTGAGTTTCTTAAATTTTGAGCATATAACAAGATAGCATAACTGGAGAAGGACTAACTTTGGGATAGGTCTATTCCTAGGCCAACCTTACCAAGTTATCCCATTCACCAAATTGTACCAACCAAACCACCAAGCCAAACCAATACCAAACCAAGTGCCATAAACCAGGTCATAACCTAACAAGTTCCAGATCATAATATGATTAATCCCAAAATGAAAGAGGATGGAACAACAAATAATATTGCTAATCATTATTATCCCCATACCAATACCAATGCTAAGGCTGACACCAATACGAATCCCATCTATTTCAACCTATAAAGTACCACAAAGCCTCTAACCAAAAGAGTAAGAATATTCGGTTGGGACATGCCCCCAACCACAGCCAAAACCTATATTCAAAAATAAATTGAATTATTTAAAAATATTCGTAATATAAAATGGAGCCTTCCAAAAAGATGGAATCTTACCACTTCTATCCAATAGTTATCCTCGAGTCAATCACTATGTAAGAGTATATAATGCCCTAAATTTGGTACTCAGAATGCTACATAGTGCTCATGACCGTCAAGGACCACAAGCTAACCCATGATGGATATTTGTACCTGTAACTATATAACATACTAAATATAATGCAAAAATATAGGATGAAAGGCCATAAGATTCAAAACTGCATGACTGATAAGATATAACATCTGAGTAGGGTAATAGAATACCAAAAACTAAAATATTATCTGAATATACTGTAGTCTGAAAAACCTCTAAAACATAATTGTCTAGATAAGGAGTTAATGGGACATACCCCCAACTAACTTCAACTTATAAACTAATTAATGAGATAATAAATGAATGATCATGTCCTCAAAAGATGAGGACTCACTGCTAACTCTGACTGCTAAGACTGGAATGTTACTGATGCTCTGGAGCTCATGCTTCGGAACCTATGGTATAAGATACCATAGCACAATTGTGTCAGTACTTTGAATGTACTGGTATACATGGAAGGTAGGCTGAATGCATAGGGTTTATATGCATGAACAATACTGGCTAACTAACTAATATGATCATAATAATATATGCATGAATACATCATAACTATATCTGATATTGTGATGATATGAATTTACTGATAACTGAATTCTGATAACTGATATAACTGATGACATGAGTAATTATATCTGACAGTTTTGAATCTGATAAAACTAGATGAGTTTTGTACTGTTCTGAGTTGACTGTATCTGAAAGTCCTGAATTCTGTAGAAATATCTAAGTTCTATTACTGAAACTAATTGATTATATCTGAAAATCCTAATTTTGTAACTAGTAGTTATCTAACCGACATACACCTAAAATACCATTATGGCTGAGTTGGGGTCCAATCTGTAAGCCCAATTGGAAGGGTATCAATACAGTTCCGCTAGTAAGGACAAGTTGAGAGTGACCCTCATCTGACAGTGTCCCCAAAAATAAATGGTGGGGGCCTCATCTGACAGTGCTTATCCACCTCATCAATCCTCTTCTGACAGTATTGATGTCTCAACCTATGCTGGCTACATAGTTTTGGAACATAAGGATGACTTCTAAGAATCACACCCTCATATGACAGTGTGTGTTCACATCCTTGGGTTCACTCTGCGCTAATTTGTACTCCGTCTGAATAGACACTTATCATGGATTACTAAACTAAACTAGACTAAATTAACTGAGTTTCATTGACTGATGGAATAGTACTGAGATTACTGTATTACAGAGCTTTCCTGAGTCACATGACTAACTGAGTTCTATGGATCATGACTTGACTGAGTATATCATCAAAACATGACACGAACACTAGGAACATAGCTATATTTTTCAGGTACAAGTACCCCCTAGACTCGATTGAAGGAAACTGACAAAGCTTAACATTCTTGAGTACAGTACTAATATCAACAATATATAATTTATTGGCTAAGACATTTCATCAAACACTTGACATATATAACTTGTACATGAATGAAGATTTAATATTATCATACTAGTATGGTACTTTTCCTTCACATAGGCATTTAATCAAACATGGGGGGAGCATGTTATGGTTATACAATCATCAACATATATAATAATAAAGAATACGACAATCAACTTGTGAATTGAAGGGTTTATCTTGAATACCGCGTAATTCCTCACATACTAGAATCAATTTTTGTAATTAATAGTCTATGAAATAGAATGAAACCAAACAACAACATGAACATCACTTTTCAATTTAATCAAATCATGAACATTCATAAATATACAAATCTTTGATTTTGAAAAGAGATTCTTGAGCTTCATGGGTGAAAGAGACCCATGAATCAACACATGACATACCTTAGTTCTTGATTTAGTGAAGATTGACGGAGAAACTTTCTTGAAATTAAATCCCCAATTGAAACCCTAGCTTGTTCTTGAGAGAAAATAAAGAGAAACTAGTATATTTTGGGTTCCAAATAGTTGAATCTCGTGTTAAAGGGCTTAAATTGGGGTGGGAAATTGACCCTTTTAACCGTTGACACATCTTTTAAATTGTTAAAAAATTTCTGACCTGGACCCCTAGCGTGACACGGCACTATCGTACCGTGTCACTGGAATTTGACAATTGGAAAATAGAGAAATTTCAGAATGCGGTGACATCGCAGTGCCACATTGTTTATAACCTGGAAGTTTGGCGCGACACAGACAAATTATGTTGGGACACTAGAAAAAGGACAATTGTCATTTTATCTTGTGGAATGGTGTGCCACTGACCAATATGGCGCTATTTTACGATGGAAACTTAAAATAGTCATAACTCTTACATGGTTATCGTATTTAGGCAAATTTTTATATCGATGGAAAGATTATTGAATTTTCCACATGACAAAATGTAAAAATCTGGAAAATTTCCCATGCAATAAATATCATTCAATTTAGAAGCTAATGCTTGAAATTCTTAAGACAAAAATAGTTAGGAAACTTCGGGGTATTATAATATCTCCCTCTTGGGAACATTTGTCCTCGAATGAGAATGATTGAGAGGGGAGAAATGATAAGCCAAAGTACATACTGAACATGAACACAGAAACATGAATACATAACTAACATTTCTGAGATTCATATAGAGCATTAATATTCGATGCATGATTTCCTGATTGAGTGGATACATGAATGCGTGACTGAGAGTACTAATAAGCTAATCACACATATCTGATATGTGAATACATGACAGAACTGATTACATAACTGAGATTTCTAATAAATAAGTCTTCTCACAAGGAGAATGCATGTCTGATGCATGAACACATGACTAATCTGATGCATGAACATATAATTGGATATGCAATGGTACTTAGTACTAAGTTTGAAAACAAAATCCTGAACATGAGGTTAATACCAAGTTGTAACTGAAATCTGGACATAAAAACTGAAAAGCTTAAGTAAAACTATTACCTTGAGCTTGATCTAAGCCAGCAGAGAAGAGGTGAGGGTACCTGGTACGCATGACATCTTCTGCTTCCCAAGTAGGCCCATCAACGGACTGATTCTTCCAAAGAAATTTAACTAGAGGGACTTCTTTGTTCCTCAATCTACGAGTCTGGTACACTAGAATTTTGACTGGAATCTCCTCATAAGAAAGGTTGTTCTGAATATCTATGCTCTAAATAAGGACTACAACTGTTGGGTCACCTATACACTTCTTGAGCAAAGAGACATGGAAGACTGGATGAACTAAGGCTAGATGTGAAGACAATTTGAGCTCATAAGCTACCTTGCCAAAGAGACTGAAAATTTTGAAAGGACCAAAATATCGCGGACTAATCTTTCCCTTCTTGCTGAACCTCTTCACTCCCTTCATGAGAGAGATCTTTAGATAGACCTAGTCACTAACCTCGATCTCTAGATCCTTTCTACGCATATCTGTATAAGAATTTTGTCAGCTCTAAGTAGCCCGAAGTCTTTCTCTAATCAACTGGACTTTCTCTAAGGCATTGAATACAAAGTTAGGTCCTATCATTGAGCCCTCACTAACTTCAAATCAACTAACTAGACATCTGCATGTCCTGTCATAGAGAGCTTCGAATGGAGCCATCGAAATACTGGAATCATATCTATTATTGTATGCAAACTCAATCAAAGGCAAGTGGTTATCCCAACTAACCTTGAAAAAAATTGCACACACCCTTAGAACATCTTCTAGGGTCAGAATGGTCCTTTCTACTTGACCATATATCTGAGGATGAAAGGTTATACTAAGATGAACTTAGGTACCAAGACCCTTTTGGAATGCTTTCCAGAAATGAGAGGTGAACTGGGTACCTTTGTCTAAAATAATGGATAATAGAATACCGTGTAATCTGACAAACTCCCTGATGTAGATTTTGGCATAATCCTTGGATGAATAAGAGGTATGAACTGGAAGAAAATGTTCTAATTTGGTTATTCTATCTACAATGACCCAAACTGAATTATGCTGGCGACGAGTACAAGGCAAACCTATCACAAAGTCCATGTTCACTTCTTTCCACTTCCAAGTAGGAATATTGAACTCCTGGATGGACCCACTAGGCTTTTGATGCTTTATCTTAACCTGCTGACATATAGAGAACTTAGCCACAAACTCCGCAACATCTCTCTTTATCCCACTCCACCAATAGATTTTCCGTAAGTCAGGTACATCTTTGTAGCCCCAAGATGAATAGAGTACCACGCACCATGCGTTTCTAAAAAAATTTGATGCCTTAAGTCATCTACACTTGGAACACAGAGATGACTCTAACAATGTAATACACCTTCTCCTCCTTGGGAGAAAACCTCAAATTTCTGGTCCTTAACTGACTTTTTCAACTTGACTAAACTGGGGTCTCTATCTTCCTTTTATTTTACCTCAGAAACTAGAGATGATTCTGAACTACTCTGAACCCATATGTCACCCTCATCTGAATTGATTAAGCGAATGCCTAGTATGGCAAGATGATGGAATTCCTAAGCTAACATCTTCTTACTGTCCTCGACATGAGTAACACTAACCATAGATAGTCTACTGAGAGTGTCGTCCACTATATTGGGCTTGCCCTTATGATAAAGGACACTCATGTCGTAATCTTTTAGGATCTCTAACCACCTTCTCTAATGAAGATTGAGATCTTTCTGAGAAAATACATACTGAAGGCTCGTATGATCAGTGAACACATCTACATGAACTCCATACAAGTAATGCCTCCAAATATTTAAGGCAAAAACCATGGCTGCTAACTCAAGATCATGAGTAGGATAATTCTTCTCATGGGGTTTAAGTCTTCTGGAGGCGTAGATTATGACTTACCATGTTTCATGAGGACACAACCCAAACCTACTCTGGATGCATCACAGTATACTACAAAACCATTTTGATCATCTAGAAGAACTAAGACTAGGGCTAAGGCGATTCAAGTCTTGAACTCCTGAAAGCTCTTCTCACAAGGATCTAATAACTAAAACTTTACTTTCTTCTGTGTCAATTTTGACATAGGAGATGCAATAGAAGAAAATCCTTCAACTAACCAGCGGTAATAGCCAGCCAAACCCAAGAAACTCCTAATGTTTGATGGAGAGATAGTTCTGCGCCATTTTCTTACCGCTTCGGTCATTTGAGGATCTACTCTAATGCCATCACTGAAAATAATATGGCCAAGGAATGCTACTAGACTTAGCCAAAATTTGCACTTACTAAATTTGGCGAACAACTAATTATTTTTTAGAGTCTGAAGCATAATTCTGAGATGGCCTGCATGATTGCGCTCACTACGAGAATAGACAATAATATCATTTATAAGGACTATGACGAATATGTCCAAGTACGACTTAAGCACACGGTTCATCAAGTCCATGAAAGTTGTTGGTGCATCGGTAAGACAAAGGATATGACTAGGAATTCAAAGTGACCATACCGAGTATGGAAGGCTGTATTTGGAATGTCACATTCTCTGACCCTGAGCTGATGATAGCCGGATCTGACGCCTATCTTAGAGAAATAACTGGCACCCTAAAGTTGGTCAAACAAGTCATCAATTCTGTGAAAAGGATATTAGTTCTTGACTTTATTGAGTTGATGATAATCAATGCATATTTTAAGATAACTATCTTTCTTGGCCATGAATAAGACTGCTGCACCCCACGGGGACATACTGGGTCAAATGAATCCCTTATCTAAGAGATCCTTCAACTGATATTTTAGTTCTTTATGTTTTGCATGTGCCATTTTGTATGGCAGAATAGATATAGGCTGAGTATTTGAAAGAAGATCAATGCCAAAGTCTATTTCTCTTTCGTGAGAAATTCCTATAAGATCTTCGAGAAAGACATCTGAATATTCATTCACCACTGGGACTAATTCAAGACTAGGATTTTCAGAATTAGTTTCCTTAACAAAAATAAGAAGATAGACACATCCTTTAGAGGAAACAAGATGACCTCTGAAAGCTGAAGTACTACCCCATCGCTCTAGGATGTGTTTATTCGGAAACTAAAATTGGACTATTTTATTTCAGCAATCGACTATGGTATAGTAGGAATAAAGTCAATCCATGCCGAGAATGACATCAAAATCAGTCATCTCTAATTTGACTAAATCTGCTAAAGTGACTTTTTGAAATATCATAACTGGGCAGTTCTTGTATACCCGTCGGGCTATGATGGTTTTACCCACTAGGGTAGAGACTGAAAAGGGCTCTACTGGAATTTTAGGACTGATTCCAAAATCAACTGCTATATAAGGAGTTACAAAAGACAAGGAAGCCACTAGATCTAACAAAGCGTAAACATGCACATGAAAAATCTGTAACGTACCAGTAACCAAATCAACAGAATTTTTCTGATCTTGTCGGGACTGGAGAGCATAGACTCTATTTGGGTATTGCCCACTAGTAGCAATGGAAGTGACACCCTGCTAATTTTAGCAACCGGACTGAGTTGGGGAATGATTCTGCTTACCCTAATAACCGGATTGGGGACAATCTTTGACTCTATGGCCTGGCTTCCCACATCCAAAATAGACAGTGCTACCATCTCTGCAAGCACCCTTATGGCTCTTACCATAAGTCTGACAAAGGGGATTAGTTTGGGCATTGATGACACTGCCCTAAGACTTAGAGCCTGGCGCCCTATCTCTATTTCCATCCCTGAAATTAGGAACTAGAGCACTGGCTGAAGAAGGAGCTTGAACTAATGACTTAGGACAGAACTGAGAGTGGTTTACTCCTTCTGATATGGGCTGAGGAAAGTTGAAACTACCTATCTTTGCTCTCTTATTCTATTTCTTTCTCATCTTATCCTTTTGATCTTCTATCTACTGAGCATGAGTCATTAGCCTGGATAAATTCATGTCACTATTCAACATTGTAGACCTACACTTGTTGACCACACTATCATTTACCCCATAAACAAACTTACTTATCTTTGCCCTTCTATCTGTAACTACATAAGGAGCATATCTGGCTAATTGAGTAAACTTAAGAGAATACTCTTTAACTATTATGTTGCCCTGCCTGAGGTTGATAAATTCTAACACCTTAGCCTATCTCAGCTCTTGGGGAAAGAAACTATCTAAGAATGCAGTGACAAATGCCTGCCACTCAATAGGCTCTACAGTATCTAGCCTTTTTGACTTCCACTATTTAAACCAAGTGTGGGTAACATCTTGCAACTGACATGAGTAACCCCCATGATGTCTTTAACCTTCTGAACCTGATCGATGAATTCCTGACGGTCCTCATCTAACTTATCCCTGAGAAACGATGAAGGATTCATTCAGGTGAAGTCCCGAATCCTGGCTGTAGTTGAATTGGCAACTGGGTTGACCGGATCGATGGCTAGTCATTCATTCTGAGTAGCAACTGACTGAACAAAAGTGGTGAATAGAGCTCTGAACACTCATGAGAAATATGTTCTCCCTAATGTTCTTCGAGCTGTGGGGCTATCTAATTTCCGTTTCTTCTTTTAGGAGGCATATTCTATAGAAGAAAGAGAGAAATAGATTAGAATGAGAGATTGACATGATATTATGCTCACTGGCATGACATGAATTTGAAATGGAACCTTAGGCTTTGATACCAAGTTTGTAATGCTCCGAATCTAGTACTCAAAATGCTACACGATGCTCACAACTCCGAAGGACCACAAGCTAACCCATTACTGATATATGTACTTATACACTGTATAACATACTAAATATAATATTGAAATCGAGGTTGAAAGGCCATAAGGTTCAAAAATGCATGACTGATAAAATATAACATCTGAGTGGGGTAATAGAATACCCAAAACTGAAATACTGTCTGAACATACTGTAGTCTGAAAAACCTCTAAAACATAACTGCCTGGATAAACAGTTGATGGGACATGTCCCCAACTAACTCTAACTTATAAATTAATTAATAGGATAATAAATGAATGATCATGTCTTCAAAAGATGAGGACTCACTACTAACTCTGACTGTTGAGACTAGAATGTTACTAATGCTCTAGAGCTCGTGCTTCTGAACCTATGGTATAAGATATAATAGCGCAATTCTGTCAGTACTTTAAATATACTAGTATGCATAAAAGGTAGGTTGAATACAGAGGGTTCATATACATGAACAATTCTGGCTAACGGACTAATATGAACATAAGAATACATGTATGAATATGTTGTAACTATATCTGAGATCGTGATAACATAAATTTAATGATAACTGAATTCTGATGATCGATAGAACTAATAACATCAGTGACTGTATCTGACAGTCCTGAATCTGATGGAACTAGCTGAGTTCTGTACTGTTCTAAGTTGACTATATTTGACAATCCTAAGTTCTGTAGAACTATCTGAGTTCTATTACTAAGACTGAATGATTGTATCTAATAGTCGTGATTCTGTAACTGAAATTGTAGGAAGTAGTAATCTAACTGACATGCCCTTAATACGCCATTATGGCTAAGTTGGGGTCGAATCTATAACCCTAATTGGATGGGTGTCAATATCGCACCACTGTAAGGATAAGCTGTGAGTGACCCTCAACTGACAATGTCCCCAAAAGAGAATGATGGGGTCATCATCTAACAGTGCTTATCCACCTCATCAACCCTCATCTGACAGTGTTGATGTCTCAACCTATGCTATCTACATAGGTCTGGAATGCAAGGATGACTTCTAAGAATCATACCCTCATTTGACAGTGTGTGTTCTCATCCTTGGATTCACTCGGTGCTAATTCCTACTCCCATCTGAATAAACACTGATCATGGATTACTGAACTGAACTAGACTAAATTAACAGAGTTTCGTTGACTGATGGAATAGTACTGAGATTACTATAGTACAGATCTTTCCTAGGTCATATGCTTACTGAGTTCTACGGATCATGGCTTGACTAAGGATATCATGAAAACATGACATGGACTCTACGTATACAGCTATATTTTTTGGGTACAAGTACCCCTAGGACTCGATTGAAGGAAACTGACAAAGCATGAATTTCTTGAGTATAGGACCAACATCAACAATACATAATCCATTGGCTAAGACATTTCATCAAACACTTGACATACATAACTTGTACATGATTGGAGATTTCATGTTATCATACTAGTATGGCACTTTTCCTTCACATAGGCATTTAATCAAACATGGGGGGACCATGCAATAGCTACACAATCATCAACACATCTAATAACCAAGGATACAACAATCAACTTGTGAATTGAAGGGTTTATCATGAATACCGCGTAATTCCTCACATACTAGAATCAATTCTTGTAATTAATAGTCTATAACATGGAATGAAACCAAACAACAACATGAACATCACTTTTCAATTTAATCAAATCATGAACATTCATAAATATAAAAATCTTTGATTTTGAAAACAGATTCTCGAGCTTCATGGGTGACATAGATCCATGAATCAACACATGACATACCATAGTTCTTGATTTAGCGAAGACTGACGAAGAGACTTTCTTGAAATTGAATCCCCAATTGAAACCCTAGCTCATGTAAAATTGCTTCAATAGGGGTTGGAAATTGACCCTTTTAACCCTAGACGCATCTTTTAAATTAGTGAAAATTTCCCGACCTGGACTCCTGGCGCGATACGGCGTTATCGCGTCGTGTTACTTGAATTTGACAATTGGAAAATAGGGAAATGGCGTGATGCAGAGCCATCGTGTTGCCACTTTGTTTGCAACCTAAAAGTTTGGCGCGGTATAGAGAAATCGTGCTGGGACACTAGATGAAGGACAATTGCCATTTTATCTTAGGGTGCGGTGCACCACTGACCAATATGGCATTGTTTTATGATAGGGACTTCAAATAGTCATAACTTCTTACCCGATTATCGAATTTAGGTGAATTTTTATATTGATGGAAAGATTATTGAATTTTCCACATGACAAAAGTGAAAATCTTGAAAATTCCCCATGGAATAAACATTATTCAATTTAGAAGCTAATACTTGACATTCTTGAGACAAAATTAATTAGAAAACTTTAGGGTATTACAGGGTAGCAGAATGGTGGGTTCCTGCATAGTATGGGTATACAACCGCCCGAAGATGAGTTAGTGGGTGAACGCTAGCATAAACTTAGAACAAGGATAAAATAATGTCATTTATTAAACCAAGTAAAACCATTCATATGCACACAAACCATTCATATATATATCTATGTCGATAAAGGGAACCAGGTTTAGCATGAAATTAAAACCAATATGTGAGTTGTGTTGCTTTCCTGTCCTAAACCACCCATACGCTATATGGGTTCAGCTCTGAAATGCCCCAAAACTGGGCCATGTCATAAGGGCACCTTAAGACCTTATGAACTGGAGGTTGCTCCAATAACCTATCACATCAAACACATGGGTCGAGTGAATCCTGACCAAAAAAGAGATAGAGGAAAACATACCACAAGTCATAACTTAAACAATATCTAACCATTCCATAAATATCAACACACTCGCTGATTTACCCAAGTCCACAATCATCCAAAATACCTCAATACAAACTGAAGTTTAGAACTGTATATGTCGGGACAAGCCCCCAACAATAGCCAAACTAAGTCAAAATAAGACTAAGTCTAAAAACAGGGGACCAAGAATGAATGTCTTTCGAAATAAGGAAGCTCACCACTCTGTTGTTTATGAATGAACCACTTTGATCACCTAATCACTGTACAGGAAGAGAAAATGATGCTCCGACCCCTATGTTGCATGGGGACATAGCGTCCGGAGACGGTTAGTTATTAGAATGCTAGCATATAACTCAAGGATAATGATAAAATAGCATTATCATTCAACAACCAATCAATATATATCATATTCAATCACATTCATAACCTTATCCATACATATAAACATATCACAGGCTAACCAAGGGGACAAGTTTTATCAATACTTTGGAAATACTCATTCATCATACTTGAAATAGAGGACCCCAACCTTCCACACTTATAGATTCAAGAATTTCTCATTAGGAAAAAGACTTTAACCATATTCAAATATCATCAAGTAAAGGATTTTAAACAAATACACATCCATTTAAGTTAGGGATTCATTCAAGCAAAGGACTCCAACCACATGCTCACATATTAGGCAAAGGGACTCTAACCTTATTTCATATTAGATAGGGGACCCGAACCCGTAGCCAATTCATTTGGTGAGGCACTTCGACCTCTTGAGATCTCATAATGCAAGGGACTTTAACCACAAGCGATTCTATTAGCAAGGGACTTTAACCTCAATACATCCTGACTCTCATTAGTCAACATTAGGACTCTAACTCTTTGTCCATGCATCCACATACATTCACTTCTACACATAAGGACTTAAACCCATATATCCAATTCAACACCATACATGACCACATGGTCTTCATGGGAGCCTCCATTGCTCAACCATTTCAATAAGCCAATGGCTTAATTCAACTCATCATACACCTCAAACTATGGTCCTCAAGACCCTTACAAGTGATTAACACATCATTAGCAATTCTAAATAATAATTTAGTTCTACACATAAATCACGTTCATTTTTATGTTAGGGACGTTAACCCCTTATTATTCATCAAACCATCAATGTCATCAATTACGTAATACATGGATCATATTATCTTCACAATATCATTTATAAGGCATTCTTACATATTGGTCCATTGCCCTAGTTCAAGGAACCATCATCATGTAACTAGACATCTCACTTAGACATTTTCTCAGACACCTTGTGTACATGCCTTTACTAAGGCCAATTTTATAGTAAAAATTATCAAGATTAAGTTTACTCAATACCCATATGTTAGACCATATAAAACAACCATTCATGTGTGTAAACTATCATCAATAAAATGTATAAGCATAATTCTAAGCAAGAATCATCATATTTCATCATTAATCAACAAAACCTTTTTATTTGATTTCAAAACCACCATGTACAGTTTCTAATCCTAGTGTGAAATACATGGATTTAAAGTTATTTAGCAAGGTAAATAGTTAAGTACCTTAAACATGATGAATCACTAAGAATATTAACTCTCATTTACATCTTGAAGACCACTCTTGAAACCCTGGCCTCTAATTCTTCAAAGATGAATTTGAGAGAGTGTTTACGGCTCTTGATCAATTAAAAGTAGACGTTTAGGAAGCTATACACACTTATATACTAAGAGGTCTTAGGGTTCTAGACATGGGAAATGACCACAATGCCCTTAGTTAAAATCTGAAAATTGACCCCGTCCAAGGGTATGACTCACATAAGTAGTCATACCCTAGGGTACGAATGGTACCCTAAATCATACCCTAGGCTTGACCTAGGTTACACTCACTATTAAGGGTACGACCATGCACCTTTGAGTCATATCCAAAGGGTACAACTCACCCCTAACTCATACATAATAACTGTATCCAAAATAGTCTACTTCCATAATCATGAATCCCCTATACGACTCACCTAGGTACGAATTTTATCTTTAGGTATGATTAAGGGGAGGGTCACTCATACCTAAGACAATGAGTGACCTCTACCATACTACCTATGATACGAAAGGGAAGAAGGGTAAGGATATGACTCATATCCAAGGGGTACAACTCAATCCCCTAGTCGTACCCACCCTAGTGAAACCCAAAGATGATGTTCTTCAATGGCTCTAATTCTATGTTTTTCAAGCTCCTCCTGCTGAAAGGGGCCTAGTGCGTGAAGTCGCGCGACTAGGGAACAAAATCTAGGATGACTAGTACATCCCCCAAATATAATGTGTGACATCATGTACACGGTCACTTGGACCAAACCTAACATTTGAAAATACAAGTTTAAAGTTTTGGTCCCCTCGGGGACCTTCACCTTCCACAACTTTGTTATACACCCCGCCATTATTTCCCAATTAAAATCATTCCCAAGCAACCAAGCAATCCATTAACCATTTATTAACCAAGGCCATTAGTAGGTGTATTGTCATACTGACTATACTTGGAAGTTTTGTCCATATCTAACCATATATAGGTTTAAAGGATTTTGTGTACCCTTCCATTAACCATATTAGACCACTTGGGGGATTCCCATGTACCTCACAAGCATAACCATTTATCCTCTTTACCTTTCTAAACCATTTAAACCATGCATAAATCCTTTACTAAGTTTAAAACAAGCAAGAGTTCCATTAAAGATGATCAATGCAATGGAAACATCCTTATAGGCATTTTGTCAAATACATTGGGGGCACAATATTAAAAAAACCAATTCCAATTACCATTTAACCATCCCCATATAATCTAATTACCCAAAATCACCAATTAAGCATGTAAATACATAATTAAAACCATGGGAAACCATAACCAATCATTTATAAACAAAACACCCAAATCATAGTTGAAAACCCAAAATCATACAATAATGAAATCATAAAAACCATGTATTTAGATGGAAATAACAGTAAGGAAAAAGAGCATGCCTTAATTGACAAAGTAGATGGAGATAAACCACCAACAAGATCCCCCAAATTAGTCCTCAAGTTAAAACTTGAGCTTCCTTGCCCAAAAGCTCTTGAGAGAATTATAGAGTGTTTAGGAAGAGTTTCTAAGGGTTTATGAATAGAATAATAAGGTAAATAACCTCCCAAGTGATTTAGAAGTCATGGGACCTTATTAGGGTAATTGGAGAAATGTCCAAATTACCTCAACTTAAATTGCACAAAAATCTCATCACGGAGATATGACTAACCCCTATGAGTTGTACCCTCCCTGAACAAGTCATACCCACCACTTGTACCCTTTGAACCAAAAATATCCAAGGTACAACTCATCTAACTCAAGTAATATCCAAGTATACGATCTGTAACCTTCACCCATATCCCTACCAGGATTGAATCCCAAGAGGATTAAACACTGTCAACCATACGAGACCCTAGTTAATTCGTACCCTGACTACGGCTCATGGCGAGCAACTCGTACTCAGATCCAACTTAAGAAACCAAGTATAAGATTAAGATAAGGAAAACCCAACCTAAATGATCTGTTCCCAATCATACAACTCACATCATTCAAGTCGTACCCACTCTAGTGACCAAAATAATCCCACAACCAACACTAGTCGGTATAAGACTGGACCATACCCTTTGTACCCTAACATAAGGCTCGTACCTATGAGTCATATTGGGTCTAGAGACCAGTATTCTAGAAAAAATTTTAAGGGTCAAAACCCAAGGTGTTTCACATGGAAAGGGAAATAGTTGATATGGAGAAGGGGGACATCAAGTTCATACTCAATAACAATAACGTCACATTCAACATCCAAAAAACTATGAAGTAGTCAACCGGCATAAGAGTGGTATCAGTTATTCATTGTTTTGATGATCTTGGGGGTTACTCCTTTGGGTACCTTGATGAATTTTGAATAATTAGGGTACCTGTGTCATACTGCAACATTAAATCAAGTGTTGCATGGGAGACAACCCATGGGCTTGTTGGTGAAGTCTGGGTAACCAAATTTGTTATATTATTCTATGACGTTACATTAAGCTCTGGATGGGAGACAACCCATTATTTTAGTGTTCACATTATTTTTCTTTTTTATAGGTATAGTAGCATAAAGAATATCCTGGAACATGGTAACATATTGCTTAAATTCATAATATTCCAGGTAAGGGGACTTCCTGACCCACTCATTGGGGTCAAAAGTCCAACTTGGGCTAGGTAAGTTGTGCATTGAATGTTAAAAGGAAAATTTAAGGATTTTTTGGGATTTTTTTACTTTAAATTGTGAACATACTTAAAAGGTCATAAATACCACTTACGACTTCATAAATAGCATAATATTTTTGAGAAAACAAGTCTAGAGAGAAGGAAAATGGTCAAAAAAATAGGCCCACCAATGGGCCGTAGGTGGTACCATAAGTGGCCCAATTTTAGGCCCAATTTCTTTTTAAAATCTGGGCCCATCCCAACCTAAGATAACCCAAAACTGACCCATGGGGCTATTTAAGGACCCAAACCCAATTCTCAGCCCCACAAAACCTCAAAATTTCCTTTTCTCTTTAAAATTCAAACTTACCAACGTCTTCCAAAACATATATATATAAGGCAATAACACTAATTTCACTCGATACCAAATTTTCTAAATTTCATGTATTGCTCATCAAAGAAACAGTTCTTTATATTTTTTAATCATCACTTTTGGTTCTTAAAACTAAAGGTAAACTTCTTGGCTCCTAATGATAGTAAATGGTGCTAAACTTGGAATAAGTAAGTTGGTATGTTTAATTTCTTGTAAAATATGTTAAAATAAAAAAAATATGTATCGGAGCCTAGAAATAGCCTAAAATCAAAAATAGGTGCATTATTCTTAAATTATAACTTGATGATCATGCCCTAAAGGAAAGATGAATTTGAATAGGTCGAGGAATCCCAAGAGTCTTGTAAGACAAATTTTTATTAAAAAGTTGACTCTAGTTTCACGTGCAAATATTGGACTTGTTTTGATTGAGTATAAGTTATAGGGATGTGAAACTGAGGGAGAAATTCAAAGTTTTCAAATTTTTTGTTTTTCTTCAAGTTTCGCAGTCCCTAACTATATTTTAGACACCAACACTTGATTTTTCAGGTACACATAACACCAAATGCTTCAAAAAAGAAGGATGAATCTTTGAGATGATGGAATGAATCCCCTAAAAGTAGTGGCTTAATGGAGGAGTACTCTATTACACCGATCAGAGTGATGAGGCCACAGACCAAATCCTATAGACGTATTGCAGTCGAGACTATTATTAAAGATACCTTAGGTGTACCATTTGTAGACCATTCATAGTGGGGAAAATGACCTACTTCTAATTAGCCTGGAGCTCATCCATAGATTAGTATACCAGTACCTAGGTTGAGGATGAAGTTGGCTAGGATGTAACCTCCACACTTTCCCAATTCTAAGGAGGAAAAAGAAGAGAAAGAGAAAGAGATAAAGTCTGAGTCACCTCCAACATAGCCATACAGGACCCCTAGTCTGAAGAGGGGTTATAGGATGAGTCTGAGGTAGCATTTTAGAAGCAATCAGCAGTAGTACCCCAATTTAAAAAGGGTACGACCAAACTATGCAGTAGGTGCCACCGCAAGTTATAGATTCACCAGCTTATATAGATCAAGCTTTTGACGCTACATATATCTTGGCAAGACCCATTAATGAGGTGAAAATAAGGTATTGTGTAGAGGAACTTTGGACTATTTGTGAGCATGATATATTTATGACTGGGACCAGCTGGCCCAAGAGGACTATTTATGAGGAGAGATAGATTGTGTTGCCCCAGTTAGATGAAGCACCATTTTTGTAGGTTAGGTTTGATGGGTATCATCTGGGGTGGATAACTAGACCCTGAGGTTCATATAGATAGACAGTGATGCACAAGGTCTATGTTTCATATGTCACTACAATACGATTGATCGCTACCATATATGGTAACGAGGTAGGGTAGCCTCAGTTAGATCAAATACTTATGAGATCTGTTATGGTAGATATTTCAGTGGTGACCATTCACTGAGTTTTATTTAGTGATAGTTTATCGTTCCAACTTCTACTGTAGAGTATGATTATAGGTTGAGATTTTTGCAGGACAAATATGATATATGGGATATAGAGCATAGAAGAGAGAGTAGAGATGGAGAGATAGATAACCATTTATATTTCACTTATTTATATAGATACCTCTTGGATAGAGGGGCAGGGAGTTACTAAAAAGGTGGTATCAAATTTTGCTACAAAGTTCTGGTGGCTGGTAGTTTAGTATAGATTGTGTTCGAATGCTACAAACAACTTGTTGGCCTAGGATGGAGCTACATTGATAGTGAGCATTATGGTATGTTATCATATTGATTTTTCAATCATTATCAAGCACGAGCTTCATGAGAGGGCCTTTCGTGATATGGATATATTGCCCTTTCCTTGTCTAGTCCTGATTCTACATAATGAGGCAAGTGTGTCGGAGTTCCTTAGTGTAGATGCAATATTAGAGGTGATGAGCGTGGCTCGAGCTAGTATGATCAAGGATCCAACAAACACATTCCTTGCTTAGAGGACCCATATATCTCTAATAGTGATTCCATCCTAGTCTAAGGGATTATCAATTCCTGTGGAGCTTATTGATAGATAGGGAGGACGTGTTAGTGTTAGTATGAATTTTGAGATGGGGTTGTAGAGAAAGGCCCCCGAGATGGGAACATAGGGTGAGGGAACCCCAATCATATCCACTTCTACCCCGACTTCAACTTTAAATCTGGTTGGTACACCTTCAGTTCCCCCTTGCCCCTCTACTACAACTATTGTTATAGGTATGGTTTTAGTATCATGAAAGTTCTTGCAGAGCTTAGTAGATAATTAGAGTGCTACTAACACCTGGCTAGAAAATGTTGAGAATAAGGTGTCATCATTGTATAGACATATCTGGCCTTGAGTCCGGATGACACTAAAAGATGTAAAGAGTAGATTATAAGTTGTACATAGTGTTGAGATGTTAGAGTTCCAAGATGATGTGTATACCCATATAGATAAGTTTGAGATTTGAGTGTTAGCCCGATTTAGTGATATTGAGGTACCTGATCTGGATGAGATTAAAATGTAGGTAGCCATATTACGGGAAGAGATACGCTCTCTAACTGGGAGCAACATTCTAGCTACCCCTCTAGTTATACCTCTATTTGTTTAGCTGCTACCTCTATATTGACCTAGATGCTTACTTATTCGTGGAGGATGAGAAGATGTTCTTCATAATTAGGACCAAGAAAGGCTGAGAGGTAGATTTATAGGATCCTTAACTACCATATGATCAATCCCTAAAATAGGTCACACATGATTCAAAAGAGATTAAGTTTGTAAATAGGTAGAGGTGTGCTGAGAAATCCATAGGTTCATATTCTAGTAGTGCACCACCACCACCTCCTCCACTGGTTGAGATACCCACACACGGGGATAATTATGTTATAGATGCCTAGTGTATCCCAGGTATGTCCTCATTCCCTTACTTTACATTTCTTACACGCACTGGGGATAGTGCATAATCTTTTAGTTGGGGGTGGGGTGCACCATAGCCGATGTGTGTTTTAGTTGTTGTGCTTCAATTTTTGTCGGCCTCGATATGGTTTTACTATGGCATAGCTAGGTTAATTTTTTGTTGTATCATGTATTATTACATAATGTATTGTGTTTTGTGTAATTAGGAGATTTTGAGTGTTTATGGCAGTTGACATATTTTTGTTATTGATTTTTAAGAAAAAAGATACCCCAAAAAAAAATTATTTTAGAATTGTGTGATATCTATATATATGTGACCATATGGATCTTGTTACGTAATTAGGATTAAGGAAATGAAAATCATTTCTAACAATTGCATGGATCAGACAAGTAGTAGCTTGTAATATTACCATATTCCATGTGTGTGGGAGACACTACTTAGTTCTATTTATGTGTTGAATCCAGAACTGTAATGACCCTCCGGGTTATTTTTTCATATTTTTAAATATTTTTGCCATTAGATCTTATCCATAGCTTCCCTAAGTCATTTTTGACTTCTTAGGACTGACAGTTTTGTCATCAGGCAGTTTGTTTGGTTGTTAGAGCCAATTCCCTATTTAAAAGTCATCATTGGTTCCAAATGGACAATAGGCAAAAACTTCAGTAAATGATATCGTATGCAAATTCCAACTATACCAACACCTATAAAATATAGATTTTAGGCTAGGTGGGCACCTAAGCCTATTTTGACCAATTGGTCAAAAAGTTAAAAAATTAGAAATATGGGTATGAAACCCACATTTTGTTTAAAAAACCTTGGATAGAAAATCCAACTTTGCCATCACATTTGGAAAGTCAAATTTAGTGTGGTTACATAGTTCATTTGCATATATCAGATTTCGAATGAATCCCGAGACTACAGTTGGAACTTTAAAATTTTTCCAAGTTCAGTTGGTTTTCTGGTGCACGTGCAATCACACCAGAGGGTGAGGTGATGACACCAATAGGTGCAGAGTGAGTAGTTTGATTATACTAGAGGGTGTGGTGATTTCCATATATCCTTCTGAGGCTAGGGTGTACGATTCCACACCTGGGTGTGCGATAGCCATACCAAATGACCTGTAAGGGGTATAAAAAGAACCTTAGATTGTGAATTGGCCATTTTCCACTCACACCTTGAGAGAAAAAAACCTGAATAGGGTGATAACTCAAAATTAAGCCTTGTTGGTAATTTGAAAGCTTGATTAACATTTGTTCTCTTGATTATGTTTCAGATTAAGAAAAGATTTCACCCCTTTCTTGGTGAGTTTTCTTGGTTAGTGAAAAAACCTCAAATTGGTTGAGGTAGGCTTCTATCTACTCTTCGTAAGATGATGTGTTTTATATATTCCATGTGAATGTGAATGTAAAGATTTATTATGGGTAGAATGACATAGTCTTAGTTATTGATGTTTAGGGACTAGATGAGGGTTTTGACCTGTAAGGTAAAATGCTTATTACACTTTTAGAATCCTATTGACTTCTACTTAGATTGAACTAACTTGTAGAGTAGATATGATAGTGATGCTAGGTTTGTGGTGTGATTTAAGCATTGGAATCAAAGTTAGTATGATTAACCTTATTTGCACTATTTAAGTAATCTAAAAAAATAAAATGGGTGGAGTTGACTTAATTGCTCATGTTTCTAGGTGGGTTACCTATCATAGAGTTGATATGGCTTAGGTAACATCAAGAAGTGAAATTATATACCTTAGTCTAGTTTGGAGTATAAATTTCCTAAAAATGGAATTCAATAATTAGAAGTTGTTCTTCCGACCCACCATAGGCCAAGACTTGGGTTAGCCCATATGGACTTAATTACAAATGTTAGGCATAGTTGAGACAAGTAATCCTTTATAGTAAGGTTACTATGTGAGATGCTTATTGATATTATACTGCTTAGATATGATATGGCTTACTATTATGATTATCGACATGAGCTCCAGATATGTATATGGGCCTAAGGACCTGATTATGATGTTGTAATTATTCTAGACAAATTATTGGGCTAAAGGTCGTGTTATGATATCGGTTGGACATCTGGGAAGTGTTTATCCTTTTAAAGGATGCGGTTATGGTTTATGTATATATTAATGCTTATGGTTCCATTATTTGAATACTGGTGATGGCATGCATATATTTGATACATTCATGATCATTAACTCAGTGAAAGATGCAATTCTAAATAATATAGGATCTGATTAAGGATTCTCCTAAATAAGGGTTAAAGCCTACTTTTTACCTTATAATAGATTTCTTGATAATAATAACTGCCAGCCTTAATGGATGATATATATGCATAAAAAAGATTAATAGTGATGTTTTAATGATTTGACTAAGACAGATTCCGGTCTATGATTTGATATTAATAATTACTTCGATCATGAGAGATTCTGACCCTTTTTACACTTTTATAATGATTTATTCCCAAAGTTCACTCCTGCTTATGGATTTATGAATTTACCCTCTTTTTGGCCATGTCTTGATCCCATGCACCTACTATAGTATATACATATCTCTCTAGTATAAGACGAAGGAAGATGTTGTATTTATGATATAAACTCTAGCTAAAATCCCAATGATATATTGTAGTATTAGTGTTAGAAATTTATGTATTGATGATATTGATGATAATTAAAGAGATTGAGAGTATTGATTATATATTTATGATTGGTTCAATTTCAAGTCTTGATAATATTTATGAGCAGTTCAGTTTTAAGTCTTGATGATACTTATGACTAGTTCAATTTCGAGTCTTGATGATATTTATGATCGGTTCAATTCTGAGTCTTGATGATACTTATTCCCGATTCAATTTCGGATGGCTAACATATTCTCTATTTAATTTTAGAGGAAGATTATGATAATTATGGTTATTATGGTTATGGTTATGAGAATTAGTTTGTGATATTAATTATCTATCTTTCATTCATTCTTGGATGCACATTATCTATCACCAGTATGCGCCTATATCTATCAGCCCATATGGGGGGTTTCATAGTCACGCGTGATGACTATACCTTGTGGCGTGTTATATATTGATTGAACCTTCTCAGCCTCTAACGGTGGGGTACGTGATATGCTCGTCTAGGTATTTGGTTGTCTAGACTAGTCGGTTACTCTCATTGCTATTGATATTATTAATATCATTGATATGATCATTGTTATGGCTAGTTTATGATAGATTGGTTATTAATTCAGTATCGATGTCCAACGTATGATTCTGGATCTTCTATTTTTTTATTGTACTATCATGCATAAATATCTCATTGGCTTGCTTATGTGGTTGTTGGACATTTGGGTGTAGTTTTCTATTCTATTTATATGTTATATATATTTTCCTTATCTTTGGAGCTAAGTTGGTATTTTCCTACTGAGTTCCATGTATTTGGTACTCATCCTACAATTTTGCATCCGGCAGATCATAGCATGGGTTATTGTCGTTGATGTGTGAGTCATATGGAGCAACCATGGTTCGGAGACCTAGAGTGAGCTTGTAATGTTTGAAGTAATACTACCTATCTCTTATGTATTAGACTAATCTCAATATTATATTCAAAGATAGGTGTATTTGTATATTTGGCCCTAGCCTTGTAGGGTTACTATATTTGGCTTCAACCACTTTACCCTTATTTGGAGGCATAGCTCTAGGCGAAATCAATAGCCACGTCTAAACTTCTCTCAATGAATGATTTCTTATTATATATCTTGCTACAGTCAACCTCAAACAAGCATAAATCCTAGCTTCTGAATTAGTTTGGATCTCATGACCCAAAAAAAGATATATAATTAAACTAGTTTTCCACTACATCTAGTTTCAACCTAAATTGATTTTGGGATAAAAGGTACAGTCATTTTACTGAGCCTTGCTAAAGTTGTTAGTATGACGACTCAAATACTATGAGTCATCCTCACACCCTAAAACTCATAGTGACTGCTAGAGATGTGAAAAATGAGTCCCAGATGACGACTCAGCCTACGGATCACCCCAGATACTACGGATTATCACCAGAATTATCAAGACTGATACCAACATCAAATGATTTTAAAAAGGATTGTTTGGTCTTATCCTACTCTTTTAACAATAAAATAATGTCGTTCCACCTATTACAAGAGGTATGAGTCTATTTAATCACCCTAAAACCCTTATTA
Source organism: Capsicum baccatum var. pendulum (assembly GCA_030864225.1). Classification (NCBI taxonomy): domain Eukaryota; kingdom Viridiplantae; phylum Streptophyta; class Magnoliopsida; order Solanales; family Solanaceae; genus Capsicum; species Capsicum baccatum. Next base: position 173,808,605 of record CM061560.1, read on the forward strand.
TTTTCCCCAAATTCATTCTAAGTCAGAAAATCACATCAAACCAAAGCCTAGGGTTTTTCTCAAATCCAAATTTACAAGCCTTCAGCCCATGATTTCATCAGTTCAGGTATGTGGGAATTCAATAAGGAATTTATTTCACCCTTAAGCCCAACTAGTTTTAAAATATGAATTTTAGTCATGATTTTTTTGAGCTCATGATCTAGGGCTCACACCCAATTATTTTAAATTCTTGAATCATAGTTCCCTCATATTTTTTTTACTATTTTGGTTGTCATTATGCATAATTTTCATGGATTTAGCTCAGTTACTTTAATACGTGATGAATAATGCATGTTTTATAGATTCTCTTTCGATTGAATTATTCATAACTTGGTGGATTTCAGTCTATAGTAGTTGACATACCATGTTTCCCATAAACTTTAGGATCTTTACGTACTTAGAAGCATGAACCCTCTGTATGTTGATAAATTCTTGATTTTGGACTTGTTTTGTTAAATTTCACATTTCTCCTGAGACTATAAAATTTATCATGATAGTTGCATTAATCAGAGATGGCTAGTTATGAACACTCGATGATTTAGGATATCATGTACTGTTAGTCAAACACCCAGTCCTTCGACTTTCATAATTTAGAATACTTTCAAATAAAACACTTATCTTCCAGTAATAAAACATCAGTAATTTTTAAACTGTTTAGTATATCAGTTTATATTCAGTTGGGAGTAATGCTTAGCATTGAGCAGACCTAGGGATGGAGGCTCACCCATCAGTTAAGTTGAGACCTTTAGTAGAAGTCCTTAAGTCCCAGAACTACGATACCACCGAGGTTCTAAAGGGTCATTTGTCATACCAGGTTTGATACCTTAGTCATTTTGCACATCATTTTAGTGGTACCACGTCAGATCAATCTTTATAGCATGGCAAGGTATATTGGGCCCTTTTCAATGGGGATTACACATCAAAATTTATGTTTCTCTCACATGGTTATATTTCGGTTAACAATATCTCCCATAATTTAAACTCGTTATTACATAACCTTATGATCAGTTTATTCAGTACAATATTGATCAATTACATGTTTATTTGCATGGTGATTGCATAAGTTTGCATCCCATGGTTCTAGACTTAGTATTTGTACATGACCCTTAGTTTAGTTTTTTCTTCCTTTTAAACTATGACTTCATATTATCATTGAATAGTAGTATTTGTGTATGTCATATAGGGTCATTGTACCTTAGTTCAGCTCTTGTGTAGTCAGTTAGCATTCAGTATTGTTTTACAGCATGTTCAGCACCAATATTAAATTATATGAAGTATTTATGTTTCTATGGCTTTCTAATATTTATAAATGTTTTAGATCATGATTCAGAGATTTCACTATGACTTATAGCTTTTACGTTCTAACATATTTTCAATACTTATTTTAGTAAATAGTTCATGTCTTTGGGTTCAAAGCATGTTGTAAGTATTTTCATGACTAGTGCATATCTCACATACTCAGTATAACCAAAGTATTGATCACATACCTCTTCTGCCTACATTTTTCATATGATGTAGGTTCAGGTATTTACTATCAAGATCATGGTCAGGAAGATCTTAATATTCAACTAGTAGGTGATAATTTCTCTTCTTTTAAATACTCAAGTTAGTTGTAGATCTAGTATTTCAATTGCATAATCATATATATTTGTCACAACTAGAACCAGGGCCTGACTGTGATGGGTATCTCAAGTTCAAAAAAGACTGAAGAACACCCCATGCACCAAACCAAACAGAATACCATACCCTCAATGTCGGATGAATTCGGAACATATAAACATAAACAAGCTCAAAGAATTTAATGAATTGATGTGCTATAGAAATATAGCACTTTCAATGATTAAAACGAGAAAAATATGCAAGTTTCTGAGCTTACTTTGTGACATATAATGTGTTTTGGGTATGTATTAAAGGAAATCATATTTTGGATGCTAAGTTCATGAAAAGGTAAAAGAGATGTTTTGGGGTACTTTTTGGAGCAATTACGGATGTTTGGGACACTTTTTGACTTGTTATTGATCAAAGCATGTTTGAAAATTGAAGAAAATCTAAAAAGATCACTCCCGGAACTTACTAAGTCAAACTATGGACCACATGTGGGACCTACGGACCACAAGTAGGAAAAGAAAATGCCAGAAATAAAAATTATCGAGTGCTGACTTGAAGTTTTTTTCCCATCTGGTACTTGTGCCATGTACCTTCACTCACCCTGCTGACCGCAGGTACTACCTTCGGTCAGGGTTATGGCACAAGTACAGACCAAATGTAGCCACCGACCCTGTTTTCTCCTATTTCATTCAATCTTTAGTTTTCGGGTTTCCTCATGTACTATAAATACCCTTTATATATTTTTTAGTAGGAGTTACACACTTTTGATACTCACAAATATATTTTGATTCCAAGATTCAAGTTTGATCTTGGGATTCTCTCGTATTGACTCTAGTTGATTAACTTAGTTACGGTTATGGGTTTTTACACTTCTTATCATTGTGATTTCATCTATGCTTTCAATTATGAATGATATTGATTTCTTTACAAGAATGAGCAGCTAAAACCCACAAATAGAGTTGTGGAAACCATGGCAGATTGACAAAGTAGGAGAAGTGTGGTTGTTGAATTTAACCAATACCCATGGCATGCATTGCATTATCTTTACTATAATAGATTTTTTAGCGGTTATCAATGTTATGATCCTACCGATATTATTTCTACTTACTCCAAAAGAGGAGTAGTGACTAGGAAAAGATAATGACAATAGTAATTTGGAGTTTAGCTGTCAATCCATACTACTAGGTATTATCTATGCAAGATGGATAGATTTTATCTAATAATTAGAGACTCAAAAGTTAATAGTTAACTTGTATCAAGAGAAGGGTTAGTAATGCGACATCCTAAAACTCAAAAGGTAAAAGGTGAAATCTTTCTACTCATCCCAAAGACTGTAGATTATACATAACTTATCGGCTCTACATGTAAGGTATCTAATTAGTTCAACAAAGTATGATAAGCCAACAAAGTTGAGACGCCAAGGGGAACACAATCCTAGTGTTCACTAATATTGATCACAATAGAAGTTGATATTTTCTCTTTGCTTGATATTTCCATTCAAATCCCCCCATTTATTTTTCCTATTTTTACTCGTTAATTACAACATCTGAAATCCACTAGTCTACATATTTCCTAGTGATTTGACCCCAACCTTTTTTGGGTTACTATATTTTTACAGCGACTGTATCACCATCTGAGAAGAGGTATTGTTTGGACGTAATTAAAATTTTGGCACCATTGTCGGAGACTACGGTGTTGATTTATGAGATGAAGTCATTGCAGTCTTTGAGTTTTTTTTGTTCTAAGTTGGGCATACATCGGTGTATTCCTTGTACATGGATTAAAAATCCCAAGAGGTCCTACAAACACCTAGTAGGATGTCAGAGTTGAAAAAAGAAGAGTTTTCTCCCCATCCTTCTGAAGGAGTTCAAGACATTATTTATTGAAAGATTGGTGAGCTTTCAGCTCAAGATAAAAATAAGAAGAGAGTAGTAGAATAGAAGCTTAACACATAGCTTTGGAGGCAGAGTTAGCTGAGAAGAGATAGACAACAGACCATCGAGTAGTACTCGGTGAAAACCAGAATAAAGTCAGAAGAAGCCAACCTCAAGTGATTCCAATATATCAGTATGTTCAGCCGTATCAAGATGATGAAGAGGATCTAGGATACGTTGAGCCGAAAGAGACTGGAGCTACCATTCCTCTTATTTTTCCCCCTAATGTCAAGTTTAGTATTTCTAGTGCTATGATTCAAACCGTATACTAGAAGTCTATGTTTGTAAGGTTGCCTATAGATGACTCAAACTTGCTTCTGGCAAATTTTACTAGGATATACAATTCATTTACCATACTTGGGGTAGATCAAGAGGCATTGAGATTGGGGTTGTTCCTCTTCTTTCTTATTGAAGAGGCATCTTTATGGCTAGGGGAACTTCTAAGAAAGTCTATCACTACATAGAGCGAGTTACGCAGACAATTCTTAAATAGGTTCTTTCCTCCATCCAAGGAATTACAGCTCAAGGATGAGATTTATATATTTAGGAAGCTACAATCAAAATCTATGTTTGAGGCATGGTTTAAGTTTAAGAGAATCTTAGCATGGTGCACAACCACTAAATTTCAAGGCTAAGCTTGTTGGAGATCTTCTATAGATACCTAACTATCAGTTCCAGATAAATGGCAGACACTATCTCTGGAGGATCCTTCATAAGATTATGATGGAACATAGCTTCGAGTATTATGGATCAGATCTCATTAACTAACCAAGGGTGGCATACTCAGGAGGTTGAGAAAGGTTCTGACATTTACAAATTGGAGCTTCTAGTGAACAAAGAGTAGCTGGGGATATTGTAGCTTAGGAGATTTCACTATTGAGGACAAATATTGATAAGTTGGAAAACGAATTTGCAACAATAAATTTTGGAAAGGTTAACGCAGTAGGGGTACAAGGTGCAACTTCTACGGTGCATGAGTCTGAGTTTGAGGAGGAGTCAAAGTATGTGGATCATTATTTGATGGGTTTTTAAGATGATGATAATAGAAACAAATACATTCTACCTTGCGAACGAGATGTGGAATTGATAATAGAAGAAATGTTGGAAAAGCTGATGAAGGGTCAAGATTGTCAGGAAACTTACCTCAAAGAACTCAAGGTCGATGTTTTAGGATTGACTCAGAAGATTGAATCACATTCAAATTCTATTAACTAGTTAGACCAACAGTATGGGCAAATCTCACTATAGACCAATGTCAGACAGGTGCATTTCCAAGTGACAATGTGTCGAATCCTCCAATATGGGTTCATTGTCTAGCTATTAACACGGACAGTGATTCCCCACCTGATGAGAACTTTTTTCCTACTGTGAATGAACCAATGATGGAAAATATTATTGCAGATGAGAAATCTCAAGATGAATTTAAGAATCTAACTTGTAGTGGTGATGACTTAAAAGTGATGACGATGACGATTGGGTAGTAGGAGAGACCCAAGATATAATATAGCAATTTATCATACACTTTCATGCACCATTATTATAAAAGAATGAGATCCAGTGCAGTCACCATTCCATGTTCTATTGCGCCTTATGATATTGATCAGAATATATATAATACGGGAGCAAGAATAAATGTAATGTCATTGGTGGTATACAAGGTATTGGGTCTAGGCAAACTCAAGCATACATCTTCAAGGTATTTGATATCTGATTCATCTATAAAAAATCCAATGGATATTATGGAAAATGTAGAAATGAATGTGGCATAATTCACGTATCTAGTAGATCCTTGATTTTAGGTAGTAAAGTGGATGCCCGCTATCCGATTATATTGGGTTAACCTTTATTGTCCATTAGATGGGTGTTGATTGATATAGACCTAGAGGAGATCACTTTTAAATGGAATAATAATAAAATAGTATTGAATATATTCATGACAGTTCAACAGCCTGATGATATGAGAGTGGTACCAGTGATTGATATAGTGGATGATGATGTGGTTGCAGGGGTAGAATCATTAGCAATAATGATCATAAATTTTGAAATTGATGGGATAGATGAATATGATGAGCTTGTCCAGGCACTATATGGCATAGGTTCTTACAAATATGGCCCTAATAATCTAGATCTTGACTTGAAGAACAGAACCATACCTCATGCAAGACCATCGATTGAAGAACCATCAGTATTGGAATTGAAGGCCCTCCCACCTTATTTGCAGTATGCATTATTGGGGGCCAATAATACTTTACTAGTAATTATTAAGGCAGATCTAGCAGGAGCACCAATGGAAGCTTTGATATCAGTGTTATGAAGGTTCAAGAGAGATATTGGGTGGAATATTGTAGGCATTGTAGGGATTCCACCAGGTATATGTACACATAAGATACAGCTTAAGCTGGACAACATTCCCAGTATTGATCACCAAAGACGACTGAATCCTCATATACAGAAGGTAGTGAAAATAAGATAATCAAGTGGTTAGATACTGGGGTAGTTTATCCCATTGCAGATAGCAAGTGGGTATGCTAGGTTCAACACATTCCAAACAAAGAAGTCAAAGGTTCCAAATGAAAAAAATAAAGTAAAACCAATAAAGACAGTGATTGGTTGAAGAATATGTATGGACTACAGAATGTTGAACAAGTGGACACAAAAAAACACTTCCAAATATCGTTCATGGATCAGATGTTGTACAGACTAGCAGGCATGGATTGGTACTATTTTCTTGATGGATACTCGGGGTAAAATCAAATCATGATTTCTCCTGAAGACCAAGAAAAGACTACCTTTACTTTCCCATATAGGAACTTGGCATTCAAGAGGATGTCGTACGAACTATGCAATGCGTCTGCCACTTTTTAGAGATGTATGATGTCCATATTCTCTGACATGGTGGAAGATACTATTGAAGTGTTCATGGATAACTTTTCAATGGTTGGGGACATATTTGATAACTATTTATCCCATTTGGCCAGTGCACTGCAGAGATATATAAAGTGCAACTTGGTACTAAACTAGGAAAAATACCACTTCATGGTGAAATATGGTATCGTACCAGGGCGCAAGATCTCCAATATTGGTATTGAGCTGGAAAAAGAAAAGACGGAGGTGATTGAGAAGTTTCCATCGCCAGTATCAGTTAGAGGCAAATAGAGTTTTTGGGGTCATGCAGTCTTTTGTAGGAGGATCATCAAGGACTTATCTAAAATTGCAAGTCCTCTATTAATGCTTTTACATAAGGATGTGAAATTTCTGTTTGACGATGCTTGTCTTAGGTCTTTCAAATTCTAAAAGGAGAAGTTGATTTCGACGCCCAACATTGTGTCTCCTATCTTGTCTGCGCCTTTATAGGTAATGTGTGATGCAATCAGAGTGGCCTTGGGAGTTTTTCTATAATAAAGAAAATAAAATATGTTGCATCCAATCATCTATTCCATCAAAGCTTTAAGCCCCACACAGAAAAAAATTACACAGTTACAGAGCAGAAGCTACTTGTGGTGGTTTTTGCTTTTTAAAAATTTTGGTCTTATTTGATTGGGACTAAGGTTATAGTGCAAATTGACCATACAGCTTTGAGTTACTTGATATCGAAGAAATATGACAAACCTAGATTAATTCATTAGGTTCTTTTACTGCAACAATTTGATTTTGAGGTTAAGGACTAAAAAGGGAAAGAGAATCAAGTTACAGACCACTTATCCAGACTTGAAGAGGATATCATATAGAAATTAGGGGATAACCTCAAGATAGATGATGTTTTTCCTGATAAGCATGTGTTGGCAACATCTCAAGATTTGATTCCCTAGTTTGCTGATTTTGCCAACTATTTTGCAAGTAATCTTATCCTACAAGATCTATCTTTCCAGCAGTAACGGAGATTTATTCATGAGGTAAGTAAGTTCTTTTAGGATGAGCCGTATTTGTTTAGGATCTGTGCTGATGGTGTGATTCAAAGATGTAGTCCAGAGGTACAGATGATAAGAATTCTGGAAGCTTGTCATTCTTTATTAGTTGGGGGTCACCACAGTGGCATAGGGACCGCCCCAAAATTCAACAGTGTGGATTTTACTATCCTTAAATTTACAAGGATACTCATGATTTTTAAAAAGCCTATGATAAATGCTAGCATCAAGGCAACATTTCACGGTGCCAGGAACTCCCCATGACACTTGTTCTAGAGTTGGAGTTCTTTGATGTGTGGGGGATTGATTTCATGGGCCCATTTATGAGCTCCTATAGGCAGTTGCACTTCCAGACAATAAACATAGAAGCATCGTCGTCTTTTTTAAGAGAAATATCTTTTCCCGATTTGGCTCTCCACATACAATTATAACTAAGGGTATTTCATACTTCTACAACCACTTGTTCAAAGAAATTCTTGACAAATATGTTTTAAGGCATAAGGTGTTAACACCTTTCTATCCTCGAACAAGTGGGTAAGTGAAAGTCTCTAATAGAGAGATAAAGTCCATGTTTGCGGAAACTATGAATGGCAATAGGACTGACTGGTCTAGAAATATAGACGATGCATTGTGGTCCTACAGATATCCTATAATACCCCCATTAGTGCCTCTCCATATCATTTTGTGTATGGAAAAACATTCAACTTACCAATTGAGCTTGATCATAAGGCACTATGGGCATTGAAAAGGCTAAATTTTGAGTTGTATGATGCAGCAAACTTGAGGTTGGGCAAGGTTAATGTATTAGATAAATTCTGAATCCATGCTTATGATAGCTCAGCCATATTCAAAGAACAAATGAAGTTGTACCATGACAAGAAAATTGAGAAGAGGATATTTAAACCCAGTGATTTAGTCTTGTTATATAATTCAAGACTACGCTTGTTTTCTGGCAAGCTAAAATCAAGATGGACTGAACCATTCACCGTGGTTAAGGTGCTACCATATGGTTCTATTGAGATAAATCATTATGGTGATATCACGTTTAAAGTGAATGGGTAGCGAGCGAAACACTATATGGGATACTTAGAAGAAGTAAGAGTTTAATCTGAAATAGACCTTGGTGAAGTCTAAGTAGCCAAGGGAATAGAGTCGTGCCACCATAGTAAATCAGGAACTACTTGGGAGGCAACCCAAGGTACACGGACGCCTAGCGCATCTTAAAAATGTTCTAACTTGCCTCTATTTTACTTTTTTAGCGCATTGAGGACAATGCATATTTTTTAGTTGGTGGTGGGCATACCATGCCGCCATGGATTTTTGTTGTCATGCTTCTTTTCCTGAAGATTGCAGTATGGTTGTAGAACCAAAAGGTCTACAATAACTTTGTATCATAATTTGTTTTATTTTATATTGTTTTTTATTTTTGTATAGTTAGGAGATTTTTAAGTATTTGGAGCAATAGTCATACTTTGATTGATTTTTGATGCCCCTCCAAAAGTTTATGTTTAAGAACAATGTGAATGTATATATGTGTGAACATTTTGGATCTTGTCATGGCATTAGAAATAGGGACATGATAATAACTTCCTAACAATTGCATGTACTGGAAAGGTAGCAGTTGGTACTATAGACTTTATGCCATGTGTATGTGAGACACTACCTATTTTCCTTTGTGTGTTAATTTCAAAACTTGTCTTGTAAGACCCGATAAAACTCTAAGCTTAATTCAGTCCATTAATGTTTCTCAAGGGATCCCAGACTTAGAATATTTTGGCTAAGTATCCAGACTTAGTTTTATTTTTATCCTACAAAGGTTGGCAATCTTATTTTGTGACCTTCACATCCATTAAAGATCGATATTTAAGATAACTCATGATCAATAATGTCTATAGGGAGTCCCGGACAAGTTTTGGATTTTTTGGACCTCGTTTAGACCTTATTTGAAATCCCAAAATAGTGAGTCGGTGCGATGTTGGCGCATTGTGCTGCCAATCGCATCGACATATAAAATGTTTCTTGGATTAAAGTAATTTTCAGTAAATTGATGCGATGTTGATGCGTCACGTTGGTTATTGCGTTTGTACCTTTGATGGGCCGCAGCAGATTCGACATCGTTGGGCATTATTTTCTATCTTTTAAACCTGCATCTTTAAGGATAATTATGTCTTTTTCCCTGACCTTCAGCCATCATAACACAAAATTTAGCCCTCTTTTGGCAAATTATATTCATTATTTCACAATTCCTCAAGAACAAGAAAACCCTAGGTAATTAATTTCAAATCAAAAATTCAAGATTTCTCCGTGAACTTTCCAGAATTCTTCAATAAAGGTATGTAAAGTGTTCATCCAAGGGTCCCTTCCTCCCTTGGAGCTCATGAAACCCTTTTCTAAATATGAGTTTTGAATTCCATGTTGTAGGATTTATTGTACACATGTAAATGTTGTGATATGATTTCCAAGATTGAAACTTTATTGAATTTTCATGACTTTATGATAGTATGTGGATCGAGAATCCTTAATTTTTAAGTGGTTGTTATAGCCATGATATATTAGTTGTTGATTCATGCTCTACAAAAGGTTATGTCTTCCATCTGTTTATTAAAATGCCTAAGTGAATAAGAATAGTGTATTATGACCCATTTGTGATACAAATGATGAACTCATGATGTACCCACATGTTCAAAAGAACTTCCATGCTAAAGTTGTGTCTTGTAATAATTTGAGGAAATGTTCATGAGATTGAAATTGTGAATTTATGATATATTACATGCTTTCCTATCCATGTACAATTTTATGACCTTCAAGTGCTTGTGAAATCCCTCAATGATTGTATTGTGAATTGATGACTATGGTCATGTGTTCAAGAATGGTCATGTATCAGTTTTCAAGATACTCTCAGTCAATTCATGATCATTATAATTTAATCAGTTACAGAACTCAGGAAAATTCAATAATCTCAGTGTCAGTCCAGTCCGAATAAGTATTCAGTTAAGTCCTCAGTAAAACTCAGTCAGTTATGAGAATTCAGTAGTATTTCATCAGTCAATGGAATTCAGTGAACTCAATCCAGTTTAACTCATTATAATCAGTTCAGCATCTATTTAGATGAGATTAGAATTCAACACCGAGTGAACCCAAGGATAGGAACTCACCTGCTAGCAGAGGGTGTGATTATTAGAAGCAATCCTTGCATTACAGAACTATGTATCCAGCGTAGGTTGAGATATCTAACCTTCTAGATGAGGGTTGATAAGGTGAATTAACCGATTAGGTGAGGGTCCCACTATTCTCGTTAGGGTACCTTGATAGATGAGGGTCACTCACAGCATGTCCTTACCAATGGCGCCATATTGACACCTTTATAATTGGTGTTACAGATTGGACCCCAACTCAGGTATATTATCTTATTTGGCGCATGTCGGTTAGATAACTACCTCCCACGGTCTCATTCTTAGTCTTCATAATAGAACTCAGATAGTTCTACAGATTTTAGGACTGTCAAATACAGTCACTCAAATCGGTATGAAACTCAGCTAGTTACATCAGAATTAGAATTGTTAGACACAGTCACTCAGTTAACGGTATATCAGTTATCAGTTATATTAGTTATCCGTAACCTAGGTTATCAGTATTCAGATTCAGTATTCAGTTCTATCACAAATCTTTGTGACAGTTCATGTATTCATGCATACATTCTCACCCAATCATGTTCATGTTATTCAGTAAGTTATAGTTCATGCATATGAACCCTTGCACTTAGCCTACCTCAATTTGCATACCAGTATATTTTTAAGTACTGACGCGTAATTTTCTCTTATGCTATGGTGTCTTATATCATAGGTTCAGAAGCAGGAGCTCCAGAGCATCCTTAGCAGTTTAGATTTAGCCAGCAATAGTAGACATAGCAATGATTCCTCATCCTTTGATGATATTCTTTTATTTTTCTATTTTGTGACTTTAGTACTTAGTTTCTTTCAGCAGTTGGAGTTAGTTGGGGACATGTCCCATTAACTCCTTATTCAGACAGTTTAGAGGCTTTTTCAAACTATAGCATATTCAGACAGTTATTTCAGTTTTGGTATTGATATATCTTATATCAAATTTATTACAGTATTGAACCTTATGGTAGTTCAGCCCATTATTCTTCATATTTCAGTATTATTTTATAATTATTGCTGCAGGTAGCAGTCAAGGGTTAGCTTGTAGTCCTTCGGTATTATGAGCATCATGTAGCATCTGGGGTACAATACTTGAGGCGTTACAAACTTGGTATTAGAGCCTAGGGTTGCACAATATCCTAGGAAGTCTGAAAAGTTGCATCTGGTAGAGTCTTGTGCATGGGTGTGTTCCACGCCATACTTATGGACAGTAGGCTACGAGATATTTTAGGAATAGGTTCCCTTCTTTTAGTATTTATGTCATGCGAATGAGAATGTGCTCAAGTTTAACTCTTAGTCTAATATATTTCTCCTTTTTATTTATAGAACATGCCTTCCAAAAGGACTAATGAAAGGAGAAATGGGAATCCGTCAGCACCTCAGACCGTCGAGCTAGATCCCCTGGACGAGAACGTCTCTTATGCAGAATTCAAAGTTGTATTTACTACTATTGATAATTCAGTTGCTTCTTAGAATGAACGTCTAATAGTATTTCGTCCAATCTAGTAGCCAACTCTACTGTAGCCAGGATTGGGGATTTCACCTGAATGAATCCTTCATCTTTTACCAGGTCTAAGATAGATAAGGACCCTCAGGAATTCCTTGATCAGGCATAGAAGGTTACAGATATCATGGGGTTAACTACTAGTGACAGTGTTAAGCTAGCTATATATCAGTTGTAGGATGTGGCTCACCATGGTTCAAGTAGTGGAAGCAAAGAGGGCAGATGCAGGGTCCGTTGAGTGGAAGGAGTTTGCCACTGCCTTCTTAGATAGATTCTTTCCCCTAGAGTTAAGAGAAGCTAAAGTGTTGGAGTTTATCAACCTCAGGCAGGGCAACATAACAGTGAAAGAGTATTCTCTCAAGTTTACTTAACTAGCTAGATACACTCCTCATGTAGTGGCATATAGCAGAGTTAAGATAAGAAAGTTTGTTTCTAGAGTGAATGATAGTGTAGTTAAGAAGTACAGGACCGTAATGTTTATTAGTAAGATGGACATAGCCAGGCTTATGATCCATGCTCAATAAATAGAGAAGCAGAAGATTAAGGAGAGAGAAAAGTAGAATAAGAGACCTAGAACAGGTGCTTCAATTTTAATCAGCCTAAGTCAGAGAGTGGCAATCATTCTCAGTTTCTCCCAAAGTCTTCAGTTCTAGATCCTTCCTCAACCAATACTCCAGTTCCTAAGTTTAAGAATGGTAACAAAGATAGGGAACCAGGGTCTAAGTCTTAGGGTAGTTTCAGTAGTGCCTGAACCGATCCTCTTTGCTAGACTTGTGGTAAGCACCATCAGGGTATTTGCAGAGCTGGCAGTGATGTTTATTTTGGATGTGGCAATCCAGGCCACAGAGTCAGAGATTGTCCTCAGTCAGGTTTTTAGGGTCATCATAACATTTCCTTAGCTCATTTCGATTGCTCGAATAAGTATGGTGCCACATCCAGTGCTACCAGTGGGCAACGCCCAAATAGACTTTATGTTATTTAGTCCTGACTAGATCAGGAAAATTCTCCTGATGTGGTCACTGGTATGTTACAGATCTTTTATTTGTATGTTTACGCTTTGCTGGATCTAGGAGCTTCTTTTTATTTTGTTACACATTATATAGCAGTTGATTTCGAAGTCAATCCCAAAATTCTAGAAGAGCCCTTTTCAGTCTCTACCCCAGTGGGTAAAGCTATCATAGCTCGATGGGAATATAGGAATTTTTTGGTTATGGTATCTCAGAAAGTCACTTCAGTAGACTTAGTCAAATTAGAGATGATTGATTTTGATGTCATTCTTGGCATAGATTCTCTTCATTCCTTTTATGCCATATTCGACTACAGAAATAGAATTTTCCAATTTTAGTTTTCGAATGAACCCATCCTAGAGTGGAAGGGTAGTACTTCAGCATTCAGAGGTCAACTTGTTTCCTATCTATGGGCTAGGAAAATGATATCTAAGGGATGTGTCTACCATCTTGCATGATTCAGAGACTCTAGTTTTGAAACTCCCATTCTAGAATTAATTCTAGTTGTGAATGAATTCTCAGATGTCTTTCCCAAAGATCTTCTCAAAATTTCTCCTACAAGGGAAATAGACTTCGGCATTGACCTTCCTCCAGATACTCAACCCATATCTAATCTACCATTTAGAATGGCACCAGTAGAACTCACATCATTGAAGAAACAATTGAATGATCTCTTGGATAAGGGATTCATCAGACCTAGTATTTCCTTATGGGGTGCACCAGTTTTATTAGTGTGTAAGAAAGATAGTTCTCTCAGAATGTGTATAGACTACCGTCAACTTAATAAAGTCATAGTCAAGAACAAGTATCCACTTATTTGACCAACTTCAGGGTGCCAGTTACATCTTTAAGATAGACCTCAGATCAGGCTATCATCAGCTCAGAGTTAGAGAATGTGACATCCCGAAGACAACCTTCAGGACTCGGTATGGTCACTTTGAATTTTTAGTCATGTCCTTTGGTCTTACCAATGCTCCAGCAACTTTTATGGACTTTAATAACCTTGTCTTCAAGCAGTACCTACACATGTTTGTGAAAGTCTTCATAGATGACATTCTTGTCTACTCCCGCAGTGAGCATGATCATGCAGACCATCTCAGGATAGTATTGCAGACTCTTAGAAATCATCAGTTGTTTTCTAAATTCATTAAGTGCAAATTTTGGCTAAGGTCAGTAGCATTCCTTAGTCATATAATTTTCGGTGATGGCATTAGAGTTGATCCCCAAAATATCAAAGCAGTGAGAAACTATCGCAGACCCATCTCCCTAACAGATATCAGGAGTTTCTTGGGTTTGGCTAGCTATTACAGATGGTTTTTTAGGGTTTTTTTATATTGCATCCCCTATGTCCAGATTGACTCAGAAGAAAGTCAAGTTTCAGTGGTCAGATTCATTTGATAAGAGTTTTTAGGAATTGATGGGTCGACTCACCTAAGCCTTAGTTTTCACTCTTCCAGATAGTTTAGATAGGTTTGTCGTTTACTATGATGCATCCAGAGTAGGTTTGGGTTGTTTCCTCATGCAGCATGCTATGGTCATAGCCTATGCCACCAGATAGCTTAATCCCCATGAGAAGAACTATCCGACTCATGATCTTGACTTAGCAGCTATAGTGTTTGCCTTACAGATTTAGAGGCATTACTTGTATGGGGTGCATATAGATGTTTTCACAGATGATAAAAGCCTTCAATATGGATTCTCTCAGAAAGACCTTAACCTCCGCCAGAAAAGGTGGTTAGAACTCTTGAAAGAATATGACATAAGTGTCTTTTATCATCCAGGAAAGGTCAATATAGTGGTTGACGCTCTCAGTAGACTGTCTATGGATAGTGTTGCTCATGTCAAGTATAGCAAGAAGAAGTTATCTCAGGAAGTTCACCAACTCAGCGACTAGGTATCCGCTAAGTTGATTCAGCAGAAGGTAGTGTATGGGTTCAGAATAGTTCAGAATCATCTCTAGTTTTTGAGGTAAAAGAAAAATAGGATAAATATCCCAGTTTAGTCAATTTGAAAGAGTTAGTCAGAGATCAGAAAGTAGAGGTTTTCTCCCAAGGGGTAGATGGTGTGTTACATTGTCAGGGTTGTCTGTGTGTGCCATGTGTAGATGACTTGAGGTAACGAATTCTTGCAGAAGCACATAGTGTGCCTTAGTCTATTCATCCAGGGGCCACTAAGATGTACCGCAACTTGTGGGAGATCTATTAGTGGAGTGGGATGAAGAGATACATTACAGAGTTTATGGCTAAGTGCTCAACATGTCAGCAGGTTAAGAACGAGCATCAGAAGCCTAGTGGGTCTATACAGGAGTTTAATATTCCTACTTAAAAGTGGGAAGAAGTGAACATACACTTTGTGAGGGTTTGCCTTGCACTCGTCGTCAGCGTGATTCAGTTTAGGTCATTATAGACATGATGACCATAACATCTTATTTTCTTTCAGTCCATACCTCTTATTCCATTGAGGATTACGCCAAGCTCTATATCAGGGAGTTGGTCCGATTACACGTCGCTCCATTGTCCATTAGCTTAAATAGAGGTACCCAATTCACCTCTCATTTCTGGAAAGCATTTTAAAAGGGTCTTGGTACCTGATTTTATCTCAGTACATCCTTTTATCCTCAGACGGATGGTCAAGCAAAAAAGACCATTCAAAACTTAGAAGATATGCTAAGGGCGTGTGCAATTGATTTCAAGGGTAGTTGGGATGACCACTTTTCTTTGATTGAGTTTGCATATAATAATAGGTATCATTCCAGTATTCATATAGCTCCATTTAAAGCTTTCTATGGTAGGAGATGCATATCTCCAATTGATTGGTTCGAAGTAGGTGAGGCCAAAGTTATATGGCCTAATTTGGTATTCGATACCTTATAGAAAGTTTAGTTGGTTAGAGAAAGGCTCAAGACAGCTCAGAGCCGGCAAAAATCATATGAAGATGTGCACAGTAAGGATTTTGAGTTTGAGATTGATGACTATATGTACTTAAAAATCTCTCCCATGAAGGGAGTGAAGAGGTTCGACAAGAAGGAAAAGCTCAATCCCCGATATATTGCTCCTTTCAAAATTCTCAGTTGCTTCGGCAAGGTAACTTATGAGCTCGAATTGCCTTCAAATATAGCTTTAGTCCATCCAGTATTGCATGTCTCCTTGCTAAAGAAGTGCATAGGTGTCCCAGCAGTTGTAGTCCCTATAGAGGGCATAGATGTTCAAAGCAGTCTCTCTTATGAGGAAATTCCAGTCAAAATCCTTGACTAACAGATCACAGACTGAGGAACAAAAAAGTCCCTCTAGTCAAAGTTCTTTGGCAAAATCAGACCGTTGAGGGAGCTACTTAGGAACTATAACCATACATGTGGTCCAAGTATCCTTAACTCTTCTCTGCAAACTCTGATTCATCCTAAGGTAATAGTTTTCCTTAAGCTTATTCAGTTTTATGTTCATATTTTAGTTACAAACTTGGTATCATATACCATTTCATGTTCTGTCATATGTTCATAGGTCAGATTAGTCATGTATTTATGCATCAGATATGCATTATCATTATGAGAAAAATCAGTTTATCAGTAATCCCAATCATGCATTCATGAGTTAGTTATTCATGCATCAGATATGCATATGCAGTATGAAATTTTGGTATATCAGCAGCTTCAGCCATGAAACCATGCATTAGATATGTATGTCTAGTATTCATACTCAGTCTTCAGTTCTTCTCTCTTAGTTTCATTTGAGGACGAATGTTCCCAAGACGGAGATATTGTAAGACCCCATAAAACTCTAAGCTTAATTTAGTCCATTAATCCTTGTCAAGGGGTCTAAGACTTAAGAATATTTTGGGTAAGTATCTAGAGTTAGTTTTATTTACCCTTCGAAGGTTGTAAATCATATTTCTCGACCTTCACATCCGTAAAAGGTCGATATTTAAGTTAACTCATGATCAGGAAAGTTTATAGCGGTTCCCGAATGAGTTTTGGATATTTTGGACCTCGTTTAGACCATGTTTGAAATCCCAAAATAGTGAGTCATCGAGATACTGGCGCGCCACATTACCAATCAGGTCGACAGATAAAATATTTCTCAACTCAAGGCAATTTTTAGTGAATCGATGCTATGTCGGTGCATAATGTTGGTTATCTCATTGGTACCCTTGATGCGCCACGACGATGCAACATCACTGGCCAAGTTTTTTTGTCTTTTAAATCCAGTCTTTAAGGGTAATAAGGTATTTTCCCCCAACCTTTATCCCTTATAACACGAACCTTAGCCCTCTTTTGACTAATTATACCCCTTATTTCACAATTGCTCAAGAACAAGAAAACCCTAGGTGATTAATTTCAAATCAAGAACTCAAGATTTCTCCATTAACTTTCCAAAATTCTTCAACAAAGGTATGTAAAGTGTTCATCCAAGGGTCTCTTCTACCCTTGGAGCTCCAGTAACCCTTTTCAAAATGTGAGTTTTGAATTTCATGTTGTGGGTTTAATTGTACACATGTAAATATTATGTTATGAATTCTAAGATTGAATCTTTATTGAATTTTCATGACTTTATGATAGTATGTGGATCAGAAATCCTTAAATGTGAGGTACTTGTTATAGCCATGATGTATTAGTTGTTGATTCATGCTCTAGAAAAGGTTATGCCTTCCATGTATTTGTTAAAATGCCTAAGTGAATAAGAATTGTGTATTATGACCCATTTGTGATCCAAATGATGAACTCAGGTTGTACCCACATGTTCAAAAGAACTTCCATGCTAAAGTTGTCTTGTAATGATTTGAGGAAATGTTCATGAGATTGAAATTGTGAATTTATGATATATTGCATACGTTCCTATCCATGTACAAGTTTATGACCTTCAAGTGCTTGTGAAATCCCTCAATGATTGTATTGTGAATTGATGACTATGGTCACGTGTTCAAGAATGGTCATATCTTATTATTTTTATGCTATCGAGTCCTGGGGGTATTTAATATCCGATAATTTAGCTGTTCCTAGAGCCAATGTCAGTTTTCAAAATACTCTCAGTCAAGCCATGATCATTATAATTTAATCAGTTACAGAACTCAGGAAAACTCAGTAATCTCAATGTCAGTCTAGTCCTAATCAGTATTCAGTTAAGTCCTCAGTAAAACTCAGTCAGTTATCATAATTCAATAGTATTTCATAAGTCAATGGAACTCAACAAACTCAGTCCAGTTCAGCTCAGTATAATCAGTTTAGCATCTATTCAGATGGAAGTAGGATTGAATACCGAGTGAACCCAGGGATGGGAACTCACCTGCTAGCAGAGGGTGTGATTTTTAGAAGCAATCTTTACATTCCAAAACTATGTAGGTAGCGTAGGTAGATATATCTAACCTGCTAGATAAGGATTGATGATGTGGCTTAACCTGTTAGGTTAGGGTCCCACTACCCTTGAAATCAATTTCACACGCCCTCAGCTTTATTATCTTATTTGGGGCATATCGGTTAGATGACTACCTTTCACAGTCTTAGTTTTAGTCTTCATAATAGAACTCAGATAGTGCTTTAAATTTCAGGGCTATCAGATACAGTCACTTATCTCAGTATAGAACTCTGCTAGTTACATCAGAATCAGGACTATTAGACACAGTCACTCAGTTAATAGTATATCAGTTATCAGTTATATCAGTTATTAGTGACCCAGGTTATCAGTATTCAGATTCAGTATTTTGTACTATCACAATTCTTAGTTAGAGTTCATGTATTCATGCATGCATTCTTACGTGGTCATGTTCATGTTATTCAGTTAGTTACAGTTCATGCATATGAACCCTTGCACTCAGCCTACCTCATTTGGAATAGCAGTACATTCTCATGTACTGACGCATACTTTTCTCTTACGCTATGGTGTCTTATACCATAGGTTCAGAAGTACAAGCTCCAGAGCACCCTTAGCAGTTCAGATTCAGTCAGCAATAGTAGACGTAGTAGTGAGTCCTCATCCTTTGAGGATATTCTTTTATTTTATTATTTTAGCACTTCAGTACTTAGTTTCTTTCAGCAGTTGGAGTTAGTTGGGGACATGTCCCATCAGCTCTTTATTCAGACAGTTTAGAGGTTTTTTTAGACTATAACATGTTTAGATAGTTATTTTAGTTTTGGTGTTGATATACCTTATTTCATATTTATTATAATATTGAACCTTATGGCAGTTCAACCCATTATTCCATATATTTCAGTATTATTTTATAGTATTGCAATAGGTACTAGTCATGGGTTATCTTGTGGTCCTTCGGTATTATAAGCATCGTGTAGCGTCCGAGGTACCAGACTCGGGGCGTTATATTTTTGGTTAGTCTTACCTAGGTTAAAGGATAGTCAGTTTGGACAGGATCATTAGACATTTTTTATTTTAGTCCACTTTTATCCTAAATGACCTCCCATGTGTAAATGATATCCCTTAATCCCTGTATGAGTCATATAAGCCTATTTTTCTTATTTCACCATTCACCTTCCAATTTATATTACAATTAACCAGTTTTAGCCCTTGTCCTCTTTGGGCATTGTGCTTCTTAACTCAGGCAAAATACTTAAGTAGAGGGTGGCTATCATAGGGTTACGTAGTATAAAAATAGGATAAAGAAGGGTAAAATAAGATAAAAAGTTAGTAAGACTGGGTGTGGTAGAAAAAGAAAGAGAAAAGGAAAAAATGTAAAAAAAGCGAAATATACAGAATAAAAGACCGCACCAAACCTGAATGTGCAATAAACAATAAAAAGGGAGATATAAGGGTGGAATAAAAAGAAAATTGGCTAAAAAGTAAGACCCCAAGGTTAGTGTAGTGCCAAGAAAGCTTAGTCATTTGATACATCCATATGTATCATACTAGTACGCGATCCTATATTACAAGCTAAGAAAACTCATATAGTGATCCTCACTTGACTATCTGAATGCTAAGGTAAAGAAATAAGGGCAAGCTTATGGTATTTGACATACATTGATTGGAACTTCTCTTCGGAGTGTGAGTGTCTCTTGATCGTCCCTACATTGACATGCATTATTTCATATGAGTGAGTGGGACATCCTCATTGTGAGGGAACTTGAGTAATATTTCTAGTTATTTGCTTGTTTCACGTAGTGTAACTTATAAAAATGAGTGGTTGTTTATTGCTAATGTAATTAACATACGTTTATCCCATTATGTCACATTGTTGTGCTTCATGTTCATACACAATTGATTTAGAAAAACAATATTGGAAGGGGTGTGTTTTGAGCCTTAAGTGTTGACTGACTACCTTAAATAGTTTAGATTCTCCTAGTTAAGCATTGTTTTTGTTTCTGTTGTGTTTTGTTGTCTAGGGACATGCAAATATTCTATGTTGAGAGTGTCTATGTGCTATAGTATAGCACTTTAGCACTTTCAACGCTTAAAATATAGAATATATGAAAGTTTCTAAGGTTATTTTGTTAGATATGATGTATTTCGGGTATGTTTTGCAGAAAATCATGTTTTCGATGCTCAGTTCATGAAAAGGTGAAAAAAAGTGTTTTTGGCTACTTTTTGGAGCAATTATGGATGTTTGGGACATTTTCCGTCTTATTCGTGATCAAAGCATGTTCGAGAATTGAAGAAAAGCTGAAAAGATAACTCCCGACACTTACTAAGTCAACCTATGGAGCACATGTAAGACCTACAAACCACAAGTAGGCAAAGCAAGTGCCAGAAGACCAAAAATCCGAGAGCTAACTTGTAGGATTTTTTCCATATGGTACCTGCCCTCACCCTACTGACCGTAGGTACTACCTGCTCCTAGGGTCAAGGCGCAAGTACAGACCATATGTGGCCACCGACGACCTTGTTTTCCCTATTTCATTCGGGCTTTGGTTTTAGAATTTTCTCATGTACAATAAATACCCTTTATATGTTTTTAGCAGGAGTTATGCACTTTTGATACTCATAAACATATTTTGATTCCAAAATTCAATTTTGAACTTAGGATTCTCTTGTATTGACTTCAGTTGATTAATTTAGTTACGGTTGAGGTTTTTACACTTCTTATCATTGGGATTTCATCTATGCTTTCAAATATGAATGTTATTGATTTCTCCACAAGCATAAGCAGCTAAAACTCATAGCTGGGGTTGTGGAAACCCTAGCAGATTGACGAAGCAGGGAAAGTGCGGTTGTTGAATTTTACTGACACCCATGGCGTGCATTGCATTATCTTCACTATAATAGATTTCTTAGCATTGGACAAAGTTAAGATCCTACCTAGATTATTGCTACTTACTCCAAAAGAGGAGTAGTGACTAGAAAAAGATAATGGCAACAGTAATTTAAAGTTAAGTTGTATCTGTGTAAGATGGTTAGATTTGATCTAATAACTAGAGAATCAAAAGGTAATAGTTAACTAAGATCAAGATAAGGGTTAGCAATGCGACATCCTGAAACGCAAAAGGTAAATGGTGAAATTTTCTACTCGTCCAAAAGATTGTAGATGGTACATAACTTATCGGTTCTGCATGCATGGTATCGGATTGATTCAACAAAGTACGATAACCCTACAGAGTCGAGAAGCCAATGGTAACACAATCCTAGTGTTCACAAATACTAATCATAACTAAAGTTTATATTTTCTCTTTGCTTGATATTGATATTTAAATCCCCCCATTTACTTTTCTAGTTTTCGCCCGCTGATTACATCATTTGAAATCCATGATTCCACGTATTTCCTTGGAATTCGCCCCCAACGTTTGTTGGGTTACTAAATTTGGACAGCGACTATATCATCATCTGAGAGGAGGTGTTATTTGGACGTCATCAGACATGTCTATAATTGATAATCGGTAATCGGCCAAAAATAACCAACCAACATCACCCAAGTCCACAGTAACCCACAAAGCCTTCTAACAAAATTGAAATCAATAATGTGTCGAGACATGCCCCCAACCCTGACAATGACAATGATAATGTTAATGATAATATGAACACTCAATTCTAATCTATGAAATAGAATCTAATGAAATGACCAAGTCTTTCGGAGAATGAAAGCTCACCACTTCACCATAACAACCGACGAACCGAGATAATCCACCTAATCTATACGTAGGAAAAGTAGAAGTATCTCAATTTCCTGCATCGCGTGGGGATACAGAATTCGAAGATGGTTCATGGGTTATGCACTAGCATGTAACTCAGGGATAGGGAAATAAAATAAAGTCAAGTCAAATCCAATTCAAAACCATGTGAGTATCATCATATACATACATAAATAATATGTCGGGAAAGGAGCAAGGCTTAGCATGCACTTTAAAACTTTAGCCTGGACTTGTGTAGCTCAACCGTTATAAGAAGGCATCCACGGATTATATAGGTCCAGCTCTTCTCCAGCTAAAAGGGCTTCAGTACGGTAGTTGCACGAACCAAAGAACATACATATGCACCATGGGGGACTCAAACCACCCGGCATACCAAAGTAACTTAAGAACCCAATCATGTAATATAATATAGGGAACTCAAACCTCTCAATCATATATTAAGGGGGACTCGCATCACTCAGTCATTTAGACCCCCACATCGTCAACCATGGTTTTTAGTATTAGTCCCTTGGGACCTTCAATTTCACAACTCAGCTACACAACCCTCTTTTAAGCTCCATTAAAACATTTATCACATATTCTCATTCATTGAACCATAATATACATTTAGGCATACTCATAGCAACTACACTTGCAAGGTGACAACAACATGCGAAACCAAATATCATAACTTTTAGGGAATTCACAACCTCTTTGGTCCAATTATACATTAGCTTGGGGGAGTCATACATCCCCACAAGGTTCAATTAACCATTATGCTTTATTAGCCTTTAACACTATGCAATAGTTCAAAACAGTTCAATGCGCATACGTTTCATATAGAAACCAATTTCTCAATATAGGGTTGAAGTCATTACCACTTCAATAGTCAATATCCACAAAATAGGGGGAAATCACAATCCCTTAGTTTATTCACCATACCAATGCACCCCACAAGTTCAAAAACCTTAATAAAGTATGAAGAATTATATGTATACCATAGGAAACATTGTTTAGACACAAACATTCAAAATCCTTCAACCCATGTTTCAAAACCAATATCAAAACCACATGAATTATAATTTAAAACACATGCTTTAACAAAATAATAATGGGGGAAGAGTAACATTCCTGAAATACCAAGTTTTATGGAGAGAATTCAACCCTTGATCCCTTAGATGACTTACTTCTTGGAAACCCTAAGTATCTTGACTTGGAGAGTTTTGAGAGAATAAGGCGAGTTTTAATTATGGTATGAATGAGAAATAACCCCCTTGAGTGCTTTATGGACGTGGGGTTTTAATTGGGTAAGAAGGAAATTGTCTAAAGTGCCCTCAACTTAAAAGCTGAAAAATTATCGCCAGGGACTATGGGTCGCACTGCTACTCATAATGACACAGTACGACTCGTCACCACGAGTCGTAGTCACGACAGTGTCATGGTGCTTCCATACTATTGACCCTACGACTTATATCATACGACTCATATCTTGACCTTATGACTCGTCTCTTGACCTTACGACTCGTAGGGTCCAAGCCATATCCATGACAACAACACGTGGAACTCACACGAGTTTGACTACGGTTGGACATCACGACTCGTAATGAGTCCATAGGACTAGATGGGAGCCACTCGTACTCAGAACAGAAACTTAGCCACACACACTGATTAGGTTACAATTTAAGTCCAACGACTCGTCAAGACTCCCTACGAATCGTAAAGGGATTCGTAGTCTGTACAGTGAGGATAAAATTTCAAAAACTTTCAAAGGCCAAAAATCCAAGGTGTTACAATATTGATTAGGGATAGTTGGGCTTATCCCCGACTACTTATAATCAGTATTAGTAGAAGCTTCATAGATAGTCAGTTAGAGTTATTATATGTAGTTTCAGTTCTTTTTTCTTTTAGATTACAATGTTGTAAACTTTTAAAAGTGACATATTGAAATAGCTTATCTCATGATTATGCTCTCTCAGTCAATTTAGCTTTTATATATGGTTTAATCAATTTCTAAAGCATTATGCCAGGACAATGGGTTAGCTTGGGACCACTTGTTGTTCGAAGCACCTTGTTACGACTAGGGGTATTCTCAAGTCGAGAAAAACTTGGTATCAGAGACATGGTTCAAGTGTCTTGGAGTATCTATGAAGCTATGTCTAGTAGTCTTACAGAATGGTACAAAGATGTATGTACTTTTATTGGACAGGAGATTTAAGAAATATTTCCTTTCTTTCATTATCTCAGATCATAAAGTAGAGATGTTCTTAAAGAAACTCAAATTAATTCTAGCATTGCTCCATTCCTGCTCGCTACACCTTATTTCTGAGGTAATAGAACATTCAAGCTTAAATTCCTACTGATAGAGTTTTCTTAGACAATTCCTTCAGACAATTATAAGATTGCAAGAAAAAAATGAAATTTTAAAATAAAAGAAACAATAGAAAATCAAAGTAGATAAAATGAGGAAGAAACCATTTTCTTTAAAAAAAAAACTTTGAAACAGGGCTTGTTAAAGCTTCCTGCCTTGGTGTTATGGCATGTATTAGTCATGATCTCTGTTTTTGAGGTTGAAGTATAAGGATCAAAGTCTACATCATTTTCTTGAAAAAAAAAAATTTTTAAAATTTCTTTCAATTAGAAAAAAACAAATCTGAAGAAAAGAGGAGAGTAGAGCCAAACTTGGTGGTATAAGAAATGTGATATAAGCTAATGAGAGAAAGACAAAACATGAAGGAAGAGAAAAGGTTGAAATGACACCAGAAAACATAGTTGTATGCGTGTTTGAGAAAATAAAGAGTAGATTTGATTTGTAATCAAAGTTGATGGCTATAAAATGGAAATTAAATGACCGAAGAGACACGTTTTGTCCAATAGCTTAACCATGAGCTATTTATTTTGACAGGGTCAGGCCATGTCTTTTTTTCCTTCTTTTATTTTGAGCTACCAATGCGGAGCTCTATTCATACATACCCATCAATCTCTCCTTTGAACTAAGTCTGTTTGATTTTCCTAGCCTCACACCATTAGAAGTGTCCAACACCTTATAAATAACTTCTTTTTCTTTTCTGTTGCCAATACGAGACTTTGTTCTCACATACACCCAACATGAGCTTCTACCATATGCCGGCAAGAATTGGCCCATCTATGTTGCTTCTGTAACCAAAATGGATTGAAAGTAGAAGCTAAAGGCTAAATTTACAATCATTGGCAACCCCATGGAAGAAAGCATTTTATTCATGCAAACCAATACAAAAGAACTTATAGATTACATATGTCTTGCTTTTTTCCTAAGTTTATTTCTAAACACTATAGCATGCTACCCTCTAAAGCAGAGATACTTGAACCAATCTAGAGTTCATCCGTAGAGGGAGCTGGTTTGGGATTGTCTGGGGATAACTTGACTGGATATGAAGCTTCCATGGTTATGCCACAGAGTCCCTCTTTGGCATCGATGCCTCGTTGCATTCGAAAGTAACCTTGTTCTCCCCATCCAGTCCCCCATGAGTTCTTCACTATCCAGTACTTTGTCCCATCATGAGTTGCTCCATAGCCCACAACTGCTACTCCATGATCTAGTTCTGTACCACAATTTCCATTGAACACCCCCTGCATTTTCACATGTTATAAGTTGTCAAATTTCATATGGTATGTCATCGATTGGAATCAAGCGAGAGCAAAATGGATAGAGATGATTCATACGACATAGCCCAAACTAGTTGAGTTGAAGCATAGTTGATTTATCTATAGGGTCTGTCATGTGGAAATTTGTTTGGTCACATAGTTCAAAGTGCGATGTCATCCCAGTATTTTCTGCTTTATATGCTATGTTTAGGAAATTCAGCCACCTGTACGGGACCAGAGGCAGATGCAACTTTATTACTGAGTTCAATTGAATGCAGTAATTTTGACAGATAGCATAAATATTTACAAAACAACAGTAAAAGTTCAAGAAATATCAAACTTTAAACCCATCACTTCAAGTGTGCGATGAGTTCAATAGTAAGAACGTAAAATGTTGAACTCAGTCAAAACTAAATTCTGAATCCACCTCTATACGTGACTATGTGGTATGTTCATCCTGATTGGTTTTGCAAGCAGTTTATGTCCCAATTGACAAATTGAAGTTGTTTTTACCTCAGAGTAAAATTGCAGATCAGATCCACTAGCATCTATAGCAACAGACACTGGTTGGTTGGCAACAGCTTTCATCAAAGCATCCTCGTCGTTTTCAGGTACCATTTCATGTCCATCGATATTAACCACAGGGGAATTCCTCTAAGATGAGATGTAAAAAAAGGGTTAAAGAAACACTTGTCGGAAATTGGATATTAACATATTTATCAAGTATGTTGTTTAATATGTACTAATATCTACCTTTGAAGAATCGCAGTGACTGTCTCTGGCGCTGTAAGGATATATCCTCTCAGTTGTTACTCCTCCATTTTTCTTGATGAATTCATAGGCATTTTCCATTAATCCTCCATTGCATCCTTCATTATCCTTTTCACAGTCAACTAGCTCTTGTTCAGAAAGTGAAACAAGTTTGCCTGTCTTGATTTTGTTTATTCCCTCAACCCCAACTATTGCAGAAAATGCCCAACAGCTACCTACAAGTATATGAGGATAAGTTAGCATGTACGAAAACAAATTTTATATCAAAGTATCAAGAAGACTTGGGGTTACTAGTGAGTTTTGTTTAACAGCTCAAGCTTTAAAATGAAATAGTCACAGCTTCTTTAACTTACCGCATTGTCCTTGATCCTTTACACCAGTAACAGCTCCTTTCTTTCTCCAATCGACAGTTGTTGGCAGATTATCAGCCTTCTCGTGCATAAATCCAGTAATAGGCCGGCTACCATGGAGCATTCTGAAGTGTTTTACCTTAGAGCTGTAGAAATTTCTGAATTCATGGTTGGTCATATCAGCGAACTTGTTGAGTTTCAACTTATAAGGTCTGTCCATCTTGTTCACCTTGTGAATGTGCATCACATTCGTCTTGAACACATTGAAACGTTTTTGTTTCTCGGTTAGGTCTCGAGAAAGAGTATGATCGCTCCTCCATCTTTGGTACAAATCCCATAAGCTCTCTTCAGATGCAATGTCTTTTTCAGTGAACTCCAAACCATTGACTAGCCCAAATACCATAGCCAACAAAAGAAAAATCAAGAAAATCTTCCCTACCTCCATCTCTCTGATAAAAACTGGAAAAGGTGAAACCGAAATAATCAATATAAGTTTAAAGATTATTAAAGCTATGATATGAGGATAATATATGTTAGTAATGCTAGTATTATATAGAGCAAAGGCTACATCACACTCTTGCATCAGTTAGAGATTTGTCAGTCTTTAACAGATATTCAAGGGAAAAGTGCCTTTACTTTTGCAAAAGTGAGATATATCAGGCTGTGATGTATCTAATACAGAGATCACGTTATTTTTGCTAAGTTTGTTTATACATAATGACGACTGGCAAATATTTGGAGGCTGCTGGACACGATTTCTTTCATGTCTGCATGACACAGATTCACAGATTTTTTTTTTAGCTGCTTTCTGCTATTTTTAAGATGTCTATAGATTTTCAGAACTCACAAGACGCATCATTTGTTCACAGATAAAATTTTATTTCCATTAACTAACACAGAGGCTGCTACATTTCCACATTAACAGTGCAAGCTGCTTCAAATTCTGTGTAATAACTTGTATTTGTCACGCTTGAGAAAATCTCAATTACAATTGAATATTGATAGTAGTGAAAATCTTGATGCTGCTGATTTAATCAACTATGCCAATATCACAAACTTATTAGAGTCAATTCAATGAAACCTCAACAACCATAACATAATACTTCTTGCTGAAAAACAAGACAGAAAACCTCCTAGAGGTTTTTTTTTCTGAAAGCAAAGTTCGTTTCTACTAGTCCGTTAAGATACAGAGATTGGAGCAGAGGCAGTATTGCGGACAGGGTAAATCTTCAAGTATGCCAAACACAATAATTTAATTGTAGCAGTTAGAATACATATCATTTAACCATGATTAAGTGATGCATGTGTGTGAGAGGCACATCTTGCACTCATTTGTTGATGTTTGTACCAGAAAATTTGTACCTTGAAACTGCTTATAGAACTCCCTCGATTGGTAAGAAACATTTTTGGGGGATGGGAATGGGAGGGGTTCGGTGCGGCTAGTGATTAAAGTGTCCAGCTATAGAAATACCAAAAGACCTTGCCCCCGTAGATATGTATATGCAATTAGCTGATTCAGCAGCAGGAACTTTGGGCAGTGAAATAATTTCTAATATCTGCCTGCAGGACAAACTCACAAGTCCAACTTTGCACCAAATACAGGATAACTGAATTCTGCTAAAAATCATACTCATATATATCACCGAGAACAATTCCAGAACAAATTACCAAGCAGAGACAACACTTGGAACTTAAAGACCAAAATGAGTGAAAAGAAAGGAAGGCGTTTGTCTTCACAGAATCCGATTTTCAAAACTGTCTAATAAGTTTTGATCATTAATCAAAATGATTTCAGGCAACAAACAGTAGAAAATGGGTCAACAGGAAATGCCAATTTAATCAGACTCACGTGAAGGAGAATAATTACAGCCAAGCAAAGACACGTCTTTATAGTTTGTCTTAAACAAAGAAAGCATGACAAAGGAAAAGAACACAAGCTAAGAAACATTCTTGAGTGTAAACACCACTCTATAGATGTTTTCTGAGACTTCAACTGCTAGCACAAACAAGATTAGCAGTTCTTTTTTCCCCCCAAAATCAGCAGTCTCCAAGACCAACCAAACACATAAATTGCACAAGCCGACTGCCTTGTGTATGGAACCTAACAGAAAAAGAATTGCTGATGTAAGAGCAAAATATATGAGTTGAGCTGGTTATGCAAGAATAACCGACAAATTGCAATTCACCATAATTTGCTCCAACCAAACCAAAAACAAATTGGTATTTATTGTCATATTAAAAGTAGCTACATGATTAACAGTGCAAGAAAATCATGCTATTGACAGCAGAGTCCTGAGACAGGTCCAAACTAAAGTACATTGAAGACATTCATGACCATCATTACATGATTTTTATGGAAATTCAGAATAGAAGCGTAAGTGCAGAAACATTCAAAAAGACAGAAAACACAAATTGTTTAATTGAATGCCACTAGGTTTGCAATTCTTCCCAGCTTAGGCAAGAGACTCCCGCTCTTTGTTTTCTCTGATTAGCTCTGCTCTCATTCTTCTGATCTCTGCTTCCTTCTCCATTCTCTCTTGCTGCAGTGAGCCAAACTCATATAGTCATCAATATTTCAAGCAAAAGGAATAAAGAAAAAAAAATAAAAAATAAAAAAAGAAAAAGAGAGACAAGAAAGGCATACAATAACTAGATGAAATAGACAATTTTGTTGTACATGAGTGAGGCTTTATGTGGCTAGCAGGCACGTGGCTTTAACAAAACCCTAATCATCGTAGTAAATGAACCTTTGTCATATAAGTCAATACAAGACTCCCAAGACCCATTATTGGCCGTACATCACGCTGATAACACTTTTGGATAGAAGAAAAACTGATGTTGTCCATTCTGTAAGTCCTATGTAGTTGAGACCAAAAGTGGTATCTTCAGGACAAATCGATATACGCTCTGATCCAAGTTCAAGTGGATGCGTCAGTGATATAGACCAAGAGTGAGAAGGAGAAAAGCCTATTTCTTGCCTTGTATTTTCGGCTTAAGGGTTGTTTGATTAGCATTTTGAGTTGCTCACTGGGGATGTAGGCAGTATTTCTGCAATGACCTATTTTCTTCTTAAGAAAACTCTGTCGATGGCCTTAAGGTATCATTCATAAGTCTCGGCTTCAAAAGGACTCCAAAAGAAAACAGAGGTCAGATCACAAACATGGGTCTACTTCTAAGAGCCTGTAGCATGGATGCCCTTTCAGCCAAAAAGTCAACAAATCAAATATTTGGATATTGCACTGAAAGATTGTTGTCAGGATATCCTGCGAGCTATGCTGCTCAGAGTCGGCTGTTTTGCCACCGAATCCATCTCAACACGAGACTGAGGCGGGGATGGGTGCTTCCGCCGTCTCCGATTAGGTCAACCGATTTCGTAGACGTTGACCAAACTAAAGAAGAAATTTGAGAGGAAACATCGAATAATGAAACGGCAACTTACCTTAAAAAATCCCGACCAACGACCACCAAAACAGAGATGGCGTTGTCGATGTGCCGTCGCCGTTGCCGGAAATCATCGTCGTTGGCGCCGGAAATCATCGTCGCAGTCATTGTACCACCTCAGTCGTTGTCAGTCACTGTTTCTCCCACCCCAGTCGGCGGCGGCGTTGGTCGTTGGACACGGTGACATTTGTTTTGGGTCAAAGTGACGGTCTTTATTTGTTTGTATTGTTAATAACATATATTAACACGTGTATATTAACAGATATATGTTTTAATAAAAAGAAGGGGAGCCTTGGAGTAACTGGCAAAGTTGATGCCATGTGACCGTGAGGTCACGGGTTCAAGCGTTGGAAACAGCCTTTGGCAGAAATGCAAAATAAGGTTGCATACAATACACCCATGTGGTGGAGCCCTTCCACGGACACCGCGCATGGCCGTAGCTTTAGTGCACCAGGCTGCCCTTTTTTTATATGTTTTAATAAAAAGTAAATTTTTTAATAAAAAGTAAAAACTGAAAAACGTGTATACTTTGACAGCACTGTATCGATCAATGTACTCTTACTTTGACAACATTAGTTTAAATTCTTAATTATACTTATTTTTTATTTTTTGGTAAATATCTTTATAACACTATATTTATAATATTTAATTTTTTTAGCTGAATCCCCGCGCCCGTATCTATACTCAAATTCGCATCCCCAACAACAACAACAACAACAACAACAAACCCAGTGTATTCCCACCTAGTGGGGTCTGGGGGGTAAGATGTACGCAGTCCATACCTCTACCTCTAAAGAGGTAGAAAGGCTATTTCCGATAAACCCCCGGCTCAAGACACGAGATACTGTACAAATACATAGTAAAGCAAAGAATAAGATTTCATAACATAAACACGGCACCCATGAGTAATAAAAACAGAGAAAAGCACACAGATTCGTAATAAAACATGGAAAAAGGTACCATAACAAGAATAATACCCCCACCAAGTAATTCCCTACACTAGCGACCCAAACTGACCCTAGCCTTCTGCCCTAATTCGCGTCCTCCAGATCTTCCTATCTAGGGTCATGTCCTCGGTGAGCTGTAACTGCTCCATGTCCCGCCTAATCACCTCACCCCAGTACCAAATTCGCATCCCCGAATCTTAAAATTTATATTTTGACGAATCCGACTCACGGATCCGCACCCGTCTCAGATACTCTCACCCAAGTCCGAGCAACTTAGCCTGCAAGTACATTTTAGGAGAATGGTAGTGGAAAAGTGACGTTTTCAAGGAGTACTTTTTTTTAGAATGGTAGTGGAAAAGTGACAAGTTTTCAAGTACAAAAAGACACAGGTCCCACTGGTATGCAAGCGAGGTGGCAACACTTGGATGGACTGAATACGAGTCCCTCCATTTCAATTTATTTGTCTGTAATTTCTTTTTTAATCCGTTTCAAAAAGAATGTCTCTTTCTTTTTCGGCCATTCTTTAATTTCAATTTTTCATATGGCATGTGTAAGACCACAAAATTAAGGACATTATGGTACATTCTACATATCCATAGTTTAAGACCACAAAATTCAAAAGTCTTCTTTACTTTCCTTTTTCATTAATAATCGTGGTGCCCAGGCCATCTTGCGCGCACCTCGACTAATTCCATAGAATACCTACCACCTCCTACCAGCAACGGGTATCAGCTAACTCTGTCCACAAAGTCTAGAACAGATGGAAAGAAATCACCTAGTGTTTTTCACTGTTGGGAATTGAATTTGAGACCTCACGGTGCTCAACGCAACTTCATCGAACCACTAGGCCACACCCTTGGGTGCAAGTCTTCTTAACTTTCTTTAACTCTGTATCAAGTAAAACCCAGCAAACAAGTTACAAAGAGGGAGTACTTGTTATCTACTACTCACTCAAAATATTTCAAGGCCCTCACTAAGGAGGTCCTCGAGAAAAGGAAATAAGTACACTGGTTCTTTCCAAACATCTAGATTAAAAATCATGCACCCAAGGGTGTGGCCAAGTGGTAAATGAAGTGAGTTGAGAACTTGAGGTTTCAGGTTCAAATCCCAAATCCCAACAGAAGGCAAAAACATTAGATGACTCTTCCCATTTGTCCTAGCCTTGATGGACAAAGTTACCTGGTATTTGTTGTTGGTGGGAGGTGGAAAGTACCCCATGAATTTAGTCAAGGTCCGCGAAAGCTAGCCCG
The DNA here is from genome assembly GCA_030864225.1 of Capsicum baccatum var. pendulum. Classification (NCBI taxonomy): domain Eukaryota; kingdom Viridiplantae; phylum Streptophyta; class Magnoliopsida; order Solanales; family Solanaceae; genus Capsicum; species Capsicum baccatum. The sequence goes on from CM061560.1 coordinate 173,841,183, forward strand.
GGCACCATGGTTATCAACCAAGCAAACTATAAAATTTGTCCATGAGATATCTCAAACTTATCCATGGGATATCCTACCTTATACCTCCTATAGTATATTGTTCCTATAAGCTAATACTAAATTTAGTCATGGTATAACCCATCTTATCCCATCAACCATGGGACTATTTTGTACAACCTTCCATATGGTATAAAATAGTCAAGGGACTATTATCCCAAGATTATAATTCCGGGATAGTAGATTTTACGTACCAAATGACCCCTTAGATAACTCAACAACAACAACAACAACAACATATCCAAAAGTAGGGACTGGAGAGGGTAGAGTGTATACAAATCATACCACTAGATCTTGGAGGTAAAGTGGCTATTTTTGAAAGACCCTCGGCTTAAGTGAGGCAAATCAAAGGAGTAACCAAAAGAAAAAATGGTAGTGAAGAAAAACATGACAACCAATAGCAAAGTAGTACAGAGAATATATGAAAGGAACCGTAACATCAACAACGAGGTGTGATCGCCTAAACATAGTAAACAAAAGATGATAACACATATCAAAGACAATGACTACCTGAACAGGCTAATACAACGGCAGGCATGCCACTTTAAACTACCACTAAGCCAAAAACTGCATGAATAGGATAATACTAAGAGCATACAATGCTCAACTACCTACTAATCTTCTACCCTTATTCATTCGCAAACAAAAAATGCTTTAAATTATCCTAGAGAGTAGATTATACACAATAATATCATAAATCTCTTTCGGATAACACCATAAATCTGAATGTCGGAAAAATCGAAACTTTCAAAAATACAAAGCAACAACACCTGCCTCTTTTAAATTACAACTCGACAAGCACAAAAAGTGAATTAGGATCCAGATCGAAAAAGCCCAAAATCCAAAAAGATAAAACAAATTTGAATTCTGGGCCATTCATTCATCCTAAAAGGGGAAAATCAATGATCGTAAGGTTCATTTCACCCTAAATCAAAACTAGGTTTGGCAAATTATACCTTTTCATCCTGATGGAGAGCGATCCAGACATGGATTTTGTCCATTGTTTGCCAGAAAGCGAAAGCTCCTAGTGACATAGCAAAGAATGTCGCCACTTTCACCATCTTATCTCTTTAAGTTTTGAGTTGTATCAGCTCGGGGATACCACCTTGTCTCACCTAGTAGCGAGTTCTGCTCTTTTGCCCTTTCTGCTCTGTTGACACAACGAGCGGCGTCGTTGTTGTTGTTTCTTAGCTTTCAAGATCTGGTACACTATAATGAACTTTTTTACATTTGCACCCTTAATATTTGCATTTTTGACAATTTGCAGTTTATCATATTTTTTCTAATAATATACACCCCAATGTCACAAACTAGACTTCAACTAAGTACATGTGGGGTACTTGACAATTCACTCACGTTCTTGCACCACTTGCTCACGCTCTTGTTAAGACAAGTCAACCTAAGACACTAGCAATTGCAAAGAGAATGGAGGAAAGAACGCAAGAGAATTATTAGAAAGTTTGCGTGATGGTTTTACTAATTAATGTCCCCTTATTTATAATACTCGTTTAGGGGCTAAATTGTAAGCATAATTGTGTACAAGTCCCTATTTTATAATTCTCTAAATAACAAAATGTTTCAAGGATCTTTCATGTAAATTCATGGAATTCTAAAGTCTTTCAAAGGAATTCTCCTTATATCTCTACAATGTTCCACCAAGGACTAGTCTTTGTCCTATGTAAGCCTTTCATATGGACAACTTTGTGCTTGTAGCACCTACGTAGCGTGATGACATGGCGGGTCATCACACTCTTCCCCACTTGATGTTGCAACGACTTTGGTGCGTTGTTGTTGCATGCCCTCAATTAGTTGTACCTGATATTCCCCCAACTCGAGCGGTGTCATATGATAAGACCAGAATGCAGATGGCTTATCTTCTGACTTTAACCTAGCCTTGAAATTCACCTCAAGCCCAAGAGGTAAATGCTTAGGTAGCCCTTTAGGCATAATTTCCATAAATAACATCATTTTGCAAGGCGACGGTGCCTCATTTGAACCCTTGACTTCCTTAAGACTTCCAATGGTTTACATGAACAACGACTCTCTCTTCTTGATCCCTTTGACGACCTTGATAGCTTAAAGTTGTGCTTACATCTATTTGTATGTCATAGATACTAGAGGCACCATTCAGGCTTTTTCTCGTTCCATGATCCAAAAACAATAGAGGTAGTGGGCGATCAATGTATGATAGTGTTTAAAGAACTCCTACCCTAGAATGATGTCAAATATATCCATTATTGTGGCGGTAAATTTTGTTGTACCTTGCCAATTATCTAATTCCATACCAATACTATTGGCCACAAAATGAGCATGTTGAGGCTTGATATTTACAGTCTTGACATAGGAGTTAGATGACGAGATCTTCAACTCCAGCCTCTTTGATACAACCTTGGTAACAAATTTGTGAGTTTCTCTAGTGTAGTGCACAAGCAGGCTCGTTGTTCATGGTGATATCCACACATTGATTGTTATTGTCATCAAGCAATATAGATTATTTCTTGACAACTTTGCATAGTTCTACTATATCCAATTGTGTTGCTCCTAAACCCTCTACTTGCGTATTATATTTCTGGTCACTCACTATGGCGTTGAGACTTTTTAAGAAAGGACAACTACTAAAGTCATGCGGTCCTTAACATATATTGCATTTCTGTAACACCCCGCATTTTTAGGCTAGATTTTAAACCATCATTCCTACGCATGTAAACTCTAATCCTATGATTTATATTTGAATACATGTGTCATGATTATTATCCTAGTGTTAAGAATGCTTTTGAGGTGAAAAATGATCATGAGAATCACTTAGAGCAAAGTTGATCTAAGAGCTTTTGATTCAGCCAAATATTTGTATTCGATTCTACAAGGGACTAATTTGAACGTGTATAACTCTTGATATATGTGTAATTTCGCAGCTCAAGGCCCATCAAATGGTAGGTAATTGAGTTAACTTTTTAATGATACCAATTTTACCTTAATCTGATACCTGAGCAAAAAGTTATGGCCATGCAAAGGTCGTGCATAGCATGAAAAATCGCAAAAATCCATTGGAAAGGGTGTGTTATGGCCATGCCTTACATCGTCCACCTTGGCTTGGGTGACTTCTATTCATAGCATGGTGATTGGCTAGCGCCAAAAGTGCTCCGTTTTGACTTAAATCAAGGGTGTTGAAGTTATTTCATACCCCTAAATCATTCCTAATCACTCCTAATCGATATAAAGGGTATTTAAACACCTAAATTTCACTCAATTAACCCCAAGCATTAAACTCATGATTCAAAAAACATCATTGTCTCCCAGTAAGAAAATCTAAGCCTCTTTCTCAAGAAATCAAGCTTCCAAGATAAAAAAAACCCTTAAGAAATCTTCAAGAAACAATATATTGAGGTATATGGATATTCATCAATGGGTCCTTTCACCCATTGATCTCGAAAAACCCCTTTTTGAGTAAAGTATGAGTTTTAACTCTATTGTGAGGTTTATTATGTTCATGATGAGTTAAATTCATATTCTCCCTTAGTATTTTAAACTTAATTCGTGTTCAAGTATGATTTCATGAAAAGTTAGGCTATCTCATACTTTAATTTTTGATTTCCCATGTCCTATTCAAATGAGTTTCTTATTATAATATCGAATTATGAACTTAGCCATGTAATCATGTTATTTACTCATGAGTAATATATTCCCATGTTCAAGTTCATGCTCTTCACTTACTTGGTGAGATGTTTGTGTTTTGGATCTTTGAACCATGATTTTCATACTATAATTTTAAGTGCTAATATCATATTTTATGAATCATTCAGTGCTGGCGAGTTATGAACACCCGATACCTAGGTGTTTTTACATGATTTTAGATTTTCAAGTAACAAGTCAGTTAGAACCTTGATTTTATCCCCATACTTAGATTATCATTTTTATAACGAACCTACCAGTAATATTTCATGTAAAATACCTCAGTTTACAAGCTGATGATTACTTCAGATTATGTATGCACTGTCAATTTTCAGAACACCGTGTTTGAGTATATCCGTCTTCAGTGCATGCACCAGTTCATGATTTCAGTGTTAGTTCAGTTGGGAGTAGGACTTATCACCAAGCGAACCCAGGGGTAAGGGCTCACCTTCTAATAGAGGATATGACCTTTAGTAGCAGTGCCTGAGTTCTAGAACTACATAGCCAGTATAGGTTTGAGATGTCTTCCTGCCAATTGAGGGTTGATTCATATCTCATGACAGCACCTGCTAGTAGAGGGTGAATTTTCATTCCTTTAAGACACCAATTTAGTGGATCCACACAGATAATATTAGTACCTGTGGCACGGTACCGATACCCTTTTAACTAGGGTTACAGGTTGGACCCTAATTAGCTCAGTTTGGGACATGTAGTTTACATGATACCTCCCACAGTCTTGGTATAGTATTTAGTGTATTTCAGCTTAGGTTTGCTTGACCAAGTGTACAAATATTTAGTTATTCAGTTGTATAACTTTCAGTCTTTCAGATTATAGATTACCTTAGTAACATGTTTGTGCTTGGTCTTGCTTTCTCAAATATTACATGTTCATGTTTTCATTCTCAGTATTTATACATAACCCTCAGTTTAATTTTACAGTCTATTCAACTTTATATGAGATTTTCATATAGTATTTATGTTTTACTGCTTTCTAGTTTTAGTTCTACTTATTCTACAAAAGTAAAGATTTAAGAAACTAAGTGCAGTGATTCACTAGCCTATCAAATTATATTTGTTATGCATGTTTTAATATACTTCAGCTTTCAGTTGATTTCAATGTCTTAGTGAGTCTACTAGCACTTTGCATGCATGTTTTAAGATTATGTATGTACTCAGTTTTACTTATTACATTCAGCCCCGCTTACTTAGTATATTCCACAGTACTGATCCATAAATATATCTGTGTGCTACATTATCTCATAATATAGTTACCAGTTGTAGACTACACATCATAATCAGACAATTTATTGCTTCCATTCAGTAGGTGATGAGTTCTCCTAGTTCGAGAATATCCAGTCAGTTGTAGTTCATATACTATATTATTGTTATTCATATGTATTAATTTATGGAAGTTAGAGGCATACCGCAGCTATCTATAGTCAGTATAGTAGAGGCTTCATAGACAGTCAGTAAGAGTCATTATATGTAATTCAAGTTTGATGTTGGACGTATTTACACATCTAAAGCACTATAATTTACCCATATTTTAGCTAAGTTTTAAGGACAAAATATATAATTCCTGCATTTTTAGTCCATTTTCCTATAAGTGAGATAACCAATGTGATTAGCATGTTTTCAGGTATTTATGATGAAGATTTCAGCACTTTGTGGACCTTTCGGTAGCAAGGGAAACTTCACGTAAGAAGGAAGGCAGCTTTTGGAAGCTTGTGGACTGAACGTGATGCATGGAGAATCCGTCCCGGGCAAAATCAGTATTTCTTAATACTTAGGGGTGCAGCAGTAACCCAGTAGGACTAGGACAAGGATAAAAACCCTATTTCAGTAAGAATAGGACAAGGATGTTATAAAAACCCTATTTGCTGAATTTTTCAGCAAGCTTTTCATTCAAGCTTTTCATTAAGCTTTTCATAATTCATTCGACACTTTTAGGATTTATTCACATTACTTTCTGACAGAGAAAACTCGTCTCTCTTGAGGGACGGCCAAGAAGAAAAACGTCATCTCCTTCTTGACGTTTAAGTCATCCCATTACTTTCTGCTTACTTTAAGGACTGTACTTTGAGCTTACTACTTTTGACTAACAAAATAAGAGATCAACTTTGCTAACAGATTATTCTGGAAGCGATTATCAATGATAAGAAGTATGATTATAGCTAAAACTGACAACAAGAATATTCAATAAAAATTTGATACTGTGATCAAGACTATCTGGCAGCATATCTCTGAATATGATATCAATCAACTGTATATATATGACCAAACCTATCTGTCGATATGGTCTATGAATCAACAGAACTATCTGAGTACCTCATAAAGATAGATGACTGTATATGACAGACTTGATTTCTGAAGATTAATTCTGAAACTGAGACTAAATCTGAAACTAAAACTGTGGAAAGTAGTCACTTAACCGACATGCCCCAACATACAACAGGTGGGGTCCAACCTCTTCACCCAGTTGGGAAGGTGCCAATACCGTGCCACGAGTAAAAACATTATCTTTATATGTATTATCTTTATGTAACCCTCATCTATTAGGTGCTCAAACGAGAATGGTGTAGCCTTTATCTAACAGGTCAAGCCACCTTATTTACCCTTATCTAACAGGTATGATGTCTCTCATCTACCCTCAACTAGTAGGTATGATGTCTCAACCTACGCTGGCTATGTAGTTTTGGAGCACAAAGATTGCATCTAAGAATCACACCTTCTACTAGTAGGTGAGTTCCCATCCTTGAGCTCGCTTGGTGCTAGTTTCTACTCCCAAATAAAAGACTCCGACTGAATTCTTAACTGAGCACAACTGAACTGAATTTGATACTAATCATGTTTCTCAAAAGATCTAACTGAGTTAAGCTGAGATTACTTAGTTTCGTATCTAAAGAAAAAGACATCGAATCATAGTATTTGACTGACGATACATAGCTTGAATAGATTACTCAAATCACTTCTGAGATTAGAATTGAATCACTTGACTACTATTAGATCTGAGCTGATTACAAGACTAAGGCTAGATTACTAGCGATACAGAGATTACAATGATTTCTGAGATTATTGAGCTTTCTTAAGTTCTGTACTTGTCTGAGGATACAGAGTTCTATAGTTCACTGAGTTCTGAGAATCATGGCTCAACTGGAATTATCGAGAAACTGACACGGGATCTAGACAACAACTCTATTTTTGGGTATAAATACCCCCAGGACTTGATAGCATAAAAGTAAGAATCATCATTCATTTGTCATCACAAACATTCATGCATCATCACAATCATTCAAGCATCTTCACAAGTAATTCGGGAATCATGCCATATGTTCATTTCCACAGTCATGAAACATTACCACAAGCATTTAACTATCTCAAACGTCTACTCATCATCACAGTCTCCAAGGAGTCACTTTAAGAATCTCGGAATCATAATCATATAATAACGTAGGGGAAATATGCTACAAGATTGTACTCCATTCAACAAGGTTTTACCTCAACTATTTCATACCTATATCGATCGTGATATGTGTTTGTATATCCCATGGCTTAGGGAGACTTCATACTATCACATCAAAAATTACTTGCTACCCACTTGGCATGTATTAAAATCTTAACATATATCAAGAGCACATAATTGGGGGAATTTACAACCATCATATCTTGACTTATTCACTAGGGTCTTTCGACAACCACTAGACATGACCGATTTTACACCTACTTGGAAATTTCATGCTATCTTGGCACATTTAACCCACTAAGGCATTTTATCAAATACTAGGCATGCATGGATTGGCTCACAATTTGGGGTTTCTTATTCAACATACTATTGTGGCCCTTATGCTTTACCTAAGCTCTTTCTAAAACCTATGGGGAACATTCTTCACTTATTCAACCATTTCTACACCCAAAAGTCATGAAAACATCACATGGAAAAACAACTTCAAGAGGGTCTATCATAAACCTCACATGAATTCCACATACTATTGTCAAAGCTCATAAATTTTTTATGCAAACATAAATCAAAACTCAACAACACATTAAACATCTATTTTAACTCATACAAATCACTAACAACTCATAAACATAAAAATCTTTTAGTTTTAAAAAGGGTTCTTAAGCTTTTTGGATGAAAGGGACCCGAGAATCAATATATACATACCTTAACCTTTGAAACTGGATGAACTTTAGTGCTTGAAACTTTATCCGCACTTGAAATAAATAAATTTTTGAAGCCCACACTATGAGGAACTTCATTCTTGAAGAAACCTTGAAGAATTTATGGATGAATTTTGGAAGATTTAGGTTGTTGAATGAAACCCTAGATATTCTTGAGAGAATTGGAAAAGAAAATGATTGAATTAGGATTTGAATGAGGGTTCCTCATATTTATAAAGGCTCAAAAAAGGTGGAAAATGACCAAAATAACTTTGCAAAAATCCCCTTGAATTGCTACAAAGTATACTTGATGCCATCCGTGATAGACCGTTAGGTCCGTGATAGGCCGTCACGAATGGTCATCACAAAAGGGGTCCAAATACTTGATTTTCTACCCAGGGCTGACAATGTCATCAGAAATGTCATCAGAATATGATGATGTATTCAAAAAGGTCGTCAGAAACGTGATAGCCCATCAGAAACATCATCACCATTTTCCAGCTTGACATGTGGAATAAAATGGGGATAACTCTTTTCTCCGATATCGTATTTAGGCAAAATAGGTATTGTTGGAAAGCTAATATAAAGATCTTTCATTTGACATATAGCAATCCACCCAGTTCTTCATATAAAATGAGTTATGGTCGATTAAAGTTAACCCAAATTTTTACGGTCACTAAAACTTGAACGATAGGAAAGCTTTCAACTCGACCATGAGTTAGGGTACCTCTATGATCTTAATTCATGCTTAAATAGATTCATACACAATTCAAAGTATTTCACACTTGGGAGGATATTTCTGAAACATTTTGACTCAAATTTTTGCTTTTCAAAATATGCTCTAAGGCTCAGATTGGGAGAGGATTTTGCGGGGCATTACATTATCTCCCCTTAAGAACATTCGTCCTCGAATGTCGCTTAATAGACTGAGATTACGGATCAACAGAACTTACTCAAGAAATGGAAACATCTTAGATTAGGACTACACAACTGAAACAACTGTCATATAGATTTCTCACATTTGGCATGCATATATGATGCATGGAATACTCGATTGATGATACTCATAGCCGAATTCTTATAATACATATGCATATCTGATGCATGGAATCATAACTGGGATGATCTCATGAATACACACTGAACACACACTGACAAGCTGAACTCTTTCTACTAAATACACATGTCTAATGCATGAATGTCTGGCTTAGCTGACTTTTGAAAGCATGACTTGACAATGCAACAATGATTAATGCTAACTTTATAAGGAAAATCTGAAAATGCATCGAGATGAATCTAATGGCATGCGACATCATAATACCATGGGGTATATCACCCTTCGGACTCTATGTCCCCTTAAACACACTTTGCTAAAATACTGGAGTGGTGTGCGGGGTACCTACAGACTGGGTCATAATTGACCGATCAAGATTTGAAACTTATGCAAAAATTATGCTAACATATAAGCTCAAAATAAGAGAAAAGGATCAATCCATGCATAAAATAAAGATGAAGGGCTCATAATATACTCGGGTCAATTTCAGGGGATCTTTCCCGATCAAGGCAAGCCTGAAGTGCATACAATCTATTATGAGCTGAAGGATGACTACGCAAACTTCGGGGACCTAGCTTAGGATAGTCTTAAACTTTATGACCGGTCTTGCCACATCCAAAGCACACATCACTACCGGCTCTACATACACCCATATGATTTTTACCACAATCTTCACACAACGGGTAGGTACGAACACCACTAGTACTACTCTGGGATTTAGAGCTTGGTATTTTCTCAAATCTGACACCCCCTAATGCAGGTGCGAGTACACTAGATGAATATGGATATGGAACTAAAAATCTTCAACCATACTAAGAACTACTACCATCTTAAGACCCTGACTAGGAGAAACCATGACTACTTGTCTTGCCTCTCTTACTCACTTTCCCTCTCTCCTTCATTTTATCTGCCTTAATCTGTTGTGCATGAATCACTAGCCTACAAATATCCATAACTCTATTGAGCAAGGAAGATCTATACTCTTTCAACACATCACTTGATACCCCAGTCAAAAACTTACACATACTCGCTCTAGGGTCAGCTATCAAGTCGGGAGCATACTTAGCTAATTGGTTAAACTTAAGACAATACTCTTTCACCATCATAGAACCTTGACTTAGGTTCATAAACTCTTCTACATTAGCATCTCTCATTTCTAGCAGGAAAAACCTATCTAGAAAAGCACTCTAAAACTCTATCCAAGTCACGGGAGCTGCATTCTCCCTTCTACTTTTCTCCCACATCACTACCCAATCGTGAGCAATATCTTTCAACCTATAAGACGCTAACTCAACACTCTTCTCCTCTAATACATGCATAATCTGGGTGATCTTCTTCACCTCCTCTAGAAACAATTGTGGATCCTCACCTACTACTGACCCAAAGAATTCGGGCAGTTTCATTTTCATGAAGCTTCTAAGCCTAACTGAAGTAGAATTCCTATCTTGCTGAGGTGGGACTGCAGCCTGACGGTTGCAATTAATATTAGTCACCACTTGGGCTAGCGCCTGGAAAGCCACCTAAAACTATGTATGTGACACACTCTCATTTTTCAGGATCTACTGGCCGAGGGGGCTGATCATCAACCCTATGGACAAAGTCTTTGCGAGGAGGCATACTCTGTAAATGAAAGAATGAAGTAGATTAGACTGAGGATCAACTAGAGCTTATGGTCACTCGCACGAAATGATCACTGAAAGAAGAGGAACTGATCCTAAGAACATCCTGTAGCCTCTTATACATAAAAGTAGCGTGCTACACACCCATGTACAAGACTCGACTAGATGTGGCTTTTCAGACACCCCATGTACAAGACTCTACTAGATGTGGCTTTTCAGACACCCTAGGATACTCTTCAACCTTACGGTCTGATACCAAGTTTGTAACACCTCGAGATCCTATCCTGAGACGTCACATGGTACTTATAAACCCAAAGGACCACAAGCTAACCCTTTTCTGATATCTATACCTGTACACTCCATAATATCTGAAATAATTGCGGAAACTTGCCATAAGGTTCAACACATCTATACATACTCAAAACTGAAAAACAAAATACTAATACATCCGTCTGATAAGCCTTTAAACTCTTTGAACTGTAGAGTTTATGAGACAGGTCCCTAACTAACTTCGTTAACTACAAATAAAAAAAATATGAAACAATAATTGTTGTTGATGGGGACTGAACTGCTGAGGATAATCTGGATCCTGTGCCTCTGAAACTATGATGTCAAATAAAACACCGTAGCGCAAATACGTCAGTGTAGAATCGTACCGAGTATGTAGATGAGGTAGGCTCATGCAAGGGCTCATGTATGCACAATATCTAAACTGCATAATCCTGAAAGATGCCGCATGAGAACACATACATGAATGCACAGAACATGAACAGAATTATCACAACTCTAGATACTGAAACTCACATACCAATTTACTGCAGACTGAACTCACTACTGACACCGAGATACTGAATCACTGACTCCTTTGATACTGATTACTGAGGATCTGGATGTTCTTACATCAAGGACTGTACTCTAAGATTACTACTTTCGACTGACAGAATTAGAGATCAACTTTGCTAACAGATTATTCTGGAAGCAATTATCAATGATAAAAAGTATGATTATATTTAAATCTAATGACAAGATAATTTAATAAAAATCTGATACCGTGATCAAGCCTGTCTGGCCTCATATCTCTGAATATGATATCAATCAACTGTAAATGTGACCAAGCCTATCTGTCGGGATGGTCCATGAATTAATAGAACTATCTGAGTTTCTCATAAAGATAGATGACTGTATCTGATAGTCCTGATTTTTGAAGATTAATTTTGAGATTGAGACTGAATCTGAAACTGAAACTGTGGGAAGTAGTCACTTAACCGACATGCCCCAACCTACCACAGGTGGGGTCTAACCTCTACCCCCAGTTGGGAGGGTGCCACTACCATGCCACGAGTAAAGACATAATCTTTATGTGACCCCTATCTATCAGGTTCTCAAATGAGAACGGTGGAGACCTCATCTAACAGGTCAAGCCACCTCTTCTACCCTCATCTAACAGGTATGATGTCTCTCATCGACCCTCAACTAGTAGGTATGATATCTCAACCTACACTGGCTACGTATTTTTGGAGCGCAAAGATTGTATCTAAGAATCACACTCTCTACTAGTAGGTGAGTTCCCATCCTTGAACTCGCTCGGTGCTAGTTTCTACTACCAAATAAAAGACTTTGACTGAATTTTTAACTGAGCACAATTGAACTGAATCTGATACTGATCATGTTTCTCAAAATATCTAACTGAGTTACGCTGAGATTACTTAGTTCTGTATCTGATAGAAAAGACATAGAATCATAGTATTTGAATGACGATAGAGATCTTGAATAGATTACTCAAATCACTTCTGAGATTAGAATTGAATCACTTGAATACTATTAGATCTAAGTGATGTTAGTCGTATTTACACGCCTAAAGTACTATAATTTATCCATATTTTAGCTAAGTTTTGAGGATAAAATATATAATTCCTGCACTTTTAGTCCATTTTCCTGTAAGTGAGCTAACCAACGTGATTAGCATGTTTTCAGGTATTAAAGATGAAGATTTCAGCACTTTGTGGACCTTTGGGCAGCAAAAGAAACTTCACGTAAGAAGGAAGGCAGCTTTTGGAAACTTGAGGACTAAATGTGATGCATGGAAAATCTGTCCCGGGCAAAATCAGTATTTCTTAGTACTTAGGGGTGCAACAGTAACCCAGTAGGATTAGGACAAGGATAAAAACCCTATTTCAGTAGGACAAGGATAAAAACCCTATTTCAGTAGGACTAGGACAAGGATGTTATAAAAACCCTATTTGCTGAATTTTTCAGCATTCATTCTATTTTCTATTCAATTCTATTTTTCTTTTATTCGACATTTAGTACTATTCACGTTACTTTCTGACAGAGAAAGCACGACTCTTATGACCAATGTGAGATCGTTCAAGCTTTGGTACGATGATGATGTTTATTGTGATCTCCGTTGCACTCATGAGTAGCTAAACTTCTCTGTTAGGGTTATGGAAGCCTTATGATATACTATCTATTGCTATGAGTTTGTGAATTCTTGACACGCATGCTACTTATATCATTACTCTATTCATCTTAATTGAATTCTTGTGGTTGCAAACATATAGAATACGCCATTATAGCATTAACTTGTTTGAGAGAAAAGTTACATGTTTGGAAAAGAGAGTGTGACAAGGAAATAGGGCTACCAACCCCTATTTACACATTAGTGCCGTAACTGGATTAACCTCTTGGAGAGTTCGTACCGTTAGTTACACGCTTTAAGCTCGAGAGAGTTAAAGTGAGATAATCATTGATAGTCGAGAGACGCTAGGATTTAACATTAGAATACGAACCTCTATAAGTGCATGCATGTCTAAATTCTGCATAACTCATAGTTAATAGACACGTAGAACTCATAAGGTGGACATAACCCTAACTTGCAATTCTCATTGATTAAAACCTACTAAATAAAGCTTTTCGTTTTTACTTTGCTATTCTTAATTCACGCCAAACCCAAAATCCCCCCTTTCCGTAGAATTTTTGACCAACAGTCTACTAATAGTTGCATACTTTGTGACCGAGTATTCCCTGTGGCATTCAACACCCAACCCAGTTGGGTTCTATATTTGACAACGAGCGCTTACACTCTTACGAGAGCTGTAGTTTGAGCATTATCACTAAGCTGATTACAAGACTAAGGCTAGATTACTAGCGATACAGAGATTACAGAGATTTTTGAGATTACTAAGCTTTCTTAAGTTCTGCACTTGTCTGAGGATACAGAGTTCTATAGTTCACTGAGTTCTGAGAATCATGGCTCAACTAGAATTATCGATAAACTGACACGGGATCTAGACAACAACTCTATTTTTTTGTATAAATACCCCCAGGACTCTATAGCATAAAAGTAAGCATCATCATTCATTTGTCATCACAAGTATTCATGCATCATCCCAATCATTCAAGCATCTTCACAAATAATTCAGGAATCATGCCATATGATCATTTCCATTGTCATTAAATATCACCTCAAGCATTTAAGGATTTCAAATGTCTATTCATCATCACAGTCTCCAAGGAGTCACTTTAAGCATCTCAGAATCATAATCATATAATAACATAGGGGAAACATGCTACTAGATTGTATTCCCTTCAACAAGGTTTTACCTTAACTATTTCATACCTATACTGATCGTGACATGTGTTTGTATATCCCATGGCTTGGCGATACTTCATACTATCACATCATAAATTACTTGCTAACCACTTGGCATGTATTAAAAGCTTAACATATATCAAGAGCACATAATTGGGGGAATTTACAACCATCATATCTTGACTTATTCACTAGGGTCTTTCAATAACCACTAGACATGACTGATTTTACACCTACTTGGGAATTTCATGCTATCTTAGCACATTTCACTCACTAAGGCATTTTTTCAAACACTAGGCATGCATGGACTGGATCACAATTTGGGGTTTCTTATTCAACATACTATAGTGGCCCTTATGCTTCACCTAAGCACTTTATCAAACATATGGGGAACGTTCTTCACTTATTCAACCATTTCTACACCCAAAAGTCATGAAAACATCACATGGAAAAACAACTTCAAGAGGGTCTATCATAAACCTGATATGAATTCCACATACTACGGTCAAAGCTCATAAATTTTTTAGGAAAACATAAATCAAAACTCAACAACACATTAAACATCCATTTCAACTCATACAAATCATTAACAACTCATAAACATAAAAATCTTTTAATTTTAGAAAGGGTTCTTGAGCTTCTTGGATAAAAGGGACCCGAGAATCAACATATACATACCTTAAACTTTGAAACTGGATGAACTTTAGTGCTTGAAACTTTATCCACACTTGAAATAAATAAATTTTTGAAGACCACACTATGAGGAACTTCATTCTTGAAGAAACCTTAAAGAATTTATGGATGAATTTTGGAAGATTAGGGTTCTTGAATGAAACCCTAGATATTCTTTATAGAATTGGAAAAGAAAATGATTGAATTAGGATTTGAATGACGGTTCCTCATATTTATAAAGGCTCAAAAAGGTGGAAAATGACCAAAATACCCTTGCAAAAATTCCCTTAAATTGCTGAAAAAATATACTTGATGCCATCCATGATAGACCGTCAGGTCCGTGATAGGCCGTCAAAAATGGTCATCACAAAAGGGGTCCAAATTCTTGATTTTCTTCCTAGGGTTGACGACATCATCAGAATGTGATGATGTCTTCAAAAAGGTCGTCAGAAACGTGATAGCCCATCAGAAACATCATCACCATTTTCCAGCTTGATATGTGGATTAAAATGAGGATAACTCTTTTTTTTGATATCGTATTTAGGCAAAATTGGTATCGCTGGAAAGCTAATTTAAAGACCTTTCATTTGATATATAGACATCCACCCAGTTCTTTATATAAAATGAGTTATGGTCGATTGAAGTTGACCCAAATGTTTACGGTCACTAAAACTTGAACGATAGGAAAGTTTTCACCTCGTTCATGAGTTAGGGGACCTCTATGATCTTAATTTATGCTCAAATAGATTCCCATATGATTTCAAAGTATTTCATACTTGGGAGGATATTTCTTAAATATTTTGACTCAAATTTTCGCTTTTCAAAATATGCTCTTAGGCTCTGATTGGGAGAGGATTTTGTGGGGCATTACATTATCTCCCCTTGAAAACATTCATCCTCGAATATCACTTGATAGATTAAGATTACGAATCAACAGAACTTACTCAAGAAATGGAAACATCTTAGATCAGGACTACGCAACTGAAACGACTGACATATAGAGTTCTCACACTGGCATGCATATATGAAACATGGAATACTCGACTGATGATACTCATAGCTGAATTCTTATAATACACATGCATATCTGATGTATGGAATCATAACTGGGATGATCTCATGAATACACGACTGAACACACACTGACAAGCTAAACTCTTTCTACTAAATGCGCATGTCTGTATGAATGTCTGGCTAAGCTGACTTTTGAAAGCATGACTTGACAATGCAACAATGATTGATGCTAACTTTATAAGGAAAATCTGAAAATGCATTGAGATGAATCTAATGGCATGCAACATTATAATACCATGGGGTATCTCACCCTTGGGACTCTATGTCCCTTTAAACACACTTTGCTAAAATACTGGAGCGGTGTGTGGGGCACCTACAGACTGGGTCATAATTGACCTATATAGATCTAAAGCTTATGTATGACTCATGCTAACATATAAGATCAAAATGAGAGAAAAGTATAAATCAATGCATAACATTAATATGAAGGGCTCATAATATACCCGGGTCAATTTCAGGGGATCTTTCCCGATCAAGGAGAGCCTGAAGTGCATACAATCTACTATGAGCTGAAGGATGACTATGCAAACTTTGGGGCCCTGGCTTAGGATAGTCTCTAACTTTTGGACCGGTCTCGCCACATCCAAAGCACACATCAGTACCGGCTCTACTACACCCTTATGATTTTTACCACAATCTTCACACAACGGGTAGGTACGAACACCATTAGTACTACTTTGGGATTTGGAGCTTGGCATTCCCTCAAATCTGACACCCCCAAATGCAGGTGCGAGTACACTAGCTGAAGATGGGGCTAGAACTAAAAATCATCAACCATACTGAGAACTACTACCACTGTGAGACCCTGACTGCGAGAAACCATGACTACTTGTCTTGGCTCTCTTACCCACTCTCCCTCTCTCCTTTATCTTATATGCCTTAATCTGTTGTGCATGAATAATTATCCTACAAATATCCATAACTCTATTGAGCATGGAAGATCTACACTCTTTCAACACATCACTTGATACCCTAGTCAAAAACTTATACTCGCTCTAGGGTCAGCTATCAAGTCGGGAGCATACTAAACTAATTTGTTAAACTTAAGACAATACTCTTTCAATATCATGGAGCTTTTACATAGGTTCATAAACTCTTCTACCTTATTATCTCTCATTTCTAGCAGGAAAAACCTATCTAGAAAGGCACTCTGAAACTCTAGTGAGAAATATTTTTCAACCTATAAGATGATAACTCAACACTCTCCTCCTCTGATACATGCATAATCTAGGTGATCTTCTTCACCTCCTCTAGAAACAACTGCGGATCCTCACCTACTACTGACCCAAAGAATTTGGGCGGGTTCATTTTCATGAAGCTTCTAATCCTAGCTGAAGTAGAATTCCCATCTTGCTGAGGTGGGACTACAGCCTGACGGTTTCCATTAATATTAGTCACTACCTGGGCTAGCGCCAGGAAAGCTACCCAATACTCTGCATGTGACACACTCTCATTTTCAGGATCTACTGGCTGAGGGGGCTGATCATCAACCCTATGGACAAAGTCTTTGCAAGGAGGCATACTCTTTAAATGAAACAATAAAGTGGATTAGACTGAGGATCAACTAGAGCTCATGCTCACTCGCACGAAATGATCACTGAAAGAAGAGGAACTGATCCTAAGAACATCCTGTAGCCTCTTGTACATAAATGTGGTGTGCTACATACCCAGGTACAAAACTCGACTAGATGTGGCTTTTCAGAATCCCTAGGATACTCTTGAACCATAGGCTCTGATACCAAGTTTGTAACACCCCGAGATCCCATCCTGAATCGTCACACGGTACCTATAGACCCAAAGGACCACAAGCTAACCCTTTTCTGATATCTATACTTGTACACTCCATAATATCTGAAATAAATGTGGAAACTTTCCATAAGGTTCAACACATCTATACATACTCAAAACTGAAAAACTGAATACTAATACATCCGTCTGATAAACCTATAAACACTTTGAACTGTAGAGTTGATGGGAAAGGTCCTTAACTAACTTTGTCAACTAAAAATAAACAAAATCTGAAACAATAATAATAAACTGAGGCTCATCCTCGAAGGAAGAGGATTCAATGCTACTACTGCTGATGAGGAATGAACTGTTGAGGATAATCTGGATCCTGTGCCTCTGAAACTGTGGTGTCAAATAAAACACCATAGCGCAAGTGCGTCAGTATAAAAATATACCGAGTATGTAGATGAGGTAGGCTCATGCAAGGGCTCATACATGCACAATATCTAAATTAAATAATCATGAAAGATGCCACATGAGAACACATACATGAATGCACAGAACATGAATACAATCATCACAACTCTAGATACTGAAACTCACATACCACTTTACTGCAGACTGAACTTACTACTGACACCGAGATACTGAATCACTGACTTCTCTGATACTGATTACTGAGGATCTGGATGTTCTTACATCAAGGACTGTACTCTGATCTTACTACTTTCGACTGACAGAATTAGAGATCAACTTTGCTAACAGATTATTCTGAAAGCGATTATCAATAACAAGAAGTATGATTATATTTAAATCTAATGACAAGAATTCAATAGAAATCTGATACTGTGATCAAGCCTGTATGGCGACATATCTCTGAATATGATATCAATCAACTATAAATGTGATAAAGCCTATCTGTTGAGATGGTCCATGAATTAATAGAACTATCTGAGTACCTCATAAAGATAGATGACTGTATCTGACAATACTAATTTTTGAAGATTAATTCTGAGATTAAGACTAAATCTGAAACTAAAACCGTGGGAAGTAGTCACTTAACCGACATGCCCCAACCTACCACAGGTGGGGTCCAACCTATACCCCCAGTTGGGAGGGTTCTAATACCATGCCACGAGTAAAGACATTATCTTTATATGACCCTTATCTATTAGGTTCTCAAATGAGAACGGAGGACACCTCATCTAACTGGTGAAGCCACCTCATCTACCCTCATCTAATAGGTATGATATCTCTCATCTACCCTCAACTAGTAGGTATAATATCTCAACCTATGCTGGCTACGTAGTTCTAGAGTGCAAAGATCGCATCTAAGAATCACACCCTCTATTAGTAGGTCAGTTCCCATCCTTGAACTCGCTCGGTGCTAGTTTTTACTCCCAAAAAAAAGACTCTGACTGAATTGTGAACTGAGCACAACTGAACTAAATTTGATTCTGATCATATTTCTCAAAAGATCTAACTGAGTAATGCTGAGATTAATTAGTTCCGTATCTGATAGAAAAGACATAGAATCATAGCATCAGACAGACGATACAGATCTTGAATAGATTACTCAAATCACTTCTGAGATTAGAATTGAATCACTTGAATACTATTAGATTACTAGCGATACAGAGAATACTAGATTACTAGCGATACAGAGAATACAGAGAATTTTGAGATTAATGAGCTTTCTTAAGTTCTGCACTTATTTATACAGAGTTCTATAGTTCACTGAGTTCTGAGAATCATGGCTCAACTGGAATTATCAAGAAACTGACACGAGCTCCAGACAACAACACTATTTTCGGGTATTAATACCCCCAGGACTCTATAGCATAAAAGTAAGCATCATCATTCATTCGTCATCACAAACATTCATGCATCATCACAATTATTCAAGCATCTTCACAACTAATTCAGGAATCATGCCATATGTTCATTTCCACAGTCATTAAATATCACCTCAAGCATTTAAGGATCTCAAACATCTATTCATCATCACAGTCTCCAAGGAGTCACTTTAAGCATCTTAGAATCATAATCATATAATAATGTAGGGGAAATGTGCTACTAGATTGTACTCCCTTCAACAAGGTTTTACCTTAACTATTTCATACCTATATCGATCTTCACATGTGTTTGTATATCCCATGGCTTGGGGAGACTTCATACTATCACGTCATAAATGACTTGCTAACCACTTGGCATGTATTAAAAGCTTAACATATATCAAGAGCACATAATTTGGGGAATTTAGAACCATCATATCTCGACTTATTCACTAGGGTCTTTCAACAACCACTAGACATGACCGATTTTACACCTACTTGGGAATTTCATGCTATCTTTGCATGTTTCACTCACTAAAGCATTTTATCAAACACTAGGCATGCATGGATTGGCTCACAATTTGGGGTTTCCTATTCAATATACTATAGTGGCCTTTATGCTTCACCTAAGCTCTTTGTCAAAACTATGGGGAACGTTCTTCACTTATTGAACCATTTCTACACCCAAAAGTCCTGAAAATATCACATGGAAAAACAACTTCAAGAGGGTCTATCACAAACCTCACATGAATTCCACATACTAGGGTCAAAGCTTATAAAATTTTTAGGCAAACATAAATCAAAACTCAACAACACATTAAACATCCATTTCGAATCATACACATCATTAACAACTCATAAACATAAAAATCTTTTAGTTTTAAAAAGGGTTTTTGAGTTTCTTGGATAAAAGGGACCCGAGAATCAACATATACATACCTTAACTTTTGAAACTGGATGAACTTTAGTGCTTGAAACTTTATCCACACTTGAAATAAATAAATTTTTGAAGCCCACACTATGAGGAACTTCATTCTTGTAGAGACCTTGAAGAATTTATGGACGCATTTTGGAAGATTAGGGTTGTCGATTGAAACCGTAGATATTCTTAAGAGAAATGAAAAAGACAATAATTGAATTAGGATTTGAATGAGGGTTCCTCATATTTATAAAGGATCAAAAAGCTGGAAAATGAACAAAATACCATTGCAAAAATTCCCTTAAATTGCTGAAAAAATATACCTGATGCCATCCGTGATAGACCGTCAGTTCCGTGATAGGCCGTGATGAATGGTCATCACAAAAGGGGTCCAAATTCTTGATTTTCTGCCCAGGGCTGACGACGTCATCAGAAATGTCATTAGAATGTGATGATGTCTTCAAAAAGGTCGTCAGAAACATGATAGCCCATCAAAAACATCATCACCATTTTCCAGCTTGACATGTGGAATAAAATGGGCATAACTCTTTTCTCCGATATTATATTTAGGCAAAATTGGTATCGTTGAAAAGCTAATTTAAAGATATTTCATTTGATATATAGCAATCCACACAGTTATTCATATAAAATGAGTTATGATCGATTGAAGTTGACCCAAAGTTTTACGGTCACTAAAACTTGAACGATAGGAAAGCTTTCAACTCGACCATAAGTTGGGGGACCTCTATGATCTTAATTTATGCTCAAATAGATTCCCACATGATTCAAATTATTTCACACTTGGGAGTATATTTCTGAAACATTTTGACTCAGATTTTGGCTTTTCTAAATATGCTATAAGGCTTAGATTGGGAGAGGATTTTGCGGGGCATTACATTATCTCCCCTTGGGAACATTCATCCTCGAATGTCGCTTAATAGATTGAGATTACGGATCAATAGAACTTACTCAATAAATGTAAATATCTTAGATCAAGACTACGCAACTGAAACGACTGAAATATAGAGTTCTCACACTGGGCATGCATATATGATGCATGGAATACTCGACTGATGCTACTCATAGCTGAATTCTTATAATACACATGTATATCTGATGCATGGAATCATAACTGGGATGATATCATGAATACACGACTGAACACACGCTAACAAGATGAACTCTTTCTACTAAATGCGCATGTCTAATGCATGAATGTCTGGCTAAGCTGACCTTTGAAAGCATGACTTGACAATGCAACAATGATTGATGCTAACTTTATAAGGAAAATTTGAACATGCATCAAGATGAATCTAATGGCATGCAATATCATAATACCATGGGGTATCTCACCCTTGGGACTCTATGTCCTTTAAACACACTTTGCTTAAATACTAGAGCGGTGTGTGGGGCACCTACAGATTGGATCATAATTGACCAATCAAGATCTAAAACTTATGCATGAATCATGCTAACATATAAGCTCAAAATGAGAGCAAAGGATCTATCAATGCATAACATAAAGATGAAGGGCTCATAATATACCCGGGTCAATTTCAGGGGATCTTTCCCGATCAAGGCAAGCCTGAAGTGCATACAATCTATTATGAGCTGAAGGATGACTACGCAAACTTTGGGTACCTGGCTTAGGATAGTCTCAAACATTATGACCGGTCTCGACATATCCAAAGCACACATAACTACCAGCTCTATATACACCCTTATGATTTTTACCATAATCTTTACACAACGGGTAGGTACGAATACCACTAGTACTACTCTGGGATTTGGAGCTTGGTATTCCCTCAAATCTGACACCCCTAAATGCAGGTGCGAGTACACTAGCTGAAGATGGAGATGGAACTAAAAATCTTCAACCATACTGAGAGCTACTACCACCTTGAGACCCTGACTTCGAGAAACCATGACTACTTGTCTTGGCTCTCTTACTCACTCTCTCTCTCTCCTTTATCTTATCTGCCTTAATCTATTGTACATGATCATTATACTAGAAATATCCATAACTCTATTGATCATGGAAACTCTACACTATTTCAACACATCACTTGATACCCCAGTCAAAAACTTACTCATACTCGCTCTAGGGTCAGCTATCAAGTCGTTAGCATACTTAGCTAATTGGTTAAACTTAAGACAATAATCTTTCACTATTATGGATCCTTGACTTAAGTTCATAAACTCTTCTACCTTAGCAGCTCTCATTTTTAGCAAGAAAAACCTATCTAGAAAGGCACTCTAAAACTCTAGCCAAGTCACGGGAGCTGCATTCTCCCCTCTACTTTTCTCCCACATCACTACCCAATCATGAGCAATATCTTTCAACCTATAAGATGCTAACTCAACACTCTCCTTCTCTGATACATGCTAATCTGGTTGATATTCTTTACCTTCTCTAGAAAAAACAACAGATCCTCACCTACTACTGACCCAAAGAATTCGGGCGGGTTCATTTTCATGAAGCTTCTAATCCTAGCTGCAGTAGAATTCCCATCTTTCTGAGGTGGGACTACAGCCTGACGGTTTCCATTAACATTAGTCATTACATGGGCTAGCGCCTGGAAAGCTACCCAAAACTCTGTATTTGACACACTCTTATTTTCCGGATCTACTGGCTGAGGGGGATGATCATCAACCCTCTAGACAAAGTCTTTGCGAGGTGGCATACTCTGTAAATGAAAGAATAAAGTGGATTAGACTGAGGATCAACTTGAGCTCATGCTCACTCGCACGAAATGATCACTGAAAGAAAAGGAACTAATCCTAAGAACATCTTGTAGCCTCTTATACATAAATTTGGCGTACTACACACCCATGTATAAGACTCGACTATATGTGGCTTTTCAGACTCCCTAGGATACTCTTGAACCTTAGGCTCTGATACCAAGTTTGTAACGCCCTGAGATCCCATCCTGAGATGTCACACGGTACTTATAGACCCAAAGGACCATAAGCTAACCCTTTTATGATATCTATACCTTTACACTCCATAATATCTAAAATAAATGCGGAAACTTGCCATATGGTTCAACATATCTATAAATACTCAAAACAGAAAAACTGAATACTAATACATTCATCTGATAAGCCTCTAAACTCTCTGAGCTGTAGAGTTGATGGGACAAGTCCGTAACTAACTTCGTCGACTAAAAATAAACAAAATTTGAAACAATAATAGTAAACTAAGATTCATCTTCAAAAGAAGAGGACTCACTGCTACTGCTGTTGACGGGGACTGAGTTGTTGAGGATAATCTGGATCTTGTGCCTCTGAACCTATGGTGTCAAACAAAACACCATAGCGCAAATGCATCAGTATAGAAATGTACCGAGTATGTAGACGAGGTAGGCTCATGCAAGGGCTCATGTATGCACAATATCTAAACTGAATAATCATGAAAGATGCCGCATGAGAACACATACATGAATGCACAGAACATGAACACAATCATCACAACTCTATATACTGAAACTCATATACCACTTTACTACAGACTGAACTCACTACTGACACAGAGATACTGAATCACTGATTCCTCTGATACTGATTACTAAGGATCTGGATGTGCTTACATCAAGGATTGTACTCTAAGCTTACTACTTTCGACTGACAGAATTAGAGATCAACTTTGCTAAAAGATTAGTCTAGAAACGATTATAAATGATAAGAAGTATGATTATATTTAAATCTAATGACAAGAATATTCAACAGAAATCTGATACTATGATCAAGCCTGTCTGGCGGCATATCTCTGAATATGATATCAATCAACTGTAAATGTGACCAAGCCTATCTGTCGGGATGATCCATGAATTAATAAAACTATCTGAGTTCTTCATACAGATAGATAACTGTATCTGACAGTCATGATTTTTGAAGATTAATTCTGAGATTGAGACTGAATCTAAAACTGAAACTGTGGAAAGTAGTCACTTAACTGACATGCCCCAACCTACCACAGGTGGGGTCTAACCTCTACCCCTAGTTGGAAGGGTGCCAATACCATGCCACGAGTAAAGACATTATATTTATGTGACCCTCATCTATCAGGTTCTCAAAAGAGAACAGTGGGGACCTCATCTAACAGGTCAATCCACCTCATCTACCCTCATCTAATAGGTATGATGTCTCTCATCTACCCTTAACTAGTAGGTGTGATATCTCAACCTACGCTGGCTACGTAATTCTGGTGTGCAAAGATTGCATCTAAGAATCACACCCTCTACTAGTAGGTGAGTTCCCATCCTTGAGCTCGCTTGGTGATAGTTGCTACTCCCAAATAAAAGACTCTTACTGAATTCTTAACTGAGCACAACTGAATCAAATCTGATACTGATCATGTCTCTCAAAAGATCTAACTCAGTTACGTTGAGATTACTTAGTTCCGTATCTGATAGAAAAGACATAGAATCATAGTATTTGACTGACGATACAGATCTTGAATAGATTACTCAAATCACTTCTGAGATTAGAATTGAATCACTTGAATACTATTAGATCTAAGCTGGTTACAAGACTAAGGCTAGATTACTAATGATACAGAGATTATAGAGATTTTTGAGTTTACTGAGCTTTCTTAAGTTCTGCATTTGTCTGAGAATACAGAGTTCTATAGTTCACTGAGTTCTGAGAATCATGGCTCAACTAGAATTATCGATAAACTGACACAGGCTCTAGACAACAACTCTATTTTCGAGTATAAATACCCCCAGGACTCAATAGCATAAAAGTAAGCATCATCATTCATTTGTCATCACAAGCATTTATGCATCATCACAATCATTCAAGCATCTTCACAAGTAATTCAGGAATCATGCCATATGTTCATTTCCACAGTCATTAAACATCACCTCAAGCATTTAAGTATCTCAAACGTCTATTCATCATCACAGTCTCCAAGGAGTCACTTTAAGCATCTCGAAATCATAATCATATAATAACATAGGGAAATATTCTACTAGATTGTACTCCCTTCAACAAGGTTTTACCTCAGCTATTTCATACCTATATCGATCTTCACATGTGTTTGGATATCCCGTGGATTGGGAAGACTTCATAGTATCACATCATAAATTACTTGTTAACCACTTGGCATGTATTACAAGCTTAACATATATAAAGAGCATATAATTATGGGAATTTACTACCATCATATCTTGACTTTTTCACTAGGGTCTTTCAACAAGGACTAGGCATTACATATTTTACATCTACTTTGAATTTCATGATATCATGGCACATTTCACTCACTAAGACATTTTATCAAACACTAGGCATGCATAGACTAGCTTACAATTTGGGGTTACCTATTCAACATATTATAGTGGCCCTTATACTTCACCTAAGATCTTTATCAAAACTATAGGGAGCGTTCTTCACTTATTCAACCATTTCTACACCCAAAAGTCATGAACACATCACAAGGAAAAACAACTTCAAGAGGGTCTATCACAAACATCACATGAATTCTATATACTAGGGTCAAAGCTCATAAATTTTGTAGGCAAACATAAATCAAAACTCAAAAACACATTAAACTTCCATTTCAACTCATACAAATCATTAACAACTCATAAAAATAAAAATCTTTTAGTTTTAAAAAGGGTTCTTGAGCTTCTTGGATGAAAGGGACCCAAGAATAAACATCTACATACCTTAACCTTTGAAATTTGTTGAACTTTAGTGCTTGAAACTTTATCCACACTTGAAATAAATAAATTCTTGAATCCCACACTATGAGGAACTTGATTCTTGAAGAAAACTTGACGAATTTATGGATGGATTTTGGAAGATTAGGGTTCTTGAATAAAACCCTTGATATTTTTGAGAGAATTGGAAAACAAAATGATTGAATTAGGGTTTGAATAAGGGTTAATTACATTTATTGAGGCTCTAAAAAGGTGGAAAATGACCAAAATACCCTTGCAAAAATGTCCTTGAATTGCTGAAAAAATATAATTGATGCCATTCGTGATAGGCCGTCAAGTCCGTGATAGGCCGTCATGAATGATCATCACAAAAGGGGTCCAAATTCTTGATTTTCTTCCCAGTTCTGACGAAGTTATCAAAAATGTCGTCAGAATGTGATGATGTCATCATAAAGATCGTTAGAAATGTGATAGCCTGTCAGAAACGTCGTCACCATTTTCCAGCTTGACATGCTGGAATAAAATGGGGATAACTCTTTGCTCCGATATCGGATTTAGGTAAAATTTATATCGTTGTAAAAATAATTCAAATATATTCCATTTGATATATATAAATTCACCCATTTATTCATATAAAACGAGTTATGGGCAATTGAAGTTGAGCTAAATTTTATGGTCACTAAAACTTAAACGATAGAAAAGCTTTCAACTTGACCATGAGTTAGGGGACCTCTATGATATTAATTCATGATCAAATATATTCCCACACGATTCAAAGTATTTCATACTTAGGAAGATATTTCTAAAACATTTTGACTCAGACTAGCAGAGGATTTTGCGGGGCATTACAGAAATAAGAAAAAAGGGAAAACCTCCTAACATAGTTATGAATTTGGATATGATGAAAGCATATGATATGGTGGAGTGTCTATTTCTCCCAAAAGTCCTAAGAAAGATAGGATTTTGTGAAGAAACAATTTACATGATGTATAGATTAGTTGCTAATAATTGGTATTCTATCTTATTGAATGGTCAGCCTAAAGGATTTTTTAAATCCTCAAGAGGGTTGAAACAAGGGGATCCAATATCTCTCACTTTGTTAATATTAGCAACTGAGGTGTTGACTAGAAGCTTGAAATCCTTGCTTAATGAGAAACAATTTAAGATGTTTGGTATGACAAGAGGAAGTCCCAAAATTAATCATCATGCTTTTGTAGATGAGATGATTATGTTGTATAAAGTTAAAGTGGGAACAAAATGATTACAGATACCATGGATAATTATGAACAAGTGTCTGGTCAGAAGATTAATAAAGACAAAAATGCTCTTTATTTGCATAAGGGAGTATCTAATGGTACAATTGTTATAGCTAAGGCAACAATAGTGATTTTAAGGCAAGAGTTTCCCTTTATCTATGAGTTGTCCAATATTTTACATGAGAAAGGCAAAGGATAACTACAAAGTTGCAAAGCTAGAAAGGCAAGTTATTGTCTCATGAAGGAAGAGATGTCCTAATTAAACATATCCTCCAAAGCATTGATATTCATTGTATTTCTATTATGAATCCTCCCCTCAATGTTATGAACATAATTCATAGAGCTTTTGCACAATTTTTTTGGAGTAATATAATAGGGGGATGAGGCAGACATTGGGTGAAATGGAAGAGCTTATGCCTACTAGAGAAAGAAGGAGGCTTAGGTTTCAGAATGGTACATGATATTTCTATAGCCTTATTCTATAAGCTATACTGGAAATTCAGAACAAAAAAGTCAATCTAGAGTAAGTATATGCATATTCAGGGATTAAGATTAAGAGAAATAATTTTGAAGTGGTGGACAACTGAAGTAAAACCCAGGGAGAAAGTGAATTTTAAAGATTTACCAAGGTTCATAATTTAGGAATTATGGAAGAATAGAAATAGGAAGAAACATGAAAGAAGGGATGTAAATGTTCAAAGAATGATTTTGATCATTACGAGAAACATAAGGATGTTGTTAAAGGTAAGAAAACCCAACATGGATTTCTCATCAGATTGGATAGGGATGTTGAAGGATTTTGTAAAGTTAAAGCCTTCAATAAGAGTCACAACAGTGTTATGGGAACTACCTAAGAATGGATGGGTGAAATACAATATTGATGGAGCTTCAAGAGGAAATCCTGGAAGTAACTAATACGCCTTCTGTTTAAGGGATTAAAAAGAGATTTAATTTATGATGAGGGGCCAATAACTGAAGACACTAATAACATGGAAGCTGAAGTAGTTGCTGTTCTAAATGCAACAAAATATTACAATCACATAAGGTATGAAAAGTTCATAATGCAAACAAATTCATTGGCAATGAAAAAGATGCTAACAAGGGAGTGGGACTATCCATGGAGCATTGTAGAACACATACAACAAATATTGCATTTGATCTCAGGCAAGCAAATTCAATTTCAGCATTTACACAGGGAAGGAAATCAGTTAGCTATCTTTTTTTCCAAATTGGGCTTTGGATAATGGAAAGTTCATATTCACATCAGTCCAATAGATACATATAATAGGAAAGAGAATAGTTAATAGTGATAACCTACAATGCCCTTATCTAAGACTGCCACCAACAAAAGGATGAAATAGATGGGATGGCTTAAGATAAGTTTTCATAAGAAGTTATATTTATATATACAAAGGATAAATAGTGACGCAGCTAATTAGCTACTCTACAATAGCCAACAAAAAAGGACTCTTATTAAATGGGGGTTCTGATGGTCAGATACAACTTCAAGAACCTAAGGAATGATATACATTCCAAACAATCCTTATTCTGAGCATCTTATTATCTCTCTACCAACAATGTCTGTAGAGTAAAAAAAAGTTAAGTAAATCATACTTCTAAGGTATTACAAAACAAGATGGAGAATGTTACTTACTTGGAAGAAGTATCACTGTTCCTTTGACTAGATCCTTTGATCCCTCTCAAAAAGCATGACAACATTCCATCCACTAGAGAATAGAGCTGAATAAAAAGAAGGTCACACAGTTTGAGTTTGTACAAAGAGTATCAACAACTAACAGAGAGCAAAATTGTAATAAAACAAGAAACTTACTTGTGCAAGCTACAAAGGGATTCATGCAATGGAGGCCATAGAACTTCATTAATCACCCAAAGTTAAAGCAAAGTAAAATAATGATAGACAAACAGATACATAGATACAATGGAAAAAGAGGCGGAAGTAACAAGGGGAAACAATAGCTCAATTTAGCACCCTACTAGACTTATATAGTGTCCACTTTATTTTTATTTTATTTTAACATTAGAAGTGGACCGGTAGGTTTATTCATTTTGGGCTAATATAGAATGGGTTGGTCCATTCTTGTACTAGACTTTAATTAATTTTGATTAATAAAATCTCAAAATATAATAAAAAAACAAGGGTGTGCGATGGCCATGTATCGCCAACTTGGGGTTATGTGATGGCCATACATTGCCCACCTTGTCTTGGGGAAGTATCCAAGTCCCTTCCTCAAGAAATAAAGAATTCAAGCTTCCAAGTTCAAAAAACCCTCAAGAAAACTTGTAAACACCATCTATTGAGGTATATGGATGTTCATCAATGGGTCCTTTCACCCATTGAATCAAAACCCCCTTTTTAAGTATAGTATGAGTTTCTTCTCTAATATGAAATTTATTATGTTCTGGATGAGTTGAATTCATGTTCTCCCTTAGTATTTTAAACTCAATTCATATTCAAGTATGATTCCATGAAAAGTTAGGTTATCTTATGCTTCAAGTTTTTATTTCCAATGTCCTATTCAAGTGAAATTCATGTTATAATATCGAATTATAAACTTAGCCACGTAATCATGTTGTTTACTCATGTTTAACATGTTCCCATGTTCAAGTTCCTCTTTACTTACTTGGTGAGATTTTTATATTTTGTATCTTCGAACCATGATTTCCATACTACAATTTTAAGCATTAATATAATATTTTATAAATCATTCAGCACTGGTGAGTTATGAATACTCGATACCTAGGTGTTTTTACATGATTTCAAAATTTCAAGTAACAAGTCAGTCAGAACCATGATTTTATCCCCATACTCAGATTATTGTTTTTATAACAAACCCACCAGTAATATTTTGTGTTAAATACCTCAGTTTATAAGTTTATGGTTACTTTAGCTTATGCATGCACTGTCAGTTTTCAAAAAACCAAGTTTGAGCATCTCAGTATTCAGTACATGCACCAGTTCATGATTTCAGTGCTAGTTCAGTTGGGAGTAGGACTTAGCACCAAGCGAACCCAGGGGTGGGGGCTCACCTTTTAGTAGAGTGTGTGACTTATAGTAGCAGTCTTTGAGTTCTAGAGCTATATAGCCTGCATAGGTTTGAGATATCTTCCTGCCAGCTAAGGGATGACGCATATCTCATAGAGCACCTGCTAGTAGAGAGTGTTTATTTAGTTTTTGGGACACCATTTTAGTGGATCCATATATCCAGTGTTACCACCCGTGACACGATACTGAAACCCTTCTAACTGATGTTATAGGTTGAACCTCAATTAGCTTAGATTAGGGCATGTCATTTACATGATACCTCCCAAAGTATTAGTACAATATTCAGTGTATTTCAGCTCATGTTTGCTTGGCTAAGTGTACAGATTTTCAGTTATTCAATTATACAACTTTAAGTCTTTCAGATTATAAATTACCTCAGAAATACATTTATGCTTGGCCTTGCATTCTCAAATATTATATGTTCATATTTTCATGCTCAGTATCCATGCATGCCCTCAGTTTAGTTTTATAGTATATTCAACTTTACATGAGATTTTCGTACAGTATCCATGTTTTACTGCTTCATAGTTTCAGTTCTACTTATTCAACAAAAGTAAGGATTTAAGAAACTAAGTATAGTGATTCACCAGTTTGTCAGATTATATTTGCTACACATGTTTTAAGATACTTCAGCTTTCAATTAATTTCAGTTTCTTGGTGAGTCTACTAGCACTTAGCATGCATGTTTTAAGATGATGTATCCAATCCGTTTAACTTATAGCATTCACCCCTACTTACTCGGTACATTCCAAAGTACTGATCCACATATATGTCTATGTGCTACATTGTCGCATAATGTAGGTACCAGTTGTAGACTACACATCATAATCAAATAGTTTGCAGCTTCCAGCCAATAGGTAATCAGTTTTCCTAGTTCAAGAACCTTTAGTCAATTGTAGTTAATGTACTTTATTGTGATTATTCATATGTATTGATTTATGGTAGTTGGAGGCATGTCCCAGCTATATATATTCAGTATAGTAGAGGCTTCACAGACAGTTAGTAAGAGTCATTTCATGTGATTTATGTTTCCTTCTTAGTTTTATCACAATGTAAAATGTATGAGTATTTCATTTATTCAGACTTTGTCATGACATTGTTTTAGATTAATAAATTTGGTTTTACACTATGTAATTTAGTTTCTAAAGTAGTATGCCATATCATGGGTTATCTTGGGACCACTTGTGGTTCTAAGCACCGTGTTATGACTAGGGGTAGTCTCCGGTCATGAAAATTCCTTCTTCTCAACTTGTACTTTCTTTTTGGTGCAGCTTTGGCAGTCAATTACTTTATTCAAATTGAACTTATTGGCATCTTGAGTTTTGGTGTATTGTTAATGTAATTCCTTGATTTTACCATACTTTACCCTACTTTTAGTAATTCTATCCTTTGACTTATTTTTTCTACCTTTGTCATACTTCTCATTCCTGAAATCTATCATAGATTCAGCCACTATCTTGGCTTTGTCTATATTAGTGAATTATTGATTTTACAACTCCTACTTAACCTAATTTTGCAAACCATCCATAAAGGGGAATAATAAGTCATCACTATTAAAGTTAGGGATGAGAGCATAAGGGTGGTCAACTCCTTTACTAAGTGGTATATGCTCATTGTCTACCTCAACTCTCTAAGTTTGTATCATTCTGCATACAAGACATTATTTGGAAAGAACTAATGCTCAAACTCAACCTTAAACTGATCTTATGTGCTAATAATTCACATACCTCTTTCAATATTAGCCACTTTTTTTCTCTACTATCGCATGTCATTTTTTGATAGATACAACACAACAGTGTTAATCATGGTTTTATCTTCCTTTACTTTTTCATGATTGAAATAGTTCTCCATGTTCCAAATACAGATCTGTACCTCTTGTGCATCATGAACCCCTTTTAATATTGATGGCTTGGGATCCTCGATCTTAGCATAACAATGACATTCCTATTTGCTTTAATTGAGTCATTATGACCCCGCTCTTCGAGTCCTTTTACCTTTGACTTCATGAAATTAATTTTCATAACCCAACAAATAAGGGTCATGGTAACACTTGTCATGGAAATCCTTGAAAAGTAAGCCTATTACCCAAATTGATATAACAAGGAAAATCAATACCAAAAACCCAGGACAAGGCTTCTAGAGTGTAGCTAATCCATAAAAACATGATAATAGTGGAAATATAATAAAATTTACCAAACCAAAGCCCAAAACTTGGTGACATAGTGCAAGGACCACTAATACAACTCAAAGTCAAAATAGAGATAGGATATCCAACAGGGAACAAACTTTGTCTCTAAATACAACAAGACATAGTATAGTAGTATAAAGATGTAAAAGGCAGTGGTCAACTCCAAATCTTTAGATCAACTACTACCTCGAATAAACCTAAATACTACATGAATCAGCTATATGTGTGGCGCATTCGTACCTGAATCTGCACCAAAAGGGCATAGCAGGGATAGGTGTAGTCTATTTTACTCAGTAGGCATCATCTGCCAACTAAATAAAGTAGAAAATAAAGCATATAAATACAAACTATAGGCATGTCACCTATAATCAGGTATGTCCTAAATGGTATCCCACACCGTCTACACCAATAATTCTACTATATACTTATATAACAAATACAGGTAGGGGAAAGAATAACAAATATACGCATACACCAAATACAAGTATAAGAAGATAAAACAAATGGAAAAACATCAAGTCAAGAATAAAAATACAATAACAAAATAAGCACAATATATGGAATGCAATGAAGATAATGATGGTGATGATGATGTACGAGGTCATCACACAATCTTTGAATACACCTATAGTACTATGCTCCAAAGTAGGACCCATTAAGGGTTCTTCAACCAACACCTACTAAGCTCTGCTCCCAAGTAGAATACATGGGTTGTTCATCAACCAATATACAACTAATATTCAATAGAAATATATATAACTCCTCTCCTGCACATACATCTATAAAGGGTTTTTAAAGATATCATATTTTCTATCATAAAAGCCAATTTTATAAGTATTTCCATGGTGGTACCAATGTTTCATAAATGAGTATGATATGTGGATGTAAGTTTAACAACCAACCAAAATTAGAGTTTCCAATATCCAATTAGTGTATTAACAATGTGATCCAAACTCCACTCAAGTCAACCAACCATCCATGATTCAATATTAACCGTAAACCATCAAGAGAAATATTTAAAACACCCCAGATTTTGGCCCTTGAAATTTTTTTGAGTTCTGAGCTTTTTGCCATAGCAATGACTTTCCTGACGAGTTGTAATGTGTCTTTATGGGTAATGGGACAGTTATAATGAACCCATAAGGATTTTCCTAAGTCACTGCTTTGATAATGACTAGACTTAATGAGTCGTATAGACTCCTAAGGATTCATAAGAAGGGTATTTTGTAATGTGTCCTGTGTTCACCCAATTGGGTTTTTCTCTAACTATAACTTAGACCCAATGAGTCGTAGGGTCATGTGATGAGTTGGTTGAATAAGTCATAAGGACAACAGTAGATGGGGGTACTTAGAGACTATTTTAGTTATGAATCATAGTGATGAGACATAAGGTGTGGTTATGAGTTGATAGGTGACTCGCAGCCAAAGGAGACACTTTTTCATTTTTTAAACTGAGGGCATGTTGGATATTTTCCACTTTAAACCTTTTGAACCCATGACTTAAAACCATATTTGGGACTTTATTAGCCTATTATTCTCTATCAAATACTCATAAATACTCTCTATAATTCTCCATTCAAGTTAAAGCTAGGGTTCCAAAAGAGATGGTCATCTAGGGTTTCATTTGTGCTCTCTTCCCTAAATTTCTTAGTATTTGAGGAATTTTATTCTTCCCTTATTGTTAATATGTTAAAAGCACATGTTTTAAAGTATTGTTCACGAGATATCCATATTGGTATTATAACAAGGGTTGAGGGTTTTTAATGCTTATTGTTGAATAATGTTTTCCCTAGGTTTAATTATGACCATTCATGTTTTAAATATGATTTTGAACTTGTGGGTGCATAGGAATAGTGATTAAATTTAGGAGTCATGGTTAAACCCCAATTTGATGATTTTGCCTTGATTATGGTTTTGGAAATTGTATTCACTCAACATGTTTAAGAAATTCTCAAGGAAAAAGGTTTTTTGTCACATAGTTTGGTTTACCTACTTGTAATAATGTATTGGTATAAAAAGGATAATTAATTATATCAAATTTAATGATCGGTTGCTTAAGTCACCTTAGTATATGATTGAAGGGTTTGAGTCCCTCGTGCATATATATATATATAATATTTCTCCAGTTCATGTGGCTATACGCATTGGGGCCCAACCAGGGGGTTAGAATTGAGGCCCATATAGATTATGGGTACTATTATATGATGGTTGAGCTACAAAATCTAGGTTAAAGTTTTAATGTGCATATTAAACCTTGTTCCCTATCCCGACATGTTATATATATATATATATATGCATTTGATTATGTATATTGGTTTTTGAATGAGTTTGAAACTATTGAACATGACATTATGTTGTTTTTATTTCTGATTTACGTACTAGTATCCACCCTACTAACCGTCTTTAGATGCTATATCCCCATACGATGTAGGAATTGACCATACTTCTACTTCTCCTGCATAGTGATTTGGATTTGGGTTCAGCTAATAAGTTAACATTGAAGTGGTGAGCTTTCATATATTGGAAGTCTACATTTCATGTTTTGGTCTCTTATGTATCAGATTGCTTAGACTTATTTTGGCTATAGTCGGGGAAATGTCCTAACACTTTATTGGTATTCAGTTTCGGTTCTTTATTTAGAAGGCTTTGTTGGATTACTATGGACTTGGATATTTTTGGTAGGTTATTTGGCCATTTTTGGTTGTTAGATTATAAACATGTTTAAATATCTTTAAGCTTATCCTTATGATATCTTGTTATATATTTAGAATTCATCAAAAATTGAGCATGTTATGTTGGTTGGTTAGGTGTAAGGAGGTAATCTCTGATCCCTGGCAGAATTGAGATACTCATCATGGCTAGACCCTATTTTGGGTCGTGACAATATGGTATTAGATCCTAGGTTTAATGTCATTGGGTGTCCAATAAAGCTATGTCAAGTAGAATCTCTTTTATGGGTGTGTAGCGCGCCACACTTATAAGGGAGAAGCTATGAGGAATTTATGAATATTCCCTTTATTATGATCTATTCTTCAGGCTATAGAGTCCAAGGTCCTGAAATTTCCTCTATTTTCTATATGTTTGCTTTTCAAATTATGACTCTTAGAAAATTTAATAGTCGTGGAAACTCTTCTATCTCTTCTGAGGATAATATGGATGGAACTCGTCCTACCCTTGGGGTACAGACTTAATCCAGGGTCGCTACTTTTGATTACCCTAGTGGAGTTCCAGCGGTCCCTCTAGTCCTTCTCTAAAACCTTAAGGTGAAGTGTCCAATGTTGAGTTCTGCCATACGATTGATCTACTAATCCAGATAGTAGTCTCTCTATCACATCAGTCTGGTCTTGTTTTTAGGAGAAGAAATCAGGTAAAGATGGTGGAGAGAGAGAATAAAAAGTTCAGATATTTAGAGTAGGGTAGGGTTATTAGAATAATGGTAGATATGGGAGATAATGGACTAAGGGATGGAGCAAGGGAAATTCTGGTTCATACCCATCGGCTCGAGCCCATTGCCCAAAACTATCTGGTGATCGTTATTTTCAAAAAGATGTAGGTCCTAGGGCAAAGGGGGACCAATATATGTCTAATAGAGCCCAGTGAGTCCCTCTCTATCCTCTTTGCTGGTTTTATGGTTAATGGCATCATGGATTTTATCGTGAAGGGAAGAATTGATGCTTCAAGTATGGTCAACTTGGTCATATACAATGGCATTGTCCTTCTGTCAGTGTTGCTACTGAAGCCAATAAGATTCCAGTTGCTAGCTCTTTAACTTTTGCACCAAGGGGTCCTACTTTTGATACCAACACTGGCTGAAATTGTCTTTATACTCTTGCTATCTAGCTTGGAGTCTGAGGCATCACGAGATTTGGTTGTTGGTATATTATAACTCTTCCCAATGATGTGTGCTGTCTTCTTAATTTGGGGTCTACTCTCTCTTATGTGACTCTTTATGTGGCTTTCATTTTGGTTTTGATCCTGAGTGTATTCCAGATCCTTTTATGAGACAACCCCAGTGGGAGGATCTATTATGGCTAGAGGGGTCTATAGTGGTTGTGCGATTTTGGTCCATGGTAGAGAGACCTTCGTGGATCCAATAGAGTTGGACGTGGTTGACTTTGGTGTGATTATGGGTATGGATTGGTTGTATTTATTCTATTTTTCTCTAGATTGTCGGACCTGTAGGGTCAGTTTTTATTTCCCAAAGAGTTAGTGATTGAATAAGAAGGTAGTTCCCTAGGGCCTAAGGTAAGGTTCATTTCGTATCTTAGAATCCAAAAATTATTTTCCAAAAGGGTGACTTTACCATCTAGAGCACACTAAGGGTTTTAGATTTGAAGGTCCTTCTTTGCAGTCTATCCTTGTGGCTTGTGAATATTTTGAGGTGTTCTCTAATGATTTTCACGGTGTTCCTCCCACTAGAAAAATTGAATGAGTTTTATCTTCTTCCAAACACTCATCTTATCTCTATCCCTTCTTATAGAGTGGCTCTGGCCGAGTTGAAAGAACTTAGGGAGAAAGTAAAAAAATCTTTTGTATGAGGGTTTTATCCATCCTAGTTTGTTTCTTTGTATGGTTCTTCCGTTCTTTGGTACATAAGAAGGATGGTTTCCTCCAAATATGTATAGGTTATTGGAGGGTGAAAAAAGAATTTAGGGTGATGCCCTTATGGGGTGAACAATATGTATATGTTCGTGAATGATTGTTGATAAACACTAGGTTTGAACCTTCGATGTTAATTCTGGTTAAAGGAGTATGTTAGCTCGAGGTTAAAGGAGTAAATTGGTAGGCTTGATGTGGTATGTTAAAGAGATGAGGTTGATGACTTAGGTAATACTGAAGTGGGAAAGTTGTGATATATAGGCCGGTGGTCCAGGTTGAACTGGTGGAGTGAGGCTTAAGTCATCAGATGGATTAGGGCATGAAGTTTGTAAGAATGTGCTAAGCCCTAGGTACTACCTATATAAATGAGGTTTTAAGCTTAAGAGAGCCAAGAGTCCCTAGTACATGTCCATGGTGACCCCTTAGAACAAAGTGTGGTTCTTATAAGTGTAGTAGGATAGGGATCGATAGCTAATCTTAAATTTTCTCCTAGAGGTGATCTTTAGGGGAGAGTCAGGGTGAATTTACTACTATTTTAGTGATTCCCTTATATTTCAATTAAGATGACACTCTACTAGTGTTTATGCATTCTAATAGTGCTTATGTCTAAGGCCCATATTCAACATGCCACGTATGTCCATACTTCATCCCATAAAGTAAAGGAAATAATGGTTCTCAGAAATCCGAGCTTCCAAGTGTTCAAGATATTTGTCATGATGCTCATTATCCATACGTTCATTTCTCACGTAATGCCTAGTTCTAAGAAACAGTGGGTTAGAGGAAAAATCCCTGCCTTGTTCCCTGAATATTAATCTTGGCTTTATGTTATATTACCCATGACATAAGCAATCATATTTCACCCAGTGCCCAGTCATAAGGGCTTGTGCTATGGTATGTTTATGTCTAAACAACCCTCCATTTATGTCAAGACCCAAGGTTACCGCCAGCCCCGACAACGGTTCTTACGACCACAAGTGACCACAAGCTAACCCATGGAATGGTACCTACTGTAAGCACTGAACAAAATAGTAATACAATACATCTGCGGAAGGTAAGCTGATAAGGTAATGTAACAGTGGATATTGAAGTACATATCAAAACTTGTCTAAAATATCTGATAGAATACTAGAAACCAACCATCTATCTGAAAACAACAGATAACACTGAAATGACTAACTGACCGTCTAACTAATTGTCTGAAAGTCTCTAAACATCATGAGGAGTTGATGGGACAGACTTCCAAGTAACTCCAACTGACTGAACATAAAAAACAATTGAAGTAATAGAAATAAATAAATCATGTCCTCAATGGATGAGGAATCAACACTATTGCTGCTGAGTAATGCTGAGTTATCTAAGAGCGGTTGGGAAACAATGCGTCCGAACCTATGTTATAAGACAACATAGCGTAAAAAAAAGTATGCGGTTAGTACTTTGAGTGTACTCGTATATGAGACAAGGACTGTCTCAAATGCATGAGGTAACTGAGCATAAATACACGAACATATAAATCTGAGAATGCAACACCAAACATAAACATGTTTCTCAGATAATCTATAATCTGAAAGACTGAAAGCTGTATAACTAAACAACTTAAATTTTGTACAGTTGGTCACGCAAACCTGTACTAAAATAGACTAATTACTATACTGAGACTATGGGAGCTAGCGATAACTGACATGCCACAATATGAGCTATTGGAGTCCAACCTGTAACCCCAGTTGGAAGGGTGCTGGTACCTTGCCAGGGGTACCAACACATGACTGACGATGTGGATCCACAAGACTAATATCTTGAATGATGAGGGTGTCATGAATCTACTGATATGGGACCCCTCACAATCCACGGTGGCACCATAGGTCTGGAACCTAGGGACTGCTAGTAACATCTCATGCCTAACTGACGGGGAGATTCTATCCCTACGTTTACTTGGTGCTAAGTGTTACTCCTAACTTAATGACACTGGTGTTATTAGTCGTTAAGCCTGACATGGTACTGTACTTGTATGTTCTCAGCATGAACTTGACATTCTGAATATGATATTAAAACAATGGTCTGATTGACTCATTACTTGAAAACAAAAATAATATAAAACACGTAAGTATTGGGTGTTGATAACCTCTCATCACTTAATGACCTTAAATATGATAACAAAGCTTAAAAACAATAGTATGAGGTCATGGTTCATAGACCTAAAATGTAGACATTTAATTTAACATGTCGAAATCATTAACTTGAACATGAAAAATTCTTAAAATGTGAGAAAACAACGTGACTTCAAGGCCAAATTCACGAATTTGATATTATGACATGAAATTCAATTAAATACGACATGGGAATTTGAAACTTGAAACATCAAATACCCTTACCTTCCAAAAGATCTTACTAGGACAGGGATTAAGCCAAATTATTAGAAAAAATATCAATTAAACTTATCTTAAACATATGCAACTTCATGATAGGAGAAAATTCATATTTGTAATTCAAAGAAAGGTTTTTGGGATCCATTGGTGAAATGGACCCATGGATGAACACCCTACATACCTTAATAGCTATAATCCTGAAGATTGCTTGAACGTAGAAGCTTGAACCCTTGATTTCATCAGAATGAAGCTTGAATTTGGTCTTGGGGATGAATAAGGGTTTTCTTGGGATCAATTAGAGTGAAAGAGGAAACTAATGCCCTTTTGGAATCCCTAATTCGTGTTATGGACAAAATAGGATAAGGGAAAATGACCCAAATGCCCTTAGTTTAAAAGACAAGGGGTTGGACAAATGGGCATGAGTACGAAACATGCTCCAGACCAGTGGGGTAATCCCCATGCCGTGGGCTCCAGTTTAACAAACTAGACCGGGTACCGAGGACTTTGGACTGACGGACTAAATCGGGCGTTACAGGCCTATCCCGGTGGGGCTACTATTTTTATTTTTCAAACTCATCCCTACACCCGACCAAAAATCATAAAACTAGTCCGACATGTACTTTTAATAATGCCAAATATGAATCAACTCAAAAATTAATATCTCGTGGTCGGGAAGACAAAAATAAAAATCATTGAAGTTTTTGGGTTTTGGAATTGACTTAAGTCCTTAACACGTAGTGAAAATTTCAAGCCTTGGACCCCCTTAGGCAATTAGAAGCTGAAGCAAGCTTAGAACTTTACGGGGTTTTATAATATCTCCCCCTTGGTATTATTCATCCTCGAATAAAACGGGTTAGACTGAGACTACTGAGGAAACTGAGATCATATACTGAACATACATGACTTGTAACATGATTACATAATTGAGTCTGAAACATAATACATTAACTAAACTAATTTTGTGAATGCATGTAAGGACATGAGAATAGTTACATAGTTGAAACTGAGAACGAAAAAGAGTCAATCTAAGGGAAAAAATTGTTACCTCAAGCTGAATCAGAGTTTGTGGAGAAAAAATGAGGGTACTTGGTTCACATATCTGCTTCCGTATCCCACGTAGATCCCTCAACAGATTGATTTTGCCAAAGGACTTTAACCAAGGGAACTTTTTTTTTTCCTTAGTCTACAAATTTGATGATCAAGATTCTCAACTAGGACTTCTTCATAGGAAAGGCTATTCTTAACGTCCATACTATCTAAAGAAAAAACAACAACTGAATCACTAATGCATTTCATTAACAAAGAAACATGAAATACCGGATTCATTGATACCAAATCTGTAGGTAACTCAAAATATTCAAGATTTTGTAATGGACAACATAGCGGGACTAAGTTTCCCCTTCTTGTCAAATCTCTTTACTACCATCATAGGCGAAATCTTCAAATAGAACAAATCACTACCCTCAAACTCAAGATCTCTTCTCCTCACATTTGCATAAGATTTCTGAAAGCTTTGGGCTATCTTCAACCTCTCTCAAATCAACTGAACCTTCTCCCTTGCCTCAAATACTGAATCTGGCCCTGTCCTTGGACCCTCACCTGCCTTAAACAAACCAATAGGAGTTCTACATCTCCTCCCATTGAGAGCCTCGAATGGAGCCATCTGAATACTGGAGTGATAACTATTATTATAGGAAAACACAATCAAAGGTTAGTGGTTATCCTAGCTACCTTTAAAGTCAATAAAACATGCCTTAAACATATATTTAGGGCTTGGATAGTCCTCTCCGTATGACCATCTATTTGAGGGTGAAAAGCTATATTGAGATGGACTTGGGTACCAAGAACATTTTGAAAATCCTTCCAAAAGTGAGAGGTAACCTAAGTACCTCTATTTGAAATGATAGACAATGGAATCCCATGCAACTTAACCAACTCCAAAGATAAAAGCCTGGCATAATTCTCAGCTGAATACAAGTATGAACTAGCAAGAAATAAGCTGATCTGGTCATTATCCACAATGAGTCATATTCAATCATGCTGACAATGCATACGAGAAAATTCTATCACAAAATCTATGTTCACCACTTCCTACTTTCAAGTGGGGATGCTAAACTCGGCAATGTACCACTAGGCCTTTGGTTCTCAACTCCAAACTATTCTGAACCCAAGTACTACCCTCAGCTGAATATACCAACTGAACTCTTAACCTAGAAAGCTAATGAACCTCATAGACTAACTCATTTTTGTCATCCTCTATGTGCGCAACAGTACCTATAGACAATCTACTAAGGGTATCTTCCACTATGCAGGCATTGCCCAGATGATACAACACACTTATATCATAATCTTTTAACAACTTATGCCACCTTATCTAACAAAGATTTAGATCTTTCTGCGTGAACACATACTGTAAAATCTTATTGTCAGTGAATAAATCAATATGAACCACATAAAGGTAGTGCCTCTAAATTTTCAAGGAAAAGAAAATGCTGCTAACTAAAGATCATGGATCGGATAAT
Organism: Capsicum baccatum var. pendulum; assembly: GCA_030864225.1. Lineage (NCBI taxonomy): Eukaryota > Viridiplantae > Streptophyta > Magnoliopsida > Solanales > Solanaceae > Capsicum > Capsicum baccatum. The sequence continues at coordinate 173,883,221 of CM061560.1, forward strand.
TCTTTTCATAGGGTTTAAGCTGTCTTGAGACATCAGATATGACCTTGACCATCTACATCAAAATAGAACAAAGACCAACTTTTAAAGAATCACAATAAACAACAAATCCATCTTAACTATCTGGCAAGTTCAAGATGGGGGCGGAAGTGAGGTGAGTCTTCAACTTCTGAAAACTCTTCTTACAGGAATTTGACCACTGAAATTTGACTTTCTTCTAAGTCAATCGAGACATAGGGGATTCAATAGAATAAAACCCTTCAAGAAACCATCTGTAGTAGCCAGACGAACCCAAGAAACTCCTGATGTCTGATGGAGAGATAGGTCTATGCCAATTTCTCATTGATTTTGTCTTTTTAGGGTAAACTCTAATGCTATCACCAGAAAAATATGTCCAAGAAAAGCTACTGATATCAACCAAAATTTGCACTTATTGAATTTGGCATACAACTGATGAGCTTTAAGGGTCTACAACATAATTCTCAGATAGTCTGCATGATCATTCTCACTACGAGAATAGACAAGGATATCATCAATGAATATTATGAAGAATATGTCCAAGTACTCTTTGAACACCCTATTCATCAAGTTCATAAAACCTACAGAGGCATTCTTTAGTCCAATAGACATAACTAGGAATTCAAAGTGACCATATTGAGTTGTGAAAGTTATCTTTGGAATGCCATATTCCCTGACTCTGAGTTGATAATAGCCAAATATAAGGTCTATCTTAAAGAAATAATTGGCACCCTGAATTTGGTTGAACAAGTCATTAATTCTTGGGAGTGGATACTTATTCTTGATTGTGACTTTTTCCAACTGACCATAGTCGATGCACATTCTGAGAAAACTGTCTTTTTTATGCACGAAGAAGACTGGAGCGCCCTATGGCAAAATACTAGGCCTGATGAAAACCTTATCTAAGAGATATTTAAATATTTATTCAGCTCCTTAAGCTCAACTAGAGCCATTCTGTATGGTGGAATAATGATAGGTTGGATATCTGGAAGGTTATCTATTCTGAAGTCAATTTCCCTTTCGGGAGGAACTCTGAGAAGATCTTCAGGGAACACATCTGGAAATTCCCTTACTACTAGAACTGAATCAAGATTCTGGGTGTTAGAATTTGAGTCTTTGACTCAGAAAAATGGTAAATATACCCCTTGAATATCATCTTTCTTACTCTAAGATATGAAACGATTTGACCCCTAAGCACTAAAGTACTACCCCTCCATTCAATGGTTGGTTCCTTGGGAAGCTAAAACTGAATGACTCTATTTCTACAATAAACTAAGGCATAGCATGAGTGGAGCCAATCTATGATAAGAATGACATTAAGATCAGCCATCTCTAACCCCACAAGGTCAAGCAAAGTAATTTTTTATGATACTGTGACCGAGCAATTTTTGCATACCCGTTTGGCTATAGTAGATTTACCTATTTGGGTAGACTCTGAGAAAGGATCTATTAACATTTTGGGGCTGACACCAAAATCTACAGCTATATAAGGAGTTACAAAAAAGTGAAGCTCAGAGATCTAATAATGCATAAACATAAAGATGAAAAACCTGTAACATACCAAGAACCACATCAGGAGTACTCTTCTTATCATACCGAGTCTAGAGAGCATATAGCCCATTCTGTCACTGTCTGCTGGTGGCACTGGAAGTGGCAACCTGCTAAGTTGGGTGACTCACTAGTGCTGCTAAAGAAGTATTTTGGCCCTTCTGGCGATCGTATTTGCCCTTCCACATACCTATAGGGAAATCCCTAATCCTATGGCCTAGTTTTCTACATCTAAAACACACGTCACTTCCAGCCCATTATTCACCGAAATTATTTTTACCACATTTCCTGCAGAGTAAGTTAGTACGTCCACTGGTCATACTGCCCTAGGACTTAGAGCCTGGAGCCCTATCCTAACTGTCCTGCCTGAACTTAGGAACTAGTACACCAGCTGAAGATGAAGAGGGGGATGGAAATTTCTAATTAAACTAAGAACGGTTACCACTTTCAAACCTTGGATGAGAAAAGTTTAAACTACATGTGTTGGCCCTTTTGTTCTCTCTCTCACATTATGCTTCTCTTCCTCAATTTTCTGAGCATGAATATGTGTATAGATAGGTCCATCTCCTTAATTAGCATGGCGGTCCTACACTCTTTAACCATGATATCAGATACACCAGACATAAACTTACTCATTCCAGACCTGTTATCCACCACCATAGTAAGAGCATACCTTGCCTACTAAGTGAATTTAAGCGAGTACTCCTTCACGCTCATATTACCCTACATCAAATTAAAGAACTCTTTAAATTAGCTTCCCTCAACTATAATGGAAAGAACCTATCTAAGAAAGCTATGACATACTCCTCCTACTCACTAGGACCTGCCTCTATACCTCAATCCTTCTTCTACTGCTTAAAATAGGTATGAGCAACATCCTTTAACTGATATACAAACAACTCTACACTCTCACTCAAAGAGATGCCCATAATATCTATCACTTTCTACACCATATCCATAAAATCCTACTGATCCTCATTAGACTTGAATCTAAAAAATAGAGGGGATTCATTTGAGTAAAATCTCGAATCCTCATGCTAGCTTTATTTTCTACTGGATTTGTTGGGGTGATAACTTGATAGTTGTTCTGAACAACTACATAATGGGATAAGGCCATAAAAGCGACCTTGAACTCAGTGTAAGAGACATGCTCATTCAGGGGATTTTCTTGAACAGGTGGTCGTGCAGGTTGATCGTCATTTTTTATTCCATGGTTTATTTTGGGAGGCATTTTCTATAAACTAAAGGAAGGATGAATTATAAAGAGATTTTAAATAGAGCTCATACTCTTTCACACGACATGAACACTAAAAGAAGGGAAACTTTCCTAAAATATTTTATAGCCTCATGTCTATAAGTATGGCGTGCTTCACACCCAAGCATAAGACTCCACTTAACACAACTTTAAGACTCCCTAGGACACTTTGAAACCTTAGGATTTGGTACCATGTTTTGTCATGACCTGAGGCTACCCCTTGGTCACGACAATGATGCTTACAACAATAAGTGACCACATGCTAACCCATAGGTTGGTACCTACTATAAGTACTGAACAAAATATTAATACAATATATGTGTAGAAGATCAACTGAATAGGCATTATAACATTTGATACTAAAATATGTACAAAAATATGTCTGAAATATTTGATAGAATACTTAAAACCAACTTTCTATGTGAAAACAACTGATAATACTAAAATAACTATCTAACTGATTGTTTGAATGCCTTCATACATCATGAAGAGTTGATAGGATATACCCCTAACTAACTCCAACTGACTGAACATAAGAAAATATTATAGTAATCAAATAAACAAATAATGTCCTCGATAGATGAGGACTCACCACTATAGCTGTTGAGTAATATTGAGCTATTTAAGAGTGATCAGGAAACCGTGCATCCGAACCTATGTTATATATCAACATAGCACAAAGAAAAAAATATGGTCAGTACTTTGAATGTACTGGTTTATGAGATGAGGACTGGCTAAAATACATAAGGTAACTGAGTATAAATGCATAAACATGCAATATCTGAGATGCAAGACCAAACATAAATATATTTCTTAGATAATCTATAATCTGAAAGACTGAAAGTGTATAACTAAACAACTGAAAATGTATACATTTGGTTAAGTAAACCTGAACTGAAATACACTAATTACTGTGCTGATACTGTAGGATCTAGCTATAACTGATATTCCCCAATCTAAGCTATTGGGGTCTAACATATAACCAAGTTGGAAGGGTGCTGGTACCTTGCCATGGGTACTAACACAAGACTGATGATGTGGATCCACATGGATGATATACTAAAAGACTAGGGTTTCATGCCTATACTGAAAAAACTAGACTTAAACTATTGACAAATAACTTTATTTTTGTGACTCTAAGTTGGGTACGACTAGAGACTTGAGTCGTACCCTTGGTCATGACTCGTACCCACCTTGACTCCCTTTTTTGTTCCTTGATCAATCCATAAGGGTATCATACAATTTCCTATACAAAATAACCTCCCTTTTTTCATAACCAATGTATACAATTTGTATACTACTAACCATATAGAGGGGGCCTTAAACAAAGTGGATTGTTTTTGTCATAAGTGAATCTTATGATTTAGGGAAGAGTCTTACCCTTTGGATAGGAATCAAGGGTGACTATTCATACCCACAACAGTATAGTTGACCTCAGTTAAGCCTAGGGTATGTGATAGGATACCACTTGTACCTTACGGTATGATTTCTAAAGGAGTCATATGGGGGAGTCGTACCCCTGGATGAGTACACTTTTTACCTTTTAACTAAGGGATATGTGGTTACTTCCCTTGACTAAAACCCTAATACCTCACACTATATAAGGATTTTAGCCTCCTAATCTATCATTTACAAGACTCAAGCAATCCAAAACACTCTAAAAGCTTCTTGGAGCAAGATTGGAGGCTTGGGTTTGGAGGGAGCTCATCTAGTGGCAAGAAGAAGCCAAGATTATTGGTGTGTTATCTTGTTTAAGGAATGTATCACTTTACATTTGTAAATATTTGTAAACCATGTATTTCACACTTGGATTAGTAAGTATACATGGTTGTTTAAAAACAAATGAAAATAGTTTTGTTGCCGAATGATATATGATGTTGAATCTTGATTAGACTTATATTTATAAGTTATATTGATAATGAATTGCATGTGTCCATTCTTTTTATATGTGTATTAACATGAGGGTCTTGAGTAACCCTAATCTTGGTAATATATACCAATAAAATAGCCTTGTTAAAGGCATGTACCCAAGGTGTTTGTGAAAATGTCTAGTCATATGTTGTTGATGTATAGAACTAGGGAAATGGCCCAAATTAACATCGATGAATGATAAACAATGTGTTAAAGGAATTATGAACCATGAGTAATGAAATTTATAACATTGGTTGTCGACTAATGAAAGTGTGAAGTCCCTAGATATAAAGATGAACTTAAATTATAGGTTAAACCCAAGTGTGGTGAGAGTATGGCATAGAATTGTTGTAAAGGTCTTGATGACCATAACTTTCTTTGTATGTTGAATTAAGTGAAGGCATTGACCAATTGAGATGGTTGAGAAATCATGGTTCCCATAAGGACCATGTGGTCATGTTTAGTGTTGAATTAGCTAAAGTCATTAAAGTCCTTAAATACTGTATTGAAGGTATGTTGATGCATGAGCAAAGGGTTAAAGTCCCAAATGCCAACTAATTATAGTTGTGATAGCTTGAGGTCAAAGTACCTGTCCTTATATGATGGCTTGAGGTTGAATTCCCTTTCCTTATGCATGGATTAAGGTTAAAGTCCTTTGACCAATGATATTTTTTAAGGATAAAGTTCTTTGCATATAGTGATCTATTGAGGTTAGAGAACCTCGCCGAATGGAATGACTTATGGTTAGAGTCCAAGTGTAGGTTTAGGTTAGAATCTCATGCCTAATGATATGAGGTCAAAGTCCCATGCCCAATTAAATGTGTGGACATATGGTTGAATTCCTATGTCCAATTGGATGTGTGTATGGGTAGAGCCCCTTGTTTGAATAATTGCATATGCGATTAATGTCCTTGGCTAATGAAAGAGTAAGAATGGTTGAAGTCCCTTGTCTAAGTGCATGTGAATGTGGTTAAATTCCTATGCATAATGTGAATTATTAAACCTATAAGTGTGGAGGGTCGGAGTCCCCCGCTTTATGTCTAATGAATGAATGCTTAAGAATGATGACGAGCCTTAATATCTTGATTAGCATGTGATATATATATATATATGTATGGAGTAGTGTCTTAATGACATGAAATATGATATATTGACTTGATGTTTATTGGTGATGATATTATATTACTTATCCTTGAGTTACATACCAATGCTCCAACCGCTAACCATCTTTGGACAGTATGTCCCCATGCGACATAGGGGTCAGAGTATATTCTTCTTTCCTATGTCGTGTATGGTAGATTGAAGCGGTTCATGCATAAACTTGAAGTGGTGATCTTTCTTACTCTAGAAGATCTTCATCTCTTGGTCTCTTATGATTAAGCTAAGACCTATTTAGACTTGGTTTGTCTATTGTCGGGGGCTTGTTCGGATGTATACATTTATTGACTTTATTTTGTATAGAGGTGTTATACATAACTATGAACTTGGGTGTGAGTTACTTATCATGAATCTAATGTTAAATTATGATATCACTTCTGCAATTCTTAACTTATGAGTTAGAGTTCCTTCGACTCCTATGGTAGGATGAGTTGTTTGGGTTAGGTTATTGGGTTGACCTGCGGTTCATGTAAGCTTGGGGTGCTTATATGACATGGCCCAAGTTTTGGGTCATGTTAAGTTGGTATTAGAACCTAGGTTCATGGTTAGTTGGGTGTTCACAATGCTGTGTCAAGTAGATCCGCTTTTATGAGTGTGAAGAGCACCACACCTATTAAAAAGGGCTATGAGACATCTTAGGAATATTGCCTTTCTTGTGTTTCAATCTTAAGCTATAAAGTCTAAGATTTTGGATCCCTCTGATTCCATTTACTATCTTTTAGATTATTTCTCCAAGGATATCCGAGACTCAAGAAAATACTTGACCCCAACTAAGGATCCTATTGACAAAGCTTATCCAACTTCTGGAGTTTAGACCCGGGCTAGGACTGCGGCATTTGGCCATTCTCATAGGGTTCCACCCAACAACCCTACTTATGAGAGTGAATCTTCTCCCCATTTCCCTCAAGGGAATACTTCTAATGTGGATTTTTGTTGCTGTATCAACCTCTTGACTCAATTGGTGGCCTCACAATTAAAGCATGGTGCTCTGACTACCATTTTTCTGAGTCCACAAAAATTATCCAATTTATGAGGTTGATCTCTCTTATGTTCACAGGTACAAAGGTTAAGGAAGATCGTCAAGGCTTTATTGATGAAATGGAGAAAAGTTCTTGAATCATGCATGCCTCAAAAAGTGAGGTGTTGAGCTTGCTTCCTATCAATTGACAGATGTAATATACCAATGGTATGAAGGGTGGATGTTTTCTAGAGGTCTTGATGCTAGTCCGGCTCTATAGGAGGATTTCTTTTAAGCTTTCTTAAAATGCTTCTTTCTTCAAGAGTTAAGGGAAGCAAAGGCAGAAGTATTTGTGGACTTAAAGCAAGAAAGGATGTCTATTCAAAAGTATATCTTGAAATTCCATCAATTGTAAAGGTATGCTCCCGAAATGGTTTATGGCATGAGGGATAGGATGTGTAAGTTTGTCTTGAGATTACCCCGTGATTTAGTTCTCGAGAGCAAGACGACCTTATTGATTGAGAACATGGATATTTCTAGATTGATTATGTATATGCAACAAGTAGAAAATGAGAAAAAAAAGAAAGTTTAGCTTAGTGAGAGACAAGGCAAGAAGTTTAGGCCTTCTGAGAGTAGTGATAGAGATGGTGACAAGTGGCACAAAAGAAGTGGGAGAGTTCGAGTTCATTCGCCATGGCTGGTACTCACTCTTCTTACCCAAAGTCGTAGGGTGATCATTGATCTCAATTTAATGAAGGGTTTTAGGAACCAAGTACCCAATTTTAGAATTGTGGTGCTTAATCGGCTCCATCCCACCCTCTTTGCAGATTCTGTGGTCAGAGTCATCATGGTCATTGTGAGAAGGGGAGAAACCATTGTTTTTGTTATAGTCAGTTTAGGCACATATAACGTGAGTTCCCCTCTCTAGTATCTTCTTGGGCCAATAGGGCCCCTATTATTACTCCACCTCTCCTCATATCAAAAGGTGCTATGTGTGTCTCTACTTTTGTTTCTGGCACTAGTGTTGGCCAAAACCTCTTTTATGCAAATGCTACTCACTAGAATGTTGAGGCATCCCTAATGTTGTCATGAGTATATTGAGACTTTTCTTTTGTGATATGTATTATTTGCTTGATCCAAGGTTCACTTTTTCCTATCTGACTCCGTATGTGGCTGTGCATCTTGATTGTGGTATCGAGAATCTGTTGGCTTCTTTTTTTATTTCTACCCTGGTAGGAGACACGATTGTTGTTCACTGGGTCTATAGGGTATTTGTGGTATTTGTTAATAGAAAAGATGCTCTTCTTGAATTAATAGAGTTAGACATGGTTGATTTTGATGTCATTTAGGAGATGGATTTGTTGCACTCCTGCTATGCTACCTTAGATTGTCAGACCAATAGGGTCTTGTTCAAATTCCCTTATGAGCCGACCATTGTATGGAAAGGTGGTTCTCTATTTCCTAAGGAAATATTTATTTCTCTTAAAGTTTGAAAATTGATTGCAAAGGGGTATTTGTATCATGTGGTACGAGTTAAAGATTCTAACTCGGAAGAGCTTTCCCAAGAATCCCTCATCATGGTTAATGAGTTTTTTGAGGTGTTTCCTGATGATCTTCCCCGTGTTTCTCCCGATAGGAAAATTGATTTTGGCATTGATCTTATTTTGGACACTTATCTGGTTTACACCCCTCCTTATATAATGGCCCCAATAAAGCTAAAATAGCTTAAGGAAAAATTGAAAGGCCTCTTAGATAAAGGTTTTATCTGCCCTAATATGTCTTTTTGGGGTGATCTCGTGTTGTTCATGCACAAGAAGGCTTGTTCCATTTATATGTGCATTGATTATTGTTAGTTGAACAAAGTGACCATAAAGAATAAGTATCCTCTTCCTAGGATTGATGATTTGTTTGATCAACCTCTAGGTGCAAAATATTTCTCTATTAATATGAGATTGGGTTATCACCAACTTAAGATTAGGGATGCGGATATCCCTAAAAATGCCTTTTGAACCCAGTATGGTCACTATGAGTTTGTTGTCATGTCCTTTGGGTTGACCAATGCCACCTGATATGGTCACTACAACTTTCTTGTTATGTTCTTTGGGTTGACCAATGCCCCAGCAACATTTATGGATTTGATGAATAGGGTCTTTCATCCATTCTTGGATATTTTTGTCATTGTTTTTATGATGATATCTTAGTATACTCTAAGAGTGAGGTGGATCATGTAGATCACCTTCGTGCCATGTTGTAAACCTTGAAGGATCATCGTTAGTATGCCAAGTTCTCCAATTATGAGTTTTTGTTGAAAGCCATAACGTTTCTTGGTTATGTCATCTATAGTGAAGGGATTATGGTAGATCCCCAAAAGGTTACAACAGTTAAGAAGTGTCCTAGACCTACGCCTCCAAAAGATATTCAGAGTTTCTTGGGTCTAGCTGGTTATTATAGAAGGTTTGTGGAGAGTTTTTCCACTATAGCTTCCCCATTGACCAAGTTGGTCCAAAAGAAGGTCAAGTTCTTGTGGTCCTATGTTTGTGAGGGTAGTTTTGAGAAGTTGAAAGATAAATTGACTTTGGTCCTATTTTGACCTTACTTGAGGGTAGTGATGGCTTTATGGTGTATTATGATACTTCTCGTGTCGATCTTTGTTTTATATTGGTGCAACATGGTAGGGTGGAGGCCTATGCGTCTAGGCAATAGACAGTTCATGAGAAAAACTACCCCATCCATGACTTAGAGTTATTAGCCATGGTCTTTGCTTTGAATATTTGGCGGCATTATCTTTATGGTGTTTATGTTGATATCTTTTCTGATCATAAGAGCCTTCAATATATGTTTACTCAAAAAGAGTTGAATCTCAGACAAAGAAGGTGGCTTAAGCTATTGAAAAACTGTGATATGAGCCTTCATTACCATCATGCTAAGGCAAATATAGTTGCCGATTCTCTTAGCCGTGTATCCATGGGAAGTTTGTCCTATATAGAATAGGACAAGTAGAGATTGTTGGACATTCACCGTTTTACTAGTCTTTGAGTTTGACCTGTGGACTTTGAGGATAGTGGTGTATTTGTGATTTCAATATCTCAATCATCTCTTATTGTTGAGATAATGGAAAAGGACGTATTGGACCCTGCCATGATGAAGATCAAGAGTAATACGAGTCAATACAAAGATGTGGATGTTGTGATTAGTGGTGATGTTATCATGAGACACTAAGGTAGGCTATGTGTTCTCGGTGTCGATGGATTAAGGGAAAGTGTCATGGCCGAGGTTCAAAAGCCCATTATGCTATTTATCTCAGTTCGACGAAGATGTATCATAACCTTAAAGAGGTCTATTGGTGGAGTAATATGAAACTAGATATGGCTTACTAGGTGGCCAAGTGTATGGAGTGTCAACAAGTGAAAGTTGAGCATATGCAACCTGGTGGTTTGTACCAAGAAATTGTGTTACCTGAGTGGAAATAGGAGGAAATTAATATGGATTTCATTACCGATCTTCCTAGATGTCAAAATCAATGTGATTCTATTTGGGTCATCGTTGATAGAATGACCTAGTCCACCCATTTCTTGAATGTGAGTACTAATTTCTCGATGGAAGATTATGCTAAGTTGTATCTTGCAGAGATCATGAAGTTGCATGGTGCTCTGGTGTCTATTATATTGGATCATGGTCCTTTATTTTCATCCCACTTTTGGAAGTCATTCCAAAGTGGTTTGGGAACAAATGTGTGCCTTAGTACTGCATTCCACCTAAAATAGATGGGTTAGAGGAGAGAATTATCCAAGCATTGAAGAATATGTTACGGGCTTGCGTGATTGATTATGGTGGTAGTTGGTATGACCACTTGCCTTTGATAGAGTTTGCCTATAATAATAGTTACCACTCTAGTATTGATATGATGCCTTTTGAAGAATTGTATGGTATGAGATATCGATCTCCTATTGGATGCTACGAAGGTTGCAAGGGTAAGTTTCTTGGCCCCAATTTAGTTCACCAAGCCTTAAAAAAGGTGAAAGTGATTGCTGATAGATTGAAAACCACTCAAACTCATCAAAAGTCCTATGCAGATGTGAGGCTTAGGGACTCACAATTCAATATGGGCAATTGGGTATTCTTCAAAGTATCTCCCATGAAGAGAGTGATGCAGTTTGGGAAAAAGGGGAAGCTTAGTCCCCGTATGTTGGTCCCTATTTAATTGTGAAGAGGGTTGACAATGTTGCCTATGAGTTGGGGTTGCCTTCTAGTATATACTCCATTCACCCGATTTTCTATGTCTCTATTTTGCGGAAATATGTAGGTGATCCTTCCTTAGTTATCCCCATGGAATATGTTGGTGTCTCAGACTCTTTGTCCTATAAGGAAATGCTGCTGAGGATCTTAGATTGGCAAGTTTGCTAGTTGCAAATGAAAAAAGTGGCTTCGATGAAGGTTCTATGGAGAAACCAAAAGTCAAAGGAAGCTACTTAGGAGGTGGAAGAGGACATGAAGTCCAAGTACCCACATTTATTTCCCATTCTGAAGCTTGAGATGGAAGTATGTGGTAGGTCTCCTTGCTTGATTTATGCCTTTATAGACAATGGGTTAGAGTCCCTATGTTTGAAATAGAGTTATGTCTTGTTTAGATAATAGGCTAAAGTCCCAAAGTTTGAATTGATTTGTGCCTTGTTAGATTGTGGGTTCGAGTCCCTGATGCTTGAAACTATGTGTGTCTTGTTGTGATGGGTTTAAGTCCCCAGTGCATTAAATTAATTTATGTCTTTCCTAGGTGGTGGGTTAAAGTACCCAATGCTTTGAGTTTCTTTATATCTTTGAAAGTCAATGCATTGAAATCCCAAAGTTGTTAAATAAGTAAGTTCTAGTTAAGTTGTGGGTTTGAGTACCAAGACCTATGAGATGAAATGGTTGATTAATGATGATCATGATATGTATTGTGTTGTATCATTGTGGTGTGCTTGCTTCTAACTTGTATAAAGGTCGGTTTGATGCATGTTGATACGTTAACTTATGTTTATACTTGCCTTACCATTCATTCGCCGACGAATGATCCAAGTGGGGGAGAATTGAAACATCAAGACTTGAACCATTGAAAAAAAACTTCATTTTTAGCCTCTGAGTTTGGTACAACTAGAGACTTGAGTATTACCCTTGGTCACGAATCATACCCACCTTTACCTCCCCTTTCATACCCTGATCAATCAATGAGGGTATCATACTATTTCTTATATGACATGATCTCTCCTTGGTCGTAACCAATGCATACGAGTCGTATACTACTCAACCGTATAAAGGGGAGCCTCAAACAAAGTAGGCTATTTTTGTCACGGGTGAAGCTTATGAGTTAGGGGTGAGTCGTACACTTTAGATAAGACTCAAGGGTGACTACTCAAACCCACAACAGTATGGTTGACTTAGTAGATACCTAGGGTATAATTTAGGATACCACTCGTACCATGGGGTACGATTGCTAAGGGAGTTGTATGTGAGAGTCGTACCCCTAGACGAGGACACGTTTCATCTTTTACCTAAGGGACTTGTGGTCATTTACCTTACCTAAAACCCTAAGACCTCACATTATATAAGTCATTGTATCCTCCTAAGCCCTCATTTACAAGACTTAAACACTCAAAAACACTCTAAAAGCTTCTTGGATCAAGATTGGAGGCTAGGGTTTAGAGGGAGCTCATATAGTGGCAGGAAGAAGCCAAGATTATTGGCTCTTCCCCTCTTTAAATATCACTAAACCCATGTATTTTACACTTGTATTAGTAAGTGTACATGGTGGTTTTGAAATCAAATGAAAAGGGTTTTGTTGCCTAATTATGTATGATGTTGAATCTTTCTTAATCTTATATTTATATGTGATATTATTGATGATGAACTGCTTGTGTGGGTGCTTGTTGTATGTGGATTAGCATAAAGGTCTTGAGTAACCCTAATCTTGATAATATATACCATGGAAATGGCCTTGTTGAAGGTATGCACCCAAGGTGTTTGTGAAAATGTCTGAGTGAGTTTTCTAGTCACATGTTGTTGGTGTATTGAACTAGGGCAATGGTAAAAATGAACATGGATAAATGATAAATAATGTGTTAAAGGAATTATGAACCATGTGTGATGGAATTGATAACCTTTTTTGTTGGATAATGAAAGGATACAGTCCCTAGATACAAAGATGAACTTAAATTATGGGTTGAACCCAAATGTGGTGAGATTGTGACATAGAATTTTTGTAAGGGTTTTGATGACCATAACTTGCTTTATATGTGGAATTAATTAAAATCATTGGCCTATTGATATGGTTAATCAATAAAAGCTCCCATAAGGACCATGTGGTCATGTATAGTGTTGAATTGGCCAAAGTGGTAAAAGTCCTTAAATGTTGTATTAAAGGTATGTTGATGTATGGGCAAAGGGTTAAAGTTCCAAATGCCAACTAATGATAATTGTGATGGCTTGAGGTCAAAGTTCGTTGCCTTATATGACGGCTAGAGGTTGATGTCCCTTGCCTTGTGAATGGTTTGAGGTTGAAGTACCTTTCCCAATGATATTTCTCGAGGTTAAAGTTCCTTGCTTAATGAGATCTTTTGAGGTTAGAGAACCTCGCCGAATGGAAAGAATTATGGTTAGAGCCAATTGTAGCTTTAAGTTAGAGTCCCTTGCCTAATGCGTAAGCATGAGGTCAAAGTCCTATGCCCAATTGAATGTGTGGACATGTGGTTGAAGTTCTATGTCCAATTGGATGTGTGTATGGATAGAGCCCCTTGTTTGAATTATTGCGTATGCGGTTAAAGTCCTTGGCTAGTGAATGAGTAAGCATGGTTGAAGTCCCTTGTCTAAGTGCATGTGAATGTGGTTAAAGTACTATGCATAAGATGAAGTGTTGAACCTATAATTATGGAGGGTCGGAGTTCCCCACTTCATGTCTAATGAATGAATGCTTGAGAATGATGATAAGCCTTGATATCTTTATTAGCATGTGATATATCTATATCTATGGATTAGTCTGTGAATGTGATAAAATGTGATATATTTAATTGATAATGATTGATGATGATATTTTATCACTTATCCTTGAGTTACATGCTAGCGCTCCTACTGCTAATCATCTCCGGACGTTATGTCCCTACGCGATATAGGGGCTGGAGCATCTTCTTATCTTCTTGTATAGTGATTAGTAGATCGAACCGGTTGGTGCATTGACTTGAAGTGGTGAGCTTTCTTATTCCCAAAGATCTTCATATCTTGGTCTCTTATGATTAGACTTAGACTTATTTAGACTCGGTTTGACTATCGTCGGGGGCTTGTCCCGATGTATACATTTATTGATTTCATTTTGTATAGATGTATTATCAACAACTGAGAACTTGGGTGAATGTTAGTTATCATGAATCTAATGTTGTCTTATGATATTACTTTTACACATATTATCTAGTGAGTTGGTGTCCCTTCGACTCCTATGGTAGGATAAGATGTTTGGGTTGGGTTATTAGGGCGACCTCCGGTTCATGTGAGCTTGGGGTACCCATATGACATGTCTCGGGTTTTGGGTCGTTTCATCTACTAACGGGGAACCCGTCATAATATATGGCGGTGCCATAAGTATGGAACCTAGGGACTACTACTAACATCTCATGCCTAACTGATGGGGGAGACGCTATCCCTACATTTATTCAGTGCTAAGTTTTACCCCCAACTAAATGACACTGGTGTTATTAGTCGACTTGTAAGTTCTCATCATGAACATGATATTCTGAATATGATATTTAAACCATGGTCTGACTGACTCATAACTTCAAAACCAAAAATCATGTAAAACGTGTCGGTATTGGGTGTTTATAACCCGCCAGCACTTAATGATTATAACCTACGTTCAACAAAAATCTTAAAAACAATAGTATGATATCATGGTTCAAAGACCCAAAATGTAGATAATTCATCCAACATGTGGGAATCATGAACTTGAACATGGAAATGTCTTAAAACATGAGAAAACAATATGACTTCATGGCCAAATTCATAAATTCGATATTATGACATGAAATTCATTTAAATACGACATGCCAATTTGAAACTTGAAACATGAAATATCCTTACCTTCAAATGGATCATACTAGGACATGAATTGAGCCAAATTACTAGGTAAAAACATGAATTAAACTCATCATAAACATATGCAACTTCATAGTAGGAGAAAATTCATAATTGTAAATCAAAGAAAGGATTTTGGGCTCCATGGGTGAAAGGGACCCATGGATGAACACCCCACATACCTTAATAGCTATAATCCTGAAGATTGCTTGAAATTACAAGCTAGAACCCTTGATTTCTTGAGAATGAAGCTTGAATTTGTTCTTGGGGAAGAATGAGGGTTTTCTTGGGAGCAATTTGAGTGAAAGAAGCAAATAATGCCCTTTTAGAAGCCCCGGTTTGTGTTATGGATGAAATAGGATGAGGGAAAATGACCCAAATGTCCCTTAGTTTAAAGGCCTGGGGGCTGGGTAAATGGGCATGGGCACAACGTGGGCTCCAGACTAGTGGTGGCGTTGTGGGCTCTAGTCCGACGGACTAGACCGAGTGCCGCAAGATCTATCTCGGCAGACTAAATCGAGCACCGACGACCTATCCTGGTGGGGCTACTATTTTTATTTTCCAAAAAAACCCCTACAACCATTTTAAAATCCTTAAACTTACCTGAGATACACTTTTAACAATCTCAAACGTGAATCAACTATAAAATCAACGTCTCGAGGTTGGGATGACCAAAATAAAAATCATCAAAGTTTAGGGGTCTTGGAAATGAGTAAGTTCTTAACACTTAGTGAAAATTTCAAGCCTTGGACCCCTTAGGAATTGCAACTAGGAGCTGAAATGAGCTTAGAATATCATGGTGTATTACAATTTATGGCCTATGTGGTGCTATGAAGTACTTCGAGCCTATGTACAGTGCTCATCTCACGGGTTTCACTTTGAGTAGTACGATAAATAGGATGTAATCAATGAACACAATCATAAAGGAATCCAAATAAGGTATGAACAATTGGTTAATCGAATCCATGAATGCAGTTGGGGCATTAGTCAATCCAAAAGATATCACTAAGAACTTATAATGACCATAACGGGTCCTAAAAGCTGTCTTTAGGATATCCTTAACTTATGGTAATGAAACCTTAAATCAATCTTAAAAAACATGGATGCAACCTAAAGCTGGTCACACCAATCATTAATGTGAGGCATAGGATAATGGTTCTTTAACGTCACCTTATTAAGCTGCCTATAATATATGGACATACGCACACATGGAACCATATTTCTTAATCATAAACAACACAGGAGCTCCCCAAGGGGACACACTCGATCTAAAAAAATCCTTACATAGAAGATCTTAAAGTTGTGAATTTAGCTCTTTATGATACACGAGACATATGGTATTGTGCCATAGAAATAGGTTTGGGTGCTAGGCTCGAGGTCAATAGACAACTCAATCTGATGGATGGGGGGAGTACCAGGTAGCTCAATAGGGAACAAATATGGAAACACAAACAACAAGAACAAAGTCAAGTGACAGACTCTCCACACTAGTTTCATAAATATAAGCGAGATAACACTTACAACCCCTTGAAATAAGTCTACTAGAACAAATATAAGAGATGATACCCATTATCTTGTGCCTACCAACTCCCTAGCACATAACTGAGGTATACCAGGCATGGCTAAGATAAGAGTCTTGGATAAATAATCCATGACCACATAATAGTGGGATAACCAGTTCATGCCCAGAATCACATCAAAATCCACTATATCTAGAATAATAAGATCAGCATAAGTATCGACATCAGTAACTGTCACAATACGTGATCCAAAAACTTAATCCACTCTTAAAGAGTCATGCATGGGGGTAGACATGCACAAGGGCATAGATAACAAATCACTAGTCAACTCCAATCGTGGTGAATAATATCTAGGAATATAAGAATAAGTCGATCTCAGATCAAATAAAGTAAGGGACAACTGGTGGCATAACAAAATTTTACCTATAACAAGCCTATCCAAGTTCTCAACCTCAGGTCTAAAAGGTACTGCATACAAATGACCACACCCTCCACCTAACTAGGCACCTAACCGACCTCCTATTCTACTTGCCTAAGAACCTCTTTGAATACCCTGGTAACCACTCCTACGACCATGGGAACCACCTCTAGTTATGGGATAAATTGCTCTAATAGGGGAAACACTCTATGATAAAGAAACAATCGCCTTATGACTAAGGCAATCTCACAAATAATGAATAGGGAGTCTACAAGTAAAATAGGAAAGATGAGTTAAAACAGAACCAACATATCTATCTGACCTAGAGAAATCACTATGATTAGAATAACCAGGTGATAAACCTCTAAAAGTCTAACTACTGCCTTAACAAGCTGACCAGTAGAACTAGACTGACCTTTATTAGTAATCTGAAATACTGCCTAAACTAGTCGACTAGGCTGGCTTTAAGTCTGATAGGATAGATGCAGTAGATACCTAGTTTGAGAACTGCCATCTCTAGGTTAGGAACTACAACAACTCCCATAGAATCTGCCCTAAAACCTTGGCCTCTTACCACGGCCCTCATGACCTTCATAGTGCATGTCTTTCATCACCCTAGAATGATTCAAATCCTCAACAAAAGACCTACCTGTGGAAACTAAAATCTAATTAGACATATGAATAGGGAGTCTTAACCCTCTAACTAAGAAACAAAATCTCTCATACTAAGTATCCAAAACAGAAGTCGCATAACTAGGCAACTCAAGAAAATGGGCCTCACACTTTACAACAGTCATAAAGCCCTGCTCTAATCTAAGAATTAATACCTCAAATGATCTCTAAGGCTGCGAGTCATATACTTCTCCAAAAATATCTTGGAAAACTAAGTCTATGATAAGGGAGATGATCTAGCTGGCCTAGAATCCATTAACCTCTCCACTAATGACGAACAAACAAGTCCAACTAAAATATGGTGTAATCCAAACCACGAGTCTCAACAAGTCCCAAACCACGAAGCCTATCCTCAAAAAAAGTCATAAACTCATCCGCATCCTTGCCTAGAGCACCAAAAAATATAGGTGGAGAGAATCTCAAGAATCTACCCAATATCTTCTGCTCCCTAAAGATATAGAAGGTTGATCAACCACCAGTTAAGAAACTATAGGTTGAGAAACTACCAGTGAAGGGGCCTCAACTCTATGAGCCTCAGCTCAAGGCTGTGCCCCCAGCTCAGTACCACTTTGATTTATAGAAAGTGCACCATCAGATGATATTCCAACAACTAAAACCAAAAGATAAACTAATCCATATTTGAGCAATAAAGAAGAAATAAACCCAGGTAAAGCCTGTGCTGGTCCCTAGCCCACAACTGGCTAGGGAGGAATATCATTTAGCTTAGGAGCATGAATTGGTTCTAGGGAAGGCGACCTATCCTAGCCCCTAGCTGGGGACACATCATAATGCTGTCGACGATCTCTAGGTCATCCTGAATAAGTGAAGGATCCCTAGGCTCAGTTTCAGAACCTTTGTCTCGTATAGCGGTAGAACGTGTCCTAGCCATCTTCAAAAGAGTAAAGTCAATATAATACTTTTGTAATCTAACTCATTTTCTTCGAAAGATATAAATAAAAGAAGTGATAAACTCTTAATAATGTCCTAATCCTTCCAAAGATAGATAATGGATGTCATCATTATATACTTGCTCCTGTACCAATAATATAGGTGTAACCTAGGCTCTGATACTAATTTGTCACGACCTAATTTAAAAGTCATGAAGGGTCTTACTAAATCCCACCAGTAGTTAAGACAAACTATATCCCTGAGCTAACAAAATTGGTTAATTTGGTGGGAAACGCCCAACATAAGCCAGATTCAAGAAACACAAGTCATAAACAAATCAAGTTTTCTAAATAGATAAAATAGAAATTATAAGATACCAATCCCATGTCTTGAAAGATCCAATACAGGAGCATCTAATAGTAAATATACAACTCAAAAGTTTATAAAGGTCAATACATTTATTTCAAAATAAAAGATAGAAAATAAAGATAGGAAAATAGGTGACTCAAACTCCAAGTGCTCCCCCTATCTCCAAAATCAGTCATCATACAAACAACAATCAACGGCTACAGCTAGTACTCAGATCTGCACCAAAAAGGTACAAAAGTATAGTATGAGTACCAAGACAATGGGTGCTCAATATGTATCATCGTCTGACTGAGCTAAATCATGATATAAACATGATAAAATGCAAGATAACATAACTAAGTAAAGGTGAATAATCGAACCTGAATTATCTTTATCATAACTATACATAATAAATAATTAAATAAGAATAACAATATAACATGAGATATCAACATATTCCAGTATCAACATTCAAACAGAACTAAACAATTTGGAATAATAACATATTATAAAGTATCATTATAAGCAAACATAACTATAAAATTTTCTCCCATATGCAAATTGGTGCAAAAAAGTAAAGAACTCATCACAGCCTCTCATATGATTGGAGAGTACACTCAAGAGAAGAATAAAACAACCACCAAACTCCATAGACAATTCTCATCATCATTTGATCATTATTCCAAAATTATTATCAATAGGCTATTTGCTAATATTATTACAACCCCCCATATTTGGAAAAGTACTCACTTTCGATAATATTATCATAATTTAACAATCTTAGCATCAATATACACTAGTCACCATCAATTATTAAACCATCTTTGAATAACTTATCCATTTGACTATTAGTCATCATAACCACTATTTATCATTCAACAAATAATTACCACATAGCCACTAAACATTATTCATAAGGAAAATCATCATTACTAAGATAACATCAATTATTATCTAGTCCAAATATACCAATACATCTCGATTACCAACTAGTCATTATTGGCCATCTAAAACAATTCCACCACAATCATCAATTATCACTAATCAATAATTATACCTCATTATAAATATTTAACACTTATGTGTTATTACTGGCATCAATAATATCAATAATGTACCCAACTTTTATTTAAGTGAATATACACTTATAATTTCCATACATAGGGATAGAAAGACACTAACCAATAGATGTACAAGTAGGAACATCAATGTAATCATCCTCCATCTTTGTCGAGCATCAATATTATCATAGTATCCTCCGACCTTTCCAAGTATTTATATATCATCACAATATCTTTTATCCTCGCCGAGTTTCATCATAATATTCTTTGTCTTTGATAGGTATCATTATGTTATCATAATCTCCTCCAACCTTATTGGGTATCATCATAATATCGTAAAACCTTGCCGGGTATTATCATATCATCATAATATCCTCTAGCCTTGCGGGTATCATTATATCATCATAATCATAATTGGTGGCAAAATTAATGGAACAAGAAATCATATAATGAAGTATCATGATTCTAAACATAACTAATGGCATAACTTCCCCTAATCATCACTAAGAAAGAATTCTAACATAATTCAGGGAAAAATTGCTAATATCCACAAACTTCATTCAAGGTCAAATTCTACCCTTGTCTAGGCTAAGGTATATAAATCCCCTCTTAGATGCATAGAAAGCCACGGTTATTCCTAAGGTAAAGGTTCTTCTCAAACATAAAAACTAAGACAATATAGCAACTAAGAAAACCTTCCTTTCGTGTAAGAAACTAAGGATAATTCCCCCTAAGAATAAGTAACTAGAGTATTTTAATTAATTTACAGAAGGCTAATTCATTCTCATGCTAAACATAAGCATTAAAGTCTAATGCACTAAGGTTCAACGCAACAAGCTAAGCATTTAAACTCTAAAGATTTAAATTTAGCCTAAACGGTCTAAATAAATCAAAATCTTATATTTTATCAATTCAACACCACAAAAACATCCCAAATCCAACATAATATCATAAGAATACTGTAACATAGCTCAATCTATTAAGGGATACACTTAGCCTACCTGGACATCGAGGAAAGCTCAATGAACCTTAAACCTTTTTTTCCCTTCCAAAAAAAGTCCTCAAGATTCCAAGCCATCAAAATCACATTCTACACATCAATATGAATATAACGATACCTGTATTAGACCATTATACTTTAGGTCATAAAACAACATCAAAACCCCAAGTGGTTACCACTTATGGAAATCGTATTTTCGAGGCTAACCCTTCATTCATGCATGATCAAGGAATAATAAGCCTAAATAATAAGTAAAAATAAATCTAATTTAGGTTTAAAATCAAGTCTTCAAGATATTGTGGTTTTGGTTATGAAATCATTAAAATTTGTAAAGACAAAGGCTGGAATCTTACCTTAATTCGATTGATAATCATGAAAATAGTGTTAATAAAGCTCCCAAGTCACCCAAAAGTCTTAATTTTAAGAAATTATATTATTTAGGGATTTTTCTCTTAAGGTATGGATGAAAAATGGGCTCATTCACGACCTAAGGAATATATTTATACCCCTTCTAGGTAATCATGTATTGCAATCACACATCTAGGTGTGAAATCACACACCCTAACATCAGGAGAAGGTGTGGATATCTCCACAACCCTTAGTGCAATTGCACTACCATATCTTCTCACACTGGTGCAATCTCCACTCAAGAAGTGTGATCGTAGAGGCACCAGTTATCGACTGAAACTAGGAAAATTTTCTAAGTTCCTTCAAATACCTTGGGATTTATTCAAAATATTATAATGCAAATGAACTATGTAATAATACTAAATTGGGAATTCTACATGCAGTAGAAAAATTAGATTTTCCATTCAAGGTTGTTTCGACCAAATATAGGTCCCACACTCAACTTTCTAATTTTCCAACTTTCTAACCAATAGGTTAGAATGAGCTCAAGTGCATCGATACCAAAACCAAAGATATACCTAAACTAAAATCAATATGTTGGAGCTAATGGAAGAGTCAGAATTTGCAACCGAAATTATTTTGCTGAGGTTTTTGCCCAGTGGACTTTTGGAACTAGTAAAGACTTCAAAATAGAAAATTAGCACTAAAAATCAAATGATTTGCCCAGTAAACAAATAGTCGATACCAATGAGTCATAAATAACTTGGGACAACTATAAAAAAGCTCATACGGAAGAAATAACTGAAAATATGAAAAATAACCTGAAGGGTCATTACAATAGGCTCTGTAATTTTGGATTTATTATGACTCGTGGTGTGAATTACACCATATTTTAGTTGGACATGGTTGCTCGACATTGGTGGACAAGTTATATAGATTCTAGACAAGTTGCATATTCTCCTTTGACATGGACTCTATTCTCTGAGATGTTCTTGGAGAAGTAAATACCTCACAACCTTAGGGATTATTTAAGGACCAGTTCTCTAGATTGGATTAGGGATCCATGATAATTATGGATTATGAGGCTTATTTTCACAAGTTAGCTAGTCATGCTACGTACTGAGTATGAGAGAGTTCGTTACTTTATTAGAGGGTGGAGACTTCCCCTTTATATATCTACTAAAAGTTTAGATTGCTGTGGGTATGTATTTTTCTTAGGTTTCAAATCACACTCAGGTTATGGAAGAGATGTATCGTAAGGCCAGTAGGGGAAATGATAAGATGCTTATATATTAGGGTAGTTTCAGTTAGAGCCATAGTAGTTCTCGATTAAAAGGTATCCATTTTCATTATACATATCCTATGCATCTATCCTATCGATGTCAGAGTTATCCTAGTCAACCTGTTTAGGCAACTCTTTAAATTATTGATGGAGGTCTGTATAGTTCTAGTGATCTCCCTGTTCAAGATGGTGATTAAACTTTGAAAGGTTCATTTTTTGGTTATTCTAGATATGGTGGTTATTTCTGGCTAACTAAATCTACTAGTTCTAGTTCAACTTATAGTAAATATTATAGTTGCGGTGCTTATAGTCACTACTCTTGAGATTGCCCTAGTCGTGGGGTGATTATTGCTTCATCTTAAAGTGTTCCCACTATTAAAGTAGTTCACCCCTAAGATAGAGGTGGTTCTCAAGGTTGTAAGGATGGTTTCTAGGGTACTTAAGGAGGTTCTCAAGTAGGAAAAAAGAAGGTTGGTCAAGAGCCTAGCTAGGTGGCGGGTGTGGTTAGTTGTATATAGTACTCACTAGAGATGAGACTGAATCTTTTGATGCTATTTTTATAGATATGATTTAGTGTGCCGTCAGTAATCCCTTGATTTATTTTATTTGGGATCCACTTATTCTTATGTGTCGACTTATTATGCTACACGATTAGAGTTATCTTAGGATTTATTATAGGTACCCTTGCATGTATTTACTCTCGTGGATTATTTTTAATAGTGGATTGTCTATTCATATCCTGTGTTCTGACTATTAGAGATATTGATACTCATAGTGAACTTATTATCTTGGATATAGTGGATTTTGATGCAATTCTAGGCATGGACTAGTTATCCCATTATTATGTGGTCATGGAATCTTTCACCAAGACCATTACCTTAGCCGTGCTCGGTATACCCAAGTCTTATAGAAGGTAGAGGTTAGACATAATCCAATGGGGATTATTTCTTATATTCATGCTAGGAGGCTTATTTCAAGGGGTTGTGAGTCTTATCTCGCCTATATTTTTTGATACTAGTGTGAAGTGTCTGTCACTTGATTTTGTTCCAATAGTTTGTGAGTTTCCTGATGTTTTTCCTATAGACTTGCCTGGTATTCCCCCTATCCATGAGATTGAGTATACTAGTGATATCGAGCTTGGTACTTAACCTATTTCTATGGGATTTTACCATATGGCTCTTGCCGATGTTAAGGAGCTGGATTCTCAAATTCAAGATTTTTTTGGTAAGGGTTTTATTAGACTGAGTGTGTCTTATTGGGGATCTCCTACGTTGTTTATGAACAAGAAAGATAGATCCATGGGTATGTGTATTTATTATTGGCAACCAAATAAGGTGACAATTAAGAACTATTATCCTATACCTCACATTAATGATTTGTTTGACCAGCTTTAGGTAGCAACAATGTTTTCTAAGATTAATTTAAGATCAAGTTACAATCAGGTTAGGATTCAGGCTAAGGATATTTTGAAGATAGCTATTTGGGCCTATTATGGTTATTATGAATTCTTGGTGATGTCATTTGGCTTGACTAATGTCCTAGCCATATTAATGGATTTGATAAATCGAGTGTTCAGACCTTACTTGTAGTTCCTTGTGATTGTTTTCATTGATGACATCCTTGTATACTCGAGGAGTAGAGAGGAGCATGCACATTAGTTAAGGATTATGCTCCAAGATTTGAGAGATCATGTGATGTTTACCAAATTTTCTAAGTGTCAGTTTTGGCTGGAGTCAGTGACATTCCTTGGGCATATGGTGTCTAAAGATTTGATTTTAGTAGAACCAATAAATATTGAGGCGATTTGAGATTAGGCTAGACCTATATCTCTAATTGAGGTTCGTAGCTTCATTGGTTTGGCCTATTACTATTGGTAATTCATTGAAGGTTTTGCTACGGTTTCAGCGCCTATAACTAAATTGACTTAGAAGAAGGTTCCTTTTAAATGGTCCAAGGAGTGTGAGTTGAGATTTAGAAAACTTAGGTGTTTTCTTACTTTAACTCCTATTTTAGCTCTTTCTATTGAAGATGAAGGGTTCAAAATCTTTTCAAATGCTTTTGGTGTTGGGCTAGGTTTTGTGTTGATGCAACAGGGTCATGTTATTAATTAAGCTTTGAGACAGCTTAAGTTTTATGATTTTTCATGAGCTTAATTACCCCTCTCATGTTTGGAGTTGGCATTGGTAGTGTTTGTGCTTAAGACTTAGAGACATTATCTTTATGGCAAACATTGTCAGATTTTCACCGATTATCATAGTTTTCAGCATCTTATGACCTAGAGAGAGCTTAATGCTAGAAAGCGCAGATAAATGGAGTTGCTTAAGGATTATGATATATCTATCTCATATCATCCGATCAAGGCAAATGTGGTAGCAGATGCCTTTAGTCAAAAGATAATGAGTATGGTAGTTTATCTTGTATTTTAGTTTCTCATTAGCTGTTGTCACAACACATTTAGGCCTTAGCCAACTTGATGGTTTTCCTTGATATTTTAGACCATTGGAGGATTCTTGACAGTGTTAAGGTGAGGTATTTTCTTTTTTAGTAGATTTGGGATCGTTAGTTTTATAATAGCAAGCTTCACTTCCTTTATGATCAGGTGTTGAGTGGTGAGTCTAAGAGGACCACCATAGATTCTGAGGGAGTTTTTATAATTTTATGGCTATATTTGTGTTTTGAGGATTGATGACTTAACTTAGTTGATTTTGCATGAGGCTCATAGCTCTAGGTATTCTATTTATCTAGGCCCAACTAAGATGTATAGATACTTGAGACAATATTATTAGTGGATTTTCATGTTGAGAGATATGGAAGATTTGTAGCTCATTCCCTATGTTGTCAGTAGGTAAAGGTCAACCATCAACAACCTGGTGTATTGATTTAGAGATTGCCCATTCCTGAGTGGAAATAAGAGCAGATCACTATGTATTTTTCTAGTGGTTTCCCGCATACTTTCTAATATTTCGATGGCATTTGGGTCATTATAGACCTATTGACCAAGTTAGTATATTTCCTTTCTGTCCAGGTTTATTTCAGTGCTGAGAGGTTAGCCCAAATATATATGCTGAGATAGTCTATTTTCATGGTGTGCACATATTTATCATCTTGAACTAAGGTTTCATGTTCACTTCTAGTTTTTGGAGTGATAGATGGACACACTGGGTGGACTATTCAGGTGCTTGAGAATAGGCTTTGAGCTTGTGTTATGGATTTTAGAGGCTAGTGGAAAGAACATTTAGCCTTGGTAGAGTTCGCATATAACAACAATTATCGTTCGAGTATTGAGATGGAACCTTTTGAGGCTTTTTATGGTAGAAGCTGTCATTCTATAATTGGTTGGATTGAAACTTTAAAGGTTCAACACTGTGGTGCTAATTTGCTTTAGAGGTCATTAGATAGAGTCAGGGTGATTCACGATGGGTTTTGAGCAGCTTAGAGTAGGCAGAAGGCCTATGTAGACCATACATTTTGTGCCTTGATATTTGGATTTGGTGACAAGGTATTCCTCCCTGTGTCGCCCATGAAGGGTATGCTGAGATTCGGAAGGAAGGTAAAGCTTAGCCCTAGATATATTAGACCTTTCAAGATTCTTTGCACAGTTGGTGAGGTGGATTACAAGTTAGCTTTTCCACCATATTTTACTGCTGTCCATCCAGTTTTCTATTTTTTCACATTGCACCAACACATTTATGATCCATATTATGTGCTTAGATTTGTCTCAGTCTAATTGGATGAGTGTTTGACCATTGTAGAGGAGTCGATACTTATTTTGGCTAGTGATATTAGGCGGTTATGCACTAGGGAGATTCCTATAGTTAACATTCAGTGGAGGCACCACCCAGTGGAGGAGGCCACTTTGGAGATCGAGAGTAAGATAAGGACCCAGTATCCTCACCTATTTGAGATATCAGGTATATCCTAACCCTTAATTTTTGCGGATGAAAGTTCCTTTAGTAGCGGATATTGTAATGACCCTTTAGGTCATTTTCCATATTTTGCTTATTTTTGCTGTTAGAGCTTCTTTATAGCCACCCTAAGTCATTTATGATGTACTGGGACTGATAGTACCATTAACAAGTAGTTTTTTTGGTTTTTAGAGCCAATTCCCTATTTTAAAGTCTTTGCTGGTTCCAAATGGTCACTGGCTAAAACTTTAGTTAAACAACCTCAAATGCAAATTCTTACTATTCCAATAGGTTTGAAGTATCAATTTTAGGATTGGTGTACGCTTTGTTCGGGTCTCGATGCACCCGAGATCATTTTGACCTATAGGTCAGAAAATTAAGAAATTGTAAATTGGGTGTGGGACCCATATTTTATGAAAATGACCTCGAGTGGAAATTTTGACTAGGCCATTAAGTCTGGAACGTCGAACTTGGTATGGTTACATAGTCCATTTTCGTATATGGGATTCTGGATGAATCCCAAAGGGTAGGCGGAGATATCTAAGTCTCAACTGTAACTTGTTCACCCGTGATCACAGGCCATGGATCACAATAGGGATCTAGAAGCACAAGAAAGTACCACAATTGTTACACATTCAGTCATGAATTCAAATACTTGTGTAGTAAACTAGACCTACGATTGCGATGGGGGAATGTCACCAATATGACATCTACCCCTAATGCCATGTATGGAGATCACAAGGCTCTAGTCATGATAGAGATACACGAGCACGTGGATAACATATAATACCCTATTTTAGCCAAATGATGCTTGTTCTTCACCTATTCCCTTGAGACTATAACCATAATTAGTAATAAATCTCTTAAGTAACTTTTGTGGGTGATTTGGTAGCTTAGATATTGATTGATTACACAATTTTCCCTCAAATTTGAGGTAAGATTCCTCTAATTTTATGGTAGATTTTCTCATTTCTTGTTCAAAATCCCAAAATCTTAGAGGCTTGAGTTTAGCCCCAAATTGTCCCAGATTTCATATATTCTTAAGGGTAATGACTCCTTGAGTATGAGAGAATGTTGGGTTGGTTTCAGTAACATGATTTTTTATAAATGAGACCCACATGGGATTTTGGTATGATTTTATGACCCGAAAAACAATAGTGTAACTTGGGTATCGATATTCTGGCATTGATGAGTAGAATGTGGTTTTGATAGCTTAGCATCTTGCAGAAATTTCTTGAAACAGAAAAGGTGTGATTTAGCGAATCTTATGAGCTTTGTTTAGCATCCAGTAGGCTAGGTTTTACCCCTTGTTAGATTTAGAAACTTCATAGTATGTTTATAATATTATGTTAGATTTGGGATGGATGTTATGTATTGGTCTGATAAAAATGCAATATTTGGTTAGTTGGACCATTTTGGCTATTTTGGACACCGTTTTGGGCTTAATTAGCCTAGTTTTTCCTATCTTAGGTGCGATTGACATTATTGGCTCTTGCTTAAGAAGAAAATATCTTAGTTACTCAATTAATGAGAAGATTTCCTTCTTCACTTGAGTTTAGGATGGAACTTACCCAAATGATCAATATCTGAGGTGGAATGGACTTAGTTGCTCTAAATCAGGAGGAATTGCTATCCTAGGGCTAGTTGTGGCTTGTTGGACATCTAATAGTTGATTTAGATACCTTAGCATAGTTTGGAGTAGACATTGCTTGGTAAATGGCTTTGAGGATTTAGAAGTGGGTTCTTCGACCCACTTTGGCCAAGACATGAAATAGTTATTGAAGGCCATTTGATACACTTGTTTACATCTAGGAAGAGCGGTATTCTGGTGATATTTAGACACCTTACTTTTTAGTTATGATGGACGAGTAGAAATTAATATTTAATGATTATGCTATGAATAGTTTTTTGATTAAGCTTATGATGAGCTATTGATTGGGCTACCAGATATACTATTGAATAAGCCCTTGATTATACTATTGACTAAGCCATAAGATTATGCTATTGCTTGAGACAACGAATGATCTATTAACTACGCTATTGATCATACTTATTGGTATATTAGCATTTACGCCATTGCTCATGCTAGATTCCATGCTTAAAAACTACATTGGCGATTAGGTTATTGATTGTGCTATGAATAAATTATAGATTATTCCATGGATTAGCTATTTATTATGCTAATGTCAAGATATCTATTATGATAATAATAAGCCATTAATTAGGCTATTGATGAGTTATTTCCTATTCTTTTGATAATACATATTGATTATGTTAGTGATCATACTTATTTACTATATTTGCAATCATGCTATTGATTAAGCTACAAAACACAATCCCGATTATGACTATTGATCATATTAATATCCTATGTTCACGGTTAAGCTATTAAGTTAAGTTGTTGGTCATATTGATGATGATACTGATGATATGAAATATTTATACGAAGTAGAAATCCAAATTATGGCCATGATATTGATGATATTGATTATGATATTTATGATGATATATATATGCTCGATAAGGGAGGATGATGATTATGATGATGCATATATGCTCGACAGAGTTGAAGGATATTTATGATGATATACACATGCCCGATAAGACTGAAAGATGATTTTGATGATATTTATGAGGATATAGTTGAATATCCATATCTGTTTGAGTCTGGATATACATATTATACTATGATGATATACTTAATATGATATCATGACATTGGGGTGCGATATGGATAATCTAGCTAAGTTGAAAATGAGGAAATCATTATAATGTGGTATGATAAGAATAGACTCTACTAACTAAATAATTAGTTGATAAATATTGGCTAGTTGATAAATATTGGTTAGTTTATAAATAATGATTAGTTGATATGTGATGTTTAGTTGAAAAAATTTGGTTTATTGATACATGAGGATTAGTTGCTACGTGATGGATAGTTGATAAATGTTGACTTATTTACAAATGATGATATTGGCAATTGATGGTTATAGTATGGCATGACATGGATGAATTCCAAAGGTATTATGAGAGTTGATAAATGATGGTGGTGGATTATTCTATCTTGTTTGTACCTTCCAGGATTATGGAGGCTTGCGATGGGTTATTTACTTTTCCGCACTAATTAGCGTATAGGAGCCAATTCTATAGTTATGATAGCATGTGTTGATTCTTTATGTTAAGTTATGCTACTATTCCAGTGTGCTTTTGTAACGCCCTAAGATCCCATCCCGAGACGTCACACGGTGCTTATGGAACCAAAGGACCACAAGCTAACCCTTTTCTAATATTTGTACTTTTACACTGCATAATATCTAAAAAAATGCGGAAACTTACCATAATGTTCAATACAATACATACTCAAAACTGAAAATTGAATACTAATACATCCGTCTAAAAAACATCTAACTGTCTGCACTATGGAGTTGATGGGACATGTCCTCAACTAAATCCATCAATAGAAAATAAACAAAGTCTGAAACAATAGTAGTAAACTGAGACTCTTCCTCGAAAGAAGAGGACTCACTACTACTGCTGCTGACTAGGACCAAACTGCTGAGGATAAACTGGATCCTGTTTCTCTGAACCTATGGTGTTAAATAAAACACCATAGCACAAATGCGTCAGTATAAAAATGTACCGAGTATGTAGATGGGGTAGGCTAATGCAAAGTTTTATGCATGCACATATATAAACTGAATAATCATGAAATGTCGCATGAGAACGCATACGTGAATGCACAGAACATGAACACAATTATCGAACCTCTACATACTGAAACTTAGATACCACTTTACTGCAGACTGAACTTACTACTGACACTGAGATACTGAATCACTGACTCATATGATACTGATAACTTAGGATCTGGATGTGCTTACATCAATGACTGAATTCTTGGACTTATTGATTTTGAATGCTAGGATTAGAGATCAACATTTCTAATAGATGATTTTGAAAGCTTTATCGATGATAAGTAATATGATTATATCTGAATCTGACAATAAGAGTACTAAATAGAAATCTGATACTATGATCAATCCTTTCTGACAGCATATCTCTGAATATAATATGAAATAACTATATGTGAGACCAAGTCTATCTGATGGGATGTCCCATAAATCAATGGAACTATCTGAGTTCCTCACAATGATAGATAACTGTATTTGACAGTTGTGACATGCCCCAACCTACAACATGTATGGTCCAACTGTGCCCTAGTTGGAAGGGTATCATTACCACGCCACTAGTAAAGACATCTTTATGTGACCCTCATATAGCAGGTCCTCAAACAATAATGGTGGAGCCCTCATCTAGCAGGTCAAGCCACCTCATCTACCCTTATCTAGCAGGTATGATGTCTCTCATCCACCCTCAACTAATAAGTGTGATATCTCAACCTACGCTGGCTACGTAGTTCTGGATCATAAAGATTGCTTTTAATAACCACACCCTCTACTAGTAGGTGAGATCCCATTCTTGAGCTCGCTCAGAGATAGTTTCTACTCCCAACTGAAAGACTTAGAACTGAATTCTCAACTGAACACTGGATGAACTGAATCTAACATTGATCATATCACTCAAAAGATCTGACTGAGTTACGCTGAGATTACTTGTTTCCATATCTGACGGAAAAGATATCGAATTATGGTATCTGACTGACAGTACAGAGCTTGAATGGATTACTCGAGTTGCTTCTGAGATTAGGATTGAATCACATGAATAGTATTAGAACTGAGACGATTACAGGTCAGAGGCTAGGTTACTAGTGATACAGAGATTACAGAGATAACTGAGATTACTGAGCTTTATTACGCTTCACACTTGTCTGAGGAAATAGAGTTCCATAGTTCACTGAGTTCGGAGAATCATAGATCGATTGGAATTATTGAGAAATTGACATAGGCTCTAGATAACCTCTTTTTTTTCGGGTATAAATACCCCCAGGACTCGATAACATAAAAGTAAGACAATTATTCTTCATCACAAATCATTCATGCGTCATCACAATCATCCATTCATTACTACCATCATTCATTCATCATTATAAGTTACAATCATTTATTTATTATCACAATCGTTAAAGAATCACTACAAGTAGTTGGGTATCACAACATACTTTCCCTCTCAAGATCCTTAGGAAATCGCATTAAGTATTTAGGAAACGTAGACCTCTATTCATCATCATATACTATCCTAGGGAAGACATGCTATTAGATTATACCCTATTCAACGAGATCTTACATCAAGTACTTCATACCTATATCGATCTAGTCATGTATTAGGATATCACTTTATTTGGGGGAAACTTCATACTAACACTTCACTATTTACTTGCTAACCACTTGACATGTATTAAAAGCTTAGCATATATCAAAGAGCACAAAATTGGGAAATTTACAACCATCATATCTCAACTTGTTCCTTTGTTCCCTACGGTCTTTCAACAACCACTAGACACAAATAATTTTACACCTACTTGGGGATGTCATGCTATCTTGGTACATTTCACTCACTAAGGCATTTTATCAAACACTAGGCATGCATGAACTAGCTCACAATTTGGAGTTTCCTATTGAACATACTATAGAGGCCCTTATGCTTCATTTAACCTCTTTATCAAACCTATGGGGAATGTTCTACACTTATTAAACTATTTCTACGCCCAAAAGTTAAGAACACACTACATGGAAAAACAACTTCAAGAAGGTCTATCACAAACATCACATAAATTCCACATACTAGGGTCAAATCTCATAAATTTTTGTAGGCAAACATAAATCAAAACTCAACAACACATTAAACTTCTATTTCAACTCATATAAATCATTAACAACTCATAAACATAAATATCTTTAAGTTTTAAAAAGAGTTCTTGAGCTTCTTGGATGAAAAGGACCCAAGAATCAGCATCTACATACCTTAACCTTTGAAATAGGATGAAATTTAGTGCTTGAAACTTTATCCACACTTGAAATAAATAAATTCTTGAAGCCCACAGTATGAGGAACTTTATTCTTGAAGAAACCTTGAAGAGTTTATGGATGAATTTTGGAAGATTAGGGTTCTTGAATGAAACCCTAGATATTTTTGAGAGAATTGCAAAAGAAAATGATTGAATTAGGGTTTGAATGAGGGTTACTCATATTTATCGAGGCTCAAAAAGGATGGAAAATGACCAGAATAGCCATGCAATAACTCTCTTGAATTGCTGGAAAAATATACTTGACGCCATCCGTGACAGGCCGTCAGGTTCGTGATAGGCCGTCATGAATGGTCTTCACAAAAGGGGTCCAAATTCTTGATTTTGTTGCCCAGGGATAACGATGTCATTAGAAATGTCGTCAGAATGTGACAATGTCGTGAAAAAGGGTGTCAGAAATGTGATAGCCCATTAGAAACATCGTCACCGTTTTCCAGCTTGACATGCTGGAGTAAAATGGGCATAACTCTTTGCTCCGATACCGGATTTAGGCGAAATTTGTATAGTTGGAAATATAATTCAAAGATATTTCATTTGATATTTTGAAAACCACCCAGTTCCTAATATACAATGAGGTATTGTCGATTGAAGTTGAACCAAATTTTGACGGTCACTAAAACTTGAACGATAGGAAAGTTTTCACCTCGTTCATGAGTTAGGGTACCTCAATGATCTGAATTCATGCTAAAATAGATTCCCACATGATTTCAAAGTATTTCATACTTGGTAGGATATTTCTTAAATATTTTGAATCGGATTTTTGCTTTACCAAATATGCTTTAAGGCTCAGACTGGAAGAGGATTTTGTGGGGCATTACATTATCTCTCCCTTAAGAACATTCTTCCTCAAATGTCGTTTGATAGACTGAGAATACGGATCAACAAAACTTACTCAAGAAATGGAAACTTCTTAGATCAGTACTACAAAACTGGAATGACTGACATATAGAGTTCTCACACTGGGCATGCATATATGATGCATGGAATACTCGACTGATGATACTCATAGCTGAGTTCTTATAATACACATGCATATTTGATGAATGGACTCATAACTGGGATGATCACATGAATACATGACTGAACACATGTTGACAAGCTAAACTTTTTCTACTGAATGTGCATATCTAATGCATGAATGTCCGGCTAAGCTGACTTTTGAAAGCACGACTTGACAATGCAACAATGATTGATGCTAACTTTATAAGGAAAATCTGAACACGCATCGAGATAAATCTAATGGAACGCAACATCATAATACCATGGGGTATCTCCTTCTTGGGACTCTATGTCCCTCTAAACACACTTTGCTAAAATAGTAGAGCGATGCGCGGGGTACCTACAGACTGGGTTATAATTGACCGATCAGGATCTAAAACTTATACATGACTCATGCTAACATATAAGCTCAATATGAGAGCAAAGGATCTATCAATGCATAACATAAAGATGAAGGGATCATACCATACCCGGGTCGATTTCAGGGGATCTTTCCAGATCATGGCGTGCCTAAAGTGCATACAATCTATTATGAGCTGAAGGATGATTACGCAAACTTCTGGGACCTGGCTTAGGATAGTCTCAAACTTTGTAACTAGTTTTGACACATCCAAAGCACATATCACTACCGGCTCTACCCACACCCTTATGATTCTTACCACATTCTTCACACAATGGGTAGGTACGAACACCATTAGTACTACTCTGGGCTTTGGAGCTTCGCGCTCTCTCAACTCTGATACCCCTAAATTTAGGTGCGAGTACACTAGATAAAAATGGAGTTAGAACTAAAAATATCCGACCATACTGATTACTACTACCACCTTGAGACTCTGATTACGAGAAACCACGACTACCTATCTTGGCTCTCTTACTCACTCTCCCTCTCTCTTTCATCTAATCTGCCTTAATCTATTGTGCATGAATCATTAGCCTATAAAGATCCATATATCTATTGATCATGGCAAATCTACACTCTTTTAACACATTACTTGATACCCCAGTCAAAAACTTACTCATATGCGCTCTAGGGTCAAATATCAAGTCGGGAGCATACTTAGCTAATTGGTTAAATTTAAGACAATACTCTTTCACTGTCATGGAGCCTTACCTTAGGTTAATAAACTTTTCTACCTTAGATTCTCTCATTTTTAGTGCGAAAAACCTATCTAGAAAGGCACTCTAAAACTCTAGCCAAGTCACGAGAGCTGCATTCACCCCTCTACTTTTCTCCCACATCACTACCTAATCATGAGCAATATCTTTCAACCTATAAGATGCTAACTCAAAAATCTCCTCCTATGACACATGCATAATATAGGTGATCTTCTTTATCTCCTCCAGAAATAAATACGGATCCTCACCTACTACTGACCCAAAGAATTCGGGCGGGTTTATTTTCATAAAGCTTCTAATCCTGGCTACGACAGAAATCCCATCTTGCTGAGGTATGACTGCAGCCAGATGGTTACCATGAACATTAGTCATTGCTTGGGCAGCACTTAGAAAGCTGCTCAAAACTCTGCATGTGACACACTCTTATTTTTAGGATCTACTGGCTAGGGGGTTGATCATCAACCCTATGGACAAAGTCTCTGCGAGGAGGCATACTCTGTAAATAAAAGAATGAAGTGGATTATACTGAGGACCAACTTGAGCTCATACTACTCACATGAAATGATCACTGAAAGAAGAGAAACTGCTCCTAAGAACATCCTACAGCCTTTTGTACATAAATGTGGTGCGCTACACACACATGTACAAGAATCTACTAGATGCGACTTTTTAGACTCCCTAGGATACTCTTGAACCTTAGGATCTGATACCAAATTTGTAACACCCTAAGATCCCTTCCCGAGACGTCACACGGTGCTTATGGATTTGAAGGACAACAAGCTAACCCTTTTTTGATATTTGTACCTGTACACTTCATAATATCTAAAAAAATGTGGAAACTTGCCATAACGTTTAACACAGCTATACATACTCAAAACT
The DNA here is from genome assembly GCA_030864225.1 of Capsicum baccatum var. pendulum. NCBI lineage: Eukaryota > Viridiplantae > Streptophyta > Magnoliopsida > Solanales > Solanaceae > Capsicum > Capsicum baccatum. The sequence continues at coordinate 173,918,579 of CM061560.1, forward strand.
GAAAACTGAATACTAATACATCCGTCTAAAAAACCACTAACTATCTAAACTGTGGAGTTATGGGATATGTCCCCAACTAACTTTGTCAACAGAAAATAAACAAAGTCTGAAACAATAGTAGTAAACTGAGACTCGTTCTTAAAAGAAGAGGACTCACTAGTACTTCTGCTGATTGGGACCAAACTGCTGAGGATAAACTAGATCCAGTGCCTCTGAACCTATGGTGTCAAATAAAATACCATAGCACAAATTCGTCAGTACAAAAATCTACCGAATATGTATATAGGGTAGGCTAATGTAAGGTTTTATGCATGCATAATATCTAAACTGAATAATCATGAAAATGCCGCAGAATAATCTCACTACTAACACTGAGATACTAAATCATTGACTCATCTGATACTGATAACTGAGGATCTGGATGTGCTAACATCAATGGCTGAATTCTTGGACTTACTACTTTCGACTGATAGGATTAGAGATCAACCTTTATAACAAATGATTTCGGAAGATTTATCAATGATAAGAAATATGGTTATATCCGAATCTGACAACAAGAGTACTCAAGAGAAATCTGATCCTATGATCAAGCTTGTTTGACAGTATATCTATGAATATAATATGAAATAACTATATGTGAGACCATTTCTATCTGATGGGATAGCTCATAAATCAATGGAACTATCTGAGTTCCTCACAATGATAGATGACTGTATCTGACTGTCCTAATTTCTAAGGACTGATTCTAAAACTGAGACTGAATCTGAAACTGAAACTATGTGAAGTAGTCACTTAACCGAAATGCCCCGACCTACCACATGTGGGGTCCGACCTGTGCCCTAGTTGGAAGGGTGTCATTACCGCGCCATTGGTAAAGACAACTCTATATGACCCTCATCTTGCAGGTCCTCAAATGAGAACGGTGGAGACCTCATCTAGCAGGTCAAGACACCTCATATACACTCATCTAGCAGGTATGATGTCTCTCATCCACCCTAAAATAACAGGTGTGATGTATCAACCTACACTAGCTATGTAGTTCTGGAGCACAAGGATTGCTTCTAAGAATCACACCCTCTTCTAGGAGGTGAGATCCCTTCCTTGAGCTCACTCGATGCTAGTTTCTACTCCTAACTAAAAGAAACAGAACTAAATTCTCAACTGAACGCTCGCTGAACAGAATCTAACACTGATCATATTACTCAAAAAGTCTGACTGAGTTATGCTGAGATCACTTGTTTCCGTATCTGACGAAAAAGATATCAAATTATGGTATCTGACTGACGATGCAAAGCTGTAATGGATTAATAGAATCACTTCTGAGATTAGGATTGAATCACTTGAATACTATTATAACTGAGCTGATTACAGGTCTGAGGCTAGGTTACTAGTGATACAGAGATTACAGAGATAATTATGATTACCGAGCTTTATTAAGCTTCACACTTGTCTGAGGAAATAGAGTTCTATAGTTCAATGAGTTCTGAGAATCATGGCTCAATTGGAATTATCGAGAAACTGACACAGGCTCTAGATAACAGCTCTATTTTCAGATATAAATACCCCCAGGAGTCGATAACATAAAAGTAAGACATAATCATTCTTCATCACAAATCATTCATGTATCATCACGGTCATCCATTCATCACTACCACTATTCATTCATCATTAAAAGCACTTATTCATCATTACAATCATTCATGTATTATCACAATCGTTAAAGACTAACTTCAAGTAGTTGGGAATCACAACATACTTTCCCTCTCAAGATCCTTAGAACAGCGCATTAAGTATTTAGGAAACGTAGACCTCTATTCATAATCATATACTAGCCTAGGTAAGACATGCTATAGATTATACCCCATTCAATGAGATCTTACATCAAGTACTTCATACCTATATCAGTCTTGCCATGTATTTGGATATCATTTTATTTGGGGGAAAATTCATACTAACACGTCATTATTTACTTGCTAATCACTTGACATGCATTAAAATCTTAGCATATATCAAAGAGCACAAAATTGGGGAATTTACAACCATCATATCTCGACTTGTTCCTTTGTTCCCTAGAGTTTGTCAACAACCACTAGACACGAACGATTTTACACCTACTTGGGGATTTCATGCTATCTTGGCAGATTTCACTCACTAAGGCATTTTATCATACACTAGGCATGCATGGACTAGGGCACAATTTGGAGTTTCCTATTCAACATACTATAATGGCCCTTATGCTTCACCTAAGCTCTTTATCAAACCTATGGGGAACGTTATTCACTAATTCAACCATTTCTACACCCAAAAGTCATGAACACATCACATGAAAAAATAACTTCACAAGGGTCTATCACAAACATCACATGAATTCCACATACTAGGGTCAAAGCTCATCAATTTTGTAGGCAAACATAAATCAAAACTCACCAACACATTAAACATCCATTTCAGCTCATACAAATCATTAACAACTCATAAACATAAAGATCTTTTAGTTTTAAAAAGGTTTCTTGAGCTTCTTGGATGAAAGGGACCCAAAAATCAACATCTACATACCTTAATCTTTGAAATTAGATGAGTTTTAGTGCTTGAAACTTTATCCATACTTGAAATAAATAAATTCTTGAAGCCCACACTATGAGGAACTTGATTCTTGAAGAAAATTTGAAGAATTTATGGATGAATTTTTGAAGATTAGGGTTCTTGAATGAAACCCTAGATATTTTTTAGAGAATTGGAAAAGAAAATGATTGAATTAGGGTTTGAATGAGGGTTCCTCATATTTATAGAGGCTCAAAAAGGATGAGAAATGACCAAAATACCCTTGCAAAACTTTCTTGAATTGCTGGAAAAATATAATTGACGCCATCCGTGACAGGCCGTCAGGTTCGTGATAGGCCGTCGAACATCGATCATAGAAAGGTTCTTGATCAATGTCGTCAGAAAGTGATTACTCATGAAAAAGGGCATCAGAAATGTGATAGCCCATTAGAAACGTCATCACCATTTTCCAGCTTGACATGCCAGAGTAAAATGGGCATAACTCTTTGCTCCGATATCGGATTTAGGCTAAATTGGTATCTTTGGAAAGCTAATTCAAAGATATTTTATTTGATATATATAAAACCACCCAGTTCTTAATATACAACAAGTTATGGTCGATTGAAATTGACCCAAATTTTGGCGGTCACTAAAACATGAACGATAGGAAAGTTTTCACCTCGTTCATGAGTTAGGGGACCTCTATGATCTTAATTCATGCTAAAATAGATTCCCATATAATTTCAAAGTATTTCATACTTGGGAGGATATTTCTTAATCATTTTGACTCGAATTTTTGCTTTACCCAATACGCTCTAAGGTTCAGACTGGAAGCGTTGGAATTAGTTCAGGCTTGTCTATACCTTGACATAGTTATGTTATCTTGAATTTTATCATACTTATATTATAATTTAGCTCAGTCGGTTGATGATGCATATTGAGTACGCATGATTTTGGAACTCATACTAAACTTCTGTACCTTTTTGGTATAGATCCGAGTACTAGTTTCCGCCATTGATCGACGTTCGTACTGTGTTGATAACCAGATATAGGGTGAGCTATTGGAGTTAAAGTCACCAATTTCCTTATACCTTCCTATGTTTAGAGTTTTCCTTGAGAAAAATGTTATTTACTATTCTAGAAACTTAGGTTGTATTATTATTATTAGATTCTCTTGTATTGGCTCTACCAGTCGTGGGATGGTATCTATGTTGGCAATCTTTATCTATTTCAAATACTATGCTTAATTAATAGTTGTGCTATTGATTTCTGCCTATGTTGGGCATTTTCCAACAAGTTAACCCATTCTATTTAGCTTCGGATTATGGTTTTACTTACCTACTGGTGGGATAGTGTAGGTGCCATCATGACTCGAAATTGGATCGTGACAACGCGTTTACATAATTATTAACTACCAAATTCAATCTGATGAAAGTTACGCCACAACCTTCTTCGAATGCCAAAAATAAGCTCAAAAAGCCTTCAATCCAGAGTTTTCCCCTCACAAACGGATCTGGAATCAAATAAAAAACACAAATATATAATCTATGCATAAAAAAAAGCCAACAATACCCATATTGTCCACTTCAAAATCTGGGTTAAAATGAACTTCTGAAATGGATTTCCCAAAAAGAAGGGTAAAATTAGAAGTTTTGTCCAAAAACAAATTTCCCAAGCTTAAAGGAACTCAGAGGAGAAAAACCATATGAAAACGGGGTGAAAATGGTATTTAAATATGAGTTTAAAGAAGATTTAAATGATAGAATCTAAGAAAAGCAGTTGAAATGGGAGTTTAGAGCTTACCCAAGCTTAAAAATGGAAGAGAATATAAAAAAAACTGGATCTCCAACCTCCATGTCTCAAAAATGGTGATAACAAATTAAGAAAATGAGTATTTATGCCCGGGTGCTAGGTGCTGCTAAAGCATCCAAAGTGGCACTATATGCTGCACCAGTTATGGACACTTGAAAAATTCCAAGTATCCCCGGACCCTCAAAATTCATCTAGAATCCTGAGAATACAAACAAACTATGCTACCCTATCAAATTTGACGCTCTGAACTCAATGGTACTATCAGATTTTTGAAAGAGTGCTGTTTTAACAAAATTGACCCTCGAGACCTATTTTCATAACTTTCCAAATAGAGTCTCGAAATGAGATATAAAAGTCATAAGAACACACCAACCATGTTACCAACCTTAAATTAACGTTCCAGATCTGTTTATGCAGCTAGTTTTGCCATTTGATGCACCTATGAAAATATGTTAACCCAAGTCAACTAGTAAGTCTTTAAGACAATCAAAAATCACACTCGCATAAATCACACCAAAAGCATTGGGAATGGTGCCAAACATACTTGAACCCCAGAAACACCACAATGTAACCATGGGAAGGGGTAAAATAGTCAAATCACATAGAATTAAATAATTCACACAGATTACCAAATATTAGGTCATTACATCATCCTTCAGTAAGAAACCGGTTTATCCTCGAACTAAGGGCAATAGAAATACCTGAATTTGTGACAATTTATGGATAACTACTACGACTATCAGACTCGACCTCCCAAGTAGACTCATCTATAGGTCGTGCCACCACTAGACCTTAATTACAGGGATAACTCTAGAGCACGATCATCTAACATCCCTGGATAGAATGGAGACATGCTCCTCAACAAAATAAAATCACTCATCTAACTGGGACTAAATCCCAACTAATAATATGAGACTCGTTTAGAATGTAAAGACAAAACATGGAAACATGAATACTAGATGAACAACGGATAAATTTGGAGGTAATGCTAAGTCTTAAGACACATTCTACAATAGTCCAAAGAATCTCAAAAGGCCTATTATACCTGGGACTAAGCTTGCCTCTCTTCCCAAACCTCATCATGCCCTTCATGGGCAACACATGAAGAAAGACACGATCACCATCACTGAATCTAAAGGCACAAAGTCTATGATTTGAATAAGTGCTTCTACCTACTCTAAGCCACTCGAATTCTATCCCGAATGACTCAAACTCTATCCAAAGACTCATGGAGAAAGTCCGTACCTCGTAGTCTAATCTCCAAAATATCAAACCAACCAACTAGATAGTGACAATACCTACCATGAGAAACCTCAAAAGGAGCCATCTTAATACTAGATGGTAGCTATTATTATACACAAACTCCACTAAAGATAGATGTTTTTCCCACTAACCACCAAAGTCTATCACAAAGGCAAAAAAGTATATCCTCCAAAACCTAAGTAGTCTGCTCTGATTGACCTTCGGTCTGAGGTGAACATTGAACTAAAATCAACCCAACTACCCTATTCCACCGAAAAGTCTTCTGTAAGTGAGATTTGAACACTAAACCTTGATTTGATCTAATAGACACTGGCACTATGAAGATGAACTATCTCACCAATATAGATACGGGCCAACCTCTCAGGACTAAAGGAGACTTGAAATGGTATGAAATGAGAAAATTTGGTTAATAGATCCACGATGAGCCAAACACTATCAGAACCACAAAATTTACTAGTCAACCAAGTCACAAAGTCTATAGTGATGTAATCCTATTTCTACTCAAGAATGGGTAACCTCTGAAGTAAACTATCAGGCCTCAAATGCTCGACCTTCACCTACTGGAAACAGAGGCAATGGGCTACAAAATCTGCCACATCCAATCTCATACCACCCCACTAATAATGTTGTTTCAAATCATTATACATCTTAGTCTCTTTAGAATGGATGAATATTTGGAATAACGAGCGTCCTCCAAAATCAATCTAATCCAATTACCCATTCCTAACACACAAACTTAGCCATAATACTCAAGACACCATTTGGATCAAGAAAGGCTTTCTTAGCATCACCACTTAACACCTTATCCCGAATAACTCTCAACCCCATATCATCAAACTAATGATCCTCAATTAGGTCTATCAAGGAAGACCTAGCCTCAAAAAATTCCAAAAGGCACCCAGGTGTTGAAACATTAAGCCTAAGCATCTATTTAGCCAAAGACTAAACCTCCAAGGACAAATGCTAGTCGAGTTTTGGCTCAAGAAATCTACAACCACATTAGCCTTGCTCGAATTATAGAGAATAGTTATGTCATAATCCTTATGCAACTTAAGAAAATGAAACTGCCCCTATATTAAGATCTCTTTCGGTTGAAGAAGTACTAAAGGCTACGATGATCCAAGAAAATATCATAGACTCCATACAAGTAGTGACTTACAACTTCAAAAAAATAAAATAACCACTCACAACGATAAATCATGGGTAGGTTAATTCCTCTTAGAGGACTTCATATAACGAGAAGCATAAGCAATCAATTTAACCCTCATGCATAAACACAACACTTAACACCAAAAGCATCATAGAAGATAGTAAAACCCATTTCCTCACTAGGTAAAGTCAAGATAAGAGATAAAGTCAACAAATCCTTAAGTTTTTTAGAGCTTGCCTCACAAGCATCGGACCATTGAAAGGAAATTTTTTTCTGAGTAAACTTGGTTAATAGAGCAGCATCAGAAGTAAAACCCCCCAACAAAATATCGATAATAATTGTTAAACCAATAAAACACTAAATCTTCATAGGATAAGTAAGCTTAGCCTAATCACAAACCACTAAAATCTTTGTCGAATCAACCATAATACTATCCTTGGTAACTATGTGACCTAAGAAAGAAATGGACTCTAACCAAAACTCATACTTGGATAACTTAGCATACAAATTATCATCCCTCAACTTGGATAACTTATTATACAAATTCCCATCCTCAATCTCTGAAGTACAATCTGCAAATGCTCCTCATGGTTACCCTCAGTCTTGGTATAAACAAAGATATCATCTACAAATATAATAACAAAAGAGTCGAGATACGATTAAAATAACTGACTCATCAACTTTATGAATACGACTAAGTCATTGGTCAACCCAAAGGACATGACCAAGAACTCATAATAATCTTATCAAGTTTGAATGGTTGTCTTTAGAATATCCAAAGCTCTAGTCGTCAACTAGTGATACTCGAATCTCAAATCAATCTTCTAAAGCATCGAAGCACCCCGAAGCTGATTAAACAAATCATAAATTGGAGAAAGAGAATACTTATTCTTAACCGCCCCCTTGTTCAACTGACGATAATCAATACTCATGTGTATAGAACCGTTCTTTTTCTTTACAAACAATATAGAAGTACCCTAAGGTGATATGCTAGGTCAGATAAACCCTTTATCTAACAACTCCTACAACTGATCCTTTAATTCTTTTAACTCTACTAGGGCCATCCTATTGGGAAAAATAGAAATATGCATAGTGCTCAACTCAACATCAATAGAAAAGTCAATATCATGATCCTAAGGAATACCTTATAAATCCATAGGGAAAATATCCATGAACTTATAGACAATACAAATTGAATCCAAAGAAGAAGGTGAAGTAGCACTAGTATTATGATTATGTGAAAAATAAGAAAAACATCCCTTCTCAACCAAACAGCAAGCCTGAAGGAAAGATATAATCCTCTTGGGACCTGAATAAAGCACACCCTTCTAAGATATCCTTAGCACACCTGAAAAAGTAAATGTCATGGTCTTAGCTTAACAATCTAGGATAGAATGATAAGGAGCTAACCAATCCATAACCAAAATGACATCAAAATCTACCCTATCTTATATAAAAAGAACTACTTAAGTCTCTTGGCCAATAAAAGTAAGCACACAAGAATAATTTACCCGATCCACCACCAGATAGTGTCCTATAGGGGTAGATACATAGATAGGCATGACAAGAGGCTCACAAGTAGAATCAAAACTTACAGAAAAATATACAGACATATAGGTAAAATTCAACCCTAAATTAAAGAGCATAAAGGTATATCTAGAACAAATAGGGATGATATGACAATATCAAAGGTCTTTGCCTCACGCTTGCCAGGTATAACATAACACTGGCTACCTAACTGGGTAGTCCTATGACCTCCACTACAAGCACTACTACCTCTTCCTCTTATACCCCTAGTAGAAATGCTAGCTCTCATAACCGATATTGGAGTGTATTAGAAAACTTGATGGGGATAGTTCTTGGCCACATAACCAGCCTCATCATACATAAAGCAAACCCTGTTACGTGAATCAATAGCAAGAGTGTATGGTTAATTTAGGATGACTACCCAAAGTTGATAAACTAGAAGGACCACTACCTAAATACTGTTAGGCTACCTATACAGGTCTACTATGATACCTATAGAAACCTCTAGAATCTCTACCTCAAGAAATCTGACCTCTAAAATCGCCCTAACGACATACCTTCTTAGGACTTCTCTAAGATGGTCGATGAATAAACTTAGTCATCTTAGCATGATCCATAATACTCTAAAATGATACCCCATACACTACCATTTTAGGTCATTGTAAGATGATGAGAAAACATCCAACCCCTTTATGAACTTCTGAATCTTATCAAACTCGATGACGCCACTAGCATAAAATATATGAACAAGGTATAGAAACATGCCTTATACTCTACAACAGTTAGGGAGACCTACTCCAGATGATCAGAATCATATCGCATCTAATACCTCAAACTAAAAGGTATAAATCTATCAAAAAAGGACTCTGTAAATTGAACCAAAGTCATTTTTGAAAAAACAAGAGGTCGATAACCAATAACTAACCTTTACCAATCTCTGGTTGTATCTCTTAACTAATAAGTAGTGTAATCAACCCCATGCAACTCTAGCAAACCAAGGTTATGCAACTTATCATGTCAATCCACCAATAACTCACAGGCATCCGCACTTACAACACAACTTGACCTAGGAAAAAGCAAATGAGTTAGTTGCTCAAACCTCTTTTGATCCTAAGAAGACATAACTGTACTCATAATAATAAAAGACATAGTAAATCTGGCTAGCTAGGAACCCATCTGAGGAGGCATCCTAGACAAAGGCTAAAATCGAGATCTAGGAATACCATACTTAGATACAAGCACTAAATAAGAAACTACACTCGCAATCTGTGGAGTACCATAAGAAAATATCAGTACAACTGGTGATCCATATCCAGAAAAGATGGAAAACCATAATTAGAGTCTTTAATAGATGGAGTTACAATACTATGAGATGGAGAAACCCCTGGTGAACTCACAAGAGAATTCTCTAAATGGCCAGCAACTGAATCAATAACCCCTCAAAGACTGGGGTAGAAGAACTCTATGGGACCAGAGTAGTCCCTAAAATTACAACATGCTTAATCTGAGGCTCGATGGAGAGTCCCCTAGTGCTATTTCTAGATAGGATAGATCCTCATACCGATCCTCCATGTTGACCCTAACCACGACTCGTAACTCACCCTCTAGACTAGGCTCTCTCTTTAAATAATGGATCCCCATATAGCCTTACTAGATATAGTCCACACCATCTACACAAAAAAAGTACAATATTACTTAGAATATATATATGAAAGATCTGCATGATATAAATAAAATAAGGGAAGTTTTCTATTGTATGACTCTTCTGGACATTTTTTATATTTCTTCTAATTTTAGATACTAAAGCTTTTACATTACTGACCTAAGTGATTTATGACTTTCTAGGTCTGATACTTTGGTTATCAGGCAGTTCGTTTGGTTTATAGAGACAATTTCCTATTTTGAAGTCTTCACTAGTTCCAAATGTCCATAAAGCAAAAACTTCAGTAAAATATATCAGATGGAAATTCTAACTGCGATGACAACTATGAAATATAAATTTTAGGTTAGGTAGACATTTGGTTTGGGTCCCAATGCTTCTGAGCTCATTTTGACCTATTGGTCCAAAAGTTGGAATATTAGAAATATGGATGTGGGACCCATATTTGGTCAAAACGACCTTAGATTAAAAATCCAACTTTGCCATTGTGTACAAAATATTGAATTAAATATTATTACATAGTTCATTTATGTATATCAAATTGTGAATGAATCCTAAGGCCTTTGTGGAAACATGGAAAATTTCCAAGTTTCAGCTAATATTTAGTGCCTCTGAGTTCACACCTCTTGAGTGGAAATCACACCTTCGTGGCCAGAGGAGGTTGAGCAATTGCACTAAGGTTGTTTCAATAGAAATACCTACTTCTGATTCCAGGTTGTGCGATTCCACACCTATATGATTCGATTGCAATACTTGATTACCTAGAAGGAGTATAAATACTCTTTAGGTTATACATTAGCTCATTTCTCACCTATCTCTTAAGAGAAAAACCCTAAAGAGTATTATATCTTAAAACTGAGACTTGAAGGTGACAAAGGAGATAGATTAACATCTATTTGCATGATTATTATTCGAATTAAGGTAAGATTCCACCTTTTTTTAGTTTATTTTAATGACTCCTTGATGAAAACCAAAATAGCTTGAGGGCTTGATTTTAGCCTTAATTTAGATTGGTATTCACCAATTTTGAGGGTTATAATTCCTTGATCATGTATAAACATTGGGTTGGTCTTGGAAACATGATTTTTGTAAGTGGGACCCACTTAGGGTTTTTGATGTTGTTTTGGGATCCAATGCACAATGGTTTAATATGGGTATTGTTATTTTTGTATTGATATGTAGAATATAATTTTGATAGTTTGTAATCTTGAGAAGTATTCTTAGAAGGAAAAAGTAAAGGTTTAGCAGGTTGTTGAGCTTTCTTAGAAGTTGGGGTAGGCAAGGTTTATCCGTAGTAAGATTGAGCTATGACATAGTATTCTGATGATATTATGTTAGATTTGGGATGGGTTTAGGTGTTATATTCATGAAATGCAAGACTTGGGTCTATTTGGATCATTTAGGCTAAATTAAAACCATAGAGTTGAAATGCTTAGGTTGTTGCGTTGAATCATAGTGTATTAGACTTCATTACTCATGTTTGGCATAAGAATGCCTTAGCTTGCTCTAAATTAAGTAAAATGCTCTAGTTACTCATTGTTATTATGAATTAGCCTTAATTTCTTACACCAAACAAAGGTTGACTTAGTATATATATTGGATGAGTTGTTGCATTTGAGAAGAACCTTTATCTTAGGACTAATCATGGCTAGCTGTACATCTAAGAGTAGATTTCGATACCTTAGCCTAGTCTAGGATAGAATTTGACCTAGAATGATGTTCGAGGATTTATAAATGGTCTCTTTAACTTACCTTAAATCAAGATTGATGTTAGTTATCTCAAAACCTCTGTACACTTATTATATGCTTAGAGAATGCCCTTGTGAGGCGATATTGAGGAATCTTGGTACTTGTTAATTATGATGAATGATATTAGAAGTAGTGCCTAATGATTATGCTATATTTATGATTATTGTTTAAGCTTATGATGAGCTATGGATTATGCTATTGATATGGATATTAATTAGTCTACCAAATATACTATTGAATAATTCCCTAACTATGATATTGTCAAAGCCATAAATTATGTTATGGACCATGCTATGAATAAGTTAGAGATTATGCCATGGATTAGCTATTGTTAGAGATTATGCCATGGATTAGCTATTGTTCAAGATATTGATAAGTTATCTTTATGATAATGATATACCAATACATAGGTTATTAACGGGTCATTTTTCATGATATTGTTTATGATTATGATCATGCTAAAAAATTATGCTAAAAAATATTCCAAATGATGATATTAGCAATTGTGTTATGATTTATGTTAGAAATCATGCTTATTGATTATTATGGGAAGTTATGACATTCATTATATGTAAAATCATGATACTTAATTATATGATTAATTATTCTATTAATTTTTCCAATAATTATGATTATGATGATATATTGATGCCTGACAAGGAGAAAGAATATTATGATGAGATATTGATGTCCATCAAGGCCGGAGGATATTATGATTATATGTTGAAATTTGGCAAGTTTTAAGGATATTATGATGATATATTGATACCCGATAAGGTTGGAAGATATTATTATGATATGATGATGCCCCGTAAGGCTGGAGGACATTGTGATGATATTGGTACCTAGAAACACCAAAGGATGATTATATTGATATGCCCACGTGTACATCTACAAGTTCAAGTTCGATGAGCCCTATGTATGACAATTATATATTTATATTCAATTATATGAAATTTAGGTATGCCGTTAATTTAGTGATACAGGTTATAGCTCATATATGTTAAATGTTTGTAAAAGAGTATAATTGATGATTAGTGATAATTAATGTTTTATGTTAATGGAGGACTAGTGAAAATTTATGATTAGTGGTGGATATCTTTTAAGTGGCTAATAATGAATAGTTGGAAGTCGAGATCTATTGGTAAATATGGACTAGATAATAAATGATGCTATCTTAGTAATGATGGTGGTTAGTGGCTATGTGGCAAATTATTGTTGAATTACAATTAGAGGTTATATGGTGACTAGTAGTTAAATGGATTAGTTAATTAGAGATGGTTAACTAGTAAATGGTGATTAGTGTATATTGATTCTAAGATTGCTAAATGATGATAATATTATGAAATGTGAGTACTTTGCCTAATATTGGAGAGTGGAGATAATGTTGGTAAATGAAGTATTGATGATAATTGTGGAATAATGATCAAATGAAGATGAAATCTAACAATTGGATTGGTTGATTTTTTATTCTTCTCTTGAGTGTACTCTCCGATTGTATGAGAGGATGTGATGAGTTATTGACTTTTTTGCACCAATTGCCACATTGGATCTAATTTTGTAGTTATGTTTGCTTGTGCTGATGCTTTATAATGTGTTATTATACCGAATTTCTTATGTTTCCTTTGGATGATGATATTGGCATGTGTTGATGCCTTATTTTTTATTGTTATTCCTTTAGTTGCTCATTATGTACATCGAAGTTGGAGATGATTCAGGATCATTCCTGTACCTTGACTTAGTTTATGTTATCTTGCATTTTATCATACTTATATCATGATGTAGCTCAGTCATCCGATAATACCTATTGAGTACCCTTTGTTTTGGCACTCATAAAACACTTCTATACCTTTTTGGTGCTAATCCGAATACTAGCTATCATTGTTGATAGTTGTTCATATGGTGACTGATTTTTCAGAGATAGGGTGAGCTCTTGGAGTTTGAGTCGCCCATTTTTCTCTATCTTTACTTTTAGTATCTTGTTCTGAGATATATGTATTGACCTTTCTCAATTTCTGAGTTACAATGATACTATTAGATTCTATTGTACTAGCTGTACCAGGTCGTGGCATTGGTATCTCGTGTTGTCTATTTTATCTATTTAGAACACTTGCTTTGTTTATAACTTGGGTTTCTTGAATTTATCCTATGTTGGGCATTTCCTACCAAAATATACCCATTGCATTTACTCTGGGTTATGGTTTGGCTTGCCTACTAGCGGGATTTAGTAGATACCGTCATGACTCATAAATCAGGTCGTGACAATTAAAGATATCTTATAGCCTCTTGAAAATGTATATACTAGACACCCTATTATTACACTGTTGAGACCAATTAACCTGGATGCTCTTATATCAATTTTTCACAAACCAAAAACCAAGGGCATGATGGCACTTGTTGTGGAAAGCCTTAACAAGTAAGCCTATTACCCAAGATGATATAATAATGAAAATAACTACCAAAAACCTATGACAAGGCTTAAGTCAATCTACACAATCACGATAATAGCTAAAATGTAATCAAAGATATAAAACAAAATCCCAAAACCCGGTTTCACATTGTAAGAACCACTAATAGATCTCGAAGTCAAAATATACATAGGATATTTAAAAGGGAACAAACTCTATCTCTAAATACAATATGACATAGTCTACATAAGAAAAGGTAGTGGTCAACTTCAGATGCATAGATCAACTGCTTTCTTGAATAGACTCCAAATACTGAATAAATCAGCTATATGTGCGGTATATTCATACATGGATAATCAGCTATATGTGCGGCACATTCATACCTAGATCTGCACTGAAAGGTCATAATAGGAATGAGTATGGTCCACTTATACTTACTAGGTATAATAGGCCAACTGAGTAAAGTAGCTAATAAAGCATATAAACAAAAACTATAGGTGTGTCACTTAAAATCAGAAAATATCCCTAATGGTAGCCCACATTGTCTCCACTACAAATCTAATATATACAAATAAAAAAATACCGGTAGTAAAATCTATACATAGACACCAAATATAAGTGTAAGAGGATAGAACAAATGGATCGATATCAAGTCAAGAACATAAATACAATTATAGAAACAATATATGGAATGAAATGATGATGATGATTCATGAGATCATCACACAACCTCTATATACACCTATCCAGCTCCGCTCCCAAGTAGGACCCATGGAGGGTTCGTTACCCACACCTACTGAGATCTACTCCCAAGTAGGTTCTATGAGGGTTTCGTCAACCCATATACAACTCATATCTAATATAATTAACCATAAATCCTCTATGACACATACATTGGTTGAGGGTTTTTAAGGATATAACATTTTTTGTCAGAAAAAGCCAGTATTTCCAATATTTTCACGGTGGTACAATTGTTTCATGAATGATTATTACATGAGTATATAATGATCATGACAACTTAAAATTAGAGTTTCCAATATCCAACCAATATATCAACCATGTGAGCCAAAATCTACTCAAGTCAACCAACCATCCATGATTGGATATAGTCTATAAACTATCAAGAGAAATATTAAACGAAATGTCATTAATACCACATAAATTAAAAAATATAGGCCTTTTCCACCAAAAAGAGAGGAACCAAACATACATATATCAATATCAGGCCAAAAATATCATACAAAATCCCACACAGGTGAACATAATAAATAATGTCTCAAAATAACTAAATATTATCCACATAGCCCCCTATGGGCTCATGAATCACCTAAAAACATTTTACTTTATACAAACCATACCCATAGCATGTTTTTACATTATTATTAACTACCAAATCTAGTCTGAAGAAAGTTAAGCCATAACCTACCTCAAATATCAAAAACTGATTAAAAAAGCATTTAATCCAGAGCTTTCCCCTCACAAACAAACTTGGAATCAGCTAAACCACACAAATATAGAATCTACACATACAAATGAAGCCAATGATACCCATATTTCCTTACTTTTGAATCAGGGTCAAAATGGACCCTTAAAATGGGCTTTCGAAAAAAAAGAGGTAAAAATGGAAGTTTTGTCCATAAATATATTTCCCATGCTTAAAGGAACTCATAACAGAAGACCTAAGAGAAAATGGGGTAAAACTGAGGTTTGAATCAAAGAAATTCTTATTTGACATTTCAATAAAAGTTTTCGTATTTCCATATTTTATTTAAATTTAAATAAGATTTAAATGATAGGATTGAATAAAGGTAGTAGAAATAGGAGTTTGGAGCTTACCCAAGCTTAAAAAATAGAAGAAAATATCAAACTACTTGATCCCTAAGTTCCAAGTCTCGAAAATGGTGAAGAAAAAGTGATAAAATTATTCTTCATACCTAGGTGCCAAGTGCCTCTAAAGTAGTCAAGTGGCCACTTTAGCTGTTATCGCTAAAGCAGTCAAGTACCTCTTTAGCGATACCCGCTTAGCATGCCAGTCTACTAAAGCAGAAAAGGTCCGCTTTAGCACCCTCCTCTAAAGCAATAGAGGGATGCTAAAGTGACCTTGCTAAGCTGGTAGTCAGTCGCTGAAGAAGCCCAGTGGTGCTTTAACGCTTGCCGCTAAAGCTGCCAAGGTGGTGCTTTAGCAGCTGAACCAGCTGAGTGGTGTACTAGCTATGTAGACAAGTCTCTATAGACCTCTTGAGATTCATCCATAATCTCAAGAATCCAAACAAACTATGCTATCCTATCAAATTTGATTCTTCGAAATCAATGGCGATATAATTTTTTTTTAAACATTGTTTTCACAAAATTGACTCCTCGAGACCTATTTTCATATTTTTTTGAATGGAGAATCAAAAAGAAATATAAAAGCCGTAAATCCACACCAACCATGACCAGCCTAAAATTGAAGTTCTAGATCCACTACGTAGTCTATTTTTGCCATCCGATGAATAGATCAAAAAAGGTTAACCAAATTCAACTAGTAGGACTTTAAGACCATAAAAAAATCATAATTTTGCATAAATCATATCGAAATGCATTTTAAATCATATCAAATATCTCCATACCCCAAACACACCACAATGCAATCATGAGAAGGGTTAAAATAGTCAAATCATATAAAAATAAATATTTCACACAAACCACCATAAATTGGGTCATTACTTTAATAAAACTCAATGCTTTTATGAGTCTGCAATCCAAGGTAGTGATGCTTTGTCATAGTCTTTATCGACCTATGTACGCCTCTCTAATTGATTTTGGATG
Organism: Capsicum baccatum var. pendulum; assembly: GCA_030864225.1. Classification (NCBI taxonomy): domain Eukaryota; kingdom Viridiplantae; phylum Streptophyta; class Magnoliopsida; order Solanales; family Solanaceae; genus Capsicum; species Capsicum baccatum. The sequence continues at coordinate 173,935,497 of CM061560.1, forward strand.
CTGCTAATCTAATTTAGTGTATGCCCATCAAGAACATTAATGGTGCCCTCTGCTTTCCCAACACATAAGTCAAAGATATCAATATCTATCCCGATTTAACCTTTATAACACACTTTTTACTGAGAAAGATGTCCTCTAATAGGACCTCCACTTCATCCTCACTCCCCTTCATGGCAGATGATTTTTCTTGGATAAAAGCCCTTCTTCTAATATAGCATCAAAGAATGCCTCCTTCTTCTTCTTATTCCCATTCCTTGTCTTGTTAGAGGCCTTCTTGTATAAGATAATCTAATTTAGTTGTACAGAGTTTTAGTAGCATATAATTATTCATTATTTTCCATTTTTGTGGTTGCAACTTTTTTCTGATACCACGTTAACATGGAATCACACTTCAATAAAGCACACATGTAGCACCTGAAAATTCTCTCACATATTTGTACCACTTGTTCCCACTCTTTCTATACCAAGATTAGCAATCCTTTCCACTGTTACAAGTATGTCTAGCACACCATAAGTTTGGGTTAAGTTTTTTCTTGAATTGGGAGTTAAAAATTTCAAGCTAGGCTGGGCTTAGATGAAAGCCATATGAGGTATGATCTAGGGAAATTCAGGAATGGATTGGGTAAATGTGAAAAAATTTATCATGTTTTTATGTTAGTTAAGACGATAAGGAATCCTTTGGACTTTTCGGAAGTGAATTAAGGTAAATAGAACTCCCTATATCAAACCTGACAGAAAAAAGTTAGTTTGAAACAAGTAAATTATCCATGAAAGAGGATACTTGTTCTTAACTGATACCTTATTCAACTACTGATAGTCAATGCACATCTGAAGGGAACTATCCTTCTTTCATATGAATAATACCGTTGTACCCTAAGGGGATACATTAGGATGGATGACACCCTTATCTAAAAGATCATAAAGTTGCTTCTTGAGCTCCCTCAACTTAGTCAAAGCCATCCTATAAGAAGGAATAAATATTGGACAGGTGTCCAGAATCAAATCAATATGAAACTCAATCTTTCTATCTGGAGGAACACCAGGAAGATCATCCAAAAATACCTCGGGAAACTCATTTACTACTAGAACCAATTGTAAAGAAGCACCTTCTGAGTTAGAACCGTTAACCCAGACCAGATGATAGAGACATCCTTTAGAAATTAATCTCTGAGATCTAAGATAAGAAATAAACCTCCCCTTAGGATCTAGGAAACCACCCTCCCATTTAATAACTAGTTCATCAAGCAACCTAAGGACAACCTTACAGGTCTGACAATCTAAGGATGCGTAACAAGATTGTAACTAATCCATTCTTAAAATAATATGAAAATCCACCATATTAAGTTCAAACAAATACTCCAAATTCTGCCTACTACCAAAAGATACTAAACATCCCCTAAATACTCTTTTAGCAACCACAAATTCACCTATAAGGGTAAAAATTAAAAAAGAATCCAAAATAACCTCGAGATCATAACCAAAATACACAACCACAAATATGATCGCAGAAGAGAGATGGACCCTAGATTAATCAAACAATACACGTCATGAGAAAAGAGTTGTAACTTACCAGTAATGATATAAGGCGATGCCTCATATCCCTTTCGAGTAGCAAGGGCATATAACTTATTTTGACCAGTGCCAGTACCAGAAGTAGAAATAGATGCAAAAGTAGTATCCTTTGGTGCAGGAGCAGAAGATGAAGTAACCAGAGCCTTACTTGCTCCTAAAGTACCCTTACAAACCAGAAAATTTCTAAACATATGACCTGGCTGACCATATTTGGAACACCTATCCCTCCCTTCATCACAGAATCCCCCATGTAACCTACCACAAAACTGAAAAGAAGGGCATGATGAGGCCGACTAAGCCACATTTTCTTAATATTAGGCACCCTATGCCCAAAAATTATTTCCACCCTACTGATGCCTATCACCTAATTATTATGGGTAGGGAGCACTAGGAGTAGAGAAGGAACCAGAACTCACCCATTTTTTTGTTGTCCACTTACCACCATCCCAACCACCTTGTATTTAAGCTCCACCCTATTTAGAAAATATGAACTTCTTACCTTGCCTTTCCCCATACTCAACCTATTTTCTCTTTTCTTCCTCTACTTGTTGCATATGAACCACCAACGTAGAAAGGTTTATATCCTTAATAAATAATGTTGTCTTTCTTTCAAGAATAAAATCCTAAGATAGTTCAAAAGTGAACTTTCTCATCCTTGCCCTCATATAAGACACTAATCTAGAGCATACCTTGAAAGTTAATGAAATTTCAAGGCATATTCCTTGATACACATTTTCCCTTATTTCAGATTAACAAATTCCTCCTCCTTTACTTCCCTCAAACACTCAAGGAAAAAAGTGATCTAGAAAAGCATTAGAGAAAGTCTCCCATAGAATCGACTCCTTAACATACTCTCTTGCCTTATCCCACTCCTCATACCATTGGTACGCCACATTTTTAAGATGGTAAGTAGGAAAATTCACCCCTTCCACATTCGTAGCCTGCATCACCCAAAGATTTTCTCTATTTAATCCAAGAAACCCTAAGGATCCTCCTCAACTTTCATACCAATAAAAGTAGGGGGATTCTTCTTCATAAACTGGCCAAACTTTGTGGCCTCGATTGAAGAAACACCAAATACATCTTGCTCAGCCAAAGCAGTAACCAACTGAGCAATAATATGAATCGATTGATGAAATTCTGCATTAGTCACCTCATCCTGAGGAGGACTAGTAGCAACTGGCGGAACTCCAAAAATATGAAGGACTGGACCCCTAGATCGAGTATGGTTAACTTGAGTAAAGTATATCCCTTCAACATTGTCCTCATTTAGGACAAATGAGCTTTCTTGCATCTAAATCATCGAGGCATGATCTAAAAAATGAACTAACCAGGATTAGAGAAGATTCTAGGACTTAGACTCCCAGCTTGAAAATACAATACCAAGAAAGTGAAACATTCCTAAAGGCCGTGTAGCCTCTCCCTTATGAGTGTGGCACGTTACTACCCTTAAAAGAAACTCTATTTAACACAAATTTATGGACTCATAATTAACCATAAACCTAAATTTGTGATACCAACTTGACACCACCCTACCTGGGGTCTTATTGTAACGGGCATCCCAAGTCCAACTAAGACCGAGGACCACCCTCGATACCCAACCTAGCCATCCCAATGTGTACCTTGTGGCAGATGGATTCCAAACATATAATAAGATAGCGTGTAAGCATAACCTGAGACTCTGGGATAGGTCTACAAGTGTGACCAACCCAAACAAGTCCAACCTTTCATTACCAACCAACAACCATAACCAAACCAATATAAAAACCAAGTTCCTGTCCGTAGCATTACATAAAAAGGGGGACCAATCATAAATTCAGTCCAGTGGTATCAATCCCAACACCAATGCAATTAATAAGGCTGACTCCAATACCGATCCCCAACCATTACAACACATAGTGGTTCCACAAGGCCTTTATCTAAAGGAAAAATAATATCTGATTGAGACATACCCCCAACCATAGCTAAAATAAATATCCATAAATTATCCAAAGTATGTCAATACATCCAAGATATGAAATGGAGCCTTTTAGTATATGAAATCTCACCACTTCAATCCAATAGCTGATCTCAAATCCAATTACTAAGTAGGAGGGGTAGAATGGCTATTTCCTATATCACGTAGGGGTATAACCTCCCAAAAATGGGTTAGCAGGCAAAAGCTAGCATGAACTCAGAATAATGACAAAGTAATGCCATCAAGTAAAACCATGTAAACCAACCATATGCATACAAACCATACATATATATATACATACATACATGTGTATATATATATGTATATATAAATAGCACTATCTTGGGAAAGGGAACCAACTTTAGTATGCCTTTAAAACCATTAACCTGGGTATGTGTAGCTTAACCATCCTAAAACCACCCACGGGCTATATATGTCAAGCGTAACCCCTTGAACGGGCTCTAATGTATGAAACTGCAGGAACTAGAGATATCATAAGAGTAGGGGATTCTCAAGTACCCATCTCTCTGTATGATATATATGTATAGTTAACTTAGAGGATGCCAAAGTACCTCATAGTATCATATATGGTTTCTATGACTAGCCCTCATGTTTGCAAACATGTGTTTCCAGTGTCCATTCATTGGACTTGAACCTTCAAGGTTAGCTATTTGACCCCGCCATTATTGCCAAATAAAAACCCTTTCCAACCAACCAATTCATTATTCCATTATTATTAACCAAGGCTATTAGTAGTGGTATCATCATATCAACTATATCTTGTAAGCAATGTCATTAGCTAGATCTTTTATGAATAAGGGATTCCCATGTGCCCATAGATTATCATTTCAAGTTAACTTAGGAAATCTCGTGTACTCTACAAGGGTTCCATTATAAAGTTTTCTTGGAGTAATCGCTTGTACCCCACAAGGATTTTTAATTAACCATAACCATTACTACCAAATCTAACCATTAACCATTCCAAACCATATAAACTATTTATTCAATTCAGGGTTTCATTACCAAACCTCTCATTAAAAGTCCCATAATATAGTAAAAGAATTATTATAGGCATTTTATCAAATATGTTGGGGGTATAATGTTTCTAAAACAAATTCTAATTACCAATTAACCATTCCTATGAAACCAATTGTCCAAACCACCATTAAAGCATGTAATTACAAAATTAAAACATGGGGAAAACTATAACGAACCATTTAATACCAAAACCCCCAACATATATTTGAAAACTCCAAAACCATATAATAATCATGAAAAAATTATAAATAACATGCCTTTAATTTGTACTAACAAGAAGGGAGGAGTACATGCCTTAGATTATGAAGATGAAGGAGAGAAATCACCCAAACAAGCCCCAAATTGCTTCTCTAGATAAAACCCTAGAATTCCTTTACCAAAGAGCCTTAGAGAGAATTAGAGAGTGTTTTTAAGTGATTAAGATAAGAATAATAGGGTAAATAACCTCCCAAGTGTAATATAAGTCATGGGGCCTTAATATGTTTAGTTGGGAAATCTCTAGATTACCCCTAACTTAATCTTTTTAAAAGTGCCATGAAATGGTATGACCCATCAATACCAGTCATACCCTTCAATGCGAGTGGTACCCACTACTCGTAACCAAGGCCTCCCCTTTGAACCCAATAATCTCAAGCATACGATTTACCCAATCTAAGTCGTACCCCATACTGTCAAATAATCTACTTACCCAACGCAAGTCATACCAAACCATATGGTCTGTACCCCTAAACCATATACCTGACATAATAGAATCAAAGGAGGTTTGATCACTGTCTACCATATGAGTTAGTGGTATGACTCGTACCCTATCTTAATGATCATGGTGAGCCATTTGTACTCAAAATTAAGTTAAGTTACTAAGTCTTAGATTAGGTAAAGGAAAAACTCAATCTATATGACCCATATCCAATAATATAACTCATACCACCAATTCATACCAATTCTAGAAACCAATCCAACCTACCAACCAACATTGGTTAACATACGACTAAGAGCATAGCAACCATACCCCATTGTATGACTGGCAGCCACAGGTCGTACGTTGTCCAAAAACTAAAAAGACAAGAAATTTTCTAAGGTTTTAAAACCCAGGGTGTTTCAGTATCATCAGTTAAAGATTAAGGAGGTGTATATCCCTACCACAACTTTCCATACGTAGTATGGGCATTTCGAGTTTCTATTTATGTCTTTTTGGTTGACCAATGCCCGAACGATATTTATGGATTTGATGAATAGGGTCTTTCATTATTTTTTAGATTTGTTGGTCATTGTCTTTATTGAAGACATCTTGGTTTACTATTAGAGTGAGGTGGGTCATGCCAATTACCTCCGTCTTATGTTTCCAACCTTGAAAGATCATTAGTTGTAAATGTGAGTTTTGGTTGGATAATGTAACTTTTCTGGGTCATGTTGTGTCTAGTGAGGGAAATATGATGGATCCTCAAAATGTGGGTATGGTTAAGAAGTGGTCAAGGCCTACGACTCCAATCGAAGTTCAAAGCTTTTTGTGTTTAGCCGGGTATTATTGGATGTTCATGGAGAGCTTTTCTTTTATTGCTGCTCCATTGACCAAATTGACTATAAAAAAAGTGAAGTTCTTTCATTCTGATGTTTGCGAGGGTAGCTTTGATAAGATTAAGGATAAGTTGACATACGCTATGTCCTTGACTCAACCTGAGGTTAGTAAGGGTTTTGTGGTCTATTCTGATACGTCCTGGGTTAGTTTGGGCTATGTGTTAATGCATCATGGTAAGATTCTTACCTATGCATATAGAAAGTTAAATGTACATGAATGGAACTATTTAACTCATGATTTGGAATTATTAGCAGTGGTGTTCATGCTAAAAATTTGGCATCACTATCTTTATAGGGTGTACATTGACATATATTCCATTCATAAGAGCCTATATTATGTGTTCACTTAAAAATATCTTAACCTCAGGCAACAAATATGGCATGAGCTTCTCAAGGATTATGATATGAATCTTTTCTCCCACCCAGGTAATGCTTATGTGATTGCTTATGCGCTTAGGTAGTTTTACATAGGTAGATTATCGCATGTGGATAAGGGTAAGAGAGAGCTAGTGAAGGATATTCATCATTTGGATAACCTTAAAGTTCATCTTTTTAACTCAGAGAATGGTGGTGTACTTGTGCCACAGGTTGATTAGTCGTCTCTTGGTTTAGAAGTAAGGTAGAAATAGGTGTTAGATCCTTTTTTGATGAAAGAAAAGATGATGTGGCTTGGCAAAAAGTAATGGTTTTTTACATCAGTGGAGATGGTATCTTGAGGTACCAAGGGAGGTTGTGTGTTTCGAATATGAATGGGTTTGGAGGAAAGATTTTGGCTAAGGTCCAAAAGTCGCGGTATACAGTTTATCCTGGTTCAACAAAGATGTACCATAATCTCAAGGAGATGTATTGGTGGAATGCATGAAACAGGATGTGGCCGACTAGATGGCTAAGTGTATGGTATGTCAACAATTGAAGGTAGAGCACTTGAGGCCCTATGGGCTACTTCAAGAGATTGAATTACTGGTGTGGAAGTGGAACATAATTAGTATGGATTTCATTACTGGCTTTCTGTGGTTGCAGAATCAGTGTGACTCCATTTGGGTCATCTTGGATAGGATAAGTAAGTTCACTCACTTCTTACCCACGAGGACTACTTTTTCTGCCGAGGATTATGTATAGTTTTATTTTTAAGAGGTTTTACACTTTTATGACTCACCTGTCTCGGTTATCTTTGATCGTGGTACCCAATTGTCATCGCATTTCTGGAATTCTTTTCAGTGTGGTTTGGGGACCAAAATGTGTCTTAGTATGACTTTTCACCCGCAGTTTGATAGGCAAGATGAAAGGACTATTCAAACCTTGGAAGATATGTTGCAAGACTGTGTGATTGACTATGGTGGTAGTTGGTACGACCATTTTCCTTTGATTGAATTTGCTTATAACAATAGTTCCCATTCTAGCATCGGTATGGCCCCGTTTGAGGCATTGTATGGTAGGAGGTGTATGTCATGAACCAATTTCCTCAGGTCAGGATGGATCCTACCATAACACCCCAGTAGGCAAGCCAACCCATAGTCCGGAACGGCTAGTAACAGACTAAATAATCTAAGGAAAAGAATGCAGAATATACAAAATAAAGATTAATATATAGAAGAATTCCAAAACCTGGTGGTATCAGTACGAGAGCTTTTAATATAAAAAGAGCACAAAAGTGAAATATCAAGAGAAATACAATGATACAGCTTATCTCCGAATATAACTTAGAGACTAGTCTAATACATAAGAGAGAGTTAAGTAATGCTCCGAACGTCAAGAGTTGACACTAAGTCTCTAAACCAGAGTTTCTCCACATGATGCAAAAATCAAGAATGGTAACCCATACTATGACCTGTAGGTTGTAGAAGTGTAGTATGAGTACCAAACAAATGCTACTCAGTAGGCTACAACCAACTGTGGTCCAAAGATAAAGCAGATATATACAACATATAAAAAGAATGGAAACTACACCCAAGAGTCCAGAAATAATATGACAAGTCAATGAGATAATAAAGAACAACTATCCTGTTCATGTCCAAGAGTCTAACATAGTAAAATTGAGGAAATATCAGGGTGAACTATCCTATTATAGCCATATTCATTATATGTCAATGCTATATAGTATATCCTAGGTCAAAATACGAATAAAAAGTGAAATAAAAATATATATATAGTAATATACAAGATGAAGAAATGACAATACGACATAAACAATGAAAAAAGGGATATACGGTAGTATTATAGCTTCATATATCTAGATATATATATATATATATAGGTATATATACATATAAACACAAGGTCATCTCAAGGGATAACCTATATAATCATATTCTTATTTTTGAGAACTCATTATAGTAGAATCGGGATTGAAATACAATCATACTCGGGGTTTCTAATCCACATGGTTAGACATGACATAATCATGCCTAATAATGTAATCTTAAGATAGGAGAGACTGAGGACATACCTCAAATCCCGATACCAAATCAAAGAATAATATTTCATAAGCTAGCCATAATAATGATCATAACAATGATAACAACAATAGGAAGGACATCATGAATAATCAGCTACTCTGGATAGCCAAATACCTAACCGAGCCTATGTGTACCCCACCACCCCATGCTCAGAAGGTTCAATCAACATATAACAACAAAAGGATTATTCTTTACCCACCTCTATGCAACTATCCCATACTGGCTAATAGACATAGATGCATACCAGTGATAGGCGATGTGCATGCATGAATGCATGCAAAGTATACAATAAATATCACAACTCATCATAACTGTCCTCATTAGATCCATCATCATCACAGTCAACCTCTAGCCTTATCGGATCAAAACATACATCAATTTATCCCCCGACCTTGCCGGTTATCTACATCATCACAATAGTATCCTCTGAACTTGCCGGTAATCAATATCATCACAACCATATCCGCTGGCCTTATAGGGTATCAATAGTATCATAATAGTATCCTCCAGCTTTATCGGGTATCAATATCATCACTATAGTATTCTTCAGCCTTGCCGGGTACCAATATCATTTCAATAACCATAACCGAATCAGATACCCTAAAATACGCATAAATATAGACATATCACCATAGAATATCTATATAGTCAATACTTCGTAACTACTCAATATTTTTTAACCAACACTTATCATAATTGAATCACTAGTTCACTAGTCATCATATAACCTCTAGTTATTAGCCTAAACATGATCATTACTCATGGGATAGAAACTAACCACTATTTATTAAATAGAGAACTTCAAAAATCTTTTTAAGGTTCATCACTTCACCAAAACCGCCGTTTATCCACCATTCATTATTATCAACTAATCATACTATATCCATTAATCATTAATAGTCTATAATTTACCATTTATCATCCAACCATTCTTTATTAACTAACATCGTTCATTAACTAACCATCGTTTACAACTAATCCTCATTTATAAACTATTCAACATCATTATTAGCCACGTAAGAATCATTGTTAGTTACCATAGCTCAACTAAGCAAGGTTCATTAACTAGTACATTAGATTTCTAGCCATCAAGTACAATAGCAACCAAAGACATCTAGCTACCGCTTAACTTAACTCTTAGTTATGAAGAATAGTTATAAGATCGTATTTAAACTAGAATCACATCAATTACCGATATAATAATCATGAATTTACCAAATATATACATGCCATCACCTCTATTCAATAAATGGAATAGTAAGCATCATATTGCATTTTTTTCATCCCATACCGAAGAGTTGTGTATACAAACACATACATATTCATATTCATAAACTGTAATTATATCATTTATAATGATAAACGCTTCCCGACTATTGAATCAATATCATAACATGGCCCTTGGCCTATTAATTGATCAGAAATAATCACAATTCACATATTCGGGACTAATATCGATGATCAAATTTATAAGTCGTAGCATATCTCTAATCATTTCACATATAGGAGGTATCTCACATAAGAGGAATAATATTAATAAGACTACAATCATCTCTCACACAAAAGGAATCTCACATCTAGTAGGCATAATATAGATAGAAATGTAATCATCTCTAACACAATAGGCATCTCACATATAGGAGGCATAATATAAATAGACATGTAATCGTGTATAGGATAGCGTATATCAATAGGTCAGACATCATGACTAAAGGAATATCATTTATATAGGATAATTTACATATCTAAGAGGAACATCGTCTCTATAATTCCAACAATCTTTAATATAGGAAATAACAACTCTATAGGATAATCAAGTCAGAGATAATAGCACCTCTCTAGGCTAATCATCAAGTCTTAGAGGAAATAGCATCTCTATAGGTCAATCATCAAGTCTAAGAGGAAATAGCATCTCTATAGGCTACATAATGTACATAGGAGGAATATCATCTCTAAATTCCCAATATCACTTCCACAAGGAGTATCATAACCATAACTCAAAAGCCAAAATCTGTGAACATCAATAAAAATTACCAAGTTACGAAGTAACCTTATTCTAAGGTTTACAAGCCTCATCTATGTCAAAAATCCACACTAAGTTCACAAGACTTAACACAGTCTTAGGCCTAACTGGGCTGACTGATCCCATTTCTAATCCATAATTTCCTCAATTAGGAACACTATGCCCAAAACTAGGCTAAGGTATCTAGTTCATCTTCTAGGTGTAAAGTAAGCCATATTCAAGTCTAAGATAGCAACTTTGATTAGAAACAAGGGTACTCATGTCAACTCCACCCAACTTACAGTTCCAACACTACCATACAAACCCAATAAGCCTAAATATACAAATCATGCTTCAAATTCTAAAGCCATATTCAAAAAGTTTCATTGTATCATATACATGCTATAACTAATCTAAACTAAAGAGGGAAGGCAATAGGATACAAAAGGTTTATAAACATGCCATCTTATGGGTCCAAAACCCTCATCTTTTCCCTAAAACATCAATAATCATGGACAAGTTATCCTACTTATAATCAAGCCTAACATCAATATTCACATAGAACATATATCACACATCAATTATGAAGAAAATTTGAAAGAAGCCTACCTCAAACAGAAAACGCAAAACCTCACTTAATGCACCACATGCTCGTCTGCACTTTACAATCCTCAAAATGCCATCACACTATCAATAACATAATCTACTCATCAATACGAGTCTAATAATACCCATATTGCACAATTTTGCTTTGGGTCCAAAAACGACACCAAACCTCAAGTGGGTTGTACATACAAAAAATGAGTTTTTGATACAAACCCAATGTTCACATATGAATAAGGAATGATAACTCTCAAAGAATGGGTGAAGACTAAACATACTTTGGACTATAATCAAGCCTTAAGCTAAATTGGAGTTTTGGGTCCAAACTAAGAAATTCAAGAATGAATTCAAGAAATTCTTACATTAATCTTGAAGATAATTATGATACATGATGATAATTAAGATTCCAAGGCACCTCTCATGACCAATTTTGAGTTATTACACTCATTTTTAGGTTTCTAAGTCTAAATGGTAGAGGTGAAATTCCCCAAATGCATCTAGGGGCTTTTATATAGCCCCTATAGGTACTTAGATGTCGCAATTGCGGTCCTACGGGCCGCGATCATGCTACTCGTGATCGCATACCATTGGCTGTGATCGCGGTTGCACCAGATGACAACAAACTCAAAAAACGTTTTTGACCCTCAAAACTCATCTAGAATCCAAAGAATAGGATCCTATAGTGAATTTGAAGTGTAAACAACATTTCAAATACATTGGAATAATCTAAACATTCATCGAAGATCGTTAAGACAAAAAGTGGGGCCCACACCTATAGTTTTATCACTTTTCATAAAATCTGCTCAATAGCCCAAAATAAGTTCGGATGCCTTAGGACCTGAGCCAATAGTCTCACTAGCCTAAAATTGATGTTTTGGATGTGATGGCAATGTTGGATTTTAATTCCTAGATTGTTTTGAAAAAAATTGGTCCCACACCTATTCTTTCTAATTTTTAACTTTCCAACCAATAGGTTGAAATAAGCTCCGGTGCATTGGGACCTAAACCAAAGGTCTACCTAGACTAACATCGATATTTCGAATATACTGGTGAAGTCAAAATTTGCATCCAAGATTGTTTCACTGAAGTTTTAGCCCAGTGTCCATTTGGAACCAACGAATACTTCAAAATCAGGAATTGACTCTAAAAACCAAACGAACTACCCAATAGCCAAACCATCGCTCCCAGCAAGTCATAAATGATTTTGGAATCCTATGGAGAAGCTCAAATGGTAAACATAAGCATAAATATGGAAAATAACCTGAAGGGTAATTACAATATCCACTACTCAAAGAACTTTTATCCCCCAAAGTCAACGAACAGAAAGAATCTCAAAATCAATAAAAGATGAGGTATTGGGCCTGCATGCTCCAAGCATGACTTCCTAGATAACCTCTGCAGAGAGAAAACACTTCTAAGGAATTTCACCACAGTTATCCTTTTTTCAACCAACACTCCCATTCTACTTCAAAAATATCCAAAACTTAACTTTGACCGCTAACTGGCCTCCAACTGAACCAAAAACGTTTATAAGCATAGAATGAACCACCACATACTGATACTATATCTACCTCCACATAATCAACAAAGGCTCATCCATGTCAAAAGAAAACTAAGACTTGATTTAGAAAATTGGCTCTAAATCTAAAAAAATAACCTTTCTTTACCCCTTTGAACCTTTTATCTACTCCAAGCTAAGGGGAAAATAACTTGAGTCTCATCCAGAGAATCTCATTATGGAGAACTCAAAGAAATGAAGCTGATCTACTGAAAGTCCATAAGGAAAAATTGAGAATAAGCTGATAAGGCATTATCTAGGAATACAAATGGAGATAATCATGAAATACAATCTATGCTAATATTGTAATCAATTTGGATAAAAATCAAACTGAAATCTCAAAATCCAAGGTATAACTACTTATCACTTAATATTACACTCCAGGATGTGACATCCACCAAGAATGAAGACATAATGAATCCATCTTGAGAATATTACTCTCGCTGAGTTAATCATCCACAATTCCTAAAGAAACAGTAACTTAAGGTCAAAACTAAAATAACCAATATGAGGCCCATGGGTTATCATCTAAGCACTTATGAACTATAATCCATCCAAAGTCTAGAAAACTGAATAGGCACCCATGAAGTATGTTCAACCAGCCTATAAGTGAAATCCAAACTTAAAGAAGCCAAAACTAAGGTTGTACGATAGCTCTACACCACCAAGCTGAAATCTCAATACCAAGGCTGAATTGCTCAATATCAAATACCTAAATCAAAACTAAAAATAGGTAAGCATTAATGCACAAAATCTATCATACTTCCAAATCACTATTCCAAGGAATAAAAATCCAAAACATAACCAATAAGGCTATATCAATGTCAAGAATCTCAAATAGACTCTAGTATCCAAAATTTGACATATCCGAGATAAACCATACCAAGCGACAGTCGAGAAATATATGGAGAGTAAAATCACCTATAGAAATAGAAATAACCACTAACTTATAACACAAGTAACCAACTCCATATCAACTGAAGGGAATGAAACATAGTTGCAAAATAGGTGTCATGCATAAGGAAAAATAACTCGATGAAAGCATATAACCCACTCCATATCCGCTAGAGGGCATGACCTATCCAAACATACTCAAAACTCTCCAGGATAAAAACCACACCAGTAAGGAAAAAATATTAGCGACTTATAGAAATGAAACTTAAGATGGGAACTAACCAATGTAATACTCCATCTAGGAATAAAATAGCCACACACCCACATCAACAACGATAGCCCGTAATATGATTTGTAGACTATAGAAGTGTAGTATGAGTAACAAACAAATGGTACTAAGTAGGCTACTGCCAACTGAGCTCCAAAGATAAAGCAGATAAATACAATATATAAACAAAAAGGAAACTACAGCTAAAAGTCCAAAAATCACATGAAAAGTCAATGAGATAATAAAGAACAGCTACCCTATTCATGTCCAAGAGTTTAACCTTATAAAACTAAGGAAGTATCAGGTCGAACTAATCTATTACAGCTACATTAAAAATATGCCAATGCTATACTGTATATATAAGGTCAACATATGAATAAAGAGCAAAAGAAAAATATATATAGTAATATACAAGGCAAAGAACTGACTATACAACATGAACAACAAAGGAAGTGATATACTATCTTATCATAGCTTCACATAGCTATATATATATATGTATGTATATATATATAAACGTGAGGTCATCTCAAAGCAAAACCTATATTATCATATTCTAATTTTGAGAACTCATTGTAATAGAATCAGGATTTAAATACTATCATACTCAGGGTTTCTAATCTATATGGCTAGACATGAAATAATCATGAAATCATAAGTTAAGAGAGGCCAAAGACATACCTCAAATCCCGATACCGAATCAAAGACCAATATATCATAAGCTATATATAATAATGATCATAACAATAATAAAAACAATATCAATAACAACGTGAATAATCGACTACTTTGAAAAAACAAATAGATAGCCAAGCCTATGCATACCTCCACTGCCCTAGGCTCAGAAAGTTTAATTAACATACAATAATACAAGGCGTACTCTTTACCATATCTATGTAACCATCCCATATCGACTGATGAACATACTGGTGATAGGCTATATGCATGCAGGAATGAATGTAAATTAGACAATTAATATCACAAATCTGTATAATTATCCTCATCCAGACCATCATCATTGTAGTCAACCTCCAGCCTTGCCGGATCTCAACATATCATCAATATATACTTTATCCTTTCCAGGTATAAACATCATCGCAATAGTATCTTTTGACCTTGCTGGGTATCAATATTATCCCAATAGTCACTACAAGAAAAAGAGTCTATAAGGAAGGAAAATATGGTCCCAAAAAGTCCAAATCTTGTCCCAATTGGTTTTTTAGGACAAAAAAATCTGGTCGTGTTCCGTCGTAACAGGCTCCGCCACTAAAGGTCATTAGCGACAAGTCCAATAAAACGGTACTTAAAATCCTTTTGCGACGGCAAAAAAATAGGTCGTAATAGCCTTTTAGCGATGGCATATCTTGTTCCAGTTGACTAAATATCTCGACTTAATTATTCTTTTGTGATGAACAATCTCATCCCAAATAGACTAACTACCTTGTCATGTTATCTTTTAGCGACGTTATTTCTTGTCTCAAATAGACTAACTACCTCATCGTAGTTATCTTTTTGTGACTGTATTTCTCATCCCAAATATCCTTTAGCAATGAGCGAAATTCTTTTCCAAGATCAACCCTTAAGGACGAGCAATATCCTGGTCGTAGACTAAATTTTAAAGATGAGCGATATTCTTGTCCTAGATCAACCTTTAAAGACTAGCAACACCTCTTGTCATAGATAAAAATTTTAAGATGAGTAATATTTCTAGTCTCTAATTGACAACAAATAAGCCTAGTATATATCATAAAATAATAAATTTCATTAATTTATATCAAATTGCTATCAAGAATCAAATCTAGTATACATAGTGATAAAATTTGTACATCCCTGTATTGTAGTAACACTTATATACTTACCTGACAAGTTCAAATAAGTCAAATCCAAGTATTAAATTGGTGGAACTACCACGAGACATAACTTTCTCTATCACTATATAGTATTATCTCTGAAGCTATTTTTGTTTGTAGAAGGAATTATAGTCCTGAATGAATTTCAGGACTTCTACTACCATTCCTGAATTGTGCAATAACGAGGATAATTAGGAATCAAATCACATGTGTCGAGCTTGAGGTTTGTTACCGGAGAAGTATTATGTCCACTATACATCCATCCTTTTATTGCAGTGCCTCCATATGTATAACCATCAGTTGCTATATGTGGATCTTCCATGACATCCTGAAAGTGTTCACATCAAATATTAAAGCATCAATCATACAGGATACACATAGTACACCAAATACAAAGTATCAGCTACCATATGTACATCTTGATTTTTTGTTGATAAAGGTAAAGTTAACAACTTGATTCATGATATTATCTTATACTAGTTGGGTTATATGGGCCTCTTTATTATTTCATGTACAAGTATTCATTGCTTATACCGCTTGAAAAGAAGTAACACATTATGATCCTAGTTTCTCAGTGCAACTTAAATTCTCTCAACAAATAGATTAAAGTGATTTTATGTCTTTATATTTAATGATCCATCAACAAATAAGATTGAGGATTTCATAGCTCATCCACATATTCTCACACAAGACAAGCATTGATCACAAAACTGATCATCTCACACAGAAAATTCCTATATGTCAATTTAGAAGGTGAAAGAGTGTATTTGAAATCATGTAGAATTTTGAACCAAATGAAAACAAATCGTATATCTTTCGGTGACTTGAAAATTAGGTCAAATGTAATAAGAAGGAATTTTTTTGACTCTTGGAACCCTTAGATGAAGTATTTAAATTTGAGTCTGATGTGCATATATCTCTCATTAGCTTAATTATTGGCCAAACTTCTGAGAGCATATTAGGACGATTTAAAGGATCTTTCTCATAGCTCTTCAGCGCTAGATAAGCTAACAGTACTACTTGATCAATTGGACAGTCACCAGCTGAAGAGTCCAAAACTAAAACCAAGTTCCCAGTTTCCAAAGCACACTTAGACATTCCTCACTATACCTGAAGATGGTTTTGCAGTCAAAAGTCATAAAAGTATGATGCCAAATGAGTAAACATCAGATTCTACAGTAAGTGGTCCCTTGTCAACACAATTTAGGTCCACATAAATGGAAACCTCCGGGTTATCATAATTGGAATTCTCAATCTGGGAAATCAAGAGATGGAATCCAAAATCACTTATTTTTCTAACAAATTTAGCATCAAGGATAATATTTTTAGGTCTCAAGTTCCCATGGACAATGCAAGGATCATTGGTATTAACAAAGATTAGAGCAGATCATATCTCCATAACAATTCTTATTCGATGTTGCTAATAAAGAGGGAGGGATTTTTTGTAGCAAGCCAGGTGATCTTCAAGGTTTATTTTTGAGGAATTCATAAGCAAGGGACCTAGACTCTGAGAAAATCCCCATCAGTGTAACAATGTTTGGATGCCTTACCCTGCTCAGTCTTTCTACCTGTAATGATCTAACCATTATTAAAGTAAGAAACTGTTTATTTATCAAGTGTAAAGATGGAGAATTTTGTAAAAAAAATGAACACATGTACAGTGATTAAGAATGGTAAAATGGTAAAACTTTAGACATAGTTTACATTAGAAATCCTAAAACCTTCACCATGTTTTAGGAGTAAAGAATAAAGATTATAACTGAAGCTTTATTCATCAAGAAAATTT
The DNA here is from genome assembly GCA_030864225.1 of Capsicum baccatum var. pendulum. Classification (NCBI taxonomy): domain Eukaryota; kingdom Viridiplantae; phylum Streptophyta; class Magnoliopsida; order Solanales; family Solanaceae; genus Capsicum; species Capsicum baccatum. Next base: position 173,953,056 of record CM061560.1, read on the forward strand.
GACATTCTGTCAAAGCTTCAAAATCATATGTATTTGAGAAATAGGTAAATGTATAATAAATGCAAGAAATTTCCATGTAAACGACGGGGTGGGGTGTAGAATATATTGAAAAAACTTAGCAGTTGACCATTTGAATTCGATCATAGTGTATACAATGACATCAAATGAAACAGATTGTACAAATACATATGGGATTTCAATGAAAACCTGCAAGAAAATAGAATCATTTTTATAGGTAATATGGACTTCTTTTAATATAAAATTGGCTTATAAGAAATTAAACTCTGTCCTTACCTGTCCAAAGGTGTAAGGTAAGGCAAAAAACATTCCAACAACACTTTCTCTGTAGAATACTGTACGTTCAATGGCCATAACAGACTGTACTACTACTGAATTATGTATGCCAAGGAACATAACAGCAGCATATATGGACCCCATAATATTAACTAGATCTTGGCTCTTACCCTATAAGTGAAAAAATAAATAAAAAAATTGACTTTTAGCATTAAGAATTCAAAGTATTTTCCACTTGTTTTGTCAAGTATTTTGGACATACGCTTTAGTAACAAGATCCCAAAAAATTATCCCCAAAACCAAGGTAATGAAAGTTGTGAAGAGAAATCTAATTGCAGTATAAGGTGTATTATGCCAGTATAACCAGTGTCGTTTCCAAACACAAGCTGTACATTAGGTCCAAAATGGCTACGAATATTAACTATCGAAATACAGGTATTGTGTACCAGTACAAGGCATGCTGAGCTCACTAATCAATGATTTGTTCCTTCTGTAAAGGTGTGATTACTTGTATAAATTAGAAAAAATCAACCCCTAACATGATTTCCTAAGATGAGGTTGTCTTTTCTAATAGCCAAGTTGTTGGATTGTAGCCATCTTTTATTTTACTTACCCCAGGCATTGACTAAACAAAAAACAAGACTCATCTTAGTATTATTTGATCGTATCAACTCTAGAATGATAAGGTATCTTTCACTTCAACAACTTACTTCAAAGTATTTGATCAAATAGGAAGAATAGCAACCCAATAGAGTAACATATATCTTTTGTCCTCCTTGTTTTGTTAGAATGAGTTGCAAAGTGGTCTTTATATCAGTACTCAATGACAAAATCTAGGAAAAACAATGAACAACTTGATTGAGTTAAAAAATATCAAATTCACCTCATCAATAGCTTTAAAAATATCTATACTAGGATGATGGATGGTACGGACAATGGTTCTTCCTCTGTCGATAGTGTTTCTAATAGTTCTCATAAAAATTGCAGCAACAAGAGCATTTAGTCCTGAGTTTGGTTCAGCAATGAAAATGATAGAGTTTAGAAACTAGCTGCACTACAATGGTCAAGCTTTTGCATTGCTCAGTTGAGAGACCGTTGACCCCTAGCAAACCAACTAAGACTGATCTTAGTGGTAGCGGTGCATTGTCATGTTATCCATCCATACTGGTAGTTGTAGTCTAATCCTTTGATTTCTATTATTACTTGTTGTCTTATATTGCAACTATCATATTATTTTGTTGTAGATACCCTCCAGTTACTATATATTATTCTCGTACTTATATTACTTTTTTTATGGTCTATTTAACTGATTTTTTTCCCTTGAGCAAAGGGTTATATGGGAAACAACCTCTCTACTTTTAAGGTAGGGGTAAGGTCTACGTACAAGCCACCCTCCGCATTGGGAAGAATAGCAACCCAATACTTATATTAGATATGTTGTTGTTGGAGTGACATTTATGGAGAAAAATTTCATAAGAACTAACCTTTCTAATCTTTTTGTCAATATCATGGGGTAAACGCAACCAAGCGAAGTATACTAATGACTCATAAACTGTAACATAAGCTGAGTGGATGTCATTCTACTCATAGTATCAAGATATACATACAAATGTGTATTGCTTCTTAGGATAGCCCAAAATCTTGATGTCACCCTTGATATATCCTCTTGTTTTTCTTCCAGCCAATACATCTATCAATATTGTTTTTCCAGCTCCTACATATAACAATAATAATAGTAATAATAATAATAATAATAATTATTATTATTATTATTATTATTTGTTGTTGTTATTATAATTATTATTTCGCTTAGTTAATCAAACTAGGAATGCCCTAGTATTATATTACTCCTTTTAAAAAAAAGATAAAAGTCATTTAACTGGTAAAGTTGCTTTCTAACTTGTAAGTGAAATCTAAGGCAGTCCGGTGCACTAAAGCTCCCATTGTATGAAGAGTGCGAGAAATGACCGGGCCACTAGGGTCCATTTTACGCTTCCTTACCCCTGCATTTCTACAAAAGGTTGTCTGCACCACTTAAACCCATGACCTCATGGTCATATGAAAACAACTTAACTAGTTACGCCAAGGATCAAAGGAATCTGAGAGTAACTAGTAGAAATGTTTACCATGGACAAATTTTCTAGTATATTTTAAGTTAAACATTAACAAACCAATATTATTTCTTACATAAGCACATGAGATTCAGAAAAGCAAAAAATATATAAACTTCATCAATCTCACTTTATATTTAGTTCTGCTCGTGAATCATCAACAGGTAAACTCTTCTATCTTCTATGGAAGTTGAATACCTCAATACCTAAAGAAAATAAGAAGGCAAAAATAACAACATATGCAACTGTCACAACTGCAACTACTCCAAGAAACTCATGTTTGAACCTAGAGTAATGTCTCAAGAATTGTTCCACAGTTTCATCATCGCTAAGTTTAGTTTGCGTATCTCCAAATTATGGTACAAGAAAGCCATACAAAGTCCACGCAATGGGGCAACCCCAGTAGTACCATCTCCACTATATGGGAATACACTATTTTTAATCGATAAAAAAATAAAAGGATGCCAGTATTTTCTCAAACCTTTTCTCATGTTCTCTTGAAGTTTTACTTGGGGATACAAACTAATTCCATATATCAACCGTTAGAGTTTGAAGGTTAAGAAAAGTAACTGCTATCATAGCACACTAACTTTAGACAAACAAAAATGTGTCAAGATACTGGGAAACCAATGAGATTACTTGACGTAATATACTACCAAATTGGCGCATAAGTTCTTGCATTATCCTCGACTAATTGGTCCAAATTGCACTTAGAGTATTTCCTGTCTTGTAATTTAGTGTTCCGCCTTTAATTCTAAATTCACTGACAATCTAACTTCTACTGTTATCCTTCAGAACTTTCTTTAATACTATGAAAACTTTAATTAAGTCAGTGCATTGGGCATAATTACAATAAGTGCAAATTCTCTACTGTGTCTAGTATAGCATCTACATCTCATACAACGACCGTTTTGCATAAAAAAGTTACATCAAAATTTAAGGCTAAGAATGTTACCCCTATTGTCTTAAAAAATCTCCTATTTCTTTCAAGCCAGACTGTCCACCAAATAGCTTGCGGTACCTCTATTTTTATTTTAGATCTTCTAAAGGACCATGGAGAGAAAATTATTCCGAGGACTATTACTACAGAGTTGGCACCAGATCACCCCATTAATGTCAAACATATTAATTTTACCTTTCACATAAGTAAACAGAACTAAACCAGGAGGTAAAAAAAAGCTTCATTGTAAAACCCATATCATGAGCAGGACCAATAACTATTGACTTTCATTTTCTAGCCAGTACTTATTCATCTATCTACAATTGGTAAAAGGTCATATGGTCGATCTTTCTTATACTATTTGAATTGTTTTCTCTTAAATATATATCATATATGGGATATTTTAAGTAATATGTGGAGTACTTCTAAAAATTATCTGGTAGCCCCATTAAATGAAAGGACGGACAAAGTACAAGGTATATTTATAAAGCCATCAGCTACTTCAAAATTAATAAATGCACAACTGATAACCAATAAGAGTTATTTGTTATAGCTCTAACCTGCATTTCTGAAGCACCATTTCCCTGAGTTCTTCTAGTTGCATGTCCACCTCATCAAGCTTCAATGCAAATATTAGGTATAAGTTATTATCCATAGCAGGCTAAATTTAATATGTATGACGATGAGAGCCATAAATAGTCTGGCAAATATGACTAAAATTTTTTGCTTGTGTTAAAAAATGTGAGCCTTGACTACCTCAATACTTAAATCTTTAGCCATTTTCGCATGAGCATCCTAGTGAGTGAGCTGCATATCCTGTTGGGCCTCTGCTTCCTCTTTATTCTGCTGTTTTTCCTACAAGCAGTAGTACTATACATTAGTGTCCCAATCATTTACTTAAAAATAAAAAATTTAGTACCCTAATCACATATGAGCATATTAAATAGCCTAATGGAAAATGATTCAATTAATTTATAAATTACATAAGATATGAAGAAAAAGACTATAGATGAGTTGTACTATAGATGAGTTGTACCTCTTCACCAACTTTGGGCAAAAGCTGCAACCATTTATTCTCAAATTTTCCCAAAACGTTTTTTCTATTACATGAACATCATCCCTTTCCTCATTGTATTTCATTACATTCTTAAATATTAGCCAAACATCTGTACATATCTCTCAAACATGCTTATATCTAAAACCATCCTTTGCTTCCATTTTGTTTTTGATTGTACCAAAGTCTATACGCTTCTAACTAACCTAAAAAATTCCATGATATATTAGCAAAAACAGAAGGAACATAGGATTCCTAAGAACATGATAGACATAATAAGCACACCGATGAGAAAATTCAAACTCTTTACCTCATAGTAATCATCTAATCCAAGACCCTTGACCTCTTCGGGTTCCATAAAAGGTTCTCCCATTTGTGCTAAGTGATTTGACAAATAGACTAAGCAATGAGTAGGAAAAAATTAACTGTAGTAATTAATAACTACAATTTCTCTTAAACAAGGTGCATCACCATAATGTGCTCATACACCTTACCCTTCTTTCTTTTACCTTTGTTTCCTATGGCAAGAAGAAATAAACTAAAGAAAGTTATATAGATAGAGAAGAGTGAACTCTAATACCAACCAATAGACGTCTTTCAATCGGTAAATCAGCAAACTTACTTGCTAAGGAGAGCCATGAGAGAATGCATAATAAACAATATGATAAGTACAATGATTTGTAGCTCAGACGAAAGTAAATATAGTACAACATCATCGGTAACAAAAAATGAGTAAATGATGTATGGTATTTCTAAACTGAGTATACTTTTACAGGTAACAGGAAATCATAATGACAAAAATATACTAGCTTAAACATATCAATATCTCTTCAACACTTTCCATTTCATCACTTCTGTGATTTTTGTTAAGAGGCTACAATGCATCCTTATCTGGACTTCAATGTTAATCAGAAAACACTCCATCATGCAAGTTAATCACATGCCACTATTTTCTCAAACCTTTTCTCATGTTCTCTTGCAGTTTTACTTGGAGATACAAAATGATTCCACTTAACAACCATTACAGTTTGAAGGTTAACAAAAGTTATTGCTATCGTAGCACACTAACTTTAGACAGACAAAAAGGTATCAAGACACTGGGAAAACAATGAGATTACCTGACGTAATATAGTACCAAATTGGCGCATAAGTTCTTGCATTCTTGCACACAAATTACTCATGAAGCTAGCTCCTTTACACTTGTAGCTAGCTCGACTGTCCCACAAGGTAGCTACTACCTCCTACAAACTCAAATACCGAGTATCTTTACATGACTAAAGAAATAATCAACCCCAAAATTGCCTTCTTATGATCTTCAATCCTCAATATCATACAAACTACTCATCAAGATAACGCCTTTACACTTTATCAAAGAACAAAAGAACATCAAATATTGGGAAAAAAATGTAAAACATATATAGATACATAGAAATTAGAGATCAAGGTATCTACTTTAAACTTTATCATAGAACAATATACATATTGAACACCAAATCTTAAAAAAAAAACCTTAGGGTTTATGATTTTGAACCCGTCATCAGCAATCACCAGGAATTAACCTGATGATAGATTCTTCTTCTGTGAAACTAATATTTATAGAGAGACGAGAAATAGCCAGGAACAAAAAGCTTTACTCAAGTCTTTACAGTGATATGAGTAACATACAGATAATGGAAGCTGCGGTTGGAAATTAGACAGATTTAGCTGATGATTTGAGCATTCAATGAGAAATTTTGATCAATAATTTAGAGCAACAACTAGGGCATGATTTTTATTTATAGCATTATTTTTATTAAATTATTAGCATTATTTTTATTATAATATTATAAAATTTTATTTTTAGGATTAAAATAATTTTGGTGGTACTTCTCTCTAAATTATTATTAGGAACCAGTTAATAATTTTTAGGACCAGATTTTATACCCTCCAAAAAATACACAATTAGGGACCGAAATTTAATCTCGTCCTAATAAGTATACTTTTGGAGACCAAATTATTGATTCGTCCATAAATGTTGGTCTTAAGTAGACCTTTTTCTTGTAGTGAGTATCCTTAGGCCATGTTGAATATTAATAGCATCATAATAGTATCCTATGGCCTTTCCAGGTATCAATATCATCATAATATTATCCTCTGGCCTTCTCGGGTATCAGTATCATAACAATTACTATAATCAAATCAGTGCACTAAAATACTCATAAACATTAACATATCACCATAGAATATCTATCTAGTCAATATTTCCTAACTTTTTATTATTAGTTAACCAACACTTATTATAATAGAATCATTAGTTAACTAGTCATCACATAACCTTTAGTTAATAGCCTAAACATTATCCTTACTCATGGGATAACAACTAACCACTATTTATTAAATAGCCAATATCTAACATCTAGTCATGGTTCATCCATAGCCAAAAACTGCCATTAATCCACCATTCAGTATTATCAACTAATCATACTATATCCGTTAATCATTAATAGTCAACAATGAACCATTTATCATCTAACCATCCTTTATTAACTAACACCCTTCATTAATTAACCATCATTTATCAACTATTCAACATCCTTATTAGCCACGTATGAATTAGTTATAGTTACCATATCTCAACTAAGCAAGGTTCATTAAATAATACATAGATTTCTAGCCATCAAGTACTATAGCCACCTAAAAGACATCTAGCTACCACTTAAATTAACAATGAATTAAGAAGAACAGTTATAAAATCATATTTCAACGAGAATCACATCAATTACTAATAGAATAATCATGAATGTACCAAATCTATGCATGCCATCACCAGTATTCAATTAGTGGAATAGTAAGCATTATACTGCATCTTCTTTTGTCCCATACTAAAGAGATATGTATACAAATATATACATATTCATATTCATAAATTGTAATCACATCATTTATAATGATAAACACTTATCGAATATTGAATCAATATCATAACAAGGACCTTGGCCTATTAATTGATCAAAAATAATCACAACCTTAGGTCCATACAAATATTTGGGACTAATATCAATAATCAGATTTATAATCCACAACATATGTCTAATTATATCACATATATGAGGCATCTCACATATAAGAGGAATAATATTAATAAGCATGTAATCATCTCTCACACAAGAGGCATCTCACATCTAGAAGGCATAATATAGATAGAAATGTAATCATCTCTAACATAAGAGGCATCTTATATATAGGAGGAATAATATATATATTGACAGATAATCATTTATAGGATATCATATATCAATAGGTCATACATCATGAGTAAAGGGAATATCACTTCTCTAGGCCAATTTACATCTCCAAAAGGAACATTGTCTTTATAAGTCCAACAATCATAACTAAAGGAAATAGCTACTCTATAGGCCAATCATCATGTCTAAAAGGAAATAACATCTCTACAGGCCAATAATCAAGTCTAAGAGGAAATTGAATCTCTATAGGCCAATCATCAAGTCTAAGAGAAAATAGCATCTTTATAGGCCACATAACACATCTAGGAGAAATATCATATCTAAATGCCCAATATTATTTCCACAAGGAGTATCATGACCATAACTCAAAAGCCACAATCTGGGAAAATCAATACAAGTTACTAGCCTCATCTATGTCTAACATCCATACTAAGTTCACAAGACTTAACACAAGCTTAGGCCTAAATGGGTCGAACAATCCCATTTCTAATCTATAATTTCTATAACTAGGAACAATATGCCCAAAACTAGGCTAATTTATCTAGTTCATCTTCTAGATGTCAAGTAAGCCATATCCAATCTAAAGATAGTAATTTCAACTAGAAACAAGGGTACTCAAGTCAACTCTACCCAACTTACGATTCCATGACTACCACAATAGCCCAATAAGGCTAAATTATAAATTATGCTTCAAATGCTAAAACCATATTCCAAACCTAACATTATATTATATCAATGCTATAACTAATCTAAACTAAAGAGGGAAGGCAATAGGATACAAAAGGGTTATAAATATTTCATGTTATGGGTCCAAAACTCTCATCTATTCCCCGAAACATCAACAATCAAGGCCAAGTTATCCTACTCATAATCAAGCCTAATATCCATATTCACATGCAACATTATCAAACATAATCTAAGAAAAAAAGTAGATAGAATCCTACCTTAAAGAAGTACTGCAAAACCTCACTTAATGGACCACATACTCGTCTTCATTTTACAATTCTCAAAATTCCATCACACTATCAAAACCATAATCTACTCATCAATACGAGTTTAATGATACACATATTTCACTATTGTGCTTTTACAAAAATGACACCAAACCCCAAGGGGGTCCCACTTATGTAAAATAAGTTACCGAGACCAACCCAATGTTCACACATGAATAAGGAATCATAAACCTCATAAAATAGGTAAAAACTAAGCATACTTTGGGATAAATTCAAGCCCTAAGATAAATTAGGGTTTTGGGTACAAACTAAGAAATTCAAGCATGAATTCAAGAAATTCTTATCTTAATCTGGAAGATAATCAGGATACAAGATGATAATTTTGCTCCCAAGTCACCCCCCCCATGACTAATTTTTCATTACTACACTTATTTTGGGGTTTCTAGGTCTAAATGGTGGATGGGGAAATGCCACCAATATATATTAGGTCTTTATATATAACCTACAGGTACTCAAATGTCGCAATTGTAGTCTTACAGTCCATAATTATGTTACTCACGATTGCACTCTCTTGGACGTGATCACGATTGCACTAGATGACATCAAACTCAAAAATAAGTTTTTGACCTTTGAAACTCACCCGAAATCCAAAGAATAAGATCCAATAGTGAATTTAGAGTGTAAACCACATTTAAAATCCATTGGAATGATAAACTAATTCATCGGAGATCATATAGGCAAAAAGTTGGGCCAACACCTATAGTTTTTCCCTAAATAAGTCCGGGAGCCTTAAGACCTGAACCTAGGGCCTACCTTACCTAAAATTGATGTTCTGCACATGATGGAGAAGTTTGTATTTAAATTTGAGGTAGTTTCAATTAAATATGGGTCCCACACCTATTCTATCTAATTTTTAACTTTTTGACCAATAGGTCGAATAAGCTCGGGTGCATTGGAACTCGAACCAAAGGTCTACCTAGAATAACATTGATATTTCAAATTTGTTGGCATATTTAAAACTTGCATTCAAGATCATTTCACTAAAGTTTTTTCCCGGTGGACATTTGGAACCAATATAGACTTCAAAATAGAGAATTGGTTCTAAAAACCAAACGAACTGCCAAGTAACCGAACCGTCAGTCCCAGTAGGTCATAAATTACTTAAGGAAGATATGGAGAATATCAGATGGTAAAAATAAGCATAAAGATAGAAAATAACCTGAAGGGTCATTATAGTGTAGGTCTCCTATTTGGTGGGTCGAGGTTGATGAAGCGGAAATATTTGGCCTAGATTTGGTTTACCAAGCTATAGAAGAGGTGAAGGCTATTATAGATAGGATTAAAACCACCCACAATTATTAAAAGTCCTATGCGTATGTGAGGAAATGGGATTTGGAGTTTGAGGTTGGAGATTGGGTTCTCTTAAAGGTATCTCCCATGAAGGGAGTGATGCAGCTTGGGAAGAAGGGGAAACTTAGTCTTCAGTATATTTTCCCATATTTATTTTTGAAAATGATAGATAGTGGTGCATACAATTTAGATTTTCCTTCTATCATGAGTTCCATTCATCTGTTATTCTATTTGTCTATGTTGCAGAAATGTGTGGGTGATCCTTCATTGGTTGTCCCTTTAATCGACATTGATATTTAGGATTTCGTGTCCAATAAGGAGGTCCCAGTAAAGATCATAGATTGGCATGTTTGTGGTTGTGAATAAAAAATGTAGCTTTGGTAAAGGTTATATAGAAGAACCAAAAGTCTAAGGAAGTACCTTGGGAAGCAAAGGAGGACATGAAGTCCAAGTATCCATTGTTATTCCCAATCCTAGAAAATAGTGCTTCAGGTATATGTTGTTCTCGACATCTTTGATTTATTTCTTGTTAAAGATAAATTATGGATTCCTTTATCTTTTAATTCCTATCCTAAAGATAAGAGTAGAGATGTTTGGGGTTTAATCGTGTTTTTAGTGCCTCGTTCCATCATTTGGGGACTAATGATCTTAGGGAAAGAATAAAACTCCCCAAAATTTGGCCTTTGCAAAATTTTCTGAGCCTTGAACATTTTGTGTGTCATACGACTACATCATACCACTCGTACGGAGTGGATATGGTTTGAAGTCTTTGGTCATATATTGATTAGTTTCACATTGTCCAAGTTTCATTATTGGTACGAGAAAGAATCATACCAGTCGTATGATATGGTATGAGAAGTATGGGGCTAAACCATATGATGTCCAAGGTCTTGCCTAGAGGATTCTTCTTAGGGTACGGTTTTATGGTATGGATACGCTTTAGGCTAAGGAGTCATTTGATGGATAGAATATGGTGTCCAACATTATTTCAAGGGTATGAGTGGTGGGTACCACTAATATGTTGTGTGTAAGAGTTAGGAGAGAGTCATACCCTCCTATGCATATTTTTCAGCTTTTAACCTGAGGGTATTTCAGAAAATTCCTACTCCAAAACCCTTAATACCCCATATCTTATAACACATTATAGCCTTTTATAACATAATTTGAAGGATAAAAACACTCTCAAATCCTCTTTAAATTCTGTCTTAAAGATTGGGCTAGGCTTTCTACAAGTTGTTCATCTAAAGGCTCAAGAGTCATGTTCTTTTCATGAATCATCATGAATAAGGCCTGTGACTCTTCCCTAATTGTTATTTCATGGAAATCATATGTTTAAAGACTTGTTTATGAATCATTAATGGTGATTTTTAAAACTAATGTTGAGGTTTTTTTTTATATTGTTGAGTATTGTTTACTCTTGGTTTAAATTGTGAGTATACATGTTTTAATGATGGCTTTGCATATGTTGGTGCTTGGTAATTATAGTTTAACAATTGGGTCATGGTTAACCATAAACATGATGGTTTTTAGTTTGGTTTTGGTCTTGGTAAGGTATGCGCTTAATGTGTTTGTCAAAATGCCTATAAAAAGAATCTAGTCACATGATGAGTCGAGTTTTGAACAAATGCTTGGCATGATAATTTTAATGAAGGATGCATTATTTTGTCAAGGTTTTATGTCCCTAAATTGAATTGAAATATTATTTGAACTAAGGCATTGGACTAATAATGTAAATGATGGGTAAAAGGTTTCATGAAGGCCTTGTTGTCCATATGTTGATTTGAATTCTTACCGTTGTGGTTTAAATGGCTAAATGGGTTTGAGTCCATAAATTTTGGATTGAATTGATGACATTATATAGACAATGTGTTTGAGTCCAAAAATTGAATGATAATGGTTATGGCATATTGTATGCTTGTAAGAGGGGTTGGTATGATGATACTAAAGGGATGCCTTTGCTAAGTAATTGGACTAATGGTTGCGTGTATGTTTAAAAAATGTTTTAATTGGGCTTAAAGCAGGATGTGTAGCCAATCCATAAAAGTGGAGTCCAAAGGACTAACACTAGAAACTGTGCTAGATGGTGCGGCTGTTTATATAATAGGGAGGTTCGACTCCCTCGAATGGATATATGAATGGGAGGTTTGAGATCCCCATATTGTATATATTGATGCTTAAGTCACCTTAAATATGTCGCGAGGTTCGAGTCCCCCATAATTACATATACAGTTATGGATATTCTCTGGTTTGTACGGCTCCATACACTCGTGCCCATCCAGCTAGGGGAGAGCTGGGCCTATATATATCGTGTGTGCCTAGTATTATGACGATTATACTACACAGACCAGGTTAATATTTTTAGAGTTTGTGCTAAGCCTTGTTCCTGAGCCCGACACGATATATATACATTTATAAATATATATAGATGTACACATGTGATTTCATATGATGATTTGACTTGGTTTTATTGAAGGCTGATAGCACCCAAGCTTATATGCAAGTGTACATGGTCTTATCAAGTAGTAAAGTGGCCTTTAAGAAGCCAAGTATCGATCCCACAAACATTATTTAACAAAGAATTTATTTTAGTTCACAATTTAAACTAAGTTGGTGCATGAGTAACCAAAAGAGAGTTCGGAAATTGTAACGAAAATTAAAGTAAACGATGCGGAAAGTAAAGATCTTAAAACAATTGATAGGAGAAAACCAGGGTCAAAGCACTTTTGACAATCATATTATGTTATTGAATTTTGTTCGTTAACTTGCTTATTTTGGTTGTAGATTCGTAGGGTTAATTGCACGATTATGGTTTCCCAACCTCTAATCCTTTACCTAAGTTGAACCTTAAAACTACATCATTGAGCGGGATGTAATGATCCAATTAGGTTATTTAAGATATCATTCTATGCGTGGATCAAGTAAGGTATCTAAGTACATCCTTATCCTAGACACTAATTTGAATTCGTTATTTCATAAAGTAATACAAACCATACTTTGTTCATCTCCATGTTCTATACCGTATTCCCTCTCCCAAGATCAAAAGGTAGACAATTGATGTACTCTAAGGGCCACGAATCCTTAAAATAGTTAAATAAAATATGAACACACAAACAATAATGATAATAAAATTAAATGAACTTAATTCAAAACAAAAGTAATCATGTCTTTGGCTTTAACCCCAGAAAAGGGCGTTTAGCGACACATAGTCATAATCGTAATCACAAGATCGTAATTAACTACTAAAAACCTGAATGAACTAAATTAAAAGATTAAAAACCTAATTATGAACTTGTAACAGCCCCTATAGCTCCAAAATATGTTCAAAGATATGTAGAAACTACAACATATATTAAGAGCATAAGGGTAGCCAAGTTGGAGTCGAATTAGCTTCAAATGCCCAGGAGTAGAGTAGACCGTGTATCACACCCTCTATTCCTATGGAATGAATCATGCAACACACTCTATATTCCATAAGAATAGAGCATGCTATGCATACAAATAGCATGATGCTATTGGAAGTTGTCCTCCGAATTTTGGTGAAGTGTTGGTCCTTCCTCCTTTCATCCCTTGTATTGTGGTGTCTTTCCAATGGATTTCCAGAATTTATATCATCAATGTATAATAATATGAAGATAAAAAAGGATCCTAAAATAACACTCCACAAAAATTAGAAGTTCAAACATACAATATCAATCACAATGAATAAAAAACAAGATCTTAGACTATGTTGATTTCCATGATCTTTCACTTTAAGTTTCAACTCTTTCCTTGAATCATTTGAACTTTGTACACACATAAAAACTTGTTCCACATTTAATGAAACATTTAAAATAATAAGTAACAAATATAACAAAATAGGACCAGGCAAGATAGACTAGACAAGCAACTAGCTAAAGCTAGAAAGACTAGCTTTCTCTATTGAACTCTAATTGACTGTTTGAAGTATCAACTTGCTTGGAATTCACTTTGAACCTTATAAACACATGATTTAACACTTTGATACACATTTATCTCATTATCAAGGAATATACAAAAATTCTCACAAACACATGGAAAATGCTCAACTTAATAGGATCATCACAGACTCCCAACCAAACAATAGCATGAATTCAAAATTAAGACAACAAGTACAAGAGTCATAAACATGAGCCTAAGAGTCTCAAGAATAGTAATTCATTCAATCAACAGGCTTTTACAAACAAACCCACTTGCATCATGATATCAAAAATAGGACCAACAAAAATATTCCACACAAAACATAAAAATTTAACCAATGGGAAGTGTAGAGGCGACATCTTTTTCACTTCTTCTGAAGAAACTTCTTCTTTCAAGTACCCAAACTTTCTTGAATTTTCAGCAACTCTATTATTAACCTATTTGGTCACCACATCATTATTTACCTCTTTTTTTACCTTGGAAGGTTCTCCTTGAATCTCTTTACAACTCCTTATGGTGATTGCCATAACCTTCTTTGAATTTTCCATATCTGCTGGAAAACCACCTTGTGGCCTAGTATTTAATGCTTGTTGTAACTGCCCAATTTCCAACTCTAATCTTTTCTTGGCTACTTTTTGATTCTGGAATTTTTTCTGTTGACTTTTCATATCCACAACCATTATGCTTGATCAAATAAGATTTATTTCAACATCTTTTCCATGTTGCTCGTTGACTAATTTAATTGGGCACGTGGCTATGGAATTTGCTCTTGATGTGCGTTCCAAGGCTGACAATTCCACTTCGTGTTTTAGAAATTACAAAAATTTAGCTTTTTAGAATTACCCACATACATAATAATTCTGGATTGGAGGCACACATAGCTGCTAAGTGACCTCTATTACCGCACACTTCACACCAACCTGCAGTTTGTTAGATGGCATTGATTGTGGCTGCAGGTTGGGCTGATCCCAACTTTATGCTGCTGAACTAAGTGTTAATCAAATTTTATAATGCAAAAACTTGTGCTGATAGGGATGTGAATTGTTCCACCTCCAATACACCTATAATTAGTTTCGTGGCATTTCAAAAATTTGAATGCCACTCTGGATTTCCTTATGCAATGTGGTTCAACAATGTGTACAACTCATCATAAGTCAACTCTAGCACTTGAACACTTGCGGCTGAATCTTGAAAAATCTTTGTATTGTGATTAAATGATTCTACAAAAGTATGATCAAGTACGTTATTGGACTATTGGTGGTGTTGACAATCTCAAAGAAGGGCCTTGATGCATTCCCAAGAGTGATATAGATTTTTATTAGGCTTCTATTTGAAGCTCACTATCTCACTGCAAAGAATCACAATATTTCTTCATGAGAAGAATATGATAAGGAAATTTTTGCCTAAGTCATCCCATGATGTGATTAAATTAGCTGGCTCCACATTCGACCACCTTTTAGCTTCCCCCAAAAGTGAATGGGGAAATAGTGTCAACCTTACATAATCTGTACTCACCCCAGCCAGAATGAATGTGTCAGTAAGCCCAATGAAAGTCTGCAAGTAGACTTGTGGATCCTTGTGTGAAAGCCCTGGAAAATGTCCACTATTAATGGGAAGCTACACCATATTGTGCTTTAACTAAAAATTCCCCCCTATAGTCAGTCTTTGCATTGGGGAAGTCAAGTTTATTGAATGTGGGACCGCCACTTCCCTAACTATATCCTTTAGAACAATATACTATTGGTCTTCTTAGATATAAGGAATTTTAGGGAGAAAATTTCTTCTCTCTTGCGTTAGTGGATTCTTTCTCGGGTTCAAGGCTTGGTTCTGCAAACTTCTGATCCCTTATCAACCTTAAAACCTATTTCCTACCATAACAAAACTAAGACCAAGTGCAAAAATATCAAATAAATCTAAAGGTAAAACTAAAATAAATAGTTTCCATATAACAAGTCCCCGACACCATCATAAAAAACTTGACAGCGCCTAAGCACATACACAAGTGTACATGGTCTTATAAAGTAGTAAAGTGGCCCTCAAGAAGCCAAGTATTGATCCCACAGAGACTTGGTCTCAACAAGTCTATCAGTTCACAATCTATATTAAGTTGGTGCATGAGTAACCAAAAGGAAGTTTGGAAATTGTAACTGCCATTAAAGTAAATAATGCGGAAAGTAAAGATATTAAAATAATCTATAGGAGAAAACCCAGGTTCAAAGAACTTCTGACAATCATACTATGTTATTGAATTTCGTTCGTTAACTTGCTTATTTTGGTTATAGATTCATAGGGTTAATGTTATGATTATGGTTTCCCAACATCAAATCCTTTACCTAACTTGAACCTAACAACTACATCATTGAGCGAGGATGTAATGATCCAATTAGGTTATTTAAACTATCATCCTACACGTGAATCAAGTAAGTTATATAAGTACATCCCTGTCCTAGACACTAATTTGAATTCCTTATTTCATTAAGGAATACAAACCATACTAAGTTCATCTTCATGTTCTATCCCCTATTCCCTCTCCCAAGATCAAAAGGTAGACAATTGATGTACTCTAAGGGCCACGAATCCTTAAAATAGTTAAATCAAATATGAACACACAACCAATAATGATAAGAAAATTAAATGAACTTAATTCAAAACAAAAGTAATCATGTCTTTGGCTTTAACCCCAGAAAAGGGCGTTTAGCGACACATAGTCATAATCGTAATCACAAGATCGTAATTAACTACTAAAAACATGAATGAACTAAATTAAAAGATTAAAAACCTAATTATGAACTTGTAACAACCCCTATAGCTCCAAAATATGTTCAAATATATGTAGAAACTACAACATATATTAAGAGCATAAGGGTAGCCAAGTTGGAGTCGAATTAGCTTGAAATGCCCAGGAGTAGAGTAGACCGTGTATCGCACCCTCTATTCCTATGGAATGAATCATGAGACACACTCTATATTCCATAATAATAGAGCATGCGATGCATACAAATAGCATGATGCTACTGGAAGTTGTCCTCTGAATTTTCATTAAGTGTTGGTCCTTCCTCCTTTCATCCCTTGTCTTGTGGTGTCATTCCAATGATTTTCCAGCATTTATATCATCCATATATCATACTATTAAGCTCACAAATGATCCTAAAAGAACAGACCACATGAATTAGAATTTCAAACACATAATATCCATCACGAAGAATAAAAAACAAGAACTTAGACTAGGTTGATTTCCATGATCTTTCACTTCAAGTTACAAATCTTTCCTTGACTCATTTTAACTTTGTACACTCACAAAAAATTGTTACACATATAATGAAACATTTTAAACCATAAGTATCACATAGAACACAATAGAATCCAATAAGATAGACTAGACAAGCAACTAACTAAAGCTAGAAAAACTAGTTTTCTCTATTGAACTCTAATTGACTCTTTGAAGTACCAACTTTCTTGGAATTCACTTTGAACCTTATAAACACATGCTTGAACACTTTGATATGCATTTATCTCATTATCAACCCATAGATCATAGAATCATCCTTAAACCAAGGCTAAAACAACTTGAATATTGACACTAGAATGTATAAATACGCCCAACATCAATGGCATTATTTTATTCCTCTATCCCTGAGTTACATGATGGCGCTCCAACTGATAACCATCACCAAAATATATATCCTTATTCTATACATAGACTGGGGCTTCATCTTCTTCTCCTACGCCATGACTAGGTAATCTAGTGGTTCATGAGATCGACAATGAAATGGTGAGCTTTCATACTTCGGAAGACATTCATTTCATTGTCTTTTACTCTTTGTCTTAGACTTGGTTTAGACATTGTTTTTGGTTATTGTTAGGGGCATGTCCCAACATATTATTCAATTCGGCTTTGTAGAGGCTTTGTGGATTACTGTGGACTTAGGTGTGATGGTTTAGTATTTTGTTTGGTGGATTGACTTAGATACTTTATAAATATTATTAGACTTACTTTCCTCTTTCTTGCTATATATTTGGAATTCATCAGACACTTGTGGTTAATATATTGGTTAGGTTAGTTGAAGGGGGTGATCATAGGTCCATGTTGGACTTAAGATACTTGTTATGGCTAGGCCCTAGTTCAGGTTGTGACAACCATGGGCAGGACTACCTCTACCATGCACACCTCAAGTAGCACCTCTACCACCCTGAGGGTCACCTCTCACTATTGATATAAGAGTAGTCTTGAGAACATAACATAGGAAATACTTGCTGCATGGCTAACCTTATTACGCATATTGCATCCTCTGTGACCCAAATCAATTATAGAAGGTATGACTGAGGTTGAATGGCCATCCTAGGATAATGCCTGACTACTCAAAGATGTTGAACCAGAAGACCTACTACCTGAACCCTGCAAAGATTCCTGCATTAGTTTACCATGGTACCTACTGGAATCTATGAAATCTATGCCTCAATAGGTATGTCAACTAAACTCTCTTTGATGGAGCACACTCTTTGCACCTTCCTAAGTTGATCTAAGAATAGATGCAGTTATATTTGCATAATCCATTACATTATGAAATAACGCCCCTGACACCACTATCTAGGCAGTATCCAGCTAAAAAGTAGTATTCAATACCTTAATGTACTTCTAAATTTTCTCAAACTCGATGGAGGTACTAGTAATAGAATATCTAGAAAAGGCATAGAAGCGTGCCTCATACTAGGTACCAGTCAGAGAATCCTGCTCCAAGTGATCAAACTCATATCTCATTTGATATTTAAAATTACATGGCACAAACCTGTTTAAGAAAGCCTCATCAAACTGATCCCAAGTCATCTCAGGCAAACCAAGAGGTGTGGAACTAATAATTAATGTTCACCAATCTCTAGATACATCTCTCAACTAGTAAGTAGTGTAAGCAACTCAAAGAGAATCTAGTGATCCAAGGTAATACAACTTCTCTTAACAATCAATCAAGAACTCATAGGCTTCCTCGCCCACATCACCATTAAAATTGGGTGGACCCAATCATATAAATATTTCAAACCTTTTTTGGTCATCAGAAGGCATAAGATGAAACAAATCCATAGGAGACACAGTGTATCTAGAAGGTTGTGATCCTACTTGAGAAGGTAACACAGATGAATGCTAAACCTCTGAACTCATAATACCATACTCGGATACTATCATAAAAAAGGAACAACACTCTAATCTTGCAAAATACCATAAGTAAATGTTTGTACCATTCAAGAAACCACACTTCAAACTAGAGGCACACCATTAATAGACTCTGGAATGGATGGAGGTACAACACTTTGAGCTGGATGAATACAAAGTACACTAAAATGAATACTTTCAAAAGAGTCAGCAAATGAATCAATAAACCCTCAATGATTAGGGTAGTAGTACTTTGTGGAACCTTAGTAGGACTCATATCTATATCATTCTCAACATTGGGCTCAGAGGAGATCCCCCTAGTACTGTCTCTGGACAGAGCAAATCCTCATGCCCTTTATCTACATTTATCCCATCCATGACCCATGACTCATCTCTTAGCCTAGGATCTCTCCCTAAATACCAACTCCATATCTTTAGTCTCGTAGGATTTAATCCTTACCATCTGCATAAAAAAAGTATAACTTAGTTTAGAATATAGGGTATGGAAAAATCCACACAATAAGGAACAAATAAGGATGTTTCCTTAAGATATATTATAGCCTCTCAAAGATAAATATGGGCATCTATGTATCGATCCATGGGACTCTACCACACCCTATTCATACACTTGTGAGACAACTGAACTTGTCTACTCTTATACCAATTTTTCATAACCCAAAAACCAAGGTCATGAGGATACTAATCGTGGCTAAGCCTTGACAAATAAGTCAATCACCCAAATTGATGTGCAATAACAAAACATGACACAATTCCCAAAGTAAGACTTTTAGAGATAATTTAGACCACATATATATATAATAATAATGAAAGTATGAATCATAAAGATACCATAAACCCTTCCAAAACCTGGTGTCACGGTGTAATACAATCTGAATACAACTCAAAACTTAAAAAATACAACTAAATTAAAAAAATACAAGTCTGTCTCCGGATACAAAATAAGGACATCAGCTGGATAGGATGATATTTGAGGATGACTTTGAAAGCATAGAGCAGCCACTACCTAAATGTATCAATGCTCAACCATATGATCTAAAATATCACATAGTGCACTAGTACTTGAATTTGCATCGAAAAGGCACAATAAGGATAAGTATGGTCCTCCTGTACTCAGTAGGTATCGTAGGCTGACTGAGCAAAGTAGAAAATAAGATATACAAAAACATACTATGAGCATGGAACTTGCAATAAAAAAATACCCCTAATTGTAGCTCACATCATGTCCACTGACAGTTCTAAATTTGACATATAAACAAGATAATAGTAACTTAAAATAAACAAAGTGGATATGCATAAAATTATGCAGAAAAGCACAATACTAAAGATGCACAATATATAAAATGCAATGATGATGATAATAACTATATGATAGGGCTAAGGTTATCACATAACCTTCGTATACAACTACCGAGCCTCAAAACTTTCAGATAGGAACCTGGTGGGCTCGAAACCTAAATACTATCTCAATACTCCTTCTTAATATTAATATCCATATCTCTTCTCCAACTCATGTGCTACGATAGATGGTTCTTGTAAAAATATTTCTGTAAAAATCAGTGTTTACATAATGGTACAAATATCTCATGAATGTATGTATGATATTAGGATTAATGCTCACAACTAACTAGTATGAAGGTCTCAAAATCAATTTAATACATTGATATGCAAGCTCAGAATCCCCTCAATTTGTCAACATGCTATGATTTTGTATAAGCATTGTACCTTTAGCGTGAAAAATTCAGGACATCATTAATATCGCATTAATCCTAACTTAGGTATTTCTATCATAAAGAAAGTGACCAAGTGCATAGCCAAGGCCAATAAAATCTAATAAGGACCGTACACAGGCAACACACAGTAAATATCATCTCAAGACACCACCACCACCATCATCACCAACAATATAAGCCCTCATACGAGCACACAACAATACTATTTTTGAAATGTGGTTCCCGAGATTATTACCAATACACATAGAATGCTTTTACATATATATATTTGCTACCAAACCTAGTTTAAAGAAAGTTAATCTATAAACTATCTCGTGATAACTAAATCTAAGACTAAATCCCTTCAAAGCATAGCTTTCCCCTCTTGAATAGCCTCCAAATCAACTACAAAACATAAATATGGATTCTACACATCACAAGAAAACCAACAATACCTATATTTCTTATTTTTAAGTCGAACTCATAATGGACCCCTGAAATGGGCTTTCAAAATAAAAGGGTAAAACCAAATTGTTTGTTTATAAACACTTTACCCAAGATTAAAAGAAGCCATAGAAGAAAACCCAACGTGATTTCAATAGAATAAATATCATTTTTAGGCCTTCCATGCCAAAATTCCCAAATTCCCATTTTGAATCATAATTTAACAAGTTTTAATGATAATAATTATGGTAAAATAATTGAAATAGTGATTTGGAGCTCACCCAAGCTCGAAAATAGAAAAACTCCAAAACTCTCTTAGCACAAAGTTAAAGTCTAAAAAATAGAAGAAAAATAGAGAAAAAGGATTTTTATATCCTCCTAGTACTGACCACTAACGAAGTCAAATGACTTCTTAAGAGTGGGTTGACCACTTTATCGGTCTAGCCCAATTATGTTTGGCCGTTAATATGATCCCCTATAGCTTAAGCAACAATCTCTAAAGTATTCAATTATTCACTTTAACAGTAGTCGCCCTAACTGCCAGTGTCTATTAAAGTGGCAGATGGGTCAGTTAAGCAGAGTAGTCCAACGGATGCTAAGACAGAAGCACCAGAAACCAACAGCTTCAATAGTTTCCAAGTTGCAAGGTTGTAGATCGATACCTCAGGATTCTTTTAGAATCCCATGAAGGACAATGAATATGCTACTAGACTAAATTTGATATTCTAGAATTAATGATAATATAAGATTTTTTAAAAAAGGTTGTTTTTATGAAGTTTACCCTCGAGACCTAATTACACAAATTTCAAAACCAAGGGTCAAAATGAGATCCAAAAGCCATAAAATTAAACCAATTCACTACCAACCCAAAATCGTTGTCTTGGATCTACTAGCGTAGATCATTTTGCCATTCAACACATAGAACAACAAACGTTCACCAAAGTCAACTATAAGGCCTTTTCACCCTTTAAGAATCACAAACTCACACAAATCATTCTAGATCAAATTGGGATCCTTGCCAACAATCCCACAGTTCATTTTGTAATTCAACACATAGAATAAGAAATGTTGACCGAAGTCTACTATAAGGCTTTTTCACCCTTGAAAAACTACAAAATCACACAAATCATTTCAGATTGGATTTTTTTACGGTGCCAAAAATCCCCACACCCAAGAAATGACACATAAAAAACATGAAGAGGGGGAAAATGGTCAAAACATATATAGGGGAGAAATTCACTGAATTAAGAAGTTACATGATTTTTGTGTACTAATCCTACATATGCTCTTCCTATTAAATGTATAATATCTTTTGGAGACCGTTTCAAGATCTTAGTGTTATGACCCAATTGGCTAGATCATGCAAGCACCGACTCTAATCCACCTAGATATGTGAACCCTTACTATCAATTTGAAAAATATATATAGAAATCAGAATAATCCAAGAAATACTAATATATTAGAATCGATTTGCAAACTTTAATTAAAAATAAAATCATTTTCCAATGAATTAGTCTAAATAGGTACAATAGCTACTAAGAGACAATACAAAACAACATGCACAACTTCTACTATGGTAACAATAATAGAAGCTGCATAAGATCTTTATCACATCAAGCAAGAATCACCTACTGATCCTTCAAACAGACAACACCTCAAAAAGAGTATAAAAAGAGTAGTATCGATACAAACCACACAAACTAGTAGGCATCATCAATCGATTTAAGTTAAATCACATACACAACACATAAAAATTCAAAAGAAAGCATACAACTTAAAAGTAACTAACCAAAAAGTGTCCATTATTATCTCTCCTTTACACCCTCAAACTTTACTAGCTCTATTATGCTTAAGCAATTTTCCTATACCATATTCACTACATAATTAAGTTTACCCCTATCTGATAATACTACCTGTGAGTTCCATGACACTGAACTCTTGAGGTTCTTCTATCTCTAATAATTAGTTGTTCAAACCCTTGTGATTTACTTAACCCAGTTCTAATAGTTTATTCATATCTTGTGGATCTAATGTCTTTAGATTCAATTAAGTCTATAAGGCAATTATTAAGATAGCAACACCCACCTTCCCAAACTGAAATGCAATGACTACTAAACCACCAAACATACCATGCCTTAGGAATAATGTTGATAACCCTAAACTCTATCATGTAACTCTAATTCAATTTCATATTGCTTTGCCTTGTAAACAAGTAAAACATAAAGTTTACCCAACATGAACCAACAATGATAAAAAATAAAGTCTACTACAACTACCAATAAGACTTTATGAAAAAAGACCTTCCTTTTTGGATAAACAAAGCAAGGATTAACCTTTTCTTTTATTAACCATAACTCAGACCACTCTTAGAGTCCTCCCACCAAATGAAGACTATCATTATCATAAGTTAAAAATCATAAATAATATGCAATACACCAATTATCACATATCTTGGTTCACGCAAGGAACTAATATACCAGATAAACCCAGTTTGCTCAAGAAACCTTTATAAGACAATATATGTCAAGAAAGAAACTAACCCAATTTACTCAAGAAACCCATATAACCCAGTGTATCTCAAATAAGTAACTGACTTGTTCAACTCAAGTAACCAAATAACATAGCAATAGAAAATATCATGTATCATAGTTTAACTAAAGAAACCATCTTTAGCAATTAAGCACAAAACCATATTCACTATAGGAAC
Source organism: Capsicum baccatum var. pendulum (assembly GCA_030864225.1). Classification (NCBI taxonomy): domain Eukaryota; kingdom Viridiplantae; phylum Streptophyta; class Magnoliopsida; order Solanales; family Solanaceae; genus Capsicum; species Capsicum baccatum. The sequence continues at coordinate 173,976,945 of CM061560.1, forward strand.
CCACATACACTAACAACAAGTAAGCCTGATTCACTTAAGGAACCCTTACAATCAAGAAACTTATAATCCCTAGTTACTCAAGGAACAATGATACTCACCAGTACATTGTACATATATGTTAAGGGTCTTATGCATGACTATAGCAGATGAGCTCTTGTCAATGTACCAAATCCCAAACATAAAGTGTTTTCCAACTTTGTGTCCAACAATCTCATATAAGTGTACCTTGTGTCAACCAATCCCATGCATATTCCATAACAATGACAGATATCACAACAATTATTACTCAAATGATAACAGAATAAAACTTGTAAAATCCAACAATATTTTATATAAGTGAAATACATATGATTAACACATCGGGTATCAAGAGTAATTCACTTTCCTTTAACGTGAATTGTACAAGCAATGCTAAAAATTAGTTATAATTCACACATAACAAAAATTGGGTTTAAATTACATTATAACCATCACTTACAACTTACACATATGACATGTGGGTTATAACCCACCCCAAATCATTTATCCTAACCATTAATACATTACCAATTTTTTATTTTTCTCATCATTACCATACTTAATCCTAAATCCACGAGCACCTACCACCTTGATGAAAAATATTTAGTTAGGTTAACTCAAATTCGAACACTAACACATATTTTAACATACAAGAATGAACAACAGGTAGGTAACACATAATTCCATGATCATTACTAAAATGGCAACATAATAGTTAATTCCTACCTAATTGGTTGAGTTTTTATCCATTTCATCCATCCAAAAACTATGAACAAAGGACTAAGCATGTAATTTCCTATCAATATACGTCATGCTTATGCTTTCTAACCTGGGTCTAAACTACTCTGTTAAGCCTAGACTACCTAGACATCAAACAGTTATAACAAAAGGCATATACGCGAGTTGTTTACTAAGTAAATTTGAATCTGACATGAGATCAGTGGAAAAACCATGGGTTTATACCATTTACACACAATATTTCCTCTGCATTATTCCAAGGCCATGAGGTAACCCTAGAAGGGTTTTTAAATGAGCCCCGTCCTTTATACAACAAGAGTGGAGAAAAAAGAATATAAAAGTTATAGTTGGGGTTTTGGTACCATCACCCTACTATAACATCCATTTTTTCCTCTATGGTGATGCTACTGTAGTTAGAAATTTCCCACTATAGTGGGATGTCGTCATCCCAACCCTAAATTTCTAATTCCAAAAATTTTAGCTGCATCGTCATATACTAATTTGAGATTGTATTTTCAATTTTTTTATTCCATACCCATAAAGAGGTGTCTTTTCATAATGACAGAATAGGCAGTTATAATAGATTCCAATTTACACATCATTCACCTACGAACAATCACAATAAGAAAAAAATGGTGTAAGTCTAGATCAAGCCTTAAAGCTCTTGTCATGATGACAAAATTAGAGATTTATGCAGATCATTGAGAATTTATTTTCTTAGTATACTAAATTTTCAAATTAAAACTTAATTGCTATCTATTCTATTAAGGAAAATTTCCCTTCCTACGAACCATATGGAAATACTTAGAGTAAAATAATATCTGAGCTCCTAAGGTGACTGGGTCCTTATGAATATATGTAATACCCCAAAAATAGGTCTTGAAACATCACACGGTACTCAAGATACGAGTAGCCTCAAGCTAACCCTGTAAGACTTCTACTAAATCTAAAGCTCATAATGGAGAAATATAAACATAAAATCAATGCGGAAGTCTCTCTGATCAATCAGAAATTATCTGAACATAATAAACAAATATTATACTAAAAAGTATGGACAATCAATACTAGAAATCTGAATTATAACAACCAGTCTGACAAGCCTCTACTACTAATAACCAGAGAGCCAATGGGACAAGCCCCTAGCTGACTTGAACTAACGGAAAATACTTAATCAACTACTGTAATAAGCTAGAAAATTGCATAACTGGTTCCCCAAACTCTAAGGACTCACCAACTGTCGGGATGTAGATGGAGATACTCAAAATAATTCACACTACTGAAACTGAGAACCTAACCTACATTATTAAATAATGTAGCACATAAATATATATGTGGATTAGTACTTCTGGAATGTACTGAGCATATAGGGGTGAATGCATAAGTAAAACATTACGGGACAATATATATTTTTCACATAAACAATGCATGTGAACTAATAATGGCTCACATTAGGCTTGACTAATTGAAAACTGTAATCATAAATCATGAAAGATAAAACATACTATATGAATGTTGTGAGCTACCACACTTAGTTCTAAATCTTTACTAGAAATCAATTTTTCAAATTATACATGCTAAGTGTAAGAGGACTCACTTCTGCATCTGTAATATGGAAGCTGTAATCTCATAGCTAATGACTTATATAAAATAGTATCTAAATAAAATCATAAGCCTTTAAACTTAGTTTCTAAAAGCTTTTATTTTATTTCTTTATGTTAGGATTACTCTTTTCTGTAGAGAGGTTCTTCTAACTGACATACACTATGTGAGCGATCATAGTGTTCAACGTCTAGTTTCCTTATGGGAAAACATCACATTGGGGAGAGGTGTCATACTCTTGCCAAGGAGTATAACCTATGCTAAGTAATCACAATCTATAACTGTAATCCATATAGGAATAGGAATAATTTGATAATTTAAACCTATGTTGGCTCGTAGTTCTGGAGCATGTAAACATACCAAACTCGATGCTAAATACTACTCCATTTTATCTGTATGCTGATTCTGTAGGAAATCCACTTTTAAAACTATGATAACGGTTTATAATGAAAACCGATTGTGTATCTATTTATTCTAAACTATAATTAAAACTATAAAGTAGATTCCATAGCTAAACTGAGATCAAAAGATCAAATCTTGATCAAAATTTGAAAATAACTAATAATAGGGTGCTTAAAGCATTGTCATTCTTGAAATATCAATGTTTATCAACGGCTTAATATCCAATGCATCAAATTCATGTCAAATCATCATAAAGTTCAGCTTAATAATGAAAGTATTGATTATTAAATTCTCAATCTAGAAATTTATGTCATACGCATAAAAATACAAAAGTAGACATGCAATTCAATATCTAAATAACTTATAATATCATAATCTTCAAATAGTGATGAGTGGGTGTAAACCCAAAACTAAAATCCATATAATTTAATGAAAAATTAAACTTTAAAACTAATTTTAGGAACGAGGATGAAAGGATTATCCTTGTTCATAACCCCACACACCTTAACTAATAAATAAATGAAGAAGCTTGAACTTTGAGTTCCTATTCTTGCTCTAGAAGAATAATTTTTGAAGATCTTGAATTTTTAATTATATTAGAAAAAGAATGGTGGAATTTTGATTACTTAAGTTTTGAAATTTTAAGTTATAGGGTTTCTTGGAGGGAAATTTGATGAATTATAAGCGTATTAGGCTTAGAAAAGGTTTAATCTTGTGTTTTACACTATTTGGGGGCTTGGGAAATGACTAGGTTGCCTTTTGGAAAAATTAAGTTCGACACTTGAAATCCCAATTTTGTACTCCACCGCAACGTGGCACCATCTCAGTGGCTCTCGCATAATTTTGCGTAATCACGTTGCATCACTAGAAAAGGACAAGTGCCATTTTGGACTCCACCGCGATTTCTGGCGCGACACTGGCCAAAAGCGCTGAGCTACTGGAAAGGGACGAATAAGATTTTCGTGATCATCGTGATACGCTGTAATCAGGGTGCTCCACTAGAAAGAGGATAATTTCAAATCTGCCCTCCACCACGATGTGGTGCTATAATGATGGCCTATTGTTTCTCACTAAAGGTGCCATAACTTCTCAACTAGGTTTTGGATTTAGGAAAAAATGGTATCGTTGGAAAGCTCGTTGAATTAACTACAATTTGGTGGGTCTAGATCTGGAAAATTCTACATATATCAAGAGTTATACACTTTTAGAGTTGACGCATAACACATTAGGAGCAAAACAAGACTAAGAAAAGCATAGGGTATTACAATATCTCCCCCCTTAGGAATATTCATCATCGAATAAGACTAGTCAAACTGAGGATGCAGAGGAGCTGAGACTATATACTGGCATGCTCAACTGAAACAAAGCTGCATGACTAAATCTAAATCATATTGAGTGACTGAAATAATCTGTAAATGCATGAATTGACATGAAGATAGCCACATGGCTGATACTGAGACTGGAAAAGAGCTGAATTAAGGAAGACTATTACCTTAGGCTGAAATTGAGTTTGTGCAGAAGAGGTAAGGATACTTCGTTCACATGTCTTCTTTTGCTTCACAAGTAGCATCCTGAATAGACTGATTTTTCCACAGAACATTGACCAAGGAATTTCTTTATTCCTTAGTCTACGGATCTGACAATCAAGAATTTCTACTAGAAGTTCTTCATATGAAAGGTTATTCCTAATTTCCTTGATTTCTAGAGGGACTACAATAGCTGAATTGCCCTTACACTTCTTCAATAAAGATATATGGAACACTAGGTGAACTGATGACAAGTCTGCAGATAGCTTAAGCTCATACTCTACCTTCACCACACGACTCAAAATTCTATAGGGAACTACATATCGGGGACTAAGCTTCCCCTTTTTAGCAAATCTCATCACACCCTTCATGGGTGACACCTTCAAATACATAAAATTATCTGCGTCAAACTTAAGATCTCTCCTTTTTATGTCTTCATAAGATTTCTGACGACTCTGAGCTACTTTTAATCTCTCTCGAATCAACTAAACTTTCTCCATAGCTTCAAATAACATAGAAGGCCCAATCAAAGTGGCCTCACCTACTTCAAACCAACCGATTGGTGATCTACATCTTTGACTATATATATCCTCAAACGAGGCCATCTAAATACTAGAATGGTAACTTTTATTATAGGTAAACTTGATCATTGGCAAGTGGTCATCACAACTGCCTTTGAAATCAAGAGCATATGCCCTCACCATATCCTCTAAAGACTGAATGGTTCTCTCTGCCTGACCATCTATTTGTGCGTGAAAAGATGAGATGAGATGAACTTAGGTACCAAGACCATTCTGAAAGGCTTTCCAAAACTGAGAGGTAAACTGAGTGCCCCTATCTGAAATGATGGAAAAGGGAACTCTGTGTAATCTACATATCTCTCTGATATATATCATAGCATAATCTTAAGTTGTATATGGTATGTGAACTAGCAAGAAATGGGCTGATTTGGTCAATCTATCTACAATAACCCAAATTGAATCATGCTACCGACGCGAATGAGGTAACCCCATCACAAAATCTATGTTCAGTTCTTCCTACTTCTAAGTGGGAATACTAAACTCCTGCAATGTCCCACCAGGTCTCTGGTGCTCTACCTTAACTTATTGAAAAGTTACACACATGGCTACAAATTCTATGATATCTCCCTTCCTACCACTCTACCAACACACTTCTCGCACATCGCGATACATCTTGGTAGCTCCTTGGTGAATGAAGTAATGCATACCATCCACTTTTTCCATAATCTGCGGCCTCAAATCATCAATAGATATCACACATAATCTATTCTGGTATCTCAACACACCATCTTCCCTTTGGGAGAAAACCTTTACCTTTTGGTTTTTAACTAAACCCTTCAGTTTGACAAAACTAGAGTCCTTATCCTGCTTCTCTTTTAATTCAGAAACTAGAGAAGATTCTGAACTACTCTGGACCCAAACATTCCCCTCAGTTGAGTCAACCAACCTCATAGCCAATCTAGCTGACCAATGAACTTCCCAAACTAATTCTCTATTCTCATTCTCCATATGAGCAACACTAACCATATATAGTCTACTAAGGGTGTCTACCACCATATTGGCCTTGCCTTGATAATACAACACACCCATATCATAATCCTTCAACTATTCTAACCACCTTCTCCGACAAAGATTTAACTCCCTCTAAGTGAAAACATATTGCAAGCTTTTGTGATCCATGAATACATCGACATGCACCCCATAAATATAGTGCCTCTATATTTTCAATGCAAACACCACAACAGCTACCTGTAGGTCATGGGTAGGGAAGTGCTTTTCATGAGGCTTAACCTGTATAGAGGTATAGGTTATAACCTTACCTCTTTATATCAAAAAATAACCCAAAATGATTCTAGAAGCATCAAAATAGTCAACGAATACATCTGTACCATGAAGTAGCACTAAAATAGAATTTTTAACTCCTTAAAAATATTCTCACAGGAATCTGACATCTAAAACTTAACTTTTTTAGAGTTAATCAAGCCATAGGGGATGCAATAGAAGAAAACCCTTTAACAAAATGTCTGTAATAACCAGCTAAATCCAAGAAACTCCTGATGTCTAATAGAGAGGTAGGTCTAGGCTAGTTTCTAACTGCTTATATCTTATGAGGATTAACTCTAATGCCATCACTGGAAACAATATGACCGAGGAAAGCTAGTGATCTTAGTCAAAATTTACATTTGCAAAATTTGGCAAACAACTACTGATCTCTAAGACTTTGCAACACAATTCCAAGATGGTCTGCATGGTTATCCTCACTATGAGAATAGACAAGAATATTATCGATAAATACTATGACAAACATGTCTAAATACTATTTGAACACTCTGTTCATCAAGTCCACAAAGGATGTTGTAGCATTTGTAAGACCAAAAGACATGATTAGAAACTCAAAATGACCATAGCGGGTTCTGAAAGCTGTCTTGGGAATATTACATTCCCTTAGTCTAATTTGATGATAGCTAAATATAAGGTCTATCTTGGAGAAATAACTTGTACCTTGGAGTTGGTAGAATAAGTCATTAATCCTCGGAAGAGGATATTTGTTTTTGATTGTTACCTAGTTCAGCTGATGATAGTCAATCCATATTTGCATAGAACCATCTTTCTTTCAGATAAATAGGATAGGAGCACCCCATGAAAAGATACTGGGCCTGATGAAACCTTAATCTAAGAAATCTTTAAGCTTCTCTTTTAATTCCTTAAGCTCGACTGAGCCATATGATATGGGGGAATAGAGATGTGAGAAGTATCTAGAAGAAGATCAATATCGAATAATGTTTCCCTATCGGCAGGTACCCTTGGAAAAACTTCAGGAAAAACTATATGAAACCCATTGACTACAAAGATTGACTGAACTGTTAGAGCCTCAGACTTAGTGTCATTGACTTAAACTAGATGATAGATAAACTTTTTTGGTATCAACTTTTTTGGATTTAATATAGGATATGAATTGACTCTTAAGAGACACTGAATTATCTTCTCACTTAAAGACTGGCTCATCTGGAAACTAAAACTTCACCACTTAGGTGCAATCTATTGATGCATACTAGGAATAGAGCCAATCTATGCCCAAGATAATGTCAAATTTGACCATATCTAGCTTTATTAAATCTACAAACATAATCATATAAAGAATAGTGATAGGATATTTCTATAGACTCATTCAATAACAACTGACTCACCCACTAGGGTAGAAACTAAGAAGGGCTTAGGAAGATTCTCAGGACCTACTTCAAAATTTATTCCAACTAGTGGGGTCATATATGAGATATTTAACCTAGGGTCTAACAACACATAAATATCAAGATGAAGGACACAAATCATACCAATAACAACATTTGTTGAACTCTCATGCCTTTAAAAATATGGTAAAGCACAAAACCAATTAAGGTGCTGACTGCCATCGGTACTGTATGTGCGCCTTGAGTAGGGACTGGGCAACCTAGAGAAGCTGGTTCGCTAGTCGCCTGAGTCTTCAAATGAACATACCTATTTCCTTGATTAGTATGAAGATACTCTTTGATTTTATAACCCAACTTACCACAACTATAACAACCTTTCTGTCCCAACAAACACTCACTAAGATGATTCTTACCACATTTAGCACATGAAGGATAACTAGGTTTTCCACTCTCACTATTCTGAGATCTGGACATAGAAGTCTTACCCCACTTCTCCTACCTAGCTATGGGGGCTGGGGCACTTGATGAAAATGGCTCTGGCATAGATGAGAAACTCTAAAACTGAGTAAGATTTCCCTCTCCAAACTTTTTCTGGCCATACTCAAACTGCCCAGCTCTTGCCTTCTTATTTCCCCTCTATCCCCTTCAACTTTTCTACCTTAATTTGCTAACAATAAATTATCAGCCTAATAAGATCCATGTCCCAATAACCATGGCAGTCCTCAACTACTTGACTACCAAACCAGATACTCTAGTAACAAACTTACTCATACCCGACCTAGGACAAGCCAACGTATTAGGGGAATACTTAGACAATGGGTTAAACTTAAGGCAGTACTCTTTAACTATCATTGAGACCTGCCCTGGGTTCACAAACTCCTCTACCTTACTTTCTCTTATCTCATGCAGAAAGAACCTATCTAGAAACAGATCCTAAAATACCTACCAACTTATAAGAGCAACATTCTTAACTCTATCATTTATCTATATAACCATCCAATCATACGCCATGTCCTTCAGCCTATAGGATGCCAACTCTACACTCTCTTCCTTGATAACATGCATAATCTGGGTGATTTTTCTTATCTCATCTAAGTAAAGCTATGGGTACTCACCTACTTTTGACCTAAAGAACTCAGGCAGATTTATTCTCATGAAGTCATAAATTCTGGCTACTGCCAAGTCCCCATTCTACTATTGTTGGATTGCCACCTGATAGTTTCCTTAAATATTGCCAGTCACAGCTTGGGCTAACGCCTAAACGGCAGCTCGAAATTTAGCATGGGATATATTATCATTTAGAGTATCAGCGGATGATATTAGGCGTATTTATACGCCTAAAGCACCTTAATTCACCTATAATTTAGCTAAGTTTTAAGAACAAAATATATAATTCCTGCACTTTTAGTCCTTTTTCCAGTAAGTGAGCTAACCAATGTGATTAGAAAGTTTTCTAGTATAAATGATGAAGATTTCAGCATTTTGTGGACTGTTGGACGCCAAAGGAAACCTCAACGTAAGAAGGAAGGCGGCTTCTGGAAACTGGTGGACTAAAAGTAATGTATGGAGAACTTGTCCCGGGCAAAAATAGTATTTCTAAAGACTTGGGGATCAGCAGTAACTTAGTAGGATTAGGACAAGGATAAAAACCCTATTTCAGTAGGACAAGGATAAAAACCCTATATCAATAGGACTAGGATAAGGGTGTTATAAAAACCCTTATTTGCAGAATTTTTCAGCATTTAATTCAATCAATTCAATTCAATTCAATTCATTCTCAATCAATTCATTATTATTCTCTTCTATTCTTAAATTTGTTATTGACATTATTATTCATCTATTCAACTTTTAATTTTTACGACAAGAGAAACGGTACTAGCAAGGAGTTCACGCCACAAGTGAGGCCAATACTTATCGTGATATTGTTATTACTTCGGTATTATGATGATATCCTCGTGGTTTTCCTTCACAATTATGAGTAGCTAAACTTCTCTGTTAGGGTTATGTAAGCCTTATGAGATACTATCTATTGCTATAAGTTTGTGAATTCTTGATACGTATGCTGCTTATATCATTCTTCTCTTCATCTTAATTGAATTCTTGTGGTTGCAAACATATAGAATACGCCAGTATAACATTAACTTGTTCGAAAGAAAAGGTACATGTCTGGAAAAGAGAGAGTGACAAGGAAATAGGGCTACCAACCTCTGTTTAAAAGTTAGTGCCGTAACTGGATTAACCTCTTGGAGAATTCGTACCATTAGTTATACGCTTTAAGATCGAAAGAGTTAAAGTGAGATAATCCTTGATGGTCGAAAGATGCTAGGATTTACCATAGAATACGAAACTCTACAAGCGCATGCATGTCTGAATTCCGCATAACTCATAGCCAGTAGATACGTAGAACTCATAAGGTGGACATAAACCTAACTTACAATTCTCATTGATTAAAATCTTACCAAACAAATAATTACATTTTTACTTTGCTATTATTGATAATTTTAATTCACGCATAAAATCCCCCCTTTTGCTGCAGAAGTTTCACTAAAAGTCTACTAATCGTTGCATACTTAGTGACCAAGTATTCCCTGTGGGACTCGACACCCAACCCAGTTAGGTTCTATATTTGACAACGACTACTTACACTCTTACGAGAGCTGTAGTTTGAGCGTTATCAAATTTTGGCACCGTTGCCGGGGAATACGATTGTCAACTAAGTTTGTGATAATTACTAGACCCTTTGGTCAAAGATTCTCGTACTTTACTTTTAGTTGTTGTTTTTGTTTTCTGCAGGTTTTTTTTTGTTCAGTGCATGCCAAATACTCAAAGTTTGGGACAACCATTATTACCCATAAATCCTGAACCACAACTTATTGGAAGGATGGATGCACAACGTGACATTGAGAGAGGGGATGCTCAATAGAAACAGGCTAGACTAGCTGCGTTGGCCGCTGCCCAAGTACATCAATAGACTATTGATAACCCTGGGCAGGCAACAAATCCTGACGATGAGGACCTAGGTGATGACGAGTTACAAAACCCTAGGCGTGATGCCGAGGTGGCGACACCTGCAAACAGAAGAGATCATCAAGCCAGATTTAGGCTTGAACGCTGCGCTATGCAGATGCCTTTCAATGATGATGATGAGGTGCCACAGGAGCTATTATTCCTCCACCCTTAGCACCTGGAGCCAAGTTCAATATCACCAGCACCATGGTTCAGTTGTTGCAGCTAAAGGGCTTATTTGGTGGACTTGCAGGTGATGATCCGAATATGCATCTGATCAACTTTATCTCTACATGCAAGTCATTTGACAATCCAGGCGTTGGGCAGAATGCAATTCGGCTGCGCTTATTTCCATTGTCTCTATCTGGGGAGGCAACTCTGTGGTTGAATGGGCTGACTCCTGAATCTATTACAAATTGGAGGCAATTGAAAGATGCTTTCCTAGAAAGATTCTTTCCGCCATCCAAGAGAGCACAATTGAGAGATGAAATCAGCAACTTTCGATAGCTACCAACTGAAGCTCTCCACAAAACATGGGAGACATTCAAGAAAAAGCTTATGAGATGCCCAAACCATCATATGACTAATGTCCACTTGATGGAAATATTATACAGATCCTTATATTTGGTAACTAAGCCAGTGGTGGATAATGCGGCTAGAGGATCATTTATGGACCTCACCTTTATTCAGGAAAGCGATATGTTAGACCTAATGACAAAGCAAAGTAGAGCTTGGCATACTAGGGATTCAGAGGTAGCAAGCTCTACCACATCAATTAGCATGACTGAAAAAATAAAGGCGAAGAGAGGAGGAACGCGATCAAGATATGGCCCACATGAAAACACAGATGGATCTTCTTACCAAGCATTTATTATCAGGAAAGACCGAAAAAGTAAAAGCGGTTGCATCAAAAGGAAGAGACGAATCTGATTCTGAAGAAGAAGCCAAATACTTGAATAATCAAGGGGGTTTTCGAGGCAATGCCCAAGGAAACCAAGGTCGGAACTATTATGATAAATCCGGAAACAAGGACCGTGATCAAGGTATTTGGAAGAACAAGACTGACAGAAGTGGTCTATATATTTCTCCTGGAAGTAGGGAAGCCGTGACATCTGGCTCGGGGAAGATGACAATGAAAGATATTATGGAAAAGCTGTTAAAAGGAGTGGAGGCAACTAATACGGGAGTGAATGACGTGAAGAACGACTTATCTTCAATAAATCAATTGGTTGACTCACATTCTACTTTTATAAAACAACTATAGCAGCAATTGAGTCAACTTTCAGCGGCACTTAATCAAAGAAAAGTCGTCACTCTACCTAGCGACACTGTACAAAATCCAAAAAATGATGGATCATGCATGGCTATTACTACCAGGAGTGGTAAGGTGCTGGAAAATTTATCCCAAAGCAAGCAAGTGGCCAATGATACATTAGATAATGCAGAACCAAAAGACGCCAAAGAAGCTGATGAAGGTGTTAATGAAGTCACCCCGAGAGATCTGCAGCCAGAAAAGATCGCCAATCTGAAGCAAGATGAAAAGAAAGTCGTGGATAAAACTATTCCCCTTCCACCACCACCTTTTCTTCAAAGACTAAAGAAGGTAGCTGATGATACCAAGTTCCATAAATTCATGACGATGTTAAAGCAGATGACCATTAATGTTCCATTGGTTGAGGCGGTAGAACAGATGCCTGGGTACGCAAAATTTATGAAGGATATCTTAACCAAGAAGCGGGCAGCAGTTATGAGTTGACAGACTATGTTCATCATTGCAGTGCAATCGCTACCAGATCACTAGTTCAGAAGAAGGCCAACCCTGGTGCCTTCACTATTCCTTGCACTGTTGGATCTTTGAATTTTGCCAAGGCATTATGCGATTTAGGAGCCAGCATCAATTTGATGCCACTATCCATTTACAAAAAGTTGGGGTTAGGTGATCCTACTCGAACCAATATGAGGCTCGTGATGGCGGATAGGTTGGTAAAACGACGTGTTGGTATTTTATATGATGTATTGGTGAAGGTTTCTTCATTCATCTTTCCGGCAGACTTCGTTATTCTGGACTGTGAGGTGGACTCTGAAGTTCCCTTAATCTTGGGGCGCCCTTTCCTTGCAACAGGAAGTGTGCTTATTGATTTAAGAGCTAATGATCTTCTATTCCGGATGAATGACGAAATATTCTGCTTTGATGTATTCAAATCAATGAAGCAACCCAAAGATCTAAACGTTTTCTCGGTAGCTGATGTTTATTTTGATGATGAAGAATTATCCGTAGAAGAGCAGCTTATTCTTGGCACATTGGCAGCTGTACTTATGAATGTAGAGTGTGAAGATGATGAAAATTATGAAAAAACTATTTGCGCTCTAACAGGAATAGGGGCGCATCCTCATGCTCCCAAGAAGCTGGACCTTGATCTCAAAAATCGACCTACACCACTAGCTAAACCATCCATTGAAGAGCCACCAATATTAGAATTGAAGGATCTGCCTAGTCATTTAAAATATGCATTCTTGGGAAGCGGAAACACACTCCCTGTTATTGTGGCGGCAGATTTAGGTGAGCAGCAAGTTGCAGCTCTCATCGTTGTTCTAAGGAAATACATGAGAGCCATTGGTTGGACCATTGCTGATATTATTTGTATTCCGCCTGGGATATGTACGCACAAGATTCAGCTTGATGAAAATTACATACCCACTATTGAGCATCAAAGGCGTCTAAATCCACCTATGCAAGAGGTGGTGAAGAAAGAAATTATTAAGTGGTTAAATGCAGGGGTTGTGTATCCAATCTCCGATAGTAAATGGGTAAGCCCAGTACAGTGTGTACCTAAGAAAGGTGGCATGACGGTAGTTGCGAATGAAAAGAATGAGTTATTTCCACTCAGACCTGTCACAGGGTGGAGAGTATGCATGGACTACCGAAAGCTGAATTCGTGGACACTTAAAGATCACTTTCCAATGCCATTTATGGACCAAATGCTCGATTGATTAGCAGGGAAAGGATGGTTTTGTTTCTTAGACAGTTACTCCGGCTATAATCAGATTTGTATTTCTCCTAAAGATCAAGAGAAGACAACGTTTACATGCCTATATGGTACATTTGCCTTCAAACGGATGCCATTTGGGCTATGTAACGCACCCGCCCCTTTTCAGCGTTGTATGATGTCCATTTTTTCTGATATGGTTGAAGACACCTTGGAGGTGTTCATGGACTATTTTTCAGTTGTGGGTGAGTCGTTTGAAGCATGCTTGGCGAATCTAAGTACGGCGTTGCAGAGATGCGTTGAATTCAACTTTGTGCTTAATTGGGAGAAGTACCATTTTATGGTTAAAGAAGGTATTGTTCTTGGGCATAAAATTTCCAAAAGAGGAATTGAGGTGGATCGTGCGAAGATTGAAGTTATCGAAAAATTACCACCCCCAATTTCTATAAAGGGAGTTCGTAGTTTTCTCGGTCATGAAGGTTTTTATCGACGATTTATCAAAGACTTCTCCATAATTGCTAGTCCACTATGCAATCTTTTAGAGAAGGATGCAAAGTTCGATTTCGGTGAAGATTGCTTGAAGGCGTTTGTATGCCTCAAAGGGAAACTAGTGGAAGATCCTATCATTGTAGCACCTGATTGGTCTCTATCGTTTGAAGTTATGTGTGATTCTAGCAGGGTAGCTTTGGGTGTTGTACTTTGTCAGAGACGAGAAAAGTTATTTTATCCAATCTACTATGCAAGCAAGGTCTTGAACGGAGCCCAGAAGAACTATACTGTCACGGAACAAGAGCTTCTAGCAGTTGTTTATTCTTTTGAAAAGTTTTGTGCTTACTTGTTGGGGACTAAAGTGGTAGTTCATACTGATCACGCAGCCCTGAGATATCTAATGGCTAAAAAGGATGCGAAGACAAGGCTGATTCGATGGGTGTTATTGCTGCAAGAATTTGATTTTGAGGTAAAATATAGAAGAGGTTGCAGAAACCAAGTGGCTGATCATCTGTCCAGACTTGAAAATGAGCACATAGCGTAGTCCGATCTTGAGATTAATGATGCATTCCCCGATGACGAGATCCTAGCCACAATGATGGAAGTGTTATCATGGTATGCAGACTTTTCAAACTATGTGGTAAGTAATGTGATGCCTATGAATCTATCTTTCCATCAAAAGAGGAAGTTCATGCATGATGTAAAACACTACTTCTGGGATGAGCCATATTTGTTTCGACAATGTGCGGATGGTGTTATCAGGTGATGCATATCTCATATGGAGGTGCCGAGTATATTGGAAGCAAGTCATGCTTCCCAAGTTGGGGGACATCATGCAGGTGGTCGGACAACAAGGAAGGTATTGCAAAGCGGATATTATTGGCCTTCGATATTTAGAGATGCCTACGAATTTGTGAGAAGATGCGACCAATGTCAGAGGCAAGGCACGATTTCAAAGCACCATAAAATGCCCATGTCCAAAATTCTTGAAGTAGAGCTGTTTGATGTATGGGGTATTGATTTCATGGGCCCATTTGTGAATTCGTTTGGGATGAAATACATCCTAGTTGCTGTGGACTATGTCTCCAAATGTGTCTAAGCAATAGCATTGGCCGATAATGAAGGAAAGCGTGTTGTAGCATTCTTAAAGAAAAATATCTTCTCTCGTTTTGGGGTACCACGTACCATCATAAGCGATGGAGGATCACACTTTTGCAACAAGCTGTTCAAATACGTGTTTTTGAAATATGGGGTCAAGCAACACAAGGTAGCTACACCTTATCACCCACAAACTAGTGGACAAGCAGAGGTTTCTAATCGAGAGATCAAGGTGATCCTTGCCAAGACTGTAAATGCTAATAGGAAAGATTGGTCTCGGAAGTTGGATGATGCCTTATGGGCTTATAGGACTGCATTCAAAATGCCAATTGTCATGTCACCGTACCAACTAGTTTATGGGAAGGCTTTCCACTTGCCCATTGAGCTCGAGCATAAAGCATTGTGGGCGTTGAAGCGGCTAAATTTGAATTGCTATAAATCTGAGATTGGAGCAGCTGAATGAGATGGATGAGTTCCATCTTCATGCGTATGAAAGATTAGACCTCTACAAGGAACGGATGAAAAAGTATCATGATCAGCAGATTGTACAACAAAACTTTAAGAAGGGTGATATGGTACTTTTTTTCAACTCCAGACTGAAGCTATTTCCAGGTAAGTTGAAATCTAGATGGTCTGGCCCGTTAAAAATTAGCCAAGTCTACTCGTCCAGAGTAGTATAGTTAGAAGACAATAACAGTGTTGTCTTTAAGGTGAATGGCCAACGAGTGAAGCAATATATCGGTCCTCTTGACTCGATAAAATGTATGGACATCATCTATCTCGATGAAGTCTAAGTAATCGAGGTAACTATGTCGTGCCGCGATAATAAATCAAGCACTAGATGGGAGGCAACCCATCATCTTTACTTATTTTTTTTTATTAGGAGTTTGATTTTATAGTCTAGCCACGACCAAAACTAAGGCGCTAGATGGGAGGCAACTCATCGTTCTAATCGTTTTTGTTGTTTTTGAGTCAGTGTAGGTGCAAGATGTATAAAGGAGGAGATTGGTTTCAAATCTTGATTTGAAAGTGTTTCATGTTGAAGGTGGTAAGTTTGGAATGAAAGAACAAAGACTATGATTTAGGCATTTCCTATGTAAATCTAGGCAACGAACAAGGAAAGCCCTATGTAAATCTAGGCAACGAACAAGGCAAGGCCTATGCTATGGCTTAAGCTCTCTGAATCTAGAGTGCCATAGCATAGGCGCCGCCTATGCCCAACAATGCTATAGCATAGGCGCCGCCTATGCCAAAGCCTTTGGTCTAAGATTCTACAATGCCATAGCATAGGCGCCGCCTATGCCCAACAATGCCATAGCATAGGCGTCGCCTATGCAAAATCCTTTTGTCTCTGAATCTGGTATGCCATAGCATAGGCGCCGCCTATGCCAAAGCCTACGTTCAACTAGGCTTTGCAAAAGGCGCCGCCTATGACAAGCATAGGCAAAGCACTAGGCACCGCCTATGCTCACTTTTGGTCTCCTAATTCGATTCCAAATGGGTCAAAACCCGACCCAAGCTTGTCCTATAAATAGAACCTTAGTCTTAAAACAAAAACTCATTGCAAATCCAACCTAAGCGCCGCCTATCTCTCCAAAATCTCTCAAGAAATTTCCTTTTGCTCTTTTAACTTTGCAAGAACATCTTCCAAGGCCATCAACCAAGTAAGTACTTCTTTGCTCTTCTTTTATATT
Organism: Capsicum baccatum var. pendulum; assembly: GCA_030864225.1. Classification (NCBI taxonomy): domain Eukaryota; kingdom Viridiplantae; phylum Streptophyta; class Magnoliopsida; order Solanales; family Solanaceae; genus Capsicum; species Capsicum baccatum. The sequence goes on from CM061560.1 coordinate 173,993,710, forward strand.
CCGTAAGTACTATACTACTACGCCTATAATAAATTGTTAAATCTTGAAGTAGTGTTGGTGATTTGAATGTGGTTGATTTGTTGTGATACAACTAAGTGAGTGAAAGGATACGTAAGGATGGTCTTGACTTGTTTCCAACTTGTATTTGATTTTGATACACTGTCATACTTTTGCGGAATTGCCATGGTCAAGAAAATTGCATAATCTTGTAACTTGAAAGCTTTTATGTTCGAATGACTTGTTCATTGAGATGAAAAATCATGGTTAAAATACAAACATGAGATGTTGATTATTTCTATGCCATAACTTGATACAATCTCTATGTAGTAGTCTTGTTCAAAAGGGTACATCAATCCAAACATGAAAGTATTGTCAAGATTACTTCAGATAGAATTGAAAAGGATAGTTAAGATGACTAGAAAAGTATGACTGCATTGATTATATTGTTGGAACGTACCACCTAAACGTATATCGATGAAGTCTGAGTAATCGACAACGTTCACTTAACTAGTTTGTGCCAACAAACTAAGTGTGGGGTGGTGTCACTACTGATTGTTTGTCGATTGTATCTACCGAGATGAAGCTAACATGACTATCATTTTTAATCTCAAGTACAATGGCACCAAAAAGTCGACCAGGAAAGAAAAAAGCAACCACCTCATAGAAAGGCCAGAAAAGGGGACGAAAAGAGCAAGCTGAATCCTGCTCGCTGCAAATACCTCGCCGCATGTATGGGATAAAATAAGTCATAGAGGAGGAAGGTAAGGAGTGGTACAGGAGCAACAAAATTAAAAAGTATGTTCATGTGGAGCTGATACAAAAGGAAAGCCTAGCGAAGAAAGAACCTCGCATGTTGGCCAAAATAATGGCGTTACATCTCGATTTCATTTTCCTAGACATGGGAGAATGCAATCTTGATTTAACACGAGTGTTTTATGCAAATTGGTCCCCAAAGACTACCGGCAGTGAAGTGAAGATTAGGGGCAAAGTCTTGTAGCTGAATGCGGATTTCTTTAACACTTTTCTAGAACTTCCATCTGTCGATCCATCACCACTCAAGGAGCTTTAACAAAGACCTCCATACAGGGCAATCAGATACACACTGTGTGTAACAAGATCAATGGAACGTTGGAGCAGACACAAGGATACCAGTCGGCACAACACCTTCCCATATGCCTCCTTGAATAGGGAAGCTCGGATATGGTTGCGAATAGTCAACTCTTGCCTAATTCCAGGGACACAGTACACAAAGATAACACGAGATAGAGTGTGCTTGGTGTACGCATTGATGACGAACGTCCCTATCAATATTGGGGCGATTATTCAATCTTCAATTCATAAGGCTAGGTTGCACAAGAGGTCCCACTTCAGTTTAGGCAATCTGTTGACTGTAATATTGAGGAAGGAGGATATCGAAGAGGAACCGGCAGATCATAAACTTCCACACAACCCAAAGAAGGTTGACCTTTTAAAGGTTAAATATGCTAAATCTATGCATGGAGTTAACCTTACCACTGCAGAAAGACATGCTCATGATGAAAGCTTCTTCCGCCATTTATATGGCATGACGAGGTTCACCATGATGAGCAGGGGTAGTGTTCCAACTGCTGCAGAGCTCCAATAGTTGGATTATGACTACCCAATGAATAAGCATGCGAGGGCTATATGTGGAGTAGGTGTATATTTTGAGGAACCTCTTGATGATGATGTGCCAACCGATGATGACCGCCGAATGCCAGACTCCGACGTGGAGGAGAACTCTGATGACGACGACTCTGATGATGATTCCGATGCAGGGGGTATGACCCCAGACATAGAGGAGGAGTCCGACTAAAAAGGTTCTTCTTATTTATCTTCCACTGAGGGCAGTGTGTCCCGTCTAAGTGTGGGGTGCTGGTATTTGTATGCTATACTTCTTTATCTGCATTTGCATTTATTTATATTTGTTTGTTTTGTTTGTTAGTAGTTAAATTTTTAGAGTTAAATTTTAGAAATTTTTTTTTCTGATGGGCAGCATGGTATTATAACAATAGTTTGTTCTAAAACCATTACTATTGAGACGTTTAGGCTCTAAATGTGACTCATTGTGTGATAATTGTGTGGTTTAATTACTTCATCTATTGGGTCAAGAGTCTATACTACTCCCAAATAAGTCGACCATGTGCCTTGTGTGTGTGAGGTAATAGTATATTCTGTGTTATGGCTGATGCTAGAACTTGCTTGGTGTGTGTGTAAAGCAAAATAAAGAGTGCAAGTTTAGGAGATGATTTAGGCATTTCTTTGGCAGCCTGTGATTGTTGACCTTCTTTTTACCTACCCGTGTACATTATCCTAGTTAACCCCCTTTGAGACTTTAAGCTATTTTCTTTGACAGCCTCATATGTAAGCCTAATCCATTTTTTTTCAAGACCATAATTTGATCCAAATTCCTAAGTGCTTTAAATTGTAAAGTCATGTGAAAAAATAAGAGGAAATTGGGTAAGAGTGATGCCTTAGAGTGTATTGGTACTTGAATTTGTTATGAAAAAGAGTGTCTATCATAGAGGTATGTTATAAAAAAAAAGAAAAACAAAAACAAAAAAATTGTGTTTATGATCAAATAAGAAGACAGTTATGTTTGAATGGCATAATAGGTGAAAAGGGGTGGTAGATTAAAAGAAAGTAGAAAGATTGTTTGAAAGAAAGTGTAAATGGCATAATGTGATGTATTAAAGAGCTTAGGGAGCTTAGTCACTATTTCTGGCCAAAATAGTCCTACCCGTCCCTTAGCCTACATTACAACCTGTAAAGACCTATTTGATCCTAAGCTTAGCATTCTGATATTTAGTGGAGCATTACACTAAGGGCAAGCTTATGGTCATCAGTTGCAACATGTGAATTCTTTGTGAGAGTGAGAGCAAGGATAATCCTATACCCATGTTTCGAAAAAATACAATACTTGTGAGTGATTATGGGTAAGATATTGCGTGAGACACACATGGTTGATGAGTTTTGGGTAGTTGTGTATGATTCTTTGTGCCTTAACTTTTGGATACGAATTAACCATCATCACGAGTCTAGGTTGGAGGTTGAATTGTTTCTAGTAGTGATCAGAAAACTACTCTTTGTTAATAATTGGCGGCCTGTCTTGATGAATAGTTTGTGCTGTTACTGTGAAATCCTATGTAGATGTTTACATGGACATGATATTTTGTTCGAGGACAAAAAAAGCTTTAAGTGTGGGGTGTTGATATTAGGCGTATTTACACGCCTAAAGCACCTTAATTCACCCATATTTTAGCTAAGTTTTAAGAACAAAATATATAATTCCTGCACTTTTAGTCCTCTTTCCTGTAAGTGAGCTAACCAACATGATTAGAAAGTTTTCAGGTATAAATGATGAAGATTTCAGCATTTTGTGGACTGTTGGACGCCAAAGGAAGCCTCAACGTAAGAAGGACGGCGACTTCTGGAAACTGGTGGACTGAAAGTAATGCATGGAGAACTTGTCCCGGGCAAAAATAGTATTTCTAAAGACTTGGGGATCAACAGTAACTTAGTAGGATTAGGACAAGGATAAAAACCCTATTTCAGTAGGACAAGGATAAAAACCCTATTTCAGTAGGACTAGGACAAGGGTGTTATAAAAACCCTTATTTGCTGAATTTTTCAGCATTCAATTCAATCAATTCAATTCAATTCAATTCATTCTCAATCAATTTATTATTATTCTCTTCTATTCATAAATTCGTTATTAACATTATTATTCATCTATTCAACTTTTAATTTTTACGACAAGAGAAACGCTACTAGCAAGGAGTTCACACCACAAGTGACGCCAATACTTACTTATCGTGATATTGTTATTACTTCAGTATTATGATGATATCCTCGTGGTTTTCCTTCATAATTATGTGTAGCTAAACTTCTCTGTTAGGGTTATGGAAGCCTTATGAGATACTATCTATTGCTATGAGTTTGCGAATTCTTGATACGTATGCTGCTTATATCATTCTTCTCTTCATCTTAATTGAATTCTTGTGGTTGCAAAAATATAGAATACGCCAGTATAGCATTAACTTGTTTGAAAGAAAAGTTACATGTCTGGAAAAGAGAGAGTGACAAGGAAATAGGGCTACCAACCTCTGTTTAAAAGTTAGTGCCGTAACTGGATTAACCTCTTGGAGAATTCGTACCATTAGTTATACGCTTTAAGCTCGAAAGAGTTAAAGTGAGATAATCCTTGATGGTCAAAAGATGCTAGGATTTACCATAGAATACGAAACTCTATAAGCGCATGCATGTCTGAATTCTAAATAACTCATAGCCAGTAGATACGTAGAACTCATAAGGTGGACATAACCCTAACTTACAATTCTCATTTATTAAAATCTTACCAAACAAATCATTCCGTATTTACTTTGCTATTTTTGATAATTTTAATTCACGCATAAAAACCCCCTTTCTTCGCAGAACTTTCACCAAAAGTCTACTAATCGTTGCATACTTAGTGACCAAGTATTCCCTGTGGGATTCGACATCCAACCCAGTTGGGTTCTATATTTGACAACGACCGCTTACATTCTTACGAGAGTTGTAGTTTGAGCGTTATCAGCGGACTGGGGTGACTGATTATTATTTCTGCGTGCATTAGCTCAACGAGGAGGCATATTCAACTGTCATGTAAGAGAATAAGTTAAAAGCAAATAGAGACACTGTAAGTATGATAGATTATGAAATAAAAGGATAATTTCCTAAAACATCCCATAGCCTCGTGGTTATAAATGTGGTGTGCTTTACACCCAAGATCAAGACTCTACGTAACGTGGCTTGTCTGACTCCCTAGGACTCTTAAAATCTTAGAATATGATACCAAGTTTGTAACACCCTAAAAATGGGTCCCGATACATCACAAGATACTTAAGACTACTATTAGTCTCAATAGAACCCTATAAGCCTTCTACTAAATCTAAAACTCATAATGGAGAAATATAAACATAAAATCAATACAGAAGTCTGTCTGATCTAAGATAAGATTATCTGAACATAATAACTGAAAATATTAGACTAAAAATTCTGGACAATCAATACTGGAAATCTGAATTATAACTAGCTATTTGACAAGACTCTACTACTAATAACTAGAGAGCTAATATGATAAGCCCCTAGCTGACTCGAACAGATGGAAAATACTTAATCAACTACTATAATCAGCTAGAAAATTGAACAACTGGGTCCCTAAACTATGAGGATTCAACAACTGTCGGGATATACATGGAGATACTAAAAATTATTCACACTACTGAAAATGAGAACCTAATTTACATTATTAAACAATGTAGGACATAGATATATATATGGATCAGTACTTTTAGAATGAACTGAGCATATGAGGTTGAATGCATAAGTAAAATAGTGAGGGACTATATATATTTTTCACATAAACAATGCATGTTAAGTAGTAATGTCTCACATTAGGCTTGAGTAATTGAGAAATGGTATCATAAATCATGAATGATCAAACATACTATATGAATGTTGTGAGCTACCTCACTTAGTTCTAAATATGTACTTGAAATCTATTTTTCAAATTATACATGCTAAGTGTAAGAGAACTCACTTCTGTATCTGTAATTGGAAAGTTGTAATCTTGTAGCTAATGACTTATATAAAATAATATCTGAATAAAATCATAATCATTTACACTTAGTTTCTAAAAGCTTTTATTTTATTCCTTTCCATTAGGATTACTCTTTTCTATAAGGAGGTTCTTCTAACTGATATACATTATGTGAGCTATCATAATTTCTAATGTCTAGTTCCCTTATATAAAAACCTGACATTGGGGAGAGGTGTCATACTCTTGCCAAAGTAGTATAACCTAAGCTAAGTGATCACAATCTATAACAATCATTTATATGGAAATGGGAATAATCTAATAATCTAAACCTATGTTGGCTTATAGTTCTGGGGTATGTAAATATACCTAACTTGGGTGCTTAAAGCATTGTTATTCTTGAAATATCAATGTTCAACTAGGTCTTAATAATCCATGCATCAAATTCATGCCAAATCATCATAAAGTTTATGCTTAATAATGAAAGTATTGATAATTCAATTCTAAATCTAGAAATTACTATCATACATATAAAAATATAAAAGTAAACATGAAATTCAACATTTAAATCACTTGTAATATCATAATCTTCAAATAGTGATGAGTGGGTATAAACCCTAAACTAAAATCAATAAAATTTTATGAAAAATTCAACTTTAAAACTAATTTTGGGGACAAGGATGAAGGGATTATCCTTGCTCATACCCCTGTATATATTAATAGAAGAATAAATGAAGAAGCTTGAACTTTGAGTTCCTGTTCGTGCTTTTGAAGATTGATTCTTGAGGATCTTGAATTTTGGGTTATCTTGGAAAAAGAATGGGAGAATTTGGATTTCTTAAGGTTTGAAATTTGAAGCTCTTGGTTTTCTTGGAGAGTAATTTGATGAATTATAATCATATTTGGCTTAGAATAAGTTTAATCTTGTGTTTTACAAAATTTGAGGGCTTGGGAAATGACTAGGTTTCCTTTTGGAAAAATAATTTTGGAACTGAAAATCTCGATTTTGTACTCCACCGCAACACGGCACTATCGTTGTGGGTTACAAATAGGTACGAGTCCCATCTTAGGCTCTGGCACAACGTGTCATAATCGTGTTGCATCACTGGAAAAGGATGAGTGCCATTTTGCACTCCACCGCGATGTGGTGTTATACTCCACCACAATTTCTAGTGCAACACTAGATAATCAAGGTGAGATAATGGAAAGGGACGAATGGGATTTTTGTGTTCACCGTGATGCAGCATAATCATGGTGATTCACTGGACAGAGGACTATTGAAAATCTGCCCTCCATTGCGATGCTGTGCTATCACGTTGGCCTACCTTTTCTCACTAAAAGTGCCATAACTTCTTAATCAGGTATTGGATTTAGGGAAAATTGGTAACATTGGAAAGATGGTTTAATTATCTATAATTTAGTTAGTCTAGATATGGAAAATTCTACATGTATCATGAGTTATACACTTTTGTAGTTGACCCATGACACACTAAGAGCTAAATGGTACTAATAAAAGTATGGTGTATTACAATATACCAAGATGAAATAAATTCAAAAGAAATAAACATAAATTTTTGCACCTCAGGGATAAATTCCTTCTATAGTGGGAATATTAAAACTATAGAAGCATCACTATAGAGGGAAAGGGACGCTTCGTGGGGCTAATAGGTTTTAAAGGGGTGCATAATGAGTTTCTCGCCAATTTCTCCCTTCATCACTTGAAAAACTCACTTCCCCTCCCTAATCATTTTTGTTTTTATTTTAGGAAACAATGTCTGGTCGATACCATTCCTCTATTTACTTTTTTTTTGATGTATTTATGCTAGTTTTATACTAGAATTCATAGGAGTAGAATATGTTATGTTTTGATTTTTGAATATTTTAAATTAGGGTTGATTTGGCTGAAATTTTGGAGCATTGTTAGCTTTCCTTAAGTATACAACACTTCTATAGAATTATGGACAGAAGAATTGTAGAGTTCATGGACAAAATGAGCCTACAATCATAGTGAAATTGAAGGGCTGCTCTTGGGTTGGTTTTAGTGATTTTGGAATGTTTTAGGAGATATACCTAATTTCTTAACATAAACTAGTGTTAGGATACTTTGAAAACACTAATAGGAAGTTAGAATATTTGAAATTTGGAATTTTCTTCAAGAGGCACCATTATTGCACCCCATGTGTTTCTAGTGACAATGAAGGCCGCTATTAATCTTGCATCGCAGCAAAAAGACATCACCATAGCGGGATGTAGCATACTATAACGTAAGGATACAAGTAGTAGCCTCCTAGTTAGGCCATGGCTTTAGCGCTTTTTAGAATTTTGATTTCTTAACACTTTATGAGGTCTAACATGCTTTCTTCTAATGATTTTTTATGTCAAATATCCCCAATAGCTGAAAGACAAGAAAATTCTCCTAATCCAATTTCAAGAGATTCCCTAATGAAGTTTGTCGTGGGAGATTTTTTTAGTACAAGAGCATACATTCGGTTATGAGAGTGCCTAGCCTATATTTTAAAATCAACTCTAGGATTTTGGCCAGGTCCTATTAGTGTTGGCTCCCCTATTTAGGGTTTCAGGCTGGGTCAGAGACTTTTATGCCATACTACCTATTGTAGTTTGGAACAACCCCAACCCCATCATTCACATAAGGGGAGTAAATGTCCTCATGGACATCTAGACCATAATAAAGTACTTGAGGTGTCCCATGTCTTAAATTTGGGATACCTAGCCAAGGTCCAGGAGATCGATATAAGGTGGCTGCGGGACACTCTAGTTTCAAAGAAGTTCAGAAACTAGGCCTATTATCCTACTACTGAGGGAATTATGAGCACCTTTTACTCAGTCAACACAAAGGGGTAGATGAACCTTGTATCCTAAATGATTCCTCTATTGGGAAACCTCTCCTATGTGCAAAACTCTTGGGATCTACAAATGGCTTGTGTTATAAAGGTATTACATTAAATATAAGGGCATCGATTGTAAAAGAGCAAAAGGACTTATATCATGGTAACAAAAAGGGCCCCTACCTTCCTAGTATGCCTTCTACCCTATGCTGACATGTTGGGGTACTCAAGGAAGAATCTAATACAAAGTTAGAGATGGAAACCCCTTTTCACCTAATCCTAGTGAAGGTGGTCACTTCCAAGAAGAAGAAGAAAAAAATTTAGTGAGGCCTAGAGCCGCCAACCTGCCAAGGATGATGATGATAATGCCCCTCTCTCTTTGTCTTATCCACAACCCCAGTCTCAGATTTCTAGCATTTGCCTAGACGAGGACTTAGTTGTAGCTAGGAGACATATGGCGCACCCCTATTTAGCTCCATAGCTCCACCTACCTCTGCCTAGGACTATGTTGCACTTTATAGAAAGCTTGATGAGAAGAATAGAAGGAGACGCTCCAAGGACTAGATGTTCTCACGAATGTGGAAGACTATAAAGGCCATGTTCAAGTGTGCAGTCCCTAACAAGAAGCTTCCCTAGTTAGCACTATAGGATATGTGCGATATTATGTTTTGGAGTGATACAAAGGTAGATGACCCCACCACGGCAGCCTACAATAGTGACAAGTCATCTTACTAGGGCCTTAGATATGTATTAGTCTTGATCCCCCTCCCGCCTTATACATTGTTATGATTTGGATTGGCCTATTTAGGGAATGTAATAGACATTATTCCTTCTTTAACTATTTTAATTGCTTATGGATTCTAATTTTAATAATTATTATATTCAATGCGTACTTTACCTTTCTATATGCATTTTCTACAATTTATGAGATAGTTCTTAGTTCAAATTAATGATTAAAACAAACTAGGAATAAAAACAAAAATATGGGAAAATAAGGTAGGGGTTCTGCGCTGACCATCCTACTATAGTGACTTTCAATAGCTATGGAGATTCTACTATAGAGGGATCATCATAATGGGTTAGTACCTCCATAGCAGCCCCAATATTAGTAGCCTAAAATTTTATCATTTTTGCAATTTCCCTCATTCCTCTTCCCTCTTTCGAGCATTAAAACATGAAAATTGCTTTGTGACCTTTAATATAATACCAAGACCAACCCCAACTATGCATAAACAAGAATATAAAATCACATTATTTAAAATCCAGTTATGAATCAAACAAGGAAACTTTCAGAAAAACAAATCCCACTATTATGTAATAATAGCCTTTTACCCATGGTCCTTAACCAAGTTTCGATTGTCCTAAAATATGAGTTTACCCATAGTCATAGACCATCTTTCTCCCTTATCATTTGTAAAAATTATAACACCATGCCAATTATTTAGACTATACATTTCTATCTAAATGACATATCAAATAATTTCCTTTGACTAATAACACATAACCATGTTATGACTTTTACCAACCCTGAATTTCTTAGCAATTCATCAAAGGTATTTTTACATACTTCACAATAATTCAAGAAATAACAATACACATAAGCATTAAACTCAAATTTCAAAATTAAACAATCACTTTTAATTATTCTTTGTTGCCACATGGATAACTATTTTCCATTCATCATGCATTTACATAGCCTCTATGGCTAGATACTAATTTGAACCTTCCCAATTTCAACTTCATTTGCTTGTGCCAAATCAAATGGAGTACAAATAAATCCATTTACCTCATTGAGATACTAATTGGAATCCAGAGTTACCAATCGAACTCAACTCATATAAGCAACCATACAGACCATAAGAAAAGAGAGAAAAGGGTGAAACTATTTCCTAAAGTGCCTCAAAGCTCCTTGAATATTAGATGTGGATGTCAATACACCAATCCTTAGGGATCTAATTCACATTTTCTCTTATATGGAGAGACTATTAACCTAGGTTTTAATACCAAATTATCACAACAAAACTTTGTGCATCATGCGGGCACGCACTTTAATCCACCAAGATAGGAGAACTCTTACCACATATTGAAAAATAAATGTAGATGTTATAATAATCTAAGAAATACTTATTTATTACAATAAATTTAGGAACTTTAATTGCAACTAAAATAATTTCCCAAGGAACTAGTCTAGAAAAGGTACAAGAGCTACTAAGAGGAAATATAAAACAACAGACACAACTTCCACCATGAAAATAATAATATAAGATGTTGAAGATCTTTACTTCATCAAGAATGAAACACTTACTAATCATTCAACCAAACTATACACCCAAAAGGATATAATAAGAGAGGTATTAGTAAATATCACATGTCCTGGTAAGAACATCAATCGACCTAAATTAAATCACATAATCATCATATAAATATTAAAAATAAAGCAAACAACTAAAAGTTATTAGATAAGCAATGTCTATTATCATCACTCCTTAACACCTTTATACTTTACCCTTTATCATTTTTAAGCAATCTTCCCTTACTATATTCACTAATTAATTAGATTTACCCTTATCTTATAATATTACACGTGAGTTCCACAATACTCAATGCTCAAGCTTTTTTCATCTTTAATAATTAACCATTAGGACCCTTTCTATTTACTTCACCTAGATCTACCTGTTGGGTCATACCTTGTCTGTCTAATATCCTTAGGTCTAATTACATCTATAAGGAAATTATCAAGATAGAAATACCTACCTTCCTAGCCTTAAATGCAATGACTACTATACCACCAACAATACCCATTCCCTAGGCATAATTGAAAAAATCCTAAACCCTATCATGTAATTCTAATTTTGGTTTATAATTTTTATCCTTGTAAATAAGTACAACATAAAGTTTAGGCAACATGAATCAAAAAGGATAACAAGCCATGTCCACTAGACCTACTAATAAGACTCCACTATAAAATACCTTCCTTTGTCTTATTTTTCTAAGTGGGTAAAGAATGTAAAAGGTAACCTCTCTTTTTATTAAACTTAAACTAGACCTCTTGTTGAGTCCTCCCAATAAATGGAGAATATCGTAATCATAAGTCCAAATTCATAAGTAGTATGAAATACAACCAATCATCACGTAGACCAATTCATGCAAATAACTAATATACTAGATAAATAAATAGCTTAGATCACTTAAAGAACCCATATAGCATAATGTATGCCAAATAAGCAACAAACTCGGCCCACTTAAGAAACCTATATAAAATAATGTATGCCAATTAAGTAGATAACCCAATCTAATCAAGAAACCAAATAACATAATAATGACAAATATTATGCATCCCAATTTACCTAAGAAACCACCTTTACAAATTGAGAACATAACTCGATTCACTCATGGAACACACTTACAATAACAAAATGTAACCCTAATTCACTCAAGGAACACATACAATCAAGAAATAAATAATCCCCAGTACACTCAAGAAAAAATCACACTTATCTATACTTAATACAAAATGCTAAGGATTTTATATATGAGCGAACTAGTCATGAGCTGTAAAGGAACAACTCTTGTCCATGTACCAAACACTTAAAATTAAGTTAATAATTGTAACGCCTTAATTTTTTGAACCGGAATACTACTCCATGCTTATGACCCGTAAAGGACCACGATCTAATCCATGACTAATATCTATACTAGTATACTATATAATATATATATATAAATGCAGAAACATAAACTGAATGGCCATAGGGTTCAATACTAAATGTAATCTGAACAATAACAATGTCTGAATAAAGTGGTATCACAATACCAAAACAAAACTAAAATACTAAAGTCTGAATCTAGTCTGTAATCTAGTCTAAAAGCCTCTAATTGCCTAAAGTTGGGAGTGGAAGGATCATGTCTCTAACTAAATCCCGACTACTTAAAGATAAACTAAAATACTAAAGTAATAAAGTAGTAATTATATCCTCGGAGAATGATGACTCACTGCTAACTCGGACTACTGAAATCTGCAATGTTACTACTACTCTAGAACTCGTACCTCTGAACCTATGTCATAAAATAAAATACCATAGCGCGAACACATCAATACGACTGAATGTACTAAGTATACTAGTGAGGTAGGCTAAATAAAAAGGGTTTATATGCTTGAACAATGCTGACTGTTATTAACGTGAGAATAAAAACATGCATAGGTAAATATAACTAAACTCGTAGTGATACTAACTAATGAATCTGAATACTGGCAACATGAGTGTACTGAAACTGAGATATTGAATAGATAAAAGACTAGTTCTGAGAGTTTGAATTATGAAGAACTGGTCTAATTGACTAGGTCTAACCGTCCTAAAACTGAATACTGATAACATGAGTTATAATGACTAATATAACTAATATGACTGTAATGATTGGCATAACCCATGCAACTTATACTGAGCGACTGTATCTGACAGTCTAAGTTCTGATGGAACTATCTGAGTTCCATACTGTATAGAGTAACTAAATCTGAGATCACTCCTATCTAGCGAGTGATCTTTGAGTATAATGACAATAAAGATAATTTGACTTAGTTTGAGATCAGTCCTACTTAGCGGGTGATCTCTAAATCTGATGATACTGATACTGATTGACCATAGTTGATGTCAGTCCTATCTAGTGGGTGATCCTAGAGTCTATTGATAATACTAAGGATTGACTGTATCTGACTATCCTAATTTTGTAACTAAAACTATGATATGTATTCATCTAACTGATATGCCCCATTCTAGCTAGTCTGGTGTCCAACCTGTATCCCTAGTTGGAAGGGTGTCACTACCGCACCACTGGTAAAGACAACTGCTGTGGAGTCAGACCTAATATAACAAGAGACCCCTGGGATCAGTCCTATAAATTTAATTGTTCTAATAGGTGATTCCTGAGTATGTTAGTTATATCTAATAGGTGACATCTCATACCTACGCTGGCTATGTAGTTTTAGAACTTAGGGATTTCTTCTAGGGATCTCAGTTCTATCTAGTGGTTGAGTCCCCATCCCAGGGCTCTCTCAGTGCTGAATCCTACTCCCATCTAAAAAATAATGAACTGATTAATTGAGCTGAACTGATTAACTGAACTAAATTGATTAGCTAAACTAAACTGATTAGTTGAACTAATACTAATGGCATTGTTTAGCGGAGCTAAACTGAATTTACTAAGTTCCTTTGACTGGCGGAATGTACTAATGTCTGAGGACTGATTGAGAGTACTGTAGTTACTGATATTTTACTTAGAATCCTGAAATCACTAAGATTACTAAACTACTAAGATTTATTGAGATTTACTGAGTCACATGGTTGACTGAGGTTTGTGGATCATGGCTTGACTAAGAGTATCGTGAAACATGACATGGCTCTAGGCACACAACTAAATTGTCAGGTATAAGTACCCTAAGGACTCGATGGAAGGAAACTTACAAAATATGACTTTTCTCTTCTTGAACACATAAACAATATTCATAATTCAAAATACCATAAGTTGGAGATTTCATACTACATATAGTTCTCAAAGTCTTATACATGGAAGGTAATGCACATAACAACATGCCATATGTCCATCAATCTAGTTTCATGAACATTTCATGAACAATCATGATGCATAACAATATCATAGAAGTCGTTATTTTCCTAAGGGTGTAGCATGGATTTGTCATTTAAGTCACAATTAAACTATAATACATGACTTCTAGTCTTTTAGGCATTTTATCAAACACCTTACATGCACACTTTGTGGCACAGGTGTATTCATCAATGTAACAATCTTGAGCCACCAAAACTCATAGATTTTAACTAATATGCTCACATACGTCCTAAAAATACATTGAGATACCATCATGAAACTCTAATAACAACCATCAACAAAAACATGGTCATACCATAACAAGAAAATCACAATTTGTTATTTAAAACTTGATTCTTGGACTCTATGGATAAAAGGAATCCATGGATGAACACTACACATATCTTAGGAATTGAATCATGAAAGAAAGTTGACCTTTATTGAGCGTTCTTGGATTCGGAATCGTATTTCCTGAATATCTTGTAGAGAGTTTGATGGGATCTTGAAGTAAATTGAGAAGAAACTCGATGTTTGTTCTTGGGATCAAAGAGGGTTAAGAGCTTTTGAAACTAAATACCAATAGCTAAATATGTGTTTTTGGTGTTTTAAGTTGTGGGGTAAGGTTCAGGGTGAGGGAAAAAATACCAAAATACCCCTACAAAATTACTTCCCAATTGCTGAAATTATCGGCTGACGACCAAGGCTGATAAGCCGTCAGATCTGTGATAGCCTGTCAGCCCAGGTCGTCACCTAGGTGCTGGAATTGATGTGTTGCTTTCTAAGCCTAACGACATGGCTGATAAGTCATCAGATATGTTATAAGCCATAAGACGGGTCATCAAAAATATGATAAGTCAACGAATAGGTTGTCAGAAATGTGATAACCGTTCGACAGTTTGTCACTCAGTTTCCAGGCTGACATGCTGGAGTAAAATGGGGATAAATTATTGCTCTGATATCTAATTTTAGAAAAATTTGAATTGTTCAAAATATTATTCAATTATCTATATCTTGGTGGGTCATAAGCTCAAAAAATTGTAGTAAAACGAGAGATATGCTTATTTGTAGTTGACTATAGCAATATCCTTCCCAAGAATTCAATCAGTAAGGAATGTTATGATTCATCTGATAGCTGGGAGTTATTTGAAGCCTTAACATACATCTATCTTACTCATAAAACTATAAAAAATTCATGATGTACTATTCATGGGATTGAAACATAGAGCTTTAATTGGTTTGGTGTATTACAATATCTCCCTCTTAGGAACATTTGTCCTCGAACGAGACTGACTGAGAGGGGAAAAATAATAGACTGAGAATGAACTAAACATGAATAAATAAAACATGATATAATGACTGACATGACTAATAAACTGACTATATCATACTGAACATGCATATCTGATACATGTGTAACTAATTTGTGAATGCATGGCTAAGGTTTTTGATAACTGAAGTTCTCACAATGAGAATGCATATCTAATGCTTCATTATGTAACTGAATTGACATATGTATGCATGTATGAATATGCAATGGTACTTTATATCAACTTTATGATGTAATCCTGAACAACGAACTAAATAAGTTTAAAGAGACCTGTTACCCTATATAGGAATGTTAATGAGCCTGAGATCATTTACTAAACATGTATGAGTGGAAACATGATAACATAAATGAGTCTAATACGGGACATATGAATGAAACAGAGCTTCTGAATACATAGCTTATAGCTGAGTTTGGGATTTTAAGGTTCAGCTTATGAGTACCCTATACTCTAAACTGGATTCATTATGCGAAAAGAAACTGAATGAATTAAGACATGAAAGTTTTAAGGGTTTATGTGCTATCTTCCCCCTTGGGAAACTATGTCCCTCTAAGAACGCTTACCTTTCTGAGACACTGAGGCGATGCGCAAAGCATCTATGAACAGATTATAATTGAACCTCTGAAGTCTGATACTAATGCATGATGCATAAACTAAACAACACTTGCAATTAGTAGGAGGTTCTACCTTGGAATATTTACATTATCTAAGACTTCAAATAGCATGAATAGATGCAAGGATGAGAAAACAAACTATACCAATCTGACTGCTTGATTGTTAAACTGACTTACTGACTTTACTAGCTAACTCATTCTGAAACATAAGGTCAAAGAGAGAAAGATACCTAACAATGCATTCCATGAACATGAAAGAGTTGTAACGTACCCGAATCTAGGTCAGAGAAACTTTCTGGATCATGACGGGTCTAGAGTGCATAAAATTTATTCTGACATTGACCACTCTTGGTGCCCTTCTAACGCAAATCTTTACCCCTCTGTTCTACAACTCTACACTCTCATATCCCATGGCCTAGTTTTCCACCCCCAAAGTATACATCACTGCCTACCTTACATGCACCTAGGTGATTCCTACCACACTCTTCATAAAGTGGATAGGTAAGACTCCGATTCTCACTACCCTAGGCCTCAGAGCCTAGCACCCCATCATGACGGTCATTCATGGACTTGGGTATTAGTGCAGTAGCTGAGGATAGAACTGGGACTGAAAACTTTTGACTATGCTGAGAATGGTTACCACCCTGTCACTTAGGTTGAGCTAAGCTAAAACTACCTATCCTTTCTCTCTTGCTCTATCTCTTCCTCATTCTAATCATTTTCTCCTCTATCTATTGAGCATGAGTCATAAGTCTAGATAAAGTCATATCATTATTCAACATCGCAGAACTGCACTCATTAAACACACTATCATTCAACCCTGAGACAAACTTACTCATCTTAGCTGTGCTATCTGCAACAACATGAGGGGTATATCTGGATAATTGAGTAAACTTGAGAGAATAATCTTTCACTATCATATTTCCCTGCCTAAGGTTGATGAACTAAAGTACCTTGGCTTCTCTAAGCTTTAGGGGAAAGAATCTATCAAGGAAAGCATAGGCAAAATCCTCCCACTCTATAGAACATTCATTATCTAACCTTTCTGACTTCCACTATTTGTACTAAGTATGAGCCAAATCCTATAACTAATATACGACTAACTCATCACTCTTAACATTAGTCACTTCCATGACATCATTAACCTTTTGAATCTGATCAATGAATTCCTAAGGGTCTTCATCTATCTTAGACCCGAAGAAAGAAGGAGGATTCATCTGGGTGAAGTGTTGAATCCTGGCTGTAGTTGAATTAGCCATTGGGTTGTCCAGAACGACAGCTGGTCATTTATGCTGGGGAGCGACTGAGTGAGCAAGAGTAGTGAATGCGTCCCTAAACACTGTATAAGAAACACGTTCGCCTAAAGGAACTTTAGGTTGAGGGGCTGTCTGACTTCTTCTCTTAGGAGACAT
The DNA here is from genome assembly GCA_030864225.1 of Capsicum baccatum var. pendulum. Lineage (NCBI taxonomy): Eukaryota > Viridiplantae > Streptophyta > Magnoliopsida > Solanales > Solanaceae > Capsicum > Capsicum baccatum. The sequence continues at coordinate 174,011,104 of CM061560.1, forward strand.
GTTCTAAAATCAAGAGGAGAAACAGATTTGACTTAGAGATTTACTTGAGAATATGCTCACTGGAATGACATAAATACTGAAAGAAGGGAAACTATTCCTAAAACATCTTATAGCCTATCGCAGATAAATGTGGCGTACAATACACCAATGTACAAGAATAACCTAAATATGGATTTCAGACTTCCTAGGACTCTATTGAACCTTAGGATCTAATACAAAGTTTATAACACCTCAATTTTTAGAATCTGAATGCTACACGATGCTCATAACCCCGAAGGACCACAAGCTAACCCATGACTGATATCTGTAACTGTACACATCATAATACATGTATATAAATTTGGAAACATGAAATGAAAGGACATAAGGTTCAATACTAAATTTAATCTGAATAATAACAATGTCTGAATAATGTTGTATCACAATACCAAAACAAAACTAAAATACGGAAGTCTAAATCTAGTCTATAATCTTGTATTAAAGCCTTTAACTTTCTGAAGTAGGGAGTGGAAGGAACATGTATCTAACTAAATCCCGACTACTAAAACCCAAACTAAAATACTGAAGTAATAAAATAGTAATCATGTCCTCATAGAACGAGGACTTACTGCTAACTCTGACTTCTAAAATCTGCAATGCTACTACTGCTCTGGAACTCATGCCTCTAAACCTATGGCATAAAATAAAACACCATAGCGCGAATGCATTAGTACAACTGAATATACTGAGTATATGAGTGAGGTAGGCTAAATGCAAAGGTTTTACATACATGAACAATGCTGACTTGATATGAACGTGAGAATACATATATGCATAAGTAAATATAACTGAACTTGTGGTGATACAGACTACTAAGTATGAATACTAACAAAATGAGTGTACTGGTACTAAGTTACTGAATAGATGAACGACTATTTTTGACAGTTTGAAAAATAAAGAACTGGTTTGATTGATTGTCTCTAACCATCTTGAAAATAAATACTGATAACATGAGTTATGATGAATGATATAATTGATATGACTCTAATGATCAGCATACCTGATGTAACTGATACTAGCGACTGTATCTGATAGTCTATGTTTTGATGGAACTATCTGACTTTCCTTTTGTATGAAGTAACTGAAGCTGAGATCACTCCTATCTAGCGGGTGATCTCTGAGTATAATGATAATAAAGATAATTTGACTTAGTCTGAGATCAGTCTTATCTAGTGGGTGATCTCTAAATCTGATGATACATGATACTTATTGACCATAGTTGAGGTCAGTCCTATCTAGTGGGTGATCCCAGAGTGTATTGAAAATAATGAGAATTGACTGTACCTGAAAGTTCTAATTTTGTAGTTGAAACAGTGGGATGTATTCATCTAACCGACTTGACCCTTTCTAGCTAGTCTTGTGTCCAACCTGTATCCCCAGTTGGAAGGGTGTCAGTACTGCACCACTGGTAAAGACAACTGCTGTGGAGTTAATTTTAATCTAGCGGGTGACCACTGGGATCAGTCCTATTTATTTAAATGTGCTAACGGATGATTCCTAGGTATATCAGTCCTATCTAACGGTTGACATCTCGTACCTATGCTGGCTATATAGTTTTGAAACTTAGGGATTTCTTCTAGGGATCTTCCTATCTAGCAGGTGAGTCCCTATCCCTAGGATCGCTCGATGCTGAATCCTACTCCCATCAAGAAGAAACTGAACTAATTAATTAAGCTAAACAGATTAACTGAATTTAACTGATTAGCTGAACTGAACTATTAGTTGAATTGATATTAGTGGTATGTTTTAGCAGAGATAAACTGAGTTTACTGATTTTCATTGACTAACGGAATATACTAATATCTGAGGATTGACTGAGAGTACTCTAGTTACTGAGACTTTACTTGGAATCCTAAAATCACTGAGATTACTGAACTACTGAGATTTTTTGAGATTTCCTAAGTCATATGGTTGACTGAGTTCTGTGGACCATGGCTTGACTGAGAGTATCCTGAAACATGACATGGATCTATGCATACAACTAAAGTATTGGGTACAAGTACACCCATGACTCGAAGGAAGGAAACTGACAAAATATAACTTTGCTCTTCTTGAACACATGAAAAATATGCCTAATTCAAAATACAATAAGTTGGGGATTTCATACTACACATAAATCTCAACGTCTTATGAATAGAAGGGAATGCACATAACAACATGTCGTATGTCCATTAATCTAGTTTTATGAACATTCCATCAACAATCATAATGCATAACAATATCATAGAAGTCATTATTTTCTTAAGGGTGTAGCATGCATTTATCATTTAGGGCACAATTCAACTATAATACATGACTTCTAGTCTTTTAGGAATTTTATCAAACACCCTACATGCACACTTTGTGGCATAGGTGTATTCATCAATTTAACAATCTTGAGCTACCCAAACTCATGGATTTTAACTAACATGCTCACATACCTCCTGAAAATACATTAAGATACCCTCTTGAAACTCTAATAACAACCATCAACATGAACATGATCACACCATAAAAATAAAATAATAATTTATTAATTAAAACATGATCCTTGGACTCCATGGATGAAAGGAATCCATGGATGAACGCTACGCATACCTTAGGGATTAAATCTTGAAAGAAAATTGGCCTTTCTTGAATGTTCTTGGATTGGGAATCTTAATTCCTGAATATCTTGGGGAGAGTTTGATGGGATCTTGAAGTTAAATGAGATGAAACCCTAAGTTTGTTCTTGGGAACAAAGAATGTTAAGAGCTTTTAAAACTAAATACGAATTGGTCAATATGTGTTTTTGGTGTTTTATGTCGTGGGGTAAGGTTTAGTGTGAGGAAAAAAATACCAAAATATCCCTGCAAAAGTAATTCCTAGTTGCTTAAATTATCAGCTGACAACCAAGGCTGATAAGTTGTCAGATCTGTGATAGCCCGTCTGCCCAGGTCGTCACCTAGGAGCTGGAATTGAAGGGTTGCTATCTAAGCTTGATGACATGGCTGATAATTCATCATAAATATGATAAGACATTATACAGGTCATTAGAAATATGTTAATCCATCGGACAGGTCATCAAAAATGTGATAAGCCGTCAGACAGGTCGTCACTCAATATCCAGGCTGATATGCTAGAGTAAAATGGGTATAACTTTTTGCTCCGATATTGAATTTTTGAAAAATTGGTATCGTTTGAAATATAATTCAATTATCTATATTTTGGTGTGTCATGAGATCAAAAATTCACAGTAAAACTAGAGATATGCTCATTCGAAGTTGAGTGTAGCAATATCCTTCCAAAGAATTCAATCGGTAAGGAATGTTTTGATTCGTTTGATAACTGGGAGTTATTTGAAGACTTAATATACATATAACTTTCTTATAAAACTACAAAAGAATCATGATATACTATGCATGAGATTAAAACATAGCGCTAATATTGGTTTGGATTTTTTTCTGGGCTATTACACTAATCTCGTAGAGATATATAATTACCGACATATTCCAAAATAATAATTGATATCACAACAATTATTACCATAATGATAATAAAACAAAACTTGTAAAATCCAACAAACTTTCATATAAACTCAGTGTATGCGATGAACACTTAGGTTATCAAATAGTCATTCACTTTTGTTGAACCTACATTGTTACGAGAAATATTAAAAACTAGTTATCATGAATATACAACACAAATTGGGTTTCAACGATATTTAAACTATCACATTGAGGTTACACATGACCTGTGGGTTATGACCCACCCCAATCACTTATCCTAATCATTGATATATTGCCTATTTTCATTTCTATTATTATCACTGCAAATTCTTCTAAATTCACAAACACCAACCACCCTTAATGAAAATCATTTAATTAGGTTAATCCAATTTTCGGTACTACCCCATTATTAAACATTTAAGGATGAACAAAAACAATGTAACACATACTTACCTGAAGAATATTAATATGGAAATGCACTAGTAAATCCTATCCAATTAACTAATTTTATCCATTTCATCCATCCAAACACCGTGCTCAAAGGACTAAGCATGGAATCTCCCATCAATGTACATCATTCTTATGCTTTCTAATTCATGTCCAAAATGCTCGATTAAACCTAACATTCCTGGATGCGAAGTAGCTACTATGGAGGAATCAATACGATTTTTTAACTCTATAAAGGTGAATGCTGACGTGGTATCAGTGGAAAAACCATACGTTTTACCTTGTTAATATAAAATCCCTTATTTTTTAGTCCAAGGTTTTGAGATAACCCTAGAAGGTTTTTTGAATGATCCTCATCCTTTTTAACCAAAGAAGAGGAGAAAAAAGTTTATCAGAATCATACCTAGGGTGTTTGGTCCCGTAACCTTACTATAGTAACCGACCGACGTCTATGGCATTGCTGCTGTAGAAGGAAATTTCCCACTATAGTAGGAAGATGTTAGTCCAACCTAAAATTTCAAATTTCAAAATTCTTAGTTGTGTTGTCCCATTCTAATTTGAGATCATATTTTCAAAATTTGTTTGTAATCTTGCGAACAATGAGGTATCTTTTAATAATAGTGGAAGATGTCATTACACTCAGCTATAGAGCAAAAATATTCAAACTCAAGAAGGATATGCATCTTGTAGGCTTCCATACGTTCTTTATTATTTTCTGGTCCATTGTTGCAAACTTAGACATTTTTAATAATCTTGGGTTAAGCCTTTTTATTAACAATTTAATAGTTTTGGTACAATAAATTTCATGTTTAGGGAGATTATTAGTTGCTGATTAACTTTTTTTTGGATTACCATTAGATTGTCTAATGACATATCTTATTTAAAGAAAAATGGCTAGTCGACTTAATTTTTTTCAAGGGTTGCTTATTTTTGGGTCTGAAGTTCTTCCACCAAGAGTTAATTTTGGTTCCATTCGGTTTGAGTCGTGATAAAGTGGTATCAAAGCCCTAGGTACATTGATCTTATTAAACCAAAATGGTCTTGTAGAGTCTTGTATAATGGTACAAAGATGTCTATACATTTCTTTGAAAGCCTATGGGTATCTGTCCTTCTTCATTCTTTTGTCCATAAATGGTGAATACTATATTGAATAGAGCCAAAGTTGCAACACCCATACTAGTTGCTCTAGCTGTGGAATCGACTATCTAAGGATGAGGATGTAGATGGAATAGGGGAGGGAAAAAAGAAAGGAATACCTATTAGGGTGGAGCTTAGATAACAACTTACGTAGCGTGTTAAAAGTTAGTGACACCTCTTCCATTCCATAATCGTTATAAGGAAATTAAAGAGATTAAGAAGGATATTGTTGAGTCGAAGGAGGTGGTGCCAGTTAGAGGTGCAACTCTTCCCTTTTTTTCTTTTAAGATAATTCAGTATGTGCTTTCTTTTTTAATGAATTGGATGGTATGGAGGACATTCCTGCTATGCCTACGATAAATTTCTAAGTTTTAAGCTATCTGTTACAGTTTCTCCTAGAATAGATAAAGCCTCAAGGATTCAGATTTTCTATCGCCCAATGTTAGGTCCTATAATGACTAGGACTGAGTATAACATATTGAAAAAGTAAATAAAGATAAAACCTACTACTTTTATTGGCTTTGAGATATTGTATGCATTTTAGATCATTATTGATTGTTATGAGAGTTTTATAAAATGTATTTTGTTTAGAAATATAATATTGAGTTTGTTATTTTGTAGCGACCAGGTGATGCCAAGCCATTTTAGAGGGCATTTGTGAAGTATCGGTCACCATCTTTGCCTTCGTTAACATAGGTTAAGTTTTACACTCTATTTTTAAAGAAGCATGTACCTTGTACTTTTTGTGATTGCAAAAGGATATTATTTACTTTTCGTGATTGCAAAAGGATATTATTTTATCCCTTAAGCTAGATGCTATGTCAATTATGGTTTATGAGTCGAAGTTTTATGTTTTTTTTTCCTATTATTTCACTCATTTTCTTGGTACAAAAGATGAGAGGATTCAATTAGTTTTAAAAGGACTGAACACTGACGTATAGTTTTGCATTATTCATATGACTTTTATCTAGAAGATTTTTAATAAGGTTTCTTATTATGTACAGAAGGTAGACGGGTAAAGCAACTTACTCAAGAAAACTGTAGCAAAGAAGTCTCAAATGTGGGTAACTTTTGCAGTTTTTATTCCAAGGGTCATAGCTAGAAAGACTATCTAGCTTGACCTCTTTATTTAGCTATTCCAGCTTTTGCAAGTAGTCATTTAGGGGCTATTTAGTAGACCTCATTTACTATTCAGTAGACCTCAATTACTAAAGGCCAAGGGGCTTTTTATTCTTCATCCAACATGCCTTATCTTAAGAAAAGTTGTTATAATTATGGTGTTGTGGGGAATTTCTAGAGAAAGAGTCCTTAAAGATGGGTTGGATTACTGAGCCAGTAGAATTCTAAGGATTTGGTTCTGACTGGTAGAGGTAGCCCAAGTAATGGTAATGGTAAGGGTCTTTCATAAGGTGGATGGGGTAATAATCAAGGAGGAGGTGGTTTGAATAGAGGAAATGGTAATGTAGGAAAGGGTGGAGCACTAATAATGCTCACCTATACCATGAAGTTTTGTAGAGGAAAATTATTGTCAATATATCAATTTTTGTTTAGGTCGAATCTATGAGGACTGAAAATTAGAATTCTATTCTTATGGGTCTTAACACTTACTTAGAAAAAACCCGAGTGCAAGTAAAGTAAAATCATGATTTAGGATGGGCGATATTGGTTTTAGGCAAAGTGTATGTCAATAGCAACTCAATTCCACAAACTACACAACAAGTGCCATTTAACTTTGATAGAGAGAGAATCATGGGATTATGTCTACCTAAGGGCTAAATAGATATGGGTATGTGTAGATTTGATGTACATGCTAGTTGAGAATAATATGGTAGGATAGGAATAGTATTCTTGAGGCTAGTTTGTCAACGAAACCTCAAAATTTTCACTTATTGGACCTTTCGGTTACCTAACAAGTGTGTTATTTATATTCACCTATTACCTCAATTGGGTATCCCTATTTCTAAAAATATACCCAAGATATAGTAAACTGCATAATCACTATTATGTCTAAGATAGTGAGAATTAGCAAACTAAACCAATTAATTATCTACTACTGCCTTGGTTTGACATCCCTCTCTCAAGGATGATGTGGGTTCCAATAATTTCACCCTAACTCCTCCTTTAAGAATGGTTTGAGCTTTCAAGAGTTTGGGGTTTTCACCTATAAGCCTATTTTGAGTAGTTGGGGATTTCACCCATAAATCCCAACCATTTTAATAAAACAACAGTACAAGCCATCATCAACCAACTAACATATACACAAATACATCACAACACACAATTATTTGCACCTTAGTTAAACATAATCCCAAGACAATGAAATTTAATTACTCATGATGAAAGGATAGAAAATTATACCATAAGGGTTGTGCAAATCATCCATTCTTCAAGAAATTACTAAATTCAAAGTCTCCAAATAAAATTACATTTCTTTCCCAATTTATGGTTTCAATTTCAAATTCAAAACATTGCTAGTCTCTAGAATGCACAAAATGATAAAATGTTTTAGGCTTTTAAGGAATTTGGGTCCGCTGTATAGAATAAAAAAACCACCCCTGGTCCTAATCCTGCGTTGTCGTGATCATACCTAATTCACCGTAATTGAAGCCACTGTGACTGCGGATGTCCCCACACGATCGTGGTTGCTGACTATTTTGACTACATGCGATCATGTCTCTAAAACCATGATCATGGTAACTGGGCCTCATTCTATATATGATCCTTCAGCTGTGCACTTTTCTTCTCCTTTTTATTTTCTTTCAACTCAACTCAAGATCCTTCTATCTCGTCAACTTTATACATGCAAGATGTTGAAATTAGTGCATTTAATCACAATGTTGTCTTATTTATACATTCAAGTCATGGTAGTGTGCACGATTGTTGAGTGCAAAGGAGTGGTAATTCACCACTCAACAATACCCCTAACTCAAAGCTATGCTTTTCTTCAAGCAACTCTACCTTTTACTATGAGACAATGCACATTTATGCCTAATCTAGATATCCCACTTATCACAATGACTTTAACCTGAGTACAACCATAAATATCTCTTCAAACATGGGCAAAACTATTTTTATGACACCCATCAACATAAAATGCAATTTTGAAAGATGCAAAAGACTTCAAGGAGTAACCATGCAACAATCATTAATACTCTAGAAATGACTCATCTTTGGCCTCAACTGCATTATACTCTTTTTACCTAATTATTTGAGAGATGACAAAATAATCCACCTAAACTTGTTTACATGTCTCCTAATAAGAAATACAATTCCATACACCATGTTATTAGATATGCAACAAGGAATTTAAGTGTGAAACACTCACTCTCTTAAGAACTCTCAATGCTAACATGTACCATGCCATAGGCTTGCTCTATTTTCAATCGCCACTACAATGAAAATACTTAATTGGAAATCATGAAGGGATTTTTGATCTTTTAGTGTAGGTTTGGGGTAGGTTAGGATATTAATTAGGAACAATATGGCTATATTCATTTGTTCTCAATGTTTAAGCCCATAGGCACTCATTTACCACTTCGTGGCCCAAAGTTGCCTCTTCCAATTGTCATAACCCCAACTTAGGATTTTAACCTCAAGTTGTAATTTTATGTCAAATGAGGGTAGGGTTTAAAAGAGAGGTAAAAATTAAAAGGCTCACAAGTTACAATGTGTTTGTCAAAGAATGGTCTAAAGGCTCAAAGTGGGTGGCTAGGGATAATTTCTATGAAAGGGCAGGCTTTTTAGGCTAAAGTGGACTTCCAATGTCATAAAGATGGCCTAAGATCATCTCACCAACAAAGAACAATAAAAATTATCCTTGAGAAACTAATGGGGCACGTTCTAGATGGTATAAGTACACATGAGATTTGGACAAATAAGCTTACCACACATGGCATGCAAATGTGTTAGAGAGGCTAAATTTCCTCTTCAACTAGAAACAAAAATAAAGTATCTACCAATTTTCACAAGACAAAATTTTTTGAGTCACATAAAGAGAAAAAGAATTGTTACAAGGTCACTCACGTCTATGCCCTTGATTTTTGAAAATTTTTGAGGGGGTGTTTGTTTTGCATTTGCACCATACACAATTTCCTAGACATAGCATTAACCTAAGTATTTGTCTCACATACTGGATTTCATACAGGAAAACCTTATGGCTACTTAGATTATCCATAGGTATGAGTGCAATCCCAAATTCATAATGCCACAGGCACTCAAATTTTCCTTGCATTTTTGACCTTGATTCCATGGGTAATCAAACTTATCCATGGATCGAAATCCAATCACGACGCTTTTTCCTTAAGAATGTCATCACTCAATCTATCATAGGGAATAGCTCATCCTATATTGCTATAAGTAAAATAAGATAAATTAGAAATTAAAGAAGAAAACAACTAATCCATACAAATGTGTGCACCATCAGAGTGACAAAATATTACAACCCAAATAAAAATAAAAATCATCCATAAGAATAGGAAAATATCCAGAAATATCAAAAAAATATGACCAAATAGAATGAATACAGAGACAATCACCCCAACTAAAATTATAGCAGTGTTCTTACTGCGTAAATAATTATGTACGAAGAGAGATAAGGGGGCTCCCTGTAACGTCGTCAAGACCTGCTGTCACTCATAGTATCTAGATCATCTTTAGCCTACTTAGGATCAGATGGCTCAGTTGGAGCCTCATCATCACTATCCACTCGGGAGGAAAGGAGTCTATCATAGGGTTTTAGGACCTTCCATAGACTCTTCATCCCCTTATACATCCTGCTAAAGAAATCATCTCTCTTGTTTTCCATTTTTACCATCTTCTTATATGCAATCTTGAGATCTCGATGTAACTCTTCCAAGGATGAGTAGGATCTCTCAAGACTAGTAATGGTAGCTCCCTTATTCAATTAGTCATACTGATACTTCTAATAATCAGATCCAGACATATATAAATGGCGGGTAGTGGACGAATGTCCTGTCTCCCAAAGTAAACCTAACATGATCTCCCTGATGGATGCAATATCAACTCAAATATCCTCAAAGGTCCAGAGATAGATGGCCTACAAGACTGAGGCCCCTTATATGTCAACTTCTGAAAATTAAACTTCCTCCTTTTTGTTTGGCCAGGTGTGCCTTCTCCTCGAATTTTCAAAGGTTAAAGGGATGTCCCAGGGAACACCCAAGTATCTCTATTGTATTCCTCAACTCTAGTTCTCCTGCAAAGTTCATTAATCAAAGAGGGAAAGAAGAGAAGTGTCCCACCCTTGTTCTTAAAAATTTTTATGTCTAAAACCATGAGTTGACGAACATTAAAAGGAATACCGTCTAGAATGCAATAAACCATTCGAGCTTGGAAATCTAGAAATGTTGTTATGTGGGTGCAAGGGGAGAGTTGAATTTATATGATGTTCAACCAAATCCATGCCTCGACAACTCTTAGTTGCTTCCCATGAGACATCCCTTTTAGGGCAAAGTCTTTCAGCTAACTAATATCCTAATTCACACCCTTTTTTCTTCAAACTCAACTATGTATGCATTTGGGAGCTCATAGGTATCGTTGATTGGCTTCACCCCGAAGTCCACTATTTTCCCTTGTAACTTAATAGTCATGTAGGATGGATCTGAGAAATGCAATAAACTAAGATTGGCATAAAATTTATGGACCTATTACTCATTAGCCTTGTAAGGATCTGGGAGGAAACACCTCCACCCTGTGTCCACAAGCCTTTCATGAATTGCCAAAAACTTTTTCGGTAAATTTGCCAAGCAAATTTCTATCTCCAGAAGCATCTTTGTCCTCGGAAGATCACGGTAGTAGTGAGTGTGGCACTCAGGTGCCATGAATCACATGTGGTCATATTTTTCCATGAGATTGTCCTGAAAAATAGCAGAAGAAATAACAACATCAATCATTGAAATATTCTTGTACAAACTATTATACGTTGTCTACTAAATCTCATTTAATAGTTACTTGGTGGTGTTTGGATGAAAATAAGATGTGCAAATTTTTGGCATAGGTAAAAAATTGGCCTCTGTTACCATAAATATGGGCCATAGAGCTGCGAATGCGGTCCCGATGACCGCGATCATAGTATCTAAGATCAGTTTGAACCTCAATTTTTAGAGCTAAAAGATTTAAATTATGAAGCCCAAAGCATGTTCCATAACAAGGATTTAGACTTAACTCATTGAATAAGAGCACTAGGTATTCGATTATGCCCAAAGAAATCAAAAACCATTAGTGAATACACATTCGGGAAACCTATCGAGTACTTGGTGTACACTCTTCATTTTTCTCAATTTCACACACAATTTGGGCACTCAAGACTTTCTCACTCATCTGCACACTATGTTCTAGCAGCAGAAAAACATATAAGTACAATTTATGAAACATTTATGCATGAAAATATAGATCCAGGCCTTCCCTATAACATGCATTCTAGGGGAATTTTCGCTCCCCTATTTTCCCCTGTTCAGCTTATTTCTCATTTTAAAAAAATTTCCCCTTTTCAGTTCAACATGCAAAAATTTCACGCTTTTCCCTTTCTCAATCTCATCCAACACACTCTGTAGCACCATAAGTGCATGATTTATTTAATTAACAAAATTAAAATCTACTTTACAAGAATAAAAATAAAGGATATGAGCTATTTTTGTGCTATTTTTGGGTTTCCTCCTATATTGCGCCTTATTTTACACCATCGAACGACATCTTTCTTCTTTCTCAAGTTGGGTCCTCAAAGGTCCCCTCATTCACTTTTTTGATTTCAACATCAATCACCGATATCACTTGAAATTCCATGGATTGTTTCTGTATGTTGCATACTCAAAAAAAGGCCTCATCATTATCAATTCTAAAGCTCATTTCACCTACCTCTAAGTCAACAATGGCTCTCTAGGTGGCTGAGAAAGGTCGACTAAGAATAATGGGAACCTGTTGGTCCATTTCATAATATAAAACCATGAAGTTTTTTGAAAGCAAAAATTTATCCGCTTTGTCTAGAACATCAAACAAAATCTCGACCGACATCTTGATAGATCGATCCACCATCAAAAGTTACATAGATATTAGATTTGGGGTCTCCAATATTAGCTTTTTATAAATGGTAAAAGGTATGAGATTTATACTTGAACTGGGGTCACATAGAGCTTTCACAAACATATGCATTCTGATGGTTCAAAGAAAAGTAAAAGCTCTGGGGTCTTGTTTCTTTTCCATAATTTTGCTACTTATGATAGCACTACAACCATGGTTGACTTTGATCATGTGACCTTCGATAAGATTCTTCTTTGAAATCAACTTCTTCATGAGGTTGGCATATCCTGGGATTTCTTGGATTGCTCTAAGCAATGAAATATTGATAGAGGGGTTGCTAATCTTGGCCATAAATTTCTTAAGTTTATCACCCTCCTGTTTTCTTTAAAGCCTTTGGGTTTTTGTTGTTTGCCCGATCATGGGTTGGCACATATCTCTCATAGTCACACTTTCTCCCTAATCCGTATCACGATCCTAGTTCGTCCAACCTTGATTACCACCTTGCCTTTGATAAGGGGCGGGAACCTCACGAATAGTTTGCAAAGTACCAAATCTCCTCACTGAGATTTTTAGCCTCTTCATTATTCTTATAGGTTTTTATTCAATGGGATTTACTGCTTTTGTAGATGTACCCATCATATGTTTTGTCAATTGCTCTAATTACGTCATCATCTTAGCCATATTCTCCTCACTTTCTTCATGTCATTTCCTTTGTTCTTTGTCAACCAAGGAGGTAGTGGGAGAACTCTTAGGAATCACAGTATCTTGAGTATGTCACCCATGGTTTTACTTGATAACCTCCTCAAGAAAATTTATTATCATATGATAATGAAATTTTACAAGAGAGCCCCCTTCTGCATTGTTCACCAATGTTTTATTAAGTAAATCAAGGGCTCGGTAGAAGATTCGAAAAAGCATCTTCTCTGGGACCTCGTGGTTTTGATATTGCATTAGTTTTTCATTCACTATTTCCCACACTTCATATAAGAGTGCTCCATTAAATTGCCTAAAGTTGATGATCACATCCATCAATTAGAGCATTTTGCACAATGGGAAGTACCTATCAAGGAAGGCCACAGAGAGTTCATCCCAAGAAGTAATTGAAACAGTCAAAACAGAACAGAGCCATAATACCACCTCATCCATTAGGGAGAATTGGAAATGGAATAGACAGATCAACTCTTGGGTTATGTGTGAAATATAAAATGGAGCACACACCTTTTCAAAATTCTTCAAATGAAGGTTAGGGTCCTTATAATAATGCCCCCCAAAAAGCCCCTTCATTTGCAATATGTACAACATGACTCCTATGATATGATAGACTCTATTCCCATGAGTAGATAGGATACGACTGTTACTTGAATGGACAATGTGATTAAGTTTCCCTTTATCATCAAGAGGGCCTTCAAAAGACCCGAATTGACTAGCATTGTCAATAATGGTTCCATTTATGCTATGGGGATCTCCTAGAAGAAAAGGAAAACAAAAACCAAATTAAATACACATCATTATGGGTAATCCACAAGTAAAAATTAATACCACACAAGTGAAGACTAAATTTAACTCCCCAAAAACTATGACATTTTTTTAATGCTCACATATACCATATAATTTTGTAGAGGATGGTTGTTGTCAGTATTTGAAATTTTTTTGAGGTCGAGTCCATAAGGAGTGAAAATTAGAATTCTAGTCTTATGAGTCTTAATACTTACTATGATAACACCCGAATTGTAAGTAAAGCAAAAAAACATGATTTAGGATGGGGATTTTGGGTTTTTGGAGAGTGTATGTCAATATCAACTCAATTCCACAAACTACACAACAAATTGCAATTTAACTTTGTTATAGAGAGAATCTTGGGACTATGTCTACCTAAGGGAAAAATAGATATGGATACGTGTAGATTTGATCCACATTCTAGTTGATAATAATATGGTAGGCTAGGTCTATGATCCTTTAGGTTAGCTTGTCAACAAAACCTCAAAAATTTCAATTATTGAACCTTTTAGTTACCAAACAAGTGTGGTAATTATATTTACCTATTACCTCAATTAGGTATCCTTATTTCTAGAAAAATACCCAAGGTATAGTCAACTTCATAATCACTGTTATGTCTAAGATAGTGAGACTTATCAAACTAAAACCATTGATTGTCTACTATTGCCTTGGTTCCCACATCCCTCTTTCAAGGATTATGTGGGTTCCAAAAGTTCACTCAAACCCCTCTTTCAAGAATGGTTTGAGCTTTCAAGAATTTGGGGTTTTCACCCATAAACCTATTTTTATTGTTCGGGGCCTTCATCTACAAATACCAACCATTTTAATCAATTAATAGTAAAACCCATCATCGACCAACTAGAATATACACAAATACATCACAACACATTATTATTTTCACATTAGTTCAATTTATTTCCAAGATAATGAAATTTAGCTACTCATGATGAAAGGAGATAAATTATACCATAAGGGTTGTGCAAATCATCCATTCTTCAAGAAATTACTAAAATTCAAAGTCTCCAAATAAAATCACAATTATTTCCCAATTTAGGTTTTCAACTTCTAATTCAAAATAATGCTAGTCTCTAGAAAGCAAAAAATGAGAAAGGGTTTTAGGTTTTTATGAAATTTGGGTCGACTTTTGAGAATTACAAAACTTCTCTTAGGCCTTATCCCATTTTGATATCATTGCCCTTGATTTTCCGCGATCGCAGGCCACTGTAACTATGGGTATTCCCATGCAATCATGGTTGCTAACTATTTTAACTACCCACGATTGCGGCTCTAGGATCATAATCGTGGTAACTGAGCCTCATTTTTCATATGGTCCTTCCGCTATACAGTTTTCTTCTCCTCTTTGTTTATTTTAAGATCAACTCTACTTTTTTCTATCTCATCACATGTATACCTAGAAGATGTGGAAATTAGTGCATTTTATCATAATGTTGTCACATTTATACAATCAAATCATGGTAATGTTCACAGCAGTTGAGTACAAATGAGTGGGAAACTCACCATTCATCAAGAACAACCTACTAGGGTTGTTATCGAGCTTGATAATAAAGCTCACTATCATTTCTTCAAGCCAACACCAAGGCGAAGGCATCTGATGGAGTTGTTACAAGTACTATTCTCGTTTGTGACCAGATTGCTAATATTTTGTTTGATTTGGGAACCATTTATTTGTATGTACTTTTAGATTCTCCTTGGTATTGAATTTGATTTGTGAAGTACTTGACTATCCTATTTATGTATCTACTCTAGTTGGATACCTTTTGGTAGTAACCATATGTATCACGCATTTTCTATTAGGTTCAAGGGTTTCCAAACTTAGATAGATTTGATTATCTTTGATATTCATGACTTTGACATTATCCTGGATATGACTTGGATATCTTAGTATTAAGTTGTTTTAAATTATTATGCAAAAATAATTTTCCTAAAGATGCCTGAAATGGATAAGTAATGGTGGGAACATTTGTATAAGTCAGCCTGTGAAAATTATATCTTTTATTCGTGCTATAAAAAGATAGTTTGGAGAGTGTGCTTAACTTTTCTAGCATATCTTTAGGATGTTTGCTCATACTCTTCTCCTATTGAGTCACTCGCCATGGTGTAGGAGTTTTAGGAGGTATTCCATAGATTTTCTTGGTATGCCTTTGGACTAGGACATTGACTTCATTATTAATCTAGAGTTGGGTACTTACCCTATTCATATAAATCCCTATCTATCAATTGTGTAACGCCCAAAAATCTCCTCCCGGAATGTCACACAGTGCTTAAGGCTACAAGTAGCCCCAAGCTAACCATTTTAGTCTATTACTACATATAATAACTTATTTCGAGAAGAAATAAACAAAATACTGGAACTGTCTGACAATATGTCCAAACTACCCCAATACTAAAAATATAAAGAAAATACTTAGTCCAAACTACCCCAATACTAAAAATCTCAACATAATAACAATCTGATAACAATTCTGACAAAGCCTCTACTACTAAGTCTACTAAAAAGCCATTGGGATAGGTCCCCAACTAACTCAAACTAAACTAAAAGAAATAATATGTCTATTAAAACACTAAAATATCTGAAGATAGGTTCTCGAACCATGAGGCTTCACCACTGTAGATATGTAGACAAAGGTACTCGAAAATCACTGACAAGGTTGGGACTGAGCACCTGAACCTAAATTATAAAACAATGTAGCACATAGACATATATGTGGACCTGGATCAGAACTTGGGAATGTAATGAGTATATGGGGGTGTATGCTGATATGTGAGAAGATACTAACACATTTGAGGCTTTTAACTGAGTATATTTGCAAAGTCTTAAGAAACTTTTTTCATTTTTGATTATTTTCTCTTTGATATTAAAGTAAAAGTCAAGATGAAAGAGAATTAATAATAATGGAAGTAAAAGAGTTAATTTCTAATCAAGTAGAGATGGAAGTATAGATGATGACTTATCTGATAAGTCGTCAACCTTGTGATAAGCTATCAGAGTCATCGTCACTTGTAAACAGTGTGAGAAAGTTGGAGCAAAAGTTTGACAACATCTCTGATAAGTCATCACAATTTTGTTAAGATGTTGAGAATGCAGTCAGACTAAGGCAGTGCAGGAGATTTAGAGTGAAGAAGTGATGACATTGTCTGATATATCATCAAAGTCCTGATAAGTCATCAAATTCATCATCAGCCTTAGACAGTGTATGAGATTAAGCTGGAAGAAGTGATGACAACCTATGATAGGCCGTCAGAGTTATGATAAGAAGTCAGGATCATTATCAGGCTTAGGCAGTGCTTGAGGATTTTAAAGTGAAGAAGTGACGATAATTCTGATAAGTCATCATACGTCTGATAAGCCATCAGGCCTCATCTTCAGTTGAAGATAAAAAAATTTCAAATATGAAGAGGAGCTGATGACATTCTTGATAAGGCATCAGACTCTTGATAAGCTGTCACATACATCATTGTATGTACGAGAAAATACTTCAATTTGTGATTTTGTTTCCATAATTAGGATGAATTATTTAAAGCATATGTTAGGGTTTTCTAATGAAATGAGGGGGCGGAACATCTTGAACTTATTAAAAGGAAAAGAAAAAGACACCTCTCTTTTGGGGCTCTTAACTTAGAATTCAATTTTTTCAACACTTTGATTTAGTTTTGATATTTTTCTCTTAGACATGGAAGAGAATCAACTTTAGACTTCATCTTTTGTAAGTTTAATTACTTTGAATGATGAATATAAATATTGCTATATTTTTCTTTTTCATGTGGAACTAAAACCCACAACTAGGATTGTGGGATCTATGATTATTCTTCCATGGATTTAATAGTTGGCTAGGGTTTGAGTGATTATGGAGATACCTTGATAATTTATTTTTTATGATTGTTATTTATTGGTTGTAAACAATAGGTACAACCTCTTGTTAACTTGCTAGAATTGAGAAAAAATTAAAGGTATCGAATTATCAGTGCTGATTTTTGAAGGTTATGTTCTCATCTAATGATTAATATTGTAACAAGATTGATCAATTCGAGATAAAATCAGTATGAATAGAATTCTTTAATTCTTTCCTAAGTTCGAGAGACTTAGGGAGTTCAACAACTAGGTAGGTTGAGAAATACTTAGATGCATTGTAAAAACTAATAATTTGGTATTTTCCATAAGTTACGAGAATCTAATGCTACAACTATTATTTAATGGAGGATTACTAATCATAGTGATCACAACTCTAGTTTCTCTATATCATTGATTTGATATATTGCAGTTTCAGCTTTGAGATCTGAAGCAAGTCAAAACTTTAATTATAGTTTGATTATAAAAAAACCCCATTTTATCTTTTCGTATCCTTTATTTGAATTTAACTTATAGGTGTCATTTCAAATTAGTTTAATTTCCACTCATATTTTTCCTTGTGGATTCTACCTCGACTCTAAAGTTGGGTAAATATATTGACGATGACTGCCTTGCACTAACTTGATGTTTAAGTTGAGCGTTGTAAAAAATGGCATTGTTGCCAGGGAACAATTTGGTGTATTGAGTTGGTTTGTAATTTTAGCCTACTTGCTTCAATTCAAACTTGTAAATATGTGTTTTTAGTTTTGTTTTATTTCTTGTATTAGGTAGATTTTTATTTTAGTTAACTTATTACTATGGCATCTTGGAATGAACAAGAGCTTGGTGGTTGGAAATCTTATCTTGATGATCCATGTCCTTATTATGATGGATATTACTTTTGGAAAGACTATAGATATGCTCTTCATAGAGAGATATGTGTACCATCTCCATCCTACTGTGAGTATGATTGTTCTTTATGCGGTAGTCAAGTTTGACATTAGAGTGATTGGCCAAATGCCCCCTCCCCTATTTTGAAAACTTACATTTTTGTTCTTCTTAAGAGTTTGATAGGTCTTATGGTCAAGAAAAGAAAGAACAAAGCATCGGTAAGAGTGGCATTGAAGCTATGTTTCAATGAATATTGGATATCCTGAAAGAAATATATGATATCGTATGTGATATGCATCAAGACATAAAGCCAATCATTCATGAGGAGATAGATATAGAGGTCAATCATTCAAAGCATTCTTTTGTATTATGTTTAGATGATATATTGTATGTGAAATCATTTAAAATAATGAAAGAGTGTAAAGATGAGGATCAAGAACCCTATATTAATGATGAGCAACCCTTTGTGATTTCCCAACCAACCAAAACAACCATGAGAAATGATGCCAAGATTGAGAAAATGGTACTAGAGGCAAAACAAACTTAGACAATCTCTTATAAAGACTCTAGCCGAATTTGGGGTGAAGAGGTCGAGAATGATGCAACTCTAAATTAGGGACAAGACCTCACTCGAATCACTTTTCAACATTATGTTTGGTGGATATGATGAAAGTCAAATCACCCAAGCAAATGATGAATTCTCAAAATAAGGAGGAAAATTACTATATTTTGGAGTTTGTCTTTCCAAAAAGGTATAATACAACCCCAATCTTGACGGCCAAGAAGCTTAAAGAGAGATGTCCATTTAGTTGATTTTTAAGATTCTCACTATTATCAAATATGCCTACATGAAAGTGCGATACAAAATTGGGTGATCGGTTTAAGTCTTTGAAGTGGCGTAATAGAACTTTGCTTATTATGTTCTCATAATTTTCCAATGTACCACAAAGATGTAAAGATCAAAATATGGGTCAACGATTCAAATCGTCTAAGTGGAGGGATAAAACATGAAGCAGTTTTAAGATATGTTGATGAATTTAGAGTAGTCAAGATAACCTAGTCGTGCAACGATATTAAATTAAGCGATGCTTAGGAGGTAACCCAAGGTATTTTGTTTTTTGTGTTGGTATTATGCGACTGGCATCAGATCATCACACCCATGGTGCCACAGGTATGTTTAACTCTCTTGTTTTGGTTTGATGCATTGGGGACATTGCATGATTTTTAGTTGAGGGTGGGGCTACTTGTGGGTGCTGATGTCCTCTTGGGGTTTTTGTTGTCATGCCTCTTTTCCCTAGAGTATTAATCATAGTAGAGCCAACATGTTTAGGCATATGGTGTTTGTTTTGTGATGTGTTGTGGTCAACTCGGAGAAGAATAAGTATCTAGGATAGTTGACATATTTTTGTTGATTTTTCTTGGAATGGTAAATACCTCTCCAATTATCTATTTAATAACTGTGTAATGTGAATCTATATGCAACTATTATGAATCTTTTTATGGCATTGGTATTAGGGACATAATAATCATTGCTAACAATTGCATGAACTGGATAGGTAGTAGCTTGTGATATACCTTTGTGCCATATGTTTTAAGATACTACCTAGTTCCCGTTTTGTGATAAATCCAGAACTTTCCTGATTGATCTTGCCTTGATTGTAGGATAGCAGTTAGAAAAGGATCATAGGTCGTTGTTGATATTAGTCTACTTTTAACCTAAATGACCTTCCATGTGTGAATAATATCCTTTGATCCTGTTTTTGAGCCTGAATGCCTATTCTTTTTTTTATACCTGTTACCTTCCCAATTGTATCACAATAAACCTATTTTGGCCCTGGTCATTCTTGGATATTCTGCACTTTGACTTAAGCAAATAGACTAAGTTGAGGGTGGCTATCATTGGGGTGTATGATGTAAAGTGAGTATGAAGAAGGGTAATAAAAAAAAATATGCAAGGCTGGGTGTGGTAGAAACAGAATGAAAAAAAAAGTTGTGAAAAATAGAAAATGAATAAATACAAACTGCACGCATCTTGAATGTGCTTTAATCAAGAAAGGTACAAATAAGGTAAAGGTTGATAAGTTAGACCCCATAAATAGTGTTGTGCCAAGGAGGCTTACTTACTTTAAATATGCTTGTGTATCATACCAGCCCTAAGCCTAGATTACAAGCTGAAGAAAAGTCCTATAGTGATCCTAACTTAACTGTATGAAAGCTTCGGTAATGAAAATAAGGGCAAGCCTATGGTATTTGGCATACATTGACAGAAAATTCGTACTGAGACTGATTGTCTCTTGACCATCCCCGAATTGACATACTTCAGTTCATATATCAGTAAGAAGGGACCTCTTTGTTGTAAGGGCACACTGGTTACGTTGCTAGTTTCTAACTTGTTTGGATAGTGTAATCTTGGTACATGCATGGTTGTTGTTGCTGAATTGATCCCATATCTTGATTCCCATGTGTTGCATTGTTTTTCTTCAATAATATGCACAGTTGTTTCTTAAATTAATTGACCTTGGAGATGGTGAAGATGTTTTGAGCTATAATGGAGTGATTGATTGTCGAATGTGCTTTGTATCGTCTTAGTTATATTTTAGTTGCTTGAGGACAAGCAATTGTTTTAAGTTGAGGGTGTTGATGTGTGAGCAGATGCTAACACATTTGAGGCCTTTAACTAAGAATAATTGCTAAGTTTTAATTAACTTATGTCGTATTTAATTGTTTTCTCTTTGATATTGCAGTAAAAGTCAAGATGCAACAGAACCAGCAATAATGGAAGTAAAAGAGTTGATTTCTAAGAAGGTAGAGAGGGAAGTATAGATGATGAGTTTTCTGATAAGTCATTAGCCTTGTGATAAGCTATCAGAGTCATCGTCAGATGTAGATAGTGTAAGGAAGGTAGAGAAGAAGTGTGACGACATCTCTGATAAGTTGTCACAATTTTGATAAGCCATCAAGAATGCCTGTAACACCCTAATTTTCTGAACCAAAAGCTACACGGTGCTCATGACCCCGAAGGACCACAAGCTAACCCATGACTAATATTTGTACCTATATACTGCATAATATATCATAAAATGCAGAAACATGAACATGAAAGGGCATAAGACTCGAACTAAATAAATGTCTGATAACAAAATGTTTGAAAAAGGTATAACATTACCAAAACTAGTCATAAATACTGAAAATAACGAGATCTGAATATCTAATCTGACATCTAGTCTGAAAGCCTCTAACTGAACTGAATAAGGATTTAAAGGAGCAGTTCTCCAACTAACTCCATATAGCAACTGAATAGCAAATGCAGCAATAATCATATCGTCCTTAAATAAAAAGGACACACTGCAAAATCTGAACACTGGAATGTTACTGCTGATCTGGAGCTCGTGCCTCTGAACCTATGGTGTAACATCAAAAAAGCACCATAGGGCAAATGCATCAGTACATCTGAATATACTGAGTATACGAGTGAGGTAGGCTAAATACAAAGGGTTATATGCATGAACAATGCTAACTAATATGAACGTGAGAGTATATACATCCAGACATAACTGTAACTGAACTCGTGGAGATACTGACTACTGAGTCTGAATACTGATAATATGAGTGTACTGATACTGAGATACTGAATAGATGAATGACTATTTCTAATAGTTCGAATTACGAAGAACTGGTTTGGTTGACTGTGTCTGATAGTCCTGAAGCTGAATACTGATATTATGAATTTTGATAACTGATATGACTAATACATGAGTTCATAAAACTGATATAACTAATATAATTGTGATGACCAGCCTAATCAATGTAACTGATACTGAGCGACTATATCTAACAATCTAAGTTCTGATGAAACTATTTGAGATCTATTTTATATGGATTAACTAAATTTGGGATCAGTCCTATCTTGCGGGTGATCTTTAAATCTGATTATTCTGATACTATTTAACTATAGTTTAGATCAATCTTGTCTAATGGATAATCTTGAAGTCTATTTATAATGATAAGGATTGATTGTGTCTAATAGTACTGAATCTATACTATTGAACTGAGTTGACTGTATCTTGAAGTCCTCAATCTGTAACTAAAATTGTGAGATGTATTATATAAGCAACATGTCCCAAGCTAAGCTGACTGGGGTCCAATCTCTTCCCTGACTGGAAGGGTGTCTGTACCATGCCACCATTAAAGACATCTGTTGTGGAGTCAGTCCTAATCTAGCGGGTGACTCCTGGGATCAGTCCTATACATATAAATGTGCTAACGGTTGACCCCTGAGTATGTCAGTCCTATTTAACGGGTGATATCTCGTACCTACATTGGCTATGTAGTTCTGGAACTTATGGAATGCTTCTAGGGATCTCAGTCCTATTCTAGTGGGTGAGTCCCCATCTCTAGGCTCACTCGATGCTGAATCCTACTTCTATCTGAAATACACTAAAATAAATAACAGAGATGAACTAAATAGCTGAACTGAACAGATAAGCTGAACTGATACTAGTGGTATTGTTTAGCAGAGTTAAACTGAGTTTACAGAATTTCGATGACTAATAAAATGTACTGAGTTCTGAGGACTGATTGAGAGTATTGAAGTTATTGAGATTGACTATGAATACTAAAGTTACAAACTGAGTACTGAGATCATTGAGATTACTGAACTACTGAGTCTACTAAAATTTGTGAGTTTTCCAGAGTGACATGACTAACTGAATTCTATAGATCATGGCTTAACTGAGAGTATCGTGATAACATAACATGGCTCTAGGCACACAACTATATTTTTTGGGTACGAATACCCCCAGGACTTGATGGAAGGACAATGGCACACATGACTGACTTGAGTATGTCACCAACATCAACAATCTATACTTGGGGAATTCCATGAAGTGCATGGATATCATATATTTGTACATAAGTAGGATTTGCAAGTAAGCATGGCATAATCTCATAAGACTAGTTCATGAACATCCCAACAACATTTACAAGACACAATATCAATATGAAAATCATGGGAATATGGTTGCATAGCATGAATCCTTCACTTAGTCACAATTTAGCTATAATGTATGATTTCTAGTCTCTTAGGTATTTTATTAAAAACCTTACATGCACAACTTAGGCATAGGTGTATATCATACAATTACTAATCATAAATATTCAAACTTACATATTTTCAACTCATATGATGTCATATATTCATAATAATGCATAAAGATTCTATCTTGGTATCATTCAACACATAAACATGATCAACAATCCATTCATAACATGAAAACCATAATATATAGTTTTTGAAAAGGGTTCTTGAACTTCATGGACGAAAGGAGTCCATGGATGAACACGCGCATACCTTAGAAACGAAACCTAGATGATTTGCTTAAGAGTTCTTGGATTGGGAAACTTAATTCTTGATTTTCTTGAAAAAAGGATTGAATCTTGCTTTTGAGAAATGAGTTCGATGGAAATCCTAATCATAAGGTTGAGAGTGTAAGAGAGGGTTTTAAGATGCTTAACTGAAGAAAAATGGGAAAAGTTATGCCTCTTTAGAGTTATATGTCATGAAAGGTAAAAGAAAAGACCAAAATACCCTTATGAAATAATTTCACAGTTGCTGAAAATCATAGCTGACGAATGTCGTCACTTAGGGGCTGGTTTCTGCCTAAGGATGACGATCTTCGTGATAGGGCATCACAAATATGATAAGCTATCACGAATGTCGTCACATAGGAGATGGTTTTTGCCTAAGGATTATGACCATCATAATAGGGCATCACAAATGTGATAATCTATCAGGAATGTCATCACTTAGGAGCTAGTTTCTGCCTAAGGCTAACGACCTTCATGATAGGGCGTCACAAATGTGATAAGCTATCACGAATGTAGTCACTTAGGAGCTGGTTTCTGCCTAAGGCTGACGACCTTCATGATAGGGCGTCAAAAATATGATAAGATATCACGAATGTCATTATTTAGGAGCTGGTTTCTACCTAAGGCTAACGACATTCTTGATAGGGCATCACAAATGTGATAAGCTATCACGAATGTCGTCAACAGTTTCCAACCTGACATGCTGGAGTAAAATAGGCATAACTCTTTTCTCCAATATTGGATTTAGGTTAAATTGGTATCGTTGGAAATATAATTCAAATAGATTTCATTTGATATATAGTAAAACACCCAGTTCTTCATATACAACGAGTTATGTTCGATATAAGTTGACCCATGTTTTGACGCTCACTAAAACTTGAACGATAGGAAAACTTTCAACTTGTACTCAGTTAGGGGACCTATATGATCTAAATTCATGCTCAAATAGATTCTCACACTACATAATTAATTAACACACTAAATTTATATAGTATTTGAGGTTTTTGAAACATCCACACATAGGAATGATGAATTTTCATTCTAGTTCAAAATGTAGGGTATTACAATGCCGTAACCCTAAGGCAGTACCTAAGATTTGAAGTGAAGAAGTGATGACATTGTCTAATATGTCATCAATTTCTTGATAAATCATTAAAGTCATCGTCAGCCTTGGGCAGTGCATGAGATTCAGCTGGAAGAAGTAACGGCAACCTGTGATAGGCCATCAGAGTTGTGATAAGCCATTAGGATCATTATTAGGCTTAGTCAGTGCTTGAGGACTTGAAGTTAAGAAGTGATGATAATTTCGATAAGTCATCACATGTATGATAAGCCGTCAGTCCTTATCGTCAGCTGAACACAGAACTTGTTCCAATCTAAAGAGGAGTTGATGACATTCTTGATAAGGCATCAGACTCCTGATAAGCCATAAGATACGTCGTCGTATGTCCTAAAACATAATGTGATCTGTAATTTTACTTTCATAATTAGGATGAAGTATTTAAAGCATATGTTAGAGTTTTCTAATGAAAGTAGGGGGCGAAACATCTTGAACTTGTTGAAATAAAAGAAAAATACATCTCTCTTTGGGGGCTCTTAACTTAGAATTCAATTTTTTCAACTCTTTGAATTAGTTTGTAGATTTTTTTCTTGAACTTGGAAAAGAATCAACTTCATACTTCATCTTTTATAAGTTTAATTACTTTGAATGATGAATATAATTGTTGTTATCTCTTTATTTCTCATGTGGAACTAAAACCCACAACTAGGGTTGTGGGATCTATGATTATTCCTCCATGGATTTAATAGTTGGCAAGGGTTTGAGTGGTTGTGGAGACATCTTGATTATTCCTTTGTTATGATTGTGATTTATTGGTTGCAAGCAATAGATCCCGCCTTATGTTGATTTGATCTAACTGGGAAATAAACTAAAGGTAGCGAATTATCAATGAGGATTTGGGAAGGTTAAGTTCTCATCTAATGATTAATGTTGTAGATAGATTGATCATCTCGAGATAAAATTGGTATGAATAGAATGGTTTCCTAAGTTTGAGAGAATTAGGGTGTTCACCATCAAGGTAGGTTGAAAAACACTTAGATAGACTGTCCAAACTGATAATTTGGTGTTTTCCATAAGTCACGAGAATCCAATACTACAACTATTATTCAATAGAGGATTACTAATCATAGTGATCACAACTCTAGTTTCTGTATATCACTGATTAGAAATATTGCAGTTTAAGCTTTGAATTCTGAAGCATGTCGAAACTTTAATTATTGTTTGATCATCAAAAAACCACATTTTATCTTGTCGTATCATTTGTTCCTCGGGGATTTGACCTCGACTCAAAAGTTAGGTAAATAAATTGACGACGACCACCTTGGAGTAAATTGATGTGTAAGTTGAGCGTTATCATATTCATTTACGGAAAATAATATCCATACTCTTTAATCAAAATCATGCATGCAAATATAAATGACTCACATATCTTGAAAATGTCTACAATATAAAGATCATAAATCATGTAGAATGAAGTATGTAGCACAAATTTCGTGAGTCATTATACTTTAGCTTTAAAATATAAACTCTTCTCTTATTATCATTAATCGTAGACTAAATAAATCATTAAAAAAATACTTTCAAACTCATGCATGTATCTCATGGAGAGTAAAACTTCTTTAATGCTCAAGAACTTAGAACTCTTTTAAACTCAAGACACTTGGAACTCAGAATTCTATAACTCTTACTAGTAGAGAAAACAACTTTATTCTTCGGAAAATTTTACTTCAAGAAACTATTTTTGAAAATATCACTATTAGGTAAAATTACTTATCTCAAAGCTTTAGGGAAAATATTATATCTCAAGGGAGGTTCTATTAACCGACATAAACTACGCGAACTACATGGAGTCCAATGTCTTATCCTCCTAAGGAAGAAACCTCACATTGGGGAGAGGCATCATACTCTTGATGGGGAGTATAACCTCAACTCAGTAATCACTTATCTTTGCCTCGGTCCCATAAATCTCAATCCTACAGTGGCACATAGTTCTTGGGTACCAAACCATAGTAACTTACCCAACTCGGTGCAAAATACTGCTCCCTTTAGTTAGGTACGCTCATTTTAGGGAAATCACTTTAAATAATCTCATGGTTCATAAGAACCCAACTATTAAAATTTGTAGTCTCATTTGGTAAAGTGGATTTCAAAGTTACTATGACCATTAAGGTCAAAACTTTCTCAATGATTTCAAAATACTCAAATCATGGGTGCTTATAGCACAAAAGTTCATAATAACTGAAATCTCAAGTAGGGTTTAATAACCCATAATCAAATCTCAAGTTAACACTCATCAAAATGCAAACTAGATGTCATAAGGATAGGCAAATGATATAGAAATCTTGAATGTTCAGCAAATTGTCTTAAAATCTCAACATACTCATATACTTCAATTTCGAGAACCTTGGAAATCTCAAAATCTCATGCATAGTAACATTGGGTATGAACCCATACTTCAAATTCATAGGTGAACTCATAAAGTCATATATATTTTTATTTTAAAACAATTTTTGGGCATAAGATGAAAGAATTATCTTTGTTCAAACCCCACATACCTTAGATTGTGTAACTAGAAGAACAAGATTTCTTGAAACTCTTATTCTTACTCTTTGAGAGAGGGTTCTTGAAGCCTTGTACTTGGAGAACTTGAATATCAACTAAATTTATAGAATCTATGGTGAGTTTTTGAATTTCTTGGAGAAGGGTTTTGGTTTTGTTCTTGAGGAAGAAGCCCTAGCCTTTTGATGTTTTGGGAGATAGTGAAGTCATGCTTCGTATTGCATATATCTATGTGTTAAAAGGGGAAAATGACAAAAAGTCCTTTTAAAATGAGTAAAACATAATGAATGAGATTTGCGACGGTCGGAGTGGTGGTCCATCGCTAGTCTGATGGTCCGTCGGATCGTCCGTCACATGTTGGTCAGAAACAGACCACACTGCCTTAGTTGCGATGGTCCTAGCGATAAACCATCACTAGATTGACGGTCTGTCATCTTGGCTATCGCACTTGGGACAGAAGAGGGAGTCACTGCCTTGGTTGCGATGGTCCATCGCAAACTTGATGGTCCGTCAACCTGTCCATCGCACCTGGGTTGTTTCGACAACTTTCAGTAAAACTGCCATTACTTCTCACCCCCAATACCGAATTTTGATGAAATTGGTATCGTTGGAAAGACAATTCAATTTTCTACATGAAAAAAGTTGATATTAGTGAAATTCTACACTGTTTAAATATTTCTCACTTGGAAAGTTAGCCCTTACTGTTCTTAAACATAAAACTTGACTTAAAGAAAAATCTGGGGTATTACAGTATCTCCGCCTTTAGAGCATTCATCCTCGAATGTCACTTTTTAAACCAAGAACACAGGAAAAAGTAAGTACACATAGGTTAAGAAATTTGCTAAATGGATCAGAATCTTTCTAAACTCTTGAATACTTTGGAAATTGCAAGAACTTATGCAAGAATAGATATAAAGCTGAACTTTAGATTTAGAAGGGCTGAAATAAGGAAGAATAATGCCTTCGATTTGATCTGAACTCATGGAAAAGAGGTGCGGATACTTGGCTCGCATGTCTTCTTCCGCCTCCCAAGTAGCTCCCTCAACTGACTAGTTCCACCACAAAACTTTGACCAGGGGAACCTCTTTGTTCCTCAGTCTACAGATCTAAAAATCTAGGATCTCAATAGGAATCTCATCGAATGAAAGACTGTTTTGAATATCTGCACTATCTGAAGGATCCATTGCAAAGGAATCACCAATATGCTTCTTAAGCATGGAGATATGAAAAATAGGATGAATTGCATATAACTCTGCGGGTAACGCAACTTCATTGGTTACTTTCCCAACATGGCTCAAAACTCTATAGGGGCTAAAATAATAGGGACTAAGCTTCCCCTTTTTACCAAATCTCTTCACCCCTTTCATGGGTGAAATCTTTAAGTACACCAAGTCACCCACCTTAAACTTAATATCCCTTCTCCTCACATCGGCATATGACTTTTGACGACTTAGAGCTGTCTTCAGCCTTTCTCTAATCAACTTCACCTTTTCCATTGCCTTGAATACTGAAGTAGGTTCAATCACTGCAGCTTCACCAACTTTAAACCAACCTATAGGTGATCTACATCTTCTACCATACAAAGAATTAAAAGATGCCTCTCGATGCTAGAATGGTAACTATTGTTATAAGAAAAATACCTTTGAAGCAAATAGAACATGCCATCAACATATCTTCTAGAATATGAGTAGTCCTCTCAGCCTGACTATCTGTTTGCGGATGAAAAGCAGAACTCAAATGGACTTTGGTACCAAGACCCTGTTGAAACGCTCTCCAAAACTAAGAAGTGAACTGAGTACCCCTATCCAAAATGATAGACAAGGGAACTCCATGCAACCTGAATAGCTCTTGGATATACAATCTATCATAATCCTTAGCTGTATAAGATGTATGCACTAGAAAGAAATGTGTGGACTTAGTCAGCCTGTCTGCAACAACCCAAATAGAATCATGATGACCATACAAAAGAGGTAAACCAGTCATGAAGTCCATATTCACCTTTCCCACTTCCTAGTGGGTATAACAAACTCTTGCATCACACCACTAGGTTTTTAAAGTTCTACCTTAACCTGTTGGCACGTTTCACACTTTGCTACAAACTCAGCTACATTCTTCTTCATACCACTCCACCAATAGATTTCCCACAAGTCGTGGTACTTCTTGGTACCAACGAGATGGATAGAATACCACACGCCATGTGATTCATCCATAATCCTTTGCTTCAGATCATCAATACATGGAACATACAATCTACCCTACAATCTCAACATGCCATCTCCCCTTTTGAAGAAAACCTCTACCTTTTGGCCCTTAACTTACTCCTTAAGTCTGACCTAACTAGGATCTCTATCTTGCTTCTTCTTCACTTTCGAAACTAAAAAGGATTCAGAACTACTCTTCACCAAAGTACTTCCCTCAGCTGAATCAAGCAACCTAACACCTAATCTAGCCATTCAATACATATCACGAGCTAACTCTTTCTTACCTTTCTTTACATGAGCAGCACTACCCATAGACAACTTGCTAAGGGCATCTGCCAATATATTGGTCTTGACTAGGTGATAGAACACACTGATATCATAGTCTTTTAACAACTCTAACCACCTTCTCTGCCTAAAATTTGAATCCCTCTAAGTAAACACATACTGCAAGATCATATAATCATTAAACACATCAGCATGGATACCATAGAGATAGTGTCTCCAGATTTTCAAAGCAAAGACCACAATAGCTAATTCAAGATCATGGGTTGGGTAGTTCCTTTCACACGAATTCAACTTTCTAGAGGCATAGTCTATAACCTTATCTCTTTGCATCAACACAAAACCTAAACCAACTCTAGAGGAATCACATTATACCACAAAACCCTCTGTAACATCATGCAAATCAATACAAGGGTTAAAGTAAGTCGAGTCTTCAACTCCTAAAAAATCTTATCCCAGGAATTTGACTACAGAAACTTAACTTTCTTTTGGGTCAATCGGGTCATAGGAGATGCAATAGAATAGAAACCAGCAACAAAACGGAGGTAGTAGCCAGATAGAGCTAAGAAACTTCTAATGTCAGACAGGGAAATAGGTCTAGGATAATTTCTGATAGCTTCTGTCTTTTAGGGATGATGATAGGCGAAATTACGCGCCTATATCAATATATTTTGCCCATATTTTAGCCTAGTTTTGAGAACAAATTATATATTTCATGCACTTTTAGTCCTTTTTCCTATAAATGAGCTAACGAACATGATTAGTAAAGTTTAAGGTATAAATGATGCAAAATACAGCATTTTATGGCTTACTTGACGCAAAAGAAAGCTCACAAAGGAAGGGAGGAAAGTCTACATGCCTAAGGACCAAAACTGCTGCATGGAAAATATGTCCCGAGCTAAAACAACATTTCTGAAGACTTTGGGGACTTACAGACACAAAGCTGGATTTTGACAGTGATACATTAACCTAGTACAATTGGGTTATGTATTTCATTAGTTTATTTGGATTAGGAGAATGTTACATTAACCTAGTACAAATGGGTTAAGTATTTCCTTAGTTTAGTAGGATTTGGTTATTTATTTCATTAGCATTGTAGGAGTAGGATAGGAGTATTATAAATACCCTATCATGCTAGAGATTTTTAATTAATTCCTCCCTTAGTGGAGAGAACAATCTTCTATTCAACAATTAATCTTCTTTCATCCCTCTCTTTTTCCACCACAACAATTCTACAACTCTTCTAATCTTTCCATTAATTCTATTCATCTATTCCACAACAAGAGAAACGTTACTTTGCTAAGGAATTCATGCCTAACGCCTATCACTTGATCTATACGCCATTACTCAATATTGTGATATAATAACAATGTCAATCGTGATCTCCTTCGCATTCATGGGTAACTAAACTTCTCTGTTGGGGTTATGGAAGCCGAATGAGTTACTATCTATTGTTGTGAGTTTGTGAGTTCATGACACGTATATTGCTTATATCATTATTCTCTTCATCTTAATCCACATTCTTTGCGGTTGCAAATGCAAGAATACGCCAGTCTAACATTTAACTTGTTCGAGAGAAAGGGTATTTGTCTGGAAAAGAGATAATGTCAAGGTAGTAGGACACCCTTTCCTATTAAAAAGCTAGTGCCGTAACTGGACTAACCTCTTGGAGAATTCGTACCGTTAGACACGCTTTAAGCTCGAGAGAGTTAAAGTGAAATAGTCCTTGTTTAGGTCGAGAGATGCTTGGATTTACCATCGACTACAATTCTCTATAAGCAATTGCATGTCCAGAATCTACACACTCATAGCCAATAGAGACGTATACCTCAGAAGGTGGACATAACCCCAACGATTCAATTCTCATTGTTTACAACCAATGTAACAATCTCTCTCATTTTACTTTATTATTTTCAGCCGTTGTTTACATTACTTGCAAGACAAGAATCCCCCCTTTTTACGAGACTTGTACCAAAAGTTTAGTAATTTTACTTACTTGTTGGCCAAGCTATTCCCTGTGGGATCGACACCCAACCCAGGTTGGGTTCTATATTTGCTAACGACCGCTTTACACTCCCACGAGAGCTGTAGATTGAGTGTTATAAAAAATTGGCGCCGTTGCCGGGGAATACGAGTGTCAATTAAGTTTGTGATAGTTACAAGACCCTTTGGTCAAAGATTCTCGTACTTTTACTTTTAGTTGTTGTTTTTGTTTTATTTAGGTTTATTCAGTGCATCAATGGAGGCACAACGTGAAATTGAAAAGATGACTGCTCAAGTGCATCAACAGAATATTGATAACCGTAGGTGAGCAACAAATCCTGACGATGAGGGTCTGGGCGATGAAGAGCTACTAAACGCACGACATACTGCTGAGATGGCGGCACCCATGCAGAGGAGAGATCGTCAAACGCGATTGAGACCTGATCGCCAAGATGTGCAGATTCCTTTTGATGACGATGATGAGGATTTGGATGAAGCTGGTGCCACAGGAGCCATTATTCTGCCACCCTTAGCACCTGGAGCAAAGTTCAATATCACTAGCACCATGATTCAGCT
The DNA here is from genome assembly GCA_030864225.1 of Capsicum baccatum var. pendulum. Lineage (NCBI taxonomy): Eukaryota > Viridiplantae > Streptophyta > Magnoliopsida > Solanales > Solanaceae > Capsicum > Capsicum baccatum. The sequence goes on from CM061560.1 coordinate 174,043,489, forward strand.
TTTGCAACTCAAGGGATTATTTGGTGGACTAGCAGGTGATGATCCGAATATGCATCTGATCAACTTTATTTCCACATGCAAGTCATTCGACAATCCGGGCGTTGGACAGAATGCAATTCGATTACGTCTATTTCCATTGTCTCTGTCTGGGGAGGCAACTCTATGGTTGAATGGGCTGACTCCTGATTCTATTACTAATTGGAGGCAATTAAAAGACACTTTCCTAGAAAGATTCTTTCCGCCATCCAAAAGAGCACAGTTGAGAGATGAGATCATAAATTTTCGACAGCTTCCCACTGAAGCTCTTCATGAAACATAGGAGAGGTTCAAGACAAAGCTAGCGAGATGCCCAAACCATCACATGACTAATGTTCACCTCATGGAAATCTTGTATAGAGCCTTGAATTCAATAACTAAACCAGTGGTGGACAACGCAGCTGGAGGTTCTTTCATGGACCTCTCCTTTGGTCAAGCAAGCAATATGCTAGATCGTATGACAAAACAAAGTAGAGCTTGGCATACCAGGGATTCTGAGGTAGCAAGCCCCACTTTATCTATTGGCATGACTGCAGACCAACGAAGAAGAGAAGAAGAACGTGATCAAGATATGGCGCACATGAAAACCCAAATGGATCTTCTTACAAAGAATCTATTAGGGAAGACTGAAAAAGTGAAAGCGATTGCGTCAAAAGGAAGAGACGAATCTGATTCGGAAGAGGAGGCCAACTACTTGAACAATCAGGGGGGTTTCTGTGGGAATACCCAAGGAAACCAAGGTCGGAACTATTATGATAAATCTGGAAACAAAGACCAAGGTAGTTGGAAGAACAAGAATGAAAAGAGAGGTTTGTACGTTCCCCCTGGCAGACGTGATGCCACCATATCTAATTCTGGAAGTATGGAAGACATGATGGCTAAATTATTGAAAGGAGTGGAAGCAACGAGCGCGGGAGTTACAGAGGTAATTAATGATTTGTCCGCCATGAAATAATTAGTAGATTCACATTCCACTTCAATTAGACAACTAGAGCAGCAATTCAGTCAACTTTCAGCAGCACTCAACCAAAGAAAGGCCGGCACTTTACCTAGCGATACTTTGCAAAACCCAAGGAATGATGGGTCGTGCATGGCCATCACTACCAGAAGTGGTAAGGTTCTGGAAACTTCAGACAAAGTTAAGCAAGTGATTGATGAAGTTGCGGACATGGATGACAACGCAAAAGGAAAAGATGCCGCAGCTACGACTCCTGACGTCAACAAAGCCACATCCAGCACTGTGCAGCCTGAAAAATTGGGCAAACGGAAGCAAGATGAGAATCAAACCACAGAGAGAACACTTCCATACCCACCACCACCTTTTCCCTAAAGATTGAAGAAGGTGGCGGATGATACTAAGTTCAGCAAATTTATGACTATGCTCAAGCAGCTGACCATTAATGTTCCATTGGTGGAGGCACTTGAACAAATGCCTGGATATGCGAAGTTTATGAAGGACCTATTGACAAAGAAGCGGGCGACAAGTTATGACTTGGCGGATAATGTTCATCATTGTAGTGCAATCGCTACAAGGTCGTTAGTTCAAAAAAGGCAGATCCTGGAGCTTTCACTATTCCTTGCACAATCGGATCGTTGGATTTTGCCAAGGCATTGTGCGATGTAGGTGCTAGCATCAATTTGATTCCACTATCCATCTACAAGAAGTTGGGGCTAGGCGATCCGACCCCAACCAATATGAGGCTCGTGATGGCTGATAGGTCGGTAAAACAACCTGTGGGTATCTTGAATGATGTGTTGCTAAAAGTTTCTTCATTCATCTTTCCTGCAGACTTCGTTATTCTGGATTGTAAGGAGGATTCTGAAGTTCCCATCATCTTGGGATGTCCTTTTCTTGCAACTGGAGGTGTGCTTATTGACATGAAAGATAATGAGCTTTTGTTTCGAATTAATGACGAAGTGGTACGGTTTGATATATTCAAAGCAATGAAGCAGCCCTGCGATATGAATGAGTTATCTGTAGCTGATGTTCATCATGAGGATACGAAAGCATTATCTATAGAGAAACAGCCTACTGTTGAGACATTGTCTGCTGTGCCACTGAAAGTTGAGCATGAAGATAATGAAGCTTATGAAGAATTTATGAGTGCTCTAACAGAAATAGAGCCTTATACTCCTAAGCAACCAGAATGTGATCTCAAGAATCAACCAACAGCGAAGACTCCCATTGATGAGCCACCAATGCTAGAAATGCAAGAGCTCCCCGATTATCTAAGGCATGTGTTCTTGGAAAGTAGAAATATACTTACGGAGAGAGCAGATGATTTAAGTGAATAACACGTAGAAGCTCTCATCTCTGCTCTGAAGAGATACAAGAGAGCTATGGGTTGGACTATTGATGATATAATTGGTGACTCTCTGGAGAAACGTAAGAGCCATCTTGAAGAAGATCTCATGCCCACAGGTAAGCCTCATTGTCGTCTAAATCCTTTCAAAAAACGATCCATCACTTATCTCGACGAAGTCTAAGTACTCGAGATTACTATGTCGAGCCACGACAATAAATAAGGCGCTAGATAGGAGGCAACCCATCGTTTTTCCATTTATTGTTTATCGTTTTTCCTTTCATTCTAGTACTTATTTTGTTTTGCTAAATGAAAAATCCAAAAATAAGAGTCGTGCCACGACCAAAACTAAGGCGCTTGGTGGGAGGCAACCCATTGTACTAATCGTTTTCGTTTGGTTTTGAGCAAAAATAGGTGCAAGAAGTATTCAACAAGGAGATTGATTTCAATTGACGATTTGGACGCATTGTATGGTAAAGTTGGTAAGTTAGGAATGGTGATGCATAAGGCTATGGATTGATCATTTCTCACGCCAAAATAGGCATCGAGAAAGGCTAGGCCTTGGTAAAACTAGGCCACAAACGATGCACAACCTATCCTATAGCCTAAGGTCTCGGAATCTAGTGTGCTATACACTATGCGCTGCCTATTCCTAGGTATTCTTTTTACTATGCGCCGCCTATGCTATGGCATTTGGTCTCAGTATCTCATATGCCATAGACTATGCGGCGCATATGTCTACAAATGCCATAGACTTTGCGGTTCATATGTCCCACTATGCTATAGACAATGCGCCGCATATGTCATGACTATGCCAAGCATTATGCGCCTCATATGTAGCATTTTTGTCTCCAAAACCGATTGTAAATGGGTCATAACCCGACCCATTCTCTTCCTATATAAAGGGGACTTAGTATTGAAACATAACCACACTAAAAATTGACCCAAAGGCGCCGCACATCCATCCAAATCCTCTCAAAATTTTCTTCTTTTGCTCTTCCAATTCACAAAACCATCTCCACAAGCTTCAAGCAAGTAAGTACTCTCTTATTCTTCATTTATTTCTCGTAAGTACTACGTTGCTATGTCTATTATGAATTGCTAAATCGTATAAGATTGTTGGTGATGTTCATGTGTTTGGATTGTTGATACAAAATCATGTGAGTGAACATGTACGTAGGAAAATCTTGACTTGTTTCCGACTTGAAATTGGTTTTAATAGCATTGTTATACTATTTGCGGAATTGCTATAATCTTGAACATTGCTTATAATTGTTTTTTGGATACTTACATGTTAGACTATCCCGGCCATCGGGATAAAACTTATAGTGCCTACCGACATAAGAGATTGTGATTGTTGTAAGAATAACTATTCCATGTGGTAACCCCTATGTAGTAGTGTTGCTATATCTACCATAAAAGTAGTCCAATGGCTGCAAGTAAGTGATGCATTGCTGATTTTCTTGTCGGAATACAATCCTAAAATGTATGTCGATGAAATCTGAGTAATCGACCACTTTCGCTTCACTAATTTGTGTTAACAATATTAAGTGTGGGGTGGTACCCCTACTGCTTAGGTATAGATTGTATCCATTGAGATTGTGCTACCATTAACACTATTTCAAGTCTCAGGTACAATGGCACCTAAAGAGAGACAAGGCAAGGAGAAGGCTACCACTTCACAAAAAGGCAAGAAAAGAGGCCAAAGAGAGCAAGGAGAACCATCCTCGATGCAAACACCTCGACTCACGCTTGGAATTAAGTGGGATACTTATGAGAAACTTCTAAGGATGACGACTCTGATGATGATTCCAATGCAAGGGGTATGACCCCAGACATAGAGGATAAGTCCGACCAACCAGGTTTCTTGAATTTATTTTCCACTGAGGACAGTGTCTCGACTAAGTGTGGGGTGGTGGTATTGCATGCTATACTTATCTATTCGCATCTATGTTTGTTTGCTTTTGTTTCATTTTTATTTTGTTTTGTTTTGTTTTGTTTTTTAGTAGTTAAATTTTTTTTTCTAGCTTCGCATGAAATTATTTTGATAGGCAGCATGAGATTATAACAAGAGTATGTGCCACAATTGTGACTATTGAGATGTTTAGGCCCTAGTTGTGACTCATTATGTGATATTGTGTGATTCAATTCGTTCACTTGTTGGGTCGAGAGTCTATATTACTTCCAATCAAGTCAACCATGTGCCTTGTGTGTGTGAGATTAATAGTATCTTCTATGTATGTGGCTGATGCTAGAACTTGCCTGGTATGTATGCAAAGCGAAAATAAGGAGTGTAAGTCTAGGATATGATTTAGGCATTTCTTTGGAAGCCTATACATGTTTACCTTCAGTTTTACCTACCCATGGACATCATCCTAGTTAACCCTTTTGAGCCTTTAGCCTATTTCTTTGACAACCTTGTATGTAAGCCTAATCCATTTTCTTTCAAGACCATAATTTGATCCAAAATCCTGGGTGCTTTAAAGTGAAAAAGTAATGTGACAACATAAGAGGAAATTGGGTGAGTATGATGCTTTAAATTGTAATGGTGCTTGAATGTGTTATGAAAAACAAAATGCTATCATAAGATGTATGTTGTGAAAAGAAAAAGGAAAGGAAAGCTGAAAAGTGAGTTGTTCTTAGAATTGAAAAACAAAAAGAGGAGAACAAGGGTGGTAGAATAAAGGAAAGAAGAAAGGTTGAAAGAAAAAAGTGTCAATGATACAAAGTGATGTATTAAAGCGCTTAGGAATCTAGTCACTATTCTTGGCAAAAATAGTCCTACCCGTCCCTTAGCCTACATTACAACCATCTAAAGACCTACTTGATCCTAATCTCAACATTCCGACATTTAGTATAGTACTACATTAAGGGCAAGCCTATGGTCATCAGTTGCTACATATGAATTCTTTGTGAGAGCGAGAGCAAGGATATTGTTGATACCCATGTTTGAAAAATATGCTATATTTGTGAGTGATTATGGGTACTATATTGTGAGACACACATGGTTGATGAGTTTTGGATAGTTGTATATGATTCTATGCACTTTAATGTTTGCATGCGAGTTGACCACCATCACGAGTCTATACTAGAGGTTAAATTGTTTCCACTTATAATCGAAAAGCTACTCTTTGTTGATAATTGTTGTGCTTGTCTTGAAAAATATTTTGTGTTGTTGTTGTAAAAACCCTAAGTTGATGTTTAGAGGGACATGATATTTTGTTCGAGGACGAACAAAGCTGCAAGTGTGGGGTGTTGATGATAGGCGAAATTACGCACCTATATCAATATATTTTGCCCATATTTTAGCCTAGTTTTGAGAACAAATTATATATTTCATTCACTTTTAGTCCTTTTCCTATAAATGAGCTAACGAACATGATTAGTAAAGTTTAAGGTATAAATGATGCAAAATACAGCATTTTATGGCTTACTTGACGCAAAAGAAAGCTCACAAAGGAAGGGAAGAAAGTTTACACGCCTAAGGACCAAAACTGCTGCATGGAAAATCTGTCCCGGGCTAAAACAGCATTTCTGAAGACTTTGGGGACTTACAGACACAAAGCTGGATTTTGACAGTGATACATTAACCTAGTACAATTGGGTTATGTATTTCATTAGTTTATTTGGATTAGGAGAATGTTACATTAACCTAATACAAATGGGTTAAGTATTTCCTTAGTTTAGTAGGATTTGGTTATTTATTTCATTAGCATAGTAGGAGTAGGATAGGAGTATTATAAATACCCTATCATGCTAGAGATTTTTAATTAATTCCTCCCTTAGTGGAGAGAACAATTTTCTATTCAACAATTAATCTTCTTTCATCCCTCTCTTCTTCCACCACAACAATTCTACAACTTTTCTAATCTTTCCATTAATTCTATTCATCTATTCCACAACAAGAGAAACGTTACTTTGCTAAGGAATTCACGCCTAACGCCTATCACTTGATCTATACGCCATTACTCAATATTGTGATATAATAACAATGTCAATCGTGATCTCCTTCGCATTCATGGGTAACTAAACTTCTCTGTTGGGGTTATGGAAGCCGAATGAGTTACTATCTATTGCTGTGAGTTTGTGAGTTCATGACACGTATATTGCTTATATCATTATTCTCTTCATCTTAATCCACATTCTTTGCGGTTGCAAACGCAAGAATACGCCAGTCTAACATTTAACTTGTTCGAGAGAAAGGTTATTTGTCTAGAAAAGAGATAATGTCAAGGTAGTAGGACACCCTTTCCTATTAAAAAGCTAGTGTCGTAACTGGACTAACCTCTTGGAGAATTCGTACCGTTAGACACGCTTTAAGCTCGAGAGAGTTAAAGTGAAATAGTCCTTGTTTAGGTCAAGAGACGCTTGGATTTACCATCGAATACAATTCTCTATAAGCAATTGCATGTCAAGACTCTACACACTCATAGCCAATAGAGACGTATACCTCAGAAGGTGGACATAACCCTAACGCTTCAATTCTCATTGTTTACAACCAACGTAACAATCTCTCTCATTTTACTTTATTATTTTCAGCCATTGTTTACATTACTTGCAAGACAAGAATCCCCCCTTTTTACGAGACTTGCACCAAAAGTTTAGTAATTTTACTTACTTGTTGGCCAAGCTATTCCCTGTGGGATCGACACCCAACCCAGGTTGGGTTCTATATTTGCTAATGACCGCTTTACACTCCCACGAGAGCTGTAGATTGAGCGTTATCAAGGGATCAACTCTAATGCTTTCGGCTAAAACAATGTGACCCAAAAAATCTACTGATCTTAGACAAAATTTACACTTACTAAATTTAGTGAAAAACTGGTGATCTCTATGAGTTTGCAAGACAATTCTAAGGTGATGTGCATGGTCGTTCTCTGTACGAGAGTACACAAGGATGTCATCTATGAAAACAATGACAAATATATAAAGATATTGCTTGAACACTTGATTCATGAGCTCCATAAAGGCTGTTGGAGCATTGGTTAACCTAAAAAACATGACTAAAAACTCAAAGTGACCATAGAGGATTCTGAAGGCTCTCTTTGGAATATCATATTCCCTTACTTTAAGATGATGATAGCCATATCTAAGGTCTATCTTAGAGAAATAACTTGCACCTTGCAGCTGATCAAACAAGTCATCAATTCTCAAAAGAGGATACTTAATTTTGATTGTGACCTTGTTAAGATGACGGAAGTTAATGCACATTCAAAAAGAACCATCTTTCTTTCACACAAACAGAATAGGTGCGCCCCAAGGAGAAATACTGGGCCTTATTGAACCTTTGTCTTAAATATATTTGAGTTGCTCTTTTATCTCCTTAAAATCTATAGGTTCCATACAATAAGGCGAGATAGAAATAGGCCGAGTGTCGAGAAGAAGGTCAATCACAAATTCTATCTCTCTATCTGGAGGTACCCAAGGGAGATCTTCTAGGAAAATATTAGGAAACTCATTAACAATGCTGATTGACTGAATAGTTAGATCCTCAGACATAGTGTCTTTGATCCTAACTAGGTGATAAATACAACCTTTGGATATTAACTTTTTAGCCTTGAGATAGGAAATAAATGACTCTTGGTAAATACCAAACCCTCAGACCACTAAAATACTAGTTCATCAGGAAAATGACACTTGACCATATGGGTACGACAGTCTATAGATGCATAATAACAATGAAGCTAATCCATACCCAGAATATGGTCAAAATCCGTCATGTCTAATTCTGTCAAGTCAGCAAATATAACTCTATGAAGAACAGTAGCAGGACAATGTTTATACACTTGTTTAGCAATAATTGACTCCCCTACTTATGTGAAACCTAGGAAAGGCTCAAGAATCCTTTGAGGACAATTTTTGAAATTCATAGCTACAAGTGGGGTCACATAAGGGAAATTTAACTCGGGGTCCAACAACACATAAACATCAAAGCAAAAGACATTGAGCATACCAGTAACAATATCGGGAGAGTCCTCCTCAACCTGACTGGATGTTAAGCCATAGAACCTATTCTTGCACTGACCGCCAGTAGTGCTAGATGAAGCACCTTAAACAAGGGAGGGATGAAGTACAGAAGCAGGTGCACTAGTAGTCTATGCTTGAGGTCGAGAATCTCTATTCCCCTACTTAGTATACACACAATCTCTAAGTCTATGGACCAGCTTTCTACGACCAAAACAACCCCCTTGATATGCTAAACACTCACTAGGATGATCTCTGCCACACTTAGCATAAGGAGGATAGCAAGGTCTTTTACTTACACTATCTAGAGACCTAGACATAGAAGACATGTTCCATTACTCATATTTGCCTCTAGGAATAGGAGCACTAGCTTATAAAGGTGTTGGCATAGACAAATAACCCTGGAACTGTAGGTGGTTCCCTCCATGGGACCTAGCCTGACTATACTCATGCTGCTCAGATCTAGTCCTCTTGTTACCCCTCACTTTATCTCTCTCCATTATCTTATCTGCCACTATCTATTGGGCATGCATCATCAACCTAGCCAGATCTATATCCCTAATCAGCATCACCGTCCTATACACTTTTAGTACCAAACCAGAAACACATGTCATAAACTTGGTCATACTAGTTCGGGTGTAAAAAATCAAATCAGGAGCATACTTGGCCAACTTGTTGAACTTCAAGCAGTACTCCTTAACAGTCATGGAGCCCTGTCTTATGTTCATAAACTTTTCAACCCTTGCTTCACTCCTCTCAGGTGGAAATAACTTATCTAAGAATGCATCTTGGAACACCTACCAAGTTATAGGAGCAACACCCTCACCTCTACCCTCCTTCCACGCTACCACCCAATTATAAGCAATGTCTTTCAACCTGTATGACACCAACTCAACACTTTCTTCCACATAAACATGCATCACCCATGTGATCTTTCTCACCTCCTCAAGGTATAACTATGGGTCCTCACCCGCCTTAGACCCATAAAACTCTGGCAGATTCATCCACATGAAATAACGAATCCTAGTAGCAGCTAAATCACCTCCCTACTGATTTGCAACTATGACCTAGTTATTAGCTTGAATATTAGGGGTGACTTCTTTGTCTAAAGCATGAAAGGCCGCCCAAAACTCAGCATAAAAAACTTACTCATTCAAGGGATGAACAGGTTGGGGTTGTTTATTATCATTTTTGCGGGCGTTCGCTCTTTAGAGAGGAAATTTCTAAAATAGGAGAGAATGAATTATTAGATGAGAGGTACAACTATAGGCACGATAGAATCTAAAATAAAAAAACAACTTTTTCCTAAAATATCTCATAGCCTTTTTCTCATAGATATGGCATGCTATACGCTGATTATCAAGGCTCTAGCTAACATGGCTTGTCAGACTCCCTAGGACTCCTTAAACCTTAGGCTCTGGTACCAAGTTTGTAATGCCCTAAAATCTTCTCCCAAAACATCACATAGTGCTTCAGGCTACAAGTAGCTGCAACCTAAACCTTTGATCCTATTACTACATATTATAACTTATTTCGAGAAGAAATAAACAAAACATTGGCACTGTCATATCAACTGATAGAAAATATAAAGAAAATACTTAGTTTAGATGACCACAATACTGAAATCTCAACATACTAACAACCAGTTAACTAATTTAACAAAGCTTCTACAATTCAAGTCTTCTAAAGAGCCATTGGGACAGGTCACAGTTAACTCAAACTTAACTAAAAGCAATAATATGACTACTTAAATACTGAAAGGTCTGAAGATAGGTCCTCAAACCATGACGCCTTACCACTATAGCGATGTAGACAAAGGTACTCAGAGATTATTGACGAGACTGGGACTGAGCACCTGAATCTACATTATAACACAATATAGCACATAGACATATATGTGGATCAACACTTGGGAATGTACTGAGTATATGGGGTTGTATGCACTTACAGAAAAAATATCCTTACTCTTTAATCAAATCATGCATTCAAATATGAGTGACTCACATAGTTTGAATACATCTACAATATAAAGCTCATCAATCATGTATAATGAAATATGTAACACAAATCTTGGGAGTCAATATTCCTTAGCTTAAAAATCTGAACTTTTCTCTTATTCACATTACTCGTAGACTAAACAAAGCTTTAAACAATACTTTTAAACTCATGCATATATCTCGTGGAGACTAAAACTTATTTAATGCTTAAGAACTTAGAACACTTTTAAACTCAAGACACTTGGAACTCAAAATTCTATAACTCTTACTAGTAGAGAAAAGTACTTTATTTTTGGGAAAATTTTACTTCAAGAAACTATTTTGAAAATCTTACAATTAGGGAAAATCACTTATCTCAAAACTTTAAGGAAAATATATTATCTCAAGGGAGGTTTACTTAACCAACATAAACCATGTGAGCTACATGGAGTCCAACGTCTTGTCCTCCTAAGGAAGAAACCTCACTTTGGGGAAAGTCATCATACTCTTACCATGGAGTATAACCTCAACTCAGTGATCACTTATCTTGGCCTCGGTCCTATAAATCTCAATCCAATGGTGGCACGTAGTTCTGGGGCATGAAACCATAGTAACTTACGTAACTCGGTGCTAAATACTACTACCTTTAGTTAGCTATGCTCATCTCAGTGAAATCCACTTTAAAATAATCTCATAGTTCATAAAAACTCAACTATAAAATCTGTAGTCTCATTTGGTAAAGTGTATTTCAAAGCTTCTATGACCATTAAGGTCAAAACTTTCACAATGATCTCAAAATACCAAAATTATAGGTGCTTATAGCACAAAATTCATAAAAACTAAAATCTCAAGTAGTTTTTAATGACCCATAATTAAGTCTCAAGTGAAGACTCTTCAAAAAGCATACTAGATGTCATAAGGATAGGCAAAAGATATAGAAATCTTTAATGTTCAGAAATTTGTCTTAAAATCTCAACTTACTCATGTACTTCAATTTATAGAACCTTGGCAAATCTCAAAATCTCACACATAGTAATATTGGGTATAAACCCACACTTCAAATTCACACTAGAACTCATAAAGTCATATCTCTTTGTAATTTAAAACAAGTTTTGGGCACAAGGATGAAAGAATTGCCCTTTTTCAAACCCCACATACCTTAGATTGTGAAATTAAATGAATAAGCTTGCTTGAAACTCGTGTTTGTACTCTTTGAGAGAGGGTTCTTGAAGCCTTTGACATGGGAAAATCGAATATCAACTCAATTTATAGAATCTATGGTGAGTTCTTGAATTTTTTGGAGAAGGTTTTCGGGTTTGTTCTTGAGTAAGAAACCCTAGCCTTTGGATTTTTTGGGAGATAATGAAGTGAAATGATTTATTTTACATATATTCAAGTGTTAAATGGGGAAAAGACCAAAAAGTCTTTTTTAAATAATATAAAAATAATGAACAGGATTTGCCATAGTTGTAGTGGCAATTCGTCGTTAGCCTGATGGTCTGTCAGATCGTCCATCGCACATTGGCCAAAAAAAGGCCACGCTGCCATAGTTATGACGGTCCTAGCAATGGTTCATCGCTAGATTGATGGTCCGTCATCTTGGCCATCACACTTGGTAAAGAAGAGGGATTTACTTCCTTGGTTGCGAAACTTCAACCAAAGGTCCATCACAAACTCGACGGTCTGTCAACATTTCTGTCGCACCTGGGTGGTTCTGACAGGTCTCAATAAAATGACCATAATTTCTCACCCTGATACTAGATTTGGATGAAATTGGTATCGTTGAAAATCTTTTCTTAAAGATAAAAGTCAACTTAAAAAATCTGGGGTATTATAAAATGGCTCTGGGTGAGTTAAGAGAACTCAAGATTTAGTTTAAGGAGTTACTCGATAAGGACTTTATTTGTCCTAGTGCTTTTCCTTGATGTTCTCTTGTCTTATTTTCTAATAAAAAGGATCTTAGCCTAAGAAGATGCATTGAATATATCCACTTGAATAAAGTTACCATTAAGAATAAGTATCCCTTGCCCCTGATAGATGATTTTTTTACCATTTGTAGGGTGCTTTTAATTTCCCCAAGATAGACTTGAGATCAAGTTATATTAGTTAAGGATTTGTCCTAAGGATATACCCAAGAAAACTATTATGACATGATATGCACATTATAAGTTCTTGGTATGTCACTAGGGTTGACCAATGTACTAGTACATTTTATAAGCAAGACTTGGATTCTCTTGTTATTGTCATTATTTATGACATTTTTTATTTAGTCCAAGAGTAAGGAGGAATGTACATGTCATCTTCACATTGTTTTAGGGATTTTTAAGGAGAAGCAGTTGTATACTAAGATCTCAAAATGCAATTTTTGGTCTTCTTTAGTTTTTCTCTTAGGGCATGTGGTTTTGGAAAACAGGGTGATGGTAGATCCCTAGAATATTGATTTTTTAAAGAGTTGGGTTCTCCTAGATATGTGACTAAGGTTAGAAGTTTTGTGGGTCTTTATAGTTATTATCATAAGTTTGTCATGAATTATTCATCTATTTCTACTCACATGACAAGTCTGATCTAGAAGGAGGTGCCATTTGTTTGGTCAAATAAGTGTGAAGAGAGCTTCCACAAGTTCAAGAAACTTTTTGCTACAACTTCCATTCTTTCCCTACTAGTTGTATGTAAGGGTTTCATTGTATGATGCTTCACTTTAGTTTGGTTGTTGTGTTTATGTAGAAAATGAATCTAATTGCCTATTCTTTATGGAGCTTGAATTCTTGTGAGAAGTATTACGGAACCCTGACTTAGATTTGGTGACAATGGTCTTTGCACTTAAGATTTTAAGATACTATCTTTATTGTATCAAGTATGAAGTGTTCATGGATCGCCATAGTTTACAACATGTTTTCACTCATAAGTATTTGAATATAATGTAGAGATGGTGGATGGAATTGTTGAAAGATTATGATGTGGCCATATAATACCATTTGGGTAAGGCTAATATGATGCAGATGCATTAATCTCAAAAGTTTTAAGTATGTAAAGTTTTACTTGTTTGAGGTTGTTAAGGTGACCCTTGGCTATAGAGATTAAGTATATAACATCTTAGTATATATAGTGTGGTGTTTCCAAAAGAGGTCGAGTGTTGGCTATCATAGAAGTATAGTTAATGTTACTTGATCAAATCAAGGACAGATAATTTGAAGATAAGAAATTTTTAAATTATAGAATAAGGTAGTATGTGGTGAATTTTCTAATTCCATACTTGATGCATGTGTAGTGTTGATGGTGAGAGGACGTGTGTCTATGCCTCGAGTTGGTCATTTGATTTCTAGTTTGAATTGCACAAGCTCATGCTTCTTAGTACTCTATACATCCCATTGCAACCATGATGTACCGTCACTTAAAACAACTCTATTGGTGGCCCATGATGAAAATGGATATGGTAAAGAATGTTCTAAGTATCATGATTATCAGCAAGTGATATACAAACTTCAATGTCCTTTGGGGTTACTTCAGAGAATGCCTATTCTTGTGTGAAAGTGGGAGAGGATATGATTTATCTTGTGGTTGGTTTCCCTCTGACTATGGGGCAACATGACTCAATTTGCATCATAGTAGACAAGCCAACCAAGTCAGCTTATTTTATCATAGTTAGAGTGTATTATATCTCAAAGCAGTTAGCTAAGATATATCTCAAAGAAATATTGAGGTTGCATAGAATAATTATTTCCATTCTCTAATAGAGGTATGGAATTCACCTCTAAGATTCCAGGAAGGCTACATGAGGATTTGGTAATAAGCTTGACTTTAACATGTTTTCCATCTTTATACTGACGGGCAGTTAGAGAAGATTATCAAAGTTCTTGAGGATTTATTAAGGGCTCGTGTTATTGACTTTTGAGGTCACTAGGATAAGTTTTTGTTGTTGTGTTAGTTTTCATACAATAATAGCTATCATTTTCAAAAATTGATATATCTCCTTTCAAAGTAATCTATGAAAGAAGGTGTAGATCACCCATAGAGTGATTCAAAGTTTGTGATATGAAATCATTCAGAACGAACTTGGTCAAGATAGCTTAGGAGAAGGTCAGGATTACTCAAACCAAGTATTTAGCATTCGAAAGTAGGAAGAAAGAGTACACATACCATAAATAAAAGTCCATGTCATTCAATGTTGGTAAACAAGTATTCTTGAAAGAATCTCCTATGAAGGGAGTGATACGGTTTTGCAAGAAGGACAATTTTATCCATAAGTATATAGATTTATTTGAGGTCCTTAAGGATGTGGATCTGGTAGCCTACAGGTCAGCACTTCCACTAAGCTTGTGATAGGCCCATCCAATATTCCATGTATCCATGCTTAAGATATATCATGGGGATGGGGATCTTATTATCAATTGGGATTTAATTTTTCTCGATAAGGATCTTTCATAGGAGGATGATCCGATTGATATTCATGATCGCGTCATGAGAAAGTAGAAAAGAACATTTGATTAGTCAAGGTCCAATGAAAGTTTTTTTGTGTCAAGGGTGATACATAGGAAACCAAGATGGACATATAGGACAAGTACCCTCACATATTTGAGGGTATGATTATTTTCTTACTTTTGACTTGACTAATTTTTCTTATTTATTCAAATGGGGATGAAGGGCGAGTAAATGGTATATATTGTAATGACTTTTTTGGTTATTATGTGTGACTCTAGCATACAAAAAATTTAAGTTTTTACCCAAATTGGGAGTTAAAAAATTCAAGCTAGGCTAGGCTTGGATAAAATTAGAGTAAGGTTGGTCTACGACTATCTAGAAATGGGTTTGGTAAATTTGAAAATATTTAGCATGTTTTAATGTTAGATAAGATGATAAGAAATACATAGGATTTTCTAAACTAAACTAGGGTAAGTAGAACTCGCGATATCAAACCTGACGTAAAGGGGTCAGTTCAAAACATCATTATTTGAGGGTGCTTTGTAGAAAAAAATTGGGAGAAATCTTAAGTTTTTTCCTTGCCATAATTGCAATAGTTGGTGGAAGGATGCAATGGTGATATTTTAATAGTGAACGTTATATCAGTCAATCTCACCATAGTGGGTGGATTCCAGTATAACTGGGCTACTATAACAAGATATACATGGATTTATGCAAAAAAATACCCTAAAATATTTTAGTATTACAAAATTATTTTCATAGGACAAGGGTAATTCTAGGATAATTCCACTTATTTTCATCCCAAACCCTCTTAAAAATAAGTAATTCCTCTTATTAACTCTTATTTCGATAGTAAAAAACTAGAAATCATTAGTTTTTGGGGTTTGGGAGATGATTTTACTTAACCAAACTAATTTTCTAGTTTAATTAACTTAATTGTGCAGGAAACCCTTGGGTTTTGATTATATATTGTTAATTTACTCTTTCATATAAATAAATCAATATTGTTACAATGATATTGGCTGGATTAAGGTGGAATTATGTTAGAAAAACCCTAGAATTGAAGAAATGATCAAAAATTTAGACTTGAGGTACGATATTTGATTATAATCCTTGATATTGTAGGTCATTTTATTGATTATGTGTTATATTCCTATTTCTTGACCATAATCAAGCTGAGTTTCAAGAAAAGGTAAAACTCGAGTTTTATAATAGTATTTCGGACTTGGATTGAGGTATGTGAAACACCTAGGACTTGGAACTTTAGAAAATTCCCTTAGCTGAAGCTTCTGGACTAGGTACGATTCTAGGGTACTAGTCATACCCTTTGGATACAACTTAGTAACCCATCACTCACATACTAAGTAGTGGGTGGAGATTAGGCACTGTCCAAGATATGGTTTATCCTCCTTAAGGTAATATGTTAAGGTAAGGTTCATATACTACCTAGTTGTATGAAGCGTTGGTCTTTATCTAGTGGACACTATCCTTGGTACGGTTTAGGATAAGGTTTATGGTGTCATTCTTACCCTAAGATATGAGTCATATGTGTGTAGTCGTACCTTAGGAATTGTACGGTCCTTGGTGAGGCCTAGCGTACGATTTAGGGTACCACTTGTACCCTATGATATAGATTAGTCAAGTGAGTCATACCCTCCTTGTATGACATTTTTCAGCTTTAAGCCAAGGGCTTTATGGACATTTCCCAACCCAAAACCCTTAAGTACATTCACTATATAATGTATTGTAGCCTCTTAAAACATATGTTTAGTGGATCAAACATTCCAAATACTCTCTCAAACATAGTATTGAAAAATTGGAAGATAGGGTTCCATAAGTGTTTTTCTAGAATCTAGGAGGTGTCAAGTATTTCCTTGGATTATCATGTATAAGGGATACTACTCTTTCCCTTATTGCCAACTCAAATATCATGAGCTTTAAACATGGATTATGACATAAATGAGATTTAGAAATCAAATATTAAGGGTTTTGATGTCCATAATTTGACTTGAATGATATTTGAAGCTAATGTATTAGCTTATTAAAGTGATTGCTTGATATGTGATTCATGAAGACCTTGTAGTCATGTATGATGTAGAATTGTGGCCTTAATGGCTTAGAATTATTAAATGGGTTAAAGTTCCTAAATGTGAATGGTGTGATATGAATGCATGGACAAAAGGTTAGAATTCTAATTTCGACTAGTAATGGGCGTGAAGGCTTATGGTTTGAGTCCACTTACGTGATGAAATGGTTTGTGGTTAGAGTCCACATGTTCAATAAAATTGCTTATGGTTAGAGTCTACTTGACTAAAGGAAGTGATTATGGTTAGAGTCCACTAACCTAATAAGATGCTTTGAGGTTAGAATCCTCTTGCTCAATATAACCTATGTGGTTGAAGGCTAGCATCCTCCACTTTGTGGTTCATGTTTGAGTTCTTTAAAATGTATTCGAAGGCATTTTAATCTTATAACTCTTAATGTATCCTCATATATTTACATGTATATGTGTATGAATGTTGTGTGTTACGATGGTTTGACTTGGTATTGAATAATATCTCTATTTTATCCTTACCCTTGAGTTTTATCCTAGTGATATATGCTTCTTCACTTCCTGCAAAGCGATCAGGTGTTTGGGCGATTCGAGTGTTGGTATCAAATTGTTGAGTTTCCACTTTTTTGTAGGCCCAAACTTCATGTTCGTCTTAGCTAATTCCATAGACTTATTTTGGATTCAATGTTTTGCTATTATCGGGGGCTTGTCCCAGCATGTTATTGTCTCTTGATTTATAGAGGCTTGTGGATACCTGTGGACTTGGATAGATTAGATTTGGAATAGGTTATGAATGTCAGTTTTGTTTCTTGTACCATATTATGTACTTGGATTTTATCCAATGCTTATTGTTTTTGGGTCTTTTTAAGTTGGTATTAGAGCCTAGGTTCATGGTTAGTTAGGTGTCCTCAAAGCCATGTTAGGTATAGTCTCTTTTATAGGTAGGTAGTGCGCCATACTTATATGAGAGAGGATACAAGGTATTTAGGAATGTTTCACTTTATTACTGTCTTATTTAAAGCTGTAGAGTTTAAGGTCTTGGATCCTTCTGATTTATATTTTCTTATCTATCAAATCATGCCTCTAAGGACATCTAATACTCAGGAAAATTCTTCTTTCCCAATCGAGGGCCATATGGATGGAGCTCATCAAAATTTAGGGGTCCATACCTAGTCAAGGGCTATTACATTTGAATATACTCATGGGGTTCAATTGGTCCCCACCAACATTACTTATAAGAGAAAACTCCTACTCAGTTACCTTAAGGGGATGCTACTAATGTTGAGCTCCATCGCTCTAGTAATATATTGACTTAATTTTTGGCTTCTCAATCAGAGCAGGGTACTCTAGCTATTTTATCTTCTGAGTCCACAAGGGTTGGCCAATTTACAAGGTTGCACTCTTCTATGTTTATCGGTGCAAAAGTGTAGAAAGATCCCCAAAGTTTCATTGATAAAATTAAGAAGTTCTTTCAGATCATGCATTCTTCAAAGGTTGAGGCTGTAGAGTTTGCTTTCTACCAATTAAAAGATATAGCATACAAATGTCATGAAGGGTGGGAACTATTGATAGATATGGATGCTAGTTTTTCCATTTGTGAGGATTTCCTTGAAACCTTCTTGGATAGCTTCTTTCATCAAGATCTGAGAAAAGTGGTAGTGGAAAAATTTGTGAACATAAAGCAAGAGAAGATGTCTGTCAAGGAGTATGCCTTGATATTCCATCAGTTGTCTAGGTATGCTCCTAAGATGGTTTCTATCATGAGGGCTAAAATGCATCAGTTTACTTTGTGATTGTTCCGTGAGTTGCTACTTGAGAGAAAGGTGGCTTTGTTGATAAAAGATATAGACATCTCTAGGTTGGTCGTGTATATGAAACAAGTGGAGGAAGAGAAAAAGAAATGGCTGAGTTTAGTGAAAGGTAAGTAAATAAATTTAGGCTTTTTGAGCAAATGGTAAAGATAGTGCCAAATGTTCAAGAAAGAAGTGGGGGTGTTCGAGTTCTTTATCCTCTAATATTGCTCCTTACCCGAAGCCATTGGGTGGTCATTGTTCTCAGTTTAATGGTAGGTTTCGGGAATAGGGTGCCTAATTCTAGGATAGTGGGGCTTAATCAGCTATAACCCATCCTCCTTGTAGATTCTATGGTCAATATTATATTTGTCAGTGTGAGAAAGGGAAGAACAAATGTTTTAGATATGGTCAAATTAACGCATAGAGAGAGAATACAAATATCTAGTGGCTTTTTAGGTCAACAAGGCCTCTATTGCTACTTCATCTACTCCTACACTAAAGGGTGTTGTTTCTGCTTCAGCTTTTATTTCTAGCACCGGCACTAGCCGAAATCATTAGTATGCACTTTCTACTCACTAGGACTTTGAGACATCTCTCTATGTTGTTAGAGGTACATTAAAAATTTTATCTCATGATGTTTATTATTTACTTGATCTGGGGTTCTCTATTTCCTATGTGACCCCATTTGTAGTTGTACATCTTGGTTTTGGTCCTAAGAGTCTTTCATTTCCATTTTTCATTTCAACCCAGTAGGAGACTCAGTGGTAGTTAAAAGAGTCTATAGAGGGAGTGTTGTATCTGTTAGTGGTAGAGAGACACTTGTAGACTTGATAGAGTTGGGCGATGGATTGGGTGCATTCGTGCTATGCTTTCTTAGATTGTCATACCTGTAGGGTCAGGTTTAAATTACCTAAGGAGCCATTCATTAGATGTGAAAGGGATTCTTTAGTGCCTAATGGGAGATTCATCTCACATCTTAGAACTCAAAAGTTGATCTCTAAAATTTATTTGTATAATTTGGTCCAAGTTAATGATTCTAAATTGGAAAGTACTAATTTAGAATCCATCCTTGTGGTTAATGAGTTTCCTAAATTCTTTCCCGATGACCGTCTTGTCATGTGCCTTATCCTTTATTGTATGTCTTTATTTCTAACTTGGTTCAAGATTATTTGATGTGTAGTAATGTGTAAACTCATGTTTATGCTTGCCTTACTCGTTATTCGTGGACAAATGATCCAAGTGGGGGAGAATTGAAACACCTAGGCCTTGGACCTTTAGAAAATTACCTTAGTTGAATCTTTTGGACAAGATATGACTCTGGGGTACTAGTTTTACCCTTGGATACAGGTTTTCAACCCCTCACTCGAATACTAGTCAATGTGCTGGAGGTTATACACTATCCAGGATATGGTTTATCCTACATTTGTTCATATGTTAGGGTACGGGTTATATACTACCTAGTCGTATGAAGTGTTGGTCTTGATCTAGTGGACATTGTCTTGGGTATAGTTATGGATAAGGTTTCGAATGCCATTCATACACTAAGATACGAGTCGTGTGTGCGTAGTCATACCTTGGGCAGCGTAAGTGTTCTTGGTGAGAACTAAGGTATGAGCTAGGGTACCACTCGTACCCTACGATACGGTTTAGTCAAGTGAGTCATACTCTTCTAAGAAGTCACGTTTTAGCTTTTAAGCCATGGACTTAATGGACATTTCCCACCCCAAAACCCCTATGTCCCTTCACTATGTAATGTATTTTAGCCTCCTTAAACATATCTTCTAAGGATCAAACATTCAAAATACTCTCTCAAAAATAGTATTGAAGAACTGGAAGCTAGGGTTCCACAAGTGTTCTCGTAGAGTCAAGGAGGGGTCAAGTCTTTTCGAGGATCATCTTGTATAAGGAATTTTACTCTTTCCCTGATTGTTAACTCAAATATCATTTGTTTTAAACATAGATTATGACTTGTGAATGATGATTTTGAAATAAAATGTTAAGGGTATAGATGCCTAGAGTTTAGTGATGTTTGCTATTTTCTAGACTTGTGTTTAGAATTGATTTTGATGATTATTGCACATGTGGGTATTTTTTTTTTGTGGTCTAACAAGTGGGTCATGAGTAATCCTAAGATTAACAATTCCTACTTTGATTTTGGCCTTGGTAAATGCATGCCCACAAGGTGTTTGTGAAAATCTCTAAGAGAAATATCTAGTCATATGTTGATGATGTTTTGATCTAGGGAAATGGTTCAATATGTATGAGTGGTGGGTATATGGTATTGTAATAACCTTGTTGTCCATGTAATTAGTTAATTTATGACCTTGATGGTTTGATGGATAAAAGGGTTAATATCCCTCAACATGAACTTTTATTAAGTTTGTACTAAAGAATGGTATAAGAATGCTAATAGAGAATGAATGATTTGGTAAGGGTCTTGATGACCACAATTTGACTTGAATGATATTTGAAGTTAATATATTGGATTACTAAAGTGATTGTTTGATATGTGATTCATGAAGACCTTGTGGTCATATATGTTTTTGAATTGTGGCCTTAATGTCTTAGAATGGTTAAATGGGTTAAACTCCAAAAATATGAAAGGTGTGATATGAATGCATGGAAAAAGGGTTAGAGTCCCAATGTCAACCAGTAAGGAGCGTGAAGACTTGTAGTTAGAGTCCATTTGCATGATAAAATGGCTTGTAGTTAAAGTCCACATGCTTAATAAATTGTCCTGTGGTTGATACGCCCAAATTATAACTATCATTAGAAAGTGTAAGCGGTCGCAGTCAAATATAAAACCCCACTAGGTTGGGGTGGAATCCCACAAGGAATACTGTACAAACTAAGTGTTATGGTTGTTAACTGACTATTGATCAAAGGCTCCTGAGTAAAGAGCAGTTTTCAATTTGTAACAATGTTTAAACGGTTGTAATAAGTCACGTTCCAGCAAATGAATTTTATTGCAAGTACGAATTCAATGAGATCAAACAAACTAGAGTTATGTTCACCAAGATGTTCAAACAGGTGGAGTTGTGAATCCTCTTAAATTCCCAATTTACAAATTCAATAGCAGGATTTATTGAATTCTAAAGTTTACCTATTTGTTTCTCAACCTAAATGGTTAGTTTAACCTTTAATTATTTCAAACTCAAAGAATACATGAAGTTATTCAATTAATCTCTCATGCGAGTCAATCCTGGTTTAAGGCATCAACTCATAACCCGGAGGTTAAGGCTTTTAGACTTTATGTAAACTCCTTCTTTTCCCAACATATATTTTTCTTCTCAGAAAAGTAATATTTTTGGGCTCACCCTTCAAGTTTGCAACCTAGAAAGGTCATTAAAGGGTTTATATAATCTAAATCACATATGGAAATTAAGCATTCTCACAACCCCAATCAGTTATTCATATCAAGGCTCCCATAACCCTAGTTATGGGAATTTAGTCACTCATCTCAAGAGAAGAAGAAGAGGAAATCATTGTGTTCTTCATAAATGGATTTAAAGAATTACTTAAAAAGGTTACAATAATTGTTCTTCATTCTTCAATGAAAATCTAAATAAAGATAACTAAATCCACAATTCTTTCTTGAATCACAGAGAATAATATGTACAGTGAGTTTTTTAGCTGGAAAATATGATAAAAGATACCTAACAAAAAACCTAAACAGGGTATTTATATGTTTCAAGTATAAAGGATTTAAAATTCAAACTCCGTAAGTTGCGTCAGAGTTGACGGTCACGTTGATGGCCCGTCGGAATCCTGAAGGTCTGTCACTTAGATCATCGCTGATGGTCCCAAGGTGCCATTTTCTGGTTAAGGGTTGACAATCATGTTGGCAGGCCATCGCTGGACTAGTGGTCTGTCACTTGATCCTCTAAAATTCCATCTTCTACTTCAGCTTGACAGCCAAGTTGGCAATCTGTCGGGGATTCGACGGTCTGTCCCATAGACCGTCGCAAGACTTATTTAGTTTTTCCTTTATATTTAACTCTAATGGTCATCCTGGTAGTCTGTCACAAGACTGACGGTCCACTAGTTCCACCATCTATGGCATTTTTCTGCTACTTTTCCAAAAAATTTCTTTAGCTAACTCTTTGACCTGGAAACAGTAAAATACAATATTAAATACAACATCAGTTGCTTGAGAACATACAATTATCCCTTGAAAAAAATGTAAAATATTCCATCAAAAGCTAGAACATCAATACCCCAAACTTAAGGCAATTAATTATCCACAAGCAACTCAACACCAAATTGCATACATGAATAATACAATGATAGGCAATCAACTGTTGAACTACATTTCACACAACCATTCACTTGTCATCTCATTCATATGGGCTCAACACATCAAGATCTCCAACCAAATTGTTTATAATGGATCACACACACAACCATGGATATAAGACTCTACAAAGATCAACAAAACTAAGTGTAACTAAAGTTGCCATAATAGTAAATGAATTCCACCATTCATTATATCTTGTGGACGAAAACCAAGACTCACACAATCATCAAAGAAGTTACAAACATAGAATACATACCCATAGGCTTTCCCTTATGATCTAACGCTCCCTTATGGTTAATTTGCAAGGATTAAGCAGGTCTTTTCAAGCTTGTAATAAGGATCCGGGGCTAGGTAAGGACAAATTTTGGGAAAAGTGACTCAACATTTAGACTTAACTCTCTTTGCCCTTGAATTCTACTCACCAAGGCTACTGCTTTACCAGCTCATTTACAATCTTTATTATTCATTCACACTTCACTATAACCCCTTTTTTAGAAGCATAAGCTACCCTTAACTTATGCTGATATAGTCTGTTAAGGTGCACAATATCTTAAGTAGATCAGGGCCGAATGCTTTATTTTATCTCTAAACCATCTTTTCATTAAATTGCTAACATCTTGTAGTAGCCACACTCAACTTAGATGTTTTGCCTAAGTTAAGGTGCACAATGTCCAATATTGGACTACGGCTAAAGTTAGGTGTTAACAACCTAAAGAGATTTAATTAGAGTTATTGGGAATGAAGTAAACTAACATAAGCTCAAAAAGGGTTAAAAAATGGAAAAATCTTTTTGGTGGGTCAGTTGTTACGACTAAGTAGACTGAAAGTACAAGGAAGCCTACTATCCTATTCTTTTTAATCAACCATAAAACAAAATCAATGAGTCGGGAAAGTTCTAGGTATTACACTATGAAAGAACGTAACACAAATACTCGCACACAGAGGTGACTAAGTCAAACTTCTTCTACTACTCTAGGAATTTTCATCACATGATTATGCATATTTCACATGTTAATGCCAATTACAGAATCACTAATGATTGTTCAACATACACTAAGTGACAAGGAAAAATAGTCATACAAGTATGTTCAGAGTCTGATGACATAGTCATACATAATCTATATATACAAAAAGATGCTAAAAGAAAAGAAACTTTCATAAATAATATCAACAATGCATATTTACATCAGAACCTAAGAAAAGAAAATGCAATCCTAGACATGTCTATTTTCTAGATAGCACATGGGAGGAAAAGAACACAAGCAACAAAACCCCCATGTGACAGGTACACCCACCCCTTCATAAAATAAATGCATTGTCCTTAATGCATAAAATTAAAGTACAGAGAAAGAGAATACTTGTAAGTCCTTATATTAAGATGAGGCATTAGTTAAATTGGGTGAGTCTCTAGTGGCCTCACCTGCAACAACGTTGACCCCTATGGTGGTAGGGGTACTCACAAACTCTTCCTCCAGAATCGGAGGTATCACATCCCGAGCTGGGTCTGAGATGGTCCCCCTTGCTATGGCACAACTGGAAAAAACTCATACAGCTACATCTGCTGCCTTCTTCTTCCTTTTCTATAATCTCTTCACAATCTTTTTAAAGCATTTCATATACCATACTTTTCTCTCTCTTCCGGTGTCATTGCTTCTCACTTTTTTCTTCTTGTAGCTTTTTTATCTGCATTTTTTTGTACTTTTATCTACCTACTTGACTTTGTATTCTAATGGATTCCCTATTAAGTCAAAAACACCTTCATCTTCATCGCTTATCACCAGAGCAGGCTCAAAAATGGGCTACTATGGTTGCTTGCTCATCAACTCTACTATGTCAGCCTGTGCTTGTTTAAATTCTTCCATAAACTTAGCAAGATCTGCAATGGACATTGCATCGAGCGATTTGTTGATACGCTCTTCCATATGGTCTATACTAATCTAAACATTTTTAAATTGATGGATTACCCCAGCCATAATTTGATCAACAAAAGGCTTGAAGTGCAAAGCCCATGTGTCTAGCTGCTTCTTAAACTTCTTCTTCAACTTAACAGACTTGGAAAAAATTTCTTGTGACAATCTGTACTCTGAATAATCTGTCCCACCAATTGGCGACATAGATTTTGATCTTGCAGATGAACTAGGTGGCACATAGTCAGGCGGCAGATAAGTAGTGATAGATAACGGCATACTTGAGGGAATTTCAGAAGTATCGGGGGCTGGCACTGACTGTGTCTGGTAGGATGGAGGTTTGTTGATTTCTATCTCAAACTTGGAGTAATCTTTGATTTCCTGATGTCCTACTTATTCGTAGCCTAAACATTGTTATCTACTCCTCGAATCAGAGGCATATTGTCTTGCCTGCATAAATAGTGATTAAACATAATAATAGTAGTATGTTTACAACTTTGTGGACCCTCACCAATATTTCATCAGTAATGATTTGGCCAAAATCAATCTTCCGCCCTGAAATCAAACTAGCCACCAACGCAGCCCTGTGACTATCCAAATTGGAATCACCCCTTGTTGGCATCAACCTCAATCGAATAATTTCCAACCAGAATTTAGCTCAGAATCTAAGGATGGATTTAGCAATGTGCTCTCACGCGTTGGTTACCCAGACTGGGTTGTCATCATTATTAAGTAGCCCAGAAAACCAAGGCCTTTTCTTAGATGCTGAAGTTAGACGATACTCAAGATCATGAACCATAGCTAGTGCTTCATAGTCGGGCCCAAACAATATCCTATTGATTGTTTGAGCTGATATATCGATGTTAGCTCCTCTCACCAAAACTGAGTCTCTATTTGGAAAGTCTGAAATGTTCTTGCCCTTGAGATGATATTTCTCTATCAGTGCCAAATAATTGGTAAAAAAACTCCCTTACTAATTTGGTTGATATTAACTGAGAGGGTTGCTCATCCAGGCCAACTCATACTCATTTAGTTGTCGCTCCAGTTATGGATTTTCGTGCAACTCATTCATCACTATTTGGTACTCTTTAGAGATTGGCCTCTTGATTTGCCTACTCGCCATTGGTTCAATTCCATCAAGGAACTTATACTTTGATCCCTCAATTTTCCACCTGAGTGCCTCCCTTATTTGAGGGTCTTTGATCTTAATCATATTAATCTCCTCAGTTTCAGTCTCAACAGGGCCAGTTTCTGCCTTAACGGGGTTGGGGTTAGATGTGTTAACCCTTTCCTTGTCTAGACTTGAACTAGTGCTACTAGTGCTTCTCTCACTATTGTCTTTAGACTGGGAGAGTGTGTGGGGTGCCCTATCTTATTGTCCAGTATTGAAAGTGGGTGCCTCTTTACTCCTAGATGATTCGCCTCTTCCCCTTGGTGCTCTACCACCACCTCTGGTTAGGGGTAGCTTTCATACCTATTACGTAAAAATAGGATGCAAAATCAATTTAAAATTTAAAACCAGTACAAAATAGTGAAAAAATGGCATAACGGAAGGTCTGATTGTCTATCGAGACTGTGACGGTCTGTCGGACTCTCCGTAAGGCATTAACTTGTATGATTCTTTTTAGATAGCCTTACAATAGTTGACCATGTGGTCCTCCAGGTTACCAACGGTTCTCTAAATCATACTTTGCAGCTCATCAAGTCAACATCAATTTTGGCATCTTTGCAACGGGCTATTTAGTGGTCCTTGTCGGTCCGACGGTCTGCCAAGGTGATCGTCGACATCTTTTTTTCACTTTCAGACTTCCTTTTATGATTTTGTCTAACACCTGGTGTGCACTCTTACTTCTTAACACAACAATGGTATGAAATTAATGTTTAAGCACAATTTTCTCACTTTTAGTACATAGGTTACTCAGACTTCACCCAGAACAGTGCACAACAGAGTTCGACTTTGAAATTATAACCAAAACAAAGGAAAAACTAAAAGGAATTTTCTTTAACAACCAACAACTTACTTACTCCATATTTAGCAATCCAACAAAGAAAAATAAGGTTTTGATCATACCTTTATGGTGCAATAACTTTACTCTTCTCACTTGAAAATTCAAAATAAAACAAAATTCACAACCTTTTTCAGTTATTGATAACTTGTGTTGTGATGAGAAGAATAGAGGGATTGGTTTATTCAAATAGGAGATAAAAGGTTTAATGATTGTCCCAAAAGGTAATAATTAATACTATATACTCTGAATATAGTGGAAGTTAAACAATTTTAGGATTTGAACAGGTACCAACGTATGTTACCGCTTCTTCTTATCGGTTTAAAGAAATTTGGGTCATATATTATCAATTAAATAAGACCTAAAATTAACCCAACCTGACCCGTTTGACTAGGGTTATGTTGACGGTTTATTCAAGGCTTGCTAGAAATATGTAAATCATGCCTTGCTGTGACAGTTGATCCAACGGTCCGTGAGTGATGCAACGGTCCTTTGGACTATCCGTCAGTTCAATCTAAAAACTTTAATTTTTAGATTCAGCATGACGGGGGAAGTGATGGTCTATTGGGAGAACAACAGTCTGCCAACTTGACCGTCAAGCCTTATCCAGAATGTTTTTTTTTTACTATGGCTTGGACGGTGTCATTAACGGCCCATCCTGTTCTTGATGGTTCATCAGTCTTCTTGTCGCTCTTTACCAAATGTAGAAATCCTCTTTTTCTGGATTTCTTAGTCCTGCACACATCATAAACACATCAAAATGTCACAAAAATAACAAATAAACTCTTATTATGGTAACAACAACACATTGTGGGTTGCCTCTCACTAGCGCCTGATTCATTGTCGCGGAATGACGTGGTTACCTCAACTACTTAGACTTCATTGAGATACACAGTGCATAATAGATTTGCATCATCGGTTGGACCAATATAGGTCTTGACGCTTTGCCCATTAAATTGAAATAGATTTTTATCTTTACCTTCAATTTCTACCACACCTGATGGAAACACTTAACTTACCTTGAACGGTCTAGTCCATCTTGATTTCAATTTGCCTGGAAAGAGCCAAAGTCAAGAGTTGAACAATAACACCCAATCGTCATATTTAAAATCTCTCTTTTTTATCTTCGTTCATGGTAATTCTTCATTCTTTCTTTATATAGATCGTCTCTTTCGTAATCTTCAAGATGGAATTTGTCCATCTTATTTAATCATCCCAGCCTTAACTCAACTTCTTTCAGGTTCATGTTCAGTATTTTAAGAGCCCACAAAGCCTTGGGCTCTAGTTAGACCGGAAGGTGAGATAGTTTTCATAGACCAACTGATATGGTGACATCCCAATAGGTTTCTTGAAAGTAGTTAGATATGCCCACAAGGAATCATCCAACTTTCAAGAGCAATCTTTTCTGTTCGTATTCGTTATATTAACCAAAATTTCTTTTATGTCTCAATTCTAAACTTCCACTTTCCCACTGGTTAATGGGTTATATGGAGTAGCAACCTTATGTTGCTTCACACCATATTTAAACAAAGCAGCTCAGAGCACTCGATTGCAAAAATGTCATCCACTGTCGTTTATGATGGCACACGGTACCTCAAAGCAAGAAAAGATGCTCTTATTAAGGAATGTAACCATTCTCTTTCCTTCATTAACAGCCAAAGAAATAGCTTCCACCCATTTGGATAGATAATCAACGGCGACCAATATGTATTTCAACCCATAAGGGCCCCATGAAATCAATACCCCATACATCAAACAACTCAAATTCCAGCATTTTTTTCATGGGCATCTAATGGTTCTTTGAAATTGACCCTTGTCTCTAGAATTGGTCACATCTTTGCACAAACTCATTGGAATCGTTGAATAAGTTTTGCCAGTAATAACTGCTCTGCAGCACTTTCCTCACAGTACGGTTACCTGCATGGTGACCCCTGACCAGAGAAGAATAACAAGATCCTAGGATATTCAATATGTCCATCTCTAGAATACACCATCTGATAATATTATCGGTACACCGCCAAAATAGATATGGATCATCCAAAAAGTAGTGAGTCACATCATACAGGAACTCTTTCCTTTGATGAAAAGACAGATTCTAGGGATAACTTCACTTACCACATAATTTACAAAGTCACCATACCAAGGCACTCTTTCAAGCACAGCAGCCAGGACCTTCTCGTTCGAAAATATATCATTAATTTCAAAATCATAGTCAACTACTTGATCACCCTCAAGTCTGGACAGGTGATCCGCGACTTAATTTTCACATACTTTTTGATCTTTGACTTCGAAGTCAAACTCTTCTAGAAAAAGCACTGATATGATTAACCTTTGTTTCGCATCCTTCTTTTCCATAAAATATCTCAAGGTAGTGTGGTCTTTTTAAACCACCACCTTAGTTCCTAAAAAATAAGCATAAAACTTTTCAAAAGCATAGACAACTTCGAGAATTTCCTGCTCAGTAACAATGTAATTCTTCTATGCCCTATTTAATTTCTTTCTCGCGTAGTAAATGGGGTGGAACAATTTTTCTTTCTTCTGGCCAAGCACAACACCCAATGCTACTCCACTTTCGTCACACATGATTTCAAAAGGTATAGACCAGTCTGGAGCAACAATAATAGGGGAAGAAACAAGCTTCTCCTTAAGGCATTCAAATGCCTTCTTCCACTCCTCGTCAAATTCAAACTTAGTTTCCTTCTCCAACAATAATCATAGTGGATTAATGATCTTGGAGAAGTCCTTAATAAACTGGCAATAGAGTCCAGCATGACCCAAGAAACTACGCACTCCCTTCACAAAGATGGGAAAAGGTAATTTCTCTATCATTTCTACTTTTGCCCTATCAACTTCAATCCCTTTAGCAGAGATTATTTGACGAAAAAATATGCCTTCCTTCACTATAAAGTGGCAATTTTCCCAATTAAGCACAAGATTAAATTCTTTACCCCACTGTAATGCTCTACTCAGATTTACCAAGCATAGTTCAAAAGAGACACCTACCACTAAAAAGTCATCCACAAACACATCCAAGGTGTCCTCCACCATGTCGGAGAATATTGAAATCATCCACCGTTAGAACATGGAGGTTACTTTACATAATCCAAATGGCATCTTCTTGAAAGCAAAAGAACCATATGGGCAAGTAAATGTCATCTTCTCCTGATCCTCTGGAGCAATAGAAATTTGGTTGTAGCTCTAATACCCATCTAAGATAAAATACCAACCTCTGCTAACCGATCAAGTATTTGATCCATAAAAGGCATTTGGAAGTTGTCCTTTAAAGTCCATGAGTTGATCTTATGATAATACATACAAACTATCCACCCTATCATTGGCCTGATGTGTATCAACTCATTTTTCTCATTTGCCACAATAATTATGCCCCCTTTATTGAGCACACATTGCACAGGGCTTACCACTTACTATTGGAAATCTGGTATACAACAACTGCATCTAGCCATTTAATGATCTCCTTCAGAACCACCTCTTGTATTGGTGGGTTAATACGATGTTGGTGCTCAATGGTTAGAGTGAAATCTTCCTCAAGCTGAATCTTGTGAGTGCAAATACTGGGAGAAATACTAATGATATCGTCAATAGTCCATCATATGGCCCTTTTATATCGTCTAATTACATAGATAAGTGCCTCAACCTGGTGCTCACAAAAATCAGCAGCAATAACCACTGACAAAGTGTTTCCACTACATAGAAACACGTACTGCAAATGTCCAAGTAACTTCTTCAACTCCAACACTGGTGGCTCTTCAACAGATGGCTTAGCCGGAGGTGTTGGTCAATTTTTTAGATCTAATTCCATCTTCTTGGGAGCATATAAATAAGATACCATTCCCATCAGAGTACACACTATCTCTTCATACTTCTCAATACCTTCACTGCCAAAATTCATCAAGACTGCAATCAGAGTTTCTACTATAAATTTCTCCTCGACTGGAACTTTTTCCTTATCTTCATAATAAATATCAATAATGAAAAATACACTCATATCCTTGGTTTGCTTCATTGATTGACATACATCAAAGTAAAACACCTTATTATTAATCCTGAATAGTAACTCATTAGCCCTCAAATCAATAAGGACAATTCCGATTGCAAGAAAAGGTCTACCCATGATTATGGGTACCTCGATATCCACCTCGAAGTCCAAAATAATAAAGTACACAGGAAATATAAAGATGGACACATTTACTAGTACATCATACAATATCCATTCTGGCTGCTTCACAGACCTGTCCGCCATAACCAAGCGCATATTTGTAGGTGTAGGGTCTCCCAAGCCCAACCTCTTTTTATATTAAGTGGTATCATGTTAATACTCGCTTCGAGATCGCCTAAGGATTTAGAAAATCAAGCGATACAATGGTATAAGGGATAGTGAATGCTCTTGGGTCAGCTTTCTTTTGTACCAAGGATCTTGTAGAGATAGCTCTACATTGGTGAAAATTATCCACCAGTTCATTGCTAACTTTTCTCTTCTTTGTCATGGGATCCTTCATAAACTTGGCGTATCCTAGCATCGCTCTAGTACCTTTACTAAAGGCATATTCACCATCAACTTCTTTAACATTGCCATAAATTTATAGAACTTTATGTCATTATCTTTTTTCTTCGATCGATGAGGGAAGGGCGGTGGTGGTTTTGGAAGAGTAGTAACTACTGTATCTTTCTCCTTTTTCTTTAATTCCTCTAACTCATCAACCTGCTGATGGTTAGATGTACTAACATTACCATCTAACATCTTAGACTCCACTGGATGGGTTTAATCATCTTCTACCTATTCTTTGATCACATACTTAATCATAGTCTTTTCTACATAAGGGCCACGTAATACTTTACGACTCTGAGTGGTAACTGCCATCTAAGATCTATCATTCTGAGGATTCTACATTGTATTGCTAAGAATGGTACTAATCTACCTCTAATTAAATGTTATCAAGAGTTGGCTCATTTGCTTGTCCAATTCCCTAATAGAAGTTGAGTGCAAATTTACTAGTTCGATCATGGATGATAAGTCACTCTTCATCATCGTCACCGCAGCATTGATATCCTCAACTACCTTTAATAGTTTCTCCATCATTTCCTCCATATACATCTTGCCTAAACTGGTAGCTACATTATCCTGGTTTCTAGGAAGTACATACAGTCCACTCCTATCATTTTTGTTTTTCCAACTCCCTTGGTCTCTATCTTTCAAGCCAACCTTGTTGTTATAGTTCCGACCTTGATTCCCTTAGATATTGCCTTGAATCTCCCCTAATTATTTAGATAGTTCACCTCCTCCTTATAATCAGAATCAGCTATGTCTTGCATCCCAACAACTTATACACTTTTAGTCTTCCCAAATAATAAGTGTTTAGTAGCAGCTCCACCTGGGTTTTCATGTGAGCCAAATCCTTCTCACGTTTCTTCTCTTTCTGACGTTACTCTGTAGATATACCACTAGACATAGTAGGTCTTGCTACCAAAGAATCCCTGGTACGTCAAGCTCTACTCTTCTTATTCAACTACCCCAATATATTTGCCACCTCAGTGAATGTAATATCTATGAATGCTCCTCCTATAGCCTCGTCAACAGTTGGTTTAGTGATAGAGTTTAAGGATCTATAGAATATCTCCATCAAATGCTCATGGGTTATTTTGTGGTTAGGGCACTGTGTAAGATACTTATTGAATCTCATCCAAGTCTCATGTAGTGCCTCATTCACTAACTTTCTGAAGTTGCTTATCACATCCCTCAACTGTAATATCCTGTAGGGTGGAAATAACTTTTCTAGGAAAGCTCCTTTCAGTTGCCTCCAATTTATTACCGAATCGAGCATCAACTCGTTCAACCACATTGTTGCCTCCCCAAATAGAGACAACTGAAATAGCTGAAGACAAATTACATTTTTTCCAACACCCGGATTGGCAAAGGACTTGCAAGTATTGATGAAATTCACTGAATGTATGGGTCACCTCCTGGAAGTCCTCTTAACAACCCCTTGAGATTGAGCAGCTTTATCATAGTTCTAGTGATATTAAACCTCACCCCAAGTGCTAATGGTGGTGGGGTGATTGCTCTAATCCCACCAGCATCATCTAAATCTGAGTCATTAACATCAATAGGTACAAACTGTATAGTAGGTTGGTAATTTGATCTTCCTCTATGTAAGACCCCATAAAATTCTCTCATAGTCTGAGCCTTAGAGTCTGTTTAGTAGAGTGCTAATCTGGCCCTAAAAGGTAAGAAGTTTCTTTCTCAATTAGGAAGTATTTTAAACCATTTAGAATTTCCCTAGTATCGACTTTTTGTCACGTAGATCATTGAATATGATTTTCATTAATACCAAATCGAGGGAAGAGTTAGAGCCATTTTAGCGAGGCAGTGTGCCACTTGGCACTTTAGCGCATCTCGGAGCCAGCCAAAATGGCAATCATTAAAATTTAGTGAGTCTCCATAATTATGGCGCCTCATGCCAAGACTTAATTTTGGAGTTGCCAATTTCCAGTGCATCAATGCAATTCCACCGCATCGCGGTGCCTTTCCAGTTTGAAACCAAGGTTGCAACATTATTTGCACCACATTACGACATCAAGCGATTTTCCAATTGTCCAACTTCTAGTATGGTATCGTGCCAGTATGTAAAATTGGGGTTTTTTAATTTAATTTCAACGGCAAAAATGGTCATTTTTCTACCACTATATATACTCCTTAACATGGTATTTGGACTTATTTAACCCAAAGATACTAGTTTTATCTTAAAGTTTTTCAAGAACAAGAGCTAGGGTTCCTAAATCAAGACCCCAATTATAAAGATTCCTCCGTTAACTTTTCAAGAATCAAGAAACTAAGGTATGCAGATGTTGATTCTTGTGTCCTTTTCATCCAAGAAGCTCAAGAACCCTTTTCTAAATTTCAAAGATCTTACGTTCATGAGTTTTCATGATTTATGTGAATTGAAATTAGAGTTCATGCTATTATTGAGTTTCTAATTCATGTTTTGTTTATGAGGATTCAAGCTTTGACACTAGTATGTGATATTTATGTGATGTTCATGATAAACCCTCTTCAAGTTGCTTGTTAAGTGATGTGTTCATGTCAATTAAGTGTAAAAATTGTTGAATAAGCAAAGCATGCTTCCTGTATGTTTGATAAAATGCTTATGTGAAGAAATTAGAGCCATTATAGCATGTTGACTAGAAATCCCCAATTGTGTGCAAGCCTATGTATGCCAAGTGTTTATTGAAAAGCCTTAGTGAATGAATTGTGACATGATAGCATGAAATTCCCCAATTATGTTCTGTTCGATACATGCTAATACTTTAATACATGCTAAGTGTTTGATGCAAGATCTTGTTGAAAGGAATATGAGCAAATAGCATGTCTCCCTATACTATTACATGTTTATAATATCTAAGTACTTGAAGAGATGCTTTAGTAAATGTGATGGTGAATGAATGTTCATGGTTTTGACTATTCAAAAATGGTTATGCTTTAATTTTATGTTATTGAGTCCTGGGGGTATTTATACCCAACAAATTAGTTGCAGTCTAGAGCCCGTGTTAGTTTTCTTGATAATCTCGGTTAAGCCGTGACTCTCAAAACTCAGTGAATTATACAACTCTGTACTCTTAGACTGATACAAAACTTAAGAAATCTCAGAAATCTCAGTGCCTCTAGTAATCTAGCCTCAGTTCTGTACTCAACTCAGACTTAGTATTATTCAAGTGTTCGGTTTGGAGATCTATATCGTTCAGTCAGATAATGAGATTTAGTAGTATTCCATCTGATACAGAACCAAGTAAATTCAGCTTAACTCAGTTGGATCAGTCAAGAAATATGATCAGTATCAGATTCAGTTCAGTTGAAGCGGAGAATAAGTTCAGAGTCTTTCAGCTGGGAGTAGGAGCTAGCACCGAGCGAGTGCAGGGATGATGACTCCCCATTAGAGAGGTAGAGTCATTAGGAGCAATCCCTAAACTCTAGAACTGCGTAGCCAGTGAAGGATGCAGGAGTCACCTATTAGAAAAGGCATGTCACTAGCAAAATAGGCTTGACTATTATACCGCCTTAGGCTTGACTTCCAGCAAGGTTCACCCGTTAGACAGGCTTAACCAGAAAGGTATTTACCATGGCATGGTATTGACACTCTTCCATCTAGGGTTACAGGTTGGACACCACTAGTTCAGATTCAAGGTATGTCGGTTAAGTGATAACTCCCACAGTTATAGTTTCAGTATCAATCTTTAGAAAAGAACTCAAAAATTAGGATTGTTAAATACAGTCATCTATATTAGTGAGGAACTCAGATAGTTCCATTGATTCATGGGCCACCCAATAGATAGGCATGGTCCCAGATAAAATTATTAATAAATCTTATTATAAGATCCACAGATCACCTATTAGATAGGCTTGATCTTAGTCTTAGATTAAATTAAGTAATATCAATATCAGATCTAGAAATTAGCTATTATATAGGCTTTATCTTAGTCTTAGATTCATTTGAGTAATATCATTATCAGATCTAGAGGTCATCTGTTAGATAGACTTGATCTAAGTATCAGATACAGTAGAGTAATCTCTTTATCAAATGTAGAGATTAACCATTAGATAATCTTGATCTCAGTCTCAGATTCTATGGAGTAATCTCATTATCAGATCCAGAGATAACCCGTTAGATAGACTTTATCTTAGACTCAGATTTATTTGAGTAAAATCATTATTAGATCTCGAGATCACCTATTAGATAGGTTTGATCTCATTCTCAGATTCAATTGAGTAATCTCATTATCAGATCCAAATATCACCAATTATATAAGCTTGATATCAGTCTCATATTCAATTAAGTAATCTTATTATTAGATCTAGAGATCACCCTTAGGTAGGCTTAATGTCAGTCTCAGATTCAGTTGAGTAATCTCATTATTAGATCCATAGATCAGCCATTAGATAGGCTAGATCTCAGTCTCAAATTTAGTTGAGTAATCACGTTATCAGATCCATAGATCACCCGTTAGATAGGCTTGATCTAAATCTCAGATTCAGTTGAGTAATCTCATTATTAGATCTAGAGATCACCTATTCGATAGTCTTGATGTTAGTCTCAGAGTCAATTGAGTAATCTCATTATCAAATTTAGAGATCCTTCACTAGATAGGTTCGATCACAGATAAAAATTTTTTTGTCATTGATAGTAGATTCAAGGATCATTCGTTAGAGAGGTTTGATCTCTAATTCTGTCAACTAAAAGTAACAAGTTTAGTTCAGTCATTGATGTGAGTTGATTCAATTAATCTGCTCCAGTAACATCAGTTTCCGAGATCACTTACTAGAGAGGACTGATCTCAATTCCTGTACTTGGTTATCAATATCAAGAGATTTAGTAGTTCAGTATCTCATTATTAGTAGTGAGTTCAGATGATAGTAAAGCAGTTTCCGAGTTTAAGTATTTTGAGTTGCGATGATTTTAGTTATTATTTATGCATTCATGCATGTGTTCTTATTCAGTACTCTTATGATTAGTCAGTTAAGTAATTGTTCATGCATGAGCCCTTGCATTTAGCCTTACCTCATCTTCATACTTAGTACATTCCTTCACTAACACATTTATGCTAGTCTTTTATTTTACACCATAGGTTTAGAGGCACGAGATCAAGAGTACCCCTAACAGCTCAGTCTCGGTTAGCAGCAGTAAATGTAGTAGTAAGTCCTCTTCATTTGAGGATGATACTTATTTTTATTATTATCTTATTAGACTTAGTTTATTTTTAGTAGATGGACATAGTTGGGGACATGTCCCAAAAACTCCACAGTTCAGACAATTTAGAGGCTTTTCGGACAGATGTATCTTTATTCAGTTTTCAATTTTGAGTATTTTTATATGTTTTGAAACTTATGGCCAGTTTTTGGATTTTTATTTTATATATTATACAATGTTCAGCAATAGATATCAGTAGAGGGTTAGCTTGTGGTCCTTCGTGATGATAAGCACTGTGAAGTTCTAATTTTAGAAAATTAGGTCATTACATTCTAGCTATCCGATTTCTATTTGCAGCCACCTCTATATTCTCCATATGCCTCCTATTTTTTGGGTTTATGAAATCATCATTCATAAAATCCTCCTCATCAGGATTAGTGTCACGAGATGGTTGACCGTCATTCTATTAATTAACCAGTTCTCTAGATAAGGAGGCTAGTCTATCATCTTGTTATTATTCTTCCATTCTACCAATTAGATATGGCTCAGGATTTAAGGGTAATAACGGTTCTCCTGAACTTTTTGTGTGTGGAATAAACAACATTGAGCCTATAATGAACCAAAAACACAAGTAAAGGTAAAATTTAGGAAACTTAACCAAAGGTCAATTAACAATCACAAACTTAATTGAAAACCATATTCCCCAACAACGACGCAAAAATTTGACACGCCAAATTTGAACTCTCATTAGAAAGTTTAAGCGTTCGCCATCAAATATTGAATCCAACTAGGTTGGAGTTAAATCCCATAGGGAATACTGTGCAAACTAAGTGTTATAGTTGTTACCAGAGTGTTGATCGAAGGCTCCTGAGAAAAAGGGTTTTTGAATTTGTAACTGTGTTTAAATGGTTGTAACAAGTAGCATTACAGATAATGAATTTTATTACAAGTACTAATTCAATGAGATCAAAGAAACTAGAATTATGTTCACCAAGATGTTCAAATGGGTGGAGTTGTGAATTCTCTTAAATTCCCAATTTACAACTTCAATTGCAAGTCTTACTGAATTCTAACGTTTACCCATTTGTTTCTCAAAATAAATGGGTAGTTTACCCTATAATTTTTTCAAACTCAAATAATATACGAATTTATTCAATTAATCTCTCACGTGAGTCTATCCTTGTTTAAGACATCAACTCATAACCCAAAGGTTAAGGCTTTTAGACTTCATGTAAACTCCTTCTTTTCCCAACATATACTTTTCTTCTCGGACAAGTAATGTTCTTGGGCTCACCCTTCTATTTTGCAACCAAGAAGGGTCATCAAAGTGAAGAAGGGTTTGTAAAATCTCAATTATATAAGGAAATTAAGAATTCTCACAACCCCAATCAGTTATTCACATAAAGTCTTTCATAACCCTAGTTATGGTAATTTAGCCACACATCTTGATAACGCTTAGCTTAAACATAAATTTAGTGCAAGACGGTCTTCGTTAATATATTTTCCCAACTTTGGAGTCGGGGTCGAATCCACAGGAAATAATGTAAGTGGCGATTAAACTAATTTGAAACTATAGATACAAGTTAAATTCAGACAAATGACCTGAAAAGATAAAATGGGGATAATTAGATAATAGTTAAGTGTTCAACTTGTTTCAGAACTCAAAACTAAGATTTCAACGGTTAAAATTAATGATAGTGAGAAACTAGGGTTGTGATCACTATGACTATTAATCCTCCATTGAATACTAATTGTAGTAATAGGTTCTCATGACCTGTGGGAAACCCCAAATTATCAATTTCGATAGGTCATCTAAGTGTTTCTCAACCTACCTAGATGTTTGGCTTCCTAATTCTCTTGAACTTAGGAAACCCTCCCATTCATACTGATTTTATCTCAAGTTGGTCAATCTTTTTACAGCATTAACCATTAGATGGGAGCTTAACCTTCCTAAATCTTTGTTGATAATTCACTATCTTTCGTTTATTTCTCAGTTCGGGCAAATCAACATAAGCTGATATCTATTGTTTGAAACCAATAGAAAATAATTAATACAAAAGAATTATCAAGATGTTCCCACAATCATTCAAACCCTAGCCAACTATTAAATCAATGGAGGAATAATCATAGATCCCACAACCCTAGTTGTTAGTTTTAGTTCTATATGGAATAGAAAAAGATAACAACAATTGAATCCATAACAAAATGTAATTAAACTTACAAAATATGTAGTCAGAGGTTGATTATCTAATAAATCCAAGAGGAATATCCCTCAACTCAGTCAAAGAATTGAAAATTGAAACCAAAGTTAAGAGCCAAAACTACAGAGAAAAGTGACCAAGTCCCACCATGCAGTTCAAGGTGCAGATCCCTCCCTATATAAAAAACAATAAATTATGTTTTAAATAGTTCAACCTAATTATGGAAATAACATCACAGAGTACAGTATTTTTCTCAGACAGATGATGACATTTATGACACCTTATCAGGGGTCTGACGACTTATCAGAAATGTCAACATCTGTTTCTTTAGTTTTGGCACTTTCTATTTAAGGCTGACGATTAAACCTGATGGCCTATCAGATATGTGACAACATATCAAAAATATCATCACTTAGTCACTCCAAATCTGATTCTTGGCCTAAGCCTGATGGCAATCCTGATGGCTTATCATACTTCTGATGACTTATAACATGATGTTGTCACTTAATTCAACTGAAGTCTATTTTTTGTCTAGGTTGACGACAACTCTGATAGCCTATCACAGGGCTGACGACTTATCAGAAATGTCATCACCCACACTTTCCTGCTATTTCCATCAGAATTCATCTTTTTCACCTCCATTATTTTGGGTTCTCTTACATCTTGACTTATATTGAAAAATCAAGGATAACAAAATAAAAAATGACAAAATTTGCTGAAGACATT
Organism: Capsicum baccatum var. pendulum; assembly: GCA_030864225.1. Taxonomy (NCBI): domain Eukaryota; kingdom Viridiplantae; phylum Streptophyta; class Magnoliopsida; order Solanales; family Solanaceae; genus Capsicum; species Capsicum baccatum. Next base: position 174,082,868 of record CM061560.1, read on the forward strand.
GAAATTATTTAGAGTTAAAAGTGATAACGCTCAAATTACAGCTCTCGTAAGAGTGTAAGCGGTCGTTGTCAAATATAGAACCCAACTGGGTTGGGTGTCGAATCCCACAGGGAATACTTGGTCACTAAGTATGCAATGATTAGTAGACTTTTGATGAAAGTTCTGCGGAAAAAGGGGGGATTTTATGCGTGAAGTAAAATTATCAAAATAGCAAAGTAAAAATGGAATGTTTAGTAAGATTTTAATCAATGACAATTGTAAGTTAGGGGTATGTCCACCTTATGAGTTTTACGTATCTATTGGCTATGAGTTGTGCGGAATTAAGACATGCATGCGCTTATAGAGATTCGTATTCTATGGTAAATCCTAGTGTTTTTCGACCATCAAGGATTATTTCACTTTAACTCTTTCGAGCTTAAAGCGTATAACTAATGGTACGAATTCTCCAAGAGGTTAATCCAGTTACGACACTAATTTTTAAACAGGGGTTGGTAGACCTATTTCCTTGTCACTCTCTCTTTTCTAGGCATTTAATTTTTCTTTCGAACAAGTTAATGCTATACTGGCATATTCTATATGTTTGCAACCACAAGAATTCAATTAAGATAATGAGAGTAATGATATAAGCAGCATACGTATCAAGAATTCCCAAACTCATAGCAATAGATAGTATCTCATAAGGCTTCCATAACCCTAACAGAGAAGTTTAGTACTCATGAGTGCAACGAAAATCGCAATAGACATCATCATCATACCAAAATCTAGAATAATATTCGCAATGGATGATTTTAACGTCAACTAGAGTTGGAAATTTTTTCTTCCTCTATCCGTGCCTCCAGTGAACCGTGGTTCTCTGTTAGTAACTTACAGAATCTGTAAATTGTTGAATACTAAAAGTCGAATGAAAGAGTAGTAATGTAATCGGAAAGAATTAATAAGAAAGGGGAGGAATGAATGGATGCTGAAAAGTTCAGCAAAATAGGGTTTTTATAACACCCATATCCTATTCCTACTAAGCTACTGCATACTTTTCCTAATACTAATAGGTTACTGCATCCTTGTCTTAATCCTACTAAGTTACTGCTGATCCCCAAGTCTTTGGAAATACTGTTTTTGCCCGGGACAAGTTTTCCATGCATCACTTTCAGTCCATAGGCTTCCAAAAGCTGCCTTCCTTGTTATGTGAAGCTTCCTTTGGCGTCAACCAGTCCATAAAATGCTGAAATCTTCATCATTTATACCTTAAAACTAGCTAATCACGTTGGTTAGCTCACTTACACGAAAAAGGACTAAAAGTGCCGGAATTATATATTTTGTCCTCAAAACTTAGCTAAAATATGGGTAAATTAAGGTACTTTTGGCATGTAAATACGCCTAACATCAACACCCCACACTTAAAGCTTTGTTCGTCCTCGAAGAAAATATCATGTCCATATAAACATCTACTTAGGGTTTCACAGTAACAACACAAAATATTCATCAAGACAGGCACGACAATTATTAACAAAGAGTAGTTTTATTGATCACTACTAGAAACTTTTCAACCTCCAACATAGACTCGTGATGATGGTTAATTCGTATCCACAAGTTAAAGCACAAAGAATCATACACAACTACCCAAACTCGTAAACCATGTATGTCTCACACAAGATATTACCCATAATCACTCACAAGTTTTGCATTATTTGAAACATGGGTACAATATTCTCCTTGCTCTCACTCTCACAAAGAATTCATATGTTGCAACTGATGACCATAGGCTTGCCCTTAGTGGAATTCTCCACTAATATCAGAATGCTAAGCTTAGGACCAAATAGGTCTTTACAGGTTGTAATCTAGGCTAAGGGACGGGTAGGACTATTTTGGCTAGAAATAGTGACTAAGTTCCCTAAGCGCTTTAATACATCACATTATGCCATTTACACTTTCTTTCAAACAACCTTTCTACTTTCTTTTAATCTACCACCCCTTCTCACCTCTTTTGTTATTCGATTTTAAACAGAACTAACTTTTTAGTTTTCTTTTCATCTTTCTTTTTTTTTCATAACACACCTGTATGATAGCCACTCTTTTTCATAACTAATTCAATCACCAATACATTCGAAGGCATCACTCTCACCCAATTTCCTCTTATTTTGTCATATGACTTTACAATTTAAAGCGCTTAGGAATTTGGATCAAATTATGGTCTTGAAAAAATATGGATTAGGCTACATATGAGGCTGTCAAAGAAAATGGCAAAAGGCTCAAAGGGGTTGACTAGGATAATGTCCATGGGTAGGTAAACGAAGGTAAACAATCACAGGTTGCCAAAGAAATACCTAAATCATCTCCTAAACTCACACTCTTTATTTTGCTTTACACACACACCGGGCAAGTTCTAGCATCAACCACAAACACAGAATATACTATTGCCTCACACACACAAGGCATATGGTCGACTTTATTGGGAGCAGTATAGACTCTTGACCCAACAGATGAAGGAATTAAACCACACAACTATCGCATAGTGAGTCACACTTGGAGCCTAAACGTCTCAATAGTAATGATTTTATCACAGACTCTTGTCATAATACCATGCTGCCTATGAGGACAGTTTCATGCAAAGTTAACTAAAAAATTTCTAAAATTTTAAATACTAACAAACAAAACAAACAAACATAAATAAATGCAAATGCAGATAAAGAAGTATAGCATACAAATACCAGCACCCCACACATAGACGGGACACACTGCCCTCAGTGGAAGATAAATAAGAAAAACCTAGTTAGTCGGACTCCTCCTCTATGTCTGGGGTCATACCCCCTGCATCAGAATCATTATCAGAGTCGATGTCATTAGAGTTCTTCTCTACATCAGAGTCTGACATTCAGTGATCATCATCGGTTGGCACATCGTCATCAAGAGGTTCCTAAGAATATACACCTACTCCACACATAGCCCTCGCATGCTCATTCACTGGGTAGTCATAATCCAACTATTGGAGCTCTGCATTAGTTGGAACACGACCCCCGCTCATCATGGTAAACCTCGTCATGCCATACAAATGGCGGAAGAAGCTTTCGTCGTGAGCATGTCTTTCTGCAGTGGTAAGGTTGACTCCATGCATAGATTCAACATCTTTAACCTTTGTGAGGTCAACCTTCTTCGGGTTGTATGGAAGCTTATGATCTGCAGGTTCCTCTTTGATGTCCTCCTTCCTCAATATTGCAGTCAACAGATTGCCAAAACTGAAGTGGGACCTCTTGTGCAGCCTAGCCTTACACATTGAGGATCGAATAATTACCCGAATGTTGATGGGGATGGTCGTCATCAATGCGTACACCAAGAACACTCTATCTCGTGTTATCTTTGTGTACTGTATCCCTGGAATCAGGCAAGAGTTAACTATTCGCAACCATATCTGAGATTCTTTATTCAAGGAAGCATACGGGAAGGTGTTGTGCCGACCGGTATCCTTGTGACGACTCCAATGTGCCATTGATCTTGTTCCGCACAGTGTGTGTCTGATCGCCCTGTACGGAGGTCTGTTATAAAGCTCTTTGAGTGGTGATGGATCAACAGGTGGCAAGCCCAGAAAAGAGTTGAAGAACTCCGCGTTTAGTTGCAAAACTTGTCCCCGAATCTTTACATTCTCCTATATCTCGGAAAATGAAGTCAAGATGTAGCACCATGATTTCTGCCAAGATGCGAGGTTTTTTCTTGGCTAGGCTCTCCTTTTGTATCAACTCCACGTGAACATATTTTTTCACTTAACTATTCTTGTACCACTCCTTTCCTTCCTCCTCTAGGACCCATTTTATTCCAAATATGCGGCAAGGTATTTGCAGCGAGGAGGATTAAGCTTGCTCTTTTCATCCCTTTTTTTGGCCTTTCTGTGAGCTGGATGCTTTTTCCTATCCTGGTCGACTTTTTGGTGCCATTGTACCTGAGATTAAAATAAGGTCATGTTAGCTTCATCTCGGTAGGATTCAATCGACAAAAAAACAGTAGTGGCACCACCCCACACTTAATTTGTTGGCACAAACTAATTAAGTGAACGATGTCGATTACTCAGACTTCATCGATATATGTTTAGGTGTTATGTTCCAACAATATAATCAGTGCAGTCATACATTTCTTGTCATCTTAACTATCCTTTTCGATTCTATTTCATGTAATCTTGACAATACTTTCATGTTTGGATTGATGTACCCTTTTGAACAAGACTACTTCATAGAGATTGTATCAAGTTATGGCACAGAAATAATCACAACATCTCATGTTTGTAGTTAACCATGATTTTTCATCTCAATGAACAAGTCATTCGAACATGGAAGCTTTCAAGTTACAAGATTATGCAATTTTCTTGACCATGTCAATTCCGCAAAAGTATGACAGTGTATCAAAATCAAATACAAGTTGGAAACAAGTCAAGAGCATCCTTACGTATTCTTTCACTCACTTAGTTATATCACAACAAATCAACCACATTCAAATCACCAACACTACTTCAAGATTTAACAATTTATTATAGGCGTAGTAGTGTAGTACTTACGGAATATAAAAGAAGAGCAAAGAAGTACTTACTTGGTTGATGACCTTGGAAGATGTTCTTGCAAAGTTAAAAGAGCAAAAGGAAAATTTTTGAGAGATTTTGGAGAGGTAGGCGGCGCTTAGGTTGAGTTTGCAATGCATTTTTGTTCTAAGACTAAGGTTCTATTTATAGGAAAAGCTTGGGTCGGGTTTTGACCCGTTTGGAATCGGATTAGGAGACCAAAAAGTGAGCATAGGCGGCTCCTACTGCTTTGCCTATGCTTGGCATAGGCGGCGCCTTTTGCAAAGCCTAGTTGAGCATAGGCGGCGCCTATGCTATGGCATTGTTAGGAATAGGCGGCGCCTATGCCATGGCATTCTAGATTCAGAGACAAAAGGATTTTGCATAGGCAGCGCCTATGCTATGGCATTGTTAGGCATAGGCGGCACCTATGTTATGGCATTCTAGATTCAGAGAGCTTAGGCCATAGCATAGGCCTCGCCTTGTTCGTTGCCTAGATTTACATAGGCCTTGCCTTGTTCATTGCCTAGATTTGCATAGGCAATGCCTAACCCATATCCTTTGCTTCTTCATTCCTAACTTACCACCTTCAACATGAACCACTTCCAAATCAAAATTTAAGACCAATCTCCTCCTATATACGTCTTGCACCTACACTTACTCAAAAACAACAAAACTGATTAGAACGATGGGTTGCCTCCCATCAAGCGCCTTAGTTTTGGTCGTGGCTCGACTACAAAAACAAACTCCTAGTAAAACACAACAATTAATGACGATGGGTTTTCTCCCATCTGGCTCTTGATTTATTGTCGCGGCACTACATATTTATCTCGATTACTTAGACTTCATCGAGATATATGGTGCATCATTTTCTGAATGGATTTAGACGACGCTGATGCTTACCTGTGGGCATGCAATCTTTTTCGAGATGACTCTTGTGCATCCATATCCCAGGAGGGATACCAATTATGTCATCAATAGTCCAACCCATAGCTCTCTTGTACCTCTACAGAGAAGAGACGAGAGCCTCTACGTGCTGTTCACCTAAATCAGCCGCAACACTCACCGGAAGTGTATTTCCACTTCCCAAGAATGCATACCTTAGGTGACTGGGGAGCTCTTTCGATTCTAGCACTGGTGTCTCTTCAATGGAAGTCTTCACTGTTGGTGAAGGTCGATTCTTAAGATCAAGGTCTAGCTTCTTAGGGGCATGAAAATAGGACTTTATTCCTGTTAGAGCACAAACGGTCTAGCATCCTCATGCTCACAATTCGAAGGCACATCAGATAGTGACTCAACAGTGAGATGCTTCTCTACAGATAATTCTTTCTCGTCCTCATAATAAAAATCATCTACAGAGAACACATTTATATCTCTAGGCTACCTTATCGATTTACATACATCAAAATGAACCACTTTGTCATTCAACCGAAATAAAAGCTCATTAGCTCTCAAATCAATAAGCACACTTTCGGTTGCGAGAAAAGGGCGTCCCAAGATTATGGGAACTTCAGAATCCACCTCGCAATCCAAAATAACAAAGTCCGCAGGAAAAATGAAGGTAGAAAGCTTCACCAACACATCATTCAAGATACCCACAGGTCATTTTACCGACCTATCTACCATCATAAGTCGCATATTGGTTGGTGTAGGATCACCCAAACCCAACTTTTTGTAAATGGATAGCGGCATCAAATTGATGCTAGCTCCCAAATCGCACAACACCTTAGCAAAATCCAACGATCCAATCGTGCAAGGAATAGTGAAAGCACCAGGATCTGGCTTTTTCTGAACTAGCGATCTTGTAGCAATTGCACTGCAATGATGAACATTATCTGTCAACTCATAGCATACTGCCCGCGTCTTTGTCAAAAGGTCCTTCATGAATTTAGCATACCCAGGCATCTGTTGCAGCGCCTCCACCAAAGGAACAGTAATGTTCAGCTGCTTCAACATGGTCATCAATTTACTGAACCTGGTGTCATCATCTTTCTTCTTCAGTCTCTGAGGAAAATGTGGTGGCAGAAGGGGAATAGTTTTCTCCACCACTTCCTTCTTATCTTGCTTCCAATTATCAACCTTTTTAGGAGTGTCATCAGCCTTCTTCTTCAGTCTCTGAGGAAAAGGTGGTGGTGGAAGGGGAATAGTTTTCTCATGAACGCTCTTGTTCTGATTTTTTGCTTCTACAGAATAAATATAATCTGCATAAATAATATTCTCCTCTATATTATCAACCACCTGCTTGACTTTAGACGGATTGTCTAACAGTTTACCACTTCGGGTAGTAATAGTCATACACGATCCATCATTTCTCGGATTTTGCATGGTGTTGCTAGGTAAAGTGCCATCTTTTCGTTGATTGAATGCCACTTAAAGTTGACTCAATTGCTGCTCTAGTTGTTTTATTTCAGTAAAATGCGAGTCAACCAATTGATTTATTGAAGACAAATCAGTTTTACCTCTGTTACGCCCATGTTGGTTGCCTCCACTTCTTTCAATAGCTTAGCCATCATGTCCTCTATGGACATCTTTCTAGAACCAGATGCAGCGGCCTCACGGCTTCCAGGAGGAACATACAAACCACTCCTGTCAGTCTTATTCTTCCAACTACCTGATCGCGGTCCTTGTATCCAGATTTATCATAATAGTTTCGACCTTGGTTTCCTTGGGCATTGCCTCGGAAATCCTCTGATTATTCAAGTAGTTAGCGTCTTTCTCAGAATCAAATTCATCTCTTCCTTGCGACACAACAGCCTTGACTTTTTTGGTCTTTCCTGATAATAAGTGCTTGGTGAGAAGATCCATCTGTGTTTTCATGTGAGCCATATCTTGGTCACGTTTCTCTTGCCTACGCCTCTGTTTTGCAGTCATGCCAATAGATATAGTAGAGCTTTCTACCTCAGAATCCCTGGTATGCCAAGCTCTACTTTGCTTTGTCATACGATCTAGCATATCACTTGCCTGAATAAAAGTAAGGTCCATGAATGACCCTCCTGCAGCATTATCAACCACTGCCTTAGTCACCGAATTCAAAGATGAGTATAATATCTCCATCAAGTGGACATTGGTCATATGATGGTTTTGGCACCGCATAAGCTTTGTCTTGAACCTCTCCCATGTTTCGTGGAGAGCTTCAGTTGGAAGCTGTCAAAAATTGCTGATTTCATCTCTCAACTGTACTCTCTTGGATGGCAGAAAGAATCTTTCTAGGAAAACGTCTTTCAATTGCCTCCAATTCGTAAGAGAATCAGGAGTTAGCCCATTCAACCATAGAGTTGCCTCCCCAGATAGAGACAATGGAAATAAACGCAGCCGAATTGCATTCTTTCCAACGCCTGGGTTGTCGAATGACTTGCATGTAGAGATAAAGTTGATCAGATGCATATTCAGATCATCTCCTGCTAGTCCACCAAATAATCCCTTGAGTTGCAAAAGCTGAATCATGGTGCTAGTGATATTGAACTTGGCTCCGGGTGCCAATGGAGGAGGAATAATAGCTCCCGTGGCACCAGCTCTGTCCAGATCATCATCATCATCATCAAAAGGGATCTGCATAACTTGGCGTTCAGGTCTAAATCTAGCTTGATGATCTCTTCTGTTAGAAGGTGTCGCCACCTCAGCATCACACCTAGGGTTTAGTAACTCATCATCACCTAGGTCCTCATCGTCAGGATTTGTTGCTCGCCCAGGGTTATCAATATTCTGTTGATGTACTTGGGCAGCGGCTAACGCAGCTAGTCTAGCCTACTCCTTTTGAGCAGCCCGTCTTTCAATGTCACATTGCGCCTCCATTTTGCCAATACGATGTGGTTCAGGATTTATGGGTAATAATAGTTGTCCCAAACTTTGAGTATGGGGAATGCACTGAACAAAACCTGAATAAAACAAAAACAACAACTAAAAGTAAAATATGAGAATCTTTGACCAAAGGGTCTAGTAATTATCACAAACTTAGTTGACAACCGTATTCCCTGGCAACGACGCCAAAATTTGATAATGCTCAAACTACAGCTCTCGTAAGAGTGTAAACGGTCATTGTCAAATATAGAACCCAACTGGGTTGGGTGTCGAATTCCACAGGGAATACTTGGTCACTAAGTATGCAATGATTAGTAGACTTTTGGTGAAAGTTCTGCGGAAAAATGGGGGATTTTATGCGTGAAGTAAAATTATCAAAATAGCAAAGTAAAACGGAATGTTTAGTAAGATTTTAATCAATGATAATTGTAAGTTAGGGTTATGTCCACCTTATGAGTTTTACGTATCTATTGGCTATGAGTTATGCGGAATTCAGACATGCATGCGCTTATAGAGTTTCGTATTCTATGGTAAATCCTAGTGTCTTTCGACCATCAAGGATTATTTCACTTTAACTCTTTCGAGCTTAAAGCGTATAACTAATGGTACGAATTCTCCAAGAGGTTAATCCAGTTACGGCACTAACTTTTAAACAGGGGTTGGTAGCCCTATTTCCTTGTCACTCTCTCTTTTCCAGGCACGTAACTTTTCTTTCGAACAAGTTAATGCTATACTGGCGTATTCTATATGTTTGCAACCACAAAAATTCAATTAAGATGAAGAGAGTAATGATATAAGCAGCATACGTATCAAGAATTCGCAAACTCATAGCAATAGATAATATCTCATAAGGCTTCCATAACCCTAACAAAGAAGTTTAGCAACTCATGAGTGCAACGGAAATCGCAATAGACATCATCATCATACCAAAATCTAGAATAATCTTCGCAATGGATGATTTTAACGTCAACTAGAGTTGGACGTTTTTTCTTCCTCTATCTGTGCCTCAAGTGAGCCGTGGTTCTCTGTTAATAACTTACAAAATCTGTAAATTGTTGAATACTAAAAGTCGAATGAAAGAGTAGTAATGTAATCGGATAGAATTAATAAGAATGGGGAGGAATGAATGGATGCTGAAAAGTTCAGTAAAACAGGGTTTTTATAACACCCATATCCTATTCCTACTAAGCTACTGCATACTTGTCCTAATCCTAATAGGTTACTGCATCCTTGTCCTAATCCTACTAAGTTACTGCTGATCCCCAAGTCTTTGGAAATACTGTTTTTGCCCGGGACAAGTTTTCCATGCATCACTTTCAGTCCATAGGCTTCCAAAAGCTGCCTTCCTTCTCATGTGAAGCTTCCTTTGGCGTCAACCAATCCATAAAATGCTGAAATCTTCATCATTTATACCTGAAAACTAACTAATCACGTTGGTTAGCTCACTTACAGGAAAAAGGACTAAAAGTACAGGAATTATATATTTTGTCCTCAAAACTTAGCTAAAATATGGGTAAATTAAGGTGCTTTAGGCGTGTAAATACGCCTAACATCAAAAAGCCTTAAATATTTTAGCATCTGCTCACACATCACATCTTAAGGGAAGAAAAGAAAGAAGAAATCATTGTGTTCTTCATAAATGGATTCAAAGAATTAGTTAAAAAGGTTTCAATAATTGTTCTTCAATCCTCAATTAAAAATTAAATAAAGATAACTAAATCCATAATTCTTTCTTGAATCACAGAGAATAATACGTACAATGAGTCTTATAGCTAGATAATATTATAAAAGATACCTAAAAAAACCTAAACTAGGTATTTATATATTTCAATTATAGAGGATTTAAAATTCCAACTCATTAAAGCTTTGTTAAAGTTTCACGTTGATGGCCTGTCGAAATCCTGATGGTCCTTTGCGTGGACCATCGCTGATGGTCCCAAGGTGCCATATTCTGGTTAAGGGTTGATGGTCATGTTAGAGGACCATCGCTGGACTGGTGGTCCATCACATTGGCCATCTCTTTATCAACTAAAATTTCATCTTCAGTTTTATCTTGATGGCCAAGTTGGCAGTCTGTCGGGGAACCTACGGTCTGTCATAAGAATCACTCAATTATTCCTTTCTATTTAACTCTAACGGTTACCCTAGTAGTCCATTTCAAGACTAACGGTCTGCCAATTCGACCGTTAGTGGCCTTTTTATGCTACTTTTCTAAGTTTATTCTTCAGCTAACTCCTTGACCTAAAATACTAATAGCCAGTATTAAACACAACAACAGTTGCTTGAAAAAATACAATTATCCCTTGAAAAAAATGTAAAATGTTTTGTCAAAATCAGTAACATCAGTGGTTAGAGTCCACTTGTCCAATAAGATGGTTTGAGGTTAGAGACCTATTGCTTGATATAAACTAACCATTGGAAGGTAAGAGTCCTCCACATTATGGTTCATGTTTGTGTGCTTTAAAATGCCTGCTAGGGCTTTGTCATATTTTTACACTTGATGTATCCATATGTATTTACATGTCCATGCGTATAAATGTGGTGTCTTATTATGGTTTGACTTTGTATTGAATAACATTACTATTTTATCCTTACATTTGAGTTACATACTAGTTCTCCAACCACTATTTGTCTTCGGACACTATGTCCCCAAGCATCCCTGAGCATCTTCTTTTCTTTCTGTGCAGTGATTAGCTGTTCGGGTGGTTCAAATTTTGACATCAAAGTTGTGAGCTTCCATTTTTTGGAAGGATCATACTTCATGGTCATTTTATCTTATTCTATAGACTTATTTTGGATTCAATTTTTGGCTATTGTAAGGGGCTTGTCCCGGTATGTTATTGACTCTAGATTTACATAGGCTTGTAGATGACTGTGGACGTGGGTAGATTGGATGTTGAATAGTTATAATAATGAATTTATAGCCTATCTTAAATTTTGAATGTTATTTTTATTTTTGCTACCTTATTATGTGCTTAGAGTATATCCAACGTTTGTGGTTTGATATGATGATAAGGTGGGGTTAATGGGGCAATCTCCGATCCTTGGTGAACTTAAAGTACCTGTAAAACAAGGCCCAGTTTTGGTTTGTGTCAGTATGTTATGGTTTAATGTAGTGGAAACATAACTATTTTATGTGTGCATGATAACTTTTCCTTTATGTTACTTGTTATGATTAATCCTCTAGGAAAGAGAATCACTGTTTGATATTGAAAGTGTTAATCACATATACTGTACATCTATGAAAAGATTGTTTGATTTTACAAGTGTTGAATCTATTATTATTGTGATTGATACCTGTGATTTATAATTATTATAGGATGTACGTGCATTTGGACATCTTTATGACATTGGTTGATATATAGTTGGCAGACACATAATATGTGAACTTTTGTACACGGATAATAGCTCATACTATGTAGGTTATTGCTAGGGAATAACCATAATACCCTTACCATCTATGTACAAGGTACAAATGAGTGTGATGGTTCCTCAAGTGAACTGAGGATTATGAATTTATTTGCTATATTGGTTCTTTGAGTGAATTGGCCTTAACTATTGATTGTTATATTGGATCATCGAGTGAACCGGGCTTATGCTCATACTTTTTTTATTGGTTTATTTATATAAATAGGATTCGCGATTTTTCCTTTATTATCATTTGAAATAGACCCTTGAGTTGTTCGGGTGTAACGGAAAGGTTGGCATGACTCTTTATAGTGTATTTACTTGTTTAATTGAGACATGGTTGATATACTTTTTGAATCATGATTGTTGACTTGGTATCTTGCTGGTATTCATGGTCCTAACTTGATTTGTTATCCATGTTCACTTGTGTTGACTAAACTCTATAATGTTTTTGTACAAGGTTAATTGTTATTAACTTGGGGGTAGGTTACAAAGTTGTTCTTGTTTTTCTATGTTATGGTTACTTGTTCATATTTGTACTTTTGTGTTGGTCGATAACCCTACTAGTACACTATTGTTTCTTTTGTAATTATACTATATGTGATCTTCTTTTTATTAAGTGCCAAGCATCTTCTAGAGACTATTTGAAAACCACACCTGTACAGAGGATTGCATTCCAACTCAAGGGAATACTATATCTTTTGGGTTGCCATGTGTTCTTCATTCAATTTCTGATCCATTGTTACAGACTTGGACATTTTTTTTTATCTTTTTGGGTTGAACCTGTTTACTGACATTGTAGTAATTCTGGAAATCTGACTTTCAATTCCAGGTGATTATTAGGTGTTGAATATTTCTGCAAGATTATCATTGGATTATTTGATGACTTACCTAATTTAATGAAAAATAACTAGTTGCTTTATTTGTTTGGCCAAGTGTTAGGTTGATTGGTTCTACAAAGATTAGTGTTTGGCACCACTCATGAGATATTTGGGTCGTGATACCAAGTCAGCCTAAGACATTAGAAATTGCTCGGAGAATGGAAGTGACACGACCCGACCGGGGACCTTGTCGTAATGGGCGTACCAAGTTCAACTGGGACTAGAGACCACCCTCGTTACCCAACCCAACCACCATCAGCTTACCTTGAGTCAACTGAATATTGAACAAATAGCAAGATACCATAACCGGATAAGGACTAACTTTGGGATAGGTCGATTCCTAGATCATCCCTACCAGGTCATCTCAGCCACCAAACGGTACAACCAAACAACTAAGCAAAACCAATACCGATCTGAGGGCTATAAGCCAAGACATAACCAAATGAAATCCAAAACATAATATTAATACCAAAGTGAAGAAGGAAGGAAGAAACAACATTATTGTCAATCAGTATAAACTCCAATACCAATAGCAATGCTAAAGATGACACCAATACCGATCCCGCCCATTTTAACCCATAGTAGTACCACAAAGCCTCTAACAAAAAGAGTAAGAATATCTATTTGGGACATGCCCCCAAAAATAGGCAAAACCATTATCCAGAAATAAATCAAAAAGTCTAAAAATATACATAATATGAAATTGTGCCTGTCATAAAGATTGATCTCGCCACTTCAATCTAACAGTTTTCCCCGAGTCAATCACTATGTAGGAGAAGTAGAAAAATTGGTCCCTGCATAGCGTGGGTATGCAGCTGCCCGAATATGGGTTATTGAGTGATCACTAGGTTGAACTGAGGATAAGAACAAAATAATTCCATTTATAAAAGCATGTAAAACCATCCATATGCAAAAAACCATATATATAACCATGTCAGGAAAGAGGACCTAGTTTAGCATGCCATTAGAACCTTTACTTGGTCTGTTTAGCTTTGCCATCCAAAACTACCCACAAGCTCCCCCTACTGAAAGGGCCCCAGTGTGTGAAGTCAGACGATCAGGGAAGAAAACCTAGGATAACTATTACATCACCCAAAAAAACCTAGGATAACTATTACATCACCCAAAATAACTATTATAAGACCAAACCACACATAGGAAACTATGAGTTTCCAGTTTTGGTCCCCCATGGATCTTCCCCTTCCATGACTTTGCTACACAACCCGCCATTATCGCCCAATGAAAACCATTACCAAGAACCTAACGAATCCATTTACCATTTATTAACCAAGGTCATTAGTAGTTGTATCATCATACCGACTATACTTGAAAGTTTTTTCCATAGCCAACCATATATAGGTTTAAGGGATTCTATGTACCCTTCATGATTTCCAATTAACCAAAACCATTGCCGCCAAGGCCTTCCAATCCATTTAAAACCATTTAAACCATCCATATCATTTAGGGTTCCATTACAAAGTTTAAACCATCCATAAGTTCCATTGAAAACCCAATATTATAATTGAAACATGGTTAAAAGAATTTTATAAAACATACTGGGGGCACAGTATATCCAAAACCGAAGTCCATTACCAAAGAACCATTCCCATGCAACCAATTATCAAACACAACCACTAATCCATACAAAAGTATAAATAACACATAGGAAAGCCATAACCAAGCATTAATAACCAAAACCCCCAAATTATAGTTGAAAACCCAAAATCATAAAAGAATGAAATCATGAAAATCGTTAATCAAATAATGCCTTTAATTAAAACTAACAATGAGGGAAGACACCATGCCTTAATTGATAATGTAGATGAAGAGAACCCACCAACAAGGTCCCAAACTTAGTCCTCTATTTGAAACCTTAGCTTTCTTTCCCAAAAGCTTTTTAGAGATTTATAGAGTGTTTAGGAAGAATTTTTAAATGTTAATGAATAGAATAACACGGTAAATAATATCCAAATAGAAATATAAGTCGTGGGTCTTTACTAAGATAAATGGGGAAATGTCCAAAATACCCCCACTTAAGTTGTACAAAAATCCCATTGCAGGGGTACAACTGGCCCTTATTAGTCGTACCCTTCGATATGAGTAGTACCCACCACTCATATCCTAAGCCTTAACCCTTGGACCTAGAACTATCTAGTGTATGACTCATCCTACCCAAGTCATAGTGATAGTATGCGATCTCTACCCTTCACCCGTATCCCAGGCATGATAGAATCACAAAAGGTTTGACCACTATTCACCATAAGAGTCATGGATATGACTCGTACCCAAAATTATGGCTCCTGGTGGGACACTAGTACTCAGATCAAACTTAAGTTACCAAGTCTAAGGTTAAGTGAAGCAACCAAATGATCTGTATCCAACCATACGACTCGTACGGCCAAGTTTTACCCATTCTAGTCACCAAAATCAATTCCACCAACCAACATTGGTCAACATATAATTGGACCATACCGTTTGACTCTAACATAGGTCTTATTTCTATGAGTGGTATTGGGTCCAAAGACCAGAATTCTAGGAAATTTTGTAAGGTCTAGAAAACAGGGTGTTTCAGTCTCCCCCACTAGGAACATTCGTGCCCTAATGATGGATATGGTAGGGCTAACCACACGTACAAGTCACTTGCATTATCAAATATGTTTTCAATCTTTAACAAAGTTTGAAAACATAGAGGAAAGGATATTAATCTTTTCTTTAATAAAATCAGAGAATAAAGATGTGTTGAAGACGTATAGCTTTCACACGAATCCTAAGAGCAAAAAATAAATGCGGATACTTGGACTTCATGTCCTCCTCCACTTCCTATGTAGCTTCCTCCACCTTATGGTTCTACCACAGAACATTAATTGAAGTCATATCCTTGGTCCGAAACTGACAAACCTGCTTATCCAAGATATCAACCAAGACTTCTTTATAAGATAGAAACTCTGAGATAAGCAACTCCTCAAAAGGAACAATCGAAGAAAGATCTCCATGACACTTTCTCAACATGGAGACATGAAATACCAAATGAACCAAACTCAAGATAGAAGGTAAATCTAACTTGTAAGCTCACTACACGCCTTCCGCAACATCTAATAAGGACCAACATACCATGGACTGAGCTTTCCCTTCTTACCAAATTGCATTACTCCCTTTATGGGAGATACCTTGAGGAAAAATTTATCACCAACCTCAAAGTCCAAGTCTCTACACCTAACGTCCATCTAGGACCTTTGGCGACTTTGGGCAGCCTTAGTCCTATCCCGAATCACCTTCAACTTCTCTATAGCTTGATAGACCAAAATTAGACCAAACATATCCACCTCACCAAGCTCGAACTAACCAATAAGAGATCTACAACCCTACCATACAATGACTCAAAAGGAGCCATATTAATACTACAATGATAGCTATTGTTATAAGCAAACTCCACCAAAGTTAGAAGCTCAACCAAGCTACCACTATAATCAATCACTTAAGCCCAAATTATATCCTCCAACATCTGAATTATTCTTTCTTCTTTTACATTCTTCCACAAATGAAAAGAAGTATTAAGACTCACCTTAGTCCCCAACCCTTTCTGAAAAGACCACAAGAAGTGAGAGTTAAACTACTTGTCACGATCATAAATAATCAAAAAAGGTACCCCATGCAGCTTGAAGATACAGCTTCGCATAATCCATCGATGAAAAGGTAGTCATCAATGGCAAGAAGTGAGAAGACTTTGTCATCCTATCCACGATGACTCCAATCGAATCATATTGAATCCAAGACCGACGAAGACCAGTAATGAAATCCATATTGATTACCTCACATTTCTCTATAGGTAAAATAATCTCTTGATAAAACCCACCAGGTCACGTGTGTTCAACTTTAACTTGTTGGAGCACTAAGTACTTTGCCACAAAATCAGCCACGTCCCTTTTCATATCATTCCACCAGTCCATCTCCTTGAGATCATGATACATCTTTGTAGATCCAGGATGTACAATGTAGCACAATTCATGCACCTCAACAAAAATCCTTTGTCGCAAACCATCGATATTAGAAACACACAACCTTCCTTGATACCATAAAGTATCATCACCACTGAACTCAAACACAAGGACCTTCTACACACCAACATCACCCTTGATTTTCATCAAGAAAGGATTCAACACTTGCCTTCCCTAGATCACTGCACTAAGCGATGATCAAACAACTTCTTGTACCATTATACCTCTATCCTTGGAGTCTAAGAGAAAAAATCCAAGATTAGCTAAATAGTGAATATCCTTAAAAAACTCCCGCTTTTCTTTTCTTACATGAGCCAAATTTATCATGGACAACCTTTTAAGAGAAACAACAGCCACGTTAGCCTTACCTGAGTAATAGTGAAGACTCATATCATAGTCATTGAGAAGCTCCAACAATCTCTTCTTCCTAAGATTGAGATCCTTTTGAGTGAACACATACTATAGACTCTTATTATCAGAAAAGATGTCTATGTGCACTCCATACAGATAATGCCGCTACATTTTCAAAGCAAACACAACCGTCAAAATCTCCAAATCATAAGTAGGATAGTTCCTCTCATGTACCTTTAGCCTCTAGGAAGAATAGGCAATCACCTTTCTATGATGCATCAGCACACAACCAAGACCTACCCGAGATTCATCATAATAAACCACGAACCCATATTTCCTTCTAGAAAAGCTAGAATTATAGCTAAAGTCATCTTATCTTTAAACTTCTCAAAACTCCCCTCACATCAATTTGACCAAGAAAACTTAACCATCTTTTGAGTCAACTTAGTAAACAGAGCATCTATCGATGAAAAGCCTTCAACAAATTGCCTATAATACCTAGCCAAGACCAAGAAGCTTTGGATACCGGTTGGAGTCATGGGTCTAGGCTACCTTTAAACAACAACCACCTTTCGCGAATCCACCATGATCCCCTCGCTAGAAATAATATGACCAAGAAAAGTCATAGTGTTCAACCAAAACACACATTTGGAAAACTTGGCATACAACTGTCGTTCCTTCAAGGTCTATAATACCACACAGAGGTGATTAGCATGATCCACCTTGCTTTTGGAATAAACTAGAATCTCATCAATGTAAACAATGATAAACAAATCCATGAATTGCCTAAGAATTCTATTCATCAAGTCCATAAAAGTCGTCGGGGCATTAGACAATCCAAACAACATTACCAAAAATTTAAAGTGCCCATACCGAGTATGAAAAGTAGTCTAAGGGATATCCTCCTCCCTACTCTTAATATTATGATACCTAGATTGAAGATCTATCTTATAAAATAGCTTGGCACCTTGCAACTGATCAAATAGATTATCTATCCTTGGGATAGGATACTTGTTCTTAACAGTCACCTTAATCATACGCCTGTAGTCATTGCACATTTAAAGGAAACCATCTTTCTTGTGCATGAACAATACTGGTGCACCCCACATGGATACACTAGCTTGAGTAAAAACCTTATCCAAAAGATCCTTAGGTTTCTCCTTGAGTTCCCTCAACTTAGACAGAGCCATTCAATAAGGAGGAATATATATTAGATGATTTTCTGGAAGAAAGTCAATACCAAACTCTATTTCCCTATCTGGTGGTACACCAGGAACATCATTCAGAAAGAACTCAGGAAACATATTTACTACCAAAATCGAATGAAAAGACGGACCATCCAAGTTAGAATCTTTAACCCAAAGCAAGTTATAAAGACAACATTTAGACTAACCTTCAAACTCTAAGATAAGAAACATACCCTCAGGAGCTAGGAAACCACACTCCCATTCTATAAATGGTTCACTAGGGAACCTAAAGACAACCTTACAGCTCTAAAAATCCAAGGACACATAATAGGAGTGTAACCAATCCATCCCCAAAATAACATCAAAATACATCATATCATGTTTAAATAAATTGACCAAAGTCTTCCTACCCCCAACAGATACCACACACTCCCAATAGACTTTCATAATAATAACCGAGTTACCTACTAGGGTAGAGATCAAAAAAATATCCAAAACAACCTCAAGATCATAACCAATACATACAGCCACAAATGGTGTCACATAAAAAAGTGGAGACCCCGACCCAAGATGACATCAGACGTCATAAGAAAAGACTTATAACGTACTAGTAATGACTTTAGGCGATGCCTTGGATTCCTGTAGGGATGCCAAAGCATACAACCTATTCTAGCCAACAATAGAATTTACAGTGGTAACAAAACTTGACGTGGCACCACTGGGTGTAGGAGTATAAGATGAAGACATCGATACCTTATTTGCTCCTAGCAACCTTATTAACCAAAATTCCCTGAGCCAATAGCGTGCCTGGCCATACTTAAAGAATTTGTCCCTTCCTTCATCATAATAACCCCTATAAGGGCGACTAAAAAATCGACAAAGAGGGCATAAAGAAAATGACTGACACCTACTCACTTAAGATTGGAAACCTTATTCTTGGAAATTATCACTACCTTACTGAAGCCTATCACCCTACTACCTAGGGTAAGGAGTACTAGCAGTAGAGAAGGAACCAAAATTGCCCACTTCTTTTTCTTCAATTTGCCACCATCTCGACTACCATGAGACTGAGCACCTTTCTGATTAGTTAACCTACTCCTCTTACCCTGCCAATCTCTGAACTCTACATATTTTTGTTTATCATCCTCTGCCTGCTGTATATGAATAGTCAACCTAGAAATATCTATTTATTTAATTAGCAAAGTAGTCTTATTTTCTAAGATAAAATACTAATTCAACCCAAAAGCAAACATTTTCAATCTCACTTTTATGTGATCCACGATATCAGGAGCATACCTTGACAACTAATAAAACTTAAAGGCATATTCCTTGATACACATTCTACCTCTCTTTAGGTTCACAAACTCCTCTATTTTTGCTTCACTCAAATCTAGAGGAAAGAAACAATCTATAAAAGCACCATAGATGGCATCCCATATGTACATCTCTTCTACATCACCGAGGAAAAATTCCACATTAGTCACCTAACCCTAAGGAAGACTAGTAGTAATCAGAAAAACTCAAGAACTATCAGGGATAGGACCCTGATACCAAAGACGAACTCTAAACATAAGACATACCCCGTTAACATTATCGCCAGATGGGACTAAAGTTTTTTCTTTTATTCTATATCATCTACGCATGATTTGAAAAGTGAATAACCACGGATTAAAGAATAAATCCACGACATAGACTCGACTCTTGAAAATAGAATACCAAGATAGTGAAACATTCATAAATGCCTTGAAGCCTTTCTCTTATGAGTGTGATGCGCCACACACCCCTAAAAGAGATTCTACTCGACACGACTTTGTGGACTCCCAATTCACCATGAACCTAAAGATATTATACAAACTTGACATAACCCACTCGAGGGCCTTGTCATACTAGGTATCCTAAGTCCTACCGGGAGCAGAGACCACCCTTGCTACCCAACCCAACAACCATCAGCATACCTTGAGTCGGTTGAATACCAAAAATATAGCAAGATAGCATAATTGGACAAGGACTAACTTTGGGATAGGTTTATTTATAGAGCATCTCTACTAAGTTATCTCATCCAACAAATCTTACCAACAAAACCACCAAGCCAAACCAATACAGATTTGAGGTCCATAAACTAAACCATAACCAAATAAGATCCAAAACATAATATGATTAATCCTATAGTGAAAGAGTATAGAACAACCAACAATATCATGTATCGATATCAACCCTAATATCTAAACTAATGCCAAGGCTGGCACCAATACTGATCTACCTATTCCAATCCCTAGCAGTACCACAAAGCCTATAACTACTAGAGTAAGAATACTTGATTGGGACATTCCCTCAACTATAGACAAAACCATTATCTAAAAATAAATAAAAAATATCAAAATATCCATACGATAAAATGGAGCCTTAAGAAATGAGAGAAGCTTACCACTTCAATGTAATAGGTATCCTTGATTCAATCACTATGTTGGAGGAGTAGAATAGTTAATTCCTACATAGCGTAGGTGCTCAACTACCCGAAGATGGGTTAGCGAGTAGTCAGTAGACTAAACTCAGGATAAGGATAAAATAATTACTTTTATAAAACCAAGTAAAACAATCCATATGAACATAACCATACATATATATAACTATGCCGAGAACGAGGACTAGGATTAGAATGCCATTAAAACCTTTACCTGGGTTGTGTGGCTCTGCCATCCTAAACCACCTGCGGGTCATATTGGTTAATCTCCCCAGGTGAAAGGGCCTTAGTGCATAAATCCATAAAAAAAATACATCTCCTAAAATATAGTTTGACATCAAGTACACAATTACCAATTCAAAACCTTACATTGGGTCATATGAGATTCTAGTTTTGTCCCCTAGGACCTTCACCTTCCATGGCTTTGCTACACATACTGCCATTATTGCCCATTTATAATCATCAACAAAAAACCAACTAATCCATTTACTATTTATTAACCAAGTCCATTAGTAGTGGTATCATCATACTGACTATACTTGAATGTCTTATCCATAGACAACCATATATGTTTAAGGGATTCCATGTATCCTTCATGATTTATAATAAACAAAAATTATGGCCACCAAGGCCTTTCTAATCAATTTAAATCCATTCAAATCATTCATATCATTTAGGGTTCCATTACAAAGTTTAAAGCATGCATAATCTCCTCAGAAAAAAAACCTATATTATAGTGGAAACATTGTTAAAACCATTTTATCAAACACATTGGGGGCTTAGTATTTCAAAAACCAAATTCCATTACAAAAGAATGATTCCCATTCAATAAATAATCCAAAACTACCATTAATGAATGAAAAAGCATAATTAAAACATTGGAAAACCATAACCAAGCATTTATAACCAAAACCCCCAAATAATAGTTTAAAACAAAAAATCATACAATAATGAAATCATGAAAATCGTTTATATAACAATTCCTTTAATTAGAACTAACAATGAAGGAAGAGAACATAACTTAATTGACCAAGTAGATAAAGAGTAATCACCATAAAGGTCCCAAAATTAGTTATCTAGTTGAAACCCTAGATTTCTAGCCTAAAAGATTTTGAGAGAATTATATTGTGTTTAGTAAGACTTTCTAAGTGCTATCAATAGAATAATAAGGAAACTAACCTCCCAATAAGAATATAAGTCATGGAAATTTATTAGGATAAATGGGGAAATGTTCAGAATAACCCCACTTAAGTTGCATAAAAATCCTATTGTAGGGGTATGATTGACCCTCACGAGTGGTACCCTCTGATACGAGTGGTACCCACCTTTTGTATCCTAAGATTTAACCATTAAACCCAACATTGTCCAGTGTACAACTAAATTTACCTAATTTATATTAATAGCATACGATCCGTACCCTTCACCTGTATCCCTAGCAAGATAGAATCATAGAAAATTTGAACACTGTCCACCATACTAGTCCTGGGTATGACTCGTACCCAAACTTACAGCTATTGATGAGACACTCATACTTAGATCCAACTAAAGTTACCAAGTCTAAGATTAAGTGATGGAATTAAATGATCGATATCAAACCATACAACTAGTACCACCAAGTCATACCTATTTCAGTGACTAAAATCCATCCCAGTAACCAACATTGGTTAGAATATGACTTAACCATACCGTTCGTACACCCAACATATGAATCATACCCAGAAGTTGTATCGGGTCCAGAGATAAGAATTCTAGAAAATTTTCTAAGGTCCAAAAATCAAGGTGTTTCGGTAAGAAAGAACATAAGAGAATTATTAGGAAGATTTATATTTGAAAGAACATGAATATTTTTGCTTGATGGTTTTTAAAATGAATGCCCCTGTATTTATATTACTTATTAAGAAGTTAATGTTTAAATAAATTATATGAAATTCTCTTTTCTAGAATTCTCTATGCAACTTAATGTTCCAAGGACCTTCCAACACAAATCCAAGAAATTCTAAAGTATTTCAAAGGAATTCTCCTTGTGTCTCTAGAATGTTCCACCATGGACTAGTCTTTATCCTATGTAGGATTTCATATGGGAATTTTTTGAGCCATGTGTTGGCTAGATGACATGATGATATGGTTGGTGTTCACAAAAATCTCTTAATTTTATTAGCTCACTTTTTGAAATTCATATGAAGTTACGATTTCACATTTTAAACATATGAAATCATGATTTCAAATCACAAATTCTCAAAAAAAATTATTTGGATTCAAAATCATGATTTTTAATCTTTTTTAAATATAAAAATTGATCCATATATATATATATATATATATTTTGTAACAAACAACCCATCATTTTAATCTTATCAATAAAAGTCTCATGCTTAACATTGTAAAATAGGGAGCTATTTGGATGTACATAAGAATTGGTTGAACACCTAAAATATTTAGAGGTACAACTAACTCATAGCCACTTCAATAATGCACTAAAATATCTCAAAACAATCGATGAACCTAGGGAGTAGTTTTTCTTTCTTCCAAAATTATATGATACCATTCATCAGTGACATTATAAGTAATATATTCTCTCTAGTCATGAACTCTAAGTCTCAAACCTTTTGATTACCATATCTTTTTTGTATGCTTTGAGCTATAAAAGGTTCTCCTAGATTAGTTTCACCTTTATAAGATATATCTCAACAAATCCATATCTAAAGGTCTTACCTCCAATTCATCTATCAACCCATCTAATATTACATCTCCTACCATATACAACTTTACATAGTCTCACTAGATACTGGAATAATAAATATTATTGTAAGTAAACTCAGATAAAGGAAAAAACTACTCAAGATGAACTATGTGATCAACGACACATGCTTGTAATATATCCACAAGAACCTAGATAGTCCTCTCTAACTACCATTAGTATACAAATAAAATATCATACTAAGCTCAACTCGAGTTCTCGACTTCTTATGCATCGATCTCTAGAAATGAGATGTGAACTAAGTATTTCTATCTAATAATATAGAAATAGGCACTCCATACAGACAAACTATTTCCCAAAGTTAGATCAAATCCAATTTCTTTAAACTATACATTGTATGAATTAAGATGAAGTAAGAAGACATGGTCAACCTATCAACCATGGTTTAAATAGATTAAGATTTCTTTAAACGTATGTGGCAAGCCTGCCATAAATTCCATAGTTATTTATTATCACTTTTACTTAGTATAGGCAACTGCTAAATCATCTCATCCTGTCCTTGATGTTCATATTTTATTTGTTGGCAATTCAAAAACCAAGACACATACTCTATGATGTACATCTTCATCCTAGACCGCCATCAGTGTTGCATCAAGTCATAGTATAACTTTGTTGTCCTTGGATAAATAAAATACTTAAAATTGTAAGCCTCTTCCATAATCAGTCTTGTCAAGTTACCTAATCAATAAGTGCAAACATGATCCTTGATCATAAATATGCATTTTTCATCCAATAGTGACTCCATAGCTTTACCTTTTAATATTTTATACCAAATCAATCTTAAGTTCTCATCCTCAAATTGTTGAGCCATAAACTACCCCAATAATATAGATATATCCTCCACACAAGAAAGAACCCTTCAGAGCTCAAAAATATTAAGTTTGATAAATTTGTTAGCTAAGGACAGAATGTCCGAGCCAATGAGTACTCCTCATCTAGCAATAATGCAAGGCCACCATACCTACTGCCTTCCTTTTCAAGGTATCTGCTATTTCATTAGATTTTTTCAAAAGATAAATAGTTCACGTATCATAGTGTTTAACCAATTTAACCACCTTACTACCCAACATTGAGATCTTGTAGACTTTTATTTGTTGTATTCTTTTAATATTTGGATCATCTATTTTTTAACCTCAAATTAGTTGCACAATACCATTATTATCAAAATGTAACATCTAGGATTTCAAACCTATAAATATTGAACACATAGTATAAAAAACAATTTAAAGATTTATAGTACTAAGTTCCATGGATTAGTTCATGAGTCATAAACCAGATCTATGATTTATGGAACCACTCATGGAAACTATTGCAGTTGTCGAGTATATCTTGATGTCGTATATAACTCATATAATCAAACCATAAGTAACCCATTCATAAAATCAGCCACCATATTAGCTCAACTTCTAGGCTCTAATAAGGCATAATATGACACACATATCAGGATCAGGATTCATACTATTGCATGTGGAAACTTGGAGCGAAATCCCCTTTGAACATAGACTAATAACACAAGTCATAGAAGCAATCCACAATTTGTACTGTCAAATTATGAAGCGGATTTAGTAGAATTTCAAAATCCAGCTGTGAAACCACCATCTATGGTATCTATCCATGAGTTGTGGAGTGACTCGTGCAGCATTTTTTTCAAGAATTTATTAAAGGCATTTGTAATACCCTGTACCTTTTCTAGCTAAAATCTGTCACTAGAATGTTAAGATATAGCTTCCAAAATGAAAAATAAGTATTTCATATGGAAATTTCCACATTTACACCCACCATTGTGTGGGAAATTTAATAATATTTTCAATGATATAAGATTATCCTAAATTTGATGACCGAGTGAAAAGTTAGGGCTATTGTACGCCTCACTCATAAAACACTATGATTTGGGTCCTTAGCGCATCGCGAAGACGATTTAAATGACAATTGTAAAATACTAGTGAGACTCCATGATATTGGTGCATCATGGAGAGGTAAAATTTCCCATTCATCAAGATCCAGTGAAACTCCATTATTTCCCTACATCGCAGAGAAGCTCTTTTTCCCGTTTGTCCATTTCTAGTGGCTCACCACGATGGGGGTGCGTCTAGGTGATGCCCCAAATGGAAATATAGGAGAGAATCACAATTGATCCATATCCCGGTGTATTCCTAGGTCCCATTTTGCATTTTTTAGTAAGCAAACACCGTGATCATGGAGCGTCGCACCGTTGGCCAAAGGGTTCTCTTTAGTTTTTTCCCAAGTCCTAAGTTGTGAATAACAGATGATTTAACCTATCCTAAGCATACTACATTAAATTTTCACCAAAATACTCTCAAAGAAAATCCTAGATCATCAAACTTTCTCCCCAAGAAATCCCAGTTCCTTCTTTAATTCTCTAAGGAAATTAAAGATTTAGGAATCACGATACAAGAACTTTAAGGATTCTTCTGTAAAGCATCAATAGGAATCCAAGATTCAAGTTTAAACATCTTAGATCATCAATTGAGGTATGTGGAGTTACAAACAAGGATTATTATTTCATCCCTATGCCCAAAATTTATTTTAATTACAAATTTACTGAAATTTTATGTGATTTCTCATGAAATTAAAGTTATGGTTAATACCCAATATTGTTATTTATGAGTTTATCATATTTTCAATAATTTAGAAGTTGAATTGCATGTTTATGTTTATGTTTATATTTTCATATATATTGCAGAAATTTCTAGATTTTAAGTTGATTTATAAATGTTAACATCACCTAGCATGAATATTATGATGTTTTAACATGAGTTTAATGCAAGGATCGTTAAGGCCTAATAAAGACTGCTATTTCAAGACTCTTTGTTCTATGAGAACCTTTAGCTGAGATTATTATTTGAATTTTCTATAAAGATTTGACATTTTTGGTCCTAAGCTAAGATAAAGAATCCACTTTGTCTATGTGACTTGATATTTAAACAAAGAAAGAGCATAATTTCTTTTTTTTGTAAACCCTTGTTCTAAATTTTTTGAAATGCATTTCTTAAGATCCTAAGCATAAGAATGGGAGTAGTATTTAACCCTGAGATGGGTATGTTACCAAAGTTTCATGAGCCAGAACTACGTGCCACCATAAGATTAATATTATTCCTACTTCTACGTAGAAAATTAAGATTGTGAACACTTAAGATAAGAATTTCTATCTGGATGGTAAGGTAGAACAACTCAACCCAACATAAGCAAGACATGGGACTCCATGAATGCTCACATGGTATATGTCGGTTAGAAGAACCTCCCAAAAAGATGTCCCCTAATCTTAAAACAATCTATTAGTTTTAAGCCTTAAGAAAAAAGTATATGTTTTGAAAGGTATGGTTTTAAGATTCTTAAAGCCATGAAATAAAGTATTTCCCCTAAAATTTGACAAGAGGATGTACTAGCTTTTAGAAAGAACAGATTTTAGAACTGAATATAATGTCTCTCAAGATTCATATTATTTACTTTATTTTTCATGATTTATGATCTTCAGTATTAAGATTACTCAAGCCTATGTGAGTTATTTACGTTTAGCATGCATGATCCTTTTTATAAATTATGATGATATTGTTTACTTATTTCATTCACTATCATATGCTCAGTACATCCCTAAAGTACTAATCCACATATACGCCTATATGCTATATTGGCTCATAATATAGGTTCAGGTGCTTAGTCTCAATAGCGTGAGTGATTTTTAAGTATCTCATCTACATCCCTATAGTTGGTGAATCCTCATAGTTTGAGGACTTGTCTATTCATATTTTTAGTTTATTAATAGATAGTTTCATATTCATTTAAGATAGTTTGAGTCAGTTGGGGCCTATCCCTCTCTAGATTTAATCATTAAAGGCTCATCGGACTACTATATTCAGTTTTAAACTTTTGATTCAGTATTCATATTTCTTAGTGTTGTTTTCCCAAGACTTGTAAGATTTTTATGTTGTATATAAGATTTCTATATTTATTATGCATTCATATTCACTTCCCCTATTTTGAGTTCCA
The DNA here is from genome assembly GCA_030864225.1 of Capsicum baccatum var. pendulum. Lineage (NCBI taxonomy): Eukaryota > Viridiplantae > Streptophyta > Magnoliopsida > Solanales > Solanaceae > Capsicum > Capsicum baccatum. Next base: position 174,110,252 of record CM061560.1, read on the forward strand.
AAATTAGTAGAAAGTAGCTAGGGTTAGCTCAGTACTACTTGTAGTTCAGAGCAACATTTGGCATCCCAGGAAATTAGATTTTGGAACATTACAAACTTGGTATTAGAGCCTAAATTTTAGAGATTCCTAGAGAGTTGGACAAGCGGCGCTATGTAGAGTCTTGATAAATGGTGTAAAACATGTCACATCTATGAGCAAGAGGCTATTGAGCATTTTAGAAAACTATCCCTTCTTTCATGATCTATTATGCATTTAATGTCTCTATCTGCTTCTAACTCATACTTTCATATGATAGAAAATGAAACAGCCACCTTAGCTAGCAAATCTTTTGAACAAGAATGTGTCACATGCAAAGTTTAGAGCTGCCTTTTAGGCTCTAGCCCAAGCCATGATAGCTTATTTTTAGGGAAACTGATACTTCAACAAGATGGGGACTAAGCCACAACTAGAATTCGAGATTTTGTGAGAATGAACTCGATGGAATTCTTTGGGTCAAAAGTAGGTGAGGACCCATAGCTTTATCTAGATAAGGTAAATAAGATTACCCGACTTATGCATGTTTATGAAAAGGAGAATGTAGAATTAACATCCTATAGGCTGAAAGATGTTTCTTATGATTGGTAGTGATGTGGAAGAAAAGTAAAGGGGAGAATACAACTCCTATTACTTGGTAGATATTTCAGGATACGTTGTTAGACAAGTTCTTCCTATGTAATATTAGGAAAGCTAAGACAGAAGAGTTCATGAACCTAAGACAGGGCTCAATAACAGTGAAGGTTTATTGCCTGAAGTTCAACCAGTTGTCTAAGTATGCCCCTAATCAGATGGCTGACCCTAGGTCAAGCATGAGTAAGTTTATGACCGATGTGTTTGGGTTGGTAGTTAAGGAGTGTAGGACTACTATGCTCAACGGAGACATGGATCTTGCTAGATTGATAATGTATGTGTAGTAGATTATGGCAGAGAAGTTGAAGGAAATAAAAAGAGTGAACAAGAGGGATAGAACAAGGTAGTTTGATCATGGTCAGTATAGGTCTAGAGGAGGAATCCATTTGTAGTTTAAGAATTGTTTGTCTATGCCTGCACCTTCTCAGCCGATGCACCTGCACCCAGAAATAGGAAAAAACAGTGGGGTAAAACTTCCATGTCCAGATCTCAGAATAGCGTGATTGGTAAGCCCAGTTATCCACTATGTGCTAGGTGTGGTAAAGCCTATTTGGGTGGGTATTTGTATGGTTGGAAAGGTTGTTATGGTTATGGCCAGCCGGGTCACGAAATCAAAGAGTGCCTGAATTCTAGACAGGGAAACAGAGATGTTTATCCCTATAATCAAGCTAATAGTGCACCAGATCTTCTAGGTCTCCCAGCTCCTCCGCAGGGCGTATCTAGTACCGGTGGCGGTCAGCCAGAATTAGTTTTATGCTTTACCATCTCGCTAGGAGCAGAAAGATTCACCAGATGTTGTTACTGGTATGCTTCATATCTTTTATTTTGATTTTTATGTGTTGTTAGACCCTGGGTCGAGTTTCTTTTATGTGAACCTATTAGTTGTAGTAAATTTTGAGATGAATTCTGAAAAAATCCCTAATCCTTTCTTAGTTTCTACTTCAGTAGAAGATTCAGTTGTTGCTAAACAAATCTATAAAAGGTGTCCTATCATTGTCCTTCATAAATTCATGTTAGCATACTTGGTAGAGTTAGATATGGTTGATTTTGATCTTATCCTTGGTATGGATTGGCTCAATTCCTGTTATGCTTCTATAGATTGTCGCACTCGAGTGGTAAATTTTTAGTTCCTAGATGAGCCAGTCTTTTAGTGGTCAGGAAATTCAGTGTCTCCCAAGATATTTCATATCTTATCTTTAATCCAGAAAATTGATTTCCAAAGGGCGTATCTATCAAATAGTTTGAGTCAAGGACACTAATTCTGAGACTCCTACAATTCAGTCAGTCCGAGTGGTCAATGAGTTTCCTGAAGTTTTTCTAGAAGATTTCCCAAAGGTACCTCCTGCTAGGGAGATAGAATTCGGTATTGACCTTCTCCCAGTTACTCATGTTATTTCTATCTCTCCTTATCATGCAGCTATCGATGAGCTTAAGAAGTTGAAAGAGAAACTCAAAGATCTTTTAGATAAAGGTTTTATAAGGCCTAGTGTTTATCCATGGAGCTCTTATATCCTATTCGTATAAATGAAAAATGGTTCTTTGCGAATATGCATTAACTATCATCAGCTGAATAAGGTCATAGTCAATAACAATTACCCTCTTCCTAGAATTGATGACATATTTGATCAATTAAAAGGTGTAACTTATTTCTCAAAGATAGACCTTAGATCTGGCTATCACCAGCTTAGGGTAGGGGAATGTGATATTCCAAATATAGCTTCCATAACCCATTACGATCATTTTGAGTTTCTAGTCATGTCTTTCGGGCTAACCAATGCCCGTGCAACTTTCACGGACCTCATGAACCAATTGTTCGAATAGTATCTAGACATGTTTTTCATAGTATTCATAGATGATATCCTTGTGTTCTCCCGTAGTAAGGATGACCATGTAGATCATCTTAGAATTGTCTTGCAAACTCTTAGAGATCATCAATTGTTTGCCAAATTTAGAAAGTGTCGATTTTGGCTAAGAGCAGTATCCTTTCTTAGTCTTATTATTTCCACTGATGGTATTAGAGTCGATCCCCAAAAGACAGATGCCATAAGAAATTTTCCTAGACCTATCTCCATCACACATTATGAGTTTCCTGGGTCGAGCTGGTTATTACCATAATTTTGTTGAAGATTTCTCATCTATTATGTCTCCTATGTCTAGATTGACCAAAAAGAAAGTTAAGTTTCAGTGGGCAACTTCTTGCGAGAAGATTTTATAGGAGTTGAACATTAGACTCACTTGAGCGCTAATTCTACCATTACCCAATGGTATATATGGTTTTGTGGTGTGTTGAGATACCTGAGTTATTTTTTATGCCATGTGTTAATGATTTAAGATAGAGAATTAAGGGAGAAGAACATGGTGTATGTTATTATATTCATCTAGGTGCTACCAAGATGTACCACAACTTATGGGAAATCTATTAGTAGAGTGGTATGAAGAGAGATATAGCAGAGTTCATAGATAAATATGTAACTTGTCAACAGGTTAAGGTGGAGAACCAAAGACCTAGTGGTACATTACATGAGTTTGGTATACCCACTTTGAAGTAGGAAGAGGTGAATACAGATTTTGTGACTGGCTTACCCTATTCGTATCAACACCATGATTCAATTTGGGTTATTTTAGACAGATTGACTAAGTCAACACATTTCCTACCAGTTCACACGTCTTATACAACTGAGCATTATTCTAAGTTATATATCCAAGAGTTATTCAAATTGCATGGAGTTCCTTTGTCCATCATTTCAGATAAGGGTACTTAGTTTACTTCCCAGTTCTGGAGAGTTTTTCAGAAGGGTCTTGGTATTCAAGTCCATCATAGTTCAGCTCTCCACCCTCAAATAGATGGCCAAGCAGAAAGGACCATCCAAACTGTAGAGTATATGTTGAGGGAATGTGTTCCTGATTTTAAAGGTAGTTGGGATCAACATTTTCCATTTATTGAATTCACTTATAATAACAGTTACCATTATAGCATTCAGATGGCCCCATTTAAGGCTATTTATAAAAGGATATATAGATCGCCCATAGGTTGGTTTGAAGTGGGTGAGGCCACTCTAATTGGGCCTGATGCAGTGTTTGAAGATTTGGAGAAAGTTAAGTTGATTAGAGAGAGATTGAAAATAGCCTAGAGTCATCAGAAATCCTATGTAGATGTGAGAAGAAGAGACCTCGAGGTTTAGGTAGGTGATTTAGTATATTTTAAAATTTTACCCATGAAAGGGGTGAAGAGATTTGGCAAAAGAGGGAAGCTTAGTCCCCGATATATTGGTCCCTTCCAGATTTTGTGTCGTGTTGGGAAAGTAGCTTATGAGCTTGAGTTGTTTGCAGACTTGTCAGCTGTTCAACCTATATTCCACGTCTCTATGCTTCAGAAGTGCATCGGTGACTCCACTATTGTAGTTCCTTTAGAAAGCTCAAGTATTTAGAATGGCCATTCATACGAAAAGATTCAAGTTGTGATTTTAGATCATTAGATCCATAGACTAAGGAACAAAAAAGTTCACTTGGTCAAAGTGCTTTGGCCGAATCAGTCTATTGAGGGTTCCACTTGGGAAGCAAAAGCAGATATGCGAGACAAGTACCCTCACCTTTTCTCAGCAAACTCAGATTTAGTCGAAGGTAATACTCTTCCTTGATTCAGTTATTTTCTAATCATATACTCGGCTATATAGTTGTCCTCCTATAAGTTAATGCACTCACAGAATTACTCAGAAGCACATAATGATTTAGATTCAATTGTTCAATTAATTTTAGTTTTGCATGATAACTTATAGCCTTAGATTACTCAGAACTATCAGTTTATCTATCCATATTCAAGGATGAATATTCCCAAGGGGGAGATATTGTAATAACTTATACCTTTTCTAGATAAAATCCACCCCTAGAATGTTAAGGGATAGCTTCCAAAAAGAAGAAAAATTATTTCATATGGAATTTTTTTAAAATTTAGACCTCCCATTGTATGGGAAATTTAATAAGCTTTCCAAAAATATAATATTCTCCTACAGATGATGACAGAGTGAGAATTTAGGGTTATTTTAAGCTTTAGTCATAAAACACCATGATTTGGGTGCTTAGTGTGTCACGGAGACGGTTTAAATGACAATTTTCAAATTTCAGCGAGACTTAGTTGTAAAACACCAAGATTTGGGTGCTTAGCACGTCATGGAGATGGTTTAAATGACAATTTTCAAATTTCCACGAGACTCCGTGATATTGGCGCATTGTTGAGAGGTCAATTTCCCATTCTTCGAGATCTAGTGAAACACCGTGATTTCCCCACATCACGGAGAAGCCCTTTTTCCCGTTTACCATTTCTAGTGGCTCACCGTGATGGTGGTGTGTCGCAGTGATGGCCCAAATGGAAATATAGTAGAGCATCACTATATCTTCGCATCGAGGTGTCTATCCATGTCCCAGTTGGCAGTTTCTAGTATTCCACCGTGATTATGATGCGTCACGCCGCAGGCCAAATTCGTGAATTATCCCAGTTCTGAGTAAAAATTTAAAAGGGTCTCTTTTGTCTTTTCACAATCCCTAAGTCGCGAATAATAGATGATTTATCCCATTCTAAGCATATTACATTCACTTTTCACAAAAATACTCTCAAAGACTAGATCATCAAACTTTCCTTGCAAGAAATCCAAATTCCTCTATTAATTCTCCAGGGAAATTCAAGATTTAGGAATCCCAATAAAAGAACTCTAACGATTCATCTCCAAAGCATCAATAGGAATCCAAGATTTATGTTTTCTTATCTTAGATCATCAAATGAGGTATGTGGAGTTATGAACAAGGATAATCCTTTCATCCTTGTGCCCAAAACTTATTTTAATTATAAATTTACTGAAATTTTATGTGATTTCTCATGAAATTGAAGTTAGGGTTTATACCCAGTATTTCTATTTATTAGTTTATGAGATTTCCAATAATTTAGAAGTTGAATTGCATGTTTATGTTCATATTTTTCATGTATATTGCAGAAATTTTCAGATTTTAAGTTGATTTATAAATGTTTACATCACCAAGCATGAATATTGTGATGTTTTACCATGAGTTCGATGCATGGGTCATTAAGCGTTATTTAAGATTGTTATTTCAAGATTTTTTGTACAATGAGAACCCTAAACTGAGATTATTGTTATATTTTTCTTTAAAGATTTGACCTTTTTGGTCCTGAGCAAAGATAAATAATCCACTTTGTTTATATGACTTGAGATTTAAAGAAAATAAGAGCATAAATTGTTTTCCTGTAAAACTTTGTGCTATATTTTTTGAAATGGATTTCTTAAGATCCTGAGCATAAGAATGCGAGTAGTATTTAGCACCGAGATGGGTATGTTACCAAGGTTTCATGCCCCAGAACTATGTTCAACTGTAGTATTAAGATTATTATCATTTCTATGTGGATAACTAAGATTTTAACCACTTAAGATAAGAAGTTCTATTCTGATGGAAAGGGTTTAACAACTCCAGCCAACATGGGCAAGAAGTGGGACTTCATAAATGCTCCCATGGTTTATGTCGGTTAGAAGAACCTCTCAAAAAGATATCCCCTAATCTTAAAATAGTCAATTGGTTTAAAGGCTTAAGATAAAAGTATAGGTTTGAAAAGCTATGGTTTTAAGATTCTTGAAGACTTGAGATAAAGTATTTCCCTTAAAAGATGACAAGATGATGTAGTAGCTTTTAGTAAGAACAAATTTTAGAACTGAATTTAATGCCTCACAAGATTCATATTATATACTTTATTGGTCATTATTTTTTATCTTCAGTTTTTAAATTACTCAAGCCTATGTGAGTTATTTATGTTTAGGATGCATGATCCTTTTAATAAATTGTGATGACATTGTTTACTTATAGCATTTGCCCCCATATGCTCAGTACATCGTCGAAGTACTGATCCATATATACACCTATGTGCTACATTGTCTCATAATGCAACTTTAGGTGATTAGTCTTAGCAGTTTGATTGATTTTCGAGCATCTCATCTACATCCCTACAGTTAGTGAGTCCTCATAGTTCAGGGACTTGGCTATTCATATTTTTAGTTTATTAATAGATGTTTCTGTATTCATTTCAGATAGTTTGAGTCAGTTGGGGCCTGTCCTAGTGACTCTCTAGATTTAGTCTGTTGAGACTTGTCGGACTACTAGATTCAGTTTTAAATATTTGATCATCATTAAGATTTCTCAGTGTTGTTTTCCCAAGAATTGTGAGATTAGTATGTTTTAGATAAGATTTTCGAATTTATTATGTTCCCCTATTTTGAGTGTCAAACTTAGTAGAATGTAGCAAGGGTTATCTTAGTACTACTTGTAGTTCGGAGCACCGTGTGGCGTCCTAGGAAATTAGATTTTGGGGCGTTTCAGCATTCCCTCTTTTTCTAACTTTATATGCCTAAACTATGACATTTCAATGTCTTTTAGGAAGAGTATCAGATGATTTAATCCAATTATCCTCACAAAATTTACATAAACTTCCCTCAAGTCAAAGAGAAAATCCAAACAAGTCTCCTTCAAGAAAGGCCTAGGGTTCATAACATAGATCTATAAATAAAGATGCTAGTTTATAATTTCCAATGCTATCAGGTATGTAAGGCTTCAATGAGGGTATCCTACCACCCCATGCTTGATATTACAATATTTGATAGCAAAGTTAGGGTTTTAATTAATCATGCAGACTATTAAAAATTACAATATAGTGAATGTTTATGAACACTAATCACTTATTAACAATTTTCTTACAATGATTTTGTAGTCTCGTCTTATATCAAATACTTGAAACATGAATTCAGAAAACCTTAGTTTGATATAGCTTGCAGTTATAGTTTTGAGCATTTTGAAAGATGATTTTAGAAAATATTGATACCAATTGTTTAGATAGACAATTTAAAAATTTTATTTAGGACCATATCAGTATACAAATGTATTTTTGAAAAATTATTTAGCATAGAGAGGATGTGATCTTAGAAAACCAAAGTCCCATATCTATGTGCCATTATAGGAGTTGAGTGTCACATTATTCGATCAAATCTATTTATTCTAAGAGCCTCAGTAGTGGATGCACATTAGATATAGGTAGGTGTTAAACTCTATAAAGGTATAGGGTAGCCCTTCTAACTAGGATTATTCATTGGATATCATGAGGTCATGCTATATATGTTGGTTGTCTAAAATTCTCTAATTAAAGATTTGTATATTATTATTTGAAATTTATAGAATAATTTTTCTTGATGTTCAATAAATGTTTTTAGTTCACAGCCCTGGAAATAGATTTACAATGAAAAGATTCAAAAAACAGACTCTCATATGATCTTTTGATACTAATTTTTAAATTTTCTTACATCTACAACATTTACTCAAAATTTTTGAAATTCATCAGTCTTTACAAGCATGTTATTCTAATATATAATTTTGATGAGTTTAGATCTTACACACGCAGTGATGAGAGAAAAATATGACATATAAATTAAGTTATTATTTAATTTATATATTTATCTTTCTTTGTGGAAAATATCACGATTATATAAAAAATAAGAAAATATATCGGGGGAGAAATTTAGGTACTGATTTACAAGAGAAGATCCAAAATGAACAAAATGAATAAAGCAATGCAAAGAAAGGAAAAAGAAATAACGTAATGGGGGTGTTTGGATTAGATTTTTTAAATAACTTAATGGGAAAAAACTAAAAGCCAAAAGTAGGTAGCTACCAACTTTTAGATTTTGGCTTTTTTCCACTTTATAAGCCTATAGTAAAGTGCTTTTAAGAACTTTATATCTTTGTCAACACTACTATGAATTAAAAAAGTTCTTCAAATCCAAAAACACCTAAAAATAAGTCATCCAAACAACCTCTTAATGTGAAAGGAAGGTGAAACAAGTATCGGAAAGCAAATTATGCAACATGCTTTACTTTAGGGCCTGCTAGTTAATGAAAGGCATAACAAAATAAGAGAGAGAAATATATGAGAAAGTGTTCTAAAGAAAAGACAAAGAAGAGTTGAATTAAGAGCAAATATTAAAAGTAAAATTGTGCAATGCTATACTCTAGGGCTCATGAACTATCGCATCAAACACGCCATGATAGCACCCACATGAATCCTGCTAGGAGAACCAACATTTTCATGTAATCAATCCAACACTTAGCTAAAAATTAGGAAAATAATACATTGTAATTAAGAAAACCAACAGTTTGATGTCTAAACCCAAAGTAATAATGTGGAAAGCTATGAAATCTAACAAATCCACTTGAATGTGAAAGTCACTGTAAATAAGCATTAATAAGTATAAACAAATGGGTTCAATCCAAAAATAATTAAACAGTCTAATTACAAAAAAAATGGACTTTAGAAACTGAATAAAGAACTCATGATAGTTTGAACACTATCAAAACCACAACTGCGATCTTAAAATAGTCGTTAAAATATGCTCTATACTCTACAAAAAAAGAGCATGTCTGATATTAGTACCCAAGAAAATAATTGGGTACTAATAAGGACAAACGCTAACAAAAAATGATAAATCTGTCATAGACATAACTTAGTAAAATTGGAAAAACCACGAACACCTACCATGTAACCTTACTTCATTTTTGTAGCACTTAACCTCTTCTAAATAACATTATGGAGAAAAGTCAATATCAATAACAAACTAAGTCAAGTTAAGTCCACCAATAACACTACAATCAATCACTATAACCTAGTAACATCAGTCATGTTTCAATTACATAAGTAAGTAGACACATAAAATTATACAGCATATTATATTAAATTGAGACCACGAAATGAAACACCCTGTGTTTTTTCCTACAGAAATTTTTTTGAGTTTAAGCTTCAGGACATAATATGACTAGAGGGTACTGGTGATATGCTTGGGTATGGTTTAGGGATTGCTAAGAGTAATCGTTTAGTTACAAAGCAATTTGTTTGGTTTTTAGAACCAATTCCTTATTAGAAGTCTTTGCTAGTTCCAAATGGACACCGAGAGAAAATTCCAGCAAAGAGATCTCGTATCCAAATTCTTACTATGCCAGCAGCTCCAAAATATCAATTTTGTCTAGGTAGACCTTTGTTTTGGGTTCCAATGCACCTAAGATCATTTTAACAAATTGGTTGGAAAGTTGGAATTTCAAAAATATGGGTATGGGACCCATAATTTGTTGAAATGATCTACTATTAAAAATTAAACATCATCAAAGTATTTGAAACTTCTAATTTTGTGAGGTTACATAGTTTATTTGTAAAATTTGGATTCCAAATAAATCCCGGGGCATCATTGAAAACATAGAAAAAATCCAAGTTGCTGGCATTGGTTCCATGGTGATCGCACAAAGATCACCATGACCACACCATGGAAATCAAAACAAGTCCTATGGCAATCACAACATCACAATTACAATCCTAGTGATCACGATTATGACATCTCTTTGTCTGAAGGGAATATAACTAGACCCTAATGTCATAAATTAGGGCATTTCCTATTTCTTCTTGTGACCTAAAAACCCTAAATGGGTATTATGAGTCAAATTTTAGTCTTTTGGGAGACTTGGGAGCATTCCAAACATCATTTATCATGATTATCATTTGTTTTAAGGTAACATTTCTTCACTTTACTGATGAATTTCTTGGTTTTTGACCCAAATTCACATAGGGATTTATTTTAGATAAAAGTTTTCTTGGTTTACACCCATTTTTTAGGGTTTTAATTCCATGAGCTTGATATCAGATGGGGTTGATCTCGAACGAGCATTTTACGTAAGTGGGACCCACATGGGGTTTTTGATGTCTTTTTTGAACCCAAAGCACAATAGTGCAATATGGTCATAGTTATTCTTATATTGATGAATAGACTACATTTTTTGATAGTTTGATGGAATTTTGGGAAATATAAAATAAGGATGAGGTTTTGGTGAATAATGTAGGATTTGTGGTTCGACTTTGAGGTATGCTTCTATTTACTCATCTTCGTAAGATGATGTTGATGTATAATTCTTATGAATGTGAATGTTATGTTTGATTATTGGTAGAATGACTTAGTATTGAATTTTAAGTTTGGGATTAGATAAGGGTTTGACCCATAAGTTGAAATGCTTAGTATCTTTTTTTAATCTTGTTCCATTTTCCCTGGAATAAACTAATTTGTTGCATGGATACGGTATGATTCTAGGTTTGGGATGTGTTTTAAGTATTGGAATCATGGTTAGTATCACTAAACTAAGTTACAATAGTATAGTGATCTTGACACTGTAATTTGAGTAGAGCTGACTTAAATGCACTTGTTTTTAGACTCCTTATCTAAAGATTTATGGTATCTTACTTGACATCTAGAAGTTGAACTCAATACCTTAGCCTAGTTTAGGGTATAAATTTCCTAAATATAGAAATTAAGTATTAGAAGTAGGTTCTTCTAGCACACCTAAGGCCAAGACTTATGCTAGCCTTATGGACTTAGTTGCGAATATTTGGCCTAGTCCAGACTATTGAGCCTTTAGGGTAAGTTTACTTTGTGTCTTAGTAAAATTTTATGACCTCCACCGGATTATGAATAATTTATTATGTCCATGATATTCCTTATAGAAATGATAATGGGACTTTAGAGATGCTATTTCCTCTTATATACGATATTGGGCCTTTAGAGATGTTATTTCTCTTAAATATAAAAATTGGACTATAAGGATGATTTTCCTCTTAGTCGTGATACATGACCTATAGATATGAGATCTCTTATATATGTTATGTGCCTTATAGTTAAGATTTATGGCCGAGAGATAAATATCACTTAGACGTGGGATGTTTTATTATGAAATGCCTCATATATGTTAGATGATTCAAATTATGCTTTACGACCTATAAATATGTTATTCCTCATAGTTAGGCTATAACTTATTAATACGATATGGCTTACTACTATGAGTATTGATATGATTTTCGAACTCGTACGTGGGCCAAAAGCCATGATATTAAGGTTATAGTGATTCCAGAGATATTATTGGGCCAAAGGCCGTGTTATAATTTGATTTGGATATCCGAGAAGTTATTATCCTTGTAAAGAATGTGGTTGTAGTTTATGATTATATATATATATATATATATATATTTATCAAAATATCTTTTTGGTATGGGATGGAGCAAGATGCGGTATGATGTTTATCATTACAATGTTTGAATACTGGTGATGGAATTCATATATTTGGTGAATTCATCATCATTATATGGGTAAATGATGTGATTCTAGTTAAGTATGATACGATGACTATTCTTCCTAAATAAGAGTTAAAGCCTACTTTGCATCCTCAAGGCAGATTTCTTTACAACGATAACTGCATAGCTTAATGGATAATTTATATGTGTAAAAAAGGTTGAAAATGATTCTTTAAAGATTTGACTGAGATAGATTCTATTTCATGAATTGACACTATTACTTACTATGGTCGGGAGATATTTTGACCCTTTCTATACTTTATAATGATTTAGTCCTAAAGATCATTTCGATCAATGGATTTACGAACTTACATTCTTTTAGCCATGCCTTGAGTCCATTCACCTATTATATATATATATATATATATATATATATATATATATATATATATATATATATATATATATATTTATATATTATGGATAATGTGATATTGATGATGATGAACGATGAATTATCGACATATATTATACTTTGCTTCTTTTTATGATCATTTACTTCATCCCACATGGGGATTGCATTTTACAGTATCCCTCATGGGGTTGGCTCTCTACTTTTGACATTGACTTGGATATTATGATGATGTGATGATGCCCAGTAAGGCCGAATGATGTTATAATGATGTGATGATGGCCGACAAGGCCAAAGGATATTATGATAAGGATGGTTATGTTAATAATGGTTATGGTGATAATGATTATGATGATGATGGTAATGATGATAGTGGTCATGACAATTATGGTTATGACATTGATTTTATGATATTGTTGAATATATTTCATTCACATTTGTATGTGCATAGCATATCACCAGTATGTGCCTATGTCTAGGTTGTTATAGGATGAATGCAAGATATAGGTGATGATTATGCCTTGTGTTTTGGTATGCAAATTGAACCTTCCAGTCTTTGGGTGGTAGGGGAATGCATAGGCTGGACTAGGTGATTGGTTGTCTCGAATAGACAGTTAATTGTTGTTACTGATATTGTTATTATTATTATTAAGATCATTTTTATGTCTATCTTATGCCAAATTGGTCATTGATTTAATATTGATATTGAGGTATAATTTTGTCCTCTTCTATCTTAGAATTTCATTATTATGCATGATTAATTCATAATGAGGTATATGGATTAAAAACCCTGAGCATGTGTGTACTAAATTCTGCTAGGATTATGAGACCATAAAATTAAAGATATTATGAACTAGGTTATTCTTCAGGTTGACCTTACACTTACAAATATACGTATATCTAATTGTATGTTGCTATTGTATTACCATATATCCCTTCCTATATTGGTTCATATTGTATATTCATTTCTTGGCCTTGTATATTTCTATTTATCCTTCCCTCTTTCTTTATTAATATATTTACCAGGGATAAATGATATAGTGTTGAGATTTTTTAGTATGTCTAGAATAATATTGTCCATCCTCGATATTTTCTCAGCTTTATGTTTTATTCTATTAAACATAAATAGGATAGAATATCCTTATTATCCCATTGTCTTTGTTATATGATTACTGGACTCTTGGGTGTAGTTTCTATTATGTTCATATGTTATGTATATTTGCTTTATCTTAAGAGATCAGTTGGCAGTTGCCTACTAAGTACCATTTTTTTAGTACTCATACTACACTACTGCCACTTGTATATCATAGTTGGGTTATTTATATTGATGTGTGCATCATGTCGAGCAGCCATGGTTCGGAGACTTAGAGTAATCTCCTATTTTTTGGAGTATTTCTTACCTCCCTATTATATACTTGACTAGTCCTCAATTGTATTTCATGATAAGTTGCAGTAGTGCAATTCTTTTGGTATTTCATTCTTGTACTCTTGTTATATTATCAGCTCCTGTACTAATAGTACCAGTTCTTCAGATTATATTGTGTAATTGATCTTTTATTTTAGATATTCCATATTTTTTCATTTATTTATTAGAGTTGTCCATTACTAGCCATTTTAGACTATGATTTTGGCTTACCTTCTAGTTTGTTATAGTAGGCGCCATGATGACTTATGAAATTTTTTCATAATAGGTACATATTTTGTGTTTGTTTGAAGTGGTGAGCTTTCATCTTTTAGACTTGGCATTTCATTTTTGATTAGTTTTGGTGATAGTCGAGCTCATGTCCCAAAATAATTTGTATTCTGGTTTAGAGTCTTTTGGGAACAAGTGTAGGTTGGATGTTGGTTTTGATTCATAGTGTTTACACTTGATTATCTATCCTTATTATTACTATTTTGTTGGCTTCCGCTTTATTCTTTTATTGTGTTTTGTATGTTAGGACAAGGGGGAAGTCTCTGGCTCACGATGGGCTTGAGATACCCGTTATCAATTACCCTAGTTTGGTTCATGAAAAGCTTGGTATCATAGCTCAGTTCAGGGTCATTGGGTATCCACAGAACTATGTTGTATAGAGTCCCTTTTATGGGTGTGTTGGGTGCCACATATATAAACGGAAGGCTACCATACATTTAGGAATGTTTCTCTTTCTTGTGTTCTATTTTTGGGCTATTGAGTCTAGTTCTATGAAACTTCTCTAACTCCTGGCTTACTTACATTTCAGATTATGCCTCCCGAAATATCTAATGGTCGTAGAAAATCTTCTAGAAAATTTGTTCCTCCTAAAGAAGATATGGAGGGAGCTCTCCCTATTTATTTTATGCCGACCCAGTAAAGGCTCCATACTCCTGATAGTACTGCTCCATATGGAGTTCTATCAGTTCCTACTAGTCCTCCTTGGTCTTCCCAGGCTGGGGATACTTATGCTAAGTCACCTTATAGAGATATCTCTACTGCAGAGTTTCATCAGTCTGTTCATATGCTTACTCATTTGGTGGTATCACATTCTTTTCAACTTGATCGTGTTGGTTTTATTGCTCATTCAACTAAGTTCACTCAGTTTGGCCAACTTATAAGGTTGAATCCCCTAACCTCTACAAGCTCTAAAATTGAAGAGGATCCTCATGGGATTATTGATGAGATGGAGAAGATTTTTAGGGTAATACATGAGGGAGTAGATTTTGTGCTTATTAGTTAAAAGATATGGCTTATCAGTGATATGAGGAGTTGGAACCAATGAAGGGTGATGATGCTGAACATGCAATGCTAGACAAAGATTTAGGGGCTTTTCTAGATCATTTCTTCCATTAGGAATTGAAGGAAGTTAAGGTGAAAGAGTTTGTCATCTTGAGGCAGGGGAAGATGAGTCTGAAAGGGTGTGCTCTAAAATTTCAATAGTTATCTTGTTATGCTCTGGAGTTGGTGGTTAGCATAAGATCCAAAATAAGGAAATTTGCTTTTGGTTTGTCCCATGAGTTGGTATTGGATTGTAAGAATACTATGTTGAACAATGATAGGGATATCTGTAGGTTGGTAGTTTATATGTTACAGTTAGAGAATGATAAGAAGAAGCTAGTAAAGATGAGAGAGAGGCAGAGCAAGAAATTGAGATATTTAGAGTAGGGTATAGGTCAGGTAAATAGTGGGATAGATGGAAGATAGTAGACTAGGAAGAAGGATTGGTTAAGTTCTTATTTGACAGCTAGTTCTCCTAATCCTATGCCTTCTAGTTATCATCACTTTAAGACTAGCAGTGGTCCAAAAGGATAAGGTGCTCAGTCTCATGTTAGTAGAGCTTACTCAGCCCCACATTGTCCTCCTTGTCATTTTTATCTATAGATTAATCGTGATTATTATGAGTAAAAGAGGAATTTATGTTTCAATTGTGGTTAGCATGGTCATCTACAGAGGAATTGTCCTACAACCAAAGTTACCACTAGATCTAATAAGGTCCCGGTCACAACTTTTTTAGCTCCTACATCTAAAGGCACCACTTCAGGTACCAGTACAGGTGGGAATCATCTCGATGCACTAGCTATACATCAGGATCCTAAGGCATCTCCAGATGTTGTTACTGGTATGTTACATTTTTCTCTCATGATGTTTATTGAATGATTGACCCAATATCTACCCTATCATATGTGACCCCTTATGTAGCTGTACACTTTTGTTATGGTCCTAAAAATATTTTCGATCACTTTTCTGTGTCTACTATAATTTTTGATTCTATAGTTTCTAAAATAATCAATAGGGATTCTTTGGTATCCATCTTTCATAGGAAGACACTGGTCGACTTGATAGAACTTCATATGGTGGATTTTGATGTGATTATGTTGATGGATTGGCTATATTCGTATGATACTTCTCTGAATTATAGGGCCCAAAAGGTCAATTTTAAATTTCCTAATGATCGAAGATTGACTAGGAGGGGAGTTCCTTAGTGCCCAAAGGGAGTTTCATCTCATATCTTAAAGATCATAAATTAATTTACAAGAGGTGTCTGTATCATCGAGTTTGGGTTAAGGATTCTAATTCTGAGGGTCCCTCTCTAAAATCTAAATCTTTAGTTAATGAATTTCTGAAAGTATTTCCTAACGATCTTCCAGGGATTACTCTCTATAGGAAAATAGATTTTGGGATGTATCTTTTA
Source organism: Capsicum baccatum var. pendulum (assembly GCA_030864225.1). NCBI lineage: Eukaryota > Viridiplantae > Streptophyta > Magnoliopsida > Solanales > Solanaceae > Capsicum > Capsicum baccatum. The sequence goes on from CM061560.1 coordinate 174,126,624, forward strand.
ACGGAAACTCATCCTGTTTCCATTCCTCCTTATAGGATTGATTCAACAGAATCAAAGGAGCTAAAAAAGCAATTAAATGATCTTTTTAATAAGTGTTTGATTCATCTTAGTGTTTCTCCGTGGGGTGATCCTGTACTTTTTGTGAAAAAGAAAGATGGGTCTCTTCGATGTGTATAAATTATCATTAGTTGATCAAGGTTAAAGTGAAGAATAAGTATCCTCTTCCTAGGATTAATGATGTTTTCGACCAGCATTAGCGTGCTTAGTGTTTCTTCGATATTCATCTACAATTGGTCTATCATCAATTGAAATTAAGGGAGGTTGATATTCACAAAACTACTTTACAAACCAAATACGCCCATTATGAGTTTTTGGTTATGTCATTCGGGTTGATTAATACTCTAGCTACTTTCATAGATCTTCTAAATTGGGTGTTCAGGTAGTTTTTTGATTTGTTTATCATTGTCCTCATTGATGAAACCTTAGTGTATGCTAAGAGTGAGGAGGATCATGCCAATCAACTCTGAATTATGTTACAAATTCATAAAGAGAAGAAATTATATGCAAAATTGTCTAAGTGTGAATTTTTGCTAAGTTTTATGAATTTTCTCGGGCATATAGTTTATAGTAAGGGGATAAAGATGGATCTATAGAATGTTGAGTAAATTAACAAATTGCCTTGACCCACCACTGCAACTGATATTAGGAGCTTCTTGGACTTGACTAGGTATCATAGGAGGTTTGTGGAGAGTTTCTCTTCTGTTGCTTTTACATTGATAAAGTTGACTCATAAAAAGGTTAAGTTTTTGTGGTTCGATTCTTGTGAGGGTAGTTTTGAGAAATTGAAGGATAAGTTGACGTTTGTGCCAATCTTAGCCCTGCCCGAGGGTATTGATGGTTTTGTTGTTTATTGTGAAGCCTCTCATATGGGACTGGGTTGTGTTTAATACAGCATGGTATGGTTGTAGCCTATGCTTCAAGTTAGCATATGGTTCATGAGAGGAATTATACATCTTAGGATCTAGAGTTGGTAGTTGTGGTTATTTCTTTGAAGATATGGCACCATAATCTATATGAGGTACACATGGATATCTATTCAATCCATAAGATTTTGTTGTATGTGTTTATGTATAAGGAATTGAATCTTAGGCAAAGGCAGTGGCTTTAATTACTTAAGGATTGTGACATGAGTTTACACTACTATCCAGGTAAACTAATGTTATTCATGATGCTCTTAGAAGGTTGTCCATGCAGAGTCTGTCTCATATGAATAAGGAAAAAAGAGGTTTGGTGAAGGACCAGGTAAACTAATGTTATTCATGATGCTCTTAGAAGGTTGTCCATGCGGAGTCTGTCTCATATGAATAAGGAAAAAAGAGTTTTGGTGAAGGACCAGGTAAACTAATGTTATTCATGATGCTCTTAGAAGGTTGTCCATGCGGAGTCTGTCTCATATGAATAAGGAAAAAAGAGGTTTGGTGAAGGACTTTCATAGGTTGGCTAACTTGGGATTTTTTCTCTTGGAATCTGAGAATGGAGGGGTGATTGTTTAGGAACTGGTTAGATCATCTCTTGGTACTGAGGTGAAGGAGAATCAAGCTTTAGATCCTATACTTATGCAGATTAATAATGATGTGGGTCAGCAAAAGGTTATGGCTTACGAGATAGGGGAGAGGGCATCTTGAGGTATCAAGGAAGGTTGTGTGATCCTAATATTGATGGCCTCTGAGTAAGAATTTCAATTGAAGATCATGATTCTATATATACAATTCATCCGAGTTGGACTAAGATGTACCATGACTTCAAGGAAATATACTAGTGGAACAATATGAAGAGATATATGGAAAATTTTATGGCTAAACGTATGGTTTGTTAACAAATCAAGGTTGAACACTTGAGCCCTGGTGGCATATTTCAAGCGATAAAGTTGCCTATGTGATGGTGGGATATGATTAATATGGATTTCATTATGATTCTTGCGTGGTGTCGGAATCAGTACGATTCTAATTTGGTCATTATGGATAGGATGACTAAGTTAGCTCACTTCTTACCAGTGAGAACTAACTACTAAGGAGAGGATTATGCAAAGTTATTCATCCAGGAGATAGTAAAGTTGGATAGATCTATTGTGTCCATCATTTCATACTAAGGTATGCAGTTTCATCTAACTTCTGGCGTTCCTTTTAGAAAGGTATGGGTACTTGAACTTTGGCACTGCTTTCCTCCCGTAAATGGATGGAAAATAAGAACAGACTATTCATAATTTGGAGATATACTAAGGGCCTGAGAGATAGACTTTAAGGGTAGTTGGGTTGACCATTTACCTCTTATTGAGTTTTCTTACAATAACAATCATCATCCTAGTACTCTGATGGCTTCTTTTGAGGCTTTTTGTAGTAGAAGGTGTAGGTCTCCAATTGGGTGGTTTGAGGTAGTTGAGACTAAGTTATTTGGTACTGATTTGTTTCTCCAAGAATTTAGAAGGAGAAGGTGATTATTGAAGGACTTAAGACTACTCAAATTTCCAAAAGTCTTGTGAGGATGTGAGGCGAAGGGAGTTGGATTTTGAAGTAAATGATTGGGTATTCTTGAATGTGTCTCCTATAAAAGGATACATAAGATTTGGCAAGAAGTGATAACTCATTCCCCATCATATTAGTACGTATCAGATTGTAAGGAGAATCAAGAATGTCACTTATGAGTTGGATTTCCCAGCGAGCTTGGTTTTTATTCATCCTATTTTCCTTGTGTCTATGTTGAAAAAGTGTATGGGTGAACCTTCGTTGATGTTGCCTATTAATGATTTGGCATTTCGGATTCATTATCATATGAGGAAGTCCATGTTGAGATATTAGATAAACATGTTCTTAGATTGAGGATGAAGGATGTAGCTTTATAAAGGTTCTTTAGAGAAACCAAAAGGTGAAAGAAGCTACATGGAAAGCTGAGGAAGATATGAAAGCCAAATACCCATTCTTTTTCTTCGTGTTAGATGAGAGTGCTTGAAGTATAAGTTTCATTTTTATCTTGTCGCCTTTTGAAATCTGTCATTTAATTCTGATGTACTCTTGTCATTATAGTGTAGAAGATTTCTTAACTTCTCTTTCGGGGATGAATGATCCTTAGGAGGGATAATGTAAGACCTCATAAAATTTTGACGATTGTATTTTTAACCCTCCCATGTTCATAATGTCGATTTTTTACTAGTATTATGTTTAGAAATGTTAAAGGCGTATATTGGAAAAGTTTAGAATTTTTGGATGGGGTTGTGGGTCATTTTAAGACACCAAGGTAGTGAGGGTCCACGATATTAGCGTGTTACGAAGGTTAACCTTTGTCATAAGAGCATGTCATGGAGGCTACCCTCTACGATATTGACGTGCCACACCACAGTGTTAAATATGTCAAGTTTTTATTTTTTCACTTAGGGTGAGGGGATTTTGGTTTTTTCTACCCTTGTACGACCTTTAAAAATAAAATAACCCTATTTTTTTCAGTTTTCAAAGATCAAATAATTCTCTTTTTTTCTCTCAAACTCAAAACCCAAGAACACTTAAGGGTTTTATAGAGGATTCACCATCCAAGCTCTGAACTTCAAATTTACTACAATTACTTGTGTATTTCAAGCATGTATTCTATCCCCTAAATTGAATTTTACATTATGGCATTAATTAATTGGATAAACATGTGATTGTAACTTGTGGGTTTGAAATTGGGTTGAGGGGTTTTGATTGGTATTACTTGAATTATTTTTCCCATGTTCTAAATTGATGATTTATGTTTTTAATTTATGATTTTTAGACTGAATGGGTGCATTGCTATGGGAATTGGAATGGGGAACATGGGTTTCTCCAAATTGATGAATTTTTTTCTTAGTAATGGCACTGACCCCAACTCACTTTGTTAATTTTGTTTGTGAACATGTACAATTTGATAATTCAACTTATTTATGAACCCATTGTATTGTATTAATGGATAATTGGCTAAAACGAATTTGAAAGGCCCTTGGTGGCCATGATTTCTATTTTAAATTTAAACTGGGGAGTCTAAAAGTTACATGGATTAATTTTGCATGATTATATAAACTTGCAAGCATAATTGGTATGACGATACCAAGTGGTAAATGCCTTAATATAAGGGTCCTATATTAAAGGCCGGGATTACCTGAATTTTTTTTAAACTGTGCTTAAAGGGAATGTGTAGCTCACCATGAAGTTATAGTCCCATGGGGGACTGGCACTAGAAACCACGTTTGTCGGTATGTGGGTCTATATGATCGTGTGCATGGTTCACACATTATATTTGGGATAGTTAGAGCCTTCATGTCTTTACACGTTCATTCGAATTCCTTAATTGGTATGGCTAACACGTACTGAGGACCTTTCAGTAGTGGGATCTAAACCTATATAACCTGTAGGTTCCATTAGGATGGAGCGAGCGACATAGTTTAGGTTAATGGTTTAAACTCTCATGTTAATGACCCTTGTCCCTATCCCGACATCCTATACATAAATATATAATTGTTATGTATATGGTTTTTATTGGTGTATGGCATTGGCATTATTTTATCACTTTCCCTGAGTTATGTGCTAGTGTTTTTCTGTCCATCCCTGGATTCTACGTCGTTTTATGATGTAGGTATCGAAGGGTGTTCTGTTGCTCCTGTGTATTATTAGGTGGTTCGGTACATCTGTTGAGTTGCTGTGAAGTGTTGATCCTCCATCTTTCTGAAGGCCCACTTATTTCATCTGTTTACTTTACTTCTTGGTATTTCATTTGGAATTCTTTTATGTCATAATAGAGGGAATGTACAGACTTAATTGGTATTCTGATTTAGAGGTTATTATGGACAAGTGCAGGTTGGATATTAGTTTTGATTAAATGTGTTTACACTTGATTATCTATCATTCTTATTACTATTTGGTTGGCTTCTACTGTATTCTTTTATTGTTTTCTAGATGTTAGGTTTAGAGGGGTTCTCCGATTCATGGTCTGCTTGAGATACCCATCATGACTTCGCCCTAGTGCGGATCGTGACAGGTCCTGAGCATAAAATTACTTCTGAATCTAGGATTTATGCTCGTTTTAAGTTGACTATAGGGAGACTCTTCACACGAAATCATTCGATAAGAGATGATTCAATTTGGCTATGAACTAGGAGTTACTTGTTTCATGAACACATCTTTAAATCACTTATCATACCATTATAACATGACTTTTTATACTACATGTACATGAAGTATCAATCAACTCAAATTGGATTTTTGGGGAGTTATAATACTAGAGCTTTAACTTGCCATTCAACGTAATCACCAGCTATTATGACTGCTAAGGTTTGTTTAGCGCGCAAGAAACAATAATGAATGTGGAATAGGAGAGCCTTGGTCTCTAAAACTAAAGTATACTAAAAAAAAAAGGCTTTGTCGATAGAGTTGCATGATTCTTCAAGTCAAGATCCAACATTTTTAGTGCAGCAGTGTACGAGCTCATACTAGTGAGTGTATTAACCATCTCATCATACTCATTTATATCACCTCCATCAAAATTTATGGTCACAACCTCTAGTTCCCTAACACCAAACTCTCCTCAATGGGTACTAGTTGGAACTCTTTGTCAACAACACTAATAATTGAAACCACACACATGACATTTGGGTGTTTCATTGACCTACAAACTTTGAAAATCATTTCTTCTTTTCTTAATCAAAATTTTAATTGTCTGGTTTTCATGCTAGCTAATGCTCACCTAATCGAATGGAATAGTCTCCCAAAGATGATAGGAACCACAAAATCTACCTCACAATCTTACATGACAAAATTTTTTGGAAAGATAAATAACTCCACCTTCATAAGAACATCACAAAAAAGCCCATGTATTTTGCCATAAGAAGTTGCATTGATCTCAATTTGGATGCTCCAAATCCCAACTGTCTATATATTGTTATCGGCATAAGATTAATACCATCAGCCATATCATACAAAGCCTTTGAAAAATTGAAGGCTCCTATGGTGCATGAAATTATGAAAACTCCGGGATCATTCTTTTTTCTTCACAAGAGATATAGAATCTACTGCACTATAGTGTTTTTTCATTCTTATTCTATTAGACGTAGTTATATCCAATGCATCTAGTATAATCATGTTCCCTTGACATTTCCCTTATACCATTTATGAATCACCCTTTATATCAAATGTCATACATCATAACTATTGCATTTTAACCACAATAATTTTCATAAGCCAATTTGTTTCACTTATAACTAAATTAACCTTAATGACAAATGAGAACAAATAACTATAATCTTGTAAATAAGTATAACTATAAACACTCAACAATTACCTCAATTATGTTACACTTAGCCTTTAAATATAAGACAAAATAATTCAGTTAAGTGTAAGTCAATATAGACAATATACCAAGTCAAGACTATGACAACTAGCAACATAACCATTTACAAACCATGTCAAACCACAATAAGATAAGTCAATAGAACCATGACTCATAATAATAACTTACACATTTTATTAGATACACTAGTAAGTATAAATTACCTGAATGTATGCCATTCTTTTGTATCCTGTCCTTGGACCACTCAAAGATCTAATATAATCAACAAAAATAGTAATAGAACAACAATACTCACAAATCTCGATCCACTTAAGGAACTATCACACTCACCAATATCTTGTACAAATATTCTAAGTCTTATGGTATCTCACTAGCCATGAACAGAATGTGCCGAGATCTTGTTCTTGTATCAAAAATCCCAGATATTTTATGTTTGCCAACCTTATAGCAATCAATCCCGTAAAGATGTCAAAATACTGGTAAAACCTATAATAATAAATATGTACCTCGATAAGATGTCCAAATATCAAAATATTTCACAGTAATAAACATATATCCCAAGAAGATGTCCAACTATCGACATATCCCACAATAGCGATAGATTTCACAGAAATCACAACCAGAATGAGAATAAGAAATCACACTTATACAATCAACAAGACTTTAATATAAATTCATTATATATGATTAATACATAGGATATCATCAAATAATTTACATACTTGAACATGCATTGCAACAACTAGACAGGCACTCAAAACACTTGGTTAAACTAAAGTAGAAAATTTCATGTAAAAAACAATTATTGTTTAACACATGAAATTCTACTATTCCAAAAGGACATCCAACAATTTATAGTTTGGGTTTTAACATTTCATATTCATTAATTATAGCATGATAGAGGACCAATAAATGGCTTATTTAGTTACGTATTATCAAGCCATAATCATCAATTTCAAGTATTCACTTTAAGAGTGCATATTAAACCTAATTAAGTCTAGCTCTTGACCATGCTCTTTAGCTCTTGACCATGCTCTTTCTTACAAGGCTAGGACAAGTGCTATTGCTACATGAGATAAGGGTCTCGAGATCTAACCTAGGGATCCTCCTCTTCTATTGAGAATTGTCGACCTAATGGTCTTGGATAGCCTAGGGATGTGTCTCTTGCTAGAGGAAAGGATAGACCACCATTACCAGACCCTATTCCTACACTTAAGCCATAGATTCTTCCACCATAGCCAGCGGTGGGCTAGGCACCAGCCTAGGCACCACCAGGGTTTATTTCTTCAGTAGTACTCAAAGATAAATTAATTCAAATGTTGGGTATTATTTGTGGTGTGTCATCTGATGGTGCACAATCTATAGATCATAGTGATATTAAGGAAGGGGCGTAGCCTATAGCTATGGCTCCCTAAGTTAAGATTTCTCCTGCATTGGTAATTGCTCAATCGGTAGTAGCCTAATTAGTAGTTGCCCATCCTGCCATGTCTTCTGAGGAGCATAAGATGTTTGGAAGATTCTTCAGGTTAGCTTCACCGAGATTTTCTAGTGCTCTTTGAAAAGATGCACAAGAGTTCCTGACTGCTTATAAGGTTAGGTTTAGTAGTTTAGGCCTTGTTGAGACCCGTGGTGTGGATTTTCCACATATTAGTTAGAATTGCTAGTAGAGAGGTTTTATGGATTCTAGAATAGCTGGATATTTTTCTTTGTCATATTCTCAGTTCTCTAAGATGTTCTTGGAGAAATATATGTCGCAGAGCCTTATAGATCGATTGAGAAATCAGTTCCCCATATTAGAGTTGGGCTCCATGACAAGTGTCGAGTATGGGATGGTTTGTTTCTTTGTTAGAGAGTTATGTATTTTTATTCATATATCTTTTCAGAGTAGGTATCCTCTACATTTATTCTTTTAGCCTTAGAGTTAGTCAAGTTGACCTGTTTAGGTAGCCCTCCAAATTACTGATAAAGGTCAATGTATTGATAGAGATCACCCTAGTAAGAATAGTACTCAGTCTTTAGGGGTTCATTTTTTGGTCAGTCTAGACATGGTCATCACTTTGGGTCATTGAAATCTATTGGTTCTAGTCTTGCTCAGATTTCTTGATTTATTAGTGAACTCCTAGTCACTATTTAAGGGATAGTCCTAGTTGTGGGTAAAGGGTCGATTCAACTTAGAGAGTTTCCCATATTAGAGCAGTTCACTCAATTAGAGGTGGTTCTCATAGTCGTAAGAGTGGTTTTCTTGGGTACTCAAGAAGGTTATCAAATAGGCTGGATAGGAGGTTTTTCAGGTGCCTTTCCAGGTGGCGGGCATGGTGAGTTATGTTCATTACTTGATAGACCTAAGGCTTAGACTTTGGATACTGTAGTTACAAGTTTATTTAGTGTGCCACTACTCAGCCCTTGATTTTTTTGATCCGAGATCTACTTATACTTATATATCTTCTTATTAGGCCCCATGATTTATGTTGTCTATTGATTTATTATCTGTTTTATTAATCCTATTAAGTCCCATGGGTGATTCTTAGTAGTGGTTCATGTATTCTGATAATGTGTTATGACTGTCAATGATGTATGTACTTATGATGATCTTATCTCACTACTCAGCCCTTGATTTTTTTGATCCGAGATCTACTTATACTTATATATCTTCTTATTAGACCCCATGATTTATGTTGTCTATTGATTTATTATCTATTTTATTAATCCTATTAAGTCCCATGGGTGATTCTTAGTAGTGGTTCAAGTATTCCGATAATGTGTTATGACTGTCAATGATGTATGTACTTATGATGATCTTATTATTTGGGATATGGTAGTTTTGATATGATTTTGGGCACGGACTTATTATCCCCCTATTATTTAGTCATATACTATTTTTTTCAAGACTATTACCTTAGCCATGCTCAGCATACCCCCATTCATATTGTAGAGAGCAATTAGTTATAAGCTAACAGGAATTATATCATATATTTTTGCTTGTAGGCTTATCTCTAGGGGTTGCAAGTCTTATCTCTCTTATGTTTGTAATGGTAATATTGATATTTTAACTCTTGACTCTATTCTTATTATTTGTGAGATTTTTGATGTATTCCCTTCCAACATACCTGGTTTTCCCCCTATTCGTGACCTCGAGTTTGTGATTGACCTCGAGTTTTGAACCTAACCTATTTCTATAGCATCTTACTGTAAGGCTTCTATTGAGCTTATTGAGCTAAATTCTTAGCTTTAGAATCTTCTTGGTAAGGGTTTTATTAGATTGAGTGTGTCTCCTTGGTGTGACCCGATATTGTTTAGCAAGAAGAAGGATGGGTCTTTGCATATGTGTTTTAATTATAGGCATCTTAGTACAGTGACAGTAAGAACTTTATCATTTGCCTCACATTGATGATTTATTTGACCATCTTTAAGGTCAAGTGGTGTTTTCTAAAGATTAATTTATCGTTTGTATAGTAGGAGAGGTCATTCCCTCATTGGATAGGTTGAGTCCCGAGGTTAGACCCCCTTAGCATGGATTTGCTTTAGGGGTTATCGTATAAGTTAAGGGTGATTTAGGATATATTAAGAACAACTCAAAGTAGGAACAAGGCCTATATAGGACGTCGACTTTGTGCCTTGATATTTAGAGTTGGTGATTTTATATTCCTAAGTATATCAACCCAAGAGGGTTTTTTGAGGTTTTGGGCACTTTGAGATTCTCCACGTTGTTGGTGAGGTAGCTCATGAGTTAGCTTTACCTCTGAATTTACTATAATTTATTCAGTTTTCCATGTCTCTATCTTGTGGTGATTTAGTCTTGATCCTTCTCATGTGCTTATATGGGGCTCAGTCTAATTGGATGAGTGTTTGACTATGTAAAGGAGATATATTTGTGATGTTGGGCGTGTTTACACCCCTAAGAACCATAATTTACCCATATTTTAGGCTAAGTTTGGAGGATAAAATATATAATTCCTGCACTTTTAGTCCATTTTCCTGTAAGTGAGCTAACCTATGTGATTAGCATGTTTTCAGGTATTAATGATGAAGATTTCAGCACTTTGTTGACCTTTGGGCAGCAAAGGAAAATATCATATAACAGGGAAGGCAGCTTTTGGAAGCTTGTGGACTGAATGTGATGCATGGAAAAGTTGTCCCGGGCAAAATCAGTATTTCTAAATACTTAGGGGTGCAGCAGTAACTTAGTAGACAAGGATACTATAAAAACCCTATTGCTGAATTATTCAGCATTCATTTATTCCATTCTTTTCATTCGACACTTTAGTATTATTTAGTTTACAGATTTTGTAAGTCACAAACAGAGAAAAACACTAAGGCTACAAAGAACGGCTTGAGGAGAACAACGTGCTTTTCCTTTTCATGCCAAATCCATCCCCATCGTGAGATTATTCTAGCTTTTGTACGATGATGATGTCTATTATGATTTCCGTTGTAATCATGAGTAGCTAAACTTCTCTGTTAGGGTTATGAAAACCTCGTGTAATACTATCTATTACTATGAGTTGGTGAATTTTTGATGTGTATGCTACTTATATCTTTACTCTCTTCGTTTTAATTTAATTCTCATGGTTGCAAACATAGAGAACATTCCATTATAGCATTAACTTGTTCGAGAGAAAAGTTACATGTGTGGAAAAGAGAGTATGACAAGGAAATAGGGCTACCAACCCCTATTTACACGTTAATGCCTTAACCGGATTAATTTCGTGGAGATTTCATACCATTAGTTATACGCTTTAGGCTCAAGAGATTTAAGGTGAAATAATCCTTGATAGTTGAGAAACACTAGGATTTACCATTAGAATACGAATCTCTATAAGTGCATGCATGTCTAAATTCCGTATTACTCATAGTTAATAGATACGTAGAACTCATAAGGTGGACATAACCCTAACTTATTATTCTCTGTGATTAAATCTTACTAAACAAAGCATTCCGTTGTTACTTTAATAATAGTAATTCACGCTACAATTAAATCCCCCCTTTTCCGTAGAATTTTCGACAACCAGTCTACTAATAATTGCGACACTTAGTGACCAAGTATTCCCTATGGGATTCGACACCCAAACCAGTTGGGTTCTATATTTGACATCGACCGCTTACACTCTTTTACAAGAGCTGTAGTTTGGGCGTTATCAAATTTTGGCACCGTTACCGAGGAATACGGTTGTCAACTAAGTTTGTGATTGTTACTAGACCCTTTGGTCAATGATTCTCGACTTTTTCTTTTAGTTGTTGGTTTTGTTTTATTCAAGTTCGGTTGAGCGCATGCCAAACACTCAAAGTTTAGGTCAACCGTTATTACCCATAAATCCTGAACCTCAACTTATTGGCAGAATGTATGCACAACGAGACATCGAAAGAAGGACTACTCAACAGGAGCAGGCTAGATTAGCTGCATTGGAAGCTGTGCAAGTGCATCAACAGAATATTGATAACCCAGGTCGGGCAACAAATCTGGATGATGAGGACCTGGGTGACGATGAGTTACTAAACTCAAGGCGTGCAGATGAGGTGGCAGCGCCTGCAAATAGGAGAGATCGTCAAGCTAGAATGAGACCTGAACGCCGAGCTATGCAGGTTTCTTTTGATGATGATGATGACGATCTTGATGGAGCTGGTACCACAGGGGCGATTATTCCTCCGCCCTTGGCACCTAGAGCCAAGTTCAATATCACTAGCACCATGATTCAACTATTGCAGTTCAAGGGATTATTTGGTGAACTTGCAGGCGATGATCCGAATATGCATCTGATCAATTTTATCTCAACATGCAAGTCGTTTGACAATCCAGGAGTTAGACAAAATGCAATTCGGTTGCGCTTATTTCCATTGTCTCTATCTGGAGAGGAAACTCTATGGTTGAACGGGCTAACTCCTGACTCTATTACTAATTGGAGGCAATTGAAAGATGCATTCCTAAAAAGATTCTTTCCGTCATCCAAGAGAGCACAATTTAGAGATGAGATCAACAATTTTCGACAGCTTCCAACTGATGCTCTCCACGAAACATGGGAGAGGTTCAAGAATAAGTTTATGCGGTGCCCAAATCATCATATTACCAATGTCCACTTGATGGAGATATTATACAGGTCTTTGAATTCGGTGACTAATCCAGTGGTTGATAATGTTGCAGGTGGGTTATTCATGGACCTTACTTTTATCCAGGCAAGTGATATGCTAGATTGTATGACAAAGAAAAGTAGAACTTGGCATACCAGGGATTCTAAGGTAGCAAGCTCTACTGTATCTATTGGCATAACTACAGAACAAAAGCGAAGAGAAGAGGAACGTGATCAAGATATGGCGCACATGAAAACGCAGATGGATTTTCTTACCAAGCATTTATTATCAGGGAAGACCGAAAAGGTTAAGGCCGTTGTATCATAGGGAAGAGATAAATCTGATTCTGAGAAAGAAGCTAACTACTTAAATAATCAGGGGGGTTTCTGAGGCAATGCCCAAGGAAACCAAGGTCGGAACTATTATGATAAATCCGGATACAAGGACCGTGATCAAGGTAGTTGGAAGAATAAGACTGACAGGAGTGGTTTGTATGTTCCTCCTGGAAACCGTGAGGTTGTGGCATCTGGCTCTAGGAAGATGTCCATGGAAGATATGATGGCTAAGTTGTTGAAAGGAGTGGAGGCAACCAAAATGGGAGTAACTGAGGTAATAAATGATTTGTCCTCAATGAAGCAATTGGTTGACTCGCATTCTAATGCAATAAAACAGCTAGAACAACAAATGAGTCAACTATCGGCGGCATTCAACCAACGTAAGGCTGGCACCTTACCTAGCGACACCGTGCAAAATCCAAGGAATGATGGATCATGTATGGCTATTACTACTAGAAGTGGTAAAGTGTTGGAAAATCCATCCAAAGGCAAGCAGGTGGTTGATAATACAGAGGAGAATGTTATTGATGCAGATTATGATAATTCTGTAGAAGCTGAAAATCAGAATGAGAGCGTTCATGAGAAAACTATTCCCCTTCCACCACCACCTTTTCCTCAGAGATTGAAGAAGAAGGCTGATGACACTCCTGAAAAGGTTGATAATCGGAAGAAGATAAAAAGGAAGTGGTGGACAAAACTATTCCCCTCCTACCACCACCTTTTCCTTAGAGACTGAAGAAGAAAGCTGATGACACCAGGTTCAGTAAATTCATGACTATGTTGAAGCAGCTGACTATTAATGTTCCTTTGGTGGAGGCACTGTACCAGATGCGTGGGTATGCTAAATTCATGAAGGACCTTTTGACAAAGAAGCGGGCAGTAAGCTATGAGCTGGTAGATAATGTTCATTATTGCAGTGTAATTGCCATGAGGTCTTTAGTATAGAAGAAGGTAGATCGTGGTGCTTTCACTATTCCTTTCACGGTTGGATCTATGAATATTGCTACGGCATTGTGCGATTTGGGAGCTAGCATCAATTTGATGCCGCTATCCATTTACAGAAAGTTGGGGTTGGGCGATCCTACACCAACCAATATGCGACTTGTGATAGCAGATAGGTCAGTAAAATAACCTGTTGGTATCTTATATGATGTATTGGAGAAGGTTTCTACATTCATTTTTCCTGCAGACTTTGTTATTTTGGATTGCGAGGTGGATTCTGAAGTTCCCATAATCTTGGGATGCCCTTTCCTCGCAACTGGAAGTGTGCTTATTGATTTAAGAGCTAATGAGCTTTTATTTCGGATGAATGACGAAGTGGTCCATTTTGATGTTTGTAAATTGATGAAGCCGCCTAGAGATATGGATGTGTTCTCTATAGCTGCTGTTTATTATGAGGTGAGAAAGAATCATCTGTAGAGAAGCAGCTTATTGTTGAGCCATTGTCTGCTGTGCTGTTGAATTTTGAGCGTGAGGAGGTTGAAGAATATGAAGAAACTGTTTGTGCTATAACAGGAATAAGGTCCTATTCTCATGCTTATAAGAAGCTGGACCTTGATCTTAAGAATTGACCGTCACCAACAGCGAAGACTTCCATTGCAGAGCCATCAGTGCTAGAATTTAAAGAGCTCCCCAGTCATCTAAAGTATGCATTTTTGGGAAGTGGTGATACACTTCCACTTATTGTTGCTGCTGATTTAGGTGAACAACACGTAGAGGCTTTCATCTCTGCTCTGAAGAGGTACAAAAAAGCTATTGGTTGGACCATTGATGATATAATTCGTATCCCTCCTGGGATATGTATGCACAAGATTCATCTCGAAGAATATTGTGTTCCTACAATTAAGCATCAGCGTCGCCTGAATCCATTCAGAAAACAATGCACCATATATCTCGATGAAGTCTAAGTAATCGAGATAACTATGTTGTGCCACGACAATAAATCAAGCGCTACACGGGAGGCAACCCATCATTTTTAATTGTTTTATTTTCCTAGGAGTTTGTTTTGTTAAATAAAAATCCAAAAAGAATAGTCGGGCCACGACCAAAACTAAGGCGCTTGGTGGTAGGCAACCCATCTTTCTAAACATTTTTGTTGTTTTTGAGTAAGTAATGGTGCAAGACGTATAAAGGAGGAGATTGTTCCCAAATTTTAAGTTGAAAGTGAGCCATGTTAAAGGTGGTAAGTTAGGAATGAAGGAGCATAGGCTATCGGTTTGGCATTGCCTATGCAAATCTAGGCAATGAACAAGGCAATGCCTATGTAATTGCCTATGCTCACTGCCTCAACTAGGCAACGGTAAAGGCAAGGCCTATACAAATCTAGGCAATGAACAAGGCAAGTCCTATGTAATTGCCTATGCTCACTACCTCAACTAGGCAACAGAAAAGGAAAGGCCTATGCAAATCTAGGCAAAGCATTAGGCACCGCCTAGGCCCAACTAGGCAATAGCATAGGTGTCGCCTATGCCATTGCCTATGCTTACTGTTTCAACTAGGCCATAGCATAGGCGCCGCCTATGCCCAACTTGGCTTTTATAAAGGTGCCGCCTATGCTAAGCATAGGCAAATCATTAGGCGCCACCTACTTATGCTTTTCGGCTCCTAACTCGATTTTACATGGGTCAAACCCGACCCATGGATTATTCTATAAATATATCTTCAACATTAGAACAAAATGCACTTGTTTTCTCAACCTAGGCGCTGCCTAAGCTTCCCAAATCTCTCAAAACTTTTCTTTTTGCTCATCTAATCTTGCAAGATTATCTTCCGAATCCATCACCAAGTAAGTTCTTCTTTTATATTCCGTAGTTGTTGAAATGCTACGTTTATAATGATTTGTTAGATTTTGAAGTGGTGTTGGTGATTGGAATGTGGTTGGTTTGTCATGATACATCTAGTTGAGTGAAAGAATACGTGTGGGTGTTCTTGACTTTGTTCCGACTTGTACTTGATTGTTATGCACTGTCATATTTTTCATAGAATCGAAATTGTGAAGTTAATGCATATTCTTGAAAGTTGAAAGCTTGAATGTTTGAGTAACTCGTTCATCAAGATGCCGATCATGATTGACTACAAACATAAGATGTTGTGATTATTTTTATGCAAAAACTTGATACGATCTCTATGTAGTAGTCTTGTTCAAAAAGTGCATTAATCCAAACATGAAAGTATAGTAAAGATTACATGAAATAGAGTTGGAAAGAATAGTTAAGATGACATGAAGGTATAACTGTGTTGAACATGTTGTTTGAACATATCACCTAAATATAGGTCGATGAAGTCTAAGTAATCGACATCACTCACTTAATTAGTTTGTGCCTACAAATTAAGTGTGGGGTGGTGCCACTACTGTTTGTTTGTTGATTAAATCTTTTGAGATGAGCTAACATAAATCTATTGTAATCTCAGGTAGAATGGCACCAAAAGAACGACAAGGGAAAAAAAAGTGTCCACCTCACAGAAAGGTCAGAAAAAGGGAAGAAAAGAGCAAGTTGAATCCTCCTTGCTGCAAATACCTCGACGCACATTCGGGATAAAGTGGGTTCAAGAGGAGGAAGGAAAGGAGTGGTACAAAAACAACAAAGTGAAGAAATATGTTCACGTGGATTTGATGCAAAAGGAGAGTCCAGCGAAGAGAGAACCCCACATTTTGGCTAAAATCATGGCACTAAACCTTGATTTCATTTTCTGAGATAAGGGGGAATGCAATCTTGATCTAACACGCGAGTTTTATGGAAATTGGTCCCCAAAGACTATCGGAAGTGAAGTGAAGATTTGGGGCCAAGTCTTGCAACTGAATGCGGAGTTCTTCAATACTTTTCTGGGTCTTCCATCTGTCGATCCATCACCGCTCAAGGAGCTTCATCACAGACCTCCCTACAGGGTAATCAGACACACACTGTGCGGAATAAGGTCCATGGCCCAGTGGATTCGTCACAAGGATACCAGTCCGTACAACAACTTCCCGTATGCTTCCTTGAACAGAGAAGCTAGAATATGGTTGAGGATAGTCAACTCTTGACTCATTCCTGGGACACAGTACACAAAGATCACTCGTGATAGAGTATGCTTGGTGTACGCTCTGATGACTAATATCCCCATCAATATTGGTGCGGTTATATGATCATCAATGCATTAGGCTAGGCTGCACAAGAGGTCTCATTTTAGTTTTGGCAATTTGTTGACTGCGATATTGAAGAAGGAGCACATGGAAGAGGAACCTGCAGATCATAAGCTTCCGCACAACCCGAAGAAGGTTGATCTGAAAAAGGTTAAAGATCCTGAAACTATGCATGGCGTCAACCTGACCACTGCAAAAAGACATGATTGGGATGAAAGTTTCTCTCGACATCTATATGGAATGAATCGATTTACCATGATGAGTGGTGCTCGTATTCTGACTGATGTAGAGCTCCAGCAGTTGGATTATGACTACCCGATGAATGAGCATCCACGGGCTATGTGTCGAGTGGGGGTACATTTTGAGGAACCTCTCGATGATGACGTGCCAACTGACGATGATCGCCGACTGCCAGATTCGGACGTGGAGGACAACTCTGAGGATGACGACTCTGATGATGATTCTGATGCAGGGGGTATGACCCCATACATAGAAGAAGAGTCCGACTAATCAGATTTTCCTTATTTATTTTCCACTGAGGGCAATGTGTCTCGTCTAAGTGTAGGGTGGTGGTATTAGTATGTTGTATTTTACTTCTTTGCCTGCATTTATTCTAGTTTGTAGTTAAATTTTTAGATTTTTTTTTAGATTTTGTATGAAATTGTTCTAATAGGAGGCATGGTATTATGACAAGAGTTTGTGCTAAAATCATTACTATTGAGACATTTAGGCTCTAAGTGTGACTCACTGTGTGATAAATGTGTGGTTTAATTCATTCATCTGTTGGGTCAAGAGTCTATACTACTCCCAATTAAGTAGACCATGTGCCTTGTGTGGGTGAGGTTATAGTATATTCTGTGTTGTGACTGATGCTAGAACTGGCCTGGTGTGTGTGTAAAGCGAAATAAAGATTGTGAGTTTAGGAGAGGATTTAGGCATTTCTTTGACAGTTCTGAATTTGTTTACCTTCTTTTTACCTACCCTTGTACATTATCCTAGTTAACCCCCTTTGAGCCTTTAGCTATTTTCTTTGATAGCCTCATATGTACCCTAATCCATTTTTTTCAAGACCATAATTTGATCCAAATTCCTAAGCGCTTTAAATTGTAGAGTCATGTGACAAAATAAGAGGAAATTGGGTGAGAGTGATGCCTCAGAGTGCATTGGTACTTGAAATTGTTGTGAAAAAGAATGGTTATCATAGATGTGTTTTATAAATATATATATATATATAATTAAATCAAATAAGAAAAAAAATAGAAATAAAAAAAATTAAAAAGATAGTTGTGTTTATAATTGAATAACAAAATAGGTGAAAGGGGGTGGTAGATGAAAGGAAAGTAGAGGGGTTGTTTAAAAAAGAGTGTTCATGGCATAATGTGATGTATTAAAGATCTTAGGGAACATAGTCACTATTTCTGGCCAAAATAGTCCTACCTGTCTCTTAGCCTACATTACAACCTGTAAAGACCTATTTGACCCTAAGCTTAGCATCTGATATTAGTGGAGCATTACACTAAGGGCAATTCTATGGTCATCAGTTGCAACAGATGAATTCTTTGTGAGAGAGAGAGCAAGGAGAGTCTTATACCCATGTTTTGAAAAATGCAAAACTTGTGAGTGATTATGGGTGATATATTGTGTGAGACACACATGGTTGATGATTGTTGGGTATTTTTGTATGATTCTTTGTTCCTTAACTTGTGGATACGAATTAACCATCATCACGAGTCTATGTTGGATGTTGAATTGTTTCTAGTAGTGATCAAGAAAACTACTCTTTGTTAATAATTGTCGTGCATGTCTTGTTGAACATTTTGTGCTGTTACTGCGAAATTCTAGTTAGTTGTTTGCATGGACATAATATTTTGTTTGAGGACGAACAAAGCTTTAAGTGTGGGGTGGTGATGTTGGGCGTGTTTACACCCCGAAGAACCATAATTTACCCATATTTTAGGCTAAGTTTGGAGGATAAAATATATAATTCCTGCACTTTTAGTCCATTTTCCTGTAAGTGAGCTAACCTATGTGATTAGCATGTTTTCAGGTATTAATGATGAAGATTTCAGCACTTTGTGGACCTTTGGGTAGCAAAGGAAAACTTCATGTAAGAGGGAAGGCAACTTTTGGAAGCTTGTGGATTGAATGTGATGCATGGAAAAGTTGTCCCGGGCAAAATCAGTATTTCTAAATACTTAGGGGTGCAGCAGTAACTTAGTAGACAAGGATACTATATAAACCCTATTGCTGAATTATTCAGCATTGATTCATTCCATTCTTTTCATTCGACTCTTTAGTATTATTCAGTTTACAGATTATGTAAGTCACAAACAGAGAAAAACGCTAAGGCTACAAAGAACAGCTTGGGAGAACAACGTGCTTTTCCTTTTCACGCCAAATTCATCCCCATCATGAGATTATTCTAGCTTTGGTACGATGATGATGTCTATTGTGATTTCCGTTGTAATCATGAGTAGCTAAACTTCTCTGTTAGGGTTATGAAAACCTCGTGAGATACTATCTATTACTATGAGTTGGTGAATTTTTAATGTGTATGCTACTTATATCTTTACTCTCTTGGTTTTAATTTAATTCTCATGGTTGCAAACATAGAGAGCATGCCATTATAGCATTAACTTGTTTGAGAGAAAAGTTACATGTGTGGAAAAGATAGTGTGACAAGGAAATAGGGCTACCACCCCCTATTTACACGTTAATGCCTTAACCGGATTAATTTCTTGGAGAGTTCGTACCATTAGTTATACGCTTTAGGCTCGATCGAGTTAAGGTGAAATAATCCTTGATGGTTGAGAAACACTAGGATTTACCATTAGAATACGAATCTCTATAAGTGCATGTATGTCTAAATTCCGCATTACTCATAGTTAATAGATACGTAGAACTCATAAGGTGGACATAACCCTAACTTATTATTCTCTATGATTAAATCTTACTAAACAAAGCATTTCGTTATTACTTTAATAGTAGTAATTCATGCCACAATTAAATCCCCCTTTTTCCGTAGAATTTTCGACCAAATGTCTACTAATAATTGCGACACTTAGTGACCAAGTATTCCCTGTGGTATTCGACACCCAACCCAGCTGGGTTCTATATTTGAAATCGACTGCTTACACTTTCTTACGAGAGCTGTAGTTTGGGCGTTATCAATTTGTTGATGATGTAAGACAATTGAACCCCAAAGAAATCTAAGAGGTTAAGTTTCAGTGGAGGCATCTCCAACTGAAGGAGGCCACTTAGGATTTCGAGATTGAGATACATGCCTAGTATTCTTACCTGTTCGAGACTTCAACTATCCCCTCATTTTTAACTTTTAGGGAGGAAAGTTCCTTAGTAGTGGATATTGTAGACCCTCCAGGTCATTTTCTAGGTTCTTGCTTATTTTTTCTATTAAAGCCTTTCTGTATCTTCCCCAAGTCATTTATGACTTCTTTGAACTGATATTTTAGTCATTGGGCACGTCGTTTTGATTTTAGAGACAATTTCCAGTTTAGAAGTCTTTACGTGTTCCAAATGGCCATCGAGCAAAAACTTCAGTAAACAAATCTTAGAAGCAAATTTTGACTGTTTCCATATCTCTAAATATCAATTTTTGGATAAGTAGACCTTTTGTTCACTTCATAATATGGCCGAACGTATTTCGACCTATTATTTGAAAAGTTAAAAACTTAGAAGATTGGGTGTGGGACCTATATTTGTTTGAGATGACCTCAGATGGAAACTTTCACTATGCCAAATCATCTAGAACATCAAGATTACTATGGGTACATAGTTCATTTGCTCATATTAGATTCTGGATACATCCCCAGGCATTGGTGAAAATTTTTAAAATATTTCATGTTTCAGCTAATAGCTCGTGCATCAGGTAGATGCCGCAATCGTGCAATTCAAGAGGGCGATCCCCTATGGCAATCATGATTCAGGGATGGCGATAGCCATACCTGATTACCTGGTATGGCTATAAAAGGGACCCTTTGGGGAAATATTGATGGCTCTAGGTAATTATTGGTTATGTATAATAGCACTGGAAATGGTGCCCAAGTTATTAGTCTTAAATATAACTTATTGGCTAAAGCTTATGATACTATTTTGGCTTATGAACGTGCTACTGAATGAGTCCTTGACTATAAGATTTCCTAAGCCATAAATGATGTTATTGGCCACACCATGAATAAGCTATAGATTATGTCACGCTTTAGCTATTGCATATACTAATGATAAATTACCTTTAGGCCAATGGTAGGCTAATGAATATACTACTAATGGGCCATTATTCATGATATCTCTTTTGGTTATGCTCATTGTCTAAATTACTAAATTATAGATTGTGTAAGGGTAAGACATTAATTATAGTCTTGAATAAGACATTGATTAGGCTATTTTTCAAGATGTTAACTATGTTATTTCCCTTGTTATCGTTATTCTTAATACCTACGCTAATTGTCAAGTTGGAAATCTTCCGTGTTGTCGATATTGGAGGCGATGATGTTAATGGTGCTAGAAGGCACTCTTATTGACTACATATAAAGATATTCTATATATTATACTTGGACTCGTGATACTTCCTCGTATGGTTACTTATGCTAATGTTTTTACCATTTTATACACATATTTTCATACCCATCTCTTCGACATGGATGGAGGGAAGATGTAGGTACTAATGATATAAGTTTTAAGGAAAAATTGGATGCTAGTTTATATTAATCATGTTACATATACATATATATACTGATAAAGGGACATTGATGATGACAGCTGGATAATTAAGGTATGCTATTAATTGTTTCTCTTTTATATCTATTGACTTTAGCCCTCGTGGGGCATGTCATATACTTTAGCCCTCATGGGGCTTGTCATTTACTTTTGCCCTCATAAGGATTGTTCTTTAATAATGATCTAAATTTATGTATTTTGATGTTATGATGATACCCGGCATGGACAGAGGATGTGATGATGTTATAATGATACCTTACTAGGTCGGAGGATACGATGATGATATGTTGATACTCGACATGGTCGGAGGATATTGTGATGGTATGATGATACCCAGTGTGGCCAGATGATATTATGATGATATTTGATACCCAAAAAGGGCAGAAGATACTATAATGATATGATAATACCTGGCAAGGTAGAAAGATGTGTTGATGTTATGGTGATACCCAACAAGGACAAAGACTACGATGATGATGCGCTGATACTTGGAAAGGCTACAGGATACTGTGATGATATGATGATATCTGATATGGATGGATAATGTTGTGATGTTATATTGATACCTAGTAAGGCCGAATGATACTATGATGATATGATGATGTCCGACAAGGACGAAAAATTATTATTGATGTGCCTATGTGTAAGTTTACTAATTAGAATCTGGATAGCCCTATATATGGAAATTATATGTTTATATATGCTCTTGACTAGTTGAGAATTATGTTGATAGGGATATCAACTATAGTCTTTTAATGAGTTAAGTTATAAAGTTGTACAGTTGTTATTTAAGGATAAAGGATGCTTAATGGTGGATATTTCTTAAGTGGCTAATAGTGAATAAGAAATTAGTGAACCTTAGTCATAAAGAGAACTAGTGGCATTAACGGCTAATAAAAGTGATGATTATTTTATAATGGAGATTAGTGATAATGGTATTAGCGATGGTGATGATTAGTTGCTATTAAATAGTACATATATCATGTTGATTAGTTTTGAATTGGGGATTTCTAGATTAATGATGCTAGTTAATAGGTGCATGTTAGTTAATAGATGGATAATGAATAAATAGTGGTTGGTGGAGTTTTGTTAGATGGTGTCTAGTCGAAGTACAATGGCTAGAATTAACTATTGGTTAATTGGCGAATATGGTCTACTGATGAATCTTGACAAGATGCTAGATATTGGCAAGTTATTGAATAATGGTTAGACATTAAATCATGAATCTTGTTCATGTGAGAAACAATGAATAGGTGATAACTAGAGGTTAATGCAATACCCCGTATTTCCCTAGCTTAACTTAGCTTTTACTACATAAGTAAACCTTTATAAATTTTTATAAATACTCGGTATTTTTCAGTTTAGAGCCTACCATTTTGTAGGAAATTAAGTCAGTTTTCCAATGATATAAAATTCGCCCAAATCCATTAACCGGGTGAAGAGTTAGAGCCATTTTGTAAGACAGTGTACCACCTAGGACATCAACTCATTGCGGAGGCATGCCAAATGGTAATTGTCACCTTCCAGTGTTCCATCGCGATCATGGTCCATCGCACCAAGCAATATTTTCACAATTATCCTTTTTCCAGTGAAGCTACGCTATTTCACCGCGTTACAATGTGTCCTAAATTTGTATCCAGTATGGAAACACGATTCCACCATGTCGTTCCACTAGTGAATTTCCTAATTGACAATTTCCAGAGACATGGCCCGATAGACAATAGCCTGAATTGGGAATTTGAGTGACAATTTATAATTCTTTTCTAAAGGTAATTGGGTATTTTCCATGACCCAAATCATCCATTAACATGAAATTTACCTCTAATTAACCTAGCTACATCATTATTCGCTCATTCTTCCCTAAATTAAAAGCATTCTCTGTCAAAGGGCGAAACCCTACCTTCAAGAAATTAAGAACAAACTCAAGAATTTCTCCAAGAACCCTAAAGAATTAACATTCCAAGCTATGTTAGGTGTTCATCTATGGATTCCTTTCATCCATAGAGTCCAAGAATCTCTTTTTAAACTTACAGGATCTCAGAATTATGAATTTCATGCTTGAAATTGATTTTATTCATGTTCACAATATTAAATGGGTTTCCTTCCATGATTTAGTATAAGTCTCATGAAGTTAAAATAGTTTGTGTGATGAATTATATGAATTACATACTAAAGCCTAGAATTTGACATTAAGTATTGTTTTCATGATGTTCATGTGTTCGCCATTATCATGTGAAATAATCCATGCTCCCCAAGTGTTTGTTAAAATCCCTACGTGAAGTAGATAGTCGAATCTTGACATGTCATTATGTGTTCCAAATCATGTACAAGTTTATGCCCTACAAGGGTTTGATAAAATGTCTCTATGAATGAATTATGAACAAGTGAACATTGTTATGCTTTTCAAGATCAATCTATGCTTTACTTTCACGCTATTGAGTCCCGAGGGTATCTAAGATTCAAAAATCTAATTGTTTACCTAAATCTACAGAAGTTACAGAATAGTCTTAGTAGTGTCACGCTCATTAAACTCAATCAATTATAAAACCCAATAAACTTAGTCGGTTACAAAACTTAATGAAACTCAGTATCAGTTAATTTCAGCTCAGTATAATCTATTCAGTATTTATTCAGTTGGGAGTATGATTGTAACACCCCAAATTTGGTACTCGGAATGCTACACGGTGCTTATGACCCCAAGGGACCACAAGCTAACCTATGACTGATATCTGTACCTCTAAACTGCATAATATACTTGAAGAATGCCGAAAGCATGAATAACAGGCCATAAGGTTCAACTGAATTGAATATCTGATAAATAATAACATCCATATAGGGTAACAAATTCCCAAAATAACTAAAAGCTGAATCTAAAATCTAACCCTATCGATGTGAATGGATTTTTATACTAAACCCAAGACCACGCTCTTCCCTTAAATTTGAAAGCCTCTAAATACTGTCTGAAATAAGAAATTGAAGGAACATGTCTCCAACTAACTCCGTCTAGCAAAACTGAACTAAAATAATGAATGAAATAAAATAATATCGTCCTTGAATGGATGAGAACTTATTGCAACTCTACAACTAGAATGCTACTGTTGATCTGGAACTCGTGCCTCTGAACCTATGGTGTAACATAAAAGAAAGCACCATACCACAAATGCATCAGTACGACTGGGAGTACTGAGTATATGAGTGAGATAGGCTAAACGCAAAAGGTCTTACATGCATGAACAATGCTAACTGACTTACTGATATGAACGTAAGAGTACAAACATGCATACATAGTAACTAAAATCATGAATACATCATATCTAGATCTGTACGCTAATACATGGTTTACTATTATCTAACATGACTGATAGTGAAATTTTGATAACACGGAAGACTGTATCTGATAGTCCTGAATCTGATGGAACTACCTGAGTTTCGTACTGTAACTGAATTGACTGTAACTGACAGTCCTAGCATACTAAAATCTGAAGAACTATTTGAGTTCTTTTACTGAGACTGGGACTGAAACTTTGGGAGGTAGTCGCTTAACAGACATGTCCCAATAATGCATATAGATAGGTTGGGGTCTAATATCTGCCCCAACTAGAAGGGTGTCAATACCGCGCCACTGGTAACTACAGTTGTAAGTGACCCTTAGCTAGTAGGTACTCGAATTAGAACATAGGAATGCTAAACTGACAGGTTAAGCCATCTCATCAACTCTAATCTGGCAGGTTAAGATATCTCAACATACACTGGCTATGTAGTTCTGGAACACAAGGATAACTACTAAGAATCACACCCTAAACTGGCAGGTGACTTGCATCCTTGGGTTTACTCGGTGCGAACTTCTACTCCCATCTGAAGAGACTGAACATGATTTAACTGGCTGTACATGGACTGAGTAACTGACTTCCGTTGACTTACAAAATTTTAAAACTATCTGAGAATTTATTGAGGTCATAAGATTTCTGAGATTTCCTGAGTCACGTGACTGACTGAGTTTTATAGATCATGGATTGACTGAGATTATTATGATAACGTGGCATAGCTCTAGGCGCATAGCTATATTTTTTAGGTACTAGTACCTCCAGAAAACGATGGAAGGAAACTGACACACATAATTGACTTGATCATAAAATGTAGTCCATAATTCACCATATCATAAGTAGGGGATTTCACACTAAGCATAGTTCTCAACATCTTAAATATGGAAGGGAAATTTATACAATATGTGTATACTTGCATAGCTTCAATATCATGCTTAATCCATATCACAACAACGATCCATATCAATCACAAGGAATTCATGTGAAATCATAAAGCATAGATCATGGACTTGTCATTTAAGAACTATTAAATCATAGAACATGAATTCTATTTTCCTAGGCCTTTTATAAAACACTTTGCGTGCATTCTTTTAGCTTAGGTGTGTTTTCATGAATTTTCCCATTTTAAACCACATAAAATTCATGGATTTTAACTAACGAACACATATACTTCATGAAAACACCTCTAGATATCATCTTGAAACTTAATCAATAATTATCAACATGTACATGGTCATATCACAACAAGACAATCACAATATAATATTTAAAACATGGTTCTTGAACTCTATGAATGAAATGGGTAAATAGATGAACACTATGCATACCTTAGATGGAAGATTCTTGATGATTGATGGAGAAATTTGCTTAAACTTGAATCCCCAATTGAAAACCCAAATATGTTCTTGAGATGATTTTGAGAGAAAGAGTATTTTTTGGTGAAATAAGGGCTTAATTCCATGTTTATGGAATATATATAGTGGTGGAAAAATGACCCAAATACCCCTCTAGCTGCGTCATTTAGTTTATATGAAAATTACCCAATTTGGGCCCTCAGTCCGATGCGGAGATATCGTGTTTCCCCCGGTTTGTGACATGAAAACTGACCGCAATGCGGTGGAATTGTAGAGAGACACTGGAAATTGACAAACGTCATTTTGGCTTATGGCGTAACGCGCCATTGACTGAAATGACGCTACTGAAACTTTAAATCACGATAACTTCTTCATCGGGTGCCCATTTTAGGTGAATTTTGTATCAACAGAAAACTTATTCAATTACCTAAAATTTGAAGGGTATAAATATGCAAAAATTACAACTATAAATCATGTTATTATTATTCAAATATGACCCATGTGAAATCATACACGAAAACTTGATGGATTCAAAAGTTCTTGGCTTAGCTTACTCTAAGTGACTCTTATGAACATGCTTAACACATAATAAGCTCTATTATCACTAGGATACTCATCCTAATTCATGTACTCCAATATGAATCACAGGATATGAGGTTTCATGTGTAGGAACAACGGTTCATTTTCTAGCTTAGAAAATATACGGGGTATTACAAGGATTCAGCACCGAGTGAACTCAAGGATGGAGGCTCACCTACCAGTAGAGGGTGTGATTCTTAGAAATAGTCCTTGCATTCCATAACTTAGTAGCCAGCATAGGTTGAGACATCAACCTGCCAGTTGAGGGTTGATCAGGTATTTTAACCGGCAAGTTGAGGTACCACAATTCTTGTTAGAGTACCTATTAGATAAGGGTAACTCCTCAGCTTGTATTTACCCGTGGCAAGGTACTAACACCCTTCCAGCTGGGGTTTCAAGTTAGACCCCAAATCTTTTTAGAAAAAGGACATGTTAATTTGATGATTTCTTCCCACAGTCTCATTTTCAGTCTCAGTATAGCACTCAGCTTAGTTCTAATGAATCAAGATTGGTAGATACAGTCAATCAGTTTTAGTAACTCAGTTATCAGTTACTTAGATATAAGAACTCAGCTTTAGTAAAATCTCAGTTACAATATACACGTATATGCACAGTACTGCATATTCAGTATTTACAACAGTTTTAGTTATATATGTACTCTCATATTCAGTTACTCTATATCATTCAGTCAGTTATTGTTCATGTATATGAACCCTTGAATTTAGCCTTACCATATCTTGCATATTAGTATATCGGAGCCTAAGGTTCAATAGAGTCCTAGGTAGTCTGAAAGTCACGTCTAGTAGAGTCTTGTGGATGTGTGTGTAGCGCATCACACTTATGGACAAGAGGTTATGAGACGTTCTTAGGAAAGTTCCCTTTTTTCAGTATTAATGTCATGCGAGTGAGCATGAGCTCAAGTTAAACTCTCAGTATAATCCCACTCTTCCTTCTATTTATAGAACATGCCTCCAAAAAAAACCAATGAAAGAAGAACTCAAAATTATTCAATACCTCAACCCATTGAGGTAGATCCCCTGGACGAGCATGTCTACCGTGCAGAATTCAAATTTGCGTTCACTACTCTAAACAATATGGTAGAAGCTCAAAATGAATGGCCAACTGTTCTTTAGGACAACCCACTAACTAATATAGTTGTAGCCAGGCTTTGGGACTTCACCCGAATGAATCCTTCCCTATTCTCAGGATCTAAGTCAGAAGAGGATCCATAGGAGTTCCTTAGAAAGTCATAGATATCATGTGAGTGACTTCTAGTGAAAGTACTGAGTTAGCTGCCTATCAGCTACAAGATGTAGCTCTACGTGGTTTAATCAATGGAAGGTAGATAGGGCCACAGATGCAGAACCCAAAGAGTGGAACGAGTTTGCTACTATTTTTCTAGATAAATTATTTCCCTTATAGCTAACAGAAGCCAAGCTATTTGAGTTCATCAATATCAAGTAATGTAGTAAGAGTGTGAAAGAGTATACACTAAAGTTTACTCAGTTAGCTAGGTATGCTCCCCATGTAGTAGTAGTAAATAGTAGGTCCAAAATAAAAAAGTTTTTATCTGGGGTGTCAGAGAGTGTGGTTAAGTAGTACAAAAACTTGGCGTTAATTAAGGAGATGGACATATCCAAGCTCATGGTCTATGCTCATTAGATAGAAAAAAACTAAGAAAAAAAGAGATAGGGCAAGAGAGCTAGAACAGGTAGCTTCAATTTCACTCAGCCTTAGTTAAAAGGTGGTAATAGTTTTTATTTTCATCCAAAGTCCTCGATTCCAGCTCCATCTTCAGCTAGTGTGCCAATACCAAAGTTTAGGAATGAAATTCGAGATAGAGCACTAGGATCTAAAACCCAGGATAGTGTGAACAGTAGTCGTCCCATCATTTTTGTTGAGAATATAATAAGACTCATGAGGGTGTGGGTAGGGTTGGAAGTGATGTATGTTTTAGGTTTGGCAAGATAGGCCATACAATCAGATATTATCCTCAGCTAGGTTTATAGGGTTAGTACAGTCATCCTTCAGCTTAGTCTGGCTGCCCGAATCAGCAAGGCACCATTTTTAATGCCACCAGTAGGCAATGCCCAAATAGACTCTATGCACTTCAGTCCATAGAAGGTTAGGAAAGGTCTCTTGATGTGGTCACTGGTACTTTACAGATCTACCATTTACATATTTATGCCATATTAGATCAAGGAGCTTCTTAGCTTCTTGTAACTCCGTACATAGCAGTCAACCTTAAAATTAAAGTAGATATCTTAATAGAACCTTTCTTAGTGCTTAACTCAGTAGGTAAATCCATTCCAGATAGATGAGTATACAAAAATTGCTCGATTACAGTATTTCAAAATGTCCCTTTAGTTGGTTTAAGTCTGAATCTTTGAAGTTTGAGCTAGTAGAAAGAAGAGTCAAAAATTCTAAGTTAGTAAGTGTTGAGGTTGCTATAGGATGATTGTTTGGGCAATAGAAAATGAAGAATCATATATTAGAAGAAAGTACTAGCAGTGGACCTTATGTTATCAGGTGTAGTCCTTTATAATGAGTTTAGTGTTTATGAGTATTGTTATATCTCAGGCCCTAAAGTAAAGTGGTTTTAGTTCAATTCAGAGTTTATTAAGTTATTCGTAGCTTTAGAATAATGGGTTTAAGCCAAGGGTGGAGATGGTAGAAAAAGTAACCATGTCAGGATTTCAGATTTTAGTAGTATGTAAGTATGTGTAGAAAAGTAGTGGGACAGGATGTAAGTAGTGGGACTGGTACCTCAAAGTTACTAAAATCCCAATTAAGTTAGCATTCTTCGTGGGACATAATGTCCCAAGGGGGAGATGCACTATAAACCCTGAGCTTTCATGTCCTTAAACTTCAAGTTTCTTTCCACGTAGTATGATCTGATTTGGAGTAATGAGTAATCATAAGTTGACTCTCTCATTCCAATCTCAGTTGTATGACATGTATTCAAGAAATTAGATCAGTTCATGATACTCAATTCATGTAGAATGTTTTAGACTCAGTCATGCTATCAAGTTTCCGTTCATACCTATTTACTAAATTATCTCAGATTCATCAGTATTCTCAGCTTGAGGTAATAGTCTTCCTTAGATTTAATCAGTTCCATGTTCAGATATAGTTATAAATTTGGTCTCTACTACTGTCGCATATTCGGTCATGCATTCATAAATTAGTTCAATCATGTACTCATGCATCAGATATGCATGTTCAGTATGAAAGCTCATCTTATCAATACTTTTAGTCATGTATTCCATGCATCAGATATGCATGTTCAGTGTCTAAACTCAGCCTATTAGTGTTTCTCAGCTTAATCAGTCTGATTCAAGGACGAATGTTCCCAAGGGGAGATATTGTAATACCTCGTATTTACCTAGCTTAACTTAAATCTTTGTATATGAGTAATCCTGTATAAAATTTTCTAAATACTTGGTGTTTTTTAATTTAGAGCCCACCATTTCATAGGAAACTCATTCAGCTTTCCAACGATATAAAATTCGCCCAAATCCGATAATCGGATGTAAAGTTAGATCCATTTTGTGAGACAGTGTACGACCTAGGAAATCAACGCATCGCGGAGGCATGCCAAATGGCAATTGTCACTTTCCATTGTTCCATCGCTATCATGGCACATCACACTAAGCAATATTTTGACAATTGTCCTTTTTCCAGTGAAGCTACACAATTTCACTAAATCGCGATGAGTCCTAATTTCATATCCATTATGGAAACGCAATTCCACCACATCGATCCACTATAAAAATTTTCAGTTGTCAATTTTCAGAGACACGACGCGACAGCGCCGCGTCATGTCAAGGGACTGAATCGGGAATTTTTAGTAATGATTTTTAAATCTTTCCAGAGGTAATTAGGTGTTTTTCCATAACCCAAATCAGCTTTTAACACAAAATTTACGCCTAATTAACCTAGTTACATCATTATTCAGCCATTTTCCCCAAATTAAATTCATTCTCTCTCAAAGGGAAAAATCCTATCTTTAAGAAATCAAGAACAAACTCACGAATTTCTCCAAGTACCCTCAAGAATTAACATTTCAAGGTATGTTAGGTGTTCATCTATGGGTTCGTTTCATCCATAGATTCCAAGAATCCCTTTTTAAATTTATAAGATCCTAGAATTATGAATTTTATGCCTGAAATTGATTTTATTCATGTTCATGATATTAATTGGGTTTCAGTCCATGATTTAGTAAAAGTTACATGAAATTAAAATAGTTTGTGATCAATTATAAAAATTGCATGACAAACCTTGAATATGACATTGAGTATTATATTCATGATGTTCATGTGTTGGACATTATCATATGAAATAATCCATGCTCCCCAAGTGTTTGCTAAAATGCCTATGTAAAGTAGATAGTGGAATCATGACATGTCATTATGTGTTCCCAATCATTTACAAGTTTATGCCCGACAAGTGTTTGATAAAATGTCTCTATGAATTAATTATGAACAAGTGGACACTGTTATGCTTTTTAAGATCATGCTATGCTTTACTTTCACGCTATCGAGTCCTGGGGGTATGTAATACCCAAAAATCTAGTTGTTTAGCTAGCACTACAATAGTTATAGAATAGTCTGAATAGTGTTATGATCAGTAAACTCAGTTAGTTACAAAATCCAGTAAACTCAGTCAGTCATAGAACTCAGTAAAACTTAGTATCAGTCTAGTTCAGCTTAGTATAATCCATCCAGTGTCTATTCAGTTAAGAGTAGGATTCAGCACTGAGTGAACCTAAGGATGGGGGCTCACCTGCCAGTAGAGGGTGTGATCCTTAGAAGAAGTCCTTGCATTCCAGAACTATGTAGGCAGCATAGGTTGAGACATTAACCTACTAGTTGAGGGTTGATGAGGGTTTTTAACATTCCAGTTTAGGGTACCACCATTTTTGTAGAGTACGTGCCATATAAGGGTAACTCTTCAGCATGTCTTTACCCATGGCATAGTACTGACACCCTTCTATCTGGAGTTATAGGTTAGACCCTTAATCTATTCAGAAAATAGGCATGTCGATTAGATGATTACTTCTCACAATCTCAGTTTCAATCTCACTATAGAAGTCAGTTCAGTTCTACAGAATTAGGAATGTTAGATACAATCACTCAATTTTAGTAACTCAGTTATCAGAACTCAGAACTAAAAACTCAGCTTCAGTAAAAGCTCAGTTATGGCATACACGTATATGCACAGTATTATATACCCAGTATTTAGAGCAGTTCCAATTATCCCCGTACTCTCATATTCAGTTACTTTATATCATTAAGTCAGTTATGTTCATGTATATTGAAGCTTACATTCCTCCTTACCTCATCTAGCATACCAATATATTCCATGTATTGATGCATACTCTTTCTTTGCGTGATGATGTCTCATATCATAGGTTCAGACGCTCAGGTTCCTTACCGCGCATAAACAGATTTAGAGTTTGCCAATAGTGTCAGATTTATTAGTGAGTTCTCATGTATCGAGGATATATTTTATTTCTGTATTTCAGTAGTTGGAGTTAGTTAGGGGCTTGTCCTATCAACTCCACTATCAGATAGCTTGGTTAAAGGCTTTTCAGACTAGACTTTTAGACAGTCTTCAATTTTGTTGTTTATTATTCCAGCTGATATTCTTTATCAGTATTTTCAAATTTTGAACATTATGGCATTTACCTATTTTCCATACTTTAGAGTATTATTATTCAGTGATCATAGAAGATATCATTCATGGGTTATCTTGTGGTCTTTTGGGGTCGTAAGCACCATGTAGTGTCTGGGATACAGTCTTGGGGCATTACAGTTATATTATTGGTAGTGAGTAAATGAGTTTAGTAATAAGCATTGGCTAGCGAATAATGTGTGAATAAGGTGTATTAATGAGATAGATTCCTATATGATTGTAAGGTTAAGGTTATGAGTAAATTTGTATATGTTATTCTATTATGATTATCGTTAATGATTATGAATGTTGGTAAATGGACGGTTGATGAAAAGTGAGGAAATTTAGATATATTGTTGGTTTTATTACTTTATGTTTCTACGGACTATACTCTCTAGTGGTATGGGACACCATGATGAGTTATTTACTTTTTGCACTAGTTGGTGTATAGGCGCCAACTCTATACATGTGTTTCTTGTGATTTTACTTGTGTTACCTTATGACTCTGAATTGGTTATTTTTAATGCACGATGGTATTGGAATGTGTCGATGCCTTATGTTATATTAGTATCCCTACATTTAATGCTTATTGTGTACAAAGAAATTTTCATGCATTGATGCCTTATGTTATATTATTATCCTGATATTTAATACTTATTATAGTAGCGATTTTGGCATATGTTGATACCTTATGTTACACTGCTATTCCGATTTATTTACTTATTATGTACAGTATTGATGGAGATGATTATGGTTTGATTTTGTACCTTGACTTAGTCATGACTATCTTGCACTTTATAATTCTTATATCATGATTTAGCTCTGTCAATCGATGATGCCTACGGAATACCCGTTGTTTCGCTACTCATACTATATTTTTGTATCTTTTTAATGCCAGTTGAAGTATTAGTTATCGCCATTGATCGTGGTTCATGCAGAGATTAATGTTCGGAGATCGGGAGGGCCCCTGGAGTTCAAGTCACACAATTTTCTTCTATCTCTTGTATGCAGTCTTTAGTATTAGAGACTTGGATTTGTACTATTACAATTAGTTTCTATGGTGATAGCTTTACAAGGTTTTGGAATTGCTATATTGTATGGTTGTTTATTCTATCTATAACCCTTATGTTTACAATTGATTTTCTCGAATTTCACCAACGTTGGGCCTTACTTATTAGATTAACCCATTGTTTTAGCTCCAGATTATGGTATTGGTTTACGTAGTCAAAATTGGAAGATACCATCATGATTCGTAAATTGGGTCATGACACTACTAGAAATCTCTATATTTGAAATTGTTAGATCAATTTCTAGTCCCAAGGATAGAGTATATAAATACTAAATAAAATTCAAGATATTTGAACATATTAATTCACTTTAAACTAGAAAATTCCACCTAGGCTAACATTCTACCACCACCGTGGTCAGTCTAATATTATTTTAAGGATTATAGAATTAAATAGGCGTTAGATTGGTAGAAAACATGGCATAAATGAGGAAACTGATAGCAAACTAAAGAAATCGCCTCTCTCTAGGTTTGGGAATGAATATTTTGTGTTGTAGAATTGCAACCTATTAAAAATACAATCCCGCTATAGCGATCTGATCCCACTAAATCAACCTAAGCTTTTTAATACAGACTATCTTCAATAAAATGATCATTCTTGTTAGTCTAATACCACATTAATTAATGATCAACGACATTTGAAAGTAAACTCAAAGATATTTAATTTTGTAGATATTAGGACCTATAAATCTATATGTTTTTGGAGGAGTGCTCATTTGAAGTTAATTATAGTTTAAACTTAGCCAAAAACTAAATTGATAAAGACACTTTAAACTTTACTTTATGCTAGGGATATTGTATGACCTTAGTACATATTAAGGAATTTATCACAACGCCAATTGCAAATGATATTCGTATACCATTTCCATAGATATTTTTAGTAATGACAGACTGAGTTATTAAATTTAATTACATTTTACCACCAGTTTGTCCCCAAACAGGTATTGGTGAAGAGAACCAAGAGGTTGGACTTAGAAATAAAAAAGGGTCTAAAATGTCCTTCAACTGTTGGAAACGGTGTAAAATTCCCTCCATCCACCTTTTGCCTCTATATTGCCCTTCACATTTACCTTTGGACTGAAAAATGACCTTCACATCTATCTTTGAGCTCCAAAATGCCCTTTACATCTACCTTTAGGCTCCAAAATGCCCTTTATTTAACATTTTCAATATTAATTAAATATATAAATTTGTTTAATGAAGTGACACATTTACATTGGTCCCCGTTTTATTATTTTAAAAATTTAATAAATTATAACCAATAACATCTACCTCGTCTATACCTGGTGATCAATACTAATGTATTAATGTTTTAGTACTTTTTATTGTGAAATCATACCAAAGTGTGCATCTTTCTCGTATGTATGAATATATATGTCAGTTATTCTTTTGAAGTACTACACTATAAGTTACTTTCTTCCTTTTGAGTTTGTGAAATCAAGCCAAAATTTTATTATTGGTCTCTACTTTAGAGTCAAATCATGCCCTGTTTTATACTTGAAAAGTTAAATGAGATTTACTAAACCTTTAACCAAATGTCATGAAAAATTACTTTGATAAATTTAGATAAAAAGTAATAATACTATGTTTACTTATGTTATAATAGCGTTCAAAGCACAATTTAGATAAAAACTAATAATGCAATGACTACTTTTTTTATAATAGTTTTCACAACAAACTTCAGCTGGTAAGTGTTGTTACATTCAGTGTAATATATATCACTTTAAAGAAAATTATCTAGAATCATAGAAATACTGAAGATAGATAGAATCATCTACTGGTCTACTACAACTAATTTATGATTTTTGTTAATTCTTGTAAAATATTAATTTCTGTGTAATTTGGTCACTTTTCTCCTCTTTGTGGAGTTTATGGAATGTGGCGATGCTTAGAGTGGTTTCTAATGCATTTTTGTGCGAAATATGTGAAACTATAGCATTTGATGACTTAAAAAGTCTTATAGTTGACGGTGGTCAACATTTATTGATTCGAGTGTCGCATGGAAAACAGGACTACACCAGCAGATCCAGAGCAATGATTTTAAGGTGGTAATGTAGACACGTAATTTTTAACCATCCCCTAAATTTTACCTATTTTTATCATAAAATTTTTTATTTTTGTCTAATGTTTGTTTCATCTTTTATTTTTCATTTTTAGTAGGTTTTATGAGAAAAATTGTGATTTTTTTGTAAGTAGAGTTACATTTTAGGATATGATTTATTTTATTTTGATTTTTCAAATAATAAGGAAAATTTCAAAAATATTATTTTTCTTTTATTTTAATTTAGATTTAAAAAAACCGAGTAATTTTAATATTCTCTTAATTACCTTTATTTTAGGCTTGTTAGAAACTTTTCTTATATTTTCTCAAATACAAAAATTAATTAGTTAATACTTTCTCATTATTATTTTTTTATATGTATTTAAAAAATGAATGAACAGAAACTTTATCCAAATAAACTACCACAACTGCCACCATTTTTCCCTCAACCCCATTATCCCCATCCCCCCACCACACACATTTTTCTATGCAATAACCTCTCATACACACACAATACTAATTTATAGGCCAAACCCATCGACAACCCTTCAAACTTGTCCCTAAAATTCACTTAGACCCCTAAACTAAGATTTGTACCTATTAGGCACCTCAAGTACTAAAATTGGTACCTATCAGGCACAAAATGTTAATTTGGCAAGGAGAGTGTGTTACACTCTCCTTGGGCGCATAAATAGTAAAATAAATAATATTTTACTTTTTTTAATTAGAAAACTTATATTTAGATTATTTTATTAATGTAACTTTGAATTATTCTAATAATTTAATTAAAAAAAAGCCCCCAACCCAAGTTATTGTCTTCTTCACCATCCCCCACACCCTTCATCTTCAACCCCCCACCCTTCCCGTACCTCCTCCTCATCGTCTTCAACCCTCCCCGTACCCCCCTCTTCATTGACTTCAACCCCTCTTTGGTAGCATTAATTGGAGAACAAGATGGAATTATATTATCCACTAAATCAATTGAAAATGGAGAAAAATATTAACAGAGAATCAATCCATTTTATCCCATTGTTGACAATTAACACAGAGAATATAAGTTACATTATTTTTTTTTCATTTGTTTCTTAGAAATTTAGTGCCCAACAATTTGAAGAAAAGCTTGAAACAAAAATCCACCAAAGAATAGAGAAACGCCATTAATCACAAAATAAGTAATCATTCTTCACCATTGTCAACAACATCAAAGATGTGAAAAAAATAATTCTTCACCATTATTAACAACATCAAAGGTGTGAAAAAAATCTTTCCTTTTTTACAAAATCAGTGTATATGTGTGTGTGAAGACGACGGAGGAGGTGTGTGTCTGAAGACAATGGCTTTAGTGTATGTGTGTGAAGACGATGGGGGAGGGGGAGGAGGGTTTGTGAAGAAGACAACTGCGTGGTTGGGGGTGATTTTTACTTCTTTTTTAGTATTAAATAGGAAAGGGGCAAAATCGGATATTAGAAAAAATACCACGTGTTTTTTTCTAATTGGTTATTTTTTACACGTCATCGCCTGTGTCTTACACACACTTAAGTCATTAGCTGATAACTGCTCAATTGAAACAAATTCGGGGGGGGGGATGTAGGGGTCTGATAGGTACAAGCCTTAATTTAGGGAAAAAATTTGAGCGGTTGTCGATGGATTTAGCCTAATTTATCTCTACACATGCACAAAGATGACACACACTAACACAGATGATTAGAAGAGAAAAAAGAAAGAAAGAAGGCAAGGTACTTTAGAAAAGAATACACAAACACAGGCAGAGAAACTTAGAGAAACAAATAAAAAGATAAACATTGAAACACCAACAAGAAAACTAAGAAAGAAAAAACAAAAAAAATGGGGACAAAATTTGAAAAGAAAGAGAGGTGGCAACATTAAAAAAAAAAGAGAAATAAAAAACATATGACAACCAAAAAACAGAGGGGAAAAGAATGTAAAGAAATGGAGAGTTGAGTTTGGGTTTGCGTTACTCTCGCTCAATTCATCACATGTTCTTATTTGATCCTGAACTATATATTTTATAAGTTTTATTGAGAACCAAACCATAAATAAAATTATTTAAATGATTTCATGGATTATTTAGTACATGTAGTTGCATTAATGTCATGCTTTTATTTTTATAATTGTTTGAACCAGTTAATGTCATTTATTATTTGTTGAAATTAATCCTAAATACTGATATATCCATCTAAAAGAACGAAGTAAAGTATATATGCTGATTTGGTTTCCACAGAAAAGATGTAAACATCACACCCATTAACTATATATGTTATGCATGCACACCAGTAGATTCGAGAAAAGGAAAAGAAAGTTTAGAGAAAAGAAAAAGAAAATTTAGAGATATAGAAAACGAAGAAGAAACAGAGGGAGTCTGACAGGTTAGAAGTCAAAAAGGTTATATAATAATTCACATGTCACTTTCATAGCTTTAATATCTTTTCTCCTTGTCTCCTACATTTATTTTTTCATTGGTTCATCCTTCTTTTTGTTGCTTTCTATCTCCTATTGTCCATCTTTCAGCTGTCTTCTTTTCATCCTTATTTTCTTGGTTGATTTTTTTCTTTATCTTTCATTCTAGTTGGACTTCTGGGATAAAATTATCTTATCCGTTAAAGAATAAGAGGAGGAGGTACCGATATAATTTTATCGAGGTTTGCCAATCAAAGGACCATCGGCATCAAGTTTATGTCATAATTCCCTTTTGGTACGTGTACCTGGGTTTCTTTGGTTTTTATGTACTGGAACAAAGTTTCAACTTATAAAGGTTAAATTTTAAATCTTCCCATTAATGGATTTCATATGTTATTCTCACGTTTCATGCTTAATATTATCTATTTGGGTTCATTTTCAACTATGGTGTCACTGGTTCACTGTTTGGGAGTAGTTGAAGGGTTAATAACATACTTTTTATGTCAATTAAGGGGCTAGTCAAGGGTATAAGATTGGCCAACAACTTGTTTAAACTTTTGAAGAGTTTAGAGATTAGTAATCAAAATAGTAGCTTAAGGTTTAAGGATTTGGAATCTTTAAAATATTAATGTGGAAATTTTTAAAATACAATTGATAATGCATGCTTCATTAATTTTTCTTAAAGAGAAAAGACATCTTTTCCCCCCTGAACTTGTCCTCCAAACTCACTTTAGCACTTAAACTTAACTTACGTTGATTTACCCCCCTTAACAACTTTCAAGTGAATTAAATTCACCCTCTACATTAAAATCTCACTCTCACTGGGAGAGTGCACTACACACGCGCCACGTCATTGCCAAATCACTGCAATGTCATTACCACATAATAAATTATAATTTTTTTAAAAAAAAAATCCTACACTCTTATTTTTTATATATTCTTTTAAATATATATATATATATATATATATATATATATACATATATATATATAAAAAAAACATCCTCTTATATATATTTTAAAATTTTAAAAGAGTTTTTTTATATATATACATTTTTTTATAAAAGTATATATTTTATATTAATAAAATAGTCCCCAACCCCTTCTTTCTTCTTCTTCATAGCCCCCACCCCCTCTCCATGCCACCCCACCCTAATTACTTCTTCTTTTTCTTCTTCAGTACAGCAGCCTCCCATCCCCCCTTCCTCGTCCTCCTTTTTTTTCTTCACATAATATTTTTTTTATAAAAATATATATTTTATATAAATAAAATAGACCCTACCCCCTTCTTCGTCTTCAGAACCCCACCCCACCCCAATTACTACTTCTTCTTCAGTACAACATACCCCCCACCAATCCCTCCCCCCTTCCTCCCCCTTCTTCTTCTTCTTTACAAAAGGCACCCTTTTATCTCTTTCTTTCACCATTGTTGCAACCTTTTCAATCAATTTTTTTCTTCATCAAATGTAAAATTATCTTGAATTAACTTGAGCAAATTCAATAATGAACTAAATACAAGTACCTGATCACAAAAACATATTAATACACAAAATCTCAAATTGAAATTATTTCACATTAACCAAAACCCAAAATCCCAAAACTCCAAAATTTTCAATTTTTTTTCTCAAAATTGTTTATAGAAATGGCATAAACAGTCCGAAATACAAAAATAACATAGATGGTATTCGCATGACATAAAATTTTTGGCCAAGAATAAAACTTGTTTGTTAATCTTGAACCTTTGTTTATTGTTAAAAATGAAATTTTAGATAAATTAGGACTTGATAGGAAGGGGATTACGAAGAAATGGGGTGGGGGTATTAAGAAGATGAAGAAATGGAGTGTTGGAGGTAGGGGGTGGGGGTGAGGAAGGGGAGTGACGATCTTCTGATGAAGAAGAAGAAGTTATGCCCTTGACTTCATTATATATATATATATATATATATATATATATATATATAACAATAATAATAAAGTGGTCCCTTTTTTTAAAAAAATCAGTCACTTTTTTTTTTTGGCCACGTCAGCTGTAAGAGGTGAATTCAATTCACTTGAAAGTTGTTAAGTGGGGTAAATAAATGGAAGTTAAGTTTAAGTGATAAAGTGAGTTTGGAGGATAATTTCAGTGGGGAAAAGATGATTTTTATCCTTTTTAAATCATTGATCATTTGTCTTTATTTTTTCTTATAACAATATTTTAACTGAATATTTTTACGGTCTTATTTGATGAGTAGTAAGTTTGGAGATAAACATGATTTAGTTTTTTCCGGCCTATATTTATGAATAAGGCTCATCAATTAAATTCTAAGGGAGATAAGTGAGATATCAATTAATTCAATACTCGTTGAAAAAAAAAAGAAATGAACAAAGGGTAAAATGAGTAAGAAAAATTATCTCAAGTTTAGAAGAGATGAACAAATGTGTTTGACGCTAGATAATCTTTAGGCACATTTTAATATATCTATCTCGATTAAGAATGCAGCATATGCATCTTTCTGAGATTTTCAAAAATAATTTGAGGATGTAATTAATGTTGGGCTTATTTATATGTCTAAGCACCATAACTTACCCATGTTTTAGCTAAGTTTTGAGGATAAAATACATAATTCTTGCACTTTGTCTATTTTAAGTTAAGTGAGCTGACATATGTGATTAGCATGCTTTTCAGGTACTAATGAGGAAGATTACGATACTTTGGGGACCTGTGGATAGCAAAGGAAACTTCACATAAAAGGAAAGAAGCTTTTGGACTGAATGTGATATATGGGAACTTTTTCCTTGGCAAACTCAATATTTTTAAATATTTAAGGATTCAGTAGCAATTTATTAGAGAAGGATGTTATTAAAAGCCTGATGGCTGAATTTTTAGGGAGTGATTATTCTGTATTATTTTGAAAACAAGAGAAAGTGGCTTAGCTTGAGGAGAAAGAGAGAGAAACATTTTTCTCTCTTATTTTCGTTATTCATCTTATCCACCAATATAGTTCTAAGTTTTGGTATGATGAATATTTCTATTGTGATTTTCATTTTATTCATGAGTAGCTAAGGTTATTTGTTAGGGTTATGGAAACCTTGTAGTATACTCTCTATTGCGATGGGTTTTTTAATTTATGATGTGTTAATTCACATATATCATTACTCTCTTCGTTATGATTGAATTCTCGTGGTTGAAAACATAGAGAATGTGCCATTATAGCAATAACTTGTTCGATAGAAAAGATACTGTTTGGAAAAGAGAGTAGCGACAAGAAAATAGGGTTTCTAATCTCTGTTTTACACATTAATGCCTTAGCAGGATTATCTACTTGGAGAGTTCGTATGATTGGTTGTACACTTTGGATTCGAGAGAACTAAGGTGAATTAATACTTGATGGTTTAGAAACACTTAGATTTAGAATTAGAATACATCTCTCTATAAGTGCATGCATGTATAAATACTTATTACTCATAGTTAATAGAGAAGTAAA
Source organism: Capsicum baccatum var. pendulum (assembly GCA_030864225.1). Classification (NCBI taxonomy): domain Eukaryota; kingdom Viridiplantae; phylum Streptophyta; class Magnoliopsida; order Solanales; family Solanaceae; genus Capsicum; species Capsicum baccatum. The sequence goes on from CM061560.1 coordinate 174,168,152, forward strand.
AGCTACAAAGTGGACATAACCTTAACTTGTCATTCACTGTGATCAAATATTAATACACATATTGCTTCATTGTTATATTGTAGCTATCATTTCAAATTTAAACCAAAACCCCCCATTTAGGAACCTCTGACCAACAGTCCAGTAACAACTACAACACTTAGTAACGTAGTATTCCCTGTGGGATTCGAAACCCAACCTGGTTGTGTTCTATATTTGACAGCGACCGCTTACTCTCTCGTAAGAGAGGTATAATTTGGGTTTATCAGTAACAATGCACCTTGAAAAAGATCATTCTAAAATTAGTTTTCAATAGCTCAATATAATAGGTATACACATGATATATATTAGACAATAAAATGAGCAAATTAAGGCCTACAAACATAACTTATCTAAAATAATTAGAGTTAATTAGAAGTTAATAAAAGCGACCATACTAGATTCATATTACTCGAGCAGTGTCTTATACTTTTTCCTCGATCAGAAGAATTCCTTACCCGGCCATCTATTTTTGTAAACCATTAAAACGTTATTTTCTTTTGATTAGAGATTCAATAAAAGGTGACTAGGAACACCATAACTCAATTTCAAGTGCTGAATCTATAAATAAAAATAATTCATATCCAAAATTATCATGTTAATTAAAAAAATCTTTTGACCCTCGCTAAAAAGGGATGTGACATCTCTGGTGACTCGGCTTGTGACTAACTAGAATTCAAGCTTTGGATATTTTCTTTCAATTTCTTTAATTATTTAAATGTTGTGTTTGTTCTCTTAATTTTCTAATTGTTGCTTATTTATTTCTTCAACATTGTTAAATTACATTATAAATAGTCTTCTCTTGCGCACCCCTTTTGAGTTTTTAAAACATAGGGATAGAAGGAATGCATAGTATGCATCCTACTTTCTTCTTGAGATATTCAGAGTGTCAAGGAACCTGTGAAGGATTATTAATCATACATGTTATTTGTTATTTGGACAAACAACGTATGCAGAATAGCACTTCTACCAAATAAGTTGGCCCTCCCCGACTTGAGGTCTGCTCGGATAAGCTAGTCGAGATACCTATCTCTATCAGGTTAAGCCTAGTAGAACTAAAACTCAACCGTGTTTATACCTATTAGCTTTACTTTATTTGAATCATTTTTATTTAACTTAAAGGGATTTGGCACAAGGTTTGGGTCCATCTAAAACTAGAGTTCCACTTTATAATTGTAAGACCCCGTAAAATCCTAAGTTTAGAATTCATCTCTTTAAGTGTTCAACACTTAGTCTCATTTTAGATCTCCACACTTTGGGGATTTATTTGATGACTTTCCCGACCTTCGTTTTTGGATTTTCAAGTTGAATTGTGATGGGGCAAGGTAGTAGCACATCCTGGGTAAGGTTTGGAATTTTTTGAATAGCGTAAGGGCATGTTTGGATTTATAAAATAGTATCTTCGAGCGATAAGCCCACATTGCCCCAGCTAGAGCACCGCTCTAAGGCAAGCGCCGCCCGGTGGATAGCGCACTATAAGGCAGGCGCAGCCCGCTTGATTGCCTAAGGCCAAATTTTGCAGTCCAGCTCTGTGTCCTTGAGGGAATTTTGGTTCATTTTCTTCCATATATAAATCACAAACACGGGATTGAGGCTCCAAATCATCTCTTTACACTACTTTTCATCAAAATTCGCTCAAGAAACATCAAGAACAAGTCTAGGGTTCAATTGAGAGTTACAAGTTTCAAGCAAATTCCACCATGAATCCCATGAAATCTTAATCTAAGGTATACGTAATATTCATCCACTGATTCCTTTCGTTCGTAGCGTTCAAGAATCAATCGTTAAATACTAAATTATGATTGTTTCATGGTGATCTGATTTTATATATCTTGGTGGTTGATATTTGTGTTGTAAAGTAGTATTTTGATGTATTTTCATGGATATTATGATCATGTTAGTTGGAACCCATGAATTTGAGTGGTTTAATATGGTGAAACTTATTAATATAGCTATGTCTTAAAGAGTGCATTCAAAGTGTTTGATAAAATGCTTAATATGCTAGAAATTCATGTTTCTATGGCTCCAACGTATCTAAATGACCAGTCAATGTTAACTATTATAATTCAATATAAATTCCATGCTGGTGTAGTGTTGCTATTATTGTGGTATGAAGCATTCATGATGATGGAGTTATACAATATGTACATGATATATATATATATATATATATATATATATATAGCCATGCACTCCCTACCATGCACAAGATGTTGAAAAACTACATATGATATACTATCTCCTACTTATGATGTTATGAAGTGTGAACTCAAATCTTGTGATCAAGTCAGTCATGTGTGTCAGTTTCCTTCTATCGATTCCTGGGGGTATTCTTAACTGAAAAACATAGTTGTGTGCCTAGAGCCATGTCATGCTTCACAAAACCCGAAATCAAGTCATGATTCAGTAGAAATCAGTCAGTCATGTGACTTAGGAAACCTCATGATCCCAGTTAGTTATTAGATATCAGTAGTATTCCATCAGTCCATGGAATATAGTAAATTCAGTCCATGTCTAGTCAATTAATCATATTCAGTCTCTTCAGATGGGAGTAGGAGTTAGCACCGAGTGAATCCAAGGATGGGAACACACATTGTCAGATGAGGGTGTGATTCTTAGAAGTCATCCTTGCATTCAAGAACTATGTATCCAACATAGGTTAAGACATAAACACTGTCAGATGAGGGTTGATGAGGTAGCTTAGCACTGTTAAATAAGGGCCCCACCATTCTCTTTTGGGAACACTATCAAATGAGGGCTGCCCACAGTTTGTCTTTACCAGTGGCAAAGTATTGACACCCTTCCATTTAGGGTAGAGATTGGACCCCATCTTAGCCATAATAGCATATACGGGGCATGTCGATTAAACAAATACCTCCCACAATTTAATACTCAGTCTTAGTAAAAGAACTCAGATAGTTCTTTAGACTTTAGTATACCAGGACTGTTAGATACAGTCAAATTCATTTATAGTATGAAACTCAGATAGTTCCATCAAATTCAGGGCTATCAGACATAGTCGCCCATGTTATCATAACTACAATATCAGTCATGTTAGTTATCAATAAACCATGTATTGACCTACAAATCCAGATATCACATAATCATAATTCCAGTTACTATGTATGCATATTTTCACTCTCACGTTCATATCAGTCAGCCAGTTAGCATTGGTCATGCATATAAACCCTTTTTCATTTAATATACCTCACTCGTATACTCAGTACCTTCAGTTTTATTGGCGCATTTACTCTATGGTATTTTCTTTTATGTTACACCATAGGTTCATAGGCACGAGTTCCAGATCAGCAGTAGCATTTAAGTCACAGAGTTTCAGTGAGTCCTCATCCATTCGAGGATGATATTATTTTATTTCATTTATTATTTTAGTTTAGTTTTGCCAGATAGAGTTAATTGGAGACATGTTCCTTTAACTTCTTATTTCAGATAGTATTTAGAGGCTTTCAGATTTACTTTAGATTTGATTCAGTTTTTAGTTATTTTGGGTATTCGTTACCCCATATAGATGTCATATTTTATCAGTTTAATTATACAGTTGAACCATATGTCCTATTGTTCATGTTTTCCATTTTATTATGTCATATATTGCTATGTACAGGTAAAGATATCAGTCATGGTTTAGTTTGTGTTCCTTAGGGGTCATAAACACCGTGTATCATTCTGGTTTAGAAAATTGTGGTGTTACAATCTTGGTATCAGAGCCTAAGGTTCAATAGAGTCCTAGGAAGTCTAAAAGTCGCATCTAGTAGAGTCTAGTACATGGGTGTGTTGCATGCCACTTTTATGTGCAGGAGGTTATAAGATATTTTAGGAAGAGCTTTCCTTCTTTCAGTGTTCATGTCGTGCTAGTGAGCATAATCTAAAGTTAAAATCTTAGTCTAATCCGTTCTTCTCTTATTCAGAACATGCCTCCAAATAAAAGAAACCATCCAATTCCCCAGCCCAAAAATCCTTTGGGCGAACATGTTTCATATGAGGTATTTAGGGCCACATTCACCACACTTTCTCAGTCTGTGGATGCCCAAAATAAATGACCACTAGTTATTCCAGCCAATCCAGTGGTCAAATCAACTATAACTAGGATTCGGGAATTCACCCGAATGAACCCTCCATCTTTCTTTGGGTCTAAGTCTGATGAAGACCCTCAGGAGTTAATTGACCTAGTTTAGAAGGTCATAGACATCATGGGAGTTACTTCTGTTTAGAGCGCCAAGTTATCCGCATACCAGTTACAGGATGTTTCTCACACTTTTTACAAATAGTAGAAGTCTAAGATGTTAGAGGATACAGGTCCCATAGAGTTAGAGGAATTTGTCACAGCTTTCTTAGACAGATTCTTTCCCTAGGAGCTGAGGAAGAAAATTGTTCACTGTTTCATCTTAAGTCTATAGTTCCAGCTTTTTCCTATGCCAGTGCCCCAATGCTAAAATTCAGAGATAGCAACAGAGATAGATCATCAAGATCTAAGTCTCAGGACAGTGTCAGTAGTACCCGAACAAATCCCCTTTGCCAGACTTATGGTAAAAACCACAAGGGTGTTTGTAGATCTGGTAGTGATGACTATTTTGGTTGTCGCAAGATAGGCCACAGGGTCAAATATTGTCCTCAATTTGGTTATCAGGGTCAGTAAAACCATTCCACAGCTTAATCCGGTTGCTCGAGCCAATAGGGTGCCACTTCTAGTGCTACTAGTGGGCAACGCCCAGACAAACTCTATGATCTTCAGACCCGATAGGATCATGAAAATTCTCCTGATGTTGCTAATAGTATGTTACAGATTTTCCATGTTCATGTTTATGCCTTGCTAGATCCAGGTGCATACTTTTCTTTTGTTACTCCTTACATAGCAAACGATTTCAGAATCAGTTCCTAAACTTTAGCAGAGCCCTTTTCAGTCTCTAGCCCAGTGGGTAAAACTATCATAGATCGATGGGTATACAGGAACTGCCCAATTATGATATTTTAGAAATCCACATCAGCAGATTTAGTCAAGTTAGAGATGACTGATTTAGATGTCATTCTTGACATGGATTGGCTTTATTCCTTCTGCTATAGTCGACTGGAGAAACAGGATATTTTAGTTTTAGTTCCTGAATGAGCCCATCCTAGAGTGGAAGGGTTATACTTCATCCTTCAGGGGTCAGTTTATGTCCTACCTTCAGGCAAGGAGAATGATTTTTAAGGGGTATATGTATCATCTCGTGCATGTTAAAGAATCCAGTTCTAAATCTCCCAGTTTTTAATCAGTCCCAGTGGTTAATGAATATTCAAATATCTTTCTCAAAGATCTTTCAGGCATTCCTCCCAAAAGGGAAATAAACTTTCTCATAGTCCTTCTCCTAGAGAGCCTATTTCTATTCTGCCATACAAAGTGGCACCAGCAGAAATCAATGAATTAAAAGAGCAGTTGAAGAATCTCTTAGATAAGGAATTCATCAAGCTCAGTGTATCCCCATAGGGTGCACCAGTCTAATTGGTGCGCAAAAAAGATGGTTCTATTAGAATGTGTATTAATTATAGTCAGATCAACAATGTTATGGTCAGGAACAAGTATCTATTTCCTAGAATAGATGACTTGTTTGACCAACTTCAGGGTGCCAATTATTTCTCTAAGTTACAGAATATTACATCCCAAAGATAGCTTTCCGTACTAGGTATGGTCACTTCAAATTTTTAGTATGTCCTTTGGTCTTACTAATGTCCCAGTAGCTTTCATGGACTTGATGAACCGGATGTTCAAATAGTACTTGGACATGTTCTTCATAGTCTTCATAGATGATATTTTGGTCTATTCTTGCACTGAGCGTGATCATTCAAACCATCTCAGAATTGTTCTTCAGACTCTCAGAGATCATTAGTTGTTTGCCAAGTTCAGTAAGAGTAAATTTTGGCTAAGATTAGTATCAATCCTTGTCCATATTATTTCCAGTGATGGCATTAGAGTAGATCCTCAGAAGATCAAAGCGGTAAGAGACTGTCTACGCCTCTTATCTCTATCAGATATCAGGAGCTTCTTGTGTTTGACTGGCTATTATAGATGGTTCGTCGAAGGATTTTCTTCTATTGCATCTCCTATTTCTAGACTGACTCAAAAGAAGGTCAAGTTTCAATTGTCAGATTCATGTGAGAAGAGTTTTCATGAATTACGCAACTCACCTCACCATCAGTTTTAGCTCTTCCAGATGGTTAAGATGGTTTCGTAGTAAATTGTGATGCATCCATAGTGGTTTTAGGTTGTGTCCTCATACAGCATAGTAAGGTCATAGCCTATGCCTCCAGATAGCTAAAGTCCCTGAGAAGAATTATCCTACTCATGAGCTTGAGTTAGCAGCCGTAGTATTTTCCTTAAAGATTTGGAGGCATTATCTATACAGAGTTCATGTAGATTTTTTCACAGATCATAAGAGTCTCCAGTATGTATTTTCTAAGAAAGATCTCAATCTTTGTCAGAGAAGGTGGTTAGAGCTCTTGAAGGATTATGACATAAGTGTCCTTTACCATTTGGGCAAGGCCAACATTATGGCTGACACTCTCAGTAGACACTCCATGGGTAGTGTTTCTCACATTGAGTCTAGCAAGAAAAAGATATCTTAGGAAATCCATCAGCTTACCAGACTAGGCGTTCGCTTAGTCGACTCATCAGAGGGTGGTGTATGTGTTCAGAGTAGTTTAGAGTCATCTATAGTTTCCAAGGTGAAAATAAAACAAGACAGGGATCCTAGCCTTTTCAAGCTAAAAAAGTTAGTTCAAAATTAGAAAGTAGAGGTTTTCTCCCAAGAGGGAGATGGTGTTCTTGATTGTCAGGGTCGCATTTGTGTTCCAGTGTAGATGACTTGAGGCATCGAATTCTTGTAGAAGCGCATGGTGTGCGATACTCTATTCATCCAGGGGATGCTAATATGTACCGCAACTTGTAGGAGATCTATTGGTGGAGTGGGATAAAGAGGGATGTTGCAGAGTATGTGGCTAAGTGATCTACATGTCAGCAAGTTAAGCTAGAGCATCAAAAACCAAGTAGTTCCATGAAGGAGTTCACCATTCCTACTTTAAAGTGGGAAGAAGTAAACATGGATTTTATGACGGGTTTTCCTCGAACTCGTCATCAGCATAATTTAGTTCGGGTCATTACAGACAGAATGACCAAGTCAACTTATTTTCTTCCAGTTCGTACCTCTTATTAAGCCAAGGATTATGACAAACTCTATATCAGGGAGTTGGTCAGATTACATGGTGTTCCATTATCTACATCTCAAATAGAGGTACCCAGTTTACCTCTCACATTTGGAAAGCATTCTGAAAGGGTCTCGGTACCCAAGGCCATCTCAGTATGACGTTTCATCCTTAGACAGATGGTCAAGTAGATAGGACTATTCAGACTCTAAAAGATATGCTAAGGGCATGTGTAGTCGAATTCAAGGGAAGTTGGGATGACCACTTGCCTTTGATTGAGTTTGCATACAACAATAGATATCATTCTAGTATTCAAATGGCTCTATTCGAAGCTCTCTATGGTAGGATATATAGATCTCCAATCGGTTGGTTCGAAGTTAGTGAGTCCTCATTCATAGATCGTGACTTGGTATTCGACACCTTAGAGAAAGATTAGTTGATCAGAGAGAGACTCTGGCTGCTTAGAGCCGATAGAAGTCTTATGCAGATGTTCGTAGAAAGGATCTCAAATTCGAGGTCAACGACTATGTCTATCTCAAGATCTCTCCCATGAAGAGAGTGAAGAGGTTCGACAAGAAAGGAAAACTTAGTCCCCGATATGTCGGCCCCTTCAAGATTCTCAGTCGCTTAGTCAAGGTAGCTTATGAGCTTGAATTGCCTTCAGATCTAGCCTCAGTTCATCTAGTCTTTCATGTATCTTTGTTCAAGAAGTACATAGGTGACCTAGCAGTTGTAGTCCTTTTCAGAGCATTGACGTTCAGAACATTCTCTCTTATGAGGAAATTCCAGTCGAAATCTTAAGACTATCAGAGTCATAGATTGAGGAACAAAGAAGTCTCTCTAGTTAAAGTTCTTTTGAGAAATCAGTTTGTTGAGGTTGTTACTTTGTAGGTAGAGGCAGATATGCGCACCAAGTATCCTCACCTCTTCTCTGCCAATTCATATCTAGCTCAAGATAATAGTTCCCCTTAAGATTATTCAGTTTCATGTTCATGTTCCTATTATAAACTTCGTATCTACTACTATTGCATGCATACTAAGTCATGCAATCATGTATTAGTTCAGTTATAAAAATCATGCATCAACTATGCATTCTCATCTTGAGAAACTCAGTTTATCAGATTACTCAGTCATGCATTCATGTATAAGTTATCCATGCATCAAATATGCATGAGCTCAGTATATTTATCATGTCAGTCATGAAGTCATGTCTCAAGTATTCATGTTCAGTTCATGTTCAGCTTGTCTTTTACCGCCTCTTAGTTGATTCTCATTCGAGGATGAATTTTCCCAAGGGGGAGATATTGTAAGACCCATTAAAATCCTAAGTCTAGAATTCATCTCTTTAAGCTTCATAAGCTCCAAGACTTAGAAATTTTTTTGTAAATTTTCAACACTTAGTCTCATTTTAGACCTCCAAACTTCGGAGATTTACTTGAATACCTTCCTGACATTCATTTTTAGATTTTCAAGTTACGTTGTGATGCGGAAAGGTCGTAGTACATCCCAGGTAAGTTTTGAAATTTTTCGGATAGCGTAAGGTTGTGTTTCGGTTTCCAAAACAGTAGCTCAGGGCGATAAGCCTACATTTCCCCAGCTAGAGCACTACTATAAGGTAGGCGTTGCCCTTTGGATAGCGCACTATAAGGTAGGCGCCGCCCCCTTGATCACCCAGGACAATTTTTGCAGTCTAGTTCTGTGTCCTTCAGGGTATTTTGGTCAATTTTAATCCATATATAAGTCCCAAACATGGGATTGTGGCCCCAAATCAGCTCTTTACACTAATTTTCATCATAATTCACTCAAGAAACATCAATAACAAGTCTAGGGTTCAATTAGGAGTTTCAAGTTTAAAGCAAATTCCATCGTGAATCCCACGAATTCTTAATCTAAGGTATGCATAGTGTTCATCCACTGATTCCTTTTATCCGTGGAGTTTAAGAATCAATCTTTAAATACTAAATTATGATTGTTTCATGGTGGTATTATTTTATACATGTTGGTGGTTGATATTTGTGTTGTAAAGTAGTATTTTGAGGTATTTACATGGAGATTATGAACATGTTAGTTGGAACCCATGAATTTGAGTGGTTCAATATGGTGAAAATTATGAATATACCTATGCCTTAAAGAGTGCATGCAAGGTGTTTGATAAAATGCTTAAGATGTTAGAAATTCATGTTTCCATGGTTCCAAAGTATCTAAATGACAACTCAATGTTAACTATTATAAGTCAATATGAATTCCATGCTAGTGTAGTGTTGCTAGTGTTGTGGTATGAAGCATTCATGATAATGGAGTTATACAATATGTACATGATATGTATATATATATATATATATATATATATTTATATATCCACTCACTCTCTACCATGCACAAGATGTTGAAAAACTACATGTGATATACTATCTCCTACTTATGATGTTATGAAGTGTGAACTCCAATCTTGTGATCAAGTCAGTCATGTGTGTCAGTTTCCTACTATCGAGTCCTGGGGATATTCGTACGCGAAAAATATAGTTGTGTGCCTAGATACATGTCATGTTTCACGAAACCCAAAATCAAGCCATTATTCAGCAGAAATCAGTCAGTCATGTGACTCAAAAAACCTCATGATCCCAGTCAGTTATCACATATCATTAGTATTTCGTCAGTCAATGGAATACAGTAAACTCAGTCCATGTCTAGACAGTTATTCTTATTTAGTCTCTTCACATGGGAGTAGGAGTTAGCACCGAGTGAAACCAAAGACAGGAACACATACTGTCAGAGGAGGGTGTGATTATTAGCAGTTATTCTTGCATTCCAAACCTATGTAGCTAGCATACATTGAGACATCAACACTGTCAAATGAGGGTTGTGAGGTGGATTAGCACTGTCAGATGATGGCCTTTCTGTTCTCTTTTAGGAACACTGTCAGATGAGAGTTACCCACAGTTTTTCTTTACCAGTAGCGTGGTATTGACACCTTTCCAGTCAGGGCAGAGATTGGACCCCATCTTAGCCATAATGGGAATATATGGGGCATGTTGGTTGAACAAATACCTCCCACAATTTCATACTCAGTCTCAGTAAAAGAACTCAGATAGTTGATTAGAATTTAGTATACCAGGACTGTCAGATACAATCAAATTCAGTTACAGTATGGAGCTCAGATACTTCCATCAGATTCAGGGCTTTCAGACATAGTCGCCTATGTTATCAGAACTACAATATTAGTTATGTTTGTTATCAGTAAACCATGTATTAGCATACAGATCTAGATATCACGTAATCATGATTCCAGTTACTATGTATGCATGTTTTCACTCTTATGTTCATATCATTCAGCCAGTTAGCATTGTTCATGCATGTAAACCCTTTTGCATTTAGCCTACCTCACTCGTATAGTCAGTATTTTTAGTTGTACTGACATATTTGTGCTATAGTGCTTTCTTTCATATTACACCATAGGTTCAGAGACGAAAGTTCTAGATCTGCAGTACTATTCCAGCGGTAGAGTTGCAGTGACTCCTCATCCATTCGAGGATGATATTATTTTATTTCATTCATTATTTAAGTTCAGTTTTTGCTAGACGGAATTAGTTGGAGACATTTTCCTTCAACTCCTTATTTTAGACAGTATTGAGAGGATTTCAGATGTACTTCATATTTGATTCAGTTTTCAGTTGTTTTGGGTATTCGTTACACCATATGGATGTCATGTTTTATCAGATTCTTTATTCTGTTGAACCTTATGGCCTATTGTTTATGTTTTCCACATTATTACGTCATATATTGCAGTGTACATGTATAGGTATCAGTCATGGGTTAGTTTGTGGTCCTTCAGGATCATAAGCATCGTGTAGCATTCCGCTTCAGAAAAATGGGGTGTTACAATGATGAAAAATATGTGCATCATATAAGCTCATAGGCATTAATTTAGAAGGCTCATTTGATTGTTGACCGACTTCAGGCAACTTAGTAAAACACAAGAGAGTCTTTTCCTCAAAAATAAATAATCATTTCTGAAAAACAGTTAATGAAATTTTTGAAATTAAAAATTTAATTTTTATGGTGTTCATTAACTACACACACTTTATTCTCATTTTGCTAAGATATGTAGGCAACATTTATCAGGTTCGGTGATATTCTTAAGAAAAAGTTTTAAAAATGTTGAACCCTAACAAATTCATTTTCTTCAAAGTAAAAAGAATAATAAGGTGGTTGGTTTGTAGCTAAGATGGTACCTCAGTCATACATCTCCAGGTCCAAAAGAAAAGGAAAGATGACCCACAAAGAGGGTACAGAGTTTGATAATGAAGTAATGCACAATCAGTTGATTCTGTAGTAATCTGCATAAACAAAAGTGATGAAGATGATTGATGTATTCCTATAAGCATAATAGCCTGAGTATTTCAAGCACCTAGTTTCTATAGTAGTTAAACATTTCCTGCAATATTAAAAACTAGAGATATGATTGAAAATAGAACTAACTCTAAAAAAATTGTAAAGTCAAGAAGCCCTTAAGGCTACAGCTCAGGCAAATTAAAATAGTTCAGGATATTTTGAACCAAGGAGAAAAATATATAAAGTAGCAATGATCCTATAGACTCCGTTAATGCTAATGTGAAAATCAGTGGATAAGATGTAAGCTCAGCAATTCAAAACTCAGTCTGCTCCCCAAGAGCAGGGACTTTTGGTAGTTTATTTTATTTTTCATTCTGTTATCTGAATTATTTCAGGGTTGTAGTATGAATCTATCATATTTTATTTCTTTTTCATCTCTATTTAAACCATTTTATATTTTCATTCAACAAAATCTTGTGTTAATTTTACTTTTTTATTTCTATATATATTATAATTTTTCTTTCTTTTTTTTTATACAGTTCTTTCTATGGTGATTCTAGTGGACTGATATGCATGCTAAATTTTCAATCTGATCTTAAAACCTGATCTAATCCTAAAACATTGAATCAAGAAGTTAAAATTGAAAAAAAATCATATAACAAAATAAGTAAAGTGTTGAGATGTTTGGTGACCAAGTTAAATCCTTCGTGGCCAAGTTAAATCCTTACTTGAATGAATTAAGACAATCTCTTTGCAAATCAAAGAATGTATTGATCATCAAGTAGAAGGTCTAATTAAATCATTTTGAATGGGAATAGTTAAAGGATATATAGTCTACATTGTCAGGAGAATAAAAAGGAAGTTAGCTCCAAAAAGGCATGAGTTATCTGTCTGAGGAAAGTACAACATAAGTGGACCTATATGTTTCATAAGAATGGAAGCAGTGAGATACGCGCACGTGCTTAGTGATGGTCGATATTGAAAAAGATGTGTATGATCTCCTGTTTCACTCTCAGATTGCATGTTATGGATTTACATTTTTAAAGATTGATATAATTAAGCCATTTTATTCTGTTATCCAAATATTGTATCACCCTTTGTTATCCCTTTTGAGCTTTAGCTTTAGTATTTTGTGCCCTTCTTTTAGAATTAAAATAGAGTCTGAAAAAAGTCAAAGAAAAAAGAAAGAAAAAGAAAAGTATCAAGAAAGAAAAATAGAGTCAGAAAAAATTTCAAAAAAAGAAAAGTCAAATAAAAAGAAATGAAAAAAAATTGAATAAATCAAGCAAAAGAACAAGATATATAAACTACATTTGACCTGATTATTTATACAAAAAGATACCCAGGCAACCCTTATTATTTTGTGTTGTTCTTCTCGTAGTGAGTTTTTTATATTATATAAACTGTTACATGTACTTTTTTCTAAATTTTCTATGGTTTTTTCTATCCATATTAACTTTTCTTTTAGATCTTTCATTATTTTTCTAATATGGTTTCTATAATTAATTTCGTTATTTAGATTATCTTGGTTTTCTCTAGTTTTTCTAATATATTCTAACATCCACAATCTTGGTCTGAATAATATCCTTCTGGGTAAATGTCTTCGTATATTCGTTCTACCGAATTTATCATTTCTATTTCGTAGTTTATTACTTCTTCTAATATCATTTTCTTAATATCTATTATTTCTATATCTTTAAGTATATATAAGATTAAAACTCAAAGGTAGTCTAAATGAGCTATTTTTTAAAATTGATATTTTATAGTTATTTGTTCTTGCATATTTATATTAAGAGATTTTATATATTTTTTATTTTCCATGTATTTGACTATATTTATTTTGATCTGATTTTCTAGTAACTGTATATTTCGCATATATTTAAAAATTCTACGTAATTTTAACATAATAAATATCTATAAGAGTAGTTAGGTATGTGTGGTATATAATTTATTCTATCCGCATAATTTTTTTCCATATGCTCTTTCTAATATAACTTTTCTTATATCTGCAACATCTATATCTCTAAGTACATACAAAATAAGTATCTTGAATTTATCTACCATGACATCAGATATATTATCATTCATTATCATAAAATTGCTTTCTTCAAAATATTCCCTTCAACCATGCACATTATAAAATATAGTCATCTTAGATTACTATATACTAGATTATTCTTAAATAACATGTTCTTCGGTCACTATTAGCATGGTAATTCGGATACTTTTCCCTTAAACAGCGCCTCGACTTTGGTTACTCCCCGCCACGGCTTCTTGCCTCATTGGTTTCACCTTTAGGATGGCATAGTTCCTTGGGATTTTTCTCCGTTTCCACTTTTCTAATAAACTTCTTAACATATTATTTTTCGAATAATTCTACTACAAAGTAACTAATATGAATTTATTTTATCATATCATAATTGTCGGGAATTATGAATTTAGCTATTCATAATCGTAAATATATATACCTGTTCCGGTAGCTTTGATATTTCTGAGGTTTGTTGTTCCATAGCTTTTTTCATTGCAGTATATATTTAATTAACTAGGCAAAAGTATTTTGGATGGAGAGAGTTTTTGCTTGAATGTTGGAAGGGTTGCCTTTGCAATGCCTTCTGAGCTCTTATTTATAGAATGAACAATGTACAAAAGTTTTTTACATTCGTAAAAACTAAAAACTAAAAAAAAACTAAAAGTCTTTAAAAAGTCCTACCTACCTAAAGACTTTTCAAACTTAACATAAATATGCTAACTACTTTGTTTACGTACTTCTAAATACAAAAGCTAAAGTTTTATTACATTAAATGTATTAAAGACTTTGTAAAATATATTAAATATCTTGTCTTCCGTTTATTTTGTCGTATCTGTTGTATCTCCATTATTGCTCTGGTCTTATCTTTCCAGCTGTCGTCCTTATCTTCTTTTATTCTAGTTGCACTACTAGGACGTCATTATCTCCTCCATTACATTTTGAACATCTGTGGTCTGGATATTTGTGTCCAATAGTTTTGCAATATCTGGTCAATAATTCCTCTGAAATAAATTTTTCTTTAATAGCTCTGGCGATAGGTTCTGTCTCTGGTTTAAGCAACGTCATAATCCATTGCCTAATAGTCTCCATATTTGTTTCCCGTAGCTCTTTTGAATTCGAATATATTAATACATGATTTCTTGAATAATAACTCCATATAGGATTTTGATTGCAATATGTATTTGCTAGCTCTTGTAAAATTGTAGATAGTCCGATAACTCTTTTGTTCGCATAAAATTTCGGTATCTCGATTCTGGGTATCTCTGGCTGTGTACCAATATCTTGTGGTATAATCATATCTCGTGTCATTCCTATTTTTACAACTTGTATAGGTTTTTTAACTTCATCAAACAATATCTCTGCTGGTGCCGTGTATATTTTTATAAAAAATAAAGTACCTTTGGTTATTCTTTTAAATGTGGTAAATGCTTCATATATCTCGGGTATAGTGGATATCTCAGTTCCGTCCGTGGTATATACGGTACTAAGTAATCCATATTCATAGAAAGTTTTAACTAAGCTTGGTTTAGTTTTTGGTAAGGCAATTAGCTTGTTGTATCCGGTTAATTTATGGGTTATATAGTTCGTATCTGGTTCTTGGATATTTGTAGCTTTTGGGTTGCTATTTAAGAAAGTTTGTACGTTGTAGATATTTTCTATATATGTGCGGGCTGTGTAGTTATATGTCTTTTTATCTTGGTTTAGGCTATCTCGATATGTGGTAACTTGTGGGGGTGTAAACATGGGGTCTTTTGTTGTATTTGGTGTATATGGTTTGTCAAATAGCTTGTTTAGGTTCATATTTTTTCTAACTCCTTTGCTTGTACCTGCAGAAGTAGATTGATAAACGTTATGGGTTTTATGGAGTATCCCAACATCTCCTTCTAGCTCTGGAATTTTATTGTCTTCCGATTGACATAGCTCTGCGCATTGCTGAGTTAGCTGATTCATAGCTATAAACTTCAGTTTATCTTCACTAGTCTTTAGCTTTAGTGTTTCTATCTCAGTACCCATCTTTACTATCTCAGTACCCATACTGTTCACTTTCAATGAAAGCGTAGTCAGGGCATTGAGTATCTTTTCATGTATATTTTCTTCTATCATTTCAGTTTGTGTAGCCTTGTCTTGATATGTAATCTGCAATAACATTTTTGTTAGTACTGATTACTTCTATTATAAATGTAAAATTTAATATGTTTAAAACTAATCTCCGAATCTCTTTTGTTGTAACTGAATTTTGCATTTTCTTTGTTAGCCACCAGCGTACCTGTGTATTATCTGTTCGCACAATAAATTTGTTATATACAATATATGGCTCAAATGCTAATAAACATTTATATAATGAACATAATTCTTTCCTATTTATTTCCCATTTTATTTTTGTCTCGTTGAACGTACCTGAGTAGTATCTACAATGATGTTCTATTTTTTCTGCTTCATATCTATATTTAAGTACTCCTCCGTAACTATATTCACTGGCATCTGCTTCTACTATGTATGTAAATTTTCTATTTTCATCCGGAAATTGTAATTTTGGTAAATCCTTGCAAAGTAATTTTATTTTCTGAACTTGTTTTTTATCTTCTTCATTATAATTATATTCTATATCCTTTTTAAATTTTTTCTGTAGTGGTTTTAGGTTTTCTGCTAATTTTGGAATATATTCTCTTACTTGGTTTACTAATCCTAAAAATGATTGTAATTTCTTTTTTGTATCTAATTCTTCTTTTGAATTTATTATTTTTTGTACTATATGTTGTTGCATTTTTACTCCACTTTTATCTATTTGTATTCCTAAAAATTCTATCTGTTTTTTCATAATTTCGGCTTTCTTTTCACTTAGACTTATTCCTGATTTTTCTATTATATCTGTAAATTATTCTAATAGTTTTATATGTTCTTCTTTAGTTTTTGTATATAATAATATATCATCTATGTATACTATGCAATTAGGTAATTGTTTAAAATAATTATCCATAAAATGTTGATATCTACCTGGTGCATTTTTATATCCAAAGGGTAATACATTCCATTCGTAAAATCCTTGTGGTACCGTAAATGCGGTTAATTCTTTAGATTCTTCTTCTAGCTTTAGATGGTAAAATCCTGATTTACAATCAAATTTGCTAAAATAATTATATCCTTGGATTTGTCTTATTTTTAATATCTTATTTGGTATCGGATAATTATATGTTATAGTTTTTGCATTTAAATTTCTATAATCAATAACCATTCTACTTTTTCCTCTTTTTTGTTCACTATGTTTATTTACTATAAATGCTGGACTATTATGTTTACTATTACTTTTTTGTATATATTGTTTTTCTAATAATTCATCTATATGCATTTTAAATTCTTTTAAATTGTCAAAATTATATGTTAATGGTTTTTGGGTTATTATACTATTTTTGTCTATTAATTCAATTTTTATGGTAGTTTTATGTTTTTCCCATCCTTTTAATGGATCTTCACTATATAATTGTTCTAATTTTTTCTTAACTATTTCTATCTTATTTATTGAAAATATAGTTATTTCTATTTTATTTATCGAAAATACTACTAATTCTATTGTATCTTCAATGTTTTTATATTTTCTAACTTTTGTGTAATTTTTTCACTTCCTTTTATCCAATCAGTTTTCTTTCTTATTTTATTATTAACTGTTTTTGCTCTTACTTTTTGTTTACATGGTGTTGTGAACCACCAATCGTCTCTAGTTATTATATGTGGGTATAGTTTATTTAAAAATGGCATTCCTAAAAGTATATCTTTTGACGTTAGTTCATAATTATAAATTTCTTCTATTGTCAATATCTTATCCCATATTTGTGCTTTTACATTCCTAGCTTTATAAGTAATTAAGCTTCCTTCATTATTAAATCCTTTAACTACTATTGGTATTTTTAATTTATCCCATTTACTTTTTGGTAAGCAATTATATCTACATAAATTAGTTTCTGCTCCTGTATCTATCATAGACGTATAATATCTACTGTAATATCCTTCCACTACTATCTTCATTAATACATATATCTTCATTTTATGTTAAGGCTCTTTTTAAGAATAACCTTTCCCTATTATATGTAATGGCTAATTGTGTATGTTCTATATTATATGGTTTTACTTGTTCTAACCATTTTATTCCTAATATTATATCTGCTTTTTGCATTTCTTATTTTACCTCAAATTCTATTTTTATTTTTCTAATTCCTCCTATTATTATTTCTTTTTCTGCTATATCTTTATTATTTATTAAACTTCTCGGTAGATCTGGGCATATATCATTTTCAGTTTTTATTTCTTTATTTTTTACTAGACATTTTGCTATATAATTTTCTTCTTGTCCTGTGTTTAATAGTATTAAATGTTCTTTTTCATTTATTTTTCCTGTTATGTAATATTGATTTAGGTTAATTATTTGATTTGTTTCATAACTCATTCTTTTTTATGAGGTTGATGATTCTGGTTTTTCATTAGCTATTCTTTTTGTTGTACTTATTCTATCATTTACTATTTCTAAATTTTCTTCTATAACTATAATCATTATAATCTATTGTTTTTACAATTTGTTCAAAGGGGCTATCTATTTGTATCCTGTTAATCTTATTTTTCCCTGTTATTTTATGTTTTGTTGTTAATACATATAAATTTTTACATCTCGCTGTAAATATTTTACTTCCTGGGGTTAATTCTATTCCTGATATTTTCCAATATAATACTAATGATTTATCTATATTTCTATCTGTTACCGCTACTGAATAATTTGCACTTATTATAAATTTAAATTTTTGGTATATTAAATTTCCTTTTACAGCAGTTATTATGCTTTTTTCTATAGGTTTTATAATTCTATCATCTGCTAAATATAATTCTATTGGTGTATCTATTCCTTCTCTAAAACATGCTTTTATTAATATTTCTGTACCTCCAAGGTGTACATATTTTATTGGATCTCCTTTACTTTTTATATCATTTATTTCTTTATTAATTATTCTTTTTGTTTCTAGTGGTATACTAGCTTTTCCTTTTGCATATCTACAGTCTATTACATGTTCTTTTTGACATACTACATAATATTCATTTTTTCCTACTAAAAATATTTTTTATTGTTGGTATTTTAAATATTGTTTCTACACTTAAATCTAACTCTTTTCATTTTATTTCATCAAATATATTACTGTCAAATATTATCTTTTGTTCTGTTCCTTCGTCATTTAAATATTCTTCCTTTGTTATTATTTTTATATCTTCTTCAGTCATTCGATTCATCTATCTCACTATCTATTTCAGTATCTGTTTCGTTTTCTGAAATTTCATATATACTATCTTCACTTTCTAATTCATAATCTATATAATTTATTTGCATATATTCTGTATTTTCTATTTTTATTTCGGATATTTGTTTATTTTTTGGATTTTTGGGTAATTTACAATCTCTAGCTAAATATCCTAACTTTCCACAATTATAACATGTACATTCTTTCATAGATTTTTTCTTTCTATATGGTCTTTTATTTTTATAATTTTTTACATAATATCTTTTTCTTGGTTTCTTATATTTATATTTTGATTTTTTATATTTCTTATATTTCTTATGTCTTTTTCTTTTCTTATAATATCTTTCTTCGCATCCAAATTGCGGTGTTATTTTATTTTTGCAACATGCTAAATTTCTTATTAATGTTTTTTCCATTTTTAATTCTTCTCTATATTTTTCACATAAATTTCTATACCATTGGTGTAAAAATTTTATTCTAGCTCCTAACGTATCTACTATTTTTGCTTCTTCCCAACTTTTTATTATTTTTGAACTAAATGGTTCGGGTAATTTATTAAAATATAATTTTCTTATTTCTTTACTTTCTTCTATACTATATGCTCCTTTATAATAATATTCTTTAAATGCACAAGTATATTCATCTATATAACACATATTACATATTGTTAATTTTATCATTAAATTCCTATTTGTATCTTTTTATTCATCTTGTTCTTCTTCTAATGTCGTCATACTACCAAATTCATCTTTTATAGTTGTTTCATATTTTTTTAATAATTCTATAGATGTTAATTTAGTTGTTGTTGATGATGTTCCTTCCATAGGTTTATTAGTTCTTAATACTTTTTTACTATTTTCAGTTAAATTTGTAAACCATAATTTTACTGATCCTATTAGTGTTTTTTCTATATATTCTGGTGCATCTGTTATGTTTATATTATTGTCTAATAATTGTTTTGTCATATATCCTATCCATAATTGTATTGTTTTTTCTGTATCTATTACACAGTCTAGATCTAAAAAGTTATAATTTTTATTAACTATTTGTTTTGGTGTTCATTTATCATATTCATTATATCTTTTAAATTTATTTTTATAATATATAGGTTTTCTTATTTCTGTTGTTTTAGGTATTATATTTTCATCTTCTTTTTTATCAAGAGTATTTATTTCTGTATTGGTGTTTTCTAAGTTTTCTTCATTAATGTTTTCTTGTTTTTCGTTAATTTCTAAATCTTTTATATTTGTTAATATTTCCGTATATGTTTCACTATCTTCTGAATCATAATTATCTGTTTCTTCTACCTCTATATTATTTATTTCTAATTTTTCTTTAAATTGATTTATCTCGTTTATTAATTTTTGTTCTTTATCTTTTTCTTCTTTTTCTTTTTGTCTTTGTTCGTACAAATCTTTTAACATTTGTAGTTCTTTTTCTAATTCAGCAATCCTACTATTTTTAGTTTCTTCTATTTTTCGTATTTCTTCTGTAGTTTGTTGTTTAATTTTTTCTATTTCCTTTTTTCTATATATTTCTTCATTTTCTTTTTTTATTCTTACCATTGCTGTTAGTTTATCTTCTAATTTTAATTCTTCTTTTTCTAACATTAAATATAAATGTTCTCCTATTTTCTTATGTCTTCTTCCTAGATTAGAAAATATGATTTTTATTTTTGATCCTTCATGATTTTCATATAATTTTTCATCTATTATAAATTCTTCTTTATTCATTTTATTGTGAATAGTTCATGTTGATATATATATTCTAAACTATCTATTTGAGATTCTAATTTTGATATTTCATCTTTTTGTATATTTATTGAATTTTTACTAACTCCGGCAAATATATTATAATGTAATCTTTCTTTTCTTAATTTTAATTCTTTACGTTTTTCAGAGTTAAATTGTTTTAATTCTTTGTATTTTTGCTCTTTATTCATTTGAATTATGCTTATAATCATTGGAGCCCGTTACCACCCCATATATGTTTTTCTTTCCATCATTTTTAGAAAAAAAAGATGTCTATTGTCTTTTTCTTTTCTTTCTATATTTTTTTTGTTTTCATGTCTTTGTTTTCAAATGAAAAATCATTATTATTATTTTTGTCATATTTTTGAGTCAAATTCATTTCAAGACAAGTGAGAAAGAATTTTAAAACTTGATATCAACTCCTTTAATTGCACAAAGTAAGATAAAAGGCCCGTACATAAAGAAGACAAGATCAAAAGTAAACCAAAGTATCCAAAGAATTTTAATCCGCTGACAAGTTATGAACTCATGATATTACAATATTTAGTGTAGAGATGCTATATGACAGAGATAGTGTTTTTGCTTCAAAGTCACTCCTAATAGTATGAGTTTAGATCAATGGTGCAGCAAGTCAATGACATGTCAATGATTTAAAGTCAGTTAAATGTGACAAGAGCTAGAGTAATTGCCTCCAAAAGCTAAATCCACAAACCAACTACCGTGTTCTTAAAATCACAAGTTTTCTTTATATGAAACGGGAACACATGTTACCTTCAAATCAAGGGATTCAAAGCCTATATATCAAAATCTGTAATTCCTCACTTTGTCATATAAAAGAGGAAATATTGCTATATAGGTTTGGTAAACATAATCATGGTAAAAACTCATCATCATATAACCTTAAGAAACACACTTCCTTGAGCGAGTATTTCAATTTTTATTTGTTAGGTGATGCACATCCTAACTTGAATATTTACTCCTATAAGATGAACTTTCTACTTGAGTCTTTTCATTTAACCCCTAGAAACACACTTCCTTGTCTAGGTAATTAAGTTTCATGTGTGAGGTAACACACTTTCTAATTTGAACCTTCACTGCTAAAAGACACACTTTCTTTTCGAGTCCTTCCATTTAACCCCTAAGAGATGCACTTCCTTGTCTAGGTATGTCAGTTTTCATCTATTAGATGTTGCACTTCCTGACTTAAACCTTCACTCCTAGAAGACATACTTTCTAATCTAGTCGTTTATTTAAACCCTAGGAGACACACTTATTGCTTGGGTAATTTAAGTTTTATGTGTTAGGTGACACACTTCCCAACTTGAATCTTCCCTCCTAGATTATGCACTTTCTAATCGAGTTATTCCATTTAACCCCTAGGAGATGCACTTCCTTGTCTGGGTATGTCAACGTTTATGTGTTAAATGATGCACTTCCTAACTTAAACCTTCACTCCTAGAAGATGGACTTTTTAGTCAAGTCATTCCATTTAACCTTAGGAGATGCATTTTCTTACTTTGGTAATTCAAGTTTCGTTTTTCAGGTAACACACTTATTAATATGAATTTTTACTCTTAGAAGACACACTTTCTAGTTAGAGTCCTACGTGTTAACCTTAGGAGATGCATATTAGTTTTACTTTCAAGTGACATATTTTTTTATCAAGGCCTTGATTGACCCTTTTTACATTACTCTCACAAAAGTTATGATCCGAGGACACTTACAATTTTTTTTTTATACCAAATAGGACAAAATTTTTATTCGTGTTTAATGGGATTTTACTTTTCAACTCAGGACCCATCTGGATAATAAGATTTTACCTTTAACTTAGGACCTTCCTAGATAATGGGATTTTATTTCCAGCTCAGGACCCTCCTGGTTAATGAAATTTTGTTTTCAGCTCAAGACCCTCATGGATAATGTGACTTTACTTTCAACTCAGGACCTTCCTGCATAATGGGATCTTACGTTCAGCTCAAGGCCCTCCTAGATAATGGTATTTTACTTTCAGCTAATGACCCTCTTGGATATTGGCTCTTTATTTTCAGGTAAGGGCCCACCTTGATAATGGGAATTTAGTTTTTACTCAGGACCTTACTGGATAATAGGACTTTACTTTTCTGCTCAGGACCCCCTGGATAATGGGTTATGTTATACTCAGAACCCTTCTAGATAATGAGACTTTTTTTAAGCTCAGGACCCTCTTGTATAATAGGACTTTACTTTTATCTCAAGACCCTCCTGGATAATGGGACTTTTAGTTTTAGCATAGAATCTTCCTAGATAATGAGATTTTACTTTTCAGCTCAGGAACCTCCTAGATAATAGGATTTTACTTTCAGCTAAGGACCCTTCTGGATAATGGGATGTCATTTACTTTTCTGCTCAGGACTCTCCTAGATAATAGGACTTTACTTTTAGTTCAGGACCCTCCTGGATAAAGAAACTTTACTTTTCAGCTCAAGATCCTCTTATATAATAGGATTTTATTTTCAGCTCAGGACCCTTCTAGATAATGGAATTTTATTTTTCATCTCAGGACCCTCCTAAAAATGGAATTTTATTTTCCGCTCAAGATCCTCCTGGATAATGGGATTTTGTATTTTAACTCAAGACCATTATGGATAAGAGAATTTTATTTTCAGCTCTGTACCCTCCTAGATAATAGAACTTTATTTTTAAGCAGATGATCATCCCGAATAATTGGACTTTATTTTTCTATTTCACTATTTACTATGAGTTCAGGAACATGTTTGAAGAACAGGAACTACTTTAAATTTTGAAGCTTGAGAAGCCCACCTGGATAATATGGTGAAGAAATTTCAAGTCAGGAGCCCTCCTGGAGAATAAGGTGAAGAAATTACAAGTCAGAAATCCGCCTAGAAAATAGGGTGAAGAAATTGCTAGCGAGGAACCTGCTTGAAGAATAGGGAGAAGATTTTCAAGTTTAAGTCAAAAGTGCCAGTGTGAAGAATAGGTCAATTTTCAAGTTTCTCTCCAATACCAAGAGTCGATAGGGAGGCACATTTTATTTTTCAAGTTCAATTCGAAATAATAACTGTCTCACCACTTGAGAAGTCATTAAGATTCAAGCCTAGATTCAAGAAAAGCTGCATAGATAGGCTCTCACACTTGTATCTTCATTTTTAATTTTTGTTTTTCATTTGGATGTAAAAGTAGAAGACGCGAACGGAAAACTCGACGGAACCTTACTCATCCTCTAACTCATCCTCTAATCATTTTACCTCATTGAACAACAGGTGATCGGATTACCTTACAACCTAGGATATGTAGGCAATCCAAAACCAGGACTCGATCACATCTCATTTTTCTTATACTACCCTTTCAAATAACCAGAAGGTCAAAACTTTTCTCATTGTCTACTTCTTTGAATGAAACCTCTTCATGTTTTCAAATAAAGAGGGTCAAAACGTAGACACATAATTTTTGACCATCCCCTAAATTTTACCTATTTTTAGCATAAATTTTTTTTCTGTCTAATGTTTGTTTAAGCTTTTATTTTTCATTTTTATTAGATTTTATGTGAAAAATTGTGAAAAAGATTTTTTTTTAAAAAAATAGAGTTACATTTTAGTATATGTATTATTTTATTTTTATTTTTCAAATAATAAGAACATTTAAAAATATTATTTTTCTTTTCTTTTATTTGAAATTTTTAAAAATAAGCTAGTAATTTTAATATTCTATTAATTATCTTAATTTTAGGTTAGTTATAAACTTTTATTATATTTTTTCAAATTCAAAAATTATTTAGTTAATACTTTTTCATTATTGTATTTTTTTACATATATTTAAAAAAATGAAAAAAAAAACTTTATCCTAACAAACTACCCTAACCGCCCAACCTTTCCCTCAAGCCCATTATCCCCATTCCCATCCTCACATTCCTCCTCACAATAACCTTCCATGAACACATAATACTAATATACATCTATAGATGCACAAAGAAGACACACACTGATAACAATGATTAGAAAAAAGAGGGAGAGAACATTAGAAAAGAAGATGTGGACACAGGAAGAAAACAAAGAAAAGATAGACAACAAAAAACCAAGATGAAAACTGATAGACAACAAAAAACCAAGATGAAATCTGAGAGAGAAAAACAAAAAAAGGAGGACAAGATTTTAAAAGAAAGGGTGGCGGGAACATAAAAAACAAAGGGAGAAAGAAGAAACAGATGAAAATAAGAAAATAGAGGGGAAAGGAAAGAAAAGAAATGGCGAGTTGATTTAGGTTTTGCGTTTCGTATTTTCGGTGATGACATTTATATTCTTACATTTGTTTAATTCATAACAATTCTTCTTCGATCCTGAACCTTATTTTTTATTGTAAGTTTTATTGCGAACCAAATCATATATAAAGTTGTTTAAATGATTTCGTGGTTTATTTAGTATATGTGGTTGCTTTAGTATCATATTTTTATATGTATAATTATTTGAACCAGTGCATGTTGTTGATTGTTTCTTGAAGTTATCCTAAATGCCGATATATCTATGTACAATAACAAAGTAAAGAATATATGATGATTTGGTTTCCACAGAAAAAACATTAACATTACACCCCTTAACTATATATGTTATGCATGCACACCAACAAATTAGAGAAAAGGAAAAGAAAGTGTAGAGAAAACAAAAAGGAAATTTAGAGATAAAGACAAAAAAAAAAAGAGGAAACGTGAGAATTTAAAACTTTAAAGGAGAAAAAGAGGACAGTATTGATATTATTCCATCGAGTTTTACCAATCAAAGTCCCGTCGTTACCAAGTTCCTGTCATAATTCCCTTTTGCTACGTGAATCTGGATTTCTTTGGTCTTTATGTACTGAAACAAAGTTTCATCTTATAAAGGTTCAATTTTAACTCTTCCCATTAATGGATTTCTCAAGGTTTTCTATTGTTTGATACTTGATATTATCTATTTGGGTTCATTTTCAACTATAGTGTTACTATTTTACTGTTTGGGATTAGTTTAATGGTTAATAACATCTTTTTATGTTAATTTAGGGGCTAGTCAAGTTATTAGATTGGCCAACAATTAGTTTAAACTTTTGTATAGTTTAGAGTTTAGTAATAAAAAGAGTAGCTTAAGGTTTCAGGATTTGGAACCTTTAAAATATTTATGTGGAAATTTTAAAAATATAATTGATAATGCAGGCTTCATTAGTTTTTATTAAATTACTGATCATTTGGCTTTCTTGTTTCATATCACAATATTTCTATTTGCATGTTTAATTAACTACATATTTTTACGGTTTTATTTGACGAGTTGTAAGTTAGAGATACACATGGTTTTGTTTTCTCCACCCAAGATTAACGAATAAGACTCATTAATTAACTTAACCTGTAAGGGATCTAGGTGAGTTATGAATTAATCCAAAGCTAGTTGAGAAAAAAAATGATAAAAAGAGGGCAAACTAAATAGGAAAAATTATCTCGAGTTTAGAAAAGATGGAAAAATGCCTTTAACTCTAGATAAATCTTAGGCACAATTTAATATAGTTGTACTGATTAAGAATCTGCCATATGCATCTTTCTAGGACTTTAAAAAATAATTCAAGGATGCAAAAATGCACCTTGGCAAAGATCATCCTAAAATCAATTTTCAATAGCTCACTACAAGTGGTACACACATGATAGATATTAGACACTAAAATAAGCAAATTAAGGCCTACAATTAATTATTTATCAAAAATAGTTAAAGTTTAATATAAGTTAATAATAACAATCGTGCTAGAACCACGAGACTTGAGGGGTACCTCATGCCTTCCCCTTAGTCAACATAACTTCTTACCCGATCTTCTACTTTCGCATACCAATACAAAGTTATTTTTCTTATTAGGGATTTAATAATGTGACTTGGAACACCATAACTCAATTTCATGTGGCAACTCTGCAAATAAAAATAATCCATATGAAAAAATGACACTTTAATCTTAAAACCCCTTAGACCCTCACTAAAAAAGTTGCATGACAGGTAATATGGTTGGTGGGGTATCATAGCTAATATATCTAATTTCAATCCTCAGTTTGAAAAATTGTGAAATTGGGGTTTGGGGGTCAATTTGGTGAAAACAATGTTTTGTCAAAAATCTGATATCGTCATTGAGTCTGGAGCACCAAATTTGATAGGATGGCATAGTTCGTTCGCATTCACAGGATTTTGGTTAAGTCGTAAGGGATCATAAAAGACTTGAAATTCCATGTCTCCACACCTAGTGCACCTCAGTTAGTGCCACTAAAGAGCTACTTTGGCCGCTTTATAAAATACCCTAAACTTTGGCCCTTGAAAAATTTCTTCTGTTATGGACATTGTGGGCAAGGTGCGACACATGGGTACTAGTGGTACCCCAGGATGTGGTTTGGTATCCCTCTCTTGTATGCTAGGCATTGTGTTTGGTTTGGTTTCTGGCTAAGGTATGATTTTAGAGTACCATTCGTACCCTAAGGTATGAGTTAATCCTAGGTGGTCATACGATGGTCAGTATAGGGGACCTAGATAGGGTCCGGAGTACAAGATAGGTTACCATTTTTCCCTAGGGTACAATTTAGGTGTGGAAGTCATACTCACCTACAAATTGATTTTCAACTTTTAAGTTAAGGGATTTTCAGACATTTCCCACCCCCAAACCCTTAACTCCCCACACTATATAATATGTTGGGCCTCTCATCGCATTCATTTGATTGATCAAACATGCAAAATACTCTCTCAAACTAACTCTTGAATATTGGAGGCTAGGGTCCACAAGTATTCATCTAAAGGTAAGAAAAGGGTCAAGTTCTTTACGTGAATCATCTTGTATAAGGTATGTGAATCTTTCCCCATTGTTAGTTAAAAATATCATATGTTTTAAATAATGATTTTGACATGTAAATTGTGGTTTTGAAATCAAATGTTGAGGGTTTTGATGCATAATGTTGGGTATTATTTACTCTTGCTTAAACTTGTGTTTATACAAGTTTTTGGTGAGGGTTTGCACCTGTGGATGCGTGTTGATTGTGGTTTAAGAAAGGGGACATGAGTAACCCTAAGTTTGATGATTTATACATTGGTTTTCGTCTTGATACAAATATGCCCTAAGGTGTTTATGAAAATATCTAAGAAAAATAACTAGACATAAGTTAATGACATTTTGAACTAGGACATTGGTCTAGTAAATATTAATGAAATAAGGAAATGGCCTAATAACTATGAATGGTTGGTAAATGGTATTGTAAAGGCCTTGTTGGCCATGTAATAGGTTAATTGATGACTTTGGTAGTTTGATGGCTTAAAGGGTTAGAGTCCCTAAACATGGTATTGAATTATGTTTTAAACTAAAGTTTGGTGTAGGAATGATAATATAGACTATGCTAACAAAGTGTGGTATGAACTAAGGCATTGGCCTATTTAAGAGATTGATTGATAAATGGTTTCATAAAGACTATGTGGTCATATACTGTGTTGAATTATAGCCTTGGTGGCTTCAGTTGGCTAAATAAGTTAGTGTCCTTAAGTTTTTAATTGAATGGATGTCAGTTCATAAGCAAATAATATAGATAGAGTCCCAATGTCAACTAATGAAATGGTCTAAATGGCTTGTGGCTAGAGTCAACATTCCTAATAACATGGCTTGAGGTTAGAGTCCACTTGCCTAAAATAATAGCTTGTAGTTAGAGACCACTTGTTATATATATATATATAAGATGGCTTATGGTTAGTGTCCACTATCTATATAAGGTAAGATGACTTTTGGTTAGAGTCTAATTTTTATATACGATTAGATGGCTTGAGGTTAGAGTCCTCTTACTTAATATAACTGAGAAGTTCAAATGTTCTAAACTATAAGGGTGGAAGTTTGGAGTCCTTCCCTCCATGTCTCAGGATCAAGTGCTTCAAATATGTATTCTAGGTCATGTCCCCTTTTTAGGCATGTTTTACAACTATATATATATATATGTATAGGACCATATATCTAAATGTGATTGTATATGATGGTTTTACTTATTTTTTCATGATAGGAATATTTTATCCTTATCGTCTCTTCTTGGACAGTTACCAGGTGTTCGAGCGGTTAGTGTATTGACATTAAAATGGTGAGCTTCCATACTTTAGAAGTCATACATTTCATAGTCTTTTATCTTATGTTATAAACTTGTTTTAGACTTGGTCTTTTGATCTTTAGCTATTATCGGTGGTATGCCTCGACATATTATAGACATTGGATTTGTTGAGGCTATAACTATGGACTTGGGTATGTTCGTTTAGTATGTTAATACTAATGTATTGATTAGGTACTTCTTAAGTGATGATTTTTAGTCTTGTTTCTGCTATATCATTATATGGTCGGTGTTTAACCAACACTTATGGAATGACATGATGGTTAGGTTAGGTTATGTTGTAATCTCCGACCTTGTTGGACTTGAGATTCCCATACAACAAGGCCCAATTTTGGGTCGTGTTAATTTAGTATCAGATCCTTGGTTCATGGTCAGTTAGTTGTCCATAATGTTGTGTCAAGTAGAGTCTATTTTATTGTTGTGTAGCACACCACACCTATAAGAGAGGGGCTATGAGAAATTTAGGATTGTTTCTCTTTCATGTGGTTCTATCTTAGCTTTAGAGTCTAAGGTCTTGGATTCCCTTGATTTATGTTTGCTCATCTTTCAGATCATGCCTCCAAGAAGATCTGAAAATCAAGAAAACTGTTCTATCCCAACTGACGATAATATGGATAGAGCTTATCCAAATTCTAAAGTTAAAAATTGGTCAAGGGTCGTGGCATCGAACTGTCCTCGTAGGGTTCAATCTGCCCCCACTAACCTTACTTTTGAGATCCCCAGTCACCTAAAGAGGATGCTACTAATGTTGAGTTCTGTCTCTCTATTAACTTATTGACTCAATTGGTAGCTTCTTAGTCTGAGCGTAGTGTTTTTGTTGCTCTAACTTCTGAGGCCACAAGGGTTGGCTAGTTCATGAAGTTACACCCGTCTACGTTTACGAGTGTAAATGTTTAGAAGGATCTTTAAAGTTTTATCGATAAAATGGAGAAGATATTCCAGATTATGAATTTTTTAGAGGTTGAAGGTGTTGAGTTTTCTTCCTATAAATTAAAAGAAATGGCATACCAATGGTATAAAGACTGGGAAAAGTCGAGAGGTGAGGATGCTAGTTCTGCTATATGGGAGGATTTCTCGAGTACCTTCGTAGATTGCTTATTTCCTTGAGAGTTGAGAGAAGTGAAAGAGGAAGAGTTTGTGAATTTGAGGCAAGGTAGGATGTCTGTCAAGGAGCATGCCTTGAAATTCCATCAGTTTTGTAGCTATGCTCCTGAGATGGTTTTAAGAATAAGAGTTAGAATGTGTAAGTTTGCTTTGGGACTGTCTGATGAATTGGTCCTTGAGAGTAAGATGGCTTTTTTAACAAAGACATAGAAATCTCTTGGTTGGTTATGTATATGAAATATGTGAAGGAAGAGAAAAAAATAGATTGAGATTCATGAGAGGCAAAGTAAGAGGTGTCAATCTTCTGAACAGAGTGGAGGCCAGAAGTTTAGTGGTAAGTGGTCCAAGAGGAAGAATTGGGTGAGTTCTTACTCCTATTCCACGGCTAGTGCTCCCTACCCGAAGCTGTCAGGAAACAAATATTCTAAGAGTGGTGATGCTTTGAGGGAACAAGGTTCCCAGTCTCAGGCCAATGGATCCCAATCATCACTGAGCTACTCTCTTTGTCGATTCTGTGGTCAACATTATCATAGTTGGTATAATAAGAGGAGAAATATGTCTTTTAGAAGTGGTCAAACTGGGAACATCCAGTGAAAGTGTCCTACTCTAGTGGCTTCTTCAGCTAACAGACCCCTATTGCTACCTTATCTGCTCCTTTATCATAGGGTTATTTCTGCTTCTTCTTTTATTTCTTGTGATAGTAGTGGCCAAAATTGCTTGTATGCATTTGCAACTCTCAAAGAGGCTGAGGTATCTCTGAATGTTATTATGGGTATGTTGAAACTTTTCTTTCATGATGTATAGTGTATACTTGATCCAGGGTCCACTCTATCTTATGTGACCACATTTGTGGCTATTCATTTATGTTTTGGTCCAGAGTGTCTGTCGAATTTAATTTTTATTTCTACCCTAGTAGAATATTTTGTGGTTATCAAGAGAGTCTATCAGCGGGTGTGGTAGTTGTTGATAGTAAAGAAACTTTGGTAGATTTGATAGGATTGGATATGGTTGACTTAAGTGTCCTATTGAGGATGGTTTCATTGCCTTTGTGTTATGCTTCCTTAGATTGTCAGACCCATATAGTCATGTTTAAATTCCTTAATGAGCCACTCATAGTATGGTAAGGGGGGTTCCTTAGTGCTTGAGAGGAGGTTCATATCCTATCGTAGTGCCTGAAAATTAATCTCTAAAGGGTGTATGTATCATTTAGTCTGAGGTAAAAATTCAAAATCTAAAGGCCCTTCTCTGGAATCCGTTCCCATGGTTAATGAATGTCATAATGTTCTCCTTGATGACCTGCATAGTACCTTAGTAGGAAGATTGAGTTGTGGATTGGTCCTGTCTAAGACAATTGTCCTATTTTTATTCTTTTTTTCTAGAATGGTTCTGGTGGAGTTTTTTTTTCTTGAATGCTTAAGGGGGGATGGTTTCCCCATGAAAGAATAGGTTGTTGATGGGTAAATAAGGAACTTTAGGTGTCCTCCTTGTGAGGTGGACTATGTATGTATATTCTATAGGGGGTATTTTGTTATGTAGTGCATGGTGGTTGGTAGACAATAAGAGTGAATCCAAGATATTGATATTGATGGTAGTAAGAGGATTATGGAGGTAGGTTGGTAGGCTTGAATGTTGTGATCAATAGATATACCAATCTTTGTGTCAGGTAACTAAGAATATTGATGAGGTATGATACTTAGAGGTGCTGAGTAGTGTTCATGGTCTTATGTAAGAAATAGATCCCCGTGACCTAAGTTAATTCCCTCTTGCTTTGAATAGGCTTGAATGAGAAAGTAGAGTATGGCTGGATTTAGGCACTCGTAGGATATTTCAATAGGAAAATTCAAGTTGAATTGGACTTGCTCTCTAGCACGACTTCCAACCATCTGGTATTCCATGTGTCCATGTTGTGGAATTGTAAGGGTGATCCTTCGTTTGTTGTTACTTAAGAGAATGTTGGTATTTCAGACTTTTTGTCCAATGAGGAGGTACCAATGAGGATATTAGATCGTTATGTTCGCCGATTATGAATGAAAGAGGTGGCTTTAGTGAAGGTTCTATGGAGGAGCAAAAAGTCTGAAAAAGCTACTTGGGAGGAAGAAGAGGACATGAATTCCAAGTATTCACATTTGTTTTCCATTACATAAACTTGTGTTTCAAGTATGTGCTAATCTTCTTATCTTAATTTATGCTTTGATAGGAAATGGGTTCAAGTCCCTAAACTTTGAATTGAGAAAGTGCTTTGATAGACAATGGGTTTGAGTCCCAAAGTAAATAGAATGAATGGCTGATTGATAAAGATCATGGCATGTGTCTTATCGTTGTTGTATCTCTTTGTTTTCTAACTTGATAAAATTTTATATTGATGTGCTATGATATGTTAACACATTTTTGTACTTGCCATACCAATCATTAGAGGACAAA
The DNA here is from genome assembly GCA_030864225.1 of Capsicum baccatum var. pendulum. Classification (NCBI taxonomy): domain Eukaryota; kingdom Viridiplantae; phylum Streptophyta; class Magnoliopsida; order Solanales; family Solanaceae; genus Capsicum; species Capsicum baccatum. The sequence goes on from CM061560.1 coordinate 174,200,411, forward strand.
TAATCCTAAGTGGGGGAGAATGAAACACCCTAAACCTTGGACCTTGCTAAATTTCTTGTTTTTTGGACATTCTGGGCAAGGTTCGATTCATGGGTACTAGTAGTTCCCTAGGATACAGCTTGGTGTCCCTCTCTCGTATGTTCAGCAGTGTGTTTAGATTGGTTTTTGTCTAAGGTACGGTTTTAGGGTGCCTATCATACCTTAAGGTACGAGTTATCCTTAGGTAATGATGGTATGATGATTAGTATGGGGGACCAAGGTGTGGTCTAGGGTACGATATAGACTACAACTCATACCCTAGGGTAAGTTTTAGGTGTGGAAGTGGTACCCACCTGTGAGTGGATTTTCAGCATTTGAAATAAGGACTTTGTAGATATTCCCCACCCCAAAACTGTAATATCCCGTATTTTGTCTAGTTCAATTTAACTCAAAAGAGGAACATTAGAGACTTAGGACCTAAAGTTTAGCTAAGTGTTGAAGACTTAGTCTCAATTTTGGCTTCTAAACTTTGACGAAATTATTTTCGATCCTTCCAATCTTGAAATGTCAATTTCTTAGTTATTTCATGATCAGGGTAGTCCATAGTATCTTCGGGGTGAGTTTCAAAATTTTAGGAGAAGGATTAGGGCATGTTTGGTTTGCTAAAAAGAGAACCTCAACGTGATATCGCCACGCCGCATTGACGTAGACGACGTGATGGATCACTAATAGCATCGCAGTGAGCAACACAACGCATCACTGATCGCGTCAGTGCCCAATTTTTATGTGTAAATGACGGGTTATTGGGGGCATTTGAGTCATTTAATCTCACCTAAATCCACCCAAAACACACAATTTTAGCCCCAAATAGCATAGATGCTTCATTATTCATCTTTTTCTTCTCTAAGAACAAAACCCTAGCTCAAATAATCAAGAACAATCCCATAACTCCTACTCCAAGAAGAAGCTTCAAGAACACCATTAGAGAGTCAAAGGTTAAAGCTTTTACATTCAATTCATCAAGCAAGGTATATGGGGTTATGAACAAGCATCCTCTTTCATCCTTGTGCCCAAAAACTAGTTTTCAAAGTTGAATTTATATTAATTTATATGATTTACAGTTTAGGGTTCATACCCAATTATCATTATTTTAAGATGATGATGTTTCAAGTGGTTAAATTTTTAATTGCCTCTCAACTTTTGCATGTTTATGCGTGTAGGATGATTTTATAAACATTGAAAATTAAATTGTACTATCTTGACTAGAATTATGCAAGAATTTCAAGATTTGATTATTGAGCATCACTTTATGATAATTTGACATGACTTTTTTCTTGGGTTTAAAGCCCTAAGTATGAGCATTGATATTTCAAGAACATGATGCCTTTAAGAATCCCAGGATTAGTTTACATTTATATTTTTCAGAAAAGATTTGATCTTTTAATTCTCAGTTAAGATACGTAATCCACTTTATAGTTTTGATTACAGTTATGATCATAGTTTTGATTATAGTTTAAAGTAAGTAGATGTATAACTGGTTTTCATTATATACCCTTATGTTAGTTTTAAAGTGGATTTCCTTTACAATGAGCATACAGATTAAAGGGAGTAGTATTTAGCACTGAGATGGAAGTGTGGGTTTGGCGCACCTTACTTCTCTAGAACTACGAGCCAATATAGGTACATATTAAGATTATATTCTATTTGTATATGGATACAGATACAGATTGTGGTCACTTAGATTAGGTTATACTCCTTGGCAAGAGTATGACACCTCTTCCCAACGTGAGGTTTTCCATAAGGGAACTAGACGTTAGACACTATGATAGATCACATAGTGTATGTCGGTTAGAAGAACCTCACTAATTGCAAGGCTTTACAGAACAATTTAGAAAAGAATTCCCCACCGAACAGAGTAATTGTAATAGAAAAGAAAAAATAGAAAAGCTTTTAGAAACTAAGTGTAAAGACTTACGATTTTAATCAGCTATTGTTTTGTGTAAGTCTTTAACTATGAGATTTCAGATTTTAGTTTATAGATACAAAGGTGAGTCCCTTTAAACTTAGCTTAAATAATTTGAAAATGGACTTAACTTCAATCCTACTTATTTCACTAGTAGAAAAAGCAAAAGCATAACTTTGAGAACTAAATGTTATGACTCACTATATTTATGCAGTATGTTTTGTTGTCCATGGTTATTATTTTTTTTAGTTTTCAGATATTCCAGCTTATGTGGGTCATCGACAATTATCATGCATATTTTATGGATTTTGATAACATTAAGATATTATTTCTACTTATGCATTCACCCTAAATGCTCAGTAAATTCCAAAAGTACTGATCCTCATATATGTATATGTGCTACATTGTCTCATAATGTAGGTTCAGGTGCACAATTCCAGCAGCGTGATTGACCATGAGAATCTCTATCTACATCCCGACAGTGGTGAGTCCTCATAGTTCAGGGACCCAGTTATTCAGATTTCCAGCTTTCTAGATTAGTTTATTCAGTTATGTTAGATAGTTCGACTCAGTTAGAGGTATGTACCAATGATTCTCTAGTAGTAGCACTAGAGACCTATCCGACTATTAGATACATTGCAGTTTTTTGGTGTAAGTTCTTCAGATTTTTCTTAGTTAAAGTACTTTTAGACATTTCAATAAGTTAAAATCAGTTCAGTTCAGATAGTATTTCAGTATTTTAGTGTACCATATGCCTATATTACCTTTATTTGAATCATCAAAATAAGTAGAAGGTTTTCAGGGTTAGCTCGGGACTACTTGTAGTCCAAACCACCGTGTAGGGTCCCTAAACTCATTTTTGGAGTGCTACAAAAACCCTAAGTCCCCACACCTTATAATATGTTATTTCCTCACATATAACTCATTTGGTGGATCAAACATTCCAAATATTCTCTCAAACTCACTCTTGAACATTGGAGCCTAGGGTTCGACAAGTGTTCATCTATAGGCAATATTGTATAAGGCATGTGACTCTTCCCACATTGTTAGTTTGATGATAGGCGAATTTACACGCCTAAAGTACTATATTTTACCCATATTTTAGCTAAGTTTTGAGGACAAAATATATAATTCATGCTCTTTTAGTCCTTTTTCCTGTAATTGAGCTAACAAATGTGATTAGCAAGTTTTAAGGTATAAATGATGCAGATTTCAGCATTTTATGGATAACTTGACGCCAAAGGAAGCTTCACGAAAGAAGGAAGGGATAGCTTGGACGCCAAGGACCAAAAGTGGTGCATGAAAAATCTGTCCCGGGCAAAAACAACAATTCTAAAGACTTTGGGGACTAGCAGTAACTTATTAGGATTAGGATAATGATGCAGTAACCTAGTAGGATTTGGTTAAGTAATGCATTAGCTTAGTAGGAATAGGATATGGGTGTTATAAATACCCTATTTTGCTAGAGATTTTTATCATTCTCATTCTACTTCTTATTCCACAACTTACAACTCGGATAATAATTCTTCCATTAATTCTACTTTTTATTCTTCTTCTATTCATCTACTCAATTCTTAATTCCCACAACAAGAAAAATGTTACTTTGCAAGGGAGTTCACGCCTAAAAAAGCCACACCACACCTTATTACACGAGATCTTTATTGTGGTATAATAATAATGTCTATTGTGATTTCCTTAGCACTCATGGGTAACTAAACTCCTCTGTTGGGGTTATGAAAGCCTTATGAGGTACTATCTAAGGCTATGAGTTTGTGAATTCGTGACACGTGTATTGCTTATATCATTATTCTCTTCATCTTAATGCAAATTCTTGTGGCTGCAGACGCATAGAATAATGCCAGTATAACATTAACTTGTTCGAAAGAAAAGTTATGTCTGGAAAAGAGATAATGTCAAGGTAATAGGGCACCAACCCCTGTTAAAAAGTTAGTGCCGTAACTGGATTAACCTCTTGGAGAATTTGTACCGTTAGACATGCTTTAAGCTCGAAAGAGTTAAAGTGAAATAGTCCTTGTTAAGGTCGAAAGACGCTTGGATTTACCATAGAATATAATTCTCTATAAGCACATGCATGTCTGAATTCCGCATAACTCATAGCCAATAGAGACATATAACTCATAAGGTGGACATAATCCCAACTTCTCAGTTCTCATTGTTTCACAGCTTACTAAACATTCTTTCTTTTCACTTTGCTATTTTCTGTTTTACTCTAATATTTTGTTCACACCAATTGCATGTTACAATCCCCCCTCTTTTATGAGACTTGCACCACAAGTCTAGTAATCTTTGCTTACTTAGTGACCGACTATTCTCTGTGGGATCGATACCCAACCCAGTTGGGTTATATATTTGACAGCGACCGCTTTACACTCTTACGAGAGCTGTAGATTGAGCGTTATCAAAAATTGGCGCCGTTGCTGGGGAATACGAGTGTCAATTAAGTTTGTGATAATTACTAGACCCTTTGGTCAAAGATTCTCGTACTTTTACTTTTAGTTTTTGTTTTTGTTCTCTGCAGGTTTTTATTCAGTGCATGCCCCATACTTGAAGTTCTGGTTAACCGTTATTACCTATCAATCCTGAACCACAACGTATTGGCAGAATGGAGGCACAACACGAAATTGAAAGGATGGCTGCTCAACAGGAACAGGCGAGACTAGCTGCTCTAGCCGCCGCTCAAGTGCATCAAAAGAATATTGATAAACCCGGGCGAGCAATAAATCTTGACGACGAGGACCTAGGTGATGACGAGTTACTAAACCCTAGGCATGCTGCTGAGATCGCGACACCTGCCAACAGAAGAGAACGTCAAGCAATGTTTAGGCATGAACGCCGACCTGTACAACCAAATTTCGATGATGATGATGATGATCTTGATGGAGCCGGAGCCACAAGAGCCATTATTCCTCCACCATTGGAACCCAGAGCCAAGTTCAATATCACAAGCACCATGATTCAGTTATTGCAACTCAAGGGATTATTTGGTGGACTAGCAGGCGATGATCCGAATATGCATCTCATCAACTTTATTCCTACATGCAAGTCGTTTGACAATCCTGGCGTTGGCCAGAATGCAATCCGATTACGCCTATTTCCATTGTCTCTATCTGGGGAGGCAACTCTATGATTGAATGGGTTGACTCCTGATTCTATTACAAATTGGAGGCAATTGAGAGACGCTTTCCTAGAAAGATTCTTTCTGCCATCCAAAAGAGCACAAATAAGAGATAAAATTAGCAACTTTCGGTAGCTTCCAACCGAAGCTCTTCATGAAACATGGGAGAGGTTCAAGACGAAGCTTATAAGGTGCCCAAACCATCATATGACCAATGTCCACCTAATGGAGATACTATACAGAGCCTTGAATTCAATAACTAAACCAGTGGTGGATAATGCGGCTGGAGGATCATTTATAGACCTCACCTTTGGGCAGGCAAGCAATATGCTAGATCGGATGACGAAGCAAAGTAGAGCTTGGCATACCAGGGATTCTGAGGTAGCAAGCCCTACTGTATCTATTGGCATGACTGCTGAACAAAGGAGAAGAGAAGAAGAACGTTATCAAGATATGAAGCACATGAAAACACAAGTGGATCTTCTTACAAAGCATCAATTATCAGGGAAGACCGAAAAAGTTAAAGATGTTGCGTTAAAAGGAAGAGAAGAATCTGATTCAGAAGAAGAAGCCAACTACTTGAACAATCAGGGGGGTTTCCGAGGTAATACCCAAGGAAACCAAGGTCGGAACTACTATGATAAATCTGGAAATAAGGACCGAGGTAGTTGGAAGAACAAGAATGAAAAGAGTGGTTTATACGTTCCCCCAAGAAGACGTGACACCACCGCATCTGGTTCTGGAAATATGGAAGATATGATGGCTAAACTTCTGAAACGAGTGGAAGCAACCAGCGCAGAAGTAACGGAGTTTATAAATGATTTGTCCTCAATGAAGCAATTGGTTGACTCACATTCCACTTCAATCAAGAAAATAGAGCAGCAATTGAGCCAACTTTCAGCAACACTCTATCAAAGAAAGGCTGGCACCTTACCTAGCGACACTGTGCAAAATCCAAGGAATGACGGATCATGCATGGCTATTACTACCCGAAGTGGTAAGGTGCTGGAAACTTCATCCAAAGGCAAGCAAGTGGTTGATGAGGCATTAGACATCGATGATAAGGCAAAAGGAAAAGCTGTCGTAGAAACCACCCATGACGTCCATGACATCACACCTAGTATGTTGCAGCCTAAAAAGGCTAAAAAGCGAAGGCAAGAAGAGAAGAAAGCCGTGAAGAAAACAATCCCACTTCCACCACCACCTTTTTCTCAAAGATTGAAGAAAATTGCGGATGATACAAGGTTCAGTAAATTTATGATGATGTTAAAGCAGCTGACCATTAATGTTCCATTGGTGGAAGCTCTAGAACAAATGCCTGGGTATGCTAAATTTATGAAGGATCTCTTGACAAAGAAGCGTGCAGCAAGCTTTGAGTTAAAAGATACAGTTCATCACTGCAGTGCAATTGTTACCCGATCATTAGTTCAGAAGAAGGCTGACCCCGGTGCTTTCACTATCCCTTGCACCGTTGGATCTTTGAATTTTGCCAAAGCATTGTGCGACTTAGGAGCCAGCATAAATTTGATGCCATTATCTATTTATAAAAAGTTGGGGCTGGGTGATCCTACTCCAACCAATATGAGGCTCGTAATGGCGGATGGGTCGGTAAAACGACCTGTTGGTATTCTATGTAATGTATTGGTAAAGGTTTCTTCATTCATCTTTCCAGCAGACTTCGTTATTTTGGATTGTGAGGCAGATTCAGAAGTTCCCATAATCTTGGGGCGCCCTTTCCTTGCAACAGGAAGTGTGCTTATTGATTTGTGAGCAAATGAGATTTCATTCTGAATAAATGACGAAGTAGTTCGCTTTGATGTGTGCAAATCAATGAAGCAACCCAAAGATCTGAACGTATTTTCGGTGGTCGATGTTTACTTTGATGACGAGGAAGAATTACTTAAAGAAGAGCAAATTATTGATGACCCATTGGCGGTTGTGCTCATGAATGGTGAGAGTAAGGATGTTGAAAATTGTGAAGAAACTATTGCTACTCTGACAGGATTAGGGTCATAACCTCACGCTCCCAAGAAGCTGGACCTCGATCTCAAAAATCAACCCACACCACCATCTAAGCCATCTATTGATGAGCCACCCACGTTAGAATTGAAGGAGATGCCTAGTCATTTAAAGTATGCATTCTTAGGAAGCGGAAACACACTTCTAGTCATTGTGGCGGCAAATTTGGGTGAGCAACAAGTTGCAGCTCTCATTGCTATTCTACGGAAGTATATAAGAGCCATTGGTTGGACCATCACTGACATTATTGGTATCCCACCTGGGATTTGTACACATAAGATTTAGCTTGAAGAAAATTGCACACCCACCATTGAGCATTAAAGGCGTCTAAATCCACCTATGCAAGAAGTGGTAAAGAAAGAAATTATCAAGTGGTTAGATGCGGGGGTTGTGTATCCAATCTCTGACAGTGCGTGGGTAAGCCCGGTACAATGTGTTCCCAAAAAAGGAGGCATGACGGTAGTCGCGAATGAAAAGAATGAACTTATTCCACTTAGACCCATCACCGGATGGAGAGTATGCATGGACTACCGAAAGTTGAATTCATGGACACTCAAAGATCACTTTCCAATGCCATTTATGGACCAAATGCTAGATCGATTAGCGGGGAAATGATGGTTTTGTTTCTTAGACGGTTATTCAGGCTATAATCAGATTTGTATTGCTCCCGAAGACCAAGAGAAAACAACATTTACATGCCCATATGGTACATTTGTCTTTAAACGTATGCCATTCGGGCTATGTAACGCACCAACCACCTTTCAACGTTGTATGATGTCCATTTTCTCTGATATGGTCGAAAATACTTTGGAAGTATTCATGGACAATTTTTTAGTGGTTGGCGAGACGTTTGAAGCGTGCTTATCAAATTTATGTATGGCGTTGCAAAGATGTGTAGAATTCAACCTAGTGCTGAATTGGGAGAAATGCCACTTTATGGTTAAAGAAGGTATTGTTCTTGGACATAAAATCTCCGAAAAAGGAATTGAGGTTGATCGCGCTAAAATTGAAGTTATCGAGAAGCTACCACCTTCAATTTCCGTGAAGGGAGTTCGTAGTTTGCTCGGGCACGCAGGTTTCTATCGGCGGTTCATCAAAGACTTCTCCAAAATTGCTAGTCCATTATGCAAACTTTTGGAGAAAGATGCAAAGTTTGACTTCAATGAAGATTGTTTGAAGGCATTCGAATGCCTCAAAGGAAAACTGATTGAAGCTCCTATCATGGTAGCACCAGATTGGTCTTTACCGTTTGAAGTCATGTGTGATGCCAGTGGGATAGCATTAGGCGCTGAGCTTGGCCAGAGAAGGGAGAAGATATTCCATCCTACCTACTATGCAGGCAAGGTCCTGAACGAAGCCCAAAAGAACTACACTGTCACAGAACAAGAGCTCCTAGTGGTTGTGTATGCGTTTGAGAAGTTTCGTGCTTATTTGTTGGGAACCAAAATAATCGTTCATACAGACCATGCAACTCTGAGGTATTTAATGACAAAGAAGGATGCAAAACCAAGACTAATTCGATGGGTCTTGCTGCTGCAAGAATTTTATTTCAAGGTTAAAGATAGAAGAGGTTGCGAGAACCAAGTGGCTGATCATCTATCTAGACTCGAAAATGATCATATAGTGCAGCCTAAAATCGAGATTGATGATGCATTCCCTAACGAGGAGATCCTAGCGACGATAATGGAAGAGTTACCATGGTATGCCGACTTTACGAATTTTGTGGTGAGTAATGTGATACCAGTAAACTTATCTTATCATCAAAAGAGGAAGTTTATGCATGATGTAAAACACTACTTTTGGGATGAGCCATATTTGTTTCGACGATGCGCGGATGGTGTATCCGGCGATGCATATCCTATGTAGAAGTGCCTAATATATTGGAAGCTTCCCACACTTCTTAAGTTGGAGGACATCACGTAGGTAATCGGACAACAAGGAAGGTACTGCAAAGTGGATATTATTAGCCCTCGATATTTAGAGATGCCTATGACTTTGTGAGAAGATGCGACCAATGTCAGAGACAAGGTGCTATTTCGAAACACCATGAGATGCCCATGTCGAAAATTCTTGAAGTAGAGCTCTTTGATGTATGGGGTATTGATTTCATGGGTCCATTCATAAATTTATTTGGAATAAAATACATCCTAGTTGCTGTAGATTATGTTTCAAAATGGGTTGAAGTAGCAGCGTTGACCGACAATGAGGGAAAGCGTGTTGTAGCATTCTTGAAGAGAAATATCTTCTCTCGCTTTGGAGTACCACGTACTATCATAAGCGATGGAGGATCTTACTTTTGCAACAAGCTATTCAAATCCGTGTTGGCAAAATATGGTGTCATGCAGCATAAGGTAGATACACCTTATCACCCACAGACTAGTGGACAGGTAGAGGTTTCCAATCGAGAGATCAAGCAAATCCTTTCTAAGACGGTAAATGCTAATAGGAAAGATTGGTCTCGGAAGCTGGACGATGCACTATGGGCCTATAGGACTGCGTTCAAGACGCCAATTGGCATGTCCCCTTACCAAATAGTTTACGGGAAGGCATGTCACTTGCCCATTGAGCTTGAGCATAAGGCATTGTGGGCTTTGAAGCGGCTAAATCTAAACTGGGATGATGCAATGAATCTGAGATTAGAGCAACTGAATGAGATGGATGAATTCCATCTATATGCTTATGAGAGATCAGACCTATACAAGGAGCGGATGAAAAAGTATCATGATCAACGGATTTTTCAACAAAACTTTCAAAAAGATGATATGGTACTTCTCTTCAATTCCAAATTGAAGCTATTCCCAGGTAAGTTGAAGTCCAAGTGGTCTGGTCCGTACAAAGTAAACCAAGTCTACTCGTCTGGAGTAGTTGAGTTGAAAGACACTAATGGTGTTGTCTTCAAGGTGAATGGCCAACGAGTAAAACCATATATCGGTCCTCTTGACTCGATAAATTATATGGCCACCACTTATCTTGACGAAGTCTAAGTACTCGAGGTAACTATGTCGTGCCGCAACAATAAATCAAGCGCTAGATGGGAGGCAACCCATCGTTTTTCATTTTTGTCTTTCTTTCGTTCTATTATGTGTTTGCTTTTGATAAATAAAAATCCAAAAAGAAGAGTCGTGCCATGACCAAAACTAAGGTGCTTGATGGGAGGCAACCCATCGTTCTAATCGTCTTTGTTGTTTTTGAGTAAATGTAGGTGCAAGAGGCGTAAACGAGGAGATTGGTTTCACATTTTGATTTGGAAGTATTGCATGTTAAAGGTGGTAAGTTAGGAATGAAGAAGCAAAAGGCTATGTATTGGGCATTGCTTATCAAAATATAGGCAACGAACATGGCTAGGCCTATGTAAAACTAGGCCACGAACAAGGCAAGGCCTATACTATGGCCTAAGCTCTCGAAATCTAGTGTGCCATAGCATAGGCGCCGCCCATGCACAAGTATGCCATAGCATAGGCGCCGCCTATGCCAATGCCTTTTGTCTCTGAATCTCATATGCTAAGTGAAAGGCGCCGCCTATGCTTAAGAATGCCATGGCATAGGCGCCGCCTATGCTCAAAAATGCTATGCAAAAGGCACCGCCTCTGCCAAGCATAGGCAAAGCAAAAGGCGCCGCATATGGTCACTTCTTGTCTCCAAAACCAATTTTAATGGGTCAAAACTCGACCCAACCTTCCCCTATAAATAAGAGACTTAGTCTTGAACCAAAAACACATTGGAAACCTAGCATAAGTGCCGCCAATAGTCTCCAAATCCTCTCTAAAATTTTCCTTTTGCTCTTTTACTTCACAAGAACATCATCCAAAGGCATCAATCAAGTAAGTACTTCTTTGTTCTTCATTTATATTTCGTAAGTACTACACTACTACGCCTTTTATGAATCACTAAATCTTGAAGTAGTATTGGTGATTTGAATGTGGTTGATGTGTTGTGATACAACTAAGTGAGTGAAAGAATACGTAAGAATGATCTTAACATGTTTCCAACTTGAATTTGATTTTGATGCACTGTCATACTTTTGCGGAATTGACATGGTCACAAAAATTGCATAATCTTGTCAATAGAAAGCTTACATGTTGGAATAACTTGTTCATCAAGATGAGAATTATGGTTGACTACCAACATAGGAGGTTGTGATTATTTCTAGATGCTATACCTTGATTCAATCCCTATGTAGTAGTCTTGATATATCAAACATGAAAGTATTGCGAAGAATACAAGAAGTATGACTGCACTGATTTTATTATTGGAATATAGCACCTAAAATGTATGCCGATGAAGTCTGAGTAATCGACCACTTCCACTTCACTAGTCTGTACCAACAAACTAAGTGTGGGGTGGTGCCACTACTACTTGTTTATAGATTGTATCCATCGAGATGATGCTAACATGAACATTGTTTTAGTCTCAGGTACAAAAGAACCCAAAGCAAGACGAGGCAAAGATAAGGCAACCACTTCCCAAAAAGGCAAGAAAAGAGGATGCAAAGAGCAAAGAGAGTCCTCCTCAATGCAAGTACCACGCCGCATGTTCAGAATTAAATGGGTTTTAGAGGAGGAAGAAAAGGAATGGTATAGGAACAACAAAGAGAAGAAATATGTTCATGTGGACTTGATAAACAAGGAAAGCTGATGATAGGCGAATTTACACGCCTATATCAATATATTTTGCCCATATTTGTGCCATGTTTTGAGAACAAATTATATATTTCATGCGCTTTTAGTCCTTTTTCTTGTAAGTGAGCTAACGAACATGATTAGCAAAGTTTCAGGTATAAATGATGCAGAATTCAGTATTTTATGGCTTACTTGACGCCAAAGAAATTTCACGAAGGAAGGAAAGGGAGCTTGGACGCCTAAAGGACCAAAAGTGATGCATGGAAAGTCTGTCCCGGGCTAAAACAGCATTTCTGAAGACTTTGGGGACTTGCAGTAACTTATTTGGATTTGGATAATGATACATTAACCTAGTACAATTGGGTTAAGTATTTCATTTGTTTATTTGGATTAGGAGAATATTACATTAACCTAGTACAATTGGGTTAAGTATTTTATTTGTTTAATAGGATTTGGTTAGATATTTCATTAGCTTAGTAGGATTAGGATATGGGTATTATAAATACCCTATCATGCTAGAGATTTTTATTCATTCTTCACTTAAAAAGATATTCCTCCCTTAGTGGAGAGATACATTCTACTTCTTAATTCTGAATTCTTCCTTTAATTCTATTTTCTTCTTCTATTCATCTATTCAATTCTTAATTTCCGCAACAAGAGAAACGTTACTTTGCTAAGGAATTCACGCCTAAACGCCTACCACTTGTTCTACACGAAATTAATCAATCTTGTGGTATAACAACAATGTCAATCGTGATCTCCTTCGCATTCATGGGTAACTAAACTTTTCTGTTGGGGTTATGGAAGCCAACTGAAATACTATCTATTGCTAAGAGTTTGTGAGTTCGTGACACGTATGATGCTTATATCATTATTCTCTTCATCTTAATCTACATTCTTTGTGGTGGCAAACACAAGAATACGCCAGTATAACATTTAACTTGTTCGAAAGAAAGGTTATTTGTCTGGAAAAGAGATAATGTCAAGGTAGTAGGGTCACCCCCTAAAATTCCCTACTAAACAGTTAGTGCCGTAACTGGATTAACCTCTTAGCGAATTCGTACCGTTAGACACGCTTTAAGCTTGAAAGAGTTAAAGTGAAATAATCCTCGAATAGGTCGAAAGACGCCTGGATTTACCATCGAATACAATTCTCTATACGCACACGCATGTCGGAATTCTACACACTCATAGTCAATAGAGACGTATAACTCAGGAGGTGGACATAACCCCAACGCTTCAATTCTCATTGTTTAGAACTTACGTAATAATCTTTCTCTTTTTACTTTGCTATTTTCAGCTTTTACTTTATTGTTTTGGTTACACATTACAATCCCCCCTCATTACGAGACTTGCACTAAAAGTCTAGTAATTTTGCTTACTTGTTGGCCAAGCTATTCCCTATGGGATCGATACCCAACCCAGGTTGGGTTCTATATTTTCTAACGACCGCTTTACACTCCCATGAGAGCTGTAGATTGAGCGTTATCAAAAATTGGCGCCGTTGCCGGGGAATACGAGTGTCAATTAAGTTTGTGATAGTTACTAGACCCTTTGGTCAAAGATTCTCATACTTTACTTTTAGTTGTTGTTTTTGTTTTATTCAGGTTCTATTGACAGAATGGATGCACAACGTAAAATTGAAAGGATGGCTGCTCAAGTGCATCAACAGAATATTGATAACCCAGGCCGTGCAACAAATCCTGATGATGAGGACCTGGGCGATGGGGAGCTACTAAACCCACGACATACTACTGAGGCGGCAGCACCCATGCAGAGGAGAGATCGTCAAGCGTGATTGAGGCCTGATCGCCGAGCTATGCAAATTCCGTTCGATGATGATGATGACGATCTGGACGAAGCTGGTGCCACAGGAGCCATTATTCTTCCACCATTAGCGCCCGGAGCCAAGTTCAACATCACTAGCACCATGATTCAGCTTTTGCAACTCAAGGGATTATTTGGTGGACTAGCAGGCGATGATCCGAATATGCATCTGATCAACTTTATTTCTACATGCAAGTCATTCGTCAATCCTGGCGTTGGACAGAATGCAAATCGACTACGCTTATTTCCATTGTCTCTGTCTGGGGAGGCAACTCTATGGTTGAATGGGCTGACTCCTGATTCTATTACAAATTGGAGGCAATTGAAAGACGCTTTCCTAGAAAGATTCTTTCCGCCATCCAAAAGAGCACAGTTGAGAGATGAGATCACCAATTTTCGACAGCTTCCAACTGAAGCTCTTCAGAAACATGGGAGAGGTTTAAGACAAAGCCCATGCGGTGCCCAAACCATCATATGACCAATGTACACTTGATGGAGATATTATACAGAGCTTTCAATTCGGTGACTAAGCCAGTGGTAGAAAATGCAGCAGGTGGATCATTTATGGACCTCACCTTTGTGCAGGCAAGCAATATGCTAGATCGGATGACAAAGCAAAGTAGAGCTTGGTATACCTGGGATTCTGAGGTAGCAAGCTCTACTGTATCTTTTGGCATAACTGCAGAGTAGAGGCGAAGACAAGAGGATCGTGACCAAGACATAGCTCACATGAAAATGCAGATGGATCTTCTTACAAAGCATCTATTATCAGGGAAGACCAAAAAAGTGAAAGCTGTTGCATCAAAAGGAAGAGAGGAATCCGATTCCGAGGAAGAAGCCAACTACTTGAACAATCAGGGGGGTTTCCGAGGCAATGCCCAAGGAAACCAAGGTCAGAACTATTATGATAATTCAGGATATAAGGACCGTGATCAAGGTAGTTGGAAGGATAAGACTGACAGGAGTGGTTTGTATGTTCCTCCTGGAAGACGTGACGCCGCTGCATCTGGTTCTGGAAATATGGAAGATATGATGGCCAAGCTGCTAAAAGGAGTGGAGGCAACCAATATGGTCATAACTGAGGTGAAGAACGATTTGTCTTCAATTAATCAGTTGGTTGACTCACATTCCATTGCAATAAGACAACTAGAGCAGCAATTGAGTCAACTTTTAGCAGCAATTAATCAAAGAAAAGCCGGCACACTACCCCGTGACATTGTGCCAAATCCAAGGAATGAAGGATCATGCATGGCTATCACTACTCGGAGTGGTAAGGTGCTAGAAACTTCAGCAAAAGTCAAGCAAGTGGTTGACGAAGTAGTGGACATTGATGATAAGGCGACAGAAGAAGCATCCACAAAAAAAGGCCACAACGACCATGACGTCGACTCCAACAGATTGCAACCTAAAAAAACTGAAAAACGGAAGCAAGAGGAGAAGAAATCCGTGGAGAGAACAATTCCATACCCACCACCACCTTTTCCTCAAAGATTGAAGAAGGTAGCGGATTACACGAAGTTCAGCAAATTCATGACTATGTTGAAACAGCTGACCATTAATGTTCCATTGGTGGAGGCACTTGAACAAATGCCTGGGTATGCGAAATTTATGAAGGATCTATTGACAAAAAAACGGGCAGCAAGTTATGAGTTGAAAGATAATGTTCATCACTGCAACGCAATTGCTACAAGATCGGTAGTTCAGAAAAAGGCCGACCCCGGTGCTTTCACTATTCCTTGCACCATGTGATCTATGAATTTTGCCAAGGCATTGTGTGATCTGGGTGCTAGCATCAATTTGATGCCACTATCTGTCTATAAAAAGTTGGGGTTAGGAGATCTGACACCAACCAATATGAGGCTCGTGATGGCTGATAGGTCGGTAAAACGACCTGTGGGTATCTTGAATGATGTGTTGGTGAAGGTTTCTTCTTTCATATTTCTTGTAGACTTCGTTATTCTGGATTGCGAGGTGGATTCTAAAGTTCCCATAATCTTGGGACGTCCTTTCCTTGCAACTGGAAGTGTGCTTATTGACATGAGGGATAATGAGCTTTTGTTTTGGTTGAATGACGAAGTGGTCCGCTTTGATATATGCAAAGCAATGAAGCAACACAGCGATATGGATGTGTTCTCCATAGCTTATGAGGATAAGAAAGCATTATCTGTAAAGAAACATGTTACTGTTGAGCCATTGGCTGCTGCACTGCTGAATGTTGAGCATGAGGATGATGAAGATTATGAAGAACTTATGGGTGCTCTAACAGGAATAAGGTCCTATTCTCATACTCCTAAGTAGTTGGACCTTGATCTAACAAATCAACCTTCACAAACAGCGAACACTTCCATTGTAGAGCCACCAATGCTAGAATCGAAAGAGCTCCCCAATTATCGAAGGTATACATTCTTGGGATATGGAAATACACTTCCGGAGAGTGTTGCGGATGATTTAAGTGAACAACATGTAGAGGCTCTCATCTCTGCTCTGATGAGGTACAAGAGAGCTATGGGTAGGAAGATTGATGATATAATTGGTATCCCTCCTGGGATATGTACGCACAAGAGTCATCTCGAAGAAGATTGCATGCCTACAAGTAAGTCTTAACATCGTCTGAATCCATTCAGAAAATGATGCCCCATCTATCTCGATGAAGTCTGAGTAATCGAGGTAACTATGTTGTGCCGTGACAATAAATAAGGCGCTAGATGGGAGGCAACCCATCATTTATCATTTATTGTTTATCATTTATCGTTTTACATTTTGTTTTTCTTTCATTCTAGTACGTATTTTGCTTTTGATAAATGAAAAATCCAAAAATAAGAGTCATGCCACGACCAAAACCAAGGCGCTAGGTGGGAGGCAACCCATCGTACTAATCGTTTTCATTGGTTTTGAGCTAATATAGGTGCAGGAAGTATTCAACGAGGAGATTGGTTTCAAATGACGATTTGGACGTATTGCATGGTAAAGGTAGTAAGTTAGGAATCTATTGTGCTATACACTATGCGCCGCCCATTCTTAAGTGTGCTATACACTATGCGCCGCCTATGCTATTGCATTAGGTCTCAGTATCTCAAATGCTATACACTATGCGGCGCATATGTCCCTAAATGCCATGACCTATGCGCCGCATATGTCCCTAAATGCCATACACTATGCGCCGCCTATACTATGACTATGCCAAGCATTATGCGCCGCATATAGGGCATTTTTGTCTCCAAAACCGTTTGTAAATGGGTCAAAACCCGACCCATTCTCTTCCTATATAGAGGGGACTTAGTCTTGAAACATAACCACATTAGAAATTGACCTAAAGGCGCCGCATACTCTCTCAAAATCATCTCAAACTTTTTCTTTTTGCTCTTCCAATTCACAAGAACATCTCCAAAGGCTTCAATCACGTAAGTACTCTTGTATTCTTCATCTATTTCTCGTAAGTACTACGTTGCTATGCCTATTATGAATTGCTACATCTTGAAGGGTTATTGGTGATGTTAATGTGTTTGGATTGTTGATACAAAACCATGTGAGTAAACATATATGTTAGGATAATCTTGACTTGTTTTCGACTTGAATTTGATGTTACTAGCCTTGTTGTACTATTTGCGGAATTGCTATGGTTATGAAAATTGCTTAAGCTTGATACTTGGATACTTACATGTTAGACTATCCCGTTCATCGGGATAAGACTTATAGTTGCCTACCAACTTAGGAGGTTGTGATTTTTTAAAATAACTATACCATGATGCAACCCCTATGTAGTAGTGTTGTTATACCTCACATGAAAGTAGTGCAATGGCTGCAAGTAGTGATACATCGCTGATTTTCTTGTCGGAACATAGTTCCTAAAACGTATGAATTCACTTCACTGTTTTGTATTAACGAACCTAAGTGTGGGGTGGTACCCCGATGGCTGGTGTATAGATTGTTTCCTTTTAGTTGATGCTAACATGAATACTGTGTAAATCTCAGGAACAATGGCACCTAAAGCGCGACAAGATAAGGCTACCACTTCCCAAAAGGGCAAGAAGAGAGGTCGCAAGGAACAAGGAGAATCATCCTCAATGCAACTACCCTGATGAATGTTTGGAATAAAATAGGTTCTTGAGGAGGAAGCCAAAGAATGGTACAAGAACAACAAGAAACGGAAATATGTTCACGTCGACTTGATCAACAAGGACACCATAGCGAAGAAGGAGCCGCGTATGTTGGCGAAAATAATGGCTTTGAAACTGGATTTCATCTTCCGCGACATGGGAGAATGTAATCTTGATTTGACAAGGGAGTTCTACGCCAAATGGTCGCCGAAAACCACAGGCAGCGAAGTCAAGATTCGGGGCCAAGTGTTATAGTTCAACGCAGATTTGCTCAACTCTTTTCTTGGTTTACCTTCGGTCGACCCAACACCATTCAAAGAGCTGTACAGCAGGCCTTCTTATAGAGAAATACGATACACACTTTGTGGAAGTAGATCCATGGCAAGGTGGGGCAGACACCGAGACACCGGACGACACAACACCTTCCCCTATGCTCCATTGAATAGGGAAGCAAGAATCTGGTTGCGTATTGTCAACTCATGCCTTATTCCTGGGACTCAATACACCAAGATATCAAGAGATAGAGTGTGTTTGGTCTATGCTTTGATGATTAATGTCCCTATCAATTTTGGGGCAATCATTCGCTCTACAATGCGGAAGGCCAGACTCCACAAAAGGTCCCACTTCACTTTTGGTAATCTGTTGATAGCACTCTTGCAGAAGGAGGATATCGAAGAGAAACCAGCTGATCACAAACTCCCACATAACCCGAAGAAGGTTGACCTCACCAAGGTCAAAGATGCTGAAACAACTCATGGTGTCAACCTTACTACTGCGGAGAGACATGCTCGTGATGAGAGTTTTTTCCGTCATCTTTATGGCATGACACGCTTCACAATGATGAGTGGAGGTCGTGTTCCAACTGTTGAAGAGCTCCAATAGCTGGACCATGATTATCCAATGAACATGCATGCACGGGAGATGTGTGAAGTGGGTGTATACTTTGAGGAACCTCTAGACAATGATGTGCCAACCGATGACGATCGACGCTTGCCAGACTCTGATGAGGAGGAGAACTCTGAAGACGACTCTTATGATGATTCGGACGAAGGGGGTATGACCCCCGACATTGAGGAAGAGTCCAACTGACCAGGTTCTTCGTATTTATTTTCCACTGAGGGCAGTGTCCCGTTTAAGTGTGGGGTGGCGGTATCTCATGCTATACTTCTCTATCGCATCTATGTTTGTTATCTATGTTCTATGCTATGTTTGTTTACTCTGTTTACTTTGTTTTATTTTGGTGTCATTTTTTTTAGGAATAATTTTTTTTAGCTTCGCATAAAATAATTCCAATAGGCAACATGAGATTATAACAAGAGTATATGCTACAATTATGACTATTGAGACGTTTAGGCTCTAATTGTGACTCATTATGTGATATTGTGTGGTTCAATTCCTTCACTTGTTGGGTCAAGAGTCTATATTACTTCCAATAAAGTCGACCATGTGCCTTGTGTGTGTGAGATTAATAGTATATTCTATGTTTGTGGCTGATGCTAGAACTTGCCTGGTATGTATGTAAAGAAAAAATAAGGAGTGTAAGTTTAGGAGATGATTTAGGCATTTCTTTGGCAACCTACATATGTTTACCTTCGTTTTACCTACCCTTGGACATCATCCTAGTTAAACCCTTTTGAGCCTTTAGCCTATTTCTTTGACAACCTTGTACGTAAGCCTAATCCATTTTTTTCAAGACTGTGATTTGATCCAAATTCCTAAAGTTCTTTAAAGTATAAAGTCATGTGACAATATAAGAGGAAATTGGGTTAGTATGATGCTTTAAATTGTAATGGTGCTTGAATATGTTATGAAAAATAAAGTTCTATCATAAGAGGTATGTTGTGAAAAGAAGAAGGAAAAAGAAAGCTGAAAAGTGAGTTATGTTTAAAATTGAAAAACAAAAGAGGAGAACAAGGGTGGTAGAATAAAAGAAAGAAGAAAGGTTTAAAGAAAAAATTGTCAATGATACAATGTGATGTATTAAAGTGCTTAGGAGGTTAGTCACTATTTTTGGCCAAAATAGTCCTACCCGTCCCTTAGCCTACATTACAACCATCAAAAGACCTACTTGATCCTAAGCTTAGCATTCTGACATTTAGTGGAGTATTACACTAAGGGAAAGCCTATGGTCATCAGTTGCTGCATATGAATTCTTTGTGAGAGCGAGAGCAAGGATATTTTGATACCCATGTTTGAAAAATATGCTATACTTGTGAGTGATTATGGGTCATATATTGTGAGACACACATGGTTGATGAGTTTTGGGTAGTTGTGTATGATTTTTTTTACCTTAGCCGTTGAAGATGAGTTAACCACCATCACGAGTCTATGCTAGAGGTTAAATTGTTTCTACTAATGATTGGAAAACTACTCTTTGTTGATAATTGTTGTGCTTGTCTAGACGAATATTTTATGTTGTTGCTGTGAAACCCTAAGTTGATGTTTAGAGGGACATGATATTTTGTTCGAGGATGAACAAATCTTCAAGTGTGGGGTGTTGCTGATAGGCGAATTTACACGCCTATATCAATATATTTTGCCCATATTTGTGCCATGTTTTGAGAACAAATTATATATTTCATGCGCTTTTAGTCCTTTTTCTTGTAAGTGAGCTAACGAACATGATTAGCAAAGTTTCAGGTACAATGATGCAGAATTCAGCATTTTATGGCTTACTTGATGCCAAAGAAAGCTCACGAAGGAAGGAAAGGGAGCTTGGACGCCTAAAGGACCAAAAATGATGCATGGAAAATCTGTCCAGGGCTAAAACAACATTTCTGAAGACTTTGGGGACTTGCAGTAACTTATTTGTATTTGGATAATGATACATTAACCTAGTACAATTGGGTTAAGTATTTCATTTGTTTATTTGGATTAGGAGAATATTACATTAACCTAGTACAATTGGGTTAAGTATTTCATTTGTTTAATAGGATTTGGATAGATATTTCATTAGCTTAGTAGGATTAGGATATGGGTATTATAAATACCCTATCATGCTAGAGATTTTTATTCATTCTTCACTTAAAAAGATATTCCTCCCTTAGTGGAGAGATACATTCTACTTCTCAATTCTGAATTCTTCCTTTAATTCTATTTTCTTCTTCTATTCATCTATTAATTCTTAATTTCTGCAACAAGAGAAACGTTACTTTGCTAAGGAATTCACGCCTAAACGCCTACCACTTGTGCTACACGAAATTAATCAATCTTGTGGTATAACAACAATGTCAATCGTGATCTCCTTCGCATTCATGGGTAACTAAACTTCTCTGTTGGGGTTATGGAAGACAACTGAAATACTATCTATTGCTAAGAGTTTGTGAGTTCGTGACACGTATGATGCTTATATCATTATTCTCTTCATCTTAATCTACATTCTTTGTGGTTGCAAACACAAGAATACGCCAGTATAACATTTAACTTGTTCGAAAGAAAGGTTATTTGTCTGGAAAAGAGATAATGTCAAGGTAGTAGGGTCACCCCCTAAAATTCCCTACTAAACAGTTAGTGCCGTAACTGGATTAACCTCTTGGAGAATTCGTACCGTTAGACACACTTTAAGCTGGAAAGAGTTAAAGTGAAATAATCCTCGAATAGGTCGAAAGACGCCTGGATTTACCATCGAATACAATTCTCTATAAGCACATGCATGTCGGAATTCTACACACTCATAGTCAATAGAGACGTATAACTCAGGAGGTGGACATAACCCCAACGCTTCAATTCTCATTGTTTACAACTTATGTAACAATCCTTCTCTTTTTACTTTGCTATTTTCAGCTTTTACTTTATTGTTTCGGTTACACATTACAATCCCCCCTCATTACGAGACTTGCACTAAAAGTCTAGTAATTTTGCTTACTTGTTGGCCAAGCTATTCCCTATGGGATCGATACCCAACCCAGGTTGGGTTCTATATTTGCTAACAACCGCTTTACACTCCCACGAGAGCTGTAGATTGAGCGTTATCAAAAGCCTAGCAAAGAAAGAACCGCGCATGTTGGCCAAGATCATGGCGTTACATCTTGATTTCATCTTCCGAGATATGGGAGAATGCAATATCGATTTAACAAGAGAATTCTATGCCAACTGGTCACCGAAAACCATAGGAAGCGAGGTCAAGATTCGGGGCCAAGTTTTACAACTCAATGCGGATTTCTTCAACTCCTTTCTTGGCTTGCCTGCTGTTGATCCATCACCATTCAAAGAGCTGTACAGTAGACCTCCATATAGATCCATTCGACACAAACTCTATGGAACAAGGTCCATGGCACGGTGGAGTAGACACAAGGACACCGGACGACACAACACCTTCTCATATGCTCCTTTGAATAGAGAAGCAAGAATATGGTTGCGCATAGTCAACTCTTGCCTAATTCCAGGGACTCAGTACACCAAGATAACACGAGATAGAGTGTTCTTGGTATACGCATTGATGAAGAATGTCCCTATCAACATTGGGGCAATTATTCGGTCCACAATGCGGAAAGCTAGGCTACACAAGAGGTCCCACTTCAGTTTTGGCAATCTGTTGACCGTAATATTGAGGAAGGAAGACATCGAAGAGAAGCGGGCTGATCATAAACTCCCACACAACCCAAAGAAGGTTGACCTCATGGAGGTTAAGGATGCTGAAACTACGCATGGCGTCAACCTTACCACTTCAAAAAGGCACGCTCGAGATGAGAGATTCTTTCACCATATTTATGGCATGACTCAGTTTACAATGATGAGCGGTGGCCGTGTTCCAACTGCTGCAGAGCTCCAACAGCTGGACTATGACTACCCAATGAATGAGCACGCGAAGACAATGTGTGGAGTAGGTACATATTTTGAGGAACCTCTTGATGACGATGTGCCGACCGATGATGATCGACGAATGCCAGACTCTGACGTGGAGGAAAATTCTGATGACGATGACTCCCATGATAATTCCGATGAAGGGGGTATGACTCCAGACATAGAGGAGGAGTCCGACTAACCAGGTTCTTCTTATTTATTTTCCACTGAGGGCAGTGTGTCCCGTCTAAGTGTGGGGTGCTGGTATTTGCATGCTATACTTCTCTATCTGCATTTGCATTTATGTTTGTTTTGTTTTTCTTTTTAGTAGTTAAATTTTTTTTATTAGTTAAATTTTTTTTTTAATTTAACTTCGCATGAAATTATTATAATAGGCAGCATGAGATTATGACAAGAGTTTGTTCTAAAATCATGACTATTAAGACGTTTAGGCTATAATTGTGACTCACTATATGATATTGTGTGGTTCAATTCCTTCATCTGTTGGGTCAAGAGTCTATGCTACTCCCAATAAAGTCGACCATGTGCCTTGTGTGTGTGAGGATATAGTATATTCTGTGTTTGTGGCTGATGCTAGAAATTGCCTGGTATGTATGTAAAGCGAAAATAAGGAGTGCAAGTCTAGGAGATGATTTAGGCATTTCTTTGGCAACCTATGATTGTTTACCTTCATTTTATTTACCCGTAGACATCATCCTAGATAACCCCCTTTGATCCTTTAGCCTATTTTCTTTGACAACCTCATATGTAAGCCTAATCCATTTTTTCAAGACCATAATTTGATCCAAATTCCTAAGTGCTTTAAATTATAAAGTCATGTGACAACATAAGAGGAAATTGGGTGAGTATGATGCTTTAGAATGTAATGGTACTTGAATTTGTTATGAAAAAGAATTGCTAACATAAGAGGTGTTATGAAAAGAAAAAAAAGGGAAAGGAAAACTAAAAAGTTAGTTATGTTCAAAAATTGAAAAACAAAAGAGGTGACAAAGGGATGTAGATTAAAAGAACGCAAAAAGGTTGTTTGAAAGAAAGTATAAATGGCATATTGTGTTGTATTAAAGCTCTTAGGAACATAGTCACTATTTCTGGCCAAAATAGTCCTACCCGTCCCTTAGCTTACAGTACAACTAGCAAAAGACCTATTTGATCCTAAGCTTAGCATTCTGATATTTAGTGCAGCATTACACTAAGGGCAAGCCTATGGTCATCAGTTGCAGCATATGAATTCTTTGGGAGAGCGAGAGCAAGGATACTCGTATACCCATGTTTCAATAAATATACTATACTTATGAGTAATTATGGGTAATATATTGTGAGACACACATGGTTGATGAGTTTTGGGTAGTTGTGTATGATTCTTTGTACCTTAACCTTTGAATACGAACTAACCATCATCACGAGTCTATATTAGAGGTTAAAATTGTTTCTAATAATGATCAGAAAACTACTCTTTGTTAATGATTGCTATGCCTGTCTTGATGACTATTTTGTGTTGTTACTGTGAAACCCTAAGTAAATGTTTAGAAGGACATGATATTTTGTTCGAGGACAAACAATGCTTTAAGTGTGGGATGTTGATGATAGGCGAATTTACACGCCTAAAGTACTATATTTTACCCATATTTTAGCTATGTTTTGAGGACAAAATATATAATGCATGCACTTTTAGTCCTTTTTCCTGTAATTGAGCTAACAAACGTGATTAGCAAGTTTTCAGGTATAAATGATGCAGATTTCAGCATTTTATGGATAACTTGACTCCAAAGGAAGCTTCACGAAAGAAGGAAGGGAATCTTGGACGCCAAGGACCAAAAGTGGCGCATGGAAAATCTGTCCCAGGCAAAAACAGCAATTCTAAAGACTTTGGGGACTAGCAGTAACTTATTAGGATTAGGATAACGATGCAGTAACCTAGTAGGATTGGGTTAAGTAATGCATTAGCTTAGTAGGAATAGGATATGGGTGTTATAAATACCCTATTTTGCTAGAGATTTTTATCATTCTCATTCTACTTCTTATTCCATAACTTACAACTCGGATTATAATTCTTCCATTAATTCTACTTTTTATTCTTCTTCTATTCATCTACTCAATTCTTAATTCCCACAATAAGAAAAACGTTACTTTGCAAGGGAGTTCATGCCTAAAAATGCCACACCACACCTTATTACACGAGATCTTTATTGTGGTATAATAATAATGTCTATTGTGATTTCCTTAGCACTCATGGGTAACTAAACTCCTCTATTGGGGTTATGGAAGCCTTATGAGGTACTATCTAAGGCTATGAGTTTGTGAATTCGTGACACGTGTATTGCTTATATCATTATTCTCTTCATCTTAATGAAAATTCTTGTGGCTGCACACGCATAGAATAACGCCAGTATAGCATTAACTTGTTCGAAAGAAAAGTTATATGTCTGGAAAAGAGATAATATTAAGGTAATAGGGCACCAACCCCTGTTAAAAAGTTAGTGTCGTAACTGGATTAACCTCTTGGAGAATTTGTACCATTAGACACGCTTTAAGCTCGAAAGAGTTAAAGTGAAATAGTCCTTATTAAGGTCGAAAGAGGCTTGGATTTACCATAGAATACAATTCTCTATAAGCACATGCATGTCTGAATTCCGCATAACTCATAGCCAATAGAGATGTATAACTTATAAGGTGGACATAATCCCAACTTCTCAGTTCTCATTGTTTTACAGCTTACTGAACATTCTTTCTTTTTACTTTGCTATTTTCTATTTTACTCTACTATTTTGTTCACACCAATTGCACGTTACAATCCCCCCTCTTTTATGAGACTTGCACCACAAGTCTAGTAATCTTTGCTTACTTAGTGATCGACTATTCTCTGTGGGATCGATACCCAACCCAGTTGGGTTATATATTTGACAGCGACCGCTTTACACTCTTACGAGAGCTGTAGATTGAGCGTTATCATAGTTCAAAATATTATATGTTTTAAACAATGATTTTGACTTGTAAATGGTGGTTTTGAAATCAAAAGTTGAGGGTTTTTATGCATAGTGTTGGGTTTTGTTCACTCTTGCTTAAACTTATGTTTATACATGTTTTTGGTGATGGTTGGCACATTTGGGTGGTTGTTTATTTTTGTTTAGCAAATGCGTTATGAGTAACCCTAAGTCTGATGATTTCTACTTTGGTTTTGGTCTTTATAAATGTATGCCCTCAAGGTAGAAATAACTAGACACAAGTTAATGGTAGTTTGAACTATGACATCGGTCTAATGAATATGAATGAACTAGGAAAATGGTCTAATATGTATGAATGGTTGGTAAATGGTATTGTAAAGGCCTTGTTGTCCATGTAATGAGTTAATCGATGACTTTGGTGGTTTAATGGCTAAAAGGATTAGAGTCCCTAAACATAGAATTGAATTATGTTTTAAACTAAAGTTTTGTATAAGAATGCTAATAAAGAATGAATAGTTTGTAAAGGTCTTGATGACCATAAATGGATTTAAATTGTGGTATGACCCGAGTCATTATCCCATTTAATTGATTGATTGATAATTGGTTTCATAAAGACCATGTGGTCATATATAGTGTTGAACTGTAGCCTTGGTGGCTTAAGTTGGCTAAAAGGGTTAGATTCCTTAAGTGTTGAAATTAGTGGATGTAATTGCATAGAAAAAGGGTAGAGATATAGTACCAATGTCAATTAAATAAATGGTCTAGATATCTTATGGTTAGAGTCCACTTTCCTAATAACATGGCTTGAGGTTAGAGTCCACTTGCCCAATACAATGGATTGTGGCTAGAGACCATTTGCTCTGTAAGATGGCATGTGGTTAGAGTCCATTTGTTGTATATATATATATATATCTATATTTGATTACTTGTGGTTAAAGTCCACTTGATATATAAGACGACCTGTGTTTAGAGTCCACTTGCCAAGTAAGATAAGATGGCTTAGGGTTAGAGTCCACTTGCTATATAAAGTGAGACAACTTGAGGTTAGAGTCCTCTTGCTTAATATAACTAAGAAGTTCAAACATTCTAAACTATAAGGGAGGATGTTTGGAGTCCTTCACTCCATGTCTCATGATTGAGTGATTCAAAGATGTATGCTAAGTCTTGTGCTTTTTTATGGGCACGTTAAAAAACTCTATATATATCTACGTATATGGGCATATATTTATAAATGTGAGTATATATGATAGTTTGACTAGGCTTTGCATGATGACACTATTTTATCCTTATCGTTGAGTTACATGTTGGTACTGCAACGGCTAAACTTTGTTGTGCCCAAGTGAACACTCAAGTGTACGTGGTCTCACCAAGTAGTAAAGTGGTCATTTAGAAGCCAAGTATCGATCCCACAAGGACTTGTGTTGACAACTATCCATTTCTAGTTCAACTATTGAGATAAAATAACGAAGAGAGTTTTAGAGTTGTAAACTAAAAGTAAAGTAACTAATGTTGAAATGTAATGACTTTGAATAATCAATGGATAGATACCCAGGATTAAGTCTTATGAACAATCATACCATGCGATTGAACTTCATTAGTTAGACTACTTATCATAGTTGTTGATTCATAGGGTTTATCGCATGATCATGGTCTCCTGACCTCTAATCGTCGACCTAACTTGGAAATTAAAATACATGGTTAAATGGGGATGTAATAATCTTATTTAGTTCTTAAGGATATCATCCTACATGTGAACCAAACAAGTCTTCTAGGTATATCCCTATCCTAGATGCAAATTCAAATTCCTTATTTTATAAGAAAATATGAACCCTGCTCTACTTACCCCATGTTCTATCAATTTATTTCCCCTCCCGAGTTCACAAAGATGACAATGGATGTATTCTAAGGGTCATGAATCCTCAAAATAATTATAAAAAGGTTAAACAAAATACCAAATATTATTAACAATCCAAAATAAATTAATTCAAAGCAATAATAATCATGTTCTTTTGCTTAACCCCTGAAAAAGGTTTTTAGCCACTATGGACGTAGTAGTAATCAAAATTTCAGAATATATTATAAAATACAATAAAAAGATAAAGTAAAAGAAGAAAAAACCTAATTGAATTGTTTTCCATCCCCTCTCCAAGTTCCAAAGTCAGCCAAGGTGTTTAGCATCATAACAATTTTGTTGTCGGTGGAACAAGGGTGCATCTCATGCTCATCAGGGTTAAACACTATTTTGGGTCCCTTTTTAACAGTTTTATGTGTATCACACACCCATTGGTTAATCCTACAGTCCACATGCACCCTGGACATTCCAGGTCTCCAAATTGTGCAAAATTTTGTATTGTGTTTTTGTTGATCGATTCTGAGCCTTTTTGAGTAGTTTTAACTTGATTTGAATCTTGTATATCCTTCATATATCATCATAATACATTTATAGAGAATAATTTATCCTTCAAAACAACAATTTAGCGCTCAAAATAACACAACATCCAAGACGGTGAAATAGAAACACGAGCTAAGCATAGGCTAATTGACTTTGATCTTAAGCTTATTGTTTAGGCCCTTGGTTTGATCCAATTTACCCTTGAAAATTATCAACAAGTTGTTTCACATATAAATACACAATAACAACCTTAGGAACTTGTTAAACACATTATAACCTAACATGATGGATTAGACAAACTCCTAGCTCAAGGTAGTTACACTAGTTTTATCGGTTGACTTCTAATGATCAATTTGAATCAAAACTTGTGTGAAAACACCATTAACACTGTAAACACATAAATGGACACTTATATGCACATTTATCTCATTATCAACACATTAATAAAATCAATCATCCTTAAAATAAGGATAAATAGGATAGAAAAGTAGCGGAAGAATGCGTAAATACACCCAACATCACCACCCCAAACTTAAAGCCTTGTTCGTCCTCGAACAACTCATAACTATAAACAACATGAAATGAAGAGGCTCCACGCTTCTACTAGAAGAAATAAATTCAAGCTAGTACTATATTGACAACATGGAATGCAAGTTTCTACACTAACCATGTTATGTACACAATTGATAGCTCAAGAATACTACTTCAAAATATCCTAGCCTCAATAATGGACTCCACAAGTGGAAAACTCACGCATATTAATCAATCAAATACATCACATGAATCATCCACAGTCATCAAAATATGTGCCCCTCATAACAAGAGAGTTGCTGAAAATTCCTCACAATAATGCAATTGATAATACAATTGGTACAAGAATCAAGTTTCGTTCACTCTCACAAGGAATTCACAAGTTACACATAACGCCCATAGGATTTACCTTAGTGTAATACTCCATTAATATAAAAATGTCAAGTATAAGATCAATTAGGTTTTTCCATGTTGTAATGAAGGCAAAGGGATGGGTAGGAACTACTTTTGGAATAGTGACCATCTTCCCAATTACTTCAATGAAACACATTATCAATTAAAACCAATATCCAATAACCAATTTACACCATTTTTTATCAACCCCATTCTTTTATTTTCACCCTATCTTATTAAGATCAACTAATTAACACTATGGTTAGATTATGCTATGCCCAACTCATTCAATTTGAATAAATTTTTACTCTTTTCATTACTCAACTCCCTACTACAACATATATCAATTTTTGGAACACCAATAGCTAACACTTAGGGGCTTTAATTTCACCTTTTCTCTTTTCTAGATTCAAACTCCTTACTCCATTAACTACCTAAATTACTTAGGAGATTTTGGATCAAATTATGGTCCATCAAAGAAGTGGGTAAGTCTACTTATGAGGCTACCAAAGAAAAAGCTAAAGTCTCAAGGGGGATAACTAAGACTAAGAACAAAGGTAGGTCAAAAAGAAGGTATAAAACAAGGTTATCAAAGAAATGCCTAAATCATCTCCTAAACTCACATTCTTTATTTCACTTTTCACACACACCAGATAAGTTCTAGACATCATATGTAACAAGGAATATACAAAACTCACATCACACATGGCACATGCTTGACTCTTATAGGATCATCATAGACGCTCAACCAACAATAGCATGAATTTAACATTAAGCCAACAAGTACAACAGTCATAATCATGAGCCTTGTAGTCTCATAAGCATTAATTCACACAATCAACGTGCTTTTTACAACTAAAATACTTGCATCATGTAATCAAATATAGCACAAACAAGAACATCTCAATTATTCCTAACACAAAAATTTTAAATTACTCCTAAAAATGGGAATTTTCCCACCCCTCACTTAAAAATGTACTTTGTTCACAAAGTATAATTTAAAAGTAGAGATAGAAATACACCCTAAGGCCTTTAGGCCTAACTGTAGCATTTTTAAATATCAAAAGGGTCCAAGGAACCTACACTTAGTCTTTGCTATGATCCTTAGCTTAGATTTTTGGTAGTCAGAATTTCCATCAATCTACAACTCAACAAAAACAAAAACTATGCAATGTAAGAACTAAAAATACTGGAAATAAAACATATCTTAACGTGGGTTGCCTCCAAAGCAATTCCTAATTTAGTGTCGCAGCACGGCCCACATCAACTTTTTCCTCCATCTTGAGGATATGGATTTCACCCCCAACTTTGCATCCATCTTTTTGCCTCGCACATAGGGAGGTGGTACAAACATTAAAGAATCAAGTAATGTATGATGCATTGTAAACTAGTCGGCCATAATGTGAGGTGTATTTTTATGTTGGTTATCTGGTGTAAAATCAAGAATATAAGATTCGTGTTCCTTATATTCACACTCTTCCACGATTTCAAATAATTAAGATACAAGACATTATCTAATCAAAATGTAGAAAAGTTCTTGGAGTGAGGACCAACCAATCCCAATTCTAAATTTACACAATCCTCAACACCCTCACTCATATTCACTTTCTTAATTATAGTCTGAAAAGAAAGATAATAGTTGAGTGGTTGCCATTCTTGTGTTTGTTACACAAATAAGCTAGGATCCTCCATTTGCTTTCTTATATTTTGTGGAGATGGTGGATGTGGTATCTCCTTAACTTGCTCAGAAACTTTAGTTTTTGAGTACACAGACTTCCTCAAATTATCAACAACGTTGTCTATAATTATTTGGAGAGTCAAATCTATATCTACCTCCTTAGTTGTCTTTTGATATTTTCCCTCAAACATGAAGGAATCAGGATTAGCTCCACATATATCTGTAGAATGATACATATTTCCACAAAACACATACCGACTTATAGTCTGCTGCATAGGTCTCAAACAAGCAGGTTCCCTCCAAATATTTAGATCAAAATCTAGACAAAAAGCCTTGGGATGAATTCCTCCATACAAATGACAAGAATCATCATCCCTCAAAAACCATCTATCTCAGACTAACATCTCAAGAAGAGTGTGAGAAATAAAAGAAAACAAAAAAACTAAAAAGAAGAAAAATGACTAAACTATGTGCAACTCAATATAGCTAAACTGAAAATAAGATAGTTGCCTACTTACAAATCAACGGCGCCAAAAAATTGTTGCACCCAAGCGCACACACAAGTGTACGTGGTCTCACCAAGTAGTAAAGTTGCCCTTTAGAAGCCAAGTATCAATCCCATAGGGACTTGTGTTGATAAATATCAAATTATAGCTCAACTATTAAGATAAAGTAACCAAGAGAGTTTTAGAGTTGTAAAGTAAAAGTAAAGTAACTAATGCGGAAAAGTAATGACTTAGGATAATCAATGGATAAAGACCCAGGGTTAAGGCTTACGAACAATCATAATATGCCATTGAACATCATTAGTTAGACTACTTATCATGGTTGTTTATTCGTAGGGTTTATGGCATAATTATGGTCACTCGACCTCTAATCGTCTACCTAACTTGGACATTACAACCACATCGTTAAGTGGGGATGTAATAATCCAATTAAGTTCTTAAAGCTATCATCCTACATGTGAACCAAATAAGGATTTGAGGTATATCCCTATCCTAGATTCTAATTAAAATTACTTATTTTATAAATAAACAAGAACCTTGCTCTACTTACCCCCATGTTCTATCATTTTATTTCCCTACCCGAGTTCACAAAGATGAAAATGGATGTATTCTAAGTGTTTCTAATCCTCAAAATAGTTATAAATAGGGTAAAAATAATAAAATATGATAAAAAAATCCAAACTAAATTAATTCAAAGTAATATTAATCATGTTCTTATCCTTAACTCCGAAAAAGGGCTTTTAGCCACTCATGGACATAGTACTAATCAAAATAGTCGAATACATGATAAAATCTGATAAAAAGTTAAATTTAAAGTAGAAAAACTTTAAATTATGTTTTTCCATCCCCTCTCCAAGTTCCAAAGTCATCCAAGGTGATTATCATCAAGTTCAAGTGTCCTATTTATAGGAGAACATTTTTGTCGGTGGTGGAACAAGGCTTGTGTCGCTGTCTCATTAAGGTGGGATAGGGGTAACATCACGGGCTCATCATAGGGAAACACTATTTTTGTGTCCCTATTGAACCGTTTGGTGTATATAATGCACCCATTTGCCAAACCTACAGTCCACATGCACCCTAGACATTCTAGGTCCCCAAATTGTGCCAAATTTTGTATTACGCTTTCGTTGATCCATTTCGAGCCTTTTTGATTTGTTTCCACTTTATTTGAAGCCTGTATATCCTTAATATATCATCATAATCTATTACAAAAGAATACTTTAGCATTAAAAACAAAAATTTAAGTCTTGAAAAAACATAACATCCAAGATAGTGAAATAGAAACACGAGCTAATCATAGGCTAATTCACTTAGATCTTAAGCTTGTTGTTTTGACCCTTGGCTTGATCCAATTAACACTTGAATATTATCAAAAATTTATTTCACATATACATAAATATTTAAACCTTAGAAACTCATTTAACACATTATAACCCTACATAATGGACTAGACAAACTTCTATCTCAAGCTAGTTACACTAATTTTCTCGGTTGACTTCTATATGATTAATTTGAATCAAAAATCATGTAAAAACACCATTAAACATTTTAAACACATACATGGACATTTATATGCACATTTATCCTATTATCAACACATTACAGACATGAATCATTCTAAAAATAAGGATAAATAAGCTAGAAAAGTAGCGCTAGATGCGTAAATACACCCAACATCAACTGTGTTTGAACTCTGTATCCCCATGCAATATAGGGGATAGATATTCATTTTATGTTCCTAAATAGTGAATAGATTTTCGAGAGGTTTGTTTTTTTATATTGAAGTCGTGAGCTTCCATACTTTGGAAGGCATACATTTCACAGTCTTTTATCTTATTTTATAGACTTATTTTAGACCTCGTCTTCGGCTATTGTCAAGCGAATGTCCTAAAATATTACAGACATCATATTTGTAGAGGATTTATGGTTGACTGTGAACTTAGGAATATTTGAAACACCCTAGTTTCTGAACCTTAGAAAATTTCCTGGAATTTCGATCTTTGGACCCAATACGACTTATGGGTATAGGACCAATCGTATACTGACTAGTATTGGTTAGTGCGATAGATTTTTGTTACTAAAATGAATACTACTTAGGGGTACGAATCGTGTTTGTGGTTATGGGTCATTTTGTTCCTTAACTTAATCTTAGACTAGGTTACTTAGGCTGGATCTGAGTACGAGTGGCTCACTATGAATTGTATGGCAGGGCACAAATCATACCAGGGACTCATATGGTTAACATTATTCAATTCCTTAGTTATTTTATTTAGCCAGGGATACAGCTCATGGATAATGATTGTATGTTATGGTTACAACTTGGTTAGATGAGTTGTATACAAGATAGTATTTATTCCAAGGTTTGAAGCTTGGATACCAGTGATGGATACCAATCGTATTTGGAGGGTACGACTCATGAGGGACAGACATATCCCTATGATTGGATTTTGTGCAACTTAAGTGGGCATATTTTGGATACTTCCCTACTTATCCTAATAAGGTCCCATGGGATACTTCCTTGGTCAAACGGCTACATAAACTAGGACCCTTCAGTAGGGGGATCTGAACCCATATAGAAAGTGGGTGGTTTAGGACGGCAAAGCTAGACAGTCAAGGTAAAGGTTTTAAAGGCATGCTAAACTTGGTCCCTTTTTCCTGGAACAGTTTTATAAAAATATATATATGTGTGTGTGTGTTTGGTTATGTTCATATGGATGATTTTACTTGATTTTATAAATGACATTATTTTATCCTTACCCTTAGATCATGCTAGGGGTTACTCCTAACCTCATTTACTAGCAGCTGTATACTTATGCTAAGAAGGAACCAGCTGTGCTACTCCTTCTACATAGTAATTAATTTAGGGACAACATTTGGAATAAAGTGGTGAGCTTCCATTCTTTTATAAGACATTATTTCATGTTATAGATATTTCTAGGCATTTTAGTTTTATTTTGGATATTGGTTTTGGCTATGTTTGGGGGCATATCGCAACTGAATTTTATTAGTCTTTTGGATAAAGTCTTTATGGTGTTTTTATGAGTTGGAATGGGCAGGATCGATATGAGTTTTATCCTTGGCATTGGAATAAGCCAGTGGGTTATCATCATTGGATGATATTATTGGTTGTTCCATCCTATTTTTGTTTTCGGATTAATTATATTATGTTTTGGAACTTGTTTGGTTATGGACTTATTTGTATGGTTTGGTATGGTTGGATTATAGTTATGGGATAGTTGGATTCGGTTGGGTTGGTCACAGTTATGATATATTCCAAGGGTCTTTGTGTGAGTTATTTCACTATTATATTTCATGCTCGAAATAAAGCCTACTCACGGCAGGCGGCTGGAGGTTGGGTAAGGAAACTGGGGTGGTCTCTGGCCCTGGTTGAACTTGGGACGCCCATTACAACAAGGACACAAGGTGGGTCGTGTCAATGCAGGTTTAGTATGTTGATACTAATGGATTGATTTGACAATTCTTAAGTGATAATCGTTAGTCCTATTTCTTCTATCTTGTTATATGGTTGTAATTTATCCAATACTTATTGATTAATGTGATGGTTAGTTTAGGTTACAGGTCAATATCTGGTCCATGTTGTGCTTGAGACGCCCATATGATAAGGCCTAGTTTTGGGTTGTATAACTTTAGATGCTAGAACTAAAACGTCATGAGGTCGCTTTAGTGGCCAGCTGCCCTTGTAAAAAAGGCGCTTTTGTGGCACTTGTCTTCTATATTAAATTGTCCCTCATGGAGGATACCACTAAAGGGGTAATCGCTGAAGCAGCTAGTTTACCACTTTAGCAGCACCTATGTCCCTGAGTATAAATATTCCTTTTCCTATCCCTTTCACCATTTTTGAGACTTATAACTTAGGGTTTTGCGACTTTGAGAAACTCCTTCCATTTTGAGATTGGGTAAGCTCTAAAATACCTATTTCAATTACTTTTATCCAATTTTATGATTTAATTCTTATTTAAATTTAGATTTAAAAGAACAAAATTTGGGATTTTCTCCTAGAGGATCTAAAAGTTGTATTTCTTCGATTTAAACATCGATTTCAATCCGGTTTCATCACTTTTATCTCAATTTCATCTTCAAAACAAAAATAATTCTTGATTTTCAAAATGGGTTTTGATGTTTTTACCGGTAAAGTTTAAAAACAATTTTTCGTGCATTTAAACATTGTTTTGAACTCATTTTTGCCTTGTTTTCATCTATAGACTCCTATGAGTATGGGAAATTACAATTTCACCCTTGTTTTTGAGATAAAACCCATCCTGGGTGTCCATTTTGACCCTATCTGAAAAATAGGAAATACGAGTATCGCTGGCTTTCTTTTGATGGGTTGATTCTATATTGTATGTTTTGGTTGGTTCTAGGTATATTCATGAAGGTAAAACTTTGTATTGAAGGACATTAGATTATTTTTTATCTTTTGAGGTAGGTTATTGTAACGCCCCAAATTTGGTACCCAAAATTTCACACGGTGCTCATGACCTTGAAGGACCACAAGCTAACCCATGATTGATGTCTGTATTGAGCACTACTTAACATACTATATAAATGTGGAAGAAAATACTGAAGGGCCATAAGGTTCAAATATCTAATAAAACATAACATCTGAATGATACAGTATAACCACACAAAAACTGAAATAATTATCTGAATATGCTAGTCTGAAAGCTTCTAAACTCTCTAAATGAGGAGTTAATGGGACATTCCCCTAACTAACTCCAACTGCTGACATAAACTAAGTACTAAAAGAATGAAATAATCAAATAATAACATCCTCTAATGCTGAGAACTCACTGCTAGTCTATCTGTTAAACATCTCATCTACTAAGGGTGCTCTGGATCTCGTGCTTTTGAACCTATGGTATAAAACACCATAGTACAAATGCATCAGTATGATTGAATATACTGGTATGTAAGTGAGGTAGGCTGAATGTAACGGGTTTATATATATGAACAATACTAACTGACTAAATAACATAAATGTGAGAATACATGCATGAATATGTGAACTATGACAAAGATCATGAAATCACTGAATCTGAATACTGATAACATAAGTTTTGTATAAATGATATACTATTATCTGAATGACTGTTTCTGATAGTCCTATTTTTGATTGAACTAGTTGAGTTTCGTACAGAACTGGGTGACTGTATCTGACAGTCCTGAATTCTGTAGAACTATTTGAGTTCTATTATTGAGACTAAGACTGAGACTATAACTCTAAGAAGTACTCATCTTAACAACATGGCCCAGATAAGTTATTATAGCTGAGTTGAGGTCCACTCAGTATCCCCAATTGAAAGGGTGTCAATATTATGCCACTAGTAAGTACAAGCTGTGGGTGACCCTCATCTGACAGTGTCCCCAAAAGAGAATAGTGGGACCCTCATCTGACAGTGTTAATCTACCTCATCAACCCTTATCTGTTAGTGTTGATGTCTTAACCTATGCTTGCTATATAGTTTTGGAATGCAAGGATTGCTTCTAAGGATCACACCCTCAACTGTTAGTGTGTTCCCTCATCCTTGGGTTTACTCGATGATAATTCCTTCTCCCATCTGAATAAAAACTGAAACATGATTAAATGAACTAAACTAGACTGTATCCAGTGAGTTTCTCTAACTGATGGAATACTACTGAGATTACTAAGTTACTGAGATTTCTTAGATTAGTGGTACTTTTAAGTTTTCCTGAGTCATGAGTCTGACTAAATTCTTCTGAGTATGGCTTGACTAAGAGTATCTTGAAAACTAACACTAGCTCTAGGAACACAGATAAATTATCGGGTACAACTACCCCCAGGATTCGATAGCATGAAACTGACAAGACATGACACTTCCTGGATTCACGACAATAATCAACAATCCATCATACAATTATTGGGGAATGTTATGAAGCCTTAGATTATCATGGTTTGGTACATAAATAGTAATACATATAAGCAATCCATCAAATAATTTCAATGCAAAAAAATAACATGGAAGTCATTTTAAATACAAGGGTAAAGCATGGGTTCATCAATTTGGTCATAATTGAGTCCTAAAGAATTATTCTTGTTCTGTTGGGCATTTTATACAACACATTGCATGCATAACCTTAGGCTTAGGCATACAAACTAGTTCATACATCATGGTTACTTTAATCAACTCAATTTAAAAGTTTCCAACCCACATACTAGCATAATTTGATGAAAAGTACATAAAGACTCCAACTTGGGATTCATACAACCACATCAACATAATTAAAATCAACCTAGCACATGGAAATCACAATTCACGAGTTTAAAATGAGATTCTTGAGCTTCATGGGTGAAGAAAACCCATGAATCAACACTTTACATACCTAGGTAGATGGTTTCTCTAAGATTGGTGGAGAAAAGCTTGAATTCTAGACTTGGAATTAACACCTAGTGTTTTTTGTTCTTGGGGATTGATCTTTGAGAGAAACCCTAATTTGGTGTTATAGATGCATAATGAAGTAATGAGCTCTGGTCTAGTATAATTAGGGGTTAAAATGGGTGGAAAAAGACCCAAATACCCTTTTAAAAATGTCTTAAAATTGCTGATCAAAAGTGACATTGGTTTGGGCGATGGTCCGTCTTTGGCTCGACGATCCGTCGGTTTATCACATCGAAATTAACTAGCACCTGAACATTTTGCATCGTCTGCAATGATTTGGGAGATGGTCTATTGCTAAATCGATGGTCTGTCAGTCCTAACCGTCATACTTGGCCAGATGATTGGTTCACTACCTTAGCCACAAAGGCTTGGACGATGGTCTGTCGGCCTGACCGTTGCTACTTGCCAGTTTCGATAGTTTTTTGTAAAATGTCCATAACTTTGTACTCTGATACCGAATTTGGATGAAAGTTATATTGTTGGAAAGATAATTAAATTTTCCACATAATTAAAAGTCAAAATTGAGGAAATTCTATCTGATTTAAACACTAATCATTTTGGAAGTCATCACTAACTCTTCTGGAGACTAGATATGACTTAAAGAAAGTTTAGGGTATTACAGTTATGGATTAACTTCCACCTGACTGGACATGGTAGTCAATATTGATACAAAAATCATATTAAGGGTGTGGGAACTAATCATGAAAATTAATATAACTAATGTGTTATGCTTTTGTTGTGGCCTAATATTGAGGTATTCAGTGGTTTTGGATCATTATGTGATACATGTGATCGTTTGGGATCCTATGTGATTTTGTTGGTCTTCTGTACGTAAAGTTTACTATATATTGTTTTATAAAAAAAAGCCTAATGTGGTATTGATGGTGTATTTCACTGTATTTTACTCTATTTGTATATGGTTTATGTTGGACTTTATGGATTATTGGAAAATATTGGGTGGATTATTAGATGACTTGGTTGGTATATTGGTTGTAAATGGAAATTCTTATTCTGGTTATTGTAAGCATTACATCCTCATATCATATACCATCATGAAATATTGATATCACCATAGAAATATTGGAAACACCAGTTTTTTTAATAAAAATTGTGACATTTTGAAAACCCTATACCTATGTATGTGCCATAGAGGAGATAGGGATTTTGGTTGTATACGGGTTGAGGAACCCCCCATGGGTCCTATGTCAAGAAGCTTTAGCTCCATAGGTGTATACGTCAACTTTGCTACAATTTTGTGCATGACATCACTATCATCATCATCATATCATTATCTCCATTGCATTTGTATTTACTTTGTATTTTATGTGATATATTATTCTCCATGATGTGATACCTGTTTATGTGTATATCTTCTTTCATATTTGAATGCATGATATCTATATACTTTTATTCCTATCTCATATTGTTATGTTGTATGTGAAAATTATAGAACTTTTAGTGGAGATGGTGGGGGCTACCATTTGCGACATTTTTTGGATGTAGGTGACATGCCCTTAGTGTATATTTTGTAGGCTTTATTTTCTACTTTAATTAGTCGACCTATAATACTGACTAAGTACAAGTGGACCGTACTCACCCCAACTGTGCTCTTTTGGTGTAGATCTAGGTTCAAGTGCCCCTCACTATAGTTGATTTGTGTGACATTTAGAGCTTTTCAAGGAACAGGATGATTTCATGCATCCGGATTTGACTATTGCCTTACCTTATTTAGACTATGTCTTTATTTTTATTCTGAGATAAAGTTGTTCCTATTAGGATATCCTATGTATTTTTTATCTCAGGCTGTACTAGTTAGTTCTTACACTGTTACACCAGGTTTTTGGGACTTTGGTATAATATCTATGGTTATGTATCTCCATATTTATTGTATATGCATGGTTTGGCTTTGTTTTAGAAACCTTGCCTTGGGTAATAGTGTTCATTTTTCATTTCACACTAGTTAAGGAGATAGGTTTATTTGTCAAGGCTTGTTGCAAGAAGTGCCATCATCACCTTGGTTTTTGGGTTGTGACATTTCTAAACACCTTTTTCATTTACATGAATTATAACATAGTAATTCACTAGGCAAAGAATTATTTCTTTTGTATACTCCAAAAGATTTCTAAAATGAAGCTCCTATATTTAGGATCTCAGCTTGTAAAAATCATATAGTGAGCATTATTTTGTTCTACGAACTATGGCATGTTTGATTAGTGTATAACAAGTTTTTAGTTGTTCATCACATGAATTTCAGCCCACAAAAATTACTAGATCATAGATTTCAAAATAAGGAATTGTGATTTGGGGTGTTTAAATTTTTTTAATTAATAAAATACAAACCAGTGGGACTATGAAACTTCATTAATGAAATGTTTTTATTTAGTTAATATTGGTAATGTCAAATAAAGGGTATGTTGGAGCTCAAAGGTAGATGTGAAGGGCATTTTGGAGCCTAAAGGTGGATGTGAAGGGTATTATAGAGCCAAAAGGTGGATGTAGGGCATTTTTCACCATTTCCAATAGGGGAAGGGCATTTTAAGCCATTTTGCGAATTATAAATACACTACTTTCAAAGTTGGTTAAATTTCACAAAACTTACCCATTCACTATTATTTATCAACTAAACCATATTTATACTCAATATCCCTACCTAGGATTTTCAAGACAACATGATTCAGAGCCAAACATTTATGCATGAATCACTTATTTCTCTCGTAGCGGTCTAAGAATGAAACTTTGAGTGTTCGTGATAAGAAAAAATATAGACTTGGATAAAACTGAACAATTAATACATCAAGCTTTCTATAGCATCCTAATTCCCACAATATCAGTATTACTATAATAGGAACTTCCCAATATAGTGCAACTGGCCATTATTAAATCCTACTATAACAGGAAAAGTTCTGGTACAATGACCCTATGGTAGCAGCCTACCTTCCATTATTGTGGGGTAGGTGAGGCAAGAACTTGGGATTTTTCCTAGTTTTGCCATGTTAACAACACAATAATCAGATTTTGATACCCTAAACTAGCCCCTTATGCCAAATACTATATTTGGAGTCTACTAAATCAAATTTCATTTTCCATGGGATACTGCATCCCTTATATATCATAATATCACCTTAATTTCATCAATAACTACACCTTAAGACACCAAATATCTCTAAACCACACAACACTGGATTTTCATTAGAACTAACCCTAGACTTAGATTTTACCACCTCTTATCTTAGGAGAAACTCTACCCGAACACTTATACCTTAACCAAGAACACATCACCACTAAATACTTACACCATATTTATTCCTTGAGACATCTACTTTAAGACTATGTTTTATACCTCCTTGATAGGCATACTAGAATAAATAATCTAGTGTACAACAACTAACCAACACACAACCATGGGTTTCATTAACACATAGGTTCTCCACCACAACTCACATAGCCTATTCTATCCTTACCAATCAATTGTTATAAACAAATATTTTTTTAGTTATCACATAGAGAAAAATATAGATTTATTTGTCCATACAACTAGATTATGGCTAGTTAAGTTTCCGACCCAACATACCTCAACCACTTAAGTAGCATTTACTAATCAATTATTATCATGCAACAATGAGAAGGATACGACTATCAGTAAACACATCTATTAATAAGTTAAGAACAACTTTACTTTACTTTGTTTCCATCAATATCAATAAATCAAATAGGTAAATTCAATACAAAAATCCGCCAAGGCAACACCAGACTAATGAAAACAAACAACAACTAGGAAAGTGTATGTTGTGACAGACAATTCATTAAGTCAATAACATGACTAAAAATAATAGACCAAGTCAACAGTTCATGAATAATGACCATCGATTCCACTTTGCCTCAATTGTTCTTTAAATAGACATCAATAGAAATTATACCTTCTGATTTTGTTAATAGTTTGTCACTCATGGATCTAATTAACAACAACAAAAACCACTGACTCAAATAAAGTTTGATGTTTAAATGTGCATGCCACCTAAAATAGACAACACAACCATATCAAATATTTAACTAATCAACATATCATATCTTATAAACCACATCATTCAACTTTCATACCAAGGTCTATCAAATTATGCTCTCAACCATCAAACAAACAATCTAATCATTAACATGTATTTCAATCATTGATTAAAACTTTAAGTTATCATAAAAATCCAAATAAAAAATAATTATCTTTAAGAAGCTAATCAAGAAATAAATTTACTAATCATTGTTGTTATTATTCTATTTTTATTATTTTATATATCCTTGATATCTATTTTATTATTTCTTATTCCTTATTTCTGTTATGTCATCCATCCTATTTCATGTTTCACTATGACCTTGTGTTCTATTCTCTATTTTGAGTTGGGGGTCTATCGAAAATAGCCTCTCTATTTCTTCGGAATTAGCACAATGGACTGTGTACATTTTACCCTCCCTAGACCTCACTTTGTGGGAATACACTGACTTTTTTATTGTTGTTGTTGTTGTTGTTGTTGTTATTGTCAAGCAAATAAAAAATTACAACTAAGAAATTTGATCATAATTTACACAATAATCATAAGTTCTAACTCTTATAGATAAATATAAATCGGAGATATCTAGGTTCTAACTGTGAACTCCCTAAGATACCAATTGAAATTGACTAGATTCTAATTATGATTGGTGAGATACCATTTTGAATCAACTAGATACCAATTGGGCTCAAACCAGATAGATTAACATTGAGGTAGCATGATAGGAAAAAAAAAACTTAAGCAATTCCTAAAATGTCTTATAGACTCCTAAATATTAGATGTCGACGTTAACACACCAATCTGCAGGACTCTACTCAATTTTTTCTCTAGCACTTGTGATATTGGTAATGTCAGATCTAATACAAATTATCATGACCTACCCAATTGGATTGTGGTGGAACCTACTTTAGTCCACCTAGATAGGAGAACCCTTACAACCCATTTCAAAATACATGTAGAAGTTAAAATTAATTTTATTAACAATTTCAAACTCTAATGAATGATACTATCTTTTCCACTAAAACTATAAAAAATCACATTCCTTGAAGATATAGTCTAAACAATGTACAAGAGTTACTAATATAGTAAAAGACAAAGCAAAAGACACAGTTCCCACCATAGGAGTAAAATGAGTAGAAGCGATTGGAAATCACTATCAACATCACCTAAGAAATATTAGCTGATCCTACAACTAGATTGTACTACCAAATAGGATATAGCAAGAGTAATATTAGTACAACCACATGTACTAATAGGTATCATCAACTGACTAGGGTTAGATCACATAAATATAACACAAAAATCATAAAATTAAAGAGTGAAAACTTAAATAATAATTTAATTCACAACACTTGCATCCACTTATGTCACCTAAGAGTATTTCCATTCTTATTTTTGCTGACTTAGTTGTATCTAATTTGTTACTAGCAACCAATATGTAACATTGATATTTCGTCTATACCATTCACACTTAATCTCAATAATTGAATCACCCTTCATATCATATGTCAACTATCATAACACTCTGTTATTTAACTACAATACTTTATATAAGTCAATTAGTTTCAATTAACCTTAATGTTAAATAAGAAAAAACAATCATAACCTTATAAACAAGTACAACCATGAACACTTAACAACTATTTCAATTTTGTTATTACATAGACTTTGACAACAAAACTGAGGAATTAGTCAAATGTATGTCAATATAGACAATATACAAAGTAACACCTTGACTACTAATAGAAGACCCAGTCAATAAACTATGACTAATCACAATAAGCCAACAGAACCATGACTCATAACAATCCTTACACCTTGTATCAAATAAATCAGTAATTAAACAATAGTATAATAGATGCCATTCTTTTATATCCTTTGCTTGGTCCACTCAAGAACCCAATATAATCAATTAAAATAATAATAATAATAATAATAATAATCATAAATCTCATTCTACTTAAGGAATTATTGCACTTACCAATTGTTTATGAACATATGCTAAGGGTCTTATGGACACCCACTAGCCATGACCTATGAGGGACAAGCTCTGGTCCATGTATCAAAAATCCCAGACATGTAGTGTCTTCCAACCTTATATCAACCAATTCGTTAAGATGTCTAAAAACTAGTATATCCTATAATAATAAATATATATTCCATGAAGATGTTCAAATACGGGTATATTCCATAACAATAAATATATATTCTATGAAGATGTTCAAATATTGATATATATTAAAATAAAAAAATATTAATCCAATAAGGATATCCCAATACCGTTATATCCCAAATAGCTATAAGTATCACAACAATCACAACAATAATTAGAATGAGAAATCATACTTGTACAGTTAATAAACCTTTTATGCCACCCAATTAGATGTGATTAATACTCAGGATATCATTCAACAATTTACTTTCTTGAACATACATTTCAACAAGTAGACAAGCACTCCAAATAATTGGTTAAACTTAATTTCATCATTTCATGTAATCCAAAATTAATCTTTAACATATGAGATCACAAGTATACTGGAAGGACAACCAACTACATATAATGGAAGCCTTGTCAATTCATCTTCATTAATAATAGCACGATCGAAGTCTAATCCATGACTTATTCAAGCAAGCATTATCAAACCATATTCATCATTTTTAAGTATTCACTTTAGGAGTGCACATTAAACCAAATAGATTCTAACTCCAGTTCAACACTCATAAATTAATTCTTTAATCTAGTCTTGCTTTATTTGTATCAAATCATTAAATTCTTCTATTATATAGTAAAAAGAAAAGTCAAGCCATCACTAGGTTTAAAACTATACTCCATCAACCAATCATTAAGTCATTTAACTTATAATTCTAACTTTAGTCATGCACCTTTACACATCGTATCTCTTAACCCTTAGGCTAACTTGATCTTAGGTTCTTAAGTCAAGATACCATATTTCTCTTATATAAAAAATACTTCTAATACTATTACAACATGCATATACCACATTCAATATATGTCCAACATCTACTTCTCCCTTTTTATGGTATTTAGATTGAATATTTATAATATAATCTCACTCAATCTCCTTGTCATCATTTATATTTGCATAATTGGCATTACAATCCACCATGGAGTCATCTAAACACAAAAAATCCATCAAGGATTCATACATTAACATAACCACCCAATTATATTAATTCTATCTTTTATTCATCAAAACTCAATGCAAGTCTAAGCATGATATATCCCATTAAACCTATATTATGAATTCAATTTCTATACATAATTTACCAATCATAAAACATAACCTGCTTGGGTACCTAATTGTTGTAACAAGCAATTTATACCATGGATAACCTTCCTTTCTCTTAATATTTCTTGATTCTAAATCATTTAATGATAGTGATTAAAAGAGTACTTATTCAACTACTCTTCAAATAAATACTTTGAAAATTCAAACCCACTAGTTCTACACTTCAATTTACTCAAAATCACTATATTTGGAATGGTTATATCAATTTCTAGTCTTAAGGACATAATTTAGCAATTCTAACT
The DNA here is from genome assembly GCA_030864225.1 of Capsicum baccatum var. pendulum. Lineage (NCBI taxonomy): Eukaryota > Viridiplantae > Streptophyta > Magnoliopsida > Solanales > Solanaceae > Capsicum > Capsicum baccatum. The sequence goes on from CM061560.1 coordinate 174,245,308, forward strand.
CATATTCAAGGGATTTTAATATATTTATTAAATTTAAACTAGAAAATTTCACCTAAATTAAATTTGTACCTCCACCAAGATCAATCTAATTTTATTATAAGTACTTTAGAATAAAACCGGTGTAGATTGGTAGGAAAATATACCTTGAAGGAGAAAATTGATAGAAAACTAATAAAATAACATATTTTGATTTTAGAAAGTGAAACCAATCAAAAATAAGCATATAAAATACCACCATCCAATTATAGTGGCCTGATCACATTGTCATGGCCTCAACTTTTCAACATGGACAGACGTTATTAAGAAAAACATAACTTTTTACTTTGATGACAATGTAATGAATTATCGGTGCATTGGAAAGAAGACTCAAAGACTTTAATGGTGGTTATTTGGATCCACTAATCTTCATATTCTAGAAGAAGTGATCATTTGAAGTTGACACTAGTTTAAAAATAGCACAAAACGAAATTGGCAAGTGCACTTTCAACTTAACGTTGTGTTAAGGGCATTGTATGACCTTAATTCATAACTAATTCACTAATATATCAAGTAAATAATCCTAAAACCTATGAAAAATAAGATTCATATAACTTTATATAAGATATTTTTGGTAACAATGGAATGGATTATCACACACTCCTAGTAATTGAAGACATGCATATTATTTTTTAGGTAATTAACTGTATTGCTAGGGAGTGTACCATTATTTCTAAAGCTTATAGACATATACTTTTGGATCATTTATTACACAATTTGATTTTCTATAGAATGCAACTCAACCTTTTAATTCATCCTAGAAATATCTCTAGAAAACTCCTTGACACTGTCATAAGTAGATTCTACCTTGTTCTACACCTTGTATATCATGTTGTATAATCTAGAAGTTCTTAACTCTATGAAACACCATGAGTTTCTAGACCTTAGGAAATTTTTGAGATTTCCATACTTTGTACAGGAAATGACTAGGGGAAATGACTCGTATGCTAGGATATAAGTGGTATGGGTTAGTTGTATGCCACCAGTGTCGGTTGGTAGGTTGCATTTTTATTTTGAAATCAATACAATTTGGGTGGTACGAGTTATATCAGTGGAAATGGGTCATTTTATATTGGTCTTTCATTCACTTAATCTTAGAATTGGTAGACTAAGTTCTGTTTGAGTAAAAGAAGCTCACCTTGAGCCGAAAGAAAGAGTATGAGTCATACCATGGACTGGTATAGTGGGCAGTGTTCAATCTTGTTTAGATTTTATACTGCCAGGGGGTATGGATCATAGGTACTAGTCGTATATATAGATACGACATGGGTTAGGGTAAGTGTAAGACCCTACGAAATCCAAAGCTTAGCTCAGTCTATTAAATCTTGATTAGGGTTCCCCGACTTAGAATAGTTTAGCTAAATGTTAGGACAAGTATAAGTAAAAATAGTGGCTTACCGCGATTAGGCTGCGTGGCGGTGAGTATCATGATGAGCCCTTTATCATATCACGCTGAAGGCCATTTTGGCAGTTATCAAATTCCCGTAGCTCATCGTGATTGCCCCGCATCGTGGTGCGGCTCAAATCGACAATTGCCATGAACCAGTGAGTCACCGCGATTCCACCATGTCACTGTGGATATAGCAATGACCTAGTCACCGCATTATGTTGTGACTTTAATATGCATTCTAGTTATGGGATTTTAAATCCCAAGGGCTACATAGAATTTTCCCATAACTCAGATCAGTCTTTAAACATGAAATTATGCCCTAAATACCCTATTATGTCACTTTTCCTCACTTTCTCTGAAGAACAAAATCATTCTCTCTCAAGAAGAAAAAACACTAGTTCAATCAATCAAGATCAATCCCAAGAATAGCTCTAAGAACTCTAAGAAAACTCATAAATTAAGGTATGTTAGATGTTAATTCATGGGTCTCAACCACCCATGAAGTACAAAAATTCTTTTTAGAAGTACAAAGATTGTGTATTTATGATTTTCATGTTTGAATTATATTGAATTCATGTTCATGATAATAGTTGGATTTCAATGCATGATTTAAGTGCATGTTTTTTGTAAAATTGATTAGCAAGTGTGAAGAATATTTAATTATCTTGATAAACCCTTGATTTTACAAAGTGATTAAGGTGTCTATGATGTTATTTTGATTTTAATCCATGATCTAGATTTCAAGTTCAAAGAATTGAACCTAATATGTGTTGAGCTATATGATGTTCATGATAAGCCCTTTAATGAGCAAGTTGATTGTTGTAATCATGTCAAAACTAAGTGTATGATTTAATGTACCAATTATGCTTTCTCTGTGTTTGATAAGTTGTCTATAAAAATGAAATAATGCCATTATAGCATGCTAACATGTGTTCTCTATTCATGTACAAGTTAATTCATTACAAGTATTTGATTAAATGTCTCGATGAATGAATTATGACAAAGTGAATATTTATATGTTAATCAATGTTATGCTTTACTTTAATTATCATACTATCTAGTCCTGGGGGTATTTAATACCCAATAATTTAGTTGTTTATCTATAGCCAGTGTTAATTACAGAATATTAGTAGTCATGTCATGATCAGTAGTAGTCTCATCCCTTTACAAAACTCAGTAGAACTCAGTTAGTTACAAAACATAGGAAAACATAGTAATCTGATTATCAGTCCAATCCATTTTAGTATACTTAGTTCAGTGTCTTTCAGTTGGGAGTAGAATTCAGCAGTGAGAGAGCCTAGGGAAAGAAGAACACCCGTTAGTTAGGACTGGGTCCCTAGAATAAATCTGTAAGTTCCAGAACTATATAGCCAGTGTAAGTTATGAGATTTCACCCATTAAATATGACTGACATACTAAGGGATCACCCTCTAGTTTAGGACTGATCTCAGGGGTCACCCGCTAAATTAGGACTTACACCACAACAGTTGTTAGTACCCATGGCACGGTATTAGCACCCTTCCAGGTGGGGTTACATGTTGGATCCCTATTAAATTAGAAAGGGGCATGTATGTTAGATGATTACCTCTTACAGTTTTGGTTTAAGTCTTAGTATAGAATTCAGTTCAGTTCTACATAATCTGGACTGTTAGATACAATCAATCAGTATCAGTAACTCAGTTATCAAAATTCAATACTTAGCTTCAGAAAAACTCAGTTACAATGTATATTCATGTACATGCACAGTATTGCAAACTCATTAGTTACAGTAGTTTTAGTTTTTATGTCCTCTCGTGTTAAATTACTCTAAATTATTCAGTCTGTATTGTTCATGCATATGAAACCTTGTATTCATCCTTACCTCATCTACCATACCAGTACATTCCTCGTACTGACACATACTCTTTCTTGCGTTATGATGTCTTATATCATAAGTTTGGATGCTCCAGTTCCCGACCATGCATAGATAGATTCAGATTTATCTAGTCGTAGATTTACAAGTGAGTCCTCATCTATTGAGGATATTCTTTATTTGAGTATTTCATTTGGCTCAGTATTTTAGTAGATGGAGTTAGTTGAGGAATTATCCCATCAACTCCACTTTTAGATAGTTTCAGTTAGAGGATTTTCAGACTAGTTGTCAAATAGTATTTAGTATTACAAATTTTTATTCCAGTTGTTACATTTTATCAGTATTTATATTTTGAACCTTATGGCAATTTATCTAAATTCTATATTTATTTTATGATTATTATACATTGCTCACAGTAGATATCAGTCATGGGTTAGCTTTTGGTCATTTGGGGTCGTAAGCACCATGTGGTGCCTAGGGTGTAATCTTGTGGTATTACGAAGTTGGTATCAGAGCCTAAGGTTCAATAGAGTCCTACGTAGTCTAAAATATGCATCGAGTAGAGTCTTATGCATGGGTGTATAGCACGCCATACTTATGAACAAGAGAGTATGAGATGTTTTAGGAAAAGTTTTGCTTTTTTGAGTATTCATGTCGTGAGAGTGATCATGAGATCAAGTTAAACTCTCAGTCTAATTCATCTCTTCCTTATACTTCCATAATATGCCTTCTAGAGAAGCTAATGGAAGGAGTAATGAAAACCAGTCAGCTCCACCACCCGTTCAGGCAGATCCCCTTATGAGTATGTTTCTCACACTGAATTTAGAGCTTCTTTCACTACCTTAATTTATTCATTTGTTTCTTAGACCAATTTGTAGACTATTTCCCTATCTAAGATTTTGACTTACACTCAGTAAAATGAAGGAGAGAGGTGTAGAAAGAATAAGAGGGCTAGAACAAATAATTCTACTCTAAGATCAAGGGGTAGTAACCACTCCCAGTTCTATCATAGATTCTCAGCACCAATTCCTCTTTCAATCTAGGCACCAGTATCTAAGTCTAAGAATGTTAGCCAAGATGGAGCACCATCTCTAAGTCACCAGGTCGTGGGAAGGGTGTTCGTGCTAATCTGCTTTGCGGAGAATATGGTAAGAACCATAAGGGAGTGTGTAGAGCGGGCAGTGATATGTGTTTTAGATATGGCAAGTTAGGTCCTAGAGTCCAAAAATTTCTAAAGGCTGGTCCACGAAGTCAGCACAGTCGTCCTTTATCTCAGTTTGGTCGCCCGAATTAGTAGGGTGCCACTTCCAGTACCACTAGTGGTCAATTCCAGAACATATTTTATTTACTCTAGTCTCGCTTAGGGAAGTTCTCATAATGTAGATGAGGGTATTTTCTAAGTCTTTCATCTTTAAGTTTATGCTTAGTTAGATTGTGAGGCTTAACTTCCTTTGTAAACCCTGTATTGCCGTCAACTTTGGTGTCAGACCCAAAATATTAGTAGAGGTCTCCTTAGTGTCTCCCCCATAAACTAGAGTAAATTAGTGACAATTTAGTTTAGATTTATTGATTACGTGGTTCACAATGTTAGAATAGTGTCTTTAAGCCTAAGGGGAGATGGTATAACCAGTAACCAAGACTGACTTTTAGATTTTTATAGTAATGTCAGTATGCATAGAAAAGCGGTAGGAGGGGATGATGCCCAATCCAGCTTTACCTCAGTTCAAAGTTTTATAATTCAACTATTATAATATCTATTCATGCCTTATATGTTCGCCCCGTGATCATAGCTTATGTTCGTGCATTTTAACAAAAATCATGTATGATTCTAGTTCCTAGTATAAGGAGTTCTAGTTCATTTAGTATTACAAATCATGTCCCATGAACGCAAGAACTCCTAACTCAGGTCATGCAGCTTATGGCCGATATACTTATGTCATGCTTCACAGTATGCTTAGTTCCCTTGACTCAAGCTACGCTCTTAAAGATCAGCTAAATTCAGATTGTGCCATATATAGCCTCAGCTTAGACCTCTTGATAAATTCATAAAGTTGATATTCTATTCCTCAGGCCTTAATTAAGTGTCAGATTCAGTATAGTGTCCATTCATGTTTTAGGTCCTCATGTTTTATCTCTTTTTTGAACTCTCTATATTAAAGGATGTAGTGCTGAGCAGTTGTTTAGATAAAAACTATTATTGCATGCTAGTTTTACTCGAGGCTGTAGTTATGATGATAGTCTGGAATATCATGTTGATGTGTAAGTGGCTAAATGTATTTTACAAATTTGAATAGGCTTGAACTTAGTGGGAAAATTCAATACAGTAATTTAGACTAAGTACGGTTTAGTCTTACATGCCCAGTATTCAACTATTAGTCAATTAATTAATAAGATAAGTTAGTATCTTTTAGCCTTCGTGCTCAGTGCCCATATAAATATCTTCAGTAGTTTAGGTGAAATGCCATACTAAGGTGGAGTGTATTATTGAGTGTATTTTATGAATATGTCTAAGCTTTAAAGTTAGTAGTTACAGTGCATAAATCTTAGTAACTCTATCTTAGATGAATTTTTGTAGTCCTCGGCTTATGTTATAGAATTTTAGCCAAGTTGCAATTTTACACATATGTTTTATTCAGTTCATGCCATGATCCCTTGTTCCAAAAGTCATTAGAACCTTATAGAAAGAGTGGCAAAGGAATGCTCCAGTCGATTGCAAGTTTTCAGCATGTGTTTGTTCATAAAGCAAAGAATTCAGTTTAGTTTAGTAGTCAGGCGGGCAAGTTCGTATTATTTCCCATCTTTTTATCTAATTGTACTATCCAAAGTTTCTTGAATATGACGATTCCAAGATAGAGCATACTAGTAGTTACGAGTTTATCCTAGTTTATTTATCATGCCTCAGTTTTAGATCCCAAATATTTAGTCATAATGTAGTTCGTAGGTACCCTGTGCATCGTCTCAACTTTTCCTTAGTGTCTCAGCCAAGTCAGCATTCCTCAAAGGACATAGTATCCCAATGTTGAGATGAACTATAAACCTTGAGCTTTCAGGTCCTAAACCTTTTAGTTTCTCTTCACGTAGCAAGATCCAGTTATAAGGATTGAGTACCCACAAGTTGACTTTCTCATTCCAATCTTAGCCATATGACCATTCTCATTTCATTGCATGTATTCAAGGAATCAATTCAGTTAATGATATTCAGTCCATGTATTATGTTTTAGACTTAGTTATTCTCTCATGTACCCATATATTCATGTTCAGTAAATAATCTCAGGGTCATCAGTACTCTCAGCTTAGGAGAACAGTCTTCCTTAGCTTTAGCCAGTTCCATTTTCAAGATGTAATTATAAACTTGGTATCAGTTACCATTGCATATTCAGTCATGTATTCATGAATCGTTTTCAGTCATGTCCTCAAGTATCAGATATGCATGTTCAGCATACAAACTCAACTTATCAAGAAGCTTCAGTCATGTATTCATGCATTCAAATATGCATGTTCAGTGTAAAAAACTCAGGATAATAGTAGTTTCAGTCATGCAGTCATGCTTCAGTTGTGCATGTCCAGTTTGTACTCTCAATTTATCATTTATCCCATCTTAGTCAGTCCCATTCAAGGATGAATATTCCCAAGGGGGAGATATTGTAAGACCTTACAAAATTGATAACACTCAACTTACACGTCAATTTAGTACAAGGCGGTCGTCGTCAATATAATTACCCAACTTTGGAGTTGGGGTCAAATCCACAGGGAACAATTTGAGTGGTGATTAAACTATTTTGAGACTATAGCTACAAGTTGAATTCAAACAACTGGCACGAAAAGATAAAATCGGGGTTTTGGAGATTAGCAAATAATTATTGGTCACTTTAGCTTCACTATTTGTAATTAAGAGTTTATGGAAAAACCAAAATTATGTTCACTAGGGGTTTTGGTACTTGACATATGCTAATAGTGGTTCAAGATTCTCAAAGTAGGTAGGACAACAGGTTATCTTTATCGAAGTTAAGCCTAACTGTCTCTCTACCTACTTAAGCATTTAATTAGCTAATCCTCTCGGGCTTAGGGACTTTATATTTACTAACCAGACTTCACCTCAGGTTAATCAACCTTGTTATAGAGTTGATTAATAAATGGAAGTTTAGTGTTTCAAAGTTCCTTTTGATAGTTCACTTCCCACTATATTTGATTTCTTTCTAAACCAAATCAAAGAAGTTGTTATCTATCGTTTGCAACCAATAGACTATAATCAAAACCTCAGAATTATCAAGGAGTCCGATTACCTTTCGAATCTCGAACACTTAGCACCTTATCAAGACTTAACCATAAATCTCATAATTCAGGTTAAAGGGGTTTAGCCACTCATTATGTAATGATCAAAACAAATAGTTAAATTCATGATTTGATAGATAAACTTACTACAAGATGAACAATAACTAGTGATTATCGGATTGGATCAACATAAAAAACCCACAATATTGATAAAATCTCTTCAGAGTAACTGTTTTTTTAAGCCAAGAAACTAGAGAGAGAAAATAACAAAATATGTGTCTCCAAAACACAAGTTCCGTCCCCCCACGAAAAAATCCAACAAGACTTCAAATAATTCATCCCTTGGATTAGGTGCTGATATTTGTGACAACCTTTCAGGAGGCTGATGACTTATCACAAATGTTGTCATCTCCTCTTTACTATTGATACTCGTTGCTTTAGCCTGACGACAAAATGTGACGTCCTATCAACTCCTTGATGACTTATCATGAATGTCATCAAGTCTCTACCTTATCTCTCATGTTCTTCCTTAGGCTAACAGCAATTTGGATGACCTATAAGCTCCTTGACGGCTTATCACAAAATGTCGTCACACTATTCTCTATCCAAGGCTGACGATGAATCTGATAACTTATGAAAGGGCTAACGACTTGTCAGAAATGTCGTCAGCCACACTTCTCTTCTAATTACTTCATATATCACTTCTTTTGCTTCCATCCTTATTGTTTCTCAAGCATCTTAGCTTCTACTGCAAAACCAAACATAAAATAATCAAAAATGACAAAAGTTGCTTATGACTTTGCAATTATTCTTAGTTAAAAGCCTCAAATGTGTTAGAATTAGCTCACACATCAACACCCTCAACTTAAAACAATTGCTTGTCCACAAGCAACTCAATACAACTAAGAGAATACAAAGTACATTTGGCAGTCAATCATCCATATCATCTAAAAACACTTTCACCATCTCTGAGGGCAATCAATTCAAGAAAAAATGTGCATATTTTTTAAGAGCACCAATGAGACACACAGGAATAACGATATGGCATTAATTCAGCTATAACAACCATGCATAGACCAACATTACACTCTCAAAAAAATTTAGCAACTAGAAACATATCTGGTGCACCCTCACAGCAAAGAAATCCCCCTCATCTCATATTAGTAATCATATATACAGCCATGTTGGAAAAAAATTAAAACACTCACTCTTAGAATGAAGTTCCAATCAATGTATGCCGAATACTATAGGCTTTCCCTTATTTTCATCACCAAGACTTTAAGATAGGTCAGCTAGGATCACTATAGGTCTTCTCTTAGGCTTGTAATGTAGGCTAGGGGCTGGTATGATACTCAATGATATTTAACGTGACTAAGCATCCTTGTCAGTACACTATCTTTTGGGGTTTCACTCATTATACTTTTTCATTTATTCTCTTTTCTTGATCACACTTATTCGGGATGAGTGCGGTACTTTTCTATAATCACCTCTACTTTTTCACAACTTTTCTTTTCTTGCTCTTTTCCACCGCACCCAACTTTTTACTCTTTTCTTTTAATATACCTTTATTCATACTTATTTTAAATCACCCACCCCTATGATAGCCACCCTAAACTTAGGCCATTTGCCTAAGTCAAGGTGCACAGTATCCAAGGAGGACCAGGGACAAAACAGGTTTATTGTAATACAAAAGAGAAGGTGATAGGTATAATAGAAAGAATAGGCATTTAGCCTCAAAATCAGGATCAAGGGATATTATTTACACATGGACGATCATTTAGGCTAAAAGTGGACTAATATCAACAATGGCCTATGATCTTTTCCTAATCGTTGTTCTACAACCAAGGCAAGAAAAACCGGGCTAGTTTTGGATTTAACACAAAATGAAAAATAGGTAGTATCTCACACACACATGGCACAAAGGTACAACACAAGCTACTACCCATGTGGTTCATGCAATTGTTCAGAAATGGTTATCATGTCACTAGTACTGGTGCCATAAAAAGATGCACAGTGGTCAAACATAAATTCTTATCACATAGTTAGAAAACAGACCATTTGAGAGGTGTTCAAAAATCAAGAAACAAATCTGAACTGCCTAAGGTACTTGTATTTCTCCTAGTTAACTACAATATTTTACAACAAATTACAATATGCCTAAACATGTTGTCTCTACTAGGAACAAGACTCAAGGGAAAAGAGGCACAACCACAAAAACCCCAAGAGGACATGAACATACACAAATAGCCCTATTTTTTTTTATACCACTCAACTTACACGACAATTTATTGCAAGGCGATCGTCATCAATATATTTACTCGACTTTGGAGTTGGGGTCAAATCTGCAGTGATCAATGTGAGTGGCGATTAAACTAATTTGAGACTATAGCTACAAGTTGAATTCAAACAACTAGAACGAAAAGATAAAATGGGGGTTTTAGAGATTTGCAAATAATTATTGGTCACTTTAGTTTCAGTGTTTTTATTAAGAGTTTATGGAAAAACCAAAATTATGTTCACTAAGGGTTTTTATACTTGACAGATACTAATAGTGGTTTAAGATTCTCACAGTAGGTAGGACAACAGGTTATTTTTATCGAAGTTATGCCTAAACGTCCCTTGACCTACATAAGAATTTAATTACCTAATCCTCTTGGACTTAGAGAATTTATATTTATTAACCAGACTTCACCTTAAGTTAATCAACCTTGTTACAGCATTGATTATTAAATGGAAGTTTAGTGTTTTCAAATCCCTATTGATAGTTCACTTCCCACTATATTTGATTTTTTTCTCAAAAAATTAAAGCAGTGTTATCTATCATTTGCAACCAATATACGATAATTAAAACCTCGGATATATCAAGGAGACCTATTACCTTTCGAGTCTCGAACACTTAGCACCTTATCAAGATTTAACCGTAGATCCCATAATTCAGGTTAAAGGGGTTTAGACACTCATGACGTAATGATCGAAACTACTAGTTGGATTCATGATTTGAAAGATAAACTTACCACAAGCTGAATATTAACTAGTGATTCTTGGATTGGATGACAATAGATAACCCAAAATATTGATAAAATCTCTTCAGAGTAATTGCTTTTTCAAGCCAATAAACTGGAGAGAGAAAATAACAAAATATGTGTCTCCAAAACTCAAGTTTTGTCCTGCCAAGAAAATCCTCAACAAGAATTTACATAGTTCATCCTAAATAAGGAAACAAAATCATAGAGTTTAATAATCCCTTGAATTAGGTGATGACTGATGTTAGGCGTATTTACACGCCTAAAGCACCTTAATTTACCCATATTTTAGCTAAGTTTTGAGGACAAAATATATATTTCCAGCACTTTTAGTCCTTTTTCCTATTAGTAAGCTAACCAACCTGATTAGCAAGTGTTCAGGTATAAATGATGAAGATTTCAGCATTTTATGGACTGCTGGACGCCAAAGGAAACTTCAACGGAAGAAGGAAGGCAGCTTCTGGAAACTGGTGGACTTAAAGTCATGCATGGAGAACTTGTCCCGGGCAAAAACAGTATTTCTAAAGCCTTGGGGATCAGCAGTAACTTAGTAGGATTAGGACAAGGATGCAGTAACTTAGTAGGACTAGGACAAGGATAAAAACCCTATTTCAGTAGGACTAGGACATGGGTGTTATAAAAACCATTATTTGTTGAATTTTTCAGCATTCAATTCATTCTCTTTCAATTCATTCTTATTCTCTTCTATTCTTAAATTCGTTGTTGACATTATACTTCATCTATTCGACTTTTAATTTTCACGACAAGAGAAACACTACTAGCAAGAAATTCATGCCACAAGTGACGCCAATACTTACTTATCGTGATATTGTTATTACTTTGGTATGATGAAGATATCCTCGTGGTTTTCCTTCACAATTATGAGTAGCTAACCTTCTCTGTTAGGGTTATGGAATCCTTATGAGATACTATCTATTGCTATGAGTTTGTGAATTCTTGATACGTATGCTGCTTATATCATTACTCTCTTCATCTTAATTGAATTCTTGTGGTTGCAAACATATAGAATACGCCAGTATAGCATTAACTTGTTCGAAAGAAAAGTTACATGTCTGGAAAAGAGAGAGTGACAAGGAAATAGGGCTACCAACCCCTGTTTAAAAGTTAGTGCCGTAACTGGATTAACCTCTTGGAGAATTTGTACCATTAGTTATACACTTTAAGATAGAACGAGTTAAAGTGAGATAATCCTTGATGGTCGAAAGACGCTAGGATTTACCATAGAATACGAAATTCTATAAGCGCATACATGTCTGAATTCCGCATAACTCATAGCCAATAGATACGTAGAACTCATAAGGTGGACATAACCCTAACTTACAATTCTCATTGATTAAAATCTTACTAAACATTCCGTTTTTACTTTGCTATTTTGATAATTTTACTTCATGCATAAAATCCCCTCTTTTGCCGCAGAACTTTCACCAAAAGTCTAAGAATAGTTGCAATACTTAGTGACCGAGTATTCCCTGTGGGATTCGCCACCCAACCCAATTAGGTTCTATATTTGACAGCAACCGCTTACACTCTTACGCGAGTTGTAGTTTGGGTTTTATCAAATTTTGGCGCCGTTGCCGGGGAATACGGTTGTCAACTAAGTTTGTGATAGTTACTAGACCCTTTGGTCAAAGATTCTCAAATTTTACTTTCTGTTTGTTGTTTTTGTTTTGTTCAGGTTTGGTAGAGTGCATGCCAAATACACAAAGTTCTGGTCAACCATTATTACCCATAAATCCTGAACCACAACTTATTGGCAGAATGGATGCACAACGTGAAATTGAAAGAAGGGCTGCTCAACAAGAGCAGGCTAGATTAGCTGCATTAGCCGCTGCTCAAGTGCATCAATAGAATATTGATAACCCAGGGCGAGTAACAAATCCTGATGATGAGGACCTGGGTGACGATGAGTTACTGAATCCTAGGCGTACTGATGAGGTGGCGGAACCTCTGAATAGAAGAGATCGTCAAGCTAAAATGAGACTTGAATGCTGAGCTGTGAAGGTTCCTTTTTATGATGATGATGATGATCTGGATGGAGCTGGTACGACAGGGGATATTATTCCTCCGCCCTTGGCACCCAGAGCAAAGTTCAATATCACTAGCACCATGATTCAGCTATTGCAACTCAAAGGGTTGTTTGGTGGACTTGCAGGCGATGATCCAAATATGCATCTGATCAACTTTATCTCAACATGCAAGTCATTCGATAATCCAGGCGTTGGACAGAATGCTATTCGGCTGCGCTTATTCCCGTTGTCTCTATCTGGGGAGGCAACTCTATGGTTGAATGGGCTAACTCCTGAATCTATTATGAATTGGAAGCAATTGAAAGACGCTTTCCTAGAAAGATTCTTTCCGCCATCCAAGAGAGCACAATTGAGAGATGAAATCAGCAATTTTCGACAGCTTCCAACTGAAGCTCTCCACGAAACATGGGAGAGGTTCAAGACGAAGCTTATGCGGTGCCCAAATCATCATATGACCAATCTCCACTTGATGGAAATATTATACAGCTCTTTGAATTTGATGACTAAGCCAGTGGTTGATAATGCTGTAGAAGGGTCATTCATGGACCTTACTTTTATTCAGGCAAGTGATATGCTAGATCATATGACAAAGCAGAGTAGGGCTTGGCATACCAGGGATTCTGAGGTAGCAAGCTCTACCAAATCTATTGGCATGACTGCAGAACAAAGGCGAAGAGAGGAAGAATGTGATCAAGATATGACGTACATGAAAACGCTGATGGATCTTTTTACCAAGCACTTATTATTAGGGAATACCAAAAAAGTCAAGGCTGTTGTGTCGCAAGGAAGAGATGAATCTGATTCTGAGGAAGAAGCTAACTACTTGAATAATCAGGAGGGTTTCTGAGGCAATGCCCAAGGAAACTAAGGTCGAAACTATTATGATAAATCTGGATACAAGGACCGCGATCAAGGTAGTTGAAAGAATAAGACTGACAGGAGTGGTTTGTATGTTCCTCCTGGAAGCCGTAAGGCCGCTGCATCTGGTACTGGAAAGATTTCCATGGAGGACATGATGGCTAAGCTATTGAAAGGAGTGGAGGCGACCAACATAGGCGTAACAGAGGTGAAGAATGATTTGTCTTCAATAAATCAGTTGGTTGACTCGCATTCTACTGCAATAAAACAACTAGAGCAGCAATTGAGTCAACTTTCAGCGGCATTCAATCAATGAAAAGATGGCACTTTACCTAGAAACACCGTGCAAAATCCAAGGAATGATGGATCAGGTATGGCTATTACCACTAGGAGTGGTAAAGTGTTAGAAAATCCATCCAAGGGCAAGCAGTTGGTTGATGATATAGCCGATAATGTTATTGATACAAAGTGTGAAGACGGTAAAGAAGCTGAAGAGAGTGTTCCTAACGTCACTGCTAGACGTCTATAGCCTGAAAAGAATGATAATCGGAAGAAAAACAAGAAAAAAGTGGTGGAGAAAACTATTCCCCTTCCATCACTACCTTTTCCACAGAGACTGAAGAAGAAGGCTGATGACACCAGGTTTAGTAAATCCATGACTATGTTGAAGCAGCTGACTATTAATGTTCCTTTGGTGAAGGCGCTGGAACAGATGCCTGGGTACGCTAAATTCGTGAAGGACCTTTTGACAAAGAAGCGGGCAGTAAGATATAAGCTGGCAGATAATGTTCATCATTGTAGTGCAATCGCTACAAGATCGCTAGTACAGAAGAAGGAAAATCCTGGTGCTTTTACTATTCCTTGTACGATTGGATCATTGGATTTTGCTAAGGCGTTGTACGATTTGGGAGATAGCATCAATTTGATGCCGCTATCAGTGTACAAAAATTTGGGGTTGGGCGGCCCACCACCAACCAATATGTGGCTTGTGATGGCAGATAGGTCGATAAAACGACCTGTGGGTATCTTGAATGATATGTTGGTGAAGGTTTCTACCTTCATCTTTCATGCAGACTTTGTTATTTTGGATTGCGAGGTGGATTCTGAAGTTCACATAATCTTGGGACGCCCTTTCCTCGCAACTGAAAGTGTGCTTATTGACTTAAGAACTAATGAGCTTTTATTTCGGTTGAATAATGAAGTGGTCTGTTTTGATGTATGCAAAGCAATGAAGCAGCCCAGCGATATGAATGTGTTCTCTGTAGATGATATTTATTATAAGGATGAGAAAGAAATATCGGTAGAAAAACAGCTTGTTGTTGAGCCATTGTCGACTGTGCTGTTGAATGTTGAGCATAAGGATGTTGAAGATTGTGAAGAAACCATTTGTGCTCTAACAGGAATAGGGTCCTATTCTCATGCCCCTTAGAAGATGGACCTTGATCTTAAGAATCGACTTTCACCAACAGCGAAAACTTCCATTGAAGAGCCACCAGTGCTAGAATCGGAAGAGCTCCCCAGTCACCTAAGGTATGCATTCTTGGGAAGTGGAAATACACTTCCGGTGAGTGTTGCGGCTGATCTAGGTAAACAGGACGTAGAGGCTCTCATCTCTGCTCTGAAGAGGTACAACAGAGCTATGGGATGGACTATTGATGATATAATTGGTATACCTCCTGGGATATGTATGTACAAGAGTCATCTCAAAGAAGATTGCTGCCTATAAGTAAGCATCAACGTCGTCTGAATCCATTCAGAAAATGATGCACCATATATCTCGATGAAGTCTTAAGTAATCGAGATAACTATGTCGTGCCGCAACAATAAATCAAGCGCTAGATGGGAGGCAACCCATCGTATTTAAATTGTTTTTTTTACTAGGAGTTTATTTTTGTAGTTGAGCCACGACAAAAACTAAGGCGCTTGGTGGGAGGCAACCCATCGTTCTAATGGTTTTTTTTGTTTTTGAGTAAGTGTAGGTGCAAGACGTATAAAGGAGGAGCTTGGTCTCAAATTTTGATTTGAAAGTGAGCAATGTTAAAGGTGGTAAGTGAGTAATGAAGGAGCAAAAGGCTTTCGGTTAGGCATTGCCTATACAAATCTATGTAATAGACAAGGCAAGGCCTATGTAAATCTAGGCAATGGACAAGGCAAGGCCTATGCTATGGCCTTTGGTCTTTTAATCAAGAATGCCATAGCATAGGCGCCGCCTATGCCAAAGCCTTTGGTCCAACAATGCCATAGCATAGGCGCCGCCTATGCCAAAGCCTTTGGTCCAACAATGCCATAGCATAGGCGCCGCCTATGCTCAACTAGGAAAAGTATTAGGTGCCGCCTTTGCCTCCCAAATCTCTCAAAACTTTTATTTTTGCTCATCTAACCTTGCAAGATCATCTTCCGAGTTCAACACCAAGTAAGTTCTTCGTTTATATTCTGAAGTTGTTACAATCTTACGCTTATCATGGTATTTTAGATCTTAAAGTGGTGTTGGTGATTAGAATGTGTTGATTTGTATGATGCATCTAGTTGAGTGAAAGAATACTTATGGGTATTATGGACTTAGTACCGACTTGTATTTGATTGTTATACACTGTCCTCTTTTTGAGAAATCGAAATGGTGAAGCTAATTGCATACTCTTCAAAGTTGAATGCTTGAATGTTTGAATGACTCGCTCATCGAGGTAAAGATCATGATTGAATACAAGCATGAGATGTTGTCATTATTTCTATGCCATAACTTGATACGATCTCTATGTAGAAGTCTTGTTCAAAAGGTGCATTAATCCACATATGAAAGTATAGTCAAGATTACATGAAATAGAGTTGGAAAGGATAGTAAGATGACATGAAAGTATGACTGTGCTAAACATATTGTTGGAACATATCCCCTAAATATATATCGATGAAGTCTGAGTAATCGACATCATTCACTTAATTAGTTTGTGTCAACAAATTAAGTGTAGGGTGGCGCCACTATTGTCCGTTTGTCGATTGAATCTTCCGAGATAAAGCTAACATGACTCTATTAGGATCTTAGGTAGAATGGCCTCAAAAGGACGACAACGAAAACAAAAAGCGCCCACCTCACAGAAAGGTAGGAAAAGAGGAAGAAAAGAGCAAGTTGAATCCTCCTCGCTACAAATACCTCGACGCACTTTTGGCATCAAGTGGGGTACAATTTGAGAAAACTCTGAGGATGACGACTCTGATGATGATTCGGATGCAGGGGGCATGACCCGAGACATAGAGGATGAGTCAGACTAATCAGGTTCTTCTTATTTATTTTCCACTGAGGGCAGTGTGTCCCGTCTAAGTGTGGGGTGCTGGTATTTGTATGTTGTATTTCTTTGCTTACCTGCATTTATTCATGTTCATCTGTTTGATTTTTAGTAGTAGTTAAGTTTTTTTGAAGTTAAATTTTTTCAAAATTTTTAAATTTTTTCGAAATTTTTTTCTCTTTAAGGTTTTTTTTAGATTTTACATAAAGTGCATGAAATTGTTCTGATATGCGGCATGGTATTATGACAAGACTTGTGCTAAAATCATTACTATTGAGATGTTTAGGCTCTAAGTGTGACTCACTATGTGATATGTGTGTCGTTTAATTCCTTCATCTGTTGGGTCAAGAGTCTATACTGCTCCCAATAAAGTTGACCATGTGCCTTGTGTGTGTGAGATAATAGTATATTCTGTATTGGTGACTGATGCTAGAACTTTCCTGGTGTGTGTGTAAAGCGAAATAAAGAGTGTAAGTTTAGGAGATGATTTAGGTATTTCTTTGGAAACCTATACTTGTTTACCTTCTTTTGACCTACCCATGAACATTTATCCTAGTTAAACCCCTTTGAGCCTTTATGCCATCTTATTTGACGGCCTCATATGTAGCCTGATCCATTTTTTTGAAGACCGTAATCTGATCCAAATTCCTAAGCGCTTTAAATTGTAAAGTCATGTGACAAAATAAGAGGAAATTGGGTGAGAGTGATGCATCAGAGTGTATTGGTACTTGAAATAGTTGTGAAAAAGAATGGCTATCATAGTGGTGTGTTATAAAAAAAAAAAGAAATAGAAAACTAAAAAGATAATTAAGTTTATGTTTAAATAACAAAATAAGGTGAAAAGGGGTGTTACATGAAAGAAAGGTACCAGGATTGTTTAAAAAAGAGCGTTAATGACACAATGTAGTGGATTAAAGCGCTTAGGGAACATGGTCACTATTTCTGGCCAAAATAGTCCTACCTGTCCCTTAGCCTACATTACAACCATGTAAAGACCTATATGATCCTAAACTTAGCATTCTGATATTAGTAGAGCATTACACTAAGGGCAAACCTATGGTCATCAGTTGCAACATATGAATTCTTTGTGAGAGTGAGAGCAAGGAAAATCTTATACCCATGATTGGAAAAATGAAATACTTGTGAGTGATTATGGGTGATATAATGTGAGACACACATGGTTGATGAGTTTTGGGTAGTTGTGTATGATTCTTTGTTCCTTAACTTTTGGATACGAATTAACCATCATCACGAGTCTAGGTTGGAGGTTGAATTGTTTCTAGTAGTGATCAGAAAACTACTCTTTGTTAATAATTGTCGTGCCTGTCTTGATGAATATTTTGTGCTGTTACTGTGAAACCCTAAGTATATGTTTAGATGGACATGATATTTTTTTCGAGGACGAACAAAGCTTTAAGTGTGTGTTGTTGATGTTAGGCGTATTTGCACGCCTAAAGCACCTTAATTTACCCATATTTTATCTAAGTTTTGAGGACAAAATATATAATTCCTGCACTTTTAGTCCTTTTTCCTGTAAGTAAGCTAACCAACATGATTAGAAAGTGTTCAGGTATAAATGATGAAGAATTCAGCATTTTATGGACTGCTGGACGCCAAAGGAAACTTCAACGGAAGAAGGAAGGCAGCTTCTGGAAACTAGTGGACTGAAAGTGATGCATGGATAACTTGTCCCGGGCAAAAACAGTATTTCTAAAGACTTGGGGATCAGCAGTAACTTAGTAGGATTAGGACAAGGATGCAGTAACTTAGTAGGACTAGGACAAGGATAAAAACCCTATTTCAGTAGGACTAGGACAAGGGTGTTCTAAAAACCCTTATTTGCTGAATTTTTCAGCATTCAATTCATTCTTATTCTCTTCTATTCTTAAATTTGTTGTTGACATTATTCTTCATCTATTCGACTTTTAATTTTCACGACAAGAGAAACGCTACTAGCAAGGAATTCACGCCACAAGTGACGCCAATACTTACTTATGGTGATATTGTTATTACTTTGGTATGAAGAAGATATCCTCGTGGTTTTCCTTCACAATTATGAGTAGCTAAACTTCTCTGTTAGGGTTATGGAAGCCTTATGAGATACTATCTATTGCTATGAGTTTGTGAATTCTTGATACGTATGCTGCTTATATCATTACTCTCTTCATCTTAATTCAATTCTTGTCGTTGCAAACATATAAAATACGCCAGTATAGCATTAACTTGTTCGAAAGAAAAGTTACATGTCTGGAAAAGAGAGAGTAACAAGGAAATAGGGCTACCAACCCCTGTTTAAAAGTTAGTGCCGTAATTGGATTAACCTCTTGGAGAATTCGTACCATTAGTTATACGCTTTAAGCTCGAAAGAGTTAAAGTGAGATAATCCTTGATGGTCGAAAGACGCTAGGATTTACCATAGAATACGAAACTCTATAAGCGCATGCATGTCTGAATTCCACGTAACTCATAGCCAATAGATACGTAGAACTCATAAGGTGGACATAACCCTAACTTACAATTCTCATTGATTAAAATATTACTAAACATTCCATTTTTACTTTGCTATTTTGATAATTTTACTTCATTCATAAAATCCCCCCTTTTGCCGCAGAACTTTCACCAAAAGTCTAAGAATAGTTGCAATACTTAGTGACCGAGTATTCCCTGTGGGATTCGACACCCAACCTAGTTGGGTTCTATATTTGAAAGCGACCGCTTACACTCTTATGAGAGCTATAGTTTGGGCGTTATCAATGACATTCGTGAAAACCTATCAGGAGGCTGACGACTTATCACAAATATCGCTAGCTCCTCTTTGCTTTTGATACTCGTTGCTTCAGGCTGACGACACACTGTGACATCTTATCAAATCCTTGAGTACTTATCACGAATTTCGTCAAGGCTCTACCTTAGCTCTCA
Source organism: Capsicum baccatum var. pendulum (assembly GCA_030864225.1). NCBI lineage: Eukaryota > Viridiplantae > Streptophyta > Magnoliopsida > Solanales > Solanaceae > Capsicum > Capsicum baccatum. The sequence continues at coordinate 174,264,984 of CM061560.1, forward strand.
TGTTCTGCCTTAGGCTGACGACAATTTTGATGACCTATCAGCTTCTTGACGGCTTATCACAAAATGTCATCACAACTCTTAACTCAGTTCCATTCTCTATCCAAGGTGATGATGAGGCTAATAACTTATCACATCGCTAACGACTTATCAGAAATATCATCAGCCATACTTCTCTTCTAATTACTTCAGATTTCACTTCTTTTGCTTCCATCCTTGTTATTTCTCTAGCATCTTAGCTTCTACAGCAAAATCAAACATAAAACAATAACAAACAACAAAAGTTGCTTAAGACATTGCAATTATTTCTAGTTGAAAGCCTCAAATGTGTTAGCATTAGCTCACACATCAACACCCTGAACTTAAAACAATTTCTTTTCCTCAAGCAACTAACCACAACTAAGCGAATACAAAGTACATTTTGCAGTCAATCATCTATATCATATGAAAACACTTTCACCATCTCCTAGGTCAATCAATTCAAGAACAACCGTGTATATGTTTAAAGAAAACCAATGCAACACACATGATTAAAGATACGACTTAATTTAGCTATAACAACCATGCATAGACCAGTATTACACACTCAAAAGAAGTTAGCAACTTGCAACATATCTGGTGTGCCCTCACAGCAAAGAAATCCCTGGCATCTCATATCAGTAATCATATACGTAACCATGGGGGACAATCAAAACACTTACTCTCCGAATAAAGTTCCATTCAATGTGTGCTGAATACCATAGGATTGCCCTTATTTTCATCACCAAGACTTTCAGACAGGTCAGCTATGATCACTATAGGTCTTTTCTTACACTTATAATGTAGGCTAGGGGCTGGTATGATACTTTATAATATTTAAAGTGACTAACTCTCCTTGACACTACACTACCATTTGGGGTTTCACTCATTTAAATTTTTCCATTCTTCTCTTTTCTTTATCACACTTATTCATGATAGGTGCAGTTCTTTTTTACAATCACTTTTTTTTCACAACTTTTCTTTTGTTGCTCTTTTCCACCGCACCTCACTTTATATTATTTTCTTTTACTATACATTTCTTCATACTCATTTTATATCACACACTCCTATGATAGCTACCCTTAACTTAGGATATTTGCCTAAGTCAAGGTTCCCAGTTTCCAAGGAGGACCAGGGCCAAAACAGGTTCATTGTGATACAAATGAAAAGGTGATAGGTATAAAAAAAAGAATAGGCATTCAGCCTCAAAATCAGGATCAAGGGATATTATTTACCCATGCAAGGTCATTTAGGCTAAAAGTGGACTAATATCAAAAATGACCTATCATCATTTCCTAACTGTTATCGTAAAACCAAGGCAAGACCAACTGGGAAATTTCTAGATTTAACACACAATGGGAATTAGGTAGTATCTCACACACATATGGCACAAAGGTATATCACAAGCTACTACCATTCAGTTCAAGCAATAGTTAAGAAATGGGTATCATGTCACTATTACAAATGCCATAAAAAGATGCACAGTGGTCACACATAAATGCATATCACAAAGTTATAAAACAGACCACTGAAGAGGTGTTAAAAATCAACAAAAATATGTAATCTACCTAAGGTACTTGTATTTCTCCAAGTCTACTATAACAGTTTACAACAAATCACAATGCGCCAAAACATGCTGGCTTTACAAGGAACCAGACGCCAGGGAAAAGAGTCACGATAACAAAAACCCCAAGAGGATATCAACAACCACAAGTAGCCCTATTTTTTTATAACACTCACCTTACACATCAATTTAATGCAAGTAGGTCGTCGTTAATTTATTTACCTAACTTTAGAGTTGGGGTTGGATCCACGGGAAAATTATGAGTGGCAATTAAACTAATTTGAGACTATAACTACAAGTTAAATTTAAATAACTAGCACGAAAAGATAAAATGAGGGTTTTAGAGATTTGCATTTAATTATTGGTCACTTTAGCTTTAGTGTTTGTAATTAAGAGTTTATGGAAAAACCAGAATTATGTTCATAGGGGTTTTTGTACTTGACATATACCAATAGTGGTTTAAGATTCTCACAGTAGGTAGGACAACAGGTTATCTTTATCAAAGTTATACCTAAATATCTCTCGACCTACTTTAGAATTTAATTACCTAAACCTCTCGGAGTTAGAGAATTTATATTTATTAACCAGACTTCACCTCAGGTTAATCAACCTTGTTACAACGTTGAGTATTAAAAGGAAGTTTAGTGTTTCCAAGTCCCTTCTGATAGTTCACTTCCCACTATATTTGATTTCTTTCTTAAGAAAATCAAAGCAGCGTTATCTATCGATTGTAACCAATATATGATAATTAAAACCTCAGATATATCAAGCAGTCCTATTACCTTTCAAATCTAAAACACTTAGCACATTATCAAGATTTAACCCTAGATCCCACAATTCAAGTTAAAATGGTTTAGCCACTCATAATGTAATGATCGAAACAACTAGTTGGATTAACGATTTGAAATATAAACTTACCAAAAGATAAACACTAACTAGTAATTCTCAGATTGGATGACAATAGACCACTCAAAATATTGATAAAATATCTTCAGAGTAATTATTTTTTCAAGCAAAGAAACTAGAGAGAGAAAATAACAAAGTATGTGTCTCCAGAACTCAAGTTCCGTCCTCCCAAGAAAATCCTCAACAAGACTTTAAATAGTTCAGCCTAAATAAGGAAACAAAATCATAGAGTTTAATAATCACTCGAATTAGGTGACGATATTCGCAACAACCTATCAGGAGGCTGACGACTTATCACAAATGTTGTCTGCTCTTCTTTGTTTTCAATACTCGCTGCTTTAGGCTGACGACAAATTGTGAGGTCCTATCAACTCCTTGAGGACTTATCACTTATATCCTTAAGTCTCAACCTTAGCTTTTATGTTTTGCCTTTGGCTGATTGCAATTTTGATGACCTATCAGATCCTTGACAGCTTATCACAAAATGTCATCACAGCTCTTAACTTAGTTCCATTCTCTGTCCAAGGCTAATGATGAAGTTAATAACTTATCATAGGGCTAACGACTTATCAAAAATGTCGTCATCCACACTTCTTTTCTAATTACTTTAGATTTCACTTCTTTTTCTTCTGTCCGTGTTGTTTCTCTTCCATCTTAGCTTCTACGGCAAAATAAAACATAAAACAATAAAAAACAACAAAAGTTTCTTAAGACTTTGCAATTATTCTTAGTTGAAAGCCTCAAATGTGTTAGTATTAGCTCACACATCAACACCCTCAACTTAAAACAATTGCTTGTCCTCAAGCAACTCAACACAACTAAGAGAATAGAAAGTACATTTGGCAGTCAATCATCCATATCCTCTGAAAAGACATTTACCATCTTCTAGGTCAATCAATTCAAGAACAACTGTGTATATTTTTAAAGAACACCAATTCAACACACTGTAATAAAGATACGACAGTAATTCAACTATAACAACCATGCATAGACCAGTAGTACACTCTCCAAACAAGTTGGCAACTAGAAATATATCTGGTGTACCCTCACAGTAATGAAATCCCCCTCATCTCATATCAGTAATCATATATGTAACAATGGGGGACAATCAAAACACACACACTTAGAATGAAGTACCAATCAATGTATGATGAATACCATAGGATTGTCCTTATTTTCATTACCAAGACTTTGAGATAGGTCATCTAGGATCACTATAGGTCGTCTCTTTGGATGGTAATGTAGGCTAGGGGCTGGTATGATACTCTATAATATTTAAAGTTACTAAGCCTCCTTGACACTACACTACCATATGGGGTTTCACTCATTAGAATTTTTCCATTCTTCCCTTTTCCTGATTATACTTATTCATGATAGGTGCAGTTCTTTTTTACAATCACTTTTTTTTTCACAACTTTTCCTTTTTTGCTCTTTTCCACAGCACCTCGCTTTATATTCTTTTCTTTTACTATACCTTTCTTCATACTCATTTTACATCATGCACCCCTATGATAGCCACCCTCAACTTAGGACATTTGCCTAAGTCAAGGTGCCCAGTTTCCAAGGAGGACCAGGGCCAAAACAGGTTCATTGTGATACAAATAAGAAGGTGATACGTATAAAAAAAGAATAGGCATTCAGCCTCAAAATCAGGATCAAGGGATATTATGTACCCATGCAAGATCATTTAGGCTAAAAGTGGACTAATATCAACAACGATCTATCATCATTTACTAACCGTTATCCTATAACCAAGGCAAGACCAACTGAGCAATTTCTGGATTTAACACACAATGGGAATTAGGTAGTATCTCACACACACATGGCACAAAGGTACATCAAAAGCTACTACCATTCAGTTCGGGCAATTGTTGAGAAATGGGTATCATGTCACTATTACTAATGCCATAAAAATATGCATAGTGGTCACATATAAATGCATATCACAAAGTTATAAAATAGACCATTGAAGAGGTGTTAAAAAATAAACAAAAATATGTAATCTACCTAAGGTACTTGTATTTCTCCAAGTCTACTACAACAGTTTACAACAAATCACAATGCACCAAAACATGCCGGCTCTACAAGGAACAAGACACCAGGGAAAAGAGTCACGGTAACAAAAAACCCAAGAGGACATCAACAGCCATAAGTAGCCCTATTTTTTTATAACACTCAACATACACGTCAATTTAGTGAAAGGTGGTCGTCGTCAATACATTTACCCAACTTTAGAGTCGGGGTCAAATCCACACGGAATAATATGAGTGATGATTAAACTAATTTGAGGCTATACCTACAAGTTAAATTTAAATAACTAGCACGAAAAGATAAAATAGGGGTTTTAGAGATTTGCAAATAATTATTAGTCACTTTAGCTTCAGTTTTTGTAATTAAGAGTTTATGGAAAAACCAGAATTGTGTTCATAGGGATTTTGGTACTTGACAGATGCTAATAGTGGTTCAAGATTCTCACAGTAGGTAGGATAACATGTTATCTTTATCAAAGTTATACCTAAATGTCTCTCGACCTACTTAAGAATTTAATTACCTAAACCTCTCGGACATAGAGTTTAATAATCCCTCATATTAGGTTACGACATTCGTGAAAACCTATCAGGAGGCTGACGACTTTTCAGAAATGTCGTCAGCTCTTCTATGCTTTTGATACTCGTTACTTTAGGCTAACGAAAACCTTTGACGTCCTATGAACTTCTTGATGACTTATCACAAATATGGTCAAGTCTCTATCTCAGCTCTCATGTTCTGCCTTATGCTGATGGAAATTTTAATAACTTATCAGCTCCTTGATGGTTTACAACAAAATATCATCACAACATTCAACTCAGTTCCATTCTCTATCCAAGGCTGATGATGAAGCTGATAACTTATCACAACGATAACGACTTATCAGAAATATCGTCAGCCACACTTCTCTTCTAATTACTTCAGATTTTACTTCTTTTGCTTTCTCTTTGTTGTTTCTCTAGCATCATAGCTTCTACTCAAAATCAAGCATAAAACAATCAAAAACGATAAAAGTTGCTTAAGACTTTGCAATCATTCTTAGTTGAAAGCCTCAAATGTGTTAGAATTATCTCACATATCAACACCCTTAACTTAAAACAATTGCTTGTCCTCAAGCAACTCAACACAACTAAGAGAATACAAAGTACATTTGGCAGTCAATCATCCATATCATCTCAAAACACTTTCACCATCTCCAAGGTCAATCAATTCAAGAACAACTGTGTATATTTTTTATGAACACCAATGCAACACTCAGAAATCAAAGTAAGACATTAATTCAGCACTAACAACCATGCGTAGACCAGTTTTACACTCTCCAAACAAGTTAGCAACTAGCAATATATCTGGTGTGCCCTCACAGCAAAGAAATTCCTCTTATCTCATATCAGTAATCATATATGTAACCATGGGGAACAATTAAAACACTCACTCTCATAATGAAGTTCCAATCAATGTATGCCGAATGTCATAGGCTTGCCCTTATTTTTATTTCCAAGACTTTCAGACAGGTCAGCTAGGATCACTATAGGTCTTCTCTTAGGCTTGTAATGTAGGCTAGGGGCTGGTATGATACTTGATATATTTATAATGACCAAGCCTCCTTGGCACTACACTAGCATTTGGGGTTTCACTTTTTAGCGTTTTTCTATTCTTCTACTTTCTTGATCACACTTATTCAGGAAGGGTGTGGTTCTTTTCTACAATCCCTTCTTTTTTTCACAACTTTTATTTTCTTGCTCTTTTCCACCGTACTTAAATTTTAATTCTTTTCTTTTACTCTATCTTTCTTTATACTCATTTTAAATCATGTACCCCTATGATAGACATCCTCAACTTAGGCCATTTTCTTTAGTCAAGGTGCACAATGTCCAGAAGGGACAGGGCGAAAACAAGTTCATTGTGATACAAATAAGATGGCGATAGGTATAATAAAAATAATAGGCATTCAGGCTCAAAATCAGGATCATGGGATGTTATTTTCACATGGAAGGTCATTTAGGCTAAAAGTGGACTAATATCAACAATGGCCTATGCTTCTTTCCTAACCGTTGTCATACAACCAAGGCAAGACCAACTGGGCAAGTTCTGGATTTAACACACAATGGGAACTAGGTAGTATCTCACACACATATGGCACAATGGTAAATCACAAGCTACTACCCATTTGGTTCATGCAATTGTTAAGCAATAGTTATCATGTTACTAGTACTAATGCCATAAATAGATGCACAGTGGTTACACAAAAATACATGTCACACATATATAAAATAGGCCATTGGAGAGGTGTTCAAAAATCAACAAAATATGTTAACTGGCTAAGGTACTTGTATTTCACCTAGTCAACTACAATATTTTACAATAAATAATAATACGACTAAACATGCCAGCTAATCTAGGAAAAAGACTTCGGGGAAAAGAGGTACGGCAACAAAAATCCCAAGAGGGCATCAATACCCACAAATAGCCCCATTATTTCTTTTGATAACACTAAACTTACACGTCAATTTAGTGCAAGAAGGTCGTCGTCAATATATTGACCCAACTTTAGAGTCAGGGTCGAATCAAAAGGGAATAATGTGAGTGGCAACTAAACTAATTTGAGACTATATCTACAAGTTGAATTCAAATAACTGGCATAAAAATATTAAATGGGGGTTTTAGAGATTAGAAAATAATTATTGGTCACTTTAGCTTCAGTGTTTGTAATTAAGAGTTCCTGGAAAAACCAGAATTATGTTCACTAGGGGCTTTTGTACTTGTCAGATGCTAATAGTGGTTTAAGATTCTCACAGTAGGTAGGACAACATGTTATCTTTATCAAAGTTATGCCTAAATATCTCTCGACCTACTTAAGCATTTAATTTCCTAATCTTCTCGGACATAGGGAATTTATATTTATTAACCAAACTTCACCTTAGGTTAGTCAACTTTGCTACAGCTTTGATTATTAAATAGAAGTTTAGTGTTTCCAAGTCCCTCTTGATAGTTCACTTCCCACTATATTTGATTTCTTTCTCAAGCAAATCAAAGTAGGTGTTATCTATTATTTGTAACCAATAGACGATAATTAAAACATCAGAATCATCTATGATTCCTTTTACTTTTAAAATATCGAACACTTAGCACCTTATCAAGACTTAACCCTAGATCCCACAATTCAAGTTAAAGGGGTTTAGCCACTCATAATGTAATGATCGAAACAACTAGTTGGATTAACGATTTGAAATATAAACTTACCAAAAGATAAACAGTAACTAGTTATTCTCGGATTAGATCACAATAGAAAACCCAAAATATTGATAAAAACTCTTCAGAGTAATTGCTTTTTCAAGCCAAGAAACTAAAAAGAGAAAATAACAAAATATGTGTCTCCAAAAAGAGAAAATAACTAAATATGTGTCTCCAAAACTCAAGTTTCGTCCTCCCAAGAAAACCCTCAACAAGACTTTAAATAGTTCAGCCTAAATAAGGAAACAAAATCATAGAGTTTAATAATCACTTGAATTAGGTGACAATATTGGTGACAACCTATCAAGAGGCTAATGACTTATCATAAATGTCGTCAGCTCCTTTTTACTTTTGATACTCGCTGCTTTAGGCTGATGACAAACTGTAATGTCCTATCAACTCCTTAACGACTTATCACAAAATGTCATCACAGATCCCAACTCAGGTCCATTCTATGCCCAAGGCTTACAATGAAGCTGATAATTTATCATAGGGATAACAACTAATCAGAAATGTCAAAAGCCACACTTCTCTTCTAATTACTTCAGATTTCACTTGTTTTGCATCTATCCTTGTTGTTTCTCTAGCATCATATCTTCTACTGCAAGTCTCTACCTTATCTCTCATGTTCTACCATAGGCTGACGGGCAATTTTGATGACCTATCAGCTCCTGGATGGCTTATCACAAAATGTTGTCATAAGTCTCAACTCAGTTCCATTCTCTATCCAAGTCTAACGGTGAAGCTAAGAACTTATCATAGGGCTAACAACTTATTAGAAATGTTGTCTACAACACTTCCCCTCTAATTACTTTAGATTTTACTACTTTTTCTTCCATCCTTGTTGTTTCTCTAGCTTCTTAGCTTCTATTGTAAAATCAAACATAAAAAAATCAAAACCAACAAAAGTTGCTTAAGACTTTGCAATTATTCTTAGTTGAAAGCCTCAAATATGTTAGCATTAACTCACACAACAACATGCTCAACTTAAAACAATTGCTTGTCCTCAAGTAACTCAACACAACTAAGAGAATACAAAGCACATTTGGCAGTCAATCATCCATATCATCTCAAAACACTTTCACAATCTCCTAGGTTAATCAGTTCAAGAACAACTGTATATATTTTTGAAGAACACTAATGCAACACACAGGAATCAAGATACTACATTAATTCAGCTATAACAACTATGCATAGACTAGTATTACACTCTCCAAAAAAGTTAGAAACTAGCAACATATCTGGTGTGCCCTCACAGCAAAGAAATTCCCCTCATCTTATATCAGTAATCATATATATAACCATGGGGGACAATCAAAACATTCACTCTCAGAATGAAGTTCCAATCAATGTATGCCGAATACCATAGGTTTTCCCTTATTTTCAATACCAAGACTTTTAGACAGGTCAGCTAGGATCACTATAGGTCTTCTCTTAGGCTTGTAATGTAGGTTAGGGGCTGATATGATACTCTATCATATTTAAAGTGACTAAGCCTCCTCGACACTACACTAGATTTTGGGGTTTCAATCATTAACCTTTTTGTGTTCTTCTCTTTTCTCGATCACACTTATTCAGGATGGGTGCGGTTCTTTTCTACAATCACTTTTTTTTATTTACAACTTTTCTTTTCTTGCTCTTTTCCAGTGCACCCAACTTTTTATTCTTTTATTTTACTCTAACTTTCTTCATACCTAGTTTAAATCATGCACCCCTATGATAGCTGCCATCAACTTAGGTCATTTTCCTAAGTCAAGGTGTACAGTTTCCAAGAAGGACCAGGCCTAAAATAGGTTCATTGTGATACAAATGAGAAGGTGATAGGTATAATAAAAAGAATAGGCATTCAGCTTAGAAATCAGGATCAGCGGATATTATTTACATATGGAAGGTCATTTAGGTAAAAGTGGACTAATATCAACAACAACCTATGATCCTTTCCTAACAGCTATCCTACAACCAAGGCAAGGCCAATCGGGCAAGTTCTGGATTTAACACACAACGGGTACTAGGTAGTATCTCACACACACATGGCACAAAGGTACATAACAAGCTACTACCCATTTGGTTCATGCAATTGTTTAGAAATGGTTGTGATGTCACTAGTAGTAATGCCATAACAAGATGCACAGTGGTCATATATAAATGCATATCACATAATTATTAAGCAGACCATTAGAGAGGTGTTCAAAAATCAACAAAAATATGTTAACTCCCTAAGGTACTTGTATTTCTCCTAGTCAACTACAATATTTTACAATAAATCACAATATGCCTAAACATGTCAGCTTTACTTGGAACAAGACTTCGGGGAAAAGAGGCATGACAACAAAAACCCAAGAGGACATCATCACCCATAAGTAGCCCCCTTTTTTATAATGCTCAACTTACACATCAATTTAGTGCAAGGCGATCATTGTCAATATATTTACCCAACTTTGGAGTCGGGGTTGAATCCACAGGGAACAATGTTAGTGGTGATTAAACTAATTTGAGACTATAGCTACATGTTGAATTCAAACAACTAGCACGAAATGATAAAATAGGGGTTTTGGAGATTAGAAAATAATTATTTGTCACTTTATCTTCAATTTTTGTAACTAAGAGTTTATGAAAAACAAAAATTATGTTCACTAGGGATTTTGGTACTTGACAGATGCTAAGGTAGGACACAAGGTTGTATTTATTAAAGTTATGCCTAAATATCTCTCGACCTACTTAAGCATTTAATTACCTAATCCTCTCGGACTTACGGAAATTATATTAATTGACCAGATATCACCTCAAGTTAATCAACCTTATTACAATGTTGATTATTAAACAGAAGTTTAGTGTTTCCAAGTCCTAGTTGATAGTTCACTTTCCACTATAATTGATTCTTTCTCGAACAATTCAAAGCAGGTGTTATCTATTATTTGCAACTAATAGACGATAATTAAAACCTCAAAATTATCAAGGAGTCCTATTACCTTTCGAATCTTGAACACTTAGCCACTTATAAATGAAAAAAATCTAGAAAACTAAACCCAATAGAAAACCTAAAATAGTGATTCTTAACTATTTTGAATCTAGAACACTTACCACAAGATGAACAGTAACTAGTGATTCTCGAATTGGATCAGAATAGAATACCCAAAATATCGATAAAATCTCTTCAAAGTAATTATTTTTTGAAGAAAAGAAACTAGAGAGAGAAAATAACAAAATATGTGTCTCCAAAACTCAAGTTCCTTCCTCCGAAGAAAACCCTCAACAAGACTTTAAATAGTTCATCCTTTATATGGAAACAAAATCACAGATTTTAATAATCCCTCAAATTAGGTGACGAAATTTGTGACAACCTATTAAGAGGCTAACGACTTATCACAAATATTGTTTGCTCCTTTTTTTTTGGTACTCGCTGTTTTAGGCTGACGACAAACTGGAAAATCCTATCAACTCCTTGATGACTTATCACGAATATCATCAAGTCTCTACCTCATCTCTCATGTTCTGTCTTTGGATGACAATAATTTTGATGACCTATCATATCCTTGACGACTTATCACAAAATGTCATCACAGCTCTCAACTCAGGTCTATTCTCTGTCCAAGGCTAATGATGAAGTTGATAACTTATCACAGGGCTAACAACTTATTAGAAATGTCATCATCCATACTTCTCTTCAGTTACTTCATATTTCACTTCTTTTGCTTCCATCCTTGTAGTTTCTTTAGCATCTTATCTTCTACTGAAAAATCAAACATAAAACAATCAAAAATGACAAAAGTTCTTTAAGACTTTGCAATTATTCTTTGTTGAATGCCTCAAAAGTTTAGATTTGTCCGTTAAATCTTGATAAAGGATCCCTGACTTAGAAAATTTTAGCTAAATATTAGGACAAGTTTATGTAAAAATAGTGGATAACCACGATTAGGAGGCATCGTGGTGAGTATCATGATAAGCCCTCCATCGCGTCTCACTATAATCCATTCTTTAATATTTAGAAATTTTGCTAACTAAAGAGTTGCTTCACCTATCAATGAGAATGGAAAGAGTCACACTTTAATATTATCATAACTCACACTTTCATTAAATACTTCCTTTATGTTCAACAATTATATCATTGTGCTGGTAATATGTCAAACATAGACATAGTGGGCAGTAAAGAAGGAACCGTAGCACCTGCTTCACCCACATAATCTAGGCCAATATAATCATCATCATCATTAAATTGATGGGCATATCGATTGATTTTTTGCTCATGGCCCCTATTTCTTTTTTTTTTGGCCTGTTTATTTAGTGTAGCCTGATGGGATGCCTTTTTTGTCTAGATTTATCACTAGCTACATCTTGTCATTTCTTGATCTTAAGTGAATTTATGCACCTAAGTGTCTTATTCTAAATTTGTTTAACCCCGTTTGAGGACGTATCGTATGCATAATAAATTGGTATTCATATAATTGAGCATATAAGTATGAACGCAATTCTTTATTATGTTTAAAGTTTGTTCAAAACAAGTTTCAAATCAAAATTATCACTTAGTGTTTAGATGAGAAAACTAGTGCTACTAGCTCAAGCTATGCGTTGTTCTAGTGCGTCTCCATAAATTTTATTGTGTTTTAAGCACTAATTCATGGTCTTTTATGTTATAGGATTTTATGTGATATATTAAGAGTGATGTCTAGATCAAAATAAGGTCTAATAATGATGGAAAAGCATCCATAAAGTAAGAAACTCAAAGCCAAATGAAGGGAGTACACCTTAATGAAATCTAGAATTTCTAAGCATAAGGGCATGCCATACCCTCTAGCCTCTGAGATAAGGGGGTGACAAACCCCAAGATACAAATACAAATTAATTATTTCAAGTGACCATCCATGATAAGGGTGTGCCACACCCTTATCATGTGGCATGCCTTTGATTCCAAAATGAGCTATCGGCTTTCAACTATAAATAGGACACAAATTTGTTGTAAACACCTTAAATGATTTTTTAGGATATAATTACACTTGAGGAGGCTTCTTTCGGGTTTCTTAATCTTTCTTTTATTTTACTTTTGGTTATTCATTAATCCATGAGTGGCTAAACTCTTTCATCTATAGTTGAGGACAATAATATGAATACTTAAGCTTATATTTGAGTTGGTTTATGTTTATTATCATGTTTGGTTGTTAATATATCCTTTTTAGTACTATTCTAGAGATTTACAACCCTTATTATAAATCTATATTTTTATTATGAGACTAAAAAAAGGAACAATAGATTAGATCATGGGATATATGGAGTGGGATCTTATTCGAAGAGGGATAAAAGTAAAGATTTGCATTTAGGATAGGATATACCTAATTCTCCCCAATTGGTTCATATATGGGATAAAATATAAATGAATTTAACTTAGTTCTCATATATTCACTCAACAATGTAGTTGTGCGTCTATGTTAGATAGAGGGTTAGAGGATGAGCATTCTCAAATTATGTCATCTTACGTATGAATAAACAACTAAGATAATTAACAACACCAACCAAAGTGTACGACTAAGTATGATTGTTCATAGTGCCGTAACCTTGGATTTCACCATGATTGTTCATAGTGCCTTGACCTTGGATTTTAACAATTACTATTTCTAATAGTTTATATTCCCAAAGAGTTTACAGTTACTTTAAGCTTTTAAATCCCAAATGTTATTGGTTACTTTTGCACTTATTTAATATTGTGGTACTACTATATTTCGATTATATCTAAGCACGCGTCCTTGAGAGATTGATACTTGCCATTTAAAGGTAACTTTACTACTCGTGTGACCACGTACACTTGCATATGTGCTAGGATGCAATATGTTTTTGGCACTATTGTCGGGGACTTGGAAATTGGCAATTATTTTAGTTTTAGTTTTGTTACTTTTTTGTATGTTCTAACAACTTGATCTTAACTTTTGAATTTGTAGGTACAATTTTGAAACTTAAGTATGCTAGCAAGAGAAAGGGATTTGATTTATCCATATCCTGAACTTGAGTGAAGCTTACCTCAGTTAAGGAGAGAAGCAACTCTTTTCTATTGGATACCTCTAATTTACCAAGAAGAAGCTATTCCTACACCGATTATTAAACAACAACAAGTTTGTAGGATAGTATGCAAAGTTGCAATCCAATTTGCAAAGTGGCAATCCCACTGCAACTAATGTTACCTTTCCTATCCATTGAATGAAACCTAGAGTTTGATTCAAGATCAAACTTAACATGGTGCGGCTATTATTCAGCTATGGTAAATTCATAGGCTTGTCACATGAAGATCCATAGGTCTATATGCAGAAATTCTTAGAGATTAGTGTCACCTTTATTCCCATTAGTGTCTCAACTGACTACATGAGGATCACTCACTTTCCCTTCTCACTTTTGGGGAAGCAAAGAAATTGTTGAAGGTAGAACCTTTAAACACAATCATTACATAGGATTACTTGGAAAATAAATTCCTCATCAAATTCTCCCTGTCTAGTAGGACTTTAAGGTTACACAATGAGATTTTGAGTTTTAAGAAAAAGCGGAATGAGATTCAAATATCTTCTCAAGTACTACCCCGAACATCAATAGATGAATAAGGTATTATCTCACACTTTTGTTGAGCATCTTGACTATACAACAAAAATTTTATTAGATTCAATTACAGGTGAAATGTTATAATGAACTGTATACCTTGTTGAACATAATTAAACAAGTTAATCTTAAATGGCAGGGTGATATGTAAAAAGGTACAATGAAGAAGCTTATCGAGATGACTAAGTGGATAGTGTCACAACTTTGGCTACTCAATTGTTAGCCTTACAAAATCAAATACTGATACAGTTTATCAAGTTTGGGTATTAACCAACCTCTATCCCAAGTGAAATCAGTATATCAGACCCCATCTTAGTGTGAAATTTAGGGTATTAGTGGTCAATTTATAGGCTCGTGTAGACCAAAATTAAGAGTCAATAAATTTCATGGGCCATTCGTAGAAGGGTAATCTGAACTATTGTAATTCTTACAACCACAAGTGGCAGAGTTAGCCTATCTATTCGTGGGTAAACAATTAGGTTCAGAATCAACATTTTCAGTAGCAGCCAATGATGTAGGCCAACAATATTGACGAAACATTATAAAAAAGATCCTGACTAATTAAGACAAATTGATGCAGAAATAAATATCAGCAACTTGCCTAGAAATATTTATAGAAATGGTTAGATGTAGTGACCTGCATTTTGATGAAATATGTGGCCTGTGTTTTTGTGTGATTTTACTATTTTACCTCTACTGGTAATTTTACTATGGTATCTATGGGGTGTGTGGTTGATTTGCATGATTCCCTATGCACTTTGGTGCCCTTTATGCAATATTGGATTTTTGGTGGCTTTAGGAGCCTTATATTTGATTTTAGTTGATATCTTTTGATCTATATGATGGAAGGCAAAATGGACTGCACCAGTAGATATGAAATGATGTTTTTTAGAGTGGTAACATGGTTGGAGTTATTTATGGCTTTTAAATCTCATTTTGATCCTCGGTTTAGAAAGTTGTGATTTTGGGTTTCAAGGGACAACTTTTTGAAAACAATGTATTTTTGATAATCCGATATCTCCATTGAGTCTGAAGCATCGAATTTTATAACTTAGCATAGTTTTTTACATTCACAAGATTTTGGATAAATCCCAAATGGCCCACAGGGACTTAGAATGATCCGAAATCCCAAGTTGGGGCACCAGATATCTGATGTACTTGCAATCGTGAAATGGACAGCGATCATGAAAGGGCTAATAGTCAGGATGTTATGATAATAACCCTTTTCTAAAATCATGATACACTTAAAAAATGAGATACCCTGACCGCAACTCCTGGTCCACAATCGCAGATACTGAGTATAAGCATCTATGTTTCATCATTTCTTACAATTTTTTAGACTCGTATCATAGGGTTTTGTGGTTTAGAGCAACATTCTCCATTTATAAGCCTTGTTAAGCTCCATTACACCCATTTTAACTAATTTCTTCTATTATTAACATTAGATTTTTGTTTTAATACGCATTTGAATGTGGAAATTGGAGATTTTGGCCTAGAAGACTCAATATTGTATTTTTTTAAAATTAAACCCAAATTCAACACCTTTTCACTTGAATAATATTCCTAATATTATAATTACTAGTTTCTCCTCAATGTTACCTTCAAAACAACTTCGATTTTATATTTTAAAATGGATTTCAAAGGTTTTACCCGATAAAACTTAAAAATGGTTTTTCTTCAATTTGGACCTCATATTTAAATCATTTTCTCTTGCGTTTTTGACTGTAGACTCCTAAAAATATTGGGAACATGTTTTTAAATTTTTTTATAATTTTTCCCTTTTTGAAAAACATGTTTTGAGGGTCTATTTTAACCCCAACTTGAAACTAGGAAGTATGGGTGTCATTGGATTTCCTTTTGATGCATAGATTTTATATTTTGATGTTCTGGTTTATTTTGGGGCCATTTGTGTGTAGTGAGGCTTGAGTTTGAAGTGAAGCGGATCGGTTTCAACATTCGAGGTAGGTTATTTCTTAACATTTTCAAACTGGGCAAGATAGTTAATTTCAATAGAAAATGCATGTTTATCATATGGAAACAAATCATGAAAAATGGCTGTATTATTGTGTTAGAAACGTATGGGGCCTATATGTGATATTATATTGTGGATTTGGTATATTATATGCTATGTGTGACCGTGTCGGGTCCTATGTGTTGTTGATAACCTATATACAAGAGAAAAATTGTGTTTTATTAATTAAAAGAATATTGTGGTGCCAAATTTGTATTATGATATATTCATACTCTATTGGTATATGAATCATGTGGATATTCATGAATGGATGGAAATATTGAGTTCACATTTGGCTCACATTATTTGTATATTGGTTGATTGTGGAAATATTCATGCGGTTGGTTGTGTAAATACTCATTGTGGTTGGTTGTGATAATTACATGCTCATATCATATTCATTCATGAAACAATGATATTACTATAGAAATACTAAGAAATACTAGAAACGCCTTTTTATAAAACCCTCTCTAAGAGATATGCCAAGGACGAGATGTTATGACATCTTATAAAACTCTCCTCGAGGGATGTTCCAAGGAGGATATTTGATATATGTATTGTATAAGGGTTGATAAAACCCCCATAGGTCCTACATCGGTAATTTTTAGCTCTGTAGGTGTATACAGAGACAGTACGGTGATGTTAGAGGTTGTGCGACAACCTCATACATTATCATCACCATCATCATCATTATTATTCTCATTGTATCTACTTCATTATGGTTATGATGTGATGGTATTTCTATTTTGAATTGTTACTTATCTAATTATTATACCTTTTGATATTTGTACTTGATGATCTTGTGTGTATATATATCTCGTACTTCCTTATTCTTCTTGTATATATTATATTGATACTTGTTCTTCTTTCTGGTTTGCTATGATATTTTTGATATTATAGAACTGTTAGTGTAAGAAGTGTGGGCTACCATTGTAGGACATTTTCTGACTACAGGTGATGTTTCCTTAGTGTGTATTTTGTGAGCTTTATTTTTTACTTTGTAAGGGAAAAATGTAGATAAGTCCATAGAGGTGGTTGTGGGGATACTCAGGCAGTTAGTGATCATGAAATGTATTATGCTATACTCGCCAGAACAGAGCCATACACTTTTGATATTATGATCACAGATATTATCCCCATTTATTTCAGATATGTGTCTGTGTTATTTGATCATGGATTGTGTTTTTCATACATGTCTACATATTTTACTTTGGGTTTTAATTCTATTATTGAGCCTCTCACCATGCCTATTTGTGTATCTACCCCTATATGAGATTCTTTAGTGGTGGATTAGGTGTACTGATCTTTTATTGTGACTTTTGCTAGTCCTGAGACTTGGGTAGATTTTCTTGTGTTATATATGGTTGATTTTGATGTTATTTTGGGTAAGGATTGGTTGGGTCCTTATCATGTTATCCTAGATTGTTTTGGTAAGATCGTAACTTTTGCTTCACCAGGTTTTCCAAGAATAGCTTGGAAGGGTGCACTTCATTAGGGTTCTAAGAGGATCATATCTTATGTTCAGGCTCATAGATTTGTTAAGAGGGGATGTTTATCTTACTTGGCTTATGTTCATGAAACTATTATTATTTCACCTCCTTCTTTGGATTATGTTTATGTTGTTAATGATTTCATGGGTGTGCTCCTATCAAATTTACCTTGTATGACTTCAGATCATCATACTGATTTTGCTATTGATGTTGAGCTGGTCACAGAGCCTATTTATACTCCTAGAAGGATGGACCCAGCTGAGTTAAAAAAATTAAAGGATTAATTATTGGAATTGTTGGAGAAGGGATTTATCCGACCTAGTGAATCACCCTGGGGTGCACATTTATTATTTATTATATGTACATTGATTTTCAATGATTGAACAAGGTGACGGTTAATAATAAGTATCCTCTTACTTGCATTGATGATTTATTGGACCAACTTTGGGGTGCCATGATATTTTTGAAGATTGATTTGAGGTTCGAGTATCACTAGTTGAGGATTAGAACTTTGGATATTTAAAAAACAACTTTTCAGACATGATATGGTCATTATGAGTTCTGGTCATGTCCTTTAAGTTGACCAATTCCCTATCCTAATTCATGATGTTAATGAACAAGATATTTCGATCATATCTTGACTTCTTTGTTATTGTATTTATTGATGATATCTTGGTTTATTCAAAGAGTGAGGCTGAGCATAAGGATCATTTTTATATTATACTTCAGAGATTGAGGGATGAGAGGTTGAATGTAAAGTTCTCCAAGTGTGAGTTTTGTTTGGAGTATATTTCTTCCTTGTGTCACATGAGGTATTATTGTTGATCAAGTCAAGTTACAACGATTCGTGATTGGGCTAGACCTACTTTGACCACCGAGATTCAGAGTTTTATCAGTATAGAAGGTTATTATAAACATTTTTTTGATGGTTTTTAATCCATTACAACTCCGTTGACCAAGTTTACTATAAAGAAAATTTCTTTCTAGTATTCCGATGCTCATGAGAAGAGATTTTAAAAGCTCAAGGATTTTCCCAAGGGGGTGGTTTTCACCATCATTTGTGATGCTTTAGGTGTTGGGTTAGGTGTTGTGTTGATGCAGAGGGTAAGGTGATTGCATATGCTTCTCATCAGTTGAAGCCCCATGAGAGAAATTACCCTACCTATGATTTGGAATTGTGTGCGGTTCTTTTTACTTTGAAATTATGGAGGCACTACTTATATGGTGCCTGTTGTGAGATTTTCTTGGATTATTTCATCCTTCAGTACCTCTTCACATAGATAGATCTTAATATGAGGTAGCATCCTTGGCTAGAGTTATGTAAGACCCCGCAAAGTTCCGTTATAGTTTTAGCCTTAGAGCGTGTCAAGTGAAGTGTAATTCCATCCCGAAAAGATTGAGAAGATATTTCCTAAGTGATTGGTGTTTAAGCCATATATAATTTTCTTAAATTTAACTTTTTTCATGTAGAGAATTGAATTATCTTTCCAACATACCAATTTCGTCCAAATACGACATCGAGGTTAGAAGTTATGGCCATTTTACTGAGAGTTGTCGGAACTGCCCAGGTGCGACGGATGATCCGAAGGACCGCTGAGTCTGCGATGGGTCATCGCTTTGCCCGTTGCAACCAAAGTTGTAACTCCCTTTTCTGGCCCAAGTGCAATGGCCATGATGACAGATTGTTAAGGTTGCGATAGACCATCGCTAAGATCGTCGCCACTAAGATAGTGTGGTCTCATACTGACCAACGTATAATGGATGATCCGACGGACCATTAATACTGCGATGGACTATCGCTTTAACCATCGCATTGAGGCAGTATATCCTTTTTTTGATAGATATTCAATGAACGATCCAATGGACCATCAGCCTAGCGACAAATCATCGCTCCGACCATTGTAGCGCCCGTTTAGTATTTTTAACTCATTTTTAAAAGAGCTTTTTGGTCTTTTCCACTCTTTTATCAACCAGATATATTCCAAATGAAGAAAATTACTTCATTCATCATCCAAAACACAAGAGAGCAAGGGTCTCACCCTCAAGATCAAATCAAAACCTTTCTCCAAGAAATCCAAAAACTTATCATAGATTCTACAAATTGAGTTGAGAATTGAATTCCCCAAGTTCAAGGGTTGCAAGAACCCTCTCTCAAGAGTAATAAGAAGTGTTTAAAGCAACCTTGTTCATCTAATTTCACAATCTAAGGTATGTGGGGTTTTGAACAAAGGTAATCCTTTCACCCTTGTGCCCAAAGGCTTATTTAAACTATAATTTTTTGCAATCTATGAGATTTTACATGATATTGAATTAGGTTGATTGCATTATCTTGATGTTTTCCCATGAATTGAAAGTCAAATGACATGATTTTTACATGTTTTCTTGTGAAATTGCAGCTGGGTCTATACATCATGATTTTAATCCTTGAGAAGTTTATAGTTGAAATATTTGAGATATTAAAGTATATGAGTATGTTGAGATTATGAGCTAAATTTCTGTAAATTCAAGATTTCAATATGATTTAGGAACCTATATGCTATCTAATATGCATTTTGATAAGTTTTAACTTGAGATTTAATTATGGGTCATTAAGACCTACTTGAGACTTGCAATTTTATAAACTCTTGTGCTATAAGCACCCATGATTTGAGTATTCTGAGATTATTAAGAAATGTTTTGACCTAATGGTCATAGAACTTTGAAATACACTTCACTACATGAGATTAAATATTTGATTGTTGAGTTCTTATGAACCATGATATTATTTTGAAAGTGGATTTTCATGAGATGTGTGAGATAAACTAAAGGGAGTAGTATTTAGCACCGAGTTGGATAAGTTACTACTTTTTCTTACTCCAGAACTACGTGCCATCATTGGTTTAAGATTTTAGGCCTAAGGCTAAGATAATTGGGCCTGAGGATGAGATAAGTGATCAGTGAATTGAGGTTATACTCCTTGTCAAGGGTATGATGCCTCTCCTTAACGGGAGGTTTATTCTTTAGGAGAACAAGACGTTGGACTCCATGTATCTCGCATGGTTTATGTCGGTTAAGAGAACCTCCATAAACTAAAGTATTTTCCATTGAGATAGAATATTTTTCTCTAAAGCTTTGAGATGAGATATTTTCTAAAGTGAATGAATTGCTTTTGAGTATTTTCCAAAGAAGGAAGAAGCTTTCTCTACTATTATGAGTTGATCGTCAGTTTTTAAACCAAAGTCTTATGAATTTGAGCTCCAAGTGTTTGAGTTCAAAAGAGTGACAAGTTCTTGAGTATTAAAGAAGTTTTACACCCCATAAGATACATATATGAGTTGACAATATTGTTTAAATTTTCCTCATCCTATAATTACTAGTATTTCCTCAATTTAATCGTCAAAATAACTCCGATTCTTGAATTTTAAATGGATTTCAGAGGTATTACCTTGTAAACCATAAGAATGGTTTTTATTTGAGTTGGACCTTATTTTTAACTCATTTTTTCTTGGGTTTTTTGTTGTGGATTCGTAAAAACATGGGGAACATATTTTTGAAATAAAGTTAAGATTTTACCCTTCTTTTTTAAAAACCTATTGCGGGTGCTTATTTTGACATCCACTTAAAACTAGGCAATATTGGTCTCTTTAGATTTCTTTTGACACATTGATTCAACATTTTGATTTTATAGTTGATTTTGGGGTCGTTCTTGAGGATTGAGACTTGGGTTTGAAGTTTAGCAGGTTGGTTTTAGCAATCGAGATAGGTTATGTCTTAACTCTTTCGGACTAGATTGGGTAGTTAATTTCTATACAAAAGGCATGTTAGGTTGTGGGAACTAAGCATGAAAATATGTATCTTTTTGTGTTGTGCCTGTGTGGGGACGTATATGTGATATTATCTGGTTTTTATTTATTATGTGCTAGGTGTGATAGGTGGGGTCATATTGATAGCATATATACGGGAGAATAATTGTGTTTTGTAGATAAAAAGTATATTATGGTACCAAATATATATTGTGATGTATTCATACTTTATAAGGATATGAATTATCTAGAAATTTATGAATAGTTGGAAATATTGTGTGTATATTTGGCTCACGTAATTTACATATAGCTCGATTATGGAAATACTCATGTGGTTGGTTTTGTAAAAACTCATTGTGGTTGGTTGTGATCATTACATCGTCATATCATACTCATTCATGAAAAATTGGTACCCCTGTGGAAATATTAAAAAATACTGGCAATACCTTATTATTAAACCCTTCTTGAGAGATGTGCTTGTGAGGAAATATGATATATGGATTGTATACAGGTTGACCTTAGCACAATATTTTGCCCCCGACTTACGATCGGTCAGAGCAGACTATCTAGGGTTTGGAAGATATGCTCCATTCTTGTGTGATGAATTTTGGTGCCTTCTGGGATTAACATATGGCTTTAGCAATGTTTGCCTATAATAATATCTACAATTCAAGTATTGATATGGCTCATTTTGATGCTTTATAAGGTAGGCATTTTCGTTCTACAGTTGGTTGGTTTGATGTTTCTGAGGTTAGAGCTCGAGGTATGAAATTTCTTTGTGAGTACTTTATTGAGTCCAAATTATTAAGGATAGAAATAATGTAGCCTAGAGTAGGCAGAAGTGCTACACCTATTGTAGACATCGGGCCTTGCAATTCGGTGTTAGTTAAGGTGTTTTTCTTGGAGTCTCACCTATGAAGGGTGTGATGAGGTTTGGAAAAAGGGGAAATTTTAACCCCAGGAATATTAGACTATTTGAGATTATTTAGAATATTGTGATGTGTCTTATTAGTTATATTTACACCCAAATTTTCATCTGTTCACCCAGTTTTTCATGTTTTTATATTTGGTCATTAAATTCAGGATGATTCTCATATCATTTGTTGGTAATCAATTCAGTTTGATGAGCGATCATCTTTTCTTAAGGACCCAATCACTTTTTTTGGATAGGGTAATTAGATAGTTGCAGTTTAAAGTTATCCTTGTGGTTAAGGTTCAGTGGTGATATTGACTTGTAGATAAGGCTACTTAGGTGGTCGACTCTGATATGCATGATTCTTATCCCAAGCTCTTTGTTTATTCAACTATTTCTCTTAACTTTAGTTTGAGGACGAACAAGATTTTTTGTTATAGATGATGTAACGACCTGTATTTTGATGAAATATATGAAATATGTATTTTTGTATGATTTGACTATTTTACCCTCTTCGTATAGTTGTATTGTACAATATCTTAGGTGTTGGGTTTATTGGCACGATTCCCAACAGACTTTGGTTCCCTTTGTGCGATATTAATATTCTTAGTGTGATTTTAGTTGATGCGTTTTGTTTTATGTGATACATGGCAAAACGGACTATGCTAGTAGATTCAAAACGTCAATTCTATGGTAGTAACATGGTTGGTGGTTTTATGGTATTTAAAACACATTGTTACCCTAGATTTAGAAAGTTTTTATTTTGGCTTTTAAGAGACAACTTTGTGAAAATGATGTCTTTTAAAAAATTTGAAATCGCCATTAAGTACGGAGCATCGAATTTGATAGGGTATTATAGTTTTTTTGCGTCCACAGGATTTCAGGTGAATCTCAAGGGGACCGCAGGGACTCAAAATGATCTAAAATCCCCAACTAGTGCACCAGATATCTGTTGCACCTGCAATAACAAAATAGTGCCATGATCATGAAAAGGCCAGTAGTTAGGATGTTTCAATCCCAAACCCTGTCTGCAATTACGATACATCTAACAAACAATATACCTCAATAACAACCCGTGCTCTGTGATCGCGTGAACTGAGTATAAACACCCTGTTTTTGCATTAAAACTTGGAGATTAGGGTTTCATGGTTTTCACCAACTTTCTCCATTTGTAAGCTTCATTATGCTCTATTACACCGAATTCAACTAAACTCTTCTATCTTTAACGTTAGATTCTTTTTTAAATTTGAATGTAAAAGTGAAAATTTGGGATTTTGGCCTCAAAGGCCCAAAATTATATTTCTTCAAATTAAGACCGAATTTAACTCCTTTTCAATTGAATAATGTTCCTCATCCTATAATTACTAGTTTTTCCTCAATTTCATCTTCAAAATAACTCTGATTCTTGATTTTTAAATGGATTTCAAAGGTATTACCTTGGAAAGAATAAAAATGGTTTTGTTTGAGTTGGACCTTATTTTTAACTCATTTTTCTTGAGTTTTTTGTTGTAGACTCTTGAAAACATAGGGAACATATTTTTGAAATAAAGTTAAGATTTTATCCTTCTTTTTTAAAAACCTATTGCGGGTGTTCATTTTGATATCGACTTGAAACTAGGCAATATTGGTCTTGTCATCTTTCTTTTGACACATTAATTTAATATTTTGATTTTCAAGTTGATTTTGGGGCCGTTCTTGAGGAGTGAGACTTGAGTTTAAAGTTTAGCAGGTTAGCTTTGGCATTCGAGATAGGTTATGCCTTAACTTTTTCAGAATGGGATAGGTAGTTAATTTGTAAACAAAATCCATGTTAAGGGTGTGGGAACTAAGCATGAAAATGTTTATCTTTTTGTGTTGTGCTAGTGTGGGGGTGTATATGTGATATTATGTGGTTTTTATTTATTATGTGATAGGTTTGATCGGTGGGGTTCTATGTGATGTTGATAGTATATATATAGGAGAATAATTGTGTTTTGTAAAAGAAAGGTATATTAAGTTACCAAATATATATCATGATGTATTCATACTTTATAAGCATATTAATCATCTGGAAATTCATGAATAGTTCGAAATATTATGTGTATATTTAGCTCACGTGATTTGCATATTGCTCAATTATGGAAATACTCATGTGGTTGGTTTTGGAAATACTCATTGTGGTTGGTTGTGATCATTACATCATCATATCCTACTCATTCATGAAAAATTAGTACTATTGTGGAAATATTAAAAAATACTGGAAACACCTTCTTGTAAAACCCTTCTCGAGGGATGTGCTTGTGAGGAAAGATGATATATGGATTGTATACAAGTTGAACTTAGCACAATATTTTTCCCCCAACTTACGATCGGGCAGAGCAAACTATCCAGGTTTTGGAGGATATGCTCCGCACTTGTGTGATGAATTTTTGTGCCTTCTGAGAGCTGCATTTGTCTTTAGCATAGTTTACCTATACTAATATCTACAATTCCAGTATTGACATGGCTTTTTTGATGCTTTATATGGTAGGCATTGTCGTTCTCTAATTGGTTGGTTTGATTTTTCTGAGGTTAGACCTCAAGGTACGAACTTCCTTTATGAGTCCTTTATTGAGTCCGAATTATTCAGGATAGGAATCATGTAGCCTAGAGTAGGAAGAAGTGCTACACCTATTATAAACTTCGTGTTTTGCGATTCGATGTTAGTGATCGTGTTTTTCTTTGAGTCTCACCCATGAAGGGTGTGGTAAAGTTTGGAAAAAAGGGGAAAGCTTAACCCCAGGTATATTAAACAATTTGAGATTATTCAAATTGTTGTGATGTGTCTTATGAGTTAGATTTACACTTAAATTTATCAGTTGTTCACCCAATTTTTCTTCCTTTTATATTTCATCGTTAGATTTTGGATGAGTCCCATGTCATTCGTTAGGACTCAATTCAGTTTGATAAGTGATAGTCTTTTATTGAGGATCCAATAACTTTTTTGCATTGGGATGTTAGATAGTTGCGCTTTAAAGTTATCCCTGTGGTTAAGGTTCAGTGGAGATATCGACTTGCAGATAAAACTACTTGGGTGGTCGACTCTGATATGCATGATTCTTAACCCAAGCTATTTGTTGAGTCAAGTATTTCTCTTAACTTTAGTTTGAGGAGGAACAAGATTTTTAGTTGTGGATGATGTAACGACCTGCATTTTGATGAAATATATGAAATATGCATTTTAGTGTGATTTGACTAGTTTACCCTCTACGTATAGTTGTATGGTAATATCTCTAGAGTATGACGTTTATTGGCACGGTTCCTAATGGACTTTCGTGCCCTTTGTGCGATATTAACGTTCTTAATATGATTTTAGTTGATATCTTTTGTTCTATGAGATGGATGGCATAACAGACTACGCTAGCAGATTTAGAACGTCAATTCTATGGTGGTATCATGGTTGGTGGTTTTATGGCATTTGAATCTCATGTTGACCATTGATTTAGAAAGTTGTGATTTTGGGTTTCAAGAGATAACTTTGTGAAAATTATGTCTTTTGAAAAATTTTAAATCGCCATTAAGTACGGAGCATCGATTTTGCTAGGATAGCATAGTTATTGTGCATCCACAGGATTTTGGATGAATCTCGAGGGGCCTGTAGGGACTCGAAATGGTCTTAAATCCCCAACTAGTGCAATAGATATCTGTTGCAACTGTGATCACAAAATAGTGCCATGATTACGATAGGGCCAGTAGTTAGGATGTTTTGATCCCGACCCCTACCTGCAATCACGATATACCTAACAAATGAGATACCTCTATCACAACCCGTGTTCTGCGATGGCGTGTACTGAGTATAAACACCATGTTTTTGAATTTTTCATAATTTTTAAAACTTGGAGATGAGGGTTTCATGGTTTTCATGAACTTTCTCCATTTGTAAGCTTCGTTATTTTCCACTACACCAATTTCTCAACTTATTTCTTCTATCTTTAACGTTAGATTCTTTTTTCAATCTAAAAGTGTAAATTTGGGATTTTGGCCTCCATGGCCCAAAATTGTATTTCTTCAAATTAAGACCAAATTCAACTCCTTTTCAATTGAATAACGTTCCTCATCATATAATTACTTGTTTTTCCTTAATTTCATCTTCAAAATAACTCCGATTCTTGAATTTTAAATGTATTTCAAAGGTATTAGCTTGTTAAGCATAAGTATGGTTTTTTTTTAGTTGAATCTCATGTTTAACTCATTTTCTCTTGGGTTTTTTGTTGTAGGCTCCTAAAAACATGGGGAACATATTTTTGAAATAAAGTTATGATCTTACCCCTTTTTTTAAAAAAACCCTGTTACGGGTGTTAATTTTGACGTTGTCTTGAAACTAGGCAATATGGGTCTCGTTAGCTTTCTTTTGACACTTTGATTTAACTTTTTAATTTTCTAGTTGATTCTAGAGCTGTTCGTGAGGAGTGAGGCTTGGGTTTGAAGTTTAGTAGGTTGGTTTCGGCATTTGAGATAAGTTATGTCTTAACTCTTTTAGACTTAGGCTTAGTAGTTAATTTGTATACAAAATGCATGTTAAGGGTCTGGAAACTAAGTATAAAAATGTTTATCTTTTTGTGTTGGGCCTATGTGGGGGTGTATATGTTATCTGGTTTTTATTTATTATGTGCTAGGTATGATCGGTAGGGTTCTATTTGATGTTGATAACATATATATGGGAGAATAATTGTGTTTTGTAGATGAAAAGTATATTGTGGTACCAAATAAATATTGTGATGTATTCATACTTTATAAGCGTATGAATCATTTGGAAATTCATGAATGGTTAGAAATATTGAGTGTATATTTGGCTTATGTGATTTTCATATTGCTCGATTGTGGAAATACTCATGTGGTTGGTTTTGGAAATACTCGTTGTGGTTGGTTGTGATCATTACATCATCATATCATACTCATTCGTGAAAAATTGGTACCTTTCTGGAAATTTTTAAAAATACTGGCAACACCTTATAAAATCCTTCTCGAGGGATGTGCTAGGGAAGAAATATGATATATGGAATATATACAGGTCGACGTACCCCCCATAGGTCCTACGTCGGGTAGCTTTTGCACTCTAGGTGTATATGGAGACTATACAAAGGTCTCAAATGTTGTGGGACAACCTCATATATCACCATAGTTATCATCATCATTCTCATTGTATCTACTTCATTATGCTTGTGACATATATATATATATATCATCTTTCCTTGTTTTGCTTGTATATGTTATATTTTATACTTTTTTGGTTTATTGCAATATTTGTGATATTATATAACTGTTAGCACAAGCAGTATGGGCTGCCATTGTAGGACATTTTCGAATTGCAGGTGATATTCCCTTAGTGTGTGTTTTGTATTCTTTATTTTCTACTTTGCTCGGTCAACCTATGATACCTATTAAGTACGAATTGACCATACTCACTCCTACTATGCCCTTTCGATGTAGATTTAGGTTGGGTACTCCCTACATTGCTTGACTCGGATGGTATTAGGATCTTCCAAGGAAGTCGGTAATTTTCAGGCGTCCAAATGTCTTCTGCTACCTTTCTCTACAGACAACGTCCTTGCTTTCATTTCAGAGATAGAGTTTCTCTTGTATTTTCATTATCTTATGTATTTCATTTGGATTAAAGTTGTATTAGATATGTTCTTATACTATTGACACCAGGTTTTGGAAATGTATGGTATTTTGGTTTACTTCTTTCCATATTTGTGATATTTTATGGTCTGTCTTCATTTTAGAGGTCTTACCTAATGGTTATTATTATTTTTCCCTTGGTGCATTAGTTTGGGTGATAGGCTTTCTTGTGAAGATTTGCTGCGACAAGTGCCATCACGACCCTTTGCATTATGGGTCTGTAACACCTTGGGATTTTGCTCCCTAAATTTTTTGGAAATTTTATCGTCATTGTCCTCACTATGACTCTCCTGACGAGTCATAGGGACTCGATCATAACTTAATCAAAGCAAGTGGCTTAGTTTTCTACTTTGAATACGAGTGAATCTCAACTAGACGTCAAGACTTCTTAAAAGTCATAAGGTGTCCAGAAAGTTTGGCCTAAGACACTATTTTCATTACAACATGAGGCCACGAGTCATTATCTTCCAATTGTAGGGTGTCTAGTGTGTCATCATAAATTGTTGTTGTCTTGAGTATGAGAAGTGGTTATGAGTCATTAAGTGTGGTTACGAGTAGGTGTAAAATTGTAGCAAGACTATTATATGGCCTTGGTAGTTCTGCGTTGACTATGACTCCTTATGATGAGTTGTAATAAGTCCTTATGATTCGTTTGATCACCCATAGTCATTGATGAGTAAATTTCAATTTTTAAATTGAGGTCAATTTTAACAATTCCCTTCCCACCCAATTAAAAATGCACGTTCATACAACACTTAAGGGGGTTATATTTCATTCTTAATGTACTAGAACACTTCTAAAAGCTCTCAAAAATACTCTCAAGCAACCATACTTGAGGTTTCCATGAATTAGGTCATCAAAGGGATGAAGGGTTGAATTCTTTCCATGAAACTTTATATTTCAGGCAAGTTACTTTTCCCTCATTATTAATTTTTTAAAACACATTTTTTAAAGTATTGTTCATGAGGTATTTATGATTGGTTTAAAACAAGTTCGAACGGTTTTGAATGCTTATTGATTGACTAATGTTTTTCCATGGTTTTCATATGATTATTCATACTTTAATTATTGTTTTGAACTAATAGGTGCATGAGTATGGTGAATATACTAGGGAATTGTGATTTTCCCCAAACATGTGACTTTTTAAGTGGTTATAACCCAAACCCAATATTGTGAAATTGATTTTTAGATATGAAAAATGTGGGAATTTTACTATTCTTTAATTATTTCATTATGATTTTAAATTGAACCTTGTGGGTTCATGTTTCCATGAGTTATTACATAATTGAACTAAGGGGTTTGTGAATTCCCCCAAGTGATGTAATTGTTTGGGCATGTTGTTGTTACCTTACAATTGTAGTTGGTATGACGATACCAATAATATATACCTTAACATGACGTATGGTTAAATGAATGGGATTATCTAATGTATGTCTTTAATTAGGCTTTAATATGGGTTATGTAGCTGATTCGTTAAAGTGGGGGTCTTGAGGACCTATATTGGACACCGCTATTGCTGATGTGGGGGTCTATATGACCGGGTGGTTCCAGTTCCCTTATTAATTTCATTTGATTGGGTGGTCGAGTCCCCCACATCTTATTACATGAATTTTTGCTCGTATCACCTTCATATGCCGGGAGGTTTGAGTCCCCCAAAGTCCATATGCATATACCTTCTGGTTTGTGCGGCAACATACCCAGAGGCCTACCACCTATTGGAAAAATAGTCCCATTGAGACTATGGGTGCTTTGTATGTTATGATGGTTGAGTTACAAAACCCTAGATAAAGTTTTAAAGCTTATGTTAATCCTAGTTCCCTATCCCGGTATGTCATATATATATATGTATATGCATTTGATTATATGCATTGGTTTTGAATGACTTTGAACTATTAATCATGGCATTATGTTATCCTTATCCCTAAGTATCATGCTAGTGTTCAGCCCACTAATTATCTTCGAATATTGTTTCCTCACGCGTTGTAGGCAATGAAGCTACTTTAATTTTTTTTGCACAGTGTTAGGTCGGTCAATTTGATTTATTGGTTCAATCTAGTATGGTAATGTGGTGATCTTTCATTCCCTAGAAGGCTTAGGAATTTCACTAGCTTTCATTCTTAGAATAAGTTGATATATAGTTTCATTATCATTAACATTATAATTTTCACTGTCATTGTCATTTGTCAAAGTCGGGGACTTGTCCCGACCAAAACTAGTTTTGGTTCTTTGTTTAGAAGGCTTTATTTGGATTACTACGGATACTGGGTGACATTGGTCAGTTGTTTGGCCCGTCACTGATTTGTCGGTTATAGGCATGTTTCAACTTTCTTAAGCTTGCAGCATTCTATCATATTATATGTTTGGAATTCATCCAACACTAGGGGATGTTGTCTTTGATTTGGTTAGGTATAGGGGGTGATCTCTGATCCATCTGGGACTTAAGATCCCGTCCCGGCCATGTCCTAGCTCGACTCATGACAGAGATGGTATCACAACCTAGGTTTGGTGTTATTGGGTGTCCAATAAAGTCATGTAAAGTAGAGTCTCATTTATGGGTGTGTAGCACGACACACTTATAAAGGAGAGTCTATAAGGCATTTAGGAATTTTTCCATTTCTTGTTGCTCTATTTCAAGATACAGATTCTAAGGTCTTAATCTCTTGTAATGACCCTTCAGCTCATTTCTCGTGATTCCACTTATCTTTATCGTTAGAGCTTTACCATAAATGCTCAAAGTTATTTATGACTTGTTGGAACTGATAGTTTGGTTATCATGCAGCCAATTTAGTTTTTAGAACTATTTCTCCATTTAGAAGTTTTTGTGGTTCCAAATGCCCATCGAGCAAAAACTTCAGTAAAACGATATCGAATGTAAATTCTTACTACAACAGTAGCTCCTGAATATTAATTTTTGGTTGGGTAGACCTTTGGTTTGGGTCCCGCTATACTCGAACACATTTTGACCAGTTGGACCAGATGTTGATAAATTGGAAATTTGGGTGTAGGGGCCACATTTAGCGAAAATGAACTTCGATGGAAAATATGACTTGGCCAACGCGTCCAAAATGGAGAAATTAGTATGTTTGCATATCTTATTTGCTCAAATTCTAAGTTTTAGCTGTCGTTAAGTGCAACAAGATATCGGACTCGTAAAGGATTCGATGTGATCGCGAAGAGCGCAATCAGGAGACGCGTAGGTGTGCAATTGTGCTACCCAAGGTCCTAAGAAGGGATTTTTTAAGTGTTTTTCTTGGCCAAGAATTAGCCATTTTCCCTATTTTCTTGAGTCTTAAAACTCTAAAAGAGTGTGTAGAGCATAAAGTGAATCTTGGTTGTTCTTTAGGAGCTTGAATAAGTTGTATAATCATGATTAACATTGAATCTAAGGTATGAATCCTTTAATTTTAGTATTGAATTCTTGATTGTTTGACCCAAAACCCCAAATGGCTTGAAGCTTTATTTTAGCCCTATATATGGTTGATTTGTACCAATTTCTTGAGGGTTATAACTCCCTAATAGTACTTGAGCAATGGGTTGGTCTGGAAAAATCATTTTCCATATATAGGACCCACTTGGGGGTTGTTGGTTTCATTTTTGACCCAAAACACAATAGTTCAATATGGGTGTTCTTATTTTCTTAATAATGTGTAGATTATGTTGTTGATAGCTTGGCTCATGGAAGAATCTCCGAGGAAAGGGAAAATGAAGATTGTTGGTTCATGAGCTATATTTGTTTTCGAGATAGGTTAGGCTTACTTGTGTTATATTAAGCTTTATTGTAGTATAATTGTGATATCTTGTTAAGATTGGGCGAGGTCTTAGATGTTGAAATGGTAGATGGTAAAGTTTTTGATTAGTTGAATCACTTAGGCTTTTGAACACATAAAGCATGATATTTAGCTTATAGTCTAGAACTTAGTTAGTTGGATTTGTTACCTCATGAATAACATGAGAATGATTTAGTTACTCTAGTTAGACGGGAGTGACCTTGTTAAATAATCTTAAGGGTAAGTTGACATAGATAAGCCTAGTTGTGGAATTGGCATTAGATGCTCTGGATTACCTAAGTGTAATACTAGAGGAAGAATTGTCCTATAGAACTAATGTGGAACATGATTCAGATAACTTAGTCTAATTCTGGGTATAAGTTAGACTTGAAGAAGACACATTGGGATATTATAAGCGGAACATGACCCACCTTAAGCTTGAACTACATAACTTCATTGGTGACCTATCTACGTGTTGGACACCTAGAATATGCTTTTGGTAATATGATAGCTTAACTAAGTAAACGGTTTATGCGTGATGTTGATTTTGGGGATAATTTGCATACTTGATTGATTGTATTATTGTCATTATTTGGACAGTATTCCAAAAGTCTTGTGAATTGAACCCATGGCTATGCTATCACTTAAATTATTGGATAGTTTACTATATGAGCCTTGGATTATGTCATTACTTATATTATGCTCAAGCCTAGTGACTAAAAATATGTTTATGCCAATGAATCCCTTTTGTGCTAGTGTTTTGAATCATGTCTAATAAAAGAGATTCTAGAAAGTATAATCATGTCTTGTAATTGACCATGCTAATAATCATGTTAAGACTAGTAATGTATTTAGTGTTCACACTATATAGATATGTATGTTCATGCACTTAAGATTATAATTCATTGATAATGAATGGTGAGATACTATGATATTTCTTTCCTTACTTCTCTTATAATCTATTGTTCTTGGGGCTTGTACTTGTTAATGATTGGGCTATATATATATGTATATATATATATTGATTTTAAGAGAAATATTCACATTATGGTGAATGCTGATGATAATATGATTCCCAACAAGTTCGGGAGATATATTGATTGTATGATGATGCCCGGTAAGTTTGGAGGATTTAATGATAATATTATGATGTCCGATACATCCAGATGATATATTAATGATATGATGATTCTCGGTATATTAAGAGGATATATTGATAATATGATGATGCTCGATTCATCCAGAGGATATACTGATGTTATGATGATACCCAATACATCTAGAGGATATATTGATATTATGATGATGCTCGATAAGTTCGAAGGACATACTAATAATATTATGATGCCCGGTACATCTAAAGAATAAATTGATGATATTATGATGCCCGGTACATCTGGAAGATATATTGATGATATTATGATGCCCGATACATCCAGAGAATAAATTGATATTATATATGGTAAACATGTGTATATATGATTATGTGTGTTTATACCTTTATATTATTACATTCGTGTGTGCCTTGAAGATGTGTTGATAATATTGAGATGTTGGTTATAATTCATTAATCCTAATCACTTGCTTAGTGTTGTAGTTATCATTAGTGTTAAATAGTGTGTAGATGTAGAATATGTCGAATAAAGAGTTAAGACTTATTGACAAGTAGAATCTTGTGTAGAAATGAGAATTAACCTACGGGGTGTTTTCTGATTGAATAAATGGATTAATGAATATTTCCTAGTGAAATGAGTTGTGTGGAAACTAGTTGACTACTAAGTAACCATTTTACTTGATGACTAGAAATCTAGAATGCTAGAGGATGAACTTTGTTAGTTGAAATATGATAACTAGAAATTGTGGTTGTTATGTGGTCAATGGTGATAATAGGTTAGCATTGGTCATGATAAATGGTATCGATGACTAAGTATAATGTTGTTGGGTTGTGAAATAATGATCTGTAGATTATGATGATGGATAGTAAGAGGCATTGGTTGATAGATAGATATGTCTGTTTGATGATATGTAACCTTTACCTATATAATGACTAGTGCGCATGTGATAACTAGAAATAAGCTTTGGTCTAGTGAAACCTATGGATTAGCATTGCACCTTGACTAAATGTAGATGTTTTCTATTTAGTGAATAATAGTTAGTGCTATCACGTGAATGAGGAATTAGTAAAGAATCGGTTAGGCTATGATTGGCAATCCTATGAAGACTAGTAAGTATTGGTTAGTTAATAATGACTGGATAGAATGTATTCATATCATAGATGTCTAAATTGGTATATCATTATGGTTATGATTACCTTGGTATATATTATTTTATTGGTGGTAATTGATGATTATTATGGATCTTCGTAAATAACCTATGATAGGAATTATGGAAACCATGGATAGTGAGAAGTTGGTTATATAACTTGATACGTGATGATTTTATCTATTAATGCACTCTCCGGTGGTATGGGACATCATGATGAGTTCTTTAACTTATGTTCTTTTGGGTGTACTCCCTAGTGGTATGGGATGTCGTGGTGGGTTCTTTTACTTTATGCTCTAATGGATATAAATGTGTTGAACTTGGTATTTATGCAGTTGTAATTATATGTATGTCACTTTAGGCTTTTAGCTTGATTACTCATGCAATATGATGGTTTTGATATTTATTGTTATGAGATGTGGTATTATTGTTCTTGTTGATTAGTTATTTTATAAAATAATGATGAAGACGATTCAGGTTCGTTTTTGTACCTCGATTTAGAGATGTTATCTTGCTTTATGTCATCCTTATATCATAATTTAGCCCATTCTCCCGACAATGCCTATGTAGTAACCATTATTTTGGTACTCATACTATATTTCTATAACTTTTTGGCACAGATTCGAGTACAAGTTACTAGTGTTAAGTTGAGATGGTATAGTGTTGATCTTTGAAGATAGGGTGAACTCCTAGAGTTTGGAGTTGCCCATTTTCCTTCTAGATTTTAAGTTGTATTTCCTATTATCAAACTTCGATGCTCTTGTACTGATATTACCAGGTCATGGGATTTGTATCCGTAGTTGATTGGCTATTGTGGAACACTGTGGTTTATGATTGTGTTCATCTATTATGGCCCTTGTCGTGTGTTTCTACCAAAGTAACCCATTACCTTAGCTACGAGTTATAGTATTAGCTTACCTACTGGTGGGTTTTAGTCGGTACCACACAACCTGTGAACTGAGACATGACATATTGTTATCAACATCTAGGTTTCACTGATATTATTGGTACAAGAGCAAGTGTCTAATAAATTTCTGTTGATCGGAATGTTGACGTTTGTTTCATATCTTTGGGAGGCTGTAGGGCATTCTTAGGAGTCCTTCACTTCTTTTACACATATCGTGCTAAGAGTCTGAGTTGGTTTGTAGGATATCTTCTTGACTTTACTCTTTCCCATATGCCCTATACACGTGCAACAACTATGCATGATGAGGGTCCCGAGACTGAGCCTAGGGATCCTACTCCTATTTAAGGATAACCTAGTGATGTGTCCCTTGTTAGATATTAAAATGGGTCTCTCCCAAACCCCTTTCCTACTCATGAGATAGAGATTCCTCCTCTACTACCAACGATGGGCCAGGGGATAGCCCGGACTCCACCAAGTTTTATTTCCTGTTCTTTGCTTAGATATGCCTTGAGTCAACTATTGAGTATTATTAATGGTATACTGACTAATGAGGCAATAGCACAGCCTGTAGTTGCAGCCTTGTAGGTAAGGTTCCTCCTATGATGGTTGTTATTTAGCTGATAGACGCACAACTAGTTGTGACCTAACCTGCTATGTCTACTGAGGTGAAGAAGTTGCTGGGTAGGTTTTTTAGGAAGGCTCTACCTAGGTTTATGGTGATCCTAGAGAGAATGCTTTTGAGTTTCTTATTACTAATTAGGATAAGCTTCATGCATTGGGCCTTGTTGCGACTTATGTTGCGGATTACACCACATTTTAGTTGGATTTGTCTTCTCTACATTAGTAGAGAGGTTTAATGAGTTCTAGACCAGTGAGATCTTTTCCCCAATTATGGACTCAGTTTTATGAGATGTTCTTGGAAAAGTATATACCGTGCAGCCTTAGATATTGACTGAGGGATCAGTCAACTAGATTTGAGACAAGGTTGTATTACAGTATCCAAGTATGAGGTCCATTTCTATGAGTTGGCCAGGCATATGACTTTTATTTTGGATACTGAGTATGAGAGAGTTTGCTGCTTTTGAGAGGACTAAGAATCCTTATTAGGATGGCTACTCAGAGTTTAGTTGTTGCAGATATGACTTTTTTTGAGGTTTCATATCTTGCTAGAGTGATAGAGGACATGCATGATGAAGGTCATGATTAGAGGCCCAAGTATCAGGGCAGATTTGGTGGGAGCCATAGTAGTTCCTGATATAGAGTTAGTAGTTCTCATGTTGGGCATCCTTTGCGTCTATCTTTTTAGGCTTAAAGTCAGAATAGTCAACCAATTTAGGAAGCTTTGCAGACTACTAATGGAGGTTAGTTTGGTACTAGTGGTCGCCCTCGTAAGGGTGGTGATCAGTCTTTTATAGGTTTGTTTGTAGGACTCACTAGACCTGGTGGCTACTTCAGGTTAGTCGAATCTATGAGTTCTAGTTCTACTCATGAATCTTGTTTTATATAACACCATTGGTTTCTGACCCTTTATAAATTTCAAGGATTTTTTGTTTCTAGAAAAGTTACAATTAGAGGGAATGAGTCATAGACTGGTTTATGAGTTGTATGGGTTGGTAGTACGCTGACCAATGATGGATGGTGGGTTAAATTCTGTTCCTGGAATGGATATGAATTAAGTGGTACGAGCTGTATTGGTGGATAAAATTTTTTGGGTTTGGTTCTCTCTTTCATTTAATCTTAGACTGGGACACTTATGTTGGATCTGAGTAGGAGTGGCTCACCAAGAGCCATTAGCTAGGGTACAAGTCATACCATTGAATTGTATGGTGGATAATGTTTAAACCTTTTCTGATTCTATTCTTCTAGGGGTATGTCTCAGAGGTATAAGTCATATACTTTGGGTACAATTTGGTTTGGGTAAATCGTTCCTTGGACTGTGTTGGGTCCAAAGAGAAGACCTAGGGTACGAGTGGTGGGTACCAAGTGTATTACAGAGTATGACTGGCATAGTTAGTCGTACCCCTAGATGGGAATTTTATGCAGTTTAAGTAAGGGCAATCTGGACATTTCCCCCACTTAACCTAATAAGGCCCCACGACTTTTAACTCATTTAGGATGTTATTTTCCATATTATTCTATTCATTAACACTTAGAAAAAACTCTCTAATAGTCTCTAAATAAGGAAGATAGGGTTTCATCTTAAGGATTAATTTGGGCTTGTGATTGTGATTTATCTCCATTATATTCTCAATTAAGGCATGTATTCTTCCGCCATTGTTAGTTTAAACTCAAGGCATGGTTTTATACAATATTTTCATCGCATGATTTATTGTATGGTTTTGGGGTTGTCAAATTTGTGTTGGGGGTTTTGTTTATAAATTCTTTGTTATGGTTTTCCCATGTTTTAATTATGTTATTATATGTTTTAATTGTAGTTTTGGATAATTGGTTGCATAGGAATAGTCATATGGTAATTTGTTTTGGTTTTGGAAATTCTATGCCCCCAACGTGTTTGATAAAATGCCTCTGGTGATGTTTTTACTATGTTATTTGATTTTTAATAGAACTAATGCATGGTTTGAACTTGGTAATGGAACTCTAAATGGTCTGGAATGGTTAAACGGAATGGTTTGATGGTTATGGTTATGGTTAATTGAATATCCTTATGGGGTACAATGGAATCCCTAAGTAAACATATTAATGGACAACTTGTGGGGTACATTGGACTCCCCAAGCAAACATAATAGAACATTTGTGGGGTATATGGTACTCCCTCAAGTTAACTTGGTAAATGAACACACATAAATCCATTTACCATAAAAAGGTTTGGCTAAGGACAATACTTGCAAGTTATAGTTGGTATGACGATACTACTATTTATAGCCTTGGTTAATAATAAATGGAATAAAAGATTAGTTGGTTGGAAATGGTTTTAATTGGGAAATAATGGCAGGGTGTGATAGCTAACCGTCAAGGTTGGAGTTCAAAGAACTAACACTGGAAACTCATATTTGCCGACATAAGGAGTTTGTCATGGTAACCATATATGATACTATTAGGTATACATGAATCCACAAAGTACACTATACATTTGTATCATGGAGATCTAAGGGTACTTGGGAATCCCCTACTCTTATGGTATCTCCGATTCGTGCAGCTATATGCATCGAGGCCTGTTCAGTGGTTACCCTGGATCTATATAGGCAGTGGATGGTTAAGGACAATTAAGATAGGCCCATTCAGGGGTTACCCTGGATCTATATAGGCAGTGGATGGTTAAGGATGATTAAGCTACATATACCTAAGTTAATGGTTTTAAAAGCATGCTAAACTCGATTCTCTTTCCCAGAATGGTTATATATATGTGTATGGTTTCTATGAATATGGATTGTTTACTTGGCTTTACTGGATGACATTATTTTATCCTTATCCTGAGTTCATTTTAGCATTTACCCTCTAACCCATCTTCAGGCGGTTGTATCCATAACCAATGTTGGAATCGATGATTCTGCTCTTCCAGCATAGTAATTGGATTTTGGGATCATCTTTTTGATTGAGGTAGTGATATTCCATCTTTTTGGATGGCTCCATTTCATGTTATGGAAATTTATACATACTTTGGTTGATTTATGTATATAGGTTTATTCTATTGTTGGGGGTATGTCCCAACCAAATATTAGGTTTTCTTTGGTTAGAGGCTTTCGTGGTCATGGATATTGACCTATCCTAGAGTCTTGGATTATGCAATAAATCTATCTTTTTACATGTTCGAAATTGATCTGACTTAAGTTACGCATTGGTCGGTTGGGTTGGGTAATGGGAGTGGTCTCCAATCTCGATTAGACTTGGGATGCTTATTACAACAAGGCGCTGGTTTGGGTCAATTGGGAGTCCATAACACCATGTATAGTAGAGTCTTTTTAGGGATGTATAGCGCACCACACTCATAAGAGAAAGGCTACATGGCATTTAGGAAAGTTTTACTTTCTTGGTATTTTATTTTCAAGCATGGAGTCTAAGTCCTGAAATCTTGTCTAATCCTTCTTTGTTCATTTTTTAGATCATGCCTCAACAATCTGGAACACAACAAAACTCTTCTTCACCATCTGGTGACAATGTAGAAGAGACATAAAGGATCTATACTTGGTCTAGTGGTCCAGTCCCTGATATTTCTAGAATTCTACTATTTTCTACTGGTCCTCTTCAGGGTGAGGTGATGAATGCAGAATTTTGTCAACCGATTCATAATATTGCTTAGTTGGTTGATGCTCAGGCTAAATCGGATACATTTGGTGTTTCATCTACTGAGGCCACACTTGTTGGCCAGTGTATGAAGATGAATCCTCCTACTTTTACTTGAGTAAAGGTAGAGCAGATCCTCAGGTTTTCTTGGATAAAATGAAGAAAATATTTAGGGTGATGCAGGCTACGGATTTGAGAGGGGTGAATTTTGTAGCTTATCAACTCAAGGATAATGCATACCAATAGTACGAGGAGTGGGATGGGATAGAGGTGATATTTAGGAGTTTTCCTGATGTAATACGTTTGCAAATGCTTTTCTTGATCGCTTTTTTTTCTCAGGATCTAAGGGAATCAAAGATAGAGGAGTTTGTTAATCTTAAGTAGGGAAAAATGACTGTCAAGGAATATGCCTTGAAGTTTCATCTATTGTTAAGGTATGCTCCGAGCTTGGTGTCAGATATGAGGGCAAGGATGAGAAAGTTCACTTTAGGCTATCTTAGGTTTTATCCTTAAAAGAAAGACTGTAGTGCTATTTAAGGATATGGATATTTTGAGGTTGGTAGTTCATATGCAATAAGTGAAGGATGAAAAAAAAAATAGGCAGAGTTTGGGAAAAGGTAAGGTAAGAAGTTCATGTCTTCTAAACATGGTGGTGGACAACGTCAAGGTGGTCGAGATGGCAGTAAGTGGCCAAAGAAAATGT
The DNA here is from genome assembly GCA_030864225.1 of Capsicum baccatum var. pendulum. NCBI lineage: Eukaryota > Viridiplantae > Streptophyta > Magnoliopsida > Solanales > Solanaceae > Capsicum > Capsicum baccatum. Next base: position 174,305,018 of record CM061560.1, read on the forward strand.
AGGGGAGTTTTGGATCCTTTTCTTCTGCTAGTGCTCGTTATAGAAAGTAGTCAGGTGATAGGCATCAATAGGATGGTAATAATTTCCAGGCATAAAGTGCCCAATCTCAGGGGAGTAGGACTCAGTTGGGATTGGCATGCCCTTCTTATTGATTCTGTGGTCTTCCTCATTAGGTTTTTATGATGAAAGGAGGGACAAGTTTTTTAAATATGGTCAGTAAGGCAATATGCTCCGGTATTATCTTATTAGCAAGGGTGCTTCGGGAGAGGTCAAAGCTTCGGTTGCTTTATCTTCTGCTCCTGCCCCTAGTGGTGTTGCTTCTATGTTAGCTCTTATATTTAGTATTAACACTGGTTAGAATAGGTTATATGCTCTTGTATTTCAACAAGAATTTGAGGCATTACCTGATGTCGTTACAGGTATATTACAACTCTTTTCTTGTGATATGTATCATCTGATTGATCTTGGGTCCACTCTTTCTTATGTGACCCCATTTTGGCTATATGATTTGGTTTTGATCCTGAGGTTATTTTGGATCCATTTTTTGTTTCTACATTTATAGGTTACTCGATTATTGCTAAGAGAGTCTATATAGGGTGTGATATTTATTAGTAATAAGGAGACTTTTGTAGATTATTTTGAACTTGATATGGTGGATTTTGGTGTTATTCGAGGGACGGATAGGTTAAACTCTTGTTATACATGCTTAAATTTTTGGACTCGTAAGGTTATCTTTCGGTTCTTTAGTGGACCGTTTATAGAGTGGGAGGGTGGTTCCCTAGCTCTTAGGGGAAGGTTTATTTCTTATCTTTGAGCTTGGAGATTAATCTCTAAAGGGTGTCTTTATCACTTGGTTCGGGTTAAACATTCTAACTTTGTAGGGTATTCTTTTTATTCAGTTTTAGTGGTAAGTCAGTTTCTTGAGTTCTTTCTGGATGATCTTCCTTGTCTTTCCCTCGATAGCGAGATTGAATTTTGTTTTGATTTGGTTTTAGAGACTCATCCAATATTTGTTCCTCCTTATAGAATGGCTTCGGCTGAGATGAGGGAACAGAAGGAGCAGTTGAAGGATCTTCTAGATAAGAGGTTTAGTCTTCCTAGTGTGTCATCATGGGGTGCACTGATGTTGTTCGTGCGCAAGAAGGATGGTTCCCTTGAGATGTGTATTGACTATTTGTAGTTGAATAAGGTAATGATTAAGAACAAGTATCCTATTCTAAGGATAAAGGACTTGTTTGATCAATTTGAAGGTGGCAAGTTCTTTTCTAAGATAGATCTTTGGTCTAGGTATCATCAGGTTAAGATTAGGGAGGTGGATATCCCTAAGAAAGCTCTTCGTACGCGATATGGGCACTTTAAATTCTTGGTGATTTCATTCGGATTGACTAATGCCCCAGCGACATTTAAGGATTTGATGAATAGGGTTTTCAGGCAGTTCTTAGATCTTTTTATCATTGTGTTTATTGATGACATATTGGTGTATTCTAACAATGAGATAGATCATGACAATAACATCCGTGTGATGTTGCACACCTTGAAGGAACAACAATTTTATGGCAAGATCTCCAAGTGTGAGGTTTGGTTTAATGTTGTGACTTTCTTAGTTCATATTATTTCTAGTGATGGGATCATGGTGGAACCATAAAAGGTGGTTATGGTTAAGAAGTGGCCTAAACCCACGACTCTAACTGGCATTCAAAGTTTTTTGGGTTTGGCTCAGTATTATATGCAGTTTTTGGGAAGTTTTTCAACGATAGCTATTCCGTTTACTAAGTTCACTCAGATAAAGGTAAAGTTTTCTTGATCGGATGCGTGTGAAGGGAGTTTCACAAAGATTAGGGATAAACTAAATTTATCTCCGATTTTGACATTTCTTAAAGGTAATAAGGGGTTTGTGGTTTATTGTGATGTATCTCGGTAGGACTTATTTGCATGTTGGTGCAACATGGGAAGATGGTCTCCTATGCTTCTAGGAAATTAAAGATGCACGAGAAAAACTATCCTACTCATGATTTAGTGCGGTTGGCAGTAGTTTTTCTTTGAAAATCTTGCAGCATTATTCATATGGGGTGCACATGGATATCTTTTCTTATCATAAAAGTCTATAGTATGTGTTCACTCAAAGGGAGCTAAATCTCAGGCAAAGTCGATTGTTGGATATTCTCAAGGACTATGATATGAGTCTTCACTACCACCCAGGTAAAGCTAATGTGGTTGTTGATTCTCTTAGCAGGTTGTCAAGGGGAGTTTGGCTCATGTGGATAAAGGAAATTGGGAAATAGTGAAGGATATTCGCCACTTGTCCAATCTTGGAGTTCATCTCTTGGGCTCCAAGGATAATTGTGTGATGGTTAAGAAAGGGGTTAAGTCGTCTCATAGTGTACAGATCAAAGAGAAGCAAGTGTTAGATCCTTTCATGATGAAAATCAACAGTGATATTGGTGGGAAAAAGTAATGGTATTTGAGATCTATGGTGATGGTACTTTATAGTACCAGAGGAGGTTGGGTGTTACTGATGTTGATGATTTACAACAAAGGTTTTTATCTAAGGTGTATGAATGGCGCTATGTTGTTCATCCCAATTTGACAAAATATGTCATGATCTCAAGGAGATATATTGGTTGAATGGTATGAAAAGGGATATAGATGATTTTGTGGCAAAGTGCATGGTGTTCTAACAAGTCAAAGTTTAGCACATATGGCCTGGTGGGTTGTATCAAGAAATTAATTTAGCTGAATGGAAATAGGAGGTAATCAATATGGATTTCATTACTGGTCTTACTCGGTCTCAGAACTAATTTGATTCAATTTGGGTAATCGTGGATAGGATGACAAAGTATGCTCACTTCTCGCTAGTGAGCACTACCTTTTTTGCAGAAGATTATGCGAAGTTATATCTTCAGGATATTGAAAAGCTTCATGGGATACCTATTTTAATTATCTCTAATTGTGGTGCATAGTTTTTATCTCACTTCGTATGGTCTTTTCAGAAGGGATTAGGGGCTAAGGTTAGTCTAAGTGCTACTTTACATCCTCAGATGGATGGGAAAGCAGAAAAGACTATTCAAACATTGGAGGATGTTCTTTGGATGTGCGTGATTGATTATGGATGCAATTGAGTTGAGCATCTACCTTTGGAAGAGTTTGCTTACAATAATAACTATCATTCTAGCATTGGTATGGCCTCTTTTGAGGCATTGTATGGTAGGAGTTATAGATCTTCTATTTGTTGGTTTGATCTTAGTAAGGCAGATATGTTATTCCAAATTTTGTTTATCAGGATATTGAAAAGTAAACGTGATTCGGGATAGACTTTAGGTTGCTCAAAGTCCCCAAATATCCTGTACGGATGTAAGGAGTAGAGACTTGGAGTTTAAGTTTGGGAATATGGTGTTCCTAAAGGTATCTCATATTAAGGGAGTAATGTAGTTTGCTAAGAAGGGAAAGATCAGTCCTCGATTTGTTGGTCCTTATGAGGTTTTGCGAAGGGTTGCTAATGTGGCTTATATATTAGAGTTTCCTTCTAGTTTGAGTTTCACTCATCCAATATTTCATGTATCTATATTGAGGAAGTGCATTGGTGGTCTTTCTATGGTTGTTCCTTCGGAAGGATTAGGTATCTAAGATTCTCTGTCTTATGAAGAGGTCCCGATTGAGATATTAGATCGATAGATTCATCGGTTACAGACCAAAGACATGGTTTCAATTAAGGTTCTACGGTGGAAACACAACATGGAAGAGGCTACATAGGAAGTGGAAGAGGACATGAAGTCCAACTATCCGCAACTGTTTTCTACTCCTAGGATTTGTTCGAAAGGTATATGTTCTTCAACAAACTTTTTTTTAGTCTTTGTTAAAGAAAAGATTAATATCTTTGCATCTTTATTTTTAACTTGGTTAAAGGTTGGAATGATATTTGACAATGAAAATGAATCATACTTGTGGTTACCCTACCTTATCCGCCATTCGGGGATGAATTTTCCTAGCAGGCGAAACTATAACACCCAAGGTTTCTGACCCTTAGAAAATTTCCAAGATTTTTGGGTTTTAGACAAGTTATGATGAGGGGGATGAGTCGTATACCTAGGTACGAGCCGTATGGGTTGGTCATATGCTGACAAATAATGGATGGTAGGTTGAATTTTGTTACTGGAATAGATAAAACTTGAGCTGTACGAGTCGTATTGATGGATATGAGTTGTTGGATTTGTTCTTTCCTTCACTTAATCTTAGACTTGGAAACTTATGTTGGATTTGAGTATGTGTAGCTTACCATAAGTCATAAGCTAAGGTACGAGTTGTACCATGGACATGTATGGTTGATAGTATTCAAACCTCTTATGATTCTATTCTGCTAGGGGTACAGGTCAGAGGTATGGGTTATATGCTTTGGGTACGATTTGGATTGGGTAAGTCTTACCTTGGACAGTGTGGGGTCCAAGGTGGAGGCCAAGGGTACGAGTGGTAAGTACCACTCGTATTTGAGGGTATGACTAATTTGGTTAGTTTTACCCCCTGATGGGAGTTTTATACAATTTAAGTGAGGGCAATTTGGATATTTCCCCACTTAAACAAATAGGGCCCAACGAGTTTTAAATTATGTGGAAAGTTATTTGCTCGATTATTCTATTCATTTACATTTAGAAAACACTCTCTAATCCTCTCTAAAGTTCGGGAGCCAAAAATGCTAGGGTTTTATCTTAAGGATTAATTTGGGGCTTGTGTTGGAGATTTTTCTCAATTATCTTCTCAATTAAGGAATGTACTCCTACCTCATTGTTGTTTTAGCTAAAGGCATGATTTTATACAGTATTTTCATGGCATGATTTATTGTATGGTTTTGGAGTTTTTAAACATGTGTTGGGGTTTTTGTATTAAATGCTTGGTTATGGTTTTCCCATGATTTAATTATGTTATTACATGTTTAATTGTAGTTTTGGATAATTGGTTGCATGGGAATAGTCATATGGTAATTGGTTTTCATTTTTGAAATGCTATGCCCCTAGTATGTTTGATAAAATTCCTATGGTAATGCTTTTACTATATTATTGGATTTTTAACAGAACTATTACATGGTTTGAACATTAAAATGGAACTCTAAATTGTTTAAATGGTTTGGAATGGTTAAATGAAATGGTTTGGCGGTCATGGTTATGGTAAACTAAATATCCTTATGGGGTACAATGGAATCCCATAAGTAAACATGTTAATGGACAACTTATGGGGCACATGGGAGTCTCCCAAGAAAACATTATGGAACACTTGAGAGGTACATGGGACTCCCCACAAGTTAACTTGGTAAATGGGTACACAGGAATCCTTTTACCTCTAAAAGGTTTGTCCAAGGACATTACTTGCAAGTTATAGTCGGTATAATGATGATACTATTAATAGCCTTGATTAAAAATAAATGGAATAATGGATTGGTTAGTTAGAAATGGTTTTAATTGGGTAATAATGGCAGGGTGTTATAGCTAATCGTGAAGGTGGGAGTTTAATAAATGAACACTGGAAACTCATGTTTGCCGACATGAGGTGTTGGTCATGGAGACCTTATATACTATTATGAAATACACAGGAATCCTTTATTTGCACTATACATATGTATCATAGATAGCTATGGGTACTTGGGAATCTCCCATTCTTATGGTATCTCCGGTTTATTCTGCTACATGCATCGAGGCCCATTTAGTGGGTGAAACTTAACACATAGCCCAAGGGTGGTTAAGGACGGTTAAGATACACATAACCAGGGTAATGTTTTTAAATGCCTGTTAAACCTGGTTCCCTTTCCTGTCATGGTTATATTTATATATGTATGGTTTTATGCATATGGATGGTTTACTTTATTTTATTGCATGATATTATTTTATCCTTATACTGAGTTCATGCTAGCATTCACCCTCTAACCCATCTTTGAGCAATTGTATGACCACATGATATATGAACCGGCCGTTCTACTCCTCTTGCATAGTGATTGGATATCGGGATAAACTTTTGGATTGAAGTGGTGAGCTTCCATCTTTTCGGAAGGCTCCATTTCATGTTATGGACATTTTCATATATTTTTGTTTATTTATGGATATAGGTTTTGGCTATGGTTGTGTGCATGTCCCAACTGGATTTTGGAGGCTTTTGTGGAACTATTATTTGTCAGTATGGGGGGATAGGTATTGGTATAAGCCTTAGTATTGGTATTGGTTATGGTTGAGATTATATATAATTATTATGGAACTCATATGGTTATTGTTATGGATTATGGTTTGGTTGGTATTAGTTATATGTTGGGTATCAGGATGTTGGACTCATTTGGGTGGTCACGGATATAGAAATATCCCTTAGTCATGGATTATGCAATAATGCTATCTTATTATATATTTAGAATTCATCCGACACAGGATACACGTTGGTTTGTTGGGTTGGGTAACGAGGTTGGTCTCCAGTCCCAGTTGAACTTGGGATATCCATTATGACAAGACCATGGTTCAGGTCGTATCATTTAACTTATGGACTTCCTTGTCATTTTTTGAGAGATTGTCTTAGTTGTGAGGCGATGTTTGTTTCAGTCCATGGTGCTACCCCTATTAGGGTAGTTTATCCCTCTGGTAAAGGTGCTTTGTGTGGTCATAAGGATAGTTACCAGGGTGCTTGAGGTGGTACTCAGGCAGGTAGGATAGGAGGTCGATCAGGTGCCCAGCAAGGTGGTGGGTGTGGTCATTTATATTCAGTACCTGCTAGACCCAAGGCTGAGACATCATATGTTGTAGTTACAGGTATGATTTTTGTTTGCCATAAGTCTACTCTTGCTCTATTTCATCCCATATCCACTTATCCTTATATATCTTCTTATTATACACCATGGTTGTACTTGACTAGTGATTTATTATCTATTCCATTACGCGTATCTACACCTATGGGTGATTCTTTAGTAGTGGATTGAGTATTCAGATCATGTGTTATGACAATTAGTGATACTGATACTTATGCAGATCTTATTATTCTGGATTTATTGGATTTTGATGTGATTCTGGTCACGAACTAGTTATCCCACTATCATGCAATCATGAATTGTCTTGCCAAGACCATTAACTTAGCCATGCCTAACGTACCTCCAGTCGTTTGTAGGGAGCGATTAGCTGCGATCCAACGGGAATCATTTCTTATATTTGTACTAGGAGACTTATGTCGAGGGGTTGGGAGTCTTATCTCGCTTATGTATGTGATACCCATGTAGAGAGTCCATTGATGTGCTATAGAAATATAGCATTTTCGATGCTTAAAACGAGTAAAAGATGCAAGTTTTTGAGGCCATTTGATTAGATATGAACTATTATGGGTATGTTTTCCAGAAAACCATGTTTTAGATGCTAAGTTCTTGAAAAAGGTGAAAAAGGTGTTTTGGCTACTTTAATGAGCATTATGGATGATCGGGATGTTTTCTCGCTTGTTCATGATCAAAGCATGTTCAAGAGTCAAAGAAGATCTTAAAAACTGACTCTCGACACATACTAAGTTAACCCACAGACCACAAATAGAACCTATGGACCATAGGTAGACAAAGTAGGCGCCAAAAGTCCAAAATCCTGAGAGCTGGCTTGCCAGAGTTTTCCCATCCAGGACCTGTGATTCATACCTGCGCCTAGAGCTAGATAGCAGGTACAACCTGCTTCTATGACCAAATCATAGGTGCAGACCATATGTGGCCATCGATCTTTGTTTTTCCTAGTTCATTCGGGCTTTGATTTTAAGGTTTTCATGTACTATAAATTCATCTTATGTAAGTTTTAGTAGAATTTACACACTTTTGATACTCAAAAACATATTATGATCCCAAGATTCGTCTTTGATCTTTGGATTCCCTTGTATTACCTCTAGTTGATTAATAAAGTTGTAGTTTTGGATTTTTGTTCATCTAATCATTGTGATTTCATGTAATCTTTCAATTATGAATGTCATTGATTTACTTAAAAGAACGAGAAGCTAAAACACAGAGCTAGGTTTATGCAAACCTTGGCTGATTGACGAAGTAAGGGAAGTGTGATTGTTGAATAGAACCAATAACCATGGCATGCATTGCATTATCTTTTGTATAGTAGTTGCTTTAGTGGTTGCAAACATTAGGATCCCACCTTGATATTGCAACTAACTCCAAAAGAGGAGTAGTTACTAGGAAAAGATAACGACAATAGTAATTTGAGGTTTAAATGTCGATCCACACTTCTAGGTAATATCTAAGTAAGATGGTTAGCTTCTATCTAAAAACTAGAGACTTAAAAATTAATAGTTAACTGGGATCAAGATAAGGGTTAGTAATGTGATATCCTTAGATTCAAAAGGTAAAAGGTGAAATCCTTCTACTCATCTAAAAGATTGTAAAAGGTACAAAACTTTTTAATTCTGCATGCAAGGTATTTGGATAGTTCAAAATAGTACTATAAACCTACGGCGTTGCGAAGCCAGGGGGAACGCAATCCTAGTATTCACCTATGACTGATTACAACTTAAGTTAATGTTGTCACTTGCTCGAGATTGCTACAAACAATCCCCCTATTACTTTACAGTAATGCCTGTAGACTACAACTATTGATAACTAAAATTCTGTTGGGATTCGACCCCAACCTTAGTTGGGTTACTATATCTTGATAGTGATTGTTTCATTATTTAAAAAGAGGTGTTACTTGGACATCATCAAGAAATTGCGCCATTTTCGGGGAGTACAGTGTTGATTTGTGGATAGAATTGATTGTTTTTTTGAGTTTTTATTTTTGTTCTTAGTTGGGCATAAGTCGGTGTGTTCCTAGCACATGACGTAAATACAATCCTTTACTCCCACTAATTTCAGAGAGGATCCTACACTTGAATAGTAGGACGTCAGAGCTAAAGAGGGAAATTCTCCCTAAAGACGGAGTTTAGAAGGTTGTTGATAGACAAACTGGTGAGATGTTAGCTTAGACAGAGTTAGCTAAGCAGAGATAGGCAACAGACCACCAAGTATCACTCAGTGGAATCCAAAATAGGGCAAGCAGAGTTCGATCTCAAATAATCCCAGCATATCAGTATGTTCAACAATGTGTTGAAGATGATGAAGGTTTAGGATACGATGAGCAGGATGATACAAGAGCCAGTATCCCTCCTTCTTTACCTACAGATATCAAGTTCAATAACTGTAGTGCTATGATCAAGCTCTTGTACTTGAAGGATATGTTTGTAGGGTTTCCTATAGATGACACAAATTTGCCGCTGTAGAATTTTATTGGGATACGCACTTCATAAACCATATCAGGTGTACACCAGGAGGCACGGAGATTGAGGTTTTTCTCTTTCTAACTTATAGGAGAAGTATACTCATGGCTTGGGGAATCGCCAAGTGAGTTTATTACTACATGGAAGGATCTATGTAGAAAATTCTTGAACAAGTTCTTTCCTCCATCCTAGGTAATACAACTCAAGGATGAGATCTATAATTTCAGCCCACTATAGTTAGATTCTATGTATGAGGCATGGTTTCGATTAAAGAAGAGGCTTATTATGGTACCGAACCACCAGATATTAAAGACAACCTTGTCAAAGATATTCTATAGAGCCCTGACTACAAGTTCCAGAGCAATGGAAGAAACTTTTTCCAGAGGATCTTTTATGACATTACGATGGGAGATAGCTGTGAGTATTATGGATCATATCTTATTAATTAATCAAGGGTGGAAAACTCAGGAGGTTGAGAGAGGTATTGATATTTATACCACTATAACTTCTAGTGAACAGAAAGTAACTAAGGATGTTGTAGCTCAGGAGATTGAACTATTACACATAGAGACTAGTGAGTTGGTCAAATAATTTACATCCACAAATTCTTCTAAAGTGCTCTAAGATGGGATATCAGAGAAGGTAAAGTTTATGGATCATTATTTGGTGGGTTTTCAACCCCAAGGGAAAGGTAATCAATGTTAAAACTATCATGAGGTGACAGATATGTACATTCCACTGGCAGACTTGAGGTGAATTCTAGAATAGAAGAGATTTTGACCATGTTGATGAAGGGTCCAGAGATCCAGGACGCTTGCCTCATAGAACTTAATGTTGAAATTTAGGATTATCCAAAAAGGTTGAATCATATGCCATTTCTATTAAGAAATTGGAGTAGTAGTATGGGTAAATCAAAATCTCTTTGGCTGAGATGCAGTCTGGAGCATTACCTGATGACAATGTGTAGAATCCTCTAACACTTGTTCACTGTATGGATATTGACCCTTTGGATTAAACCTCACCTAACAAGAACTTTTTGGCTACTATCGATGATCCTAAGAAGAATGACGTTGATGTTGATGAGCCACTTAAGGTAGAATTATAGAAGCTTATCTGAAGTGATGATGATTTCGATAGTAATTGCTATGATGATTGGATTGGAGACGAACTCCAAAACATAATGCAATAATTTAGCTCAGACTTTTAGGCAACATGGTAGAAAAGAAAGAGGATACAGGTACAGTAACCATCCCCATGCTTTATTGGGCCTTATGATGTTAATCATGCTCTATATGATTCAGGAGTAGGAATAAATGTTGTGAAACTAGTGATATACAAGATATTGGGGTGAGGAGAACTCAACTACATCGGTAAGGCTTGTGATGGATGATTCATCTATAAAGGAGCCAGTGGGTATAGTGCGTGATATGGAAATAAAAGTAGCAAAATTCACATATCCAGCAGATTTCATGATTTTAGACTATGAAGTGGATACCCATTCTCGGATCATATTGGGTAGACCCTTTTTAATACCCCAAAAAATCCAAACCAATATTAGAGCCATGTACCAAGATTATGTATAGTAAATCATGGTTGTTTTATAGTTTTATTAGTAGGTTAGATTTATATTAAGGCTTCAAATAACTCCCATCAATCAGACGAATCAAAACATTTCATACCGATTGAATTCTTGAGAAGGATATTGGTATAGTCAACTTCAAAGGATCATATCTATTATTATACTTGGAATTTTTGAGCTATTGACCTATCAACAGATAGATAATTGAATTATATTTCCAACAATACCAATTTCACCTAAATCTGATATCGGATCAAAGAGTTATTCCTATTTTACTCCAGCATATCAGGCTGGAAACAGTGTGACGACATCCGTGGTAGCTTAACACATTTGTGACACCCTATCATGAAGGTCGTCAGCCTTAGGCAGACACCAGCTCCTAAGTGACAATATTTGTGGTATCTTACAACATTTGTGACACCCTATCATGAATGTCGTTAGCCTTAGGCAGAAACCAGCTCCTAAGTGACGACATTCATGGTAGATTACCACATTTTTGATGCCCTATAACGAAGGTTGTCAGCTTAGGAAGAATCCAGCTTCTGTGTGATGACATTTTTGACGGCTTGTCACATGTTTTGATGCCTTGTCACAAAGTCATAAGTTATGATTTTCAGCAACTGGGAATTTATTTCATAAGGGTATTTTGGTTATTTCCTTCACCTTCCACAACTTATAACCCTATAGAGGCATAATTTTTCCCATTTTTCATCAGTTAAGTATCCTAAAAACCATCTCTTACACTCTAAACCACAAGATTAGGGTTTTCCTTCAAACTCATCTCTCAAAGAGTAAGATTTAAACCTTTTTCCGGGAGAATCAAGAGTTAAAGTATTCCAATTCAAGAACTCTCCAACAAATCTTCAAAGTTTTCTTTCTAAGGTATGCGTAGTGTTCATCTATGGATCCAATCCGTTCATAGAGATCAAGCGCCATGTTTTAAATATTATTTTGTAAACCTTTTATGGTGATATGAGTATGTACATGTTGACGATTGTTGTTTAAGTTTCAATGTGATGTCTAAAGGTGTTTTCATGAAATATATATGTTTGTTAATTGAAAACCATGAACTTTAGGTGGTTTAATATGGTGCAAGTATGAAACTCACCTATGCCTTAAATAATGCATGCAAGGTGTTTGATAAAATGCTTAGGATGCTAGAAATTCTTGTTTGTATGGTTCTATGATGTCTAAATAACAAGTCCATGTTAGATACATACTTCAATATGAATCCCATGTTTTTCATGTGTTGCTATTGTGGTGGTATTAAGCATGTAAGATAGTGGAGATATACAATATGTACACGAAATATATCTATGCATTCCCTAAAATGTTTAAGATGTTAAATAACTATATGAAATACAATATCCCCTACTTATGATATTATGAATTATGGACTAAAATCTTGTGATCAAGTCATGTCATGTGTGTCAGTTTCTTTTTATCGAGTCCTGGGGTATTCGTATTCAAAAAACATAGATATGTGCCTAGATCCATGTCATGTTGTCACGATAATCTCAGTCAAGATATAATCTATAGAACTTAGTAAGTCATGTGACTCAGGAAACCTCAGAAATCTCATGATACCAGTTAACTCTTAGATAATGGTACTACTCTGTCAGTCAATGAAAGTCAGTTAATCTGTCCGTGTACACTCAGTTGAAATATATTTAATCTCTTTAGATGGGAGTAGAAGTTATCACCGAGTGTACCCAAGGATCGGGACTCACTACCAGTTAAGGTGTGTTTCTTAACAGTCATCCTTGTGTTCCTGAAGTGGCTTAACCTGTCATTTTAGGGTTCCCATCGTTCTCCTTTCAAATACCTGCCATCTAAGGGTCACCCACAACTGTCCTTACTTGTGACGCGGTATTAACACACCTCTAGTCGGGGCAGAGATTGGACCCCAACTTTTCTATATACGTTATTGGGTCATGTTGGTTAAACAGCTACCTCCTACAGTTTTAGAATCACTCTCAGTAAAAGAACTTAGATAGGTCTTCAGATTTTAGTATATCAGGACTGTCAGATACAGTCAGACTCAATTACAGTACGAAACTCAGATAGTTCCATCAGATTAAGGATTGACAGATACAGTCATCCATGTTATCAGAATTTCAGTATCAGTCATGTTAGCCATCATTAAACCATGTATTAGCATACAGGACTAGCTATCATACACCCACAATTTCAGCTACTATGTATGTACTTTTGTACTTTTACGTTCATATCAGTCAGATAGTTAGCATTGTTCATGCATGTAAACCCTGTTTATATTTATCCTACCCTACTCGTATACTCGGTACATTCCCTCGTACTGACATATTTGCGCTATGGTGATTTCTTCTCATGTTACACCATAGGTTCAGAGACACGAGCTCCATATCAGCGGTAGCAGTAGCATTTCTAGTCGTAGAGATTCAGTGATTCCTCTTCATTCGAGGACAATATGATTTGATTTATTCTTTATTCTTTTAGTTCGTTATTAGTTTACGGAGTTAGTTGGAGATATGTTCCTTAAACTCCTTATTCAGATAGTACTTAGAGGCTTTCAAATTTAGTATTCAAACTTATATTCAGATTTGATTCAGTTTTCTGTTGTTTTGGGTATCTTTCACCCATATGGATATTACATTTTGATAGATACATTATTCAGTTTAACCTTATGGCCTACATGTTCATTTTTTCCGCATTATTACGTTATATATGCAGTGTACAGGTACAGATATCAGTCATGGGTTAGCATGTGGTGCCTTAGGGTCATGAGCACCGTGTAGCATTCCAATTCAGAAAATTAGGGTGTTACACCCTTCTTATCTACTGGCTAAGTATTAATTGGCATAGGTTTGGAGGAGATCACTTTCAAGTGGAATGATAAGCAAATTTTGTTAATTATATGCATGAACATACAATAATCGGATGACATAAGAGTAGTGGACGTTATAGATAAGGTGGATGATAACTTTATCATAATTAATGTGCCAATTGAGGAGAGATTAGACTTAGAAGCATTAGCTGTGGTGATTTTGAACTTTGAGAGTGATGGGATACCACACTATGATGAGATTACAAGTGCACTCCATGGCATAGGCTCTTACAATTATGACCCTAAGAAGTTATATGTTGACTTTAAGAATTAAACTATACCTCTTATAAGACCGTTGATAGAAAAACCTCTGGTATTAGAATTGAAGGCCCTCCCATCTCATTTGCAGTATGTATTCTTGGGGGCCAATAATGCCTTGTTGGTAATTATTGCAGCAGATTTGGTAGGAGCACAGGTGGATGTTTTGATATCAGTGTTACAAAAGTTCAAGAGAGCTATTTGATGGACCATTGCTGACATTGTGGGGATTCCACCAAGTATATGCATACATAAGATACAACTTAAATAGGACAATATTCCTATTATTGAGCACCTAAGATGAGTAAAACCTTATATGCAAAAAGTGGTAAAAAGCGAGATAATCAAGTTATTAGATGTTGGGGTGGTTTTTCCAATTGAAGACAACAAGTGGATTAGCCCAATTAAATGCATACCTAAGAAAGGGGGACCCACAGTGGTTCCAAATAAAAAGAATGAGTTAGTCTCCAGTAACCGATAAGAGAGTGTGCATGGATTACAAAAAGTTGAACAATTTTATACAAAAGGACCTTTTCCCAATGTCATTAGTGGATTAGATGTTGGATAGACTAGTAGGCAGTGGTTGGTACTATTTTCTTGATAGGTATTCGGGTTATAATAAAGCCATGATTTCCCCCGAAGACAAAGAAAAGACTACCTTTACTTGCCCCTATGGGACCTTTTTATTCAAAAGAATTCCATATGGACTTTGCAACTCACCTGCCACTTTTCAATGATATATGATATCCATATTCTCTGATATGGTGGAAGACACGATTGAGGTATTCATTGATGACTTTTTAGTGGTCAAAGATTCTTTCAATGATTATTTGGCCTATTTGTCTAGTGCACTACAGAGATATGAAAAGTGTAATTTGGTGCTAAATTGGGAAAAGTGCCACTTCATTGTGAGAGGAGGTATCATGATAAGGAACAAGATCTTTAAATATAGTATTGAGTTATACAAAGTGAAGGTTGAGGGTATTAAGAAATTGCCACCACCAGTATCAGTTAGAGGCATACAAAGCTTTTTGGGTCATTGATGAGTAGTGAATTTACCAGTCATTTACACTAAACATTCATGCTCATTACCATTATTTAAATGTATAAATGAGGCATATGTGTGACTAATTACACTAATATCCACATTTTACAGGCATATAGGTTATGAGATGGAAAGATATGAATTTGAACTAAAAAAATTAATGGGAGAAAAGAGGTGCACCTAAAAGACCTGGAGCAAAAATAAGCCCCGATTACCACAATCGCATTTTGAGGGCAACAATCGTGACCAGTCAAGACAGGTCAACATACCGTAAACGTGAGTTCTTACCACAGTCACGGTAGTCGCAATCACGGGAAAGTGTTTGTGAATGTGGTGAAGCGGGATTATGACCAGAAGCAGATTTGTAAATATACACAACCGATTCTCAAATTCTCTTAAGAGGCTCCAACCCTATCCCATAGGAATGATTTGACTTTTGTGGAATTTTTCCACCATCTAGTTTCCAACTTTAAAGACACAACTATTGTACTAATTCTTGGGTGAAGAATACATTAGAGTATCTTTCAAGTGGAGGATTGACAATTTTCATTAAAGATTTATTAAATCCTAAAGCTTGCAATTTGCATTCTCTTTATCGTTCAATAAATTAAATTGATGGATATTTTAGGATATATTTTGGTTATTAATCTTATATGTAGCTAGTTCTTCCTCTTGGGATTATGTTTGAATAGGGTGAAATTATGTATGGGCCGTAAGTCATTTGTGTATATTCTAATTTGTTGATGATGGGTTCGACTACTTCTTGATTAAATTGGTTGGGATTTATGGGTGTAATCCCCAAATACCCAAATGGGTTTGTGGGTGAAAATCCCAAGCTTTGGAAAAGTCAATCTATCCTTGAAAGAGAGGTTTGGATGAACTTTTAGAACCCATATCATCCTTGAAAGGGGGATGTGGGATCCAAGGCAATAGTAGATATTTTATGGGCATAGTTTGCTAATTTTCACTATGTTAGACATAAGGGTGATTATGAGTATGGCTATACCTTAGGTATCAACCTAGAAATAGGGATACCCAATTGAGGTGTTGGGTGTCTTCAATTGACACACTTTTTAGGTACTCAAAAGGGTCAATGTGTGACATATTTGAGACATTGTTGCTAAACAAGGTTCAAGGACTTTCAACATAGCCTACCACATCATTATGATTAGAATTTGTAGTTAATCATCATGATCCTATTCATAATTTGCCCCTAGGAAAGAATAATCCCAAGATCCATTTCTAATTAATTACACTCTAATTATTCATTGCCTGAATAAGTCCTTTAGAAGTTAAAAAATAATCATATCTTTGAAATGTTTAAAACCACCCCTATAAATACTTCTACCTTAGGTTTGAAATTAACAAGTAACTTTAATTTCCAGCTCATTCAATCTCCACTCACATTCGCCACTCACATTGTTCTTTGTGGATTCAACCTAGACTCAAAGTTGGGTAATTATATTGACGATGATCTCCTTGTACTGAAATTGATGTGTCAGTAGAGAGTTATCAAAAATAGCGCCAGTGCCGGGGAACAGTTTAGCGTATTGAGTTAGTTTGGAATTTTAGCTTACTTGATTTGATTAAACACTTGTTAATATTTGTTTGTGATTGTATTTTGTTTCTTGTGTTTTGTGGATTTTTATTTTTGTTTACTTATCACTATGGCATCTTGGGACAAATATGATTTTGGTAGTTGGAAATACTATCTTCATGGTCCATGTCGATATTATGATGGACCCCACTTTCTACAAGATTTTAAATATGCTCCAAAGAGAGATATGGAGGCACCATCTCGATCCTATTGGGAGTATGATTGTTTTTTATGTGGTGGTCGAGATGGACATTGGAGTGATTGTCCAAATTCTCCCTCCTCTTGTTATGCTAACCCAAATACTTTTTCTTCTTATGAGTTTGATAGGTTTCATGATACGGAAAATGAAAATCAATAAGCCGGATACAACGGTGTTAAAGCAATGTTTCAAACTCTTTTGGATTGGGTAACTTCAATAAAGGAGGATGTGCACCACATGTATCAATCCAATGAGGCTTTTAGAAGGGAGATTATCAAGATATAGGAAATGGTCAAGGAAAAAAACCCTCTAAATACGATTACCTTGCCTACTTTTGAATATTAGGAGGATCCAGAAGAAAGACCAAGCTTTGTGGCAAATAATGAGCTTGGTAGGGAAGAGTCCTCGGATTTCCAAACCAACCGAACTTAATATAATTGAAGATTCCAAAATTGAGGAAATGGTGCTAGAGTCAAAATAAGAACCCAAGCTAATCTCTTGTGAAGACTCTAGTCCAATTTGGGGTAACGATGCTAATACGGATGCGATTTCAAAAGTAAGGGATAGACCTCATTCAAACCATTTTTCAAAATTGTTCCTAGTAAATATGATGAGAGTCCACCTACTGAAGCAATTAATGGACTTTGGAGATAAGGATAACTATCCCTACATTTTGGAGTTTGACATTTAAAAAGGGCACATGAGAACCCTGCACTAGAAGGCCAAGGAGCTCAACTTTTGATGTTCAACTAGTGGCCTATTCCCACAATTACCCAAGGAGCTGAATCAAAAATATGATGAGAAATTGGGTACATGGTTCAAGTCTTCAAAGTGGCGAGATAGAAGCCACATCTCCATGTCTTCATTTCTATCACATTTTACCTTGCAATATTTGAATCTTCTGTCACCCATCAACTTAATGCATAGTTAGAAAATATTTGGACGGAGATTTAAATCTTATAAGTGGAATCATAAATTATAATTGGAGGGGTATCTTGCCATAAAAAATGGGAATCAACCCATTATGAAACGAAAGTGGCATGTATCCTTTTATTTTTGTATGATAGAGTAGATTTAATTTTATCATTTATCAATCCATGCATTTGTGGCACTTTGGAGTGTATATAAAGAATTTTAGAAGGAAAATATGGGATATTTGCGTGGTGGACTGATCAGAGGGGGAAACAGAGGTGAAAAAACACCCTCTGTTACCATGATCATAGTCTCTAAGATGAAATCATAGTCACTAATCTGTCCGTGACGCAGTCCTATCCAATTTAAAAGACCATTGGCCTATTATTTCTCTCATATTTTGCCTCCAACTTTTCTCTCTCAAATTGCAACTTTTTGTGTCTATATTTCAAACATCTCAAGGGCATATTTGTATCCACTCTGCATTAATAGTACGATATGTTCTTCAAGATCCTATTTTTAAATATTATGAGTGAGCCTTAGGGTGCATGAACTAGGTGAGGCGTAATATTGAGTTTTTCAATGTTAACTGATTTATAAATCATGTGTGTGTGTGTGTGGTAATTAGATTTATATATGGTGTGCACGTAAATGGTGAAGTCTTGAGTACCCAAAATTATGTGAAATTGATCAAAATATAAGGTGCACACCAAGTGGCCAACCAATTTCTTAAACGAGTCAATTACTAGTTTTTTCTTCTCTGTGGGGGCATAATCGGATACTTAGAATGCATGTTCATATTATTAATTATTGATTCTTATTTTTTAATACATTTTGGCCCCAAAAATAGATTTTTGAACTGAATAGTCAGGTCTTAGGTATCGCGATCACAACCATTGAGATCGTGATCACATCATATGCGATCGTTGTCTTGTATTTGCAATCATAGCAGAGGAGATCACGAACAATCTGGAATGATTGCTTTAACCAAGACAAAAGTTTAGAAAGGGCCAAAAAACCTACAGTTCACATTTTTGTTCAAACACCACCAAGTACCCATCCCATGAAATTTAGTGGACAATATTGTGTAGTATAATCTTGAAAATGTTGATGATTAATGATTTTGTATTGTCCTCATGTTTTGCATGTTTCCATCATAGATAACTTTGACCAAATGTGGTTCATAACTCTCGAATGCTACAACCATTATTAGAATGAGTTCCCAAGGACTATGTTGCTCCCGAAAAGGGATATATGCTTGGATAAAGTGCTGAAAAAGGTTCTGGAATTTCATGTGTTACACCCAAGTGCACACTCAAGTGTACATAGTCTCACCAAGTAATATAGTGGTCCTAAATAAACCTAAATATTGACCCCATAGTAATACAAACCAAATTTCCTCCAGACCTTTGGATGAGTACTTATAAGGCTTGAGGTTCTTGATGAATCCTTAGTGCTTTTAAAATATGCCACATGGTGGAAAATTATCATTACGGAGGTCCAAAGGAATTTGGTGAGGTTGAAGAAGTGAAGAAATAATGCTCGAACACCCCTTGGAAGGGTTATGTGCCCAAGGTGCTTAAGATGCGCTTTTGATCCAATGTAGCATTTCAAGTGTGTGTCAAAACAACCCCTAGTGGGTCTTTTCAAACATTTGGGTCATTTTTAGGCCCTAATTATGTACTATTTAGCCAAACAATAAATGCTTGTTATCTAGGCATATGTTCTTAGTTTTTTTATGATAATTCTTACATGATGTATTCATGAGAACTCCATGGGAGTGTTTGAGTGCTTGGAAAAGCATTTGTTGAACCTTGTTTAAAAATGTTTGTTGTAAGGAAGATCTAAACCTCTTTGAGGTCACATAAAATTTAGGTTCTTATTAATAGTCATTAAGGGAGGTTTAAGGATTTAATGTATCCTTTGATTGTTATTTTATTATCAATTTTGTGTCTATCTTTCTATTATCGTTATCATATCCTTCTATCTTTACATTTACGCATCTAGATTTGATCCCTCGTGGTTTGGATTGTATCATTTGGTATCAGAAATGAGTTTGATTTTATTCCTACTAAGTTAATTTTGAGTTTGTTATCTTGAAAATCAATAAAAAAGAGGAAAATCTTAATTGAATCCAAAACTTGTGGAGGACCTTCACACTAAGTTAAAGAAAAATGTGCTCAAGAACATCAAGGTAAAATAGCTAACTCTTACACTCTTGTGTATGAGAATGAAGATTGTGTGGCTAGTACCCCATTGAGTGTGATTAGTAGCTTACCTATATGTGAGTCTATTGATTCCTTACCTTTTGATAATGATGTACATGTTGTGAGTATGGATACACTAATTGATCTTATTGATAACCTAAATGACACATCTTGTATGATCGAATTGTCCACCTAGTGTTGAAGCTATTGTGTTGAATGAAAGTACATCAGCTTGTGAAAATTTTATCCATTAACTTGCCTACGAAAGTAGTCCACCACTTGAGGATGTGTGTAATATGATTAAAGAACCTAAATTAAGTGATGAAATTAATAATGTTGGTCACAAAAATCCCCTAACTCAAAGATGAGTTGAAAACTCCTCTATCGATTAAGTTTCGGTAAACGTCTCAACTTGGGTCATCATCCATCAACCATTACTACTTGTATATATCAATTTAGAGGACCTAATATACATCAAATGAAAGTTCATCGATCCTTCTTTCCAACGCCAATAGTTTTGTCTTAATTTGATATTGTAGTAAAAAGTTATGGCCATTTTCCAGAGAGGTGTCAGTCTGCCGAGGTGCAACGACCAGACTGACGGACTGTGAAGCCAGTGATGGCCCATCAAGCCAGGCTATTAACTTGAAACAACAAGGTCAAAAAATAGTTTGTTTGTGATGGTTTGAGCAACAGTCACGAGAGTGATGGTCCATCACTCAAGCCATCGGTAAGGGTCGACCTACTCTAAAGTGTCATTTTAAAGGGATATTTTGGTATTTTCCCATCCTAAAATCCTTCCCCACTAATTTAAAACCATACAATAAATGTTATAATCAATATTTTATTAGTTTTTGACATATCAAATCCTCTTCACTCTCAAGAACAAGAGAAAATTAAGGTTTCCTTCATGGCAAGAATTCAAGCCTTTCAATCCAAGATTTCCCTAGAAAAGTGTCAAGATTAGGGTTTTATTCTTCAAATAAACAATATAAGGTACGTGGAGTTTTTCTAAACTACATGGGCATGGTTAAATTATTTTAATAATGTTTTGAATATTGACAAAACATATGTTTACAAAGGTTTTTTGTATTTATATTAACAAATATGCATTGTGAACCCTTTTGATGATAATGTTTTGGTATACAAGTATGTATGAATTTTGAGTTTGAAATTTAATTGAGAGAATGAATAACTATACTCCCCCTCCCCTCTTTGTTATGACATTACTTAATTATCACATGTTATGAATTGATGAATTTTCATATTTAGAAGCATGGCATAAACGTTTTTGACTATTGTTTAAGGATTGATTTTGATTATAAACTCAAGAGAGGGTGTTATATTGATCGTAAATATTAAAGATGATTATTGAAAGAATGACATGGTTTTTTACAAAGTAAATGACTACCACATGTTTAAGAATTGAAAGTGAGAATCTTTGCATAAGTTTTCATGTATTTTAATATACAAATTCTTTTGTACTGTTTGAATGATTTGGTGGTCCAAACATATTGTTTTGAATGAAAAAATTGTAACATGATACTATATGGCTTAGAAATATGACTTGTAAGACTTGGTATGACGATACCAAATAGATGAATGCCATAACAGAGCAAGACTTTTAGATTTTGATTTCAAAGAACGCATGAGTAACACCCCAAGTCTGTACCCCAGATGCTACATGGTGCTTATAATCTCGAAGGACAACAAGCTAACCCATGACTGGTACCTACTGCATTAACTGAATGATAATACTATACTATACAAAAATTAGGTAGAAAAAGCATGTCATAAGGTTAAATACTGAAATAAAACTGAATATGATATAAAAATACCAAAACAGAAACATCTGTCTAAAAATACTCAAGTCTGAAAAGCATCTAAAATGTCTGAAATGTGGAGTTGATCTGAAAAGTCCCCAAATAACTCCGACTACTGAAATAAACTAAAATACTAAAATAATAATCATGTCGTCGAACTATAAGGACTCACCACTAACTCTGACTATTGAAAATCTTTAACTACTAGGAATGATAGACAGCCCGTGCGTCTGAACCTATGATATAAAATATCATAGTGCAAAATAAATGTATGCGGCAGTACTTTGAATATACTGGTATGCAATGTGAGGTAGGCTGAAATGTATGGGTTCATGTACACGAACAATACTAACTAAATAACATAATTATAAATGGATGAGAGTAGATGAATGAGTACGTAACTATAACTTAGATCATGATAATACTAAATACAGAGACTGAATACTGATTAACTGATATCTGAGTATACTGATACAGAATTACTAATAACTAAATGATTGTATCTGACGGACTTGATTCTGTGGAACTATAATGAGTTTCGTACTGAACTGAGTGACTATGTCTAATAGTCCTGAATATATAGAACTGAACTGAGTTTTGTACTGAGACTAAATCTAAAACTGAGACTGTGGGAGGTAATCATCTAACAGACATGACCCTTTCTATATATATTTGGGTCTAACCTGTAACACTAGTTGGAAGGATATCAATACCATCCCACAGGTAAATACAAGTTGTGAGTTAACCTTCTCTTCCAGGAAACTCTTTCGACAACCCTCCCTAGTAGGAAAAACTTGAATAAGATGTATCAACCCTCATAATATCTATCAGGAAGAAATCTCAACCTACACTGGCTATGTAGTTCTGTAATACAGTGATTGCTACTAGGGGTCAAACCCTCTGCTGGCAGGAATGCCCCTATCCCTGGGTTAACTCAGTGTTGAATCCTACTCCCATATGAATAAACACTGAACTGATTCCAAGTTCATATTAGGCTTGACTGAACTGTTACTGATTATACTGTCTAACTGAACTGAACTAAGTTCACTGAGTTTTGTTGAATGATGGAATGCTATTGAATTTTGCTGACTAACTGAATTTACCGAGGTCTGAACTGAATACTGAACTAGACTAGACTGATATTAAGTGTACTAAGTTTTTCCTGAAATCTGTAACTAACTAAGAGAACCACTAATTATGACATGACTAATACTATCCTAATACTGATCATGGCACTAAGTAATCAGCTAAATTGTTGTGTATTAAATACACCCAAGACTCGATAGCATAAATTATAAGACATGACATAATCTTGAAACATGATAAATAACTACTTGATCATCATTCATTCATTGGGAGATTCTAGCAAACACTTGCATGACATGAACTTGAATACATGCGAATCATGATATAATCTCATTATTTACTTCTCATGAACAACTTATCAAACACTTGGAAGGCATTGTATATGCACATCGTACTAATCAGCACATGAGCATCACAATTTCAAGGCTTTAACATGTATTCACATAATACTACGTGCATAATAGATGTTTTTACAAAAATCCTTCACTTAATCATGGAATAGAAATCCAATAAACATTATAATCATGAATACACATGATCTAAAATCATGGAAAACATGAAATCTACTTGAAGTTTAAAAGAGTTTCTTGGACTCCAAGGGTGGAAGGAACCCTTGGATAACCACTTGACATACCTTGATTGCTAAATTTCTAAAGATCAATGGTGTAATCCTGATCCTTAAATTTGAAATTTAATCTCCTAGGGTTTTTGTTCTTGAGTGTTTTGAGAAAGAATGAATATAATTTTCTAATTTAGGGCAAAGTCTCATGTTATGGGGGCTGAAGGATATAGAAAAAAGACCTAATTACCCCCAAAGAGGTCGCTTTTTAATGACTAAAAATTATACCATCGAAGCGCAAGATGATGCGCAGCATCATTGGCATCAATGTAATAGCCAATATACCAGGTCGAGTCTGCATCGGTTCACTGGAATTGCCACAGGATCCAAGTAAAAATATTGATCGACGTGATGACCGACGAACCATGTTGAGACCGCATGATGCACTGTTGTGGATTCCCAAATGTAGTTCAAACAAGGTTCAAAAAATATAAAACTCATCCAAGAACACCTACTAACATTCCTTATCATGAAATAACCTAAATATTGACATTTTAATCTCAGAAGAGTCATGAAATAGAGTTTCCAATTTATGAAGGCCAAAATAATACTATGTTTGAATACTTAGCTAGAACTTTCTAAGTTTCGGACCTCTTAGCAAGCTTAAAAGACTGAGTTGAGCTTAGGATTTTGTGGGGTCTTATAATATCTCACCCTTGGAAGTCCTCCTAGAATAAGACTGATTAAACTAAGAATATTGATAGACTGGACTTAGACACTAAACATGCATAACTTAAGCATATTTTCATGACTGAAATTATTTGTATACTTAATTATCATACTGAACATAGATATCTGATGCGTGAGTACATAGCTGAATATGATTCATGAATGCATGACTGGGATTTCTGTTAAGCTGAGCTTATATAATGGACATGTATGTCTGATGCATGAGTACATGACTGAACTTATTCGTGAATGCATGTCTGAGCATGAAACATTAATTGATACCAAGTTGGTAGCTATTTCTCAATATGAGACCAAGTAAATTCAAGAAAAACTATTACCTTAGGCTAAGTCTAAGTTAGTGGAGAAGAGGTGAGGATACTTGGTTCACATATCTTCTTCTGCCTCCCAAGTAGCTCCCTTAACAGAATGATTCTGCCAAAGAACTTTGACTAGAGGGACTTCTTTGTTCCTCAGTCTGCGAATCTAATAATCAAGGATTTTGACTGGGATCTCCTCATAAGAGAGGTTGTTCTGAATATCTATGCCCTCTATAGGGACTACGACTGCTAGTCCACCTGTGCATTTCTGAAGAAAGGATACATGGAACAGTAAGTAAACTAAAACTAAGTCTGAAGGCAACTCAAGCTCATAATCTACCTTTTTGAAATGGCTAAGAATTTTGTAAGGATCGATATATCGAGTACTGAGTTTCTCCTTCTTACCAAACCACTTCACTCCTTTCGTAGGAGAGATTTTCCAATACACAATGTCACCAATCTCAAACTCGAGATCCATTCTATGTATATTTGTGTATGATTTCTATCAGCTCTGAGCTGTCTTAAGCCTTTTGCTGATCAATTGAACTTTCTTTAAGGTATCAAATACAAAGTTAGGCCCTACCACTGTGGCCTCACCTACTTCAAACCAATTAATGGAAGATCTATACCTCCTTCTATAAAGAACCTCAAATGGAGCCATCTAAATGCTAGAATGATAGTTGTTGTTATATGCGAATTCAATCAAAGGAAAGTGGTCATCCCAACTACCTTTATAGTCTATCGCACATGCTTGCAGCATATCTTTCTAAGTCTGAATGGTCCTGTCTTCTTGACCATCTGTCTGAGGATGTAAGGCTGTACTGAGGTGAACTCGGGTACCAAGACCTTTTTGGAATGCCTTTCAAAAATAAGATGTAAATTGGGTACCTATATCTGAGATAATAGATAATGGAACACTCTGCAATCTGACCAACTCCCTACTATAGAGTTTGGCATAATCCTCGGCTAAATAAGAGATATGGATTGGTAGGAAATAAGATGATTTGGTCACTATCTATAATAACCCAAACTAAATCATGCTAACGACGAGTACAAGACAAACCCATCACAAAGTCTATGTTCACTTCTTCCCACTTCTAGGTGGGAATACTGAACTCCTGCATGGACCCACTAGGCTTCTGATGTTCAATCTTAACCTGCTGGCATGCTGAGCACTTAGCCATAAACTCTGCAGTGTCTCTCTTCATCCCACTTCATGAATAGATCTACCTTCTGATCTTTTACTGATTCCTTCAACTTAAATAGATTAGGATCCCTATCTTGATTTTCCTTTACCTCACAAACCAGGGATGATTTTGAACTACTCTACACCCACATACTACCTTTATCTGAATTGACTAAGAGAACACCTAGTCTAGTAAGATAATAAACTTCCTGAGCTAACTTCTTCTTACCCTCCTCCATATGAGTAACACTACCCATAGACATCCTACTAAGAGCATCATCTACAACATTGACTTTACCCAAATAATACTGGATACTCATGTCATAGTCTTTCAACAACTCCAACCACCTTTTCTGATAGAGGTTTAGGTCTTTGTAAGAGAACACATATTGTAGGCTCTTATGGTTTGTGAACACATCAATTTGCATACCATACAAATAGTGCCTCTAAATTATTAAGGCAAGAACTACTATTGCAAACTCAAGATCATGAGTAGGATAGTTCTTTTTATGGGGCTTAAGCTTCCTAGAGACGTAGGCTATAACATTACCTCACTGAATCAAAACACACCCTAAACCGATTCTGGATGCATCATAATATACCACAAACATATTTGAACTATCTGGTAGGGTCAAAACTGGAGCTATATAGAGTCGAGTCTTCAACTCCTGAAAAAATCTTCTCATAAGAATCTGACCACTGGAATTTGACTTTCTTCTGAGTTATTTTGGACATAGGAGATTCAATAGATGAAAATTCCTTAACAAATTATCAGTAATAGCTAGCCAAGCCCAAGAAACTACTGATATCTGATGGAGAGATGGGTCTAGGCCATTTTCTCACTATTTTAGTCTTTTGGGATTCAAATCTAATGCCATTATCGAAAATGATATGGCCAAGGAAGGATCCTGGACTTAGCCAAAATTTGAACTTACTGAATATGGTAAATAGCTGATGGTTTTTGAGAGTTTGCAATACTATTCTGAGATGGTCTGCATGATCATGCTCACTGTGGGAGTAAACAAAAATGTCATCTATGTAGACTATGACGAACATATCCAAGTACTGCTTCAACACATGGTTCATCAAGTCTATAAAGGCTGCAGGGACATTGGTAAGACCAAAGAATATGAATAAGAATTTGAAGTGACCATACTAAGTTCTAAAAGATATCTTTGAGATATCACATTCTCTGACTCTAAGGTGATAATAGTCTAATCTGAGGTCTATCTTAGAAAAGTAACTGGCACCTTAAAGTTTGTCACACAAGTCATTAGTTTTGGAAAGTGGATACTTGTTCTTGACTATGACTTTATTTAGCTGACGGTAATCAATATATATTCAGAGAGAATCATCTTTCATATGCACAAATAAAATTAGGGAACCCCAAAGGGAAACACTAGGTCTGATGAATCCTTTATCTAAGAGATCCTTCAACTATTTTTTTAATTCTCTGAGTTCTACAGGTGCCATTTTGTATAGCAGAATAGATATGGGCTAAGTGTCTGGAAGAATTTCTATTTCGAAGTTGATTTCCCTTACAAAAAGAACTCTGGGAAAATCTTCGGGAAGCACATCTTGGAATTCACATGCTACTGACACTGATTCAAGGTTAGGGGTTTTTGAACTAGACTTCTACACTCGATCAAAATGGTAAACACATTGCTTAGATATTATTTTTCTTGCCCGAAGGTAAGAAATAAGTTGACCCCTAAGTACTAAAGTACTACCCCTCTACTTAAGGATGGGTTCATTCAAAAAATGAAACTAGACAATCCTATTTCTACAGTCGACTATGGCATAGTAGGAATGAATCCAATCCATGCCGAGAATGACATAAAACTTGGTTATCTCTAATTTGACTAAGTCTGCCGAAGTAACTTTCGGAGATATCATAACCGCACAGTTCCTGTATACCCACCGGGCTATGATAGATTTACCCACTGAGATAGAGACTGAGAAAGGCTCTGCTAGAATTTTGGGACTGACTTTGAAATCAATGGCTATATATTACATAACAAAGAACAACGAAGCACCTGGATCTAAGAAAAAATAAACATATAAATGAAAAACTTGTAACATAGAAGTGACCATATTAGGAGAACTTTCCTGATCCTACTGGGACGGAAGAGCATAGAGTCTGTTTGGGCACTGCCTACTGGTGGAACTGGATGTGGCACCCTGTTGATTTATGTGACTGTACTGAGCTGGGAGACGGATATACTCTCTCTGAGAACCCACCTGAGGACACTGTCTGACCCCGTAGCCTGACTTTTCATATCCAAAACACACATCACTGCCAGCTCTGTAGATATACTGGTGGTTTCTGTCATACTTCTGAGAAAGAGGATTAGTTCGGGCACTGGTAACACTTCCCTGGGGTTTAGGGCCTAGTGCCTATAAGACCCCATAAAAATCGCATGTCAAATTCAGCTCGTAAAGCTCCATGAGATATTCCAACACTTAGAAAAAATTTTGCTAAGTGTTCAAGTTCAACAATTACTCTCATTTTAGACCTCCTAACTTTGGGGATTTATTTGATAACCTTCCCAACCTCTATTTTTAGATTTTCAAGTTGTGTTTTGATATGGAAAGTCCCTAGTATGTATTGGAGTCTTCTTTACAATGCAATTGGTTTTATACAATTTAAAAATTAGAGTAAAATGTTATGATCAATTACTTCAACCTATCATCCTGAAAACAACAGAGGACAGCTGCATCTTTCTCTCTTTCTCCAGGAGTATTTTAGTCATTCCCACCTCTCTCTCTATATATACACAAATACTAGATTTAGCATAATTTAGCAACATATGCTTTACTTCTCTCAAAATTCATCAAGAACAAGAAGAGGGTTTGTAATTGGGGTATTTAATTTCAAGAAATTCTCTACGTCGATCTTCATAAAATGAAGAACTAAGGTATGCATAGTGTCCATCCATGGATTCCTTTCATCCATGGAGCTCAACAATCAAGTTTTAAGTTATGTATCATGAATATTTTGTGGTGGGATGATTATGTTCATGTTGATGATGTTAAATTGAGTTTTTAATTCCATGATTTATCTCAAGAATCATGAAAACTAATTTATTTTATAATATTATTCATAAGAACTTTATGTTGAGTTCTTGAAATTTCAAGTTGGACGTTGGTGATCATTTTGTTGGTGTTGAAGGATTCCCAAGTTAGTATGTTTATGTGAAATCATGAAACTACGTTGAAATATAAGTTAAAGTCCATGAATTTGGTGATTTATACTTTGTGAAAATTTTATGATTTCACCTATGCCTAAGTTGTGCATGAAAGGTGTTTGATTAAATGTTTAAGAGAAATAAGAAACATGTAGTATGGATTAGTATCGCCTAAAAGGTAAATTCATTCCATTGACCTAATACTTGAATGGCTTACATGCTATTGTTGTACAATGAATATGTTGTTCGAATGTCATGATGTTAGAGTATGAAATTACGATCTTGCTTAAATACATTCCTACCATGAACAACATTATGTTAACCATGTACTTCATGAAATCCCCAACTTAATTTATTATGAATGGTTGATATTGATCATGTATTCAAGAATGTCAAGAAGTATCAATTTTCTTCTATCCAGTCCTGGGGGTACTTGTACCCAAAAAATATAGCTTTGTACCTAGAGCCATGTAATGTTTTCATGATACTGTCAGTCAAGCCATGTTCAGTAGACTCCAGTCAGTCTCATGACTCACGAAAACTCATGTAAAGGCAGTATTATTTTAGTTTTACTCAGTACTCAGTAATCTACGTAATCTGAATAATATTCCATCAGTCTATGGAATTTAGTTAACGTCAGTATCAGTACAATTTAGTTCAGTATTCAATTCAGACATTAGTAAACTCAGTCAGCTACCAGAAATCAAATGCATTTAGTTAGTTAACAGAATTTAGTAGTGTTCTACTAGTCATCGAAACTCAATAAACTCAGTCTATGTTCAGTTCAGCTAAATAGAAAAATTAGTAACAATTCAGATAATTCTAGTATGAACTAGGAAATCATCTCAGTATAAACGTTTCAGTGTTATTCAGTTAGGAGTAGAATTCAGCACCGAGCGAACCCAAGGATAGGAACTCGCTTGCCAGTAGAGGGTGTGATTCTGAGAAGCAGTCCTTGCATTCCAGGACTATGTAGACATCATAAGTTGAGACATCAATACCTGTGATTTAAGGGTAGATGAGGTGGCTTAACCAGTCAGATGAGGGTTCCCACCATTCTCATTAGAGTACCTGCCAGATAAGGGTCACTCACATCATGTCCATACCAGTGGTGCGGTATTGACACCCTTCCAATTAGGGCAGAGAGTGGACCTCAACTTAGCTATTATAGTGTATTTGGGGCATGTCGGTTAGATAACTACTTCCCACAGCTTCAGTATCCATCTCAGTAAAAGAACTCAGATAGTTTTTCAGGATATTAGGACTGTCAAATACAGTCAACTTAGATACAGTACAGAACTCAGCTAGTTCCATCAGATTTAGGGCTGTCAGATACAGTCATTCATGCTATCAGTTATCAGAACTCATGTAATCAGCTAAGTTCATACATCATGTCTTAGTTTCAGATCCCATCTATTAAGTCACAATTTTGTTCGTAAGTGCCTTGTACACCGCCTTAGTTTCCTTAGTATTCAGCTAAGTCAGTATTCTTCAAGGGACCTAGAGTCCCAAGGGGGAGATACCCTATATCCCCCGACCTTATGTGATTTAAACATGCCACTTTCTTTTCTATAGAAGAATCCAGCTCGAGGAATGGTTACTTATAAGCTGACCCTCTAGCTCCAAATTTTAGTCGTAATCTATGTTCTTAATCGATTAATTTAGCCCACGATACTTTGTCTATGTCATGCATTACAGACTCAGTTACACTCATGTATCATGTTCCATACTCAGTTATGTTCTCATGTGTTTTCTCATGCGTATTGAGTGATTAATCTCAGACTCATTGGTATTTTCAGTTCAACGTAATAGTCTTCCTTGAGCTTACTCATTCTCATGTTCAGATTTCAATACCAAACTTTGTACCATTACCATTGTATGTTCAGTCGTATGTTCATGAGTCAGTTCAGTCATGTATCCATGCAACAGATACATGTGGTCAGCTTATAAATATTTTTAGTCACGCATTTATGTATCACGTCAGTCATATAATCTTGCATCAGATATGCATGGACTCAGCTTATCTGTTATGCATCATATATTCATTCTAATTTTGAGAAAACTTAGTTCATCAGAACACTCAATCCTTTATTCATAAATCAGTTATGCATGCATCCTATATGCATGTTCAGTATGATTTATTCATCTTGTCAGTTATGTCATCCATGAAATCATATTCAGTCATCCATGCTTAGTACTCACGTCAATAGTCTTTTTTTCCCTCTCAGTTAGTCTCATTCGAGGATGAATATTCCCAAGGGGTAGATATTGTAAGACCCATAAAAATCATATGTCAAATACATCTCGTAAACTTCAAACTATCATAACTTTCTGCATATAATAAACTGTGAGAGCTTCTATATATAAATAGAAATATCTTTGAGTATTATTTCTAATTCAATTGGTTTCATCCAATTCGAACATTGTAGTAAAAAGTTATAATCAATTTACTTCAGCCTATCAGCCTGAAAATAATAGAGGACAGCTTCATCTTTCTCTATTTTTACAGGGGTATTTTAGTCTTTCCCACCTCTATATATATATACACACAAACACGAGATTCAGCATAATTTAGCAACATATGCTTGATTTCTCTCAAAATTCATCAAGAACAAGAAGAGGGTTTGCAATTAGGGATTTAATTTCAGAAATTCTCTCCATCGATCTTCGTAAAATGAAGAACTAAGGTATGCATAGTTTCCATCCATGGATTCCTTTCTTCCATGGAGCTCAACAATCAATTTTTAAGTTATGTATCATGTATATTTTATGGTGGGATGATTATGTTCATGTTGATGATGTCAAATTGAGTTTCTAATTCCAACAGTTATCTCAAGAATCATGAAAACTAATTTATTTTATAATATTATTCATATGAACTTTATGTTGAGTTCTTGAAATTACAAGTTGGACATTGAGGATAATGTTGTTGGTGTTGAATGATTCCCAAGTTGGAATCTTTATATGAAATCATGAAACTATGTTGAAATATAAGTTGAAGTCCATGAATTTGGTGATTTATACTTTGTGAAAATTTCATGATTTCACCTATTCCTAAGTTGTGTATGAAAGGTGTTTGATTAAATGTTTAAGAGAAAAAAGAAACATGTAGTATGGATTAATATGGCCTAAAAGGTGAATTCATGTCGTTGACCTCTTGCTTGAATGGCTTACATGTTATTATTATACAATGAATATGTTGTTGGAGTGTCATGATGTTAGAGTATGAAATTATGATCTTAATTATATACATTGCTACCAAGAACAAGATTACATTAACCATGTACTTCATGAAATCCCTAACTTATTTTATTATGAATGGTTGATATTGATCATGTATTCAAGAATGTCAGGAAGTGTCAGTTTTCTTCTATCAAGTCTTGGGGGTACTTGTACTCGAAAAATATAGCTGTGTGCCTAGAGCCATATCACGTTTTCATGATACTCTCAGTTAAGCCATGTTCAGTAGACTTCAGTTAGTCTCATGACTCAGGAAAACTCATGTAAAGGCAGTATCATTTCACTTTTACTCAGTACTCAGTAATCTACATAATCTCAGTAATATTCCATCAGTCTATGTAATTCAGTAAATCTTAGTATCTGTACAATTTAGTTTAGTATTCAGTTAAGACACCAATAAACTCAGTCAGCTAACAAAAGTCAGTAGTATTTAGTCAGTTAACAGAATTCAGTAGTGTTTCGTTTGTCATCGAAACTCAATAAACTCAGTCCATGTTCAAGTTAGTTAAATAGAACAATTTGTAACAGTTCATTTAATTCTAGTATGAACTAGGAAATCAGTTCAGTATAATCAGTTCAGTGCTATTTAGTTGGGAGTAGGATTCAGCACTGAGCGAACCTAAGGATGGGAACTTACCTGCCTGTAGAGGGTGTGATTATTAAAAGAAGTCCTTGCTTTCCAGAACTATGTAGCTAGTATAGGTTGAGACATCAATACCTGTCAGTTGAGGGTAGATAAGGTGGCTTAACCTCTCAGATGAGGGTTTCCACCATTCTCATTAGAGCACCTACCAGATTAGGGTCACTTATTGATAATCCTTACTAGGGGCGCGGTACTGACACCCTTCCAATTAGGGCAAAGAATGGACCCCAACTTAGCTATTATAGTGTATTTGGGGCATGTCGGTTAGATAAGTACTTCCCATAGCTTCAGTATCCGTCTCAGTAAAAGAACTCAGATAGTTTTTTAGGATATCAGGACTGTCAAATACAGTCAACTCAGATATAATACAGAACTCAGCTAGTTCCATCAGATTTAGGGTTGTTAAATACAGTCATTCATGCTATAATTTATCAGAACTCATGTAATCAGATATATCAGTTATCAAAATTCAGTTATCATTCATAATATGTTATTAGTAGATACATGTCATTAGTATTAATACACTCTCAGTTTTAATATTATTATATATGATTAATTAAATTAGTTCTTCCTAATCAGAACTATTAGAAACAATCATTCCTTTATCAGTAATATAGTATCAGTCTCCCAGTATTTAGTAATATAGTATCAGTTCCTCACTAATTAGTGAATTACATATCAATATCAGTAAACTCAGTCATTCAGTATCTCAATATCAGTAAACTTAGTAATTCAGTATCTTAGCATCAGGAAACTCATGTTGTCAGTATTCAGACTCAGTAGTCAGTGTCACCTCGAGCTTAGTTGCAGTTACGTATGTATGTATATATTCTCACATTCATATCAGTCAGCATTGTTAATTCATATAAAACCCTTTGCATTTAGCCTACCTCACTCATATACTAAGTACATTCAGTCGTATTGATGCATTCACACTATGGTGTTTTATTTGACGTTATAGGTATAGAGACACGAGTTTCATAGTAGCAGTAGCAGTGCAGACTTCACCAGTCATTGCTTCTCTTCATTTGAGGACAATATTATTATTATTACTTTATTACAATATTTTAGATTAGTTTTTTAGTTCATGGAGTTAGTTGGAGACATGTTCCTTCAACTCTTTATCCAGTTCAGTTAGAGGCTTTTGGACTAGATGTCAGATTAGATATTCAGACTTCAGTATTTATTTTTCTTTTTGGTATTGTTATACCATGTTTTTTAGATATGTATTAGTATTGAACCTTGTGGTCTTACAGTTCATGTTTCTACATATTTTATGAGATATTATGCAGTTTACAAGTACAGATATCAATCATAGGTTAGCTTGTAGTCCTTTGGGGTCATGAGAACCATGTAGCATTTCGGTTTAGAAAATTGGAGCGTTACAAACTTGGTATCAGAGCCTAAGGTTCAAAGGTGTCCTAGGAAGTCTGAAAGTTGTATCAAGTAGAGTCTTATACATGGGCATGTTGTGCACCACACTTATGTGCAGGAGGCTATGAGATGTTTTAGGAACAATTTTCCATCTTTCATGTCTCAAGATCATGCTATAGCATGTTTCTCTAAGGAACCCATGTAGATTCACATCAGGCTCCCCTTATGTCAACCTTACCTTACTTTCAAGGTAACAAAAATAGTGAATTTTATGTCCTAAAGATAAGGCTTTCTCATGCAGTCCCTGGAGACAGTAATGGGTTTTGCCACATGCTCAGACAATATCCCCTTAGTTTAGTCATGTTCCAAAGTTGTACAGATTTTATTTATGATCATGCGAACTCCTTTGTAATCTCAAATCCAATTTTTGATATGTCGTTAGATCCCTTCTCAGAATCCTATGACAGTATAAACCTAGAATTTGAAGCATGGACCCAAGAGTTTAGCAGTAAATAAGTTGGGATAGTATTATCTAGTCTGATTAGATTATATATTCATTGGGATAGTTGTACCAAGGTAAATTAGGAGGCTTGAGCAGTATAAGCTAGAATTTAAGTTTATTTACTTGAAATTAAGCATGAAGGTGTTGATTTCATATTAGTAGTATATGAGGAAACATAAGCAGCTGATGTGTTTAGTAGGATGGGAAGGTGTCGAATAGAGTATGAGTATGTGATGATAGATCAAGTGACCAAGTCAGACTCTCAGATTCCAGTAGTAGTGCCAGTATGTATAAAAAAATGGTAAGGGAAGATGATTCCCAATCCATCCTCTTCTGAGTACAAAGATTTATACATCAGCTATCACAAAATCCACTCAGGTCTAACATATCAACTCTATGGTCACAGACCATGATCATGCACTTTTCCATAAATCATGTACGGTTTAAGTTCCCAGTATAAAGGATCTCAGTTTACACCACAGTACGAATCAATTCCATGAACATGGCTTATGTTCACACATTTTCTATAAAATTATGTGCTCTTTAAGTTCCCAGCATAGGGAATCAGATCTAAATCAGTTAGTGTCATGAATCATGCCTCACGAATACAAAAAAACTCAAAACTTTGGTCATACAGCTCATAACTCATGTACAGGTATTATTCTTTATAGTATACTCAGCTTTCATGACTCAAGGTATACCCTTACAAATCAGATAAATTCATACCACATTATGTATATCCACAGTTTAAACCTTTTTAGTAAATCCATGCTCAGCTACCTCATGTTAGTCAGTTAGTCCCTTCTCGTATGCATAATACTCTATGGTCTCAGTCCAGCTATTTAAACTAAGTACAATTCAGTCTTGCATACCGAGTATTAAGTTACCAATTATTCTGTTAATCAAATAAGTTAGTATATTTATGCACTCGTAATCAGCTAAGTTCATGCATCATGTCTTAGTTTCAGATCCCATCTATTAAGTCATAATTTTGTTCGTAAGTGCCTTCTACACCACCTTAGTTTTCCTTAGTATCTCAGCTAATTCAGTATTCTTCAAGGGACATGGAGTCCCAAGGGGGAGATACCCTATATCCCCCGACCTTATGTGATTTAAACATACCACTTTCATTTCTATAGATGAATCCAGCTGGAGGAATGGTTACTTATAAGCTGACCCTCCAGCTCCAAATTTTAGTCGTAATTTATGTTCTTAATGGCTTAATTTAGCCCACAATACTCTATCTATGTCACGCATTACAGACTCAGTTACACTCATGTATCATGTTCCATACTTAGTTATGTTCTCATGTTTTTTCCCATGCATATTGAGTGATTAATCTTAGACTCATCGGTATTTTCAGTTCAACGTAATAGTCTTCCTTGAGCTTACTCATTCTCATGTTCAGATTTCAATACCAAACTTTGTACCATTACCATTGCATGCTCAGTCGTATATTCATGAGTCAGTTCAGTCATGTATCCATGCAACAGATACATGTGGTCAGCTTATAAATATTTTCAGTCATGCATTTATGTATCACGTCAGTCATATAATCTTGCATCAGATATGCATGGACTCAGCTTATCTGTTATGCATCATATATTCATTCTCATTTTGAGAAAACTTAGTTCATCAGAACATTCAATCCTTCATTCATAAATCAGTTATGCATGCATCCTATATGCATGTTCAGTATGATTTATTCAGCTTGTCAGTTATGTCAGCCATGAAATCATATTCAGTCATCCATGCTCACTACTCACGTCAGTTGTCTTTTTTTCCCTCTCAGATAGTCTCATTCGAGGACGAATATTCCCAAGGGGGAGATATTGTAAGACCTGTAAAAATCATATGTCAAATTCTTCTCGTAAAGCTCCATGAGAGATTCCAACACTTAGAAAAAATTTTGCTAAGTGTTCAAGTTTAACACTTGCTCTTATTTTAGACCTCCTAACTTTTGGAATTTATTTGATGACCTTCCTAACCTCTGATTTTAGATTTTTAAGTTGGGTTGTGATAAGGAAACTCCCTAGTATGTATTGGACACATTCTGGGCTCTTTTTAGTGGCTAGCTCAATAGTCTAGAATGCTCTCTCATTTCGGGCGCATTTCAGGTCAAAAATTTCAGTCAACTTCAAACTATCATAACTTTCTGCATATAATAAACTGTGAGAGCTTCTATATATAAATAGAAATATCTTTGAGTATTATTTCCAATTTAATTGGTTTCATCCAATTCGAACATTGTAGTATAAACTTATAATCAATTTACTTCAGCCTATCAACCTAAAAATAATAGAGGACAACTTCGTCTTTCTCTCTTTTTACAGGGGTATTTTAGTCTTTCCCACCTCTATATATATATACACAGAAACACGAGATTCAGCATAATTTAGCAACATATGCTTGATTTCTCTCAAAATTCATCAAGAACAAGAAGAGGGTTTGCAATTAGGGATTTAATTTTAGAAATTCTCTCCATCGATCTTCGTAAAATGAGGAACTAAGGTATGCATAGTTTCCATCCATGGATTCCTTTTATCCATGGAGCTCAACAATCAATTTTTAAGTTATGTATCATGAATATTTTATGGTGGGATGATTATGTTCATGTTGATGATGTTAAATTGAGTTTCTAATTCTAAGAGTTATCTCAAGAATCATAAAAACTAATTTATTTTATAATATTATTCATATGAACTTTATGTTGAGTTCTTGAAATTACAAGTTGGACGTTGAGGATAATGTTGTTGGTGTTGAATGATTCCCAAGTTGGAATCTTTATATGAAATCATGAAACTATGTTGAAATATAAGTTTAAGTCCATGAATTTGGTGATTTATACTTTGTGAAAATTTCATGATTTCACCTATTCCTAAGTTGTGTTTGAAAGGTGTTTGATTAAATGTTTAAGAGAAACAAGAAACATGTAGTATGGGTTAATATGGCCTAAAAGGTGAATTCATGTCATTGACCTCTTGCTTGAATGTCTTACATGTTATTATTATACAATGAATATGTTGTTGGAGTGTCATGATGTTAGAGTATGAAATTATGATCTTAATTATATACATTGCTACCAAGAACAAGATTACATTAACCATGTACTTCATGAAATCCCTAACTTATTTTATTATGAATGGTTGATATTGATCATGTATTCAAGAATGTCAAGAAGTGTCAGTTTTCTTCTATCGAGTCTTCGGGGTACTTGTACTCAAAAAATATAGCTATGTACCAAGAGCCATGTCATGTTTTCATGATACTCTCAGTCAAGCCTTGTTCAGTAAACTTCAGTTAGTCTTATGACTCAGGAAAACTCATGTAAAGGCAGTATCATTTCACTTTTACTCAGTACTCAGTAATCTACGTAATCTCAGTAATATTCCATCAGTCTATGGAATTCAGTAAATCTTACTATCAGTACAATTTAGTTCAGTATTAAGTTCATACACCAGTAAACTCAGTCAGCTAACAAAAGTCAGTAGCATTTAGTCAGTTAATAGAATTCAGTAGTGTTTCGTTTGTCATCGGAACTTAATAAACTCAGTCCACGTTCAATATAGTTAAATAGAACAATTTGTAACAGTTCATTTAATTCTAGTATGAACTAGGAAATCAGTTCAATATAATCAGTTCAGTGCTATTTAGTTTGGAGTAGGATTCAGCACCGAGCGAACCTAAGGATGGGAACTTACCTGCCCGTAGAGGGTGTGATTATTAGAAGAAGTCCTTCCTTTCCAGAACTATGTAGCTAAAATAGGTTGAGACATCAATACCTATCAGTTGAGGGTAGATGAGGTGGCTTAACCTATCAGATGAGGGTTTTTACCATTCTCATTAGAGCACCTACCAGATTAGGGTCACTCACAGATAATCCTTACTAAGGGCACGGTATTGACACCCTTCCAATTAAGGCAGAGAGTGGACCCCAACTTAGCTATTATAGTGTATTTGGGGCATGTCGGTTGGATAACTACTTCCCACAGCTTCAGTATTTGTCTCAGTAAAAGAACTCAAATAGTTTGTCAGGATATCAGGACTATCAAATACAGTCAACTCAGATATAATACAGAACTCAGCTAGTTCCATCAGATTTAGGGCTAACAGATACAGTCATTCATGCTATCAGTTATCAGAACTCATGCAATCAGATATATCAGTTATCAAAATTCAGTTATCATTCATAATATGTTATTAGTAGACACATGTCATCAGTATTCAAACTCAGTAGTCATGTTATCACGAACTCAGTTTCATTATTATTATATATGATTAATTAAATTAGTTCTTCCTAATCTGAACTATTAGAAACAATCATTCCTTTATCAGTAATATAGTATCAGTCTCTCAGTATTTAGTAATACAGTATCAGTTCCTCACTT
Organism: Capsicum baccatum var. pendulum; assembly: GCA_030864225.1. Taxonomy (NCBI): domain Eukaryota; kingdom Viridiplantae; phylum Streptophyta; class Magnoliopsida; order Solanales; family Solanaceae; genus Capsicum; species Capsicum baccatum. The sequence continues at coordinate 174,343,959 of CM061560.1, forward strand.
ATTAGTGAATTACATATCAATATCAGTAAACTCAGTCATTTAGTATCTCAATATCAGTAAACTCAGTAATTCAGTATCTCAGTATCAATAAACTCATGTTGTCAGTATCACCACGAGTTTAGTTGTTGTCATGTATGTATGTATGTATGTATTCTCAAGTTTGTATCAGTCTGCATTATTCATGCATATAAAATCCTTTGCATTTTGCCTACCTCACTCATATACTCTGTGTATTCATCTGTACTGATACATTCGCACTATGGTATTTTATTTGACGCCATAGGTATAGAGGCACAAGTTTCAGAGCAGCAGTAGCATTGTAGATTTCAGCAGTCAGTGCTCCTCTTCATTCGAGGACTATATTATTATTACTTTATTATAGTATTTCAGATTAGTTTTTTAGTTCATAGATTTAGTTGGAGATATGTTCCTTCAACTTCTTATTTAGTTCAGTTAGAGGCTTTTGGACTAGATGTTAGATTAGATGTTCAGACTTTAATATTTATGTTTCTTCTTGGTATTCTTATACCATGTTTTTTAGTTATATGTCAGTATTGAATCTTATGGCCTTACAGTTCATGTTTCCATATATTTTATGAGATATTATGCAGTTTATAGGTACAGATATCAGTCATGGGTTAGCTTGTGGTCCTTCGGGGTCATGAGCATCGTGTAGCATTTTGATTCAGAAAATTAGGGTATTACAGTACCCTATCTCTATTGTCATCTATGAATTTCAGCATTGGGGCACTAGCTGAGGACAGATCTTGAACTAAGGATTTTGGCTGAAACTGAGAACGATTCCCACCCTCTAATGTAGGTTGAGCAAATTTGAAATTACCTATTCTCGCTCACTTGTTCTCCCTCTCCTTTTCTATATTCTTAGCCTCCTTTATCTGCTGAGCATGGATCATAAGCCTCGATATGTCCATCTTCTTAATCAAAATTACAGTCCTACACTCTTTGACCATACTATTAGACATGTTAGACACATACTTACTCATCTTGGATCTACCATATTCTTCTACATGAGGAGCGTATCTAGCTAAATGAGTAAATTTAAGAGAATAATCTTACACCATCATGTTTCCTTGCTTAAGATTTATAAACTCTAAAATCTTTGCTTTCTTCAACTCTAGCGGGAAGAACCTATCCAAAAAAACAACAACAAAATTCTCCAATTTTATGTGCCCTGAATTGGAAGCCCTCTCTACTTTTCACTGTTTGAAGCATGAATGAGCCACATCCTATAACTGATATGTGGCCAACTCGGCGCTCTCAACAACAAATACCCCCATAATATCTATAACTTTTTACACCTAATCAAGAATCTCCTAAGGGTTCTCATTCTGACTTAGACCCAGTAAAAGATGGAGGTTTCATTTGGGTGAAGTTCTGAATCTTGGCAGTAGTTGTATTGGCCACTTGGTTGGCTGCAACAAAATGAGCTAGGGTGGTAAAAATTGCTCTGAACTCAGCGTGGGAGACATGTTCGTTCAGAGGATCTAGATGTACATGCTGGGGTTTTTGTTGGTCTCCCGTTCCTCTTCCCTTAGTCCTATTTAGAAGCATATTCTGTAAATGGAAGAGAAACTTATATTAGATAGACATTTTAACTGGAGCTCATGCTCACTCGCACGACATGAGTACTAAAGAAGGGAAACTTTTACTAAAACACCTCACAACCTCCTATCCATAAGTGTGGCGCACTACACACCCATGCACAAGATTCTACTAGATGTGTCTTTGAAACTTCCTTGGACTCTGTTGAACATTAGGCTCTGATACAAAGTTTGTAATTCCCCAAGTGTGTACCCCAGATGCTACACGGTGCTCATAATCCTAAAGGACCACAAGCTAACCCATGACTGGTACTTGCTGCATTAACTAAATAATAATATAGTGATACATAGAAATTAGGCGGAAAAACATACCATAACATTCAATACTAAACTAAGATTAAATACGGTAAAATAATACCAAAACTGAAACATCTGTCTGAAACTACTCTAGTCTGAAAATCCTCTAAACTGTCTGAAATGTAGAGTTGATGGGACAAGTCCCAACTAACTTCGAATATTAAAATAAACTAAAATGCTAAAATAATAATCATGTTCTTGAACTACGAGGACTCACCACTAACTCTGACTACTGAAAATCTATAACTGCTAGGGATGATTGGGAGCTTGTACTGCTGAACATATCATATAAAACATCATAAAGCAAAAGAAAGGTTTGCATCAGTACTTTGAATATACTGGTATGCTAAGTGAGGTAGGATGAAATACATGGTTTCATGTACATGAACAATACTGACTGAATGACATGAGTATAACTGGATGAGAGTACATCTATGATTACGTAACTGTAACTGAGATCATGATAATATAGAATATGGAGGCTGAATACTGATTAACTGATATCTGAGTATACTGATACAAAATTACTGATAACTAAATGATTATTTCAAATAGTCTTGATTCTATTGAACTATAATGATTTTCATACTGAACTAAGTGACTATGCCTGAGGGTCCTAAATCTGTAAAACTAAACTAAGTTCTGTACTAAGACTAAATCTAAAATTGAGACTGTACGAGGTAATCATCTAACTGACATGCCCCTTTCTAAATAGATAAGGGTCCAACCTATAACCCCAGTTGGAAGGGTGCCAATACTATTCCACAAGTAAAGATAACCTATGAGTTAACCCTCTCTGACAGAAAGCTCTTTTGTCAACCCTCGCTGGCAGGAAAAACCTTAATAAGATGTATTAACCCTCATAATATCTAGAAGGAAGATATCTCAATGTATATTGTCTATGTAGTTCCGTAACACAAGGATTGCTACTAAGGGTCAAACCCTCTACTGGCGGGAATGTCCCCATCCATGGGTTAACTCAATGCTGAATCCTACTCCTATCTAAATAGACACTGAACTGATTCAAAGTTCATACTAAACTTGACTGAATTGTTATTAATTATACTATCTAACTGAATTGAACTGAGTTCACTGAGTTCCATTGACTAACGGAATACTACTAAATTATATTGACTGGCTGAATTTACTAAGGTCTGAACTGAATACTAAACTAAACTGGACTAATAATGAGTCTACTAAGATTTTCCTAAATTCTATAACTGACTAAGAGAACTACTGAGCATGACATGATTGATACTATCCTAACGGTGATCATGACTCTAAGTAATCAGCTAAATTGCTGGGTATTAAATACCCCCAAGACTCGATAGCTTAATTTATAAGACATGTTACAATCTTGAAATATGATAAATAACTACTTGATCATCATTAATTCATTGGGACATTCTAGCAAACCCTTACATGACATGAACTTGAATACATGCTTATAATGATAAAATTTCATTATTTACTTCTCATGAACAACTTATCAAATACTTGGAAGGCATTCTATATGCACATAGTACTAATCAACACAGGAGCATCATAATTTTAAGGCTTTAACATGTATTTACATAATACTACACACATAATAGTTGTTTTTACATAAATCATGAGCTTATTTAAGGAATAGAAATCCAATAATCATTATAATCATGAATAAACTTGAATCCAAATCATGAAAAACAGGAAATCAAACTACTTGAAGTTTAAAAGTGTTTCTTGGACTCCAAGGGTGGAAGGAACCCTTGGATGAACACTTGACATACCTTGGTTGCTAAATTCTTAAAGATTAATGGTGGAATCCTGAGCCTTGAATTTGAAATTTAATCTCTTAGCATTTTTGCTCTTGAGTGTTTTGAGAAAGAATGACTATAATTTTCTAATTGAGGGTTAAATCTCATGTTATGGGGGCTGAAAACGTGGGAAAGATAACCCAATTACCCCCAAAGATGTGGCTTTTTAATAACTAAACATTGAACCATCAGCGCAGGATGACACACCAGGTCATTGACCTCCATGAGATAGCCAAAATATCGCGTCGAGTCTGTATCAATTCACTAGAATTACCACTGAGATCCAAGGAAAAATATTAATTGATGTGATGGTCGTCGCGCCGTGCTGAGATCATGTTGATACTATTTTAGATGCCCTAGCATAGTTCAAACAAGGTTTGAAAAATATAAAACTCATCCAGGAACACCTACTGACATTCCTGCTCATGAATTAACCTAAAGATTGATATTTTAAGGTCATTAGAGTCATGAAATAGAGTAGCCAACTTATGAAGGAAAAAATAATACTAAGCCTGAATACTTAGCTCGAATTTTCTAAGTCTGGGACTCCTTAGCAAGCTTAAAAGACTTAGTTGAGCTTAGGATTTTGCTAGTTCTTACATCATGTCTTAAAGATTTAAAAATAGGCTTAAAGAGAGTTAGGTGGTTATCTGAAGAAGGCATTTAAGTGTAAGGGCTCATTGTTGGAAACCATGTGTTGCTGATATGAGTTTATTTTGTCCCCAAGTGGGACCATACATGGGCCTAGTGCCCCTTAGAGTATTAGAGGTAGAGACTCTAACCTTTGCAGCAAACTTGGGTTGGTGGCTTGGCCACTGAGTTAAGGGTGGATTCCATATAGCTTGTGGGATTGTAGAGTGGTAGGGTGTACCACCTAGCTCAGAAGTAAGATAAAGAGTGATTTGTGGTTTCAAAAAAAATATTTGAAAGTATTTTAAGTATGCCTATGTATTTTGATATATTGTATGTAACATATTTTATGAATTTCTCTCACTTATGTTGTCATAAAATTATGTATTTTGGATTGCCCTACGTACCATTACATCTATATTAACCCTTTATATTTTAGGATCAGAGGCACAGTCTCAGGGTCCCACTTAGAAGTAGATTGGGTTATCCGAAGTTTGCAATTGGTGAGTCTCCCTTATTTTAAAAGGCTTTGTTGATTTGACATTGATATTTCATTTTGGTTTATGGTTTGACTGGGGGCCTTGTCCCAGTATGCAAACAATAGTTTTTTGAGTTGTTAGAGATTTTGTAGACTAGTGTTAAGTGTTTTTGAATATTTTATGAACTCATTTTTGTATTGTTTAGTTGGTGTAAAAGAATGACCGTGTTTTCGTATTGTCATGTTTTTCCATATTTCTTTAAAATGTATGAATTGTGTATATGATTGTCAGTTAGAAAAGAGCTCTCGAGCCTTAACGATTTGGGATGTCTGTCGTAGTAGGGTCTTAATTCAAGTTGTGAAAAACTTGGTATCAGAGCATGGTTCATGGTCCCAAGGTGTCTTCAAAATTATGTCTAGTAGAGTCTTGCTTATGTGTATGTTGTGTACCATACTTATAATTAGGAGGCTACCAGGCATTTAGGAGTTTTTCGTTATTATTTCCAATTCTAGTTCATGCTATAGTGTCATCCATAAGAAAGTTATCCACATTCCTTCCTTGCTCTAATTTAATGGGCCATGCCTCATTGTCGAGATGATATAAGTCTAAGAGTCTAGCTCCCCCAGTGATGTGGTTTTCTCTGATCAATTTATCCATATGGTTATGAGAAAGCACAAGGACTTGAGAGTATTTCAAGAGTGCTTCAAGGTGTATTGCTTCAAGTGTATACCTTTATTCTGATGAAATCATGCTTTTTAGCCTGAGGTACAAACTATATTTAGTTTGCTTTAAAACAATTTGTTGTAGATGTCATGTTTAATGCTAATGATGTGTAGTAGAATGTTCGAACTATATTTCCTTCTGAGTAGTAGTATATGTTAAAGTGCCATGGCCTATTAGTAGTGAGATGGGCCAAGAAGTTGGTGATATGAAGTCATAAGGTTAGAAGTCAGAGTGTCGTTGACTTTTTTATAAATAAATGGTTTTAGTTGTATAATCATTGATCGAGGGATGGTTTTCCATTTTATAGTGATACACTAATGTGGTAGAAATATTTGTAGATTAATGGTAGTCTATGAAGGAAGTGATATGACATTATTATTTTTTATTCAAAATTAGGAAGGATCTCAAAATGGATAGTTATAGTGTTTGTAAAAATTATTTATAGGCTGTGAATGGGAAGGGGTAGATTAGTCTATAAGTTATGGATAGAAATTCATTGTTGTACATGGAATGTTGAAGGTAGTGGTGATGTATGCATGGGTAAGTAAATATGTTGTGAGGGAGTGGAATACGTTGATAAGATCGTAATGGGTTATAATATAAGATTAAGAACAACTATCCCTATTATGACTTTACCCCCTTTGATTGTTTTTACTCTATTAGTTGTAAACTAGTACTGTTTGTGAGACGATATGAAATTGATTTTGAGGTGTAGTAGTAATGTTGTGGAGGTTGCACGATTGTAGGTAGTTGTTAAATGAAATGAAGTATTTTGAGTTGATTTCCTAATTTAATGAACTGGTATAGTATGTGGCATGCTTCGTTTGTGGTACATGATTGATAGTAGACTGTAGGCTTGAACGTTATATGTGAAGTGTGGTGATAAGAATATTAGCTTAAGACTAATGATGTGTATTTTCTACCAACAAAATTGTAGGCTTGATGTAAGGTTTGCAATAACCTAGGTTGGAAACTTATGGAACAATGAGTGGTTAATTATGATATGTATGTATACATGAGAACAAAAGTAAGATGATGAATTGTGGTTGAATCATTAAGCAGATAAGAACCTGAGTATATAAGAATAAGTTGAACCCTGAGGTAGCACGTTTTTAGATAAGGAGTTATGTGTACGAGCGTGATGCGTACCTAGATTTCATTTTTGAATCTTTTAGTATGGAGAAGTCAGGGAAGTTATAGTATGGTGTTCTTTAGATTTGAACTGAGGGGATATAGGTAGGCAATGTATGCCTTTGGTGCAGTTTTACAAATTTTTTTAAGTTGTAAGTTGTGCGATTAGTGGTGTAATGCTAGTATTCTAAGGAATTAAAGTTGAAGTGTTAAGTGTTTAGATATATGGGTGTCTTTGCCCATGATAATGGTAGTCGTAAGTTGATGACATTTAAGGTTGGAGGAAATTATGATTAGTGTCCTGAAAGAGGGGATGTTTAAGAATGAATTTAGCATCTTTAAAATAAAAATAATAAAAAATTATTGAGGGGAGTTTGTGGTCATGTTTATATTGATACCCCTTTATGATAAGGAGTGTGGAAGTGTACACTCATGAGAGTGAGAATTGTAAAGTGATGGCTATAGAGGCTAGCAAAATTTAAAAGTAGCATTTTCGAAAAGTAAGGACTTTAGACTATAGTTCATTATGGATAGTTTATATTTTAAGTAAATGGTGATGCCTCTTTTATGTTGAGAGTTGTTGCTATAGATTTTGATGTGAGATTATGTCTGCAAGTCTAGGAGTGTGACATTGATCTAAGTGGGAGATGATGGTTTAAAGTAGTTTCCAAATTTTCTTGTGGTGTCATGTTTCATGGAAGAATCATGATAAACCAAGTCCTATTCAAGCAAGCTCTGTCTACTTAGATTTGAATAGACATCTGCCAATGTCTTATGTATTTATGTCTTGCCTATGCCTAAGATTTGAGCTCTCTATGTAACTCATGTCATGTTCCGACCTCCAGAAAAAGCAATAATGTCCCTCAGTGTTCCAATATTCCAAGTATCCAAGCCATATATTATGTTTCTCATGATCCAAACCTATGTCTTACAGCATGCTTGGTCCTAAGAAAATATGTTTCTATGTCACTGGATCATTTTATGTCAAAATTAGCCAAAGTGATAACATTTATGCTAACTCATGGAAAATTTTAGTTCTTTAAATGAGGATCAATCGCATCAAGTGGAAATCCTTGTCTTTGTTGTTAACTACATAAATTTCGTCTTTATGCCATATAGCTCATAATATGTGCACCCATGTTTCTTATTATGGTCTATCCTAAGAAACCATATTGTGATGTGTTTATACCAAGAGACTCTTTACTTATGATTTGGACACTTGATATATAAAGAATTTCATGGCTATTCTATCGTATTTTCACCTCATATCTCCACTTGAGTAGATCAACAAATATGGGTTATAATTGAGTAGTGTTTCTCCTATTAATGATGCTTTTGCTTGGGTCCCTTAATGACCCTCTATATGTTAGTGTAATGGTGGTTGTGGAAACGTAGTAGTGTGTCAGGTAGAGGAGTAGATATTTTTTGAAGATGGAAATTTTGATATGATTTCTTGAGCTAAGGTTATAGAAGAAGGGGGGGAAAAGAGATGAACTTTCGTTACATAAAATAGTTAAGAAGGAGTTATGTGGCAAAAATGTTAGTAGGAATGATTGAATTGTATGGTCTTAGTGGGGAGATCCATGAAGTGGGTGTAGTAATGATAGGCTTGAATATTGTGATGGATGAAAATGCAAACTAATGTGTTATGTGGTAGGTGCTCCTTGATTTAAAACTCGAGTGTGTTTGATGGTGGGGATAAGGTGAAGTTATTTTCATAATGGATATAGAGTACAGGGTCCCGTAGATAAAGCTAGCACCTCTTTCCTTTGAGTTAAGCTTTGACATAAACGCACTTTGTAGTGGGACCAAACTCTTGTGTTTAAATGTGTGGTGGGAGAATTTTATGTGGAAATTGCAAAGTACGATGTTTATTTATTATTTGGGGCATAGTCGAGTAGTGTTTCTAACTCTACGTGAGGTTCATTCATTTTAAATTGTACGGTGGAGAATGTTTATATCCCTATTTTCCGTAAAATCGTATTTCATGATTAGTGCCGATGGAAATCAGGCCTATGAACACCAAATAAACTCATACCATATGTTTAGTTGATCATGATCCCTAGAATTCATGTACAAGGTCATCTCTATGTCAAATATTATTATCTCACGCTTCATACTTACACGATTCACTTGGCGGCTTCATGAATGCTCATCTTGAGGTCTACGTATGTTTCCTTTAAAGAAAATTCTTAGAGTAAGGTTGTATCCTTTATTCCTTATTTTTGGAGCTTCAACAAGCCCCTACCCATCATTCGGAGATGAATGATCCCAAGGAGGAGATAATGTAACACGCCACACTTTTAGGCTGAAGTTTGGACAATTTTTTCTACGCGTATAGACCCGAACCCAATGATTCTTTTTTAATATATGTGTGATTATCAATCCTACAGTTTGTGAATACCTTTGAATATGAATTGAGGTCACAAAAATCCCCTAACTCAAAGACGAGTTGAAAACTCTTCTATTGATTAAGTTTTGGTGAACGTCTCAACTTGGGTCAACTTTCATCGACCATTAATCCTTGTATATATCGAGTTAGAGGGCCTACTATATATCAAATGAAAGGTCTTAAGAGTCTTATTTTCAACGTCACCAATTACGCCTTAATCTAATATCATAGTAAAAAGTTATGGCCATTTTCCAAAGAGGTGTCAGTCTGCCAAGGTGCAATGGCCAAACTAATGGACTGTCAAGCCAGTGATGGCCCGTCAAGCCAGGCCGTCAACTTAAAACAGCAAGGTCCAAAAATGTTTTTTTTTTGTGATAGTTTGATTGAGAACCAATAACGGGAGTGACGGTCCGTAACTCAGGCCGTCGGTAAGGGACGACCTATGCTAAAGTGTAATTTTAAAGGGATATTTTGGTATTTTCACATCCCAAACTCCTTCCCCACGAATTTAAAACATACTCTAAGCGTTATAAACCATCTTTTATCAGTGTTGGACATCCCAAATCCTCTCTACTCTCAAGAACAAGAAAAAAATTGGGGTTTCCTTCCAGGGAAGAATTCAATCCATTCAATCCAAGATTTCCTAAGAAAAGTGTCAAGATTACAGTTTTATTCCTCAAGTAAGCAAAATAAGGTACGTGGGGTTTTCCTAAACTACACGGGCATGGTGAAATTATTTTAATAATGTTTTGAATGTTGAGAAATCATATGTTTACAAAGGGTTTTTTAATTTATAATAACAAATATTCTTTGTGAACCCTTTTGATGATAATGTTTTTGTCTTGAGGCATTCCCCTAAATTGGATTTTGCTCATATATAAGTATGTGTGCGTTTTGAGTTTGAAAGTTGAATTGAGAGCATGAATATCCATACTTCCTCTCTTGTTATGACATCACTTAATTATCGCCTATTGTGAATTGATGAATTTTCATATTTAGAAACATAGCCTAAATGTTTTTGACTATTACTTAAGGCTTGATTTTGATTCTAAACTGAAGAAAGGGCGTTATCTTGTTTTTGAATATTAAAGATGATTATTGAAGGAATTCCATGGTTTGCTACAAAGGAAATGACCACCACATGTTTATTAATTGAAAGAGAAAATCTTTGCATAATTTCTTATGTATTTCAATATACAAATTCTTTTGTGTTGTTTGAATGATTTGATGGTCCAAACACTTTGTTTTGAATGAAAGGATTGTAACATGATAGTATATGGCTTAGACATATGACTTGGAAGTCTTGATATGACGATACCAAATAGATGAATGCCATAATAGAGTAAGACTTTCAGATTTTGATATCAACTAATGAATGTCTTAAAGAGTTAAAAATAGGCTTAAAGAGAGTTAGGTGGTTACCCGATGAAGGCATTTGAGTGTAAGGGCGCATTTCTAGAAATCGTGTTTTGCCGATACGGGTTTATTATGTTACAAAGGTAGATCATATGCTGGCCTAGTGCCCCTTGGTATATTAGAGATAGAGACTCCAACCCTTTCACTAAACCTGGGTTGGGGTCTTGGCCATCTAGTTAAAGGCGGATTCCATATATCCCGTGGGATTATGGAGTTGTGGGATATACGACCTAGCTCAGAAGTAAGATAAATAGTGAGTTGTGGTTTCAAATAAAAGTTTCAAAGTCTTTAAGTATGCCCATGTGTTTTCTTATATCATATGTTAAATATTTTATGAATTTCTCTCACTTATGCTGTATAAAAGTATGTTATTTTGGATTTCTCTGCATGCCAGTACATCTCTATTCACCCCTATATTTTAGGATCTAAGGCACAGTCCTGGGATCCCGCAAAGTAGTAAATTGGGTGGTCCAATGTTTGTAGTTGGTGGGACTTCCTTATTTTGGAGGGCCTTATTGATTTGACATTGATATTTTATGTTGCTTTAAGGTTTGACTAGGGGACTTGTCCCAGTATTCTGACAGTAGTGTTTTTGAGTTGTTAGAGATTTCGGAGACTAGTGTTAAGTGTTTTTGAATGTTTCATGAACTCATTTTCGTATTGTTCAGTTGATGTAAAATATGACCATGTTTTCTTCTTGTCATATTTTCTGCATTTTCCTTATAGTGTATGAATTTTGTATATGATTGTCAGTTAGGGATCTCGGGCCTTCATGGTTTGGGATGTCCGTCGTAGCCAGGGCCTCAGCTCGGGTCATGACATTAAGGCTCTCCAAACTATCACACTATGCTATTGAACTTTATTAGTTATAGATTACTTATCTTGGTTGTTTATTCATAGTGTTTATAATATGATCATGGTCTCCGGACCTCTAATTGTCTACCTAACTTAGACATTACAACTACATCATTGAGCGGGGATGTAATACTCCAATTAGATGCATAAAGATATCATCCTACATGTGACCCAAACAAGGCTGCTAGGTATATACCTATTCTAGTAGCTAATTTAAATTCCTTATTTTATAAAACAATAAGAACCTTGTTCTATCTATCCCTACATTTTATCTTCCTATTATTCCTCCCAAGATCACAAGGTCGATATTATATGTATTCTAAGGATAGCTACCCCTTTAAATAGTTAAAAAAAGATTAAAAACAATCAAATATGATAACAAATCCAAACAAACTCAATTCAAGGTGAAAGTAAACATGTTCTTGGCCTAAACCCCGGAAAAAGGGCTTTTTGCCACTCATGGACATAACCGTAATCAAGATAAATGAATACATGATAAAATTCATTCAAAAGCTGAAGTAAAAGAATAAAAAGACTAATTGAACTATTTTCAATCCTCCCTCAAAGGTTTTAAGTCATCAAAGTTGTATAACATCAAGTACAAGTGTCCTATTTATGAGAGAACAAAACTGCCAATTTTTTCACGAGGCCACGTTACGGGGTTAATTTTGTGAATCTAGCTATGTGACACACCCTTATCATAGAGACCCACTATTTTGGGTCCCTTATTAAGCTCCTGGTTTATGGTACGTGCCATTTGTCATTGTTGACAAACTAGCCTCAAGGACTTTCAACCTAGCCTACCACATCATTTACAATTAGAATTTGCACCGAATCATCATGCTCCCATGCATAATTTTCCCCTAGGAAAGCATAATCCCAAGATCCATTTCTTATTAATTACACTCTAATTATTCATAGCCCTAATTAGTCTTTTAGAAGTCCAAAAATAATCATATCCTTGAAATATTTAAAACCTCTCCCATAAATCCTTGTACCTTAGGGTTTCAATCGCCACTCACATTGCTCCTATTGGGTTTGACCTCGGCTCAAAGTTGGGTAATTATGTTGACAACAACCGCCTTGCACCTAAATTAACGTGTAAGCTACCGTTATCAGTCATGAAGGTTTCTATAGAAGATTTATCAAGAAAGTATTTAAAATTTTGACTCCCCTATGAAAACTTTTAAAGAAGATGGTGAAATTTGTATTTGATGATGAGTGTCTCAAGGCTTTCAAATGCCTGATGGAGAGGCTGATTTGGCACCCATTATTGTGTCAACTTACTTCTCTACACTTTTTGAGGTTATGTGTAATGCGAGCGGAGTGGCCCTGCGTGATGTCCTAGGCCAAAGACAAGAGAAGATATTGCATCCTATTTACTATGCCCGCAAAGCATTAAACCCTACACAGAAGAATTATACAGTCTTAGAACAGGAGATACTCGCAGTGGTTTTAGATTTTGAGAAGTTTTGGTCTTTTTTAATTGGTACCAAGGTGATAGTTCACAATGACCATGAATCTTTGAAATACCTGCTGTTGAATAAAAATGCTAAACCACGATTGATTCTTTGGGTTCTTTTGTTGCAAGAGTTTGATTTTGAGGTCAGTGATAGGAAAGAAAAAGAGAATTAGGTTTCACACCACTTGTCTAGACTTGAGGAGGAGACTATGCAAAGACTAGGGGATAATATTGAGATAGAGGATGCTTTTCTAGATGAGCGGGTGTTAGCGGTATCTCATGATTTAATTCCCTAGTTTGCTTATTTTTTCAACTACTTGGTTAGCGATCTCGTTCCATAAGATTTATTCTCCAGACGTTATAGAGATTTATGTATAAGGTAAGGAAATTCTTTTGGGATGAGCCATATTTTCTTAGGGTTTGTGCTGATGCTGTAATTCAAAGTTGTATACCAGAGGTGGAGATGATAAGCATTCTAGAGGGTTGTCATTCATCACCATTTAGGGTCATCTTAATGGTACCTGGACAGCCTATGAGATTTGATTTTGTGGGTTTTATTGGACTATAATCTACAAGGATACTTATAATTTTACACAGGCGTGTAACCAATGCCAACGTCAAGGCAATATTTCTCGATGCCATGAACTCCCTTTGACATATATTCTGGAGTTGGAACTGTTTGATGTATGGGGGATTTATTTCATGGGTCCATTTGTGATCTCCTATGGCATGAGATACATTCTAGTAGTGGTCGACTATACATCAAAATAGTTGGAGACAATTGTACTTGCAGACTATAAAGGTAGAAGTTTCACCATTTTTCTAAAGATAAACATTTTTTCCAGATTTGACACTCAACGTACAATTATTAGTGATGGTGATTCTCACTTCTACAAATGCTTGTTCAAGTCCCTTCTTGATAGATATGGTGTGAGGCATAAGGTGGAAACAATGTACCATCCTCAGACTAGCAGGCAAGTGGAAGTCTCCAACAGAGAAATAAAGTCCATCTTGACAAAGACTGTGAATGCCAATCATATTGACTGATCTAGAAAGTTAGATGTTTCGTTGTGGACCTACTAGACATCTTATAAAAATCCCATAGATGCCTCTCCATATCAGCTAGTGTATGGCGAAGCATATCACCTATTGGTTAAGCTTGAGTATAAGGCACTATAGGCATTAAAAATGCTGAATTTTAAGTGGCAATGCAACGAATGTGAAGTTAAGCAAGGTGAATGAGTTGGATGAATTCTGACTCTATGCTTATAAGAGCTCAGCCATATACAAATAAAGAATAAAGTTGTATCATGACAAGAAAATCAATAAGAGAATATTCAAACTCGGTGATTTGGTCTAGTTATATAATTTAAGACTGCGTTTGTTTTCTGGCAAGATAAAATCAAGATGGACTGGACCATTCACAGTGGTTAAGGTGTTCCCATATGGTGCTATTGAGGTAAAGCGCGATAGTGAAATCCCATTTAAAGTGAGTAGAAAACTAGTAAAACACTACATGGGAAACTGGAAGAAGTTAGAGTTTGTGCTGAGATAGATCTGGGGAAAGTTTGCATAGCCTAGGGAACAGTGTCATGCTGCAATAGTAAATCAGGCATTTCTTGGGATACAACCCAAGGTATTCTGTTGTTTGAATTCGTATTAAGCGATTAATGTCGGATCTTCGTACCTATGGTGCCTTCGATATGTCCTAACTCTCTTGTTTTAGTTTGATACATTAGGGACAATACATGATTTTTAGTTGGGGTAGTCTACTTGTGGGTCTTGGTATCTCTTGGGGGTTTTGTTTTCGTGCCACTTTTCCCCAGAGTCTTGTTTTTAGTAAAGCTGACATGTTTGGGCGTATTGTGTTTTGTTTCATGATGTTTTGTGTAATTAAGAGATTCTTAAGTATTTAGGGAAATAGTCATGATTTGATTGTTTTTTCATACCCCTCAAAAATTTTAACTTCTTAGAATTGTGTTGATGTATATATGTGTGAACCTTGTGAATCTTGCTATGGCATTAGGATTAGGGACACAAAAACCATCTACTGACAATTGCATAAATTGGATAGGTAGTAGTTGGTGATATTGACTCTGTGCTATGTGTGAGTGAGGTAGTAACTTGTTCCCTTTGAAAGTCAAATTCAAAACTTGCTTTATTAGTCTTGCCTAGGCTGAGGGATAGTTGGTTAGGAAAGGATCATAGGCCAATTTTTATAATAGTCCACTTTTAGTCTAAATGACCTTCCATGTGTAAATTACATCCCTTGATCCCTTCTTTGATCCTTGTAAGCCTATTTTTCTTGTTTTCACCTTCTTATTTGTATTACTATTTACCTATTTTGTCCTAGGTCCTTCTTAGACATTGTGTAACTCAGTACCGGCAAAATGTCTAAATTGAGGGTGGCTATCATAGGGGTGTATACTGTAAAATGATTATGAAGAAAGGTAAAATTAAAAGAAAAAGTTGATAGGACTGGGTGTTGTTGAAATAGAAAAGAAAAATTGTGAAAAAGCAAAAAATAAAGGAATAAAATACCACACCCAACCTGAATGTGCACAAAATAATAAAAGGGAGAAATAAGGGTTGAATAAAAAGGAATTTGGTTAGTAACTAAGACCCTAAAGTTAGTGTAGTGCTGAGGAGTCTTAGCCACTTTAAATGTTCAAATGTACCATACAAGCCCCCAAGCCTACATTACAAGCCGAGAAAAGTCCTATAGTGATTCTAACTTAACTATCTGAATTCTAAGGTAAAGAATATAAGGGCAAGCCTATGGTATTTGACATTCATTGATTGGAACTTCTTTATTGAGTGTGATTGTCTCTTTTCCATCCCTGCACTGTCATGCATTATTTCGTATGAGTGAGTGGGACATCTTTGATGTGAGGGAACTTGAGTCATGTTACTAGCTATTTGCTTGTTTTGGGTAGTGTAATTTATAAATATGAGTGGATTGCTAATTTAATTAACATACCTTCATCCTATTGTGTCACACTATTGTGCTTCACGGTCATACACAGTTTGTTTTGAAAATTGAGATTGAAAGGGGAGGTTGTAATTTGAACTTAATGCAATGAATGACTATCTTGAATAACTTAGATTATCTTAGTTAAGCATCCTTTTTATTGTGTTGTGCTTTTGTTGCCTGAGGACATGGAAATATTCTTAGTCGAGAGTGTGGATATGCTATAAGAATATAGCACTTTTGATGTTTAAAATGAGGAAAAGATGCATGTTTCTAAGGACTTTTTGTTAGATATGATCAGTTATAGGTATGTTTTGCAGAAAACCATGTTTTAGAGGCTAAGTTCAAGAAAAAGGTGTTTTTGGCTAATTTTTAGAGCATTATGAATGACTGTGATGTTTTTCGGCTTAATCATGATCAAAGAATGTTCGATAATCAAAAAAGAGATGAAAAACTGACTCCCAACACTTACTAAGTTAACCACGGACTGCAGGTAGGACCTATGTACCACAGGTAGACAAAGTAGGTGCTAGAAGTCTAAAATCCCAAGAGCTGACTTGCAAGATTTTTACCATTCAAGACATGTAGTTTGTACTATGCTCGGATCCAAACCGTAGGTACAACCTGTGCCCGTGGCTAAAACACAGGTGTAGAACCCATGTGGCCACAGACCTTGTTTTCTGATAGTTCATCCATTCTTAGTTTTTAGGGTTTTCTCGTGTACCATAATTACCTCTTATGTACTTTTTAGATGACGTTACAGACTTGTGATATTCAAAAATATATTTTGATTCCAAGATCCATCTTTGATCTTGGTATTCCCTTGTATAAACTCTAATTGATTAATCAAGTTATGACTTTGGTTTTTTATTCATCTTATCATTGTGGTTTTATCTAATCTTCCAATTATGAATATTTTTTATTTCTTCACAAGCATGAGTGGATAAAAACCCATAGTTAGGGTTGTGGAAACTTAGGTTGATTGACAAAGTAGGGGAAGTACAATTGTTGAACTAAACCAATACCCATGGCATACATTGCATTATCTTCAGTATAATAGTTGTTTTATTGGTTGCAAACATTAGGATCCCACCTATATATTGCTACTTCCACCAAAAGAGTATTAGTGACTAGGAAAAAGATAATGACAACAGTAATTTAAGGTTTAACTATCGATCCATACTACTAGATAATATCTAAGTAAGATGGTTAGCTTTTATCTAATAACTTGATACTGAAAAGGCAATAGTTAACAGGGCTAACGATAAAGTTTCATGATGCGACATCCTAAGACTCAAAAGGTAAAGGGTGAAATCATTCTACAAGTCCAAAAGACTGTAGAAGGTACATAACTTATCAATTCTGTATGCAAGGTATTTGGATGGTTCAGCAATACACGATAAACCTATAGAGTTGAGAATCCAGGTGGAACACAATCCTAGTGTTCATCTATGACTGGTTATAACTAAAGTTAACATTGTGACTTGTTGGAGATTACTACAAACAAATCCCTTATTTACTTTCCAGTACTGCCCATATACTACAACTTCTAATAACTGCAATTCCATATATTCCTTTGGGATTCAACCCCAACCTTTGTTGGGTAACTATATCTTGACAGCGACTGTATCATCACCTAAAAGGAGGTGTTTATTGGATGTCATCATCGGTCGCTCAACTCTGTTTCTATTATTTATAATTTTCCTGATGTATTCCATACCGACTGCCTAGTTTTACCCCTAACTATGATATTTAGTTTTCTATTGACCTTGATTTTAGCGCTTGACCTATTTCTATGGAACCTTATCGAAAGGCTCCTGCTGATCTTAAGGAACTGAATTCTAAGCTTCAGGATCTTCCTGGTAAGGGTTTTATTAGATTTAGTATGTCTCCGTGGGGGATCCTATATTGTTTGTGAAGAAAAAGATTTCTTCATACGTATTTATATCGATTATAGGCATCTTAATAAGGTGGCGTTGAAGAATCGTAATGTAATACACTGAAAAATCCAAACCAATATTAGCGATATGTTTCAATCTCATGCGTAGTACATCATGATTCCTTTATAGTTTTATAAGTAAGTTATATTTATATTAAGGCTGCAAATAACTCCCAGCTATCAGACAAATCAAAACATTACTTACCGATTGAATTCTTCGGAAGGATATTTCTATTGTCAAGTTAAAATGAGCATATCTATCATTTTACTATGAATTTTTTATCTCATGAACCACCAAAGATAGATTATTGAATTAGCTTTCTAACAACACCAATTTTTTCCAAATCTGATATTGGAGAAAAAAGTTTTACCCATTTTACTCCAACATACTAGCATGGAAACTGAGTGACGACCTGTCTGACGGCTTATCACATTTCTTACTACCTGTCTGATGGCTTATCATATTTCTGATGACCTATATGATGGGTTATCACATTTATGATGAATTATCAGCTAATGTCATCAAGCTTAGAAAGCAACCCATCAATTTCAGTTACTAGGTGACGACCTGGGCTGACAAGCTATCACAGACCTGACGACTTATCAACCCATGTCGTCAGCTGATAATTTCAGCAACTGGGAAGTAATTTTGTAGGGGTATTTTGGTCTTTCTACCTCACCCTAAATATCACCCTCACGACATAAAACACCAAAAAAACATATTTAGCTATTGGTATTTAGTTTTAAAAGTTCCTAACCCTCTTTGTTCCCAAGAAAAAACTTAGAGTTTCTTCTCAATTAACTTCAAGATCCCATCATACTCTCTAAAAGATATTCAAGAATTAAGATTCCCAATCCAAGGACATTCAAGAAAGGTCAATTTTATTTAAAGATTCAATCCCTAAGGTATGCGTAGTGTTCATCCATGGAGTCGAAGAATCAAGTTTTAAATAATAAATTATGATTTTATTGTTATGGTGTGATCATGTTCATGTTGATAGTTGTTATTATATTTTCAAGATGGTATCTTAATGTATTTTCAGGAAGTATGTGAGCATGTTAGTTGAAATCCATGAGTTTGGGTGGCTCAAGATTGTTAAATTGATGAATACACCTATGTCACAAAGTGTGCATGTAAGGTGTTTGATAAAATGCCTAAAAGACTAGAAGTCATGTATTATAGTTGAATTGTGGCCTAAATGACAAATTCATGCTACAACCTTATGAAAATAATGACGTCTATGACATTGTTATGCATCATGATTGTTGATGGAATTTTCATGAAACTAGATTGATGGACATATGGCATGTTGTTATGTGCATTCCCTTCCATGATAAGACTTTGAGAACTATGTGTAGTATGAAATCCCAACTTATGGTATTTTGAATTATGAATATTGGTCATGTGTTCAAGAAGAGCAAAGTCATGTTTTGTCAGTTTCCTTCCATCGAGTCCTAGGGGTACTTGTACCCAATAATCTAGTTGTGTTCCTAGAGCCATGTCATGTTTCCTGATACTCTCAATTAAGCCAGGATCCATAGAACTCAGTCAACCATGTGACTTAGAAAATCTCAGTAGTTCAATAATCTTAGTGATTTTAGGATTCCAAGTAAAATCTCAGTAACTACAGTACTCTCAGTCAGTCCTCAGACATTAGTACATTCTGTTAGTCAACGAAACTCAATAAAATCAGTGTAGCTCCGCTAAACAATACCACTAGTATCAGTTCAACTAATTAGTTTAGTTCAGCTAATCAGTTTTGTTCAGTTAATCAGTTCATCTTAATTAATCAGTTCAATGTCTTTTAGATGGGAGTAGGATTCAGCATCGAGCGATCCTAGGGATGGGGACTCACCCGCTAGATAGGACTGAGATCCCTAGAAACAATCCCTATGTTCCAGAACTATATAGCCAGTGTAGGTATGAGATTTTACCAATTAGATAGGACTGATATAATCAGGAATCAGTTGTTAGCACATTTAAATGTATAGGACAGATCCCAGGGGTCACCCGCTATATTAGGATTGACTCCATAGCAGTTTTTTTTACCAACACTCTTCCAAGTAGGGTTACAGGTTGGACCCCAGACTAGCTAGAAAGAGGCATGTCGGTTAGATGAATACATCCCACAGTTTCAGTTATAGAATTAGGACTGTCAGAGATAGTCAATCCTTATCATTATTAATAGACTTCGGGATCACCCACAAGGTAGGAATGACCTCAACTATGGTCAATCAGTATCAGTATCATCAGATTTAGTGATCACCCACTAGGTAAAAATGATCTCATACTAAGTCAAATCATCTTTTTTAGTATTATACTTAAAGATCACCCACTAAATAGGAGTTATCTCAGATTCAGTTACTCCATACAGAACGAAACTTAGATAGATCCATCCTAACTTAGACTGTCAGATAGAGTTGCTTAGTATAAATTACATCATTTATGCCGATCATCACAGTCATATAAGTTATATCAGTCATTATAACTCATATTATCAATATTTAATTTTAGGACGGTTGGACACAGT
This sequence comes from Capsicum baccatum var. pendulum, assembly GCA_030864225.1. Classification (NCBI taxonomy): domain Eukaryota; kingdom Viridiplantae; phylum Streptophyta; class Magnoliopsida; order Solanales; family Solanaceae; genus Capsicum; species Capsicum baccatum. The sequence goes on from CM061560.1 coordinate 174,364,203, forward strand.
CAATCAGACCATTTCTTCATAATTCGAGCTATCAGAAATAATTGTTCATCTATTCAATATCTCAGTATTAGTACACTCATGTTATCGACTTTCAAACTCAGTAGCCAGCATCACCACGAGTTCAGTTATAGTTACTTATGCATGTATGAATTCTCACGTTCATATTAGTCAGCATTGTTCATGCATATAAACCCTTTGCATTTAGCCTACCTCACTCGTATACTCAATACATTCATTCGTATTGATGCATTCACACTATGGTGTTTATTTTAAGTCATAAGTTTAGAGGCACAAGTTCCAGAGCAGCAGTAGCATCTCAGATTTTAGTAGTCAGAGTTAGTAGTGAGACCTCATTCTTTGAGGACATGATTACTACTTTATTACTTTAGTATTTTAGTTTGGATTTTAGTAATTTGGAGTTAGTTAGAGACATGTTCTTTCCACTCCCTACTTTAGATAGTCAAAGGCTTTCGGACTAGATTATAGACTAGATTAAAAACTAGATTACAGACTAGATTCAGACTTCAGTATTTCACTTTTGTTTTGGTATTATGATACCACTTTATTCAGACATTGTTATTATTTAGATTAAGCTCAATATTAAACCTTATGGCCTTTCATTTTATATTTCTGCATTTATATACATATATTATGTAGTGTACAGGTACAGATATCATTCATGGGTTAGCTTATGGTCCTTTTGGTCATGAGCATCGTATAAAATTTTGGTTCAGAAAATTAATGCGTTACACGTAATCCTATTCCTTACATTGATAACTTGTTCAACTAGTTTTAGGGTGCAGCCATGTTTTCTAAGATAGATTTGAGGTCTAGTTATCATCAGCTGAGGATTCGGACTGAGGATTTAGATTTGAGGTCTAGTTATCATTAGTTGAGGATTCTGACTGAGGATATCCCAAAGACAACTTTCAGGATCTATTATGGTCATTATGAGTTTTTGGTGATGTCTTTTGAGGTGACTAATTCCATAATCGTGTTCATGGATTTGATGAACTACGTGTTTATACCCTACCTAGACTCTTTCAATATTATGTTCCTTGATGACCTACTTGTGCATTCGAGGAGTAGTGAGGATCATGGACAAAACTTGAGGATTATGCTCTAGACCTTAAGAGAACATAGGCTTTTTCTATGTTCTCCAAGTGTGATTTTTGGATTGATTCAGTATCTATCCTTGGAAATATGGTGTCTAAAGATGGTATCATGGTGGACCCGCTAAGATTTTTGCAATTCATGATTGGGAAAGGCCTACATAACTAATTGAGGTTCACAATGTCATTAGTTTGGCTAGTTATTATAGGCACTCTGTTGAGAACTTTTCTACTATTTCATTCCCTATGACTAGATTGACTCAGAAGGAAGTTCATTTTTTATGGTCCAAGGAGTGTGATTTGAGCTCTAGAAAGCTCAATAATTGTCTTACTTTAGCTTAGTGTTAGCTCTTCCTATTGAGGTTCAGGAACTCACCATGTTTTTTTATGTTTCTAGTATTAGTATTGATTGTGTTTTGATGCAACAGGGTCGTCTAATTACTTATGCTTCTAGACTACTAAAAGTACTGAGCATAACCACCCCACTCATGATTTGGAGTTGGCAGTGGTATTTTTCTTATTCAAGATTTGGAGGCATTATTTGTATGGTGTGAATTGTGAGATTTTAACTGATCATCACAGCCTTCAACATCTTATGACCCAGTGATATCTTAATGCTCGCCAATAAAGGTGGATGGAGTTCCTAAAAAACAATGATATTTCTATCTTGTATCATGCAGGTAAGGTAAATATATTATATGATGCCTTTTGTTGCAAGGCAGCAAGTATGGGTAGTTTTGCATGCATATAAGTTTCTTAGAGGCCCATGGCATGGGATATTTAGTCCTTAGCCAATTTGATGGTTCGCCATAATATTTTGGATCCTGGAAGGATTTTGGCTTATGTGGAAGAGAGGTCCTCCCTATTTGAGAAAATATATGATCATCAATATGAGAATAACAAGTTGTGTTTTCTCCGTGATTAGGTGGTGAGTGGTGAGTCTGGGAGGCACACCATTTATTTTGAGTGTATTTTGAAATTTTAGGGTCGTATTTGTGTTCCTTGTCTTTATGACTTGATTCATTCTATTCATCACGAGGCTCACATCTCAAGATATTCTATTCAACCTGGGACAGCTAAGATGTATATATATTTGAGGCTACTTTACTGATGGGATGGGATGAAGAAAGATATGGTAGACTTTGTAGCTTATTGCCTATGTTTTTAGAAGGCTAAGATAGAGCATGAGTGACCAGGTAGATTAACTCAAAGATTTCCCATTCTTTAGTGGAAACGAGAAAGGATTACCCTGGACTTCATTAGTAGTTTGTCTTGTACTTCCTATGGCCTTATGGTATTTGGGTTATTGTGGATCGTTTGACCAAGTATGAACTTTTCATTATGATTCAAATGACCTTCAGTGCTGAAAGATTAGCCTAGATTTATGTTTGAGAGATAGTTCATTTGAATGGGGTGCCCATTTCTATCATATTAGATCATGGTTTTGTATTTACTTTATGGTTATGGAGGGAATTCAAGGACGAATTTAGTACTCGAGTGGATTTCAGTGTAGCCATTCATCCGCAGATAGATATTCAGTCTAAGTAGACTATTTAGGTACTTAAGGATATTCTCTGAGCCTACGTTGTAGATTTAGGACGGCAGTGGGATTTGTACTTACTAACAGTAGAGTTCACCAACAATAATAGCTATTATTCGAGCATTGAGATAAAACCTTATGAGTCTTTGTATGGAAGGAGATTTTATTATCCTATAGGATAGTTTGAGACTTTTGATGTAAGACCTCGTGGTAAAGAATTACTTTAGGACTCATTGGATAGAGTCAGGGTAATTCAAGATAGGCTGAGAGCATCCCAAGTACGCAGAAGGCCTACGTCGATCGTAGGCTCTATGACTTGAGATTCAGAGTAGATGACCGTATTTTCCTTCATGTTTTGCCAATGAGAGGTGTGCTGACATTTGAAAAGAAATGTAATCTCAGACTTTGATACATTGGTTCTTTTGATATTTTTTGCACAATTGGTGAGGCGGTCGATGAGTTAACTTTCACTCCAGATTTAAATTTTATTCATCTGGTTTACCATGTATCTATGTTGCGAAAGTATATTTTAGATCTAACTTATGTGCTAAGGTGGGATTTAGTCTAGTTAGACGAGCAGTTGACCTTTGTGAATGAGCCCATTCTCATTTTTGCTAGTGATGTAAGACTGTTGCATACTCGATAGATCCTTATAGTTAATGTTCAGTGGAAGCACCGCCTAGTGAAGAAGGCTACTTGGGAGATCGAGAGAGAGATGCAAACCCAGTATCCACATTTGTTCGAGACTTTAGGTATTTTCTTCAACTTTAACTTTTAGGGACAAAAGTTCCTTAGTAGTGGATGTTGTAATGACCCTTCAGGTCATTTCTCATGATTCTACTTATGTTCATTGTTAGACCTTTACCACAGATGATCCAAGTCATTTATGACTTACTGGAATCAAAAGTTTGGTTTTCGTGCAATGCATTTGGTTTTTAGAGCCATTTCCCCATTTAGAAGTCTTCACTGGCTCCAAATGATGATCAAGCAAAAACTTCAGCAAAACAATATAGGATAAAATTCTGATTGGTCCAGCAACTCCAAAATATCAATTTTAGGTTGGGTAGACCTTTGGTTTGGGTCCCGCTACACCCAAACACATTTTGACATATTGTTCGGAAAGTTGATAAATTGGAAATTCAGGTATAAGGCCTATATTTAGTCAAAATGACTTTGGATTTAAAATCTGACTTCGACAATGCATCTGAAATGTCGAATTTAGTAGAGTTGACTAACTCATTTGCTCATATTGGATTCCATATGCACCCTGAAGCCTTGGCCAGAACTTGGAATCAAAATCTAAGTTTCTGCGCTTGTCAAGTGTAGTAAGATACCATAATTTTAGAGTACTTAGTGCGATTGCGTTGACCACAATTATGGAACATGTGGGTGCGCAATTGCACTACCTGAGGTCTTGGGAAGGGATTGCTTAAATGCTCTTCTTGGCTAAGAATTAACCAAAATCCCCATTGTCTTAAGTCCTAAAACCCTAATAGAGTGTGCAGACCTCAAAGTGAGTCGTGGGCGTTTATTGGGAGCTGGAATAACTTGCGTAATTGTGATTAACGTTGAATCTAAGGTATGAATCTTTTAATTTTAGTGTTGAATTCTTGATTGTTTTAACCAAAACTCCAAATGTTTTGAGGATTTATTTTTGTCCCAAATATGGTTGATTTTCACAAATTTCTTAAGGTTTATAACTCCTTAGTGGTATTTGAGGAATAGATTGGTCCCACAAACTTGTTTTCTATATGTGAGTACCACTTGGGGATTTTTTGAGTTGTTTTGAACCCAAATAATAGTGGCGCAATATGGGTGTTGTTATTCTTATAATAATGCATAGCTTATGTTATTAATAGATTGGCTCGTGGAAGAAGCTTCGAGGAAAGGGAAAGCAAAGATTATTTTTTTCGTGAGCTATATTTGGATTCGAGGTGGTTAGGCTTACTTGTGTTAGATTAAACTTTATTGTACTATAATGTGATATCGTGCTAAGATTGGGTGGGGTCTTAGACGTTGAAATGGTAGATGGTTATGTTTGGGATTTGTTGAATCACTTAGGCTTTTGAACATATAAAGTGTGATATTTGACTCATAGTCTGGAACCTTGGTTAGTTGGAGTTGTTACCTCATGAATAACACGAGAATGCTCTAGTTTCTCTATTTAGATGATAGTGACCTTATTCACTTATCATAAGGGTAAGTTGACTTAGATAAGCCTAGCTGGGTAATTGGCATTAGAATCTCTTAATGACTTAAGAGTAATACTTGAGGAAGAATTGTCCTATTAAACTTATGTGGATTGTTAAAGCCTTTGAGACATGATTTAGATAACTTAGTCTAATTCTGGGCAGAAGTTAGACTAGAAGAAGATAATTTAGGATATTAGAAGTAGAACTTGACCTACCGCAAGCTTGAAATATGTAACTTTAGTAGTGACCTAGACACACTTTGAACACCTAGAATATGTTTTTGGTAATATGATGGCTAAACCCGGTAAATGGCTTATGCATGATATTTATATGGGGAATAATGAGCATACTTGATTGATTATCTTATTGTCATTATTTGGATAGCATTAGAAAGTCTTGTGAATTGAACCCATGGCTATCCTATCACTTAACCTATTGGCTAGTTTACTATGTGAGCCTTGGATTATGTCATTACTCATATTATGCGCAAGCCTAGTAACTAAACTTATGTTTGTGCAGAAGAATCCCTTTTGTGCTAGTGTTGTGAATCATGCCTAATAAGAGAGATTCTAGAAAGTATAATCATGACTTATAATTGACCATGCTAATAATCATGTCAAACACTGTAATTTATTGAGTGTTCATACTATATGGACATGCATGTGCATGCACTTACAATTATAATGTATTGATAATGAATGAAGAGATACTATGACATATCTTTCCTTGGTTCTCTTTCACTCTATTATTTGTGAGGCTTGTACTTGTCAATAATTTGGCTACACACATATATATATATGTTGATATGATGATAAATATTGATTCAATGGTGAATGTTGATGATATTATGATTGTCGACAAGTCCGGAGGATATATTGATGATATAATGATGCTCGATAAGTCCAGAGGATATATTAATGACATTACGATGCTCGGTACATCCAAAGAATATATTTATAATATGATGATGCTTGGTATATCTTGAGGATATATTGATGATATGATGATTCCTCGTAAGTCTGAAGGATATATTGATGTAATGATGATGCCTGGTATATTCGCAGGATATACTGATATTATGATGATGCCCGGTAAGTCCAAAAGATGTATTGATGATATTATGATGCCTGATACATTCAAAGAATATATTAATGATATTATGATGCTCGGTATATCTAAAGTATTTATTGACGATATTATGATGCCAAGTATATCCAGAGGATATATTGATATTATGTATGGTAAACATGTGTATATATGCTTATGTATTATTATGCCTTTATATGATTATATATGTGTGCCTTGAAGATATCTTGTTAATCTTGGGATGTTAGTTATAATTCTCCAATACTAATCACTTGTTTAGTGGTGTAGTTCTCATTAGTGTTAAATGGTGCGTTGAAGTAGAATGTGTAGAATAAAGAGTTAAGACTTATTAGCAAGTGGAATCTTATGTAGAAATAAAAATTCACCTAGTGGGTGTGCTTGGATTGAATAAAGGGATTAACTAAGGAATATTACCTAGTGAAATGAATTATGTCGTAACTAGTTGACTACGAAGTGACTATTTTACTTGATGATTAGAAGTCTAGAATGCAAAATAATGTACCTTGTTAGTTGAAATATGATAACTAGAAATTGTTGTTGTTATGTGGTCAATGGTGACTATAGGTGAGCGTCGGTGATGATTAATGGTATCAATGACTAAGTATATTGTTATTGGGTTGTTAAATGAGGATTTGTAGATTATTATGATAGATAGTAAAAGGTATTCGTTGATAGATATATATGTGCATTTCATGATATGTAACCTTTTCCTATATAATGACTAGTGCGCCTATGATAACTAGAAATAAGCTTTAGTGTAATGGAAACTATGGATTAGTAGTGCACCTTGACTAGATATGGATGTTGCCTATTTAGTGGATAGTAGTCAGTGTTATCACGTGAATGATGATTTAGTAAAGAATCAGTTAGGCTATGATTGGCAATCCTATGACGACTAGTGAATTAGTAGCCCAATGATATTTAGTGTTGGTTAGTTAATAATGACTAGATAGAATGTATTGATATCATATATATCTAAATGGTTGTATGACTATTGTTATGATTACCTTGGTATATGTTATTTCATTTGTGGTAATTGATAATGATTATGGATCTGGGTAAATCACCTATGATGGGAATTATGGAAACCTTGGATAATGAGAAGTTGGTTATATAACTTGGTATGTGATGATTTGATCTATTGATGCACTCTCCAGTGGTATGGGACGTCGTGATGAGTTCTTTAACTTATGTTCTTTTGGATGTACTCCCAGGTGATATGGGACATTATGTTGGGTTCTTTTTCTTTATGCTCGAATGGATATATGCGCATTGAATTTGGTATTTATGCGGTTGTAATTGTATGTGTATCACTTTACACTTCTGATTTGATTACTCATGTTATATGAAAGTTTTGATATGTGTTGATATGAGATATCATATTATTGTTCTAGTTGATTATTTATTTTAGATAGTTATGATGAAGACGATTCAGGTATGATTATGTACCTTGACTTAGAGATATTATCTTGTTTTATATCATTCTTATATCATAATTTTTCTCAAATGGCCAGTGATTCCTACTGAGTGCCCATTGTTTTGGTACTCATACTACCTTTCTGTACCTTTTTTGTGTATACTTAAGTACTACATTCCATGCTAAATTAAGATCATGCAATCTTGATCTTCTAGAGAGAAGGTGAGCTCTTAGTGTTTTGAGTCACCCATTTCCCTCCTATCTTTATTCAGTCTTTTGTATTCAAGACGAATGCATAAGACTATTTAGACTTTGAGTTGTTTTTCATATTGTCGAACTTATATGCTCTTGTACTAATATTACCAGGTCGTGGGATTGGTAACTGTAGTTTATTAGCTATTGTGGAATATTGTGTTTATGTATTGTGTTCATCTATTATGGCCCTTGTCAGGCATTTCTACCAAAGTAACCCATTGCCTTAGCTTAGGGTTAAGGTGTTGACTAACCTACTAGTGGGTTTAACCAGGTGCCATCACAACTCGTAAATTAGTTCATGACACTCCACTAATTCCTGTATGTTTACTTTTTAGAACATGCCTCCTAGAAGTCTGATGCTCACAGCAACTTTTCTGTCCCGCCTGAGGATAATATGGACAGAGCTCATCCTTTCCCAGGAGTTCAGACCCAGTCGAGAGTCATTGTTTTTTATTTATCGATAGGAGCTCCACTGGTTCCCCTTATCCCTCCTCAGGCACCCCAGGCTGGTGTGTCTAATGTTATGTTTCGCTAGTCAATTTACTTTCTTACACAGTTGGTGGCCTCTGAGACTGAGTGGTTTTTTCTGAGGGTCCATCCTCTGTGGCAACTAGAGTTTGTAAATTCATATGGTTGAGTCCTACTATTTTCACTGGTTCTAAGGTTGAGGAAAATTCTCAAAATTTCATTGATAAGATAGAAAAAAACTTTCATGTAATGCATGTTACTGATGTGGAGGGTGTAGAGTTCATATCTTATCAGTTGAAGGATGTAGCATACCAATGGTATGAAGAGATGGGGTAACAATGTTGAATTATCTTCATGGGACAACATGTCTTGTGCCTTTTTTGATCACTTCTTTCCTCAGGAGTTAAGGGAGGAGAAAGCTAGGGAATTTATGAATATGAAGCACGGCAGGATGAAATTAAAGGAGTATGCCTTGAAGTTTTATCAACAGTCACATTATGGTCCTGAATTGGTGCCGATCGTAAGGGTTAGAATACGAAAGTTTGCTATGGGATTGTCCCATAAGTTGATCTTAGATAAAAAGGCCACCTTATTGTACAAGGATATGGACATCTCTAGACTTATGGTGTATATGAAAAATATAGATGAAGTAAAGAAAAAGTGAGTGGAGATGAGTGAAAGGCAGAGTAAGAAGTTTTGCTATTCGGATAAGGGTAAAGGTCAGCAGTAAAGTGAAAGAGATAGTGGAAATGGTCAAAGAAGAAGTGGGGTAATTTTGGTTCCTACTCTACGGTTAGTGGTCCTTATCCAAAGTAATCGGGTGATAATTATTCTCAGTATAATAGTGGGTTTATCGAATTAGGAGCCCAACCTATAATTATTCATATGCAAAGTTATTTTCCTTCTAAAGTTACTTTTGGGGCGAATAACATTTATGTGTCTACTTTATTCTCTCCTACACCAAAGAGTGCTACTCTTACTTCTAGCTCCAGCACTGGTCGAAACTGTCTATATGCTCTTTCTACAAACCAGGATTCTGAGGCATCCCTCGATGTTGTTAGTAGTATGCTAAAACTTTTCTCTTAATATGTATATTTTCTGCTTGATTCCATGTGTACTATCTCCTATGTAACCTCTTATGTGGCTATGCATTTTGTTTTTTATCCTGAGTGTATTTTGGATCCTTTTTGTATGTCCACCCTGGTGGGTGACTCCATTGTGGCTAGAACGGTTTATAGGGGTTATGTAATGTTGGTCCATGGAAGGGATACCTTGGTGGATCTAATAGAGTGGGACATGTAAGACTTTGATGTGACTTTGGGGATGCATTGGTTGCATTCGTGCTAAACGTCTCTTAATTGTCATACCTGAAGAGTTAGTTTCCATTTCCAAAATAAGCCAGTAATCAAATAAGAAAGTACTTCCCTAATACCTAAGGAAAGGTTTATTTCATATCTTAAAGATTGAAAATTGGTTTCTAAAGGGTGCCTTTATCACTTAGTACATGTTAAGGATAGTATATCCGAAAGTCCTTCTTTGTAGACTGTCCCTGTGGTCTGTGAATTTCCTGAGGTGTTTCTTAGTGATCTTTCTTCTGTACCTCTAGATAAGAAAATTGATTTTGTGATTTATCTTCGTCTGGACACTAATCCTATCTCTATCTATCCTTTTAGGATGGCTCTAGCTGACTTGAAAGAACTCAAGGAGCAGTTGAAAGATCTTTTGGATAAGGGTTTTATCCGCCTTAGCTTAAATTCAAGAGGGGTGAACTGCGATTATCTTTTGTGAGTCGACTACTGACACTTCACAGTCAACTCACCTGCAGATCAAAACACTTTACAAACAGATTAAATTCAAAATATCTAAGTAAGAAAGTAACAAGAAGTAAAGTAACAACACAAAGATTTATCCTGGTTCTGCACACTAATGTAGTGCCTACGTCCAGTCCCCTTGAGTTTTAAAATTTCCTTATATCGTTGAAAGTTTGGATCAAGTACAATGATAGAAAACAAGGTTAGAAGACTTATTTTTCTCTTAAGATCTTATGACACAGCTTTTATTGATCTTACAAAGTTAACTCGATCCAACTCTTTATATAACAATTGTAAACTAAAGTTATAGAGCTTTGTAAGACTAAGAATGAGACACTTTGAATTTTCTCCTTGAATTTGCAAAAGTTGTGCTGTTTTCAATTATGTTCTTTTATAGTCTTCAGCTACTATTCTTCATAAGGAAACCCAAGAGATTTCTTCTCAATCAAGGATTTGAATTGATTCCTTGATTGAGGGAAGTTACACCATATGGTATGTCCATATCAGATATGTCCATACTTGGTGTTATTTTATTTTCTCAAATTTATACATATCCATATCAAATATGACCATGTAAGGAGTGAGATCTTCCTTCTTGTTTGATCTTGTTGTGATGTGCGTCCAATGGCCTTGTCTACTGGGATCTTCAGTTGATTTGATTTTTGTTGCCTTGTCAAGAGATATCCTACTTTTGTCAAGAGATATCCTACTTTAAAAAATAAAACATAAATATAGAGGTTAAGAATCTCCCTCTTTTTGATAAGAGAAAAGACATCTTTTCCTCCCCGAACTTCTCCCCCATACTCACCTTAGAACTTAAACTTAACTTCTGTTTATTTACCGCCCTTAACATCTGTAAAGTGTATTTGTTTGACCCCTACAGCTGACGTGACATTTTTTTAAAAAAAGGGGCTCGTTTATTTATTAAAAAGATAAAAAAAACCGCATTTTTTAATTAAAAACTGATATAATCCCACATTTTATTTTAATATACATTAAAAAAAATATTCTTCTTCTTCAATACCCCCACCGCCTCATGGCAACCCACACCCACACCCTACACTCTTTTCTTCTCCAATTGATCAAGAACAACAATACTCAGTTTCTTTAAACCATCAATTCCTCCATTAACAATCTCATCCATTTTCTTCAACCATTAATTTCTCCATTAACAACCTCACCCATTTTCTTCAACCATTAATTCCCCCATTAACAACTTCACCCATTTTCTTCAATCATTTATTTCCCCATTAAAAATCTCACACACATTCTCGATCAACCTTTTCAAGATGGTAATTAATCTAACACAAAATGTAATGATTAAGATGTAATAATTCAACATTTGTATACCAAAAAATAAAATCACCCTTCAGCTAAAAGCTTTGAAAAAAATTGAGTTTTTTTTTGGCTTTGCTTTTTTCTAATTTTGGAAACCATAATTAACCAACATTGTGATTGGTCTGAGATCATCATAGCAATTATGTTGTTTCAAAACCAAATCTTCATCCCTCACAATCAATGTTATATTTGCAATTTATCCACTATGTTTCCTTTGGTCCAATACTATAGAAGAAGAAGACCCACCTGTCTTCTTAAAAAAAATAAAGTTTTTTTTTGACTTTTTTGTTTTTGAAAAAACGATTGAGATTCAATTGGAAAACTAAGGGGTGGGACGCTGGAAGAGGAAGAGGGAGAAGTGTGAGGAAGAAAGAAAATGGGGGGTGGGGGCGCCTTTTTTATTTAATATATATAAATATATATATATATATATATATATATATATATTTAAATAAAATAGTACATACATTTTTTTCTTTTTTAAAATATATAAAAATAATGTAGGTGGGATTAAATTTTTTCTAGAAAAATAGTAATGTCTTACGTGGCAATATCGAGGATCCAACATGGCATTGACGTGGCATTGATATATAGGCGAGTGTAACACACTCTCCGTTGTGAGAGTGGTATTCAGTTTTGAGGGGTAAAAATAATACACTTTAAAGATATTAAGGAGGATAAATAAACAGAAGTTTAGTTTAAGTGCTAAAGTGAGTTGAGTGGACAATTTCAGGGGGGGAATCATGTCTTTTCTCCTTTGATAATGATAAATAAGAATAAACATCAGTTATAAACAATAATAAACATCAGTTGACTTCCCTGTCTGTCACAGTAGTCGGGTTGCTCCCCCTGACTTGTAAATACTAATGTTGTTTCAAGTTTCTTTAGTTTCAGTAGATTTTCTTGCCCTGACTTGTAGGCATTTCTGAGGTTCCTGTCTTTCGCCCTTTTTTTCCAAAGAGTAGCAAAAAGAGTAGTAAACAGATAGCAAAGATTTAATGTATTAACTAACAAGTACTAGGCAAAACAAACAATATTTCAGATAGTGTGCTAAGAGTCATTTTACAACCCAGCACAAACAATGGACATGACCCCCATTTGAAAACCAATTTTTTGTTAAAAACTTACAAGAAAATTAGAAAAAGTAAAATATTTTTTTCCCAAAATAAGACTCTTAATTCATTAATGCTAAGAATACCAATTTCTTTTATAAGGTAACAAAATCTTTCTTCTAATAGGGATTTTATAAAAAATATTTGCCCTTTGATTTTTGAAGTCAACAAATGTTAATGAAAAATCACCATTTTCTACATGATCTCAAAAAATGATGCTTAAAATCACTATGTTTGGCCCTAGAATGATGCACAGTATATTTAGATAAGCTAATAGCATTGGTATTGTCACACAATATGGGAACAGATTCAAAGGAAAAAATAAAATCAAGTATTTGATGCATAGTCCATAATATTTGAGTACCACAACTTCCAACGGCTATGTATTCGGCTTCATTTCTTGAAAGAGAAACTGGTGTTTGCTTCTTATTGAACCATGAGATTAGGGCATCACCAAGAATTTAACATATTCCATAAGTGCTTTTTGTATCACTTTTATCACCTACAGAGTCAGTGTCTGAATATCAAATTAAATCAAAATGGGAAGAATAGGGTACCATATTCTAATGTCTTGAGTTTTTATAAGGTATTGGCTGATCCTTTTGAGGACAGTCAGGTGAAAATCTTTAGGAGTCGACTAGAACCTTGCACACTTACATATACTAAACATGATGTCTGGTCGACTGGTGGTCAAGTGGAGTAGTGATCCAATTATTTCTCTATACATCTTTTCATCAACATCCTTCCTATATGAGTCTGAATCAAGACTTGTGGATGGACTCTTCCGAGTTCCATAGGCCTTTTCTTTTCCATACTAAATTTTTTATGAGTTCCTTTGTGTACTTAGCTTGACTGATGAAGGTACCTTTGGGAGTTTGTTTGATTTGTAATTGCAAGAAGAATGTGATCTTTTCTATAAGACTCAATTCTGATTCCCCTTTCATCAAATTAGCATAATTCCCATGCATAGAGATGTTAGGACTACCAAAAATAATAATATCAATGTAAATTTGCACAATAAGAAGATTTGAATCAAGCATCTGTATAAACAGAGTTGTATCAATTTTACGTTTTTGAAAATTGTTATTTAGTAAGAAAGTACTCAATCTATCATACCCTTCCTTTGGAGCTTATTATAACCGTAAAGTGCTTTTGACAATTTGAAAACATGATTTAGATAATATGGATTTTCAAACCCGGGGGGTTGTCTTACAAAGACTTCCGTAGGAATGAAACCATTTAAGAAGGCATTTTTTACATCAATTTGATATAACTAAACATTTGAAAGAAGCAAAAGGTAATAAAATTTGAATTGATTCTAACCTTGCCACAAGAGCAAAGGTTCATCGTAATCAACACCTTCTTGTTGAGAGATACCTTGAGCTACAAGTCTTACTTTATTTCTTATAACCTTGCCTTCTTCATTTAATTTGTTTATGTAGGCCCATCTAATTCCAATTACTAAGTTGTTCGTGGGTCTTTCAGCCAGAGTCCAAACTTGATTTGTTCAAGATGGTCTAATTCTTTCTTCATTTCTTCGACACATGATTCATCTTTAAGGGCCTCATCATTTTTTGGTTCAATTTGAGATACAAGGGGAACAAATGCTTGCTTTCTCAATGATGCTCTTACTTGTACCCTGTCATATAGATTTCCAGTCATAAATTTATTTAGAAAGATAGCATCTTGGTTACACTCTCATAGAATAGTTGGTTTGACTATCTCTGATGTGGGATCCGACTCTTGAGAGGCCATAGTCAACTCATCCTATGATGGCTCAAAGGTTATGCTAGTATTGGCTCCAGATTATAGATCACTCACATATTCTTTATCAATACTCAAACTCATAGGAGGATAGTTAGATTCATCAAATACAATATGTTTACTCGCATGACCAAGATTTCTGTACCATAAACAAATATCATTGGTTTGCACAGTAAGGCGGGTTAAAGTAGAAAAATCAAGAATATTTAAAACATAAATATCATCAACACATTCACCGATGAGAGAGATATCTCTTTTGTCATGTTTGATTGAGAAACTTCCAACTTTGAAGAAGACTTCAAATCTGACGTCATACAGGTGACTGATACTAAGCAGGTTATGTTTGAGGTTGTCTACTAGATATACTTCAGTAAATTCACATGAGAAGATAAACTTTACTAAGATGGCTCTGATGACATTGCCTCTAACATTGTCACTGAATCTAACTGATCCTCTATCTATTTTCTTTTAAGCAGAGAAATTTTCTTTCCTTCCAGTCATGTGTTTAGAAAATCTACAATCAATAACCCGTATCCCTTTTTATAGCTCTTGCATACATATTCATAAAAAATAATATATTTCATATAGGTACCCAAGTGGTCTTGGGTCCTGGCGGGTTAGATATGCTTTCTTTAGGCTTCCAAACCCAAACACTTTTAGGCTTATGCCTGCAACTATAGGATTTGTGTCCTTTCTATCTATGGCTAAACAAATGGCCCCTCGATAAGAGAAATAACACTCACATAATTTAAATAACCCTGATGAGGAACTCGAATAGTTTTTAAAAGAGTTTGATCTTACAAAACTATGGCTTGGATAGTCCTTAAAATTGTTTAGTTTTAATTTTGCATCATGAAGCACTTCATGAAGTAGGTCAATTTTAATTTGACATGCTTCAATTTATATTTTCCAATTTCATCGTTCATGTTTGAGTTTTTATTTTAATTGAGCTTTGCAACTTTTTTTCTCTTGGGTGAATTTGTTATACCTCATCTATAACTTTTTAAAGTTCATCAGTAATCAAATCTAAGTTAAATTTAGGAGTATTGCAGTTATGACAATCGTGTAGTCTTACCTTGCTGGACTCACTCGTTGCTATAAAACACATATTGGCAGCCTCTATTTCTTCTTTAATTTTGCATTCATCTCTCCAAGCTCCAAAATTTTGAATTTTTCTAGTTGATCATCATCTCAATTTTGGACAATTTTGTTTGAAGTGTCCAGGCCTTCAACTATAGTAACAAAGATCATCATTTTTGGTGGTCATTGTTTTTGCCTCATTGGGATCTTTGTTGTCTCTGTCTTATGATATGTTTTACTCCATAGTTGATGAGGGCTATTCCTTTGCTATCAACATCTTCTAAAATATCCTCCTCTTCAATTAGAGCAGCGTTCAAGGCTACTAGTTTTCTCTTTTCATCTTTGTATAACCTATTGGTATAATTCTTTTCATATGTGATAAGATTACCTCATAGTTTGTCGTATTTCATGTTGTGAAAATCTCTATCTTCTAGAATGGCATCCTGGTTTCCCATGTTTATGGGAGACTGCAGACTAGCTTCTGGACTTGCAGACTGTGAGAATAAACCATCCCCATTAATTTTAGTTCACATGCAATTTAACTTAATCTGGTGAGCATTTTTCAATATGCTCATTTTCCTCCATTTTGAATAACTCGTATTCTTTGATAAAGCAACAATTTTTGACTTCTTGACTTTAGTGTTTCCTTCATAGGTTAGCTCCACTTTGTCCCACATTTCTTTTGTTGTTTCACACTTTAAAATCTTGTCGTATTCTTATCTGCTAACTACACAAATAAGTAAACTTATAACACGATCATTAGTTTGGATTACCTTGCAGTTCTTTGGTGACCTCGAAGCTTTCAAGGCCCTCTATGTTAGAACTACTAGGTTCTTTATCTTTTTCCTTTGAATTCTCCTTGAGTCTTGGAATTGTCTTTGGAACTTTCTTTATGACAACCAAGGATTGAAAGTCATTTGATTGGAAAAATATCCTGAACCTATTCTTCCATTAAGAGTAATGTTTCCCATTAAAATATGGTGGTCTTGTGGAACAGTGACCATCCTGAAGGAGAGCATCGGGAATCTGATAATTGGTCATTTGATCTTTGCTTACTTGATGTTAATCAATACTTCTATGAGACCTGCTCTGATACCAATTAAAATTCAAAGGGAGGGGTGAATTGAAACTTTTCTTCTATGAGTCGACTACTAACACTTTACAGTCAACTCATCTGCAGATCAAAACACTTTACAAATAGATTAAATTCAAAATAGTTAAGCAAGAAAGTAACGAGAATTAAAGTAACAACACAAATATTTATCTTGGTTCAACTCACCAATGTATTGTCGATGTCCAATTTCAAAGTTTCCTTATATCACTAAAAGTTTGGATCGGGTCCAATGATAGGATAAAAGTTTTGAAGACTCATTTTGCTCTATAGATCTTGTGAAATAGCTTCAGTTGATGTTACAAACTTGACTCAATCCTACTCTTTGTATAACATTTGTAAACTAAAGTTACAAAGCTTTGTAAGACTAAGAATGAGACACTTTGAATTTTCTCCTTGAAGTTGTACGACCCATGTCTATCTTTAGTCATCTTCTTTTATAGTCTTCGACTATTATTCTTCATAAGAAAACCCAAGAGATTTCTTCTCAATCAAGGATTTAAACACCTTATGGTATGTCCATACTTGGTGCAATTTTCCTTTCTAATATTTATACATGGCCATATTAGATATGTTTATGTAAAGAGTGAGATCTTTTTTCTCCTTTGATCTTGTCGTAAGGTGCATCTAACTTCCTTGTCCATTGGGATCTTTAATTAATATGATTTTTTTTACTTTTTCAGGTGATATCATACTTTTGATGTGGCTCCATATTTAGCATAATATTTGAGAGAATATTCCTTGTATTGTGTAAGATATCCTCCTATGATTTGAGATCTTCAATGTCCTTTATATGAGATCTCTTTCATCATTAGGGATCTACAATATCTTTGATGTGGCTCTATATTTAGCACAATATTTTTGACAGAATATTCCATGCCTTATGCGAGATATCCTCTATGATTTGAGATCTTCAATGTCCTTTTTGTGATATATCCTATCATTATTAAGGATCTTTAATATCCTACAAAGTTCACTTATTATTTTGTCATTATTAAAGAATAAATCATAAATATAGGAGGTTAACACTAGTGTGTCTTCGTGGGATGCTCCCGTGCTCTTTGTGTGTAAGAAGGAAGGTTTCCTTCGAATGTGTATCGATTACCACCAATTGAATAAAGTAACCATGAAGAATATGTATCCTCTTATGAGGATTGATGATCTGTTTGATCAGCTTCAGGCGCTAAGTTCTTTTCCAAGATTGATCTTTGTTATGGGTACATTAATTGAATATTTGGGAGGTAGACATCTCTAAAATTGATTTCCGAACTTGGTATGGTCATTTTGAATATTTGGTGATGTCATTTGGTTTGACCAATGCCCCAGAAGCATTTATTAACCTTATGAAATAGGTTTTCCATCATTTTTTTAACTTTTTTTATTATCTTTATTGATGATATTTTGGTGTATTCTAAGAGTGAGGTAGTTTATGCCTATAACTTCCGCCATGTGATACCGACCCTTAAGGAGAAGCAGTCAAATGATAAGCTCTCTAAGTATGAGTTTTGGTTAAATATTATGACTTACACTGGTTATGCTATTTCTAGTGAAGGGATCTTGGTGGATCCATAAAAGGTTTAGTGGTTAAGAAGTGTCCTAGACCCACGACTCCATCTGATATTCAGAGCTTCTTTTGTTTAGCCGGCTACTATAAAAGGTTTGTGGTGATTTTCTTCTCTATTATTGCCTCATTGACTAAGTTAACTCTAAAGATGATGAAATTTTAGAGGTCTGATGCTCGCGAGTATAGTTTCAAGAAGCTGAAGTATAAGTTGTCTTTGGCTCTAGTCTAGACTCTACCTGAGGGCACAAAGGGGTTTGTTGTCTTATATGATGCATCTCGGGTAGGATTCAGTTGTTTGTTGATGCAGCATAGCGAGGTGGTTTCTTATGATTCTACACAGTTGAAAGCTTAAGAGAATAATTATCTAAGCTATGATTTGGAATTGTTAGTTTTGGTGTTTGCATTAAATATCTGGCGGCATTATTTATATGGGGTTCATGTAGATATTTATTCTGATCATCAAAGCCTATAATACGTGTTCACTCAGAAAGTGCTAAATCTCCATCAAAGGAGGTGGTTTGAGTTTCTAAAGGACTATGACATGAGTCTCCACTATCATCCGAATAAATCTAACATGGTTGTTGATGCTTTGTGTAGGTTGTACATAGGAAACTTATGTCATGTGACTGAGAAGAAGCAGGATTTGGTGAAAGATATTCACCTTTTGGCTAATCTCAAAGTTTGTCTCTTAGATTTCAAGGATATTAGTGTGATTTTTCAAAAACTGGCATGGTCATCTCTTAGAGCTGAACTAAAGGAGAAACAAGTGTTGAATCCTATCCTGATGCAAATCAAGAATAATGTAGGTAGACAGAAAGTGATGATTTTTGAAATTTATGGTGATGGTATCTTGAGATATTAAGGTAGAGTAAAAGTTCCTGATGTTGATGGGTTGCGAGGAAAATTTTTGACCAAAGCTCATAAGTCACATTGTAATATTCATCCTAGTTCGATGAAAATATATCATGATCCTAAGGAAATTTATTGGTTGAATAATATGAAGAAGGATGTGGATAATTTGGTAGTTAAGTTCATGGTCTGTCAGCAAGTAAAGGTGGATCACTTGAGGAATGGTGGGTTAACTCAAGAGACTGAACTGCCAGTGTGGAAATAGGATGTAATTAATATAGATATTTTTACCAGTCTTTTGTGGTCTCGTCGATAATTAGATTTGATTTGGGTCATCATGGATAGCATGACTAAATCTGCTCACTTTTTTTCTGTGAGGACAAATTTCTTTTCTGAGGATTATGCCAAGTAGTTCATCGAGGAGATTGTGAAAGTTCATGGTAATCTAGTCTCCATCATATATGATTGGGGTGCTAAATTCTCATTTCATTTTTAGAGGTTGTTCTATCAATGTTGGGGACTAAGGTAGCCCTTAGTACTGTTTTCCACCTGCAGATGGATTGGCAAGAGAAAAGGACAATTCAGGTCATGGAAGATATTCTTTGGGCTTGTGTATTTGATTTTGGTGGTGGTCAAGTTGACCACATTCCTCCCCTAGAATTTGCCTACTACAATAGTTATCACTTTATCATTGGTATGTCTCCATTTAAGGCCTTATATGGTAGGAGTTGTAGCTCTCATATTGGGTGGTTTGAGGTTAATAAAAATAAGATATTTGGTCCTGATTTAGTTCACCAAGCCATAGAGAAGGTGAAGTTGATTTGGGATAGCATTAAGTCTACCCAAAGTCGCCAAAATTCCTACACGAATGTAAGGTAAATAGAGTTGGAGTTCAGCATTGGTTATTGGGTGTTCCTAAATGTGTCTCCCCTGAAAGGAGTAATGCAGTTTGGTAAGAAAGGGAATCTTAGTCCCCATTATGTCAGTCCGTACTTGGTTTTTAAAAGGGTAGGAAATGTCGCTTATGAATTGAAGTTGTTTTCTTGTTTGAGATCCATTCATCTAGGGTTTTATGTATGGATCTTAAGAAAATGAGTGGGTGAAACTTCGATGGTTATTCCTATAGAGGAGGTGGGTATTTTGGATTCGTTATCTTATGAGGATGTCCTGGTTTAGATTTTTTATCAGCAAGTCTGTTTGTTATGGATAAAAAACGTGGATTTAGTAAAGATTCTTTGGAGGAACGAAGAGGCTGAGGAAGCTACTTAGGAATCCAAGGAGGACATGAAGTCCAAGTATTTGTTCTTGTTTCTTGTTTTTGATAATCATGCTTAAGTTATGTGTATTTCTTGACATCTTTGTTTTCTAACTTTGTTAAAGAAAATGATGATTTTTGTGGCATTTTTGTTTTTCATCTTTGTTAAAGGTAAGAGTGGTTGTATGTAGACTCAAATCATGCTAATAAATGCCTTGTCCTAACATTCGAGGATGAATGGTCCTAAGGGGGGACTATGTAACACCTTGGTTTTATGGTCTTTGAAAATTTTCTAAAATTTTATGCTCATAGTCCTGACTATGACTCACCTGAAGAGTTATAGGGAGTCATGTTGGATCGTATGGACTTGGTCGCAACTTAATCAGACCAAGTGGCTTAGTATTCTGCTCTGAGGACAAGTGGATCTCAACTAGACGTTAAGACTTCTTATGGGTAGTAAGTACCAAGTTGTAAGGCCCAAGACATTGTCATCATTACAACTTAAGGACATGAGTCAAAAGACACATGACTAGTCGTTATGTCCTAATTGTAAGGTGTCCAATGTGACATCCCAAATTGTTTTTGTCTTGAGTACGAGAAGTGGCTAAGAGTTATTAAGTGCTAGTTACAAGTATGTACTATCAATCATAGCTAGAATAGTATGGGGCCTTGGTGGTTCTTTTTTGACTACGACTCTTTTTTATGAGTCTTAATGAGTCCTTACGAGTGACATGATGACCAATAGTCAGTGATGACTAAATTTTATTTTTTAAATTAAGGGCACTTTCGATAATTCCTTTCGCATCCAATTAAAATCCCACATTCATAAAGGACTTAACGGAGTTATATTTCATCATTAACATACTAAAACACTTCCAAAAGCTCTCTTAAATTCTCTCAAGCAGTCATACTTATGATTTTCAAGAAGTAGGTTATCCAGGGGCTCAAGAGTTGAATTCTTTTCGTGAAATTTTGTATTTCAGGCTTATTACTCTTCCCTTATTGTTAATTTGTTAAAAGCATATATTTTAAAGTATTGTTCATAAGATATTGATGATTGGTTTGAAATAAACGTTGAGGGTTTTGAATGTTTATTGATTGATCAATGTTTTCCTATGGTTTACCTATGAGTATTCATGTTTTAATTATGTTTTTGAACTTATAGGTGTATGGTATGCAGAATGAACTAGGAAATTGTCATTCTTCCCATACTTGTGACTTTTGAAGTGGTTATGACCCCATCCCCATATTGTGAAATTGATTTTTAGTTATGAGAAATGTGGGAATTTAACTATTCTTGAATTATTGCATTATGATTTTTAATTGAACCTTGTGGGTTCATGTTTCCATGAGTTATTGCATAATTGAATCAATGGGATTGTAAATTCCCCTAAGTGATGTAATTGTTTTGGCATATTTTTTTTACCTTGCAAATGTAGTTGGTATGACGATACCAACAATGTATGCCTTAATGTGAAATATGGTTTATTGAATGGAATTGTGTGATAAATATTTTTAATTGGGCTTTATTGAGGGTTGTGTATATGAGTCGTAAAAGTGGTGATCCTGTGAGACCCAAACTGGAAACCATAGTTATCGATGTAGGGATATATATAATCGGGTATTTTGAGTCCCCTTTATTAATATCATTGGATTTGGAAGTTTGAGTCCCCCATATCTTATTACATGAATTAGTGCTCCTGTCACCTTGATATGCAGGGAGGTTTGAGTTCCCCAAAATGCATATGTATATACCCTCTCGTTTGTGCGGCCACACACACTAAGGCCCTACCAACTTGGGAGTGCTAACCCCATAGAGCCTGTGGGTGCCTAGTATGTTATGATGGCTGAGCTACATAACCCTAGCTAAAGTTTTAAAGTGCATGTTAAGCCTTGTTCCCTATCCTAGTATGTGATATATAGATATATGTGTGTGTATGCATTTGATTATGTGCATTGGTTTTGAATGACTTTGAACTGTTAACTATGAAATTATGTTATCTTTATCCCTGAGTATCATGTTTCTGTTCACCTCACTAACCATCTTTGGATATTGTAGCCCTACATGATCCAGGCACCGGAGCTACTTCTACTTTTTCTGCATAGAGTTAGGCCAGTCGACTCGATTCATTGGTTCATTGTGTTGTGTTGAAGTAGTGAGCTTCCATTCTGTGAAAGGCTTAGGTATTTCACCAGCTTTCATTGTTAGATTGAGTTGATAGATACTTTCATTGTCATTAACATTATCATTTTCATTCTCGTTATCATCTGTCAGAGTCAGGGACTTATCCCAACCAAGACTAGTTTTGGTTATTTTACTAGAAGGCTTTGTTTGGATTACTGTGGATATTGGGTGAAGTTAATTGATTGTTTGGACGGTCACTTGTCATCAGTTACAAGTATGTTTGAATTTTCTTAAGCTTAGTGCATGTTATCTTGTTATATGTTCAAAATTCATCTAAGACTGAGGAATGTTGTGTTTAGTTTAGATTGGTGCAGGGGGTGATCTCTAGTTCATAGGGGACTTGAGATACCCGTAACGGCCAGGCCCTAGTTCGGGTCGTGACTAGTTTGTGACATTGGGATAGTTAGCTTACGCATAAAATAACAGGCCTCAAAGGGCCTTACCAAGTGACATAGAGTATCTAAAGTAGGTAATGAAATCACCTTATGAAGTGGTAGATATCTCATTGACAGACCTCTAAGGAAAAATTAGTACGTTTAGGCAAAGTTCGTTCTAAAGCAGGAAGAGGGGACACAAATTGCACCAAAAGATGCTAAAATTTTTGGTAAGTATGAGCACCTAAAAACTAAGCTGAGCAAGTACAATAAAGACCACTGCCACCATTCCTTAAAAGTCTTAAAAAGGATAAGGAGGATGTACGTTTCAAGAAAGTCTTTCACACATTTAGATAAATTCACTTTAACTTCTCATTGCTAGATATTTTGCAAGGTATGCCTAAGTATGCCAAGTAAATAAAGAATGTGGTGACTAATAAAATAAATTTTAATGACATTAAGACAGTTTCACTTATTTAGGAGTATACTTCATTGTGATTAGAAAGATGCCAACAAAGTTGAAGGATCCCAGGAGCTTCACCCCCCCTATACAAATTGGTGATAGGAATGTGGTGTATGTCCTAAGTGACTTGGGTGAGCATAAACTTAATGCCCTCATGTGTTTTCAATGATCATGGATTGGGGAAGCTGAGGCCATGCTCTATGGTGCTCTAAATGACTGATAGAACCAAAGGGCAGCATGAAGGAATCATTGAGGATATGCTCATTAAGATTAATAAGTTCATTATTCATATTGATTTTATTGTTCTTCACTATGATGTAGATGGTAAGGTACCTATCATACTGCTACATCCATTCTTGGCGATAGGAGAAGTACTAATTAAATTTAAAGAGGGCACTCTATTAATAAGACTGGATGATAAAGAGGTGGTCTTTAAAATATACAAACCACTCAATACACCTTCACATTATAAGAATTTTTTCATGATCATAACCATGGAAGTGGATGAGTGTGGGGTGCAGGAGTTCAAGCCTACAATGACCTCTTACGACTATCTCATAGAATGGTCCAAATCAAAAATTAATTTGGATATTCGAAAACCTAAGAAGGATACTGATAAGGTTTGTGTTGAAAAAGAAGCATACCTTGAGAGTAAGCAAGAGGTCAAAAAAAGAGAGAAAATGGCCTCTAAGAAGGAGGAAGAGGATAAAGAAATATGGATGAAAAATAGTGATATGGGTCATGCCAAGTCACTAAATCATGTGTTGCTTAGATGGTAGCTTGATTAAATACTTGATTTTTGTATTCTTGTTTTATTTAACTTTTTTTTTGGTTTTTGTCTTTAGTCACAGGTTGATGGAAAGTCTAATTACCAGAAATCTGATCTAAGGAGCATGGCAAAGATTAAGTATGGGGTCCACCAGACCTTATTGATGACTAAAGATGTTGCTAGCTAGTCCTAGAAGACTTCAGGAGTACTTTTATCTTTGATTTCGAATTATACTTTTGGGACAAAGTGTGTTTTTAAGTATGGAGTGGGGAATATTCTCATGGTTTAGGGTAAAGTGTTGTTATAGGATTGGTTTTTAGTTGTATTTCTAGTATTTGAAGTATTTGACTAAATTAAAAAAAAAATCTCTTTGTTTGTTTTAGTTTTTTATTATTGGTGTCAGTCTAGCAGGGACACACTTCAATCACCCATTGGTTTTTCTTTTTGATTCCTTTTCGGGTCGCCCTTTCAACCTAGTATCTCCTTTTCATTTATAGGAGTAAATTTTAAAATTTTTGTATTAGGAATTTGTGAGATATTCTTTCTAGTGCTATGGGTGATTACATTATGCAAGTGGTTCCAATGTAAAAGCATGTTATTTATGTTGAATTACTATTTTTTAAACTCCCAGGCTCATTATTATGACTCTTTATGATGTTGTATTAATATTGAATTTGTGTTATTACTTGGATTAGAGTCTATAGGTATCCTACTTGACTTAAGAATGTGACATGTGT
Source organism: Capsicum baccatum var. pendulum (assembly GCA_030864225.1). Taxonomy (NCBI): domain Eukaryota; kingdom Viridiplantae; phylum Streptophyta; class Magnoliopsida; order Solanales; family Solanaceae; genus Capsicum; species Capsicum baccatum. Next base: position 174,388,706 of record CM061560.1, read on the forward strand.
CATGTGAGCATTCTTGGATATTCTTTGTTGCATATTATTGTCTAGAACTAGCCTGGTGTGTGTGCATAGTGAAATAAAGAATGTTGAGAGTTGGAGATGATATAGGTATTTCTTTTATAGCCATACTTCATACCCTCTTTTGTCTACCCCTATTTTATTATCTTATTTAGACTCGTCGAGCCTTTGACCTATTTCTTGGTAGCTTCATATGTAGCCAAGTCCATTTCTTTCAACTGACGACAGTTTAATCCAAAGCTCATAAGTGTTGTAGTTAAAAATTATGAGATTAAGGAGTGCAAAAATTAACAAGAAAAAAGGTGGAAAGTTAAACCCTAAAAATGGAAGCCATTGGTGTGAAAAAGTAGAGGTGTTGTAAGTGGGAGAGGTGTAATGAAAAGAGAAAATTTAATTATGAGTTGATTAAGAATACTCCCTCCTTTTTATATGTGAATTATCTTAAAATATATGGAGTGATCCTCTGCGATACGACCGGGTCATTGAGGTTAATCGCCACAATATTGGCGTACCATATCACTATGTTAAATTAGTCTTGTTTTTGTTTTATTCACTTGGGGTGAGGATCTTTTTGTCTTCTTACCCTTTTCATGACTTATTAATAAAAAAACATACCCTTTTCCTTCTATTTTAAGGATCAAAACACCATTATCTTCCTCTTTAACACTTAAACCAAGAAAATCCAAGGGTTTCACAAGGGTTTCACCATTTAAGCTCCAAACTCCGAATTGTTTTCAATTCCTTGTGTATTTCAGGCATGTTTCTCTTTGCCTAACTTTAATTTTATATTTTGGCATTAATTGAATAGATTTTTATGTGATTTAATTGTGAGTTTTGAAATTGAGTTGGGGGGTTTTGGTTGTTAATGATTAGATTACTTGACCCAAGTTCTAAGTTGCATATTCATGCTTTAAATTAATGCTTTTTGGAATAAATTGTACATGGTATAAATGGTTGGAATCAAAGTCATGGGTTTCCCCAAGTTGATGGAGTTTTGCTTGATAGTTGCATTAAACTCAACCTACTCTGTAAACTTGATTTTGAATATGGAAAATTTCATGGTTTAACTTGTTTTTGAACCCAATGCATTGTATTAAAAGATAAATGGATGAAAATGGCTTTGGATAGCCTTCATTTTGGATTTTAAATGGAACTTGGGAAAACAATTTAGTTATGTGGATTTGGTTTGGCATAATTAATTTAGCTTGCAAGCATATTGGTTTGACGATACCAAGTGGTAAATGCCTGAATAAATGACTCCTAGGTTAATGCATTGGTTTATGCGCAAATTGTTTAAATTTTGGTTTAAAGGGAATTTTGTAGCTCACCGTAAGGGTGTAAGTCCTGGGGGAACGAACTCTGGAAACCATGTTAGTCGGTGGTGGGGATATATAAGACAATTTTCTTAGTGTACATACATATATATATATGGCTATTTCTTTTATGGCTATAGTTTCTCTTAGTATTTTCTTGATTTATGCAGCTAATACTCACTAGGGCCCTTCCAGTAGAGGAAGCCAAACCCATTTACTGATAACGCTCAATCTACAGCTCTCGTAGGAGTGTAAAGCGGTCGCTGTCAAATATATAACCCAACTGGGTTAGGTATCGATCCCACAGGGAATAGCTTGTTCAACAAGTAAGCAAGGATTACTAGACTTTTTGTGCAAGTCTCGTAAAAAAAGGGGGGATTTTATCGTGCAAAATAATGTGAACAAAATAGTAGAGTAAAACAGAAAATAGCAAAGTAAAAAGAAAGAATGTTTAGTAAGATGTAAAACAATGAGAATTAAGAAGTTGGGGTTATGTCCACCTTATGAGTTGTACTTCTCTATTGGCTATGAGTTGTGCGGAATTCAGACATGCATGTGCTTATAGAGAATTGTATTCGATGGTAAATCCAAGCGTCTTTCAACCTCAACAAGGACTATTTCACTTTAACTCTTTCGAGCTTAAAGCGTATCTAACGGTACAAATTCTCCAAGAGGTTAATCCAGTTACGGCACTAACTTTTTAATAGGGGATGGGACCCTATTACCTTGACATTATCTCTTTTCCAGACATATAACTTTTCTTTTGAACAAGTTAATGCTATACTGGCGGATTCTATGCGTCTGCCGCCACAAGAATTTGCATTAAGATGAAGAGAATAATGATATAAGCAACACACGTGTCACGAATTCACAAACTCATAGCAATAGATAGTAGCTCATATGGCTTCCATAACCCCAACAGAGAAGTTTAGTTACCCATGAGTACGAAGGAAATCACAATCGACATTGTTATTATACCATAATAAAGATCTCGTGTAGTAAAGTGTGGTAGGCGTTAGGTGTGAACTCCCTTGCAAAGTAACGTTTCTCTTGTTGTGGAAAATAAGAATTGAATAGATGAAAAATAATGTCAACAATGAATTAATAAAGAGAATTGTTTTGATGGATGGATGGATGGTGGATGGATGGGAATTGATGGAATGGGGGAATTGTGAGGAATGAATTAAAATCTCTAGCAAAATAGGGTATTTATAATACTCCTATCCTATTCCTAATAAGCTAATGCATTACTTAACCCAATCCTACTAGGTTAATGTATCATTATCCTAATCCTAATGAAATACTGCATTATTATCCTACTCCTAATAGGTTACGGCTGGTCCCCAAAGTCTTCAGAAATGTTGTTTTTGCCTGGGACAGGTTTTCGATGCATCACTTTTGGTCCTTGGCATCCAAGCTTTCCCTTCCTTCTTTCGTGAAGCTTTCTTTGGCGTCAAGTTATCCATAAAATGCTGAAATCTACATCATTTATACCTGAAAACTTTCTAATCATGTTCGTTAGCTCACTTACAGGAAAAAGGACTAAAAGTGCATGAATTATATAATTTGTCCTCAAAACTTAGCTAAAATATGGGTAAAATATAGCACTTTAGGCGTGTAAATTCTCCTATCATCAACACCCCACACTTAAAGCTTTGTTCGTCCTCGAACAAAATATAATGTCCATATAAACATCTACTTAGGGTTTCACAGTAACAACACAAAATATTCATCAAGGCAGGCACGACAATCATTAACAAAGAGTAGTTTTCTTATCATTAGTAGAAACAATTTAACCTCCAACATTGACTCGTGATGATGGTCAATTTATATTCAAAAAGTTTAAGGCACAAAGAATCCTACACAACTACCCAAAACTCATCAACCATGTATGTCTCACAATATATTACCCATAATCACTCACAAGTATAGTATATTTATCGAAACATGGGTATATGAGTATCCTAGCTCTCGCTCTCACAAAGAATTCATATGCTGCAACTGATGACCACAGGCTTGCCCTTAGTGTAATGCTCCACTAAATATCAGAATGCTAAGCTCAGGATCAAATAGGTCTTTTACAGGTTGTAATGTAGGCTAAGGGACGGGTAGGACTATTTTGGCCAGAAATAGTGACTATGTTCCTAAGCATTTTAATACATCACATTATGCCATTAATATTTTTCTTTCAAACAACCTTTCTACTTTCTTTATTATACCACCCCTTTTCTCTACCTTTGTTTTTCAATTTTAAACATAACTAACTTTTCAGTTTTCCTTTCCTTTTTTTTTCTTTTTATAACACCTCTTATGATAGCAATTCATTTTCATAACAAATTCAGGCACCATTACATTCTAAAGCATCATACTCACCCATTTTCCTCTTATTTCGTCACATAACTTTACAATTTAAAGCACTTAGGAATTTGGATCAAATTATGGTCTTTAGAAAAATGGATTAGGCTTACATATGAGGTTGTCAAAGAAAATAGGCTAAAGGCTCAAAAGGGTTTAACTAGGATAATGTCCACGGGTAGGTAAAAAGAAGGTAAACAAGTATAGGTTACTAAAGAAATTCCTAAATCATCTCCTAAACTTACACTCTTTATTTTCGCTTTACATACATACCAGGCAAGTTCTAGCATCAGCCACAAGCACAGAATATACTATTATCTCACACACACAAGGCACATGGTCGACTTTATTGGGAGTAGTATAGACTCTCGACCCAACAGATAAAGGAATTGAACCACACAATATCACATAGTGAGTCACAATTAGAGCCTAAACGTCTCAATAGTCATGATTTTAGCACAAACTCTTGTTATAATCTCATGCTGCCTATTAGAATAATTTCATGTGAAGCTAAGTAAAAAAAATTAACTACTAAAAAAATGAAAAACGAAAAACAAAAAACTAAAGAAAACATAAATGCAAATGCGGATAGAGAAGTATAGCATGCAAATACCAGCACCCCACACTTAGACGGGACACACTGCCCTCAGTGGAAAATAAGTACAAAGAACCTGGTCAGTCGGACTCCTCCTCTATGTCGGGGGTCATACCCCCTTTGTCGGAATCATCATAGGAGTCGTCGTTATCATAATTCTCCTCCATGTCGGAGTCTGGCATTCGTCGATCATCATCGGTTGGCACATCATCATCAAGAGGTTCCTCAAAATATGTACCGACTCCACACATCTCCCTTGCATGCACATTCATTGGATAGTCATGATCCAGCTGTTGGAGCTCTCCAGCAGTTGAAACACGACCTCTGCTCATCATTGTAAACCGAGTCATGCCATAAAGATGGCGAAAGAAAATCTCATCCCGAGCATGTCTCTCTGCCATAGTAAGGTTGACACCATGTGTTGATTCAGCATCTTTGACCTTTGTGAGGTCAACCTTCTTCGGGTTGTGTGGGAGTTTATGATCAGCTGGCTCCTCTTTGATGTCTTCCTTCCTCAAGATTGCAGTCAACAGATTGCCAAAGCTAAAATGGGACCGCTTGTGTAGCCTAGCCTTCTGCATTGTAGACCAAATGATTGCCCCAATATTGATAGGGACATTCGTCATCAATGCATATACCAAGAACACTCTATCTCTTGTTATCTTGGTGTATTGCGTCCCTGGAATAAGGCAAGAGTTGACTATGCGCAACTATATCCTTGCTTCCCTATTCAAAGGAGCATATAGGAAGGTGTTGTGTCGACCGGTGTCTTTGTGTCTACTCCACCGTGCCATGGATCTTGTTCCACAGAGTGTGTGTCGAATGGCTCTATATGGAGGTCTACTGTACAGCTCTTTGAATGGTGATGGATCAACAGCAGGCAAGCCAAGAAAGGAGTTAAAGAAATCCGCATTGAGTTGTAAAACTTGGCCCCGAATCTTGACCTCGCTTCCTGTGGTTTTCGGTGACCAGTCGGCATAGAATTCTCTTGTTAAATCGAGATTGCATTCTCCCATGTCTCGGAAGATGAAATCAAGATGTAACGCCATGATCTTGGCCAACATGCGCTGTTCTTTCTTTGCTAGGCTTTCCTTGTTTATCAAGTCCACATGAATATATTTCTTTTCTTTGTTGTTCCTATACCATTCCTTTTCTTCCTCCTCTAAAACCCATTTAATTCCTAACATGCGGCATGGTACTTGCATCGAGGATGATTCTCCTTGCTCTTTTCGGCCTCTTTTCTTGCCTTTTTGTGAAGTGGTTGCCTTTTCTTTGCCTTGTCTTGCTTTGGGTGCAATTGTACCTGAGACTAAAACAATGTTCATGTTAGCATCATCTCGATGTATACAATCTATAAACAAGCAATAGGGGCACCACCCCACACTTAGTTTGTTGGTACAAACTAGTGAAGTGAACAATGTCGATTACTCAAACTTCATCGATATACGTTTATGTGATATGATCCAAACATAAAATCAGTGCAGTCATACTTCTTGTAATCTTGGCAATACTTTCATGTTTGATGTATCAAGACTACTACATAGGGATTGAATCAAGGTATAGCATCTAACAATAATCGCAACCTCTTATGTCGGTAGGCAACTATAATTCTTATTCCGATGAACAAGTCATTCCAACATGTAAGTATTCAAGTGACAAGATTATGCAATTTTTATGACCATATCAATTCTACAGACGTATTATAGTGCATCAAAATCAAATTCAAGTTGGAAATAAGTTAAGATCATCCTTACGTATTCATTCACCCACTTGGTTATATCATAATAATTCAATCACATTCAAATCATCAATACTACTTTCAAGATTCAACAATTCATAATGGGTGTAGTAGTGTAGTACTTACGGAATATAAATGAAGAACAAAGTAGTACTTACTTGATTGATGCCTTTGGATGATGTTCTTGTGAAGTAAGAGAGCAAAAGGAAAATTTTTGAGAGGATTTGGGGACTATAGGCGGCGCTTAAGCTAGGTTTCCAATGTGTTTTTGGTTCAAGACTAAGTCTCATATTTATAGGAAAAGGTTGGGTCGGGTTTTGACCCATTTAAAATCGGATTTAGAGACAAGAAGTGACCATAGGCGGCGCCTTTAGCTTTGCCTATGCTTGGCATAGGCGGCGCCTTTTGCAAAGCATTGTCTAGCATAGGTGGCGCCTATGCCATGGCATTCCTAGCCATAGGCGGCGCCTTTCACTTTGCATATGAGATTCAGAGACAAAAGTCATTAGCAGAGGCGGCGCCTATGCTATGGCATACTTGGGCATGGGCGGCGCCTATGCTATGGCATACTAGATTCCAAGACCTTAGGCCATAGTATAGGCCTTGCCTTGTTCGTGGCCTAGTTTTACCTAGGCCTAGCCTTGTTAGTTGCCTATATTTTCATAGGAAATGTCCAATCCATAGCCTTTTGCTTCTTCATTCATAACTTACCACCTTTAACATAATACTTCCAAATCGAAATTTGAAACCGATCTCCTCATTTTATACCTCTTTGCCCTATATTCACTCAAAAACAACAAAAACAATTAGAACGATGGGTTGCCTCCCATCAAGTTCCTTAGTTTTGGTCGTGGCTCGACTAAATCCTAAGAAAACAAAAACAACAAGAACATTTAAAAACGATGGGTTGCCTCCCACCAAGCGCTTGATTTATTGTCGCGGCACGACATAGCTATCTCGATTACTTAGTCTTTATCGAGATAGATGGGGCATCATTTTCTGAATGGATTCAGACGACGCTGATACTTACTTGTAGGCATGCAATCTTCTTCGAGATGACTCTTGTGCATACATATCCCAGGAGGGATACCAATTATATCATCAATCTTCCTACCCATAGCTCTCTTATACCTCATCAGAGCAGAGATGAGAGCCTCTACATGCTTTTCACTTAAATCATCCTCCATACTTACCGAAAGTATATTTCCCCTTTCTAAGAACACATACCTTAGATAATCGGGGATCTCTTTCTATTCTAGCATTGGTGGCTCTTCAATGGAAGTCTTCGCTATTGGTGACAGTTGATTCTTAAGATCAAGGTCCGGATGTTTTGGAGTATTAGAATAGGACCCTATTTCTGTTAGAGCACATGTAGTTTCTTCATAATCTTCATCATCCTTATGCTCAACATTCAGTAGCGCAGCAGACAATGGCTCAACAGTAAGCTGTTTTGCTACAGATAATGCTTTCTTATCCTCATAATGAACAACAGCTACAGAGAACACATTCATATCGCTGGGCTGCTTTATTACTTTGCATATATCAAAATGGATCACTTCGCCATTCAACCAAAATAAAAGCTCATTAGCTCTCATGTCAATAAGAACACTTCCTGTTGCAAGGAAAGGACGTCCCAAGATTATGGGAACTTCAGAATCCACCTCACAATCCAGAATAACAAAGTCTGCAGGAAAGATGAATGAAGAAACCTTCACCAACACATCATTCAAAATACCCATAGGTCGTTTTACCGACCTATCAGCCATCACGAGCCTCATATTGGTTGGTGTCGGATCGCCTAACCCCAACTTCCTGTAGACGGATAGTGGCATCAAATTTATGCTAGCACCCAGATGGCACAATGCCTTGGCAAAATTCAAAGATCCAACAGTGCAAGGAATAGTGAAGGCACCAGGGTTGGCCTTTTTCTGAACTAGCGATCTTGTAGCGATTGCACTGCAATGGTGAACATTATATGCCGGCTCATAGCTTACCACCCGCTTCCTTGTTAAAAGGTCCTTCATGAATTTTGCGTAACCGGGCATTTGCTCTAGTGCCTCAACCAACGGAACATTAATGGTCAGCTGCTTTAACATATTCATGAATTTGCTGAACTTCGTATCATCCGCCACATTCTTCAATCTTTGAGGAAAAGGTGGTGGTGGGTAAGGAATTGTTTTCTCCACGGCTTTCTTCTCCTCTTGCTTCTGTTTTTCAGCCTTTTCAGCTGCAACCCACTAGGGGTGACGTTATGGATGTCGTGGTTGGCTTCTATTGTGTTTTCTCCATTGGCCTTATTATTGTTGTCCGCTACATCGTTGACCACTAGCTTTCCTTTGGATGAAGTTTCCAGCACCTTACTACTTCGAGTGGTAATAGCCATGCATGATCCATTATTCCTTGGGTTTTGCACGGTGTCGCTGGGTAAAGTGCCATCCTTTCTTTGATTGAGTGCTGCGGAAAGTTGGCTCAAATGCTGCTCTATTTTCTTGATTGAAGTGGAATGTGAATCAACCAATTTCTTCATTGAGGACAAATCATTTATTACCTCTGTTACTCCCGCGCTGGTTGCTTCCACTCCTTTCAACAGTTTAGCCATCATAACTTCCATATTTCTGAAACTAGATGTAGTGGCATCTCGTCTCCCTGGGGGAACGTATAAACCACACTTTTCATTATTGTTCTTCCAACTACCTTGGTCCTTGTTTCCAGATTTATCATAGTAGTTCCGACCTTGGTTTCCTTGGGTATTACCTCAGAAACCCCCCTGATTGTTCAAGTAGTTGGCTTCTTCTTCTGAATCAGATTCGTCTCTTCCTTTTAATGCAACAGCTTTGACTTTTTCGGTCTTCCCTGATAATAGATGCTTTGTAAGAAGATCCACTTGTGTTTTCATGTGCGCCATATCTTGATCACGTTCTTCTTCTCTTCTCCTTTGTTCAGCAGTCATGCCAATAGATATAGTAGGGCTTGATACCTCAGAATCCCTGGTATGCCAAGATCTACTTTGCTTCGTCATCCGATCTAGCATATTGCTTGCCTGCCCAAAGGTAAGGTCCATAAATGATCCTCCAGCCGCATTATCCACCACTGGTTTAGTTATTGAATTCAAGGCTCTGTATAGTATCTCCATTAGGTGGACATTGGTCATGTGATGGTTTGGGCACCTCATAAGCTTCGTCTTGAACCTCTCCCATGTTTCATGAAGAGCTTCGGTTGGAAGCTGCCGAAAGTTGTTGATTTCATCTCTCAATTGTGCTCTTTTGGATGGCGGAAAGAATCTTTCTAGGAAAGTGTCTTTCAATTTCCTCCAATTTGTAATACAATCAGGAGTCAGCCCATTCAACTATAGAGTTTCCTCCCCAGACAGAGACAATGGAAACAAGCGTAATCGTATTGCATTTTGACCAACACCGGGATCGTCAAATGACTTGCATGTAGAAATAAAGTTGATCAGGTGCATATTCGAATCATCGCCTGCTAGTCCACCAAATAATCCCTTGAGTTGCAATAACTGAATTATGGTGCTTATGATGTTGAACTTGGCTCCAGGTGACAATGGTGGAGGAATAATGGCTCCTGTGGCTCCGGCTCCATCAAGATCATCATCATCATCGTCGAAAGCTGGTTGTACAGGTCGGCGTTCATGCCTAAACCTTGCTTGACGATCTCTTCTGTTGGTAGGTGTTGCGATCTCAACAGCATGCCTAGGGTTTAGTAACTCCTTATTACCTAGGTCCTCGTTGTCACGATTTATTGCTCGCCTAGGATTATCAATATTCTGTTGATGCACTTGAGCAGTGGCTAGAGCAGCTAGTCTCGCCTGTTCCTGTTGAGCAGCCATCCTTTCAATTTCGTGTTGTGCCTCCATTCTGCCAATATGTTGTGGTTCAGGATTTATAGGTAATAACTGTTGACCAGAACTTCGAGTATGGGGCATGCACTGAATAAAAACCTGCTGAAAACAAAAACAAAAACTAAAAGTAAAAGTACGAGAATCTTTGACCAAAGGGTCTAGTAATTATCACAAACTTAGTTGACAACCGTATTCCCCGGCAACGGCACCAATTTCTGATAACGCTCAATCTACAGCTCTCGTAGGAGTGTAAAGCGGTCACTGTCAAATATATAACCCAACTGGGTTGGGTATCGATCCCACAGGGAATAGCATGGTCAACAAGTAAGAAAGGATTACTAGACTTTTGGTGCAAGTCTCGTAAAAAAAGGGGGGATTTTATCGTGTAAAATAATGTGAACAAAATAGTAGAGTAAAACAGAAAATAGCAAAGTAAAAAGAAAGAATGTTTAGTAAGATGTAAAACAATGAGAATTGAGAAGTTGGGGTTATGTCCACCTTATGAGTTGTACGTCTCTATTGGCTATGAGTTGTGCGGAATTCAGACATGTATGTGCTTATAAAGAATTGTATTTGATGGTAAATCCAAGAGTTTTTCGACCTCAACAAGGACTATTTCACTTTAACTCTTTCGAGCTTAAATCGTATCTAACGGTACAAATTCTCCAAGAGGTTAATCCAGTTATGGCACTAACTTTTTAATAGGGGATGGGACCCTATTACCTTGACATTATCTCTTTTCCAGAAATATAACTTTTCTTTCGAACAAGTTAATGCTATACTGGCGTATTCTATGCGTCTGCAGCCACAAGAATTTGCATTAAGATTAAGAGAATAATGATATAAGCAACACACGTGTCACGAATTCACAAACTCATAGCAATAGATAGTAGCTCATATGGCTTCCATAACCCCAACATAGAAGTTTAGTTACCCATGAGTGCGAAGGAAATCACAATCGATATTGTTATTAGACCACAATAAAGATCTCGTGTAGTAAAGTGTGGTAGGCGTTAGGTGTGAACTCCATTGCAAAGTAACGTTTCTCTTGTTGTGGAAAATAAGAATTGAATATATGAAAAATAATGTCAACAATGAATTAATAAAGAGAATTGTTTTGATGGATGGATAGATGGTGGATGGATGGGAATTGATGGAATGGGGGAATTGAGAGGAATGAATTAAAATCTCTAGCAAAATAGGGTATTTATAATACTCCTATCCTATTCCTAATAAGCTAATGCATTACTTAACCCAATCCTACTAGGTTAATGTATCATTATCCTAATCCTAATGAATTACTGCATTATTATCCTACTCCTAATAGGTTAATGCTGGTCCCCAAAGTCTTTAGAAATGCTGGTTTTGCCCGGGACAGATTTTCCATGCATCACTTTTGGTCCTTGGCATCCAAGCTTTCCCTTCCTTCTTTCGTGAAGATTTCTTTGGCGTCAAGTTATCCATAAAATGCTGAAATCTGCATCATTTATACCTGAAAACTTGCCAATCATGTTCGTTAGCTCACTTACAGGAAAAAGGACTAAAAGTGCATGAATTATATAATTTGTCCTCAAAACTTAGCTAAAATATGGGTAAAATATAGCACTTTAGGCGTGTAAATTTGCCTATCATCATTTACCCCATGGGTGCCTTTAGGTCGGATCGAGCTACATAATTTAGGTGAAATATTTAAACTTTTATGTTCATGACCCTTGTACATATCCCGGCATTCTATATATGTTTATATGAATATGGTGCTTATGGTTTATGATTGTATTTTTGTAATTGCACTATTTTATCCTTATTCCTTGAGATACATGCTAGTTCTTATCTCATTGACTATCCTTAGATTCTACATCATTTCATGATGTAGGGTCTGAAGGGTTTTCTGTTGCTTCTGTGCAACATTTGGTGGTTGAGTACGTATGTTGAGTTGCTGTGAAGTGGTGAGCCTTTATCCTTCAAAAGGAATAATCATTTCATTATTCTTTCTTTATTGTCATAGTTCTTTTGGATTCTTTTTTGTCATAGTTGGAGTCATGTACCAACTTATATGTTATTCTGGTTTTAGAGGCTTTCGTGGAAAAGTGTGGGTTGGATTAATTGTTTTGACTATTAGAAATTTTAGTTGACTTATTTATATTTATTACTATCTTGATTTGGCTTTTGTTTTATTATTATTATTCAGGGTGCAGGTCAGCAGAACAGTGAGAGAGATAGTATACAAAGGACTAAGAAGAAAAATTGGGGAAATTTGTATTCAAGTGTTTGTACTACTTATGCTAGTCCTTCAAGTGATTGTCGTTTTCAGGCTAGCAGTAGTTCTAAGGAATAGTGTGCATAGTGTCAAGCCAGTGGATCTTATTACACCCCACGTTATCCTTCTTGTCATTTTGTGGGCAGCTTACTGTAGATATTGTGAGGAAAGAAGAAATCGATGCTATAATTATAGTCAGCATGGTCACATGCTGTGAGATTGTCCTTTAGCTGGGGTTTCCATAATGGATAATAAGGTTCTAATCACCACATTTTCATCTTCTACCCGTAAGGGCGCTACTTCTGGTATCGACACTGGCCAGAATTGTCTGTATGCACTTGCTACTCCTCAAGAGTTTGAGGTATCTCCAGATGTCCTCACTGGTATGTTGCATCTCTTCCCTCGTGATGTTTATTGTTTTCTTGATCTGAGTTATATCCTTTTTTATGTGACCATTATATGGATATGTACTTTGGTTTTGGTCTTGAAAGTATTATCGATGCCTTTTTTGTGTCTACTCTGGTGGGTGATTCTATAGTTGCTAGAAAAATATATAAGGGTTGTGTGGCTTCCATCTTTCATAGAGAGACATTGGTGGATTTAATCAAGCTTGATATGTTGGATTTCGATGTTATCTTTGGGATGGATTGGCTTTATTCATGCTACGCTTCTCTAGATTGTAGGACCCGAAGGTTCAATTTTCACTTTGCTAATAAGCTAGTATTAGAATGGGAGGGGAGTTCCTTAGTGCCAAAAGTTGAGTTTATTTCTTATCATAGAGCTCAGAAATTGATTTCAAAAGGGTGTCTATATCATCTAGTTTGGGTTAATGATCCTGAAGTTTTTTTTCGATTATCTTCCTGACATGACCAAAACCAGGGCCTAGTCGTGTTGGGCATCTCAAATCCAACCAGGACTGGAGACCCACCCCAATACCCAACTATAACCGCTTACACCCTATGTCAGATGAACTCCGAACATATAACAAGATAAAACAAACATAATTTAGAGACATTACTTAAAGTTGATAATTATAATCCAACAACCTTAATCAAATATCCAACTAGTGCCAACCCCAATGCCAAAACCAATACCAAGGCTGGCACCAATACCAACACTGCATATGCCCATAGTTTTCTGACAAAGCCTCTATCGAGAATCAGTAACATCTGGTTGGAAAATTCCCCCGCCCATATCCAAAACAAAACCAATGTAATAACAAAAACAAAAGAAGTCCATAGTATGAAATGGAGCCTTCCAGAGTATGGAGGCTCACTACTTTAGTCTGACTCTAAGTTGTCCTCGAATCTAAGTTACTAAGTAGGGGGAATGATAGTATGGTTAGTTCCTGCATTGCGTGGGGATACAGAGCCTGAAGATGCTTAGCGGAGTGAACGCTAACATGTACTCAAGGATAAGATAAGATAATTTCAGTAATTCAAAACCAAAGTAAATAACCATATGCAACCACATAGATACATATATTTATATCGTGCTTGGAAAGAGAACCGGGTTTAGCATGCATTTAAAACCTAAACCTGGGTTTTGTAGCTCTGTCATCCTAAATGTCCACCCACGGGTTATATGGATTCATCTCCCCCAGATAAAAGGGCCCCAGTGTATGTTAGACGCACGAATCAGAGAAAAGAACCTGAGATGTCTAGTACATCTCCGAAAATATAAAGTGTGACGATATGCACACGATTACCAGGACCAAACCTCACATCGGCAAACATGAGTTTCTAGTACTGGTCCCCCCGACTTCACCTTCCATGACTTTGCTAACACATCCCTCTTTAAGCCCATATTAAACCAATTACTCATTCCGACCATTTACTATGGATTCTTTAGTTTATACATTAACTGTTGGTATTGTCATACCAAAATTAGAGCTTTGTAAGTCAATCCTTTTATGCCCTACAAAAACCATTAAATCAAATTGACTCCAAAGTTTCCAATGAACCAATACCATGGACACCAAGTCCTTTTCAAACCATTTAAAACAAACTATACCAATTTAGGTTCTATTACCTTTTATACAATGCAAAGATTTCAAGAATAGTCAAACTAAGTGACTAAATCATTCTCATTGGCATTTGAACAAATAGGTCAAGGGCACATAAGTTTCAAAACAATAATGAAATACTTTGGAGAATCAATAATACCCCAAAATCCATTTACCATTAACATGCATCCCACAATGTCAAAATCATACTAAAAACATGAAAAAAAACATAATTAAACCATGAGAACCATTATTCAACCATGAACATAAAAAAAACCCAACCATTATTTCAAACCACAACAATATCATGAAAATCATACATTAAAACATATTCTCTTTGTAAAATAGAAATGAGGTAGGAATAACAAGCCTTAGACACCAAGGAAGATGAAGAGAAACCACCTTTTAAAGCCTTAATTGATTATCCTGAAGAAACCCTAGCCCTTTGGCTTGACAGAGATTTTAAGAGTGTTTGATTGAGAATAATAGATGAATGAAGCCCCAAAAGGTGTTTTATGTCATGGAATCAAAGGGAGATACAAATGGGAAATATCCAGAATGCCCCCAACTCAAAACAGTGGAAAACTCGCAAGTGGGTATGAGTTAACCATCCAACTCATCACCACATCATATGACTAGTACCATCAAGTCATCACCTGAAAAGAAAGATGGAGTCCAGATTCTATCCAAAATGAGACTCCCTTGCCCAACTCGTTACTAGACCATACGACTGGTAAGGTTCAGTCATTCCCAATACAGAAACCAAAGGGATTGGACACAGGACAATGTACCACTAGAGCTTACCATTCGTACCCTTTCCACACGGATCTTAGTACTCTATTAATACTCAGAGCCAAGTCAAGTTTCTATGTTACTAATTTGATTAAGGGATCGACCAAACGAACCATCACCACCCCTATTGACTCATTCCTACCAAACCATAACCACAGCTGAAACCCAAACACCCTTTACTAGCCTTCTAAAGACAAGTGTTCCTTGACCCATACCCACACCATACGATTCGTATGGTGAGTCATTCCAAGGATAGTGAGTCCAAAATAATGGAAATTTTCAAGGGCCAAAACTGAGGGTTTTTTAATTCTCCCCCAATTGGATCATTCATCCTCGAATGATGGGACAAGGTAGTGACTATCACAATTAAACCCCTAAACGTCTCTACTCTTACCTTTAAGACAGAAAAATAAGACATACTAAAGAGATCAATCTTTTCTTTAACAAAGTCAAAAAACAAAGATGCTAAGAAAACACATACCTTACGCACGAATTTTTGGAGCAGGAAATAGAAATGGATACTTGGACTTCATGTTCTCTTCCGCTTCCCAAGTAGCCTCTTCCACCTTGTGGTTCCTTCATATAACCTTTATCAAAGATACGCCCTTGGTCCGCAATCGATGAACCTGCTGATCCAAAATCTCCATAGGTAACACTTCATATGATAGGGAATTCAAAATACCAATATCCTTGATAGGCACAATTTGTGACGAATCACCTACACACTTCCGCAACATAGAAACATGGAACACTGGGTGAATGGAACTCAAACTAGAAGTCAACTTCAACTTATACACAACATTACAAACTCTTCTCAAAACCAAGTACGGACTGACATACTAGGGACTAATCCTCCCTTCTTCCCAAAATGGATTACTCTCTTTATGGGAGACACCTTCAAGAACACCTTATCCCCAATATCAAACTCTAACTTCCTATGCCTCATATTTGCATAGGACTTTTGATGACTTTGAGCATATTTAATCCTATCCAAAATCACCTTCACCTTCTCCATAGCTTGCCGAACCAAATTCAAGCCAAACATCTCTTCCTTACCTACCTCAAATAACCTAATAGGAGACCTACACCTCCTACCATACAACTCCTCAAATGAAGACATCCCAAAGCTAGAGTGGTAGCTATTATTATAGGCAAACACTTGAAGAGGCAAATGCTTAACCCAACTATAACCATAATCTATCACACAAGCACGAAGCATATCTTCTAATGTCGGAATAGTCCTTTTCGCTTGCTCATGTGATTATAGGTGGAAAGCAGTACTAAGACTCACCTTGGCCCCCAAATCTTTCTTAAATAATTACTAAAAGTGTGATGAAAACTGCATACCATGATTCGAGATTATGGAAGCAGGTACCTCATGCAACTTCACAATCTCTTGAAGATACAACCTTGCATAATCCTCAGCCGAGAAATTTGTTTGCACTTGCAAGAAGTAAGCAGACTTTGTCATCCTATCTACGATGACCCAGATCTAATTAAGCTGATTTTGAGATTTAGAAATATCTATAACAAAATCCGCATTAATCACCACCCACTTCTACACAGATAACTTAATCTCTTAATACAACCTCCAAGCCTCATGTGCTAAACCGTCACTTATTGGCACACCATATACTTAGCCACAAAACTAGTCATATACCGCTTCATATTGTTCCACCAATACATCTCCTTAAGGTCATGATACATTTTCACATAACCAGAATAATACCATAGCGCAGCTCATGCACCTCAGCCAAGATTCTCTATTGCAATCCATCTATATCGGGGACACATAACCGTCTTTAGTACCGCAAGGTTCCATCACCACTAATCTCAAATGCCATCACCTTATTCCAACCTATATCACCTTTGATCTTCATCAAGACAAGATCTAACATTTGTTTCTCTTTTACTTCAACACCAAGCGATGACTGTGCCACCTCCTGCCCAACCACACTACTATCCTCAGAGTCCAAGAGACGAACTCTAAGCTTAGCCAAATGATGAACATCTTTCACCAACTCTTGCTTTCCTTCATCCACATAAGCTATACTTTCCATGGATAACCTGCTAAGAGTATCTACAACCACATTAGATTTACTGGGATGGTAGTGAAGACTCTTGTCAAAGTCCTTGAGTAGTTCAAGCCATCTTTTTTGCCTGAGGTTAAGATTTTTCTGAGTAAACACATTCATCAGGATCTTATGATCAGAAAATATATCTACATGCCAACAATATAGATAGTAACATCAGATCTTCAATGCGATACCATAGCAAATAATTCTAAGTCATGGGTCAAATAATTCTTCTTATGCATTTTCAACTGCCTAGAGGCAAAAGCTATCACCTTGTTATGTTGCATTAAAATGCAACCAAGCCCCACATAGTATTCATCCCAATATACCACAAATCCATCCATACCTTCAGGTAAGGTCACGACTAGAGCTGAAGTTAGCTTATCCTTTAGCTTTTCAAAACAACCCTCACAAGCATCCGACCACAAGAACTTTACATTTTTCTGAGTTAACTTAGTCAATAGGGCAGCTATAGGCAAAAAAAATTCCCCAAACCTCTTGTAGTAACTAGTTAAACCCAAGAAGCTCCAAATATCACTTGGAGTCGTGGTTCTAGGCCACCTCTTAACTACTGTAACTTTCTGTGGAATCACCATGATCCCTTCACTATAAATGACATGACCCAAAAAAAAAGTAATAGTGTTCAAATAGAACTCATATTTTGGAAATTTCACATACAACTACTGCTCTCTCAAGGCCAGCAATACTATACAGAGGTGATTAGCATGATCCACCTCACTCTTTGAGTACACCAGGATATCTACTATGAACAAACAATGAGAAAATCCAGAAACTATCGAAAGGTTCTATTCATAAAATCCATGAATGCCACTGCGGCATTGGTCAACCCAAAAGACATAACTAAAAACTCAAAATGTCCATATCATGGCAAAAAAGTATTCTTAGGGATATCCACCTCCCTAATCTTTAACAGATGATACCCAGATCGAAGATAAATCTTGGAAAAAAAACTTAGCAACCTAAAGCTAATCAAATAAATCATCTATCCTTGGAATAGGTTACTTATTACTTACTATCACCTTATTCAACTATTGGTAATCAATATATATCCAAAGGGAATCATCCTTATTATACACAAATAACACTAGTGAACCCCACGAAGACACATTAGGATGGATGAAACCCTTGTCTAGAAGATCCTTTAGTTGCTTCTTAAGCTCCTTCAACTCAGTTGGAGCCATTCTATATGGGGGGGGAAAATAGGACGAGTATTATGAATAAGATCTATCCCAAAATCAATCTCCTAATTAGAAAGAACACCAGGAAGGTCATTAGGTAAAACCTTAAGAAATTCTTTCACCATCAAGATGAAATGCAAAGAAGGACCCTCTAATTTAGAATTTTTAACCTAGACCAGATGATAGAGACACCCCATATAGAATAATCTCCAAGCTCTATGATACGATATGAAATCCCTTAGGTGGTATGAAATCACCCTTCCGTTCAATAATCAACTCAATTGAGAATTTAAAGCCAACATTATGGGTTCGACAGTCTAAAGAAGCATAACATGAATGTAACTAATCCATCCCTAATATGACATCAAAATCAATAATATTTAATTTAAATAGATCCACCAGAGTCTCCTAACTACCCATAGATATCATACAACCCCAATAGACTTTTTTAGCCGCCACAAAGTTACCCACTAGGGTAGAAATAGAAAAAAGGATTTGAAATACACTCAGGACCAAAACCAAAATGGATAGCCATAAATGGAGCCACATAAGAAAAAGTGGACCCGAAATCAAGTAAATAATACACATCATGGGAAAAGAGTTTCAGCATACCAGTAATGATATCATGTGATACCTCATACTCCTGATTTGTAGTGAGGACATAAAGTCAATTTTGACTAGTATTGGAATAGATGGTATACACTTTGGTACTAAAGTTGATAAAGAGGCACCAAAAACCTTTTTCCCCAGAAGAAACCTTACCAATAGGACAATTTCCAATTATGTGCCACGACTGACCTTAGTTAAACCAATTGTCCTTTTTTATCACAGTATAACCGATGCAACCAACCACAGAATCTGTTGGGTGGATATGATGGAGCTGACTGGTCCCCGCTAGCTTGAGATTGGGCATCATGTTCCATAAAGTTGTTACCACCATGATAACATCTGTCATCTAACTACTTTGGGTAGGGAGCACTAGCTGTCGAGTAAGATCCAGAATTTCCCCACTTCTTTATAGGCCATTTACCACCATCTCTGTCAGTCTGCTATTGGTTATCACCCTGCTGGGAAAATCTATACTTCTAGCTCTACCTTTCCCTAATCTCCACTTATTTTTCTTCTCTTCTTCAACTTGCTGCATGTAGAGCACCAACCAAGAGATGTCAATGTCCTTGTTCAATAAGGTAGCCTTACTCTTTAAAATCAATCTCGAGATAACCCGAAAGTAAACTTCCTTATTCTAGACCTCAAGCTTAAAACTAACTCCAGAGCATACCGAGATAACTGGTGAAAATTCAAGGCATACTCCTTGACTGAAATATTGCCTTTCTTAAGGTTAAAAAAACTTTTCTATATTTGCTTTCCTCAACACTTGCAAAAATAAGCAGTCCAAAAAAGTACTAGAGAAATCATCCCATAAAGCTGACTCAGCATCATCACCCTTTGACTGCTCTCATTCCTTATACAATTGGAATGCTACATCTTTCAGTTGATAGGTAGAAAATTCTATACCCTCCATGTCAGTAGCATGCATAACACAAAAGATCTTTTCTATCTCATCTATAAAATCTTGAGGATCCTCCTCAACCCTAACACCAGTGAACATCGAAAGGTTCAACCTCATGAATTTGCCAACCCTTGTGGCCTCAGAAGATGGAGTAACAAAAGTACCATGCTCATTCTGAGAAGATATTAACTTCGCCAACATATGAATAGACTAACAAAACTTAGCATTTATGACATCAGATAGAGGAGCTTGGGAAGGGCTAGAGGGAACGGGTTGAAATTTAGGAGGACAATCAAGAACTAGACCACTAAATAGGGTCTGGACCGCATACATAAAATGAGTCCCATTAATGTTGTCCCCAGGTGGGACAAAAGAGTTTTTATGAGCTTTAGATTGTCAAGGAGGCATGATCTAAAATGCGAACAAATAGGAATTAGAGAAGATTTTAGGAACTTATACTCTACAACTTGAAAATAGAACACAAGAGGGAAACATTTCTAAATGCCTCATAGCCTCTCCCTTATGAGTGTGGCATCCAATACACCCTTAAACGAGACCCTACTCGACACATCTTTGTTGGACACTAAATTGACCATGAACCTAGGGCTCTGATACTAATATGACATGACCCAAACCAGAGCCTAGTTATGTTAGGCATCTCAAGCCCAACCAGGATTGGAGACAACACTTAATACCCAACCATAACTGCCCTGCACCCTATGTCAGATAAATTTTGAACATATAACATGATAAAACAAAAATAAATTTAGAAAGATTAAGTAAAGTATATAATATTAATAAAACAACCTCAATCAAATATCAAATTAGTGCCAATACCAATGCCAAGAATAGCACCAATACAGACATCGCCCATGCCCTTAGTTGTCTGACAAAGCCTCTATAAAGAATCAATAACATTCGATCTGGACATGCCTCCGACTATAGCCCAAACCAAACCAAAGTAATAAAAAATCAAAAAATCTCATAGCATATAATAGAGCCTTTCAGAGTATGGAAGCTAACCACTTGAGTCTGACTCTAAGATTTCCTTGAAACCAATTCACTGAGTTGGACGAATGATAGTATGCCTGGTTTCTGCATCGCATAGGGATACAGTTCCCTAAGATGGTTAGTGGGGTAAATGCTAGAATGTACTCAGGGATAAGATAAAATAATTCCAGCAATTAAAAACCAAAGTACATAACCATATGCAACCACATAGATACAAATAGTTGTATTATAATAGGAAAGGGAATTGGGTTTAGCTTGCATTTAAAACCTTAATATGGGTTATGTAGCTCTGCTATCCTAAATATCCACCAATGATCTTTGTGGGTTCAACTTCCCCTATTGAAAAGGCCTCGCTGTGTGTTAGTCGCAAGAATCAGAGAAAAACCGTGAGATGACTAGTACATTTCCTAAAATATAAAGTGTGACATCATTCACACGATCACCATTACCAAACCTTAAATTAACAAATATGAGTTTCCACTATTGTTCTTTCCCGGGACCTCCATCTTCCACAGCTTTACTAACACATCCATATTTATGACCATATTAAAACCAATTAGACATTCCAACCATTTAACAAGAAGTCTTTTTTATGCATTAACCATTGGTATCATCATACCAAAATTAGAGATTATAAATCTATCCTTTTATGTCATACCAAAACCATTAAATCAAATTGACGCTAAAGTTTCCAATTAAACTAATACCATGGATACCAAGTCCTTTTTCAAACCATTTAAAACTAACCAGACCAATTTAGGTTCCATTACCTTTTATTCACTGCAAAGATTTCAAGAATAGTCAAGCTAAGTGAAAAAATCATTCTCATTGGCATTTGAACAAACAGGTTGAGGGCACATAAGTTTCAAAACAATAATAAAGTAAATTGGGGAATCCATAATACCCTAAAATCCATTTACCTTTAACATGCATCCCACAGTTTCAAAATCATACTGAAAACAAGAAAGAAAACATAATTAAATCATGAGAACCATTGTTCAACCATGAACATCCAAAAACCCCAACCATTATTTCAAATCATAACAATATCATGAAAATCATATATTAAAACACATGCTCATTGTTAAAAAAACAATGAGAGAGCAGTAACAAGCCTTAGGCACCAAGAAAGATAAAGAGAAACCACCTTTGAAAGCCTTAATTGATTATCTTGAAAAAACCCTAGCCCTTTCGCTTGAAAGAAAGTTAAGAGATATTTTAAGAGTGTTTGATAGATAGTAATAGGTTAATGAAGCCCAAAAATGTTTTTTGTGTCTTGGCATCTAAGGGAGTTACAAAGAGGAAATGTCCAGAGTGTCTCCAACTCAAAACTGTGGACAACTCACAGATGGGTACGACTTGACGCTCCAACTCGTCATAACATCATAGGACTAGTACCATCAATTAATTACCAGAATAAAAAGTTGGACACCATATTCTATCCAACATATGACTCTTTTTCCTAACTCATCACTAGACCATACGATGGGTATGGTTCAGTCGTACCCAAGAGAGAAACCAAAAGATTGGACACTAGACAACTAGGATTCAATCTTACCACTTATACCCTTTCCTCATGGCTCTTAGTGAGCCACTCGTACTCAGATCCAAGTCAAGTTACTAATTTTATTAATGGACCAACCAAAGGAACCATCACCACCCCTAACGACTTGTACCTACCAAACTATTACCACGAAATAAACCTAAGGGGTAGTAGCATCTTTTCCCCTCAATCCAAGTCATCATAACACAACTAATGTCATTAATTTGGTCATAATTTGCCTATTCTCCTTTAATTTTCTCTCAAACAAACCCTATATACCTCCCAAGATTCTGAAAATTAATTATCTTCTCTTCATTAAAACCAAGAACTCAAGCTTCCTAATTCAAGAACTTTCAAAAAAGCTTCCAAGATTGTGTTTCCCTTCCAAGTGTCAAAGTTAAAGATATGTGTGATGTTCATACATGGGGCCGTTTCATCCATGGATTCTCAGAACCTATTTTTATTTTTTAATTCATGAATTTAAATATTTACAATGAGTTATATTTATAAAGCTTTTATGAATTTTGATTATACATGATGTTTATAAGGGTTTTTCATTGGAAAGTAGCCCTTGCTTAAGCATGAAATTTCCATTTTAAATCCTTAATTCATCATTTGTGTTGTAACTATGGTATTTTCATATGTTTCACCTTTTTCCAAGTTTCAGATCATGACCCCACATGTGTTTGATGAAATGTCTAAGAGTTAAATTTTTAACAGTAATCCTTTATTATGGTTTTTAAAGTTTCATATGTCTTTATTGTTAATTCCATTCTATGTTAGGTGTTATAAATACCTGAAACTTAGCTATTTATATAGTTTCAGTATCTTCAAAATGATTTCAGATAAACCATGAGCATTGTTATCCAGTTAGTTACCATGATCAGTTATTTTACTTCGTTAAACTTAGCTCAATCTAGTAATTAGTGTCAGTTTAATTAAAAGTAGAATTTATCAGTAGAGGGTGTGACCTTTAGTAGCACTCTTTAGTTCCAGAACTACGAAGACAGTGTAGGTTAGAGATGTTAACCTGCCTATTGAGTATTGATAAAGTGTTTACCTACTAGTTAAGGGTAACATATATCTTATTTAAGTACCTACCAGATGAGGGTGACTCAGTGGATCCACACAGCCATTGTTGGTATCCATGGCACGATGCTGACACCCTTCCAACTGGGGTTACAAGTTGGACCCCATTTAGCTTAGCTATGGCATATCGATTAGATGATAGCTCCCATAGTCTCAGTTCAGTATTTAGTACAGAGTTCAATTCAGGTTTGCTTGACCATAGCATATAATTCATCAGTTATTCAGTTACTAGATTTTAGTATTTCATTTTATAGACTATTTTAGTATCGTGTTATGCGTTTGGTCATGCATTCTCATAATTTATAGTTTTCACATGTATTATGCATTAGATTTCTTATGTTATTCAGTTAGTCATTATCTCATGCTATTCAGTCAATTAGTATTTCATGCATATGAACCTATACATTTCATCTTAACCCCATCTTATAAACCAGTACATTCAAAGTATTGGCCGCATACTTTCTTCGTGCTGTGATATATTTTATCATAGGTTTAGATTCTCAGTTCCCCAACTACAGTTAGATATTCTAGCGTGACTCAGTAGCAGTAGTGGTTAGTCCTTATTTTTTAGGGACATGATGATATATTTCAGTTATTCAATAGTTTAGTATTATCCAGTAGGTTAGAGTTTGTTGGGGACTTGTCCTATCAACTCAATAGTCAATCAGTTAGAGGCTTTTTAAGACATTCAAATAGCTAGTCATTTTATCAATTGTTTATCAGTCATTTCAGCATGTCTTTAGACATCCAGATATATGATTCAATTTTATTTTAGTATTTGAATCCTTATGGAATTATCAATTATTTTTTCTGCATATGTCTCTTATTATCAATTTTACTATATGCTCATAGAAAGTACCAGCTCATGGGTTAGCTTATGGTCAATTATGACTGTAAGCACCATTTTCGTGACTAGGTGGTTGCCTCGGGTTATGAAACTCATGAGTCTAGATATACAACTCATCCAGGTTCAACTATGATGTACCATGACTTGAAAAAGATTTACTGGTGGAATAAAATGAAGAGATATATGGCAAATTTTGTTTCCAAATATATTGTTTGTTAGCAAGTTAAGGTTCAGAATTTGAGACCTAGTGGAATATCTGAAGAGATCGAGTCTCTATATGTAAATAAGAGATGATCAAAATAGATTTCATTATGGGTCTTCCGCTATCTCTCAATCAGCATGATTCTATTTGCATCATTAAGGATAGGATGACTAAGTCTACTCACTTCTTGCCTATGAGCTCTAACTACTCGGGAGAGGATTATGCTAAGTTATTCATTTAGGAGAATGCAAAGTTCCATGGTGCGCCAGTTTCCATTATTTTATATAATAGTATGTAGTTTCCTTCTTACTTCAGGTAGTTATTTTAGAAAGGTTTGGGTACATAGGTGAACCTTAAGCACCGCTTCCAGCCTCAAATGGATAGTTACGTAGAGCGTACTATTTAGACTTTGGGAGATATGCTAAGGACCTTTGTGATTGATTTTAAATAGAGTTAGGTTAATCATTTTCCACTTATTGAGTTTTCTTACAACAATAGTTACCATTCTACCATTCAAATGGCTCTTTTTGAGGCTCATTATGGTAGGAGGTGCAGGTCTCTATTAGGTGGTTTGAGGTAGGTGACACTAGGTTGTTTAGTCTTGAATTAGTTTACTAAGACATGGAGAAGGTAAAAGTGATTAGAGAAAGACTTAAGACTGATCAAAGTCACCAAAAATCATATGTCAACCTAAGATGAAGGGATTTGGAGTTTGAAGTAAATGATTGGGTATTTTTGAAGGTGTCTCCTCTGAAAGAATTCATAAGATTTGGGAAGAATAGGAAGCTCAGTCCTCGTTATATTGGTCTACACCAGATTATAAAGATAATTGGGAATGTTTCTTTTGAGTTAGATTTTCTGACAAATTTAGCTTTGATTCATCCCATGTTTCACGTGTCCATGCTGAAAAAGTGTATGGGTGATCTTTCTTTGATAGTTCCTATTGAGGATATTGGTGTTACGAATTACTTGTCTTATGAGGAAGTCCCAATTGATACATTGGATAGGCAAGTTTATAGGTTGAGGACTAAGGATGTAGTCTCAATGAAGATTCTTTGGATAAATCAAAAGGTAGAAGAGGCTACATAGTAAGTTGAGGAAGATATAAATGCCAAGTATCCATTCTTGTTTCTCTGGCTGGATGAAAGTGCTTAAGGTATGAGTCTTATTTCCCTCTTGTCGCAATTTGAATTTGTCATCGATTATAATGTATTCTTGCTATTCTCATAACAAAAGTTTCCATAGTTTTCATTCGGGGATGAATGATCCTAAGGGGGATGATTCAAGACCCCCTAAAATTATGATTATTTTATTTTTTACCCTCCCACATACATAATGCTGATTTTTGACTTGAAATATGTTTACCGGTGTTAAAAGGGTATTTTTGGAAAGTTTGAGATTTTTTTAAAGGGGTTCAGGGTCATTTTGGGACCCCGAGGGAGTAAGCCTCCATGATAAAGTTGTGTCACAGAGGTTAACCTTTGCAATATAGGCATGGCACGAAGCCTAACCTTCGTAATATTTTCGTGCCGCACCACTATATTAAATTTATCCATTTCTTATTCATGTAGGGAGAGGTGCTTTTGGTCTTTTTACCCTTTCCATGACTTATAAACATAAAACATACCCTTTTTCTTCAGTTTTAAGGATCAAAACATCATTATCTTCCTCTTTAACATTTAAACCAAGAAAATCCAAGGGTATCACAAGGGATTCACCATTTAAGCTCCAAACTCCGAATTGTTTTCAATTCCTTGTGTATTTCAGGAATGTTTTTCTTTCCCTAATTTAATTTTATATTTTGTCATTAATTGAATAGATTTTTATGTGATTTAATTATGGGTTTTGAAATTGAGTTGGGGGGTTTTGGTTGTTACTGATTGAATAACTTGTCCCTTGTTCTAAATTGACTATTCATGCTTTAAATTAATGTTTCTGGGACTAAATTGGTGCATGATACAAATGATTGGAATGAGGGACATGGGTTTCCCCAAGTTGATGGAATTTTTTCTTGATAATTGCATTAACCTCAACCTACTTTGTAAACTTGATTTTGAATATGGAAAATTGCATGGTTTAACTATTTTTTGAACCCAATGCACTGCATTTCGGGATAAATAAATGAAAATGACTTTGGATATCCTTGGTTTTGGATTTTTAATGGAACTTAGGAGTCCAATTATGTTATGCTGATTCTATTTAGCATAATTAATTTACCTTGCAAGTTAATTGGTATAACGATATCAAGTAGTAAATGCCTTAATGAATGAATCATGGGATAATGGACTGGTTTATGTTCAAATTACTTTAATTCAGGCTTAGAAGGAATTATGTATCTCTCCATGAAGGTGTATGTCCCAAGGGAACGAACACTGGAAACTATATTAGTTGGTGTTGGGTGTCTATATGACTGTGTTCTTGGTGCACACTTCATATATATATATTTTTTGATGGTTTTTGCCTAGGTGGCTTTAGTTCTCTCTCAATTTTTCCTTAATTCATGTGTCTAATATGCACTGGAGACTTTTCAGTAGGGAAAGATGGATAATATAGCCCATGGGTGCCTTAGGATGGATCAAACTACATAGTTTAGGTTAAATCTATAACCTTTCATGTTCATGACCCTTGACCCTATCCCAGCATCCTATATATATATATGTATATGAATATGGTGCATATGGTTTATGACTAGGTTTTGGTAATTGCATTATTTTATCCTTATTCTCTGAGTTACATGCCAGTGTTTATCCCACTGACCATCCCTGGATGCTACATATTTTCATGATGTAGGATCCGAAGGGTTTTCTATTTCTCCAATGCAATGTTAGGCGGTTGAGCACGTCTGTTGAGTTTCTGTGAGCACATCTGTTGCCTTCATCTTTTGGAAGTTCTTATCATTTCATTATTCTTTCTTTATTGTCATAGTTCTTTTGGAATCTTTTTTTCCATAGTTGGGGTCATGTCCCAACTTAGATGTAATTCTAGTTTTATAGGCTTTCATGGACAAGTGTGTGTTTGATTGTTGGTTTTGACTCTTAGAACTTTTAGTTGACATATTTATCATTTATTACTATATTGATTTGGCTTCTTTCTTATTATCATTATTGCACTCTTGAGCTTAGGCTAAGATGATGGTCTCAAGTCCATGGTGGGCTTGAGATACCAGCCACAACTAGGCCCGCGATCGGGTTGTGACTATGATGTTTTGATAATAATAGAGTACTAGACTAAGGGTAAGCCTATGGTTCATTTTATGTGGCATATGAATTATTTAAGAGAGTGAGCAAAATTTGATTCTTGTATCCATTGTTGTGATGAATTGCATCTCTGTGAGTGAATATGGGTTACTCTCTAATGTTGACGGCACAAGTTTTGTGACCTATATGATCTTTTGGACTGAGTAATATTCATGAGTTTTCCATCTTAGTTGAGTTAATTATAGAGGATAGATTGTTTTTAGGTACTTTTAATGAGCTTTCAAATGTATTTGACAAACTTAATGTGAAACTTGCTTGTTATTTAGTCATTAAAGTGATAGTTGGAATGTCTTGTGTTTTGTAGTAGTAATATTGGAGTCTTCCTTTTTTTGTGCTTATTGTAAAGATTTTTTTGAGTAAGAACTAGGCTTTAAGTATAGGGTGATGATCTGAGGTTGATTTATGCACCTAAGTGTCATAATCAACGTTTGTTTTGCCCTGTTTAGAGGAATTCTCATGTACACAACGAATTTATATTCATATAATTGAGCATCTAAATGTGAAAGTACTTGTTTCTGATGTTTAATATGTGTTCAAAATAAGTTTGGAACCAAAATGATCACTTAGAGTTTAGACTAGAAAACTAGTGTTACTAGCTTGAGCTATGTATTGTTATAGCATATCTCGATGAATTCTATTGTATTAAGAGGCCATATTCGATGGTAAGAGTTATTTAGGTATAAATCAAGGTTTAATGATGATGGAAAAGTAACCTTCAAGTGAAGAACTCAAATCCAAATGGATGGAGTACACCTTGACGAAATATGGAATTTCTAATCACAAGCCCTCTAGCCTCCAAGATAACGGAGTGTCACTCCCCAAGATATAAAGAAAATTGTTGACTTCCCATGATCATCCATGGTAAGGTTGTTCCATGCAATTATCACTCCAACTTATGGGTGTGACACACTCTTCATTCCATAACGAGTAATTGACTTCGAATTATAAATAGGACACTTGGGACTTGTTGTAAACACCTTGGGTGATTTTTCAGGTTGAAAATACACTTGAGGAGTCTTCTTATAGGTATCTTAATCTTTATTTTATTTTACTTTTAGTATTTATACATAAATTTCATCCATGTGATTCATTGTAAATCCATGAGTTGTTAAACACAGTTATCTAGGGTAGAGTCTAAGAACATGAATACTTAAGCTTATATTTGGGTTGGTTTCTTTTTATTGTCATGTTTAGTTGTTCAGATATCCTTGTTATTACTATTCTATGGATTTGACACCTTTAGGATAAACCTATATTTATATTGTGAGCCTGGAAGAAGGATTAGTAGATTAGATTGTGGGATTTTATATGGAGAGGGATTGAAGTTAAGATTTGCATTTATGATAGGAATATACCTAATTTTCCCCATTTGATTCATATACGGGATAAAATATAAAAGCATTTAACTTATTTCTCACATCCCTGATCAATGATGTAGTTGTGGGTTTAAGTCTGATAGACGTTTTGAGAATGATCATTCTTTAATTATGTTATCAACCTCATGAATCAACAACCAAGATGACTAACTAAACCAATAAGAGTGTATGACTAATCATATGATTATTCGCAGTGCCTTGACCCTGGATTTCTCCTTATTACTATTTTTAACTCTTTATAATCTCGAATTACTTCTGATTACCTTAAGCTTTCAAATCTCAGACGTTATTGGTTGCTTTTGCACTTATTTAATCTTTTAGTTCTACTACAATTAGGTTGTTTTCAAGCACAAGTACTTATGGGATAGACATTTGTCTTTTAAAGGCCACTTTACTGCTTATGTGACAACGTACACTTGTGTGTGTGCTTGAATGCAACATTTCTCTTCAGCTATCCATGATGCCTCACATTATTGAAACCTTGCTTGTTCCTCAGCCATCATCCTGGTTGTAGCTTTCTCTAGAGTCTCTTGAATACCTTGTTGACCCATTCTTCTTAAAGTTCTTTTATGTTCATAATCAAATTGGAACCAAGAGATAGTCTTGGTTCCAAGTGTTGGGAATACACAATTTTGCACCCTAAGAATCAAAGAAAAACAATAGAAAAAATATATTAGGAAATAAGGACTAAAATTCAAATAAATACAATTGATCTAATACTCTATTAAATTCCTTGACAATGCACCAAAATTTGATGTCAGCCAAATAACACCTTGTAATAAAGTATAAAGAAATTGTTGATCAAGTCTAAAACCCAATCGAAGTTGGGAAAAATCCCATTATGGCTAGAAGCTAGGTTAGTACGGTTATTGCCGTTATTAATCATTTATTTTTAAAAAAGAGAGATTTAAAGTTAATAGTGATGAAAAACCTAGGCTTTGGACCTTCGGAAAAGTCTCTTGAATGCTGCATTCTGACCAAGAGACGGTTAGGTGTGTCACTTATCACCTTGTGTACAAGCCGTACCCATTATCACTTCACCCCCCTCTCGTACCTTGTGCAGCCTAGTAGCATACCATACTTTCCACAATATGAATTGTCCTCCCTTTAGCCGTACACTAAGGTATGATTCATACCTAGGTGAGTCGTAAGAGGCTTGGCAGTTGATCAAAAGTGCAATGTTTTTGGTACGAATCATGGGTACAGTTTAAGGTCTAAGTCTTACCCTTTGGATACGATTCAAGGGTGTGAATTCATACCCTAACCAGTATATGGGACCTAAGTGAAGCCTAGGGTATGATTTAGGGTACCACTCATACCCTAGGGTACAGTTAAGCTACGTGATCATACCCTACCACGAGTTCAATTCCCAGTTTTTAACTAAGGACCTATGGTTATTTCCTACCCTAAGACCCTAATGTCCCCTCACTATATAAGTCATATTAGCCTCTCATAATACACGTGTGGTTGATAAAACATTAAAAAATACCCTCAAAAGTTCTTGAAACAATATTGGAGGCTAGGGTTTGAAGAGGGTTCATATAAGGGCAAGAGCGGTGTCAAGTTCTTATTTTAATCAACTTGTATAACGCATGTAACTCTTTCCCCTGTTAAATAACTCAAAAACCATGTATTTCACATTAGTATTAGTAAGTGTACATGGTAGTTTTTAAATCAAATGAAAGGGGTTTTTCTTGTCAATGATCCATACTGTTTGTTCTTGCTTGAGCTTGTGCCTATCCATGTTATTAGTGATGGATTGGATGTCTGGGTACTTGTTGTATGTGTTCTAGCATATGGGTCTTGAATAACCCTAAAAACAATGACTTTCAATATGAATTTGATCTTGATAAAGGTGTGCACATAAGGTGTTTGTGAAAATGTCTAAACAAATTGTCTAGTCACATGTTAATGGTGTGTTGAACTGGGGTACTTGTCTAGTGAATATGAAGGAGATAAGATATTGTTGCAATTCATGTGAGTACTTAGTAAATGATTAGCAAAGACTTTTTTGACTATGTATTGAGTCATGATGAATGTGAATGTATGGTAAATGGTTAGTAAGAATCTTGTTAATCATGTAATAGATTAATTTATGACTTTGGATGGTGGGATGGCCCAATAAGTATGAATGACTGATAAATGGTATTGTAACAATATTGTTAGCCATGTAATTAGTTAACTTATGACAATGTTGGTTTGATAGCTAAGAAAGGGGTTCAATCCCCTAAACATGAACTTAAATTGTGTGTAGAACTAAAGTGTGGTATAGAAATACTAATGAAGAATAAATTAATTTGGTAAGGGTCTTGATGACCACCGATTGAGTTGAATGATGATTTAGTTAAGGCATTGGCCTAATAAAGTGTTCAATCGATAAATGTTCCCATGAAGACCTTATGGTCCCATGTGGTTTTGTTTTTGATAAATAGTTCAAGTCCTTAAGTGTTGAAATGAATTGTATGGATGTTAAGGAATGGACTAAAGGGGTTAAGAACTCAAATGTCGACTAACAATGAAAATGAAATGGCTTGCAGTTAAAGTCCCTCGCCCAATAAAATGACTAGTGGTTTGAATCCCTAGTCCAATGAAATAGATTGTGGTTTGAGTCCTTCGCCCAACGAAATGACTAATGGTTCGAGTCCCTAGTCCAATAAAATGGCTTGTGGTTTGCGTCCCTTTCCCAATGAAATGACTAATGGTACGAGTCCCTCGTCTAATAAAATGTCTTGTGGTTCCAGTCCCTTACCTAATAATTCGGTTGAATTGGCTAAATTAGTTGAGTTGGTTTGAGGTTTGGATACCCTTGACTAGAGTAACAAAGAAGTTTAAGGTTCTAAAAGTTGTGCCTATAATAATGTAAATGTGATTGCATATGATGGTTTGACTTGGATAGAACAAATGCGTTATTTTACCCTTATCTTCGAGCTACATGCTAGACTTCAACCACTAACCATCTTTGGACACTATGTCCCTATGCGACATAGGGGCCGGATATTCTTCTACGCAGTGACTAGGTGTTCGAGCAGTTCGGGCGTTGACATTGAAGTGGTAAGATTCCATTCTTTGAAGGGCATATATTTCATAGTCTTTAACTTTAAGTCATAGACTTGTATAAACTTTGTATTTGGCTATTGTCGGAGGCATGTTCCGACATATTGTTGACATTAGTTTGGTAGGGGCTTTGTGGATGACTGTGGACTTGGGTATATTGGCTAGATTGTTGTCATTAATTAAATGTAAGATATTGTCTAAGTATTGATATTAGCTTTATTATCCGCTACTTTGATATTTTGTCGGAGTTAATCTAACACTTATGAATTGAATAGATGGTTAGGTTGGGTTTATGGGGAGATCTCCAGTCCAAGTTGGTCTTGAGATGCCCACACAACATGGATCGGTTTTGGGGCATGTCAATTGAATAGTTTGCAAGATTTAGCAATAAATAGTAAAGTATCAATTTAATTGTAGCAATCAGAGATAATGGACTAGGATTGTGTTCTTTATCATTCTATAGCTCAGTAAGCGTGGGGTACTAGTGTCACTACCTAAACCACAGATCATGTGGGCACCTAATTAACCCCAACCTTGATAGAAGAACCCTTACTACTCAATCATTTATTTCATGCAGAAGTTAAATCAATTCTTATCTCAAACTTTTTTAATTCAGTTGAGTCTACAACATAATTTGTTTAATACATTTGAAAAATAAAGGTAATGCACAAGATAACCAAAAGTAAATCCCTAAAAACTAGCCTAAATTGGTACAAAAGCATTAGACAAGGAACATAAGACTCTAAGATCCAGCATCCATGTGATATCGAGAGAACAAGAGTTGTGGTAAGGTGATTACCTTTGCTTCTATTGAACTCCATCTGACCTACACCTCGGTTATATCTCTGGTTGGAGATATAGTAAGCATAGCATTTGTACAACCACACATATTAGTAGTTAGTGTCGGCTGACCAAGGTCAGAAATAAATAACTTTAATAGCAAATAGAATGAAATAATAACATCAAGTAAAGTTCAGTTTTCTAATTTCCAGATTATGGAAGTATGAGGAAAACACTTTTAGCATTTCTGGGACCTACCTTCCTTTTAACATTTTCATATATCTTTGTTCTTTGACAATCCACTATAACTTACATCCTTTGAACCTTCCCTAACTCATTATTTTGATTTCTACAATTCCTAACCAACTCTAGAACAAAATATAGACCAATAATTTAGGACATAAGGACAACCCATAACTCGACTAAATTTGACCCGACCCGACCGGGGCCTTATCTTAATGGGCATCCCATGTCCAACCAGGACCGGGGACCACCCCATGTTACCCAACCAAACTTCTATTAGCATACCTTGTATTGGTTGAGTTCTGAACAAACAGCAAGCTAGCATAACTGGACAAGGACTGACTTTGGAATAGGTCTATTCCAAGACCAACCCTACTAAATCATCCTGTCTCACCAAACCACCACGCCAAACCAATACCAAAATAAGGTCCATAAACCTGTCCATAACCGAATGAGTTTCAAAACAAAATATGATTAATCCCAAAATGAAATATGATAGAATGGTGAAAAATTATGTACAATGATGTCATCCCCAATTCAAATGCCAATATTAAGGCCGACACCAATACCGATTCCACCTATTCCAACCCATCGCAGTACCAAAAAGCCTCTAACAAAAAGAGTAATAATATCTGATTGGGACATGAACCCAAACATAGAAAAAACCAATATCGAGAAATCAATCAAAATGTCTAAGAATATCCATAGAATAAAATAGATCCTTCCAAAAAGATGGAAGCTCACTACTTTAATCCAATAGTTGTCCCCAATTCAATCACTAAGTAGGATGAGTAGAATGGTTGGTTCATGCATAGCCTAGGTATACAGCTGCCTGAAGACGGATTAGCGAGTTATCGCTAGCATGAACTCAGGATAAGGCTAAAATAATGTCATTTATAAAACCAAGTAAAAACCACCCATATGCACACAACCATACATATATATATATAACCATGCCGGGAAAGGGGATCGGGTTTTGCATGCCAATAAAACCTTTACCTGGGTTGTGTAGCTTTGCAATCCTAAACCACCCACGGGCTATATTGGTTCAGCTCCCCCTGCTAAAAGGGCCCCAGTGCATGAAGCCGCACAACCAGGGAAGAAATCATGAGATGACTAGAACATCCCTCAAATATAAAGTGTGATATCATGCACATGGTCACCAAGACCAACCTGACATCGACAAATATGCGTTTCCATATTTGGTCCCCCCAGGACCTCCACTTTCCATAGGTTTGCTACACACCCCGCCATTATTTCCAAATTAAAACCATTACCAAGCAACCAACCAATCCATTAATCATTTATTAACCAAGGCCATTAATAGTGGTATCGACATACCAACAATAACTTTCAAGTTTTGTTCGTAGCCAACCATATATAGGTTTAAGGGATTCATGCACCACACATGATTTCCAATTAACCAAAACCATGTCCACAAAGGCCTTTCTTATACATTTAAAACCATTTAAACCATTCATACCATTTAGGGTTCCATTACTAAGTTCAAACCATGCATAATTTCCATTGAAAAAACCAATATTATAATGAAAACAATGTTAAAGGCATTTTATCAAACACATTGGGGGCATAGTATTCCAAAACCAAATTCCATTACCAAAGAACCATTCCTATGCAACCAATTATCCAAAACCATTATTAATGCATATAAAAGAAAAATTAAAACATAGGAAAACGATAACTAAGATTTATAACCAAAGGCCCCAAAGCATATTTAAAAACCCAAAATCATACAACATTCAAATCATAAAAACATTTTATAAAACCATGCCTTCAGTTGTAACTAACAATAAGGGAAGAGAACAGGCCTTAATTGACAAACTAGATGGAAAGAAACCACAAACAAGATCCTCAAATTAGACCTCTAGTTGGAACCCTAGATTTCTTGCCCAAAAGATTTTGAGAGCATTATAGAATGTTTAGGAAGAGTTTCTAAGTGTTAAAGAATAGAATAATATGGTAAATAGCCTTCTAGGAGAGTTAAAAGCCATGGCACCTTATTAGGATAAGTAGGGAAATGTCCAAAATACCAAAACTTAAGTTGCACAATATCCCATCACTAAGGTCTGACTGACCCTTACGAGTCGTACCCTCCGATATAAGTGGTACCCACCACTAGTATCCTAAGCCTCATCCCTTGGACCCAACATTGTCCAGTGTATGACACATCCTACCTAAGTCGTATTAACAACATATGATCTATACCTTTCACCTGTATCCCTAGCAAGATAGAATTAAAGAAAGTTTGAACATTGTTAACCATACGAGTCCTGGGTACAACTCTTACCCCAGGTTGCTGGTCTTAGTGAGCCAGTCGTACTCAGATCCAACTTAAGTTACCAAGTCTAACGTTTAGTAAAGAAAGCAAATATCCTTATCAAATCATACGACTCATACCACCAAGTTGTATCTATTCTATTGACTAAAATCCATCCCACCAACCAACACTGGTCAGCATACGACTGGACTATACTATCTGTACTCCAACATACGGCTCGTACCCCTGAGTCATATTGGATTCAGAGATCAGAATCCCAAAAAATTTTCTAAGATCCAGAAATCAGGGTGTTTCAGTCTCCCCTACTACGAACATTCATCCCCGAATGACGGACAAAGTAAGGGTAACAACATGTACGAGTCATTTGTATAATCAAATATATTCCCAATCCTTAAAAAAATTTAAAGACAAAGAGGCAAGGATATTAAAATTTCCTTTAACAAACTCTAAAAATAAAGATGTTTTGAAAACACATACCTTCCATACGAATTCCAAGACCAGAAAATAGATATGGCTACTTGGACTTCATGTCCTCCTCTATTTCCCATGGAGCTTCTTCCGCCTTATGGTTCTTCCACAGAACCTTTAACGAAGCCACATCATAGGTTCACAAACAATGAACCTGCCTATTCAAGATGTCAATCGAGACCTCTTCATAATACAGAGAGTCTGAGATTCTAAACCCCTCTAAAGGAACAATCGAAGAAGGATCACTGAGACACTTCCTCAACATGGAAACATAAAATAATGGATGAAGCAATATTACCAAACCACCACAAAATCTCATAACGACCAATATACTGGGAACTAAGCTTCCCCTTCTTACCAAACTGCACTACTCCCTTCATTGAAGATACCTTGAAAAACACCTTATCCCCAACCTCAAACTCCAAGTCTCAACTCCTAACATCCCCATAGGACTTTTGGCAACTTTGGGCAGCCTTAAGCCTATATCAACTCACCTTCACCTTCTCCATAAACTAGTAAACCAAGTCAGGACCAAACATATCTACCTCCCTAAGTTCAAACCAACAATAGAAGATCTACACCTCCTACTATACAATGCCTCAAAAGGAGCCATACCAATACTAGAATGATAGCTATTGTAGTAAGAAAACTCTACCAAAGGTAGATACTCAACCTAATTGCCACCATAATCAATCACACAAGCCCGAAACACATCCTCAAATGTCTGAATAGTTTTCTCTACTTTCCCATCCATCTATGGATGAAAAGCAATACTCAAACTCACCCTAGTACCCAATCCTTTCTAAAAAGATCACCAAAAATAAGATGTAAACTCCGTGCCATGATCAGAAATAATTAAAATAGGTACTTCATTCATCTGCACAGTCTCCTAAAGATAAAGCTTTGTATAATCCTCTGCAAAAAAAAGTAGTCCTCACTTGCAAGAAGTGAGTAGACTTTGTAATCCTAACCACGATGACCCAAATTGAATCATATTGATTTCAACACTGAGGAAGACCAGTAACAAAATCCATATTGATTACCTCCTATTTCTAATCAGGAAAAAGAATCTCTTGATACAATCCACCCGGTCTCATGTGTTCAACTTTAACTTATTGACAGACCAAGCACTTGGCGCCAAAATCAGCCACATCCCTTTTCATACCGTTCCACCAATACATCTCCTTGAGATCATGATACATCTTTGTGGAATCAGGATGAACAACATAGCTCGACTCATGAGCCTCAGGAAAAATCCTTTGTCATAAACCATCGACATAGAAACACACAACCTTCCTTGGTACCATAGAGTACTGTCACCATTGATCTCAAACACCATCACCTTTTTCCCACCAACATCACCTTTGATTTTCATCAAGACGGGATCTAGCACTTGTTTCTCCCTGTTCTTTTCACAAAGAGATGACTAAACCACTTCTTGTACCATTACACCTCCATCCTTTGAGTCCAAGAGACAAACTCTACGATTAGCTAACAAATGAATATCCTTAACCAACTCCCATTTTCCTTTCTCTACATGAGCCAATCTCCTCATGGATAACTTTCTAAGAGCATCAGCAACCACGTTAGCCTTACCTAGGTAATAGTGAAGACTTCTATCATAGTCATTGAGAAGCTCCAATAATATCTTCTGCCTGAGACTAAGCTTCTTTTGAGTGAACACATACTGTAGACTCTTATGATCAGAAAAGATGTCCACATATACACCATACAAATAATATCGCCGCATTTTCAAAGAAAACACAACCGCTAATACCTCCAAATCATGATTAGGATAGTTTCTCTTATGTACCTTCAACTTCTTAGAAGCATAGGCAATCATCTTCCCATGATAAATCAACACAAAACCAATACCTACCCAAGAATCATCACAATAGACCATAAACCCGTCATTCACTTTTGGTAAAGTCAGAATTGAAGCCGAAGTCAGCTTATCTTTCAACTTCTCAAAACATCCCTCATAAGTATCCAACTAAGAAAACTTTGCCTTTTTCAGAGTCAACTTAGTCAAAGTAGTATCTAGCGATGAAATTCCTTCCATAAATTGCCTATAATACCTAGTAAAGCCCAAGAAACTCCAAATGTCAGTTGGATTCGTGGTTCTAGGCCACTTCTTAACCACAGCCACCTTTTGCGGATCCACCATGATCCCCTCGCTAGAAATAATATGACCAAGAAAAGTCATAGCATTCAACCAAAACTCAAACTCCGAGAACTTAGCATACAACTATTGTTCCTTCAAGGTCTGCAATACCACAGGGAGGTGATTCGTATGATCTACCTTACTTTTAGAATAAACTAGAATGTCATCAATAAACTCAATGATAAAAGATATACAAGAACTGCCTAAAAACCCTGTTCATCAAGTCCATAAATATTGTGGGGGCATTAATAAATCCAAATGACATCACCAAGAATTCAAAGTGCCCATACCGAGTACTAAAAGTTGTCTTAGGGATATCAACCTCCCTAATCTTTAGTTGATGATACCCAAACCAAAGATCTCTCTTAGAAAAGAACTTGGCACCTTACAACTGATCAAACAAATCATCTACCTTTAGAAGAGAATACTTGTTCTTGATCATCACCTTATTCAACAGCTTGTAGTCAATCCACATCTGAAGGAAACTATTCTTTTTGCGCATGAACAATACTGATGCAACCCACGGGGATACACTAGGATGAATAAACCCCTTATCCAAAAGATCCTTAAGTTGCTGCTTAAGTTTTCTCAACTCAGTCGGAGTTATTCTATAAGAAGGAATAGATATTGGATGAGTGTCCAAAACCAAGTCAATACCAAACTCTATTTCCCTATCCAGAGAAACACCAGGAAGATCATCTGGAAAGACTTCAGGAAACTCATTTAGTATCAGAACCAAATAAAAACATGGACCCTCCAAGATAGAATCTTTAACCCAGACCAAATGATAAAGATAACCTTTAGATATTAACCTCTGAGCTCTAATACAAGAAATAAACCTCCCCCTAGGACCTAGGGAACCACCTTCCCACTCTATCACCAGTTTACTAGGGAACCTAAAGACAACCTTATGGGTCCATAATCCAAGGATGCTTAACAAGAGTGTAGCCAATCCATTCCCAGAATAACATTAAAATCCACCATATCAAGTTCAGATAAATCCACCAATGACTCCCTACCACCAACAGATACCACATACCCCCATAGACTCTTTCATCAATAACTAAGTCATCTACTAAAGTAGAAATAGAAAAAGAATCCAAAACAACCTCAGGTTCAAAACTAAAACATATAGCTACAAATGGGGTCACATAAGAAAGAGTGAACCCCGAATCAAGAATATACTTGACATCACAAGAAAAGAGTTGTAACGTACCAGTAATGACATCAAGCGATGCCTTAGATTCCTGTTAGGATCCCAAAGCATATAACCTGTTCCCGCCAACACTAAAACCAGGAGCAGTAATAAAAAAAGACACAGCACCACTGGGTTTAGGAGCAGAAGATAAATCCACTAGCATATTATTTGCTCTTATAGCAACCTTATTAACAGGATAATCCCTGAGTCGATAACTTGTATGGCCACACTTGGAGCTTTTATACCCCCTCATTGCAATAACCTCAATAAGGACTGGCACAGAACTGATATGGAGGGAATAAAGAAGCCGACTAACCTTCACTCACCTAAGATTGGGCACCCTATACTCAAAAATTATAACCACCCTAGTGATGCCTGTCAGCTGACTTCTTCAAGTAAGGAGCACTAGTAGTAGAGAAGGATCAAGAACTCCCACTCTTCATTTTCTACCATTTTCCACCATTCCTACTACCTTGATACTGAGCACCTTCCTGATCAAAAAACTACTTCTCTTACCCTATTGATCTTTGAACTCCACCTATTTTCTCTTTTTATTCTCTACCTATTGCATACGAATAGTCAACCTAGAAATGTCCATATCTTTGATCAGCAAAGTTGTTTTTCTTTAAAAGATAAAACCCTGATTCAAAGAAGAAGTAAACTTTCTCATCCTCACTCTTATATCCTCTACCAAATCAGGAGCATACTATGACAGTTGATGTAACTTAAAGGCATATTCCTTGACATACATTCTTCCTTACTTGAGATACATAAACTCATCCATTTTTTCTTCCCTTGGCTCTTGAGAAAAAAAATGATTAAGAAAATCACCAAAGAAAGCATCCCATAAGAGTGACTCCTCCGCATCTCATCTATGCCTATCCCACTCTTTGTACCATTAGTATGCAACTTCCTTGAGCTGATAAGGTGTAAAATTTACACTTTCCATATTAAAAGCCTATATCACCCTGAATATCTTCTCCATTTCATCTAATAAACCTTAAGGATTCTCTTCCACCTTCACACCAGTAAAAGTAAGAGGATTTAATTTCATAAACTGACCAACCCTTGTGGCCTCAACAGAAAACCCACCAGACACATCCTGCTCAGCCTGAGCAGCAACTAATTTAGCAATAGTATGAATAGACTGA
The DNA here is from genome assembly GCA_030864225.1 of Capsicum baccatum var. pendulum. NCBI lineage: Eukaryota > Viridiplantae > Streptophyta > Magnoliopsida > Solanales > Solanaceae > Capsicum > Capsicum baccatum. The sequence continues at coordinate 174,429,098 of CM061560.1, forward strand.
CAAGATTTTGCATTTGTCACCTCACCTAAAGGAGTTCTAATAGCAATCAGAGGAATTCCAAAACTATTAGGGATAAGACCTTGAGATCAAAGACGAACTCCAAATGTAGGACGTACCCCCATCAACATTGTCCTCAGATAGAACTGAAGAGTTTTTTTGTGTTCCAAATCATCGAGACATGATCTGATAAGTGAACAACCAAGGATTAAAGAAGAATTTTGGGATTTAGACTGCAAGCTTGAAAATAGAATACCATGAAAGTAAAACATTACTAAATGTATTGTTACCTCTTATTTATGAGTGTGGCATGCTACATACCCCTAAAAGAGACTCTAAAAGACAGCTTTGTGGACACATAATCTACCATGAACCAAAAGCTCTGATACCAACTTGACACGATGCAATCAGGGGCCTTGTCATAATGGGTATCCCAAGTCCAACCAAGATCAGGGACCACCCAATGTTACCCAACCCAACTACTATTAGCATACCTTGTATCTGCTAACTACCAACTAAATAGCAAGATAGCTTGAATGGATAAGGACTGACTTTGGGATAGGTCTATTCCTATACCAACCCTACTAAGTCATCCCGTCACACAAAACTATACGAACCAAACCACCGAAATGAAGCCAATTCTTTTGGACATGCCCCCAACCATACACAAAACCAATATCTAGAAATAAATCAAAATGTCTAAAAATATCTATAATATGAAATAGAGCCTTCTGAAAAGATAGAAGCTCACCACTTTAGTCCAATAGCTGTCCCCAAGTAAATTACTATGTAAGAGGAGTAGAATGGTCAGTTCCTGCACCACGTGGATAGACAGACACCCAAAGATGGGTTATCAAGTATTTTCTAGCATGAACTCAAGATAAGGATAAAATAATGTCATTTATAAAACCAAGTAAAACCCATCCATATGACCACAACCATACATATATATATATAACCATGCTGGGAAAGGGAACCGGGTTTAGCATACCATTAAAACCTTTACTTGGGTTGTTTAGCTTTGTCATCCTAAACCACCCACGGGCTATATTGGTTCAACACCCCTACTGAAAGGACCCTAGTCCTTGAAGCTGCAGGACCAGGCAAGAAGACCTAAGGTGACTAGGATATCCCCCAACTATAAAGTATGACATCATGCCCATGGTTAACAAGACTAACCTCATATCGGCAACTATGAGTTTTTAGTTTTGGTCCCCCCTGGACCTCTACCTTCCATGGGTTTTCTATACACCCCACCATTATTCCCCAATTAAAATCATTACCAAGCAACCAACCAATCCATTAACCATTTATTAACCAAGGCCATTAACACTGGTATCGCCATACCAATAATAACTTATAAGTTTTATCCATGGCCAACCACATATAGGTTTAAGAGATTCCATGCTCCCCACATGATTTCCAATAAACAAAACCAATGCCACCAACGCCTTTCCAATTCACTTAAAACCTTTTAAACTATTCATTCCATTTAGGGTTCCATTACCAAGTTTAAACTATGCATAAGTTGTATTAAAATACCAATATTATAATAAAAACATTGTCAAAGGCATTTTATCAAACACATTGGGGGCATCGTTATCCAAAATCAAAGTCCATTACCAAAGAACCATTCCCATGCAACCAATTATCTTAAACCATCATTAATGCATATAAAAGCCTAATTAAAATATGGGTAAACCATAACCAAGTATTTATAACCAAAATCCCCAAGTCATATTTAAAAACCTAAAATCATACAACATTCAAATCATAAAAAACATTGCATAAAATCATGCCTTTAGTTGGAACTAACTATGAGGGAAGCGAAAATGCCTTAATTGAAAAATTAGAAGGAGATAAACCACCAACAAATTACCCAAATTAGTACTCTAGTTGAAACCCTGGCTTTCTTGTCAAACGCTTTTAAAAGAATTATAGAGTATTTAGGAAGAGTTTCTAAACATTAATGAATAGAATAATAAGGTAAATAGCCTCCCAAGAGAGTTAAAAGTCGTGGGACCTTATTAGGAAAAGTGATCAAATATCCAGAATACCCCCTCATAAATTGCAAAAAAATCCCATCAAAGGGGTATGGCTAACCCTCAGGATCGTACCCTTCAATATGAGTGGTACCCACCACTCGTATCCTAAGCTTCAACCCTTGGACCTAACACTATCCAGTGTACAATTCATCCTACCCAAGTCGTATTGAAAGGATACGATACATACCCTTCACCTATTTCTCTGGTAAGTTAGAATCACAGAAGGTTTGAATATTTTTTACCATACGATTCATGGGTACGACTCGTACCATGGCTTATGGCTCCTGGTGAGCCACTCATTCTTAGATCCAACTTAAGTTACCAATTCTAAGGTTAAGTAAAGAAACTAAATGACCCATAATCAACCGTATAACTCATACCCCTAATTCGTACCCATTTCAATGAACAAAATCCATCCCACCAACCAACACTGGTCAGCATACGACTGGACCATAGCAGTCATACCCCAACATACAGCTCGTACCCTTGATTTGTATTGGGTCTACAGATGAAAAATCATGGAAATATTCTAATTTCCAAAAACTAGGTTGTTTTAAAATTTTCTCGATACTCAACTACTATGATGCACTTCTGGATTTACAACCACTAAGATGTTTATGTCACTGACAACCATGTGGATAGGGACACCATAATATACCTAACCTATACAACTATGTACATAAGGGAATAAGTATTACACATAATCCATAATGTACCTTGCATTTACGTATCACTATGATGGACAATCACCCCTATCAACAAAGTCGGTCCACTTAAGGAACTAACAATGAAACATGAACATAATCAAATATTCAATACATATGAATGAATATATATATATATATATATATATATATATATATATGAAAGGTGTGTGAATCATCTCTTTCACTTATAAATCTCATCAGCATCATTTTTAGGATCAAGAAAATATTGATCAATATCATTATCACCATCATTATCATCAACTCATCAATAATAACATCATAATAAATATCATAATTTCAACATCAACTCATTAGTCACCAACCTGTCATCACTAAACCTGTCATCACTAACATACATGAGTATGCATATGCAATCAATAATCATAGAGAGTGCCTGAATGATTACAACTTTTTAGTTCACATACAAATACAGAGACATCAATCTTATTTTTTTACATATACATAGGTATATATGTTTATATAATAGTGTCCACTCACATTTATGTTTCTAACATCATTCTTTATTCTTTCCTAATAACTCAGTTGGATACTTAAATGTGGCCTTACTATCATTACCTGTGTTATTCTACAATCCTTTCTAAGTTACCCACTCAACTATATACCTTGCCAATAGGTTGTCCCTCAAGATATCTTATCAATTCAATTACACTCATATATCGCTTGAAACTTATTAGTTTAACTATTAACTCTTACACTGCACTAATGCTTTGTCAACCTTCCTTAATGCAAGTAAAAATTATCCATATTACTAGGATCACTTTCGATCAAACCCTAACTTACTTTCCACTCTTCCCCTTGTAAGCCATAGTGTTGATTCAACTAGACATAATTCTCAAACAATTTAAGCTATTTCATGCCACAAATGCTACACCAATAGAGTATAACAACAACTGACAACATTATTAAAGCCTACTATAATTTTTATCAAATTTATCCATCCAAACACTATGTTCGAAGTTCCAATGCATAAAAAAACCCTATAGTACTACCACTATTACAAAGATCCAACATGTAGATATTAAGAGAAGAGAGTTGCCTTGTATATGCTAAATATCTTCTCAAGTTGAGTTCCTACGGGGTGTTCCTCAAAACCGAACTCATGAAGAATGGCCTTTAGAATCTCATAGTTATAGAGGTGGGGTTTACTCCAGGTATTTATAGAGAAAAGGATGAACCAAGAGAGTAAAAATAAAAAGTGTTTTAAGAGAAGGTCAAGTTGGTCACTATCAGGTTCTTCTACAGATAATACAACAGTTAATTTATTGTTGCATTGGTAGGCAGCAGTCGGGCCAAATTTGTTTCAAATATTTGGCCTAATTAGATTGGTCCCTATTTTTACCTATAAATTAAATTTCATCAGTCCCAATATGAGAATTTTAGTCATCAAAAAATATTTTAGAATTTTATCAGCATAATGACATTTTTGGGTCATTATAACTAATTATCTATTTTGGTACTTAACATATATAATTGGCAAGTTATGTTTACCTACATGGTTGGTCTGCTATCTAGGTGAATAGCCCTATGAAACTTGGTTTGTATACGAGTGTTTGCTTTATTAATCCTTATGCTTGATCATAGATAAGCAATTTCAGAACAAGGCTCAAGCTTTTAGATGAGTGCTAATAGCCTCAAATAACTGTTATTAATTCCTTTTCCTATTTATTACCTCATGCCAATGATAACACTCAACTTACATGCCAATTTGAGTGCAAGGCAGTCGTCGTCAATATATTTACCCAACTTTGAAGTTGGGTCAAATCCATGAGGAACAATGTGAGTGGTGATCAAATTAATTTGAACTAATAGTTACAAGTTAAATTCAAACAAATGATACAAAAAAGATAAAATTGGGGAAGTGAATTCCAACACTAATTTTTCTTTTTGGGATTTTCTAGTATAAATTTAGGGCTATGAATAATTAGAGTTTTAACAACTATGCACAGATCTTGGGATTATGAATTACTAAAGGAGTGACCTGTGGGAGTTAGTCATCAACATCAATTTAGTAAGTCAAATATGGGTAGGTTTAATTATAGATTTTGATGCTAGTCTTTCAACAAAACACAAAACTTTCACCCATGAATCCTTTTGAATACCTAATGGATGTGTTCAACAATTAGAAACCGCAACCTCAATCAAGGCACCCCTATTTCTAGAATGACACCCAAGGTATAGTCAACCTCACTTTCACCCTTATTTCTAAGATAGTAAGAATTTAGCAAACTACATTCATAATTGTCTATCATTGATTTGGTCTCCACATCCCTCTTCCGTGGATGATATAGATTCCTAAACTTCACACAAAACCCTTCTTTCAAAGATATCCTTAGGTTTCTTAGAGATTAGAGCTTTCACCCATCAAGCCCATGTGGGTATTTGGAGCTTTCACCCATCAAATGCCAACCAAAATAGCATAGCCATATTAGAACCCATAAACATGCACTACCAAATAGATGTTAATAATAACAACCCACACACACTTAGACCCCTATTCACACATAACCCCAAGAGAAAGATTTAGCTACACATAAGATAAATAAGCATAGATATACCCATAAACTCTATTGAATTAATTTCTGTTAGATCTAACTGAATTTTACTTTAAACTTGTCTCATCCACAATTCAACAATGGAAGTGAACAAATCTTCCACTTGGAAGGTCTCCAATGTATTCTTCACCCAAAATTTATACAATATTTTCTCCTCCAAAAATGGAGGCTACAAAGTCTCAAGGTAAACCTAAAAACATTGGGGAAGAAGGAATATGATGGAATGAATGATTCTTCAAATTTGGGTTTGAGTCTTTTTCTTGAAATTGGGATCAGCAAGTGCAATTACAATTTTTCCCTTGGGATGAGTATTTCCGCCAAGCCACGATCACACAAGTCTGGCTGTGACCGCAGCTATGCAATCGCGATTGACTTTTATGGTTGTGGTTGAATAACCATCTTGACTGATCGCGATCGCGGCCAATGGACCACTAACGCAGTAACTGAGGCTCGTTCACTACAGGTCTTTAGCTGTACTTTTTTAGTTCCTTTTGATCATTTCAAGTTCTAATCCACCTCTCCTTATATTTTTAACTCCTATACCTATAATATGTGGATATTAGTGCATTAAATCACTATTATGACTCATTTACACATTTGAGACAAGGTAATGTGCACGAAATAAGTGCGAATGAGTGGTAAAATCACCACTCATCAATAGCCCAAACTTAAGACTTTTCTTGTCCTCAAGCAACACTACGTCTTTACCATGAGCCATAATTATTTCTGCCCATATTTTATGCCTTAAATGCCATATCGACCTCGCTTTGAGTTGCAACCACAAGTATCCCATTGCACATGTGTTAGACTAATTTCACAACACCCCTCATTATAAAATTCAATCCTCAAAGAATGCATAAGACCTTAAAGAAAAATCAAACAACAAAGAGCAATACTCAAGAAGTGGCTTATCTTTGACTAGAACTAACCCATACTCCAATTTCCTCATTGTTTGAGAGGTAATAAAGGTCACATACCTCAACTTGTTTACTTGTCATCCTCACAAGAAAGAAAAGTATCGCACACAAAACTACCAAACATGTAACAAAGAATTTTAAGTGCAAAATTCTCCCATCAAAAAAGAAATCTCAATCCAACAAGTGTCATGCCATAAGCTTTCCCCTAAATTCAATCTCCACTACAAAGAAAGTACATGGTCGGAGATCTCAAAGGACTTTCTAAGCTTATAACGTAGGTTCGGGTTAGGGTAGGATATCATTTAGGGGAACTAGGTTAAACCCTACCTTAAACATCTACATCCTACTTCACAACACTCCTCATTTCTACTAAGGGCCATTTTACTTTGTTTTCTCTCTTTTCTTATGCCTACTTTGCACTTCCTTTGTTCACCACTTTTATTTCATTTTACTTTCTTGCAATTTTCATGCAAAACTTTCCTTTATTGCACTTCTTCCTATTTTATTCTTTTGCTTTTAAAGCTTAGGCATACGAGGCAATTCACTTACAACTTTGCGGCCCCAAACTCACTTCTGACTCTGCCAATAGTGTACAATTTGATCCCAACCTTATAAAACAAACTAAAATACCATAGGTACTTAGGCTTCCCTTGCATATTTGATGGTTGTGCTATGGGTACTCAGAATTTCCCAATAAACTTGTCCCACCATTGCTAAGACCAATAACAAAATTTAAAGTACGTATAGAAAATTAAAACTAGAAATAAAAAAACAACATGATAATCGATAAAACATGGGCACCATCCAGGTCCCTAGGAATGTAGCATCAAAAACATAAGAAGCAATATCCACAACATCATCCAAAATGTAAATAGAAATATGCAGTACCACAACCCAACATAATATAAATCTAAGGCCACCCCTACTGAAATAAATACAGCGTCCTCACTGCGCGTCCAAGAAAGCAAGAGTAAAAGGGGACTCCTTGTATCTGCATCTCTAGCTATCTCCTCCTATTGACTCAGCATTATCAGTTGACCACTCTGCAGGTGCTTTATCCTCACTATCTAATCTTGGTGAAGGTAGGGGTTGGTTTTGTTTGATCACCTTAAAGATGCCTTTCACCCGCTTCCAAAGCCTTCTAAAGAATTTATCTCTCTTTTTCGCCCTCTTTACTATCTCATTATATAAGTCTTTGAGGTCCCTATAGGATTCATCTAGGGTTGAATAAGCTTAACTTATACGCTCATTTGAGTGCAAGGCTGTCGTCGTCAATATATTTATCCAAATTAGGAGTCAGGGTCAATCCACAAGGAACAATATGTGTGGTGATCAAATTAATTTAAAATAATAGTTATAAGTTAAATTCAAACAAATGATACAAAAAATAAAATGGGGAAGGTGAGTTCCTAAATTAATATTTCTTTATGGGATTTTCTAGTATAAATTCGGGGCTACAAATAATTGGAGTTTTAATAATTATGCATGGATTTTGGGATTATGCATTACTAAGGGAGTGATATATGGAAGTTTGTTAGCAATATCAATTTAGTAAGTCAAATATGGGTATGGAAGTTATTCATCAACATCAATTTAGTAAGTCAAATATGGGTAGGTTTGGTTATAGATTTTGATGGTAGTATTTCAACAAAACACCAAAATTTCACCCATAGATCCTTTCGAATACCTAATGGATGCGTTCAACAATTAGCAACCACAACCTTAATCAAGGCATCCTTATTTCTAGGATGACACCCAAGGTATAGTCAACCTCATTTTCACCTTTATTTCTAAGATAATGAGAATTTAGCAAACTACACTCATAATTGCCTATCATTACTTTGGTCTCCATATCCCTCTTTCGAGGATGACATAGACTCCTAAACTTTACACAAAACCCTTTTTTCGAAGATAGCCTTTGATTTTTAGAGCTTGGAGCTTTCACCCATCAAGCCCATGTAGGTATTTGGAGCTTTCACCCATCAAATCCCAACCAAAATAGCATAGCAATAATAGAACCCATAAAATTTCACTACCAAATAGATGCTAACAATAATAACCCACACACACTTAGACCCCTAGTCACACATAACCCCAAAAGGGCGATTTAGCTACACATAATATAAATAAGGATAGATTTACCCATAATCTATATTGAATTATTTGTGGTAGATCAAAGTAAATGTCACTTCACACTTAGCTCATGCACAATATCAATTATGGAAGTACGCAAATCTTCCACTAAGAAGGTCTCCAATTTATTCTTCACCCAAAATTTATACAATATTTTCTTCTCCAAAAATGGAAGCTACAAAGTCTCAAGCTAAACCTAGAAAAATTAGGGAAGCAGAAATGTGATGGATTAAATAATTTCTTTAATTAGGGTTTGAGTCTTTTTGTTCAAATTAACATCAGCACATGCGCTTATAGTTTTTCCCTTGGGTTGAACATTTCTGATAAGCCACGATCACTCAAGTCTGGCTGTGATTGCAGCTATGTGACCGCGATTGACTTCTACAATTGCGGTTGATTGACCATTTTGACTGAATACGGCTGCGCCGTGGTAACTGAGCCTAGTTTATTGCAGGTCTTCAGCTGCAGTTTTTCTACTCCCTTTCTATCATTTCAAGCTCAAATCCACATATCCTTGTCTTTTCAACTTCTATACCTTCAACGTGTGGATATTAGTGCATTAAATGATAATTATGACTTACTAACTCATTTGATACAAATGTGCCTGAAAAATGAGTGCCAATGAGTAGTAAAATCACCACTCAGTAATCAAAACCTAATTTAAGAGTCATGATGGCACTGCCTTATGATTTTACCACTCATTCACACTCAATTTTAGTGCACATTACTTTGTTTCAAATGAGTAGATGAGACATAATTTTGATTTAATGCACTAATATCCAATCTTTGCAGGTATAGGAGTTGAAAACACAAAGAGATGTGATTTGGAGATTGAAATGATTAAAAGGGAGCAAAAAAAGTACAGCTAAAGACCTGGAGTGAAATAGTCATAGTTACCCCAGTCACGGTACATTGGTTGTAGTCACGGTCAGTCCAGATAGTTAATCAACCACAACAGTGGAAGTCAATCGGGGTCACAAAGCCGCGGTCAAAACCAAACTTTCGTGATCGTCGCTTGGCAAAAATATTCAGCCTAAGGGGAAAATTGTAATTGCACGTGCTGATCCCAATTTGAACATATAGACTCAAACCCTAATTTCATGTAGCATTCATGTAGCATTGTAATTCTCACTTCCATTGTTGATATTGTGGGAGAACCTAGTTTGAAGTAACATTCTCTTAGATCTTCTATAATTTTGATTCAATGGATATTATGGGTATATCTATACTTATTTATCTTATCTGTAGCTAAATCTCCCTCTTGGGGTTATGTGTCAATAAGGGTTAAAGTGTGTGTGGGTTGTTATTGTTAGCATCTCTTTAGTAGTTTAAATTTATGGGTTCTATTATTGATATGCTATTTTGGTTGGGATTTGATGAGTGAAAGCTCAAAATACCCATATGGGTTTGATGAGTAAAAGCTCCAAGCTCTAGAAAGTTCAATGTTATCTTTAAAAGAAGGGTTTTGGGTGAACTTTAGGAATGCATATCATCCTCAAAAGAGGGATATGGGGACCACAGCAATGATAGATAATTATGCATATAGTTTGCAAAATTTTTACTATCTTAGACATAAGTGTGAATAAGAGGTTAACTATGCCATGGGTGTCATTCTAAAAATAGGGATGCCTTGATTGAGGTTGTGGTTGCTAATTGTTGAACACACCCATATGGTATTCGAAAGGATTAATGGGTGAACATTTGGTGCTTCGTTAAAAGACTAACATCAAAACTTATAACCAAGCCTATCCATAATTGAATTATTGAAGTGATGTTGAAAATTAGCTCCCATATGTCTCTCCCTTAGTAACGCATAATCCAATGATCCAAGCATAATAGTTAAAACTCTAATTATTCGTAGCCCAAAATTTATACTAGAAAAAAACCAAAAATAAATACTAATGTAGGAACCTACCCCCCTCCCTCCATTTTAACTTCTTATAATATTTGTTTGAATTTAACTTGTATCTATTATTTCAAAATAATTTGATCGCCACTCATATTGTTCCTCATGGATTTGACCCTGACTCCAAAGTTGGGTAAATATATTGACAACGACCATCTTACACTTAATTGATGTGTAAGTTGACCATTATCAAAAATGGCATAGTTGTTGGGGAACAATTTGGTGTAGTAAGTTAGTTTGAAATTTTAGCTTACTTGCTTGAATTCAAGCTTGTATATATGTTGATGTTTCTTTTTAAGTAGATTTTTTTAATTTTTACTTTTCTTAATGGCATCTTCTAACAAATATGAGTTGAATAGTTAGAAGTCATATTGTGACCCCCCATTTTCATAATTTTATGGACCACACTTCAGGATAGATTGTAAGTATGCTCCTTGGGGAAAAATTACACCATCTCAATCCGATTGGAAGTATGGTTAGCCCATGTGTGGGTGTCTACAAGGACATTGGGAAAAATGTCCAAACACCCCCTCCCTCTATTATGCTAACTGAATTGCTTGTTCTTCTTATGATTTTATTAGGTCATATAATGATTAACTGGAATAACAATGCACCGATTCCAGTAGTTGTGACCCAAGGTTACTAGCCATATTAGATTAGGTAGATGCAACAAGGGAGAATGTGGAATACATGTATAAAGAATGGACAATTATTAAGGCAGAGCTATTGGGCAAAGATGAAAATGTTGAAAATATCACTACCTTTCCAAGAGGAATGTTATCATGAAGAGAAACCAAGCTATGATTATGATCTTGGTAGTGATTACTCCTCAATGACTTCCCAATCATCCGACTCATACGAGGGAGAAGAAACCATAATAAAAGAAATGAGACTAGTGTCAAAAGAAGAGGCCAAGTAAATCCCTTACGATGACTCTAGCTCATTTCAGGGTGACTGGATGTAATTCCTAACTTAAGGGAGGGAACACATTCAAACAAATTTTCAACAATATGCTTGTTGGATTGGATGAAAGTTTAACTACTCATGCTAATGATGAATTTTTGAGAGTGAGAGCTCCACCTTTATATTTTGGAATTTGACATTCCAATGGTGCATATGGAGCCTCACGCATCAATGGCCAAGAAACTCAACTTCCAAAGTACAAGGAACGGCTAATTGAGGAACATGTTTTTACCCATGGAACCAATCTGAAAATTTGATGTGAACTTGGGTAAAAGGTTTAAATCTTCAAAATGGCAAGATCAACGCTTGGTCACTATTCCTGCATGTCTTCCAAGCCTCATCTCTCTCCCTCTTCCACTCATTGAATTGTGAATGAAATTTAGGATAACGATTTAAATATTCTAAGTGGAGACATAAAAGGAAATGGTGGAGGTGTCAAGCTACTACGTTAAACTAGGCACTCGATTGTAGGCAACCCACCATGCCATGAAAAGTGGAACATATCCTTTTTTCTTTATGCATATTAGAGTAGAATTGATTTTTATTCTTGTTTTTGGTTCATACCCAATCTATAAAATATGGTGCTACGAGATATTTTAATCAAATTTAAGAAAGAAACATATGAAACTGGCAATGTTTGGACTGATTAGGAGTGTGCAGAAAACCCAATTAAAAGGTCTTAGTTACTGCAGCCACGGTCCATTCCACCAATACCACGGAGGCCGTGTGACTACAAATACGGCAGTAGGACTACGATCATGGTCGTAACTGTTTAAATAACCATCTAACTACCAGTTTTCCTGAACATTTCATTCCTTAAATTGTCTCAAATCTCCTACTTGTTCGTGTTATGTGAAGCATGAAAAATTTCATCTCAACCCTTTTAAATCTTCTATATGGTATGTATTCTCATACTTTATTAGTTTATTATCATGGAAGACCTATGACATGTTGATTAGAAATAAGCATAAAGTAATTTTTACATGGCTAAAACTATGCTTATTGTGTTTAATGTGATGGTTAGCTGTTATAGAGTGTCTTCACATCATCTGGTAAAGTCTTGACTATCCATATAATTAGCCTAACATGGTCGTACCAGACATGCATACTATGCCTACTTTCAACGTCCAGCAGACTTCAAGGGAACTCCTTTATGTTTAAGGGCTAAAGGCACGTAATTTAGGATTACTTTAGGTTATCATGATGTTTATATGCTTACTTGTAAGACACACTTCGTGTTAACTGTGTGTGGTTTGAGAAAGGGCAGAGTTGTTATCAATGGTCTAACATATCGCGATCGCGGTCTTGAAGACATTGATTGCATAAGCACTGTCATAATTAATGCCCCGCAATCTCCATACCTGAGGTCTACTGTCTAAGGAAGTCCAAACTTTTGCACAGCTGATTTTCACCTCCAAATTTCCTATAGCATTACCACACTCACTGTTCATGCTAATCTAGCATAAACGTTTTCTTTGTAAATACTAAAAATAGCCTAAGTTATGTTCCATTCAGGTGCTTAGCTACAAAATGGGAGACTCAAAATGATTCCAAAGTCAAACCCCAGGATAGCGAAAACCAGTATTTCAATAACCTCCCAGAGACCATGCTACTCCTAGAAAAGAGTATCTCGAGGGACAGAGTCCTAGAAAAGTTCCTCGTATTCCTTGGTAGACTTGTTACCATCAGGGAACATATCCCAGAATTGCCATAGGAGATAGGGTAATCCTCCACTGACTGCCACTCGTATATAGCTCAGTCTGACTGCAGTAGATACTGAGAATAGTTGAGAAAATAGTGTGCCAGGGTTGCAATACTAGAAAGAGCATATTCAACGTTGGCAATATCACACAGGGACCTCAGGGAGCTACAAAATAGGATGGTGAAAGAGTATAATAAGAAGGATAAATTCGTCACTAAGATATGGAAAGGGGTGAAAGGCATTTTCAAGATGCTATAACCAAAAAAGCAGCTACCTTTACCATAATTCAGAGTGATGATGGAGCTACTTTTGAGTAGTCTGGTGCTAGAGCCAGTGGATATAAGGCAGAGTATTCTTGAGAGAGTAGCCTGTGAGATAAATTCAGGGAGAATCCTTTACTCTTATCTTATTGACTAGGAGTGGGGGCACTGTAAGCTTTTCAATTGAGGGTGCCTAGCCCAATATTTGCACTGTGTGGATGATGTTTTAAATCTATTTTGGGATGATGTTTTGTATAGTATTTTTATTTTTATGTTTTGGATGCTACATTTTTGGGTACCCAGATGATGCCTATGTTTTATGGAGTAGCATGCTTTTCTCATAGTTTTTAGTTTTTCTCTTATTACCTTAGATTTATTTTAAATTGTAGTACATGTTTGAGTTACATAGGTGCAGGGAAATTTTGAGTACTCGTGGCATAAATGTCAAAAATGTAGGGGAGCCTGAGTACCGTGGCATTATATTTTGTAAAATTGGGGTCACTTTATACACCATTGATGAAGTCTGAGTAGTCATATGGTTAGCTTGCCCAGTTAAAAAACAAATGTGAGACTAAGGCTTTAGTTGTAGCCATAGTTTATCAAATTGTGTGTGTTGCTATTGCAAGATAAGAAACCCCTTCCGTCCAATTTTTTTGAAAAAAATCAAGGGAAAGGACGTGATCAACATTGTAACAAATCTTTTTCTCTTCTTGTGGCTCCATAAATTCTTAACTTGGGAATAATGATAAAATACTCCATTTATGTCTCTCCTAAGGAGGACATTTGAGCTCCCTTGGCAAAGTTTGCATGTAATTTTGGTGAGCTATTTACATTTATCTCTTGTATATTTGTGTTACCTAGAACTTTCCCCAATAGTCTTTCAAAGCTAACTTTGATTGTACTTGGTTGGAGAAATGATCTTAGGCCATCCTTATGATGTTGGACCACATTTTAAACTAAAAATCCTACCTATGCATAATTGAAATCCCTAGTCACCCACTTAGAGCCTTTGGACCGTTCTTTGGTAAACTTGTTAAAAGTAATGAACCATTTTTTCATCACTTTTTTGAGCCATACCCTCCTTGATTTTGAAAATGCAATTTGAGGCTAAAAGCCTAAGTTGGGGGTGGTAAAAATCAATGGAAGTAGGTTTGGGGCCATGAAATATTAGTAAAATGCCAAATGAGCCTAAATTTTAAAAATTAAATGTTTAGAAAAATAAAGGATCCCACGAAGGAGTGAATTGTACAAAAGTTGCAAGAAAAGAAAACAAAAAAAAGTAGAGAATAAAGAAAGCAAAAGATAGGCATAAAAAAAGAGTGGGCCATAGTCGAAAAAAGTGTTTTGTAAAGTGTGATGTAGATGTTCAAGGTAGGGTGTAACCATGTTACCTAAATGATATTCTACCCTAACCCAAACCTTCATTACAAGCTTAGTAACTCCTCTGAGATCCCCAACCATTTACCCTCTTATGTAGTGGTGATTGAAAATAGGGGCAAGCCTATGGTATAACACTTGTTGCATCAATATTTCTTTTGTGAGAGAGAGGTTTTTTGCACTTAAAGTTCCTTGTTGCATGATTAGTGGTTTGGTGTGTGTAAATTACTTTTCTTGCGAGATTGGAATGCAAACAAGTTGAGGTGGGTGATTTTGTCCCTCCCAAACAATAAGACAAATGGAGTATAACTTAACTGTGGTCAGGAGGGAGCCACTTCTACAGTATTGGTCTTTTTTGCTTGATTTCTCTATAAAGTCTTATGAATTCCTTGAGTGTTGCATTTTATAATAAGGGGTGCTAGGAAATTAGTATAGCACATGTGCAATGAGCTACTTGTGGTTGTGATTCAAATCGAAGTTGCTACGACCTTTATGGTATAAAGTTTGGGCATAAATAATTGTGTCTCTTGGAGTTAGGTAGTGTTTCCTGAGGACAAGCAAATGCTTTAAGTTAGTGGTGTTGATGAGTGGTGATTTTACCACTTATTTTCACTCAGTTTTAGTGCACATTACCTTGTTTCAAATGAGTATATTAGACATAATTGTGATTTAATGCACTATTATCCACTCTTTGTAGGTATAGGAGTTGAAAAGACAAAAAGATGTGGATTGGAGCATTAAATGATCAAAAGGGAGCAGAAAAAGTATAGATGGAGACCTAAAGTGAAATAGCCTCAGTTAACATGGTCGCGGTCGCGGTCAGTCCAGATGGCCAATCAACTGTGACCACGGAAGTTTATCATGGTAACATAGCCGCGGTCAAAACCAGACTTGCGCAATCACGTCTTGGCAAAAATGTTCATCCTAAGGGCAAAACTATAATTGCACGTGTTGAATTTGAGCAAAAAGACTCAAACCCTAATTTTATGTATCATTCAATCCATATCATCCCTTCTTCCCCAATTTTCTAGGTTTTAGCTCGAGACTTTGTAGCCTCCATTTTTGGAGGGTAAAATATTGTGTAAATTTTGTGTGAAGAATACATTGGAGACTTTCTAAGTGGAAGATTTGCTCACTTCCATTGTTGATATTGTGACATTCACTTAGATCTTCTACAATTTTGATTCAATGGAGATTATGGGTATATCTATGCTTATTTATCTTATGTGTAGTTAAATCTCCCTCTTGGAGTTATGTGTGAATCGGGGTTAAAGTGTGTGTGGGTTGTTATTGTTAGCATCTCTTTGGTAGTTCATGTTTATGGTTTCTATTTTTGTTTGGATTTAATGCGTGAAAGCTCCAATAACCCATATGGTTTTGATGAGTGGAAGTCCAATCTCTAGAAAGTTCAATTCCATCTTTAAAAGAAGGGTTTTGGGAGAACTTTAGGAATCTATATCATCCTCGAAAGCGGGATATGGGGACCAAAGCAATGATAGATAATTATGCGTGCAGTTTGCTAAATTTTTACTATATTAGACATAAGGGTGAATGTGAGGTTAACTATGCCATGGGTGTCATCCTAGAAATAGGGATGCCTTGATTGAGGTTGCGGTTTCTCATTGTTGAACACACCAATTTGGTATTCAAAATAATCAATTGGTAAACATTTGGTCTTTTGTTGAAAGACAAACATCAAAACTTATAACCAAGCCTATCCATATTTGAATTATTGAAGTGAAGTTGACAATTAGCTCCCACATGTCACTCCCTTAGTAACGCATAATCCCAAGATCCGTGCATAATAGTTAAAACTCTAATTATTCGTACCCCCAAATTTATACTAGAAAAACCCAAAAAGAAATGCTAGTGTATGAAACTATCCTTCCCGCCCCCCCCCCCCCATTTTAAATTCTTGTAATATTTGTTTGAATTTAACTTGTATCTATCATTTCAAATTAATTTTATCACCACTCACATTGTTCCTCGTGGATTCGACCCCGACACCAAAGTTGGGTAAATATATTGACGACAACCGCCTTGAATTTAATTAACTAGTAAATTGAGAGCATGCAGACTACTTAAGTTGGGTGATTTTGTCACTTTTCGCAAAATAAGATAAGCGGAGGTATAGCAAGATTGTAGTAAATATGTGAGTCATTTTTAAAGTATTAATAGTTGTCACATAGTTGCCCCTCAAAGTTCATTGAATCCTTCGTCACTTCATTTTATGATGAGAGGTCTCGTAAAATTATTTTTCCCATGCATGCAAAGATTTTTATGGTCGCAACCAAGTGGTAATCTTATTGATCATTGGGAATATAGATGAGGTCATACATGGATAGTGTCTCATGGAAAGGATAGTGTTGCTTGAGGACAAGCAAGAGTCTAAGTTGGGGGTGTTGATGAGTAGGAATCCTACCACTCGTTCGCACTAATTATACATGCATACTATCATGTTTGTATTAAATATTGAGACATGCTCAAGATATAAATGCACTAATATCCTCTCTTTGAAGATATAGAGTTGAAAAGATAGAAAGATGAGGGTTAGATCTTAAAATAATCCAAAGGGAGCAAAAGAGTGCACTAGAGGACCTGCAGTAAATGACCCTCATATACCGCGATCGTGGACCACCGGCCGCGATCACTGGCAGACAAGCTAATCATAAGAGAGAGATCACGGATAACAATCACAGTCGCGTTGGTCACAATTTCGTACAACCTCATGCAATCGTAGTTATGCGGGAGTATGTTTTATAATTTCCTCTAGACGGATCCAAGGCCCTATATAAGAAAAAAACCCTTTCTCTTTAGGTTATCACTTACTTGAGAAGATAGTTTTTGAACTCTAAGCTTGGAACCCTAATTGGGCAAATGTGTAATTAATTTTGGAGGCTCAATTTCTTAGTTTCTTGGTGAAGAATGAATGCTTTGAATGACAGATATGGTATATTTTGCTTTAATTTCTTCCTAAGTAGCTAAGTAATTTGGTCATGGGATTATGTTGAACTAGATCATAATTGTGTCTGGGTATTGTTGTGTTTGCATGCATTTTAGTTGTTAAGCATAGATTTCACCATTGCTTGAGCTTATGTGTTGGAATTTGATGGGTGTAAACTTCAAATCTCCAAATGGGTTTGATAAGTGAAATCTCCAAGCTCTAGAAACCCTTTGTCATCCTCGAAAAAGGGATTTAGGTGAATATTAGGTAACCCATAACTTCATCGAAAGAGGTTTATCGGGGGACAAAACAATGGTGAACAACTAAGCCTATGGTTTACTACCCTTTTCAATCATTGAAATAAATGTTTAGGGAGTGTGAATCATGTCAAGAGCATTATCATAGAAATAGGAATGCTTGGTTGAGTTTTTTGTGGTTATATAAACTCCCCACTTGTTAGGTGATCAAAAGAGCCAATGGGTGAAATTGTTGGGGTTTTATTGAAAGATTGACCCCAATGATGTTAGACCTAGACTATCCATTAATTAAAAACTAAATTTCATGATAAACCAACATTATCTAACATGCTTTACCTCTAAGGACGCATAATCCGAAGATCTATCCAAACCTTGAAATCAAATCGAAGATACCGATTATAAACTACTTGTTAAAGATTGTAGTGAAAAAGTTTCCAAGAAAATCCCCCCATTTAATTGTACATGTCTTTATCTTTAGCATTCCGAGTAACCTTATAGTAATTAGAATAACCATAGATTCGAAGTCTACAGCATTCACATCTTGAGATTCGACACCAATTCAAATTAGGTTACTTGACAATGGCCGCCTGACCCTTCGATTATGGGAGTGAGTTGAGAGTTATCAGGCATCTACTTTACTACTCTAGTAGGCAAGCCAAACCATATCCCATAGCTATAAGCAATGGTCTAAATGGAAAAGAGCTTAAATCTAGAAATTTGCAAGAATTATATTAATAATTCATCAATAATAATGGTCTGAAAGATAGATAAGATAGAAATAACATCCTACGACCTAGTAGTGTCGGTTCAAGATCCACTAGCAAAAAGGAATATAAGTACTGTATTGGTAAATATTCATCAGACTCAGATAATGAAAGAGTAAGTAAGGATAAAAAAAAGAAGAAAAGGGTAACTCTGACTCCGAGAGCACACCCTGCCTTCAAATTATAAGCAACATGATCATATCATCAGTGGTGGCTACTAGTACTCAGATCTTCACCAAAAAGGTAGGAAAGTGTAATATGTGTACCAAAGCCACGGGTTCTTTGTAGGCATCATCGACTGATTGAGGTAAATTACAATATAAATATAATAAAGATGGAAGATAAATAAGCTAAGTCATGGTAAAAGAGCAAACCTTGAATAACACTCCAATACTATATGTAAATAATTGAAATAGATATAATACCCAAGAAATCATATTTTATAATAAAAATTAGCTCCCCTAAGCTAGTGAGTGCAAAAAACTAAATTACCCAACGTAGGCCCCCATAATCTCAGAGGGTGCAATTAAGAAAGTAAAGAACCAAAATTCTGTAATATTTACCAAGCATCAAGACATAATCGAGAATCCATCCATTCCATAACATACCATAAGTAACCTCTCAATGACAAACTCGAACTAGAACTCATCTCATCATCATTTTCCGAACATGAATCAAAACTCATGTCATTAATTTTTGGACAAGAATTGGAACTCAATATCAATAAATTGCCGACTTGAATCGAAACTCATTGCAACTCACAAGTACCAATCTATCTTAGTATCAAGAATCTAGCCTCTTCAAACTCTAAAACATACATTTTAAAGATATGGTACGCCCAATAAGTATACAAGAAACTAAAAAGAGTCTTGGCCTAACATGGGCCAGAGGTGCCCACTTCTAAATTCCCAAAATCTGTTCTAAGGAAAATGCAACCTAGACTAGACTAAGGTATCTAAGTTACTTCTAGATGTTAAATAAGACACAATTAGCCCTAAGGTATCAATCCTACCTAAATATTCATAACCAAGTTAATTCGCCGAATTTACCCTTAAGAATGGGTAAATCCCAATCTCAAATAGTGTTACAATCAACCCACCAATATTCTAGAGATTTTGCGGAAATTATAGAGAAATTAACCATGAAATTGATGAAAACATACCTAGAATTAGAAGAAAAAATGAGTAATCCAAGCTTACAAACACCCCCAAAATATCCTATTAATGTTTCTCCCAGGTTTCCACACGTTCTAGGGTTTTTCATCCTTGAATTTGTGTGAAAATAGGAGAAAAATTGGGTAAATGGGACATTTAAAGGGTACACAGGTGCCAGCTAAAGCAGTCGCCACTTTTGCAGTGAAGTGCCGTTTTAGAGATACCCATATCCTACATAACTAATGCTTAAGAGGACCTCAATTGGGCAATCCTTGATACAATTCTTGCCATAAAATCTCAAATCTAAACGGGAAAATGTAAAGATAGTGGGATAAGAGATCAAGGATTAAAAGATAACAAAAAGGTAATCAACGGGTATATCTTCATCACCTCTTTAAGATACCACATCAAGAGTGGTTCCTCAACTGGTTTTAAAGTCCACAATATCCATATAGCATTGTCATTCAAACAAATGGACCAACTAATAAGTTCCCTACCTTTACAAAAACGCAAATCCAAGACTAGCATAGATATCATCATAAGCAAAGAGGTAGTATAGAAAGGAATCATGTGTAAAATCATCATCCAAGGTGATATTATCTGCAAGAAGTCCATTTGTCTTAAAACATATAGCACATAATGCACACAAGGATAGAATCAATACATTTAAGCATATATGACTTTTTTCTTTCAAACAACTTTCCTTAAAAAAGGGGTCACCAATTCTAAACACTTCACAAAGAAAGGAATTGCATGCATGGAATTCATCCAAAGTGTTTTCAAGGGGAGACTCTCTCTTTGACCTACAAGTAGTGAAACATTGGTCTAGACTGGAAACACGTGATGTTGAATTCTCTTGGATCTTTTCTTTACTTTTTTTCTTTAATGAATGCTTGTCTTTGTTGGAAATTTCTCCCATGTACAACTTGGGTCTATCAAGTGGGTTATAAATCTCCAAGAAAGACTTTGCATCATAGGGAAGGATTCCAACATTCTCATCTAAACTTTGCTTGTCAACTAGACCAAGAATCAAGTTGGATGTGCAGAAATCACAACATTTAAATTTGTCACCGGAGTCTAATGGACAAAGTGTCCATAGACATAGGTCTAGATAACACTTCTTTCCCCCAAACACATTGCCCAAATAAAAAGATATACTCTCCACACTAGCATAAGCATCATTGAAAGAAAATAAAGAGTAGAGAAAGGTATCACTCAAGTTAACTTCAACCAACATGTCCTTATGTATATACTCACTATTAGATTCAAGATCATCACCATGAGTATTCTCAACAATAAGAGCACATAAAGTAGAAGAAGAAATGGTTTCCAAATAATTGATACTTTCTCTTTCAAGGAAAGAATCCTCAAGTAGACATATACCACCACTAACATCAAAGGAATACTTACTCATGTCATAACAAGAATCAAGCAATTCATCGTCATAATTATCAAACAAAGGTGAGGGTTATCAAGTAGACATATACCACCACTTCCTCTTTCTTCTCTTTTTCCTTCTCTGAATCATCAACAGAACTATTCTGCTTCTTAGGATCCACTGGGTTATTTTCTTTGGATTCACTGACAACTACCTCACCATCTATAGATTTGCCCACAAAAGGGCCAGGTAAGATCTTACCACTCCTAGTGGTAATTTCCATGCATGAGCCATCATTCCATGGGTTCTGTACTATATCGCTTGGTAACATTTCGCTCTTTCTCTGGTTGACTGCAGCAGAAAGTTGGCACATCTGCTGCTTTAACTGTTTGATTGTAGTGGAGTGTGAGTGCACCAACTGACTGATGGATATCAAATCGGTATTCATGGTGGTCACACCAGAGGTTGTGGCTCAACTCCCTTCAACAGCTTCTCCATCATGTCCTCTAAGGATATCTTTCTAGAACTAGTTGCAGCAGCTTCTCGATTTCCAGGAGGAACGTATAAATCACTCCTGTCATTACTGCTTCTCTAGTATCCTTGCTCCCTGTCTTTGTAACCATGCTTGTCTTAAACATTCCGACCTTGATTACCTTGGCTATTGCCTCAGAAACCTCCTTGATTATTAACATAATTTGCCTCTTTTTTTGGCTTCACATCAACTCAATCTTGAGATGTCACGGCTTTTACTTTTTCAGTCTTCCTTGATAATAAGTGCTTGGTAAACGGGGGGTTAATATCTCTTAAGATGAGCTACGCCATCAATATTATTCACACTAATAGGTTCACTATGAGTAATTGTACCATATTCAAAGACAATATTATACTTAGAAAGAGAAGGATCTTATGCAACCGAAACTAGAGCCTTGTCGTAATGGGCATCCCAAGTCCAACCAGGACCGGGGATCACCCCTTAAACCAACCCAACCACCATATACAGCCTTGGATGGGCTGAATTTTAAGTATATAACAAGATTGCGTAATGATCTCATGAAGACACTAGGATAGGCTCACAATCATGAACGACCCAACTGAATCTAACCATAGCAACCCAACCATCCATTCCATACCAAACCATTTAGAAAGTATCCAACATAACAAAATAATCAAACCCAAAATATAATACGATGGAATAACCAACAATATCATCCAATGATGTTAGCCCCAACACCAATACAAATTCTAAGGTCAACACTAATACCGATTCCACCCATACCAACCCCCAAAAGTACCACAAAGACTTTATCCAAAAGAATACAAATATTCGGTTGGGACATTCCCCCAACCATGGCCAAAACCAATATCCGAAAAGAAAGTAAAATGTCTAAGAATGTCCAACATGAAATGATGCCTTCCAAAAGGATGGAAGCTCAGCACTTCAATCCAATAAGTTGTCCCCAAATTAAGTACTATAA
This sequence comes from Capsicum baccatum var. pendulum, assembly GCA_030864225.1. NCBI lineage: Eukaryota > Viridiplantae > Streptophyta > Magnoliopsida > Solanales > Solanaceae > Capsicum > Capsicum baccatum. Next base: position 174,451,650 of record CM061560.1, read on the forward strand.
AGTAGAAGTTAAACGACCAGTTTCTGCATAGCATGGGTATACAGCAGCCAGTTGACGGGTTAGTGGATCAACACTACCATGAAACTTTGGATAAGGATAAAGTAATGCCAGTTATCAAATCCAAGTGAAAAGCATCTAATGCAAACAACCATACATATAAATATAAGTGTTGGAAAAAGGGACCAGGTTTAGCATGCCATTAAAACCTTTAATTGGGTTATGTACCACAGCCGTCCTACCACCCACGGGCCATATGGGTTTATCTTCCCTTGCTGAAATGGTCTTAGTGTGTGTAGCCACACTACCAAGCAATATCCCTGGGATGACTAGTACATCCACCTAATATAAATATGACACTTACATGTGGCCATCGAAGACCCCTCATATCGGCAAATATAAGTTTCAGGTTTTGATCCCCCCGAGACCACCACCTTTCACGGCTTAACTTACACTCTTCGCTATTAATGCCTAATTAAAAACATAAACAAACAATTTAATTATCTATTTATTAACCCAAGCTATTCAATCAACCACCGGTATCAGCATACCACCATACTTGCAAGCATTATCCATAGCCAAACCATTTAGATTAAAGGGGCATTCAAATGCCCTATCATTAACAATATTAAACCTCTTGGGAGACTGCTATATTCTCCATAATCATAATGATAACGCTCAATCTACAGCTCTCGTGGGAGTGTAAAGCGGTCATTAGCAAATATAGAACCCAACCTGGGTTGGGTGTCGATCCCACAGGGAATAGCTTGGCCAACAAGTAAGCAAAATTACTAAACTTTTGGTGCAAGTCTCGTAAAAGGGGGGATTATAATGTGTAACGAAAACAGTAAAGTAAAAGCTGAAAATAGCAAAGTAAAGAGAGAAAGATTGTTACGTAAGTTGTAAACAATAAAAATTGAAGTGTTGGGGTTATGTCCACCTTCTGAGGTATACGTCTCTATTGGCTATGAGTGTGTAGAGTCTTGACATGCAATTGCTTATAGAGAATTGTAGTCGATGGTAAATCCAAGCGTCTCTCGACCTGAACAAGGACTATTTCACTTTAACTCTCTCGAGCTTAAAGCGTGTCTAACGGTACGAATTCTCCAAGAGGTTAGTCCAGTTACGGCACTAGCTTTTTAATAGGAAAGGGTGTCCTACTACCTTGACATTATCTCTTTTCCAGACAAATAACCTTTCTCTCGAACAAGTTAAATGTTAGACTGGCATTATTCGATGCGTCTGCAGCCACAAGAATTTGCATTAAGATGAAGAGAATAATGATATAAGCAATACACGTGTCTCGAACTCACAAACTCACAGCAATAGATAGTATCACATTCGGCTTCCATAACCCCAACAGAGAGGTTTAGTTACCCATGAATGCGAAGGAGATCACGATTGGCATTGTTATTATATCACGATATTTGGTTGATGGCGTGTGGCTTAGGTGATCGGTGTGTGGCGTGATTCCTTAGCAAGTAACAATTCTCTTGTTGTGGAATTTAAGAATAGAATTAATGGAAAGAATAGAAGAGTTGTAGAATTGTTGTGGTGTAAGAAGAGAGGGATGAAAGAAGATTAATTGTTTAAATGTCTTCTCTCCACTAAGGGAGGAATTGCCTCTCCACTAAGGGAGGACTTGCTTAAAATCTCTAGCATGATAGGGTATTTATAATACTCCTATCCTACTCCTACTATGCTAATGAAATAAATAACCAAATCCTACTAAACTAAGGAAATACTTAACCCATTTGTACTAGGTTAATGTAACATTCTCCTAATCCAAATAAACTAATGAAATACATAACCCAATTGTACTAGGTTAATGTATCATTGTCAAAATCCAGCTTTGTGTCTGTAAGTCCCCAAAGTCTTCAGAATTGCTGTTTTAGCCCGGGACAGATTTTCCATGCAGCAGTTTTGGTCCTTAGGCGTGTAAACTCCCTTTCCTTCCTTCGTGAGCTTTCTTTTGCGTCAAGTAAGCCATAAAATGCTGAATTTTGCATCATTTATACCTGAAACTTTACTAATCATGTTCGTTAGCTCATTTATAGGAAAAAGGACTAAAAGTGCATGAAATATATAATTTGTTCTCAAAACTAGGCTAAAATATGGGCAAACTATATTAATATTGGCGCATAATTTCGCCTATCATCAACACCCCACACTTAGAGCGTTGTTCGTCCTCGAACAACATATCATGTCCTTCTAAACATCAACTTAGGGTTTTTACAGCCACAACACAAAACATTCTTCAAGACAAGCACAACAATTATCAACAAAGAGTAGTTTTCCTATTATAAGTAGAAACAGTTTAACCTCTAGCGTAGACTAGTGATGGTGATCAAATCGCATGCAAACGTTAAGGTACATAGAATCATATACAACTATCCAAAGCTCATCAACCATGTGTGTCTCACAATATAGTACCCATAATCACTCACAAGTATAGCATATTTTTCAAACATGGGTATCAACATATCCTTGCCCTCACTCTCGCAAAGAATTCATATGTAGCAACTGATGACCATAGGCTTGCCCTTAATGTAGTACTCTACTAAATGTCAGAATGCTAAGCTTAGGATCAAGTAGGTATTTTGATGGTTGTAATGTAGGCTAAGGGACGGGTAGGATCAGCTATTTTGGCCAGAAATAGTGACTAAGTTCCTAAGCACTTTAATACATCACATTGTATCATTGACACTTTTTTCTTTCAACCTTTCTTTATTTTATTCTTCCACCCTTGTTCTCATCTTTTGTTTTTCAATTTTAAGCACAACTCACTTTTCAGCTTTCTTTTCCTTTTTCTTTTCACAACATACCTCTTATGATAGCACTTTCTTTTTCATAACACATTCAAGCACCATTACAATTTAAAGCATCATACTCAACCAATTTCCTCTTATGTTGTCACATGACTTTTTCACTTTAAAGCACTTAGGAATTTGGATCAAATTACGGTCTTGAAAAAAATGGATTAGGCTTGCATACAAGGTTGTCAAAGAAATAGGCTAAAGGCTCAAAAGGGTTTAACTAGGATGATGTCCATGGGTAGGTAAAACTGAAGGTAAACAAATATAGGTTGCCAAAGAAATGCCTAAATCATATCCTAACTTACACTCCTTATTTTCGCTTTGCATACATACCAGGCAAGTTCTAGCATCAGCCACACACATAGAATATACTATTATCTCACACACACAAGGCACATGGTCGACTTGATTGGAAGTAATATAGACTCTTGACCCAACAAGTGAAGGAATTGAATCATACAATATCACATAATGAGTCACAACTAGAGCCTAAATGTCTCAATAGTCACAATTGTAATACATACTCTTGTTATAATCTCATGCTGCCTATCAAAATAATTTCATGCGAAGCTAGAAAGATTTTACTCCTAAAAAAAACTAAAAAAAAAAATGTCAAACGGAAAAAAAAAACAAAAAAAACGAACTCAAATAAACAAAGTAAACAAACAAACATAGGTGCAAACAGAGAAGTATAGCATGCAATGCCACCCCACACTTAGACGGGACACTGTCCTCAGTGGAAAATAAATACGAGGAACCTGGTCAGTCGGACTCCTCCTCTATGTCTGGGGTCATACCCCTTGCGTTGGTATCATAATAAGAGTCATCATCCTCATATGTTCCGCTTAAGTATCCCACTTAATTCCAAGCGTGAGTCGAGGTGTTTGCAGCGAGGAGGGTTCTCCTTGCTCCTTGCGGCCTCTTTTCTTGCCCTTTTGGGAAGTGGTAGCCTTCTTCCTTGCCTTGTCTCTCTTTAGGTGCCATTGTACCTGAGACTTGAAATAGTGTTAATGGTAGCACAATCTCAATGGATACAATCTATACACAGACAGTAGGGGTACCACCCCACACTTAGGGTGTTGGCACCAACTAGTGAGGTGAAAGTGATCGATTGCTCAGAATTCATCGACATATGTTTTAGGATTGTATTCCGACAAGAAAATCAGCAATGCATTACTTACTTGCAGCCATTGGACTACTTTCATGGTAGCTATAGCAACACTACTACATAGGGGTTACCATATCGAATAATTATTTTTACAACAATCACAACCTCTTATGTCGGTAGGCACTATAAGTCTTATCCCGATGGCCGGGATAGTCTAACATGTAAGTATCCAAACAACAATCTTAAGCAATGTTCATAGCCATAGTAATTCCGCAAATAGTATAACAATGCTATTAAAACCAATTTCAAGTCGGAAACAAGTCAAGATTTTCCTACGTACATGTTCACTCACAAGGTTGTGTATCAACAATCCAAACACATGAACATCACCAACAATCTTATACGTTTTAGCAATTCATAATAGACATAGCATTGTAGTACTTATGAGAAATAAATGAAGAATAAGAGAGTACTTACTTGCTTGAAGCTTGTGGAGATGGTTTTGTGAATTGGAAGAGCAAAAGAAGAAAATTTTGAGAGGATTTGGAGAGGGAATGCGGTGCCTTTAGGTCAATTTGTAGTGTGGTTATGTTTCAAGACTAAGTCCCCTTTATATAAGAACAGAATGGGTCAGGTTATGACCCATTTACAATCGGTTTTGGAGACAAAAATGCCACATATGCGGCGCATAATGCTCGGCATATCAATGACATATGCGGCGCATTGTCTATAGCATAATGGGACATATGCGCCGCATAGTCTATGGCATTTGTAGACATATGCGCCGCATAGTCTATGGCATATGAGATACTGAGACCAAATGCCATAGCATAGGCGGCGCATAGTCAAAAGCACACTTAGGAATAGGCGGCGCATAGTGTATAGCACACTAGATTCCGAGACCTTAGGCTATAGGATAGGTTGTGCATCGTTCGTGGCCTAGTTTTACCAAGGCCTAGCCTTTCTCGATGCCTATTTTGACAAGGAAAAGGCTCAATCCATAGCCCTATGCATCACCATTCCTAACTTACCAACTTTACCATACAATGCGTCCAAATCGTCAATTGAAATGAATCTCCCCGTTGAATACTTCTTGCACCTATTTTTGCTCAAAACCAAACGAAAACGATTAGTACGATGGGTTGCCTCCCACCTAGCGCCTTAGTTTTGGTCGTGGCACGACTCTTATTTTTGGATTTTTCATAAGACAAAACAAGTACTAGAATGAAAGGAAAAACGATAAAATGATAAAATGATGGGTTGCCTCCCATCTAGCGCCATATTTATTGTCGTGGCTCGACGTAGTTACCTCGAGTACTCAGACTTCGTCGAGGTAAGTGATGGATCATTTTCTGAAAGGATTTAGACGACAATGAGGCTTACCTGTGGTCATGCGATCTTTTTCGAGCTGGCTCATACGTTTCTCCGGAGAGTCACCAATTATATCATCAATAGTCCAACCCATAGCTCTCTTGTATCTCCTCAGAGCAGAGATGAGAGCTTCTACGTGCTGTTCACTTAAATCATCTACTCTCTCCGGAAGTATATTTTTACTTTCCAAGAACACATACCTTAGATAATCGGGGAGCTCTTGCGTTCTAGCATTGGTGGCTCGTCAAAGTGAGTCTTCGCTGTTGGTTGATTCTTGAGATCACAATCCGGTTTCTTAGGAGTATAAGACTCTATTTCTGTTAGATCACCCATAAGTTCTTCATAATTTTCATTATCCTCATGCTCAACATTCAGTAGCGCAGCAGACAATGGCTCAACAGTAGGTTGCTTCTCTATAGATAATGTTTTCGTATCCTCATAATGAACATCAGCTACAGATGACTCATTCATATCGCTGGGCTGCTTCATTGTTTTGCATATATCAAACCGTACCACTTCGTCAACCACTTGCTTGCCTTTTGCTGAAGTTTCCAGCACCTTACCACTTCTGGTAGTGATGGCCATGCATGACCCATCATTCTTTGGGTTTTGCACAGTATCGCTTGGTAAGGTGCCAGCCTTTCTTTGATTGAATGCTGCTGAAAGTTGGCTCAATTGCTGCTCTATTTGCCTGATAGAAGTGGAATGAGAATCAACTAGTTGCTTCATGGAGGACAAATCATCAATCACCTCCTTAACTCCTGCGCTCGTTGCTTCCACTCCTTTCAATAACTTAGCCATCATGTCTTCCATACTCCCAGAATTAGATGTGGTGGTATCACGTCTACCAGGGGGAACCTGCAAACCACTCTTTTCATTATTTTTCTTCCAACTACCTTGGTCTTTGCTTCCAGATTTATCATAATAGTTCCGACCTTGGTTTCCTTGGGCATTCCCACGGAAACCCCCCTAATTGTTCAAGTAGTTGGCCTCCTCTTCCGAATCAGATTCGTCTCTTCCTTTTTGTGCTACAGCTTTCACGTTTTCGGTCTTCCCTGATAATAAGTGCTTTGTCAGAAGATCCAATTGTGTTTTCATGTGCGCCATGTCTTGCTCACGTTCTTCTTCTCTTCTTCGTTGGTCTGCAGTCATGCCAATAGATAAAGTGGGTCTTGCTACCTCAGAATCCCTGGTATGCCAAGCTCTACTTTGTTTAGTCATACGATCTAGCATATTGCTTGCTTGACCAAAGGTGAGGTCCATAAAAGATCCTCCAGCCGCATTATCAACCACTGGCTTAGTCACCGAATTCAAAGCTCTGTATAATATCTCCATCAAGTGGACATTGGTCATATGATGGTTTGGGCATCGCATTAGCTTCGTCTTGAACCTCTCCCATGTTTCGTGGAGAGCTTCAGAGGGAAGCTGACGAAAGTTGCTGATTTCATCTCTCAATTGTGCTTTTTTGGATGGCGGAAAGAATCTTTCTAGGAAAGCGTCTTTCAATTGCCTCCAATGAGTAATAGAATCAGGAGTCAGCCCATTCAACCACATAGTTGCCTCCCCAGACAGGGACAATGGAAATAGACGTAATCGAATTGCATCTGTCCAACTCCAGGATTGTCGAATGACTTGCATGTAGAAATAAAGTTGATCAGATGCATATTCAGATCATCGCCTGCTAGTCCACCAAATAATCCCTTGAGTTGCAAAAGCTGAATCATGGCGCTAGTGATATTGAACTTTGCTCCCGGTGCTAAGGGAGGAAGAATAATAGCTCCTGTGGAACCAGCTTCGTCAAGATCATCTTCATCATCATCGAACAGCATTGGTACAGTTCGACATTCAGGCCTATATCTTGCTTGACGATCTCTTCTGTTTGCTGGTGTCGCCATCTCAGCAGTATGCTGTGGGTTTAATAGCTCTTTATCGCCCAGATCCTCATCGTCAGGATTTGTTGCTCGCCTACGGTTATAAATATTTTGTTGATGCACTTAAGCAGTCATCCTTTCAATTTCACGTTGTGCCTCCATTGATGCACTGAATAAACCCAAAAAAAAAAAAAAAAAAAAAAACAACAACTAAAAGTAAAAGTACGAGAATCTTTGACCAAAGGGTCTAGTAATTATCACGAACTTGATTGACACTCGTATTCCCCGGCAACGGCGCCAATTTTTGATAACGCTCAATCTACAGCTCTCGTGGGAGTGTAAAGCGGTCGTTAGCAAAAATAGAACCCAACCTGGGTTGGGTGTCGATCCCACAGGGAATAGCTTGGCCAACAAGTAAGCAAAATTACTAAACTTTTGGTGCATGTCTCGTAAAAGGGGGGATTGTAATGTTTAACGAAAACAATAAAGTAAAAGCTGAAAATAGCAAAGTAAAGAGAGAAAGATTGTTACGTAAGTTGTAAACAATGAGAATTGAAGCGTTGGGGTTATGTCCACCTTCTGAGGTATACGTCTCTATTGGTTATGAGTGTGTAGAGTCTTGACATGCAATTGCTTATAGAGAATTGTAGTCGATGGTAAATCCAAGCGTCTCTCGACCTGAACAAGGACTATTTCACTTTAACTCTCTCGAGCTTAAAGCGTGTCTAACGGTACGAATTCTCCAAGAGGTTAGTCCAGTTACGGCACTAGCTTTTTAATAGGAAAGGGTGTCCTACTACCTTGACATTATCTCTTTTCCAGACAAATAACCTTTCTCTCGAACAAGTTAAATGTTAGACTGGCATTATTCGATGCGTCTGCAGCCACAAGAATTTGCATTAAGATGAAGAGAATAATGATATAAGCAATACACGTGTCTCGAACTCACAAACTCACAGCAATAGATAGTATCTCATTCGGCTTCCATAACCCCAACAGAGAGGTTTAGTTACCCATGAATACGAAGGAGATCACGATTGGCATTGTTATTATATCACGATATTTGGTTGATGGCGTGTGGCTTAGGTGATCGGTGTGTGGCGTGATTCCTTAGCAAGTAACAATTCTCTTGTTGTGGAATTTAAGAATAGAATTAATGGAAAGATTAGAAGAGTTGTAGAATTGTTGTGGTGGAAGAAGAGAGGTATGAAAGAAGATTAATTGTTTAAATGTCTTCTCTCCACTAAGGGAGGCATTGCCTCTCCACTAAGGGAGGACTTGCTTAAAATCTCTAGCATGATAGGGTATTTATAATACTCCTATCCTACTCCTACTATGCTAATGAAATAAATAACCAAATCCTACTAAACTAAGGAAATACTTAACCCATTTGTACTAGGTTAATGTAACATTCTCCTAATCCAAATAAACTAATGAAATACATAACCCAATTGTACTAGGTTAATGTATCATTGTCAAAATCCAGCTTTGTGTCTGTAAGTCCCCAAAGTCTTCAGAATTGCTGTTTTAGCCCGGGACAGATTTTCCATGCAACAGTTTTGGTCCTTAGGCGTGTAAACTCCCTTTCCTTCCTTCATGAGCTTTCTTTTGCGTCAAGTAAGCCATAAAATGCTGAATTTTGCATCATTTATACCTGAAACATTACTAATCATGTTCGTTAGCTCATTTATACGAAAAAGGACTAAAAGTGCATGAAATATATAATTTGTTCTCAAAACTAGGCTAAAATATGGGCAAAATATATTGATATAGGCGCGTAATTTCGCGTATCATCACATAACCAATTAGCATGAAGCCTTTGTAAATTATTTAAAAACCCTTAAGGTTTAATGCATAAGCCAAAAGCAAGCAAAAGTTCTATTAAAAATAAGCCAATGCGATGAACATATCTTTATAAGCATTTTATCAAACACCTTAGGGGCATAATATAATCAAAACCAAATTCCATTACCATTAAACCATTAACATGAAATTTAATTGTCCGAAATCACCATTAATGCATAGTAAACATAATTAAAACCATAGGAAATCATAACCAAGCATTTAACATCAAAACCTTCATTATGCAAGCCATAATCATGCAAGAGAAAAATTATGAAAGCAACTATGTAACCATGCCTTTAATTGAAATTACAATGAGGGAACAGAATCATGCCTTAAACTAAGAAGATTAATGGAAAGAATTCACCAAGACAAGATCCAAAGTAATCCCTTAGTTGAAATCCTAGCTTTTTGTCCCAAAAGCTCTTAAGAGAATTATGATGTATTTAGGAGGAGTTTCTAAGTGTTAAAGAATAAATGAATAGGGTAAATAATCTCCTAAGTGTATTAGAAGTCGTGGGTCCTTATGAGGTCATGACTTCCCCCTTATGAGTCGTAGACTTCCTTACGATTGATACCACCCAATATTAACCAAGCCTCAGCTATGGATCAAACACTGTACAGTATACGACTCATCCACCCAAATCGTAACCCAGCATACGATCTGTACCCATGATCTATATCCCTAGCAGAATGCAACACCAGAAGGATCAAGCACTATCTACCATATGAGTCACCTATACGACTCATACCAAATCATACGACACTCACCCCTAAATCATATCCATTCCAGTGACTAAAACCATCCCACTAACTAACATTCGTTAGTTTATGATAGGACTTTATCACTCGTACCCTAGTATACAGCTCGTACCATACATCATATTGGGTCAAAAAAATAGGATTTTGAGAAATTTTCTAATGGTTCAAACCTGGGATAATTCAGGATCAATCCATGAAGGAGGATTAAAACTTGTAAGTTCACTCTCAATAACAAACCTATCAAGTTCTGAAGATGTTTCGGGCACATAATCATCCCTATAAGCAAGACAAATAACAGGATATTTACTAAATAACATCATCGAATGGTTACTCTAATTTACTTGACCAAACTTTTCAGTATCATCACTCACTTGAGGTTCATTAATTATATCAAAATCATCCTTAAATGGTGTACTAGTTTCACCCACAAATTGGTTAAGACAATATACCATCATTCATCACATTGGCTTCAACACTAGGTGGACTCAAATTAATCTTACTAGAAGATTCAATGAGGTCATAAATATGATCAACTAGCATTTCCACACTCTCAATGGGTATATCATCAACAAAAGGCAAAGAATCACAAGAATCGTATATAGATAAGCTATTACTCATACTTAATGTGCTACTGGCTACACAATCATCATTCACATGTAAAAAAGTGTAAAAGTTAGCTATTTTACCTTGAATTTCTTGAGAATATTCTTATTTTCCTTGGTTTGAATGTCCTTCACAAGCCTTGGAATCATCTAAGGTTGCCTTTGTCGAATCTTCAAAGGGAATCTTCTCTTTTGGTTCTTATTCTCCTGTGTTTTCCATATTAATACCTGCATATATATCCTTGTTAAAAAAACGGAAAACAATGTTATCTCGATTTGGAGGCAACCCCCTCACTTCACCTCTCACAACCTCTTCTTTTTTCTCTCTTAGGTTGCTACCTTGCACTCCTTTACTTCTCTCAATATTTTGTCTCTCAATTTCTTTAGACTTAAGTAAGTGGTCATATCACTTTGATATTTAGGAAGAATGGATGGAAAGAGATGTTTTCCCCATTGGTATTTTACAATCTTAAGCTAATTTTATACATTTAAAACCTTATATTGTGCAAACCAATTGGCACCCAAGCATAAATATCCATGTTCTAAGGGGAAGATATCACACCACACCTCCTCATAGTACCTACATCGAGTGAAGGAAATCTTCACTCTCTCAAAATTTCTATACCCATCTAAGAAGTATGGAAAAAGAAGAGGCTCTAAAGAAGAGGCTCTCGAGGTATCACTAGATGGTCAACCATGGGTGGAATAATGTAATTTCTATAGAACTAATCATCTAGCATAAGGAGGCATCTCGAAACCCCATAAATTCTTACCTTTTCAGAGTGAACATTTCTTCTTGGATCAACATTCTAAAGCTTGGTATACCCTATTATTACACGAGTATCCCTTATGAGCTCTTTCAAGGCACTCCACGTTCATCCGTACTTCCTTATGGATTCCTGCAACAATGGTGTCATACATTGAATATATTTAAAGGCACACATGGCTCTTTTGACTTCGCTCATATCATAATCCATGAAGATCCTTTCACACTCTCATTCCCAATCAAAATATTCTTTAAGACCCAACTCTCTTATAAATATGGGGAGAGTAGAAAGATTTTGGCTCCTACTATACCCTACATATCAACCTTGGGTCCTATTTCCACATATTTGGGTACTAAAATAAGAATCTTGAGATATAAAATCCCTCAGCTTTGGAGATACATATTCTTTTAGTCCCATGATGCAACCTCTACTATAGTTATTATAACCATTCACATTGACTCGACCTTGATAAGAAGTACTACAAGACAAGGAATACGAAACTTTATAATCCTCATGTGCATTTTTACCATGATCCTCATAAGATTTGTAAATGAATGAGTTATACCTCACATCACCTCTAGGATCAGAGTGAGAAGTGTAATACTCCTCACATGACCTATTTTCCTCATAAGAACCATCATAAGGCTCTTCATCATCTCCATACTTACTATTAGAACTAAGATCATCATTCATCTCACATTCTCCTTCAAAATAGTAGCCCTCATTTTTATCCAACTCTTGATCATAGCTATATTCATATCCTCCATAATCTCTCTCTTCTTTATAGCCATAACTATCTTCACCATAATTAGTCTCTTTTGTCATACTCATAATTATCCAAGTCCATAGCAAACATGCTTCTTTATATCACTTTTACCTGCAAAATGAACAAATAAGATTAGTAGTAAATCTCTTCACCAACACTCATATGAATCTCACCTTTGTGATCCTCACAATTAGAGCGGCAAATATTGAAAATTATTTATATTCTAGTGATAAATAAGGTATCAATATCTACTAGAAGCCGGAGTGGGTTCTTTTTTGAATGACTCAAAATAAAAACTACTTAAGGACTTGAATCAAGAAATTACAATGAATTGAAAAAGAGAAAAACTTGAATAAGATTGGACGATGAAATAAATGTGACTCAAGAACTAATCAATCAAGTTACTAGATGAATTACATAGTTGTTGAGTAGTTTAAGAATCAAAAGATGAGTTTAGGAATCAAGAAAATGAAACTAGGGAATCAAACCTTAAGCAATGGAGTAATTTAAGTGTTGAATTGAGTATGGAGGCTTACATTTTGCATTTGGGACTTGATACGCATTGGGAGGGATTAATCTGCATTTGGGGACCCGCTTTGAGGTGCTACAGCACCTTGAGTGCACTTAAAAAGCAAGTTGGCAACCCCATTCCTTTGAATTGGCCAAAATGCCCTCCAGTTGGTCCTTTGTGTACTCTTTTGTTGGGATATACTTGAAATTTTTGTAGATACCTTAGAAAAAACACTTTTCACTCTTTTTTCGTCCTTATTTTTTGGATCAAACAAGAACATTTGTCTGAAATTTCAATATGAATATGACAATCACCTCAAGAACACACCAAGAAAACCAAGAACATTAATCTTTCTAACTTTTTCTTTATATCTTGTAATGAGTTGAAATTTTAAATGTACGCCCTTCTTATCCTTCTAAACTCATTCCAAACATCAATTTGTCAAAATTCTTTACCAAAATCTTAAGATTTTTAATTCACCTCAAACTTTTTCAACTCAAGCTTCCAACAAGGATAAAACATTCAAATAAGCTCGAATTTGACTTAAATTTGGTTTATAGACTCGTATAGTGTTACAGAACACAATTCTAACACTAGAAACATAAGAAATCAAAAAAATATAAAACTTAAAATTTGACCTAAGACCTAAAACGTTAATAGTAAAAGTTTTCTGTGATTTTCGATTTTCTAAGACGACTAACCTAAGATTTGACTTTGTAGGAATGAAATCAAGCTCGGCTCTAATACTAAATGATGTGATTCTTGCCACAAAGACTCAAATCTAAATGCAGTAAAAAAGAGGGATAGGAGATCAAAGATAAAAAATATAGACACAAATATGATAAAACAAAAAGCAATCAACGGGTGTATTAAACCCAAAAATCTCCCTTAAATATTACCAAATTACACTTAACTCTTACGTGACAGCAAAGGGAGTGGAATCTCCCTTAAAATGGGTGTTTCTAATCAAATATCAACATTTGCTTTTCGAAGCTCTCAAACACTCCCAATGGAGGTTCATGAATTCATTATTATTAATCAACAAAAACTAACTAAATAAGGCTAGATATCAAGAATTTATAGTTTGGCTAAATATTAGATAATTCGGACCCAAATGTGACCTAAATACAAGAAAAGTCCCTTTAAGGGATGTTTGACCCACTCTTGAAATGCTAGAGTAGATCAAGAGTAGATCCAAAGCGCCTTGGGCGCATGACCCTTCCAAGGGGCTTTCGAGCCCCGTTTTGCACTCCTTTAACCTCATTAAAGTCCTTTTACAATCCTTAATGGCAATCTTCATCCATGTGACATCATTTAATAGAACTATAGAGCCTTCAACCACCTAAAAGCATCTTATGTATCACATCCAAAGGTCTGGAGGAAAATTGTCTTGTATCAATCCTGGTCGCTTGAGCAATTGGCTGGCCTCTTTAGCGCCCTTTTCTTAAGCAACCCAAAGAGTGCTTAAATGGGTGCACCAACTAAAGACTTGGAATTTTTTTGAGTATTTACCGATCCGTCGAGATTCATTAAGAATTTTGTATGTGCAAACAAACTATGATACCCTATCAAATTTGACATTCCAAACTTAATGGGACAGACGAAACCATCTGAGGTCATTTTAATAAAAAGTGGGTCAAAACCCAAGTTTCATTTTTCTCTAGTTTTGGCCAATATCTCAAAACGAGTCCAGAAGCCTTGGGACCTAAACCAATGATCCACTTAGCCTAAAACTGATATTTCAAAGCTGTTGGAACTATCATAATTGACATATGAGGTTCTTTGATTGAATTTTTCATCTAGTAACATTCTAACCAACTAAGTCTTTAAAATAGGGAATTAGCTTTAGAAACCAAAGAAACTCTCCGATAATCAAACTATTAGTTCCAGCAAGTCATAAATCTCTTGGGGCATCAATAGAAAATGACTAAATTACAAAAATAAGTGTAAATGACGAATATAACTTGAAGGGTTATTACACCTGTTTGGTCTAGCAAGTAAGAAAAAGGTGAATTCTAATATTTACAACAATTAAAAAACAACCAATATGAAGGAAAGTATAATTCATACATATATACCATTCAAGAATCACTAATTACTTTAACCTACTCTATTAATTTATCATGATTCACACAATCCTAATTATGAGATTTATCTACTTATGTTTATAATCTCTCAACAAAATTTTTTAAAAGAATTCATAATAATATTCTTTCAAATCAAGAATAAGAAATCTAAAATCTTGAATAATCCATGAAGTATCAATTATCAAGAATCAAAGTATGAAATATTCTCCAAAATCCAAGAATAAATAATTTAATATATTTCTAAGGCCTAAGTGTATATAATACTAATGGTGCGTAAACTATATAAGAAAATCTAGGCTAGATATTTATAGTTATTACAAAATCTATCCTAAATCAACTTAGAAAACAGAGTTGGTATCTCTTCACAGTTTGTGGTTTGACTCCAAACCGCGTAGTAAGAAATTAAGATTCATACTCGACAAATCCTTCAAGTTCCTATGAGCCAACTCCACGGCCTGTAGAGTATCTTCAAGGACCATCTTGTAGATTTGGGCATCAAACGCCAGAATTACTCTTTTTAGTTCTTCCTTATCGTGACTCTCAGTACGAAAATATGAAACTTGTGAACTTCTTTCTACAGTCCAAGAAAATAACTCATACTATGTTGATCTTATGTTTACCCTTCTATACTTCTGATGTATACCATAATCATTGATTACAAAGAACGGATCATACTAAGCCATTTTTTTCAACTTGGTCTTGCTTAACCTATTCATTAACTTTTTTATTTTGGGACCTATTATCCTATAAAAACACACAAGCACATATCAAATCTATCAAAAAGTGCTTAAGAATGTACAACAACCTCATGATTTAATCATTGAAAGAATCATAAAACTACGGCACATAAGTACTGATCACATGCTTTCTTTGCTGTGCATCTAATTATTAATGCAGATTCGGGTGTTCATTTTCAAACTCGTGGCTAGTCAAATTTTAGCACTTCTAATCAGCAGTGGGTGAGTTCTCATCATTTAAGGAATTTATGAAGTAGCTTAGTGGTTAGAATTTATTTCATGCAGTTATTTCATTTTATGGGTAGTTGCTGGCCACATCCCAACAATTTACTTTATTAAGTTAGTAAAGGCTTTTAATAGTCATCAATTTATTTGTTCTTTATTTTATAAAATTTAAAGTATTTATTGTCCAACAACAACAAACCTAGTGTATTCCCACATAATGGGGTCTGGGGGGTAAGATGTACGCAGTTCATACCTCTACCTCTAAAGATGTAGAAAGGCTATTTCCGATAGACCCCCGGCTCGAGACACGAGATACTACACAAATACATAGTCCAGCATAGAACAAGGTGTCATAACATAAATACGACACCCCTAAGTAATAAAGTATTTATTGTCCAATTAGCCATATTTCAGATTTTGATTGCCAATATAAATTATCAGTAATTTTACTAGCGGTATACCTATACCAAAGGTCTACTTGGAATCAATTATGGTCCTAAATGCGGATCACACCTTAGTTGTAGACTAAAATCTAATATAGAGTTAAAATTTTCACTAAAGTAATTTAAAATATGAAAAGTAAATCACATTATGAAGTCAACAGAATTCAACATCTACTATATATAAATAAAAAATAATTTTAATCATATATAAATAATATCATCTTCTGTCAGAAAGATGAACCTAACACCTATCTTGATCTGCCCATAAACGTCATACATGATTGGTCGACTTAAGAGAGACAATGATCATTAGAATGAACGAATTAAAAGTAAAATGTGAAAGAGAATTTCAGCTAGGGGTCAGCATCAACACCAAAAAACTAAAAAATTAAACCAAATATAATTAAATTTTTTTTTTTATTTTGTAGTTCAATTATAGTTTGTTTCTTTCTAAAATTTTGGTGTTTGATTTGAATTTTTATTGTATAGTCCTAATAATTTGTTTAAACGAAAAATCAAATTATTATAACATGAAGTCAAATTATTTTATATATCCTTCTATCCTTTATATTCAGTCTTCTCTCTAAACCTCAATGTCATATATTTTTCAACTTCCAACCCCAAACCAAAAAAAACTAAATCGATAAAAATACTTTACTCACCCACTCACCCTAAATACGATCTTTGAGAATTTTAGAACATCAATAATGATTTCGACCACCTGTGAAAGTTTCAAGCCTGCGGTATATACCATCTGCAGTAGGAATGCTGACGTTTTAGTTTTTCTTCTTAATTTTTTAGATTCTCTTCTTCTTTATTTTTTGTGATTTCTTTGATTTTATTGGTTTTTTAGATTTTCTCATTCTTCATTTTGTTTTCTTTTGATTTAGTATTTCTTTGTAGAAGTTCTCCGTTAACTGTCTTAAGCATTTGAAAATTTTAATCTCTTTTTTGTATCAGATAAATGGAGAATGAAAGTCAAGTCAGTTATGTTGGTTCAACTAATACCTTCCCTAGTAACATTGATGAAAACATAATTGACCCTCAGGTTACAAAGAAAATAAAAAAAATGCAACGTAGATATGATGTTTGGGATCATTTCGAGAGGATGATTGAAAATGGTACTGATAAAAGAAAAGTCTATGTATTGTAAGCAAATATTATATTGCTAATTCATCTAAAAATGATCAGTAATATTGAGACAATATTTGGAAAGGTGAGAGTATATAAGTCTCTCTCTAAAACTTCTGAGTCTGGTACTCAATCAAAGTTAAACTTACAACCTAAGGATGAACAACTTTGAAAATTTGAGCTAGGAATAGTTAGGAACACTTTAGTTGTGATGATAATTGTGGAAGAACTACCCTTAGCTTTGTAGAAAAGGAAGGCTTCGAGAAGTTTATGAGTATAGCTAACCTCTAATTCAAATTCCTTCTCATAGAACATTAATAGGGGTTTTTGTAATTTTATGATGAATTGAGATAAAATTTGAATGGGTCTTTTAGAGAAGTACAAATAAAAATTTATCTTTCCACGTACATATAGACATCAGTGTAAAAAATTTACTTATATGCATTTGATTTCTTACTTTAATTGCAGAGGTTGGGTGTTGCATAAAAGAATACTGAATTTTTTTTCTATCTCTACTCATAAGGGTGAGCAGATGACAAAGGCTAGTAGTAATTATTTGTTTGATTGAAACATGCACAATGTGTTCTCTGTTAACAATGTTTCTTCAAATAATTTTAAAGTTACAGAATTATCTAAATATTTAAATATTTGAGAAACTAATATAATGGACAGTATGCATATCTACATGAGATGTATGACTCATATACTTAATTTAATTGTACAAAAATATTTAATAGAATTATCTAAACATCTTCAAAAATATGTGAAAATGTATTGTAATGAATGGTAAGTTGCTCCATTTAAAACGTATGACTCACAAACTTAATTTAGTTATGCAAGAAAAATTAAAAAAATTGATTCTTCTATAGATGGGCAAGACAGATGGTGAAGTAGGCTCGATCATCTATTGTAAGAAAAAGAAATTTTAAGAAATGTTATAAATTTAAAAAGTAGAATGTGATAAAATGTTATTATTAGATGTGCCTAGTAGGTGAAATTTCAGCTACTTGATGTTGGAGGAATGAAAATTTTTGAAAAGCCCTTGATAGGTTTAAGTGTTTTTATGATAATTTTAATATTCACCTTTATATCACATTTGTGAAGGTGAAAGTATTGTAGGTTCGTTCAAATATGATAATTGGCTTAATGTGAGGGATGTGAGAAAGTTTATTGAAACATTTTAAGAGCTGGCCTTAAAGGTTTTAGGTTCACATATATTACTTGTAATGTTCATTTTGAAGATATATGTGACATTAATGCATATCTAAAAGTGTGTTTAGTAAGTAAATGTATTAATTTGCATAAAATGACTATGGGAATGAAAGAAAAGTCCATAAATAATTTTTATTACATTTGTATTGGATCCTGATTAAAAATTTGTGCAAGTTAGCTTTAACCTTGAAAGGTTATTATGGGATAAAAAGAGAAAGATAATTTCTAAAGGAGTGGATGATTATTTCACATATTTCTTTAAAGAATATCTACAAAAAAATTCAAAATGTTCTAAACATCAATCATCCCCTTGTAGATTTATTTTATTTGATTCGTCGTATTCATCTAGTTCTAGACCTTCTGACTCTTCTCAAACTTCCTTAAAAAGTCTCTTTTAATACTTTTATTATCATTAACATAACTTCAAATTAATAAAGGCAGTTTTCATTAGAATTCCTATTATTCCCCAACCACTGCCAGCAAATCCCAAAATCCTTTGAAAACTTAAAACCAAAAAAAATGCTACATAACCTCCCAGAAAGTAGAGTCTCGGATAAGAGTTGGATCCTACATCAACACCAATAAATCTAACAAGTTTGTTCTTTCCTCTCTAATCTCTACTTTCATATATACAAAATTATTATGGTTGTTTTTTATTTATTTGATTTGAAAAAAAAACATTAATGCATATTAGTTGATCTTCCTAACATATAATTTAGAAAGGGAAAAAATATACTTCTTAAATATGATAAATGATACACCTATATCTACCGTCATACTTTGAGTACACATATGCCCCTATCATTAAAAAAATGGTATGTATATTCCCCTCATACTAATTTTTTGGGCATATGTATACCCAAAGAATGATAGAGGGTATATATGTATCACTTCTCATAGTTCGTAGGTATATTTGTTCCTTTTCTATTTTAATTTTCTTATCTTATATAATTAACCAAGTCGAGTATTTAACTTAATAAACCCATCGAATCTAATTTCAAATCGACCCGACCCAACCTGACATTCATTTTTTGTTCCAAAGTTGATACTCCCTCTATTTTTCCTATAAATGTGAAAACTAATCAAATTGCAGTGATTGGTCACTTATACCACCACAAAATTTTAAGATAAGGCTAGAACCATGCTTCAGGTACAAGAAGGATCAAACATCAAGTTTTAACAGTCTGGGAAGGAATTTTTTCATGTATCAAGGCCAATAAAAGCTCCTATACCTTAGCCAAGCTAAAACCTCATTTACCAATTGATTCCTTAAGAAATGATTATCTTTAAATAGGCATAATCTCCAGATTCTGATACATCATTGAGTTCCAAATCGATCAAATGATAGATATTTGAATTATCCTTTCATCACATCCAGTTTCTCCTTACCACACCTGAGTAAAAATTTATGGCCATTTTAGTGAACCACTACTCTGCAATGAGATATCACGAGTCAAACCACGATTGTAGTTCTATTATACAACCGTACAATGTTCTTGTCTGATGGAGACAACCCTAACATCTAAAATTTGACAAGTATACCTTCCTAATATGAGAGAGAACCACGATCGTGCTTTGAAACTAAGATCTTAGGCACAATCGTAAGTCCCACAGATGTTTTTTATTTAACCTTCAAACCTACGAATCAAGGTGCATTCGTAAATGGACCATAATCGTACAAAGGGTCATCTGATCATGTTCAGAGAGCCCTAATCCATCTCCCAACCATGAGTATAACCATTAATCGTAGGTTAGTCCTACGATTGTGGAAAGGTCCCATACGTCCCTCCCAACAGTTTCTAGTTATGAATTGTAAAGGGATATATTAGTTTTTTACCACTCTTTTAACATAAAAACTAAGTGATTTTCGATATCTCAAGGATGATTATTTGGGTTAATATTACCTAAGCCCTCATTACTCAGTAAAACATCTGACACTTAACTTCAAATAGAGAAAAAAGGTGATTTTTTCCCTAAGGCAGAACCAGGGTTCATCTTCTTAGGGCTAATAATCCCAAAGAATTATTCAAGGTTCTAATAACTAGGTATATGGAATTTCATTAATGGGTCCCCATCTAGGGATTGAGTCCCAAAGTTAACCTAGTCCTCCTGTTTAGTTCTTCATAATTTTGGGTTTATGGATATTAAAAAATTCATTGATATCTCACTCCTTTATTGTCACTAAGTTATAATACCCTTTTTATCATGAATTCTAGTATTATTACATGACTATAATCCAACCCCCAATTAGATTATAAAATTCATGATTATTAGACTAGAGTTAATAAATTCTTCAAATTCATTCAATTTAAGGAATTGGTATAATAGTTGCATTCTTTAGAGATAGCGGGTTATGAACACCCAATGACCTAGGATTTCATTTATATACGTTTGAGTTCTATATCCTATATTTTACATGCTTTTAATGCTTTTAGATGATTTAATTATTTTTAAGATTTAGATTATTATTGAATTGAGCATTCTAGTTATCAGTGTCATTTAGTTGGGGGTAATACTTAGCACCGACTAAACACAGGGATGAAGGCTCATCTGCTAGTTAGGTTAAAACCCTTAGTAGAAGTCCCTAAGTCCTAAAGCTATTGCACCACCATAGGTTCTATAAGGTCACCCATCAAACCAGTGACACCTTACTCCTTTTGGGCATCAGATTAGTAGATCCACGTCAATTAGTATTGGTACCCTTAGTAAGGTACTAAACACCATTCCATATTGGATTACTTGTTAGACCTCGGTTAACTTAGATTAGGGTATATTGGTTATTAGTATATCCCACAGTCTATGGGTTACAGGTTGAATTCAGCTCTTTTCAAGATCTTGTATTTAGTTATCCAATTTATTAGACAGTACATGTTCATTACTTGGTCTTGCCTTAGTTTATCATCTTGCATGTATCATGTATATCTATATCAGTTATTTTTTATCTTACATACGTATTACAGTCAAAGTAATGATGGAATACTTTCTTTTGTGCTATATGTCTCATAACATAGGTTCTGATGCTCAACATCTTAATCGCACATAGTATGACCTCTTACTGCTTCAACTGTAGTACTTGGTAAGTCCACAACATCAAGGGCTAATCAACATTTCAATTTTTCTTTATTGTTCTCAGTTTTCAAATAAGTTAAAGTTAGCTGGGGCTGGGGGGGCTGGGGGCTTATCTCAGAAACTTGTCATAGTAAAGGCTTTTCAGACTTATTATAAATGTTTACCTTGGGATTTAGATTCAGTTATTGTTGATTCATTTTCTTTAAATATTTATTTATTTATTAAGTTCAGCTTTTGAATAAGTGTAATAAGTGTTTTATCATTTATTTCAAATATTCTTAGTATTTTAGGCCATGGGTTTGGTACTCTAAGAACTGTGTCATGATTAGAGGGTAGTCTTGGGTTGAAACAAACTTGGTATTAGAGCAACAATTTGAAAGTATCCTAGGGTATCTAAAAGTCATGTCGAATAGATCTTTATTCATAGATGTGAAGTATATCATACTTATGAGTTAGAGGCTAAGAGACATTTTAGAAAAAGTTTCACTCTCTCATGTTCATATCGTGTGATAGAGTGTGAAACCCATTAAAACCTTCTTCTAACTCATTATATATATGTTTATAGAATATTCCTCCAAAGAGAACTAATGAAAGAAGGAGTGGAAATGATGGCAAATTTGAGAATTGGCAAGCACTGCCACCAGCTCCAGAAAACCCTCTAAATAAACAAGTCTCCCATGCCAAATTAAGGGATACTTTTACAGCCTTAGCCTAGTCCATGACCACTCAAAATAATTAGCATGTTGTGTCACCAACAAACCTAGTAGTGAATACGAAATCAACCAGAGTCTGAGAGTTTACTAGATAAATCCTCTAGTTTTCTTCGAGTCCAAGTTTGAGGAGGATCTATCGGGTTTTGTGGATAGCATTCAGCAAGTTACAAAATCATGGGTGTTATCCCAATTAAAATTGTTGATCTGTCCATCTATCACCTGTAAAGAGTAGCTCACACCTAGTATAAGCAATGAAAGGAGAATAAAGGTGCAAAAGTAGAATTGGCAGAATAGGATGAGTTTGTTGTTGTATTTCTGGACAAGTTCTTCCCACATGAGCTAAAAGAGGCCAAGGTGTAGGAAATCATAAATCTTAAGCAGGCTAACAAAAGTATGAAGGAGTATTCTCTTAAGTTTTCACAGTTGGAAAGGTATGCTCCGACTGTAGTTTTTGATTCCAAGGACCCCATAATCGAGTTTGTGTCAAGTATTTCTGAGTACTTGGTCAAAGAATGTAGGAATATTATTTTGGTAAAGGAGATGGACATCTCTATACTAATGGTTCATTCTTGACAAATTGAATAAAGAAAAAAGAAAAATGAAAGAAAGAGTAAGAGGACTAGAACAGATAGCTTGAATTTCTCTTAATAGTGGTTAGATGCTGGA
This sequence comes from Capsicum baccatum var. pendulum, assembly GCA_030864225.1. Lineage (NCBI taxonomy): Eukaryota > Viridiplantae > Streptophyta > Magnoliopsida > Solanales > Solanaceae > Capsicum > Capsicum baccatum. The sequence goes on from CM061560.1 coordinate 174,474,346, forward strand.
AATCGTTCTTAATTCCATTAGAAATTTGTATCTCTAGCCCTATATTGTACTAGTTCCTAAGTTCCTAAGTTTAGGAAAGATAATCGATATAGGTCACCAATCTCTAAGTCCCAGGGTAGCATGAGTAGTGTTTGTACCAACCTAGTATGAATGATATACGGTAGGAACCATACGGTTAAGTGCATGGCCGGTAGTGATATTTCTTTGGGTGTGGAAAGATAGGATATAGACTGAGGTAATACCTAGTGGATTCATAGAGGTAGGGATAGCCGTCAACAAAGTCAATCCAACTCTTCAGCAGCTCTAGTAAGTCCCCCAACTCAATAGGGTACCTTATCTAGTGTTGATGGCGGACAATGCAAGAGCAGTATCTATGCCTTCTAGACTCAACAAGATCAGAAGGTTTATCTTGACATAGTCACTGGTACGTTACATGTCTTCCATATTCATGTGTATGCATTATTAGATCTTAGAGCCATATTTTTCTTAATAACTCCCTACAAAGAAGTAGACTCTTGTGCCAATCCCAAAATTCTTTTACAACCTTTCACATTTTTTACTACAATTTATGACTTAGTTATAGCTAAATAAATATACAAAAATTACCTAATTATAGTTTCCCAGAAACTCACCTTAACTGCTCTCGTAGAGTTAGACAAAGTAGATTTTGACGTCATTCTTGATATGGATTGGTTATACTCCTGCTATGCCTATGTTAATTGTAGGAAGAGAATAATCCAATTCTAGTTTCCAAATAAACTAGATCTAGAGTGGAAGGGTATTACCTCAGCACCTATGGGTCAGTTCATCTCATACATTAAGGCTAGAAAGTTAATTTCCAAAGAGTGTATCTATCATATTATCCTGGTTAAGGATTCAAAACTCGAAGCCCTAACTCTAAGGTTAATTTATGTGGTAAATAAATTTCCAAAAGTATTTGCAGAAGATCTACTTGGAGTCCCTCCCAAAAGGTAAATTGACTTTGAAATAGATCTCCTTTCAGATACCCAACCTATTTTGATTCCACCCTATAGAATAGCTCCATCCGACCCTAAAGAGTTGAAGGAATAATTGAAGGACCTCCTAGACAAGGTTTTATCAGGCCTGGTGTCTCTCGATAGGGTGGTCCAATTCTTTTTATGCGCAAGATAGTTCTCTTAGAATGTGCATCACCTACTATAAGTTAAACAAGGTCATAGTAAAAAAAATGTATCCCATTCCCAGAATTGATGACTTGTTCGACCAACTTTAAGGTAAAAATTATTTCTCTAAGATAGACCTTAGATCAGGCTATTATCGTCTTAGAGTCATAGATCGTGACATTCAAAAAATAGCCTTCAGAACTCGATACGGTTATTTTGAATTTATTGTTATGTCTTTTGGACTAAAGAATACTTCTGCAGCTTTAATGGACTTAGTGACTAGGGTGTTCAAGTAATACTTGGACATGTTCGTCATTATCTTTATAGATGATATCCTCATTTATTCTCAGGTTGAGGATAAATATGCAGATCATCTGTAATTCACAAAATTTAGAAAGTGTGAATTCTAGTTGAAATTAGTTATATTTAGTCATATTCTTTTGGGCGAAAGCATTTGGATTAATCCTCAAAAGACTGAGGTAGTGATAAATTAGCGAAGACCTATCTCTCCAACAGATATCAGGAGTTTCTTAGGCTTAGCTGATTACTAAAAATAGTTTGTTGACATATTTTCCTCTATTTCTTATCTTATGTCTAGACTGACTTAGAAGAAAGTCAAATTTCAATGGTCTGATTTTTCTAAGAAGATTTTTCAAGAGTTAAAGACTCGACTCACCACTGCTCCAGTTTTAACTTTATTCAATGGATCAAATGGTTTTGTGTTCTACTATGATACTTCTAGGGTTGGACTTTGTTATGTGTTGATGTAGCAGGGCAAGGTTATAGCATATACATTTAGACAACTAAAGGCCAATGAGAAGAACTACCCAACTCATGATCTTGAGTTAGAAGCAGTTTTTTTTTTTGCCTTAACGATTTAGAGGCATTACCTCTATGGAGTTCATGTTTATTTGATTACTGATCAAAAAAGTCTTTATTATATGTTTGGTCAGAAAGATTTAAATCTCCATCAGAGTAGATGGCTAGAGTTGCTGAAGGATTAAGATATAAGTGTTCTATACCATTTGGGTAAAGCCAATGTGGTGGCCAACATTTTTGGTAGATTCTCTATGGAAAGTGTTTCTCATGTAGAGTATGAGAAGAAATAACTAGCTTGTGAGGTTCATAGATTGGCCAAACTGAGATTTTAGTTAGTAGATTTAGTCGAAGGTAGAATTCTACTCCAAAGTGGTTCAGAATCTTCTTAAGTAGTCGAGGTTAAATAAAAGAAATATAATGATCTTATTTTTCTTAGATTAAAAGCAGTGGTCCAGAGTTATAAGGTTGAGAATTTTCTCCTAAGGGGGAGATGGTGTTCTTCGCTATCATGAAAGACTATGTGTTCTAGATGTAGATAACTTGAGATGGGGGAGGCTCATGGTTATCGGTATTCTATTCACCTAGGTTCCATTAAAAAAAACCATGATTTACGAGAAGTCTATTGGTGGAATGGTATGAAGAATGATATTATGGAATTTATGGCTAAGTGTATAAATTACCAATAGGTTAAGGTTGAGCACTAAAGACCTAGTGGCACTTTTCAAGACATCAGTATTCCTACTTAGAAGTGGAAGGTAGTGAATATGTACTTCATGATAGGTTTCCTTGCACTCATTAATGGCATGATTCCATATGGATCACCATGGATTGAATGACTATGTTTGTCCAATTTCTACCAGTAAACACTTCATATTCAGTCGAGGACTATGCTAAACTCTACCTTAAAGAGTTAGTGAAAATGCATGTAGTCCCATTTAACTATTATTTTAGATATATGTACTCAGTTTATTTCTCAATTTTGGAAGGAATTTTAGAAAGGTCTTGGTACCTAAGTTCATATCAGCACAAATTTTCACCCGTAGACAAATGGTCAAGAAAAAAGGACTATTTGGACCTTAGAGGACATATTGAGAGCCTATCTGATCGATTTCAAGGGTATTTAGGATGATCATCGACCTTTGATTGAGTTTGTTTATAACAACAGCTATTACTCCAGTAATCAGATGGCCCCATTTGAGGTAATTTATGGAAGGAGGTGCAGATCACCTATTTGGATGTTTTAAGGTTAGTGAAGCTACATTGATAGGGATAGACTTAGTCCATGAGGCTATGGATAAAGTTTAACTAATTAAAAAAATGTTGAGAATGGCTCAGAGTTGTCAGAATAGCCATACAAATGTGACAAGAAGGAAGCTTGAGTTTGTTGGTGGTGATTTTGTCTACTTAAAAGTTTCATATATGAAGGGGCTGAAGGGATTTTGGAATAAAGGAAAGCTCAGTTCCCATATTATTGGTCCTTATGAGGTAGTAGGTTATTTTGGCAAAGTAGACTTTGAGTTAGATTTGTTGGTAGTCCTAGCTGTAGTGCATCTCGTCTACTATGTTTCCCTACTAAAGAAGTGAATTGATGATCCTACCTCGGTTATACCTTTCGAAAATATGGGTGTGAAGGATAGTCTCTCTTACAAAGAGGTTCTAGTTAAAATCCTTGATTGTCAATTTTGTAGGTTGAGGAATAAAAAAGTTACATTGGTAAAGGTTCTATGGCAAAATCAGTCGGTTGAGGGAGCTACTATGGAAGCAGAGGTAGATGTTACGACCAAGTACCCACACCTTTTTCCTTCGAGCTCACTCCCAACTTGAGGTAATAGTTTTACTAAATTAATTAATTCTTTCAATTTCCTGCTACCAAGCTATCCTTATGTCATATTAGGCGTTTATGAGTCCGATTAATCCATGTTTTAAGTACTGACTTAGTTCCATAGTAGTGTTCATCTGTTTGAAACTCAGTGTATGAATTTTATGTACAGATAGTGTGAAAGGGTTCCAGTAAAATTAGGAGAATTGGTGAAGAAATTATGGGAATTTTCGCTCTTTATCCCCTAACCTTTCTACTTAATTAGTTTCCATTCGAGGATGAATGACCCTAAGGTAGAGATATTGTAACACCAAAGAATATTCAACAGAAGACTAGCATCATGCTTCAAGTACATATAGGATTAAAAATCAAGTCTTAATAGTATGAGAAGGAATTTTACCATGTACCAAGGCCACAAGAACCTCCTCACCTTAAACCAAGACAAAACCTCCCTTACCAATCAATCCCTTAAGAAATGATCAGATTTAAATGGTCTTAAATTAAATATTTTTATGAATTATTGAGTTCTAGAAACACAAAATGATAGATATTTGAATTATCTTTCCAACGCATCAAGTTTCGCATTAATCCGATTAGAGTAAAATGTTATGACCTTTTTTAGTGAAACACTGCTCTACAGTGAGATATCACGTGCTGAACTGCGACCATGGCTACATTGTATGGTTGTAAAATGGTCTTTTATTATTGATATAACCCCAATATCTAAAAGTTAACAAGCTTACCTTCCTACCGTGAGAGGGAACCATGTCTTGCTTTTAAATCATGACCCCAGGCACGATCGTGAGTCCCACAGATGATCTTGATTTAACCTTCAAAACTATGAACCAAGGTACAATCATAGGTAGATCCCATGATCGTACGGAGGCTTATCTGATCATCTTCATAGATCTCTCATCCATCTCCCAGCCATGAGTACAACCCATGATTATAGGTCGGTCCCATGATCGTGGAGAGGTCTTGTACGTCCCTCCTAGTAGTTTTTAGCTACGACTTTTAAAGGGATATATAACTATTTTCCATCACTTTTAACATCAAAACTATGTATTTTAGGATATCTCAAGGATGATTTTTGGTGTTAATATTACCCCAAGCCCTTATTACTCAAAAACAAATCTGATACTTAGTTTTAAATGGAGAAAAAATTCTTTCCCCGAGGCAATGCTAGGTTTCATCTTCTTCAGGCTACCAATTCCAAGGAATTATTCAAGGTTACCATTTCCAGTTATGTAGGATTTCATGAATAGGTACGGTTTCACCCTTTGAGTCCCAAAGTTAGCCTAATTCTCCCATTCAGTTCCTTCTTCACAATTTAGGGTTTATGGATATTGGCAAATTCATTGATATATCAGTTCTTTATTGTTATTGAGTTATAATCCCTATTTTATCATGAATTCTAGTGTTATTTTATGACCATCATCAAAAACCCTACTTAGATTTTAAAATCCATGGTTGTTGGACCCCAGTCATTAAATTCTTTAAAGTCATTTAGTTTACAAAATTGGCATAATAGTTGCATTCTTCAAAGATAGTGGATTATGAACGCCCAATGACCTAGGGTTTCATGTATATACTTTTGGTAACTATATCCCCCACTTTACATGCTTTGAATAATTTTAGAAAATGTATTTATTTTTTAGTCTTCAGATTATTATTAGCACTGACCATTCTAGTTATCAGTATCATTTAGTTGGGAGTATTACTTAGCACCAAGTGGACTCAGGAATAGAGACTTATCTGCCAATTATATTGAGACCATTAGTAGAAGTCCCTAAATTTCAGAACTACGATGACACCATAAAGATTGTACTGGGTCACCCATCAAACCATGCTTGACTTTTTAGTCATTTTGGACATTAGTTTAATGGATCCACGTCAATCAATGTTTATGCCCTTGTAAGGATACTAAACACCCTTCCAACTGGGGTTATAGGTTGGATCTCAGTTAGTACATATTAAGGTTTGTCGGTTATTAGTAGCTTTAGCAGTCCATGGCTTACAGTTTGGATTCAGATCTTTGCATGATCTTGCATTCACTTATCCAGCTTATTATACAGTACATGTTCATTACTTAATATTGCCTTGGTTTATCATGTTGCATGTATCATGTCCATCGAGATCAGTTATTTCCTATCTCACATACTTATTACATTCAAAGTACTGATTGCATAGTTTTTGGTGTTCTATATTTTCTCATAATATAGGTTCATACGCTCAACATCTAATCATGCATAGTACAGCCTCGTACCGCTTTAGCTTTAGCTGTAGTACTTGGTGAATCCTTATCATTCGAGGGCTAATATCAGCATTTCATTTTACCTTTTAAATTTTTCAATTTTTAGAGAATATAGATTTAGCTGGGAGTTTGTCCCAACAACTCATCTTAGTAGAAGATTTTCAAACTTATAGTTAAATGTTGAGCTTGTGATCTTAGATTCAGTTATTTCTGATAGGTTTTCTTTGAATATTTGTTTCATTATTCAGTTCATCTTTCACATAAGTTTTTTTAATTAGTTATCTTTGATATTCTTTGTGTTTTGCCAAGCTATGGGTTAGTTTGGGGTCACTTGTGATTCGAAGCATCGTGTTATGACTAGGGGTTAGTCTCGAGTCATAACATTATTACTTCTAGTTGGTGTTTACTAATTGAATAAGGTGGAGGTTAGGTTGTAGATTATTCGAACTAGGGTGCAGCGATAGCGTAATGACCTTCGAAGTTATTTTCTTGATTTTATGTATTTCTGGAATTTCAAGCCTTCTTGCAGGAGCTATAGGTCATTAGTGACTTACCAAAACTATTGGTTTGGTTATTAGATAGTTCGTTTGGATTTTAGGCTCAATTCTCTCTGTTGAAGCTTTCATTGTTACAAAATTGTTCTCGGACCAAAATTCCTTGTAAATAGCCTCGAATAAGAAATCCAACAATGCCATCAGCTCCGGAATAGTTATTTTAGGCTATGGATCCCTTGGTTCAAGTCATAATGCTTTTGAACTAATTTTGGGCTATTAGAGAATTTAATAAAAATAGAACTATATGTGTGGGACCCATATTTAATCGAAACAATCTCATAGAAAAGTTTTGATGGTTGCATTGAGTCCAGAATATTGAATTTAATATGGTAGCATAGTTTGTTTGCACGCATGGAGTTTCAAAAAAATTACAAGAAACTGATTGAAGTCGATTAGGACTTAGAAATTTGATGGTTTTCAAACATTTGATACAACCATATATTACTCTTCGCATTCGTGAGGCTTAGACCACATTCTTGAAGGGTTATGTTTTTGACCTTCACAATCATGAGCCTCTTCACTAGCATTTATGATGTAGGTCAACCCTGACCAGTCCTTTCTCTTTCTTGAGTTCACGACCATCAAGGCGTGATCATGATATCTGGGTTTGTTTTCCTTTCCATTTGTGCCCTCGAGCCTCGCATTCACAAAGGGCATTGGCCTATTATTATATAAGTCCTCTTCCCCCAGTTTTTCATCATTTTCTTGGTAGATTTCAACCAATTTGGGACCTTAGGGCTTAAGAATTACTATTTCATACCAATAATCTCAGGTACGTTAACACATCATTCCTTGACCTTTTTCTCTTTTATTCTCGTGTTAATTCATCCTAAAAGTCTATTTAATTCTTGGTTTTAGGTCTAGATTCTTTGCGATTTGGGGGATTATTTGATTCCTAATTTTTGCTCAACTTTTAAGGACACATTCTTAGTCCTTCGAGGGATCTCAAAACATATTTAATTTTGGAATTTTGTTAGCCGACTCAACTGGCCCGTTTTAGATCCAATCTTGGGCTCAAAATTTTTTATAGCAATATGTATGTCATTTTAATCCTATTAACGTGTAGATTATTATTTTAATAGCACTACATCATTTTGAGATCATGGATCTAGAACGATTAATTATGAACAATTCAAATTGGTGGTTCAGCATTGATGTAGGATTCGATCTACTTTTCTCTATGAGATTGTGTCTGTATAGATTATATGCTAGATAGGGGAGATAGGATATTTGTATGACTGGTATAGCATGACTTCACTTATTTAGGGAATTTAAAATAGAAATATGATCCGAACCTTATCCTATAATATTTTTTAACACTATAGAATCCTTTTATGTTTGATGATGGGCTTAATTAATTATAGATTGGTACAAGAAATCCTTTAGCATCTCATTTAGTTTTTGGGGAAATATTTCTTGATTAGACCCTTGTAGTAGCTTTATTAATTTGTTTACCTTAGTCTCTAGATTATGGTGTTAATATTATAGTATAGTATATTATGGGCCTGAGGCCGTGATTATGTACCAATTGAATATCAATTAGTATTTTATCCCTTGTGAGTATGTGGTTGTGGTTTATAGACCCTTATAGTTGTATTGCTTGGATACTTGTGATGGAATATATACTTTGGGCTCATTTTCATTTACTTAGAGGTACTACTCTAACCAAATCCTTGATTTTACTACTCTTTTCTAAAAAGAAACTTACTCCCACTTTTCACTTTTAAAATGGATTTTTAATAAAAATATTGCACCGCCTTATTTGATGATTTATAAGCTTTTAGAACTAAATGAGCTAATTTGGAAATTAGGTCGAGGTTGATTTCGTTCCATTACTAAAACACTCATTTACCAACGATATGGCATGGAAACATGACACTTTCGATGCTTAAAACAACAAATTTATGCATGAACTTAGGGTGTTTTGTTAGATATGATGCACATTGGTGTATAATGCAGGTAAAACCGATCGTAACAGTGTTTGAATAAAAAATAATAAAATGACCTAAAAAATACCAACTCTAATCAGGATACGAGTCATCCCATAAGTCATAAACATTCAATACGACTCGTATGTTGAATTATATAAACAACAGAACCAAAAGCCAACCTGAGAGGCTAAGTATAAGGAAGATACGACTCAAGTATCCAAGTTGTAATCTAGGATACGAGTTGTACAAAGAAGTTATAAGAATAATAAAACCTAATCTATCATTTAGAAATTAAAGTCTAAGAAGTATACGAGTCGAAAGTCTGAGTACAACTCGTATAGGAAAGTCGTACACAAACCAGTATTCAAATCTTAGAAAGACAAAAGTGCCAGGTGGATATGAGTGAAGGACATGAGTTGTACACTTAGGTACAACTCGTAAGTGGAACTCATAAGCTAAACAGAAAGTTGAAGCCTTGGGAAATTAGACATTGGACTGGATACGATAAGGCAGGTATGACTCGTATGATGTCAGTACGAGTGAAGAATGAGTCATACCGACTGCCGACATAACTTAACCTTTTCCACTTTTTTTAGAATTCTTATGTTATTTTGAGATACTATAAATACCCTAGGGTTTATCTTTTACTAGGTTACATACTTTTACATATTATTACAATACTTTTACAATTGCTCTTGATATTTTAGGTTTTTATTTAATTACAGACCTTGAAATTTATTCATGTTATTCTTGTGCAATTGATTTTATGTGTTCTTTATTTATAATCATGGTTTCTTGCACAAACATAAGCATCTAATCTCCTTAACTAGGGTTGTGGGAACCCTAACAGATTAGCTACATAGAGGAAGTGTGAGACTCATCTATTTTAGGGTTTTTGTATGTATCTTAATCTTCTTAATGATAATTAAATCTCAAGTAGATACAGTAGATTGAGATAGTTTGTATTCAAATCCATCCCCACAAGGGAGTTTGTGATTGGGAAAAAAAGATTAGGACAGTGATTTGGGATTCACCTCTACCTTTTAGTCCCCGTCATCTCATCTAATCACTTGATCCCTAAATGTGATAGTGAGCTGAGCTTGTATCAAGGAGAAATAAGGCAACACCCTGAGACTTAACCGGTAAAGGGTGAGATTCATCTTGGCACCCACAAGGAGGCTGATAATACCTATCGTGTAGACTTTCTATGTAGAACTGTAGAATAGTTGGGTTTATCAAGAGAAATTTATGGAGTTGAGAAGCCATGGAGAACACAAGCATAGTGTTCATCTCATATTATCAACAACTTAAAAGCACTCAAGATTTGGTTACTCCTTACAATTGATACTAAAATCCCCCCATTTACTTTTCTGTACTTCTCGTGGATTATATCAAGTTAAGAACTATTCGTGTTTTCCCTATGGTATCGACCCCAACCTAGTTGGGTTATTATATTTACAAACGACCATATTATACTTCTAATTGAAGTTTATTTTGGACGACATCAAAGTTTGGTGTCTTTGCTAGGGATGACGATTAGAATAGTGAATTGAATTGGTAAAGCTCGAAGTTTTTAATTTTTGTTTTTGATTTGGCATACACAATTGTATGCCATGTACTAGGAGTAGAGGCAATCCCTTACTCCTTTTTGATCCAGAACTAGAGAGAATCCTTCAAACACCGAGAAGGATGTTAGGACAAGTTCATGAAGGGTTTCAATATCCCCCACCTATGGATCCGAAGGTGGCACTCCCGCGGGTTCCATTAGATCCATAGAATATTGAAAACTTACAATCACAATAATTGTTGGAGCGAGAACGTAGAGAAGCCGAAGAGGCTAGACTTCCTGTAGATACAGAGTTTGCTCAGCAAGGTGGACTAGTCTGGCCTAGACAGGTTGTTGATCATAGAGTTCATAGAGGTAGAGATCTATTTATTTCGGCATATCTACACTTAGACCCATATGAGAAGAAGGATGAAGATCTGGGTTATGTTGACCCTATTAATTCTGGAGCCATTGTTTCTCCAGCTTTAGCCCTTAATGTGAAGTTTGATATCATGAGTGTTATGATCTAATTGTTGAATCTAAAGGGTGTATTTTTGGGTATAGCTAAGGATGACGCAAATATGCACCTTGCAAATTTTCTTGGGATCTACACATCTTATACTATTCCAGGGATTGATCAGGAAGCATTGAGATTGAGGTTGTTTCTATTTTTGTTGAGAAGAGAAGCATCACTACATTTTGGGGAACTTCCAAGAGGATCTATCATTACTTGGAATGAGTTGAAGAAAAAGATTCTGACAAGATTCTTCCCTCCTGCATGGATTCTACAGTATAAGGATGAAATTTATAATTTTAGCTAGTTACCTACAGAATCTATATATGAAGCATGGTTTTGATTCAAGAAGAAGTTAAGCTGGTACTAAATCACAAGATCAAAGGATCTAACTTGTTAGAAATCTTTTATAGATCATTGAATGACAGTTCGAGGGCTATAGCAGATACGATTTTAGAAGGAGCATTTATGCATCTTTGTTAGGATGTTGCACAAGAAATGTTGGATGATATTGTTTTGACCAATAGGGGTTGGCCTACTAGATATTCAGAACATGGAGGTGGTACATATGCTATTAGAGCAACAAATATTTATGGAGCAGCAAATGATATGGTAGCACAAAAGTTTGCATAGTTTTGTATGGATATTGGGTTGCTTATAAAGCAATTTGCATCAATAAGTGTAGAGAAGGTGATTCCACTAGCAGTAAAGAGGTCTACTTCCAAACCATTCAAGATCGAAGAGGCAAAGTATCTTGATCATAGATTGGTGGATTTATGAGCCCAAGGGAAAGGGAATCAAGGTCAAAAATATTATAATGATTAATACAGAGATAGGAGTAGAGACAGAGATTGTGATTGGCGATGTAAAGATGACTAGAAGGAGAAGAGTGACAAGTATATTCCACCAAGCAGTACATATCCAGAGTCTAGAAAGGAACAACTTTTGTCTAAGCTGGTCAAAGGGAAAGAAAGTCAAGAGAACTACCTGAAGGATATCAAAGTTGATCTATCACAATTAAACCAAAAAGTTTAGTCACATGCTATAGTAATCAAGAAATCGGAGCAGAAATTTGGTCAGATATTAGCCACAGTAAATCAGAGATAGCCTAGCACTCTTCTAAGAAATACAGTTGTCAATCCCAGAAATGATAGTCAATTCGACCATTACTACTCAAAGCAGTAAAGTCACTATAGATCCACTTGTACCCACTGTTGATGAGTAAAAGAATAATGATGAGTCAGTTTATGTAAGGAGTAGTCGCAAGAAGAATGACGGAGAAAAAAAGGCTACAGATCCTCTACTGAAGCCTATTCCAAAACCTCTTCCTCCTTATCTATAAAGTCTAAAAAGAATTAAGAAGATGGTAAGTACTAGAAGTTTTTATCTATGCTAAAAGAACTGTCAGTCAACATACCACTGTAGAGGCATAGGAACAAATGACTGTATACAGAAAATTCATGAAGGATTTGATCCTCAAGAAGAGAGCAGTCAGTTATGAGCTGGTTGACCATGTTCATCATTGTAGTGTTGTAGCCACTCAATCATTGGTGGAGAAGAAAAAAGATCTGGTGCTTCTACTATACCTTGCACTATTGGATCTTTCAACTTTGTGGGTGATTTGTATGACTTGGGTGATAACATTAACCTCATACCATTTGTTATATTCAAGAAATTGGGGTTGGAAACTCTAAAACCAACCATCAGAAGACTAGTAATGGCAGAAATGAGTGTGAAAATCCAGTTGGTATCCTATATGATGTATTGGTGAAGGCGGCTTCTTTTATTTCTCCTGCTAGTTTTGTGGTATTAAATTGTAAAGTGGAGTTCCAAGTCCCAATTATTCTTCAAAGACTATTTTTGGCTATAGGAAGGACGTTAATTGATCTAAAAATGGGACATTTGATGCTGAGTTTGAATGTTGAATAGGTGATATTTAATATATGCAAATCTATGAGGTATCCTAATGAATTGAGAGTGATATCTGTTATTATTGTGCATGATAATGAGAAAGATTCATTCTATGATGTAGATTTAGCGACTCTGTGGGATGATGGTTTTGATGCAGTTATTTTGATTAAAGAGAGATAAGGTATTAAAGCACTTTGCAGTTGTGATCATGTATTTTGACTCTGATGGTATCGAGGAGTATAAGGAGTTAGTAAGTGCACTTTATAGGGGTGGTTCTTATAACTTTTCACCAAATAAGCTTGACTTAGACTTGAAGAATAGAAAGACTCCACCTGATCACCCATCCATTGAGGAACCACCTGTATTAGAGTTGAAGGCCCTCCCATATCGCTTGCGATATGCATTTTTGGGGGCTATCAATACTTTGCATGTTATTATTATAGCTTATCTGAGACAGTCAGAGGTCGATGTATTATTTTTAGTTTTATAGAATTTCAATAGGGCCATTGGATAGTCTATTATAGATATTGTGGGTATTCCACCTGGTTTGTGTACTCACAAAATACAACTTGAGCTGGATTATGTTCCATCTATTGAACATCAACGTCGACTTAATCCTTCTATGTAGGAGGTGGTTAAGAAAGAGATCATCAAGTGGTTGGATGTTGGTGTGGTATTTACCATTGTTGACGGTAAGTGGGTCAGTCTGGTATAAGACGTTCCGGAGAAAGGTAGAATAACTGTTGTGCCTAATGAGAAGATTGATCTAGTGCCTATGAGGCTAGTCATTGAATGGAGAGTGTGCATGGATTATAGAAAACTAAATGCATGAACTCAGAAAGACCATTTTCCAACGTCTTTTATGGATCAGATGTTAGACAGGTTAGCAGAAAGAGGATAGTACTATTTTCTTGGTGGTTACTTAGGCTACATTCAGATCATTATTGATACTGAGGACAAAGAAAAGAAAACTTTTACATGTCCTTATGGGACCTTTATATTCAAACGAATGTCATTCGGGCTATGCAATGCCTCAGCCATATTTCAAAGATGCATGATGCCTATTGTCTTTGATATGGCCGAAGACACCATTGAAGATTTTATGGATAATTTTTCGATTGTTGGTGACTTCTTTTATGAGTGTCTCGTTCACTTAGAAAAAGCTCTACAAAGGTGTAAAGAATGAAACTTGGTACTTAATTAGTAAAAGTTCTATTTTATGGTCAAAGAAGGAATTAAGCTTGGGTACGAGATTTCAAAGAAAGGAATAGAGGTTGATCGATCAAAGATTGAGGTGATTGAAAAATTTCCCTACCTAATTTCTGTGAAGGAAATTTGAAGTTTTCTTAGGAATGTAGCTTTTTACAGGCGATTTATCAAGGTCTTCTCGGAGATTGCTAATCCTCTTTGCAAGTTTCTTGAGAAAAAGGTAAAATCTAATTTTAATGATATATGTAAGACGGTTTTTGAAAGCCTAAAAGATAAGTTGGTAATTGTGCTAATCATTATGTCTCCCAATTGGTCTTTACTTTTTGAGATTATATGTGATGCTAGTGGAGTGGCCTTAGGGGTTGTACTAGGCTAATAGAAAGAAAAGATCCTTCATCCCATCTACTATCCTAGTAAGGCACTAAATCCTGCTCAAAAGAACGATACCGGGATGGAACAAGAGTTATTGGCAGTGGTTTTTGCCTTTGAAAAGTTTAGATCTTACTTGATTGGGACAAAGGTGATTGTGCACAATAATCATACGGCATTATGGTACCTAATGTCTAAAAAAGATCAAAGCCTAGGCTTATTCAGTAGGTGTTGTTGTTGGAAGAATTTGACTTTAAGGTGAAGGACAGGCACAGAAAATCAAGTTGTAGATCACTTGTCTAAACTAGAGGAGGAAGAAATCTAGAAGGTTTATAATGGGTTGGAAATTGATGAGAGTTTTCCAAATGAGCATATATTGGCAGCTTCCCAAGATCTAATTCCATGGTTTGTAGATTATACAAATTACTTAGCTAATGATCTAGTCCTAGAAGTCCTTTCATATCAGCAAAGGAAGAAGTTCATGCATGAGATAAGAAAAATTTTTTGGGATGAACCTTACTTATTCAAAATTTATGTTGATGGAATCATTTGCATATGTATACCTGAGGTGAAGATGATGAGCATACTTGAAGCTTGTCATTCATCACTAGTTGAGGGTCATCATAGAGGGGCCCACACAGGTCATAAAATCCTACAATGCAGCTACTATTGGCCAACCATATATAAAGATGCTTATGACTAAGCTTCTGCTTGTGATTAATGTTAGCAATAAGGTACTATTTCTAGAAGACATAAATTGCCTATGACCCCAATCCTAGAATTAGAAGTGTTTGATTGTGGGGCATAGATTTCATGGGACCTTTCGTGAGTTTGTGTGGCATGAAATACTTACTTGTGGTTGTAGACTATGTATCAAAGTGGGTGATAGAAATTGCACTTCCTAACAATGAAGCATGCAATGTCACTACATTCTTGAGAACGAATGTTTTTTCTTGATTCAGCATGCCACGAGCTATTATTAGTGACAAAGGGTCAGATTTCTACAATCATCTATTCAAAATTCTTATTGAGAAATATAGAGTTAAACACAGGGTGGCGATGCCCTATTATCCACAGACTAGTGGACAAGTTGAAGTATCTAATAGAGAAATCAAGTCCATATTGGTGAAGATTGAATACCAACAGGACTGATTCAGAAAGAAAGTTAGATGATGCATTGTGGGCTTACCGCACAACTTATAAAAACCCCATAGGTGCCTCACCTTATCAGTTGGTGTATGTCAAGGCTTAACGCTTACCAATAGAGATTGAAAATAAGGTGTTATGGGCGTTAAAGAAAATGAATCTATAGTGGGAGGATGCAGCCAAATCAAGGTTGACTAATATCAATGAGTTGGATGAATTCTGGCTCCAAACATACAAAAGTTTAGTACTTTATAAGGAAAAGATGAATTTTCATGATGACCACAGAATTCAGAAGAGATTATTCAGAAAGGGTGACCAAGTACTGCTCTATAAGTTCAAGCTTTATTTGTTTCCAGGTAAGCTAAGGCCAAGGTGGTAAGGTCCATTCATGGTAATAAGAGTCTATTCCAATGGTTCTTTAGAATTAAAGAGGGATGGCGAGCCCCTATTCAAGATAAATGGGCATAGAGTGAAGAACTACCTGGGAAATATAAAGGATGTAAAGGAAGTAGTTGTTAGTAACCTTAATAAAGACTGAGTAGTCAAGGCAATTGCATCGTGCCACAACGTTAAATCAAACATTGCATGGGAGGCAACCCGTGAGGCTAGTTAGTGAAATATGAGTATCCAACTTAGCCACGTCATGCTGCAATATTAAATGAAGTGTTGCGTAGGAGGCAACCCATATTTTTATACTTATTCAGTTATAGGGTAATATGTTTGTCCAATGTGCATGGCTAGGGAAATAAGAAAATACCCAAGAAAGTTGAAGAAAAGCAGTCATACGGACTCTTTACGAGTTATATCTATATGGTATAACTTGTGAGTAGGAGTTGTATTAACCTAGGAGAAAAATTAGAATTCGATAATAGTTTCTGGAATGGATATGATTCTCAGAATGAGTCATACCCACTAGGTACGATTAGTCACCTTCAGTAGTACCCATTCCAGAAACCAAGTAAGGTTCAGGTCTATATGAGTCAAAGACATGACCTGTAATCCTGTGTATGAGTCATATCCACAACTCATACACATGCATACTAGGTCAGATCGTGGGTTGACACGGCCAAATTCTTCAATTAAAAAGAAAAACGGGCACTCGATCGGGCACCCATTTGACCTAACTCGTACCCACACCACATTTCAATCTAGTTCCAACCTTTAATCCATAAAATCACTTGAAATCAACATGATTAAACTATCATCAACTTGTAATTTCTTAATTTTCTTGATGGGAACGTGAATTTGAGAACAATTAGAACTTGGAAGAAAGAATTATATATCTTTGAAACACCAAGTAAGTTTTTTGAACCTATTTTCTTTACTTTTGAAGTTGGAATGAGTTGTGGTTCTATTATAAACTTGGTTGAGTAGGATTATGCAAATATTGATTTGTTAGTAACCTATTTTAGTTGTTTTTGTTGGAAATTGGAAATTAGGGTAGAATTAAGTTTTGGAAATGGTTTTGGTATGTGTGTGGGTCAAAATGATTGAAATGGTTGAAAAAAGTAGTGGGTATTTTGGGAAATTTCATTGGATTCAACATTTAAAGTTGGACTTTTATGTTGTAGTAGATACGAAACCCCTTACGACTCATACCTACTAGTACGAGAGTTGTAATGGGATTTGTACCCACTAACAACATGGAAGTTTTAAAAAATTCAAGGTTCTGGAATAGATACAACTCGATCATACAATTCATACCCAGACCATATGAATCTTACTCTTTAAGTCGTACCTACCTAGGATGATTTATATAAGAATAAATGTTTTTGATCTTCTTACGTCTGTTGGTAACGAGTCGTATCTTGCCGGTACGACTGATTAGGAGTAGTCATAATCTTGCCAGGGAATAAAGTTCATGGACTGTATATGATATAACTCAAGTATGTGAGTCGTACCCAATAGGTACGACCAGTACCCTCCACTCATACCCTAATCATAACAAGCACATTGTACTTTAGTTTTAAATTTTTCTTTTCTTTTCTTTACTTAGTTACTAATGAGGGTACATCTGTAGGAACGATGCCTCCAAACTTGGTTGTGAGCGCAAATCTAATGATTCTGAGTTCGAGGTCTCTATTGATAGTAGTGGAGAATTATTTGAGGACACCACCATAGGAAAAGCTGCACAAAAAGGAAAGATAGCTGAGAAAGAAAAGAGTAAAAAGGTGGTTTCTCAAGAATAAAACTCACCTCTAAAAGGGATACGGAGGAAGAATCCCACTACATCTCCTCCCCACACACCACAGCCTGCTGATGATGATGATGAGGAAGATGGATCTAGTTAAGCAGAAGAAAGTTCTGGAGAAGCTTAGGGTTCAAAAAAGGTGGATGCGACACCGATAGACAGACAGGACCCCCCATTTGCACTAACCACTGCATCAGTTCCTATTATTGAATGATGCGGATGCCTCAATATGAAGGAGATATATAACAGTAAGTTGTTCTAATTTTTATGTGGCAAAATAAAAAGAGTACTTTATCCGGTGCGGATATTGACTACTACCTAGATATCTAAGTTGCTGAGTTTTAAAGAGTGCTACAGATGGTACAGATTTAATTACATGACATAAGCACTCAAAACAGATAGTGAGGTCCTTGTTCATGAGTTTTACATAGCATATAAAGGGGAGATTTAAAGAAAATACCCTCAGGGCTAGTTATGGAATGGAGGTGACTTTATCACTTTTCATATGATTTGTGGTGTGCGAATAGATATCTCTCCCTGCACTATCAAGAGATTCTTGTATGAACCAGAGTATCAGTCTCCAGTCAACACAACAAAAATTATTATAGGATCGGAAAAATAAGAAAGATAACTCGGCCGACATTGCGTTCTGAGGAGAAGATGGTGATTTTTAGATAGATTGTGGAGCGGATTGCTTCAAATGATGTGAATGATGTTTGGGTTCGAGGAAGACCCAGAGTGGTCTCATAACAGATAAAGAAGAGTACCCTCAACTTTGAGGGTAAGGCTTGGTGGACACTAGCCCGACACTGGTTGTGTCCCACTACTGGAGATGATGTTCTGAGCTCAATTTGGGAAGCTATGATAGTCGTATTCACAGCCGGTTACGATTTTGATATCGCTGAGTTCCTATCTCGAGAGTTGAGGGATAGGTCAGCTGGGATCAAAATTCATTACTAGCCTACCCATGTATGATCACACAAATATGCCTGGCTTTAGGAGTGCTAGAATTCCCTAGAATAGATGAAATGATCAAAGTTAGGAGGACATTTGATATTGGCATGGTTAAAGATATGGCCAACCCTTTGGCATAATCGATGAGACAACTAGCAAATATTTTTACAAGATTGTTCCCTCAGGATGATCAGACTAATATCCCTGTTATAGATAAGGTTACTTAGGTAGGAGCACAGATAGAGGGCTCTTATACTGATGACCGATACTTCTAGTGCCCCACTACTAGGCCACGGGTATACCTCCCGATATTATAATGATCTCATAGGCAACATGAACTGAAGTTGTGACAAAATTAGCTACACTTAATAAAAAATGTAGGCCAATAAAAAAAAGAGTTAGAAAATGGCTGGACAGGCAGTTGGAGGACCAGGATAGGTGAGTCCAAGGGCGCCTAGATGCTTTTGAGTCGAGGATCACTCAATAGTTGAGTGGAGGTTAGGTGCCAAATATTATTGATATCAGATCTGAGTTTGCTGAAATCAAGATAATAGTCTCGGAGCTTAATGAGAGACCGATGGTTACTGAGCCCATTATAGAGATAGTGATTCCTACTATCATTTGCCTAATATCTGTGCAGACCTGGCTGATGCACTGGGTGAGGAGACTGAAGAACAAAGAAAATGAAGAAAAAGAAAGAAGAAAGAAGATCGAGCAGCCAGGAGAAAGCCAGACTTGATAGTATTTAGCATGAGCCAGATCGAAAGACGCGGGTCCAAGAGATTGTCAACGGATCTGGTGTATCAAGAGCCCCAGTTGTTGATGATGTAGGGTCAATATTGTGTGCCCTACTGCTGTTGATGCAGTCCGGGTGATGGGATGGTAGATAATGAGAGTGAGAGTTGATCTGAGGTCCCACATCCTGATATTGATGTGCCGGCAATATGAGCGCTTAGGTATGACCTCTATCCTTAATTTATTTTGTGCAACACTAGGGACAGTGCAACGATTTTGGTTGGGGTGGGAGTTATTCCAAAAAATTTGGGAGTAGCTAAAATAATAAGTAGCTAAGATTGAAAGTTTGTTATGACTTGCAGGTTTGATGCAGGGAGTTGAGATAGGGAGCAAATCATCACGCCTATGGCAGCAGATTATTTTTTTTATTATGATTTTTTTGAGAATTTTGAAAAATTTTCATTTGTAATGAAAGATTTTGACTATGTTGTTGATTTTAGAGTTGTGACTATTACAACACTGCTGATTTGATATGTTATTATGGTAAAATTATCACAAAAAAATTAAGCCCGCTCAAAAAATTTTATTTAATGAATTGTGTTATTTGTATAATTGTGTGAGAGTGTTGTGAATCTAATAATGGCATTAGGATTTGGGATAGAACAGTTAGGGATAAAAAAATTGCATAGTTGGATAACTAGTACTTTGTAATGTTACCATGTGCAAGTGCATGTGAGGTCTACTGAGTTCTCGGTGTATTAGAATCTAGAACTTGCCCAGATGCTTTTACCTAGGTCTAGGATAGTTAGGTGGGAGGTGATCATAGGCCCTGTTTGTGCGAGTTCATTTAAGCCTAAAATGCCCTAACCAAATGAATAAATCCATTTGATCTAAATATTTGAGCCTTTATAGACCAATTTTTCTTATTTCACCTATCACCTTTTTATTTAACTTACAATGAATCTGTTTTGGCCCTGGTCCTCCTGTGTACCTGTGCACCTTAACTAAGGCAAATCACCTAAGTTGAGGGTGGCTATTATAGGGGTGCGTGAGAGAGAATTGGTATGAAGAAAGTGGGTTAAAGAAAAATAGTTGACACTTGAGCAAGTATGCTGGAAAGAAAAGTTGCAATGAAAAGCAAAAGAAAAAAAAAGGAAAAATAAGTTCTATAAAACCACACCTGGCCGAACTAGAATGTTCTTAAAAGAAACAAAAAGAGACGTAAGGGCAAAAATAAAAGAAGAAGTGAAAAGTCATTGGAACCTAAGAAAAGCGTAGTGTACAAGAGGATTAGTCACTAAATGAATCTCAAGAGATATCATACCATCCCCAATCTATATTACAAGCCAAATAAAATCATACAGTGATCTTAATGTGATTGTCTGACAACTTAGGAAAAACGCATAAGGTAAAGCCTATGGTATTCTGTGCGCATCGGTGATACTTCTTTGTGAGTGTGAGAGTTATTCATTGTATCCCTAAATAGATTGGTTTATCTAAATGAAGAGTGAAGGGGATTTCCTTGACTGTGAGCACATATGGTTATGCTACTAGGCTGCTAGATTGTCTGATGAATGTAATTTGTGTCTATGCCCAAGTATCTATTGCTAATGTAATGCCATCATCAGATTCCTTCGTGTTTCTACGTGTGGTATATTTCTATACATAGTTTGAGTTGAAAAGTTAAAATTAGGAGAGGAACAACAAAAGTTAAATCGAGTTCAAAATCAATGCCATAGGTTGCTTGAGATCTTCCTATTTAAGCATCATTTTTGTGCTAGAAAATAATTATTTGGGTTTATTTGTCTAAGGACATGCAAAAGTCTAAGTTGATGGTGTTGATGTGGCATGGAAACATGACACTTTCAATGCTTAAAATCATGAATTTATGTGTGAACTTAGGGTATTTTGTTAGATATGATGCAGTTTGGTGTATAATAAAGGTAAAATAAGTCGACAACAGTGTTTGAATGAAGAGAACAAAAATACCTAAAAAGGACCAACTCTGATTAGGATATGAGTCAGCCTATGAGCCATAAACATTCGATACGACTTAAATGTTGAATTGTATAAACGATAAAACCAAAATCCAACCTGTATTTAAGTATGAGGAAGATACGACTCCAGTATCCAAGTTGTAAGCTCGGATATAAGACGTACAAAGAAGTCATAAGAAAAATAGAACCTAAGCTACCATCAAAAAATTAAAATCTAAGAAGTATACAAGTCAGAAGTCTAAGTATGACTCGTATAGAGAAGTCTTACAAAAATTAGTGTTCAAATCTTAGAAAGATAAAAGTCTCATGTGGATATGAGTGAAGGACACGAGTCGTACACTCAGGTAAAACTCGTAAGTAGAACTCATAAGCTAAACAAAAAGTTAAAACCTAAGGAGATTAGACACTGGACTGGATACGAAAAGGTAGGGTATGACTCGTATGATGATGGTATGAGTGAAAAATGAGTCGTACCTACTGCCTACATAACTTAACCTTTCCCATTTTTGTTAGGATTTTTATATTATTTTGAGATACTATAAATACCCTAGGGTTTATCTTTTATTAGGTTATACTCTTTTACATATTATTACAATACTTTTTTAATTGCTTTTGAGATTTTGAGTTTTTATTCAGTTACAGACTTTAGAGTTTATTTATCTTATTATTGTGCAATTGATTTTATGTGTTCTTCATTGATTGTCATGGTTTCTTGCACAAACATGAGTATATAATATCCTTACCAAGGGTTTTGGTAACCCTGGCGGATTAGCTACATAGAGGAAGTGTGAAACTCATTTGTTTTAGGGTTTTCGTATATATATTAATCTTCTTCACGATAATTAAATATCAAGTATCTGTAGTAGCTTGAGATATCTTGTATTCATATCCATCTCCATAAGGGAGTTTATGATTGGGAAAGGAAGATTAGGACAGTGATTTGGGATTCACCTCTACCTTTTAGTCCCCACCATCTCATCTAATCACTTGATCCCAAAAGGTGATAGTGAACTGAGGTTGTAGTAAGGAGCAACAAGGCGATGCCCTGAGACTTAACCGGTAAAGGGTGAGATTTATCTTTGCTCCCACAAGGTATTTGCTAATACCTATATTTTAGACTTTGCGTGCAGAACAATAGAATAATTGGGTTGATCGTGACAAATTTACGGAGTTGAGAAGCCAGGGGGAACACAAGCCTAGTGTTTATCTCATATTGTCTATAACTCTAAAGCACTCAAGATCTGGTTACTACTTATAATTTCCAATAAAATCCCCTCATTTACTTTCATGTACTGCTTGTGGATTACATCAAGTCAAGCAATTATTAACATTTTTCCTGTGGGATCTACCCAAACGTAGTTGAGTTATTATATTTACAATCGACCGTATTATACTTCTAATTGGAGTGTATTTTGAGCGACATAAACCACTACTATTTACTTAAACCGAGAGAGATTCCAACTATTTCTATGTTATTATGCAGATTAAGTCCCGACGTTGATCTCAGGTAATGGATTTATAAATTTACACTCTTTAGACATATTTTGAATTTGTGAACTTATATACATATACATACATGCACACAAACACACTAGGCAGTGTATACTAATATCCCGAGTCTCATATGGGTCACTTCATCTGTGAGCCACAGTGTCGGAGAAGGATGGTTGCCATAGGTTCTCCCTTTATGAGGTACTGGGCTGGAGGAGATATATAAACTTGTTATGTTATGGCTCATAAATTATACATGGTTTATTATTAGTTTATGTTCCATTCATTCAAATGCATTGCCTATCACCAGTATGATTTTTTGGTGCTCATATATATTGGACTTATGAGGGTTATATAAGTATAAGCTATGTTTTCTGAGTGGTTGCTTGAACCTTTTGGTCTTATGCCCGGTTAGGTGTTTTTTGGGACTAGACTATTACTTTATTCTTGGTTTACGGTTAGTTTGTAGCAGGATGGCTGTGGATTAGTGCCTGATATTGTCGATGCTCTTTTTGATCCCTTTTCTCTATTATGATGAATTACATATTGGTTAGTCCTAACTCATGTTTAGTCATCCTTCGGTTAGAATCCTGATTATGCTAGCATTAGCTTTCTTAGGTTATTACCTATATATATATATATATATATATGTATATATATATACCATATATCCCTCTTTTTCCTTATATATTCATATTTAATATGTATCCCTTAGCCTTGTATTAATACTATATATCCTTTTTTCACTCTTCATTTGCATATTAGTGATACACGATATCGTAATTTAGTTCGTGAATGTTGTTAGAATAGGATAGTTTATCCTTATTGTTTCCTTAGCATTATTACGTTTAGTTTGCTAAACAATTACCCGTAGTTTATATTTTTACTTTACATGTTAATTATGCTTGAATTATCTTTGGAGTTTTGTCGGTCAATGCATACTGAGTAGCACGCATTTGGTATTTATACTATATTTCTACATCCTGCAGATCGTAGTACGATTTCTTACCGTTGAAATATGCACCATGTGGAGCAGCCATGGCTTAGAAATTTTGGGTGAGCTCCTGATGTTCAGAGTATTTCTTCTGTCACACTTACTGTTAGACTGATCTTTGTTTTGTATTTAGAAACATCTTTGTATGTATATCTATTTTGTACTTTACTTGTACTCTTTTTGTATTAGAAGCGTTTGTATTGACTTCACTAGGTTTTGGAAATATATTTACCTTTTTCTTGCTTTCTTTCTCCTTGTTATTTAGTTTTGCTTCCTCCTTTCTTATTAGTCTGTTACTAGTTGTTTTGTATTATGCGTTGACTTACCTACTGGTGTGTTATAGTATGTGTTATCATGACCTAAGAAATCAAATCGTGGCATATGGTTCGCTAGTGGTGTGTTTTTTATTAGACGAAGACGGTGGTTATGTGGTGTTGACTAGTGGTAGGTAGTGTTTTTTCCAATGAAATTTCACTGAAAATTGAATCATCAAGAATTTAATTTATTTGGTAGTGTTTTGGGTGTTATGAGTTAATGGTTTTTTTAATTGGTAGTAGAGAGTATTAAAGTATTGTGTGTTATATTGTTATAGGGGTGGGAAAATGCGCCTGTTAGATAGGCCTCTCTTGAATTTTAATTGAGATCGGGTCGGGTAGTGGATTTGCTAAATCAGGTAGTGGATTCTGGGTTAATTATTTAGGATAAAAAATTAAAATGAAAATGGAACAAATATACCCTCAAACTATGATTGATGGTACATATATACCCTTCATCATACTTTGGGTACACATATGCCTCTACAGTTAGTGTGAGGACATATATGTACCATTTTATTAATGGTGGCGGCATATGGGTACCCAAAATATGATGGAGGATGTATACTTCCCTTTTCTTATAGTTCGAGGGTATATTTATCGCTTTTTCATAAATAATTTGTATTATTAATAAATTTCAATGCTTTCAACATATACAAATAAATCAATGTAGTTTCTACTAGGAATTTTTTAAGAGGAGCCTTAGAGTAACTGGTAAAGTTGTTGTTATGTGACCAGTAGGTCACAGGTTTATGTCTTGAAAATAGTCTCTGACAGAAATGCAAGATAAAACTGAGTATTATATACCTTTATGGTGGGGCCCTTTTCCAGACCCTATGCATAGCGGAAGTTTTAGTGCACGTGGATGCAATTATTTGTTTCTACTAAGAAATTTTATTATTTATTTATTCCTACCTTCTTTGTGTCAACAAATTAAACAATTCCAATCATAGTGGCCTAATTGACGTCTTCAAGCTATAGGATTCCATGAGTTTTTATATTTTATTTTGGCCAAATTGAGTTTTTATATTTTATTTGGCCTAATAGTCATTCCATACATTCCTGGAAATCATAGTGAAGTCATGGAAAACGATGAGTTTTTTCTCAGGACTCCAGATGTATATAACAAGAAAAAAAAAAGGTTTTTAAATGATCAATTAAAATCATGACAAGTAACACTTAGAATTGATAGGTTCATAATGTACTACACCAATATGACAAATAGCATAACAGAAGCTGGAAAAAATAACACTAAACGGCTTAACTTAATACCACACCAATAACTGTATCTTTATTCCATCAATCTAATTTAACATGTTATATCAAGTAATTTGTCGTATTTTTAGATTAGTGATCCTACAATACAAAATACTATTTTTAATGAAATTTTTCACTGAAAATTGATCAGTGACTATTCCCATAAATATTTTGATTGAATTACTGGAGGAAAAAATAGTAATGTAAAAATTAGGAAGCTTCAATGTTCCAATATGTGTCTTTCCATTGAGCTGGGTTTGGTGGAAAATCTATGAAAAAAATTGTGTTTTGCACAAACTTCTCATTAAGTATGTGGTAAAAACCTCAATTTGCAGTAGTGTTGCATATTTTTTTACTATGCAGTACTTATATTATTTAGATGACTTTTTTTTAATTCTTTTTCAATTTTGTAGTTTACCCAAATGTGCAATTTTTAAATTAAGGAGATTTGTCTGCAAATGAATAATATTCCAAAAATATTTCATTGCTGTTATGAAATATAAAGTAAGAACAACAATAATAAATAGAGAGAGAAGAGGAGAGACTTCTTTATTTCTCATGAAGGATGAGAGATCATAAGATTAAGAATACAATGAACAAAACTCCTCTATTTATAGGAAAAAATACTCCTAATTTTTGACTGAAAGATAAATACTTCAAATCCTGATAGATATCAACTAGATCTTCATAGATCTTATTATATCTTGATAGACATTTAATATAATGTAAATACATTTATAACACTCTCCCTTGAATTTCTAGATAGATAATGTGCCCCGTTAAAACCTTACTTGGAAAAATCCAGTGGAAAAAAAAATCTAGTGAAGGAAAAAGAGTACACATCTCTAATAATACGCATATAGGATGCCTCATTAAAAACCTTACAAGGAAAACCAGTGGGACAAAACCTCGTAAGGAAAAAAAGTACAACGCGTATTAACTCCCCCTAATGAGAACATCCTTGAGCCTTTGCATCTTGATCTTGTGCAGCATCTTCTTGAAAGTTACAATTAGAGAAGATTTGGTGAATAAATCAGCCACATTGTCACTTGAATGAATTTGTTGCACGTTAATATCAACATTCTTTTATAGCTCATGTATGTAGAAAATCTTTGGCAAAATGTGTTTCGTTCTATCTCCTTTTATGAATCCTCCCTTAAGATATGTTATGTATGCTGCATTATCTCTGTATAAAATTATGGGTAAATTGTCATATTTCACACCACATTTTTCTCGAATGAGATGTATCATGGACCTCAACCATACACATTCTCGGTTTGCTCTATGAATAGCTATTATCTTAGCATGATTCGATGAAGTGGCTACGATAGACTTCTTTATATATCTCCAAGATATGACAGTACCACCACATATGAACACATAACCTGTATGAGACCAAGCTTTATGCGTGTCAGATAAGTACCCAACATCAGCATGACCAATAAGATCGGGACTGTAATCTTTAGAATAAAACAAGCTCATATATTTTATCCCATTCTGATGTCTTCTAGTAGGTGCAAAAATATACCTTGCTAACAAATCGACTGAAAGGGCTATATAAGGCCTTGTAGTACTTGCAAGATACATGAGTGCACCACTTGCTCTAAGATATAATACTTCATAACCAATCTAATTTGGTATATTTCTCATTTCAGCAAATAATCCATTACTTTTAAAACTCTCCAAGAGTTTTAATAATTTTCAAGCCATAAGCTTATACAATATAATGATTATCAATAAGTTTCCCAGAAACTTTTATATTTTGAATGCTTAAAGAAGTTTTCATATAAATTTTGTCAAGTGACAATATTCAACATTTCACGTGTGATATCTTCAAGTTTCTGAATTGCAAATCAAATAAGTTTTACACTTACCAAGATGCATCATTTCATGTCACTTGATAAATATTTCTACGCCAGCATGCTTAAATAAGCGTAGAATTTAGATCCTCGTAATCTTTCACAATATTGCACCAATATTGTATCAAAGATATCTTTAATGATATATCATTTTGTATCAGTTCACAATGCGGCATAACATTTTGAGATCTCATCACTTTATTATTTTTAGGTACCTAAACCTCTCATAAGGTTTCATGAAGTGTTATGTAGTAGGCTCTTCAAGAGCACATTTCCTTCTTATTATGATCATTTGCTCCTTATTCTTTTCAAGGATTATTTCATTTGGAAACGACTAGTCTACCACGCTTTATACATGTGTAGACTTTGTCTTTTAAGAATGCAAAATAGGAGCACTTGCAGCTTAAATATGAGATGCTTTCGGCATTTGAATTGAATTATTTTTTGAATGAGGATCTAATGATAATTTCTAACAGACTTCATAGTTGCTTATAATCTCCCCCTTATGTTAGGAAAACTAACATACATCCTCTATCTTTGTGTGTTATGGTAAATTCATTAATCGTATATCGTTCATCAAAATTATTAGGTGGAATAGTTGGTTCCTGATCTTGAACCAATTGAGAGAGAAGAAATAATCATAACCTATTGGTCTAATGCATACAAGTCCATGTCATATTTCAGACCAACACATGAAGCTTTGTTTTCATTAACAATGGTTTAGCTATTTATCGAAGGCATTCAATGCTCAACCATCATCATCAAGTAGAATTGTCTTGATTACACAACCTGAAAGTTATGATCTTAACTCAATTTTACTGAGCAAGCAACTTTATGAATGTCAAACTATAGGTTGATAATAAATGTACAAGTGATCATATTATATCGATGCATCTTAATAGATCACATGACTGGTGAATGGGCCCATATTCACCTTTTATACTTTTCAGATTTTGAGAGATCAAATCCCAACATTAGTTGGTCCAACCAAATTGTCATGAGAACAAGCAACACAAACAATTCTTGAAGAATCCTTTATTTCTTCAACATATGCCTAATACTTATTATGCACATCTTCATAATGGCAAATTATTTATGCCAATAGATTAAATGACTTGTATTAGTAACTCCAAGTTACCATAACATGTGCAAAAATTCATTAGTAAACATCAGGTTTACTATTGCATGAATTTCGTATCAATAAACAACAAATTCTTAGTTTATTATGGCATGTGATTTCATCATGTTGGGTAACTTTTCGCATTCGTGTTTTTTATCATAGTAACTTGGAGATATTCAATTTTTCAATTATTCTACCTCCTTTAGAGGTGGATTGTGATATCTTCACAACAAAAAATACGTTTGAGTATATATACAGTCATATTCACCCCCAGGGTATAGATTTGTATTTATAATAATCAAAATTCGCATTCCCAAAAATGGAATATAATCAAGCCTTAAGTGTATCAAATTATGATAGCTACTACAAAAGTCAATTGAGGCATACATATGATTTATTGCTACCATATTCAATTCAAGGAATGAAACATATTTAATGGGACATGTTTCTCCAAATACCCATTAGTTTGCCTTAGCCATCCTAATATCATCAATATGGGTGCATTGAGACTCATACTCAACGTTTTATCCATATAAAGGCGTCTTAGGCATAAATTGATGGGACTTGAACCCAACATATTATCATCTCTTTTGACAATATTATTCTTAAGAAATAAATTTAAAACATAAATGATTTCAAATCAATTAATTTTTTCTCAAATCCAACAATAATTATATTATTAGCAGCAAAAGACATATAACATAAGGAATTACTAACCTTGAAATTACCTTTCGATTTATAATCTCACCTATTTGGCAGAGTCTCGTGCTGATAATGTGTTATGAAATATAAAGTAAGAACAACAATAATAAATAGAGAGAGAAGAGGAGAAACTTCTTTATTTATCATGAGGGATGAGAGATTATAAGATTAAGAATACAATGAACAAAACCCCTCTATTTATAGGGAAAATACTCCTAGTTTCTAACTAAAAGATAGACACTTCAAATCCTGATAGATATCAACTAGATCTTGATAGATTTTATTATATCTTGATAGACATTCACTATAATTTAAATACATTTATAACAATTACAAGTTAGTACCAATAATTAATTAAAACAACTTGTCTTGTAGTAATTATTCGGCTTGGGGTTATACATGAACCGAGTTGGTTTAAACTTTTAAAATATTAGATCAAAATTACTTGTGTTGGATTTTTAAACCTATAAACTAAATTAAATTAATAGAAATCGAGTTTTTCAACCACAAATTTTTTTATTTTTTTTTTTGGGGGGGGGGGGGGGCGGAGTGTGGATTTGTTGATTTTCTAGAGTTTTTTTGAGTATTTTTATTTATATAAATATATAATTAACTTGTGCTTCAAATATTATTTTAGTCCTAGCAAGATATAACTACTTTAGGTTTTTCTTAAAAGAAAAAAACAAAATATTAAATAAATGATGACGCTAAAATATTCAACAAAAAATAATACTGTAATAAAATGATATAAAATATATATTACATATAATATAAGATATAATGAAAATAAAAATAATTTTAAAATATTAGGTCATGCTAAAATAAGCCTAGTAAGTATTAATTACATGGCCAAATATTAAATAAGAAAATAAATTTTGGTTATATATTTGTGCAAAATTAAAGAACAGATATCCAACATTATTATCTTTCCTAATCTTAAATTGGATATTTTTGTTAGCATTAGTATTGATGGGCTCTATTTGAGTTATTAGTAGGCCAATTTACATATATAAAAATTATATTGCACTTTTCAAATTTTTAAATTTAAATTTGAAACAATACGTTGAAAGATAAACACAATGAAAAATTTTAAGAAATATTTATAAATTTCAACACATTAAATATTTTTTAAAATTGTAGAAATATAACATCGATTTGACTTTTTTTAGTTAAAAACCAAACTAAACCAATTAAAGTCGGAATTTTTTTCTAATACCTAACCAAATCAAACCAAATGACAAATCGATTTTTTTCAATTTGACTCAATTTACAGTTTGGTTGGACTTTGTTCACCCCTAATTGAAAAGTTACCTATTTATTAAATACTAGATTTGAGAATACGAGTATGCAACATGGAAAGACAAACTCCTGCAGGTATATCAATGTCTTTTTCGATATTTTTTTTCTTATTTATTGGAGTTGGAGCGTTGTAATAGCTCCTTAATCATACTTCTGTTTTTTTAAAATGGGAAAGGATGGTGGGCTTTTTGGATATGCTGATGGTATTGATAAGTTGCTGATGTTTCTTGGTACTTTAGGATGCATTGGAGATGGGCTAATGACTCCACTTAATATGTTTATTCTCAGTGCTCTTATTGATGATTATGGAGGTGCAGATGATGATGATGCCTCTTTCACTAATGCTACTGTTGACAAGGTATTGATCATTCTGGTTCCTACAATTCTAGACATACCCTTTGGTTTCAACTACATGAAAAAGATTTAACATTCATATCAAATTCTATATTCCATTCATCCTAATTTATATGACATTAGTTTGACTGAGCATGAAATTTAAGAACTATTTTCTTTGTCATAGTTATGGTGTAAATCAAGCACCGGCATTTATGTAGCTATAAATTTCTCTTTAAAAAAGTTAAATTTGAATTATTTTTAAATATAGAAATATAATATTCATTTTGACATATTACGAATATTTGGAATATTGGAGAAAAGCTATGGAGCAAATAAAATTAACAGAAATACTTATAAAAAATAATCTATTTGACTACATAAAAACTAGAAATATAGAATATATAGTAGATATGTTATTAAGTTACTCGCACTATCCGCACCCCCTACAATTGGTAGTATATAGTTTACGTGTAAAGTAGGAATAGTAAATAGTTTACGCGTTTTTCATTTTTTGTAGATTATACATAGGCAAACCATTTGTCAAGTTAAGGCAAGACTTTCATGTGTTGAAAGCAAGCCTCTCTTTTGTACACAAAAACTTTTGAATATTTAATAAAAACAGATATATTTCTAAGGAAAAACTATGGATGAGCAAAACACAGATTTAGCAAATCTATTAGAATAGGTATTTTCATTTACAATTATGAATAGCTAAATTCATAAATTCCTGACAATCATGATATAATAAAATAAGCTCATGTTAGTTACTTTATAGTAGAATTATTAGAAGAATACTTTATAGTAGAATTATTCGAAGAATAGCATGTTAAGAAGTTTATTAGCAAACTGAAAAAGGAGAAAAATTCTCAAGAACTATGACATCTTAAAGGTGAAACCGGCATGGCAAAGAAGCCGTATGAAAAACAAGAAGTAATTAATAAAGAAAACTTAGAAAATACAAACACGAAAATAAACACTCTTGATAAAAAAAAACAATAAAAATTTAATACCTAGTACATCAGAAATAAGAAAACCTACATATTATTATAAAAATAAGTTTAAAAGATATCACCTAAGGGATGAATATAACAAATGGAAACCAAAATAAATAATTAATTAAAATTATAACTTCTTAGACTTAGATTGTGTGATAGATGTAGATAAAACGATACAATTATGGATAAGATATTTAACAAAACAATTATTAGACAATAGTATAAATGCAAAAAAATTAATAAAATACAAATAGAAAGTCTTTTTGAACAATTTGTAAAAACAATTGATAACAATGATTATAGTTACAAAGACATAGATATAGAAGAAGATTTAGAAATAATAAATGATAGAATAAGTACAACAAAAAGGATATCTTTTGAAAAATCAGAATCATCAGGACCATCAAAAAGAAGAAATTATGAAATAACTTCAATAGTTAATTTAACTCAATATTATATAACAGGAACAATAAATGAAAAAAAAATATTTAATACTACTAAATACAGGACAAGAAGAAAATCATAGAGCAAAATACCCAATAAAAAATGAAGAAATAAAATCTAATAGTAATATATGTCCAGATCTACAAAGAAGTTGTACATCGTCGATTTCGTGTATAAGAAATTGCATGAGTAATGAGTGTAATTTAGTGTTGGGAAAAAAACTCCACATAAATTAATGGTTAAAAACAAAAGTAGTATTACGTTATACTGAAAAAAAAAAATTAAATGATTAGAATTTATGTATTAGTTGATACTTCATATATATACATCATAACTTATAAGACAAATAAAATCATATTTAATTTTTTCATGTCTGTGAAACAGTACTCACTCAGGTTGCTCTACGTCGCAATCGGAGTTGGAATATCCGCTTGCATTGGTATGCATAACATTTTTCACTTATGAGCATGAACACATCTGCGCAACTTTAATTCTTAGGCACCAACAATATAAAACTTTTTTAAACTACATTTAAAATATAATTACAGGCTACAGCTAGCCTGCAAGTAAACATCCATACAAATGGATTATTAATTTGGAAATAGAGCATTGAAGATAAATATTTTTATGGTAAAATTGTAGGGAGAATTTGCTGGACAAGAAGTGCAAATAGACAAACATGTCGAATAAGGATAGAGTACCTAAAATCAGTGCTTAGACAAGAAGTTGGTTTCTTCGACAAACAGGATGCTTCCTCCTGTAGTTTTCAAGTTGTTTCCACAATTTCATGCTCATTCGATCCAAGATGCTATAGCAGATGTTTTTATTAACTTTAATTATGTTCTCATCTTTCTTTTTCTCTATATATCATTCTAAGATTTACACAAGGTCGTCTTAATAAAATTAGTGGCCTAAAATCAATTTTCAATATAAGGCTTTAAATATATGCACATAACAAAAATATTATCAATAATTTAGAGTTATTTTTTTATTCTTACATACTACTTTTTTTAGTGTAGTATTCTTAGAAGACATTAAGCATTTAACTTCACATAGTAATTTTATTATTTATAAAAATAAGGATAATTTTAACTAACAAGATGTTAGTCATTTGTTGCAATGTATTAACTTGAATATTTTCGTGAAAACTTTATTTATTACTATGATGATATGATAAAAAGTTTTAAAATATTTTTAATAAAATGCAGACAATTCTTCTTCTTTTTTTTATTTAATTTAAATTTTTTATCTTTTATATTTTACAATCTTTAATATTGATTTAAGTGAAATTAAAATCATAAAATTCATATTAAATTTTTTAGGGCCTCAAAATTTTGGGGGCTGAAGAAAACGCCTTACTAGCCTAACCCTTGAGTCACCTCTAGATTTACATATTTATTTTTCTATGTGCTTTGAGTTTTGATGAATTAGTTTCACACATGATGATCACTTAACTTTATTCGCCATAACACTAAAGTATTATTATATTAAAACAACTTTAACTTTATAACATACGTGCTATAGCACTAAAGTCACTAAACATTATATATTATTAAAGTTAGAAGCTACTTATTATCATACTAAGCAATAGAAATTTACCCACTATAATAGTAAAATTAATATATATATCCATGATAACCACAAAATTCTACTCATCCAGTCATATAAAGTAGGTACTATTCTGTGACTTTACTGTTAGTGAGTAAATTTTTGTAACTTTACTATTAGTGGGTTCAGTAACTTTAAAGACCAAAACAAATATAGATTTATGACTTTACTATAAAGTTCAGTTACAAAAATGTGACAAACATATTAATGAATTTGTTGTTTCGGGTATACAATCTGTATATTTGCTCAAAAATTTCAACACAAGTCTAAGATTAATTCAAGAACACTAATGAAGTTTTCAACACCTTCAACACAAGTTCAACATAAACTATCAAAGAAGTGTGTTAATTTAAAAAAATAAGATGAAGTAGAAAAAGAGTCAAGTCCTCCGATTTCACGGAGTGTACTTAACGAATTAATTGCTCTCAAGTACTCGAGGTTGCTGAATTTTTCCTCCTACTATAAAATGGCTCACAATCAGAATGTAGCGGTACCTCAAACTTTCTAATTCTTCAAACTCACTCAACGATAGACGATTACACAGAGATTTTGGAAGTAGAAGAGTGATTTTTTTTTTTCAATCTAGAAAATTTCATTTCTAGCTGTGGAAAAAATGCAGGTATTTATAGCTATCAAGTGCCTCATACAAAAGGAAGCAATGGTTCATCGGAAGGTGTATCCCATTGGAACATTCATGTTTGTCCATTCGAAAAATTGTGTCTTTTTCTGAACAATCATATCCGACCAAATAATCACCCCTTTTTTGAAATAGTGTGTCATTTTATCGAAGGGTTGTGTCCTTTTCAAAGCATCATTTCAGCATTTCTGCAAGCATGTTCATGGAGAAAAAATATTTTTCATTTTTTTCTTTCAATTTTTAAATTAATAACTTCACTTTTCTCGATCATTTGAAAAATTCAAATCCAAAGCCAAAGCTCAGCGAGCAACGACGACAACGATGCGACTTAGTTCTTGCCTCACTATCCACTTGAAGAAGTATTATTGAATAAAAATACATTAAAGTTGTTTCTCCCACCAATGTGGGAGAAGTATACTTTCTTAAATGGGTACACTTTTCCTCTAAGACTTTCCCTCCATTTTTCATTCGCACCATTTGAACCCAACAATCCCCCACATGAATGGGGAATGACTACTCTTTATAAAATTTTACGGACAAGTATGTGATCATCAAGCAAAGACTGATTGCATCTGGATAAGTGGGTTTCCCTTTGAACTTTTTGTAGTGAACATGCATCGGATGCACTCGGTCAATCAGTAGATTTGATATCTTTAAACTGTCGAGCTTTAATGTACACTTAGATAACACATGTCACACAACCATCCTTTTACCATTTATAGTTTGCACAGTTTTATTCGTTTCAACCATGAACACGTCCTGATTTCATGAGAGCTTAGAGAATAGACCTTTACTAACATTTCACTTAAAGCGACTTCCACTTCACCATCACATAGGTGATTTCTAAACATTCAATCCTATAGATTAAATTATTTGGTCAAATCTGTCAAATTTAGATAACCATTAAAAGGCTTTATACACAAGACTTATCCTTGTTTACTAAACATTGTCTACATCATGAGAATGGGTTGGGTATATTGACAATATTGAACCTTTCAGACACAATTTTGTTTGATCTTCTTGAACCTAGCTCTTGAGATCTCCAGTCTATTATGTCCTTTTAGAAGCATCGTTTCAGTGTTTCTGCAAGCATGTTCATAGAGAAAAAATATTTTGTATTTTTTTCTTTGGATTTTTGGATTAATAACTTTCACTTATGTTTTTAAGTTTCAAATAAGCTTTGTCTAAAAAAATTAATCTCGTTGATCGATCATTTGATAAATCCAAATTCAAATTAAAAGTCAAAGCCGCGTCGAGCGAGTGACGACGACAACAATGTGAGGCACCTTAATCATTTGAAAAATTCAAATCCAAATCTAAAGTCGAAGCTGAAGTCAAATTCGAGCCGAGCGAGCAATGACGACATGGGGCAGCTATTTGTTCTTGCCTCACTATCCACTTGAAAAAGTGTTACTTAATAAAAATACATTAAAGTTGTTTTCTTCCACCAATATTGGAGAAGTATACTTTCTTAAATGAGTACACTTTTCCTCCAAGAATTTCCCTCCATTTTCCATTCGCACCATTTGAACCCAAGAATTCCCCACATGAATGGAGAATGACTACTCTTTATAAATTTTATGGACAAGTATGTGATCATCAAGCAAAGACTGATTTCATATGGACAAGTGGATTTCACTAGAACTTTCCATAATGAACATGCATCGGATGCACTCAGTCAATCGGTAGCTTTGATATCTTTGAACTGTTGAGGTTTAATGTACACCTAGATAACACATCACAGAACCAGCCTTTTACCATTTATAGTTCTCACAATTTTGTTTGTTTTAGCCATGAACATGTCCTGGTTTCATGAGAGCTTAGAGAATATGCCTTTACTAACATTCTACTTGAAGCGGCTTCCACTTCACCTTCACATAGGTGATTTCTAAATGTTTAATCCTATAGATTAAATTATTTGATCAAATCTACCAAATTTAGATAATCATTAAAAGGCTTCATACCACAAGACTTATCCTTGATTACTAAACATTGTCTACATCATGAGAATGGGTTGGGTATATTGACAATGTTTAAACTGTCAGACACAACTTTTTTTATCTTCTTGAATCTAGCTCTTGAGATTTCCAATCTGCTAGGTAGAGTTACCGTCATGCTGACTTGTAATATGCCGTAAATCCATTCCCATCGATGTTCTCTCAACTCCCTATCTAGATAGGCCTTTTGCAAGTGGATCTGACATATTATCATTTGACTTTACATAGTCAATGGTGATAATTCCACTAGAAAGTAGTTCTCTAACGGTATTATGTCTCTGTCTTATATGATGAGATTTATCTTTATACATCATGCTCTTTCCTACCTAATGCTTCTTGGCTATCACAGTGTATACAGACTGGTGCCACTGGTTTGGGCCAATGAGGAATATCTTCCAAGAAATTCTAGACTCATTCAGCTTCCTCACTGCTTTATCTAATGCGATAAATTTAAACCCCATTATAGAACGAGCAATACATATCTGTTTGGACAATTTTCAAGAGACTTATC
The DNA here is from genome assembly GCA_030864225.1 of Capsicum baccatum var. pendulum. Lineage (NCBI taxonomy): Eukaryota > Viridiplantae > Streptophyta > Magnoliopsida > Solanales > Solanaceae > Capsicum > Capsicum baccatum. Next base: position 174,511,001 of record CM061560.1, read on the forward strand.
CTCCACTTATAGTAAATACATATCTACTCGTGGATTTTACTTCAGTCGATTCGGTGATCCAATTTACATCACTATATTCTTCAATTATTGCGGGACATTTATTATAATGCAAAGCATAGTCTGGAGTGTATTTAAGATATCCCAAAACTCTTTTCATTGCCATGCAATGAGTTTTATTGGGATTACTCGTGTACCAATTTAACTTATTAATAACACATGTTATGTCTGGCCGTGTACAATTCATGATATACATTAAACATCCCAAAGCTCTGGCATAGTCCAACTATGAGTCATTTTCACCTTTATTCTTTTAAAGTACAAAACTCACATCCAATGGAGTCTTAAAAATATCAAATTCCAAATACTTGAATTTGCTAAGTACCTTTTCGATGTAATGAGACTGTGACAATGCCAACCCTTGTAAAGTTCTATGGATTCTTATTTCTAAGATCACATCTGCAACTCTAAGGATTTTCATATCAAACTTTCTCTCAAGCATTAGTTTTATAGATTTTAAGTCAGAAATGTCTCCACCGATGATCAACATATCATCTATATACAAACAAATAATGACCTTGTGTTTTGGAGTGTCTTTAATGTAGACACATTTATCACATTCGTTTATCTTAAACCCGTTTGCCAACATGGTTTGGTGAAACTTCGCATGGCACTGTTTAGGTTCTTGTTTTAGTCCATAAAGTGACTTAACAAGTCAGTGCACCTTCTTTTCTTTACCAGGAACTACAAAACCCTCGGGTTGTTCCATGTAAATTTCCTCCTCCAATTCTCCATTTAGGAATATTGTTTTCACATCTATTTGATGGATTTCAAGACCATATACCACCGCCAAGGAAATTAACATCCAAATTAACGTTATCCTTGTTACATGAGAGTATGTATCAAAGTAATCAAGGTCTTCCTTCTGTTAGAAGCCTTTTACTACAAGTCTTACCTTGTATTCGTCAATAGATCCATCCACTTTCATTTTCCTTTTGAACATCCATTTAGAACCTAAAGGTTTATTTCCTGGAGAAAAATCAACCAACTCCTAAGTATGGTTGCTCAAGATTGATTCAATATCCCTATTGACTGCCTCTTTCTAAAAGAATAAGTCTGAAGATGGCATCGCTTCTTAAATGTTTGAGGCTTATTTTCTAAGATAAATGTAACAAAATCTGATCCAAATGAAGTTGACGTTCTTTGATGTGTACTACATCTCGGATTCTCATCATTATGTACATCCTCACTTAGTTCATCTCAAGGTCGTTTAGACCCTCCACTAGACTATTTATGTTTAGTTTTATATTGATAAATATGTTCAAAGAACTTGGCATTATCTAATTCAATTACCATATTTTCATTGATATCCGAATGTTCGGATTTATGTACCAAAAACCGATATGCTTTACTAATTTTAGCATATCCTATGAACACACAGTTCACTGTCTTAGGTCTTATCTTTACCCTTTTAGGCATAACAACTTGGATTTCTGCTAGACACCTCCACACTTTGAAATATTTTAAGTTGGGTTTCCTTTCTTTCATTGTTTCATATGGAATTAATTGTGTCTTACTATGGGGCACTCTATTGAGTATTTGGCTAGTTGTAAGGATAACTTCCCCTCAAAAATTTTGTGGTAAACCTGAATTTATAAGTAAGACATTCATTATTTCCTTTTGCAATTCCATTGGATTGAGGTGAATACGGGACTATAGTTTGATGGACAATTTCATTCTATACACATATTTCCATAAATAGAGATTTATATTCTCTACCCTATCACTTCTTATCATTTTAATCTCTTCTCTAACTAATTTTTAACTTCTATTTTATATCTCTTACACATATCTATTGATGCTTCATCTTTACTAGTTAGCAAATAAATATAAAAATGCCTTGTGCAATTGTCAATAGAAGTTATAAAATACTTTTCCTCACCACGAGATGGCGTTGACTTCATATCAAAAATGTCAGTGTGATATTTCCTTTCAACGGACTTATACGGATGCTTGGCATATATTAATTCCACACACATTTGATATTTTGATTTATTGCAATCAAAGTTTAGCAAAACTTCTAAGTTAATCAATATTTGTAATATTTTGTAATTGACATATCCTAATATTTCATACTATAATTCATTAGACTCAAGCAAGTAAGATGAAACAGAACTTTAATTGATTTCAACTGTTGTTACATTCATTTTAAAAAGGCCCTCAGTGAGGTAGCCTTTTTCCTACATGCACTTTTCCTTTACTAATTACAATCTTTTCAGAAACAAATATACATTTAGATCCATTTTTTCATAAAATGATACAAAAATCAAGAAAGAACTTCGGTACATAAAGGACATTGTTGAGAGTCAACACTTTGCTTGACGTCATTTCAAGCAAACTTTTCATGTCTCTTCAAATTTTGCAGTTGCGGTGTTTGCCATATAGATATTCTCTTCTCCTTGAGCCAGAGAAAATACAGAAAATAACTCTTTATTGGCACAAATGTGGAGGATGGCACTGGAATCCATCCATCATTCTCGAGGATTTCCCACCAAGATACATTCAGAAATCATGGCACATAGATCGTCGATTTTATTCTTGGATTAAGTCATATTCGCTAGATCCTTCTTTTTGCCTTTCTTTGGGGCACAATAATCAGTTGACTTATGGCCAATCTTGTAACAATTAAAGCATTTCCCCTTGAATTTCTTCTTAGGTTGATTGCATTCTTTTCCAGCTTTCTTCTGTTTCTTTGAGTTGTTCGAGTAGTCTTCTACAATGTTTTCTCCACTCATTATAGAATTTTCTTTCGACCTTCTCTCTGTGGTTTTGTTGTCTTCCTCTATGTGTAACCTCACAATGAAGTCTTTGACTGTCATCTTCTTTCGTTTGTGTTTCAAGTAATTTTTAAAGTCCTTTACAAAGGTAGAAACTTCTCTATTATTACAGCAACTTGAAATGTCTCGTTCATAACCAAACCTACAATAAAGTTCATGCGAACATTAAGAATATTTTTAACATGTTCAAATAAGGTATTCATTAAATTCATACCTTTAACAAGGAGATCATGGATGATGACTTGCAATTCCTGTACTGGAGATACAACAGTCTTGCTATCAATCATTTTGTACTCAAGAAATCTTGCAACAAAGAACTTCTTAGGTCCAGCATCCTCAGTCTTATATTTCTTTTTCAGCGTATTCCACAATTCTTTTGATGTCTTCATTCTGATATAAACATTGTATAAATCATCTTGAAGGCCTCTTAGGATATAATTTCTACATAGGAAATCAGAATATTTCCATGCCTCTATTACAACGAACCACTCCTTGTCCAAAGTGTCTTCCGGCAATTTTGGAGCATCTTCTGATATAAACCTTTGAAAACACAATGTTATCATATAGAAGAACATTTTCTGTAGCCACCACTTGAAATCTATTCTGGAAAAATTTTTGGGCTTTTTCACTAGTGCCATAGTGGGTGGCGCAGTTGTGCGACTAGTAGTAGCAACATTGGTTGTTGCCATACTTATCACACCATCAACATGATCGTCTGTAGTCATTTTTCCCGTCATAAAAAGGCAATCAACTTTTAGTATAAAAATATACTAATTACAAGTTTCTAGCAACTTTAAATAGCACTTGTTTCTAGTTTAACGATGAAGTTTTTATGTCTTTCAATTGTTAACCGAATGAACTTTAACTTATGATGAAGGTTTTATTTCTTCAAATCACTTGTTAAGTTCAAACAACGTAGAAAGCATAAGGCCTTAATCTCCAAAAATCAAACAATACAGATTACGAAATAATTTCTTAAGATTTTTTTCGGGTACACAAACTGTATGTTTGCTTAAACACTTCAACACAAGTTCAAGATTAATTCAAGAACACCAATGAGTTTTAAACACCTTCAACACAATTTCAACATAAACTATCAAAGAAGTGTGTTAATTAAAAGAAAAAAGATGAAGTAGAAAAAGCATCAAGTCCTCCGATTTCATGAAGTGTCCTCAAGGAATTATTCCCCTCAAGTATCCGAGGTTGTGAAATTTTTTCTCTCGAGATAAAATGGCTCACAATCAGATGTAGCGCTACCTCAAACCTTTTAATTCTTCAAACTCATTCAACGGTAGATGATCACATAGAGATTTTAGAAGTAGAAGATTTTTTTTTTTTTAATCCAGAAAATTTTATTTCATCCTGTGGAAAAAATACAGGTATTTATAGCTATCAAGTGCCTCTTACAAAAGGAAGCAATGTTTCATCAGAAAGGTGTATACCTTTTGAACAGTCATGTTTGTCCATTCAAAACATTGTGTCTTTTTTGAACAGTCATATCCAACCATCAGTCACCCCTTTTTTGAAATAGTGTGTCATTTTCTTGAAGGGTTGTGTCCCTTTCGAAGCATCATTGCAGCATTTTTGCATGCATGTTCATGGAGAAAAAATATTTTGCATTTATTTTTTTAGATTTTCATATTAATAACTTTCACTTATTTTTTCAAGTTTCAAATAAACTTTGTCTAAAAAATTAATCTCATCGATCATTTTCCAAAGCCAAAGCTGAGCAACGACGGTGGTTCAAGACACCTCTTAGTTCTTTTCTCACTATCCACTTGAAGAAGTGTTATTCAATAAAAATAAATTAAAGTTTCTTTCTCCCATCAATGTGGGAGAAGTATACTTTCTTAAATGAGTACACTTTCCCTCCAAGACTTTTCCTCCATTTTTCATACCAATATAATCCAATAGAATTTATTGTAAGTAAAGTTCCTTGAGTGAGGTCCATCCAAAACAGCCTCTCCACCTCTCAAGATGTGGTAAGGTCTTCTTATATACTACTCTTCCTAGACCTCACTTGTGGGATCACACTGGATGTATGTTATTGTTGTTACTACAATTGAAGTTGAGTGATCATGCCTGAAACTAACTGGTATTTCTCTTTTGTTGCAGATACCTAATGGTGTTTCTCACCTATAAACATTAATTTTAGGCCTAATACTTTCTTTATATCTCTCATGGAGACTAGCAGATGGTTTTAATAGAGATGAGTTAGAGAATAACGTAGGGAATTTTTTATTCTAAAGCTATTTTTTTATTTATCATCAACTCCTCCTTAAATAGTGCTATTACAACTAAAAATAGATTACACTTACCATGAAAGAAAACCTATTTTCTATGAAAAATAATAACTAATCAATCTCCTACAACAAATAGGAACCCAATTTTACTAGGAGTTGTACGTAAAAAAGCAAAAAATTAAAAAATAAATCGCGTGCATTATTCGTTAAAGCAACTTTTAACACTTCTCCTTGCTTTAGGAACTGCAAAATTTTTAACTTCTATCTTGGGATTTCCACACTTGATAACCAAAAGTGCCCTTGTAAATATATCTGCAGATTCATCTTAAAACAACCGAGAATGTGGCCTTGCAAAATTTTTGGTTGATTAGTAGTGATTATGATATATGTGTAGTGTTGTATCCTTATGGTGTGTTGTTAATAACTTGAGTAAAGATTTATTTGGTGTAGGTTTAGGTGTTAACTTATATCTATACGTACCTATCAAAGTGGGAGAGAATTGAGATACCTAGACCTTGGACCTTTTGGAAAACAACCACCTTTTTGTGTCTCTGAATTGGATATAGTTGGGGTACTTGAGTCATACCCTAGGTCACGACTCGTACCTCTCTTCCACTTATTTTTAATATCCAATAAAGTATTTTAGGGTAATTTAATGTCCTCCATAATACAAGGACATTCCTTGGTCGTAACCAATGCATACGTGTCGTATACTACTTAACCGTATAGAATAAAGTTTCAAACCGTGTGGACTACTTTGGTCATGAGTGGAGCTCATGATTGGGGCATGAGTCATATCCTTGGATATGAATCAAGGGTTCCCTTTCATTCCCACATTAGTGTGGTTGACTTACGAGGATCCCAGGGTAAGATTTAGGGTACCACTCGTACCCTAGGTCACGATTGCCAAGTGAACCGTAAGGGGGAGTCGTACCCCTATATGTGTAGACTTTTCAGCTTTTAACCAATGACCTTTTGGTCATTTCCCATTCCTAAAATCCTAAAAACACTCACTATATAAGTCATATTAGCCTTCTAAGTCTTCATTTTACAGGACCTAAACATTGTAAACACTCTAAAGGCTCTTGGAAGTAAGATTGGAGGCTAGGGTTTGAAGGTGTTCATCTAGTGTCAAGGAAGAGGTCAATTTTGTTGGTGATTCAAGTTGTTTAAGGCATGTATCTCTTCCCCTATTTTAAAAACTCTTAACCCATGTATTTCACACTTGGATTAGTAAGTCTACATAGTGATTTTTGAATCAAATGAAAGGATTTTGCTACTTAACAATGAATGATGATGATTCTTGCTTATACTTGTATTAATACATATTATTGATGGTAGATTTCATATATGAATGCTTGTTATATGTTTTTTGACATAAGGGTCTTGAGTAATCCTAGTCTTGATGATATCTACCATGAAAATGACCTTGTTATAAGTATGCACAAAAGCTATTTGTGAAGATATCTAAGTGAATTATTTAGTCAATTATTGATGATGTGTTGAACTAGGGAAATGGCCCATTGAGTATGAATGTTTGATAAATGTTATGTAAGAGTATGGTAAGTCATGTAAGGTATGATGATAACCTTTTTGTGCTAAATTACTAATAGGGAGTTGAAGTCCCTTAATATGAAAATGAACTTGAATAGTGTATTGAACTAAAGTGTGGTATGAGAATGCTATTAAAATGTGAATGTCTAGTAAGGATCTTGAGGACCATAAAAAGAATGGTGTGATGAATTAAATAAAGGCATTGGTCTATTGAGATAGTTGAGCTATGAAGGCTTCCACAATGACCATGAAGTCATGTATAGTATTGAATTGGCTAAATGGCTAATGTCTCTATATGTTATATTGAATGTGCATTGATGCATAGACAAGATGGTAAGGTCCCGAATATCAACTAATGATGGTTGTGATGGCTTAAGGTCAAATTCTCTTTTCTTACGTGATGGCTTGTGTTCAAAGCTCTTTGCCCCATGATATGGCTTGAAATGGAAATCCCTCACCAATATGAATGCAAGGTAAAGTTCATTGTTTAATAAGAGCTCTTGAGGTCAAAGTACCTCTCCTCATGAAGAGGCTTGTGGTAAAGTCCAAATATGGCATATGGCTAGATTCCGTTGTCTAACAATCGGTTATGAGGTTGGAGTCCCTCGCCTAGATGAATGTGTATGTTTAAAGTCCCTTATTTGAATAATAATGTGTGTGGCTAAAGCCCTTAGCATAATGAATATGTGCACGTGGATAAAGTCCCCCATCTAATGATAATGCGAATGTGTCTAAAGTCCTTGGTGTATTAAGCATGGTGAATCGATAAGCGTGAAAGGTGGTAGTCCTCCACGTTACGTCTAATGAATGAATACTTGAGAATGTTGATGAGCCTTAATATCTTGATTGGTATATGGTATATGCATATGTATGGAGAAGTGTATGAATATGATATATTGACTTGTTGTTGATTTATGATATTATCGTATCACTTATCCTTGAGTTACATGCTAGTGTTCTAACCGCTAACCATCTTTGAACACTACGTCCCCATACAATATGGTTGTCAAAGCATCTTCTTCTTTTCATGCACAATGATTAGACGATCAAGTGATTCGTGCATTGACTTGAAGGGGTGAGCTTCCTTACATCCGTAAGATATTCCTCTCTAAGTCCTTATCTTTAGGCTTAGTCTCTTAAGACTTAGTTTGGCTATAGTTGAGGGATTTTTCCGACATATACATTTATTGACTTCGGTTTTATGTAGAGGTATTGTGAATAACTGTGAACTTGGGCATGGGTAGTTATTATTATTATGAATCTAATCTTGACTTATGATATTATTCCGCGATCTTAACTTGTGAATTGGAGTTCCTTCGACTCCTATGATGTGATGAGGTGTTTAGGCTGGGTTACGTGAAAAACTCCGGTACATGTGTGCTCGAGGTGCCCATACGACATGGCCCGAAGTTTGGAGTGTGTCACATCTTTTAGCTTGTAGTGAACTAAATTCACTTTTTGTCTTGAATGCAACCCTTGACTATTAAATCCTTTAGGTATATCTTTCTGCTTCGTTTGCATCTTGAATTTTAATTTACCCGTTTTATTTTTTTGAAACATGGATAACTCCTCCATTACTTCAATTCCTTTAGGAACATTAATATCTCCTTTAAACCTAGGAGGTTCACATATTGCTTGTGTTTTTTCAATTAGAGGATCATCTTCTAATTTTTTCAGCCTATGATCTTTTTCATCTTCTACAGAAACATCTCCCATTGGATCAAATAAGAAATGCTTACCTCTCATCTGAATGTTTAAAATTTCTTTCAGCACCGTCATTGATAAAGCAATGCTTATCCTCAAAGGATATTTTGTATCTTTTTTCTACCAACTGATAAATACTCAACAAGTTTGGATCAATATCAGGTACATAAAGAATATTTGAAATTGCTTTATTATCTAAACTTGTTCTGATGACAACAGTTCTTTTTCCTTCAACAAGAATCTGGTCACCATTTTCGATCCTAACTTTGGATATTTTAGTAGGCTTTAACTCTTTAAAAAAACTCTTGTTATAAGTCATGTGGTTGGTGCAACCACTATCAATCAATCAAAAATTTGCTGAAACCTTACTTGAGATGCATGTTGCAAGAAAAAGATGGTATTCTTTTTCTTCTTTATTGACCACACGTGCATCTGCTTCATGGTTTTCAAATTTACTTTTACAAATCACTGCCTCATGGCCATGTTGATTACACTTGATGCACTTTGCATCTGGCCTTTTCCAACATCTATATGGTGGAGGAACCATTTTTCCACAGTGCTCATAAGGTGAGAAATTTTTAAAATTTTTATCCCTTTTTCGAGTTTTGTGGTTGGCTAGTAAGGCTTCTTCAACCATACCATCTTGGCTCATAAGTTTCTTTGTTTCAGTTCCTAAAAAGAATTTAAAAACTCTACCAAGGTAATCTTGGATAGATCTTGTGTATTTTTCAAGGTAGTTATATATGCTTCATATCTTTCGGGCACTGTAACAAAAAAATTCAAAAATTCTTAAATATTTAAATTCAGTTCCTAGTAATCTTACCTTGTTAACAATATCAAATAATCTGTCTGAGTACACTTTGACTCCTCAGAATCTTTCATTCTCTACAACTTGAACTCTCTTATTAAATTCAGTACTTGCATTCCTTGGGTTCTTTCATCTCTAGCATATTCTTTCTTTAGATAATTCTAAATATCTTTTGGTGATGTAAGAGACATAATTCTTGTAAAAATAGTTGTTGAAATAGAAGCAAACAGAGTTTCCTTCGCCTTGGACTTCGTGGTTTTCTTTTCCTAACTCTTGATTTGGGCTATGCTGGGATTATTTGGCAGCGGATTGATTTCATAATCAACTTCCACGGCTTCCCAAAGATCAAGAGTCTCCAAGTAAATTTTTATTCTCACAGTCCATAATTGATAATTTTCACCATAAAAAATGGATGGAGCCATTCGTGAAAAACTATTTTCAGAATCCACCTTTTCACTCACAGGTTCCTCAAGAAAAATAGCTTTGATACCAATTATTGGTTTTAATATACATGAGTTAGAGAAGAACGCAGAGAGGTTTTTTTTCAAAAGCTATTTTTTTATTGATCATCAATTCCTCCTTAAATAATACTATTACAACTAGAAATAGATTAAACTTACCATAAATCAGTCTCCTACAACGAATATGAATCTCAAATTGACTATGAGTTGTATGTCAAAAAAAAAGAAGAAAATCAAAAAATAAATCGCGTGCATTATTCCTTATAACAACTTTTAACACTAGCATTACCTTCAATTCTATTTTCACTTGGTTTTGTTATACCTGGTGCAGCATTTGGGAAGCTACTTATGATGCAGGGAATGAAGATGAAGGATGTCACACCTTTTTTTTACCAAAAAGATTAATGTTTTAAGTTCGAAAGGATTTTTATCATCAAAGTGACGAAATATTTAAAATTTATTTCGAAAAATGATTGTTTATATTTTTTATTCAGAGTCGCCACTTAACATAAATTAAGTGTGCCAAGTCACATTTAAAAATCTTTTTCAAAATGATTTGACTCTTTAAAACTGGTTTGAGAAAAACGATCCCGTTTAATGAATTCTGTTGACTGAGGGAAAGGTGTTAAGCCCCCCTCGATCCCGTGGTTCGACCACGATCGCTTGATAGAGCGTATCAAATAATTAGACATTACGAATTTATAAACCCACAAAAAATGCATAAAAACAATCAATCAAACATACAAAACAATCCAAAATTTTGTGTCCAGTCGAATTATACAGTCCCGAAAATGAAAAATGCAAAAATGTAAACTTATTCTATTCTAAACTAATCCTAAACTACTCGTAACCTAAACCCCACCCGACGTTCTAGGCCTTGACCGTGCGTCATATTCAAGTACATGATACTTCGAAGCATTCCCTGGTGAATAAATACAATTTCTTCGGGGCATTCTCCAGCAAATGAATATAATTTCGATTTCATGCGATAAGCTAGAAAACATTCAACACACTCAACATTCCATGCATTCAACCAAACATCATTCCTAAATTTTGCCTACCCGAACCTACATTTGCCTATCAGTTTCAACATGTCATAATTCTATCACGTTCCAACAATATTCATACTTATTTCGAATTAAAGAATAAACCAAAATTAATCTAAATTCACCATTTCTATCAATTTCTCAATTCCACCCTGAACAACCAATTTTACTTCTCAAACGAGATATCATTTCACCATAAAAACCATGATCAAGGGAACCAACGACAAATAAAAATACACACATATTCATCATCACCAAGGATCAAACAACACACGATATTCAATTCAACAAAATACAAAATTCAATCCAACACACCAAATATAGTAAACGATGAAATAAACAGAGGAAAAGAGTATAATTAGACCTCGATTTTTATTTCAATCCACCAAAGTATTTGATTAAAGCTCCGACCGGAATGCCTCAAACATCAAAGGTTCAACCCCGAATAAAATCAACTTGATATTAAGAAATAACAAATGGACAGAACAGATTCTCGCAAACCCAACCCTATTTTCACCTATTTTTGACGAATATCACCAAAATCAGACCATAAACAGTCGGTTCCAGTCGATTTGGGGTTGTTTTTTGTAAATTCCATCGACCTCTCACTGTATTTTTGATATCTCTTATTTTCTTACTGTTTCTTCGATCCCTCCCTCATTTTCTCGCTGTTTCTCTGATCTCTCCCTCATTTTCTCGCTGTTTGTCCGGTTTCTCCCCTCTCTACGCCATTTTTATGTTTATAAAGCTCTCTTATCTCTTTTTCATGAGTTTGGAATATGTGTTTTGTGAGAGATACATGTGTGCATGTGGTATTTTGTGAAAGTGTACTAAGAAGAAGAAGAAGAAGAAAAGGATAAGAAATAGAGTGTTCAAAAAATAGCGTGAGCTCTTTTTCTGTGTGTAGTGTCTATGAAAGATATGTGTGTGCAGGTATGGAGAGAATGTGTGTGTCCTCTTTATGTGATGTGAAGAATTGTGTGAATATGAAAATGGAGTATTCTGTGTATGTGGAATTATGTAAGGGTGTGCGTATTTTAATCCATTTGTCCGAACCCTCTAGTGATATCGTGTACTGTGTATACATACATGTATGGAATTATGTAGAAAAGTGATGGTGAGTTTTTGGTGTAGGTCCCTCAGTACATTCTCCATATCTGTGTATTGTATTGTTCAGTATATATTATCAAAAGAAAAAAGAAAAATTTGATCTACGGGTGGGGGTAAATGGGGTATAGAGGTAGGGGTTGGGTGAGAGGTATGAGTTGGTTGAGATAAAATTTGTTGGGGAGTTTGTTACTCTGTCATTTTGTGGAGGGATAATTACATGAGTGAGGGTGTATGATAACGTAAGGTAAAAATGGATGAATTAGGCTTCAGGAGGGACAAAATTACGTGTCTACACCATGCCCCCTTTGGATGTAAACACAAGGTGTTTTCATACAAAGAAGTAGACAACGGGATAGAATTTTATCCCGGTCATTATTCAAAATGAGGGAACAAAAGCAAGGAGGGCCACCGAGTCTATATCAGGATATCCTATCTACCCAAGTTATGAAGGAAACCAGTCACAAATACCTCTAAGGGGAGAAGAAGGACTATACCGAGTTGGGGCGTCGAGTTAGGTTTCGATCTGGCTTTTCTGGCATGTTAAGCTTCTTGATAAGAAATTTTAGCAGTCCACTTAATTTAACTGTAGGCTCAAGAGTATAACAATAATCATCAAGAGTATTGAACATAGATTCACTAGTGGATTGGGGAAGCACAATTGTTGGATTGATAGCCAAAGTGGAAGCCTCAGTAGAAGGTTGAGCAACAAAAGCACAGACGGTATGTGGTGCTATGAATGTGGTAGGATTATACTGAGGAGCTAAGGAATGAGTGGTGAAAGTATTGGGGTGCATTTGACGTGGAATGGATTTTGTGGCATGCCGTGATGCATCAACAATAGTAGGAAACTGACTTTGCGATTTTGGTGGAAGACTCAAGTATTTGCAGGATCAATAGTGGGGAATGGAGGAGGAGGCAACCCATTGACTCAAGCTCAATACATTTACTTCATTTGTTGTCTTAGTCTCAAATTTTCTTCCTTTAACCTCTCAATTTCTTGACTCTTTGTTTGATCCATGGGGTCACTCTCTATATCCTTGTTGGACACAGCTAAACTTTCATCAGATTTGGCGTGATATGGAGGACTAGCCAAAATGCCACAAACCAACCACCTTAAACTAACTGAACAAGAGATAACAAACGTGTTAGAATTCAATACTTTCTCAAAATCTTTTTTGGTTTTTCTTTTTGTTTGGAAAAAATCACCGAACCCAAGAAAGGCACCTACGTATCTCACTCTCGAGAGAGGAGAATCAGGTGTGTGTAATTCGTGAAGTCTTGCCAAAAATGGCCGATTAAACTCTTTTTCTTTTTATTTTTTGAAACGTTAAGAAGAAAAGAAAATAACAAATTGTCAAAAGAATTAATAAAAATCTTTTAAAATTTTTCAACTTTAACATCCTATACAAAATGAAACCTATGATTATAAAAAAAAATTCTTTTTGAGTTTTCAATTTTGAATTTCATATGAAAATAAAACTTGAAACTATTAAAGGAAAATATCTTTTGTAGTTTTCTTTTGAAGATGTATATGACACCTACTCTAAATGAAAGTGAAGAAAATCTTTTTGAATTTTTCAGATTTCTATACAAAATGAAACCTATGATTACCAAAGAAAAATCTTTTTGGATTTTCAACTTTGAATTTCATACGAAAATGAAACTTGAAACTATTAAAGAAAAACCTTTTTGTGGTTTTCTTTTAGAGATGTATATGACACCTACTCTAATAAAGAGTGAAGAAAATCTTTTTGAATTTTTCAAATAAGATTTCCGAACCCACAATAGGTTGCCTACGTATCTCATTCCCGGGAGAGGAGAATCAGTGGTGCGTAGTTCGTCCAGATTGGACAATTAAAGATTAAAGAATCAACTGACCTTAACTTAAGACAAACGACTAAAGACAGACGATGAAAACCGTCAATAAAATCTTTTGGGGGTTTTAATTTAACACATCACATAAAACTGACACCAACAACTATGAATGAAAAATCTTTTTGGTATTTTCGTTATATGAAAGATACAAAACTTCTACCATCTCTTTTTTTGAATTTTTCTTTTATAAAAAACTCTTATTGAAGAGAAATCTTTTTTGAGGTTTTTAAATTGTAAATGCTTGCTAAAGGAAACAAAAGAAATTTTTTTTTGATGTTTTTTATTTTGACAAATGAATACAAAAGGTAAAACTCTTTTTGAAAATTTGGATAGTGAAAAAACAAAAGTCATAAAGAACTCTAAAAGCTACGGAACTCTCTTTTTCTTTTACTCGTCTTTTTTTTTTTCCATTGCCTACACACTTTACTTCTAACACATGTTTTCCCCCAAATCAGTCCATCAAATGACCACGTTACCCTCAGAGATGCAACATTTAGCACGTATGAATATGCTTTAGAGGTGAGTCTCCTACAAAGGATCAAGTGGGCTCCGCTGGTCTCAATATGATATACATAAGCATGACCTAAAGGTTGACCTACGTTGGGATTCACTAACAAGGCTGTTCGGAGGAGCGTATGGTTGATAGTGGCTGCGACAGCTTTCCACCAACTCCATACAACCCAATGGCTCCCCCTCTTAAAATAAGGGTGACTCAACTAGAGGTCATGTACACACACGTATACTACAGACTTGTTGCAGAAAGAATGACTCGAGTTATGAAAATGATGTTAGATATAAAGCGGTAACACATAAGATAAAACTTGTAAACAAAGAACACGTAGGCAGTCAACAATAATAAAACAATAACACAAAACAACACAAACAAAATGTTTATATACCTATAGTGTCAAACTAAGCCGATACAACTCCAAAATAAGCTTGAATTCTGAAAAATCTCCAGTGAATTCGAGTCACCAAAGCTGTCACACCCCCTATTTACCAAAAAGATTAATGTTTTAAGTTTGAAAGAGTTTTTATTATCAAAGTGACAAAAGATTTAAAATTTATTTCGAAAAGAAATTATTTATATATTTTATTCAGAGTCGTCATTCGACATAAATTCGGTGTGCCAAGTCACCTTTGAAAATTCTTTTCAAAACGATTTGACTCTTTAAAACTTGTTTGCAAACAGAGATCCTGGTTAAGAAATTCTATTGACCGAGGGAAAGGTGTTAGGCACCCCTCGATCCCGTGGTTCGATCATGGTCGCTTGATGAAGTGTATCGGTTAATTTAACATTAGGAATGTATAAACCCACAAAAACGCAAAAAAAAAAACAATCAATCAAACATACAAAACAAAACAATCTAAAATTTGGTGTCCAGTCCAATTATACAGTCCCGAAAATAAAAAATACAAAAATGTAAACCTATTCTATTCTAAACTAATCCTAAACTACTCCTAAACTAAACTCCACCCAACGTTTCGAGCCTTGACCGTGCTCCATCTTTAAGTACATGATACTTCGAGATATTCCTCGATGAATAAATACAATTTCTTCGGGGCATTCCCCGAAAAATGAATACAATTCTAATTTTGTGCAATAAACTAGAAAACATTCAACACACTCAACATATCACGTATTCAACCAAACATCATTTCTAAATTTTATCTATCCGAACCTATATTTGCTTATTTTTTTCAATATGTCATAATTCTATCACGTTCTAACAATATTCATACTTATTCTGAATTAAACAATAAACCAAAATTAATCTAAATTCGCCCTTTGTATCAATTTCTCAATTCCTATGCACAATCAATTTTACTTCTCAAACGAGATACTATTTCACCGTAAAAATCATGATCAAGGAACCAACCACAAATCAAAACAAACACACATTCATCATCAATAAAAATTAAACACACGATATTCAATCCAACAAAATACAAAATTCAATCTATCACACTAAATATAATAAATAATGAAATAAAAAAAAAGTAGAATTGAACCTCAATTTTATTTCAATCCGCCAAAGCATTTGATTATAACTCCGATCAGAATGCCTCGAAAGACAAAGCCTCAACCCCGAACAAAATCAACTCATATTGAGAAATAGCAAACGGACGGACAGATCAGATTCTCGCAAACCCTACCCTGTTTTCACCCGTTCCGGCGAATATCACCGGAATCAGAACCTAAACAGTCGGTTCCAGTTTATTTGGGTCTGCTTTTTGGAAATTCAGTCGACCTCTCACTGTATTCTCGATCTCTCTTTTGTTTTCTCGCTGTTTCTCCGATCTCTCCCTCGTTTTCTCACTGTTTCTCCGATCTCTCCCCTCTCTATGCCATTTTTGTGTTTATAAAGCTCTCATGTCTCTTTTTCGTGATTGTGGATGTATGTGTTTTGTGAGAGATGCGTGTGTGCGTGTGGTCTTCTGTGAGAGTGTGCGAAGAAGAAAAGAAAAGGAGAGGAAATGGAGTTTCAAAAAATGGCATGAGCTCTTTTTCTGTGTGTAGTATCTATGGAAGATATGTGTGTGCAGGTATGGAGAGAATGTGCATCCTCTTTCCGTGATGTGAAGAATTGTGTGAAGATGAAAATGGAGTGTTCTGTGTATGTGGAATTTTGTATGGGTGTGCGTATTTTAATCCATCTGTCCGAATCCCTCCTAGTGGTATCGTGTACTGTGTATATATGCGTGTATGGAATTGTGTAGAAGAGTGATGGTGAGTTTTTGGTGTGGGTCCCTCAGTCCATTCTCCCTATCTGTGTATTGTATTGTTCTGTATATATACTCTCAAAAGGAAAAAGAAAAATGTGATCCAGGGGTGGGGAGTAACTGGTAAGTGGGGTATAGGGGTAGGGGTTGGGTGAGGGGTGTGAGTTGGTTGAGATAAAATTTGTCAGGGAGTTTGTTACTTTTTCATTTTGTGGAGGGATAATTACATGGATGAGGGTGTATGATAACGTGAGGTAAAAATGGATGAATTGGGCTTCGGGAGGACAAAATTACGTGTCTATAAAGGATGCCTATGGAGTTGTAGGGAGTATAGCTGAACAAGCAATTTCATTGATTCGTACAGTTAATTCTTACGTTGGAGAAAATGAAATGGTAAAAATATTTAGCAATGCTCTTGATGAAAGTTTGAAACTTGGTGTGAAGCAAGGACTTACTTAGGATTGTTGTTAGGAAGTATGGGAATGATTTGTGTCGTGGGCATTTCAATCATCGGCAGGAATTATCCTTGTTGCTAATAGAGGAGAAAGTGGTGGCCCTGTTTTCATATCAGCTCTTTGTGTTGTTCTTGGAGGATTGTAAGTCTCATTTAATTCCCCCCTCATACTACTTGAGACTTAATTTTAATAGCAGAACTATAAAATTACTTCTTATCACATTAAAATAACTGTACTTTGTAACCGTAAAGTCACTAATTTACTTGCTCTAGCAGGTTAGTCACCTTGATGGATAGGTTTTGTGCTCAAAGTGAAAAAAGTAGAGTGCCTCTAGCAGATAAATTTCAGTTACTTTAATGTGACAAGAAATAATTTGACTCGAGTAATTTTACTATTCTGGTGGACAAAGTTTATTTTGCTGTAATATGACAAAAGAAGGTCAGTAGATTGATAAAGTTCATGTGAAAATTACATTCACTCCTTTAGCCGGAATATGAGAAGAGAGCTAGAGAGCTTCAATGCACTGGGCTGCCTCTCTTTTTAAAAAATAAAGAACATAAATCTTTATTTAGTTCGTTTGTATTTAATTGAAAATGAGATAAGTTTAAACAAGATATGATAGTGATTGCAGTAAATTTTGCTATTGCCAAGGGTTTATTTTTTGTAATTATAGGTCATGTATGAGTGCACTTCCGAATATCTCATTAATCACAGAGGCAACAATTGCTGCTGCAAGAATTTTCGAACTAATCGATCGTGTTCCTCAAATAGATTCTGAAGATGGTAAAGGGAAAATTCTAGCATATATAAGAGGAGATATCGAGTTTAAGGAGCTAACTTTCAGCTATCCGTCAAGACCAGATATCCGTCAAGACCAGATATCCTGGTCCTCCGTGATTTTAGTCTTAAAGTGAAAGCTGGAAGGACAGTAGCAGTTGTGGGAGGCAGTGGTTCTGGAAAGTCCACTGTCATTTCTTTGCTAGAAAGGTTTTATGATCTAATCAAAGGAGATATCTTATTTGATGGACATAAAATAAAGAAACTGCAGCTTAAATGGTTGAGACTCAGATGGGGTTCGTAAATCAGGAGCCTGTTCTATTTGCTACATCCATCAAGGGAAATATACTCTTCGGGAAAGAAGGAGCATCAGTGAAAATGGTTGTTCAAGCTGCTAAGGCTGCAAACATGCATGAATTTATAGCCTCATTACCTGATGGATATGATACTCGTGTAAGTCCTCTTTCTCTTGTTCTTTTGGAAACATATGTTGCTATCTGTTGTTTTTTTGCTCCTCGGTTTAATTTGACAAAGTTCCAAATGGATTTTAGGTGGGACAATTTGGTTTTCAATTATCGGGAGGACAGAAGCAAATGATTGCTATAGAAAGGGAATTGATTAAGGACCCAAAAATTCTCTTACTTGATGAAGCTACAAGCTCTCTGGATGCACAATCAGAAAGAATTGTTCAAGAGGCCCTAGACCATGCTTCACAAGGAAGGACAACAATCATCATTGCCTATTGCCCCAGTACAATACACAGGGCTGACAAAATTATAGTCCTTGAGTCAGGGAGAATAGTTGAATCTGGTTCTCATGATGATCTAATAAGTAAGACTGATGAAGAAAGTGGGGTTTACCATAAAATGGTCAAATTGCAGCAATCAGTTGTATCAGTGTATACATCAAATGACAGTTCAAAGATAAAGTCGGAGATCAAAATTTACAGCAGTCTTTTTGAGCATAGGTTTGACCAGTTCCATTGCCAATCTACTCCAACATTACAATTTTGCTAAAATGGGAGAGAAACTGACCAAAAGAGTCAGAGAAAAGGTGCTTTCGAACTTGCTCACATTTGAGGTGGGCTGGTTTGATCAAAACCAGGACACGCGTGCAGCAGTTTGTGCAAGGTTCTCCACCGAAGCCCATATGGTTCGATCCCTTGTTAGTGACTGTATGTCATTGCTATTACAGGTTTCTGTCAGTGGTTCGATTACTTTTGTGCTTGCATTGATTGTCGCATGGAGAGTTGCCATTCCACTGATATCTATACAACCTTTACTCATAGCAAGCTTCTACTGGCGAAGTGTTCTGATGAAAACAATATCGGAAAGATCCCAAAAGGCACAGAGTGAAGGAAGCCAGCTAGCAAGTGAAGCAGTGATCAATCATAGGACTATCACAGCCTTCTCTTCTCAAGATAGAAAGTTGGACCTATTTGCTGAAACTCCGAAAGGCCCCCGAATAGAAAATATTTGACATTCATTGCTTTCTGGTGCTGGCTTGTTTTGCTCTCAGTTTCTAGCTACAGCTGCCATTGCCTTAACATATTGGTATGTGGGAAGACTAATGAACAGAAACTTACTCACCTCAAAGCACCTATTTCAAGTTTTCTTCCTTCTGATGAGTACCGGGGAAAATATCACAGATACTGGAAGTATAACTTCTGATGTGGCAAGAGGTAGCAGTGTAGTTGCATCTGCATTTGCTACCTTAGATGGGAAGACTGAGATTGAACCCGAGAGTCCTGAAGGTCTTAAAGTCACAAAGGTATCAAAAGGAAAAATAGAGCTGAAAAGTGTCTTCTTTTATTATCCGTCTAGGCCTGATCAAGCAATCTTCCAAGGAATGAATCTGAAAATTGAATCTGGAAAAACAGTAGCACTTGTCCGGCGAAGTGGTTCAGGAAAATCCACCATCATTGGCTTGATAGAAAGATTCTATGATCCAATAAAGGGACAAGTTCTTATCGATGATAGAGACATCATCAAAAGCTACAACTTGAAGAGCTTACGATCACAGATTGCTCTAGTGAGTCAAGAACCTGCCCTTTTTGTAGGATCCATATGCGAAAATATTAGTTATAGGAAAGAAGAAGCCACCGAGTCCGAAATCAAGAAAGCTGCAATTTGTGCCAATGCCCATGAATTTATAAGGTATGATCATATATAACTACTGTATAAATCTCACCATTCCTCTGCTAATGCCTTTCAGTTTCATTTTGAAACAAATGCTTCAAAAATTGCAATCTTGTATCTCAATGCTATGGAGGATGGCTATGAAACTTATTGTGGTGAAAGAGGAGTCCATCTCTCAGGAGGCCAAAGACAGAGAATAGAACTTTTACGAGCGATGCTAAAGAATCCAACTATACT
The DNA here is from genome assembly GCA_030864225.1 of Capsicum baccatum var. pendulum. NCBI lineage: Eukaryota > Viridiplantae > Streptophyta > Magnoliopsida > Solanales > Solanaceae > Capsicum > Capsicum baccatum. The sequence goes on from CM061560.1 coordinate 174,530,967, forward strand.
TCTCCTAGACGAGGCAACTAGCGCAGCGCACTTGACAGTGTATCTGAGAACTTGGTACAAGAAGCACTGGAGAAGATGATGATCAGTAGAACAAGTGTAGCTGTAGCTCATCGTTTATCAACGATACAGAAGTGAGACACCATAGCTGTGATTGAAAATGGAAAGGTTGTGGAACAAAGATCACATTCTCAGCTGCTTGCCCTAGGAAAGAATGGCTTCTACTATGGACTGATGAAGTTGCAATCTGGCCATTCTCCTTATAGGTGAAATATTTTGATGTTGCCATTGTTTCCCTATATATATTAAAGAATATGATTAGTTCTCGTTAAGATTTAGGATCCATCAAGTAACCACCTTTATTTTGAGCAATTTTGAAATATACGCCAGCTACCCAATGGCTCTATGTATTTATTTTTTCGACCTTATTGGCACTTCTTTCAATTTTTTTGATTTGGGTGCACAGGTATTTTCTACAACAAAGTTACTACTCACACCATATGCGTTTTAGGATAAAGGTGGGATATCAAAACAGGAAGAATTAACACTCACATAATGATGTTCACGTCCATTAAATGTATGCTTAATGTGAGTTATATCAATTTTTTTTTAACGGTAGTTGGCTAACGGCGTTAGACTTCTGAAAATGTACATGACTCACTTAAAAGTGAGTCAAGCATTTTGTTTCTAAAAAAGTGAGTTATACAATGAAAGTTAACTCACTTTTTAAGTGAGTTGTGCATTTTATATTTACATAACTCACTAACATAATTCACTTTTTTAGTGAGTTATGTTTTTTGGTTTATACGTTTGGTTTATTGTATTTATTTTTATAATTTATGTGAATTTTTATAAAACTTACATATCATGTGAGCAATCAATTTATCTTTTTAAATTTTTATTTTTTTAAAAAAATTGACATATTTATTTTTTTAAAGCTCACTAATTATGTGATTTTATAAAGCTCAGTAATTATTTTTTTGATATATTTAAAACTATATATGCCTCTATTTTTATCATATACTCCCTTTGTTTCATATAAGTTAGCCCCTGTGTACTTGACACACTCATTAAGAAAAAATGTATTAGGGGTTATCCATTTATCAAATTAGTCTTATTAATTATGCTTTGAAAATACAAATTTAAGTTTATACCCTTTATTTAGTCATTAATGATAGGGGTAGTATCGGAAGAATATAATTATATTCTCTTGATTTTATAAAGGGTCAACAAAATTGAAAAAAAAAATTAGAAAGAAGATTAATTAATACGAAACGAATGGAGTAAAACTCACTGATTGTGTGAGTTATCCAAATATAAAGAAGGTAGGGAGTTCAAATATAAAGAAGGTTAGGCTCTATCATTTTAAAGAAGGTAGGGAGTTCTTATTTTATATTTGAATAACTCACATAATCAGTGAGTTTTACTCCTTTCATTTTGTATTAGTACTTGACCTTCTTTCTAAAAAACTTTATTTTAATTTAGTTGTTTCTTTTATAAAATCAAGAGAATATAATTATATTCTTCGGATACTACCCCTATCATTAATGATTAAATAAACTGTATAAACTTAAATTTATAATAAGAATAATTTGGTAAATGAATAACCCCTAATAAATTTTTTCCTAATGAATGTGCCAAGTACTTAGGGGCCAATTTATATGAAATAAAGGCAGCATATGATAAAAGAGAGGCATATATAGTTTTATAAGATAAAAATATATGTAAAAAAATAATTACTGTGCTTTATAAAATCACATAATTAGTGAGCTTCAAAGAAACAAAATAGATTTAAAAAAAAAAAAAGAAATATGGCAGTTTTTTTTAATTTTTTTTTTTTAAAAGATAAATTGATTGCTCACATAATATGTAAGTTTTATTAAAATTCACATAAATTATAAAAATAAGTATAATAAATCAAAACATATAACACACTTTTAAGTGAGTTATGCATAAATCAAAAAACGTAACTCACTCAAAAAGTGAGTTATGTATAAAACCAAAATGTATAACTCATTTTTTTATTGAGTTACGTAGAAAATGCATGACTCACTTAAAAAGTGAATTATATAACTTTCATTGTACAACTCACTTTTTAAGTGAGTTATGTAGAAAAAAATGCATACCTCACTTTTTAAGTGAGTTATGCACTTTTTTAGAAGTCTGACATCGTTAACCAACTACCACTAAAAAATTGATCTAAAAGTGAGTTAAGCATATTTTTACCACATTTTATATACATGACATATTTTGATACTCTTTTTTAGTTTTATGATACATTTTGATTCCGGACTCTTATAATGGTGGCATAGAACTGCGCTTTGTGTAGATCGCCACTAATGTAAAACTACTAAGCCCAAAATCATTTAGGACTTGCGCGTGGGAATGTAATGTAGGCTTTTGGTTGAAGGTAGGATTGCAATGTAAACAATGAGTGCTACGACCTTCCCAAGCACTACAATATTTACACTTCAAACCATTTTCCTTTTCAAACTTCCACCTTTTTCTCTTTATCACCCCTTTATTCCGTATTCTTTTCACTCAATTTTATTTCTTCAGCTTCATTCTTCTCTTCAACTTTCATTTTTTTGGCATTGAACTTTATTGATTCACACTTCTTTTCACTGTCTATTCTCCCTCTTTTATTCAACTTCATTCACCTTACACAGTATATTATTCTATCTCCTCCCAAATTCAGGCTTTTAGCCTAAGTTATAACTTCAAATGATCAAGAAGGTCATGGTAACTTTAATCACAAAGGGGAAAAGACTTGTAATGTGGTTGTCAAATAAAGGGAAAAGACATGTTTTCCCCCTAAAGTTGTAATGAAAACTCATTTTAGCCATTAAACTTCACCTTTAATTATTCACCCTCCTTATGAACTTTATAGTGCATTATTTTGCTCTCTTCGTGGCCGAGACCAAGTCACGGTCCATTGTTGTATAGGCACTCGCCATTTCATTGGTCCACGTCATTAATGAACAACTTTTAAAAAACCAACCCATTTTTTAATAGAACCCAACCCGACCTTAATCCTATCAAAAACACCTAACCCTCATTCCCTTTTCCATTCTTAACCCGTCAATTAGAAATCAAAAACAAAAGGGGCAAAAACCTAATAAAAAATAAAAACCTAATTAATTCCTAACTTAATCAATCGTTCATTTCTTGGAGCTGCTAAGATTATAACAATTTGATGGTTAGTAATCCCTTTCTTTTACCTTTGTTTTGCATCTAGGGTTTTTATCCAATTGATTTTCAAAGATTTCGTGTTTAGATTTTAGATTTTGAATAAAGCTTGTACTTTTTAAATTTTTTTACAGTTTGAAAATGGCTTTTGTGTATATTACCTTGATAATTCACCATATAGGAAAATTACAACAAAAACTCCGTATTAAATTCATCGGAGGTATGGAGACAGATTGTTTAGACGTAGATATTGACAAATTATCTTACTTTGAGTTTGTATTCTATGTTAAGGAAATTGAATAAAATTGTTCCTCTTGTGCTGTTTATATTAGACCACCTAAGTCTAATTGTTTGGTAAAGGTTACATGTGACAGGAATATTTTGGGTATTATACCTAAATTAAAAAATGGGGATGTAGTTGAACTGTATGTGTCACACTTAATAGATGGACCTGATGTGGTCCCCGCCCTTGAATATGATAAGCATGTGGGTGAAGAATCTTTTGTTTCTTTTAATAAATACCCTGCACAAACCTATGTGGATAACTTAGAGTTTGAAGAAGCTGAAGAAACTGCACAACCTACTATTGGTGTTGGTGAAGTTTCTTCTACTATTGAATTAGGTAGATATTCTTCTACTATTGAGGAAGATTTGGGTGGGGTTAGTGCTACTGTTAAGGAAGATTTGGGTAGGGGTGGTGCTAGTGTTGAAGAAGATTTGGGTGGGGTTGGTGCTACTGTTGGGTAAGATTTGGGTGGAGTAGTGCTAGTCTTGAGGAAGATTTGGGTGGGGGTGGTGCTACTGTTGAAAAAGATTTGGGTGGAACTTCTGCTACTACTGTTGAGGAAGATTGGGTGAAACTTCTGCTGCTACTGCATCAGATGTTCCAGTAGTACATTTTGATTGGGAAAGTAATAGTCAAGATAGTGAAAATTTCTGATTATGGTAATTTTCTTGAATATGATGATGAATATGGTAGTGATACTTATGAGGAGGTTAGGATTTTGAGAGAAGAAAAGAGAGCTGTCAAAGCAAATAAAAAGAAAGAAAGAGAGCCTAGAGCTAAAGAGGTTAATTTAAGAAAAAAGGGAGTTGATGTGGGATATAATGAGTATGTGTCTAAGAAAAAAACAACCTACAGGATAAATTAGGTGGTGATGAGCCATACTTTAATTCAAATAAAATTGCTAGTTTTAAATAGATACTGATGTAGATTTTGATGATGAGGATGAGGTTCAGCATCCTGTAAGAAATGTACTAAAGGAAAGAAGGGCAAAAAAAAAAAACTAAAAACAGAGTTGTTTTTATCCTATTTGTAAGTTAATTATTTGGAAAAATGGTCTAACTTTTGAAAATTTTAAGCAATTTAAAGAAGCTGTTACTAGATATATAGTCCAAGAACATGTAGAGCTGGAAAAGTATGTAAATGAACCAACCAGGGTAAGGATAAAATGTGGAGATGGTTCTCTATGGTTACTTTTTGGCAGCCATGATTCAAGGACAAGAGATTTTATTGTGAAAAAGTATAATCCAGTGCATATATACACTGTCACAATCAGAAATAAATTGATCAATTCAAAGTATTTAGCAGAAAGATACAAGGATAAAATTATATCTGAACTTGGCATTAGAGTTTTTCAGTTGTAAAATCTAGTAAAAACGGAGTTGGAAGTGTGTATTGGGAGAACTATGGCAAGAAAAGTAAGAAATAGGGTGTTGCAACAGATAATGGGGTGATCATGTGGAGAAATTTAAAAGAATTCTTGATTATAGAGATGAACAATTAAAGACTAATCCAGGAAACATATGTGTTGTGAGGCTTGGTGAAGAAATTTTTGAAGGTGGAAGACAAAGGTTTCAATCCTTCTATGTATCTTTTGATGCTTTGAAGAAAGCATTCAAAGTTGTATGTAGAAGATGTATTAGATTTGATGGTTGTTTCTTGAAAGGTATTTGCAAAGGGCAATTGCTTATAATTATTTGTAAAGATAAGAATAACCAAATGCTACCACTTGCTTGGGCAGTGGTTGAAGTTGAAAACACTTTCACTTGGACATGGTTTATTACACTTGTTAGACATGATTTAGAGCTTCGTGATGGGACATGATTGACAAGCATGACTGATATGCAGAAGGTAATTTGTTTTATCTTATACATTTATGTTTTTAAATACTTTATTTTTTCTATATTGTTATGTCAACTAATTATTTTATATGTTGCTGAAGGGTCTTGACACTGCGATTCTACAGTTACTGCCAGATGCAGAACAAAGAATGTTGCAAGACATATTTTAGCTAACTAGTCTAAAGATTGGAGAGGCATTGAAAGAAGAAATTGCTTTTGAAAATGTGCCAAGTCAACATATGGACAAGAGTTGAAAAGAAATCTAGATCATATGGAGATGCTAGTTGATAAAATTTGTGAAGATTTTCTGTGGTACAACATAGAAAGGTGGTCCAAGGTTTATTTTAATACTTTTATTTATTGTGATAGTATTGATAATAGCATGGCTGAAGGTTTTAACTCATGGATTCTAGGGGCAAGATACAAGATTATTATCACAATGCTTGAGGAAATAAGGGTCAAAGTAATGAGAATAATAGCAGAGTTGAGCCAGTTCTCTAAAACTTGGATAAGTGACATTTCTCCAATGGCTTTAAAGGTATTGGTTGAGAACACTTCAAAATCATGAAGTGTACCCTTGAATAGAATGGTGAATATGGTTTTGAGGTTAAGGACAATTGGGGTAATACATTTGTAGTGCAGCTAAATAATAGAACATGCACTTATAGATCTTGGATGCTAAAAGGCATACCTTGTTGTCTTGCTATCGCTGCACTCCATTTTAGAAGATTGGAGCCTATTAACTATTCCTCACATTAGTATAAGAAGGAAATATACCAATAGATCTATAGATTTTTTATTCAGCCTTTTACTAGAATGCAAATATTGCCAAAGTCAACTAACCTTCCTATTATACCATTAGAAATTAGAAAAATTCCAGGCAGGCCCCCTAAGTCAAAAAAGAAAGAGGAAACTCAGAACAAGACAGGTAAATTATCCAAAAGAGGTACTGAAATGACCTGCAAAACTTGTCATGCAAAGGGTCACAATAAGAGGAGTTGTCCTTTTGGTGCAAAAGCTACAACTAGTAGAGGAAAAAGGCCAAGTTCAAGTGATGGTTCTTCTGCAGCTCCAATTTAGTCTCAAGCAAGCACAAGCAAAAAAAGAGGAAGACCAAAATGATCTACAAAATAGGTAAAATTTATTTGTAATTCACCTTAAGTTTTATTGAATTTTGATATTATTTTTATTGTTAGGGTATTCCAGTTGCTTGATATCTCTTATTTTGACTGTTAGGCTATTGCAGCAGCTGCTGCTGCAAATGTGGTTGGTGGCATTGAAAAAGAAAGAGGGACTAAAAAGATTAAAGGGACTGTTGTTCTTGCATCTAATGTAGATGGTGCCAATAGAAGGGTAAGAGGCACTGGTAAGGGTAGAAGGGTTGTTGCTCTTATATCTAATATAGGTGGTGTCAATGGAAGGGGGAAAGGTACTTGTAAGGGTAGAGGGACTGCTGCTCATGCAACTAATATAGGTGGTGCCACTGAAAGAGGAAGAGGGACTTGTAGGGGTAGAGGGTATGGTAATGTTGCAAATACTGTTGGTGTCATTGGAAGGGGTAGATGGAGTGATGATACTACATGAAATACTGGTGGTATTGGTAGAAGTGGTAGAAGGGTACAGGGACTGTTGCTCATGCAACTAATATAGGTGGTGCCACTGGAAGAGGAAGAGGGACTTGTAGGGGTAGAGGGTCTGCTAATGTTGCAAATATTGTTGGTGTCATTGGAAGGGGTAGATGGAGTGATGCTACTACATGAAATACTGGTGGTATTGATGGAAGCGGTAGAGGGGTTGTTGATCCTGCATCTAATCTTAGTGGTGTTACTAGTAGGGGTCGAGGGAAAAGTTTTAAAAGACCAAGAATGGTTAGGATGGGTGTTCTACATACATAAAGTGGTTTTAAAATCCACAATGTAAGTGCTTGAATGATTTTACACTTTTCAATATTCAAGTTAATCATCAAAAGACTAATCAATTTTTTGTTAATCCATCCTGGAATGCCTTTGAACTCCTTTCTAGTAACTGAAAATCTTAGGCATCATAAACCAAGATCAGGTGTGAAATGAAAAGGAAAGCCTGCTGTCACCCAACAAGGGCTTCAGGAAATGTGAGAACAAAAAAGAATAAAGACAAGTACCAAAGCTGCAGAAATGAATGAATTGAGACAAACAAGTTCTTCAGCTGTCTAGTGTTAGAAGTCTGATTTGTTCCACTAAATTCTGTAGTTGTTCCTGGATAGATAGTTTTTGTAAAATAATTATGCAGTGATTGCTTTGTGTTGTATGTTTTATTCTTCAAACAATTATCTAGCTGTGACTGTAATTTTTGATCTCTTAATCATGCAGCTGTGACTGCAATTTTTGATCTCTTAATTATGTAGCTATGACTACAACATTTTGATATATTATGCAACTATGACTGTAGTTGTGTCACATGAATATTTCTAGCAATACATGTAACCAAGACTACACATTTGGGTATATATAATTTTTGTTATAATTTTTGTCATTGTCATTCATTTTTTGTGTCTATTCCTGTGTACTTGCTAGTAGAATAACAACACAAGAAACTTCAAAGAACTTACAAAAAGAATACACAAATAAAGAAAGGATCCCCAACAAAGAATTACACAGATATTTCAAGGATGATTACAAAAGATCTAATAAAAGTAAAGGCTGCTACACACCAAAATCCTAAGGTAACTCTATTGAGTCTTTCTTTACATAGACCATTCTAAATCAATAGCTTATAACTACAATGCAATAACTAAACAAAATAACTATGAGAATATTCTCCCTAGTCCTTTCTTTAGCCATGATACTTATCCACTTCCTCTCTTTTTCCTTCATCTTCTCAATCTCTTCTTCTAATTTCTTCAACTTGATGTCTACATAATTATCATCTTGTTTGGACACTCTAGGCTTGTCAACTTCTTCGGAAGTTTCCATCTTCAAAACTTCATTGACTGATGGTTGCATGATTTGATGAGAAGATTCCACTAACTTCTCAAACTCACCTAACTTTTCCATTTTAGGAATTACAAATTTGGACCTCGGATCAATGTCCTCTTTGTCCTATCAACACCAAAAGTCACAAGATTTTTGACCCTTCAACAATTTAAACAAAGGATTAGTTTTCAATTAACTATATCGGGATAAAGAAAAAGAGAAATTTTTTAAATATATACCCCATAATAAGGACATGCCCAATATCTTCTATCGGGATTAGTTGAAGTCCAAGATATCTTCAAATGAACTACAAAACCATGATTGCAACGAACTTCTTGATTCAAAGTAAAATCATTCTCTTCCAAACAAAGCTTAGACAAGTTAACCGATCTCATGGTATGCTACAAAACAATTCAGTCCACAAATTTCAGAACAAAAAATGACAATAAAATCTACATACCAAAAGAAAAAGGAATATACCCTTTTCATAGGAATAAGAAATGAATGGAGAAATTGAAAAGGAAAACAAAAGATGAATGAAAAATAAGAGCAAATTAACGAAAATAATGAAATAATGTTCTTGATATTTTAAGCAATTTCAAATCAAAGTAAGATTTGAGTTGATTGAAGATGAAGGAGAAGAGAAGTTAGGGTTTTGAAATTGGGATAAATGGTCGGATTTTAAAGGAAAAAGAAGATGACAGTTATTTTTTTAAAAAAATAAAAATTAATTCAGGTCTCAATCAGTGCTTAACATGTCTTGTTTTGTCGGGTTTACACGCGGCCACGAAGGGAGCAAAATAATACACTATAAAGTTCTGTCGGGATTAGTTGAAGTCCAAGATATCTTCAAATGAACCACAAAATCATGATTGCAATGAACTTCGTGATTCAAAGCAAAATCGTTCTTTTTCAAACAAAGCTTAGACAAGTTCACTGATCTCATGGTATGCTATAAAACAATTCATTCCACAAATTTTAGAACAAAAAATGACAATAAAATCTACATATCAAAAGAAGAAGGAATATACCTTTTTCATAGGAATAAGAAATGAATGGAGAAATCGGAAAGGAAAATAAAGGATGAAAGAAAAATAAGAGCAAATTAACAAAAACAATAAAATAATGTTCTTGATATTTTAAGCAATTTCAAATCAAAGTTAGGTTTGTGTTGATTGAAGATGAAGGTGAAGAAGAGTTAGGATTTTGAAATTGGGATAAAGGGTCGGGTTATAAAGGAAAAAGAAGATGACCGTTATTTTTTTTAAAATAAAAATTAATTCAGGTCTCAGTTAGCGCTTAACATGTCTTGTTTTGTCGGGTTTACACGCGACAATGAAGGGAGTAAAATAATACACTATAAAGTTCATAAGGGGATGAATAACTAAAGGTGAAGTTTAATGGCTAAAGTGAATTTTTGTTACAACTTTAATGGGGAAAACATGTCTTTTTCCTCATATAAAAAGTCTCAAAGGCATTAACTAGCTAGGGTAATCATACAAATAAAGTACACATAGTAAAAGCTTAATTGTTCCAGGGCAAGTCTATAATCATGTTTCAAATCAAGTACAACCTATGATTTTGACTTGAACAACACTTAGGACAAGTTCCATATATATATAAAAGCTCAATCGAAGCACATGAACTCAAAAAGTTCTACTAGCCTAGAATACTACTTAGTGAACAAAGAATAAAAAATTCAACCTTAAAGCCGCAACATGAGTCATCTTCAATCATACTCTTTTTCTATTTCTATGAACAACTTAACATACATAAATAAACTTCATTGGTACCAAACAAGCTACTAGACCAAAAGCAAAAGATCACATTAACATTAATTAACTATCATAATCATCACAAAAAATCCTCAATCATCATAAAAAATCTTGACATAAAGTATCTCTTCCCCGAGCACAAAAATATGATAGTCCCAAATGAACCATTAAGGCTTAAAATACTCATTCACGATCACAGTCATTTGGGAAAAATCATAACACACTTGTATGCACAATGTTTATTCCTTCACAATTCAAAGTGCCTTTAACCTTTCCAAACAAACAATGGTAGAATAAATTTGGATCAAGCTTTACCCATATCATGAATTTTTAGTTCATATACTCTACCACCAACATGCAATATTCAAAATTTTGGGTGGAGAAAATCGAAAAATAGGGTTGTGACGAGGAATCATGCACGAGAGAGAAGAAACAAGAAATAATGATGAATCATATAATCATTTAACTGATTTTTATATTATAAAAATTATGTAAACTAAATAGTTTGACTGGGACCTTGTCAATATTAGTTATTCCAACTTATTTTGATCCTTTATTAATTTGTGTTTGCATATTACATTATTTTTGGGTAAATAAAATTTGTATTCAATGTTGTGAACTTTAACAATTAGTTCAAACTGAATTATGAATCACCAAACGAAGTTATAACTCTGTATTCACAAATATAAACTCCAATAATAAGTTCAACCCAACTTTTTGGACAACAAAAAGAAGTTCAAACTATTTCTGAAAATAGTAAACAAATTTAGAAAGAGGTGAAGATAGAAGAATCAAGTCCACTAAATTCATATTGTATCCTTGAAGAAATTATTCCTCTAAAGTTCTTGAAGTCACAGAATATTTTCAACAGGATAAAATGATTTGTCTCAGCAGAATAGTGATACCTCAAATTCTGTCCAACAACAAACTCTCTGAACGGCAGCAAACACTATAAAAAAATAGTGTTTAGCCACAAACTATATTGTGTCATTGTTGTATAGCGACAGATTCAAGACATTAATTAGTGTGTCGCGATCATAGAAAGAACCTTTTATTATTTATGATATAGCAATGAATCAACGATGAAAAATGTATTTCGTCGCTAAGAAATGGCGTGAAAAATTGGTGCCTTAATTTTCTGATAGATTTAGCAACAAATAATGTGCAACCATTTTAATTAATATGTAGTGATAGATTTAATAATGGATCAATGCATAGATAAGCTTTAAATAATTTTTTATAATTTTTTTTATTAGAGTGACGTAATAATCTGTCACTAGGATTTATTTTAAATAAACTATAATTTATTTTATCATAAACTCTAGGGCACACTTATCTTTTACTCATTTCAAAAAATGATTACGATAAAAATCATATGGTCTAATAATTCCTAGCTTAAAACTCTTCGGATCTATCAATTCCTAGCTTGAAACTCATTTGTTTTTATCAATTCTCAGCTTGTACCTCTACTAGTTTCTTCTTAACTATCAATTCCTCGCTTGAATCAGGTATGAAATAATCTTCTCAACTAAAATTCTTTGTTTAATATTTTCTTTTGATATGAATAGTGAAGAATGAGTGTTTAACTTCTCAAATTTTTCAGAATTTATTGGTTTGTTGTGATGTTTGACCATGACTTATTTCTAATTTACCCTTATGTTATAGAATTGTATTTTACTTTAGTTTTTGAATTTATTAATTTTATGAACTGGACTCATGCAAGTATTTGAGGCTACAGTTCATGCAAGAAAGCATTTGAGACTAGGGTTCACACTACTAGAAAAAAAATATTTTTTTGCAACCACAGCTTGTGGTTGCAATGTGGTCGTTTTTTTAATTTTTTTCTAAAAAAAAATAATTATTAAAAAGCGACCACATGTGGTCGTTTTATATTCTAAAATTACCAAATAATCATTTGAAATTTTTTACATTAATTATTATATTTTTTGAAAATTAAAAGCGACCACAAGTGATCTATTTTTGATTAAATTTTTTTTAAAATAATATTTTTATAAAAGCGACCACAAGTGGCCGATTTTAATTAAAAAATAATTTTTAAATATTATACAAAAATCGACCACCTTTGGTCGTTTTTTGATTAAAAAATTATATTACAAAAAAAATGACCACAAGCGGTCGGTTTTGAATTGAAAAAAAATATTTTGGAAAAACGACCGCAAGTGGTCATTTTTCTTTACAAAAATATAACAAAAATATTTTTTGCAAAAGTGACCACTTGTGGTTACTAAGGGTTACTTAAAGATTTAAAAAATTGAAAAAAGAATTATTCACAAAAATCGACCACTTATGGTCGCTTTTATTTAAAAATTAAATTAAAAATTATTTTTAAAAATCGACCACAAGTGGCCGTTTTCTTTTAAAAAGTGAATAAAAAATATTATAGAAAAAGCGACCAATGTGGTCTCTTTTTGATTAAAAAATTACAATGAAAATTATTTGCAAAAACTGACCATTTGTGTTCACTTTTATTTTAAAAATTTTAATTTTTTTTTAGAATAGCGACCAAATGTAGTCGCTTTTCTTTAAAAAGATAAATTAAAAATATTTTAGAAAAAGCGATCACATGTGGTTGCTTTTTGATTTTAAAAAATGATAAAGAAAATTATTTGCAAAAACCGACCACTTGTGGTTACTTTTATTTAAAAAATAATATTTAAAAAGCGACCACAAGTGGTGGCTTTTATTTAAAAGATATAATTAAAAAGAAAGTACTTGTGGTCTCTTTTGGATTTAAAAATAATAATAAATAAAATTATTTAAAAAATCCGTCGCTTAGTGATTCAAAATTTTTCTAAAAAAATGACACTACTTGTGGTCTCTTTTCTTTAAAGATTAAATTAAAATACTTATATAAAAGTGATCAGAATTTAAAAAATATATTTTAATTATTATATGTAAAATAAAACATATCTTTAATATATATAATTTTTATTAATTACATCGACCATACGTAGTCGATAACCTATATAATATTAATAAAATCAATTAAACTTACTATTGGTAAAAAAAATTATACTAAAAAATAAACTAAGAAATATATTAAATAAAATAAATAAATTACTGTAAATATAATCTTTATCTTTTACTTATGTTTCAATATGTAAAATAAATATATTTTCCGTTATATATGCGTTAAAAATAATTTTTGTATAATGAATATGTCTATATCATACCATTGAGGTAATAATATCATGCTATTGGAGTTATAATAATGTAAGGTACATACCTAACTGATAATTCATCAGAATATAATGAATATGTTGTATTATGACGCAATTGTAGATGTGAAGAGAGAAAGACCCCTCTCACTATCTTTCCTTACCCCTCAGCCATGGATCCAACCTTAACCCCACCTCTATTACCAAACCCTCTGATACCGACAAATCCCAATGAAATAACTGTGGGAGAATCCTTCCCTCCTCCATTCTCGTACCAAGAAGTTACCATGGGGAAAATCATATCTCCTGAGCCGAGCATAGATCTTAGTTTACAGCCATGGAAAGGGACCTGGGGAACACGAATCGAGGTATCCATTTAATGGAGTAGGACAAAAGAAGGCTCTATGCCCCTTGGATCCACTCTATCATAGTAAAACCGGTCAACACAAAATTCAATCATCAATTTCTCAAAAGGAAATTAGAAGATCTCTGGAAATTACAAGAACCTCTATCACTTATAGATCTAGGGATGGGCTTCTACACGGCAAAAATAGCATGGCGGAAAGCTAAGCGTCTATTCTCCAAGGAGGGCCTTTGTTCATTGTTGGTTCCTTCGTTTCAGTTCGAAAGTGGGAAACCAATTTCGTACCGGCCAAATCCAAGATTGACTCCACTGCTATCTGGGTCAGGCTGCCTCAACTCCCAACGGAGCTATATGATGCTCTCATTCTATAAATGATAGGCAATGAAATCGGGAAACTGCTAAAGGTTGACGAATGCACATCGCGACACTAAGGGGAAGGTACGCAATGATCTGCATCCAAATACCCCTCGACACCCCAGTAGCAACGTCAGTTTTCATTAAACACCACATCCAACCCTAATCTACGAAGGGGGGGGGGGCTTCCTGTGCAAGAACTGTAGAAGACTAGGCCACATAACGCCCAACTATTCATACCCTCTCCGACCCTTCCACCAAGATCTAAATGGAACTCTACAAACAGACCAATCCACCAGTGAGACAGAGTAGACAAATCTAGTAATAAGTAACTCCCCCGACTAGCAGATAGTTCATTTCACCAAGAAGAAGAAACAAACGAGAACACCTACTCTCTCGATCACTAAGGAAACACCCATCATAAAGGTTAAAACCTTTGATGCGGTGTTAGGTAAGTTCCTCAACCCTAGTGCTACCATGGAGGCACTGTCAAAGTCTCACCCTCACCCCGCTGAGACTTCTCAAAAAGGGCCAGCCTATGACCAGATCTCTAAGCCAAATACCTCGCCTAAGACTGCATTGGGGAAAAAGGCTCAGAAATTGAATAATGGGCCACCAAAAGGGAAAGCCCATCTAAATAAGGCGCTTAGGGGCCTGATCCACTTGGGCCATACAGAACCCCTGCCCAACTCAACTTATTCTCTTTCCCCTAAAATTTAATTCTTCTTCTTTTAACTTGGATGACAAATTAAAAGCCTTTACATTGAGTGGGCCATTCCCTTTATATGCTGGCATAGGCAATCATGAGTCTCCTCTCACAACTATGGGAAACCTTTCCACTTTCCACAGTGATGTGATTGAGAATGTCCTGCCGTTAGACAGTGCATTTAATGTTGGCGGAGTTCCCCATGGGGAAAATCTTTAGTTTCCTTCTCCTGCCTCCCTCATCTCTTTATATACTAAGATAAAGATGACAGAGGTTTCAAAAAAAAACTCTCATGGAGTCAACAGACAACCACCAAATTACCATCCCCACAACAACACTATCTCAGGACCACCAACCAATATCATGGTTGGAAGTATGTCTATCCAACCAAACAATCCCCCTGTACCTAGAATGGGAAGGGAGGCAATTCACCATACTTATCCAGGACCCCTAATACCTGGCCCAGCTAGCTATGGTGAGCCTGAATCAGGGCCTACAGACATACGGGTCCAATGTATGGATGGCCACCTTATTTCACGTGATCAACTCACTAGTTCAGGAGGAGCTGAACATGGAGTCCTTATCCAGCATAATGAACCAGCTCAGCCTGGGACTTCCTTTCTTCCCTCCACACGATCCTGGAATGATGCTATTGGGTCCAACTTTTTCACCTCTAACTGGGGATATCCAGGCCCCACTCAGTCAAGGGCCAGCATAGGGTAATCCATCAATCTCCCCTCATCCGACCTTAGAGAGAATAGAGAGGATTAATGTGCTGAAATCCCTAAGAGAAAGCAACAAGGACATGGAAGAATTCCTGTCCAAGTTCAGGGTGCCAAGAACAGAAATCCTCAATTTAGTAGAGCCCCTAAGTCTAGAGTTCATAGAGCCAGTTCAGGAGATTATGATCATCCTGATACCCCTAGGGTTAGCAGAACTAGGCATAAAAATAAGCCCAATAAACCCTATGAAAGAAGAGACCACCAAGGTCATATTTAACTCTTTTACCAAAAAAAAGAAGTATCCTTCTTGGACACCCACCTTCAACCCCAAGGGGAAGGACAAGGTGGCTGCAATGGAAACTCACTACCCCCTACACTTCAAAATGAAGAATTGCATTGTGTGGAATGCTAGGGGGCCAAGAACTCTGAGTTCAGAAAGCACTGCAAGGCTATGGTTAACATGCACAAACCACGCATACTTGCCTTGCTTAAAACCAAAATGAATGAGCACCAAGATCTTTGTGAGGAACTTGGATACCCTAAATATATCCAAGCTAAAGCAATTGGTAATTCTTGAGGTATTGTCATGATATAGAAAGAAGACTACTTTATTTCTTCAATATACATCTCCCCCTAGGTTATCAATGCCAAAGTTAATGTAAACTCTCCCTATCCTCTTGGTTTCTTAGTGTCATTTATGCTAGAACAAATTTTCAGTGCAGACTTAAACTTTGGGACCAACTCTCTTCTTTCTATGATAACCTCATACCCCCTGAAGTTAAGAGCTGGGTTATTGGGGATGACTTTAATGAAATCCTCAAGGCCTCTAAAAAATTTAGAGGCTCAAGAATTATCATGAATAGGGCTAAACTTTTAATAAACTGCATAAATTACTATAATCTCATAGACTTAGGCTTCAGAGGCAGCAAGTATATCTGGTCTACTATGAGATATAGAAATAGAAATTTTCTCATCCTTGAAAGACTGGACAGGTTCTTTGCCAATGATGAATGAGTTCATCTCTACCCAGAAGCTACCATCACTCATCTTCTATGAACTTATTTTGACCACTCCTCTCTCCTTCTTAATGTGGGTTTCCCCCTAATAACCAGAGGAAACCCTTCAGGGTTTAGTCCATATGTCTTAGTCACCGAAATTTCCCTAATCTCATACAAGATTCCTTCCAAGATTGCCCTTGCATAACAGTGGCTACCACTGAATTTGAAAACAGGGCCAGAGATTTGAATAACATTATCTATGGTAACATCTTTGCCAAGAAAAAACACTTGCTTGCAAAGTTAGTTGGCATTTAGAAGTCTCCCCACTACCCCACCAGCCACTTCCTCCATGGGATGGAGGCTAACCTTCTGAAAGAATTCAAGCATTTCCTCATCCTGGAGACTGAGTTCTGGAAGCTTAAGTCCAGAATCTCCTGGCTCCTTGAAGGTGACACCAACTCAAGATTCTTCCATATTTTCACCCTCAATAGAAGGAGAAGGAATAGAATCAACTCCCTCACTGATAATTGTGGCAAATGGCATTATCAATACTCTGACATTGAGAAATTGGTGTCCTCTTATTATGCCAATCTTTACACTATAGAGAATTCCCTAGGTTATCTTGCTTCCTAATTCAATCTCTTTTCTAATGATAGTATTAACTCTCTCCATCATGAAGCCCTCCAGGTAGCCCCATCCATGGAGGAGGTTAAAAGAGCCATTTTCTCCTTCAAACCTAACAAGGCCCCTGGGCCTGATGGACTTCACCCTTTCATTAACCAAAAATTTTAGGATATTTTGGGTCTTTCTTTGTTCAAATTTTTCCAGGATACCTTCAGTTCTTACTCTATGGACCCTCATATAAACTCAACCTATATTTGACTCATCCCTAAATGTTTGAATGCTACCTCCCTTAAGAACTTTAGATCAATAGGTCTATGCAATACCCAGTATAAGCTCATAACCAAAATCATTACTAGTATACTGAAACCCCTCCTAGCAAAAATCATTGGGCCTTTCTAGGCCAGCTTTATGTCCAATATGATAGCCTCTGATAATGCTATCATTTTCCAGGAATATGTCAACCACTTCTCCAAGATGAAGGGTAAGAAGGCCAACATGATCCTCAAGATTGACCTTAAGAAAGCCTTTGACAGACTGGAGTGGTCATTCATTAGGCAGACCCTTTTCTACTTTAACTTTCCCCCTAACCTTATTCAACTCATTCTCTCTTGTATATACTCCCCTTATATATCTATCCTTGTTAATGGAGGGAAAACTGCCAGCTTCACTCCCTTAGGGGGCATTAGACAAGGGAACCCTATGTACCCCTACCTTTTCATAATTTGGACGGAAATGCTGTCCAGGAGAATCAACCATGAAGTCGATATTCTTAATTGGACACCCATCTCCATCTCCATAAGGGGTTACCTTTTTTCCCATCTCTTTTTGTGAATGACCTCACCCTTTTTGCCAAAGCTGATTCAAAAAACTGTGTCACCATCAACAAAACCCTTTAGCTTTTCAATTTCTATTTAGGCCAAAGGATCAACCTTACCAAATCCAAGGTTATCTTCTATACTAATTGCTCTACTAAAGATCAGGAGAACATTAGTAACACTCTAGGCATCCATCCTGCTAAAAGTTTTGGGAAATACTTGGGTTTCCCTATTTTTCATAAGAAGCCTCAAAAGGGGGACTTTCAATTTCTCATTGATAATCTAAACAACAAGCATGCTGGTTGGAAGACTAATTTCCTCAACATGACTGGTAGGGTTACCTTAGCCAAATCCTCCTTAGGTAGTATTTCTAACAATGTTATGCAGTATATAAACCTCCTCACTTCTGTCCATAAACTTATTGACAAATGCCAAAGGAACTTTATTTGGGAAACCATTGATGTTAAGAGAAAAAAACACCTCATTGGATGGAACAATGTCACCCTTCCTTAAAGAGATAGGGGGTTGGAATGCAGAGAGCCAACCCTAAGAATCAAGCCATCCTTTATGTCCTGGGATGGAGAATGTACTCCAGTCCCCAACTTTCCTTAGTACAACACTCTCTTCTATAAACACAACTCTATTATAAACTATAGTGGAGGTTCTAGAACAAGGAAGACTATTACCAATAGCTTGAATCTTTGCAAGGATGCTTGTTTTTGGGCTATCAAGGATGACACTAAGGTGAATGCCTGAGAAGACAAATGAATCCATGGCATGCCACCTCTTTATTCCATTATTTAGGGGCCTATCCCCTCAAATTCAAGCAGTACTAAAGTCAAAGACATCTGGAAGAAGGGGATTTGGGACTTCACCCTCTGCTCTTTCACATCCATCCCAATATTTCCCACAATATTAAGAGTGTCTTCATGCATTCTCCTAACTTGAAGCAAGATACCCCTATTTGGAATCTCACTAGTGATGGAAACTTCACCTGCAGGAGTGTTTATCACCACATAAATAGTCTCAAAAGACATCCTATCACCCTTCATCAGTACTTCAACTAGATCTGGAAACTCAAGATTTCTAATAAGATCAAAACTTTTATTTGGCTCATGTATCATAATAGCCTTCCTACTAACCACACTTTTGCCAGAAGAGGCCTGAATATCAGCCCCTATTGTCATAGTTTTATCAATATCCAAGAAGATCAACACCATATATTTTTTGGGTGTAGTGTTGCCAAGACCTTTTAGAACCAACTTACAAAAGTACAAAGGCTCATTGCATCTAAGCACTTCCTTGTTCGACACCAATAATTAGCATTCCACCTGGAAAATCCTTCAAACCCTAACACTTCCTGGAACACTTTGCTACCCTTCTATCTCTGGCACCTCTGGAAGATTAAAAACAACAGGAATTTCAAAGATGCCAACTCCTTTCCTTGCTTCAATATTCCTCGTGCTGAAGCAATATAATACTACCACCTTGGGAACCCCTACAACCTTCATACTAGAGACTGCATTACCATTAAATGGCTTTCCCTCACCCCTAATCCCTATAAATTAAACACTGATGGATCCTGCCTTGGGAACCTAGGTAGGGGAAAAATTAGAGTGTTCATCAAAAATAGTAGAGGTGACTGGATTGTTGGCTTCAGTATAAGTTTCACCCATTCCACCAACAATATCATGGAACTCCTGGCCCTCAAAGAAGGTCTTAATCTGGCTATAGACCTGAACTTGATACCTTTGGATATATGCACTGACTCTTTTCAGGTTATTAACATATTGTACCATGGAAATTTGTTATATAATTCAATTTTCTTTGAATGCAAATCTCTTTTAGATAAAATGGGGAATCCTCCAGTGCACCGCACTTACAGGGAGAAGAATAGAGTAGCAGACTCAATGGCTAAGCTGAGCTCAAGTCAAAACATATTCGGTAATCTTCATACTTTTGCTACTCCTCCACCTAGTATAGGAGTAATTTTTTGGGAAGATTTCAATGGGAAAACTTTCTCCCGACTTGTATCCAGTGCTAAAAATTCTAGCCACAACTCTAATATTTTTGTACCATACTAGATCTGGCTTGTAACTAACCTTCTAATTTAATGCATTTCTATTTTACCAAAAAAATACTTGTGGATGTGATGTATATAGTAAGTATTCAAGAGTTGATATATATATATATATCATGTAGTGATCGATGAATGATGTAGTAAAAAACTAGCATAATCTATCCAAACATATTGAATACCTTGATTTGAAATGATCGAAGTAATAATATATTATACGTTGAAGTTATATTAATGTAAGCTAATCAAATTAATTGATAACTCATCAAAGTATATCATGAGATAAGTCGCATTATATTATGAGGTAATACATGCGTGTATGTGCTATATCTAGTACGTATTTAGAACCTGATAGTCGATAGAGTGTGTATATGAATAGGTATATATAGTATATATTATGTAGTGATGTACGTAGTTCGAAGCTTACATTTATATATATGTATGTATATCTCTTGTGTAGTGATGTACGTAGTTAGAAGCTTACATTTATATATATATGTATGTATATCTCTTATGTAGTGATGTACGTAGTCAATGTAAACAAAGGTATATTGTTGAAGTTGAAATAACGTAAGCTAATTAACCGATCATTTATCTGACTAAAATGTTGTATTACAAGGTATATATATAATATCGTATTTAAAAACTAATTAATGAAAAATTCATCCTAATTTATGAAATGCATTGATATTATTATATGATTGATAAAATATACTACTTATGTTAATGTGATGATAAAATAACTAATTATCTGATTTATATATATATTGCATTAAATTATTTGGACGTTATTATAAATATTATCTAATTTATTAAAATTTTAATTTTTTAATAAAAGTCGACCACAAGTGATCGTTTTACGATAGTAATATTTTTAAAAAATAAATCGAACACTTATAATTGATTTTGTCAGTAATTTTGTAATATTCGATTATTGACCCGACCCAACCTATCAAAATACCCACATCAAAATTAATTTTCCTCTTTGTAATTATCTGACCCAACAATTTTCCTCTTTGTAATTACCCTAACCTCACAATAAAAATACCCATTTCACAGCTACCCTCACTGACCCAACCTCTCTCCAGCAACGACAACATCTTAGCGGCAATGATAGCAGCTCAGTGGAGATGAAAACAACTCACCAACAACAACTCATCAACGACAGCAACTCATTCACCGACGACCCGACCTCGACCTGACAGCCTCATCGGGTAATTTTTTGGTTACTTTGTTTCTCTTTCATTGTGTTAGAACATCTATTAGTATTTATTTATAAAATCTGCAAACATTTTAACTTTAATTTCAAATCTCGAATTTCCAAAAAGTAGAAAGAAAAACTTTTAATTTCTAAGCATACATTGATCACACAAGCATGGAGAAATAGAATTATAACCAACCTCAGCCCTGACTGAGGATGATTGGTGCTTACAATTAAAAAGTAAAGAGTTGGTTACTTGCAACATGTTAAAGGCTAGTAAAATTATAGTTCAAATCTAGATTTTGATTGTATTACACACAATTATAGCTCTAAGTTAAAACAAACCATTGCTGGAGGTGAAGCATTAAGAGTTCTTTTGCTAACTAGAGAATGATATCAATCAATGGTTTAATATTTCCTCGAGCACTTGATACAAATGGTTTAATTTTTAGGTAAAGATTGAATTTTATTGCTCAAAATCTTGGAAAATGGAATTTGGATTTGAATAAAGGGGATTTCAGGGTAATTGTCTTCCTCTATGCACTATTTTTGTTAATGGGTTTGAGAATTTTATTTCATTTCTTTTCGACAGAATTCAAATTCCGAAAAAGGATTGCTTTGCTATTTTTCGGTGACCACTTGGTTCTTTCTCTTCAATTTAGACGAAGCAAAAGTTAGTTGATTTTAGTGAACTTGTGTTTTGAAATGTGAACTTGTGTTTTGATTTTAATTAAGTGTGGTCACTTCAGAAGTGAATTAGTGACTTGAAAATGGTTTAGTGTAGTTCCTTGAAAGATGAACTTGTGCTTTGAATATAGTTAAGTGTGGTCACTTAAAAATGCAAATTAATGATTTGAAAATGGTGTAGTGTAGTTGCTTGAAATGTGAACTCATGACTAGAAAATGGTTAAGTGTTGTCTCTTGAGAAGTGAATTAGTGACTTAAAAATGTTTTAGTGTATGGACTTGAATTATTAATCAGTGACTTGTGTTTTGAATTTAGGTACTTGAAAGGTGAACTTGTGTTTTGATTTTAGTTAAGTGTGGTCACGTGAGAGGTGAATTATTGACTTGCAAATGAGTAAGTGTAGTTACTTGAAAGGTGAACTTATGTTTTGTATTTAGTTATGCGTGGTCACTTGAGAAGTGAATTAGCGACTTGAAAATATTTAAGTGTAGGTACTTGAAATGTGAACTTATGTTTTGAATATAGTGAAGTGTGGTCACTTGAGAAGTGAATTAGGGACCTGAACATGTTTAAGTGTAGTTACTTGAAAGGTGAACTTGTGGCTTGATTTTAGTTAAGTGTGGTCACTTGAGAAGTGAATTAGTGACTTGAAAATGTTTAAGTGTAGTTACTTTAAAAGTGAACTTGTGTTTTGAATTTAGTGAAGTGTGGTAACTTTAGAAGTGAATTAGCGACTAAAAAATGCTTATGTGTAGGTACTTGAAATATGAACTTTTGTTTTGAATATAGTTAAGTGTGGTCACTTGAGAATTGAATTAGTGACTTGAAAATGTTTAAGTGTATGGGCATGAATTATAAATTATTGACTTGTGTTTTAATTTAGGTACTTGAAATGTGAACTTGTGTTTTGATTTTAGTTAAGTGTGGTCACTTGAGTAGTGAATTACAACAACAACAACAATAACAAACCCAGTGTATTCCCACAAAGTGGGGTCTGGGAAGAGTAAGATGTACACAGTCTATACCGCTACCTCCGAAGAAGTAGAGGTGTTATTTCTGATAGACCCCCGGCTCAAGATAAAGAATAATAAATAAGAGGGGGGGATGGGTGACATAAAAGAAAATCAGGAATAAGATATGATAAAACTTGTAATCGTAGAAATACGAAATATGAGAAAATACTAGTGACACAAAATAAGACAAATAGGAACTAAGACATAAGAAAAAGGGCACCCACCTATGTACACAGTCCTAGGGTTACTTCCCTGGCTACATAAGATCTCTCCTACTTGCATGCTACAACCCACACACTCACACTAGACTTCTACCCTTATCCGCACCCTCTACACCTTCCTATCTGTGGTCATGTCCTAAGTTACTTGATAATGTTTAAGTGTAGTTACTTGAAATGTGAACTTGTGCTTTGAATTTAATTAAGTGTCGTCACTTAAGAAGTGAATTAGCGACTTGAAAATGTTTAAGTGTAGGTACTTGAAATGTGAACTTGTGCTTGGAATATAGTTTAGTGTGGTCACATGAGAAGTGAATTAGTGACTTGAAAATATTTAAGTGTAGTTACTTGAAAGGTTAAATTGCATTTTGAATATAGTTAAGTTTGATCACTTGAGAAGTGAATTACCGACTAGAAAATATTTAAATTTAGTTACTTGAAAGGTGAACATGTCTTTTGAATATAGTTAAGTGTGGTCACTTGAGAAGTGAATTAGTGACTTGAAAATGTTTAAGAGTAGTTACTTGAAAGGTGAACTTGTGTTTTGAATTTAGTTAAGTGTGGTCACTTAAGAAGTGAATTAGTGACTTGAAAATGTTTTAAGTGTAGTTACTTGATAGGTGAACTTGTGTTTTGAATTTAGTTAAATGTGGTCACTTGAAAATGTGAATTAGTGATTTGAAAATGGTTTAGTGTAGTCGCTTGAAATGTGAATTCATGACTTGAAAATGGTTGTGTTGTCACTTGAGAAGTGAATTAGTGACTTGAAAATGTTTATGTATATGGACTTGAATTATGAATTAGTGACTTATAATTTGGATTTGCGTTCTTGAAATGTGAACTTGTGTTTTGAATATAATTAAATGTTGTCCCTTGAGAATTGAATTAGTAACTTGTAAATGTTTAAGTGTATGGACTTGAATTATGAATTAGTGACTTGTGTTTTGAATTTAGTTACTTGAAAGGTGAACTTGTGGATTATATGGCCAAATTGGTGTTTTCAGGAGCCTGTATAATTACTATTGGAATGAAACAGGTCCAGATTGAATGTGTGGATTATGTGGCCAACCCCTACTAGTATGGGATTCGACATAGTTTTTCTCGTTGTATCCAACTTTACTTTATCTAAAATTGGGATCATTTACTTTTTAAAGTAGGATTGGATGTGTAGACGACTCTAATATACATTTACGTATTCTAAATTCTCAAATTGCTAAAAGGGTGTAATGTTCCAAATGTTCACTTATCCTTAAGAATTTAGATCTTAATCATGTTTATTCCCTTTATTGGGTAGTATGCATAAGGCCTCGGTCCCATGTATGACAATAGGAGGAACAACAGAGCACTGGTTCCCTAGAAGGTTACTATGGCAAGTCCTATGTTGGGCATGGTGCACATATTTGATTAAATGGGGAGTACCCTTTGTGCTCTATCCTTCTGTTGGAGAGTGCATCTTTTTAGAAGCTGCATATCTGCTTCATTATATATATCCTTGACAATTATTACCATATGTAGAATATGTTTGATAGATGATGTGATCTTGAGTTAGTTGTATAAATTGTCAGCTACAGAACTTGTTTGATCTTGATTTGTGCGTGAGGAAGAATTACAGGGTTAGAGCTTATCTTTACTTGGTCATTTCAAAATGTTAGAGAAGTAGACCAGCTTAGCAATATGAAAATGATGCTATGCAGAAGAAAGCAACAAAAGCAAATCTGGAAAGCCACATGTGGTTGTTTTTCTGGAAAAATTTCAAATAACCTACCACATGTGGTCACTTTTCTAATTTTTTTTTAAAAAAGCGATCACATGTGGTCGCTTTTCTGGAAAAGTTCTTAAAAAAGCAATTTTTCTGGAAAAATCTTATGAAAGTGACCACAGGTATTGACCACATGTAGTCGCTTTTCAATAATTCATTAATTATTTTTTACAAACAATTTTATTAAAAAAAATATTAAATAAAAGAAAAGTGACCACATGTGGTTGCTTTTATACAAAATTAATTAATTAATATATACAAAAGAGACCACATGTGGTCGCTATTCTATATAAATTAATTATTTAATTTAAACTAAAGTGACCACATGTGCTCGCTTTTGTAAATAAATAAATAAATAAATTTATAAAAAAGCGACCACATGTGGACTCTTTTGTATATAAATTAATTAATTAATTTATTTACAAAAGGGATCACGTGGTTGTTATTGTTTAAATTAATAAATTAATGTATAAAAAAGCGACCACTTGGGTCGCTTTTCTTTTAAAATTTATTTTATTAAATTTATAAAAGCGACCACTGGGGGTCGCTTTTCTTATTTTTTCTTGTAATGTCATGCTAAAATTTGAGGCTACAGTTCATGCAAGCATTTGATAAGACAAAAAAACAGATATTACCTAATAAAAAAGTGATTTTTTGAGATTTTACTTAATTAACAAAGTTATTTATTAAAAAATTTGTTTGCGTTGGGAATATTTTGATCTTTTTCCTACTATGCACTTTTAGTTGAAGCTAGAATGGTAAACTGTTTATTGAGTTGCAGAGTCTGTTCATTATTACATTAAGGGGTCGTTTGGTAGAGTGTATAAGAATAATGCAAACTATGGTGCGTTAGTAATGCTTGTATTAGTTATGCTTATGTTAGCTATACTTGCATTAGTTATGCTTGTATTTTTATTATGCAGTATTTGGTTTGATATATTAAAAAAAACATGAATTAAATAATTTTTAAATTTCTTTTTTTTACAAAAATATCCTCCATATATATGTTGGAAAGGATGCAGAAAAATTCTTGAGGGATAATAGTATCTTTAGCTACGTTAATGCATTCATTGGATCCATCGCATTGCTAATGCCATGTATTTTGAGGTATTAGTAATACACAACTCAAGACGCAATAGAGTGTATAACTAATGTAAGCATTAGTTATATATAGGGTGAAAAATTATACCAAACAAAGTATTAGTAGTACACATTAAACAAAATGCATGCATTAACTTTTCAATACACTACCAAACCACCCCTAAGTACTTAAAAACAATTTAATTACACAAAAGGTAGAACATTTACATTGTTTTGTATATATGCATTTATTTTGTGGAAATTGTGACAGTATTGTGTGCCAAGCTATTGCTATCAGTCGTCCCTTACTACGATTGAAGTTAGTTTGCAGTTTGAGGAGAGATCATTTTGAAATTTGTCAAGCCCAAGATGCTTTTTGTCTTTGCTTATGCTGGCACACATGTGTGTGAGAAAAGTTTCTCTTTATTACATATGCTCGTGAATTTAGGCAAGTTTTAGTCCCCAGGGATTTGGTTCTACAATAAAAATAGTATTGTGCGGATTGTTTTGTAGGCTCACATCATGAGTTCATAACTTGATTAGTGAAGCAAATCTTAGGAGGAGAAGACGGAGGAGCTTGCCCCTTATCCACTAAGTTTGAAAGATCAGAAAGCCCTGTTTCTTAGATATTGGTAGAAACAATCTTTTTTTTTATAAGATAGAAAGTTGGTTGAGAAGAATTTATAATTAATGAAAGTGTAATTTTATTTGTTAGACGATGCAAAAACATTACCTTCTAACCAAAAAGAATTTACTGATTTGTGAAAAGATTTTTGGATAAAAAGAATAAAGTGTTGTATTAGAAAATCACTCAGCTAATGCATCATAACAGTTATATGTTGTGAAATTCCTCATGTCGCAGAAGAAATCTGAATCATGTATGAAAATCAACTTACACCAAAAAGATGTCACAATCCAAGACTAACCCCTTGTCGTAACACGTTACTTAAGGCCACAAGTGACCCCAAGCTAATAAATGATCTGATATCTGCTGTGAGCACTGAAGAAAGTAATAATAAAACATTATATGCAGAAGATAAACTAATAAAAATTCTGTTAAGATATAATACTAAAACAATGTCCAACATGTCTGAACTGCTGATAAAAACTGAAAACAAGTCTGACTATCTGAAAGCCTCTAAAACATAAAGAGTTGATGGGACAAACCACCCAACTAACTCCGACTTACTGAAATAAAGGAAGTACTAAAAATAAATACAAATAACATTGTAATAGAAAGATAACAACTCACCACAACTGTTGTCGAGTGGCACCTGAACTGACTAAGGGCGATCGAGGAACTAAGCATCCAAACTTGTGTTATAAGACAACATAGCACAAAAGAGAGTATGAGATCAGTACTTTAAATATACTAGTATGAGAGATAAGGACAACTGAAATAAATATAAGTGATGGGCATGAATGCATGAACATGTAAGATGAATGCAAGACCAAGTAAACCATTTGCTAAAATAATCTATAAATTTGAATAACTGATAAACTAGGCACATGGTCATGGAAACCTAAGATGATATGCTCTAAATACTGAACTATGAGTATAGGAGCTAACATTTAACCGACATGCCCCAATCTGAGCTAATCGAGGTCGACCCTATAACCCCAGTTGGAAGGCTGTCAATACCTTGCCACGGGTATTGACACTAAATGTGTAGATCCACTAAACTGGTGTCCCAAAGGACTATGGTGTCACCCTCGACTGGTACGTGCCCCTAAAAGAGTATCAACCCTCTACTGGAAGGAATACTTCTCATACCTATGATGGCTATGTAGTTTCGGAACTCAGGGATTACTACTAAAGGTCTCACCCTCGACTGGTAGGAAAACCTTCATCTCTAAATGAACTCGGTGCTAAGTTCTAGACCCAACTGAACTGACACAGAAGCATAAATTAGTACATGCACTTATAATTTACTTGCTCAAATAGGGTATGCTGAAAATAACAATGCACTTATAATCTGAATATGATGATAAAATCATGATTTGACTAGCTTGTTGCTTGAAATCGAGAACATGTATAAACATATAGTTATCGGGTGTTCATAACCCTACAGTACTGAATAATACATTAAACAAAATAATATCATCACAATATTGTAATAAAATTCATGATGCGTAGACCAAAACTTAGTATATTTTACTAAACTGATGAAATTCATGGTTATGAGTTTGGGAAGATGTTAAACTTATGAGGACAACATATTTACATGGTTTAATTTCTAAATTAATAATTACCATGGTGTCAACTGAACATGATATGGGTTACTGAGAATATAAAACATATAAGATCATAATTCACGTAGGGGAACACATTGTTATAGTTTGTATTCAAAACTATTAAGAGAAAGTTGAGTAAATTCATACTTGCAATTGAAATCTCATCAAAAGAGGGAAAATGATTTATACTTGAAAAATAAGAGATTTTTTTGGGACTTAATGGGTGAAAGGAAACCATTGATAAATATCTCAATTACCTGAGTTTGCTTGAATTCTGGAAGAAAAGTTGGAATTGAGACCTTGGATGAGTGAATTCTTGGAAGAAGCTTTTGATTCTTTGTGTTCTTGAAAATGGTAGGAGGTTGAGTGTCATTAACTGATGATGAATGGTGTAAATAATTCCCCTCTTGAGTTTTAAGTGATGAATAGGGTGTTTAGGGAGAGGAAAATGATCAAAATGCCCCTTTAACTTTAAGGAAACTGCCCGACTTTACACAAACTCTATGACACGTTACTCATCGCAAAGGTTAAGCTCCGTGACACACTGCGTAGCACAGAGAATTCCATGACACACTGAAATCGGGGAAGGCTTACTACCTTCGTGGTCCTATATCACTCCGAACCTTTTTTGAGAATTCCAAAACTCTCTTGGATGACTCTTTTAACATTCCTAAATATATTTCTACTCATAAATCAATGTTTGAAACTCGGGAAGTCCAGAAATAAAATGTTCAAAATCTCGGGGTGTTAAAATAGTTATGTCACTTATACTTAGTGTGAAATAATTTCTTTGTGACCTCTAAAAATTTGACGAATAGATGAAAACTTATCTAGGATCTTGTGGGGTATTACAATAACTCTACCTTAGGATCATTCATCCCCGAATGAAACTGTCTGAGCTTAGATACTAAGAAGATTGGTATCATGCATTGAATACTTATGAGCTCAATCATGATTAAATAACTGAATCTAAAGCAAGATGTATGGACTAAATTGAATTTATGAATGCATGCTATGGCATGAGGATGGTTGAATAGCTGAGATAGAAAATAAGAAAATCAATTTAAAGAATAGCATTACCTCAAGTTGAATCTGAATTCGTAGAGAAAAAATGGGGATACTTAGATTGCATATCGGCTTCTACTTCTCAAGTAGTTACCTGAATGGATTGATTCCTTCACAAGGCCTTTACCAAGGTAACTTCTTTATTTCTCAACCATGAATCTGACGGTTAACCATTTTGACTGGGATATCTTCATAGGAAAGGCTATATTTCACGCCTACTCTCTCTAAAGAAATATCAGAAGTTGGGTTACTTATGTATTTCTATAGCAAAGATACATGACACACTGGATGCACTGATGCTAATTCTGCAGGCAATATAACTCATAAGATACTTTCCCAAAATGGCTTAAATTCCTATATAGGCCAACATAGAGAAGACTGAGCTTTTTTTTCTTACCAAACCTCTTCACCCCTTTAATGGGTGATATTTTCAAATAAACCAAGTCGCCAACATCAAAATCAAGGTCTTTTTTCCTCACATAAGCATAGGAATTTTGTTGGCTTTGGGTTGTGTTCAGCCTTCCTCAAATCAACTGAACCTTCTCCATTGCCTCTTACACAAAATATGGCCCTATCAAAGCAGCCTCACAAACTTAAAACTAATCAATAGGAGATCTACACCTCCTTCTATAGAGAGCCTCAAATAAAGCCATTTGGATACCGGAGTGATAGGTTTTATAGGAAAACTCAATCAAAGTAAAGTGGTCATCCCAACGAACCTTGAAGTCGATAACATAATCTCTCAAACTATCCTTTAAGGTCTGAATGGTACTCTTTGCTTGACCGGCTGTCTGAGGATGAAAAGTTATACTGAGATGGACTTAGGTACCAAGACCTTTTTGAAAAGACTTCCAAAAGTGAGAGGTAAACTGAGTACCTTTATCTGAAATGATAGTCAATGGAACCCCATGCAATTTTACCAACTCCTTGAGATTGAGTCTAGCATAATCCTCAGTTGAATACAAAGTATGAACTGGCAAGATATGGGTTGACTTGGTCATTATATCTATAATATCCTAAATTGAATCATGCTGATGACCCGTATGAGGTAACCCCGTCACAATATCCATGTTCACCACCTCCCACGTCTAAGTGGGGATGCTGAACTCCTAAAGTGTACCACAAGGCCTTTGGTGCTCCAACTTAACCTACTGAACATTTGAACACTTAGCCATGAATTCCATAATATCTTTCTTCGACCATTCCACCAATAGATTTCCCACAAATCATGATACATCTTAGTGGCTCGTAGGTGAATAAAATATCACACACCATGCTCTTCCTCAAATATTCTCTATATCAAATCATCCAAACTTGGAACACATAACCTACCCTGACAGGGAAGCACACCATTTACCCTTTGGGAGAAAATTTCAGCCTTCTGATCCCAAACTGTCTCCTTCAACTTGACCAAAATAGGGTCCTTGTCTTGCTTCCCTTTCACTTTATCAACCAATGAAGATTCTGAACTATTCTAAACCCATATAATTTCCTCGATTGAATCAACCAATTGAAAGCCTAATCTAGCAAGCTAATGAACTACACGGGCTAACTCCTTCTTATCCTTCTCAATATGTGTAAAATTTTCCATAGACAATCTACTAAGGACACCGGACACTACATTCGACTTACACAGGTGATACAATATATTCATATCATAGTCTTTCAACAATTCAAGCCACCTTCTCTGACAAAGATTTAGATTCTTCTGAGTAAACACATACTGTAAACTCTTATGATCCATGAACATGTCAACATGAACCCCATAAATGTAATGCCTTCAAATCTTTAAGGCACAGACAACTGCTTCTAACTAAAGATCATGGGTCAAGTAATTCTTGTCATGGGGTTTAAGCTGTCTAGAGGCATAGGAAATTACCTTTCGTTGCTCCATCAATACACAAACAATACCAACTCTAGAAGCATCACAATAAACTACAAACCCATTTGAACCCTCTTGTAGAGTCAACACTAGGGTTGAAGTAAGTTGAGTCTTCAACTCTTAAAAACTCTTCTCGCAGGAATTTGACCACTAAAATTTGAATTTATTTTAGGTTAGCCGAGACATGGGGGATGTAATAGAAGAAAATACTTCAATAAACCTTCTGTAGTAACTGGCTAAACTCAAAAAACTCTTGATATCTGATGGAGAGATAGGCCTAGGCCATTTTATCACTGCTTTGGTCTTTAGAGAATCAACTTAAATAACATCACCGGAACTGATATGACCAAGAAAAACTATTGATCTCAACCAAAATTCACACTTGCTAAACTTAGAGAATAACTGGTGATCCTTAATGTTCTATAATACAATTCTTAAGTGGTCTGGATGATTACCTTCATTGTTAGAATAGATGAGGTGCCATCTATGAAGACTATGATGAACATGTCCAAGTACTGCTTGAACATCCTGTTTATCAAGTCCATAAAGGTTGCACTAGCATTCGTCAGTCCAAAAAACATAACTAAAAATTTGAAGTGACCATACTGAGTGTTGAAGGTTATCTTCTGAATGTCAAATTTTTTGACTCTAAGTTGATAATAGAGGAATCTAAGGTCTATCTGAGAGAAATAGCTTGGATCCTAAAGTTGGTCAAACAAGTCTTTAGTTCTGGGGAGAGAATACTTATTATTGATTGTGACCTTGTTCAATTAATGGTATTTGATGCACATTCTATGGGAATCATCCTTCTTATGCATTAGGAGAATTGGAGCACCCCATGAAAAAACACTAGGCCTAATGAAACCCTTATCTAAGAGGTCTTTCAACTGTTCCTTAAATTCGTTAAGCTCAGTTGGAAAAATTTTGTATGGTGGAATTAAGATAGGCTGGATATATGGGAAGATATCTATTCCAAAGTCAATTTCCCTCTCGGGAGAAACTCTGAGAAGACCTTCAGGGAACACTTCTCGAAACTCATTCACTACTAGAACTGACTCCAGACTCAGAGTTTCAGAATTTGAGTCCTTGACTCAAATGAGATGGTAAATACATCCCTTGGATATATCTTTCTTTTCTTAAGATAGAAGATCAACCAACCTATAGGTACTAAAGTACTACCCCTTCATTCGATTATATGATCATTAAGAAACTAGAACTGGACTATTCTGTTTCTACAGTCAACTGAGGCATAACATGAATGGAGCCAATCCATGCCAAGAATGACATCAAAATCAGTCATCTCTAACTCTACAAGGTTAACTGAGTGACTTTCTGAGATGTTGTGATCGGAAAATTTTTGTATACCCGTCTGGCTATAATAGAACTATCCACTGGGGTAGACACTGAGAAGGGCTCTGCTAACAAGTCAGGGCTAATGCCAAAGTCTATGTCTACATTAGGGGTCATAACCCATCTGGCTATAATAGAACTAACCACTGGGTTAGACAATGAGAAGGCCTCTGCTAATAATTCAGGACTGATTCTAAAGTCTGTCTATATAGGAGGTCACAAAAGATGGTGAAGCTCCGGGTCCTAACAATGCATAAACATTAATATGGAAAACTTGTAACGTATCCATAACCATATCAGGAAAAATTTCCTGGTTATGTCAAGTTTGAAGAACATAATTTGGTTCTGACGCTTCCCACTGGTGGCACTGGAAGTGATGCCTTGCTGAGTCAGGCAACTTGCTGGAGCTAAGGGGAAATTTAACTAGCCCGATTGACAAAAATCTTTACTCTTCTAGCCCACTATAGAGAAATCCCTGATCTTATGGTCTGGCTTTCCACATCTAAATCATGCATCACAACTAGCCCTGCACTCTCCCTGATGGTTCTTACCATATTTCTTGCAAAATGAGTTGGTGTGACCACTATTCACGCTACCCTGGGATATAGGGCCTGGCACTCAATCCTGATTGTCCTTCTTAAACTTAGGCACTGGTGCACTAGCTAAAAATAGAGCTAGAGATGAAAATTTTTGGCAGAATTGAAAATACTTCCCACTATCTGACCTTTACTGTGAGAAGTTTAAGCTACTAGTTCTGTTTCTCTTATTCTCCCTTTTCTTCTCTTTGAGACTTCTCCTCCTCAATCTGATGAGTATGAACTATCAAACTAGAAAGGTTCATCTCCTTAATCAACGTAGTTTTTCTACATTCCTTGACTATACCATCTAACATACCAGATATAAACTTACTTATTTTGGCCCTAGAATCAACCGCAGAGCACGCATTGCCAACTGGGTAAACTTGAGTGAGTACTTCTTCACACTCATGTTACCCTACTTCAGATTTATCAAGTCCTGCACCTTGTCCTCCCTCAACTTAAGTAGGAAGAATCTGTCTAAGAAGGTCATAGAAAATTCATCCCACTCTATTGGCCCTGCCTCAACACCTCTGTCCTCCTTATACTGCTTGAACCAATTATGCACCACTCCTTGCAATTGGTAAGAAGCTAAATCAACACTCTCACTAGCAATAACACCCATGATATCTGTCACTTTTTGCATACCATCAATAAAATCTTGTAGATCCTCCTCAGACTTAGATCCAGAGAACTATAGAGGATTTATTTAAATGAAATCTCGGATCCTAGCTATTGCCGTGCTCACTAATTGATTGGCTGGGGAAATAACTTGCTGGTTATTTTCAGTAGCCATAGTCTAGGAATAAACGGTGAAAGCGCTCCTGAATTTGGCATGGGAAACATGTTCATTCAGAGGGTGTTTCTAAACATGTGTTGTATGGGCTAATCCCCATTCCTTCTTTGATTATTTCTTCTGGGAGGCATTTTTTGTAAACGGTTGAAGGATGAGTTTGAAAAGGAAATTCAATAGAGCTCATGATTTTTCACACGACATGAATACTAAAAGAAGGAAAACTTTCCTAAAACATCTCGTAGACTCTTGGCCAAAAGTGTGGCATGCTTCACACCCATACACAAGACTCTACTCAATGTGACTTTCAGACACCTTAGGACACTTTAAAACCTTAGGCTTTCATACTAGGTTTGTCATGACCCAAGTCTACCCCTAGTCGTAACACGGTACTTAAGTCCATAAGTTACCCCAAGCTAACCATAATCT
The DNA here is from genome assembly GCA_030864225.1 of Capsicum baccatum var. pendulum. Lineage (NCBI taxonomy): Eukaryota > Viridiplantae > Streptophyta > Magnoliopsida > Solanales > Solanaceae > Capsicum > Capsicum baccatum. Next base: position 174,565,129 of record CM061560.1, read on the forward strand.
ATTATCTATTGTAAGCACTGAAGAAAGCAATAATTTAACATCATATGTGGAAGCTAAACTGATAAAATTTTTGTTACAATTCATTTGGTGCTAAGTTATACTCTCAATTGAACTGACATGGAAGTATAAACTAGTACATGCGCTGATAATTGATTTGCTCAAATAGGGTATGCTGAAAATAATAGTTCACTTATAATCTGAATATGATGATAAAATCTTAATATGATTGGATTGTTGCTTAAAATCAAGAATATGTATAAACATATAGGTATCGGGTGTTCATAACCCTAGCACTGAATTATACATTAAATACAATAACATTATCATAATACTATAAGGAAATTTATGATACGTAGCCCAAAACTTAGACATTTCACTAAATTGATGAAATCCATGGTTATGAATATGGAAAGATGTTAAACTTATGAGGACAATATGTTCACATGATTTAATTCCTAAATTAATAATTAACATGGTGTCAACTGAACATGATATGGATGACTGAGATTATAAGATATGCAAGATCATAATTCATGTGGGGAAACACATTCTTATGGTTTGTATTCAAAACTATTAAGAGAAAGTTGAGTAAATTCATACATAACATTGAAATATCATCAAAAGAGGGAAAATGGTTTATACTTGAAAATAAGGGATTTTTCGGGACTTAATGGGTGGAAGGAATCCATTGATAAATATGCCACATACCTGAGTTTGCTTGAATTCTTGAAGAAAAGTTAGAATTGAGACCTTGGATGGGTGAATTATTTGAAGAAGATTTTGATTCCTTGTGTTCTTGAGAATAGGAGGAGATTGAGTGTCTTTAACTGATGATGAATGGTGTACATAATGGCCCTCTTGAGTTTTAATTTGTGAATTGGGTGTTTAGGTAGAGAAAAAGGACCAAAATGCCCCTTTAGCTTTAAGAAAATTGCCCGAATTTACACAACCTCTATGATATGTTACTCATTGCAAAGCCTAAACTCTTTGACGTACTGCATATCGCGGGGACTAACCTCCATGACATGCTACGTATCGTGGAGACTAATCTCCGTGACACACTAAAATCAGGGGAGTCTTACTTCATCTGTGGTCCTAAATCACTCCGAACCTTTTTTGAGAATTTCAAAACTCTCTTGGATGAAACTTTTAACTTTCCTAAACATATTTCAACTCCTAAATCAACGTTTGGAACTGAGGAAGGCCAAAAATAAAATGTTTAAAATTTTAGGGGTGTTAAAATGGTTTTGTCACTTGTACTTAGTGTAAAATAATTGCTTTGTGACCTCTAAACATGTGTAGAATAGCTGGAAAATTGTCTATGATATTGCAGGGTATTACAAAAGACTTGCAGATAAATAGCTCAAAACATAAAACTAAATAAGCTTTGTAGAAAGATTAATTTTTAGTATTTTGTGCCTAGTCCATGATTTGATACCTACAAATACTTATTGAAATCATCACAACTCAAAAGTTTAGGTCATGATGACATATACCTCAAATAATTGTGGTAGACAAGCTAATTTCTAGATAAAAAAAATTCAAAACAAATAATAAAATAAGGCACACGATGAGACTTCTAGAATGAACTGAATACATATGTAAATTTAGCAGAAGTATGAAAAAAGTATATAAATCTCAATATATGATGTCATAAGTGTAGAGCATCTAATAAATACATCCAAAATGTTGAAAGTACAAATGTTTATCTTTGAAACTAAGTAAAAATATCAAATATATAAGAGGAGGTCTGAAGTTAACTCTAAAAGCCTTAGAGTGTGCTAGTACCTCAAACCACAAACTCTGATCAACACAAAATCAGTCACCACGTGTCATACTCACACTATGATCTACACTGAAAGGGCTTAGTAAAAGTGAGTACGGTCCACTTGTACTTTGTAGATATCATAGATCGACTAAGCAAAGTAAAAGATAATACAAGTAAGAAAATACTATAAGCACGTCACTTGCAAATAGAAAAGTTCATAAATGTTATCTCACACCATCTCCATTAATAGTTTTTATATATATATATATATATATATATATATATACAAAATGGTATGAAGATACATATCTATTCATTGTGTGTATAAGTGAGCTCAAAAATCAACTCAATATGTCGATATTTCGTGACATCAATTCTAGTTTGGTATCATTGGAATAAATTTATATGTAAGACATCGTTAATATCATATCATCCTACAACTTAGGCGTTTCTATCATGATAAAAGCAAATAATGCTTAATAAAGCCTATAATATATATTCAGTCCCTGTATATGCATCATATTAAGAATAAAGCTATTTAAATTTATAAATAAGGCCAGTGATGTCAAATAAATCCTCCACATAGGCAACATGCAAATATGCAATATAACAAATCAACAATAATGGAGTATAAGCACCCACACGGGCACACACCAATAATAAAATCTTGAAAATACAATTCCCCTAGTTATTTTTCAAATTTCATAGCATGCTTTAATTATTTATTAAGTACCCAATCCAGTCTGAGAAAGTTAAGCCATAACCTTCATCAAAGCATCAAAATCCAAGCTTAAAGTTCTTCAATATGAGGTCTTTCCCTTTTAAATGGTCTCAGGACCCACTAAAATATAAAAATACATTACCTATATCTTCAAAAAAGGTAATGAAACCCATATACACCATATATAGTCGGGTTTAAGAAATGGGTTTAAATACTAAAGGTATAAAACTAAAATTTTTGTTTAGAAACACATTCCCCAATACTATAGGTATCTATAGTTGAAAACCTATGCAAAAATGAGTTAGAATAAAGTCTAAATCAAAGAAAATTATTTTTAAGCTCTACTAATTTAGTTCTAAAAATTAATTTTAAAATCAAGGTTACAAGGTGTTTTTGAAGACATAATCAATAGAAAATAATGAAAAGATAAGTTTAGAGGTTACCCACATAAAAATGATGAAGAAATTCTAGTAAAATCTATATATGCTACTAGGCTATTTTTGATGTTTTGAACTCAATTACTATGTTGAATTTTTAAAAAGAGGTCATTTTCAATAAATTAACTCTTGGAACATCTTCTAGGAAAATCTTACTAGTTTTTGAAATGGAAAAGCGAAATGCAACTTAAAAGTTCTGAACCATATCCAACTCCACTACTAATCCAAATTGATGTTCTGGATCTAATAAAATTATCCAAATCATCATCCAATACCTAGAACAATAAATGTTGATCAAAGTCAACTTTAAAACTTTTAAAGCTTCTTAAAATTCCTCCCAAAATCCTTCTGAAGGCATTGAAAACCATGCCGACTATTCTCATACTCCAATATTAATGTTTAGCAAATACAAAAAAAATCTAATCAAATAAAAAGGGAAAATTCACAAATCAATTCATTGTAGAAATTTTTCTCAAGCTATTGGTGATGTTGGGTGTATTTATACGTCTAAGAACCATAATCTACCCTTGTTTTAGCTAAGTTTTAAGGATAAAATACATACTTCTTGCACTTTTAGTCCATTTTTAGTTAAGTGAGCTGACCTATGTGACTAGCATGCTTTTCAGGTACTAATGAGGAAGATTTCAGCACTTTGGGGACCTGTGGACAACAAAGGAAAACTTCACATAAAAGGAAAGACAGCTTTTGGACTGAAAGTGATGCATGGAACTTTTTCCTGGGCAAACTCAGTATTTTTAAATACTTAAGGATGCAGTAGCAACTTATTAGAAAAGGATGTTATTAAAAGCATTATTGCTGAATTTTTAGAATGATTATTCATTATTCAGATTCTGTAATATTTTGAAAGAGTAGAACACGGCTTAGTTTGAGCAACGGAGAGAGAAAACACATTTTTCTCTAAGTGTCGCTAGTCATCTCCATCGCCGAGATTGTACTAAGTTTTGGTATGATGATTATGTCTATTTTGATTTCCATTGTATTCATGAGTAGCTAAGCTTATATGTTAGGGTTATGAAAACCTTGTAGTATACTCTCTATTGCTATGGGTTTGTGAATTTATGATGTGTAATCCACTTATATCATTACTCTCTTCATTATAATTGAATTCTCGTGGTTGCAAACATAGAGAATGCGCCATTATAACAATAACTTGTTCGATAGAAAAGTTACTGTTTGGAAAAGAGAGTGTGACGAGAAAATAGGGTTTCTAACCTCTATTTTACACATTAATGCCCTAGCAGGATTAACTTCTTGGAGAATTCGTACCATTTGTTGTACACTTTAGGTTCGAGCGAGCTAAGGTGAATAAATCCTTGATGGTTGAAAAACACTTGGATTTAGAATTAGAATACGACTCTCTATAAGTGCATGCATATATAAACTCCGCATTACTCATAGTTAATAGAGAAGTAGAAATTACAAGGTGGACATAACCCTAACTTGTTATTCTCTGTGATCAAATATTACTACACATATCATTCCATCGTTACTTTGATAATATTATCGTGCGCCTAAACCAAACCCCCCTTATCTTGGAAACTTCGATCAACAGTCTAATAATAATCACAATACTTAGTGACCATAGTTTTCCCTGTGGGATTCGACACCCAACCCAGTTGGGTTCTATATTTGACAGCGACCACTTACACTTTCTAATGAGAGTTGTAATTTGGGCATATCAAATTTTGGCACCGTTACCGGGGAATACAGTTGTCAACTAAGTTTGGGATAGTTAATAGACCCTTTGGTCAAAGATTCTCAAATTTTACTTTTTGGTTGTTGTTTTTGTTTTGTTCATGTTTAGTGGAGTGCATGCCAAATACCCAAAGTTCTGATCAACCATTATTACCTATAAATCCTGAACCACATCTTATTGGCAGAATGGATGCGCAACGAAACCTTGAAAGGATGGCTACTCAACAGGAGCAGGCTAGATTAGCTGCATTGGCAGCTGCGCAAGTACATCAACAAAATGCTGATAACCCAGGTCGGGCAACAAATCTTGATGATGAGGACCTGGGTGATGATGAGTTATTAAATCCAAGGCATGCAGATGATGTGGCTACACCTGTGAACAGGAATGTCAATAGAGATCGTCAAGCTAGAATGAGACCTGAACGCCCAGCTGTGCAGGTCCCTTTTGATAATGATGATGACGATTTCGATGGGGCTGGTGCCACAGGGGCTATTATTCCTCCACCCTATGCACCCGGAGCCAAGTTTAATATCACTAGCACCATGATCCAGCTATTGCAACTCAAAGGGTTATTTGGTGGACTTACAGGCGACGATCCGAATATGCATCTAATTAATTTTATATCAACATGCAAATCGTTTGACAATCCAGGGGTTGGACAGAATGCAATCCAGCTGTGCTTATTCTCATTGTCTCTATCTGGAGAGGCAACTCTATGGTTAAATGGGCTAACTCCCGACTCTATCACTAATTGGAGGCAACTGAAAGAAGCTTTCCTGGAAAGTTTCTTTTCGCCATCCAAAAGAGCACAATTAAGAGATAAGATAAGCAATTTCAAACAGCTTCCAACCAAAGCTCTCCACGAGACATGGAAGAGGTTCAAGAAGAAACTTATGCGGTGCCCAAATCATCAGATGACTGATGATAGGCGAATTTACACGCCTATAGTGCTATATTTTACCCATATTTTAGCAATGTTTTGAGAACAAATTATATATTTCATGCACTTTTAGTCCTTTTTCCTATAATTGAGCTAACGAACATGATTAGCAAAGTTTCAGGTATAAATAATGCAGAATTCAGCATTTTATGGGTAACTCGACACCAAAGAAAGCTTCACAAAAGGAGAAAAGGAAGCTGGGACGCCTAAGGACCAAAAGTGATGCATGGAAAATCTGTCCCGGGCTAAAACAACATTTCTGAAGACTTCGGGGACTAGCAGTAATTTATTAGGATTAGGATAATGATACATTAACCTAGTACAATTGGGTTAAGTATTTCATTAGCTTAGTAGGATTTGGTTAAGTATTTCATTAGCTTAGTAGGATTTGGTTAAGTATTTCATTAGCTTAGTAGGAATAGGATATGGGTATTATAAATACCCTATTTTGCTAGAGATTTTTATGCATTCTTCTACTATTCCTCAACAATTCTCATTCTAGTTTTAACTCTCATCTTACCTTACAACTCTTCTAATCTTTCCATTAATTCTACTTCTAATTCTTCTTCTATTCATTTATTCAATTCTTAATTTCCGCAACAAGAGAAACGTTACCTTGCAAGAAATCACGCCTAAACGCCTACCACACTTGTGCTACACACAATTCTTATTGTGGTATAATAACAATGTCAATTGTGATTTCCTTTGCACTCATGGGTAACTAAACTTCTCTGTTGGGGTTATGGAAGCCGAATGAGATACTATCTATTACTATGAGTTTGTGAGCTCGTGACACGTATGATGCTTATATCATTATTCTCTTCGTCTTAACCTAAATTCTTTGTGGTTGAAAATGCAAGAATACACCAATATAACATTTAACTTGTTCGAAAGAAAGGTTATCTGTCTGGAAAAGAGATAATGTCAAGGTAGTAGGGTCCCATCCCCTATTAAAAAGTTAGTTCCGTAACTGGATTAACCTCTTGGAGAATTTGTACCGTTAGACACGCTTTAGGCTCGAAAAAGTTAAAGTGAAATAATCCTCGAATAGGTCGAAAGACGCCTGCATTTACCATCGAATACAATTCTCTATAAGCCCATGCATGTCGGAATTCAACACACTCATAGCCAATAGAGACGTACAACTCATAAGGTGGACATAACCCCAACTTCTCGATTCTCATTATTTTACAACCTACTAAACATTCTTTCTTTTTACTTTGCTATTTTCAGTTTTTACTTTAATATTTTGGTTACACATTACAATTCCCCCTTTTTACGAGACTTGCACTAAAAGTCTAGTAATCGTTGCTTACTTGTTGACCAAGCTATTCCCTGTGGGATCGATACCCAACCTAATTGGGTTCTATATTTGCTAGCGACCGCTTTACACTCCTACGAGAGCTGTAGATTGAGCGTTATCAATGATCAATGTCCACTTGATGGAAATATTATATAGGACTGTGAACTCGGTGACTAAGCCAGTGGTTGATAATGCTGCGGGTGGGTCATTCATGGACCTTACTTTTATTGAGGCATGTGATATGCTGGATCGTATGACAAAGTAGAGTAGAGCTTGGCATACCAGGGATTCCGAGGTAGCAAGCTCTACTGTATCTAGTGGCATGACAGCAGAACAGAGGCGAAGAGAAGAGGAACGTGACCAGGATATGGCTCACATGAAAACGCAGATGGACCTTCTTAACAAGTATTTATTATCAGGAAAGATAGAAAAGGTCAAGGCTATTGTATCACAGGGAAGAGATGACTCCGATTCTGAGGAGGAAGCAAATTACTTGAATAATCAGGGGGTTTCTGAGGCAATGCCTAAGGAAACCAAGGTCGGAACTATTATGGAAAATCTGGATACAAGGACTGAGACCAAGGGAGTTGAAAGAATAAGACTGACCGGAGTGGTTTGTATGTTTCTCTTGGAAATCGTAAAGCTGCTATATCTGGCTCTGGGAAGATGTCCATGGAGGACATGATGGCTAAGCTGTTGAAAGGAGTGGAGGCAACCAACATGGGAGTAACTGAGGTAAAAAATGATTTGTCCTCAATAAATCAATTGGTTGACTCGCATTCCACTGCAATAAAACAGTTGGAACAACAAATAAGTCAACTATCAGCGATATTTAATCAAAGAAAAGCTGGCACTTTACCTAGTGACACTGTGTAAAATCCAAGGAATGATGGATCATGTTTGGCTATTACTACCAGGAGTGGTAAGGTGTTGGAAAATCCATCTAAGGGCAAGCCGGTAGTTGATAATATAGAAGAGAATGTTATTAAAGCAAATTGTGATGATTCTGTAGAAGTTGAAAATTTGAATGAGAACGTTCATGATACTACACCTAGATGTCAGCAGTATGAAAAGGTTGATAATGGGAAGCGAAATAAAAAGGAAGTGGTGGAGAAAACTCTTCCAAATCCACCACCACCTTTTCCTCAGAGACTGAAGAAGAAGGCTGATGACACCAGGTTTAGTGAATTCATGACCATGCTGAAGTAGCTGACTATTAATGTGCCTTTGGTGGAGACACTGGACCAAAAGCCATGGTACGCCAAATTCATGAAGGACCTTTTGACAAAGAAAAGGGCAGCGAGCTATGAACTGGCAGATAATTTTTATTATTGCAGCGCATTGCCACGAGGTCATTGGTACAAAAGAAGGCAGATCTGGGTGCTTTCACTATTCCTTGCACGGTTGGATCTTTAGATTTTGCTAAGGTGTTATATGATTTGGGGGCTAGCATTAATTTGATTCCACTAGCCGTTTATAGACAGTTGGGGTTGGGGGATCCTACACCAACCAACATACGGCTTGTAATGACAGATAGGTCGGTAAAACGACCTGTTGGTATCTTATATGATGTATTAGTGAAGGTTTCTACCTTTATTTTTCCTGCAGACTTTGTTATTTTGGATTTTGAGGTATATTTTAAAGTTCCCATAATCTTGGGTCATCTTTTTTTCGCAACAGGAAGTGTACTTATTGATTTACGAGCAAATAAGCCTTTATTTTGGATGAATGACGAAGTGGTACATTTTGATGTATGAAAATCAATAAAGCAGCCCAAAGATATGAATGTGTTCTCTGTAGCTGATATTTATTATGAGGATGAGAAGGAATTATCTTTAGAGAAGCAACTTACTGTTAAGCCATTGGCTACTGTGCTTTTGAACTTTGAGCGTGAGGATGTTGAAGAGTACGAAGAAACTATCTATGCTCTGATAGGAATGGGGTCGTATTTATATGCCCCTAAGAAGCTGGACCTCGACCTTAAGAATCGACCTTCACTACCGGCAAAACCATCCATTGAGAAACCACCGGTGCTAGAATTGAAAGAGCTACCCAGTCATCTAAAGTATGCGTTCTTGGGTAGTGGAAATACACTGCCGGTTATTGTTGCTGCTGATTAAGGTAAACAACAAGTAGAGGCTCTCATCTCTGTTCTGAAGAGGTACAAGAGAGCCATTGGTTGGACTATTGCTGATATAATTGGTATCCCTCCTGGCATATGTATGCACAAGATTCAGCTCGAGGAAGATTGCGTACCCACTATTGAGCATCAGCATCGTCTAAATCCACCTATGCAAGAGGTGGTGAAGAAAGAAATCATAAAGTGGTTAGATGCAGAGGTGGTGTATCCAATCTCAGACAGTAAATGGGTGAGTCCGGTACAATGTGTGCCCAAGAAAGGGGGCATGGCAGTAGTAGGAAACGAAAAGAATGATCTAATTCCACTCAGACCTATCATAGGGTGGAGAGTGTGCATGGATTACCGAAAGCTGAATTCATGGACATTAAAGGACCATTTCCCAATGCCATTCATGGATCAAATGCTTGATCGATTGGTAGGGAAGGGATGGTTTTATTTCTTAGATGGTTATTCCGGATATAATTAAATTTGCATTGCTCCTAAAGATCAGGAGAAGACCACTTTTACATGCCCATATGGTAATTTTTCATTCAAACGAATGCCATTTGGGCTATGTAATGCACCTGCCACTTTTCAGCGATGTATGATGTCTATTTTCTTTGATATGGTTGAAGACACCTTGGAGGTGTTTATGGATGACTTTTTGGTTGTAGGTGAGTCATTTGAATCATGCTTGGCAAATCTGAGTATGGCTTTGCAGAGATGTGTTGAATTCAATTTGGTGCTAAATTGGGAGAAGTGCCATTTTATGGTTAAGGAAGGCATTGTTCTTGGGCATAAAGTCTCTGAAAAGGGAATTGAGGTTGATCTATCCAAGATTGAAGTTATCGAGAGATTACCACCTCCAATTTCTGTAAAGGGGGTTCATAGTTTTCTCGGTCATGCGGGTTTTTATCAGAGGTTTATTAAAGACTTCTCTAAGATTGCTAGCCCATTATGCAAACTTTTTGAGATGTAGGCAAAGTTTTACTTTGGGGAAGATTGCTTGAAGGCATTTGAATGCCTCAAAGAAAAGCTAGTTGAAGCTCCTATTATTGTAGCACCCGCTTGGTCTCTACCTTTTGAAGTTATGTGCGATGCAAGTGGGGTAGCGTTAGGTGCTGTACTTGGTCAAAAAAGAGAAAGGATATTTCATCCAATCTACTATGCGAGCAAGGCCTTGAATGGAGAACAGAAGAACTATACCGTCACTGAACAAGAGCTTTTTGTAGTTGTTTATTCTTTTAAAAAGTTCCATGCTTACTTGTTAGGAACCAAAGTAGTGGTTCATACAGATCATGCGGCTCTAAGATATCTAATGGCAAAGAAGGATGCTAAGCAAAGGCTAATTAGGTGGGTGTTACTGCTTCAAGAATTCGATTTTGAGGTAAAGGATAGAAAAGGTTGCGAAAACCAAGTAGCTGATCATCTATCTAGACTTGAGAGTGAGCACATAGTGCAAAACGACCTTGATATTGATGATGCATTCCCCGATGAAGAGATTCTAGCAACTATGGTGGAAGACTTACTGTGGTATGCAGATTTTGCTAACTACGTGGTAAGTGAAGTGATTCTTGAGCATCTCTACTTTCATCAAAAGAAAAAGTTTATGAATGATGTGAAACATTACTTCTGGGATGAACCTTATCTTTTTCGACGATGTACTGATGGTATTATTAGGCGGTGCATCCCAGATGTAGAGGTGCCTAGCATATTGAAAGCAAGTCATGCTTCCCAAGTTGGAGGTCACCATGCAGGTGATTGTATGGCCAAGAAAGTACTACAAAGTGGCTACTATTGGCCTTCATTATTCAAGGATGCCTATGACTTTGTAAGAAGATGTGATCAGTGTCAGAGGCAAGGTTCTATCTCAAAGCACCATGAGATGCCCATGTCCAAAATGCTTGAAGTAGAATTATTCGATGTCTGGGGTATTGATTTTATAGGCCCATTTGTGAGTTCATTTGGGATAAAATATATCCTAGTTGTTGTGGATAATGTATCCAAATGGGTCGAAGCAATCGTGCTAGCAGATAATGAAGGTAAGAGTGTTGTAGCGTTCTTAAAGAGAAATATCTTCTCTCATTTTGGGGTACCTCGTACCATCATAAGCGATGGAGGATCACATTTCTACAAGAAGTTGTTTAGAGCTGTATTGGTGAAGTATGGGGTTAAGCAACATAAGGTGGCTACACCGTACCACCCACAAACTAGTGGGCAGGTGGAGGTTTCAAATCGGGAAATCAAGCTGATCCTTGCTAAGACTGTGAATGCCAGCAGAAAAGATTGGTCCAGGAAGTTGGACGATGCCTTATGGGCAATAGGACCATGTTTAAAACACCAATAGGCATGTCACCATACCAACTAGTTTATGGAAAGGCTTGTCACTTGCCAATTGAGCTAGAACATAAAGAAACGTGGGCACTGAAGTAGCTTAACCTGAAATGGGATGATGCTATAGATATGAGATTGGGACAGCTGAACGAGATGGATGAATTCCGTCTAAATTCATATGAAAGAGCAGATCTTTACAAGGAAAGGATGAAAAAGTTCCATGATCGAAGGATTATCCAACGCAGCTTTCAGAAAGGCGATTTGGTACTTCTTTTCAACTCCAGACTGAAGCTGTTTCCAGGTAAGTTGAAGTCTAAATGATCTGGTCCATTCAGAATCAGCCAAGTTTACTCATCTAGATTAGTGGAGTTAGAAAACAATGATGGTGGTGTCTTTAAGGTGAATGGCCAAAGAGTGAAGCTATATATCGGTCCAACCGACTCAATAAAATATATAGCCACCATATATCTCGATAAAGTCTGAGTACTCGAGATAACTATGTCGTGCCGCGACAATAAATCAAGCGCTATATGGGAGGCAACCCATCATTTTACTCATTTTTGTTTCACTAGTAGTTTGTTTTTGATAAATAAAAATTCAAAAAGAAGAGTCGAGCTACGACCAAAACTAAGGCGCTTGGTGGGAGGCAACCCATCCTTCTAATCAAAATTGTTGGTTTTGATTAAGTGTAGGTGCATGAAGTACAAAGGAGGATATTAGCCCCAAATTTTGATTTGAAAGTGAGCCATGCCAATGGTGGTAAGTCCAAGGCTATAGGCTAGGTGTCTCCTATGCCAACATAGGCAATAGGCTAGGCGCCGCCTATGCCAACATAGGCAATGCTATAGGCGCCGCCTATGCCATTGCCTATGCTCACTGCCTCACATAGGTGATGGGTAAGGCGCCGCCTATTCCAACATAGGCAATAGGCTAGGCGCCGCCTATGCCATTGCCTATGCTCACTACCTCACATATGCGATGGGCAAGGCGTCGCCTATGCCAACATATGCAATGCTATAGGCGCCGCCTACTTATGCTTAGTCTATGCTATAGGTGCCGCCTATCAACATGACTTTTGTCTACTAACCCGTTTGTAGATGGATCAAACTGGCCCATGGCTTATCCTTTAAATAGACCCTCTACCTTTAAACACCACTCAACTTCTCTTAAGCATAAGCGCCACCCAAGCTCCCTTATCCTTTCCAAGTTTTTCTCTTTTCTCATATGATCTTGTGGACTCACATTCCCAATCCATCACCAAGTAAGTTGTTCTTTTATATTCTGTAGTTGTTGCAGTGCTACGCTTATAATGGTTATTAGATTTTGTAGTAGTGCTTGGTGATAAGAATATGGTTGGTTTGTTATGATGCATCTCATTGAGTGAAAGGATTCTTGTGGGTATTCTTGATTTTACTCCGGCATGTATTGATTGGTATTCACTATCATAATTTTTCTTTATGGATTTGAAATTTTGAAGTTAATTCATAATTTTGGAAGTTTTAAGCTTGAATGTTTGAATGACTCGTTCATCGATGTAATGATCATGATTGACCACAAGCATAAGATTGTGTGATTGTTTCTATGCTATAGCATGATAAGATTTCTATGTGGTAGTCTTGTTCAAAGATTGCATTGCTCCAATGAAATAAAGTTGAAAATGATAGTCAAGATTACATGACCATTGTGTGTTGCTTCTCTATATCAAACTGAGAAATTGTTATGTAATGTGAAGTGTTGAAAGTGTTACTGCGCTAATAATGTTGTTGGCACATCCCACCTAATTTTATGTCGATGAAGTCTGAGTAATCGATATCACTCACTCAATTAGTTTGTGCAAACAAATTAAGTGTGGGGTGATGCCATCACTATTTTCTTTTTTGATTATAGTGAATTTTATAAAATGAGGCTAACATGACTTTATTGTGATCTCAGGTAACATGGCTCCGAAAGGACGACAGGGAAAGAAAAAAGCATCCACCTCACAAAAAGGTCAAAAACGGTCAAGAAAGGACCAGGATGATTTCTCATCTCTTCAAGTGCCTCGACGCACTTTTGGGATCAAGTGGGTTCTGAAGGAGGAAGGAAAGGAATGGTATAGAAACAATAAAGTGAATAAATATGTCCATGTGGAGTTGATGCAGAAGGAAAGTTTAGCAAATATAGACCCTCGCATTTTGGCTAAGATTCTGGCACTAAATCTTGATTTTATCTTCCGAGATATGGGGGAATGTAATCTTGATTTGACTCGAGAGTTTTATGCCAACTGGTCCCCAAGGACTACGGGTAACGAAGTAAAGATTTGGGGGCAAGTCTTGCAATTGAATGCTGATTTCTTCAACTCTTTCCTGGGTACTCCAAGTGTGGATAACTCACCACTCAAGGAGATCTACCACAGACCTCCCTACAGAACCATCAGACATACGTTGTGTGGATCACGGTCCATGACCCGGTGGACTCGTCACAAAGATAATGGTCATCACTATACTAACCCATATGCTTATTTGAACAGAAAAACTCGCATATGGTTAAGAATAGTCAACTCCTGCTTGATTCTTGGGACACAGTACACTAAGGTCACGCGTGATTGAGTTTGCTTGGTATATGCTCTAATGATGAATGTTCCCATCAATATTGGTGCAGTTATACGAACATCGATGCAGAAAGCAAAGTTGCACAAAAGGTCTCATTTCATCTTCGGTAACTTGTTGACTGCTATTTTAAGAAAAGAACAGATTGAGGACGAGCCAGCAGACCAAAAGTTGCCACATAACCAGAAGAAGGTAGATCTCACAAAAATCAAAGGTCCAGAAACTGGTCAAGGAATCAACCTTACCACTGCTGAGAGACATGCTCGAGATGAAAGTTTTTTTTGCCATTTGTATGGCATGACTAGGTTTACTATAATGAATGGGGGTCGTGTGCCGACTGATGCAGAGCTCCGGCAGTTGGACTATGACTACCCGCTTAATGAGCATGCTCGGGCCATATGTGGAGTGAGGGTAAATTTTGAGAAACCTCTAGATGATGATGTGCCGACAGACGATTATCACCGAGTTCTAGACTCTGATGTGGAGGACAACTCTGATGATGACAACTCTGTTGATGATTCTGATGCAGGGGGTATGACCCCAGATATAGAGAAAGAGTCTGACTAACCTGGTTTTCCTTATTTATTTACACTGAGGGCAGTGTGTTCCGTCTAAGTGTGGGGTGTGGGTATATGTTTGTTGTATTGTGTAATGCTTGCCTACATTTATTCTTAGTTGTTTTGATTTAGTCGTAGTTAGTTAGTTAGTTGTAATTAGTCAGATTTTGCATGAAATTGTTCTGATAGACGGCATGACATTATAACAGGAGTTTGTGCTGAATCACTACTATTGAAACATTTAGGCTCTATGTTGTGACTCAATGTGTGATAATTGTTTGTGTTTTAATTCATTCATCTATTGGGTCAAGGATCTATAATGCTCCCAATTAAGTTGACCATGTGCCATGTGTGTGTAAGGTTATTGCATATTCTTTATTGCGACTGATGCTAGAACTTGCCTAGTGCGTGTGTGAAGCAAAATAAAGATTGTGAGTTTAGGAGATGATTTAGGAATTTCTTTGGCAGCCCTGATTTTGTTTATCTTCTTTTTACCTACCTTTGTACATTGTCCTAGTGAACACTCTTTGAGCCTTTAGCTATTTTCTTTGGTAACCTCTTATGTAGCCTAATCCATTTTTTTTTAAAAGACCATAATTTGATCCAAAAGCTCCTAAGCGCTTTGAATTTTAGAATCAAGTTGAGTAAAGAGTGTGGCAAAATAAGAGGAAAATAGTGAAAGTGATCCCCCAAAATTTTAGTTATTGATATATGAAAATATGTGATCGAGGGTGGCTATCATAGGGATGATAAATAAAAAAAAATAAAAAAAGGAAGAAAAATAAAAATTAAAAGAGAGTTGTATATTCCCATCATTTGTTCCGATTGAATAAAAAAATGGGTGAAAGTGGGTTGGTAGATGAAAGGAAGGTAGAGTAGTTGTTAAAAGTTAGTGTAAATGGCATAATGTAGTGTATTAAAGTGCTTAGGGAACATAGTCACCATTTCTGGCCAAAATAGTCCTACTTGTCCCTTAGCCTACATTACAACCCGCAAAGACCTATTTGATCCTAACCTTAGCATTTTGATATTAGTAGAGCATTACACTAAGGGAAAGCATATGGTCATCAGTTGTAATCTAAGAATTCTTTGTGAGAGTGAGAGCAAGCAAAGTCTTATACCCATGTTTCGGAAAAATACAAAACTATGAGTGATTATGGGTAACATTTTGTGTGAGCGCACATGGTTGATAATTGTTGGGTAGTTTTATGTGATTTTTTTTGGATTAACTTGTATATACGAATTAACCAACTTAATGAGTCTATATTGGAGGGTGAGTTGTTTCTAGTAATGATCAAGAAATCTACTCTTTGTTAATAATTGTCGTGCATGTCTTGTTGAAAATTTTGTGTTGCTCTTGTGAATTTTAATTAGGTATTTGCATGGATATACTATTTTGTTCGAGGACAAACAAAGCTTTAATTGTGGGGTGGTGATGTTGGGCGTATTTATACGTCTAAGCACCATAATCTACCCATGTTTTAGCTAAGTTTTGAGGATAAAATACATATTTCTTGCACTTTTAGTCCATTTTTAATTAAGTGAGCTGACCTATGTGATTAGCATGCTTTTCAGGTACTAATGAGGAAAATTTCAGCACTTTGGGGACCTGTGGACAGCAAAGGAAAACTTCACATAAAAGGGAAGGTAGCTTTTGGACTGAATGTGATGCATAGGAACTTTTTACCGGACAAACGCAGTATTTTTAAATACTTAAGGATGCAATAGCAACTTATTAGACAAGGATGTTATTAAAAGCATTATTGCTAAATTTTTAGAATGATTATTCATTATTCAGATTCTATAATATTTTGAAAGAGCAGAACACGGCTTAGTTTGAGCAACGGAGAGAGAAAAGACGTTTTTCTCTTAGTGTCGCTAGTCATCTCCATCGCCGAGATTGTGCTAAGTTTTGGTATAATGATTATGTCTATTTTGATTTCCGTTGTATTCATGAGTAGCTAAGCTTATCTGTTAGGGTTATGGAAACCTTGTAGTATACTCTCTATTGCTATGGGTTTGTGAATTTATGATGTGTAATCCACTTATATCATTACTCTCTTCATTATAATTGAATTCTCGTGGTTGCAAACATAGAGAATGTGCCATTATAACAATAACTTGTTCGATAGAAAAGTTACTGTTTGGAAAAGAGAGTGTGACGAGAAAATAGGGTTTCCAACCTCTATTTTACACGTTAATGCCCCAGCAGGATTAACTTCTTGGAGAATTCGTACCATTTGTTGTACACTTTAGGTTCGAGAGAGCTAAGTTGAATAAATCCTTGATGGTTAAAAAATACTTGGATTTAGAATTAGAATACGACTCTCTATAAGTGCATGCATGTATAAACTCCGCATTACTTATAGTTAATAGAGAAGTAGAAATTACAAGGTGGACATAACCCTAACTTGTTATTCTCTGTGATCAAATCTTACTACACATATCATTCCATCATTACTTTGATATTATTATCGTGCGCCTAAACCAAACCTCCCTTATCTTGGAAACTTCGATCAACAGTCTAATAATAATCGCAATACTTAGTGACCATAGTATTCCCTGTGAGATTCGACACCCAACCCAGTTGGGTTCTATATTTGACAGCGACCGCTTACACTTTCTAACGAGAGTTGTAATTTGGGCGTATCAATTGGCAGGGATGCATTTCTACAAGATTTTCATAAAGTCATGGCCGAACATTTCTATGCATTAGTTAAACTTTTTCATAGTGTTTAAAAAAAATGATCCAAGTTCATTTCTCTCATTTGTGTATTTTTTATTATGTTTCTAGCTTCTATGTTCTATCTCAGATTTTACATTCCTTTCTTTTCCTCTAAACTTGGAGATTCTAAATTAGGAATGCCCATGCTTCCACTAATAATGATTTTCACTTTCGTTATCTTATTTGTCGGTGTCAAATTTGAATCTTATTGCTTTTTTTGTCAATCACAAATGTGATATTTTTCTGATCTTCGCATTTTGGCATTGTCTAATCACTGAATATACATGCCTAAGTGCTTTGCATAACCTATCTCATGATGCATTGACATCAGCATAGTGTAGAAATATTTTTTATATTTACACAGGATAAAAAATAGTAACTTCAACTATAAATATTTGTTCGAGAAAGTATCAGGATTCATGTGTTTAGTGCAAATACTATGTGCTATTTTTATCAAGCCTCTTGTAATAGAAAAAGAAGCCAAAAAAAATACTTCCATTTCACTATTGAAAAATAGGTGAGATGATAAAGGTTAAAGGTTATAAAAATCCCATTTGCTCTTCTTTTCTTGCTTTTATGAGTGTTATTTTCAACAAAAAAGTAATTTAGGTTCATGCAATTTCTAATTTTTGATGTTTGAGGTTCTTCAATTTTTAGATATTTTTAATCTTCTATTTCAATGATCTCTGTTGTCACTACTAGACATGATTTCAAGGGAAAAGATTGCCAATTGTATATATTTTACCAGAATTATTTTATATAATTTGAACTTTCCTTTGATTTTGTTCTGCTTGTCTTCTTTTTGGTAAGTACAACTTAATCTATCATTTTAGATATAAATTTTATGTTTTCAAATATTCATTTGATACACTTTTATTTCAGGCATGTATTATTCAAAAGTTAAATGGTGAATTGTAGATCTATGGAAAATCAAGCGGTGCATTGTATATATCAGGTGCTTTTTCGATAAGAAAGTTCCTCAAGTAATCTTTCCTAAACTTGCTTCTGATTTTATTATTTTTCCTTCCATGCTTGTTTCTTTGTTGATTCTGTTTGCAACTCATTTTTGTTATTATGCATGTCATGATAAATTTCTTGTCTATATAGAAGTATATATCATTTTTACCTTCTCTAATGAGAAAGAATTTATGTTTTCTTCTCTGAGAACTTCACTTTGAATATTTTTCTGTAGTAGATTTTTTTCTAAGTCAATTTTGGAAAGCTCATAAAAAATTTCAGCCTCTTTATTGAGCAACTCCAAAAACTGCTTCGATTTTGTCAATATATATATTTTATTTCAGAGATTATTACTAATTAATAAAATTATGGACAACCATTTATTTGATGGCATCTTTCAGATGAGAAGATCCATTAATTGGATATGTAACTAACATAGTTTTATAAGGGGGGATCTTAAAACCTGTATGTTTTGGTTACATTTAAAGAGCTCAATTAAGTATTAGCATTGACTATTGTATTTCTTAATATGCATTTCCAGCAATGTTAATTATTAGTTATTTTTTGATTTCAACATTAATAGGAACATGAAAAATTTAGAGCGTGATTAAATATATGAGAGATAAGATAGTCAAGGAAGTTTATAATCTAGTTTTGTAACCAGTGTGAATGAATTTATTAAATTTGCATGTCCTCAGACAATAGCATGAGTGGTGACAAAGTTAGATGTCCATGTACAAAATGTCACAACTTTAACTTCATGGATGTTGAAACTGCTAGATGTCACCTTTATCACTTTGAATTTGTTAAGGACTATTTTACTTGGAAGCATTAAGAGTAAAATGATGTGATCGTGGGACTTCTTATGGTAATGACTTTCATGGTGGTGGTCAACATGAATTAGGAGACGATAATCCATACTGGCAAATGGATTTTCATGTAACTGGTACCAATATTCCATTGGGTTCAACTTGGAAATCTTTTAGCAATATTAAATTTGAGCCATCTCATCCTTTTGAATATTCAATGGAGGAAGTTTGTAATCCTAAGTCTCAGAGATTTTATTATTTGCTATAGGTTGCTGGTGAAAAATTATATCCCGATTCTTTCCTCTCTTAATTTGCACTTGTCTCTCATATGCTAAATATTGAAGTGGAGAACAATATGTCATACAGAGGTAATAACCAGTTGATTCATTTATTTAAAGAAGATTTACCTGAAGATAACATTATACTTGATAGTTATTATTAGACCAAGTTCTAGTGCATAGCTTGGATTTGCCTATTGAAAAGATTTATTGTTGTGAATCAGGATGTATCTTGTATTGGGGGAATGATGAATAATTTATATCTTGTACATTTTGTAGAAAGTAAAGGTACAAACATCGTTTGGCTTTCGTAAGAGAAAATTGGTCCATTATAAAAAAACATATATTATTTTTCTTTGATTTCTAGATTGCAAAGATTATATGTATCCCATGCTCCAGTTGTCAACATGAGATAGAATTATGAGCATAAAATAAGATTTTTTGTCATCCTTCAAACTCTAAAGCGTGGAAGCACTTTAATAAAACTCATTTCTTTTTTTGCCTCTAAACTAAGAAATGTAAGGTTGGAGTTATGTATGGATGGTTTCTACCCATTCAGTTAATCTGGGAGGAAATATTCTTTATGGTAGTGATTGTCACTCTATACAATTTACCTCCATAAATGTGAATGAAAGAGGCTTAAATGTTCTTAATCATTATTATTCTAGGGCCAAACATTCTCAAACGAAAAATTGATGCTTCTCTACAACCTTTAATAATGAAATTGGCCTTGTTATGGGAGTCTAGTGTAGAAGCATTTGACATATCAAAAAATAAAATTTTAATTAAGGGAAGAATTGATGTGGAAAATTAGTGACTTTCTACCATATTCAATCTTATCAAGATGGAAAACTGCGGGTAAGTTAGAATGTCCTTATTTTACATAGGAAACAAAATCCTTTAGATTCAAACAGAAAAGAAAAACATTCTAATTTGATTGCCATAGAATGTTACTTGACCAATATCACTCAATTAGGAGAGATCGTTACAACTTTCTAAAGGTTAGCTGTCAAAAGACCACCACCATCATACGAAACAAAAGAGGAAATTTTGAACCAAATTTGTAACTTTGGGATAAAAAAGTAACAGATTTAGATGCATAAGAAGTTAATCTAAGAAAATATAAGTATTGTGGTTGGAAAAAGTGAAACATCTATTGGGATCTCCCCTATAGGAATTCTTACATGATTTGACATAATCTTCATATCATACATATTGAAAAAACGTCTTTTATAAAGTATTTAACACAGTTCTTAATCTTAATGACAAAATCAAAGACAATATATAATCAATTCTTAATATGATTAATTATTGTGATCCACCTCAATTGGCAAATAATAGTAGTGGACAATATCCCAAAGTTATATATACAATAGATAAGGAATCAAGATCTAGCTTGTTCTATTCGGTGAAAGGCTTAAAAGTATCCATATGGGTATGTTTCAAATTCGGGTAGGTGTCCAAACACAAATGCAAAATGGTTATTTGGCATGCAAAGTCACAATTTTTATATTTTTATGCAATGACTAATGCTTATTGCTATTTACTTCCTCGTAATGTGTGGCAAGTACTCACAGAATTGGGGTTATTTTTTTAGGATCTTACTTTGACCACTCTATGAGTGGATGATATGGTGAGATTAGAGGGACACATCTAATTTTTTGCAAGTAGAATGTATATTTTCTTTTGGGTTCTTTGAGTCTATAGAACATCTTCCTGACACCCTCCATATGAAGCAAGAATAGTTGGACCTTGCAATATTGATGAATGTACTCTTTTGAAAGGTAAATATGAAACTCTATGTTGAACTTATGACAATTATGCAATACCTATCATTTCAAATATAATGTTTCATTTGTTTATCCATATATGTATCTAGAAGTTCCTAAAAGGATCATTAAGAATAAAGCTAGTGTTGAGGGCTCTATTTGTGAATCATACGTGATGGCGGAGTTAGCACAATTTTTTTTTATTATTTTGAACCTTATGTCATGACATATAATTATAATATAGATTGTAATGATGATAATGATATCATGGAAGATCATAAAGGAATTTTGTCAATAGTTTTCCATTGAGACCTATTCACACCTAATTTTTGCCCTCCATAACTAGGTTTAATCCTGAGATGCTTCAATGTTAAATAAAAGTAAAATATTTATTTAATCCAAATAAAAGCTTTTCAAAGATGCATCTTAGTTAATTTTTCCATTTTAAGTGGAAATCATATATTTTTGCATTCGTATATACGAGATTGTATAAATTTTGTTACTTAAATAACTATTTTATTAAAAATCATGTTTTAAAAAACTATTCCAATGGTTAAGTCTTGATTTAAAGATGATTTTTTTTAAAAAAATAATTTATTTAGAAAATATTTATTTGATTTTATTAAGCCAATAAGCTCAAAAAAATTGATAGTTTATTCGTATTAAATTGTGATTCGATTTAGCCAACTCATTGAATTTAGCTATAATTGAAATAAAATTAGCCACAATTGCAAGGCAATCAAATTATTGATTTTCAATTTCGCCAAAATTTTAATTAAATTGACTAACTCTTAACCTATTTATATTATCTCTTAAATAGCCTAAGCTACCCTTACTGCTTTACCTAATAAATCTACCCATTCCTAATGGACTAACCCGCCCCAGCCCACTTCAACCCGCTAACTTGGCCCAACCACTCTTTAATACCTTAACCAATCTTCTCCATCCCTAAACTTGACTATACCATCCATAATATCAGCAATGCCATTCGTTAATAGTAACAACAAACAAACAATGATTAAACTAAGTACAACACGGATGAGAATTGACCTAATAACCTTTTCCCACCTTCATTTATCCTTTTCCCTCTCAATAACACAAAATTCTCACATATAGAGCACCCATAATGTTTTAGAAACACCTAAGTGGATCAGATTCCGTGATTCAAAGGACGGGATACAAATTCTTACCAAATCCACCTCACAATCTTATCCTTCTTCAAAATTTGAAATTTCCCCTTAGAAATCTCTAAATTTCCCCTGAATCCCTCAACTCTCATCAACCAAGCCTAAAAGATTGATTTCTAAATTTTCCTATGTAGACCTCTACAGTTTTCATTGAATAAGAGGCCAAAGGTAGGAACATGGAAGATCTTGACACGCAAAATGGGCTAATTAACAACAAAGAACTCCAATTGAAAGGGATTTCTTTAAATACCTATAAGACTATCTGGCTTAGGATTTTTTGGCAAAAAAGTCTGGTTCAAATTCCCCGATGGTTGAGAAATTTTGAAGAAGAGCTCATAAATTCAATTTGCTGCCCCCCAAAAGGAAAATAACTCACTTATTTTATTTTATATTATATTTTTGAGTCCTTGTTATTTTTATTGTTTTCTTTCCTTTTAGGAGTAGTATTATGTGTGTTCTGAGGTTTCTAGTGTGGAATTTTATCAATAATTTGAATACTTATTTTTCTATGGAACTATTTCAACAATGAATAATTTATAAAAAATCTCATCTTTTCATGTCTATTTGAGTTCGAGTATGATAATATAGTTATCTTATGGGACTGATCATGTTTGTATTAATGTGTCATAACATTTTTGGAGTTTATTTAAATTCGGAGTTTTGTGTGATTATAATTGTGCACCATTTAAAAGTTTCAAATTTTGATCTAAGGATGTTGTGCAGAGTGTTCTGTTTTTTCTTTAGTAATATTTTGTAACTATCATACTACTTTGGCACCATCAAGTGGTTAAATGATGGAAGCTTTCCTATGTTTTGAAGATTAACAAATTTTGAAACTGGTTGGTAGAGTTTTCATTGTAATTTGCTACCTAATTAGGTATATTTGACTCAAGATGATTATTCATTGGTCAATGCTATTATTCGTTCATTTTTCTTAATCTAAGGAATCCTTAAGAAAGTCTTATCATTCCATTATATTGATAAAGCTCCACGAGAGGACGAAGCTATTCTCCCAAAGTCGTTGCCCTAATTCCTATTTCAAGACTGAAGCTTTATTTCATTCTGAAATACACTTCTTTGATACAAGTTTAACCACTTATGAATCAGGAAAACCTTTGACAAGTGCGTTTAAACGTGGTGAAACTCTACCTTTTCTTTTTCTCAATAGGTTCCCCTAGCCTCTTCGTTTTTTTTTGTTGATTCCTCTATGACACTAGAGGAGTGGAAGTGAAAAAGTTTTTGTATAGCTTAATTTTATTTTTCATTTTGTGTAGTGAGTAATGACACCATGATTATGACACCCCAGGTACTTGAAATCTAAGACCTCTAGGTTATAAGCTCTTGAATTGGAAAATTTCTTTAATGTAGTCGAAACTTCCATGACCACGACTCAAGTAATGAGTTTTTACCTCACAAAATGAGTCATGAGGTGGGACCCCTTATTTGAGTAGTGAGTTTGCGCAGGAGTTCTTCTTTGATCACAAGTCTTTACCATTACTCTTGGTGATTGATAACGAGTCGTGATAAGCGACTTGTAGTCATAATATTGAAGTGCCAAGTTTTTGGTCCTCAGGTAACAACTCGTTGTCATGCGTCATGAGTCGTTACCTGAGTCGTGACGACTGGTCCCAAAATTTCTTATATGTTTTAATTAATATTATTTTAGTATTTTCCTTCCTCCATACTAACCCACAACTTAATAAAACATAAGGTCCCTTATTATCATTAATTAATCAAATCAAAACCTTACTTCTCTCTTCTTTAACTCCCAAAGCAATAACACCAGGATTTTACAAGAGATTCAACACCTAGGCTAAAATCCTTAATTTCTTTCAGTTTCTTTGGTATTAAAGGCATGCGTCTCATCCCTAACCTAAACTTGATACTATGGCATATGTTTTGATCATGATTTATACGATTTAATTGTTGGGTTTGAAGTTGGGTTAAGGGCTTTTGTAATTATCACTTGAATTATATTTCCCATGGCTTATATCTCTTGTGTATACTTAAATTGATGATTTTTAGAGCTAAATGGGTGCATTATTATGGAATTTGAAATGGGGAACATGGGTTTCCCCTAATTGATGGATTTTGGCTTGATAATGGTATTAACCTCAACCCATCTGCATGATTTTGATTTTAAATATGGAATTTGTATGATTTGACTCACTTTTGAAACTGTTGTATTAAATTAATGAAAAAACAAATAAAAATAAATTTGAAAGGCATTGGTGGCCATGGTTTTAGATTTTTAAAGGAACTTGGGAGTCAATTGGTTAATTTGAATTGATTGGCAGAATTATATAAGCTTGCAAGCATAATCGGTATGACGATACAAAGTGGTATATGTCTTAAAATAAGGCGTATTGGTTTATAGTTGGGAATATGTGCAAAATGGTTTTAATATAGGCTTAAAGGGGATTGTGTAGCTCAGCATGAAGGTAGAGGTCCCGGGCAAAACCAATACTAGAAACCATGTTTATTAGTGTGGAGGTCTATATGACTGTGTGCTTGGTTCACATATTATATATTTTTAGGATGTCTAGATCCTTGGTGTCTTTATCTCTCCTTTTGATTTCCTCGGTTCATATGGCTAACACACTGGGCTCATTCAATAGGGAGAGCTGAGCCCATATATCCCGTGGGTTCTCTTAGGAAAAATAGAGCTACATAGTCTAAGTTAATATTTTATAATCTCATGTTTATGACCTTTACACCTATCCTGACATATTATAGATGTATATATGGATGTGTGCACATATGGTTTTGATTGGTTTTGGAAATGACATTACTTTATCTCTTTCCCTGAGTTGTATGCCAGTGCTTAACCCATTGACCATCCCTGGATGCTGCATTATCTAACGCCTCAGATTCTGAACCCCGGACGCTATATGGTGCTCATAATCCCAAAGAACTGTAAGCAACCTTTTCCTAGTACCTGCTGCAATAACTGAATAATATACTGTAATAATGCGGAAAACTAGCAGAAAACTTGCCATAAGGTTCAAACTAAATTATAACTGTATAAAATATGTTTAAACCAGAACTTAAACAACTGTCCAAACTTCTAGTCTGAAAGCCTCTAAACTGTCTCAACATGGAGTTGATGGGACAAACCCCCAACTAACTTCGTCTACTAAAATACTAAATTAAATACAATATTAAAATAAGGGACATCCTCGAATGATGAGGATTCACTGCTAAGTCTACTACTGCTGGCTGAGTCTGAACTGCAAAGGATGCTCTGGTGCTCATTCTTCTGAGCCTATGGTATAAGACACCATAGCACAAGAGAAAAGTATGTGGCAGTACTTTAAATGTACTGGTACGCTAGATGAGGTAAGGCTAAATGCAAGGGTTTACATGCATGAATAATACTGACTAAATATCATGAGACTACTGCATGTGGATATATGCATGAATGCATAAACTATAACTGAAGTCATAGAAATACTAAATTCTAAATTCTACTAACTAAATTTCTAATTACTGAGTCTACTGATACTGATATCAGATTGATTGAGGTTGAGATCAGTCCTATCTAGCGGGTGATCTCTGAATATACTGATATTAAAAATAATTAATTAAATTTGAGATCAGTCCTATCTAGTGGAGGATCTCTGAATCTACTGGTACTGATACTG
Organism: Capsicum baccatum var. pendulum; assembly: GCA_030864225.1. Taxonomy (NCBI): domain Eukaryota; kingdom Viridiplantae; phylum Streptophyta; class Magnoliopsida; order Solanales; family Solanaceae; genus Capsicum; species Capsicum baccatum. Next base: position 174,590,982 of record CM061560.1, read on the forward strand.
ATATTGCTTGACTAAATCTGAGATCAGTCCTATCTAGTGGGTCATCTCTAAATCCATCGATGATACTAGTGATTGACTGAATCTAACAGTCCTGAATCTATGCTACTGAGCTGTGTTTCTTTACTGAGACTGATTCTGAAGCTGAAACTGTGGGAGGTAGTCATCTAACCGACATGCCCCGAATCTAAACTAGTGGGGTCCAACCTGTAACCCCAATTGAAAGGGTGTTAGTACTGTGTCATGGGTAAAGATAAATTTTATGGAGTCAGTCCTATCTAACGGGTGACCCCTGGGATCAGTCCTACCTAATGGGTGATCCCTGAGTATGTCAGTCCTTTCTAATGGGTGACATCTCATACCTACACTAGCTACGTAGTTCTTGAACTTAGGGAATACATCTAGGGATCTCAGTCCTATCTAATTGGTGAGCCCCCATCCCTAGGCTCGCTCGGTGCTGAATTCTACTCCAACTAAAAGACTTTGAACTGATTCTTAGACTGTACTAGGATGATCTAAATCTATTACTGATCATACTGATTAACTGAGCTAAGATGAGTTTACTGAGTTCTACTGACTGAAGAAATAGTAATGAATTCTGAATTGATTACTGAACTGAACCTAGAATGCTGCTGATACTGAGATTATTGAGATTTCCAAAGTTCTGGGACTATCTGAGTTTTACTGATCATGGCTTGATTGAGAGTATCTTGAAAACTTACACTGGCTCTATAAAAATAGCTAATTTGTCGGGTATAAATACCCCTAGGACTCGATAACATAAACAATACAAGACAAGAAAACTCGTACATAATATGGAAATAGGCTATCATTCACAACCCAATCAATGAAACATCTCTTCAAGCACTTAAAAATCTTAAACATGTAAATGTATAGGGAATGGATACTATTATCTCATAATTCATTTGATAAGGAAGTCACATGAGTAGGAATGTATGCAACATATCATAATTCATTCACTAAGGCCTTTTAACAAACACTTGTCATGCATTAACTTATACACAATTGGAGATTTCTTGTCAACATGCTATAATGACTCTATTTTCTTTACTTAAGAATTTTATAAAATATATGGGGAGCATACTTCATTCAATACACCTAATTAACATGGTTACATCAATCAACATGCATCTTGAAGGGGTTTATCATGAACATCACATAAACATCACATACTAGGATCAAAACTTGGAACTTTGTAAACAAAACATGAATTAAAACTCAATAACAACATGAACTTCAATTTCAATTCACATGAATAATGAAAACTCATAAATATATAATATTTGAATTTAGAAAAGGATTTCTTAAACTTCTTGGGTGGAAGGAACCCAAGAATCAACATCTAACATACCTAGAAATCTAGATTCTTGAAGTTCTTGAAGAATCTTGGAGGGATTCTTGAGATTGCTTTTGAAACTTGGGGGTTAGGGTTTTCTATCTTTGAGAGAGGATGCTTTTGTTCTTGAGGAATAGTGAAAATAAATGATCAATTTTGGCTATTAAGGGTTTAAAACCCATATATAGGCTGATTAGGGGCTTTAGGAAATTACCAATTGGTCCTTGGAATTAAATAACAGAATCTGAAAATCCCAATTTTTTATGCTGGTGCGATGCGGTGAAATCGCACCATCTCACTGGAAATTGGACAATTAGGAAACTGTTTGGTGGCACAATGCAGTGAAAATCGCGTTGCCACCTTGGTTGTGAATTGGAAAGGCACTGCGACATGGTGAAATCGCATTGGTGTACTGGAAATTGACAACTCTAAAATTGAACCTTGGTGCGACATGCTATAATTGTAGAGGATCACTGGACTTTGACGATTGCCATTTTGGGTTGCTTCGCGATGCGTTAAAATACCAGATGGTACACTGTCTTACTAAAATATATTATTCAATCGATGGAAAACTTATTAACGTAGAATAAACTATATTCATCTTTGAAGCAATATTTTTGATGTTCTAGGGATGAATTTAAAGTAAGAGAAGTGTGGGATATTATACATCATTTCATGATATAGGGATCTAGGGTCTTTCTGTTACTCCTGTGCAGTGTTAGGTGGTATGGTGAATTAGTAGAGTTGTTGTGAAGTGGTGAGCCTCCATCTTTCAAAAAGCCTCGCGAATTTATTAGGTTTCTTTTCATATTTTAGGAAGTGTGAACTCACTTTTGTCATGGTCGGGGGCATGTCCAAACCCCTTTTGGTATTTTGGTGTACATACTTTTGTGGACAAGTATGGGTTGTATGTTTATTTGTTCATAGATTTTACATTTGATTGTCTATCTTTCTTATTACTATTTTGGGTTATCTTTCACTATTTATATTTATTATGATCTATTAGATAGGTTAAGAGGGTAGTCTTCGGACCATGGTAGGCTTAAGATACCTGTCAAGACTAGGCCCTGGTTCAATTCATGATAGGCTTGGTATCAGAGCATGGTTCATGGTCGTTGGGTGTCCATAAATCCGTTTCAAGTAGATTCCTTTTTATGGGTGTATAGCTCTCCACACTTATAAGGAGAAGGCTACAAAGTATTTAGGAATATTTTCCTTTCTTGTGTTCTATTTCAAGCTTAGAGTCTAGTGTTATGAAACTTCTCTAACTATTGGCTTCCTCACATTTCATCTACTGGAACCTTAGTTCCACCTAAGGAGAATATGGACGGGACTCACCCTATTTATGGAGTACAAACTTGATCTAGGGTCCCTATTCCTAATTTTACCACTCCACATGGGGTTCCATAGGTACCTACTAGTCCTCTTCAAGCTTCTAGGGCTGGTGAAACATATGCTCAGTCACCTCAGGGAGATATCTCTAATGTGGAGTTCCATCAGTCTATTCATATGCTTACTCAGTTGGTGGCATCACTGTCTCATCACTATGAACATGCTGGTTCTGTTTCTTACCTATCTGAGGTCACCTGGTTGGCCAATTCATGAGTTTGAATCTCCTAATCTTTACAGGCTCTAAGGTTGAGGAGGATCCTCAGGGTTTTGCGGATGTGATGGAGTAGATTTTTAGGGTCATGCATGCTACTGATTCTGAAGGTGTAGAGTTTGTTGTGTATCAATTAAAAGAGGTAGATTATTAGTCATTTGAGGAGTGGGAATAGCTGAGAGGTGAACATGCTAAGCTAACATGGTAGGATAAGTTTTCAAGGGCTGATTTGAGGTAGATTTATGCACTTTAGAGTTGTTATTCAGGCTTATTTAGCTTTGTTTTGAGGAGTTCTTGTGTGCATAATGTGTAAAAAATTATATAAATTAGCATCTAAGTGATTAAGTATTCTATTACAGTGTTTAAGGTGTATTTCAAACAAGTTTGTACTTAATTTGATCATTTAGAGTTCATATGAGAAAACTAGTGTTACTAGCTTGAGCTAGGTATTTTTCTAGTTGATTGCGATGGATTCTAATGTGTATAATGAGTTCCTAATATTATTATTGTGTATTTATATGTGGAAAAACTTATAGTGTTTAAATTACAATTTAATCAAGCCAAGAGTCAAAACTAAATGAATGATCAAAAGGGGCAAAACTAATATTCTTAGCTTAAGTTTCTAGTTCATCGTCTTGGGTGTTGTCTTGTTTTGAGCTCTAATTTTTTGTGTTTAATTCTATAACATGCTTGTTTAGTTGATTATGATTATTTATTAAGGATATAAAAGCTTCAAATCTAGTGGAAACAATACAAAAAGGCTTGGAATGGATCAATGAAAGCACAAGACAAGACTTGACGTCAAATGGACCTCTTGGAAGTCCATGGCGCATCATAGAACAAATAAAAGGAACTAGGGAGTGTACCATACATAGGGATCTTCCTAAGGGACCCAAAACATTATTTAACCATAATAAGGGCACATGGCAATGTTAGACACGTAGAATTAAACTTGCGACACGGCCTAGTGCAAAAATTGGTAGTTTTTCCTCTTTTAAACAGGACACTTGAACATAAGGCGAAACACCTGGGATGGATTTGAAACTTGGAGAGGGGATGGAAAACATAATTAGGGTTTTTATTTCTTGTATTTTATCTTGTATTCAATTATCTTGATTAAAACTACATCCATGAGTGGCTAAAAACCCTATTCTGGGGTTATGGACAAGAACATGAATACTATTGCTTTGAATTTCTTTGGTTTTGATTGCTTATAATATTTGGTTATTTATGTATCTTTGTTATAAGTGTTTTAAGGATTAGCTATCCTTAGGATACATCCATTGTCAACTTTGTGAGCCTGGGGGAGGGAATAAGAAGATAGAATATGAGGATGATAGAACAAGGTTCTTATTCTTTAATAAAATAAAGAATCTGATTTAGCGACTAGGATAGGGATATACCGAGAAGCCATTTTTGGTTCATATGTAGGATTATAGCTTCATTCATCTAATTGGATTATTACATCCCCGCTCAATGATGTAGTTGTAAAGTCCAAGTTAGGTAGATGATTAGAGGCCGGGAGACCATGATCATAACATAGTATAATTGTTCATAGTGCTTTAACCTCTGGTTTTGATCCATGAATTGTCCACAGTCTTTACTTTACCATATTACTTACTTTACTTTAAGTTATAAACAATCAAAACTCTTTTGGTTATGTTTGCTCTGATTAATCTCAGTAGTTGAACTGGAATTTGATAATTTATTAAAACAAGTCTCTGAGGTATTGATATTTGGCTTTTTAAAATGCCGCTATATTACTTGTTGAGAACTCATACACTTTCTTGTATGAAATAAGTTTTTTGCACCATTGCCGGGGACTTGTAAATTGGCAACTATTTTTGTTTTAGTTTTACTTTGTAGATTTCTTTGGTGCTTTACGTATGTTCTTTGGTATTGAATTTTTAGGAAATAGGTTGACAAATTAGTAGGCTGGCATGAGATAGGGAATTTTTCAAACTAAACCCCGAACCTGAGAAACTGTACCATTGATTGGGGAGAAAAGTAGAACTTCTCCACTAATTCTCGCAAATTCATGAGGAAAAGACAATCCAACTTTCATGGCTGAAGAAACTAGCCCGCATGATAGTTCGCAAAGTGGCAATCCCACGTTTGGCAAATTTGATCCCCCTTATCAAAAACTAACTGCTGGAGGTAATTTTGAGCTCAAATAGAACATGGTACAACTTTTGATCAGCAGTGGACATTTTATAGGGCGTTAACATAGTGATCCACAAGTCTATTTGTGAAACTTTTTGGAGATCAGTGACACATTCATCCTAATGGTCGGGTCAACTGATTATGTAAGGCTAAAACTATTCCTTTTTCACAATTGGGGGAAGTGAAAAAGTGGTTGAACACCGAGCTGACAAATTCAATCATAACCTGGGATGACTTAGCTCGGAAATTTCTCATTCGATTTTTTCCATCTGGCAAGACTGTGAGACTGCATAGTGAGATTGTGTTCTTCAAACAGAAGCCAGATGAGAACTTGTATCATGTATCGTAGAGGTTCAAAGATCTTCTTAGGGAATGTCCACATTATCAGCAATCTAATGAGATACTAGCTCACACTTTTGTTGAGGCACTTGATCACAACACAAAATTTTTTCTAGATTCAGCTGCAGGTGGTCAAGCATTGGAATTGACGTATGATGAGCTATATTCCTTATTGAAACAGATTACACAAGGAAATTATGAGTGGCATTCTGACTCAAGAAGTGCTACAAAGAAAGTTTTAGGTGTTTTGGAGGTGGACCATTTTACTTTCTTATCAGCTTAGCTTGTTGCTCTTCAAAATTAGATAAGCAATATAAAGTTGGGGGTTACATAGCCTGTAGCCACAGTTAATATAATTAAACAAACTATATGTTAGTGTGAGTTTTATAGTAACAGTGGGCATTCAACGGCTATATATGCTGCAAATCTTGAGTTCGTGATGTTTGTGGGTAATATTCAAAGGCTAAATTACGGGTAAGCCTACAATCTAAAGTGGTAGACTCAGCCAGCAAATCAGCAATGGAATGCCCAACAACAGCAGTTTCACCAACCATAAGCACATGTAAATCAGGCCACTAACAATATGGAAGAGATACTGAAATAAATCTTAGCTACTCAAGAATAATTGGCAGCAGATATGAAGAGCCAGCAAGTGACTACATGGATCTTAGAGTTGCAGATAGGTCAGATAGCTACAACACAGAATGCCAGGACTCAAGGTGGTTTGCTAAGTTATACTAAAAATCTTAAACAATTAATGGCAATCACTTTAAGGAGTGGTAAAGAGCTTAATGAAGAACCTCAAAAGAAAACTAAGGATGTAGATATAGAGTTGATTCCCCCATAGGTATCTGAAAAAGTTACTAAAAATTTGAGAAAGTTTGAGTACTCGAAAACTAAAGTTATTGAACAGGTGAAGAACACCCTACCACCACTCTTTCTATAGATACTTATAAAAGCGAAGGAGGATGCATGCTTCAAGAATTTATTTGACATATTCAAAGAGCTGCACATTAACTTACCTGTTTTAGATATTTTTGTAGGGAATGACAAAAGTATGCTAAGTACTTGAAGGATGTGGTTACTAACAAGGTTAAGCTGTAGGATGTTGCAACAGTAGCACTCACTAAGGAGTGTAGTTCTATGGTCATACAAAATATGCCACAAAAGCTTAAAGATCCTCAGGGTTTTACTCTTCCTATTCAAATTGGCAGCAATGAGGTGGTCTACACATTTAGTGATTTGGAGGCAAGTATAAACTTGATATCCCTATCCTTATTCAACACCTTAGGCCTGGGGAAGCCGACATCGAGCTCTGTGATACTCTAATTGGCAGACCAAACCCTAGCCTGTCCTGAAGGAATCTTAGAAGATATTATCATCAAGGTTGGTAAGTTTATTATTCCTACTGACTTTATTATTTTAGCAGGCAGATGAAATAGTATCAGTCATCTTGGGACATTTATTTTTGGTGATGGGAGGATATTTGATATATTTGAGAGAGGGTACACTCACAATGTGGCTGGATGATGAAGAGGCAATTTTCAAAGTGTACAAACCACTCAAAACACTATCTCACTAAAAGGATTTATGCATGATTACAGTTATTGAAGGGGATAACTGTGGGGTGATGGAGTCTAGCTTATAAAAGACCTCTTCAAACTTCCTCACTGAGCAGTAACACCTTAGCCTAAAATGATGCAGATTGATGAGCCTGAAAAAGATAAAGTTGAGAAAGCTATTGACCTTGATAGTAAACACTTAAGAAGTCAGAAACGAATAAGAAGATGGCTTCCAAGTAGGAGGAAGAGGATGAAGAAAAATGGATGATTAAAATATTGGGTCGTGCGATGACACTAAATTAGGTGCTGCTTGGGTGGCAACCTAAGTTAAGATATGTTTTCTTTTTAGTATTTTAGTTTTTACTTCACTAGGTTTTGTTTTTGTTGAGTCACTGGTCGATAGGAAATTTGAGTACCAAAAAACCTGAGCTAAGGAGCATGGCGAAGACTAAATGTGGGGTCTCCATACCTTCTTGATGTGTAAAGATGCTACTAGCTTGGTCTAAAGGCCTCAGAGAGTATTTCTATCTCTAATTTTAAGTATACTTTGGGGACAAAGTAGATTTTAAGTGTGGGGTGGGAAATTCCTATTTTTAAGGTAATTTTAAATTATTTTGTTGGTTAAGAATAAATAAGATGTTCTGGTTGGTGCTATATGTAATTGCATGAAGAAAGTATTTTCATTGAAAAAACAAGTTGATTGTGTGAATTTCTACTTTTGAAACTCCTAGGCTCATGATTATGACTCTTGTACTTGTTGGCTTTAAATTGAATTCATGTTATTAATTAGTTAATATTCTATAATGATCCTGCTTGAGTTGATTATGTGCCATATGTATGTAAGGGTATTTGTATATTCCTTGTTGAATATGATGTCTAAAACTTTCCTGGTGTGTGTTCAAAGTAAAATAAAGAGTGTGGGCTTAGGAGATGATATAGTCATTTCTTTAATAGCCTGGTTTCATACCTTCTTTTGACCTACCATTATTCATAATCATAGTAAGCCCTATTGATCCTTTAGCTTTTTCTTTGGCAGTCTCATATGTAGCCTAATCCCCTTTTTTGATTGACCTTAATTTTATCCAAGCTCCTAAGCACTTTAGTGTAACCTTAATTAAGTTAAGGAGTTGAAAATGCAAGTAGGATAAAGGTGAAATTGAATCCCCAAAGTGATAGTTATTGGTGTGTAAAAAATTGTTGTGTTGTGGTTGGGAGTTAGACAAATTTGTGCTAAAGAAATTCCCATTTTTAGCCTAGTCATGTTACAATGAATCTGTTTTGGCCCTGGTCCTCCTTGGACATTATGCACCTCAACTAAGGCAATTGCTTAACTTAAAGGGTGGCTATCATAGGGGTACATAATGTATAATGGGTGTGAAGAAGGGAAAAATCAAATGATGTGTAAATAGCATACTCCCACCATAGTATATGTGAATGAGCTTAATGAGATGGGAAAAAATAAAGATATGGGTAGACAAAAGTGGTGTAAGTTGGGTGTTAGAGATTGGTCTTAATTGAAATATGATGTATTGAAATGCTTAGAAAGATAGTCACTATTCTTGGACAAAATAGTTCCTATCAATCCCTTAGCCTACATTACAACCATTAAAGACCTATTTTATCCTGAGCTTCATCATTCTGATATTAGTTTGAGTACTACACTAAGGGAAAGCTTATGGTTCATTATGTATAACTTGTGAATTTTTTATGATAGTGAGGGAAATTTGATTCTTGTACCCAATTGGTTAAAAGTAGCATTTATGTGAGTGATAATGGGTAACTCTCTTGTTGTGAGAGAACATGTTTGATGAATGTTTGGTGAATTATATGATTTCTTTAATTGAATAATGTGCATAAGTTTACTAACTAGGTGAGCCAATTCTTGAGGCTAGGATATTTTGGAGTAGTATTCTTGAGTATTCAATTGTGTATGTAACATGCTTAGTGTAGAAACTTGCATTCTATGTAGTCATTGTAGCATTAGCTTGAGTGTCTTGCATATAGTAGAAGTGTAGAGTCACCTCATCTTATGATGCTTAGAGTAAAGGGTTGTTCGAGGACGAACAAGGATTTAAGTGTGAGGTGATGATCTGAGGTGGATTTATGCACTTCACTGTTATTATCCAGGCTTATTTAGCTTTTTTTGAGGACTTATTGTGTGCTTAATGTGTTAATAATGATATAATGAAAGCACACGATAAGACTTGACATCAAATGGACCTCTTGGAAGTCCATGGCACGTTGCGGACCAAAGCAAAGGAACTAGGGCACATGCCACACATAGGGAGTTTCCTAAGGGACCCAAAATAGTAGACATCTATGATATGAGTGCATGGTAGAGGTAGATGCAGAAAATTATCACCGCAATGCATCCTAGTGCAAAAATTGGCAGTTTTGTCCTCCTATAAATAGGACACTTGAACATAAGGCTAAGCACCTTGGATGGCTTTGAAACTTGGAGGATGGCTAGTAAACACTTCAATTAGGATTTTTATCCTTTTACTTTAGATATTTAATGAATTTTATATTGTATTCAATTATCTTGATTACAACTATGTCCATGAGTGACTAAAAGCCTAATTCTGTGGTTAAGGCCAAGAACATGAATGCTATTACTTTGAATTGATTTGGTTTTGATTACTTATCATATTTGGTTGTTTCTTTATCTTTATTTTAACTATTTCAAGTATTATCTACCTTTATAATACATCTATTGTAGACTTTGTGAGCTCGGGAAGAGGAATAAGAGGATAAAACATGGGGATAAATTGAACACGGTTCTTATTCTTTTATAAAATAAGAAATTTGAATTAGCGACTAGGATAGGGATATACCTAGAAGACTTGTTTGGTTCACCTGTGGGATGATAGCTTCATGGTTCTAATATATTGTTACATCCCCACTCAATGATGTAGTTGTAATGTACAAGTTAGGTAGACGATTAGAGGTCAGTAGACATGATTATGTGATAAACCCTACGAATCATCAACTATGATAAGTAATTCTACGAATGAAGTTTAGTAGCATAGTATTATTGTTCATAGTGATTTAACCCCAGGTTTTCATCCATTGATTGTTCACAGTCTTTGATGTTGCCCAAAATACACCTCCAATTGAAGGATAAAGCAGTCGTTTTCAAATATAGTAACCCAACTAGGTTGAGGTCGAATCCCATAGGGAATTCATCATAAATCTATCTCGAATTTATTACAATTACCAAGCAGTTCAAGAAAGTAAAAGGGGGGATTTGTTAAAAATAAAATAAAAAGGAAAAGAATTGGTTGTTCTTGGTTATAAACAGTAGAAGACGAACACTAGGCTTGTGTTCCCCTTGGCTTCTCAACTCCATAAATTTCTCGTGATCGACCCAACTATTATGTTATTATGCAAAGCCTACAAGATAGGTAATATCCACTGCTTAGAAGATAAATTTCACCCTTTGACTTGGTTATCGTCTCAGAGTGCCGCCTTGATGCCCCTTACTACGGCCTCAGTTACACTTAATCAAGTGATAGGATGAGATATTTGGTTATCGTACCCTAGATCACTGTCTTAACCCTTATTTTTCCTAATTGCAAGCTTCTTGGTTATCGAATGGATGCGAATATAGGCAATCTTAAGCGTCTGTAGCTTCTATGAGTTTGATTATTCCCAAGAAGAATTAAGATACATGAACCCTAGAATAGATGAATATCACACTTTCTCTACGTCGCTAATCCACCAGGGTTCCCATAACCCTACCAAAGAAAATTAGCCGCTCATATTTATGAGATCAATCATGGAATCCACAGATAAAATTACAAAATCAATCTCCAAATAATGAGGAATAAGTCCTATAGTCTTAAATTGAATAACAAATCAAGAACAAACCAAGAATAATAATCAATACTTGATGAATTTTGAAATTAGTAAATGTTTTATTAAATGATTGATTGATGAATGATGAATAATAATGAATAAATAAAGCAAAGCCTAAGGGTATTTATATATTTCAAAACTAAATCCTAATTAAAGTAGGAAAACCCAAGAAATCAACTCCTAAATAGAATAGGAAAACACTATAAATCAAATCCTAAATAAAATAGGAAAACATAATTACCCATACATAATAGGACTTAAAAACACAATAGGAGTGTAATTGGGATATATGGAAACTCCAGGATACAAATCCTAACTAAAATGGGATAGGACACTTAAGTCGTCACAAGGTAGGACTCGGGTCCATGACTTGTATGGTCTACTCATGAGTCGTAGGACCCAGTCGTATGCATTCTAGTATCTCATCTCCCAAGGCTTCAAAATTCTTATCTTCTTACGACTTATATTCACGAGTCGTACCTAGATCATATGACTCATGGACTTCACTTGTATCCATTTGGGATTTCTTCCTTTCTTGTTCATGTACATTATTCTTCTTACAGTTGAATCATACGAGTTGTACTCAGACTTTTGACTTATATTCTTCTAACACTTCAACTTTCTCATATATTTTTGATGATTTTAGATTCATATTGGTATCACAAATATCTTTAAGCTTATAGGCATGTGAAAATTTCTCTTAACGGTTAAGTTCTTGTGAAGAATCTAGATATCTTCATATTCAATTGCACATAACTTTTTTTATACTTAGAATTTTTTATATCAAGACCCACCAACATATAGAAAATTGAATTAGCTTTCCAACGATACCAATTTTCCCTTAATTTGATATCGGGGTGAAAAGTTATGGCCAAAATACTGAAGCATTATTGAAGTAGTGTCAAATCTGACCGAGGTAAGACTTGTAAGGTCTGTTCAGGATATGAATCCTACAAAATCCTTACTGGTTGTTAGGAGTAAATCATACCTTGGGCAGTAGAGGCTTAAAATGGGTTTTTTAGGCGATGATTCAAGCCACTTTTCATAGTTCCTCTTGCATTTAGCATCCAAAACCTAATTTCCTATAAAACACTCCCAAAACACATCAAATATAACAACATAGCCTTAAGTACATTCATATTCTCATAGTTAGGCATCGTAAGTGCTATATTTCTATAGCACATCAGTCTTTACTTTACCATATTACTTTACTTTAAGGAATGAACAATCAAAACTCTTTTAGTTATGTTTGCACTGATTAATCTTAATAGTTGAATTGGAATTTGATAGTTGTTAAAAAAAGTCTCTGAGGAATTGATATTCAGCTTAATAAAAGGCCACTATATTATTTGGTGAGACCACGTACACTTGCGTGTGCGCTTGAGAGAAATATAGGCCTTTCTTGATTTTTTCTCCCCTTGGGATGTGAGGGAGGATATGGCCAAAGAGTTTATGAAATTGAAGCAGGGAAAGATGAGTGTGAAAATGTATGTTCTGAAATTTTAGCAGTTGTCTCGTTATGCTCCAGAGCTAGTGTCTAAAATAAGATCCAAAATGAGGAAGTTTGCCTTCGGTTTTATTATGACTTGGTGTATGTGTGTAATGCTGCGATGTTGAATAATGATATGGACATATCTAGGTTAATGGTTTATATGCAGCAGGTGGAGGATGAAAAAAAGAAGCAAGTAGAGATGGAAGAAAGGCTGAATAATAAGTTTAGGTTTTCAGTGAACTTCACCATTGATATTATAAGGAAGGGACTAAATTGGTACTATAATAATGGTTTGCTTGGTTATATAAAGTGATATTGATATATGGCCAAGGTGGACACTAGGGCTAATAGGGTTTAGTTCACTACTTCTTTCTCTCCTACACTAAAGGGTTTTGCTTCTAGTACCAACACTGGCTAAAATTGTCTCTGTGTGCTTGCAACTAACCAAGAATCTAAGGCATCCCCAAATGTTATTACTAGTATGTTATAACTCTTTTCTTGCGATGTTTATTATTTGCTTGATTCGGGTTTTACCTTATCCTATGTGACTCTTTATATGGCTGTACACTTTGATTTTGGTCTTAAAAATATTTTCAACCTCTTTTCTGTGTCTACTCCAGTGGGTGATTCTATTGTTTCTACAAAAATCTATAGGGGTTGTGTGGTTTCCTTCTTTCATAAGGAGACATTGGTGGATTTTATAGAACTAGATGTGGTATATTTTTTTCATTATCTTGGAGATGAATTGACTTCATTTGTGTTATGCTTCTATAGATTATAGGACCCAAAAAGTCAGTTTCCATTTCCCTAATAAATCGGTGATTAAATTGAAATGGTGTTCCTCAGTGCCCAAAAGAGGTTTATTACGTATCTTAGAGATCAAAAGTTAATCTCAAAATGGTGTCTGTATCATCTAATTTTGTTTAAGAATTCTATTTCCAAGGGTCCAACTGTGCAATCTATCCCTATGGTTAATGAATTCCTAAAGGCTTTCCTAATGATCTTTCTGTAATTGATCCCAATAGAGAGATAGACTTTGGGATTGATCTTCAATTGAATACCCATCCTATTTTCATTCCTCCTTAAAGGATGGATCCGTCTGAGCTAAGGGAGATAAAAGAGTAGTTAAAGAATCTTCTTTATAAGGGATTCATTCATCCTTGTGTTTCTCCATAGAGTTATCTAGCACTTTTCATGCGAATGAAATGTGAGTTACTTTGGATATATATAGACTATCAGTAGTTGAATAAGGTGACAGTGAAAAATAAGTATCCTCTTCCTAGGATTGATAATCTATTCAAATAGCTTCAGGGTGCTAGGTGTTTCTCTAAGATTGATCTTCATTCGATCTATTATTTGTTGAAAATTATGGAGGTAGATATTTCCAAAACTGCTTTTTGAACCCAGTATGATCAATATAATTTCTTGGTTATGTCCTTTGGGTTGACTAATGATCCATCTGCCTTCATGGATCTTATGAATTAGGTTTTCAGGAAGTTCCTAAATTTGTTTCTTGTAGTCTTTATTGACGACATCTTGGTATACTTTAAGAGTGATGAGGATCATACCAATCACCTCCGAATTGTGTTACAGACTCTTAAGGAACAGAAGTTGTATAAGAAGTTTTCTAAGAGTAAGTTTTGGCTGAATGTTTTGACTTTTATGGGGCATGTTATTTCTAGTGAGGGGATAAAGGTGGATCCACTGAAAGTTGAGGTAGTTAAGAAATAGCCAAGACCCATGATTCCAATTGACATTAGGAGCTTCTTCGATTGACTGGATATTATAAGAGGTTTGTGGAAAGTTTCTCTTCTATTACTGCTCCATTAATGTAGTTAACTCAGAAGAAGGTTAAGTTCTTGTGGTCTGATGCTTGGTAGGGTAGTTTTGAGAAGTTGAAGGATAAATTGATTTCTGTGCTAATTTTGACCCTACTTGAGGGTATTGATGGGTTTGTTGTGTATTGTGATGCATCCTGTGTGGTATTAGGTTGTGTTTTGATGAAACATAGTAAGGTTATGGCCTATGCTTCCAAGCAGTTTGAGATTCATGGCAGGAATTACCAGACTTACGATCTAGAGTTGGCGGCTATTATTTTTGCTTTGAAGATTTAGTGCCTTTATTTATATGGGATTCATATGGATATCTATTCAGATCATAAGATCATGTAGTATGTGTTTATGCATAATAAATTAAATCTCAAGCAAAGGCGGTGGTTGAACTACGTAAGGATTATAACGTGAGCCTTCACTAACATACACGTGGATGCAAGAAAAGAGCAGTAGTAAAGGATATTCACTGGTTAGATAATTTTTGAGTTCATCTCTTAGACTCTGAGGATGGGGGAGTGATTGTTCAAGAAGTGGTTAAATTATATCTTGGTGCTGAGGTGAAAGAAAAAAAGCTTTGGATCCCATATTGATGCAGATTAAGGATGATATGGGTCAGCAAGAGGTTATGGCATTTGAGATTGGAGGAAATGACATTTTAAAGTACTAAGAAATATTGTGTGTTCCTAATGTTGATAGGCTGCGGGATTGGATTTTAATCGAGGATTATGAGTCTAGATATACAGTTTATCTGAGTTCAACTAAGATTTACCATGGCTTAAAGGAAATTTACTGATAGAATAATATGAAGAGGGATGTGGAAAGTTTCATGGCTAAGTGTATTGCCTGTTAGCAAGTCAAGATTGAACACGTGAGGCCTGGTGGTATGTCTCAAGAGATAGAGTTACCCATGTGGAAGTGGAAGATGATTAATATGGATTTTATCACTGGTCTTCTGTGGTATTAAAATTAGTATAATTCTATTTGGGTCATTGTGGATAGGATGACTAAGTCTGCTCACTTCTTACCTGTGAGAACTAACTACTCAAGAGAGCATTATGCTAAATTGTTCATCCTAGAGATATTCAAGTTTCATGGATCTCTTGTATCCATTATTTCAAACCGAGGTACGCAGTTTTCTTCTAACTTTTGGCATTCATTTTAGAAAGGTTTGGGTGCTCGAGTGAACCTTAGCATAACTTTCCACCCTCAAATGGATGGATAAGTGGAGTGGACTAATAAGACTCTGAAGGATATGCTAAGCTCCTGTGTGATTGATTTTAAGCGTAGTTCGTTTTATCATTTACTCCTCATTGATTTTGCATACAACAATTATTATTCTAGCATTCAAATGGCTCTTTTTGAGGATCTTTATGGAAGGAGGTGTAGGTCTCCTATTGGTTTGTTTAAGGTTTGTGAGACTAGGTTATATGCTCCTGACTTGGTTCACCAAGCCATGGAGTAGGTAAAAGTGATTAGATAAGGACTTAAGACTGCTCAAAGTCTCCAAAAGTCTTATGCGGATGTGAGGCGAAGGGAATAAAAGTTCGAGGTTAGTGGTTTCTCCTATGAAAGGAGTCATGAGATTTGGGAAGAAGGGAAAAATCAGTCCCTATTATATTAGTTTGTACCAGATTGTGAGGAGAATTTGGAATGTTTCCTATGAGTTGGATTTTCCTGCGAGTTTAGACTATATTTATTATGTTTGTCATGTGTCTATGCTGAAAAAGTGTGTGAGTGATCTTTCTTTGATAGTTCCTATTAACGATGTTGGTGTTTCAGATTTCTTATCATATGAAGAGGTCTCAATTGAGATATTGGATAGAAAAGTTTGTAGGGTAAGGACCAAGGATATAGCCTTAGTGAAGGTCCTTTGGAGAAATCAAAAGGTGGAAGAAGTTACATGGGAAGCTAAGGAAGATATGAAAACCAAGTATCCTTTTTTGTTCACTACCTTGGATGAAAATGCTTTGGGTATGAGTTTCGTTTCCCTTCTATTTTGCTTTGAATTGTTCCTGGATTTAGTTGTATTCTCTCAGTTATTGTGCTAAGGGTGCTCTAACTTCTTATTCAGGGATGAATGGTCCTAGGGTGTAATGTGACACCCCAAGTACTTGAACTCTAGGCCCTTTAGGTGATAATCTCTTGAATTGCCAAATTTCTTTTATGGAGTCAAAACTGCCATGACCATAACTCAGGTAACGAGTCATTACCACACATAGCGAGTTATGAGGTAGGACTCATCGTCTGGGTAGTGCGGTTTCCCAGGAGTTCTGCTTTGATCATAAATCTTCACCATGACTCATGATGATTGATAACAAGTTTTGATGAGTGACTCGTGTTCATAATAGTGAGGTTCCAAGTTTTTGGTCCTCAGGTAATGAGTCCAAGTAATGGTTCATGGTCAGTCATTACCTGATTTGTACCAGCTAGGCCCAAAATTTTTTGCATTTTTTAGTTAAGGTTATTTTGGTCTTTTCCTTCCTTCACACTATTCCCAGACTTAAAAACACATAATGGCCCTCATTATCTTCAGTTAATCAAATCAAAACCATACTTCTCTCCTCTTTAACTCCCAAAGAAAAAACACTAGCGTTTTACAAGGGATTAAACACCTAGGCTCCAATCCTTGATTTTTTTAAATTTCTTTGGCATTATAGGAATGTCTCTCATCCCTAACTTGAATCTTATACTATGGCATATGTTTTGATCATGATTCATGGGGTTTAATTTATTGGGTTAAAATTTGGGTTGAGGGCTTTTGATGATTATCACTTGAATTATATTTCCTATGGTTTACATGTCTTGTGTATACTTAAATTGATGATTCTGGGACTGAATGGGTGCATTATTATGGAATTTGAAATGGGGTGCATAGGTTTTCCCAAATTGATGGATTTTGACTTGGTAATGACATTACCCTTAACCCATCTACATGGTTTTGGTTTTAAATGTGGAATTCACATGATTTAATTCATTTTTGAAACTATTTCATTACATTAATGGAAATACGGATAAAAATGGATTTGAAAGTCTTTGGTGTCCATGGTTTTGGATATTTGAAAGAACTTAGGAGTCAATTGGTTAATTACAATAGATTGGCATGATTATATGAGATTGCAAGCATAATTGGTATGATGATACCAAGTGGTGTATGCCTTAAAATAAGAATCCTTGGTTTATGGATGGGAATATATGCAAAATGGTTTTAGTATGGGCTTAAAGGGGATTGTGTATTTCACCGTGAAGGTGGCGGTTTTGGGGGGGGGGGGAGAGACCAACACTAGAAACAAAGTTTGCCGGCGTAAGGGTCTACATGATTATGTGCTTGGTTCACACATATTTTTTGGGGATGGATAGTCTTTGTATCTTTAACCCTCCTTTGGATTTCCTTAGTTCGTGCAGCTAACACGCGTTGAGGCCCTTTAAGAAAGGGGAGCTAAACACATATATCCTGTGGGTGCCCTTAGGACGGATAGATCTACACAGTCCAGGTTAATATTTTATAATCTCATGTTCATGACCCTTCCCCTACCACGATATCCTATATATGTATATATAAATATGTGTGCATATTGTTTTGATTGGTTTTGTAAATGGCTTTACTTTATCACTTTCCTTGAGTTGCATACCCTTGCTTGTCCGATTGACCGTTCATGGACGCTGCATTATTTTATGATGTAGGATCCTAGGGTATTTCTATTACTCTTGTGCAGCGTTAGGTGGTGTAGTGCATTGGTCGAGTTTCTGTAAAGTGGTGATCCTCTATCTTTAGGAAAGCCTTGCCATTTCATTAGGTTTCTTTTCTAATTTTGGGAATTATGAACTCTCTTTTGTCATAGTCAGTGGCATGTCCCAACCTAGTTTGGTATTCTAGTTTAGAGTATTTTGTGGATAAGTATGGGTTGGATGTTTGTTTGATTCATAGAGTTTACATTTGATTGTCTTTCTTTCTTATTACTATTTTGGGTTATCTTCTGCGGATTATATTTATTATGCTCTATAGGACAGATTAAGGGGGTGGTTTTCGGCCCATGGTGGGCTTGAGATACCTATCACAACTAGGCCCTTGTTCGAGTAATGATAATGATAGCATACTAAAGGCTCTTATTATCCAATGTTTCTGAATCATTATTGAGGCCAGTAGTGTTTTCTTTCTTTGTTTTGGGTGTTGTGTTTGATCCTCCCTTTTCTAAGGAAAAATGGACATTACTATGATTCTTCATCCTTTTCCTTCATTTTGTCACCTATTAACGGTACATTTAGAGATATGTAATATCCTTTATGTCCCGATTATGTCTTCATCACTTTCTGTAGCCTCAAAATCTCAACTCCCCTGTCCCCTTTGTTTAGCTAATGGATGGTTTGAACAAAACACCTTTATGACTGCTCTTATAGTGATATATTATAGATATGTGACATTACAAAAGATTATTAAAATAAAGTCTTCATGATTTTAGATTTTGTAATTGAGTTGCAAATTTGTTGCTAAAATGTATGTAGTACATCCACTTCTCTTGTTGAAATTATGGTGTTAAGAAATAGGAAATAATTTCGTAGTTATGGATTTGCCAAGACATCTATATTATTGTAGACATGTTTGAGTAATTGATTAAATCTTGAAATACATGACACATCCTCATTGTTTATCTTAGAAAATGTGCCTGCTTCTCTCTAAGATAAAAGTAATGAATTTTTCTTTTCATCTTCATAAATTCATTACAATTCAAATTTTTGTTTGATTCAAAATGTTATTTATTCATATTTTTTTGCCTTTTTAAACACTCTTACTTGGAGTTCAAATGTTCTTCCTCTCTTGCATTACCTAATGGGCTTGGGAGACTCAAAAATCTTGACCGAGTCAAAGCCTCAAGAGCCCTAGAATCATTCAAAATTGCAAAATTCAAATAAAAAAATATGCAGCTAAATTCTATGCTTGGAAGCTAATACTCGGGGATGAAATTGAAAGCAAATTAATACATGGGATTAACCCATTAAAAGTTGGTAGTCCAAGATGTACAATCGTAGGGTTTTTGGCCTAAGTGCCTAAATCCACCTTCTTCCCTTTTGTTGTATTTATCTGCAGTTTCTATCCTTTTAATTAACTTAGTTAAATCCCTATGCAAGGTAACATAATTTACCTTTTTTTGAGTTAAAAAAACCACAAAAGTTATTTGTCTCCGTAAGACAGAAATGGTGACTCTGCTCGGGACTTCAATTAGGTTCTAACCAAATAATTGAACGAATTTATAATACCTAAACTTTTATTTGCTTAAATATTTAAATTTTTGAAAATTATAAATTGTTCCATTTCATGATATACTTCTTTATTTGATATTTAAATTATTTAGGATTTTTCAATTTTCATAGCCCCTATTGATCAATTCCAAATGAAATTATTGTAAATATAGTAGTTTGTTGATACGACTGCATTTGATGGCTATTTGTATTTCATAATCCAAGTTGTCCACTTGAAAACCTGATCACAGCCCACTCTAGATACCTAGAATAGAGCAAAATCAAATTTTTTTTCGGCATGATCTTATGATGACCCAATACCTAAGGGTGTATTGGCTCCATTAGAAAAATATACCATATGTATATTCACCACATGTCAATCACAGATGAATCATACTTATGTGTTACAGGGGTACGTGCCAATTAATCTAATCCATTATCATTTGGGGTTAGGGAAAGACTTACCTTATTTGCATTTTATGAAGGAATGACTCAACCTGTCCCTATTTAAAGATTTAAAATGGTTACCACGCCAAATGATTTCCATAAAGTTAGTGGAACTACACGAGTTTGAAATATAAGAGGATTATTAAGAGGCACATCGGTCACCTACCTTCACTTCTAAATATAGATGTTTGGTCTGATATGATTCATGTATTGTAGCGTTTTGGGATGATGACAACATAGTATTTCACTTTGGTGGAGTTGAATTACCTGTACTGTAGAAGAAGTGGTAACTTACTATACAAGCATCAACATGTGCAACAAAAGGAAGAGTGCACCTGACAATGATGTTTTAGTCCGAGTCGTATGGAACGTCAAAAGATCAAGGATGCCTTTTTGATCAAAGATGATACCTTGTTAGGGAAGCTTGATAAACCAAATATCCCTTTTCATGAGTTGTACTACAAGTTTGGGAGATTTAATTCCTTTCAAAAATTTAGGCATGAACTTCCATTTGAGTCTGAATGGAGGGATAAAAGGGAATTTGCTTTTGTGGTGAGCCTACTTGGAACTATGGTATTTCCACAAGGAAAAATGGTACTATTCATATGATAATCATTATGGTAATACTTGACCTCTTCTCTGGGGTGGACACGACACTTCTAAGTTATTCTACAATTTAACTCCTATGATCATCACTGAAATATATCGAGCTTTAGGAAATTGTAAAATGGAACCCATTTTTTCCAATGATGCAATCTTATTTTGCAATGGTGGATGATGAAACCTTTGCTGAAAAAATCATGGAGTGGAGAAAATGGATTACCTAACAAGGGTAGACCTTTTATCATCTCATAGCATTTGGTTGTCTCTAATATCATTTACAAGGGAAAAAATTCTAGTATTTTGGTTAAATTCATTTAGGAAATTGGAAGATAACATCGTTCCATGGTCAATCAAGTACCTTAATTTAGGGGAATACACTATTCAAGGAAATGATTTACCTTTTTAGTACTTACAGTTCCTTATAAGGACTCATCCTTATATTCCCATTAGAGTTCTCACATAGTTCGAAATCAAGTAGGAAACACCATAAACTGAGCCCATGGCTATATTCATCACTGAGTATAGAGAAGGCGATACACCACTCAAGGACTTTATTATTCATAAGTGGAAGGAAAGAAAGACTAGAGAAATCTCTTTGCTTTATTGTGTTTGAACCCAAGGTTAGTGATACTTAAAAAGAATGGTTGAATAAGAACTTTGCAAGAACATTAGCGCCCGGTTCGAGTGTGCCCCCACAAATTGTTGATGTAGAATCAGAGGATCAGATTCAGATTCACAAGCTTTAAGAAAGGTTTCATAAAAGTCAAACTGTGCATCAACAACAACATATCGAGGATGCTTTAACCATAAATCAAGTGAGGGAAGAATTCGAGCCAGGTAAGAGGTATATGATGCTAAATGGTGTTTGATCGATTTAGTTGATTGTATGGTATCCCAAATTGATAGTATAGAAAGAATAACCTACTAGAGCAAAGTGAAATTATGTGGAATTCACTTGATCTCCAATCAATATCTCATATGGAATGAGGTGGACAAATCCAGGAAGGAGAAAACTAATGAGGGATCATC
The DNA here is from genome assembly GCA_030864225.1 of Capsicum baccatum var. pendulum. Classification (NCBI taxonomy): domain Eukaryota; kingdom Viridiplantae; phylum Streptophyta; class Magnoliopsida; order Solanales; family Solanaceae; genus Capsicum; species Capsicum baccatum. The sequence goes on from CM061560.1 coordinate 174,612,499, forward strand.
TAGAGACTAGTGTTATCCATTATTATCCCTTGCACGAGACTATGTTTTTTGTATTTTAATTCCCCAAATATTGTATCACTCATTGATACCTTCTATGCATTTGTTCTATTCTTTATATTTATGACAATGATTACTAGGGACCATAATAATCTAAGTCTCCAAAGTCCCTCACGAAAGTCTACAAGCATTTTTTTAAATTCCTAAAGTTATTCATACCATTTTAAGAAGGTTGACTATGGACTTAGAAGAAGCTATTGTAGGAAAGATTGAAAAGACAAATAGGACAATCACTTAAGCCATAAGGCGATTATTGGAGATAGATCAAACGAATGAGATGCTAAAGGTGGAAAATAATAAAGTAGTTATGAAGCTTGTTGTGACCAAAATAAGGACTTCCAAAGTGAATTTATGGATTGCACAAGAAGAGGATGTTTCTGATGTGCCATGGTTTCATGTAACTTTTGATGCTTAAAATCAGAAATTATGCAAGTACTTTGGTCCTTTTTGTTAGATGTGATGTGTATTTATGTTGGTTTTAAAGGAAAATAGGTTTTGGAGCTGAAGATGAGAAAAAGATGATGAAGTATAGCTGAAAAGCTACTTACAAACCCATCTACGGGTTGTAAGTTGTACCTATGCTTCCCATAGTTTAAGTCGTAAGTACCAGAGAAAGAGTTCTAAAAGTTGATTTTTGTGTGGATGATGCTAAACGGTGTTTGATCGATTTAGATGATTACATTGGTATCCCAAATTGATAGCATAGAAAGAATAACCTACAAGAGCAAAGTCAAATTATGTGGAAGTCACTTGATCTCCAACCAATATCGCATATGGAATGAGGTGGAAAATCCAAGAAGGAGAAGATTGATGAGGGATCATCTGGATACCTGATGTTGGGCGTATTTACACGCCTAAGAACCATAGTTTACCCATATTTTAGCTAAGTTTTGAGGACAAAATATATAATTCCTGCACTTTTAGTCCATTTTCCTTTAAGTGAGCTAACCTACGTGATTAGCATGTTTTTCAGGTATTAATGATGAAGATTTCAGCACTTTATGGACTTATGAGCAGCAAAGGAAAACTTCACATTACAGGAAAGGCAGCTTTTCGACTGAAAGTGATGCATGAGAACTCTTTCCCGGGCAAACCCAGTATTTTTAAATACTTAAGGAGGCAGTAGCAACTTAGTGGACAAGGATACTATAAAAACCCTATTGCTGAATTTTTCAGCATTCATTATCAATTTTCATTCGACACTTGGCATTATTCAATTTACAGATTCTGTAAGTTTTAGACAGAGAAACATGGCTTAGAGAGCAACGGACAGAGGAAAAAAACGTCAATCCCTTATTGACGCCAAATCACTTCCATCGCCAAGATTATTCTAGGTTGTGGTATGATGATGATGTCTATTGTGATTTCCGTTATACTCATGAGTAGCTAAACTTCTCTGTTAGGGTTATGGAAACCTTGTGAGATACTATCTATTACTATGAGTTTGTGAATTCTTGATGTGTATGCTACTTATATCATTACTCTCTTCGTTTAAATTGAATTCTTATGGTTGCAAACGTAAGAATATGCCAGTATATCATTAACGTTCAAGAGAAAAGTTACATGTTTGGAAAAGAGAGTGTGACAAGAAAATAGGGTTTCCAACCCCTGTTTACATGTTAATGCCTTAACTGGATTAACTTTCTTAGAGAGTCGTACCATTAGTTATACACTTTAGGCTCGGGAGAGCTAAAGTGAAATAATCCTTGATGGTTGAGAAACACTAGGATTTACCATTAGAATACGAATCTCTATAAGTGCATGCATGTCTAAATTCCGCATTACTCATAGTTAATAGATACGTAGAACTTACAAGGTGGACATAACCCTAACTTATTATTCTCTGTTATTAAATCTTACTAAATACATCATCTCATTTGTTACTTTGATATTATTAATTTACGTATAATCAAATCCCCCTTTTCCGTGGAATTTTCGACCAATAGTCTACTAATAATTGCAACACTTAGTGACCAAGTATCCCCTGTGGGATTCGACACCCAACCCAGTTGGGATCTATATTTGATAGCGACCGCTTACACTTTCTAACGAGAGCTGTAATTTGGGCGTTATCAGCTCTCCCGAGCCTAAAGTGTCTAACTAATGGTACGACTCTCTAAGAAAGTTAATCCGGTTAAGGCATTAACGTGTAAATAGGGGTTGGAAACCCTATTTTCTTGTCACACTCTCTTTTCCAAACATGTAACTTTTCTCTCAAACAAGTTAATGATATACTGGCATATTCCTACGTTTGCAACCATAAGAATTCAATTTGAACGAAGAGAGTAATGATATAAGTAGCATACACATCAAGAATTCACAAACTCATAGCACGATAGTATCTCACAAGGTTTCCATAACCCTAACAGAGAAGTTTAGTTACTCATGAGTATAACGGAAATCACAATAGACATCATCAGCATACCACAACCTAGAATAATCTTGGCGATGGAAGTGATTTAGCGTGAACAAGGGATTGACATTTTTATCCTCTGTCTGTTGCTCTCTGAGCGGTGTTTCTCTGTCTAAAACTTACAGAATCTGTAAATGAATAATTCCAAGTGTCGAATGAAAATTGATAATGAATGCTGAAAAATTCAGCAATAGGGTTTTTATAGTATCCTTGTCCACTAAGTTGCTATTGCCTCCTTAAGTATTTAAAAATACTGGGTTTGCCCGGGAAAAAGTTCCCATGCATCACTTTCAGTCCAAAAGCTGCCTTTCCTGTAATGTGAAGTTTTCCTTTGCTGCTCATAAGTCCATAAAGTGCTGAAATCTTCATCATTAATACCTGAAAAACATGCTAATCACGTAGGTCAGCTCACTTAAAGGAAAATGGACTAAAAGTGCAGGAATTATATATTTTGTCCTCAAAACTTAGCTAAAATATGGATAAATTATGGTTCTTAGGCGTGTAAATACACCCAACATCAAGAGATAAAGTGAAATAATCCTTGATGGTTGAGAAACACTAGGATTTACCATTAGAATACGAATCTTTATAAGTGCATGCATGTCTAAATTCCGCATTACTCATAGCTAATAGATACGTAGAACTTACAAGGTGGACATAACCCTAACTTATTATTCTCTGTGATTAAATCTTACTAAATACATCGTCTTATTCGTTACTTTGATATTATTAATTCACGCATAATCAAATCCCCCCTTTTTCGTGGAATTTTCGACCAACAGTCTACTAATAATTGCAACACTTAGTGACCAAGTATTCCCTATGGGATTCGACACCCAACCCAGTTGTGTTCTATATTTGACAACGACCGCTTACACTTTCTAACGAGAGCTGTAATTTGGGAGTTATCAAATTTTGGCGTCGTTGCCGGGGAATGCAATTGTCATCTAAGTTTGTGATATTTAATAGGCCCTTTGGTCAAAGATTCTCGAATTTTACTTTTTGTCTGTTGTTTTTGTTTTATTTAGGTTCTGTTCAGTGCATGACAAATACTCAAAGTTCTGGTCATACATTATTACCTATAAACCCTGAACCACAACTTATTGGCAGAATGGAGGCACAACGAGACATTGAAAGAAGGGCTGCTCAACAGGAGCAGGCTAGATTAGTTGCATTGGCAGCCGTTCAAGTGCATCAACAGAATATTGATAACCCAGGTCGGGCAACAAATCCTGATGATGAGGACCTGGGTGATGATGAGTTACTAAACCCAAGGTGTGCTGATGAAGTGGTGGCACCTGAGAACAGGAGAGATCGTCAAGCTAGAATGATACCTGAATGCCGAGCTGTGCAGATTCCTTTTGATGATGATGAAGACGATTTGGATGGGGTTGGTGCCACAGGGGCTATTATTCCTCCACCCTTGGCACCTGGAGCCAAGTTCAATATCACTAGCACCATGATTCAGCTATTGCAGCTCAAGGGGTTATTTGGTGGTCTTACAGGAGACGATCCGAATATGCATCTGATTAATTTTATCTCAATATGCAAGGCGTTTGACAATCCAGGGGTTGGACAAAATGTGATCCGGCTACGCTTATTTCCATTTTCTCTATCTGGAGAGGCAACTCTTTGGTTGAACGGGCTAACTCCTAACTCTATTACTAATTGAAGGCAACTGAAAGGACGCTTTCCTAGAAAGATTCTATCCGCCATCCAAGAGAGCACAACTAAGAGATGAGATAAGCAATTTTCGATAGCTTTCAACTGAAGCTCTCCATGAAACATGGGAGAGGTTCAAGAAGAAGCTTATGAGGTGCCCAAATCATCATATGACCAATGTCCACTTAATGGAAATATTATATAGGGCTTTGAATTTGGTGACTAAGCCAGTGGTTGATAATACTGCAGGTGGGTCATTCATGGACCTTACTTTTATTGAGGCAAGTGATATGCTAGATCGTATGACAAAGCAGAGTAGAGCTTGGCATACCAGGGATTCTGAGGTAGCAAGATCTACTGTCTCTATTGGCATGACGACAGAACAGAGATGAAGAGAAGAGGAACATGACCAGGATATGGATCACATGAAAATGCAAATGGACCTTCTTACCAAGCATTTATTACCAGGGAAGATAGAAAAGGTCAAAGTTGTTGTGTCGCAGGGAAGAAATGATTTTGATTCTGAAAAAGAAGTAAATTATTTGAATAATTAGGGGGGTTTCTGAGGCAATGCCCAAGGAAACCAAGGTCGAAACTATTATGATAAATCTGGATACAAGGACCGCGAACAAGGGAGTTGGAAGAATAAGACTGACAGGAGTGGTTTGTACGTTCCTCCTAGAAATTGTGAGGCTACAGCGTCTGGCTCTGGAAAGATGTCCATGGAAGATATGATGGAGAAGCTGTTGAAAGGAGTGGAGGCAACCAACACAGGAGAAACTGAGGTAAAGAATGATTTGTCCTCAATAAATCAATTGGCTGACTCGCATTCCACTGCAATAAAATAGCTGGAACAACAACTGAGTAGACTTTCAGCAGCATTCAATCAAAGAAAGCTGGCACTTTACCTAGCGACACTGTGCAAAACCCAAGGAATGACGAATCGTGTATGGCTATTACTACTCGGACTGGTAAAGTGTTGGAAAATCAATCCAAAGGCAAGCAGGTGGTTGATAATATAGAAGAGAATATTATTGAAGCAGATTGTGATGATTCTGTAGAAGCTGAAGAACAGAATAAGAACGTTCTTGATATTACACCTACTTGTCAGAAGTCCAAAAAGATCAAGCATCGGAAGTAGGATAAAAAGGAAGTGGTAGAGAAAACTCTTCCCCTTCCATCACCACCTTTTCATCAGAGACTGAAGAAGAAAGTTGATAACACCAGGTTCACTAAATTCATGACTATGTTGAAGCAGCTGACTATTAATGTGCCTTTGGTGGAGGCACTGGAACAGATGCCAGGGTATGCCAAATTCATGAAGGACCTATTGACGAAGAAAAGGGCAGCAAGCTATGAACTGGCAGATGATGTTCATCATTGCAGTGCGATTGCCACGAGATCTTTAGCACAGAAGAAGGCAGATCCTGGTGCTTTCACTATTCCTTGCACGGTTGGATCTTTGGATTTTTCTAATTCATTGCGCGATTTGGGAGCTAGCATTAATTTGATGCCGCTATCCATTTATAAAAAGTTGGGGTTGGGCAATCCTACACCAGCTAATATGCGACTTGTGATGGCAGATAGGTTAGTAAAATGACCTGTTGGTATCTTACATGATGTATTGGTGAAGGTTTCTACATTTATTTTTCCTGCAGACTTTGTTATTTTGGATTGGGAGGTGGATTCTGAAGTTCCCATAATCTTGGGACGCTCTTTCCTCACAACTGAAAGTGTGCTTATTGATTTAAGAGCTAATGAGCTTTCATTTTGGCTGAATGACAAAGTGGTCCATTTTGATGTATGCAAATCGATGAAGTAGCCTAAAGATATGAATGTGTTCTCTGTAGATGATGTTTATTATGAGGATGAGAAAAAATTATCTGTAGAGAAGCAGCTTACTGTTGAGCCATTATCTGCTGTGCTTTTGAATTTTGAGCGTGAGGATGTAGAAGATAATGAAGAAACTATTTGTGCTCTAACAGGAATAGGGTCCTATTCTCATGCTCCTAAGAAGTTGGACCTTGATCTTAAGAATCGACCGTCACCACCAGCTAAACCATCCATTGAAGAGCCACGAGTGCTAGAATTGAAAGAGCCCTCCAGTCACCTAAAGTATGCGTTCTTGGGAAGTGGAAATACACTTCTGGTGATTGTTGCAGCTGATTTAGGTGAAAAAAAAGTAGAGGCTCGCATCTCTATTCTGAAGAGGTACAAGAGAGCTATTGGTTGGATTATTGATGATATAATTGGTATCCCTTCTGGAATATGTATGCACAAGATTCATCTCAAAGAAGATTGCATGCCCACAATTAAGCATCAGCGTCGTCTGAATCCATTCAAAAAATGATGCACCATATATCTCGATGAAATTTAAGTAATCGAGATAACTATGTCGTGCCGCGAAGCGCTGCATGAGAGGCAACCCATCATTTTTAATCGTTTTGTTTTACTAGGATTTTGTTTTTGTTAAATAAAACTCCAAAACGAAGAGTCGAGCCACGACCAAAACTAAGGTGCTTAGTGGGAGGCAACCCATCCTTCTAATCATTTTTGTTATTTTTGATTAAGTGTAGGTGCAAGACGTACAAAGGAGGGGATTAGTCCCAAATTTTGATTTAAAAGTGAGCCATATTAAAGGTGGTAAGTTAGGAATGAAGGAGCAAAAGCTATAGGATAGGCATTGCCTATGCAAATCTAGGCAACGAACAAGGCAATGCCTATGCAAATCTAGGCAACGGACAAGGCAAGGTCCATGCCATTGCCTATGCTCACTGCCTCACATAGGCAATGGACAAGGCAATGCCTATGCTAATCTAGGCAACGGACAAGGCAAGGCCTATACCATTGCCTATGTTCACTGCCTCACATAGGAAATGGACAAGGCAAGACCTATGCTAATCTAGGCAATGGACAAGGCAAGGCCTATGCTAATCTAGGCAATGGACAAGGCAAGGCCTATGTCGTTGCTTATGCTCACTGCCTCACATAGGAAATAGCATAGGCGCCACCTATGCCCAACTAGGCATTGACAAAGGCGTCGTCTATGCCTATGTAGGCAAAGCAAAAGGCGCCGCCTATGCTAAGTATAGGCAAAGTATTAGGCGCCGCCTACTTATGCCTTTTTGTCTCCTAACCCGATTGTACATGGATAAAACCCGACCCATGGCTTAGTCTATAAATAGATCTTCAACCATAGAATAAAATGCAATTGTTTGCTCCATATAGGCGCCACCCAAGCTTCCCCATTCTCTCAAAGTTTTTTTTTTTGCTCATCTAATCTTGCAAACTCATCTTCCGAATCCATCACCAAGTAAGTTATTCTTTTATATTTCGTAGTTGTTGAAATACTACGTTTATAATGATTTATTGGATTTTGAAGTGGTGTTTGGTGATGAGAATATGGTTGGTTTGTTATGATACATCTAGTTGAGTAAAAGAATATGTGTGGGTGTTCTTGACTTTGTTCCGACTTGTATTTGATTGTTATACACTATCATCTTTTTATGGAATTGAAATCGTGAAGTCAATACATAATCTTTAAAGTTGAAAGCTTGAATGTTTGAATGACTCGTTCATCGAGATAAAGATCATGATTGACCACAAGCATAAGATGTCGTGATTATTTCTATGCAATAACTTGATACGATCTCTATGTGGTAGTCTTATTCAAGAAGTGCATTAATCCAAACATGAAAGTATAGTTAAGATTACATGAAAGTATGACTATGCTAAATATGTTGTTGGAACATATCGCCTAAATGTATGTCGATGAAGTCTGAGTAATCGACATCACTCACTTAATTAGTCTGTGCCAACAAATTAAGTGTGGGGTGGTGCCATTACTATTTGTTTTTTGATTGAATCTTCCGAGATGAAGCTAACATGATTCTATTAGGATCTCAGGTAGAATGGCCCCAAAAGGACGACAAGGAAAACAAAAAGGGTCGACCTCACAAAAAGGTTAGAAAAGGAAAAGAAAAGACCAAGATGAGTCCTCCTCTCTGCAAGTGCCTCGACTCACATTTCGATAAAGTGCCAGACTCAGATGTGGAGGAAAACTCTGATGACGACGACTCTGATGATGATTCCGACGTAGGGGGTATGACCCCAAACATAGAAGAGGAGTCCGACTAATCAGGTTTTCCTTATTTATTTTCCACTGAGGGCAGTGTGTCCCGTCTAAGTATGGGGTACTGGTATTTTATGTTGTACTTATTTGCCTACATTTATTCTTGTTGTTTGAGTTAGTCGTAATTAGTTAGTTAAAATTTTTTTTTAGATTTTGCATGAAATTGTTCTGATAGATGGCATGGTATTATGACAAGAGTTTGTGCTAAATCGTTACTATTGAGATATTTAGGCTCCAGTGTGACTCACTGTGTGATAATTGTGTGGTTTAATTCATTCATCTATGGGTCAAGAATCTATAATGCTCCCAATTAAGTTGACCATGTGCCTTTTGTGTGTGAGGTTATAGTATATTCTGTGTTGTGACTGATGCTAGAACTTGCCTGGTGTGTGTGTAAAGCGAAATAAAGAGTGTAAGTTTAGGAGATGATTTAGGCATTTCTTTGGCAACCCTGAATTTGTCTATCTTCTTTTTACCTATCCTTGTACATTGTCCTAGTAAACCCCTTTGAGCCTTTAGCTATTTTCTTTAACAGCCTCATATGTAGCCTAATCCTTTTTTTTTTCAAGACCATAATTTGATCCAAATTCCTAAGCGCTTTAAATTGTAGAGTCATGTGATAAAATAAGAGGAAAATAGTGAAAGTGATACCTCAGGATGTATTGGTACTTGAAATGGCTGTGAAAAAAAGTGGCTATCATAGAGGTGCTTTATAAAATATAAAAAAAAAAGAGAAATAGAAAAATAGAAAAATAAAAAGATAGTTGTGTTTATGTTTGAATAATAAAATAGGTGAAAAGGGGTTGGAAGATGAAAGAAAGGTAGAGAGGTTGTTAAAATATTTTATAAATGGCATAATGTGGTGTATTAAAGCGCTCAGGGAACATAGTCTCTATTTCCGGCCAAAATAGTCCTACCCGTCCCTTAGCCTACATTACAACCTGTAAAGACCTAGTTGATCCTAAGCTTAACATTCTGATATTATTGGAGCATTACACTAAGGGCAAGCCTATGGTCATCAGTTGCAACATAAGAATTCTTTGTGAGAGTGAGAGCAAGGAGAGTCTTATACCCATGTTTCGAAAAATGCAAAAACGATGCGTGATTATGGGTGATATCTTGTATGAGACACACATGGTTGATGATTTTTGGGTAGTGTTATATGATTCTTTATGGATTAACATATGGATACTAATTAACCATCTTCACGAGTCTATGTTGGAGGTTGAATTGTTTCTAGTAGTGATCAAGAAACCTACTATTAGTTAATGATTGTCTTGCATGTCTTGTTGAACATTTTGTGTTGCTTTTGTGAAATTCTAGTTGAGTGTTTGCATGGATTTAATATTTTGTTCGAGGACGAACAAAGCTTTAAGTGTGGGTTGGTGATGTTGGGCGTATTTACTCGCCTAAGAACCATAATTTACCCATATTTTAGGTAAGTTTTGAGGATAAAATATATAATTCCTGCACTTTGAGTCCATTTTCCTTTAAGTGAGCTGACCTACGTGATTAGCATGTTTTTTAGGTATTAATGATGAAGATTTCAACACTTTATGGACTTATGAACAGCAAAGGAAAACTTCACATTACAGGAAAGGCAGCTTTTGGACTGAAAGTGATGCATGGGAACTTTTTTCCGGGCAAACCCAGTATTTTTAAATACTTAAGGAGGCAGTAGCAACTTAGTGGACAAGGATACTATAAAAACCCTATTGCTGAATTTTTCAGCATTCATTATCAATTTTCATTCGACACTTGGCATTATTCAATTTGCAGATTCTGTAAGTTTAAGACAGAGAAAAAAGGCTCATAGAGCAATGGACAGAGGAAAAAAATGTCAATCCCTTGTTCACGCCAAATCATTTCCATCGCCAAGATTATTCTAGGTTATAGTATGATGATGATGTCTATTGTGATTTCCGTTATACTCATGAGTAGCTAAACTTCTCTGTTAGGGTTATGGAAACCTTGTGAGATACTATCTATTGCTATGAGTTTGTGAATTCTTGATGTGTATGCTACTTATATCATTACTCTCTTCGTTTAAATTGAATTCTTATGGTTGGAAACGTAGGAATATGCCAGTATATCATTAACTTATTCGAGAAAAAAGTTATATGTTTGGAAAACAGAGTGTGACAAGAAAATAGAGTTTCCAACCCCTGTTTACACGTTAATGACTTAACCTGATTAACTTTCTTGGAGAGTCGTACCATTAGTTATACACTTTAGGCTCAAGAGAGCTAAAGTGAAATAATCCTTGATGGTTGAGAAACACTAGGATTTACCATTAGAATACGAATCTCTATAAGTGCATGCATGTCTAAATTCCACATTACTCATAGTTAATAGATACGTAGAACTTACAAGGTGGACATAACCCTAACTTATTATTCTCTGTTATTAAATCTTACTAAATACATCGTCTCATTCGTTACTTTGATATTATTAATTCACGCATAATGAAATCCCCCCTTTTCCATGGAATTTTCGACCAACAGTCTACTAATAATTGCAATACTTAGTGATCAAGTATTCCCTGTGGGATTCGACACCCAACCCAGTTGGGTTTTATATTTGACCGCGACCGCTTACACATTCTAACGAGAGCTGTAATTTGGGCATTATCAATACCAGTGTTATCCATTATTATCACCGGCGCAAGAATATTTTTTTTTGCATTTTATTTCCCCAAATATTGTATACCTCATTGATACCTTCTATGCATTTATGCTATTCTTTATATTTATGACAATGATTATTGGGGACCATAATACTCTAAGTCTCCCAAGTCCCTCACGAAAGTCTGCAACCATTCTTTCAAATTCCTATAGTAATTCATACCATTTCAAGAAGGTTGACTATGGACGTAGAAGAAGCCATTGTCGGAAAGATTGAAAAGACAAATAGGACAATCACTTAAGCCATAAGGCAATTATTGGAGCTAGATCAAACGAATGAGATGCTAAAGGTGGAAAATAATAAAGTAGTTATGAAGCTTTTTGTGACCAAAAGAAGGATTTCCAAAGTGAATTAATGAATTGTACAAGAAGAGGGTGTTGCTGATGTGCCATGGTTTCATGAAACTTTTGATGCTTAAAATTAGAAATTATGCAAGTACTTTGGTCCTTTTTGTTAGATGTGATGTGTATTTATGTTGGTTTTAAAGAAAAATAATTTTTGGAGCTGAAGATGAGAAAAACATGATGAAGTATAGCTGAAAAGCTACTTACAAACCCATCTACAGGTTGTAAGTTGTACTTATGCTTCCCATAGTTTAGGTTGTAAGTATCAGAGAAAGAGTTCTAAAAGTTGATTTTTGTTCTGAGACATACAAATTCATACTTACGGGACATAAGTGCTACCTATGGCCCTTGTAGATACCTCTCATAAGTAGGTATCTGATGCCTAGAGTTTCCTATGATTCCTACAAACCCACATAGGGACCGTAGGTAGTACATACGACCCAAAAGTGGGGTCATAGGTAGCTGCTGACCTTATTTTCCTATTTAGTTTTGGTTAGGATTTTTAGGTTTTGTTATGGAACTATTAATACACTATTGATTTTTTTATTATTGTATTACACTTTTTACATATTTATAACTTTACATTGTGTTTTGAGATGCACTTTTGATCATGAAATTCTTGTTCTTGACTTTTACTATTTGAAATTAATTTGAGATTCTGGTTTTCATTCTTAATTTACTATGATATTATTCATATGCTTTCTATTATTAATTTTTTGGGTGTTCTTTGAAATATGAGCGACTAAACCTCTTAACTAGGGTTGTGTGAACTCTAATGTAATAATGTAAAGGAAGGAAAATGTCTTTCTTGATTGATGTTCTTACATATATTGTGATTTTCTTTGTATTAATTGCTTTTTTAGCATCTGTAGATGCTAACAACCCGCCGGTATTTGACTCTAACTTGACAGAGTTGTTTAGATTAAGAAAAATGGATCACAACAACAAGTTGAAGCTGTCAATCTTTATCTAATTAATTTGACACCAAGAGGAGATAGTTCATCTAGGATCCAAGACAAGGGTAAGTAATGCAACACTCTTATACCAAAAGGAGATGAGAAAAATTTACTAAGAGGTGTTGATAGATGATTGGCAATACATAACTTGTTAGATCCTGCATGAAATGCACTAAGATAGTTTGACAAGAATAATAAGTCTGTGAAGTTATGAAGTTAGGGGTAACCCAATCCTAGTGTTCATCTAATAACTATTTCAATCTAAAGTGTTAAAGCATTGTTACTAAGTCTATTGTTCTTACAAAATTCCCCCATTTACTTTCTGTACTTTTTGACTACATCAACAAGTTCTTGAATTTTTTTTCCTATTTCCTGACGGGGTTCAACCCCAACCTTTTTTGGGTTCTATATTTGATAGTGACCATGTTGTACTTTTTAGGAGGTGTAATTTGGGCAACATTAAATTTTGGTATTGTTACCGGGGAATACAATTATGGATTGACTGATTGAGGTTATTGAAGTTGTTGGTTTTTAGTTTTCTATTATTTTTTAGGCGTACATCTGTGTATTCCCAGTACTCTGAGTTAAAGCAATCCCTTGATCCCACTTTATCTTGTGTTTGAGAAGACTTTATGACAGACTCATAAGATAGAATTACATGAGTATGGAGTTTGTCATGATAGGGTTCAAGATAACCCAAATCCCTTCAATCTACCACCTCTGCATGGTGATAAAGAATGAGTCACACAAACCACTACTTGGTTATTAGCTGAAGAGAATATGAGTTTGGAAGCTGCCATCGTCCAGCTCAAGAGAAAAAGAGTGTGATAGAAAAAAAGTGTCGAGTAGAACTTGACAAAGCTAGTGTTAAAAGGGATATAGTTTAACCACGCATATCTTATCCATATTTACCAATCTTTAATGATCCTGAAGAAAACTTGGATTTGTTGAGTGTATTTAGACAGGAGCATCATTCTTCCTGAGTTGACCTAGTAGGTGAAGTTTGACATTATGAGTGGAATGATTTAGTTTTTAATCTAAAATGTCAGTTATCTAGTTTACTAATGGATAACACAAATTGCACATCATGAATTTCATTAGATTTACACTTCATAAAATCTGCTTGGGGTGAGTCAGGAAACTTTAAGATGGGTTATTACCACTCTCATATAGGAAAAGCAATTTATGGTTAAGAGAACTACCTTGTGGGTCCATTACCTCTTGGAATGAGATACAAACATAATTCTTAGATAGATTTTCCCTCCTTCTAGAATGCTACAGTTAAAGGATAAGATTTATAATTTTGGGTAATTGCATTTATAAGAAATATATGAGACATGGTTGAGGTTCAAAAAAAAGTTGATCACTGTGCTCAATCATAGAATTTCAAGGAGAAATTCTCTCGAGATATTCTATAGATTCCTAAATTCAAACACCAAAGTTGTTACTAATACTATTACTGGTAGGGATTTTATGAGCTTACACTGGAAGCTTGCTAAGAAAATCTTATTAGACAAAGTCTCTAAAACCAATCAAAGGTGGCATACTTAGGAGGTACAAAGAGGATCTGGTACTTATGCTATTGGTGCATCTACTGAGAAGAGTGCCCTAGATGATACAGTGGCTAAAGAGGTAGCATGGTTAAGGACAGAGATTGGTTACTTACTAAGTAGTTTGCAACTATAAATGTAGAAAAGGTAAATACGGTGCTCATGTGAGGTAATTCTATTAGACATGACGAGTATGACTCTGGGGAAGAATGTAAGTATTTAGATCGAGAGATAATGGGTTTTCCAGCCAAGGGACAAACATCCAATCAGGATACTTAGATCTTAAGGCAAGGGAATCAATATCTGAACTATTATGGGGATAGGTACATGGATAGGAGCAAAGAGAGGGATGATGATTGGAGGAGAAAATATGATTATAAGGAGAAGGGTTCTGTGTATGCCCCACCGAGAAACTATGATGCTGACTCTAAGATGGAAGAATTGCTAGCTAAGTCGGTGAAAGGTTAAAAGAGCATAGAGAATAGCTTTACAGAGATTAAGATAGATATTTTTAGATTGATCCAAAAAGTGGAATCACATACTATTGCGATTAAGAAGCTAGATCAGTAGTTTGGTTTGATTTTGGATATTTTGAATCTCGATAAATACGGCAATCTTATGAGCAACACCATTCAGAATCCAAAAAATAATATCCACTACCTAGCCATCACTACTCGGAGTTGTAAGGTTTCCATGAATCCCCCTATGCTGGTATTTTATAAGGTAAGAGATGATACTATTAATCTTGATGATGCACCCGCAATGAAAATTTGGAAGTTAGTGACTAATGGCGAGATATTATAAAAATTAATCGGTGAAGAAAAATGAGTTGAGAATGATAAGGGAAAGGGTAAAGAGGTCGAACAAGTCTTGAAGTCTATTCCACTACTTCCCTTACCTCTTCATCAAAGGTTGAAACAAAAAAATAAAGAAGGAAAGTATAAGAAGTATATTGCTATGCCAAATGAGTTGAGTCACCTCCCTATTCTTAAAGCTTTTAAGTAGATACTTGGCTATGCAAAGTTTATGACGGATTTGGTGTCAAAGAAGCGAACTGTCTGTCATTAGGATGTAGATATCTTGAATCATTGTAGTGCAATTACATTTCTCTTGTACAAAAAAAGATAATCTCAGAGCTTTCACTATTCTTTGTACTATTGGGACATCTAGGTTTGACAGGGTTTTATGCAACTTGGGTATAAGCAATAACTTGATGCCACTGGCAGTGTTAAAAAAATTAGTCTTGAGAACTCTTTAACCCAGGAGAATAACTTGATGCCACTGGCAAATTGTAAAGTTAAAAAACTTGTGGGCATATCATATGATGTTTTGGTCAAAGTGGACAACTGTATCTTTTTGGCTAAATTTATTGTATTGGATTGTGAGGTTGATTTTGAGATGGATATAATCTTGGGGAGACTATTTTTAGCCATAGGTAGAGCATTCGTAGATATGGAAAAAGGAGATCGTAAGTTCAGGCTGACTAATAAGGAAGTCACATTTAATGTGCACATAACTATGAAGTAGTCGACTTACATGAGGGTGGTTGTTGTAATAAATAATGTTGATGACCATAGAGGATAACCCTATTTCTACCTTTATGAAGTCTGAGTAATCAAGGTCCCTACATTGTGCCGCGATATTAAATCAAGCGATGCTTGAGAGGCAATCAAGGTATTTTTTTTTACTTTTGCATTTGTGATAATTCAGGCACTACTTGGGAGGCAATCAAGGTGTTTTTGTATTTTTACATTTATGATAGTTTGTGTTGTTGGTTATCGACATTAGATCTATGCACGTAAGTTGCCACACACTTGTTCCTAACTCTCTTGTTTTGTAGTGGCCTGATGAATTGGGGACAATATATGCTTATTTGATGGTGGTAGTGCTACTTGTGGGTCTAGATGTCCTCTTGGGGTTCTTTTTGTGGTGCCTCTTTCCTTAGAGTATGTTCTTGGTAGATCCAACATATTTAGGTTGTGTTGTTATATGTGTTATGTTTTATTTGTGTTTAATTAGGAGAAAAATAAGGAATCCAATAGCAGTTGACATGTTTTGTTTGTTCTTAAGTGTTTTGACTTGAATTACACCCATATAAAACATTTTGTGAATTGTGTGATGTAAATAGTTGTGTGACCATTGTGTGAATCTTGTCATGGCATTAAGATCAGGGAAAAATCACCATAACATAGCATTGCATAAACTGGATAGGTAGTAATTGGTTCTATGACCATGTACCATGTGTGTGAGATACTTACTTTGTTCCCTGTGTACATTTAATCTAGAATTTACCTAGTTAGTCTTGCCTAGGTTGTAGGATAGTTGGTTATGACATGATCATATGTCATTTTTTACTTAGTCCACTCCTAGCCTAAATAACTGTCCAAAAATGAATAAGTAACCCTTGATCCCTGATGTGATCCTACATTGACATATTTTCTTATTTTTATTTTTACACCTTCTCAATTGATTACAATGAACTTTTATTCACCCTGGTCCCTTGTAATGCCCCGAGGGTACACGCTGGACACCACACGGTGCTTACGACCATGAAGGACCACAAGATAACCCATGACTGATATCTGCTGTGAGCACTAAATAGTAATACTGAAATAAATGAGGAAAATAGGCTGAAATGTCATAAGGTTATAAATCTGAAATACTAATAAATGTAACATCTGTCAAAAGCAATTGAAAACTAAAATACTATCTGAACTAGTCTAGTCTGAAAGCATCTAACTGAATTTTCTGAATATGGAGTTGATGGGACAAACCCCCAACTAACTCTGACTACTGATCTACTGATAAACTGAAATACTAAAATAAAGTATGCCCTCGATAGATAAGGACTCACAACTAAATTTGTGACTATTGACTGGATCTGTCTAAGCGCGGTTAGGAACCTGAGCGTCCGAGCTTATGATATGAGATATCATAGCGCAAAGAAAGAGTATGCATCAGTATGTGGAATGTACTGGTATGCTAGATGAGGTAAGGCTGAATGCAAGGGTTCATATTCATGAATAGTAACTGACTAAATTATATAGAGTAACTGAATGTAAGAGTACATGAGTAACTGATACTACTAAAATCATTGAGTATGCAATACTCTGGATATACATAAATATATCTATATCTGAGCTATTCTGAAGCTAAGTACAAAGTTCTATTAACTAAGTAACTGATATCTAGAGTTACTGATAACTAATTTACCAATATTGATTTACTGTGTCTGACAGTCCCGATTCTGTGGAACTAAAGTGAATTCTAAATTGAAGACTGAAACTAAAACTATGGGATGTAATCATCTAATCGACATGCCCCAAATAAGATAAGATACCTGAATTGGGGTCCAATCTGTAACCCTAATTGGAAGGGTGCTAATACCATGCCATGGGTACTAACATCTATAGTGGAGTCAGTCCTATCTAACGGGTGACCCCTGATATCATTCCTAAACTCGCGGGTGATCCCTGAGTGTGTCAGTACTATCTAACGGGTGATATCTCATAGCCTACGCTGGCTATGTAGTTTTGGAACTTAGGGATTGTTTTTATGGAACTATTCCTAACTAACGGGTAAGCCCCCATCCCTAGGCACGCTTGGTGCGGAATCCTACTACCAACTGAAAGACACGGAACTGATTATACTTAACTAGGCTGGACTGATATTGAGTTTACTGAGTTTTCCTGAGTTCTATAACTAACTGAGTTCTATTGAGTTCTATAACTGACTGAGAGTACCACTGATCGTGGCATGACTGATATTATTCTATAATTGAAAATGGCTCTAGGTTAACAACTAAATTATTGGGTATTAAATACCCCCATGACTCGATAGCATGAAAAGCAAAGCTTCACATGATCTTGTAATGCATAACAGTGTACACATGTTGATATTTCATCTATAGAGAAATTTTATCAAACACTTGTAGGGAATAAGCTCGTACATATACTAACATGTCATGATTTCATCACTTTATTCACATGGAAATTCTACCAACCACTTAGGGCACACAACTTATAGCACATAATCATGGATAACATATAAACATGGCAACTGCAGTGCCCAAACTTACAATTTCATGGGTTTAGCATGTAGTACATGTGATTGCCCGTAACATACTAATCTAATTTCATGAATCTTATAATAATCATGGATTAAACCCAATTAACATCATTAACACATTAACCACTTTTTAAATTGAGAAAAAAATATCAAATCCCCCCTCATCTTGTCACCAAAACTTATTTTAGACCCTAAACTATTCAGACAATTATTTACCCCCTTAATAACTTTCAAGTGAATTAATTTCAACTTCAAAATCAAAATCCCACTCTCACAATGGAGAGTGCACTATACACACGCCATGTCATTGCCAAATCAGCGCCACATCAATGCTATGTCATTTCCACATAAGAAATTAGGATTAAAAAAAATATCCCCCCCACACACAATTTTAATATATTTTTTTAAAAAGGTAATATATATATATATATATATATATATATATATATATATATATATATATATATATATATATATATATATCCCCTTTCTTTCTTCTTCACAACCCTCTCCCTCTCCTCCACACCCACATACATCTATAGATCAAATTCAGCCATACCCACATCAAGAAAACCAATCAAAATCCAATCTTGAACACTCCAACGATCACCCAAAACAACGAAACAAATCAATACCCAAGAATACAAAATGAAATTTAGAATCTAACTGGAAAACACATAACAAAATATAACCAAATCAAGTAAAAACGAACTCAAAAATAAAAACAATATGATAGTTAGTGGAGACCTATTTTATTAACTATTTATAGTTGAAAATTGATAGCAATGATCAAAAATTAAGCGGTAGGGATCGTTCATTTGTGTTGGAAATGGGAAAGAGACAAGCCTATGAACTGAAAAAAAAGTTTAAGTTTAGAAAGTAGAAGAAGAAGAGAGTGACAAAGACTAACACCATATGTTGTGCTTTGCACAATGGCTTTTATGTATTCTTTGAGTTTAATTTGTTGTTTCTTGATATTTATATGAAATTTTATTTGATGTATAATTTGTGTACTTTATTATTGTGTATTTGATTGAAGATTTTTGGTGGATAGGAGCGAAAAAAGAGATTTTTGATTGAAGATTTTTTATGCTTCATGATTGAAGACATAGGGGTAGTGTGGGTGAGGAAGAAGAAGGAATGGGGTGGTGGGGTGTGAGGAAGAATCAGAAAAAATAATGGTTAAATTTTTTAAAGTGGGCCCCACTTAATTTTTTAATACCTTTTTATTATCAAAATGCGCTTTGACTTTATTTTTTTATTTTTTTTTGCCATGTCAGCCGTTAAAGGAGCAAAATAATACACTTTAAAGTTAATTGGGGGGGGGGGTTAAATAATTAGAAGTTAACTTTAATGGTTAAAGTAAGTTTTGCTGGCAAGTTGAGGGGGTAAAACATGTCTTTTCTCTTGTAAATTCAAGAGTTTATCTAGATAATCATATATTCATCACACATGCTATTCAATTTCATGAAGGTTTGTAATTTAATCATGGACTAAGACCCCACAATAACATGAATATAAAATTAGTTCAATTCAAACATGGAAGATCTTAATCCAACAATCATGTAATTTGAAAATAGATTCGTAGACTCTATGGGTGAAAAGAACCCATAGATGAACACCTAACATACCTTTGAAGATTCTTTCTTGAAGATTCTTAGAGGATTTCTTGAGGATTGACCTTGATTTCTTGAACTCGGATTTTTTTCTCTTTAAGAGAGAATGTTTGAAATCTTGAGAAAAGTGAGTGAATAATGATATAATAGGGTATTTAGGTCATAATTTCGTGTTTAAGGCTGATCTGAATAATGGAAAAGACCTTATTACCCCTGGAACATTTTTAGTTTTTGTTACTGAAAATCGGATTTTGGGCCCTAGCGCGACGACCGCTATCGTGCCAAGCCACTAGAAAATGACAACTGGGAATATGGTTGGTGGCGCAATGCGGTGGAATCGCGTTGCAATATTGGATGGGACTTGGAAGCTTGACGCAATATGGTACAATCGTGTTGGCTCACTGGAAATTGACAAATGTGAAAATAAGCTTTGGCGCGATGAGCCGGTATTGCCGTAACTCATTGGAAACTGAAAATTGCCATTTTTACTTACTCCGTGATACGCTACTAGCCTAAATTTTAGTGTTTAATGACTGAAACTTAAAATAGCTATAACTTCTTACCCGGTTATCGGATTCAGGAAAATTTTATATTGTTGGAAAGCTAATTCAATTCTCTATGCAATGGAAGGCTATAAACCAAAAATTCATAACCATATTAAAATTTTTATATTGGATAACTAATGAACTGAGAGTTAATTTAAGCTAGGGAAATATGGGGTACTACAATATCTCACCCTTGGGAACATTCATCGTCGAATGAGACTCATTAAGTTGAGGAACACTAGTAGACTGAATTTACACACTGAACATAAACACTGAAACATGACTACATGACTGACCTATTGACAAGCTGAGCTCTTATACTATGCATGCATATCTGATGCATGGAATACATAGCTGAACTGATTCATAAATGCATGACTGAATATGCAACGGTAATGGATACTAAGTTTATAAATGTAACTATATCATGGAACTGATTAAATCTAGGGAAGACTGTCACCTTGAGCTAAAAATACTAATGAGCCTGAGATCACTTACTGAATATGTATGAATGAGAACATGAGATCATGACTGAGTCAGAAACATGATATCTGAACTGAATATCATAAACTGAACTAATTTATTTAATACATGGCATATGGATGATATTTGGAATGAGAATATCAACTAATAAGTACCCATTACTCCAAACTAGTTTCGTTACATGAAGAGAAACTGAAAGGTTTAGGACATAAAAGATCGGGGTTATAGTGCATCTCCCCCTTGGGATATTATGTCCCTGGAAGAATGCTGACTTAACTGAGATAATAAGGAAAAGCTGAGATGATGCACGGGGCACCTATGAATTGAATCGTGACTAAATATCTGGGATCTAAAACTGAGGCATGATGCATGAACAGGGCTGAATTCGTAACTACTAGGATGCTCCATCTTGGAATGGTCATACTTGGGAGACTTCGGATTGGGCGACTGGAAAGAAAGATGGGAAACCATATGAACTTGTCCACTTGACTGCTAAACTGAATTCCTGGCTTTATGACTAACTCATACTAAAAACTTATATTCAACTAGAAAATTTATTAACACTTTCTATTAGGTTCTACTAACTTTAGGGAATAAAGAAATCTTGGCATAGTCTGAATGAAACATCTGAATAAGAAATCACAATATGGCTAAAATTATGTGATATGGGCACGAATAACTCTATCTACTGAGGTATGATCTGGACTGAATTCTCCTGCTATGTTCAAGCCTACTCAAATCTCCAAAATATATTTAGACACTTACAGATAAACATGACATTCAATCCTATCTTCGTAACTATAGTCTCATGTAAAAGTAGCATACAACAATCTTTTCTTAATACGAAGCATCTACTCTCTCCCATTTAAGAAACTTCTCATCACTACATCATTTCATAAGAAGAGTTCACTAAAGGTTAAAACATGAGGACCTGAAGCATGAATGGACACTATACTTAACTTGACACTTAAGTGAGGCCTGAGGAGTAGAACATCAATATCCTAGACTTTATCAAGAGATCTAAACTAAGGATATAAATGACAAAATCTGAATTTGGATGATCATTAGGAGTATAGTATAAGTCAAGGAAACTGAGAAAACTTTAAGGCATGAGTACATGAGTCATGAGCTATATGACCTGAGTTTGGAATTTCTGTATTCAGGAAACGTGATTCATAACATTGAGTGAATTAGAACTGATCATACTAGGAACTGTAAGCATACATGATTTTTTATAACGTGCATGAATA
Organism: Capsicum baccatum var. pendulum; assembly: GCA_030864225.1. Taxonomy (NCBI): domain Eukaryota; kingdom Viridiplantae; phylum Streptophyta; class Magnoliopsida; order Solanales; family Solanaceae; genus Capsicum; species Capsicum baccatum. The sequence goes on from CM061560.1 coordinate 174,634,260, forward strand.
GAAGCTATGATCATATAATTGATATGTACTGTATAAGTAAATATCGTGATAGCTGAAGTGCAATACTTTGCACTGAGGTAAGGACGGGTTGGTCATCAACCTCTCCCACTAATTTTCTACACATACTGATATTATTACTAAAATATGAATGCCCGACTTTCTACGATATCATAACTGGATAGTTTCTGTATACCTACCAACCTATGATTGACTGACCCACTGGGATGGAGACTGAGAAAGGTTCTATTAAAGTTTCTGATCTAACTTTGAAATTAACTTCTATGTAAGGAATCATAAAAGACAAAGAAACTCCTGGATCTAATAAGATATAACATGTAAATAGAAGATCCATAATGTACCAGTAACCATGTTAGGAAAACTTTCCTGATCTTGTCTTGACTGAAGTACATAAAACTTGTGTGGACGTTGCTCACTGGCGGCACTGGAAGTAGCACCCTTCTGATTCGGGCGACTGAACTAAGCTGAAGAATGTTTGTACTGACCCTGTTGGCGTAAATATTTTTCCCTCTGATCCATAAATCTACACTTCCACATCATGTGGCTGGCTTATTACATCCAAAAAATACATCACTGCTAGCTCTAAATGCACCTTGCTTATGTCTACCATATTTTTTGTAAAGCAGATAGGTACGACTACTGCTCACACTACCCTGGGTTTCAGAGCCTAGCGCCCCATCATGACTACTATTCCTGAACTTTGGTACTAGCGCACTAGCTGGGGATGAGCTAGAACTAAAGATTTTGGATGAAACTAGGAATAGTTACCGCTCTCTAACTTAGGCTGATTAAAATTGAAACTACCTATTCTATCTTTCTTGTTGTCTCTCTCCTTCTTCTTAATCTTCTGCTCCTCAATCTGTTGAGCATGGACCATAAGCCTAGAGATGTCCATCTCCTTAATCAACATCACAGTTTTGCACTCCTTAGCCACACTATCTGACACTCTAGACATAAACTTGCTTATTTTGGACCTATTATCTGCTACTACATCAGGAGCATACCTGGATAAATGATTAAACTTAAGGTAATACTCTTTTACACTCATACTAACATGCCTAAGATTGATGAACTCTAACACATTGGCTTCTCTCAGGTCTAAGGAAAAGAATCTATCTAGAAAAGTAGTAGCAAACCGTAATACCCCAAATTTTCCTTAAGCCTAATTTCATCTCTATAAGATTGAGGAATGACTTCCAAAGTGTGTAATGTTTAAATCATATAGAATTTTCCTAATTTTGACATTTTTCGTGTGAGAAATTGAATTAGCTTTACAACGATATAAGATTTTCCCAAATTAGATAATCGGGAAAGAAGTTATGGCTAATTGAAGCTTCAATCATATAACACCATCATTTTAGTGTTTGGCATATTGTAGAGAGGTTCTATTTAACAATTGTCAAATTCCAAAGGAACTGCGCAATTATGAAGCATCTCATTGAAGTTCTAGGTCCCAACTAGTGGGACAATGAGATGGCTCTGCATCTCGATGACTCCTAGATTCCTATTTGTTAATTTCAAGTGAGCCACCACATAATGGCGCATTGTGGTGGCCCATAAAGTTGGGTTTCTTGTTTAATTTTTCCAGCTTCGTACAAAAGTTAAAAAGGGCATTTTGGACTTTTTTCAAGCCTCTTAAACTGTACAAATATCAGAATTAAAGTCACTACAAGCATCATATGAGATTTTTCTCAAGATTTTGCTCAGGAAAAAACCCTAAGCATCTAAATCCTCTTTCAAGAATCTCAAGGGCTCACCATAGATTTTTCAAATTGAGTCAAGATTAAAGGTTCCCAAGTCAAAGGCTTTAAAAACCCTCATTCAAATGTACAAATAGAGTCCCAAAATCTACAGTTCATCCAAATCTTCTAATTCAAGGTACGTGGCATTTTCAACAAGGACAATCCTTTCGTCCTTGTACCCAAAAGTATATTTTTATGCAAATTTCTTATGTTTTGAGATTAGGTTTATGCCCAAAGTACCTTATTGATTGTTTTGATCATGATATGATTGAATTATGAAATTCCATGTTTGTTGTGAGTTAAAGATTGTTGTTTTCGTGATTTTGAATGCCATGAGTATGTTATGTGATATTGATTTCAGATTTTCAAGTGAGTTAAGCATGATATTATGACTATTATGTTGATATTGATGAGATATTTTCAAGAAAACCTATTGAGCATGATGAATTACTATGAGTTTACATGAGTTTGAAACATGGGTCATTAGCCCTTATTTTGAGTATTTATATTTCAAGAATTTGTGCTTTTAAGCACCCTGAGATTAGCATATTTTTAGTTGTATAAACATTACTTGATCTTTGATCCTCATATGAGTTTTGAAATCCACTTCATAGAATTATTCATATAATGATTGAGTGCATAACTGGTTTCCTAATAAAACCTTATGCGAGTTTTAATGTGGATTTCCATAAGATGATCGTAGCTAATAAAAGGGAGTATTATTTAAAACTGAGTTGGATAAGTTACTAAAGTATTATAGCCCAAAACTAGATGCCACCTTAGGATTGAGACTTTTAGGCCTAAGGCGGAGATCGTGATCACTGAGTTGAGGTTATACTCCCAGGCAAGAGTATGACGTCTCTCCCCAACGTGAGGTTTCTTACTTAGGAGGATAAGAATTTGGACTCCATGTAGCTCGCATGGTTTATGTCGGTTAACAGAACCTTCCTAAAGTTTTGAAATAATTGCCTTCAGATAAAAAATAGAGTATTTCCCTTGCAGTATAGTTTTAAAAAGAATTTTCCTAAAGCCTTAAGATGAGTTATTTCTCTACTGGTAAAGAAAAGATCTTAAAAGTATTTCCTTAAAGGTTTTAGAAACTAAGTGTAAAGGCTCACAACATAATCAGATATTACTTTACTTGAGATTTTAGTTACATAGTTACAGTTTTAGATTTTAGACACAAAGGTGAGCTTTTTTTCACTTAGCCTATATGATTTGAGAATGGAATGGAAACACAAATTTTAGAACTAAGGCTAATGAGTCATGAGATTTATACTACATGCTTTACTATTCATCATTTATATGCTTAGATTTTAGATTTACTTAGCTATGTGAGTCATTTACATCTAGCATGCATAATTTTATAAACTATGATGATATTGAGATATCATTTTACTTATGCATTCACCCCCATATAATTAGTACATCCTTAAAGTACTAATTCACATATAAGTCTATGTGTTACATTGTCTTATAATGTAGGTACAAGTTCATGTATGAATATTTAGACTCAGACAGTTGCAGATGCTAGCCAGCAAGATGATGAGTCCTCCTTCCTTGGGGACTTCAGTTAGATTTATTTATGTCCTTTAGTTTCTTATTCCTATGTACTAATTAGTGGTAGCTGGGGTCGCATCCTAACTACTATAGTCAGTATTAGTAGAGGTTTCATATACAGTCAATAGAGTTAATGTATTTAGTTTTAGTTTTTCTTTGTAAAAATAGAGTTGTAATCATGTGAATTCAATTTTGTATTGATCATATTCAGAAAAGAGTTATCTTCCATAAATTTTGTGCAAATTTATGCATTTTATTCAGTCGCTCTGAGCTATGCTAGTAGAAGTGTTATCTTGGAGTCACTTGTGACCCTAAACACCGTGTGACATCTTGGGACCCATTTTTGGGGTGTTACATACTTGGTATCAGAGCACAGAGTTCAAGTGTCCTAGGGTATCTCTAGTAGAGTCTTGCGGAATGGTACGAAGATGACTGTACTTTTCTTCAAAAGGCTACATGGCATTTAGAAAATGTCTCCCTTCTTTCAAGTCTCAGATCATGCTATAGAAAGGTTCTCTAAGAAACTTATTCATATTCTCATCTTACTCTATTCAGGCTATCTCCTCCTTATTTTTAAGATATCAGAGACAGTCAAGCTTAAATCTTTATAGATAGTACTTTCTCAGACAGTCTCCATAGATAGTTATGAGATTGTATGCAAGCTAGAAAGTATCTCGTCAGTACTTTTGAGTTTTAAAGATTAAAGTGTTTTATTTATGTTCATAAAAGTCATTCACTTTTCCCAAGTTAGAGGTGCTTTTAGATTCCTCCTCAAATCCATAATGTAAATTTATACTTCCCTATCCTTGTATTATTCTTGAGATAGCATGATCAACAAGTTCCAGTTCCTCCCTTGACAATGTTCTCAGACTTGCTAGCAAGGAGTTTCAGAAGTCTCTCAAAGTGGCTTGAGAAGGGCCTTCTAGTGTATTATAAGACCCTTAAGTTTAAAGTTATGCCCTCATTCTTATGAGTCATTTAGTTAAGACAGAGTAAGATGTGTATTCTTAGATCATTGAATATTATGTGTCAAGTTTCTATCTCTTGTAATCTTATTATCATTTTGTTGTCAAAAATCAAAGTCTAGTGAAGTCACATAAGGCCTAATTCGATTCACTAGCAACTTATTTTTCACCTTGCTGTTCTTGTGTTGGTTGGAAATGGGGGTTTAGAGGTGTATTGACAAAAAGGGTGGTAAGTGCAATTTATTGAATATATGTATAGCCGAATCTTTTTGCATACGATTGAGTTAGTAATGAAGTGATATTACCTTGGGTTTTAGTTTAGTAGAAGGTAGAGAAAGAGTTATTAGTTGAGGTGAATTGTTGTTTTCTTGAAGTATAAAAAGAGTTGTTGATGGAGTTTGTTGTTCTAGGAAAGTATAGGTTATTGATGAAAGAACTTGGTGGATAAGCGTTGTTAATTTAGGGTTCCCTGAGATTACAAGAAGGAGTTTAGTTAAAACTTATAGAGCCATGAAAGAAGTTTGGGTGTATAGATAGGTATATTGTAATGATGTGTGGATGGACGACATGTTAATGGATTGTGATTAATATAGGCCATATGATTATGATCGATTATTGTTGTTATAAGGTTTGAGTGGGATAGTGTTTCTTGATGTTTTGTTTTATAGTTTCTAAGTGAGAATTATGTGTGGGATGGGGTTGTAAATCATGTTGAGCACTAGACATTAAGTTTGAATGATTGGTGGTCATGAAGGAGGATGTGATGATTTCTTGGTTAATGGCATTAGTTATATGGAAGTGATCTAATAGGCTTGAATAGTGGATGCAAGTGTTTGAGTCTAGCTATTCGTGAATAAGTATGATTTTGTAAGTATGATGTTGAGGTATGCCCAATGTGATATAGGGCTCTGCTATTTTCGAAATTTATTAAGTGTTGTAAGGTTAGTAGTACCATTGAGTTGCTAAGAGGAAGGAGACTAGTTGCATAGTATATGATGTTCTTAATAGCTAAGTTAAGGAGTTTTGATTCATAGTATTGAGCCTTGTTGGTATGATCTTGATTCCTATAGTTTAGAGAAAATGTAATTTTGGGGATTGATAGTATGTAATGTTAGCAGAGTATGAAGGGAGTAGCGTGGTTTATTAAAGGATGATAATATCCATGTCAAGTGTTAAAAAAATCTAAGTTGGTAAGTGTTTAAGTTGTTATATGATGACTTTTGGGGTCATAGAAGTTTAAGAGTCAAATCTTAGAAATAAGTATTAACTTTAGGTGATATACATGAAGATATAGTCCTTTAGGGTAAGTTTTGTTTCCTGTGTATTAATTATATCCCAGACTCTAGATCAAAGTGATTGTAGTTTAGGTTAGAGTTGATATAGTGGTTCACAACCTTAGACTGATGGCTTAAAGCTAAGGGGGAGATGATAGAATGAGTAACCAAGTCAATATTTGGGATTCTAGAAGCTGTACCAGTAAGTTGTAGAATTGTTGTGAGAAATATTGATGCTTGACCATCTTATTTCAGTATTTTTAGTTGTCCCAATACCTACTCATGCCTTACATGTTAGTTCATTGATCTTAATTTATGTTCATCCATATGATAGAGAATTATGTACTCTCCTAGTTCCCAAAAGGAGGAGTTCTAGTTCTTTCAGCAGTTGGATTCATATTCCATAAGTTATGAACTCCAAATCTAGGTCATGCAGCTCATGACTCATGTACTCAAGCTTTACGGTATGTTTAACTCACGTGCTTAATAAATGCTTTTAATGAGCAGAGAAATTCAGATTTATATCATGCATGTTGTTGGTTTAGACCTCTTTGATAAGTTTATGATGTTAAATGCTCTATTCCTCCGGCCTCAGATGAGTGCCCAAGTTACGCATGGTATCCCTTCATGCTACATGTCCTCGTGTTCTAACCTTTCAGTGACCGTTTTCTTTGGTAAAAAATAGTGATGATGAGTAGTTGTGTAGATAGGAGAGAGTAAATATGTCATGTTCGGAAAGGTGGTCGTATGCTTGATATATGTAATTCGATGAGTCTGAAGACATATTGAGTGAAATTTTTGTATATGACCTGGTCAATTTAGAATATGTTATGTATGTCTTCTTAAGAGTGGTGCATGGAAGTTGTTATTGATAGAGGTTTGTAGCTTGTGACAAGGGTGTTTTATGGGAGTGTGTTTAGAAGTGCATATTTGTTTATAGAAGTAAGCTTGAATATTATGTTTGTATATATCTGGATGAGTGCTCTGCACATTAGTAAATGTCTACTACGAGGTTGAATATGGTTGTTAGAGTGGTAATGAGAATTTTGCATGAGATGAGAAGTTGTGAAGTGTAGGGTGTGTTGAATTACGGTTTAGACTAGTATTACAGTGTTATGTGGTGTATCCTATGATTGTGGGTTAGGCTTGAAGATGGTGAGGGAATTTAGTTCAGTTTAGACATGAGTAGATGGAAATATCAACGACCATGTGAGAATTAGAAGATGAATCAATGAGCATGGTCTTTAAGGGAAAAGAATAGTTGATAGAATATTTTAGAAGTATGTCTAAGCTTGCTAGTAAGGTGTTGCATTGCCTAAGGCCTAGAAATTGTATCCCAGTCTATGATTCAAAGGGGTCTATGTTCCAAGCTATAGAGTCGTACAAATATTGTAATCTCTTATTCAGATGCCTTTTTCAGATCATGCCCAAAATTCTTTGCTCCCTCATATCGTTAGAACTCCCTAGAAGGGTGTTGATGAAACCCTCCACTTGAGTATGAGTATCTAGTATGATTCAGTTTGGATAGCCAACAGTCCAGTTTAGCAATCAGACGGATAGATTTCTATAGTTTTCCATTTTTCGAACTAGTCTGGTCTTACTACCTAAAGTTTCATAAGTACGATCATTCCAGTAAATAGTTGTTGCACCCATGAAAATTTGTGAATTTAGCTCAGTATATGTATCAGGCATCAGTTTCAGAATTTAGATATCTAGTTATGATTCAGTGCGTAAGTATTCAGTGAACGATCTTCATTTTTGAAGTGTTCCATCTCAAACAGTGTAATATCCATTGTGTAATCTTAGCCTCATTTTCTCATGATTTATGCCTCTATAGACTATCACTTCGCAATCTATAAGTACAATCACACCATGAACACATCAACCAAGTTCTAAAATCTCAGCATGAATTAGCTCCTTACGACAAGTAAAGACAAGTTCAGTTGAAGGTAATAGTCTTCCTTCATTCATCTTCTTTCTAATCAAAGATTCAACTGTATAGTTATTCTTATTATAAGTTCGTACACTTAAAAAAGTACTCAAAGGTTTAGAATGAGGTAGAATTAGTTTAGCATGTTATTTCAGCTATGCACCCTCATTTTTCCTCTGTATTCATAGCCTAGCTAGACACATTCAAGGATGAATGTTCCCAAAGGGGAGATATTGTAATACCCCAAATTTTTCTTAAGCCTAATTTTGTCTCTATAAGATTGAGGAATGACCTCTAAAGTGAGTAATGTTTAAATCATATAGAATTTTCCTAGTTTTGACTTTTTTGTGTGAGAAATTGAATTAGCTTTCCAACAATATAAGATTCACCCAAATCAGATAACCGGGCAAGAAGTTATGGCTAATTGAAGTTCCAGTCGTACAACACCATCATTTTAGTGTTTGGCGCATCGTGGAGAGGGTCTATTTAAGAATTGTCAAATTCTAATTGAACTGTGTGATTGTGATGCGTCGCACTGAAGTTTTAGGTCTTAACCAGTGGGATAACGTGATGGATCCACATCGCGGTGACTCCCAGATTCCCATTAGTCAATTTCCAGTGAGCTACTGCGATAGTGGCGTGTTGCGGTGGCCCATAAAGTTAGGTTTCTAGTTCAGTTTTTCTAGCTTTGTATAGAAGTTAAAAAGGGTATTTTGGACTTTTACCAAGCCTCTTAAACTATACAAACATCAGAATTAAGGTCACTACAAGCATCATATGAGATTTTTCTCAAGATTTCCCTCAACCAAAAACCCTAAGCATCCAAATCCTCTTCCAAGAATCTCAAAGGTTCACCATAGATTTTCTAAACTGAGTCAAGATTCAAGGTTACCAAGTCAAAGGCTTCAAGAACCCTCATTTAAGAGTATGAATAGAGTCTCAAAAGCTAGAGTTTATCCGAAGCTTCTAATTCAAGGTATGTGGGGTCTTCTGAAAGGACAATCATTTCGTCCTTGTGCCTAAAAGTATATTTTAAAGAAAATTTCTTATGTTTTGAGATTGGGTTTATGCCCAAAGTATCTTATTGATGGTTTTGAGCATGATGTGATTAAATTATGAAATTCCATGTTTTTTGTGAGTTAAAGATTGCTCTTTTCATGATTTTGAATGCCATGAGTATGTTATGAGATATTGATTTCAGATTTTCAAGTGAGTTAAGCATGATATTATGAGTTGAATTTTATGTTGATATTGATGAGATATTTTCAAGAAAACCTATTGAGCATGATGAATTACTATGAGTTTACATAAGTTTGAAACATGGGTCATTAGCCCCTATTTTAAGTATTGATATTTCAAGAACTTGTGCTTTTAAGCACCCTGAGATTAGCATATTTTTAGTTTTATAAATATTATATGATCTTTGATCCTCATCTAAGTTTTGAAATCCACTTCAAAGAGTTATTCATATAATGATTGAGTGCATAACTGGTTTCCTAATAAATCTTTATGCGAGTTTTAATGTGGATTTCAACGAGATGAGTGTAGCTAATAAAAGGGAGTAGTATTTATCACCGGGTTGGGTAAGTTACTACGCCCTAGAACTTCATACGACCGTAGGATTGAGACTTTTGGGCTCGAGGCCGAGATAGTGATCACTGAGTTGAGGTTATACTCCCTGGCCAGAGTATGATACCTCTCCCCAACGTGAGGTTTCTTCCTTAGGAGGACAAGACGTTAGACTCTATGTAGCTCGCATGGTTTATATCCATTAAGAGAAACTCCCTTAAGTTTTGAAAGAATTGCCTTCAAATAAAAGATAAAGTATTTCCCTTCCAGTACAATTTTAAAAGAGAATTTCCCTAAAGCCTTAAGATGAGATATTTTCTCTACTGGTAAATAAAATCTCTTAAAAGTATTTCCCTAAAGGTTTTAGAAACGAAGTGTAAAGGCTCACAACTTAATCAAATATTACTTTACTTGAGATTTCAGTTACAGAGTTACAGTTTTAGATTTCAGACACAATGGTGAGCTTTTTTTCACTTAGCCTATATGATTTGATAATGGAATGGTAATACATATTTTAGAACTAAGGGTAATGACTCATGAGATTTATACTACATGCTTAACTATTCATGATTTATATGCTTAGATTTCAGATTTACTCAGCTATGTGAGTCATTTACATCTAGCATGCATGATTTTATAAACTGTGATGATATTGAGATATTATTTTACTTATGCATTCACCCCCATATACTCAATACATTCTCAAAGTACTGACCCATATATATTTATATGTGTTACATTTTCTCGTAATATTGGTACAAGATCTAGTATTCACATTTAGACTCAGACAGTTGCAGATTCCAGCTAGCAAGATGATGAGTCCTCCTTCATTGGGGACTTCAGTTAGATTTATTTATGTCCTTTATTTTCTTATTCCTATGTACTGATTAGTGGTAGCTGGGGTCATGTCCTAACTAACTATAGTCAGTATTAGTATAGGCTTCATAGACAGTAAGTAGAGTTAATGTATTCAGTTTCTGTTTTTCCTTGTAAAAGTAGAGTTGTAATCATGTGAATTCAGTTTTGTATTGATCAGATTTAGAAAAGAATTATCTTCCACAAATTTTGCATAGATTTATGTGTTTTATTCAGTTGCTAATGAGTTATGCCAGTAGAAAGGTTAGCTTGGGGTCATCTGTGACCCTAAGCACCGTGTGACATCTCGACACCCATTACAGAAACTCTTCCCATTCTATGGGCTCTGCATCTGTGCCCCCGTCTACCTTTCACTGCTTAAACTATGTATGAGCTATATCTTGTAGCTAATAGGGAGCTAACTCAACAATCTCACTGGAAGTCACTCCCATAATATCTGTGACTTTCTAAACTTGATCGAGAAACTCCTGTGGATCCTCTTCTGACTTAGATACTGAGAATAGGGGAGGATTCCTTCGGGTGAAATCCTAAATCCTAGCTGCAGTAGTATTATCCACTAGGTTGGCATGAACAACAACTGGTCGTTCATTTTGATTTGTTACAGATTTGGATAGAGTAGTGAATACACCTCTGAATTTTGCATGCTGCTCTGAATTTTGCATGGGAAACATGCTTCTCCAGGGGATCTGCCTGAATGGGATGAGGTGTTGACTGATTTCTAATTAGCTTTTCATTAGTCATTTGGTGATGCATATTCTATAAATGGAAGGAAAAAACAAATTAGACTAAGAGTTTAACTTGAGCTCATGCTCATTCGCACGACATGAATACTAAACGAAGGGTAACTTTTCGTAAAACATCTCATAACCTCCTGCCATAAGTGTGGCGCGCTACACACCCATGCATAAGACTCTACTAGATACATCTTTCAGATTCCCTAGGACTCTGTTGAACCTTAGGCTCTAATACCAAGTTTGTAATGCCCTGAGAGTACACCTTGGATGCTACACGATGCTTACGACCTCGAAGGAACACAAGCTAACCCATGACTAATATCTGCTGTGAGCACTGAATAGTAATACTAAAATAAATATGGAAAATAGAATGAAATACCATAAGGTTCAAAATCTAAAATACTGATAAATGTAACTCCGTTAAAAACATCTGAAAACTGAAATATTGTCTGAACTAGTCTTGTCTGGAAGCCTCTAACTGAACTATCTGAATATGGAGTTGATGGGACAAACCCCCAACTAACTCGGACTATTGATCTACTGTTAAACTGAAATACTAAAATAAAGTATGGCCTCAATAGATGAGGAATCACTACTAAATATGTGATTACTGACTGGATTTGTCTAAGCTTGGTCAGGAACTTGAGCATCTGAACCTATGATATAAGACATCATCGCACAAAGAAAAAGTATGTGTCAGTATGTGGAATTACTGGTATGCAAGATGAGGTAAGGATGAATGCAAGGGTTCATATGCATGAACAGTAACAGACTGAATGATATAGAGTAACTGAATATAAGAGTACATGAGTAACTAATACGACTGAAATCACTGAGTATGCAATACTATGGACATATATAAATATAGACTACATATGAGGTTTTCTAAAGCTAAGTACTGAGTTTTGATAACTGAGTAAATGATATCTGAAGTTACTAATAACTGATTTACTGATACTGATTAACTATGTCTGACAGTCCTGATTCAGTAAAACTGAACAGTATTCTAAACTGAAGACTAAAACTAAAATTGTGGGACATAATCATCTAACCGACATGCCCTAAATAAGATAAGATAACTGAGTTATGGTCCTATCCATAACTCCAATTAGAATGGTGCTAATACTATGCCACGGGTACTAACATCTGCTGTGGAGCCAGTCCTATCGAATGGGTGACCTCTGATATCATTCCTAAACTAGCGGGTGATCTCTGAGTGTGTCAGTCCTATCTAACGGGTGATATCTCATAGCCTACGCTGGCTATGTAGTTTTAGAACTTAGGGATTATTCCTACGGACCCATTCCTATCTAACGGGTAATCTCCCATCCTTAGGCTTGCCCGGTGCAGAATCCTACTCATAACTGAAAGACATAGAACTATTATACTTAACTAGGCTGGACTGATATTGAGTTTACTGAGTTTTCCTGAGTTCTGTAACTGACTGAGTTATACTGAGTTTTATAACAGACTGAGAGTACCACTGATCATGACATGACTGATATTATTCTATAATTGACAATGGCTCTTGGTTAACAAATAAATTATCGGGTATTAAATATCCCCAGGACTCGATAGCAGGAAAAGTAAAGCATCACATGATCTTGCAAAGCATAACAATGTACACGTCTATATTTCATCTATAGAGACATTTTATCAAACACTTGTAGGGCATAAGCTCATACATGTACTAACTTGTCATGATTTCATCACTTTATTCACATGGACATTCTATCAACCACTTGGGGAGCACAAATTCATGCATATAATCATGGATAACATATAAACATGACAACTACAATTCCCAAACTTACAATTTCATGGGTTTAGCATGCAGTTCATGTAATTCCCCATAAAATACTAATCTAATTTCATGAATCTTATAATAATCATGGATTAAACCCAATTAACATCATAGACACATTAATCACTTTGTAAATTCAAAGGTTTATTAAGATAATCACATGTTCATCACACATGCTATTCAATTTCATGAAGGTTTGTAATTTAATCATGGACTAAGAACCCATAATAACATGAACATAAACTCAATTCAATTCAAACAAGAAAGTTCATAATCCAACAATCTTGTAATTTAAAAATATATTTGTGGACTTCAAGGGTGAAAGGAACCCATAGATGAACACCTAACATATCTTAGAAGCTTTTTTCTTGAAGGTTCTTGAAGGATTTCTTGAGGATTGACCTTGATTTCTTGAACTAGGGTTTTTGACTCTTTTAGAAACAATGTTTTATTGGAAACTAACAATTTCCATTTTGTCTTACTCCGCGATGCGCTACTGGCCTAAATTTTGGTGTTTAATGACTGAAACTTAAATTAATCATAACTTCTTACCCAGTTATCGGATTTAGGCAAATTTTATATCGGTGGAAAGCTGATTCAATTTCCTACACAATGGTAGGCTCTAAATAGAAAAATAATGAGCATTTCAAAATTTTTATTTTGGATAACTCATGAACTAAGAGTTAATTTAAGCTATGGAAATACGGGGTATTACATCCCTCCTTGGACACTGTGCTTCAACTCAAGCAAGTTACCTAAGTTAAAGGTGGATATCATAGGGATGCGTGGTTATAATTAGGTATATAGAAGAGTGTTTAATGTAAAAATAAAAATGTAAAGTTAGCTGTGGTAGAGAAAATTTGGAAAATATGAAAAAAGAAAGATAAAGGAAAAAATTACCAAATGAAAAGCAAAAATAAAACCACACCCAATCCAATAAAATTAATAAAGGAAAAAAAGGATAAATAAAAAGAGAATGGTTGAGAAGTAGAGGTTAAAATGTATGTGTAGTGTAAATGAGGGTGAGCTACTGTATCCCAAATGTACCATAACTTCCTCCAAGCCTACATTACAAGATGAATAAAGTCCTATAGTAATCCTACTCCAACTTCTCGAAAAAATAAGATATAAAAATTAAGGGCAAGCCTATGATATCCTATGTATATTGACTAGAACTTCTTTTATGACTGTGAGTATCTTGACATAGTCCCTTGGATTGATTTGTATAGCGATACTGATAGAGTTGGGAATTCCTTGATATAAGGGTAAATAGGTTATATTGTTGACTTCTTATCTATTCGGGTAGTATAGATTGGTTATAGGATTTATTATTTGTTGTTATTATAATATCATCACTTGATTCCATTGTGTCATGCTGTTGTGCTATATGTATCCACATATGGTTTTGAAAAGTGAAAATAAGAGGGGGTAAAAGTATTTAATTTGAAATTGAGTTGATTGTTGCAGGTTCCATAGGTTTATTTAATTAATCATCATAGTGTCTTTGGTTATATGTTTATTTTTTATGACATGCAAATGTTCTATGTTGAGGGTGTTGATGTGCCATCGTTTCATGGCACTTTCGATACTTAAAATTAGAATTTATGCAAGTACTTAGGTATTTTATGTTAGATGTGATGTGTTTTTATGTTGGTTTTATAGGAAAATGGATTTTAGAGATGAAGAGGAGAGAAATATGATGAAGTGTAGCTAAAAGATACTTATAGACCGACCTTCAGGTCGTTAGTGGTACTTACACCCCCTGTAGATTGGGTCATAATAGTAGAGAAAGGGTTATGAAAGTAAAGAGTTCTGAAAGTTAATTTTTATTTCGAGACACACGAAGTCCTCCTTAAGTGGTACCTATGGCCCCTGTAAGTACCCTTCATAATTAGATATTTGAAGCTTGGAGTTTTCTCTGAGACCTATGAACCCACCTAGGGGCCGTAGGTAGTACTACGACCCACAAGTGGGCTATTAGGCAGGTGCCGACCTTATTTTACTATTAAGTTTTTGTTAGGATTTTTAGATTTTTTTTATGTAACTAAAAATATCCCATTGATGCTTTTTATTATTGTGTTATGCTCTTTAATACTTAAAATATTATATTGAGTTTTGAGATACTCTTTTGATCTTAAAATTCTTGTTCTTGACTTTTAGTACTTGAGATCAATTTGAGATTTTGGTTTTCATTCTTAATTTAATGTGAGATTATTCATTTGCTTTATATTATGAATTCTATGGGTGTTCTTGCCAACATGATTGGCTACACCTATTAACTAGGGTTGGGGAACCCTAATGGAATACTAAAGTAGAGGAAGTGGAAAGTCTTTCTTCATTGGTGGTCTTGCATGTATTGTAATTTTCTCTATATTGATTGATTTCTTAGAGACTGTAGACGCTAAGTACCAACGTATATTTGATACTAACTCAAGAGAGAGGTTGTGATTTATAAATGAGGATTACAACAGTAATTTGAAGCTACTAACCTTCATATAATAAGTTGAGGCCGAGAAAAGATAGTTAATCTGGGATACATGACAAGGGTTAGTAATGTAACACTCTGAAACTGAGAGGATATGACTGAAATTCACCAAAAGGTGTCGAGAGATGGTTGGTGATACATAACTTACTTTATCCTTCATGAAAGGAATTGAGATAGTTTGACGAGCACAATACGTTTGCGGATTTAGGATGTATAATTTGGGTGACATCAGTTTCCATGGAAAGGAATATGAAATTAAAGGAGCAAACTTCCCTAACCAAGGAAAAAATTGTTATGCTAAACCAAATGCTGGAAAAAGGGAAGAAAATACCAAAGGGCCCTTGCTAGAGAAATCAAGCAACTAGCCATAGAATTTGAAGTAGCCGATGAAATTATTGGAAAGATGATAGGATAAAACAAATTGGAAAGATTATAGAAGAAAAAATCCATATGATAGGATAAAACAAATTGGAAAGATGATAGAAGAAAACAAGAGGAAAGCACCAAAAGATGCAATCCTTGGGCAAGAGGAAATACCAATGACGCTTAAGGAACTCGTGAGTGAAATAAAAGAATGGTCACAAGATGCGAACAAGACATTCTTTCCTTTAGGCAAGGCGATGAATAGATCACATTTAAGAGAACTAGAAATTGTGAAAGTCTTAGAGATTTACCAAATGTTGCAGGTTATAGAAACTTTGTCCCAATCAAGACTTAATGGCCTCAATATGACCCTTAAGATGAGCATAATAGATGTGCCTAACTTTTGTTATTAAAAGGACATATTACAGATGAATGTAGTGTGTCGAAGGCTAAAGTATGTGACTTGATCAATACCATGGAAATTGCTGACTTATATGGACCACTTACCATGTTGGCATGTGATACAGTTGAACCAGAGTCACACATTACTAGTGGTGCCATAATTTTTTGTTGGATTTCACAAATTTCAAGGATAACTATAGGGATATTTATTCTAGTTAGTCTGATTAATGATTATCCATCCAATCAAAAGAAAGGAATTTAGAAGGTTTCTAAGATGGAGGAAGAACAATGACATCTATCATTATTACTATTGAACCAAGGCATATGACATTGAAAACCATTGTTGTTTCTATTTTTATTTGGAGCACTTAATTAAAAATGGAAAGGTCAACTTAGAGTTCTTGTCATATCATTATTGAAGCAAAAGAAGGATGGAAAAAGCAAAAGCAATTTTCACTATCCAAAATCAAGCTTTGAACATTGCAAGTCTGTTTGTCTTTATTTTTCATGTACTTATATTTTCCTAAATGTAATGAAATTTAGTGAATAAAATGAAATGAAGCATTTATTTCTTACATACTACTCAAAATATGCAGGGTTAAATTTCTCCTTTATGAAATACATAGGAAGCCTTCCAACCCGACTTCTCTCTTGAAAGACTCTATCATCTCCCAATGTGGTGAACAAAGGCATAAAGATGAGGAAGAACAAGATATGAAATGGTCAACCTTCCTGACAAAGCTCACTCATCCCAAATCAATGACCAAAATCTTCTTCATTAAAATTTTTGTGTCAATGATATCGTGGATCAATTTGCCTGTGATGAAAAAAACTTTATGTGTTTAGTTCTTGTCAAATATCTTGAATTATTTGCCACTAACTAAATCTAACACTTTAGCCTTTGAGTTATTTTTAATTTATAGATAATAGATACTACATTGTGTTGATATAAGATGGTTGAACATCCTTACTTCACCTATCAAATGCTCATAAAGTTCCATCCCCTAGCCATCATTTAAATATGACTAGAAGAAAAGACAACTACGCATTGGCTATAAGGGATAATGTAATAGAAGAACACATTGAGATGACTATTGAACTCGTGAGAAAGCTGGAAATGCTCCCAGAGGAGATGAACTGTACTAGAGATTTGGCTAATCTGGCCATTACCGCTAATGCGCTTGTCCTAGGAGGGAACGAGCCTCCACTCTAAATTTCTCCTATTAATGTTACTCTTCTTGAGAATCATCCAAGTAACATGCCATCCACATCAACCTCCCAACTTCCCACAGACTTTATCAGTAATAATCTACTAGTTAATCAAACTCATATTCCACCCGTCTAAAACACCAACCGAGACAACAACCCAGATGTTTAACATCCATAAAACCTAATCCTAACTCCCCAAATTCATTCCCATACTCCACAAAATCACTCTCAAGTTCCACAAAATCACTCTTAAACTCAACAAAATACGTATAGCCCCACAAATGCCCTCTCTACCTACAACTCAACTTCCACTTATCCTTAAATTCATGCCTCGACATACAAAAAACCC
This sequence comes from Capsicum baccatum var. pendulum, assembly GCA_030864225.1. Taxonomy (NCBI): domain Eukaryota; kingdom Viridiplantae; phylum Streptophyta; class Magnoliopsida; order Solanales; family Solanaceae; genus Capsicum; species Capsicum baccatum. The sequence continues at coordinate 174,651,540 of CM061560.1, forward strand.
TTTCCACTACTATCCCAAATCCTTCTCAAGTCCAACCTATACCTTCAACCACTTTCCATGTCATCATACTTCCCAATCACTATAAGCAATTTCCCAATCTTAAGGTTGACCATTATAAGGAGAAAGAAAAGGAGTAAAGGATAAAACATAAAAAAAAAAACTACTGGCAATGCATGGATAGATTATAAGGATCAAAAAATCTCATGAGACAATGGATAACAATTTCCTTGGTTATGATAATTTTTGTGTCCATCCCACTGTAGACCTACCAGAAAGACAAAAGATCTCAAAATTTGAAATATTCGGTGGCATTGGAAATCCCATGGATCACTTAATAAGATATTTTGACCAAATGGTTAGAATAGGAAGGAATGAGGAATTGTTAATGTGCCTATTTAGTCAAAGTTTAAGTGACAAAGCTCTAGATTGGTTTGGATATCAAGAATTAAGAAAGGAAAAACTACAAGAAGTAGCATACTAAGAATTAAATTATGAAAAATAGCAAAATTTTAATGAAATTACATTGTGTAGCAAACGTAACATTATTTTAAGTGTGGTACCCCACTTACTTCCTTTGAGAAGTTACCATGTATAAGGTTTCTTTTTCATGCCACTTCTCTTTCTCTTTCCTTTAACTAATTTTTACTTTACCTTTTATTGTATGAAATCTCTTAGATTCCTCTTTCAATTTTTTTCCTTTCCTAAATTACTCTTATTTAAATTAGTAGATTATTTTTTCAAATCAAAATCAATTATGAAGATTATTATCTTCATGATATTCAAAATTTCAAAATATCACTCGCTTATATCTCTAACTTTTTTTCTTGCTAGTTTTTTCATTTTCTTATCATTTTATTTTTTTGTTTTAATTTCTTTTTCTTTTTCATTTTTTCTTTCCACTTTATTTTCTCTCTTCTACTTCTCTTTTTTTTTTCTTTTTTTCGTTTTCTTATTTTTTCCTTTCTCATATTTTTTTTTGTTTTCATCTTCTATTTTGCTTTTTTTATTTTTTTCTCTTATGCTTTTACACTTCTATTTCTAATTTTTATTTCTCTTTATTTTTTTTTTCCTTTTTCACTTCTTTTTTTCAGATATTTTTTTGTTTTTTTCTTTTTTTTTTTTATTTTTTACTCTTCTATCTCTATTTTTTATTTTTAAAAGAAAAATATCAATATCACATATATATTCAAAAAATATACAAAATAAATAGACATACAGATCTACATATGTATTTACGGTAAAAACATACATACATATATATATATACATATATATATATATATGTATTTACAGAAATACATATCTAACTCACTTGTATATATAAACATATAGGATATGTATCACGTATTTTTTGATTACTTATATGTGTGTATATATATATATATATATATATATATATATATGAGTGAGAAATGTATTTTTACAAATACATATACAGATACATATGTATGTTTTGTACTGTAAATACATATCCAGATCTATATGACTATGTATTTTGTATATTTTTAGAATATATGTATATAATGTACATATTTGTCTTTTCAAAATTAAAGTTTGAGATAAAAAAGTAAAAAAAAAATTAAAAAGAAAAAAGAAAAAAAATTGAGTTTGAGCATCTTGAAAAATTGATTTTCATCACTATATTGTTCGATCAGTTCAATTTACTATTGCATTACTTTTTTTTCAAAATTCATTTACAAAATATTCAAAAATAATCGAACAAAATAGATTGTTAAATTGTACAACATAACAAAAAATTGATTTTGATCACTCTAACGAAAAATCATTAATTGCTCAAAATATTCAAAAATAATTAAATGAAAAACCAATTTTGATCACTATATTTGAACGAAACATTAGTAATGGCTTAAAAAAACTTTGAACGAAATATCAATAATGGTTTAAAAAAATTTCAGAACGAAATTTTTTTGATCAATTTGAAACAACTAATGAAATTCATGTAAGAAAACAATATTATGATTAAAAAACCTTCAACAAAAGTAATCGTTTAATTTGAATTTTCGAAGATATGGAATAGGAGAAGTTTCAGTTGAATTTGATTTTGATTTTTTTGGGATGAAAACGATAATGTGAAACTGAAATTTGAATTTTGATTTCAGTTGGTAACAAATAACGAAAATCATGTTAATTAAGAGGTTTTAATGGAAAAGAAATCTTCACATTTAATTTATGGCTAATTATACCATATTTAATTCAATTGATTTGAGTTAAATATGGGCAGTAAAATGATTTGTATTTGTATTTGTATTTGTATAGCAATAATTTTTTCAAATACAAAGTGCAACTTGATAGTTTAAGTAATTATGAAAGTGTTGCTATGAATCTCATAATTATGATCTTAAGTATGTTATTTATTAATTTTACCCAATAAGAAAATGGTCTAGATGGAAGGCCCTAGCCAAAGACTTTGTCAATTGATTCACATACAATGTAGAAATAGTCCCTGAGCGACATTCACTAGATAGGATTAAGCAAAAAAGTTATGAGTATTTATGATACTATGCCTAATGATGGAGGAAGAAAGATACTAAGGTGCAACCTCCAATAACTGAAGAGAAAATGGTGCAGTATTTTCTCACGCTTACCTTTTGGGTTTGCAAATAAGAAAAATGTGACTGTAGTGTCCACTAATTCTATTACTAAGTTGGAAAGGAAATTCAGACCCAGGAATACCCTTTCTTAAGCACCTCCCCGAGTACCCAATCCATCTTCTATGCACAGCCTCAATATCAAGCTCCACAACCAAATATCTTTCCTCTATACCAAGCTCTATAGCCAAATATCCTACCTCAAGACAAGGCTCCACAACTAAATATCTTACCTTAATATCATGCTCCGCAACTAAATTATAAACCTAATGTAAAAAAAAACTAAATCACCAAGCTAACATCTAGGCACCTTTAAATTACCATTAAATGCCACTTCCCACCAACTAAAATAACTATAACCTCCCTCGTCCAAACCTTAAAAAGAAATTTCCCCAAAACTTTACACCACTGAAAGAAAGTCGTACTTAGATTTTTAAAAGATCAAGAGTTGTTAGTTATCTACAGTCTAACCAACTAAAACCCACTAACCCTAATTCCTACTTTTTTATACCGATCAGAACTGTGCCTATCATCCAGAAAGAGTCGGCACTGTACCAAAAATTATATTAACCTAAAATATAAGATCCAAGACTTGATTGATCAAAAGATAATTACTCTTCAGTGACAACCACCAAAATTCAATAGTAAATCATTTCCTAATCACGAGGGAACTATTATTAACATAATCAAAATGAAAGACTAATGGGAAGCTAGTAAGATTATCAAAAAGGTTAATTTGGAAAAGCCTAAGAAGAGGAAAGGAGTAGAGAAGATATAAAGAGTCATGGACTCTTTAAGTATCAATGAAAGCCCCAAATTTGTGGTGATGACAACCCTAACTATGACATATACTCTGACACTACCCTGAAAAGAGTTTGGTAGAGACATTTGTTGCCCATGGGATGACTCCATCTAGATGGTGCTGTATTTTTGAGAATTTATCCAACAAGAAAGTTTCACAGAAAATTCCAATAGCTAAATAGAAGGCTAAAGAATCTTGGAGGCATATGCAGCCAAAGGAATACTCAATTGTCAAGCATCTAGCACAATCTTAGGCCTAGATTTCTTTGTAGTCACTATTAATGAATTTTCAATACCACCAATTGGCCTTGCTGAAAGTTTTAGATGAAGAATATGTGTTTTTTGGCATGATAGTTAAAAATCTGACAATAATTGATAGGGAATATTACGGAAAGTCATCACTTATCATTTAGTAAGAAAGAGTTGCCTTTTGAAGGGCATATTACTGTCAAGTGTCATGACCATGTGATTAATTGGGCACTGATAGATGATGTATTTAGTATAAAAAAATTTCCTCTTTCCACATTACTAGGCCACGACTTGGGAAAGATTCATCAAAACTATGTTAATATGCGAGCTTTGATGGAGAACAAATAGATACCATGGGTGAAGTTGACTTGTACATACAGATGGGACCCACCAAATTTAAGACTAAATTTCATGTTTAGGATCTTTATCCTAGATAAAATCTTCTTTTTGGGAGGCCACAGATTCATGGTGTAAGAACAGCTTCATTGTCTCTCCACCAATTATTAAAGTTTACTGGAAAGGCCATGAGGTGGTCATTCAAGGTGAAGGGAGCCGCTTAAGCCACCCCAATGTATATGTACTTTATATTGAAGATAGTCCAAGGGACCATAACTTTTATATAGCGGAAATCATTAATGCTATGAAAAAAGATCCAATACCCAGACTCCCATGGTCTTTATCTATAAGATGATGGTGAATGTGATTCTAAGAAATAGGTTTGTGCTTGTTAGGGACTAGGAAAGAATTTGGAAGGTATTATTGAGCTGATAATGATCCCAGGAAGAGACTTCAAGTAAGGACTGGGGTGCAAGCTGGTAAAGGAAGATGAAAATGAAAAGAAGATAATGATGGGTTTGCCTAAGCCACTGCAACCTCTGTAATAGTCATTTCCTATACATGAGTTGCCGACAAATGATAGTTTAGGGGATGGAATAGGAGATATATTTAAAATTTGCAATATTATACTGGAAGATTTCCCAGAGGCTAGTGGGGCGAGGAATGTCGCACCTGGAGAGACTTTACAAAATTAGACCGTCGCTACACTCATGACTCCTCGCCTACTTTGGTAGATGAAAGGGCAATTTCTAGTAGTTTTTAATATTGGTTATGATCCATAGAGGTCCCCATGATCCACCTTGTAGACACGTAATTTTTTCCCTTTTGAAAGACGAATTTACCCATTTACCTAACCTTACCATACACCTTCTTTTAGTTGATAATTTTTCCACAAAATGGCAAAAAATAACAACAAACTCTCAAAAAATCAATAATAAATTTTATCTCTTCCTAACCACCCTATCCCACATACCACCAACCCTCGCATACCCCCTACCCCTACCCTCTCTCACATTATATTTCCCCTTCTTCTTTAAATGGATTACACACACAAAAAGTTAGACACCTCACAAATACAACATATCTATTAGAATATAGAGAGAGGTCACAAATACACACTAGATTCCCTGGACAATACATACATAGCACACCTATGCACCTTCAGCGGCACCCACCAATAATATATACAAACAACGATCGACATATTCATGTATACATAGAAATAGTTTAGGGAGAAGAGAATTAAGGAGGACAGGTTTTGCTTTTTTTCACCATTGATACACATAGAGAGAACGAGCAGGACATGTGAGATCATAAATTGTGTACACAATATTCCATAGAACAAGATAGACCCACACACACACTCTCTCTAATAAAAAATATAATACACACATAGCTTCACTGGAAATGGAAAAAAACACAAAAACAAAGAGGAAAGTAAGGGAAAATAGAGAGAAAAAAGTAATGCAAGAGAGGAGAGAACACCAGTAAGATAGGGAAATTAAGAGAGAGAGAGGCAGAAATAGTCATTCATTGAGTATTTTTGGCGAGTTTCTCACCAAAAATCCACCAAATTTGCCATCGAAAAACACCACTAGTCATCGTTAATTCTTGTTCCATCTAATTCAACCAAAAAAGGACACCACCATCCCCATTTTTTGTAAAGATAACTCAGAACCGTGTTAGAAGTTGTATTTCGCTTAGATTTGTGTATCGTTGTTTGGATTATCCTTTTTTCTTCAAGGGTTTGTGTTAAAATAAAAATTTGGGATTGACGTAATTGAGTTGATTCCTAATCTTTGATTTGGGGTTTAAATTGAGGTCATTTTTTATGTTTTATTTTTGATCGGGTTGGCGGGTCTTGATACCGATCTTGTGTCATTCATTTTGAGATTTTTCATCAGTTTCCAAATTTGTTCGGGTTGTATTTCTTGATACAGATTTGCGTTTAATCAATGTTGAGGTTCGACTCAAGGTTTTTGGGTGCATCCTCTCTTTATTCGAGTAATATTGAGTTCAAATGCTTTAAATTAAGGTTGAATTCTATTCTTTCTCACTTTTTATTTCATTATTAATGATATCCGGTGTATCAAATTAAATATCATATGTTGATTAATCTTGATTGGTGATAAATTTCTACTTGTTTGATTCCCTTGATTATGAATTTTATGGTGAAATAATATCTCATTCGAGTGGTAAAATAAGTTATTTGGGAGACAAAAATTAAAAATTGATAAAAACTATGATAGTGTCGTGATAGGTCAAATGGGCAGGCAAATACTCAGTTGGGTAGGCAAATTATAGAAACTGACGATTGTGAAATGATTAAATTTTTGTGCTTGAGATTGTTTCATTTTGTCACTAGAAATTGGAAAATGTATTCATGTAGTTCGGGAATGCCCCGAGGCCATTTGTTATTATTCACCGGGGTAAGCCCCAAATTATCTTGTACGCAAAGGAAGTTCGTGTTCAAGGCCCGAGGCATTGGGTAGAGCATATTTTAGGACTAGTGTAGGTCACGTAGGTTTATTTCAGTAGCTTTTATTTAAGATTGTAATAATTGGACAGGACACTATTTTTTCAAACTTGTTTTGTTTGGTTTGTTTGTTTCATGTGTTTTATATGGTTTATTTATTTCATAGAGTCAGAATAGTTGATATACTCCACGAAGAGATCGTGGTCGAACCACAGGGCCTAAAACCTTCCCCTCGGTCAACAGAATTCCTTAATTAAAATCTCTGTTCGTGGACTAGTTTTAAAAGAGTCAAAAAATAGTTTGGAAAAGGATTTCCAAAGGTGACTTGGCATACCAGATTATATCAAGTAGTGACTCTGAATTTTGATTGTTAAAATTCATTTTTGAAATAAAGTATTTTCTTTTGTCACTTAATAATAGAAATTTTTTCAAACTTAAAATCGATCTTTTTGGTTAAAATAAGGGATGTGACATCTCTGGAGACTCTGCCAGGGATTTTCAAAATTCGAGCTTTATTTTGAATTGTATCATCTTATTGTGACACTATAAGTGTATAGACGCATTATTTGTGTTATCATTTGTGTTATTGTTTTATCATTGTTGATTGCCAACGTGCTATGTATTTATAATTTTTCTCTTATGTGTTACCACTTTATATCTGTTATCATTTGTATAACCCAATTCATTTCTTTCTCACCAAGTCCCATAGTACACATTGTATGTATATGAACCCTAGTTGAGTCACCCTTATTTTAAGAGGGGTAACCATTGGCTGGTATGGAGTAGGTGGAAAGTAATCGCAATCACTATTAACCATATGCTCCCCCGAACAGCCTCTTTAGTCAAACCCCAGCATAAGCCAGCCTTTAGGTCATGCTTATCTGCATCATATTAAGACCTAGCAGGACCCACTTGGTCCTTTGTAGGAGACTCACCCCTAAAAGCATCCCTACGTGCTAATTGTTGATAATTTGATGGTAATAGGGTCATTTGACGGACTGAATTGGAGAAAAACATGTGCTAGAATTTAAGAACAGTGAGTAGGAAAGAAAAGGTTGAAAAAGTGAGTTAAAAAAAGAGTTTCGTAGTTTTTAGAGTTCTTTATGATTTTTCTTTTTCACAATCGAAAAATTCAAAAAGATTTTTATTTTGGTCTCTTTAGCAAGCTTTCATAACTCAAAAATTAAAAGAAAAGATATTTATTTTCAATAGGTCCTTTTTATGAAAGAAAAATTCAAAAACTATGGTAAAATTTTTGTACTTTCATATAACGAAAATATCAAAAGATTTAACTTTCAATTTTATTTGAAGTGTCAAATTGAAAAACCCAAAAAGAGATTTTATTGACGTTTTTCATCGTCTGTCTTTGGTCGTGTCTATCAAATCAAGATTTAGTTTGTTATTTAATCCTTATTTATTCAATCTGGATGAATTATGTACACTCGATTCTCCTTTTTTGGGAGTGAGCTACGTAGGCAGCCCTTCGTGGGTTCAGTGATTTTATTTTAAAAAATTCGAAAAGATTTTCTTTACTCTCCATTTAGAGTAGGTGTCATACACATCTTTAAAATAAAACTACAACAAGATTTTCCTTTAATAGTTTCAAGTTTCATTTTCGTATGAAATTCAAAATTGAAATCCCAAAAAGATATTTCTTTGGTAATCATAGGTTTCATTTTGTATAAGGACATTAAAGGTGAAAAAATCAAAAAGATTTTCGTCAATTCTATTGATAATTTGTTATTTCTTAATGTTTCTATAAAAAAACCGTTTGATTGACCATCTTTGCCAAAACTTCATAAACTATGCACACTTGATTCTCCTCTTTTGGGAGTGAGATACGTAGGTGCCCTTCTAGGGTTCGATGACCTTTTGAAAAAGAAAAGAGAAGAAGAAAAAGATTTTGAGAAAGTGTTGAACTCTAATGCATTTGTTATCTACTATTTAGTTAGTTTAAGGTGATTGGTTTGTGGCATTTTGGCTGGTCCTCCACATCACACCAAACTCAAGGAAGGGTTAGTTATATCCTGTAAAGATATAGAGAGTGGCGTCATGAACCAAACAAAGAGTCAATAAAACAAGAATTTAGAGCAAGATATTTAAGATTAAGTCAACCAATGATGGAAATGTATCGAGCTTGGGCCAGTGGCCTGCCTCCTTCTTCATTCCCTACTTTTGACCCCACAAATACCTTGAGATTTCTATCATAATTGGAATGTCAGTTTCCTACTGTTGTCGATGCATCACAACATGCCTCGGAACTCACTCCAAGCCAAAAGCATCCCAATGCTTCCATCACTCATTATCTAGCTCTTCAGTGTAAATCTAGCACATTGATAACACCACCTATCATCTCTACTTCTATTGCCCAACCCTCTATTGAAGCTCCCAACTTGGCTTTCTGTCCAACGATTGTGCTTCCCCGATCTGCTAGTGAGTCAATGTTTGATACTCTTAATGATCACTACTATACTTCTGAGCCCACATCTATATTAATTGGACCACCAAAATTTCTTACCAAGAAGTTTGACATGAATAAAGAGCAAGAGAAAATGGCTAGGAAAATGAAGAGTGTAGAAAAGGCTATGAAAAATTATTTGGGACTTGTGTATTGTGAATATGTTGCATATAAAGACTGAAGCATGTCTTCAAGTGTTAACCTCCCTCCTAACTTTGAGATATTAGAATTTGAGAAGCATGATGGGTACGAGGATTCTGTAAAACATTTGGGATAGTACTGCCATCAATTAAGGGGGACTGAAGAAAAGAAGAAGGAGAATGTAGTTATTGTTGTGTTGTGGCCACAACGGAACTTGAGAGGTTCAACTCAACAATACCTTTAGCCTTGACCCCGAGCCTACATATCAGATCCGTATAATCACATACAATAAGGCTTATCTTTTTCAGAATCTAAGATATTCCATTCCACTTCCTTAGTATCCTTTGAATAATACACAACTGTATACTGATCCTTCTTCTTATCCTCAATGGCATGAACCGGTACCTCAACATTGTGCTCAACCCCCACATATTTACCAAGAAACTTTTAAGTTTATGTTTTAAACGAGGTCGGATTTTGCAAAATAGAGGGATTCAAAGGATAATTTTACACCAATTGAGGAATGTGTTTGATAGCGGTGAAAGATCTAGTCATGTTGATGTGAAAACCAATGGCTAAGGTGTCAAGCTTAACAATTAAGAAGTTACTCCTGTCCTTACTAGAAAGGGGTTTGGTAGCTTGTTTTGTTTTCTTTTCTGTTATCTAAATTATTTCAGGGTTGTTGTTCAGGATCTATCTTATTTTGTCCCTTTGTCATTTATGTTCAAACCCTTCTATCTTTCATTTTAACTAAATAGAGTGTCCATTTTTCCTATGTGTTTTAAATATGTGTTGTTTGTTTGTCTTCTTTAAATTAAAAAAAAAGAGCATCAGATAAAATAGATAGAGTGTGTGACATTTGGTGACAAAGTTGAAGCCTTCTTTCAAATTAACATAATTATTTTGAGAATCACAAGGATAATTTGGTCATCAATTGAAAAACATATCTCAATTAGGTCAAACAATGGATGCACGATCTCCTATCAAGAGAAATAAAAGAAATGTGCTCCACTAAAGTATGAGTCACCCGATGTGAGGTGTACAACAAGGATCAATCTATATGTTTGACAAGAGAGGAAAAAGTAGTGGCGCACAGGCTCAGTTAGAGTTAGTGCTGTCATAAATGATTTTTATCTCCTACTTTCATATTGCATGTCATGATCTTTCATTTTTGAGGATTGATATGATGAAGGCATTTTATTCTGTTACCTAAACATTATGTCATCCTTTGTTTACCCTGTTTGAGCTTTAGTCTTAATTTCTTTCACACCCTTATTTTGGAATCAAGATAGAGTCAATAAGGTTCATAATAAAAGTGTCGAGAAAAAGAATAGTCAGAAAAAATGTATCAAAAAGAAAGAAAAGAAGAGTCAAGAAAAATAAAGCCAGAAAAAGTTCCAAAGAGAAAAAGAGTCAATAAATATAAAGGAAACAAAAGAAGAAAAGAAATTAGAGTCAAGAAAAAGAATGAGTTATCAGAATAATGTGGACCTGATTCTCCTCCCTTGGGGGTGAGATACATAGGATGCCCTACTCTGGGCTCGGTCCAACCAAATGAATGATTTAGATTTACCCAGTTAATAAAAATGGGGCATGGGTTAATTTCTATTGTATGAGTCAGTTCCAAAAGATGTAAGTCCCACCCCACTTCAAGTGTCATTTGAGCCTTATGCCATCCTTTCTTTCTAACCTTATCTAAAAGCCAAGTTACAACCAAAGAAAGAACTTCAGATCAATATTTGAGAATGTTAAGTCTAAACATGAAATGGATATGATGATGTATTTTGGGAACTACTTGTCTTCCTTAGCGTAAGGAATTGGGCAAGAAATAATATAAGATTCTTATTGGTGAAAATCCTCACGGGCACCAAAAGATGATTGTGAGTTAAGAGAATGAATTGAGAGAGTCTTATTAGTAAAAAAACCTCACGGGCACCATAAGGCGATTGTGAGTTGAAAAAAAAATGAAAATGAGAGAGTCCTATTGGTGAAAACCCTCATGAGCACCATAAGTCAAGGGTGAGAAAAATGAGTGAGACCTGTTGGTGAATATCCTTCAAGGAGCCACTAGCTAAATAAGGTCTCTGAATGCAATTGGCCTAAGGAGGTAACTCAGTTTCAGGGTCATTAACTCAAGAACAATTGGTAGAAATTTTGTACGGAAAGATCAGGTAGCTTAATCCAAAATTCATGGCATAATTATTAGAGTTGACTGTCATTTTTAGATAAATTTTTTTTATTTTTTTGTTTCAAATGGGGACATTCATTGTCTTTTATTTTTTCTCTATATTTTTATTTTCTTGAGTGAGTTATCCAAATAAAAAATTAGTGTTATTTTTCTCGTGTCTTTGAGTCAAGTCCATGTCAAAACAAGTGAGAAAAGCTTTCAAAACTGGCTACAAACTTCTCCTATTACACAAATAAAAACAAAAGGCCATCATGAGAAAGAGACATGATTGTGAGCCAAAATAATCCATGTAGGAAGTTTTATCAACAGAAAAATCTGGAAACTCATGAAATTACCAAGGTTCTAAGGATTTGTCTGGGAAAACATAGCAAAAAATAGAGATATTGTATTTGTTTCAGAGTCACTCTTAATAATATTAGTTTGGATCAATGGTGCAGCAAGTCAATGTCTTATGCTAATGATTGGAAGCAAGATTAAATATGACAAGTGCTAGAGCGATCACTGCAAAAGCAAAAGCCACAAATCAGCCACCATGTTTTTAAAATCACAAGTTTTCTTTGTATGAAATAGGAACACATGTTACATTTAAATAAAGTATTTCAAAGACTAAATATCAGATGCCGTAATTTTTCACTTCTACAAATTCAAGAGGTAATGTTACTGCACGGGTTTGGTAATCAAAACCATGGTAAAACTCATAATTCAATATATCTAGGAGACACATTTCCTTGTCTGGGTAATTTAAGAGGCATTTGTAAGGAGACACATTTTCCTCTTTGGGTAATTAAAGCGGCATTTGTAAGGAGACACATTTACTTGTCTAGGTAATTTAAGTAGCATTTGTAAGGAGACGCATTTTCTTGTCTAGGTAATTTAAATGGCATTTGTAAGGCGATGTGTTTCCTTGTTTGGGTAAATCAAGTGACATTTGTAAGAAGACACATTTCCTTATTTGGGGTAATTCAAGCAACATTTATAAGGAGACACACTTCCTTGATTGGGTAATTGGAGTTTCACTTATTAGGTGATGCACTTCCTAACTTAAATCTTGACTTCTATAAAATGCATTTTCTAGTCGAGTCATTCAACTTGACCCTTAAGAGACACACTTCCTTGTTTGGGTATTCAAGTTTCGCTTGTTAGAAGACATACTTTCTAAGTTAAGCCTTTACTCGTACAAAATGTACTTTCTTGTTGAGTAGTTAACCCTTAGGAGACCTATTTCCTTGTCAGAGTAGTTCAAGTTTTTCCTTTATAGGTGACATACTTCCTAAATTAAGCATTTACTCCTAGAAAATGTACTTTTTGTTGAGTAGTTAACCCTTAGGAGATGCATTTCCTTGTCAGGGTAGTTCAAGTTTTGGCTTTCTAGGTGACATACTTCCTAACGTAAGCCTTTACTCCTAGAAGATGCACTTTCTGGTCAAGTCCTTCTATGCAACCCCTAGGAGATTCACCTCCTTATATGAGTAATTTAGATTTTATTTATTAGATGATGTATTTCCTAAATTGAACCTTCACTCATAGAAGCCGCATTTTCTAGTCAAGTCATTCCACTTAACCCTTAGGAGACGCACTTCCTTGTCAGGATATTTCAATTTTCATTTGTCAGGTGACATATTCCTAACTTAGACCTTTATCTCTAGAAGACACACTTTTTAGTTAGAGTTCCTCACTCTAATTTTTAGGAGACGCACTTCCTAGTCTTGGTCATTTAATTTTATTCTCAGGAGATGCATTTATTGACTAGTGTCTTAATTCACCTTCGCACACATTTTGCAAGTAGTTGTGATTGGGTTTTACACCCATACAAGTTTTAATGATAAAATGGGGCAAAATTTAATTCCTATTATTTGGAACTTCACTTTTGGACCCTCCTAGGAAATAGGACTTTACTATTCTGGAAAATGTAATCTCTCTTTATAATAATCTTGGTTTGGGATAATTTTTGTTCTAGTTTTGATGTAGATTTCAGGAGCCCGCCGGAAGAATAGGGCAAATAAATGGAAAGTCAAGCAACAAGGTAAAGAAATTGAAAGTCAAGCAGTAAGGTGAAGAAATTGAAAGTCAACAGATTGAAGAAATAGCAGTTAGGAGCCTTCCTAGATAACGAGGTGAAGAATTTAAAAAGTCAAACAACAAGGTGATAAAATTGCAAGTTGGGATCCCGCTCAGAGAATAGGGTGATGAAATAGAAAGCCAAAAGCCAAGGAAAGTTGCATAGATAGCACTTTTGTAATTTCATTTGTATTTTTAACTTGTAAGTTTCATTTTTTGATGTAAGGACAGAGCCGCAGATCGGAACCTCGACAGGACCTCACTCGATTTTTTAACTCGGTATAGTCCACTTCCTTTTCAATCCTGGAACTACATGTGACTTGATTTCCTCATAACCAGGGATGGGTAGGATATCAAAAATCAAAACTCGATTACCCTTCTTCCTTTGCTTATTTCTTTTTAATAATGGTCGGGACAAAATTCTATTTCATGGTCTACTTCTTTGTCTGAAAACACTATGTTTACACCGAAAGAGGGGCATGTAGTAGACAAGTAATTTTGTCCCTTCCGGAAGCTGAATTTACCCATTTACGCTGCCTTACCATACACCACCTTTTAGTTGTTAATTTTTCCACAAAGTGACAAAAATAACAACTAACCCTCAATAAGTCCATAACAAAATTTATCTCATCCTAACCACCCTACCTCATATACCCCAACCCTCATATGCCTCCTACTCCTACCCTCTCTCACATTATGTTTTTATTTCCCCTTTTAAAAAATTATGCATACAAAAAATAGACATCTCAAAAATACAACACACTAATTGGAATATAGAAAGAAGTCACAAACACTCATTGGATTCCATGTACAATACATACACAACATAGCTACTCATCTTCAGTGGTACCCAATAATGATATACACATACAAATATCTACAAATACACACTCAAACTAAAATGGTGAAAGGAGAAAAGAATTGAGGAGGACAGATTTTGCTTTTCTTCATCATTGATACACATAGAGAGAACGAGGAGGACACGTGAGATCTGATGAGTGGTAAGTTTACCACTCAATTGCACTTATTATTGATGCACATTACATTGTTATGGATGAATAAATGAGAGATACTTATGATTAGATTCACTAATGTCCACTTCTTGTAGGCATAAAGCTAAAGGGTTGGAAGGATGTGATTGAAGCTCAAAATGATCAAAAAGGAAACAAGAAAGTGCAGATGAAGAACTAAAATAGAAGGGACTCAGGTACCGTCGTCGCGACCTATTGGTTGCGGTTGCGGTCAGTGAAGATGGTCAATCAACTGTTACCACAGAAGTTAATCGTGGTCACATAGTCACGATCGCAGCCAGACTGGCACGATCATGGCATGGAAGAAACATTCAGCCAAAGGGCAAATTGTAATTGCACGTGTTGATCTAAATTTGAACAATAAGACTCAAGACTTAGTTTCACGAAGGATTTATTCTATCCTTTTTCCCTAATTTTTGGGGGTTTAGCTCTAGACTTTGTAGCCTCCATTTTTTGGAGAAGAAAATATTGTATAAATTTTGGGTGAAGAATACATTGGAGACTTTCTAAGTGGATGATTTGCTCACTTCCATTGTTGATATTGTGGGAGACCCAAGTTTGAAGTAACATTCTCTTGAATCTTTAACAAATTATTTCAACGTTGATTATGGGTATATTTATGCTTACTTATCTTATGTGTAGCTAAATCTCCCTTTTCGAGTTATGTATGAATAGGGGTTAAAGTGTGTGTGGGTTATTATTGTTAGCATCTATTTGGTAGTTTTTTTTTATGGGTTCCATCATTGCTATGCTAATTTTGTTGGGATTTGATGGGCGAAAGCTCCAAATACCCACATGGGTTTGATGAGTGAAAGCTCCAAGCTTTAGAAAGCTCAAGGTCATCTTTGAAAAAAGGGTTTTAGGTGAATTTTAGGAATCCATATCATCCTCGAAAGAGGGATATGGAGACCAAAGCAATGATAAACAATTATGCGTGTAGTTTCTAATTGTTCACTATCTTAGACATAAGGTTGAATATGAGGTTAGCTATTCCATGGGTATCATCCTAGAAATAGGGATTCCTAGATTGAGGTTGTGGTTACTAATTGTTGAACACACCTATTAAGTATTCAAAAGTATAATGGGTGAAATTTTGTTGAAAGACTATCATCTAAATTTATAACCAATCCTACCCATATTTGAATTACTAAATCGATGTTGATGACTAACTCCCACATGTCATCCCTTAGTAATGCATAATCTCAAGATCCGTGCATAATTATTAAAACTCTAATTATTCATAGCCTCGAATTTATACTATAAAAATCCAAAAAGAAATATTAGTGTAGAAACCTATCTCCCCCATGTTATCTTTCTATACCATTTGTTTCAATTTAACTTGTATCTATCACTTCAAATTAATTTGATCGTCACTCACATTGTTCCTCATGGATTCGACCCCAACTCCAAAGTTGCATAAATATAGTGACGACGACCGCATTGCACTTAAATTGACAAGTAAGTTGAGAGTTATTAAAAATAGTGCCATTGTTGTGGATCAAACTCGGGTCACTCGCGTAAACTATCACCGAGTTACAATCTCACGTGGTGGCTTGCCTAATAATTTGGATTCATCTAAATATGGGCCAGATTATACTTGAAGAATGGAGGCAATACAAGATTCAGGGTGGTACCCTTCTTCCTTACCCTTCTTTTATTACTATATTGTGTCGAAAAGTAGGGGTAGAAGAGTATCCTATAGATAACTGGATAAAACCAAATCCTCGAATCACTCCACTCAAAATAAAGGGGGAAGGTGCACCTGGGCATAATAAGAAACGAAAAATTAACTCAACCTGGTAAGAAATTGAAATGCTTGAATCTTGTAGGACATCCACCACTGGGCCTTTGGATGATTTAAATGTTGATGCCAAAGCCATCAGAGAGATGTTAGCAGGTTTTCCTTAAGGAATAGGGGAGCCATCCACTAGGAATCATTCGTATGTGTTCATTGCACACTATGAGAAATACAAAAAGGAACAGAAAACACCGAGTGCTATAATATCTAGCCTAGAAAGAACTTATTCAGCCATGGGTTCATATCACAGAGATCTCAAGGCCTCACATGAGAAGATACTGAAGCGAGAGAAAAAAAGGGATAAATTTTTCAACAAACTATGGAAAGTGGTTAAGGTCCTGTGGAAACTCCTGAAGCCTGATGCCAAACTCCCTTCTTCCAATCTTAATAGTAATTATAAGGCACCTGCTGAGTGGTCAAATGCTGAGGAGGGTGGTGAAGATTCAGAGTCAACAGAAGAGAGCAACCATGATACATATCCAGGCAGACTTTGTTTTTAGTTTCACTTGATTGCACTTGCGGTGAGGACACTGTTTTCTTATGGTTCGGGATGCCCTCGGGTATTTACTTTGATTGCTTTAAGATGATGTTTTGGTATGACATTTTTTTTATTTTCTTGAGATGCTACATTATTGAGGCACTCTGGTGGTGCCCATGTTTTATGGATTATCATGTTTTTTTTCTACTTTTTGTATTATTTTGATTTAATTTTATTTTGATTTTGTTGATGCACGACAATCTTTTCCCTATGACGGATTTAGTGACAACAATCTTAAGGGTAAAGTATTGTGTTTGGGTTTGAGGCATAGATGCAGGGGAATTCTGAGTACCCGTAGCATTAAGTGTCATTAATGCAAGGGAAGCCTAAGTACCTGTAGCATTATGCTTTATTAAGTTGGGGTCACTTTATACACCATTGGCGAAGTCTGAGTAGCTATATAGTTAGCTTGCCCATGAGTGAGCCTAAATGTGACACTAAGGATTTGGTTGTAGCCACAGTTTTGCAAATTAAGTATGGTACTAGTGTAAAACAAAGCACCCCCTCCATCCAAAAATTTTCAAAAAAAAAAATCAAGATCATGGACGTGAGCGACTTTGTAACAAATCCTTTTATCTTTTTGTGGCTCCACATATTATTGACTTGTAAATAATTTTAAATACCCTAATTTTGTCTCTAATAGGACGGACATTTGAGCCCCCTTGGCGAATTTTGCATGCCATTTATGGTGAGCATTTTGCATTCATCTCTTGTATACTTGTGTTATCTAGAACTTTCCTCGTTAGTCTTTCAAAGCTAATAGTGATTGTATTTGGTTGGACAAATGATCTTAGATAATCCTTATGATTTTGGAACCGATGCATAATTGTAATCCTTAGTTAACCACTTTGAGTCTGTGGACCTTTCTTTGGAAAATGCATTACAAGTCGTGAGTCATTCTTTTTATCCTTCTTTTGAACCATACCCTCCTTGAACTTAAAAGTGCAACTTGAGGCTAAAATCCTAAGTTGGGGTGGCAAACGTGATGGAAGAAAGTGTGAAACCATGAAGTATTAGTGAAATGCCAAATATGCCTAAGTGTTGAAAATCAATGATTAGAAAAAGAAAGGATCCCATAAAAGGATGAATTGCACAAAAGTGCAAGGAAATGAAAGTGAAATAATAGTGGTGACCAAAGGAAACCAAAGATAGGCTTTTAAAAAAAAAAGAAAAGAAACAAAGAAGAGTGGACAATAACCAAAAAAGAAGATTGAAAAGTGTAATTTAGACGTTCAAGTATGGGAGTATCCATGTTGTCCCCAAAAAATATGCTACCCTAACCCGATCCTACATTAAAACCTTAAAAAGCCTTTTGAGATCTCCAACCATTTACTTTCTATTTAGTGGCGATTGAAAATAGGGGAAAGCCTATGGTATAACACTTGTGGCATTGAGAGTTATTTTGTGAGAGAGAGAGTTTGTGCACTTCAAATTACTTATTGCATATTTTGTAGCTTGATGTGAGGAATTCTCCTTCTTCTGAGGATGACATGTGAAACCAGTTGAGGTGGGTGATCTTGTCACCTTCCGACAATGAGGAAAATAGAGTATAGCTTAGTTTTTGTCAAAAGAGAGTCAATTCTAGAGTATTGGTTTGTGTTACTTGGTTGCTCTTTGAAGTCCTATGTAGCCTTGGTTTGGTACTTTATAAGGAGCAGTGTAGCTAAGTTAGCTTAGCCAATGTGCAATGAGCTATTTATGGTTGCGATTAAAGTTGAGGTTATTGTGATCTTTATGGCAAAAGGCTGGGATTAAATGATTGTGTCTCATGATAAGAGGTAGTGTTGCTAGAGGACAAGAAAATGCTTAAAGTTGGGGATGTTGATGAGTGGTGAGATTACCACTCAATCACACTCATTATTCATGCACATTACCTTGTTATAGATTACTATAAATGAGACATAATTGCTATTAGATGCCCTAATGTCCACTTTTTGCAGGCATAAAGCTAAAGAGTTGGAACGATGTGATTGGAGCTCAAAATAATCAAAAAGAGAACAAGAAAGTGCAGCTGAAGACCTAAAACATAAGAACCTCAAGTACCACAATCGCGGCCCATTGGTCGCGGTCCCGGTTAGTCAAGATGGTCAATCAACTACAACCATGGAAGTTAATTATACTTGAATAGTCGCAGTCGTAGCCAAACTTGTGTGATCGCGGCTTGGCAAAAATGATTGTCCAAAGGGCAAAACTATAATTGCACGTGTTGATCCAAATTTGAATAAAAAGACTCAAGCCCTAGTTTTATGGGGGATCCATTCTATCACATTCCTTCTTCCCCAATTTTAAGGTTTTAGCGATAGACTATGTTGCCTCCATTTTTTGGAGAAGAAAATATTGAATAAATTTTGGGTGAAGAACACATTGGAGACTTTCTAAGTGGAAGATTTGCTCACTTCCATTGGTGATATTGTGGGAGAGCCAAGTTTGAAGTAATATTCACTTGAATCTTCAACAAATTATTCAATGGAGATTATGGGTATATTTATGCTTACTTATCTTATGTGTAGCTAAATATTCGTCTTGGGGTTATGTATGAATATGGGTTAAAATGTGTGTGGGTTGTTATTGTTAGCATCTATTTGGTTGTTCTTGTTTATGGGTTCCATTACTGCTATGCTAACTTGGTTGGAATTTAATGGGCAAAACCTCCAAATACCCACAAGGGTTGGATGAGTGAAAGATCCAAGCTCTAGAAAGCTCAAGGCCATCTTTGAAAGAAGGTTTTAATTGAATATTAGGAATCCATATCATCCTCGAAAGAAGGATGTGGAGACCAAAGAAATGATAGATAATTATTCGTGTAGTTTGCTAAATTTTTACTATCTTAGACATAAGGGTGAATATGAGGTTAACTATGCCATGGGTATCATACTATAAATAGGGATGCCTAGATTGAGGTTGTGGTTACTAATTATTGAACACACCTATTAGGTATTCGAAAGAATCAATGGGTGAAAGTTTGGTGTTTTGTTGAAAGACTATCATCAAAATCTATAACCAAGCCTACCCATATTTGAATTAATAAATCGATGTTCATGACTAACTCCCACATGTCACTCCCTTAGTAATGTATAATCCAAAGATCCGTGCATAATTGATTAAACTCTAATTATTCGTAGCCCCAAATTTATACTAGAAAAATCCAAAAAGAAACATTAGTAGAGAAACCAATCTCCCCAATGTTATCTTTTTATACCAATGGAATTTAACTTGTATCTATCATTTCAAATTAATTTGATCACCACTCACATTGTTCCTTGTGGATTTGTCCCTGACTCCAAAATTAGAGAAATATATTGACGGCGGCCTCCTTGCACTTAAATTAACATGTAAGTTGAGCGTTATAAAAAATGGAGCCGTTGTCAGGGAACAATTTGGTATGATAAGTTCGTTTGGAATTTTAGCTTAGTTTCTTGATTTCAAGCTTTTATATATGTGTTTGTGATTTTCCTTTGTAGATAGATTTTATTTTATTTTTAATTTTCTTTATAACATCTTCTAACAAGTATGGGTTAGATAGTTGGAAGTCATATCGCAACCCCCAATGTTCGTATTGTAATGGACCATACTTTAGGAGATTTTGTAACTATACTCCTCAGAGAGGGATGGAATCACTATCCCAATCCTATCAGGAGTATGGTTGTTATATGTGTGGATGTCAACTAGGACATTGGGATAAGTTTCCAAATGCCCCTTCCCCTATTATACTAATCGAATTGCTAGTTCTTCTTATGAGGTTAGTAGGTTTTCTGGTGTGAAGAAAAAAGAGCAAGATACTGAATCTGACAGATGTGACCTAAGGTTATTAGCCATTTTGGATCGTTTGTAGGGTATAACCTACAATACATACTTAATAAATGGACAAGTGTCACGGAGAAGGCATTTAGCAAAGAATAAAAGCTTAAAAGTATCATCACCTTGCCCATGGCCCAAAAGGAGTTTTGTCAAGAAGAGAAACCATGATGTAATGATATTCTTGGTAGGGAAGATTCCTCAATGACTTCCTAAATATCTGAATCATATGAAGGAGTAGAAGCTTAAATAAAAGAAATGGTACTAGAGTCAAAAGAAGAATCAACAGAAACCTCTTATAATGACTCTAGTTCATTTCGGGGTGAAGATGCTTCAGAGAATACTAATCCAAAACTAGGTGTTAGACCTCATTCAACACATTTCCTAATATTATGCATAGAGTATGTGATGAAGAACTATCCCTTTGAACGAATGGAGGATTATGGGATGATGGAGTCCGACTCAATATTTCAGAATTTGGCACTCAAATGGAACATATGGAGCCCTATACATCAATGGCCAAGGAACTCAACTTTCTATGTACAAGGAATTGCCTAATGATGTATACTATTTTACCCAAGGCGCCAAGCGGAAAAATGGATGCAAAGTTGGGTAAAAGGTTGAAGTCTTTAAAATGGCAAGCTCGAAGCTTATTTTCCATTTCCTCACATCTTCCAAGTTTTATCTTGGAAGATTTGGATCCTTTGTCCCTATGCCGCTCAATGCATGGTGAATGAAAGCTGGGATACAGATTCAAATCATCTAAGTGGAGACATAAAAAGAAGTGGTGGAGGCGTTGGGCAACGACATTAAACTATGTGCTCGATAGGAGGCAACCCATCATGCCATGGAAAGTGGCACGTATCATTTCTATTTTATGTATGTTAGAGTAGAATAATTTTTTGTGTTTGTGCATGCATAAACCATAGAATTTTGGTGCCAAGAGAAATCTTTATTGAATTCGAAAATGGAATGTGTGAAATTGGAAACTTGGACTGAGCAGGAAATGCAGAAAACCTGGTTGTTTAGTCTCAGTTACCACAATTGTGTCTCATGCCACTATGATCGCAGAGGCTGTGTGATCACGATCGCGAAGCTAGGATCGCGACCGTAGTCTTATCAACTTAAAGTGACCAGCTAATTCCCATTTCCTCACAACTTCTCTCTCAAATTTTCTCAAAATTATCTCTGATTTTTGGCGTTATGTGGCATCTCTAATTGTCATTTAAATCCACTTGCATCTCTTTATGTGGTATGTAGTCCTTACCTCCTTCATATGAACATAATTGCATGCATAGAGCCTGTAGTGTAGAATAAGTCCTTCAATAGTACTTTTAGTTACTAATACATGCTTAGCTTGAAATTTAGCTATTGAAATTGGTGTACACACGAATTGTGTAAGTCTTAAGGACCCAAAACTGTGTTTTTAACTGCTTAAATTGACGTGTACACCATGTGTTCAATTAAATGCCCCTATGAATTTCTTGATCAATTCCTTTGCATTTAGGGCTATGAGCACGCACTCTAGGAGTAAATTCACTGTTTCAACTATTTTAATCCTAGTTAGAATGAGGGATTGGTATTAAAATTTCAAATCAAAAAAGTGTGTAAAGTCAGTCAAATTTGGTATCAGGTACCGCAAGCACGATCCCGATAACAGTGATTGCATCACTATGGTCGTGGTTAGCACTCTGCGATCGCCATACCAGAGAGTATCCCTGTACTAGAAGCAAAATTTTTGGACATCCATTGTTACCTCAACAACCTTAAATACCACTACCACATAAGCTTATGTGTTTACTTTGGCATATTTTTGGTGTGAGTGTACTGTTATTGGTCTAAGTTGTATTGCTTACAGGTTCTAAAATAATGAAAAATAGGAGATTTTGGTGATACCAAATTCTTGTTCGAAGAATGCCAGCACAGTATCTTACAGACTTCCACAGAACAAAGCTACTCCCTGAAAAGGATATCAACCTAGACAGGGTGGAAGAGAAGTTTCCAGAATTTTATTCCAGGCTCACTGTAACTCGTTGGATGTGTTTTTCCCCTAAACCCTTCTTAGCAAATGAATAATTGGTGCGTGAATTCTATGCAAAACTCTGCATAGTTTCACTCAACTACCCAGTTATGAAAATACAAGGAAAATAAGTAAACTTTGGAGAGGAGAAGATTAATGCACTATACGGGCTCCCAAATACTGATATAAGGGAATTTAGTGCCAAGGGATATGAGTCAGGGACTTGGATGGCTGATGTCTTATGCCCTGGAAAGGAAGTCCCATGGGCCACCACTAAGTGAGATATTTTGATGAAGGACTTTAAGGCTGAAGCCAGGTTATGGTTAAACATCATCTATAGTAGAATCTCACCATGCACACATATGACTATTATTACATACCTGAGAGCTCAAATGGTAGCTTGCATCTTATCTAGAATTGCTCTGGATGTAGGGAGATTGATTTCTACAAGTGGAAGCACTTCAAGAACTAGAGAGGTACTCATTTTATCCTTCCTTCCCTTATCACTGAGCTATGCAGAAGGACAGAAGTAGAGGCTTATGATATAGACACTTGGGTACTCCTCGGCCCCTCATATGCCCACTCAAATTCAGGGGTGAGGTCACACCAGGCCAGAGTAAGAAGAGGATTGTGGACTCAACCAAGTCAGTCCAAGAGGACACAGACTCTTGCAGACCCTCATTAGCGAGTGACTATGTTGATATATCTATTCAGCTGCAGGGGATAAAAGAAATATTATCCAAACTACCTTAGGGACAGGAGCGTCCTCCACTGTTCTCATTCATATATGGGACAGTCAGATTATGATACATACATAGTGGAGTAGAAAAAGTAGGGGCCATAGTGGCCAGCCTGGAAAGAGCATATTCAGCCCTAGCTAAATCCCACAGAAACCTCAAAGACTCATATGATAAAATGGTGAAGAAGGAGAAAAAGAGAGATAAATTTTTTAGAAAGTCATGGAAAGGGGTGAAAGGTATCTTCAAAGTGCTCAAACCTAACCAACCACTATCTTCACTGAGAGTTGATAGTGAGGATAAGGCACCTGTAGAGTGGTCAGCTTATGATACAAGGTCACCAGGAGAAGATAGCTCGTGATGCGAATATAAGTATCCCCTTTTTACTCTGGCCTTCTTGCACATGCAGTCCGAATATTGCATTTAATTTAGTAGGAGTGGCCCTATAGTTATATTATTTTGTTATTGTGTTACCGGATATTGCTCTTTATGATTGTTTTGGGATGATGTGTGGAAGATATTTCTATATTTGTGTTTTGAGATGCTACATTTTGGGGATACCCAGATGGTGACCATGTTTTATGAATTATCATTTTTTTCTTTTATTTTTAGTATTCTTTTGATTTAATTTAATTTTGATTTTGTTGATGCATGACTACCTTTTCCCTATGATGGATTGAGTGATGACATTCTTAAGGAAAAAGCATCGTGTTTGGGTTTGAAGCATGGATGCAGGGGAATTCTGAGTACCCATGGCATAAATATAAAGAATGCAAGGGAAGTATGAGTACCTGTAGCATTTTATTTTGTTAAAATTGGGGTCACATTATTCACCATTGGCAAATTCTGAGTAGCCATATGGTTATTTTGCCCATGTTGAGCCTAAATTTGAGACTAAGGCTTTGGATGTAGCCACATTTCAGCAAATTGAGCAGGGTGTTAATGTCAAACAAATAACTCCCTCCGTCTAAAATTTTCCAAAAAATCAAGATCATGGACGTGAGTGACTTTCTAACAAATCTTTTTCTCTTGTTATGGCTCCGCATATTGTTGACATGCAAATAGTGTTAAATACTCAAATTTTGTCGCACAAAAGGGACAATTGAGCCTTCTTAGCAAGTTTGTACATGCCATGTGTGGTGAGCATTTTGTATTCGTCTCTTTTATACTTGTGTTATCTAGAACTTGCCCCATTAGTCTTTCAAAGCTAATGTTGATTGTATTTGGTTGGATAAATGATCTTAGGCCATCCTTCCACTCTATCCTAAAAAGCCTTCCTATGCATAATTGTAAACTTTAATTTTCCACTTAGAGCATGTGGACCTTTCTTTGGCAAATGCATTACAAGTCGTGAACCATTCTTTTTATCCCACTTTTAAACCATACCCTCCTTGAACTTAAAAATGTAACTTAAGGCTAAAAGCCTAAGTTGAGGGTGGTGAAAGTGTTGGAAGGAAGTTTGAAGCCGCGAAGTATTAGTGAAATGCCAAATTTACTAAGTGTTGAAAATCAATGATTAAAAAAGAAAGGATCCTATAAAAAGATGAATTGAATAAAAGTGAAAGGAAATGAGAGTGAAAGAATAGTGGTGACCAAGTGAAACAAAAGATAGGCTCTCAAAAAGAAAGAAAAAAACCAAAAGAGAGTGGCCAATAGCCAAAAAGGAAGATTGAAAAGTGTGATGTAGACGTTCAAGGAAGGAAGTATCCATGTTTTCCCAAAACAATATCCTACCCTAACTCAAACCTACATTACAAGCTTAAAAAGCCTTTTGAGATCTCCAACCATTTACTTTATTTATAGTGGCGATTGAAAATAGGGCCAAGCCTATGGTACAACACTTGTTACATTGATATTTATTTTGTAAGAGAGAGAGTTTATGCACTTCAAATTACTTATTGCATATTTTATAGCTTGATGTGAGGAATTCTATTTCTTGTGAGGACGACATGTGAAACTAGTTGAGGTGTACGATCTTTTCACCTTCTGATAATGAGGTAAATGGAGTATAGCTTAGTTGTTGTCAAAAAGGAGTAAATTCTAGAGTATTGGTTTGGGTTGATTGGTCTCTCTTTAATGTCCTATGTTGCCTTGGTTTTAGTATTTTATAAGGGGGAGTATAGCTAAGTTAGCTTAGCACATGTGCAATGACCTATTTGTGCTTGCTATTAAAGTTGAGGTCATTGTGATCTTTAAGGCATAAAGGTTGGGCTTAAATAATTGTGTCTCATGATAAGAGGTAATGTTGCTTAAGGACAAACAAATGCTTTAAGTTGGGGTGTCGATGGGTGGTGAGTTTACCACTTAATCATACTCATTATTCATGCATATTACCTTGTTATAGATGAATAAATGAGACATTATTGTAATTAGGTGCACTAATGTCCACTTCTTGCAGGGATAAAGCTAAAGGGTTGGAAGGATGTGGATTGGAGCGCAAAATTATCAAAAAGGGAACAAGAAAGTGCAACTGAAGACCTGAAATAGAAGGACCTCAGGTACCGCGGTCGCGGACTATGGTCGTGGTCATGGTTAGTCAAGATGGTCAATCAACTGCAACCACAGAAGTTAATCGTGGTCGCAACCAGACTTGTGCGATCGCAGCTTAGTAAAATATTTAGCCCAGGGGTAAAACTATAATTACACATTCTAATCCAAATTTGTACAAAAAGACTTAAGCCCTAGTTTCATGAAGGATTCATTCTATCACATTCTTCTTCCCTAATTTTAAGGGCTTTGCTCTAGACTTTGTAGCCTCCATTTTTGGAGAAGAAAATATTGTATAAATTTTGGGTGAATAATACATTGGAGACTTTGTTCGTGGAATATTTGCTCACTTCTATTGTTGTTATTGTGGGAGAGCCAATTTTAAAGTAACATTCACTTGAATCTTCAACAAATTATTTCAATAGAGATTATGGGTATTTTTATGCTTACTTATCTTATGCGTAGCTAAATCTCCGTCATGGGGTTATGTGTGTATAGGGGTTAAAGTGTGTGTGGGTTGTTATTTTTAGCATCTATTTGGTAGTTCTTGTTCATGGGTTCCATCATTGCTATGCTAATTTAGTTGGGATTTGATGGGCGAAAGCTCCAATTACCCTCATGGATTTGATGAGTGAAAGCTCTAAGCTCTAGAAAGCTCAAGGCCATCTTTGAAAGAAGGGTTTTGGGTGAATTTTAGGAATCCATATCATCCTCCAAAGAGGGTTGTGGAGACCAAAGCAATGATTGACAATTATTCATGTAGTTTGCTAAATTTTCACTATCTTATAAAGGTGAATATGAGGTTAATTTTGCCATGGGTATCATCCTAGAAATAGGGATGCCTATTGAGGTTATGGTTACTAATTGTTGAACACACCTATTAGGTATTCAAAAGAATCAATAGGTGAAAGTTTGGTATTTTGTTGAAAGACTAGCATCAAAATCTAAAACCTAGGCTACCCATATTTTGAATTACTAAATCGATATTGATGACAAACTCCCACATGCCATTCTCTTAGTAATGCATAATCCCAAGATCCGCGCATAATTGTTAAACCTCTATTTTTTCGTAGCCTTGAATTTATACTAGAAAAAACGCAAAAAGAAACATTAGTATAGAAACCTTTCTCTCCCATGTTATCTTTTTGTACCATTTTTTTGAATTTAACTTGTATAATCATTTCAAACTAATTTGATCACCACTCGCATTGTTCCTTGTGGATTTAACCCTGACTCCAAAGTTAGGTAAATATATTGACGACGACTGCCTTGCACTTAAATTGACGTGTAAGTTGAGCGTTATCAAGATCACACATTCCATACACAATCTTCCATAGAACAAGATTCACCCACACACATACACTCTATCATACAAATATAAAATACACACACAACTTAACTGGAAAATGGAAGAAAAAACAAAAACATGGAGAAAAGTAAGGGAAAATAGAGAGAAGAAAGTGAGGCAAGGGAGGAGAGAAAAATATTGAGATAGTGAAATCGAGAGAAAGAGGGAGAAAAAGATGTTCATTGATTATTTCCAGCAATTTTCTCCTCGAAAGCCCATCAGTTTCGCCACTGAAAACACTGTCAGACGCCTTTCATCCCTATTTCAGCTAAATCTACTAGAAAAGGACACCACCAAGCCCATTTTTCCTAAATAATGACTTGGAACCATGTTAGCGTTTGTAATTCACTTAGATTTATGTATCTATGTTTCGAATTGTCCCTTTTTCTTCATGGGTTTGTGTTCAAATCAGAATTTAGGATCGACGTGATTGATTTAATTCATAATCTTTCAGTTGGGGTACAAATTGAGTTCTTTTGTTGTGTTTGATTTCTGTTCGGGTTGGCTGGTCTCGATACCAAGCTGGTGTCATTCATTTTGAGGTTTTCCATCAGTTTCCAAAATTGTCTTGGTAGTATTTCTTGATACCTAGTTTAGTTTGATCATTGTTGAGGTTTGACTCGAGGTTTCCAGCTGTGGAATTTCTTTATTCGAGTAAAATTTAACTCGAAAGCTTTAAATTGAGGTCTAATCCTATTCTTTCCCTTATTTTATTTTATTATTGATGATATCTGGTGTATCAAATTGAATATCGTGTGTGTTTGTTTATCTTGATTGGTGATAAATCGCTACTTGTTTGATTTTTTGTTTAGTTCCCTTGATTATGAACTGCTTGATGAAATGATGCCTCATTCGAGAGGTAAAATAAGTTATTTAGGGAGGCAAAAATTGAAAATTGATAAAAAGCAAGTGTTAGTTGTTTTGATTCATTGATTATGATAGTGTCGTGATAGGTCAAATGGGTAGGGAAATACTAAGTTGGGTAGGCAAATTGTAGAAATTGACGATTGTGAAATGAATAAATTTTTGTGCTTGAGATTGTTTCATTTCGTCGCTTGAAATTAGAAAATGTATTCATTTAGCCGGGGAATGCCCTGAGGCCATTTGTACTTACTCCCGGGGGTATGCTCGGGGAATGCCCTGGGACCATTTGTACTTACTCATTGTGGTATGCCTCAAAGTATCTTATACATGAAGGACGTTCGTGATCAAGGCTTGGGGCATTGGGTAGAGCATAGTTTAGGACTAGTGTAGGTTAGGATAGATTTATTTTAGTATCTTTTATGATGGATTGTAATAATTAGACTGTACACTATTTTTTTGGACATGTTTGGTTTGATTTGTTCATTTTTTTTGTTTATTTTATGTGGTTTATTCATTTCATAGAATCAGACTAGCTGATATACTCCATGATGCGACCGTGGTCAAACTACGTGGCCAAGGGATGCCTAACACCGTCCCCTCGGTTAACAAAATTCCTTAATCGGAATCTCTGTTCATGGATCAGTTTTAAAAAAGTTAAAAAATTATTTTGAAATGGATTTCCAAAGGTGACTTGGCACACCATATTATGCCAAGTGGCGACTCTGAATTTTAACTATTAAAAGTCCTTTTCGGAACAAATTATTTTCTTTCGTCACTTAATAATAAAACCCTTTTCAAACTTAAAATCGATCTTTTGGGTTAAAAAAACGGGTGTGACACACCTTTTATGATTTAAATTTTCTTATTTCATTTTAGCATTCAAAAAGGCATGAGTCTGTACTTATGCAGGTCATGATCCATAGTTGTAAATATTTCCCAAATTTTAATGAAAAGGCCTCCCTTTATCTAGGTAACTACTTTTATGCTAGTCATATTTTCCTTGTTTTGAATTATGTTGTCATTATACTACTTGGTTTGTTTGTTTATCTTAGTAATAATATTTTTAAAACTTTAATGTCATGTCATGTCGAGAGCTAAATTAACAAACCAAGGAAAATAATGATGATGGGGAAACTTATGATTAGGAACATTTGGAGGAAGATATGGAAGAGTTTGAAAACCATGAGAATCCTAACCTGGATGAAACTAAAGTAGTCAATCTAGGAAATCATATTGAAGTTAAAGAAACAAGAATTAGTGTTCACTTAATAGAGGCACAAAAAAGTGAACTCATGTGCTTTCTACGAGAGTATATCGATATATTTGCTTTGTCCTGGGATGATTATATACCCGAATTGAATACTAACATTGTACTACATAAGCTACTAATAAATCCAGATTTTGATCCAACAAAGCAAAAATGTGGAAACTCAAATTGGACTTAAGTTTGAAGATTAAAGAAGACGTGACAAATACAATCCAGTTTAAGGTACTGGAGGTCACAAAGTATTCAACATGTCTAGACAATATTGTTCTAATGCCAAAGAAATATGGAAAAATCATAATTTTTGTTGACTACAAAGATTTGATTAAAGATATTCCTAACGATAATTTCCTACTAACCAACATCTACATCCTAATCAATAACTGTGTGAAGCATGAAATGCAGTCTTTCGTAGATTATTTTTTGGGTATCATCAGATATTAATGGATGAGGAAGTTGCAAAAAAGATGACTTTCATCATACCCTAGGGTCTTTATCACTACATGGTTATGCCATTTGGTCTGAAAAATGCTAATGAGATATACATGAGGACTATAATAATGATCTTTAATGATAGGATTCATAAAGAAATCAAGGTGCTTATTGATTATATAATCATCAAATCCCACGAGAGTCCTACTCATCTAACACATCTGAGAAAGTTCTTTGATCGATTGAAAAAGTGTAACTTGAAGTTGATTCCCGTTAAGTGAGATTTTAGGTGTGCTAGAAAAAAAATAATTAGGGGTCACAGTTAGTAGAAGGGACATCGAACTCGACCCTTCCAAGATCAAGAAAATTCAAGAGTTGCCACTACCGAAGATCAAGAAAGAAGGCATAAGTTTCCTGGGTTATTTGAATTATATTAGCAGGTTCATTGCCTAATCAAAGGTCATATGCAAGGCAATTCTCAAGATGTTGAAGAAAGATGCATTGAACAAGTGGACAAAAAAATACAAGAAGTCTTTTAACAAGACCAAAGATCATATATTCGTTCTTCCTGTTTTGGTTTCCCTAAGGGAAGGAAGTCTGTTATTAATTTATTTGCTAATCTTATAAATTCTTTTGGATGTATACTCAGTCAACATGATGAGATAGGTACAAAAGAGAAAGCTATCTACTACTTATGTAAAAAAGTTTACTCCATATGAGGCACGTTACACACTGGTATAAAGGATGTATTATGCTTTAACTTGGGTTGCACAGAAGCTAAAGAATTATCTATTTTCATGTACAACATATCTTATCTCTAGAATAGATCTCTTGGAGAACATTCTAGAAAACCATACCTATAGAATAGTTAGCCAAGTGGCGAACACAACAGAGTAAGTTTGACATCGTGTAGGTGACTCAATAGGAAATGAAGGGGAAGTACCTAGTGAATTATTTAGCTAAGAATTTAGTTGACAATAAATATGAGCCACTCCAAACGTACTTCCCAAATGAAGAGATTTTGTTTGTGGGAGAATAAATTATTAAGGCCTACCCTAGGTGGAGAATGTTTTTAGGTGGAGAATTTTTTTTTTGATGGATCGGTTAGCTTGAATGGTTTAGGAATTAGAGCAGTTCTAGTTTTTGGAAATAGGCCAACACTACCTGATAACCATTATATTATGCTTCTCGTGCGCCAACAACATGACTGACTATAAATCATGCATCCTCAACCTTAAGTTAGCACTTGACAAGGGTGTTTAAGAATTATTAGTCATCAAAGACTCAAATTTATTAATTCATCAAGTATGAGAAAAATGGTTTATAAAGAATTCCAATATTTCCCCTTACATAGAATTGATATAGAAGGTTAAGGAAAATTAACTTTAGGCATATACCAAGGATATAAAATGAGTTTGTAGATGATTTATCCACTATATCCTCCATGCTTCAACACCTAGATAAAAATTTCATTTAGGATAGGACCACAAACCCTAATTAAGACTCAGATGGAAGTTGGATCTTACATCAATTCTTTGGAAATAAGTTTGAAGGAGCAACTAGCATATTATGCGTATGTTGAAGCAGATGCTAATAAAAAGATATGGTATTTCAACATTATGAGGTATTTAGAATATGGAGCATATCTTGAGGAGGATAGCAACAACCATAAAAAAACAATTTGATGTTTCTCTAAGAATTATTTCCCAAGAAGGGATATCCTTCATTAGAGGACCCCAAACTTAGGATTTCTAAGATGTTTTGATGTCATAGAATCCATGAAATCATTAGAAGAAGTGCATGCTAGACTATGTTGGTCCCATATGAATGGGTTTTCTATCAGTAGAAAGATTATGAAAAGTGGTTACTTCTAGATAACTATGGAAAATGACTATACTAAGTATGTATAGAAGTTCCTAAAGTGCAAGTTACATATTGATTTGATTCCTATTCCTCCGTATGAGCTTTATTCAATGACTTCATCTTAGTCTTTACTAGCTTCGGGTATGGGTGTTTTTGGACCAATCAAGCCACCAACATCAAACTGTCATAGGTTAATCTTAGTTTCTATTGATTATTTCACCAAACCCCTTCGGAGAGTTTACCATTCTATTTTATGTATGAACTAGATAACTTAAATTCTCAAGGATGAGATATGTAGGTAACCTATGTCAGTTTTGGTCAATATTTTTGATTTTCCTACGACTCTCTAGCATATCTTGAAACTACATCTAACCTGATTCTGTCTTCAATAGGACCCATGGGTTCCCCAACTACTCATCCATATCATCCTATGAAATGGAAACTAGGATAGAAGTTTTGATAAGGAATATCAAAAATTCAAAAAAAAACATCTTGTGAGAAAGACTTTGGGAGAAAGTCTTGATATCCTTGATAGTCAAGATAATCCCAAACAATATCAAATTAAGGCAAAAATCACCAGCTGTGACTAAGTCTAAATAGACTAAATTCTAGCTATTACAAGCTTCAGTAAAATTGGGCAATCAAACTCCCCAAAAATAATAATGAGTTTTTGGATTGCTTTCATCGGATGTTAGACATAGCTAGGCCTCAAATGGAAAATATTTGTTAAGATTAAACATGACATGATTGTACATATTTTCTAAAAAAAGAATTACTCAAGTTTCTTGAAACTATGTTTTTCAAAGACCAAAACTATTTTTTTGAAATCTATACACATTTTATATTTCACTAGTTTTGCCTAATGTCAATTGAAACGGAGAATCAGGGTGGAATTCCAAACATGATGGGGCATCCAAAAGATGGAAAAAGCAAATCCAGGATAGAAGAAGGTCAACACGGAGTGGTTTTACCCAAAACTAATAATCTTTCTATGGACGTGGGGATCAATGCATGAAATAAAGGTCTTTTTCCAAAATCCCCTAAGTGAATTAGGAATCGTACCAATGAATATAATGCTCAAGAACAATATTTTTTTTGTGGCCCTAGAGATGGGTCCAATTACCAATTTATCAAACACCTTTTGACTTGTCTATCTTATTTAAAGAGAATATGTGTAATAAAAAATGGCATCTTATCCTCATTATGAATATTTTATTTAAAAACTTTTTTAAAATCAGTCGCTCAAAAAAGTGACTCTGGGTCAGATATTTACCTTGAGAATAGGTAAGTTCAAAGGAGTCGGCATAACAATTAAGTAATTAAAAAGATTAACCTGGAATTAGTAGAGGAAAATATCCTCCTTAGATTTTCCATGAATCAAAGTAATCGGTATTCAAGCTATCACTAGAAAGGGATTACAACCACTTGTTCACATTTGAAGGACGTGTTATTGTAGTACCTCCATAAAGGGAGAATATTAATGATAGAATAAGACATTCGGATTAAGATTCTAAGTATTTGTGTTTTAAACTTTCTTATGGTTTGACTATGGTCGCTAGTAAGAGTAACACACTGTCGCTACTAACCATTTATATTGAGTACAAGTGCATGTAACAAAAGACAATATACTAGAAAAAATATTAAGGTGAATCTTCTATTCAAACTTTCGAGGAGGCCATTTGATTTCATCGTTTTCCATTTGATCCCATTATATTGCATTGCATTAAATTTCATGGCATTCCATTACATTCTACTGCATATCATTGCATCCCATTACATCCCATTATATTCGATTGCATACCATTTCAAGTCATTACATTTCATTGCATTCCATCAAATTCCATTGAATTTTATTAAATTCTATTGCATAACTTTGCTTAAATACCATTTAATTCCCTTGCCTAGTGGTCTATTTTATTTCATTGCCAAGAGGGCCATTTCATTGCAAGACAAATGGGCCATGTTGAGAGGGATTTTTTAATCTGTTTGATTTCACTCCATGCCAAAAGGTCCATATCGAGAAGTCCATTTTATTTCATTACCAAGAGGGCTATTTCATTCTATGCTGAAAGAGTCATACTGAGAGTGTTATTAATTCCTAGTTGAGAAGGTCATTTCATTCCATGTTGAGAGGGACATTTCATTTTATTATTGAGAGGTACATTTTATTCCATGCTGCGAGGGCCGTGTCGAGAGGGCCATTTCATTACATGCCAAGAGGTCCATGCTGAGAGGGCCATTTTATTTCATTATCAAGAGGGCTATTTCATTCCACTACCAAGAGGGTATCATACCATCCAAATAAGTCTTCGTTACTACTCACCATGCAAGACGAGAAGGTCTGGATTTATAATAGGTTTTGGAGCACTTATATCTAGTGACCATGTGATGATAACACAATCGGGCATTAAGGATATATCAGTATTTTATATCTATTGACTATGCAAAAGATGATCCAGCCCAGCATCAAGGATATTTTAGCACTTCATGTACCAGTATTTGAATGTATCTACATGTTGAAGTTTCAAGTATTTGATCCAAAGGGACGTCTCTAAGTTAGCTATCTAAAGGAGGATGACATACCATTTTTACCAAAAATTTACAATTCAAAGGTTATCTATAAGACACAATATTTAAGATAGAATAGTGTGCAAGATTACCTATGAGTTTATAGTACATATGTCGCAACCACATCCTAACTAAAAAGTATGCAAAATTACCAAAAAATCAACACTCAAAGGTGTCTAAGAAGGACACCATACATTGAAGAAATTTTTTATCATAAAAAATGCTATTTTATTCAATAACCAAGAGTTTTATTGTGTTTGTTATTGTAAAAATCATTGCCTTCCAAATAGGTACATAAGAGGACGACATTATTTTTTGCATAACATATCACATGGAGATATGGTAAAAGACTATATATCCTTCTGTGAATTACGTTTATCACCAATAATTTTGTTTAAGATATTGTTGAGAGCATTTGAAAGTATGAAAATATCAAAATAAAACCACTAGTATAAACGACTCCAAATAGGTTGCAGCATAATGTGGAACATTTTCTTAGTAACAAATCAAGACGTGGTCCAAAAGGGGACATCAAACTCTTTGGAAGAGAGCTAAAGGATGTTTTCCACCACCATCAAACCACACCCCTATGAGAAGGCATGTGGGTATTTCAGGATATCTTGATTTTAGTTTCACTTTCAGGATATTTTTAAACTCATACTAGAGGTAACCTCTCTTTCCTTATTTATCAAATAACAACACACCTAGAGCTTTGGAAATTATGTCCAAGAAAATTCTTACCTATGAATGTGAAGGGCGCTATATTCAAGGTTATGAGGTTAAAAGCCTCTTTTCCATAACTTAATTAACTTTTCACTTATCCCGGGCAAAAGATTTTCTAAAATAAAAGACTATCTTTTCTAATGATTATGTCAAACTACAATTAGTCTGATTTCCTAAATCTCACGGATATGTAGGTTGAACTCTTTATTGAAAACTCGACTATATTCCAACCTCTAACCCTCTTATTACCCAATTTCTTAGTCTTTTTTTTAAATTGGGAGGCTGGTAGCTTATGAACTCTTTGAAACTAATGCTCCCAAATCAACTATTAAGAACTACAAGTTTCCTGAATACTCAAGTAATCTGGGATATGTAGAAAACTCATTACTGCAGTGCAGTCATAACTCTACAAAATTCATGCAAAAACTAATGTTTTCGAGAAATAAATTTATGTTCGAATAAAATTATGAACTTCAAACTCCATTTGCCAAGGGTTACTTCTATTCATGCTGCCAAAAAGGAGGGACAACTGTTGACCACTAATTTTTGCTCTCCACGACTAGGTTTATTCTTGAGTTGCATCTATTTTAAATAAAATCAAAATATTAGTTTTATCTGGATAAAAAGTTTTTGAATAAAAGTTTTTGAAAGATGCATCTGATTTAATTTTGTCATTTTAAGTAGAGATTATACATTTATGTATTCACATATATGAGAATGTATAACTTTTGTCACTTAAATAACTACATTATAAAAAATTGGGTTTTAAGAAACTATTCAGATGGTTGTCTTGGTTTAAATATAATTTTTCCTTAAAAATAATTTATTTGGAAAATGTTAATTTGATTTTACTAAGCCAAGAAACTCAAAATTAAATCGATTGCAAGTTCGTATCAAATTGTGATTCGATTTAACAAAATTAAATTTGGTTATATTTGAAATTAAATCAGTCACAATTGTAATGAAATGAACCAATTAATTTTTAATTTGTATGAAATTTAAATGAAATTGACTAACTCTTAACCTACTTAGGGTATTCTTAAATAGCAAAATCTACCCTTACCCTTTTACCTAATTAATCTACCCATTCTAATGGACTAACCTACCCCATCCCACTTCGAACCCACTAACCCAGCCTAACCACTCTTTAATCCCTTAATCTATCTTCCTAGCCCCTAAACCTAACTACAACAACAACAATATCAATGATGCCAATAATGAATCATAGAATCAAACAAACAACTATTTCAACTAACATATAACACCAATGAGTTTTGATCCAATACCCTTTTCACGCCTTCATTTCACCCTTTCCCTACCAATAATATGTAATTATCGCATAGATATCACCCACAATATTCTATAAATACCCAAATAGTTCAAATTCCATAATTCAAGAGAGGGGTGGGATGATGTCATAACAAAACCACCTCACAATCTTATCATTTCTAAAAATTTGAAATCTGCCCTTAGTAAATGTCCAAATTGCCCCCACATTCCTCGACTCAAATATCAACCAATCTGAGGGTTCTCATTGTGACATATATAGGATTGATTATATGTAAGATTACTCAAAGACTGATAATTTAAAGAATATCCATGTCTTATCGTATGCAAAGTCGGATAATATGTGGGATTACTCGAAAAGCTGACGATTTGAGGAATATCTATAAGTCATCTATTATTCTAGGTCTATGTAGTATCACCCAAAAGACCATCAACTCAAAGGAAGCCTATAAGACTTCTTACATCAAATATTTGATAATATGCAACATTACCTAAAGATTGAAAATTCAAAGGATATGTATAAGTCATACTGGCAAGAAAGAAGCACAAGACTTACCTGAGGACATATGAAAATATCATTTCTAATATCTGAAAAGTTTACCACTCCACATGAAATAAATATTGTAGGTGACTAAGAGGGTTACCACATCAACATAAGATTACGTGATTATAGGGATCGTTCTACATAAAGTGTCATTAGTGTCTAAGAAAGACACCACACTTTGAAGAAATTTTTCAATCATCAAAAATGCTATTTTAACCAACAACCAAGAGTTTTATTGTGTCTATTATTGTAAAAATTATTACCCTCCAAACTGGTACATAAGAGGACGACATCATTTTTTGGATAACATATCGCATCGAGATATGGTAAAAATCTATATATCTTTTTATGAATTACGTTTATCACCAATAATTTTGTTTAAGATATTGTTGAGAGCATCTGAAAGTACGAAAATATTAAAATGAAACCACTGGTATGAATGACTCCAAATAGGTTGCAGCATAATGTGGAACTTTTTTCTTAGCAAATATTCAAAATGTAGTCTAAAATGGGACATCAAACTCTTTGGAAGAGAGCTAAAAGATGATTGCCACTCCCATAAAACCACACCCCTATGAGAAGGCATGTGGGTATTTTTGGATATCTTGATTTTAGTTTCACTTTTAAGATATTTCTAAGATCATACCAGAGGTAACCTTCCCTTTTCTTCTTACTCGAATGACAGCACACCTAGAGCTTTAGAAATTATGTCCAAGAAAACTCTTACCTATGAATGTGAAGGGCTCCACATTCAAGGTTAATAGGTTAAAAGTCTCTTTTCCATAACTTAATTGACTTTTCACTCATCTCGAGCCAAAGATTGTCTAAAATAAAAGACTATATTTTCTACTGATTGTGTCAAACTACAATTAGTCTAATTTTCTAACTCTCGGAGATATGTATGCTGCACTTACTACATTCCAACCACCAACCCTCTTATTCCCCAATTTCTTAGTCTTTTTTTAAATTGGGAGAATGGATAGGTTATGAATTCTTTGAAATTCATGCTCCCAAATCAACTATTATGAACTACAAGTCACCTTAATGCTCATGTAACCTGAGATATGTAGGAAACTCATTACTGCAGTGCATCCATAACTCTATAAAATTCGTGTAAAAACTAATATTTTCGAGAAATAAATTCATGGTCGGATAAAATTAGGAACTTCAAACTCCCTTTACCAAGGGTTACTTGTATTCACGCTACCAAAAAGAAGAGACAGTTGTTGACACCTATTTTTTGCTCTCCACGACTAGGTTTAATCTTGAGTTGCTTCTGTTTTAAATAAAGTAAAAATATTAATTTTATCCGGATAAAAATTTTTCAAAAGATGTATCTGAGTTAATTTTGTCATTTGAAGTAGCTATTATACATTTATGCATTTGCATCTATGAGATTGTATAAATTTTGTTACTTAAATAACTACATTATCAAAAATTGGGTTCTAAGAAACTATTCAAATAGTTGTCTTGGTTTAAATATAATTTTTCCTTAAAATTAATTTATTTAAAAAATATTTATTTGATTTTATTAAGCCAAGAAGCTCAAAGTTAAATTGATTGCAAGTTCGTATCAAATTGTGATCCGATTTAACCAACTCATTAAATTTGGTTATAATTGAAATT
This sequence comes from Capsicum baccatum var. pendulum, assembly GCA_030864225.1. Classification (NCBI taxonomy): domain Eukaryota; kingdom Viridiplantae; phylum Streptophyta; class Magnoliopsida; order Solanales; family Solanaceae; genus Capsicum; species Capsicum baccatum. The sequence continues at coordinate 174,689,781 of CM061560.1, forward strand.
AAATTAGTCACAATTGAAATGAAATGAACCGATTAATTTTTAATTTACATGAAATTTAAATGAAATTGACTAACTCTTAACCTACTTAGGCTATCTCTTAAATAGCATAATCAACCCTTATACTTTTACCTCATTAATCTACCCATTCTAATGAACTAACCCTCCCCATCCCACTTTGAACACACTACCCCAACCCAACCACTCTTTAATCCCTTAATCTGTCTTCCTAGCCCTAAAACTAGCTACAAAAACAACATCAATGATACCAATAAGAAATCATAGAAGCAAACAAATAACGATTTCAACCAACATCTAACACCAATGAGTTTTGACCCAATACCCTTTTCTCGTCTTTGCTTCACCCTTTCCCTCCTAATAACATGTAATTCTCACATAGATATCACCCATAATATTCTATGAATACCAAAATGGTTCAAATTCCATGATTCAAGAGAGGGGTGGCGTGATTTCATACCAAAACCACCTCATAATCTTATCCTTTCCTCAAAATTTGAAATTTGCCCTTAGTAAATCTCCAAATTTCCCCTGCATCCCTCAACTCACATATTAACCAATCTTAAGAAATTGATACCCAAATTCTCCTACATATAGCACTACTATTTTTGTTGAATAAGAGGTTCGAAGTTGGAATATGAAAGGTTTGGACACCCAAAAAGGCTCATTAACAAAAGGGAACCCCAATTAAAAGAGATTTCGCTAAAAAATAAAATATTTATTCTTGTGTTGAATCCTTGTAATACAATTAGGTTTAGGATTTCAACTAAAGAATCTAATCCAAATTCTCTGGTGGTAGAGGAACTCCGACGAAGAGCTCATAATTCTAGTTTGTTGGGCTAGAAAAGGTAAATCACTCATTTAATTCTTTTTGTTTCTTCGATTTCTTTTTATGTTGTTTTGTTTTTTTTCCTTTTATGAATAATACGTCGTGTGTTCTAAGGTTCTTAATGTGGAATTTTTTTCAACTATTCAATTACTCGTTTTGTTGCCAAACTATTTCAACAATGGATAATTGGTGAAAAATCTCATATTTTCACATCTGTTTGATTTTTAGTATGCTAATATATTTATCATATGAGGTTGATCGTGTTTGTATTAATATGTTATAACATTATTGAGGTTTGCTAAAATTGGGAGTTTTGTGTAATTATCATTGTACGTCGTTTAAAAGTTTCAAATTTTGATGTTTGAATGTTGTGCGTATTGTTATGATCTTATTTACTAGTACTTCATAATTATAACACTATTTTTGTACCATAAAGTGGTAAATGAGGTTTAGCATCTTTTTAAACTGGCTGGTAGAGTTGTCATTGTAATTCACTTGATGATTCAGTATATTTGACAGAAGATAATCGTTGATTGGTCAATCCTATGATTCATTCAGTTTTCTTAAGCTACGGAATCCTTAAAGAAGTCTTATTGATCTATTAAATCGATAAATCTTGTTGAGAAGATAAGTCTATTTCTCCCAAAGTTGTTGCCAAGAATCTTATTTCAAGATTTAAGCTTAATTTCATTCTAAAATATACTTCTCTGATATAAGTTTAATCACTTATGAATCGGGCAAAACTTTGACAAGACTTATTAAATGTAGTGAAACTCTATCTTTTCTTTTCTCAATAAGTTTCCTCAATCTCTTTGTTTTCTTTTTCTGTTAATTTCTCTATGACATGAGAGGAGTGGAAGTGAAAAAGTTTTCCTTATAGCTCAATTTCTTTTTTAGCTCTTGTAGTCAATATGACACCGTGATGTCCTATTAAAGGCTCTTATTCCCTAATGTCATTAAATCACTGCTCGGGAAGTAGTGTTTTCTTTTTTTGTCTTGGTAGTAGTGTTTGATCCTCCCCGTTCTAAGGAAAAGTTGAGATTAGTATGATTTTTCATCTTTTGTTTTAATTTTATCACCTAATCACTATTGTCAGTAAAGGGGTCAATATGATTTTCTTGAAGTTTCTCTTTATTAATGGTACATTTAGAGCTAAGTTATATCCTTTATGGCCTGATTATGTCTTCATCACTTCCTGATGGATCAATATCTCAACTCCCCTATCCTTTTCCTTTAGCTAATGGAAGGTTTAAACAAACACCTTCGTGAGTGCTCTTGTAGTGATATATTTTTAGTAAGTGATATTATGTAAGATGATTGAAAAAATGAAGACGAAGAAGAAGACAAAAAAAATGTCTTCATAATTTTAGATTCTGCAATCAAGTTGTGACTTTCTTGCAAAAATATTTATGGTACTTCCTCTTCTCTTGTTAAAATTATGTTGTTAAGAAACATGAAATCATTTCTTAGTTATGAATTTGTCAAATCATCTCTAGTATTGCGTTTATGTTTGAGTTAATTGATTTAAATTTTGAAAGACATAACACATCCTTACTGTCTTTCTGAATGAACATGCCAACTTTGCCATAAGATAAAAATAATAATCTTTTCTTTTCTTCTCCATAAATTCATTGCAATTACATTTGGATTTTGGTTTGTTCAGAATGTTAATAATTCTTTTTTTTTCCTTTTTGCATGAATACCCTTACTTTGAGTCCAAGTGGACATTTTCTCTTGCATTACCCAATGGGCTTGGGAGGTCCAAATCTTGATCAGGTCAAAGCCTCAAGAGAATAAGATTTATTCAAAATTGCAAAACTCAAATAAAGAAATGTGTAGTTAATTACACTTGGAAGCTAATACACAGGGACAAAATAAAAAGTAGAGCCATAAATAGGCTTAACCCATTTAATTTTTGTAGTCCAAGTTGGAAAATTCATAGGGGTTTGGGCCTAACTGCCTATATCCAACTTCTTCCCTCCCGATCTATTTATTTATATAATTTAGAATTTATTTTTTATTTCTAAGCTTTTTAATTAACTTAGTTCAATCCCCGTGAAAAGTACCATAATTTACCTTTTGTTTGATTTGGCAAAGCTTGTGATTTAATTAATTTCACAATTGGTTAATTAGTTGCTCACAAATTAATCTTTCTTAAATTGTGTTTTGTCACTGAAGTGTATTTAACAAATGAACTTCTTCGAAATAATTTCCTTGTTTTAATTAAATTTTCGCATTTTTTACAAGTTAGTCTAACAAAGTTATTTTCAAATAGATCGAACAACCGCAAGTTACCGGTACTCTTGGTGACATAACACCTTCCAAGATTATTAATAGGAACCACTTATCCAAATTTTTAAAACATGAATGATATTTTCAATTTTAATTTGTTTAAGTATATTTGTAAAGGTTTACTTAATTTTCCTTACTCAAATTAAGTTGTGACTCTCTTTTCATAAAATTGAAAAAACTTCTTGGCGTTTGAATTCAAAAAACTACAAAAGTTATTTTTCTCCACAAAACAAGGTCAACTATAAGGATAAGAAAAAAAAAAGAGAGAGATTTTACTCTGGTTGAAATCAACGCTTCCCAAGCTTATATTTTACTAAATTGTGAGGAGGTTGAGCTATTTGTAGGTAACCAAAGTTTGCTTGATAATATAAAATATATCCTAAGATCATGACTTCTAATTTAAATTAGTTTTTTGCAATGAAATATGTACATAAAACGTTTGCAAGAAGAATTTTAAATTCACTCTCAAAGTCAAATACATAGGATCCTTGAAGAAAATTTCCCTCCATGGATCAAGGGATATGTAAGGTTTTAAAAAATATTATTTTTTATACGATGATGTACTTAAATTGACTTCTAAAATATAACTAGATCTTTCAACTTTCTTATATAGGCCTGCTATAATTCCATTGAGAATGAATTCTTATGTAGTTTTGCTCGTGGAACATTAATAAGAGCTACATATTATTTGATTTGATTTCTTAATAAATAAAAATTTCACACAGAATGTCATTGTAGCACAAGATCAATAATGAATAGTGGAGTTTGTATCTTGAATCCAAATTTAGGTGATTAATATGGGCGAATAAAAAGATTATACAAGTAGAATATTGCAAAGCACCTGTAAAGCAAATTGTCTTATTCAAATGTGAATGGTTCGACTCTACAATAGATTTTGGTGTAAAGATGCATAATCAGTACAAATTGAAGATGCTAAAAGAAAAATTGATGAGTATCATCATCATCTTCGTCGATATAAGAATAAGATCTTTATTCTTGTAATGCAAGCAATTGTATTGGAATGCTTCTATAGATAATATATTAATATATTATTTTAAACTATATTTTAGAAAAATGCTATTGGGACACTTTTATCAATGATATTGTAATGAAGCAACATTGGTTGAAGAAGGTAGCATTATGCTATAATAATGTCATTTTGAATATAAAAGGAGACAATGTTCAGTAATAATATGTAAATGACCATGTTAAAGATGGATGAAACTTTAGGGATGTGATGAATATATTAAAAATTTATAGATAAATTCAAAAAAATCATTATGGTGGTCGTAAAGCCGTTGTTGGGATTCACATAGGTGGCTCTATCACAATTGGAGAGAATCTAAAAAAACTTGCAAGTACATAATTCATGAACTATATTATTAAGATCTTTATGTTACACTTGTATTTGAACCATAGGTTACTAGTTAGAAGTAGTTGTTTTTGTTTTCTAATGAGCAATGTTGTGTGTTTATTTATTTTTTATGGGAAGTTTCTTTTGTTGTTGACTATTGACCTTATGGGGGTCGCATAGGTATAGATTATGAGTGCTCTTTGATGTGTGTTGTGTGCTGATTAAACCTTCCAATTTATGAGGCCCGATTAACGTATTATTTATTTTGACTAGCCAGTTACTTCCATATTATTATTATGGTTATGTCATGGTAGTTTGATTTTGGACTGGTACGGATATTCAATGTATGATTTTGATTCCTTTCTCTTATGATTATTCTATTATGGATAATTTTCTCAAGTTTAGACATTTGCATTAGGGACCTTGATTATGCCAACATTACTTTCTACTATGATTAAGAGGCCTTAAGAAGTTAGTATGACTACATTAGGTTGTACCTAGTTAGTCTCGTATATACACACACATATATATGTCTATCTATAGTATTACTATACATACCTCTCTTCATTTATTTAGTCACATTATATATCCATTCCTTAGCATTGTATACTACTATATATATCTTTCTTTTATCCTTTATTTGTATATTGGCCAGTGATATATGGTATAACGCTTTAGTTCTTGAGTAAGGCTAGAATAGGATAATTCAACCATATTTCCTTGTTAGATTTATTATATTAGCTCCTTGGATATTTGGTTGTAGTTTGAATTTTTCCTTGCATGTTATATTTATTAGCATTATATTTGGATCTAAGTTTGTAGTCGCCTACTGAGTATATGTGTTTAGCACTCAAACTACTCTTTTGTAGCTTGTAGATCATAGTATGGGTTCACACTATTGTTTTGTACATCATGTTGAGCATCTATGGATTGGCGATTTAGGATGAGCTCCTAGACATTAGAGTATTACTATTCTCCCTCTTATGGATTAGACTGATCTTTACATTATATTAAGAGATAGGTTATACTCGTATATTTATTTTGCACTTTATTTTGTATCAATTTTATACTAGAAGCTCTTGTACTGATTTCACCAGGTTTTGGGTCTATCTTGTATTTATTTATCTGTTAATATATTTATTTTTAATCTTCATTCATTCCTATTAGTAGTCTATTACTATTAGTTGTGGACTACGGGTTGGCTTACCTACTAGTGGTTCATAGTAGGTTCCATCATGACATGGGAAACTGGGTTATGATAAAATTGTATCAGAGCCTAGTTTTACTGGTGTGTTAGTACAAGAGCTAAGTATCTAGTAGAGACCTGCAGATTAATGTTGAGATGCTTATATCTTATCTTTGGGAGGCTATAATACATTTTTAAGAAATTCTATTCATGACTCATTATCGTGTGCCCATATTTCTATAAGCCTCAAGTACATTCTTTGACTTTATTCTATCCATGATGGATGATAAGAGCTTATCAATAGATATGAATAGGACTTTATCATGCATTTTGACAGTTTTAACACAATATTAAATTAGGGATTCAGTGATGGATGTAGAAGATCTTCAGTGTCAATCAAATGATTTGAGGCTAGCCCAAGCTTTGGTAGAGTTTGTGACCACTTTAACCTTTTGAGATTCTGTATTATGGGTTCCAAGCCTTTTACAAATACATCAAAACTAGAGATGAAGTTTGATTCTTTAATTAATTCTTAGACTTAAGTTGGGTTTGTCCATGTATTGGGTTCTTAGGCCATAGAGAGAGCATGTATTGAGACTTATGAAAGTGATATGTCATCAGAACAGTGATATTGTTATTCCATCTGGGAGTAAAGATCATCTTGGTGAAGGTTAGCTTCACTTATAGCTTAACTATTTCTCATAAATAGTATCTCTTACTATAAGTGGCTCTCAGATCAATTATGGTGATCACAGCAGGAAAGTTCTCTTTGGGCCTTGTAGAGTATTTGGTATGTGTCTTCAAGCTGTGGTGGCTTTTTTTGGATCAGTATGAGTAGTATCTTAGAGTATTCTATGAGATTTTTATGGTCGTGGCTAGATTAGTCCTTGGTCTAGAGAGTGCCCTAGGTGCGAGTTAGTTTTTCATATAGGGTTAGCATATGTTACTCGCTAGCCTAAGGCTCCTGAGATATGTTATGATTACAGAGAAGATGGCCGTCTCAGTAGGAAGTGCCCTCAATATCAGTTGGTTAGACTATTAGGGTCAACTCATATTTCTCGCCAACTTAGAGCTTTAGGGTTTTGCTATGATTGTAGAGAGAAAAGTCATTGGTGTATTGAGTGTCCTCAATGTGGGATTATTAGTCATTTTGTTTATCTAGACCAGTCTTATAATGTTGTGGCACCTTCAGCTAGAGTCAGTGCACTTAGTACCTATGATTTAGACGCTCAATCTTAGTTTGGACCCAGTATTTCATGCATGTGATTTAGGATTCCACTGTGATAGGTGTACTTTTTATTTCCTTTCTTTACCTTTTAGTTTTAGAGTATTAAGGTTCTCATTCCCATAGATGATTATGTACCTTGGTAGGTTTATTTGATTGGTTTGTCTTGGTATAGAGCTCATTATTAATTGACTACCATCGTAGATAATTTCTTTTAGTGGTGGATAGAGTGGGTTAGTGTTGATATTTCCCTATGCATATAGCATTTGGGTTTGAGTCATATTTACCTTTTCATATTGGCCATCTTATGGCCCTAGACTGGCATTCGATATTGGTTTTCATTTTTGGTTCCACCTACTCCTTATATCAATATTTATATTACTATTATTTTTGTCATTATTTGATATTGATTTGATCCTCTCTTGATGGATCCTACACTAGTATTATATAGTTAGAATTCCTTTCTATGCAATTTTAGATTTTTGGCCTAGGCGGCAAGCTTGGTTTGATAATTTATCTCATGTAGCATGGTGAGGTTGGTCATTTTTCTCTTTTATTAGCGATGTTGGGAGGACTGTTAAGCGGATTATGCCAGTGAAGGCAAAATGGCCTTCTGTGGTTTTGTTATAGTTTTAGTGTTGGTAGTTTGGTTAAATTTCCTACTTTAGGTACTGAGATTATAGGCCTTACCTTCAAGCTTGTTCGGATTTCATCATTGACTATTGTTCTCTATATCCCATTTCTAAGGTTGATCAGTTTGAGATTCGCTCTTTTAATTTTGTTAGTTCATCATTCGGTAGTGATCTTTGTATTAATGTCGAGAGATATTGGACTTGCATTTTAGTTTGCTAAGTGCATGTCCTAGTGATAGCTTTGGTCTTGGTATTAGTTTAGAGTTGGATATTTTGTTCTTGCTGTGATGTGCTTTTGGTGCTAAAGGAGTTAAGGGAGAGAGATAGGTGGTCCTTTTTATGACCGCTTCATAAGTGGTAAATTGGATATTTGTTTCTAACATAGAATATTAGATTGACCAGCTTCCATCAAAGGTTGGGTTTCTCTGAGTTGCTAGAGTTTTTGTTATCTCTAGTACTGCTTGTAACCTTGGCTAGTTATTAGGCATGCCTTTATGTATTATGTCCTCCAGTAGATATGAAGTTTATTGCTTATGCTTTCAAATTGTGGTTTATCCTTTATTGTGATTTTGATTCCTAACTATATTTGATTTTGGCTCCGCCAGGAACCAATAGGGAAATGTCTAATTTGGATATCCAAGTATATTTGGGTGTTTGCCCTCCATTCAGACTTGTTGTTTTTCGTTTCAAATTTGATGCATTGGGCTGGCGTCTTATGGGTTATGATATATTTTTAGTATGGATGCTTACCCATCTATAGGATTGATTTAGACAATTAAGATTGGACAGTTCATCTTAAGTGTTGAGATTTGATTATAGAGATTGGGTGTAGCCTTTGATTTTAGATTTTCCTAAGATGGTGTTTCATTTATATGCTGGCTAAGCCTACTCTTTAGCTAGTTATTTGGTCATCTTCAATTTGGGCAGATTATGGCTGATACATGTTTAGATGGTAGCCCGTTGGTACTTGAGGATGATTTCTTCTTCCCTTGGTATTGATTTTCAATTTTCATTGAGATATTTGGTTGATCTACTCAATACGAGTAGTATGCTCGATTTTGATTCAACATGATTATATTTGGCTAATGGGACATCCTGGAGAGGATCATTTAGTGGTGATTATTTATGCTTTGATCTGTCGACTGTCAGTTTCAAGGGTCATACAGACCAGTTATAGTATTAGCATAGATTCTTATTAAACTAAAAGCTCTTGTACTGGTTTCACCAGGTTTTGGGACTATTTTTTATGTATTAATTTATTATTATATTTATTTTTTTATCTTCATTCATTCCTAATTGTAGTTCATTAGTAGCAGTTCCAAACTATGGGTTGGCTTACCTACTGGTGGTTCATAGTAGGCGTTATCATGACCTGAGAAATTGGGCAGTGATAAAATAGTATCAAAGCCTAGGCTTACTGGTGTGTTGTTAAAAGAACTAAGTGTCTAGTAGAGTCCTGTGGATCACTGCAGAGACATCTATATCATATTTTTGGGTGGCTATAAGGTATTTTTTAGGAAATTCTATTCTTGACTCCTTGTCGTGTGTCTATATTTCTCTGAGCCTCAAGTATGTTCTTTGACTCTATTCTATCCCAGATGGATGATAAGAGGTTATCAATAAATAGAGATGGGACTTCATCATGTATTTTAATAGTTCCAATACAACATCAAATTAGAGAGTTAGGGATGGATGTTAAAGATCTTCAATTTTTGTCGGAGGATTTGAGGCTAGCCTAGGCATCGATAGAGTTTGTTACCACTTTAACCTTTTGAGATTCTGTATTGGGGCTTCCAAGACTTTTAACAAATACATGACAGCTAGAGATAAGGTTTAGTTCTTTGAGCAATTCATAGGCCAGATTTGAGTTTATCGGTGTTCATAAGGGCTTCTTGTCAGTTTCAGAGTATAAGATTGGGTTTTCTTAATGGTCCAGACATACTCATATATTATATCCTTCTAAGAATGATATAGTGCATGGATTTACTAGTGGATTTTCCCTGCTACCCCATTTGGAGTCAGGAGCATTTGATAGAAATCAGGTCTTTCTTTCCTCAGGTTGTTGATTATGTGAAGGCCACAGAAAAGAGCATGTATTGAGACGTATAAAGGTGGTGGTAAGAGGCCATTTCACTAGTACGGTGTTATTGGTATTCCATCCAACAATAAGAATCCTTCTGGTGAAGGTCAGCTTTACTTGTATCCCGACCATTCCTTATAGGTAGCATCGTAGACTATAGGTGGCTCTTAGATCAGTTTTGGCAATCATAGAAACCAAAGTTCTATTTGAAACTTGTAGGGCATTTGGTTTAGGTCTTTAGGCTATGATGGTTATTCTAGATCAGTAGAAGTAGTATCTTAGAGTATTATATGATCTTATCGTGGTCATGATAATAGTATTCATTGGTTTAGAGTATGCCCTAGGTGTGAGTTGGTTGTTCATACTGGGTTCGCATGTGTTCCCCGCCAACATAGGGCTCCTAGGTATGTTATGATTGCAGGAAGGATGGTCATCTCAGTAAGGAGTGCCCCCATATTGGTTGGTCAGCTTATTAGGGTCTTCTTGTATTTCTTGCCAAGTTAGAGCTTTAAGGGTTGTCTATGATTATAGAGAGATAAGTCAGTGATCAATACAGTGTCCTCGACACGAGATTACTAGTCATTTGGTTCATTTAGATCTGTTTCTTAGTGTTGTGGCACCTTTAGTTAGAGGTAGTGTACTTAGTAACTCGATTAGTGTTTTAGACAGTAAGTTCGAGTTTAAACCTACTTAGATTTATACTTTCTTGGCCATGTCAGACACCTGACTTTGGATTTCACCGTGATAGGTGCACTGTTTATTTCCTTCCTTTACTTTTTAGTTTGAGAGTGATGGAGTTCTCATACCCATCGATGATTATGATCCTTGATAAGTTTATTTGATTCTCAAATGTTTTTGTGTATAGTTTATGATTATGTGACTACCCTTGTTGATGATTTGTTTTAGTAGTGGAAAGAGTATATAAGTGTTGATATCTCCGTAGGTGTGTAGCATTTAGGTTTGAGTCCCATTTACCTTTGCATATTGTCTTTCTTATGGCCCTAGAGAGGTATGTGTTATTGGTTTTCACTTTTGGTACAACGTAGTATTTATATTGATGTTTATATTATTGTTATTATTATTATCATTATTTGATGTTGATCGATCCTCGCTTGATAGATGGATAACCTAGCATTATATAGTTAGAACTCCCTTTCTTGTAATTCTAGTTCATTACCCTAGGCGGCTAGCTTGGTTGGATGATTTATCTTATGTAGCAAGGTGAAGTTAGTCATTTTCCACTTTTATTGGTTATGTTAGGTCAGCTATTGAGTGTGCAATAGCAGTGAAGGTAAGTTTGCCTTCTGTGGTTCTGTTATGGTGATAGCTTTGGTCTTGGTATTTGTTTGGAGTTGGATACTTCATTCTTATCGTGATGTGGTTTTGGTTCTAGGGGATTTAAGGGAGCTAAAGATAGGTGATCCTTCCTATGACCATTTTTTAAGTAGAAAATTGGGTATTTATTGTTAAGATGGAGTATTAGATTAACCAGCTTCCACCGAAGGCTAGGTTTATCTAATTTGCTAGAGTTTTTGTTTTCTCTAGAACTTCTTGCACCTTTGGCTATTTCTTGGGCATGCCTTGGTGCATTATGCCCTCTAGTAGATATGGCATTTGTTTTTTGTGCTTTAAGGTTGTGTTTTATCCTCTATTGTGATTTTGATTCTTAGCTATATTTTGATTTTTACTGCGATAGAAACCAGTAGGGTTATGTCTGATTTGGATAGCGAGGCAGATTTAGGTGTTTTTCCTTGGTTCAGACTTGTCATCACTAGTTTTAGATTTGATTCCTTGGAATGGTGGATTGAGGGCTGGGATAGATTTTGAGTGTAAATGCTTACCCATCAACAGTATTGGTTTGGATAATTGAGATCAAGCGGTTCATCCTGAGTATTGAGATTTCATTGTAGAGATTCGCTGCAGTCTTTGATTTTAGATTTTTCACAAATGGGGCATTATTTATATGTTGGTTAAGCCTAGTTATTATCTACCTATTCAGTCTTCTTCCATTCAGGCAGATTATGGTTGATAGATGTTTAGATAGTGGCCCATTGGCACTTGAGGATGATTTCTTCCCCACTAGACCTTGATTTTCAATTTTTTGTCAGGATTTTTTGATGATCTACTCTTCAGGAGTAGTATGCTTAAGTTGGATTCAACATGGCTTCATCCTTAGTTGATGGACATCTTGAGAATATAGTTCATTGGTGAGTATTTGTTCTTTGGTTTCTCGACTGTTAGTTTCGAGGGTCATCCATACCAATTGGAGCATTGTCATAAATTACAGACTTTGTTCATCATCATTTGTATTCCTAAGTAGCTTTTATGGGCTTATACCCATGCTTGGTATCTTGGATTCTTTAGAAAAACTTCAGTTCTTTGAGGATAGTTTGATGGAGTTGTGGGGACAGGACGCGGGTGACCTTCTTCTTGATTTGGAGTGTAAGAAGGGTTCGGAAGGCAAAAGAAGGTTATATATGGATGTTAGAGTTGATTTCATGAATCCATGCCTTGGATTGTATTTGGCTTTGATGAGTCTTTGGTTGTTTGTGCTAGTATCGGTGTGGTATTAGTTTCTTGTAGTTTTAATTTGCGTGCGTCAGCACTTCTTGATTCAGTTGGGGTTGGTTGGTTATGGAGGTTGAGTCTTGGTTGTTTGAGAAGTGAAGAATGGATGTTGGTTGAAAAGAGGATACATATAGCAAAATCCCTTTGAATCATTGTTTCTTCTTGAAGGTTATAAAGGGAGTCAGGCTCGAAGCATGCAGGAACAGTACCTCATCCCTTGACCTTCCATGATACATCTATCCATTTACTTTTTAAAAAAAAAGTCTTTTTAGTAGTAGATATTGTAATGACCCTCTAGGTTATTTCTCGGCTTACTCATATTTTTCACATTTCGAGCCTCTACACGGTAGCTTCAGGTCCTTTACAACTTGTCAAAATTATCAGTTCAGTTATTGAACAGTGTATTTGGGTTTTATTCTGAATTCCAAATTTTAGAGCTTTTGATGTTATGGAATTGGTCTTGGACCAAAACTTCTAACACACGATCTCATATGAGAATTCTAACAGTGTCATCAGTTCTGGAACATTTATTTTAGGCTTGAGGGACCTTTGGTTTATGTATCGAGGCATCCAAGCTCATTTTGGACTATTGGGTGATTACCCAAATTTCTAAAACTTGAATGATATTTTCTATTTTAAATCTTTTAAGTGTATTTTTAAAGGTTTTCTTAATTTTCCATAATCAAATTAAGTTTCGACACTCTTTTATAGAAATTGAATTTGAAAATTTTTCTATGTGTTTGATATCGAAAAATTACAAAAGTTATTTTTCTCCATAAAACAAGGTCAATTACAAGGAGAAGCAGTAAAAGAGAGATTCAACTCTGGTTGAAATCAAGGCTTCCCAAGCTTATATTTTACTAAATTGTGAGGAGGTTTAGCCATTTGTGAGGTAACCAAAGTTCGCTTGATAATATAAAATATATCCTAAGATCATGACTTCAAATTTAAATTATTTTTCAGCAATGAAATATATGCATGCAATGTTTGCAAGAAGAATTTCAAAATCTCTCTCAAAGTCAAATAGATAGTAGCCTTGAAAAAAAATCCCTACAAGGATCAAGGAATATGTAATGTTTGAAAAAATATTATTTTTTATTTGATGATGTACTTAAATTAACTTCTAAAATATAATTAGATCTTACAACTTTTTTATATAGGCTTGGTACAATTCCATTAAGAATGAATTATTATGTAGTCTTGCTCGTGGACCATTAATAGGAGCTACATATCATTCAATTTGCTTTGTTAATAAATAAAAATTTCACAAAGAATGTCATGGTAGCGCAAGATCAATAATGAATAGTGGATTTTGTATCTTGAATCCAAATTTAGGTGATTATTATGGGTGAGTACAAGAGATTATACAAGTAGAATATCGTAAAACACCTTTAAAGAAAATTTTCTTATTCCAATGTGAATGATTTTATACTATAATAGATGTTGGTGTGAAGAAGCATAATTAGTACAATTTAAAGAAGCTAAAAGAGAACTTGATGGGCATCCTCATCATCGTCGGTATAAAATATGATTTTTTTCTTGCAATGCAAGTAACTCTATTGGAACACTTCTATAGATAGTATATTAATATATTATTTTGAACTGTATTTCAAAAGAAATTCTATTGGGATGTTTTTATTATTGATATTGTGGTGAAGCAACAATGGTTGACGAAGGCATCATTATGCTACAATAATATCATTTTGAATATAAAATGATACAAAGTTCAGCCAGACTGTGTAAATGACCACGTATGAGAAAGGTGGAAAAAACTTTGGAGAAGTGATGAATATATTAAGAAGTTGGAGATAAATTCAGAAAAATCATTATGGTGTTCATGAAGTCATTGCAGGGACTCATATAGGTGGCTCTATCATAATTGGAGAGAATCAAAAAGAACTTGTAAGTATATAATTCATGAACTATATTACTAAAATCCTTATGTTACGCTTGTATCTGAACATAAGTTACTAGCTGGAAGTAGTTGTTTTTGTTTTCTAATGAGCAGTATTCTGTGTTTATTTATTTATTATGGGGGGGCTTCTTTTGTTGTTGACTATCAGCCTTATGGAAGGTTGCATAGGTATAGGTTATGAGTGGTCATTAATTTGTGTTATGTGCAGATTGAACCTTCCAGTTTATGAGGCTCGATTAATGTATTATTTGTCTGGCTAACTGGCTACTTCATTGTTTTTATTATGGTTAATTCATGGCAGTTTGTTTATGGATTAGTACTGAGATTCAAAGTATGATTCTGATTCTTTCTCTTATGATTATTTATTATGATTACTTATCTCATCTTTAGATGTTTAGATTACGAACCCTAATTATGCCAGCATTAGTTCCTACTATGATTAGGACGCCTTAAGATGTTTGTATGATTACCTTAGGTTGTACCTTTGAGTTAGCCATGTATACACACACGCATTATATATATATAGATTTATATATGTTTAGCTATAGTATTACCGTATATACCTCTCTTCATTTATTTATTCATGTTGTATATCGATTCTTTGTCTTGTCTAATACTATATATATATTTTTTTATAATTTATTTGCAAATTGGCCAGTGATATACGGTATAGTGCTTTTGTGCCAGAGTAAAGGTAGAATAGGATAATTCATCCTAATTGCCTCCCTAGTTTTATTATGTTAGCTCTCTGGATATTTTGTTGTATTTTATAGTTTTGCTTACATGTTCTCGATATTAAATTATCTTTGGAGATCATCCGGTAGTGGCCTACTAAGTACATATGTTTAGCACTCATACTACACTTTTACAACCTGTAGATCATAGTATAGGTTTTCATTGTTAATATGTGGATTATGCGGAGCATCTATCGATTGGAGATTTGGGATGAGCTCCTGCACTTTAGAGTATTACTATTCTTTATTTTATGGATCAGACTGATCTCAATGTTGTATTCAGAGATAGGTTATACCTGTATATTCATTTTGTACTTTATTTTATATTTTTATTACACTATAAGCTCTTGTGCTGGTTTCACTAGGTTTTGAGACTATTTTTTATTTGTTAATCCTTTATTATATTTATTTTTTTATCTTTACTCACACCTATTAGTAGTCTGTTACTAGCAGTTCTGGACTACGAGTTGGCTTACCTATTGGTGGTTAATAGTAGGTGCTATCATGACCTGATAAAATAGGTCATGATAAAAGGGTATCATAGCCTAGGTTTATTGGTGTGTTGCTATAAGAGCTAAGTGTCTAGTAGAGTCCTGTGTATCAATGTGGAGACGTCTATATCCTATCTTCGGGAGACAACAAGGCATTTTTTAGAAAAATATGTTATTCACTCCTTGTCATGTGTCCATACTTCTATGAGCCTCAAGTTTATTATTTGACTCTATTCTTTCCCGAATAGATGATAATAGGTTATAGATAGATGTGGATGGCACTTTATCACGCATTTCTTATGTTTTAACACAATGTTGGATTACAGAGTCATAGATGGATGTCAAAGATCTTTTGTGTCGGCCGGAGGATTTGAGGCTATCCCAGGCTTTGATAGAGTTTGTGACCACTTCAACCTTTTAAGATTCTGTATTGAGGGTTCTAAGCCTTTTAAAAAACATATCACAGCAAGAGATGAGGTTTAGCTTTTTGAGCAGTTCTTTGGCTAAAGTTGGATTTTTCGGTGTTCATCAAGGCTCCCTACTAGTTTCACAGTATGAGATTAGATTTCTTTAGTAGGATAAACATACTCATCTATTATATCCTTCTAAGCATGAGATGGTGCATGGTTTATTAGAGAATTTACCTTGCTACTATATTTGGCATTAGGAGCATTTTATAGCAGTTGAGTCTTTCTTATGTCAAGTTATTGATCATGCCAAGGCCGCACAAAGAGAACGAATTGAGACTTATGAAAGTGGCGGTAAGAGGCCATGTTATAAATACAGTTCTATTGGTATTCTATCTGAGAGTGAGGATCCTCCTGGTAAAGGTTAGCTTCACTTGTATCCTGACTATTCCTCATAGATAGCATCTTACACTATAGGTGGCTCTCAAATCAGTTGTGGTGATAACAGTAGGCAAAGCTCTCTTTGAACCATGTAGAGTATTTGGTATGGATCTTTACACCATGGCGGTTGTCCTGGATCTGTATGAACAGTATCTTAGAGTATTCTAGGAGATTATCATGGTCGTATCAATATTAGTCCTTAGTCTACTCAATGCCCTAGGTGCGATTTTGTTGTTGATACTAGGTTAGCATGTATTCCCCACTATCCTAGGGCTCTTGAGATGTGTAAGGATTGCAAGTGGGATGGTTATCTTATTAGGGAGTGTCATTCACATCGGTTGGTCAGACTATTATGATCAGCTCATATTTTTAGCCAGGTTAGAACTTCAGGGGATTGTTATGATTGTAAAAAGATCAGTCACTGGTCAAGATAGTGTCCTCAATATGGGATTATTAGTTATTTAATTCATTAGGATCAGTCTTATAGTGTTGTGGAACCTTCAGTTAGAGGTAGTGCACTTAGTACCTTGATTGGTGATTTAGACGCTCAGTCCGAGTTTAAACCCAGCACATCAGGCACATGAATTTGATTCCACTGCAATAGGTGTGCTTTTTATTTACTTTCTTTACTTTTTAGTTTGAGAGTGTTGGGGTTATCATACCCGTCAATGATTATGTGTCTTGGTAGGTTTATTTGGTTGTCGAGTGTTTTAGTATTGAGCTCATGATTAATTAATTATCCTCATAGATGATTTTTTTAGTAGTGGATCAATATTGATATTTTCCTATCCGTGTAGCATTTGGGTTCGAGTCCCATTTACCTTTGCATATTGGCCATCTTATAGCCATAGAGTTGTACACGATATTGGTTTCATTTTTGGTTCCACCTACACTTTATATTGATGTTTACAATACTATTATTATTATCATTGTTTGATGTTGATCTTTCCTTGCTTGACAGATGGCTAGACTAGCATTATATTGTTAGAATTCTTTTTCTCGCAATTCTAATTCATTGGCCTAAGAAGCTAGCTTGGTTGGATGATTTATCTCATCTACCAAGGTGAGGTTGATCATTTTCCTCTTTTATTAGCAATGTTGGGTCGGTTGTAGAGTGGGTTACGGAACTGAAGGTAAGTTGGCATTATGTGGTTTTGTAGTTGTTATAGTGTTGGCATTTTGGTTATGTTTCCTACTTTGGGTACTAATAATATGGGGCTTACATTTTAGCTTGTTGGGATTTCATCATTGACTATTTTCTCTATATCTCATTGCAGAGGTTTACTAGTTTGGGATTCGTTCTTTTGATTTGGCTAGTTCATCACGTGGTAGTGATCTTGGTGTTAATGTCGAGAGATATTAGACTTGCATTTTAGGTTGCTGAGTGTATCTCCTAGTGATAGCTTTGGAATTGGCTATTCTATTCTTGTCATGATATGGTATTGGTTCTAGTGGAGTTAAGGGAGATAGAGATAGGTGATCCTTTCTGCGACTGTTTCATAAGTGGTACGTTAGGTATTCAATACTAAGATGGAGTATTAGATTGACCAGCTTCAACCGAAGGTTGGGTTTCTCTAAGTTTCTAGAGTTTTGGTTATCTCTAGTACTTTTTCACCCTTGGATAGTTCATTAGCATGCCTTGGTGCATTATGCCCTCCTATATATATGGAGTTTGTTGCTTATGCTTTCAGCCTATAGTTTATCCTTTGTTGTGATTTTGATTCCTAGCAACATTTTGATTTTAGCTCCGACAAGAACCAGTAGAGTTATGTCTGATTTGGATAGCCAGATAGATTTAGGTGTTTTTCCTCAGCTCAGACTTGTTGGTTCTAGCTCAAATTTGATGCCTTGAACTAACGTCTTGAGGGTTATGTTTGAAGTGTAGATGCTTGCCCATCTACAGGATTGGTTTGGATAATTAAGATCGGGTAATTCATCATGAATGTTGAGATTTCATTGTAGAGATTGGGTATAGCCTTTGATTTTAGATTTGTCTCAGATGGGGTTTCATTTATATGTTGGCTAAGCCTACTCTTTAGCTATCTATTTGATGATCTTCCATTCGGGCTGATTATGGTTGATAGATGTTCAGATAGTGGCCCGTTGGCTCATGAAGACGATTTCTTCCTCCCTTGATCTTGATTTTCAATTTTTATTGGGATTTTTAGATAGTCTACTATTAGGAGTAGTATTCTTGATTTGGATTCAACATGGCATTATCCTTGGTTGATGGGATATCTTGGAGAGGATCGTTCAGTGGTGATTGTTTCTGCTTTGTTCTCTTAAATGTCAGTTTTGAAGATCATCTAAATCAGTTGTACCATTGGCATAGATTACAGACATTGGTCATCACCATTCATATTCTCGTGCTTGCCATTATGGATTTGGTGGAACAACTTCAGTTCTTCGAGGATAGTGCATTGGAGTTGTGCGAATAAGACACAGGTGACCTTCTTCTTGGTTTGGAGCATAGTAGGTTTGGAAAGGAAAAATAAGGTTATATTTTGATATTGGAGTTGGTCGTATGAATCTATACCTTGGATGCATTTGGCTTGGATGAGTCTTTGCTTAGTTATGCTGGTATTAGAGTGGTATCGGTGTGTTGTGGTTTGAATTTGCATGTGTCAGCCCTTCTCAAATTAGTTGGAGGCTGGTTTGTTATGGAGGTGGATTTTTGGTTGTTTAAGAAATGAACAAAGGAATTTTGTTGAAAAAAGAATGCCTATAGTAAAATCAGTTGTAAGCATTTTTCTTCTTAGAGGTTATTTAGGAGTCATGCACGAAGCATGCGGGCCTAGTACATCATCCCTTCGACCTTTCGTGCTCCTCCTATCCATTTAATTTTTAAAACAAAAGTCTTTTTAGTAGTGAATTCTGTAATACCCTCTAGGTTATTTCTTGACTTACGCATATTTTTGGCAATTCTAGCCTCTCCACAGTGGCTACAATTGTAATGACCCACTAGGTTATTTCCTCGATTTACATGCATTTCCAACATTTCAATCTTTCTTAAATCAGCTATAAGTCATTTATGACTTTCTAGAATTATCGGTTCAGTGATCAGACAGTTTATTTGGATTTTAGGCTCATTTCCCTATTTTGAAATTTTTGTTGTTTTGGATTTGGTCTTGAACCAAAACTCCTAGTAGATGACCTCGAATGAGAAGTTTGACAATTCCATCAGCTCCAGAACGTTGATTTTAGGCCAGGGGGACCCTTGGTTAAGGTCCCAAAGCTTCTGTACTTATTATGGGCTATTGACCGAATTATGTGAAAAATAGAACTATAGGTATGGGCCCTACACTTAGTCAAAACTATCTCAAATAAAAGTTTCGATAATTCTATTAGATCTAGAATGTGGTTTAAAATAAAAATTCACTATTGGATCATGGTCATAGGGTTTCGGATCAGTTCCGAGGGTCATAAACAAGTTTTTTGCTTTGTTGGTGCATCCGGTTGCTGGTGCAATCGCGATAGCAATAAGACATAAATTGCAATCGCGATATGTGTTTTATGCTTTGCAGATCGCGATCGTGACTTCAGAATCCTGATCGCGTCTCCCAACCCCATATTTAATCCCCTTCTTCAGCCCAATTTCCAATATTTTTTCCACTATTTTTATGATATTTTGAGAGCTCAAGAAGGGTAAAAGAGTGGGAAATCATCAAAATAAGCTAAGGTAAGCTAGCCTAATCCTTTTTGGTTATTTCCCATTGATTTTTCCTTTGATTTCCACCTAAATTCACGGTAAATTCTTATAAATTAGGGTTTTAAATTTGTAAATTTTGAGTGTTGATTTGAGACCCGATTTTAGTCCCATTTGTGCTCAAATTTTGAGCACATATATCTTATCCGTTGAGGGACCTAGTGACGATTTTAATTTTGAATTTCTTTTACGAGCTCTACAAGTCCGCTCTTGACCCAAAATTTGACCTATTATATAGAAATTTGGGTCTCATTTAATTCCTAATGATGCATAGATTATGGTTTTGATAACATAGGTTCATTTCAAGGTCATGGAGTAAAGTTGGATGTTTTGGGGATGATTTAAGGATTTGGGGATCGGCATCGAAGTAGGCTTCTATCTACTCTTCTTTACTAGATTATGTGTTTTATATATTTTATGCCAATAAGAATATTAAGATTGATTAAGGGTAGAACACCATGACTTAGTCTTGAATATCGAAGCTTGTGGGATTAGATGAGTGGTTTGACCCATAAGGTAAAATACTTACTATACTTCTAGAATCATATTGCTTTCTTCATAGATTGAGCTAATTCATAGTATAGTTATGGTATTATGCAAGATTTGGGATGTGGTTAGGTGTTGGGAGTGTGATTAGTACGATTAGCCTTATTTTGACTATTTAGCTATCTTGAAATTGTGATGTAGGTAGAGTTGACTTAATTGCTCATATCTTGTGTGAAATTCCTATCTTAGGGCTAATTATGGCTTTGTACCCTCTAGAAGTCAATTTAGATACCTTAGCCTAGTCTAGGATAGAAATTGTCTAAGTATGGATTTTGAGTATAAGAAGTGGGTTCCTTCAGCCCACCTTAAGTCAAGACTTGAATTAGTCTTCTGGACTTATTTACACATGTTAGATATAGCTGAGACTATTGAGACTTTAGTATAAGGTTACTTTGTGACTTGGTGAATGGTGATGATTTTACCGAATTATGGTTAATGGCTCGTAGCCATGATATGGCTTTCGAATTTGATTAATGATATGTCATGTAGACAAGATAAATGATATGCCTTATAGATATGATTTGGCCCATAAATATGATATGCCCATAGATATGATGTCGCCTATAGATATGATATGAATATGAGATGCCTTATAATTATGATGTTACTTATAGATATGGATATTGATATACATTCCAGATTTATTTAATGTTTTAGCTTATAGATGTGACTCTTGATATAGATTTCAAGTGTGTCCAAGAATATAACTTATGATTATGTCAGATATACATTTAGGCCTCAAGTCATAATTATGATGTGGTAGTTATTCCATGTGCACTATTGGGCCCAAGGTCGTGTTCATGATATTGAATAGTTTGGCTCCGGGAAGTATTCTATCATTGTAAAGGAAATGGTCGTAGTTTATCGACATATTGATGCTTATGAATTCCTTGATTGAATACTGGTGATGGCATACATAGATTCGGTACATTCATGAGCATTAAATACGGTAAATGGTACGATTCCAGCTAAAATATGATTCTACTACTGTTTTTCCTAAAAAGGGGTTAAAGCCCACTTTTCACCTTAAAAACAAATTTCTTCATAACGAGAACCATACCATCTTAATGGATAACTTATGTGCATTGAGATTGAGAATATTGCTTTAAAAATTCGGCTGAGGTATATTCCAATCCACAACTTTATTAATACCATTTACTCCGATCAAGAGAGATTCCGGCCCTTTCTACATTCCTATGATAATTTAATCCCAAAGTACCTCGGGCAATGGATTATGGATTTATACTCTTTTAGCCACGGTTTAAGCCGTGCAATTATATACATACATATGTATACATATACATCTATGTATGTATATAATTGCACGGCCTAAACCATGGATAAAAGAGTGATATATATATATAGAAATCTAGTACTGAATGCATAGTCGATGGAGTATGGTATTAATACATATATATACATACCGATTCTAATCTGGCAATTGATGATGGCATTGATGATATTTCGATTAAGTTCGACTGGTGATGATAATGTTGATGTTGATGATATTGATGATGTTGAGGATGTTGATTATAATATTGATGTTATATATATACACATCTCTACTGGTTCTAGTCTGAATATTGATCATAATATTAATGATGATATAGTGGTTAAGATATTATTAATTTGCCTTGCATTAATTCATGCGTGTCCATTGCCTATCACCAGTATGCACCTATATCTATCAGCCATATGGGGGTTGCATATGTATAAGTATGAGTGCTACCTACAGTATATTGCGTGGAGCTTGTATCTATTAGTTGTATGAGGGTTGCATAGGAATGGGCTAGAACTATTATTTTCCTGAGTGTTGATTAAACCTTCTGAGACTATCGTGGTGGGGATTTATCAAAGGCTTAGTTGGGTATTATTTTTTTAGATTAGCCGATTACTCGTGTTGATACTGTTACTTGGATTGTAACTGTCATTGCTATTATGGTTAGTCTGTAATAGGTTGACTATTGGGCTGGTATTGCGATTTGAGGTACGATTTTTGCTCTTTTACTTTGCTATTATATTTATATCCATGGTTATCCATTGTTTAGGTATTATGGTTTTAGACCCTGATATTCTAATTTATTTCTTTACTATCTCTTTATTTTGATAGTTAGCTCATGTCTAGACATATGGTTAGAGACCCTGACGATATTAGCATTAGCTTCCACTACGATTATGAGACTTGAAGATGCTAGTATGATGACATAGATTGTACTATGAGTTTCCCAAGTTTTTATGTATGTACATCAATATATAAGTAGCTATGGTATTACCATATATCCTTTTCTTCCTTTATTTATTCAGATTATATATTCATTCATTGGTATTGTATACTATTATACACCCTTCTTTCACCCTTTACTCTTATATTTGTCTGCGATATACGATATAATGTTGAGGTTCCTGAGTATAGCTAGTATTGGATAGTTTATCCTTAATACCTTCTTAGCCTTATTATGTTAGTTTCTTGGATATGAATTGGATTGCTTATCCTTTTTATAGCATTAGCTTTTTTATGTAGATTGTTGGATATTTGGGTGTAGTTTATATTTCTATTTATTTGTTAAATACAATCGCTTTATCTTTGGAGCTTAGTTGGCAGTTTTCTACTAAGTACCATACTTTTAGTACTCATACTACACTTCTACCACTTGCAGATCATAGTACGGGTTATCATCATTATTGTGTGCATCGTACGAAGCAGCTATGGTTCATAGACACATGGTGAGCACCTAGCATTTGGAGTAGTACTTTCCTACCTCTTATGTACTATACTAGTGTCCATGTTGTATTCAGAGATGGTAGTATCTGTATATTCAGTTAGTACCTCGTTTGTGTCATCGTTAATGGTTAGAAGATCTTGTACTGATTCGATCAGGTTTTTGGATTATCTTATGTGTGTTAATCTTTATTACATCTATTATGCATTCCTTCCTTCATTTTCATAGTAGTGTGTTACTAGTAGAGCTGGATTACAAGGTTGGTTTGCCTACTTGCGAGTTATAGTAGGTGCCATCATGACCTGAGAAATTTAGTTGTGATTACAAGTTATTTACAACTTGTTGAGACTGTCGTTTCAGTTATCGAACAATTCATTTAGGTTTTAGGCTGATTTCCCTATTTTGGAGATTTTGATGTTAAGCAATTGGTTTTGGACTAAACGCCTAGTACACTCTCTCATATGATAATTCTAATAGTGTCATCGGCTTTGGATCGTTAATTTTAGGCTAGGGGAACCTTTGGTTCAGGTCCAGAGGCATCTATGCTCATTTTGGACTATTGGGTGATTATATAAAAAGTTGAACTATAGGTGTAGGCCCCGTATTTAGTCAAAAAATCTCGGATAAAAGTTTTTATGGTTTGATTAAGTCCATAATGTGGAATTTGGTATGCTAGCATAGTTTCTTTGCACACAAGGGGATTCAAGAAAATGCCGAGCATCCGGTTGAAGTCCATTTTGGACTTAGCAAAATTTGGTGCCTAATATCTTGTATGACCACGTTAGTAGTCATGAAGATACTTTATCCGTAAGCACTTTATCACCCATGAAACAATTCAGTAGACTTGGCCATTTGGTGAAGGACCATTTTAGCGATAAGAGGTCGATTAAGTGAGCGAGCATAGTTTTAGCATCCTGGGGACCGCTTTAGTGTTACCTGCGAACTTGGTGCAGGGCCGCTTTAGCGGTCTTATATCTCTTTACCAGAACCTGGGGCATGTTAAAATATCCTTTCTTCACCTGATTTTTCATTATTTCCTTCATGACTTTTTACACTATTTTGGGAGCTTGGAGAGAGAGTAAAAGTAGGGACTCATCCATTAAAGCTAAGGTAAGTTCGCCAAGAACACCTTGGTCATTTCCATTAATTTTTCAATAAATTTCCATCTTATTTCATGGTAAATTCTTAGAAATTAGATCTTTAAATCCCTAAACTATGGGGACTGATTTGGGCCCTGATACACGCACCATTGTGCTCAATTTTTTAGTAGACATTCCTTGTCCTTTGAGGGACGTTGTGACAAATTCAATTTGGAATTCCATTTGTGAGTTCCGCGGGCACATTCTTGACCCCAATTTTGACCCGACCCATTATAGAGCAAATTGGATCTCATTTTACTCCTAATGATATGTAGGTTTTTGGGATGTGGAGCAAAGAAAGAAAA
Organism: Capsicum baccatum var. pendulum; assembly: GCA_030864225.1. Classification (NCBI taxonomy): domain Eukaryota; kingdom Viridiplantae; phylum Streptophyta; class Magnoliopsida; order Solanales; family Solanaceae; genus Capsicum; species Capsicum baccatum. The sequence continues at coordinate 174,714,366 of CM061560.1, forward strand.
TTTATGGGCGATTTAAGGATTTGTTGTTCGGTATCGAGGTAGGCTTTTATATATTCTTCTTCACAAGATAATGCATTATATATATATTACATGTTAGATAGGGATGTTGGGATATGATTATTGGTAGAGTTTCATAACTTAGCCTAATTTATGAGTTTGTGGATAGAAGGGTGAATCGAACCTTAAGATAAAATACTTGTTATGCCTATAGAATCTTGTTACCGTAGGTTACTAAAGTGTTACACATAGTTGAGGCTAAGGAACCTTTTGTATAAGGTTTACTACTTGACTTGGCGGACTAGAATTTTTTCTCAGATTGTGGTACTGTGGTTATGTTTGTTATATATTATTGGGCTCGAGGTCATGATTATTATATTAGCTGGACTCCGGGTGAGCAATTTATCCTTGTAAAGGAAGGGTTTGGATGTTTAGAATCTTTTAATTCTATTATTTGGATACTGGTGATGCAATGCATAGATTCGATATTCATGCTCACTTAATGAAATAATTCCAACTAAAATCATGGTTTTAGTATGGTTTTTCCTAATAAGGGATTTATTCTCACTTTTAATTTTTGAACGGATACTTTCATAACGAGAATCGTACCACCTAATGGATGATTTATGAGCTCTTGAAAATAAAAATGATATTTTAAAGATTTGATTGAGATAGATTTTGGTCCACGATTTTACTTCTACTATTTACTTTGATCAAGATAGATTCCGAACCTTTCTACACTTTTATGATGATTTAGTCCTGGAGTTGACCCCGAACAATGGATTTACAGACTTACACTCTTTTAGACATAATTTGAGTTCATGCATTTATTGTATATACATCTCTCTGGTACTGAACAGAGTATATTTATGATGATTATGATGATCATTGGAAATTCTGGATCAAGACCAAGTTGGTCTATACGAGTACTCCCAAATCCCTTAGGGGCCCCTTGTTCGTGAGTCATCGCGCCAAAGAAAAGAACTCACCACAGGTCCTGCCTTTGTGGGTCGTTGAGTTGGAGAAGGTGTATACACTAGTGAATTTATGGAACTTGAAATAATTATGGTATCATGGATTTACTTTGCATTCATTCATGCATGCGCATTTCCTATCACTAGTATGTTGTTTGCTCTCTACATCTATCAGCCTTATTAGGGATTGCATATATATAGGTTATGAGCGATGTTTTCAATGTGATGTGTTCTAATCAAACCATCAAGTTTATGAGGCTCGATTAAGGTATTATTTGTCTGGACTAGCCACTTATTTCATTGTTAATATTATGGCTAGTTCGTGGAAAGCTGATTAAGGACTAGTACTGAGATTTAATGTGTGATTTTGATTTCCGTCTCTTACGGTTATTTTATTTTGCATAATTGTTTCGTGTTTAGATATTTGGATTAGGGACCCTGATTATGCCAGCGCTAGTTCGTACTATGATTAGGAGGCCTTAAGATGTTACTATGAATATTTTAGGTTGTACCTTTGAGTAAGTCTTAGATTTTTGTGTGTGTGTGTGTCAAGCTATACTATACCATATATCCCTCTCTTCCATCATTTATTCACATTGCATATCATTCCTAGGCCTTTTATACTACTATATATATCCTTCTTCTACCCTTTATTTGTATATAGGCCAGTGATATATGGTATAGTACTTTAGTGCCTGAGTACAGCTAGAATAGGATAGTTCATCCTTATTGCCTCCCTAGTTTAATTATGTTAGATCCCTGGATATTTGGTTGTAGTTTACATTTCTACTTGCATGTTATCTATATTTGCATTATCTTTGGAGCTCATTCGACAGTCACTTACTGAGTACCACTGTTTGGTAGTTATACTACAATTCTGCAACCTGTGGATTATAGTATAAGTTCTCAATGTTGTTGTATGCATCATGCGGAGCAGCTATGTATCGAGGCTTTGGGGTGACCTCCTGGAATTCAGAGTATTACTATTCTCCCTCTTATGGATTAGACTGATCTCTACTGTATTCAGATATGGGTTGTACCTATATATTCATTTAGTTCTTACTTTAGTATTCTTATCATACTAGAAGCTCCTGTACTAGTTCTATCAGGTTTTGGGATTGTCTTTTATTATATTTATTCTACTATCTTGATTCATTCCTTGCAATAGTATGTTACTAGCAATTTCGAACTACCGGTTAGCTCATCTGCTAATAAGTCATAGTAGGTGTCATCATGACCTAAAAAATCGAATCGTGATAGTCACTATTTTCATTTATTTTATATTACAATGTAACTACTTTTATATACTACCATATATTTGTATACTTAATGAAAACTTTAAGCTAACTTACACTATCATATAATATTTCTCTTAAATTAAGTATTTATAAGATGTATTTTATTTTATTTTATTGAAGTTCCTCAGTTGGTAATGCTTAACTTACACGTCGATTTAAGTACAAGACAGTCGTTGTCAATATAATACCCAACTTTGACCCAGGATCGAATCCATAAGGAACAATGTGAATGGCGATTGGGTAAGTTTGAAACGAAAGCTACTTGCTAAATTCAAATACGAGATACAAAAATTTAGGGATTTTTGAATATTTTCAAAAGTATAAAACAATATTTGGGCTACTAGAAGACTAACTTGAGGCTAAAAATAATTAGAGTATGATCAAGTAAGAACGGATCTTGGGGTTATATCATTCTAGGTGTGAATTCAAATAGGGGTAATTGAGAATTTATCCAAATTTTGATAGGAGTTATGGGCAAGCTAGATTTAAAGTATTAGACAACAAAACACTAAATTGCACTCATGGATTCTTTCGAATACCTCATGAGCATACCAAACTTACCAATCCAAACCCTCAACTTAACATCCCTATTTCTAGGATGATGCCCATCAAGCTAGCTAAATCACATAAAATCTTTATTTCAAAAATAATGCTAAGGAAATAACTAGTATCAAATGGCTATTCACAATTACTCATCATTCACATCCCTCTTACAAGGATGATGAGGGATCTAAGTCAATTTGGGGTTTTCACCCACAAATCTCATTCAATTTAGGATTTTCAGCCACAAATCTCATTTCAACTATGGAGTAATAGGAAAACCCATAACAAATAGCTAATTAGGTATATATATAAATAACAGTCATGCATAAATCACAACCTATCAAAGCATAATACGAAGAGGAAGAACTAGCAACTCATAAAGATAAAAAAAATATTCCAAAATCTCGATCAAATTGATTCATGAAAGATAAGGAGAATATCAACCCACACTTTAAATTCCAATAAATCTTCAAAGGAATTTCCCAATTCGTCACTTCGAAGTTACTATAATGTCTTCTTAGCTCAAGATTAGTGAAAAAAAATTCTCCAAGCTCAAAATGATAAAATAAAAGGTGAAGATGAAAGATTGAATCAAAGATAGATGATGAAAATTGAGCTAGAAACCCCTATTTAAGCCCCAATTCCACATTTTCCAAATATTACAAAATTGAAACCTTGCTTTTAAGAAAATTCCAATTCTGCCCTTGAAACTTTTCCGCCCCATCGAGATTATTTTTTCTTGATGGAGTCATTCGTGACTCCCATGATCGCGGTGGTCGCCTCACGATCGCCAAGATTTGAATTGACCTCAGATCATGATCACAATGGTCGATTCTTGGGCCTAATTTCCAGAATTTTGCTCTTTTCTTTCATATTTCTTTCTTTCACCTTTTTCTCAGTTCATTTTTATAAAGTTTTCTTGCTCATCTTCATATTTTGAATTTCACCTGCACAAATGAGCACTAACTAAGAAATTAATAACTAATCAATAAAAAGCATGATAATTTAGGCTTAAAAGATGCTAGTAAATTGTCAAATTGATGACTTATCAACACCCCCAAACTTAATTATTGCTTGTCCTCAAGAAAATGAGGATAATTCAATAATATATAGTATTTAACTCAATTCCACCCAAAGAAAAGCTATACTAAAGGAATAAGCTAATAATGCTCTACAAAGACTTTCCAAACATGCCATGGCAACAAGTAAACCAAAATATTTTCAATAAGCATATATTTATGAAGCAAGGATGCAAGTTTGTATCAAATGAACCTTCCAAATCAACAAATTATCTTAAGAGGAGACACAAAATCTTCTAAGATTGGCTCAATCTTCACAATGCAACTTACTTCACCCATTTGTCCGAACCGAGAGTAAGACTTTACCCTCTAGCCCAAAGTATCGATGCTTCTCACAAGCAAGAGTTATATCCTCAAGCAAAAGACATTGAAATTTATAAAGGAACTCAAATAATGAAAGAATTCACACTCACTCTCGCAAAGAACTTCAAGCACAACCAGTAGAACCATAGACTTTCCCTTTGTGTTTTTCGTCACTAATGTAGACTTCTTAGTTTGGAATCACCAAGGTTTTGCAGGTCTAGATTAAATTTTAACATCCAAAGAGGAATAAATATGGATCTAGTGACTAAGATACCTCCTTTAATTCATTCACTCAATCTATTATACCCTTAAATTTTCAAATTATACACCTTATTCTCCTTCAAATAATTTTTCATATTTCCCTACCTTTTTAATTAGCATTTACCAAATAATTTAAAGCCACCATTTTTCTTTCTTTATTTTTTTACTTTTTCAAGAGACTTTCTAACTATAAGCTCTTATTAGTCCTCCCACTTGTCTTATTTATCTTCACATTCTATGGGTTAGGCTATACAACTATACCATCAGGTATGTCTCTTGTCTTTTAAGCACATGAATTGACAACTTTACATACACCTTTCTTGGCTTATCTTGAAACATCATATTCATCCCTCCAAACTTGGAGTTTGAACCACCGGTAAATTATTCTCCCAATTACATAAGCCCCCCAAACTTAGGGTTTCATCAATATTTCATAGCTTAGGATCATGTGATGCATCAAAGAAGGTTAAGTGCCAAAAGAGAGATTTTCAAAGGGGTTTAGGTGTAATAGAATGGTTATTATTATAATAAGAATGAGATATGGGTAAGAAGGCTCAAATAGGTTAACAAGGGAATAATGTTAAGGTAGGAATTTGGTTATGTCACTGGTCAGAAATAGCCTCGAGTTATCCTCTAAACTAAGTTAGGATAGCATTTTGAACACAGTGGGGGAATGTTCTAGTCTACATATATGTACAATAATTATTCAAAAATCTCAACACACATGGCAACATACTCATAGAGTAAAAACTTATACCTCCAACCAATTTGAGCAATTTGATCTTCATAAGTTACTCCTAGTCAAAGACTCATCCTTGTAAAGAGAGTAACAAACTTTGAATTTAATGGTCTTTTTAAAAAGACAAAACTATATTCTTTTAGGTTTTTCTCAAAATCATTCCATTTCTTTCCAATGACATTTTGAAAGTATTTTTGAAGTTTTGCCTCTTCCTAAACAATCAAAAAAAAACTTAGGTGAATGCAAGGCAACATTATCATTACACTTCATGGGATTCTCTCCTCACAACTTCACATATCTCCTATTTAGCTCATAAAACACTCATGGAAGCAATAGAAACACAAACGACCATAGACCCTAAAGAATGGTGTCACCAATATCTCATAGTGCACGACAAGAATTAATGTCTCTCAAGTTACCTAGACTTCACCCGGGGATGCTATGATCAGCACATTAATCTATCAAACCATGGACACAATATTTAACAATAATTTTAATCAAAAACCACCAGTTATCCAATATTTAAGACAAATTGAACTCAAAACTATGCTCCAAAAATGATTACATAATGACCCAAGAAGGTTCACATTAACCTTTACAAGCACATAAGACGTTCCTCTCTTACGATATTTTACCAAAAATGTGGTGTGCATGAAAGGTAAGAGCTTGAAAAATGGAATAAAAACACATGTTAGCAATCTCCATGCACCAATTCTTCACCAAACACACCATTTGTAATCATGATAACCCAATTAGATCACCAACCACTTAATTAAGCAAACAAACTACAAGTGGGTGTTTCGTCGAACATATAGTGTGCACTAGAATATGGTAGCAAGAATTTTTGCAATTAAGCATTTGAAACAAGGCACACATTCAAAAATGTTCATCCCCACAACCACATTCAACCAAATTAAAGTAAAATGAAGTAAATTCAAACCAAAAAAAGTGATGGAATGTGATCACTATTCATACTTTAAAGAAAATTTAACTAAGGAGCATGCCTTGTGTACCCTTTCCAACTTAAGCTATCAACTGAAAATACCTAAAAATAGGATAAAAGTTAAATCAAAACATTAGAAAACATCGATATAACATCCTTGGGTTGCCTCCCAAGAAGTAACTTAGTTAAAGTCGCGGCATGACATCTTTTGACAATCATTTATGTCTCAACTTAAGAGATTTGAATTGTCGGCCCAATTTTTTATTCGTATGTCTTCAAGATACTTTGGGAAATGATAAGGCACAACGATACATATTCTATCTTGTCACTTTAAAGACTTAAAACTTTTACCTAACTTCACATCAAACTTCCAAATAGGCTCGTTGGGTATCGGTGAGAACATCAATAGACAACTAGTTAAATATTGGATTTTGAAATTTTTGGCCTTCAAGTGATGAACGTCATTTTTCCCTTTTGGAATGACAAACTCCAAAATATAAGAATTTTGTACCTGATCTCCAAAATTCATCATTTGATCGGATTTTTTGACTTTTATCACATCCACAAAGTATAATATCAAAAAATAGTTGGCATGAGGTTGTCTTCCCAATTTTGGAGTTGCATTATTCTTAGAATTCTGGTCCCCTAAATGAACTAGAGCATTCACAAAGGATTTCTTGGCTTTTATGTCCAACTCTAATACCTTTCTTCAATTTTGGCATCCTTTATTATTTTTGGTTTAGTTGGTTGACAATCACCAAGAATTCTTCAACATCAAGCTCACTACCAACCACGTGGCTTGATATCTTCTCCTTATCAAGCTTATTTTTAAGATTGGACATATTCATGGTACTTGAAAGATCGGCCTCCTCACCCACTTCTTCTTCCATTTACTTTTCTTTCACAATGTCGCCATAGATTGGTGCAAGATATGCATATTCTCCTCCATTGTAGTCATTCGATCCAACATAGTTAGAAGCACTGCTTCAACACTAATGTTTTTGGAACATTGTTCTTATTTTATCACATCATGAGACCTATTAAACTCATAAGAAGAACTAGCCTTTTTGTTAGCATAACTAGGAGAGGGGCATTTGGACAATCACTCCAATGTCCATCTCGATCATCACATAAAGAACAATCATAATCTCAATAGGATTGAGATGGTGTACACACATACTTTTGGGGATCTTATTTAAAATTTTGCTAAAAGTGGAGTCCACTACAATATGGACATGGATAATCAAGATAATATTTACAACCACCAAACTCATATTCAATCTAAGATACCATACTGACAAGTAAGCAAAAATAAAAATTGAACACAAGAAACAAAAGAAAATCACAAAAAAATATTCACAAGTTTGAATCAAAGAAATTAAGATAAAATTCTAAACTAACTCAATACGCCAAATTATTTCTTGGCAACGACGCCATTTTTGGCAATGCTTAACTTACATGTGGATTTGAGTGAAAGGTGGTTATTGTCAATATAATACCTAACTTTGAGTCACGGTCAAATTCACAAGAAACAATATGAATGGTGATCGAGTAAGTTCAAAATAAAAGATACTTGCTAAATTCAAACATGAGATACAAAAATTTAGGGATTTTGAATACGTTTAAAAGAAGAAGACAATTTTTGGGCTTCTAGAAGACAAACTTGAGGCTAAAAATAATTAGAGTATAATCAATTAGGAACGGATCAAAGGGTTATGTCATTCTAGGCATGAATTCATACATGGGTAATTGAGAATTTATCCCAATCTAGATAGGAGTCGTGAGCAGGCTATATTTAAAGTAATAGCGTTAATCTTTCAATAAAACACTAAATTGCACTCATGGATTCTTTTGAATACCTCATGAGCATTCCAAACATACTAATCCATAACCTCAACTTAGCATCCTTATTTCTAAGATGATTCCCCTCAAGCTAGCTAAATCACATAACATCCTTATATCTAAGATAATGCTAAGGAAATAACTAGTATCAAATAGTTGTTCACAATTACTCATCATCCACATTCCTCTTTCAATGATGATGAGGGACCCAAGTCAATTTGGGGTTTTCACCCCCTAAATCTCATTTAATTTGGGATTTTCAGCCATAAATCTCATTTCAACTACGGAGAAATAGTAAAACCCATAACAAATAGCTAATTAGGTAGATATATAAACAACACTCATGCATAAATCACAATTTATCTAAGCATAAAACCAAGAGGAAAAACTATCAACTCATAAAGATAATAAACAAAAATATATCAAAATCTCCATCAAAGATAAGGAGAATATCAATCCACACTTTAAATTTCAATAAATCTTCAATGGAATTTGCCAATTCTTTACTTTGGAGTTACTCTAATGTCTTCTTAGCTCAAGATTAGTGCAAAATTTTGCTCCAAGCTCCAATTGATAAGATAAAAGGTAAAGATGAAAGATAGAATCAAAGATAGATGATGAAAATTGAGTTAGAAACCCCTATTTAAGCCTCAATTCCACATTTTACAAATATTACAAAATTGAAACCTTGCTTTTAAGCAAATTCAAATTCTGCCCTTGAAACTTTTCCGTCCCATCGAGATCATTATTTCTTGATGGTGTCGTTTGCAATTCCCATGATCGTGGTAGTCGCCTCTTGATCGCCAAGGTTTGAATTGACCTCGCATCGTTATCGCATCCCTCAGGCCGTGATCGTGGTAACTAAGAGTCGATTCTTGGGCTAGATTTCCAGTATTTGGCTCTTTTCTTTCATATTTTTTCTCTTTCACCTTTTCCTCCACTCATTTTTATCAAATTTTCTTGTTCATCTTTCCATTTCAACTTTTACCTACACAAATGAGCATTAGTTAAGAATTAACAACAAACCAATGGAAAAAAATGATAATTTAGGCTTAAAAGGTGCTAGTAAGTTGTTAAATTGGGGACTTATTGTTGGTTCAAATTCATTTTTTTGTTTTGGTCTCTAAGTTTGCTAGCGTAATCAAAATATATATGGGTGAATTTTACTTTTAAAATTGGAGTACAAGTGCTAAAATTTGTAGATCAAGATGTTAGTTTGAATTACTTGGCGATAATATTCTTTTGAGAAGTTCTTATTCGTCAAAGCACTTTATTATTTGGGTATTTATTGATATTGGCATTTTAGAAATTATGGCTATTAAAATTATTTTTAATTCGGAGCAATTTTGTGACTCTACAGTCTCTTTGACAAAATGGACAATTTTCGATAGTCTTTTAAAATCTAATAGTCGTCCTTTTACTAAATACAAAAATTTATCCTTACTATTATTTTTTCTTCATCTTATATTATTTTACTTTTATTTAATCTAATTTTGGGTCGGTTAACTATAGTTAGTGAATATTTTAGGGTGCTTAATCTCTTCTCCTTAGGACAAACTCTTAACTAGAATCACTAAAGTTAAGTAGACCTTAAAAAAAATCTTTATATTTTTTAATCACATAGTTTATAATTGGTGTCCTAATTCTGCATAGAACTAAGTAGGTGGTGACTTCATAGTTTTTTTAGAAGTTTTCAATAATTGTAATTTGGTTTAACCCGGTTAAAATGGGGTATTAACATTGATCACTTACTGTGTTTTACTATAAAAAGCAAGACAAATTAAGAAAAGAAATAATCAATATATAAGGAAAAATATACAATATAAAAGAAGAAAATCAGAAAGTTTTAAAAGAAAATTAATAGCAATGAAAATGAAAGGAATTAAATGTGACTATCCTTAATATTCTATAAAATTTTAAGGTGGATTTCTCATCTTTTAAAGGAGGAAAAATGCCACAAAAACACAAAAAAGAAAATTTCAATGCTGACTTTAGAGGTATGCCACTGATGTGTCATGGAAACACGGCACGTTCAATGTTTAAAACAAAGAATTTAAGCTTGGACTTAGGTCATTTTGGTAGATATGATGTGGTTTTGTGATTGTTGCAGGTGAACAGGTAAATCATAATCGTGGAATGAAATTGGAAGAAAAAAATCTGTAAAAGATAAAGTCTACGGATGATGCGAGTCACCATACAAGTCGTATACACAGCATACGGCTCGTAGGTTGAATTGTAAGCACAACAGTAACAAAAACCAAGTAGAAAAACAAAGAGAAGGCTAGATATGACTGAAGAGTATGAACCGTAAGATGTCGATATGGGTTGTGACAAGCAACTGTAAAGAGAACAGAAACTCATTCAGTCATTCAGAGTTAAAGTCACAGAAGAAGATGAGTCAAAAGTTCTGAGTACGACTCATAAGTTTAAATCGTAAAGATACCAGTGTCCAGTGCTTTGAAAGATTAATGGCCAGGTAGTGACAAGTGAAAGCCACAAGTTGTGTCGTCTAGGTACGACTCATGGGGATAAGTTGTAAATATAATAAAAGCCTGACACCTTGGAAGATCATTCAGTGGAGAACATACGATAAGCACTGTATGACTCATATGAATATCTTACAAGTGGACTACGCGAATTGTGCCTTGTGTCGACATACCTTTCCTATTCTTTTTTAATTAGTATTTTGGGGTTATTTTGATATACTATAAATATATTAGGGTTATTCCTTTATTAAGTCATAGACTTTTACAATACTTTTACTACTTTTTACATACTATTAAATTTTTAATTTTAATTTAATTGAAGACTTCAGATTTTATTCTTCTTATTCTTGTGCAATTAATTACATGTGTTCTTTATTGATTATCATGGATTGTTGCATGAATATGAGCGGCTAAGTTCCTTGACTAGGGTTGTGGGAATCATATTAAATTAACTACGTAAAGAAAGTGGGAGATTCATCTATTTTTTGTTGACATTGCATGTATCTTAATCTTCTTCATATTAACTGACCTCAGACCTACTGTAGAAGCTTAAGGATAGACTACATTTAAGAATGTCCTCGCAATGGAGTTTGAGGTTGGAAAAAAAGGATTAAGATAATAATTTAAGATTTACGCCTATCTTATTATTCCACTATCTCATCTAATCAACTTGAAATCCGAAAGGTGAAACTTGAACTAAGGTTATAGAAAAGGAGAAATAAGGCGACACCCAAAGACTCACAAGGTAAAGGGTGAGATTTATCATCACGTTCATAAGACGATTAATAATACATAGCTTGTCAACTATACATGCATAGCAAAGAAATAGGTGGTTGAAAACAAGAAGTTTACAGAGTTGAGAAGCCAGGGGGAACACACTCCTAATGTTGTCTTCTACTGTTTACAAACCCAAGCATTCAAATTCGATTGCTACTCACTGTTTACTTCAAATTCCCCCATTTACTTTTATGCACTGCTCGTGGATTTTGTCAAGTTTGAGATACTATTAAAAGTTTTCCCTGTGGGTTTTACCCCAACCTAGATTGGGTTAATATATCTGAAATGACCACAACATACTTCTTTGGAGGTTAGTTTTTGGGCAACAACAAATTTTGGCATATTGTCGAGGATGACTATGAAAATTGTTGATTGAAGTTGGTGAAGTTCATGAGTTTTATTTCCTATTTTTCATTTGGGATATGCTGATGTATGTTAAATACTAGGAGAAGAGGCAATCCCTTACTCTCTTTTGATCCAAAGCCTAAAATAATTCTTTAAAAACCACAAAGGATGGAAGATCAAGTTTATGAGGGTGTTCCTGCTGGGGTTTGAGACTCTCAGTGATGCCTCCTCCCCCACCTAATGATCCATAAAATATTGTTGTTAGACAGATTGAGCAATTATTAGCAGCGACAGCCGAAGAAGCTAGAGTAGCTGAGGAAGCACGGTTAACTGAAGAGGCTAGGGTAGCCGAGCAAGCAGCACTAGCCAAGTTAAGACAAGTGGCCGAGCATCGGGATAGAATTTAAAGAGGTAGAGCTCTGATGATTCCAGCATATTAGCATCTCCATCCATATGATAAATATGAAGACATGGGTTATGTTGAACCTGCAGAGACAGGAACCATCATTCCTCCTACTCTACCCTTCAATGTTAAATTTGACATTTCTAATGCAATGACCCAATTGCTAAACTTGAAAGGTGCATTTTCGAGATCAGAAACTGATGATGCAAACATGCATCTTGCTAATTTTACTGGTATCTATACGTCGTATGTTATTTTGGGGTAGACCAGAAAGCTTTGAGGTTAAGGTTGTTCACATTTTCGCTGACTGGAGAAGCATCACTATGGTTAGGGAAAATTTTTAGAGGTTCAATCAATACTTGTCATGAGTTGTGTAAATAATTTTTAAATAGGTTCTTCCCTCCTACAATGATGCTATAGTTGAAATATGAAATATACAATTTCAGACAACTACCTGTACAATCCATGTATGAAGGATGGTTTAGATTCAAGAAGAAGCTAAGCATGGTACCTAATGACAAGATCCAATTTTTTGGAAATCTTCTACAGATCATTTAATGTCAGTTCAAGAGCATTTATGAGAAGTGCATTTATGTATCTATGCATCTTTGGTGGGATGCAACACAAGAGATGCTAGTTGATATTTCAGTGACCAATCGAGGTTTTCATATAAGACACGCTGAGCATGGTGCAGGTACATATGCTATTGCAGCAGCTAATAATTATAAAGATAGTCATGATTTGGTAGCATAAGAGGTTGCACAACTTCGGACAGATGTAGGGCTGCTTATAAAAAAAATTGGAATAATGATTACTGAGAAAGTGAATGCATTTAGGGCATAGGGATCTACTTCTAGGACTTTTAAGAATGAATTTAAAAAGGAAGCAAAGTATCTTAATCGTTAGTTGGTTGATTTTTTAGACCAAGGACAAGGGAATTAAGGTCAAAACTATTACAATAATAGATACAGATATAGGAGTAGAGACTGAGATAGTGATTAGAGATGCAAGGATGAGTACAAAAAGAAGAATGACAGATATGTCCCACTAAGTAGCCTGGATATAGAATCTATAATGAAGGCAATATTGTTAAAACTAGTCAAAGTCTAAGAAAGTCAAGAGAGTTGTCTTAAGGAGATTAAGGCGAACCTATCAGGACTGAATCAAAAGTTGAGTCACATGCTACCGAAATCAAACAAATGGAGCAACACTATGCCCAGATATCTGCCATATTGAATCAAAGTCAACCTAGCACTCTTTTTAGTAACACGGTGGTAAATCTAAAAAATAATGATCATTGTCATACCATCACCACTCGAAGTGTTAAAACCACCACAGATCCACCTGTACCCATTGTAAATGAACAAATGAATGATGATGATCTTGTTGATATGGAGAGTAGTAGCAAACAAGATAAAGGAAAAGATAAGGCTAAGGAACCTGCTTTGAAGTCCAGCCTAAGACCTCACCCTTCTTTTCCTCAAAAGCTAAAAAAGAAAGAAGAGGATAAGAATCATAAATTTTTATCTATATTAAAGGAGTTGTCAGTCAATATTACACTTGTAGAGGTATTAGAGCGAATGTCAAGATATGTAAGATATTCCACCTGCTCGTCCATCTATTAAGGAGCCACCCATCTTAAAGTTGAAGACCCTATTCTCTCAACTATGATATGGATTTTTAGGGGTCAACAACACTTTGTCATTAATCATTGCAACTGACTTGATGCAAACAGAAGTGGAAGATTTATTATCAGTGCTACAGAAATTCAAGGGGGCCATAGGTTGGTCCATTGTAGATATTATGGGTATCTTGTCTGGTATTTGTACTCATTAAATCCAACTTGATCTGGATTGTATCCTAAGTATAGAATATCAGTGTTGGCATAATTCTCCTATACAAGAGGTGGAAAAGAAAGAGATAGTTAAGTAGCTAGATGTTGGTGTAGTATATCCCATTATTGATAACAAGTGTGCCAATCTGGTACAATGTGTCCCTAAGAAAGGTGGTATTACTGTTATGCCTAATGAGAAGAATGAGCTAGTACCAGTGAGGCCCAGTCACAGGATGGAGAGTGTGTATGGATTACAAGAAAATCAATGCATGGACTCAGAAGGACTACTTTCCCATGCCTATCATGGACCAGATACTGGATAGACTTGCGGATAGAAGATGGTACTATTTTATGAATGGGTATTCAAGTTACAACCAAATCACTATTGCGCCCAAAGAACAAGATAATACAACCTTCACTTGTTCTTATGGGACCATTGCATTCAAACATATGCCATTTGAGTTATGTAATGCTCCAGCCACATTTCAGAGATGCATGATGTTAATTTTCTCTAACATGGTAGAAGACACCATCGAAGTATTTATGGATGATTTTACTGTAGTTGGTTATTCTTTTGATGACTTCCTAGATTACTTAGCAAATGTTTTACAAAGATATGAGGAATTCAACTTGGGATATAACTGGGGAAAAGTTCCATTTCATGGTTAAAGAAGGTATTATGCTTGGGAACATGATTTGTAAAAGGGTTACAGAGGTAGATAGAGCTAACATTAAAGTAATCAAGAAATTACCTCTACCAATTTTGGTGAAGGGTATTCAAAAATTTTTAGGACATACTGGATTTTATAGGCAATTCATTAAGGATTTCTCAAAGATTATCAATCCTCTCTATAGGATTCTTGGGAAAGAGGTGAGGTTTAATTTTGATGAAGCATGGTTGAAGGTTTTTGAATGTCTAAAAGAAAAGTTAATGAACGCTCCAATCATTGTGTCCCTTGATTGGTCCTTGCCATTTGAGATTATGTATGATGGAAGTAGAGTGGCCTTAGGTGTTGTACTAGGAAAACCAAAAGAAAAGATCTTGCATCCCATCTACTATGCTATCAAGGCACTAAACCCTTCTAAAAAAACTACATAATTACTGAACAAGAGTTGTAAGCAGTGGTTTTTGCCTTTAAGAAATTTTGATCTTATTTGATTGGGACAAAGGTAGTTGTACACACTGGTCATGCAATATTGATGTACTTCATAGTGAAAAAATGCAAAGCCTAGACTTCTTAGGTGGATCCTCTTATTGCAAGAGTTTGATTTCGAGGTCAAGGATAGAAAAGGCACTGAAAATCAAGTTGCAGATCATTTGTCTAGATTTAAAGAAGAAGCTATGAAGAAATTTAAAGATGGACTCTAGATTGATGATAGTTTTCCAGACGAGCAGATATTGGTTGTTTCTCAAGATCTAATTCCATGGTTTACTGACTATGCAAATTATCTAGCAAGTGATCTAGTCCCAGAAGATCTTTCTTTCCAATTGAGAAAGAATTTTTTTCATGAGGTCAGGAAATTTTTCTGTGATGAGCCTTATTTATTCACAATCTGTGCGGATGGGATTAGTCATACCCATAAAATCTTGTAATATAGGTACTATTGTACAATAATTTACAAAGAAACCTATGATTTTGCCTCATCTTTTAATCAATGTCAATGCCAAGGTAACATTTCTAGGCTCCATGAGCTTCCAATGACTCCTATTTTAGAATTGGAATTGTTTAATAGATGGAGTGTGCATTTCATGGGACTGAGTTTTTTAATCATGAATCACATCCTTGTGGTTCTGGATTATGTTTCTAAATGGGTGAAAGTGGTTGCACTCCCTAACAACAAAGGAAGAAGTGCCATGACCTTTTTGAAGAAATAAATGTTCTCTTAATTTGGCACGCCACGTGCAATCATTAATGATGGTGGGTCATATTTTTGTAATCGTCTATTCAAGAATCTTCTTAAGAAGTATGAAGTGAATCACAAGGTAAAAATACCCTATCACCCACAGACTAGTGGACAGGTGAAGGTGTCAAATAGAGAAATCAAGTCTATCTTAGCGAAGACAGTGAATACCAATAGGACTAATTGGTCACAAAAGTTAGACGATGCATTATAGGCCATATACACACTCCTTTAGTTAAAAATAACAATGAAGGAAGGATTACATGCCATATACAAGAAGATTTCAAAGAGAAACAAAACTCTTGATCCCTTTGAAGAACACATGAAGAAACCCTAGCCTCTAATCTTCAAGAGTGAATTTGAGAGAGTATTTGAAGTGTTTCCATCCTTTAATAAGTGTTATGAAAGGCCACCAAGAGTTATATAATGTGAGGACATAAGGTATTTGAAGTAGTAAATGTCTGGACTACCCTTGACTTAAAATTAAAACAAACCACGTCCAGGGGTATGACTCACCTATACCATTTATATCCTAGGGTATGAGTGGTACCCCAACTCATACCCAAGACCATTCCAAGACCCTACACACTAGTTTTTGTACAACTCACACTCCCTAAATTGTACACAAGGGTACGAGTGGTACACTCAATTGTACTAACCAACCATACCTTGGGAAGATTCTACAAGACAAGCTAATCAAGCACTATACGACTCGCCTAACACCAATCGTATGTTCCTATATAAATCGTACCAAAATGAGTAATATCTTGGGCAGTAGCTACCCCAAACACATTGCCTTGTATACGCATGAACCGCAAAGCCATCCCATAAGTTATATTCAAGGGTACGATTGGTACCCTTAAGTCATACCAAGTCCAATAAATCCACAACCAAAGAAATTTTTCAAGGGTCCAAGATTGGAGTGTTTCAATATGAATGAATGCAAGGTAAATCCATAGTACCATAACTAATCAAAGGATTTATATCACAAATACCTGATTTAAATACCTAATTTCTAAGAATTTATAATGAAATAGGATAAAAATTATTGTTAAAAGTAATGGAAAGAGATGAAGGAGTGTGAGGCTAACTTACCTTAGCTTAAATGGATAATTTTCCACTCTCTCCCTCTTTTAAAACTCCCAAAAATGGTGGAAAATAGGGGAGACAATATAGGAAAAATTGGATGAACAAAGGGAATTTAACAATCCCTAAGTGCCGCAAAAGCAGTCACTTGTTTACTTAAGCAGTAAGTGGCTACCGCTTAAGTGGCATAAGTCTGCTAAAATAGTCAGGCCACAAAATGCAGGCATCATAAAAGAAGTCTCCTGACCAATAAAGTGATCTTTGTTTAAGTGGTCATTGACCGATAAAGCGAACCTCAGCCAAATAGACAAGGCCGCTAAAGAAACCCAGGGTCACTAAAGCGATTGCCACTAGAGCAACTCTTTGACTGATATAGTGGTCAAACCAAATATCAGGCATCAGATTCTTGGCTAAGTCAAAGTAGACTCTGATTGGGTGCTCAAGATTTTTTCGTACTTAATGGAACCATCAAAAATTTCATCATCCTTTCAACTAAATATGGAGTCCACACTTATTGTTTCATTTTTCATGAAATCTACCCATTAGACCAAACAAGTTCAGAAGCCTCGGAACTTAGACCAATGGTCCCCCTAGTCTAAAATTAATGTTTTGAGGATGATGGCACTGTCACAATTCTCATCCGAGGTTGTTTACCTTGAAGTTTGATCTGAGACCAATTACCTAACAACCATAGCTCCAAAATAAAAAAAGTGAGCCTGTAATTCAAATGAACTGTTTGATAACTAAACCAATAATTTTGGTAAGTCATAAATGACCGGTATCAATTATGGGAAAATTTGAAATGCACGTAAATTAATGAATGATCTAGAGGGTCATTATAGCTTCAATTGTTTTATCCTTATTATTCAGTAAATAAACATAACAATATCTAGCACAATTTTTAATAAAAGTAATGAAATATTTTTCCCCACCATGAGAAAGTGTTGACTTTATATCACAAATATTTTGTATGAATCAATTCTAATGGATTGAAATTTCCTTCCACAGATTTATAAAGATGCTTAGCATACGTAGGTTTACATTGTGATTTATTGCACTCAAAGTTAGGCAAAACTTTTAAACTAGTCAATTTTTATATGGTTTGTAATTTACATTTCTTAAACGTCCATGCAACAAATCATTAAACTTAAGCAAGTTAGAAAAAATCTCATCATTATTTATTTGGGCGGCCATTACATCATGTTTGAAAAGGCTCTCATTGAGGTAACCCTTTTCTACATATATTTCATTCTTTCTTGTTACAACTTTATAAAAAGAAATACACACTTGAATCCATTTTTAATAAGAAGTGTTGTAGTCACTAAGTTCTTCCTAATAGTAGGAACACAGAGAACGTTGTTGAGAGTCAACACCTTATAGGAAGTCATCTGAGGGAATATCTTCTCATTTTTTTTAAAATTTAGTCGTTGTAGTATTTTTCATGAAGATCATTTCTTCGTGACTAGTGGTATCATAAGTAGAAAAAGCTTCTTTGAACGTACAAATATGTTGAGTGATTTCTGAATCAAACCACCATTCAAAATTTCTAACTAGATTGCACTCAGTGAGCATAGTACACAAATTTTCAATAGTTTTAGTTGATTTCTACATGTTTATCTGATTCCTTTTCTTGTTCTTCTTCAGAACTCGGCAATTTAAAGCTTTATGGCCAACTTTTTCTATAATTACATTTGAACCTTTTCTTGCTCTGCTTCTCTTATCCAAAAGATTTCTTCCTCGTCTTATTATTTGTAGTATCCTCTTTAAAAATATTTGCACACATAATTGTTTGTTTTCTTATGAAACTCATTATCTTTTTCTATCTTGAAACGAAACATACGATCTTCCAAATTAGAAAAATGATTTTCAAGAATTCCTTCTTTAGGAACATGAGGATCTCTACTTGTGAACCTTTGTATTTCAAGTGTGGTCAATCAAAAGAACATCATTGGCTACCAATCTTTTAAATTCACGCTAGAAAATTTCTCTAACTTTTGTGCCAATTTCATTGCTTAAGTAACATCTGAATGGCTTGATGACGCAATATTGGTTGCCATAGGATGACACTATTCACAACTGAACCAATTTTTTATTCAGTTTCATACATTATTTTCCTTTCAATATTTGACACACAATTTAGTATTTCAGAATACTAACAATAAAGTCTTAATTTTTATACAACGTATTTCTAGTCAATGTTGAAGTTCTTATGTTCTTCAAATCGCTAATCCAATAAACTTTAACTGAAGATATTTTTTTGTTACTCAACTCGCTAATGGAATGAACTTAAAATTCTGACAAAGTTTTTATATTCTTCAAATCCGAATAAAATTCAAATAAAGTTGAAAATCATAGATTTTAATCTCCAAAAACAACCAAACTCAATGTATATTAATCAAATAATAATTTTCTTAAGATTGTTATTTTCAAGAAAATAAAATCTATATTCAATGTTGTGAACTTCAACAATAAGTTTAGAGTAAATTATGAACAGTCAAATGAAGTTCTAACTCTGTAGTCACAAATATGAACTTCAACAATAAGTTCAACCCAACTTATGAATAACAAAGATAAAGTTTAAAATATTTCTAAAAATAGTAAACAAATTTAGAGAAAGATGAAGATAGAAGAATCAAGTCCACAAATTCAAAGTGTGCCTTTAAGGAAATTATTTCCGTCAAGTTCTCGATGTTATGGAATATATCCTCTCAGGATAAAATAATTTACTTAAAAAGAATAGTAATACCTCAAATTCAGTATGTAAGGACTTGATTTTGTAAATTTTTTTCCTTTTTATGTGTTTTGACCATTTTACCCTACCTCATGGTTGCTACATGATATTTCTGAGGTATGGATATAGTTGATATAATTTTCAATGCAATTCGAAATGATTTCTGCATGTTTGTAATTTGTAGAGGTTAAAAAGGTCTTACAGATGACTTTGGTCAACATTTATTGTTAAAGAATCAGAAGGCAAAATGGACTGGACCAGCAGATCCGAAATATTATTTTTTGATAGTATCATGGTTGGTTCAATTTTATGGCTTCTAAAACTCATTTTGACCCCCAGTTTGAAATTTTTTAAAATTGGGTACCGGGGATTAATTTTGTGATAACAACCTTTTTTCAAAAATTTGATGTCGCCATTAAGTCTAGAACATCCAATTTAATCTAGTAGAACATCTCATTTTCCTTCACAAGATTCGAAATAGATCTTGAGGGGTTGATGGAGTCTCAGCTAGTGCAACCGCTAAAGTGGCACTTGGGTCACTATAGCGGAGGCCACTTAAGTGGAAAGCTAGTTTCTTAAGCAACCAGGCTTATCGATTGGGGTCTAAAAAAGTGAATCTCGATCCATTTAAGCAAGGAGGAAGGAGGGAAGAGCTTAAAGACCCTTTGTCTACTTAATAAGAGGGTTCAGGCTCAGCAGGTGCCGCTTAAGCAGTACTTAGCAGCTTTAGCAATGACCGTTTAAATGGTCATAGACGATTTAGTATAAGTACTTTTTTCCTTATTTTTCTCTTTTTTGAGATTGAGATAGGGTTTGAGAGGGTTTTGGGATATTTCTCCCATTTTCAAGCTTGGGTAATCTCTAAATTATTATTTTAATGATTTTACTTTCATTCTCGTCATCTAAAACTCGTTAAACATAATTTCAAAAGTGAAATTTGGAGATTTTGGCGCGAAAGGCCTAAAATGGTTTTTTCTCAATTTAAACTATATTTTAACCCATTTTCACAAGTCTTATTTACTATGGCTTCCTTTAATCATGGGTAAGGTGTCTATAAATAAAAATTCTAGTTTTACCCCTTCTATTTGAAATACTATTCTGGGGGTTCGTTTTGATGCCAATATAAAAATAGGCAATATAGGTATCATTGATTTTGTTTGGTGCGTAGATTCTATATTTGTATATTTTAGGCAATTCTGAGGTTGTTTGAGAAGGTAAAAATTACGCATAAAAGGCTTTAGGCTTGGATTTTGAAATCACGAGGTAGGTTATGGCTTAACTTTTTTCAGACTGGGCTGGGTAGATATTTATATAAAAGAATGTTATGGGCATGGGTAATAATCATGAAAATAATGTTATTATAGTCATGAGCCAATATGAGGTCTTATGTTGTTGTTATTGGTGATCTAAGATGATAATTGTTATGTGTGGCCCGTGTGGGGGTCTCATCTAATATAATTGGCTTTGTGTATATATATGGTTGCTTTATTTATGACAAAAATTCCTAAGTTGGGGTAAGTATGATATTAATGATGTCCTATTTGCATATTTTATCCTAATGGTACATGGCTTATATCGAATGATGGATAGTTGACTTATTGAGTGGATTTTTAGCTCATGTGCATGTTTATTGAATGTATTTGGGATCTCCATACTAGTTTGGTTATGATTATTACATTCTCATATCATCCATACATTCATGAGACATTGGTGACATTGTTGAAATATTTATTTTTTGATAGAAATAAGAAATTATTACAAAATCCTCTACCATAGCCTATGAGCAAAACAAGAGATATGGATATTGAGGCTGAAATTGAGAATTGATATAGTATATGGGTTGTGAACCCCCATGGGTCCTATTTGAAAGTGCTAAGGCTCGGCAGGTGTATATGAAGGCTATGTGATAACCTCAAACATATCACATCATCATCATTATCATCCTCATTATATTTCATTCATTTATGCATCTTTAGTGTTGTTTTTTCATATATTATCTAATGCATATTTATTCTATTTCTTTTACATTTGCGTTTTTTACTTATGTGTTATATTTAAAATTATTAATGGAGATGGTGTGAGCTACCGTTTGGGATATTTTCTTCTTACAAATGACGTGCTCATAGTGTGTATCTATATTCCTTATTGTATACTTTGCTCAATCTTCCTATAATACCTACTTAGTACAGGTGGTTCGTACTCATCCTTAATTTACCCATTTGTGCAAATCCAGGTGTGAGTGCATCATGTGGAAGCTGAGTTTGAGCGGTGATTTGATATGCTTTTGGAGATGACTTTTGACCTCATACTATCTAGTTATATCTTATTTTGTATTTATAAAGACATTTGTGGTTCCATTTTAGATTTTTCAGTTGTATTTTCAAATTTAGAGTTGTATGTATGTTGTTCTTACATAGTGACACCTTGTTTTAAGATTGTTTATGGTATTATTGTGATTTAGACTTCCGTTATCATTATGAATATATGGTTTCGCTTCATTATAGAAGTCTCGCCTTAGAATTTGCATTGTGATTTTCATTTACATATCAGTTTGGGTAATTGGCTTACTTTTTAAGGCTTAGTTGTGATAAGTGCCATCATGACCTAAGTGTTTGGGTTATGAAAAATTGGTATTAGAGTAGCCAGGTTCATTGGTCTCATCAGCCTAAGGACAGGGTGTCTAGTAGAGTCTTATAAATTGGTACTTGGACATCTATATCTATCTTTGAGAGGCTATAAGATATCTTTATGAAATTTTTATTATTTTTTTCTTTATTATGTGGGTTTCCATACCTTAAATTCTAAATTGTGTCTCACTCTTTTCTATATAGAGGGTAGGAACCAGATCCAGTGAGATTAGGGATTTAGAGCCAGCATCCAAGGAGAAAGCATAGCTTAGAGATAAAGCAAAGGTCATGGACAGGCTCAAAGTAGAGGACGGGCACGAGGATCTTCCCATTCCATAGGTAGTACTAGGAAGGTCTCCCTTGAGCCTGAGGTTGAGCATGCTAGAGGTGTGGGTCCTACTCAGGCTCCATAAAGTATTATTTTCCCAATCTTGTAGGGTTTATTAATTCATTTGTTGACTTATTTAGAGGGTGTTCCATTGATGCACCCGATATTTCTCAAGCTCTAAATGTTGTACCTCTATCTATGTCAGAGTCTGTTTATGGTGTTTCTTCAATTCTGTGTGTGATTCATTCATTGATACAAACATCTACTTATGGTATTTGGCTGGCTCTGAGTAATATTTCTTTTTTCTATGCCAGTATCCAAGCATGCCATTTTGAGTTCAGAGGTTCAGCCTTCATCTATGTTACCTCCTCAGGTAGGATAACAGCCTACTAGATTCACAATACTTCCAATTTCTTTGGGTTCTATTATGTATTTTGAGAGATTTAATCACTTAGATCCACACATGTTTAGTGGTGATGTGGGTGAGGATGCCTATGAGTTCTTGATTAATTATCGATATAAGTTATATAACCTTGGATTGCTTGAGTCGCATCAAGTTTCTTTCACTACCTACCAACTAAAAGATATAGTCAGATATTGGTGGAGGTCACTTGTTAGTTGCATTCCTCTCAATTCGCCAGAGGTGACTTGGGATTTATTTTATAAGGCCCTTTTGGATAGGTTTGTACCATACAGCTTAAGGGATTAGATGAGAGATGAGTTTGATCATCTGGAGTAAGGATCCATGATCATTGCCTAGTGTGATTCATGATTCAATGCTTTGTTTAGATATTTTATTGCTAGTATTTCCACCGAGTATAAGAGGATTTAAAAGTTTGTGAAGGTATTAAATACTACTTTTCAATTAGCTACTACCTAGATGGTAGTGTCAGGGGTGTAATTTCAGAGTATGGTAGATCATGCAAATATGACAGAGGCTATTCTTTGATTTATTTAGGGAGGCACCAAGGGGTGTGCCACCATGGTAAGTTTAGATGTCACACTCTTCGAGGTAGAGATTTCGTAGGTATCTATAGGTACCATGGTAGGCCAGTGCAGGTGGCCTTATGAGGCCCAGGTAGTAGGTCTTCTAGTTCAATGGCTTTGAATAGTCATGTGTCATCTCAAGGTGGTCGTTCTAGATCAATTGTACCAGTTTAGATTTATTTGGGGTGTTGAGGTGCTATGTGTGAGATGAGTTTGGCCATGTCTCCAAGGATTGGCCACATCATATTTTCAAGTCTTCTCCTATATTGATAGTGAGAGGTGACCTTATGGGTGGTAGAGGTGCTACTAGAGGTGCGCGAGGAAGAGGTATTAGTACTTGTGGTAGTGGTCACAGGTATACATTCTATTGGCGAACGTAGATAGTGTTATGCCATACCCGCCAGACCAAAGATGGAGGCTTTTGCTATTGTTATCACAGGTATCATTCTCGTTTGTTTCAGATGTATATCTATGTTATTTAATTTGGGATCAACTTTCATATCTATGTCTGCATATTTTGTTTTGGGTTTTGATTCCACTAGTAAGACTTTTTCTACGTCCATCCATGTATCTACCCTTGTAGAAAACTCCTTAGTGGTAAATTGGATACACCAATTGTGTGTTCTTATATTGTGACTTTCGCGGGTTGTGAGACTTGGGTAGATCTGATTATCCTAGATATCATTGATTTTGATGTCATCTTAGGTATGGATTGATTATCTCCCTATCATGCTATTCTAGACGGTTATATTATGATCATGACTTTAGTTTTGCCAGGTGTGCCAAGGATAGCTTGGAAGGGTATGCTTCATTTGGGTTCCGAGAGACTTATATCTTATCTTAAGGCTCACGCTTAATAGAGATGAGATTTTTGTCTTATTTGGCCCATATACATGATACTAGTATTGATTCACCACTTTTTTTGGATTCTATACGTATTATTTATGAGTTCAAATATGTTTTTCTATGGATTTACCAGGTATTCCTCAAAATTATGATATTGACTTTTTTATTAATGTTGAGAAATTAAAAAATTGGTTGCAGAAATTATTAGATAAGGGATTTATCCAATATAGTGTATCACCATGGGGTTTGCCAGTTTTCTTTGTGAAGAAAAAGGACAGGCCTATGCATATGTGTATTGACTATCGGTAATTTAACAAGGTGATGATTCAGAATAAGTACTTTCTTTCTTGTATTGATATTTTTTTTATCAATTTCAGGGAGCTCGATGTTTTCAAAAATTGATCTGAGTTCTGGTATCACCAGTTGAGGATTAAAGCTTTGGATATTCCAAAGATAATTTTTCAATCTCGATACGGTCATTATGAATTTTTGGTCATGTCTTTTGAGTTGGCTAATGCCCCAGCCGCATTTATGGGGTTGATGAACTGGGTGTTTTGATTATATCTTGACTTTTTTTGTCAATATATTTATAGATGATATCTTGGCTTACTCCAAGAGTGAGTCTGATCATGAGGAGCATTTATGGATTATACTTCCGAGGTTAAGAGATAAGAAGTTGTATGTTAAGTTCTCTAAGAGCGAGTTTTAGTTAGAGACTATTTCTTTTTTAGGTCATGTTGTGACCAAGAATGGTATCATGGTTTATCCATCGAATATTGTAGTAGTTTGCAATTGGTATTGACCTACTCCTCCTATTGAGATTTAGAGTTTTATTGTTTTAGCAGGCTACTATCGATGCTTTAATAAGGGTTTTTCATTTATTATAGCTTCTTTGACTAAGTTGACTCATAAGAAGATTTCCTTTCAGTGGTCCGATGCTTTTGAGGTGAGCTATCAAAAACTCAAGAACTTATTGACATTTCCACCTATTTTGACTTTACCTAATAAGGGAATGGTATTTCTATCTTCGATGATGCTTTAGTGTTAGGTTAGGTATTATGTTGATACAGATGGGGTGATTGCGTTTGCTTCTCATCAGTTGAATCCTTATGAGAAAAATTACCCTACCCATGATTTAGAGTTGTGTGATTGTATTTTTTTTTAAGTTGTGGAGGCATTATTTGTATGGAGTTTGTTGTGAGAGTTTCTCGAATCACCATAACTTTTAGTATTTCTCACTCAATGAGATCTAAATATGAGGCAGCATTGTTGGCTTAAGTTGCTTAAGGATTATGATCTTACTATTCCTTATAATTAGGGCAAGTCTAATGTGGTTGTGGATTCTTTGAGCCGAAAGTTGACTAGTATGGGTAGCTTGGTGCAACTTTTGACCTAGGAGAGACCTTTGGTTAGAGGTTCAATTTTTAGCTAACAGAAGGTTAGGCTTGATATTCCAACACTTGAGTGCTTTTTGGCATTTGTAATGGATAGATCTTCTTTGATAGAGAAGATTCAGGATCATCAATTTGATGATGTTGGGTTTAGAGTATTTGAGATAAGGTGGTGAGTGGTGAGGCTAAGGAAGCCTCACTTGAGTCTGATGGTATTTTGAGTATTGGAGGCCAAGTTTGTGTCTCGGGAGTGGGTGATCGGATGAGATTGATTTTGGAGGAGACTCGTTGTTCTTGATACTCTATTCATCTGAGAGTGACTAAGATGTATCTTAATTTGAGAAAGCACTACTAGTGGGGTGGTATGAGGAAGAATATAGCGGATTTTGTAGCTTCTTGGATATGTTGTCAGCAGGGGAAGGTCGAGCATTTGAGGCTTGGTGATTTTCTTTAGAGGTTACCCATTCTTAAGTAGAAGTGGAAACGGATCACTATGGACTTCATGATTGGGTTATCTTATACTTCTTATGGTTCTGACAGTGTTTGGGTCATTATGGATTGATTGACAAAATCAACTTATTTTATCCTGATACAGGTTTCCATCGGTGCTGAGAGGTTGGCCTATATCTATGTGTGTGAGATAGTTCGTCTTCATGGGGTACAGTGTCTATTATCCTAGATAAAGGTTTGGTATTCAGTTCTCACTTTTTTAAGATATTTTAAGAGTATTTAAGCACCCGGATTGATCTTGGAATAGCTTTTAACCCCCATACTAATGGTCAATCGAAGCGGCCTATTCAGGTTTTAGAGGACATATTTTGTGCTTATGTTATGGACTTTGGAGGACAGTGGGAGCAACATTTAGCCTCGGCAAAGTTTGTGTATAATAATAGCCATCATTCCAGTTTTGAGATGGCACCCTCCGAGGATTTATATGGTAGGCATTGTCGCTTTCCAATTGGTTAGTTTGAGGTTTTTAAGGTTAGATCTCATGGTACAAACTTGTTTCATGAGTATCTAGATAGATTTTGAGTTATTCGGAATAAACTTCGAGCGTCTTAGGATAGGCAGAAGTACTATATGGATCATAAACTTCATGTTTTGAGGTTTAGTATTGGTGATCGAGTCTTTCTTCGTGTTTTTCCCATGAAGGACATGATGAAGTTTGAGAAGATGGGCAATCTTAGCCCCAGTATATTGGTCCATTTGAGATTCTTCAGACTATTGGGGATGTAGTTTATGAGTTAGCATTTTCCCTAGATTTATCAATTGTTCATCTAGTTTTTCATGTATCCATGCTACAACGTTACAATCTAGATGAGTCTCATGACATTCGTTGGGACATAGTACAATTAGATGAGAGGCTGTCCTTTGTTGAAGAGCTAGTCTTCATTCTCGACCGAGATGTATGCAGATGCATTCTAGGGATATTTTGTAGGTTAAGGTGCAGTGGAGACATCATTTTATAGCTGAGGCTAGTTGTGAGGTCGAGACGGCATGCATAGTAGTTATCCCCAGCTTTTTGCTGATTCGGGTATTTCCCTTGCCTTTAGCTCGAAGACGAACTAGATTCTTAGTGGAGGATATTCTAAGGACTTGATTCTATGAACTTTTTTCTTTTTTATGTGTTTTGACCATTTTATCCCACCTCGTAGTGGCTACGTGATGTTTCTGTGGTGTGGAAATGATTGGCACAATTTCCAATATGATATGGAACAATTTGTGTGAGTTTATGGTTTTTAGAGGTTAGAAAGGTCTTATAATTACTTGGATCAATATTTATTGTTCAAGGTGTCTGATGGAAAAATGGACTATGCCAGTAGATTCGGAATGTCGATTTTATTTAGTAGTGTGGTTGGTTTGATTTTATGGCTTTGGAACTTATTTTGACCATCGGTTTGGAAAATTATGAAATTGAGTCTCAGAGGTCAATTTTGTGAAACAGCCTCTTTTCAAAAATCTGATGTCGTTATTGAGTTTGAAACATCAAATTTAGTCTACTAGCATATCTCATTTTCCTTCACGGGATTCTCAATGAATCTCGAGTTGTCAGTGGAGACTTGAAAATTTTTTCAAGTCCTAGTGGTGCTACCGGTAAAGCAGTAGTTAGGTCGCTTAAGCAACCAGGCGCACCGGCTGGGATTCGCTAAAGAGGGAGCTCAGTCCACTTAAGAGGAATTTTGTATGCTTAAGTAGAGGGTGACGACTCACCAGGTACCGGTTAAGCAGCACTTGGTCTCTTTAGCAATGACCGCTTAAGCGATCAAGTGGCTGCTTAAGCGGTCAAGTGGCCGCTTAAGCAGTCATAGTCGGTTTAGTATAAGAACTTTATTGTTGTATTTTTCTCAAATTTTGAGATTTTGAGATTCCAGTTGAGAACGTTTTGGGCGATTTCTTCCATTTTCAAGCTTGGATAAGCTGTAAATCACTTTTAAAATTATTTTATTTTGATTCTCATCATCACAAACTCATTAAAACATGACTTTAAAAGTAAAATTTAGGGATTTTGACCCGAAAGGCCTAAAATGATTTTTCCTAAATTTAAATTTCATTTTTAACCCATTTTCGATTAGGTTCTCCTCTATGGCTTTCTTTAATCATGGATAAGGTGTTTATAAACAAAAATTCTGGCTTTACCTTTTTTAATAAAAAATTATTTTCGGGGTTTGTTTTGACGCTAATTTTAAAATATGCAATATGAGTACCGTTGATTTCTTTTTGGTGTGTAGATTCTATATTTGTACGTTTTTGTTTATTTCAAAGTCGTTCAAGAGGGGAAAAGACCTGCGTGAAGTGTTTTAGGCTTAGATTTTGGCATCACGAGATAGGTTATGGTTGAACTTTCTCAGACTGGGTTAGATAGTTAATATTTACATAAAAGCATGTTATGGGTATGAATAATAATCATAAAGATATTATTATTACTGCCATGTGCTAGTGTAGGGGCTTATGTTGTTATTGGTGATCTGAGATGATAATTGCTAGTGTGGCATGTGTCAAGGTATTATCTGATATTGTTGGTTTTGTGTATACATTTGGTTGCTTTCTTCGTGATAGAGATGCCTAAGTTGGGGTTAATATGAGATTAATGATGTCTTACTTGCATACTTCACCCTAATGGTACACGGTTTATATTGAGTCATGGAATTGTTGACTTATTCAGTGGATTTTTAGCTTACATGCATGTATATTGATTGGATTTGGGATCCTCATATTGGTTTGGTTGTGATCATTACTTTCTTATATCATCCATATATTCATGAGATATTGGTGACATTGTGAAAACACTAATTATTGACAATACATTTTTACAAAACCCTCTACCGTAGCCCATGAGTCAGAGAGGAGATATGGATATTTATATTGGAATTGAGTATTGAGATAGTATATGGATTGTGAACTCCCTATGGGTCCTTATTGAAAGAGTTGAGGCTTTGTAAGTGTATATGGAGGTCATGTAATAACCTCGATCATATCACATCATCATCATTATCATTCTCATTATATTTCATCTATTTATGCATCTTCAGTATTGTGTTTTCGTGTTTTATTTGATGCATGTTTATTTTATTTCTTTTTCGTACTCGTTTCCTGCCTATGTGTTATATTTAGAATTATTAGTGAAGACAGTGTGCGCGACTGTTTGGCATATTTTCTACTTTTCTCAGTCTTCCTATGATACCTATTGAGTACAAGTGGACCGTACCCATCCCTACTATACCCTTTCGATACAGATCCAGGTATGAGTACACCGCACGAAAGCTAGGTTTGTGTCGTGATTAGATACATTTGAGGTAGTGGCCGATCTATGCTTTTGGAGTCGACTTTTGACATCATCCTATCTAGTTATGTCTTATTTCGTATTCAGAGACAGAGTTGTGGTTCCATTTGGAATGTCTTAATTGTATTTCTCATATTTCAAGTTGTATGTAGATTATTCTTACACTGTGACACCGTGTTTTGAGAGGGTTTGTGATATTATTGTGATTTAGACTTCCTCTATCATTATGCATGTATGATTTGACTTTGTTCTAAAAGTCTCTCCTTGGGGTTTGCATTGTGATTTTTATTTATATATCAATTTGGGTCATTAATTTACTTGTCAAGGCTTACCGCGATAAGTGTCACGATGATCTGAGTTTTTGGGTCATGATATTTTTAATAAATAGGAGCTTTTAACTTCAAATTTTTCATGCCAAAATCTGAGGAAAAATTTAATATTTATAGCCACGAGGTGTTGCTTCATAAAAAAAGCAATGGCTCGTGAAGAGTTGTACTGTTTCAAAATATAGGGCTCATCTGTGGAGCCATCTGCACCTGCAGATAGACAAATGCGGATACATATCGTTCTTTCTACAAAATAGGAAGTTGATGCTTGATCTGCGGAGCCATATGCATTTTCATATGGCCATATACGTCCACAAATCAACTTTTTGTCATTTAAACAGTAAATTGAAGGATTGTGTTCCTTTAATGTGTATTTTGATCTGCGTCCGCAAATGGTGGATTTTTGGATTAAATGATCATTAACAATAAGTTTCAAATAACTTTTTTCCAAAAATAAAATCTCTTAATCGTTTGAAAATTCAAATCTAAATCCAAAATCAAAGTTGAGCAGAGCGAGCGACGATGGCGCGGGGCTTGTCTTCTTCTTATCTAACTAATGACATGGAATAATGCTTTTGTATTTAAGCATAAGAATATCTTTCTCCCACCAATGTGGGAGACCCCCTCCTTTTATAAAGTGAATTATAAAGTGAATACACATTTCACTTTTTTCTTTCATTTGTTCCTCCATTTTTCATTCACATTTCAACTACAAGTCTACCACCCAACATATTAAACAATCATTGATTAACAATATTTGACTGCTCTTCATGTATGATCTTTGGTAAACATTTTCAGCAGCCACTGTTTGGTACTGCTCTATATTGAGTTTATCATTGCAAATTTTTAAAGGAATAAAAAAATGATCTTTTTCTAAGTAATTTTTTCCTGCTCTAAAATTTGCAAACTATATGCATTAGTTATCTACAAGTAAAGATTTCTCAGTCATAGGTTGGAATTTCTCCTTCTGACGTTGTGCTGAACTTTAGCCAAATTGCATGAAACCCTAGTTAGAGATCAACACATTAATGAGAATTAACGTTGAACGAGACTAAGTTTGTTAATGGTACACTCATCGCTCCATATATTTACATCAAATAATTAAAATGGTATGTTTTCATTTACATAGACTTCTCTCACTTATTATACATAATTAATGACATTTTTACTTTATTAAATTGCTTAATAAATATTGACAAAAAAATCAATCAGGGATTGTTTTGGTAGGAAGAAAAATGTATTTTCTGAAAATGTTCTGAAAATATTTTTCTAGAATAAGTGTAATTCTTCATAATTTCTTGTTTTTGATAAGTAAGCAGAAAATATTGTCTTAAAAATATTTTTATATAATTAGATAATACTATGAGATGGGGTGGATCGTAAGGGGGGGTGAATAGGAAATAATTTTTAATATGAAATATTACTTATGAAACTTGTTATTTCTAATTCCATAATGTTCTTCAAATTTAAAGAACTTATGTTAAATTTTTAGAGAACTTATTTTTCAAAAAATTGACCAACCAAACATGTGAAATAGAAAAAAATCTTAAATATCTTTCTCCAGTACCAAATACATTCTTAATCATGATAAGTTAATATAATTTGATTTAGACATAGACTTATCTTTATCAACAAATTGATAAGTAAAATATAGCACTTCCCAATTAAAATACTAAGATGCATGCACATTAAAATTTGTTATACAATATGTATATGTATGTATATATATTTAACATCTCTCCTAATACAATTTGCATAATGTATTTGATATTTCTACACGTTCTAATAACTCACATGAGTTATGATCAATTTTTTCCTACGGATGGACCAGGTGTTCTAACGTGTTCCAGCAGAAATAATAAAGACAGTAAATAATGAATATGATAGTTTTATATGAAAAACATACAGTTCACAAAAGATGTAAAAAATCACAACTTGTACCTCAACAAGATTTAACCCCAACTTCACTAATCATAATGAGCCTCTCAACAAAAGATTATAAACTCTGTAACCTAAGGAATTATAAACTCTAATTCCTAATAATCAACAATCTCACTAAACTATTGAAACTCAATTCAAGTTTCCCCATTTGAAAATACTATTATAAAACTCTAGCAATCCTATTAGCTAACGCTAATTCCTAAAAATACACAAACCTCTCAAGGTTTAGGTTCCCAAGTCTTTAAGATATCACAATTTGAAGACTAAACTCCTAAACTAGTTTATAACACACTAGCACTAAGAAAGCTTGAAAATTATAATTCAATAAACCTCCTAATACATATTAACTAGAATAGAATATTGTTAGACACATGAATGAAACAGGTTCTTTAATCTGCTTCACTGTATTAGGCTACATTTCGATAGCTCGGCAGAACTCTCTCAGATACTGTTCTTGCTTATTTTCTCGTGTTCTACCTTTTTTATCTCAGTATAAGTGCATAAATTTTATTTCGAAAGACCTTCAGTATTTATAACTCTAACAAAGTAGACTTCAAACTCAACAAGGACTCCTATGCTTCTTGGACTCTCTTCTTGAGTGTTGTAGTCAAACACTAATTCTCTTTCTTCGTGCATAGTGATCTCCTAATGTTCATCTGAAGTAAACAAAAATTATTCCTTTATTTTTTCACATGTGACTTTATCCACACAAAGTCCTCTTGCAAGTTGAACTTTTTTAAAATAGTTTTTCATGAACCAACTAAGCTTACTTGTTCCACAGCTTCTTTTCAATCATCAAAATTTTATAAGTCTAAATAAATTCTTCCTTTTGATGATGACAAACTCAGGCTCTTGTGCTTCTATTTTGATATTAACATCTTGACCTGTGAACACTAAAGCATGAAATACTTGAAGGAAAACTCATGCTCTTGTGCATTCCATTTCAATACAAACATCTTGACTTGTGAAAGCTAAAGCATGGAACACTTGAATGAGCCAGGTTAGTTAACTAGGTTATAAAATTTGTACAATATTTCTCCCTTTTGGTATCATCAAAAATTGTTTCAACCATATTAAAGGCAAAGAATTATAAACTCTGCATAATGGAATAGGTAATAGAAACATATTTCATGAACCTGATTTATCAGTTTGTCAATCATCAAAATCTATCAGTCCATTAAGAATTCTAGCTTAACAAGGACTCTCATCTTTTTGGATGTTTGAACCTGCATATTTGTGGACTCCTTGCCTCACATTTTTTCTTCCTAACCCTTAAAATAAAATCAAAAACAAAATAGATGTGTTTTATCCTAATTAAGTTTTAAGCGTGGATGTGCTCCCAATTTCTCTCAAGAAAGAAGTAGAAGTATGAAAAAGAAGATGAAAGGAGGAGAACAAACAAAGAATGAAATTGAAATTTGCTCTACTTAGCAAAATTGTTTTATATATCACAAATTTTAGTTATATTCTTAACAATCCTAAAAGTGACGGGTAGTGAAATTAGCCTTAAACAAATTAGTGTCGAACCGATTTAGATTTTTCATTATTTTTCTAATTCGGTTTCTATAATTAATTTCTTTAAATAGATTATCTTGATTTTTTCTAGTTTTTCTAATATATTTTAACATCTCTTAATCTGAATAATATCCTTCTGGGTAAATTTCTTGGTATAACTGTTCTATCCAATTTATGGTTTCAATTTCATAGTCTATTACTTTTTCTAGTATTATTTTCTTAATATCTAAAATTTCTATATCTTTGAGTATATATAAGATTAAAACTTTAAGATAATCTAGATGATCTATCCGTTAAAATTGATTTTACTATAATATTTTATAGTTGTTTGTTTTATCCTTAGTAGTTCTTGCATATTTTTATTAAGAAACTCTATATATTTTATATCTTTATTTTCCATGTATTTGTCTATATTTATTTTCATCTGTTTTTCTAGTAACTGTATGTTTCTCATATCTTTTTCTAGAAATTCTATGTAATTTATCATGGTAAGTATTTGTAAGAGTAGTTAGGTAGGTATGGTATATAATTTACTCTAGTCATGTAATATTTACCAAATGTTTTTTCTAATATGATTTTTCTTATATCTACTACTTTTATATCTTTAAATGCATACAAAAATAAGTATTTTAAATTTATCTACCATCACATCAGATAAATAATTATTCATTTTCATAAAATTGCTTTTTCCAAAATATTCCCTTCAACCATGTTCATAACAAAATATGGTCATCTTAGATTACTATGTACTAGATTATTCTTAAATAACATGTTCTTCGGTCACTATTAGCATGGTAATTTGGATACTTTTTTCCTTAAACAGCGCCTCTACTCTGGTCACTCTCCGCCACGGCTTCTTGCCTCATTAGTTTCACCTTTAGGATGGCATAGTTCTTAGAGATTTTTCTCCGTTTCCACTTTGCTAATAAACTTCTTAACATATTATTCTTCGAATAATTCTACTATAAAGTAACTAATATGAATTTATTTCATCATATCATGATTGTTGGGAATTATGAATTTAGCTATTCATAATCATAAATAAATATACCTGTTCGGGTAGTTTTGATATTTCTGAAGTTTGTTCCTCCATAGCTTTTTCCATTGAAATATGTCTGTTTTTTAATTAATTGAGCAAAATATTTGTTGTGTACTGGAGAGAGTATTGCTTCAACACATGAAGGCTTGCTTTGCAATGCCTTCGGTTTCTTTCATTTATAGACTGAAAATCTTTACAATCTTTACACATTTAAAAAATTTCTAATACTAGATTCCTAAAAGTCAAAAAGGCTAGTACTCTACAAAAGAAAAGTCTAAAAGTCTATACACAGCCTTTAAAAAAGGCTAAAAAGGAAAAGTCTATAAGTCTACATAAAGACCTATAATTCTAACAATTACAATTCTAACGTAAATAATTTGATATCTTGTCTTCTTTCATTGGTGTCGTCTTTTTTCATTGGTGTCTTCTCGTCGTATCTGTTGCTCCTTATTTTTCCAGCTGGCATGTTCATCTTCTTTATTCTAGGTGTACTTCTGGAATAATGTTATCTTCTCCATTACATCTTGAACATTGATTATCTGGATATTTGTGTCCAATTATATTACAATATCTTATCAGTAATCCGTTTGAAATAAATCCTTTTTTAATTGCTCTTGCGGTAGATTGTTTTTCTGGGTTAAGTAATGTCATTATCCATTGCCTAACATCTTCCATATCTACTTGTCGTAGCTCTTTTGAATTTGAATAAATCATTTGATGATCTCTAGAATAATAGTTCCATATTGGGTTTCCATTAGTATAATTATTTGCTAGTTCTTGGATAATCGTAGCTAGTGCAATGAGTCGTTTATTTGCGTAGAAATCGGGTATCTCAATTCTGGGTATCTCCTGTTGCCGTGTAATATCTTCTGGTATGATCATATCTCTGGTTAGTCCTATTTTTACAACTTGTATAACTGATTTTATTTCGTCGTATAGTATCTCTGCTGGTGCAGTATAACACTTTATGTAAAATAGATTTCCTTTCGTTATCCTTTTGTAGGTGGTGAATATCTTGTGTAATTCTTCCATAGCTATTAGTTCTTCTCCGTCTTGGGTGTATATGGTGTTTAATAATCCATAGTCAAAACAAGTTTTTACTAGGCTTGGGTTAGTTTTAGATAGTGCAATTAGCTTGTTATATCCTTGAAATTTTTGGGTTATATAGTTGGTGTTTGGTTCTTTGATATTGGTAGCTCTGGGGTTAAGGTTTAGAAAAATTTGTACCCTATAGATATTTTCTATGTATTTTTCCGCTGTATAGTTGTAAACTTTTTTATCTTGGTTTAGGCTATCTCGGTATGTGGTAATTTATGGGGGTATGAACAAGTGATTTTTTTGTGTTTTTGGTGTAAATGATTTTTCAAATATTGTATTCATATTCATGTTCTGGTATCTTGGTCGACTAACTCCTTTGCTTGTAACTACAGAAGTAGATTAGTAAATGTTATGGGTTTTATGGAGTGTCCCATCGTCTCCTTCTAGCTCTGGAACTTTAATGTCTTCCGATCGACTTAGCTCTGCACACTGCTAAGTTAGCTGATTTGTAGCTATAGACTTCAGTTTATCTTCATTAGTCTTTAGCTTTTCTATCTCATTACCCATACTGTCCACTTTCATTGAAAGCGTAGTTAGGGTGTTGAGTATTTTTGCTAGAGTATCTTCTTCTATTATTTCTGTCTGTGTAGCTTTGTCTTGATATGTAATCTGCAATAAAATTTTTGTTAGTACTGATTACTTCAATTATAAATGTGAAATTTAATATATTCAAGACTAGTCTCCGAATCTCTTTCGTTGTAACTGAATTTTATATTTTCTTTGTTAACCACCAGCGTACCTGTGTATTATCTATTCGTACAATAAATTTGTTATATACAATATATGGCTCAAATGCTAACAAAAATTTATATAATGAACATAATTCTTTCCTATTTATTTCCCATTTTATTTCTGTCTCATTGAACGTACCTGAGTAGTATCTACAATGGTATTCTAATTTTTCTGCTTCATATCGGTATTTAAGTACTCCTTCATAATTATATTCACTAGCATCTGCTTCTACTATGTATATAAATTTTCTATTTTCATTTGGAAATTATAATTTTGGTAATTCTTTACAAAGTAATTTTATTTTTTGAACTTGTTTTTTATCTTCTTCATTGTAGTTATATTCTACATCCTTTTTTAATTTTTTCTGTAGTGGTTTTAAAGTTTCTGCTAATTTTGGAATATATTCTCTTACTTGGTTTACTAATCCTAAAAATGATTGTAATTTCTTTTTTGTATCTAATTCTTCTTTCGAATTTATTATTTTTTGTACTATATGTTGTTGCATTTTTACTCCACTTTTATCTATTTGTATTCCTAAAAATTCTATCTGATTTTTCATAATTTCAGCTTTCTTTTCACTTAGACTTATTCCCGACTTTTCTATTATATCTGTAAACTGTTCCAATAATTTTAAATGTTCTTCTTTGGTTTTTATATATAACAATATATCATCTATATATACTATACAATTAGATAATTGTTTAAAATAATTATCCATAAAATATTGATATCTACCTGGTGCATTTTTATATCCAAATGGTAATACGTTCCATTCATAAAATCCTTGTGGTACCGTAAATGCGGTTAATTCTTTAGATTCTTCTTCTAACTTTAGATGGTAAAATCCTGATTTACAATCGAATTTGCTAAAATAATTATATCCTTGTATTTGTCTTATTTTTAATATTTTATTTGGTATTGGATAATTATATGTTATAGTTTTTGCATTTAAATTTCTATAGTCAATAACCATCCTACTTTTTCCTCTTTTTTGTTCACTATGTTTATTTACTATAAATGCTGGACTATTATGTTTACTATTACTTTTTTGTATATATTGTTTTTCTAATAATTCATCTATATGCATTTTAAATTCTTTTAAATCTTCAAAATTATATGTTAATGGTTTCTGAGTTATTATGCTATTTTTGTCTATTAATTCAATTTTTATAGTAATTTTATGTTTTTTCCATCCTTTTAATGGGTCCTCACTATATAATTGTTCTAATTTTTTCTTAATTATTTCTATTTTATTCATTGAAAATATAGTTATTTCTGTTTTATTTATCGAAAATACTACTAGTTCTATTGTATCTTCAGTATTTTTTATATTTTCTAACTTTTGTGTAATTTTTTCACTTCCTTTTATCCAATCAGTTTTCTTTCTTATTTTATTATTAACTCTTTTTGCTCTTACTTTCTGTTTGCGTGGTGTTGTAAACCACCAGTCTGTTCTAGTTATTATATGTGGGTATAATTTATCTAAGAACGGCATTCCTAAAAGTATATCTTTTGATGTTAGTTCATAATTATAAATTTCTTCTATTGTTAATATCTTATCCCATACTTGCATTTTTACATTCCTAGCTTTATAAGTAATTAAGCTTCCTTCATTATTAAATCCTTTAACTATTATTGGTGTTTTTAATTTATCCCATTTACTTTCCGGTAAGCAATTATATCTACATAAATTAGTTTCTGCTCCTGTATCGATCATAGGCGTATAATACCTACTGCAATATCCTTCTACTACTATCTTCATTAACACATATATTTTCATTTTATGTTAAGCCTCTTCTTAAGAATAATTTCTCTTTGTTATATGTTAAGGTTAATTGTGTATGTTCTATATTATATGGTTTTACTTGTTCTAATCATTTTATTCCTAATATTATATCTGCTTTTAGCATTTCTTCCTTTACTTCAAATTCTATTTTTATTTTTCTAACTCCTATTATTATTTCTTTTTCTGCTATATTTTTACTATTTATTAAACTTCTTGGTAGATCTGGGCACATATCATTATCTGTTTTTATCTCTTCATTTCTTACTAGATATTTTGCTATATAATTTTCTTCTTGTCCTGTATTCAAAAGTATTAGATATTCTTTTTCATTTATTTTTCCTGTTATGTAATATTGGTTTAAATTACTTATTGAATTTATTTCATCACTTGTTCTTTTTGATGAGCTTGATGATTCTGGTTTTTCATCAGCTATTCTTATTGTTGTACTTATTCTATCATTTACTATTTCTAAATTTTCTTCTATGTCTATGTCTCTATAGTTATAATCATTATAATCTATTGTTTTTAGAATTTGTTCGAATGGACTTTCTATTCGTATTTTGTTAATCTTATTTTTTCCTGTTATTTTATGTTTTGTTGTTAATACATATAAATTTTTGCATCTTGCTGTAAATATTTTACTTCCTGGGGTTAATTCTATTCCTAATATTTTCCAATATAATACTAGTGATTTATCTATATTTTTATCTGTTACCGCTACTGAATAATTTGCACTTATTATAAATTTGAATTTTTGATATATTAGATTTCCTTTTACGGCAGTTATTATGCTTTTTTCTATGGGTTTTATAATTCTATCATCTGCTAAATATAATTCTATTGGTGTATCTATTCCTTCTCTAAAACATGGTTTTATTACTATCTCTGTACCTCCAAGGTGTACATATTTTATTGGATCTCCTTTACTTTTTATATCATTTATTTCTTTATTAATTATTCTTTTTGTTACTAGTGGTATACTAGCTTTGCCCTTTGCATATCTACAGTCTATTACATGTTCTTTTTGGCATACTACATAATATTCGTCTTTTTTCCTAGTAAAAATATTTTTGTATTGTTGGTATTTTAAATATTTTTTCTACACTTAAATCTAATTCTTTTCCTTTTATTTCATCAAATATGCTACTGTCAAATATTATTTTTTGTTCCCTTCATCATTTAAATATTCTTCCTTTGTTATTATTTTTATATCTTCTTCAGTCATTTGATTCATCTATTTCACTATCTACTTCATTATCTGTTTCGTTTTCTGAAATTTCATATATACTATCCTCACTTTCTAATTCATAATCTATATAATCTATCTGCTTATATTTTGTATTATCTATTTTTATTTCTGATATTTGTTTAGTTTTTGGATTTTTAGGTAGTTTACAATCTCTAGCTAAATGTCCTAACTTTCCATAATTATAACAAGTATATTCTTTTATAGATTTCTTCTTTCTATATGGTCTTTTGTATTTATAATTTTTTACATAATATCTTTTTCTTGGTTTCTTGTATTTATATTTTGATTTTTTATATTTCTTATATTTCTTATGTCTTTTTCTTTTCTTATAATATCTTTCTTCACATCCAAATTGGGGTGCTATTTTATTTTTGCAACATGCTAAATTTCTTATTAATTTTTTTTCCATTTTTAATTCTTCTCTATATTTTTCACATAAGTTTCTATATCATTGTTGTAAAAATTTTATTCTTGCTCCTAACGTATCTACTATTTTTGCTTCTTCCCAACTTTTTATTATTTTTAAACTAAATGGTTCGGGTAATTTATTAAAATATAATTTTCTTATTTCTTTACTTTCTTCTATACTATATGCTCCTTTATAATAATATTCTTTAAATGCGCAAGTATATTCATCTATATAACACATATTACATATTGCTAATTTTAACATTAAATTCTATAAAAATTGAATTAATAGACAAAAATAGCATAATAACTCAGAAACCATTAACATATAATTTTGAAGATTTAAAAGAATTTAAAATGCATATAGATGAATTATTAGAAAAACAATATATACAAAAAAGTAATAGTAAACATAATAGTCCAGCATTTATAGTAAATAAACATAGTGAACAAAAAAGAGGAAAAAGTAGGATGGTTATTGACTATAGAAATTTAAATGCAAAAACTATAACATATAATTATTCAATACCAAATAAGATATTAAAAATAAGACAAATACAAGGATATAATTATTTTAGCAAATTCGATTGTAAATCAGGATTTTACCATCTAAAGTTAGAAGAAGAATCTAAAGAATTAACCGCATTTACGGTACCACAAGGATTTTATGAATGAAACGTATTACCATTTGGATATAAAAATGCACCAGGTAGATATCAACATTTTATGGATAATTATTTTAAACAATTATCTAATTGTATAGTATATATAGATGATATATTGTTATATATAAAAACCAAAGAAGAACATTTAAAATTATTGGAACAGTTTACAGATATAATAGAAAAATCGGGAATAAGTCTAAGCGAAAAGAAAGCTGAAATTATGAAAAATCAGATAGAATTTTTAGGAATACAAATAGATAAAAGTGGAGTAAAAATGCAACAACATATAGTACAAAAAAATAATAAATTCGAAAGAAGAATTAGATACAAAAAAGAAATTACAATCATTTTTAGGATTAGTAAACCAAGTAAGAGAATATATTCCAAAATTAGCAGAAACTTTAAAACCACTACAGAAAAAATTAAAAAAGGATGTAGAATATAACTACAATGAAGAAGATAAAAAACAAGTTCAAAAAATAAAATTACTTTGTAAAGATTTACCAAAATTACAATTTCCAGATGAAAATAGAAAATTTATATACATAGTAGAAGCAGATGCTAGTGAATATAATTATGGAGGAGTACTTAAATACCGATATGAAGCAGAAAAATTAGAATACCAAAAGATAGATCATCTAGATTATCTTAAAGTTTTAATCTTATATATACTCAAAGATATAGAAATTATAGATATTAAGAAAATAATACTAGAAAAAGTAATAGACTATGAAATTGAAACCATAAATTGGATAGAACAGTTATACCGAGAAATTTACCCAGAAGGATATTATTCAGATTAAGAGATGTTAAAATATATTAGAAAAACTAGGAAAAATCAAGATAATCTAAATAAAGAAATTAATTATAGAAACCGAATTAGAAAAATAATGGAAAATCTAAAAGAAAAATTAATATGGATAGAAGAAACCTTAGAAAATTTAAAAAAAAGTACATGTGATATTTTATATAATTTGAAAAACTCACTACGAGAAGAACAACACAAGATAATAAATAACATTGAAAATCTAGAATTAGATATACATTACAGTACAGTTAGGATAAATTATTATACAGAAATTTATAACTCTGCAGTTACTACAGGATAAAATAATAAACCAAATAATTAATGAATACATCTTACGAAAAGAATAAATCATTAAAAGATATTGAAACAAAATTTAAGAAATATCCACGCACAAAAAAAATAAATTCATTATATATATACCAAATCTATTTCATATGTTAAATATTCGCACCACCCTACAAACCTCCTAAAAATTAGATCTCACAATCAAATATTTTTCTTTTCTTTTCTCTGGAACTTCATTTTGTTTTTTTTGGTCCAAGCCACTTCCTTGTTTTTTCTGTCCAAGTTACTTTTATTTGTCTTACGCACTTTTGAAAAATTTTCAACTCCTAAATTGTTCAACTCATCATGGTTTTCGGTTTTTTCTTTTTTCTCAATTCTTGTACACACGATCTGGGGTTCTTATCAGTGCATTTTTTAAGATTGAACTTTGATTAGGAAGGCTATATACTAGTAATTAGACACCTATTTTTCTAAGTAAAAGTTAGTTCTTTAACCCAAGTTAGTTCTTTAACCCACTTCTTTGAATAATTTTTGTTGTTTTCGAAATTAATTTCATCCAAGAAATTTGCATATTCAGCAAAATTCCATATTTAGATCTCACTACAACTTTGATCATTGAGTTTGATTCTTCCATATAAAGTTTATTCAAGTCTGTATTTGTTATTGAAGGAAATTACGAAAAAATTGAAGAACAAATTACGAATCATAAATGTGAATTGGAGCAGATTACGAATCCTATTTCAAGATTTAAAGTGAAAATTAACGTTCACAATTAAATTGTGGATTGTTTTTTTCGGAAGAAAAATAGAAAAAAAGGGAAGAAGATGATTGTTGGGCTAGATGATGACGTGGAGATAGAGTGACATGTAGCCTTTTCCCAGCTTTTGGAGTGTTTATGAGAGCACTTATGCGTCTAGAGGAGGTTTTCGTACCTTCAATGTCAGTTCAGCATTTACAACAACAATATATTCAAGTGTATTCTCACATAGTGAGGTATACGAAGAGTAAAGTGTACGCAGATTATTCCACTATTTCAAATAAGGTAGAAAGATTGTTTTTGATAAACCTTTGGCTTAGAACCAATAACAGATAAGTGCATATAAAGTAGTACGGTATGCAAAATAAATTAACACCACTAACCACAAGATAATACTAAGAACTATTTTATTGAAATCATAGATATCACATAACACCACGAACAAAAAATTACAGGTACAAAAGAACGCTCCCTTACTATTACCGACGCACTCTCACCCTCTAACCCTCTACTCTAATCCGCGTCGTCACACCTTCTTATCAAAGGTCATGTCCTCCGTAAGTTGTAAGTGCTCCATATCATGCCTAATCACCTTCCTTTAATATTTTTTCGATCTACCTCTATCTTCGTAAGCATTTAAGGGGCTCTTAATATAATAAATAAGATGTCCAAGGAGTGATAAAACTTTCGTGATGTTGAAGTGTGTACTTGAAATTTCGAATATTGTTTGGAAAGGTTTTTAACTATTTTCTCATAAATTTAATTGACCGAGATTAATGCTTTCATGACAATAAATACTTAATGATGATATACGAGGACACAATAAAGTTCTCGATACACTTAGTAGTGTGAGATGTTTTGTTGGGTTCAAAATCGAGAGGACGTCATATGAAATCTAATAGTTACAAATTATTTGAGACGATAATTCAGAAGGCACATAAAACAATATTAAAAACTTAATATTATTATATTATTTGGCCAATTGGCTTATATATAAAACTCAGTATTAAAAAAACCATAAAAAATAATGAGAGAGAAAATCTCCCTCTAACCAAAACTCTTAAACGACTACATTGTGGATGTTATTGTTTTTACTGTATGAGAAGGAAGAAATCTTTTATTTATAGAGTTCTAAAATCTTTTTTCTTAAAAAAGAGGTTTGCCAAATGTGGAAAATTTTATATTTTTCTTTCAAGAAAAGTAAAAGTAATTATGGTTACTTTTATTTTCTTTTCAAAAAAAAATAAAGCTTAATTTTAGTAAGAAAATCAGGGCAAAAACCCTAACAAATCTCTCCTTTTTGGCTTGATTTTCTTGATGGCATTTTCTTGATCCTCCTTCTTCACACGATCTTCATATATCACTGCTGCTTACCATGATTAAAAATTGATCTTTATTGAAAATTGGAGCCCTATGCATTGAAAATAAAAGCATAGGTTAATATTATTGGATCCCCGTGTTATAAGTAACAGGGTTGAAAGTGGAGTCTTGTGAATTGAAAGTGAGCACAGGTTAAAAGTGGAGCTCATGCGTTAAAAGTAAATGCATGAGTTGAAAGGAACCCAAGCGTTAAAGCAAGTATGGGTTGAAAATTGGAGCCCATAAATATGAGTTGAAAATTGATTTTGATTTTAAAGATGGATTAGCAGCAGGATCGTTGAAAATTTGTTTGAAACTTTTTCTCCACATGTATTTTTTTGGTCATATCTCTTCATTATCATCAAATTTGTTACAACTTTGATCTTAAACTATCATCAATCAAACAATTTGATCTTTCAACCATAGGCTCTAATACCATTTGTTGGGTTCGAAATCGAGAGGGCGTCATGCGAAAGCTAATAGTTGCAAACTATTTGAGACGATAATTCAGAAGACACATAAAATAATATTAAAAACTTAATATTATTATATTATTTGATCAATTTGCCTACATATAAAACCTAGTATTAAAAAAAAACATAAAACTAATGAGAGAGAAAATTTTTCTCTAACCAAAACTCTTAAACGACTACATTGTAGATGCTATTGTATTTATTGTATGAGAAAGAAGAGGTCTTTTATTTATATAGTTCTAAAATCTTTTATCTTAAAAAAAGGTTTGTCAAATATGAAAAAGTTTTATATTTTTTCTTTCAAGAAAAGTAAAAGTAACTATGGTTACTTTTATTTTCTTTCCAAGAAAAAGTAAAACTTAATTTTAGTAAAAAAATTAGAGAAAAAACCCTAACATGTTCTAGATAATTTTTTACCAACTTAATCCAAAATGAATGATATTACAACACATTACTTTAGCCAGTTCCAGCAAAATTGAAAAGAGAAAAACAGACAACTTAACATAGTTGTGTCATATACACATAACTTTTATGTAGTAATGATATATTACATTTTTTACTATCTATAAATGTGAGTGAAGCACACATGTGATTTTTGTCATATGTGCTTCCTCACAGGGGTATATTTGAAATTCTAAATTATTGACATTCTAAGAGTTTGTATAACATTGCAACATAAATGTACTTTACCAAATTTTGGACAAAAAGCCTAAGTCATATCTCTTTGTAATTACAGGGCATACAAAAAGTTATTGTGGATTCTGTTGACATCTAATTTTTGTCCTCCACAACTTAGTTTAATTTTAAGTTTCTTCAATTTTTAATAAAATTACAACATTTTTTTCATCCGAATAAAAACTTTTTTTTTTCAAAATATTAACGTATATAATTTTGTCATTTTAAGTAGCAATTATACATTATCGTATTCAATTATACGAGATTATATAATTTTATTACTTAAATAACTATTTTATGGAATATAGGATTTTAATC
Source organism: Capsicum baccatum var. pendulum (assembly GCA_030864225.1). Taxonomy (NCBI): domain Eukaryota; kingdom Viridiplantae; phylum Streptophyta; class Magnoliopsida; order Solanales; family Solanaceae; genus Capsicum; species Capsicum baccatum. Next base: position 174,759,303 of record CM061560.1, read on the forward strand.
AAGGCTTATCTTGAAAATAAATCCAAAAGATTAAAATCTTGATTTAAATATAATTCACTCCAAAAAATAATTTATTCGGATAAATATGTGCTTAATTTTATTAAAATAAGAAACTTGAGACTGAATCAGTCGTTAATCTATTTCAAATCTTGACCAAATTTAGTCGATTTATTGAATTTAGCCACAATTGAAATCAAGATTGGTCACAATTGCAGTGTAATTGGCCAATTGATATTCAATTTGATTGAAATTTAAATAAATTCTGACTAAATTATTTAAATCCAATTTTGTTGTTTTGCTATTGTTATTAATTCCATCAAGCCTCCTAATATCAACCCAAATCTGCCCACAACCCATTATTAAAATTCGGCTGGCCCAATAGCAACAACAAGCAACAGTCCTTTTCTTTATTTCTCATTCCCAGCCCAACCAAACCAATTAATACCCGGCCCAATACCTTTTATCCATTTCTCTTCCTCCTTAAAACGATATCAGCAACAAACACCATCAATATCGGTGACCCGACTCCAACCCAGCTCCAGCAATGCGACCCGTGCCGACTCGACCCCAGACCCAACCCAATCATATACCCACGCGTCTCACGCAATAATGATAAGTAAAAGCCCGAGAATCTTCTAGAATGAGTCCAGGTGTCTCCCCAAATGGCTCAATTCCTCGAATCTCGGGTATAGGGGTACAATTTCGTACACATATGTTACAATTTCATTAGCCCTTAGTAAAAAATCATTTTCCCTAAATTTTATGGGTCCACCAATTTTGAAAATTTGAGAAAAACAATAAACTAGGTACAATTTGTTAGCGAGATTTGGATTTTGAGCATAAATTTTGAATTCTCCAATTTGAAGAAATTCCAAGTTTACCCCCTATCGTTTTCCCACTTGATTGTTTATAAAAAAAAATAGGGATCCTTGTTTCCAGGGGGTGAGGGGAATTTTGGTTTGAAAAAAGGGAAAAACTTCTGAGAAAAACTAGGTCTGAAGGTTGAAAAAAAAGGAAAAAAATCTCTGAAAAAGCTAGGTCCGAAAGGAAAGGGTGGGAAAAAATTTCTTTCTTTGAAAGTAAAAATAAGAGAAAAGCAAAGAGGAAAGGGGAATTTTTAAGGTTCGCGACAGACTACTTCCGGTGGTGGCACTCCGACGAGGCTCCTTATCCTATTTTGCTTCTCCCAAATGGGTAAAATCTTATTCTATTTAAGTTTTTAATTATTTCTGCTTCATGTCGACCTTCTGCAGCTATACGTAAATTTTCACATATTGTATGCTGGGTTCCGTGTTGTAGAGGCCTTAAAGGCCATAGGTTTCTCTTTAGTGAAGCAAGTGTTAGATTATTGTTAAGTTGGATTAATTCTTATTTTAAGTTGTCTAACGTGCGATTTCTGCTATCTCTGCCTTGACATCGGTTTTGTCATTTACGCTTGATGTTGTTAATTAATCTTCGACTTAACATCTCATATTGGGTACTGCTTATGTTTAGAATGCTGGTTTTGTAGCTAAATTTTCATGCTTTGATTTTGTTTGATAGTTTTGGGCCGATGACGCCTTTGTTATAGCTGTTTTCGTAGTTAAAATTTCACGCTTTGAATTTGTTTCATAGTTTTGGGCGGCTGATATCTTGTTATACCTGATTTCACGGGTAAAGTTTCGTGCTTTGACTTTGTATAGTAGTTTAGGACCGATGGTATCTTGTTATAGCTGGTTTCATAGTTAAAATTTCATGCTTTGAATTTGTTTTCATAGTTTCGGGTTGCTGATATCTTGTTATGCCTGATTTCATGGGTAAAGTTTTGTGATTTGACTTTGTTTAGTAGTTTAGGGCTGATGGTGTCTCGTCCATGGTTAGTATTTGATGTTTTTTCATTTGTCGTCACCATCTTGATGTTGATGAGCTTATAGCGTCGTTAATGGGATCGCCTCTTGAGTTCTTTGGCTTCTTAAATGCCAAAGGACGACGAGGATGCGTCCAATAGTGAGCCAGAAAATCTCATGATTCCTCGAGGACTATCCCGATCATTAAAAACTCATTTTTTGAGTTTGTTGGAAAGAGGAGGAAGATAGAAATACTACGCCCCATCGTTTTGTTCTTATCCTACGTATCTTGCTCTTTATTTTGAGGCTTTCAAAATGTATTGTTTTGTTGGAAAACATCAAACATGTGAATAGATTCGGCTTTATTTGATATGTTTTATGTCGAAAATCAATATAATATAAGTTAAGAGTTGATTTCACGGTCTAAAACTCTCAAAGTTTTGCAAGACGATGTTTCGTAGAATGATAGCAATGGCCTATTGTCATGACCCGTTACTTTTGTTTTTAGTTGTTTCCTTAGTGTTTAAAACCGAATACGGATCGCTGCAAGTCATGGATTTTGGTTTCAACCCAATTGCTTTGATTTTAATTGTTGATGTCTTATTCTGGATTGTATGTTGCTGGTTGGATAGTATGTTTAAACCATAACTTGTATAATGGCATGTTAACAGTGGATTCTATTTTAGTCTTTTTTCTTTCTTTGCAAGTTTGAGCACTTTGTGTTACCTTTACATCCATATCTGAACCAACATGTTATTTTATTAACTGAGAGCATGGAAATTATTTTAATAATTTTGATCTTTACACTATTTCTGTTATAAGTTGTTCATACGCCGTATAATATAGTATTCGAATAAACATAGAGAAAATGTTGTTAGAAATCTCGTTGATTATTCTTTTCAACCATGTGGCTACATTGTGTTGTTTTTGTTTGACTCTTGTGCATGACCTTGTTTCATGTTTTTGTTTCATATTTTCCTAAATAAACTTAATAGTTTTATCGTTCTTTTTTAGAACATATATTAATTCTTTTATCCCTTTTTCTTTGCATGAACTTGCTTCGGAGTCCAAATGGACCCAATTTTGCCTTGCAATTTCTCCAAGGGCCAATGAGGCCCATCCTCTCGAGTCAAGATTCAGAATAACCCCGAAGTTGATTGTATCGCATATGAATGCAAAAAAGATGGGAGAGAAGCAAAAATGGGTCGAAAACCCCCTAATCAAGATCGCTAAGAAACTCAAAGACCTTAAGTTAATTTAGTCTTGCTTTTTTCCTATTCCATTTATTTATTTAGTTATCTATTTTCTCATTCCATTTGGGCCTCGAAACCAAAGTTGTAAATTTAATACAGGTGGAGCAGATTTTGGGCCAATGGGCCTAAAAAATAGTTTAGGACAAATTACAGGCAAAGCCCAATTAGATTAGGACAGGTTTTGTTGATTTGGGTCCAATGGCCTAAATCCTTTACTTTCTCCCCTTTCCCCTCTTCTTTACGCTTGTTTGCTTTATGTTCCAGTTTCTCTCGCAACATATGACGTTTATCCTGAAGCAACATTTCTCGAAGTAGCATTCCCATAAGTAGAGGATGAAGCCCTTGCTTGTTTATCCCGACGAGGGTTTATGAATCACTCAGACGAGCCTTTCTAGCCGCATCTGAATCGGCATCCCTATCCATATGTTTATGCGTAGGGGCATCCAAATCAGAATGTATTGGGAAATCCCCATCCGCACCCGAATTGGCTAAATCTAGTATAGTGGGTCTTGTTCCGATGCGGAAAAAAATCTTTTGCGAACCTAGTTAAATCCTTAGTTAAGTCGCTAAAAAATTGGTTTTGCAAAAACATTAAAACATTCCTAAAATCACTTTCTTTTCAAAAAATAACTTCTCTTTTTTTAAAGTTAGTCAAGGATAATTTCCAAACAGTTCGGATAACCGCAAGTTAGCGGACGTTTTAGATGCCTAAAACCTTCCTAAAACATTAATAGAAACTGATTACTCAGGATCTTCGAAACTTAAACGATTACTCTATTTTGGATCGTTTAAAGTATCTTATAAAGGTTTCTTAATTCCTTTTCAAAATTAAGTTGCGACTCTAAATAAGTCAAAATTTCCGCCAAATAGGTCCCATTTACTTTTCCAACACTTATTTGGAAATTATCTCTGCTTCAATTTATTTTGTCTTAAATATTTTTAATTTGTTATTATGTTTTTAATTCAATGTTTTTTTGGTTTGTTATATTTTTGATAATTAGGTAAAAGAATAATTTAATTAACAACTTTAAATATTTTAAAAAAATTAGATTGACTCACTATATTTTATTTGTGCTACATAACATGTAACTAGAGAGTTACATATATTATGTGAAAACTACGTAAAAAGTATTATACTAAATACAATAATTTACACCAACATGGGTTGTGGTGTAGTGGTGGGACTACTTCATCCTTAAACAGAGGTTTCGGGTTCAAGCCCTAGGTATAGAGAAATACTATTGGGAGCACCCTCCAAAATGGGCCCCATAGTGCGCGATATGAATTAGTCGGGGCTCTAATACGAGTATCTAACATCGGTGAAAAACCAAAAAATATACAATAATTTACAACATAAAATATTTAAAATCATATAAAAGTTTCTCGACTCCAGATTTCATCTGTACCATGTAAATTAATACAAATGCTTTCAGTTGTCTGTTTCTGGTCGAGAGTATGTTTGTAATTTTATATTTTTTAATTTTAATGTAATTATTTTATTTTAATTTTTAATTTGCTATATAATTGAAAATTGTGTAAACATTATTATATATTTAAATATTGCATAAAAATATTATAAATTAGAACAATTAACAATTTAAATTATTTCGAGGCAAATAAAATTTTTTTGTTACCACTAAAGGATATGGTGCAATAGATGAGGTTGCTCATTCCTTAACCAGAGGTCTCGGGTTCAAGTCCTGGGTACGAAAAAATTCTTGGTAGGGAGAGCTACCCCTATATGGACCCTATCCAACGTGAATTTGGATTAGTCAGGCTCCAATGTGGGTACCGTACACCGGATAGAAAATAAAAAAAATTGGTTGAATTGAAATTCTATTAGTGCAACATAATATTAATTGAAAATTTTGTGAAAAGTAGTATAAATCACAAAAATTAATAAATTAAAATATTTGTAAGATGTATAAGAAATTTATTTGACTTTTTAGATTCTATCAAATGTCATATAAATTGAGATAGAGGAAATAACATATATTACTTGAAAATTACGTAAAAAATTGTATAAACCATAATCTAAAATTATATAACAAATTTGATTGATTTTCTCAAATATTCCATCAATGCCACATAAATGGAACAAAAAGAATAACACTCTATCAAATGTCATATAAATTGAGATAGAGGAAGTAACATATATTACTTGAAAATTATGTTGAAAATTGTATAAGTCATAATGTAAATTTATATAATAGTTTGATTGATTTTCTCAAAATATTCCATCAATGTCATAAATGGAATAAAAAGAGTAACATATAGAATTTGAAAATTATGTTAAAAGTATTATAAATCAATAATTAATAACTTAAAATATTTAAAAATCATACGAAAAATTTGTTTGACTTTTAAATTTCATATGTGTCACACAGAGGCGGATCCACGATTTCAAACTTGTGGGTTTCCAATAAAATAAATAAAGCTAAAAAAATTAAATGAGAAAAAAAGGATCTCCAAAGAGATTTAAACTTATGATCAGCAGCCGCAATGCATGCGTCTCCAGTGTATCCCTCCTACCACTAAGCCATCCAATTATTTAGTTATGGGTTCCCACATGTTAATAATTAAACCTATTGAAAATTTTTCTAATGTAATTATAAGTTTTATGGTAGCGGATGGGGGTTTCTGAAAACTCCCACTCACTACCGTAGATCCGCCCCTCGGGTCACATAAATTTCTACTATATAGAAAGGAGAGTTGAGGGCGACCAAGGACAAATTTGTAATTATACTCATTATCAAGGACAAAAGGTTTTTAACTTGAAAATATCTCTTTCTTCTATCTTTTTTTCAAGCTTCTTGATATAAAATAAAAATGCCTTACAAACATGATATTTGTATACCGCTATACATCTTAATGCATACATTATAACACATTATATTTTTACCTAGGTTATTATGTTCTGTGATCTTCTCTATTAGTTAACTTTCTTATTTGTCCCTTGAAATATCAAGACGTTAGTTTTTCCCCAAACTGATCCCTACTATTCCAAGAATGTAAATATTCTTAACTTTTCATTTGAACAATTCCTACTTTAAACATAGATATTATAGAATGATGAGTTCAAGGACAACCAAGGGTAAAATCATCTTTTCAACATTCATTAAACTCACTTAAAAAATACACTCTCTTCTCCAAAATATTTTTAGAAACATCCACCAATTTCTAAAATAAAAAAATCATTAACTTTCTTTTAGTGCCACAATCATTACTATATACAAGAGAGAATTTGACCTTTTGATAGTCCTCACATCAATTTTTTTGTCAATTTGATCTGTAATTTAAATTTTAATTACTCTACAAATTTTTATTTATTCTGATAAACTTGAACAATTATTTGAATTTATTAAATGTTACAAAAGTCACGAGTCATGAAAATTGACAGTGACACCATAAAAACTATTTATACAATCAAATTCAAAATTGATCCAAGAGTTTATTGTCTTTCTATTTTGTAGAAATGTTTATTAATCTTACTTTAAAAAAATTTATTTTCCAAATAAATTTATCATGAACAAGTAATTAAAGTATCTTGACATTCTCTTTCTAACTTCGTATATGCTTAATTATTAAATAAAAAATTGTTTTTTATATATAGCTAAAAATATTTGAAAAATTAATTTAAAAATAAAATAAAATTCACTGTTTAAATATGAGAAAAGACATGATTTTCCCTCTGAACTTGTCCGCTCAACTCACTTTAGCACTTAAACTAAACGTCTGTTTATTTACCCTCTTATCATCTTTAAAGTGTATTATTCTTATCCCTCAAAACTGAATACCACTCTCACAATGGAGAGTGTGTTACACTCGCCTACACATCAACGCCACGTCAATGCTACGTCGGAGCCACGTCATTGCCACGTAAGAAATTACTATTTTTCTAAAAAATATATAATCCCCCATACATTATTTTTATTTATTTTAAAAAATAAAATAAAAAATACGTATGTACTATTTTATTTATAAATATATATAAATAAATAATGTACCTCCACCCCCTATTTTCTTTCTTCTTCACACCCCCCACCCCATCCACCCCCTCTCTATGTTTTCTCCTTTTCCAGCCCTCACCCAACCCCTACCCTGCAAACGCAAGCCCCCCTCCTCCTCTTCTAGCGCCCCAACCCCTAGTTTTTCAATTGAATCTCAATCGTTTTTTCAAAATAAAAAAATACTTCATTTTTTTTAAGAAGACAGATGAGTCTTCTTCTTCCATAGTCTTGGACCAAAGCAAATATAGTGGATAAATTGTACATATAACTTTGATTGTGAGGGCTGAAGATTTGATTTTGAAACAACATAATTGCTATGATGATCTCAGATCAATCACATAGTTTGTTAATTATGGTTTCCAAAATCCCCAAAAAGCAAAGAAAAAAAACTCTATTTTTTTTCAAAGCTTTCAGCTGAATGGTGATCTTTTTTCTTTTTTTGGTATAAGAATATTGAATTATTACATCTTAATCATTACATTTTGTGTCCGATTAATTACCATATTGAAAGTATTGATGGAGAATGTGTGTGAGATTGTTAATAGGGAAATTAATGGTTGAAGAAAATGGGTGAAGTTGTTAATGGGGGAATTAATGATTGAAGGAAATGGGTGAGGTTGTTAATGGAGAAAAATGGTTGAAGAAAATGGATGAGATTGTTAATGGAGGAATTGATGGTTTAAAGAAAATGAGTATTGTTGTTCTTGATCAATTGGAGAAGAAAAGAGTGTAGGGTGTGGGTATGGGTTGCCATGAGGGGGGTGAGGGCATTGAAGAAGAAGGATATTTTTTTTTAAATGTATATTAAAATAAAAAGTAGGATTATATCAGTTTTAAATTTAAAAAAAATGTGGTTTTTTTTTAAATAAATAACTACGCTCCTTGTTTTAAAAAAATGTCACATTAGCTTTAGGGGTCAAATAAATACACTTTTTTTTTTTTTTTTTTTTTTTTTTTTTATATTAAAGTATCATCCGAGGTGCGAGAGTTTTTGGGCTCTCTTACCCGAGATGATCAGGGGTTGAGCCATGCACCCCCAAGCCTTATTATTAATAACCGAATTATAAAAACCGAAAGTACACGGAGGGGGACATAAACCTGACCTCCAAACCTATGGTGGTTTCAAGTCAACTGATCCACGAAAGTCAGTCGACTCGTCCCCAATACTAAAAAGATGTTAAGGGGGGTAAATGAACAGAAGTTAAGTTTAAGTGCTAAAGTGAGTTTGGAGGATAAGTTCAGGGGGGAAATGTCTTTTCTCTTTAAATATTAATGATACTAAATAATGAAAAATGAGAGTAATTCTTTTTCACATTTTTTGATGATGAACTTTTTAACAAAAAATTGGGATTATCAACATTTTATAGAATTTAGGACAAAATAAATAATTTAACATGAAATATCAAAGCTGCATACACGTTTCAAAAATATCAACATAAATTTCTTAACATGTATTTTTAGGAAAAAAAAAACTACTAAAGTTAATAAAAAAATTAGTAACTTTCAATTTCTTTTGTATGGTTTAATATGAAGGAAAATAATTAATCTAACTAAGATGAATGATATTTTGCAAACAATCTATTATTATTAGAAAGAATGCAACGTATATTATTTTTAGTACCATAAACCAAACAACCACTAAAAAATAATAACAGGATAACTAATCCAAGGACAACTAATCCAAGTATAACTAATCCCAACATACCTAATTTCATCATAGCATGTTTTCCAACCAAATGACCCCTAAGTGTGTAAACTTTTTTTTGCCTAAATTTATTTTTAGTTCTCTTTAGATTTTCTATTTTAATGGCTGAATTTCATTCCACACCGTTTTTGCCTTGAATCAGAATTGATCAAAAATAATTCTATCTCATATCCGAGGTAGATGTAAGGTCTGCGTACACTCTATACTCGCAGATCCTACTTGGTGGGACTATACTAGTATATTATTGTTGTTGTTATAGTGGCTGAATATCAAGAATGTTGAATGAAAGATCAATTTTTTTTTCTATCTACTATATAGAAATGTGAGTTAGGGGACGACCAAGGGTATTAACATTTTTTTTTACTATATAGAAATGTGAGTTAGGACATTAATGTAATTTCATAGTTAGGTAGTACAATCATAGTCATCTCAAATAAAGAATTTCGTTGGTCATTTCTTTGTTTCTAGCTTATGTGTTCTCCATTTATGAGCCGTTATGTGGCTAATAACGATTTTTCTTATTTTAAATGTCAATTTATTCAACTATATTATGTACAAAATACTACTTCAAATAAATTTAAATTTATACAAGATATTATCTCTAGCAGTCATATGTATTTTCAATTAAGGATGGAGTTAAATAAGGCTATTGGGTTCATTCGAATTCCCTTCCACAAAATAATAGATTGTTTACATAGAACTAAAAGTATTTTTATTTTTATATGATAAATGTTGAATTTTTTTACTGCTTCGTATATTTATTTTTTTATATCTCAAAAATTTTAAGTGAAAATAGTGACTCCGTCACTACTTTCAATGCTCTAACTTTCTAAATATTATTAATTTTTAAGCCAATAAATATTGTCACACGTAAAATTCTACAAGCAAATTTATAAAAATTATGCAGAATTAATTATATAAATCATATCTTAAAAATATATAATGCAGTAATTTAGTTTTTTTACTTATAATTTAGTGGACTAAAATTTATAATTGTTAACCTATTTTAAGATATTTATTTTTGTTAACTATCAAATAATCATATAAAAAAATTATCGTTAAATCAAATAAATTATTATTATATTTATATTTATAATTTTAATTTATTTTTTTATATAATTTCAAATAAAGTCAAAAGTAGAAAAGCACTAAAAAAAAGTTGTTTATTTCAAGAGAATATGTCAGGCCTGAAATAAAAATAGGCATTAGAGCATATTATATTTTAAAGTTAAATAGGTAAATAAATTGTAATTTATAGATTTTATAAAATAAAAAGTATAAAGTGTGATCACTATTATCGTTTTCAATTATACTTAATTAAAATTAATTATTTTTTTAAAATTAATTAAATATATTTAAAATTGTAATATTGGGTTCGTAAAAGGACCCTTAATTATTTAAAAAGGGACAGTTCAGTGCACTAAAGCTATCGCTATGCACGGTGTCTGGGAAAGGACCCCACCACAAGGATGTATTGTACGTAACCTTAGAAGGGTGTATTATACGCAACCTTACTAGGGTGTATTATACGCAATCTTACCTTACATTTCTGGCAGAGTTTAACCCTTAATTATCTAGTTAAGATAAAAAAAAAGTTACCATAAATTGGGCCTGGTCCGCACGGGCTTCAAAATCTAATACATTCATATGAGAGACTTTTGTAGAAGCTTTATTTAAATGTCTACGATTAACATGTTCAATTCATGAACCAAAATAAACTAGAATACTAATTACTTCAACTTTATCAATAAAATTTACAACTTGCAACTTGTTAAAATTAACTGATGACATTCTTTATGAGCAAGAAAGTGGGCCAGAGTGGCAACTGGCAGGCAAGAAGATTAAAGAAAAAGAGAGAAAAAAAAAGGAGGAAAAAGACAACCAGCCACAGCTCCCCTTAAGTCCAAGTCAATACTCATTATATATTTCTTCTTCTTTCTAAACACAACACAGTTTATACATATTCTTTTCTTTTCACTGTATAGCCGGCAAAATGAAATTCCGATCTTGGACTTCAGTTTCCCCATCCGTTACCACCGCGGACGACCACCCTATTCCGCCACCAAAACTGGTATTTTCCGATGATGCAAGTAACTTTTCCGATTTACATAGCAGTTCACCATCACTATTTTCTCAAGAAACCAATTCTCTTAGTAGTTTACAAAGCAATCTTTCTCTTTTAACTTTACCTTCTGTTCCTTCTCTTCAAGATCTCTCCCCTGGTACTCTAAACCTATCAATCTCCGCTCGCTGTGTAAATTCTCTTAATCCTAGAAATGCTCAGGTTAGTTTCCTTGCTATGCACAACAATCTCCTTTATGCTGCTTCTGCCAATGAAATCAACGTATTCGAACTCACAAATTTTACCCTTATCGATACTTTCAATAACAAAGACCCCTCTTCTGGTTCTGCAAAATCTGTTACCTTTCTCGATGGTAAAATCTTCACTGCCCATCAAGACTGTAAGATCAAGGTGTGGAAATTGACATCCACTAAGCAACATAAACTAATCAGAACTCTTCCAACGCTTGAAGACAGAATACGCAGATTCGCTTTTCCTAGCAGTTATACAAATGTGATAAGACACAAGAAAAAACTGTGGATTGAACACCATGATGCTGTTTCAGGGTTAGCAGTAAATGCAAACGAAAATTTGGTGTGCTCAGTTTCGTGGGATAGGTGTTTGAAACTTTGGAGAGGTTCGAATTTACGGTGTACTGAATCAGTTAAAGCGCATGACGATGCGATTAACGCCGTTGTTGTTGGAACAGATGGCACAATTTTTACAGGTTCTGCTGATAAAAGAATTCGTGTTTGGGGTAAACGAAATGAGGAAAGAAAATCGAAAATTGGATTAATTGCAACGTTAGAGAAGCATAAATCAGCGGTAAATGCATTGGCATTAAGTTCCGATGGTTCGATTTTATTTTCGGGCGCATGTGATCGGTCGATTTTGGTATGGGAAAGGGAAGACAGTGCGAACTACATGGTCGTGACGGGTGCATTGAGAGGACATACGAAAGCAATACTATGTTTGATCAACGTTAATGATTTGTTGTTCAGTGGATCAGCGGATCGAACGGTGAGGATTTGGACACGTGGGAATCAAGGACAGTTTGGTTGTTTAACAGTTCTTGATGGACATCGGACACCGGTGAGGTCATTGGTGGCGACGGTGGTGAAAAGCGGTGGAGCTGATGGTGGTGTTAAGTTGTTTAGTGGAAGCTTTGACGGAGAAATTAAAGTGTGGCAAATTGTGGTTTCTAGTTCTAGTGGCAGTCCTCTGATATCATGATATTTGTATTTTAATAAATTATTTGGGTAGAATATAAGAAAACAAAGTTTATGTACTTACACGTTAAATACCTTTTTTTTTAATTGCTTGAAATTTTATTTGGAATTTGGTGCTATCATTTTTTTCCAAGTTTCATTTGGGAAGGACTAACTATGAAGCAACTTGACTGGCAAATGTTCAAGGCCTTTATATCTCCAAGTGTTCGTATAGTGTTTTATTTTACAATATAGCCAATGTTTGGAACACAATTCGGAACAAGAAAAATTCTCTTGGAAGTTACAATTTGGTACTTCCCGCCAAATACAGCTAGTACTATGGTGTCTCAGCCATCGGCGGAGCTCCTTCGTCCGTTGAACAATCCCCCACAGGACCGGCATGCTTGCAGCCGTTCTCCGCAGAAAACTCCACCTACTCATGTGACACACATCTCTCAGCATAAGCTCCAGTCGGATGGTTATGCAGCTCGAATTTGAGAAGATCAATTGCGTTGGGCTCAGGCGATCATCAGCCAAAGCTCAATCGAAAATGCATGAAAAGTTGGGAGAAGAGAAATAGAACTCAATTCAATTTGCATCAGCACTCAGTCCGAAACAAGCTCAATCGGAGGTAGTACCAATCGAGAAGTTACATATGGCTCCAAATCAACCACAATCTATTCTGACTTGCTTAACATCTACTGATGGCGGTAAACTCCCTAATCCTTCTCTTCATCTATCTAGTGAGAAACCCGATGTGGTGAACCCCCCAGATTCGCTCAATAAGGGGCCTGCTGTGGATGTTCAGATATCCAAGACGGGGATTAGAGCTCCGGTACCTGTCGGGGCCTTAGGTGCTACTGTGATGTAGACCAAATTTGGTCATGGAAATGAACCGCCTAATCCTAGGGTCACACACTCTTTTGCTACAAAATTGAGGGCTGAAGAGGCCATGAAAGCTGAGCTTATTCAAATTGACCCCCCACGAATAACAACTAAGCAAGATTTCCTGGTGGTTGTGTTTAGATCGGAGGATTAAAAAGTGAAATTAGCCCAGAGGTGTAGGTTTACCTTGCTTGGGAAATTTGAAAACAGCATGCCCAAGATGGAGGTGGTTAGGCGACAATTTCTTTTGCAAACGGAGTTAAAAGGGAAGGCCAAAATCACTCACTTCAACTCGAGGCATCAGTACATTGATTTGGACAACGAATATGATCACTCAACAGTTTGGTCAAAAGTGAAGATGTACATCCAAGGACTGCCGATGAGATTTCAGCTGTGGACTCCCACATTTAACCCTGAGGAAGAAACTCCATTAGTCCCTTTATGGGTTAGTTTGCCTGAGCTCCCATGGCACTGTTACTGTTTGGAGGTAGTGACACCTCTCTTATCCCCTATTGGCAAGGTACTATTTCTGGATCTGACAACTTACAAAAAAATCAGGGGTATTGTAGCTAAAGTCAAATTACAAATTGATCTCACCAGAGTAAGACCCCAACATGTGTGGCTGGGATATGATATGATGAATATGGTGAAGGTAGATGGCAAACCATTTTGTATGAAGAGGTTCCTGAGTATTGCTCTTATTACAAGTATCAAGGGCATGCTGCTGGATCTTGTGTAGTCAAAGGTAGAGATCAGGCTGCTAGGCAGAAACTGGTTCTTAATGAGGAACCACAAGGAGAGGGTAAACAGGAAGAAGATTCTCAAACATGCAGAAGAATACAGGATACACCTGGTGCCCTGCAGCAGCAACATGTAGATAAAGGAAAGGCTCCTACAATGAGTGGCAAAATCAGAAAAGGAGAGGTAGGGATAACCAAAGAATGATATTCAAGCTAAGGTCTCTAAATAAGCATATAAGGGTTCAACAAGATAATGCGGTTGCATCTACATCAAATTCATTTACAACTCTTCAACATAATATTGATTCCACCACTGTCTGTCCTGACAACAATGAAAGGGATTCCAAGCCAATATCACAACAATCAAAAGAGTCTGATAATGCCAAGCATGATGATCAACAAGGAACTAATGTATGTGATATGAGCTTCTTTCCGGATCTTCATATGGAGAAGGTTATAGAGATGCCTGGTGAGGGGGTAAGGTTACATGCAATGGTTCTAGAGGCTAAGAGTGTGGAGCCTGATCAGCTTCAAGTTCAACCTACTATAATACTACAAGAGGTTTCCTGCAAGTATAATAGAGTGCTGCCTGGTGAGGGAATGGAAGTGGACTTTCATGTAATGTTACAAGAGACTACCTCTGGTTCTCAAGAGCAAGTGGTTCTTGAACAAGTACAAGATTCTTTTATCACTAAGACATATCTTCAGGAGCTTGATGATGAATACTGTAACACCCCGTATTCAAGTACGTATATTGGTCTTATTTATATGGAATTTATTTTATTTTATTTATATCGAAATTTGCCTGTCGATGGTTCCATACGAAGGTTATTGAATAAGATTTCCAACGATATAAAGATTTCCAAAAACGGATAGGTTTCGGATTAATCGATCACGTTCGAAACTATAAAACGGTGGCCGAGATATTTGGGAATAGTAAATGTGCAGGAAAATTTCCTGCACACAAACTACTGAGGCCAGCCATTTTTTTAGGTCAACTTTGAACGATCATAACTCCCTTAATATAATAAACTGGGAGAGCTGCGACCTATCAAAAGAAAGATCTTTGAATCTTCTTTCCAATGCAATTGGTTTCATCCAAATCCAACATCTGAGTAAGGAGTTATACTCGTTTTACTTCAGCCTCTCAAAATAGATTTTTAGGGTCAACTTCAAACGACCATAACTCCTTGTACAGGACGAACTGGGTGGCCTACTTTATATGAAATAAAATCCCTTTGAATTATCTTTCCAATGATACTAATTTCACTCAAATCCGATATCGGAGCAAAGAGTTATGGTCGATCTACTTTAGCTTATCAAAACAGTCCACTAAAGGACAGATTTGACATTCTTAAAATTTTAAAGGGATTTTGGTCATTCTCTATGATATTATGAACGGGAATATGTGTATATACACATGTATATAAGTTCAAAAACTCATTTTCATCATCAATCATTGAGAAAGAACAAACCCTAGCCAAATTTGACCTTTAAATTACTTTTGATTTAATTGTAGAAATTCCAAAGTAATCCGATAACTGCATTTGTCATCTCGAGAGCTTCAAACGGAACTTATTATTTGTGCAAATAGGATTGCATAATCAAGAGGTGAATTCTAAGGTATGAATATTATTTGCCTTTGTTCTCTTCCATATGTATATGTGTGATAGAGGATTATATGTATTGGTTGTTATTGAAAGGTGATGAAAATAGGGTTATGGACTATTTTGCATGGTTTGGTTGTATTGAATTGTGGAAGGTGGATATGGTAATTGAGTTATGGAAGGTGGATATGGTGATATACTATTGAATTGATGATTATTTATGTCTATGACTCAATTTGGTTTAATGGATTGGTTGGAAGGATAAATAAATCCAAACTTGATATTGGAGAATGTTATATGAATATGCATGGCATATGAATGTAATTGGAGTATAAGAGGGTTAAAGTGACACCCTTTATGGTGTAATTAAGGATTACTACTTAACCACTAGTTTGGTGAATTCAAATAATTGAATTGAGACGTTTGGTCGCTAATACTAGATTGCTATATATGTTCATTGTAGATAAGTAATCTGAAAAGATGAGAAGTCCATTTGGGACTAGTATTGAAGGTTGACAGTCAGGTATGTAAAGCATACTCCATACCATATCTATGGCATGAAAGTAAACAATTGTTCTATTAAGAAAGTTTCCAAAGTTATTCAGTAACATGTGATCCATAATGGTTTTGTATGATGTCCTACGTTACCAATGAACTTATTTCCACCCTACAAGATGTCAAGACATTCTAATACTTACTTGTTTTCCAAATCTTACATGTTTATTGCACTAATGAATGTCAGAAGGTATCCGGTTACTCAAACAAGATCCATGTGCTATTAATGACTCCAAAACGTTTCATTGATATACCAATAAGTTCCTACTTCATTGTTATGGCATTGATGACTACAAAACACTTCATTGATGTGCCAATGAGTTCTTACTTCATTGTTATTGCATTGATGGTCTATTTATATATCTCTTATTGATGTATCATTGTTTCAAAGTATCAAAAATACGGTGGCAACCGAAACAACAATCTCAAAGATTAATTGAACTAAGTGATGAAAGTTCTCTCTTATCGGGTGGTATCCCAAGGGCATAAGCCTATCATGCGTCGATCCTTAGTTATGTGTTTATGGGTAGTATCCCAGGGGCTAAGCCTATCATGGGTCGATCCCAGTTGATATGTACTGGAGGCAGCCTAATGGTCATAGTACAGTACAATAATGATTACAAAGATGATAAGAACGAAGGTAAAATGATTGATTAAATACAATGTACAGGTTGTCACAAGTTCTAGTAAGTGTGGTCCACTCCTATTACGATTTATTCACTTGTTTCTGATTTCTTATGAGCTCTTATATCATATGTGATTATCTACAGCTTTACATACTCAGTACATATTTCGTACTGACGTCCCCCACGGGGGACTTGCATTTCATACTGCAGGCACAGGTACCTCACCTCATACACCGCACAAGTAGAAGCCAGGATACCCAGCTATTTTTGGTGAGCTCCAGTTTGCTTCGGGGCTTTTCGTGTCATATCCAGTCACTTTTGGTATTGTATAAAAGTTAGTTATATGGCGGGGTGTGTCCCAACCTTAGTTAAACTCTGTGTATTGTCTAGAGGCTTTGTAGACCTAATGTACAGTCAAGGTGGTGTTTTGTTAATAGACGTGATGGCTCAAACGGCCAAGTATTGTATATACATATATATGTGTGCTCGAGCTTATATAGGTGATTATTTCCTTTTATATGTGACATGATGCTGTCCGAATTTTGGGTTGTCATAGAGGTATGCATGGGAAGTATAAGGTTATGAGCTGGTTCTCCTGGGCCTCCTCGGTTACGGGTGCTAGTCCTCCCTAATAGGATTTGAGGCGTGACAAAAGTGGTATCAGAGAAGTTCGTCCTAGTAAGTCTACAAAGCCGTGTCTACGTAGAGTCTTGTTTATCGGTGTGTCGTGCACCGCATCTATAAACAGGAGGCTATGGACATTTAGGAATTGTTTCTTTTCTTCATGTCTTAGATCGTGCGATAGAGCCTATATTGTATATGAAGTCATAGTTGACCACTGAATCAGTTTGTTTCTCTTATTATAGTAATGATGTCGGTTACCAGAAGCCAGAATACCGGTAAGCAAGTAGATGTGGCTGCCGGAGAGGGGACTAGTAAGTCACCCACTATACCAGCTAATCAAAGTGAGGCTCCAGCTGAGCATGCATCAGAAACTTCCCCCAGTCCGGAAGAAATAAGGGGGAGGAGAACTATATCCCTAGAGCCACCTATTAATGCTGTTGATCAAGATCTTAGAAATGCAGTGCAACTTTTGACTCGTATAGTTACTGGGCAAACTCAAGGGCAAGCCATTCCTACCACGGGTCCTAGTATTACAGATAGGGCGGCTAGCCTTCGAACACAGGATTTTCTTAAGATGGATCCTCCCACTTTTACTGGATCAGATCTTAACGAGGACCCACAGGACTTTATTGATCAAATTAAAAGGGCCTTGGATGTTATGCATGTAACGGGTAGAGAGACAGTGGAGTTAGCGGCGTATAGATTTAAAGGGAAGGGTATATATTGGTATGAGGACTGGAAATGATCTAGGGGTATTGATGCACCCCCAGCTACTTGGAAAGATTTCAAAGAGGCATTTCTTGATCATTATCTTCCATTCAAGATTCGTCAGGCCCGTGCAGATCAATTTTTAAATCTTCGTCTGGGGAATATGAACGTGAGGGAGTACAGTCTCCGATTTAATTCTTTGTCGAGATATGCTCCTAATGTCGTAGCTACTATGGATGACAGAGTTTATCAATATATGGATAGGCTAGATCCATATCTGGTTAGAGATTGTACTATTTCTGCTTTGAACAAAGATATGGACATAGAGAGGATCCAAGCTTTTGCACAGAAAATGGAAGATCAGAGGTAGAGGAGAAGAACACAGGAATTAAAAAGAGGATATTTCAAGAGGGCCAGATCTACAGGGCAGTTCATGGCATCCCAAGGAGGGTTCAGACCACAGTTTTCTGCTAGACCACCTAGGCCATTATCTTCTTATTCTGCAGCTAGTGCCTCACCACAGTTCCAAAGGTCCAGAGGAAATCAATTTGGGCACAGAAGTGAGAGTCAGAGTTCGCGGACAGAGGGGTACCAAGGGCAAGGGAATATGAGCCAATCGAGACCTCCTCGAGAGCCATGCAATAAATGTGGAAGGTATCATTTGGGCGTATGTCGGCTGGGGACCAATGTTTGCTTTTGGTGTGGTATGTCGGGGCATATGATGAGGGAATGCCCACGAAGGGACATAGTGGGTATGGCATGACCTACGGGGTCATTTGTTGCATCATCATCATCGATGCCTTATTCAGGAAGGGGTGCACAACTAATGGGTCGTGTTAGAGGTGATAGAGGAGACACGAGTTCTAGCGGGGCTTAAAATCGTACGTATGCTCTAGCAGATCGACAGAATTTAGAGGCTTACCCAGATGTGGTTACGGGTACGTTGTCTATCTTTTCATTCAATTTATATGCCTTAATTGATCCCGATTCTACATTATCTTATGTTACTCCATTGGTTGCTGGAAAGTTCTAAAGAATACCCAAACTGTTAGTTAAGCCATTTGAAGTGTCCACACCGGTTGGGGAATCTATTATAGCTAGAAGGGTTTATCGAAACTGCATAGTAACTATTTGTGGTCGTGATACGATGGTTGATATTGTGTAGTTAAAAATGGTATATTTTGATGTTATAATGGGTATGGACTGGTTGGCATCTTGTTATGCCACAATTGATTGCTGCACGAAAAAGGTATATTTCTATTTTCCAAATGAATCAGTCCTTGAATGGAAAGATGAAATTAGCGCACTGAGAGGTAGATTTATTTCTTATTTTAAGGCAAGAAGAATAATCTCCAAGGGATATATATATCATTTAGTTAGAGTAAGGGATACAGAAGCGGAGCCACCAACTCTTCACGCTGTTCCGGTGGTAAATGAATTTTCTGATGTATTTCCTAAGGATCTTCCAGGTGTGCCTCCTGAACGAGAAGTAGAGTTTGGTATTGATGTAATACTAGACACCCAAACAATCTCCATTCCTCCATATAGAATGGCCCCAACAGAATTACGAGAATTTAAAGAGCAATTGAAAGATTTGCTAGAGAAGGGATTCATAAGGCCTAGTATGTCCCCCTGGGGAGCACCAGTGTTATTTGTGCGTAAAAAGGATGGCTCGCTGAGGATGTGTATTGATTATCGGTAATTGAATAAGGTGACTATTAAGAATAAATGTCCTCTCCCAAGAATTGATGATTTATTTGATCAGTTACAGGGCGCCAAGTGCTTTTCTAAGATTGATTAGAGGTCAGGTTACCACCAAGTGAGGGTCAAAGAGAAGGATATACCCAAGACAGCTTTCCGAACATGGCATGGTCATTACGAGTTTCTAGTTATGTCATTTGGGCTAACAAATGCACCCGCAGCTTTTATGGATTTGATGAAAAGGGTGTTTAAGCCATTCCTGGATGTATTTGTGATAATTTTTATAGATGATATTCTTGTTTATTCTAGATCAGAAGAGGACCATGCCAATCACTTACGACAGGCATTGCAGACTCTTCGTGATTGTAAGCTTTATGCGAAGTTCTCTAAATGTGAGTTTTGGTTAAAGTCGGTGGCATTTTTGGGTCATATTGTATCTAGTGAAGGGATAAAGGTTGATGCTCAAAAGATAGAAACTGTGAAGAACTGGCCAAGGCCCACAACGTCTACGGAGATTCATAGTTTTCTCGGGTTGGCTAGTTATTATAGAAGGTTTGTTAAAGACGTTTCTTCCATTTCAGCACCCTTAACCAAGCTAACCCATAAAGCATCCAAATTCCAATGGAATGATGCCTGTGAGAAGAGTTTTCAAGATTTAAAGAACAATTTGATTTTTTCACCCGTGTTGGTACTTCCAGAAGGCACCGAAGGGTATACAGTGTATTGTGATGCTTCCAGAATTGGTTTAAGATATGTATTGATGCAGGATGGTAAGGTAATAACATATGCTTCTAGACAATTGCGGCCACATGAGAAAAATTATCCTACACACGATCTTGAGCTGGCAGCAGTTATTTTTTCTTTAAAGATATGGTGCCACTACTTATATGGGGTTCATGTTGATATATATACTGACCATAAGAGCTTGCAATATATTTTTAATCAGAAGGATCTAAATTTAAGACAACGGAGATGGCTTGAACTATTAAAGGACTATGATGTTGATATATTGTGCCATCCAGGGAAAGCAAATGTGGTAGCTGATGCGTTAAGTTGTAAGGCTATGATGGCGCCTATAGAAAGGCAAGGGATGATTAAAGATCTTCACCAGTTATCTAGTTTGGTAGTTCTCCTTCTTGAAACTCCGGACAAAGAGCTTATCGTACATAATGCTGCGGAATCTTCATTAGTAGCTGAAGTGAAAGAGAAGCAATATGCAGATCCTAGTTTATTACAGCTTAAGGAGAATGTTCAGAGTGGTGCGACCAAGGCATTTGAGATTACGCGAGAAGGAGTACTTCAGTGCCAAAACCGATTGTGTGTGCCAGATGTAGACGGGCTAAGAAAGAAGATTATGACAGAGGCACATTTTTCAAGGTATTCCATTCATCCAGGATCAACCAAAATGTATCAAGATTTGAAAGATATGTATTGGTAGAATGACATGAAGAAGAGCATTGCAGAATTTGTAGCTGAATGTCCAAATTGTCAAAGAGTTAAAGTTGAGCACCGAAAACCCGGAGGTTATATGCAATGCTTTGATCTTCCAAGATGGAAATGGGACATGATCAACATGGATTTCGTTATTGGTTTACCTCGTACATCCCGGAAGTTTGATTCTATATGGGTGATTGTTGATAGGCTTACCAAATCTGTACATTTCCTACCAGTTAGGACCACTTACACAGTTGAAGAGTATGCGAAGCTGTGCATTAAGGAGATAGTCCAATTACATGGAGTGCCAATCTCTATTATATCAAATCGGGGAACCCAATTTACCACAAACTTTTGGAAGTCTTTTCAGAGGTGTTTGGGAACACAAATGAAGTTGAGTACAACTTTTCACCCTCAAGCAGATGGACAAGCAGAACGTACCATCCAAACACTTGAAGATATGCTACGAGCTTGTGTAATAGATTTTAAGGGCAACTGGGATGATCATTTACCTCTTATTGAGTTTGCCTATAATAATAACTATCATTCAAGTATCAAAATGGCACCATATGAAGCTTTATATGGAAGGGAGTGTATATCACTAATAGGATGGTTCGAAGTGGGTGAAACTCTTTTGTTTGGACCGGATCTTGTTTATCAAGCCATAGAGAAGGTTAAAGTAATTCAGCAACGACTGAAAACAACCCAAAGTTGACACAAGTCATATGCAGATAGTAGAAGGAGAGGGCTAGAGTTTTCTATAGGTGATTGGGTATTTTTGAAGGTATCACCAATGAAAAGGGTAATGAGATTTGGCAAGAAAGGGAAGTTCAGTGCACGTTATATAGGCCCATATAAAATCACTCGAAGGTTTGGACAAGTTGCATATGAATTAGAGCTACCCCAAGAGCTCTCATTAGTACATCCGGTATTTCATGTGTCAATGCTTCGAAAGTGCATCGGAGATCCATCACATATCACTTCTACTAAGGATGTGCAAATTATGGAAGATCTTACCTATGAGGAAGTGCCTATTGCTATTCTAGATCGCCAAGTTAAGAAGATGAGAAATAAAGAGATAGCATCGATGAAAGTATGTTGGAGAAATTGTCAAAGGGAAGAGATTACATGGGAAGCTGAGGAAGCAATAAAATCTAAGTACCCTCATTTGTTCAAAGATGAAGAGGAAGTTCAAGAAACGGAGTTAGAACATTAACAAGTAAGTTTTTTTTTTATATATGCATAGTATTTATGTGATGATGTGAATGTTAATGGTGGACTTGAACTTGTTTTGGTTGAATAACTACACTAACATTCGAGGAAGAATGTCCAAAAGGGGGGAAGGATGTAACACCCCGTATTCAAGTACGTGTATTGGCGTATTCAAGTACGTGTATTGGTCTTATTTATATGGAATTAATTTTATTTTATTTTATTTATACCGGAATTTGCCCGTCGATGGTTCCATATGAAGGTTATTGAATAAGCTTTCCAATGATATAAAGATTTCCAAAAACGGATAGGTTTCGAATATAATCGAGAACGTTCGAAACTATAAAACGGTGGCCAGGATATTTGGGAATAGTAAATGTGCAGGAAAATTTCCTGCACACAAACTACTGAGGCTAGCCATTTTTTTGGGTCAACTTTGAACGAACATAAATCCCTTAATATAATGAATTGGGAGATCTGAGACCTATGAAAAGAAAGATCTTTGAGTCTTATTTCCAATGCAATTCGTTTCATCCAAATCCAACGTCTAAGTAAGGAGTTATACTCGTTTTACTTCAGCCTCTCAAAGTAGATTTTTAGGGTCAACTTCAAACAACCATAACTCCTTGTACATGACAGACTGGGTGACCTACTTTATATGAAATGAAAGCCCTTTGAATTATCTTTCCAACGATACTAATTTTACCCAAATCCGATATCGGAGCAAAGAGTTATGGTCGATCTACTTTAGCTTATCAAAATAGTCCACCAAAGGACAGATTTGACATTCTTTGTGGAATAAGCTGGTACGTCTATCTGTATCATCCCCACCTTGGTGCACAATTAGATATTTCAATATGATTACTGGAGTAAGTAAGAATTTGGGAGGTATCCCTTGTGACATGAGAAAGAGCTTTGAGTTCTTGGGGGTAATTGAAGCTTGTGGATTAACTGATCTGGCTTTCATAGTCCCAAGTTCACTTGGTCCAATCTAAGGGGTATTCAATTTAGAATATGGAAGAGACTGGATAGAGGAATGGTATCAGATGCCTGGCTAAAAGACATGCCTATGACCAACATTTCTCACTTGTTATCTGTGGGTTCTAATCATTGTCCTCTGCTACTGGAAATGTAAGAGAGGGTGGATTCACATACTAAATATTTCAAATTATTAGATTGTTGGGCGGATCATTCCACATTTCTTCCTACAGTAAAGAATTACTAGCAAAGACCTTGTGAAGGTTCTCCTATATGGAGGTTTCAACAGAAGTTAAAAAGATTAACTGCTACTCTAAGTCAGTGGTCTGAAGAGGTCTTTGGTGATATTTATGCTAATGTAAAAACCTATGAAGAAAAGGTCAAAATAGCTGAGGAAAATCTGATCTTACATAGTACTGATGAGAACAGATAGGACTTTCACAAAGCACAAACTGAATACATCAAACATCTCAAAGTGGAGAATGTTATTTTAAGACAGAAATCCCATCTACATTGGTTTCAGTATAGAGATGCAAACTTCAGTTACTTCCATGCCTTTATCAGAGGGAGAAGAAGAAGATTGTTTATACACAAGGTCAAGAGTGAGGAAGGGGTTTGGATCTAAGGGGATGGTGAAATAGCTGCAGCTGCAGTCACACATTTTCAGGATATTCTTACTGGGAAATCAAACTATGAACCTGAGAAAATGCTTGCTCATATCCCTAAATTAATATCTGAAGATCAAATTGACACTATTCAGGCTATTCCTACTCTAGAGAAACTAAAGGTTGTAGTCTTCTCAATGAGTACTCATTCAGCAACAGGTCCTGATGGTATGAATAGAAATTTTTTCCAAGCATGCTGGCGTATTATTGGTATGGACCTCCTTCAAGTAGTGACTGCCTTCTTTTGTGGTTATGCCATGCCAAAATTCTTTACTCATACATGTTTGATTCTCCTTCCTAAAGTATCCCACCCCAACAAGCTTTCTGAATTCAGACCTATCAGCTTGAGCAACTTTACCAATAAAGTCATCTCTAAACTCATTTACCTCAGGTTGGCTCCCATCCTTCCCACCTTATTTCAAGCAACTAATCAGGTTTTGTGACAGGTAGAAATATTGCAAAAAATATAATGCTTGCTCAGGAGATCATTGGTGGAACTAAGAAACCAGTTATGGGAGGTAAGTAGTTATTAAACTGGATATGGCCAAAGCTTATGACAGGGTGTCTTGGTCATATACTTGCCTGGTATTAAGAAGGTTTGGTTTTGGTGAACCTATTATTGACATGATTTGGAAGACATTGTCAAACAATTGGTACTCAATTTTGGTGAATAGCACTAGATATGGATTTTTCAACTCTACAAGGGGTTTGAAACAAGGTGACCCCCTTCCCCTGCTATGTTCATTCTAGGGGTTGAAGTACTATCAAGAGATCTGAATAACCTACATCATTACCCCCCAGTACTATGGTTTCCACATAGATTTGCAGGGACCCCAAATTAATCACCTCAACTTTGCAGATGATATCATCATATTTACCATTGGAAGAAGAAACACTCTCAGACTGGTTATAAAGACATTGACTGCTTATGAATCAATTCCTGGCCAACTGATCAATAAGGAGAAAAGTCATTTTCTTCTTCCAGATCAAGCCTTTCCTTCTACAGTCTCAAGTATTAAAAAAAAACTAGTTTTCAACAGAAACACAACCCTATTACTTACCTTGGCTGTCCTATTTATATTGGAAGACAAAGAATCAACCACTATGCTGGTCTGGTTAGCAATGTGGCTTCTAGAATAGCAGGATGACATTCTAAATTGCTCAATTATGGTGGTAAAATTGTACTAATTAAACATGTGTTGAAATCTATCCCTATTCACATTCTCTTTGCTTGTATCCCTTCAAAGACTATTATAAAACAACTATTGTCTCTGTTTGCTGATTTCTTTTGGGGTTGGAAAGATAACAAGAAGAAATACCATTGGGCATATTAGAAGCAGCTATGTTTCCCAACAACAGAAGGTGGTGTTGGAGTTAGACACATTGCTGATATATGTAAGGCTTTACAGATGAAGCAATGATGGATATTCAGAAGCAGGAACACTCTTTGGGAGAAGTTTTTACTCGCAAAGTACTGCAAAAGAGTGAATGTTGTAGCCAAGAAAGGGGCCTCTGGGCAATCTCTGGTGTGGAAAGCTATGATGAAGAACAAGAAGAAAGCTAAGCAACATATTTTATGGAGAATCAAATCAGGTACTTGTTATTTTTGGTGGGACAAATGGTCTGGATTGAGAGCACTGCATCATTACAGAACTGATGGTGTAAAGTCAAGTAATGTCAAAATAGTAACTTTCATACTTGATGGTGAGTGGAATATGCATAAGTTAGCTACTATACTTCCTCGTCATCTGTTGCATCCTATCCTCAAAATTTCACTTCAGTATCAGGAAGAGGTCCCTGATTTCCCACTTTGGACTCTAAATCCAAGTGGTGAATTCAGTTGCTTGTCTGCTTGGAGATTGATTAGAGAGCATAGAGACATAACACTACTGAATAGTTATATCTGGCAAAGGTGGATTCCATTCAAATACTCATTTCTTCTTTGGAGAGTGCTGAGAAAGAAAGTTCCTACAAATGAGAAGCTTAGTCACTTTGGTATAGCCCTCGTCAGTTGTGGATGCTGTCCTAATTCTGGCTGGGATGCTATTCCTTACACCCTTTTGGAGAGTTCATTTGCTAATCATATTTGGCAGTATTTCTCTTCAACTATGGGTCTTACCCATGTCCCTACCTCAATCAAGTACTTGCTAATGCAGTGGTGCAAAACAAGAGCAGCTAATAGAGCCCATAAACTAGTGTTACAGGCTTTGCCAATTATCATATGTTGGAATTTGTGGAAGAACATGTGTTCTATTAAATATGGTTACAAACAACCCCAACTAGCCAGAGTTAAATTTCTGATATACAAAGATATTTCCCTTCTGCTTAGCACAACTTTTCCTTACATC
The DNA here is from genome assembly GCA_030864225.1 of Capsicum baccatum var. pendulum. Classification (NCBI taxonomy): domain Eukaryota; kingdom Viridiplantae; phylum Streptophyta; class Magnoliopsida; order Solanales; family Solanaceae; genus Capsicum; species Capsicum baccatum. Next base: position 174,785,450 of record CM061560.1, read on the forward strand.
CCCTGGCCTTCTGGTTGGACTAACCTGACAGCTTATATAGAGAAATATAGACAGAAGACAAGAGTCACATCAGTGTATTAGTCTAAACCTCCAACTCCAATGGTCAAACTGAACTTGATGGTAGTGCACTCACTAATCTTGGAAGGATTGGTGAAAGGGGGTTATTAGAAATCATAAAGGTGAGCTCATTTATGCTTATGCTGCTCCCTTGTGGCAAGGGACTAATACCAAGAAGAGTTGGAAGTTGCTATATGGGGTTTATCTTGGTGCCTGAACAATGGTATTCAGCAGGTTGTGGTGGAGGTAGACTTTGAACTTTTGATCAGGCGGATAAGGGGACAATTATCAGTACCATGACACTTGCAGCCTCTTGTGGACTCCTTATAGAGGCTCACTTCACAGCCTCACTTATGCATATGTAGACATGTCTACAAAGAAGCTAACTTTGTAGCAGATGCTTTGTCCAAAATCAATCACCAATTTGACCAGCCACAACATTATTTCCACAGCTGTCAACTCCCATAAGCAGTTGCAGGATATTTTAAGCTTGATCAATTAGGCATGCCAAGCTTCAGGAGAATGAAATTGTCTAAGATACATGAACCACCCTAGTGCATAGACAGAACAGGCAAAATGGCTTAGACAGGTCATATTAGTTTGCATACTTGTACATTGCACACTCATATGTTTAGTTTCACACTTTCATATTGTAACACACTTGGAGGTCAGGTTTATGCCCTCCTCTATGTACAGTTTTTCGTGCAGTAAATGGAAAATCCTAAAAAAAATGTTTGACCATTTTAATTTATGGAAAAGACCTAAAATATATTTTAATTATGTAAAATGATGCAAAAATATTCTTCGTCTATCTATTGAAATGTCCTTTTCATCTATCTATTGAGGTTGTTTTGCCTTTTTATTTAATGATGTGTCTTTTTTATTAGCCAACTATTAATTAATTAAAATAAGAAAGAAGGACGTAAATAGTCTTGTGGCAGAAACTAATGTCACCAAAATAGCCAAAAAATTGAAATTTTCAAATCTAGCCATTTGGATGGCCGACACGTCTCATTTTTTATTATTTTTTCGGCTGTTGATGCTTCTTTCTTCTTTTTGTTTTTTGTGGCTGCTTCTTATTCTTTTTTTCTGTTTTTGGTGTTTTATTTTAGAAAACTGCTCTCTTATTGCTTTCCATCCCTTTGTTGCTCTTTCTTTTAACAAATAAATAGAAAAAAAATCAAATACAATCAACTTTTCTTTTTTAATCTTCTTCTTTTTCTAATGCATTGATACAACCTCCATATGTATTAATACTAGAGGTGTATGGCTCGTATCAGAATGGGCTCAACACTATAGATATTTTTTTGCATCAAAATTCGATATTGATGAGATACAAACATAAATGTATATTAATTTAAAATGATAACTTTTTAAATAATAACTATTTGACGGTACTCGCTAAGGAGTGAAGTTTTATAAGATAATTTTTTCACATGATAAGAAAGTGTGATGTGTAGTCGGACTATTTTAATTGTTTGATGATAAGATTGAGACCTGTTACAAAACATAGAAAAGATGTAGAACTAATATTAATAGGATTATTTCATACAAAAACTGGAACAAAAGATACTTCAATTAACAACAAAGTCTTGGATCATCTTCTCAAAGGCAAAACACTTATAAATACAAATATTGAAATGTTTTGAACCACTACTAAATTAAAAAATACTTATAGATGGGTGCACAATATTATCAGATCTAGATATCCAAATATAATAACAGTTAGAATTGAGGTGGCAGCGCGAAAAATATTTTCAAAATTAACTATTGTGATTTATAATACTTTTTTATGTAATTTTAAATGATATATGTTATACCCACTGTCTCAATTTATGTGGTATTGATACAATTTTTGAGAGTTAACTAAATTTTTTACATATTATTAAAATACTTTAAATTATTAATTGTTGTGATTTGTAGTACTTTTTCTTCTGTTCCAATTTACGTGACAATAATTAAATTTAGAGAATCAACCAAATTTTTTTATGTCTTTTTAATTACTTTAAATTGTTAATTATTATGATTTATAATACTTTTACGTAATTCTCAAATATATAATAGATTAAAATTGAAAGTAAAATAAACAAATATAAAAGGAAGTATCTAAGTTGGCAACACAAACAAACATGTCGATCTGCTATCTGTTTATTATTTTATGTCTATTTTATCTTTTTTATTAAATATTATTAATTTCTTAATACTTAGATGATTAATTAAGAGCGGTATTTAGTAAAATTACAATTGAAGCAGATGAAATAGAAATGTCATAAATATCTATTTTTCTTTTTTTAATTAAATATTATTATTTTTTTAATACATAAATGACTTACAATACTTAATTAGGAGTGATACAGTAAAATCAAGGTTGAAGGACGCCAACTTAATTTAAAGCATCAAGAGTTAATTTATCATTTATCGATTTTATCATTTTATTAAATATTATTAATTTTTTAATACTTAGATGACTCATCATAATTAATTAGGAGCAATATTTAGTAAAATTATGGTTGAAGCAACTGCAACAAACATGTCATAAACACATATGTTTCTTGTTTTAATTAAATACTATTAATATGCTAATACATAAATGACTTATAATAATTAATTAGGTGTGATATAGTAAAATCATGGCGTAACTCTTGAAGCAGCCATTTCGAAACCAATGTTTTAATTAAATATTATAAATTTTTAATACATAAATGACTTATAATAATTAATTAGGGGTGATACGGTAAAATCACGGTCGAAGGAGGTCAACTTAATTTAATAAATCAAAAGTTAATTTATCATTTTATGTTTATTTTTTTTAAAATATTATTAAATTTTTAACACTTAGATGACTCATAATAATTAATTATGAGCGATATTTAGCAAAATTATGGTTGAAGCAGCTGCAACCGACATATCATCTATTTTTGTAATTAAATATTATTAATTTTTTAATACATAAATGACTTATAATAATTAAGTAGGAATAATATAGTAATATCATGGTTAAAGCAGCTGAAATAAACATCATAAATATCTATTTTTTAATTAAATATTATTAATTCTAATATATAAATGACTTATAATAATTAATTAGGGGTAATATAGTAAAAAATATTATTAATTCTAATACATAAATGACTTATAATAATTAATTAGGGATAATATAAAATATCACGAAGTAATTAGGGATAATATAGTAAATAATGAAGCAGCTGGTCGAAACCAGCGTTTCTATTATATAGAAACATATACTAATAAAATATAATAAATATCGACTACTCTAAAATATTGATACATATTTGATAATATACAATATAATATAATATATATTTGATACAATATAATATATGTATAAAATACAATACAACTGTGATAGATATATTTTTATTCAATAATTATATAGTTCATATACACATCCCATACAAATTCACGTTTTATATAAAAATTATATAGTTTCTATACATATTCTATACAACTTTTAACGAGAATAATTATTCATATATATATATTTATATAAAAATTATATAGTTTCTATAGAAATACTATACATAATACAAATTTTGTACAATAGTTATACAATGGTACACATCCTATACACTAATTATAGGAATTCTATACGCATATTATACAATATTTTACTGGAATAATTACCATATATATATATATATTATACAGTAGTTATACAGTTTCTATAGAAATCTTATATACATATATATTCTATACAATAATGATACAATTTATATACACATCATACACAAATACATATTCTATACAAGTCATACAATTTCTATACAACAATAATACATATTCTATACAATAATTATATAATTTCTATACACATCTTATACAACCTTTACATGCAATAATTATTCAGATACATATTCTATACAATAATTTTATAATTTCTATACACATCCGATACAATCTTTAGCTACAATAACTGTATCATCTATATAATTTATATATAATAAATATACGATAAATATATAAATACTTACATATTTTATAATTAGTATACATGTATGATACGTGATTTGGAGATATTTCTTGAAGGCAACAATTAGAGATTAGAACCTCCATTGCCCAAAACCACCACTCATATCCCACTATGAAAGATTCATAGTTTTTCTGTCTTCTTCATCATTTTCACCTTATAACAAATACCATTTAAAACTCAATACAAGAATATGTAATCAATTCAAACATTATTAATATCAGCTTGCTCCTTTATCACTCTTGAATCGCCATTTTACACCATTAAAATGATCCATAGTTGCTTCTAAATCAATTATAACTACAATCAAACGAACTCCCAAAATAATATCTAGATTGAGTTAATTCTCGTCCAAAAAAAGTATCATTAAAACATTTAGATTTGTTGATCTTTTGCATCATCTGCTCATAGATAATGATAGTTGGGCTTATATTAGAGAAAAAAAAAGATTTATTTTAAAGAAGATGCAAAAAAAATGGCTACAAATTTAAACTTATTCTGTTAACTCAATTTCTGCTTCTCTCTATTAACTTGGGCTTTCGGGTGGGGCGGGTTATTAGATTTGGACGGGTTGAAATTTTAGAGGAAAAATTAACCATTTTAATTAATTATTAGTTGGCCAATCAAAAAAAGATATGTTATTAATGAATTGGGGTCAAGTTGATCTATTAAATAAAATGACAAAACAACCCCAATAGATAGATGGAGAGGAGATTTCAGATTCAATAAATAGACGGAGGACATTTTTGAACCATTTAGGCTCTTTTCCGTTTAATATATCATCTAATAATTTTTCTGGTTCATATTTACGTGTTTTTTTTTTTTTTTAATTTTGATATTTAGTTTAAAATAAATACTGTTTTACATTATTAAGAAGACTAGTCCAGTGTACGTGCTTTGTACATATGTCACGTTAATATAAGAAAATTTTGTAAAAAAAATAAAATATATAATATGCAATTGAAGTTACAATATAGTATGCAATATTATATCCATTTATATAAGAACAGTTTGTGTTCCTCTAATTTTAGTATACATAACTATAAACTTTCAAAAAATGACCTACTAAATAGGAATGAAAATTTCCGCACTGTGTAAATGGGGAGATTTAAGATAACCCGGGATTATATGTAATTAAATACTCAATATTATATTCGGTACTTATTAGTTCACATTAATCATAAGACAAAGCCGAGCAAGCATAGTAAAAGAAGGAATTGAAGTCTTACCCAAAAGTTCTGTCATCCACAATGAACACGCATATTAACATCAAGAATAAATTTGAATACACTTCGACAAAAATTCAACATAAATCTTTTTTCACTGTGATGCCGCCACGATTAACCCCTCAAAATTCCTTTGTGATGGAAAGTTAATAAATTGGACGCTTTATTGACTTCTAATATGATTCATTAGATGATTTTATTTAATTCTACTTACAAATTAATTAAATAAAGAATTAATACAAATAATATTCTAAAATATGATTTAAAGAAAATATAAATAATTAAAGAACAAATTTAACTGAATGACTCTAGGACAGGATCAAAAGATAATTTTTCCCTTTTAGTTATTCAAAGTCTTCTTCTCTGCAAGACATGGTCAAAACAATCAAAAGCAGAAAATCTTTGAGAAATAATAGAATATATTTTGTCAAATTTACACGAAAATATAGTATAAAAAGCTAAGATGATAAAAGAGATAATGATATTAGAATATGACAATTAAGAGAAATTAAAGACACAATTTCTTGTTAGATTTTTCTGGCTACTTCATTTGGGGACAAGATATTTGTTTTATATGATTTTTCAATCAGCAACTTTGAATTCAGAGTGAAATATGAGAAATTATAAAAAATGGAAAAATTCATCATCAGTTATTCATTATGTATATTTAATCTTTAAAGATAAACTAAATAAACTAAAATATGAAAAAAAGATGATGATAATGATGCAAGAAGACAACTCAATCAAAATACGAAAACATACAAACAATAAAGAATAAAACTTTGTTCTAGATTTAAACCCAAAATAATAAAGAATTAGATTTACATCCTAATATTCATATCTAAAGTATAAATAATAAGGGAGATTTTATGACAAAAAAAAAACTTGAAATCGAAAAACACAAAATTAAAACAAAAATTAATGCAGTAAAAGTTAGTCGAAGAAGAGAATGTGAAATTATAATTTTTTGTTATAAGTATAAGATTCCTAAATTTAAAAGGATACTAATTACTAATAATTAAAATTAAAAAGGATACTAATTACTAATTAATCTTGAAGTAGGGTTTTTATATTTCCATATATTTTAGCCAATTTTTTTTCCCTTTTTTGAAAAAAGTTATGTAACCAAAAACAAAAACAATCGTACTATCTTTTTTTTTCTTGGTAAAAGAAAACGACCCCTTTTTATTTTACAAAATCATGCTATTTTAAAGGAAAATAAACATTTTTTTTTGTAAATAGTCATGCACGCACTAAAACTCCAAATAAAATTTTTACCATACATATGACAATTCATTTATTTTTATTTGTTTATTATAACCAATATTCAATATATTGTAAAATGAAGAGAAAAAAAGTGAAAGGACTATTTTGTCTAAAGCAATGACTTTTAATGAAGGACAAAAATTTTACTTTTCTAAAGGTCTTCACACTTTTAATATATATATATATATATATATATATATATATATATATATATATATATATTTATATATATATATATATTATAGATTATAGATATAGATATAGATATAGATTATAGATATAGATATAGATATAGATTATAGATATAGTTATAGATTATAGATTTATACTAATTTATTATCTTGTTTGTTGACATGCGTAGTTGTAACTGGATGTAGGTGTTCATTCAGTAACATACAAAGGTGATCTAACTAGTGTTATACCAAAAATAATTATTCACCATCAAAGGATCGAATATTTCAATTCCTGTCATCATTTAATTAAATGTAGAATGCTACAAACTAAACGATACATAATTAGATTTTCTTGATCAAAATAACTTTGTTGATTAAGTGTTAGTACCAAAGCAAACATAAAATTTTGAGCCATTTGGAGCCTAATTATAAGCTCTTACATATAGAGGTATATGACTATGAAAGTATACTCTTGATTACTTTGTTTCATCTCATTTTGTAAGATCATTAACATTCATTAGTGAAAGTATAACCTTCAAGTAACCCTAACAAACTTTAAAGTTTGAAGATAGATATTTAACTCGTCTTGTGGAGTGCTATTTTAAGTTTGGTAAAATCTTGATCTCTACACCTGTATTAATGTTCTTTTGTTAAAGTAACATAAATATGTTTAAATAGTGTGTTTAAACTATAAAATAGAAATTAAAACATGGCAACTTACTAAAAAATTCATTACTATAAAACTATAAAATAGAAATTCATTACTAAAAAATTATAAATGTTGATTGTGTCAAATTTTAAAATTTTCCTTCATGCTTATAATATAGTAGTACTATTAAGTGGTACTTAAATTGTAATACCCCAGGTTTTGAACTCTGAAAATTTCTTGAATTTTACCCTCACTACCCAGGTAATGACTCCCGTGATGAGCTGTACCCAGTCGTCACGAGTCGCAGGGCTCCACTCATAGTCCAACCAGTAAGATGGGCTAGTGTTTCTGTTTGGTTCACGATTTAGCCCTCAGAGTAGTAGGGTCAGGTCATGAGTCATAAGGTTTGACTCATGACCATAATAGTAAGGGGTTAGGGTTGGGGTACCAGGCTGCTAGTCTTGGTGGAGACTCGTGATCAGTGACCATGAGCCGTTATCAGACTTGTAGCGACTCGGTGCTACATTTCCTGCCCATTTTTATTAAGGGCATTGCGGTCTTTTTCTCTTATACCACTATATCCCACGACTTAAAGCCCTTACTTTAGCCTTATTACCATCAGTTAACATATCATAAACATCATTCTCTCCTCTCAAACTTCGAAGTCAAGAAAAGCTAGGATTTCAGGGGATTGATTATCCAAGTTTCAATTGGTAATTTCTCTTCCAAAATTCTTAGTATTTTCAGATATGTATCTCTTACCTAAATCATTTTTATACAAAACATGTGTTTAATTATTATTCATGTGGTTTTAATTATTGGATTTTGAATATGGATTGAGGGGTTTGGAATGATTATCATATGAATTGATTTTTCCATGGTTTTGAATTGGTTAGTTACGTGTTATCTTGTGGTTCTGAACTAAATAAATATATGGGTGGAGGAATTGGAATGGGAAACATGGGTTTACCTAAAATTTATGGCTTAATGATTTGAAAATGACTTTACCCTCAACCCAATTTGGCTAATTGGTTTCAAAAGATGGATACACGCATAATTGAACTCACTTTTGGAACCTTACATTGCATAAAAAGTTATTGGAACTTAAAAATAGTTCTTTGAAGGTCTTGGTGGCCATGGATTGACTTTAAATTGGAAACTTTGGAGTCAATTTGGCTAATTGATTTTGGAATGACATAATGGAATTGGCTTGCAAGCTTAACTTTATTTGGTATGATGAAACCAACGGTAAATAACTAATTAAAAGACTCTTTGGTTAATGAATGAAAATGTGTAAATAGTTTTATTGGGCTTAAAGGGGGTTATGTAGCTTGTCATGAAAGGTGGAGGTCCTGAGGGGATCGATACTGGAAACAACATTTGCCGGCGTGAGGTCTTTATGACCGTGTGCATAGTTCATACACTATATATATATTGGAATGGCTGGGGTCGTGGATTCATTGTCCCTTCCTCAAATTTTCCTGGTTCATGCGGCTAACATGTGTCAAAACCTTTTCAGTTGGGGAAGCTAAACCCATATAGCCCGTAGACGCTCTTAGAACGGTTAGAGCTACATAGTCTGGGTTAATGATTTTAAATCTCATGTTTAAACCTTGTTCCCTATTCCAGCATCTTACAAATATTTATATATAAATGTGTGCATATGGTTTTTGAATGGTTTTGGACTGATTTGATTATGGTATTATTATACCCCTTTCTTGAGTTACATGCTAGTGCTCATCCCATAAACTGTCCCCGAAAGCTGCATTATTTAATGATGTAGGGTCCTAGAGATTCTTCGATTACTTTGTACAGAGTTAGGTGATTCGTGTTCGTTTGTTGGTTGGCTTAAAGTGGTGAGCCTCCATCTTTTGAAAGGTCGTACATTTCAATGCGCTTCTTATGTTTTTATAAATTCCATCAACTTATTTTCATAATATTAGATTGTTTTTTGGCCATGATCGTGGGCATGTCCCAACCTAACTCGGTATTTTAGTTTAGAGGCTTTTATGGATAAAGTATGGGTGGTTACTGTTTATTGTCTCTTAGTTCCTATCGAGTTTCCTATCTATCTTTATCATTATATTTAGGTTTCCTCTGCTATGATTACTTATTATGCTTAGGTGACTAGGCAAAGGGGGTGGGCTTCGACCCTTAGTGGGCTTGAGATACCCATCGCGACTAGGCCCAAGGTCGGGTCGTAATAAGCCTGGTATCAAAGCATAGGTTTAGGGTCATTGGGTATCCATAGATCCATGTCGAGTAGAGTCTCATTTATTGGTGCGTAGTGCGCCACACTTATATGGTGGAGGCTACAAGAAATTTAGAAATGTTTCCCTTTCTTGTGTTTTAGTTTGGGCTATAGAGTCTGATATCTTGAAATTTCTTAATCTTTGACTTACTCGCATTTCAGATCATACCTCCCCAAAGATCTGATACTTGTAGAAACTCTTTTAGAACCTCTATCCCGCCTAAGGATAATATGGATGGAACTCACCTTGTCTATGGAGTGCATACCCAGTCTAGAGTCCTTGCTCCCAATTGCACTACCTCACATAGAGTTCCACCAATTCCTACTAGTTCTTCTTGGTCTTCTCGGACTGATGATACTCATATCCTGATGCCTCAGGGTAATGTTTTAAATGTGGAGTTTTGCCAATCTATTCATCTCTTACTGAGTTGGTAGCCTCTCAGTCTCATCAGTTTGATCATGTTAGTTTTGTTGCTCCTTCTTTTGAGGTCACTAGTGTTATCCAGTTCACGAGGTTAAATCCTCCGACCTTCACAGACTCTAAGGTTTCGGAGGATTCTTAAGCGTTTATTGATGAAACAAAAAAGAAATTTAGGGTGGTGCATGCTACTAATTTTGAGGGTGTGGAGTTTGCCGTATACTAGTTGAAAGATGTAGCTTACCAGTGGTATAAAGAGTGGGAGCAGTTGAGAGGTAATGATGCAGAGTCAGCTTTATAGGATTAATTTTTAGGTACCTTTCTTAATTATTTCTTTCTTTCAGGAGTTGAGGGAAGCTAAGGTCGAGGAGTTTGCAAATTTGAAGCACGGCAAGATGGGTGTGAAAGAGTATGCCTTGAAATTTCAGCAGTTATTTTATTATGCTCTGAAGTTGGTGTCTTTTATGAGGGAAAAAATAAGAAAATTTGCTTTTGGATTATCTCGTGACTTAGTGTTAGAGTGTAAGGCGGCTATGTAGAATAATGACATGGATATCTCCAGGCTTATGGTTTATATGTAGTAGGCTGAGGATGAAAAAAAGAGATTGGCGGAGATGTCAGAGAGACAGAATAAGAAGTTCAGGTATTCAGAGCAGGGTGTAGGTTAGCAAGCTAGTGGGAGAGATGGTAGATAGTGGAGCAAGAAGTGGACTTGGGGAAATTTTGGTTCATATTGTTTGGCTGGTACTCCTTATCTGAAGTCATCTGGTGATTGTCATTTTCAGGGCAACAAAGGTCTTAAGGCACAGGGTGCAGAGTCTTAGGCTAGTGGAGCTTAGTCAGCTCTACCATATTCTCCTTGTAGATTTTGCGGTCAGCTTCACTGGGTTTATAATGACGAGAGAAGGAATCAGTGATTTAGTTATGGTCATCTTGGTCGTGAGATTGTCCTGCTTAGGTATCCACTGAGGCTAAAAAGGTTTCAGTTGTCATTATTTTGACTTTGATGCTAAAGGGTGCTACTTCTGGTATCGGTACTGGTTGGAATCATCTCTATGCTCTTACTACCCATCAAGAATTTGAGGCATCTCCTGATGTTATTTTTGGTTTGTTATAACTTTTTTCTTGAGATATGTATTATTTGCTTGATCTGGGGTCTACCCTTTCTTATGTGACCCCTTATGTGGATGTGCATTTTGATTTTAGTCCCGAAAGTATTTTTGAGCCCTTTTCTATGTCTACTTTGGTGGGTGATTTTATAGTTGCTAGAAGGATTTATAGGGGCTGTGTGGTGTCTATCTTTCATAGGGAGATATTGGTGGATTAGGTAGAACTTGATATGGTAGATTTTGATGTAATCTTGGGGATGGATAGGCTCCATTCATGCTATGCTTCTTTGAATTGTAGGACTCAAAATGTCAGTTTCTAATTTCCTAATGAACCGGTAATTGAATGGGAGGGGAGTTCCTTAGTGCCTAAATGGGGGTTTATCTCTCATCTTAAAGCCCAAAAATTGATCTCTAAGGGGTGTTTATATCACCTATTTTGGGTTAAGGATTATAGTTCTAAAGACCCATCTTTGCAATCTATCCCTATTGTCAATGAGTTTCCTGAAGTTTTTCCAAAGGATCTTTCTAGCATTCTTCTCGATAGGGAAATGGACTTTGGGATTGATCTTTTATCGGATACCCGTCCTATCTATGTAACTCCTTATAGAATAGTTAGGCTGAATTAAAAGAGCTAAATGAGCAGTTAAATGATCTTCTTTATAAGGGCTTCATTCGTCCTAGTATTTCTCCATGGGGTGGTTTCATTCTTTTTGTGCGTAAGAAAGATAGGTCTCTTCGGAAGTGTATATATTATCTACAGTTGAATAAGGTTACAATGAAGAATAAGTGCCCTCTTCCTAGGATTAATGATCTCTTTGACCAGCTTCAGGGATATAGATGCTTTTCTAAGATTGACCTTCATTTGGGTTATTATCAATTGAAGATTCAGGAAATTGATATTTCCAAGACTGCTTTCCAAACCCGATATAGTCATTACGAATTTTGGTTATATTATCTGGACTGACTAACGCTCTGGCTGCTTTTATGGATTTTTTTGATCGGGTGTTTAGATAGTTTTTGGATTTGTTTGTGATAGTGTTTATAGATGATATCTTGGCATATTCTAAGAGTGAGGAGGATCATGCCAGTCACCCTCAAATTGTGTTACAACCTCTTAAGGATCAAAGGTTGTATGCAAAATTTTCTAAGTGTGAGTTTTGGCTGAATGTTGTGACCTTTCTTGGGCATGTTGTTTCTAGTGAAGGTATCAAAGTAGATCCATATAAAGTGGAGGCGGTTAAGAAATGGCCTAGGCCCATGGCTCCAACTGACATTAAGAGCGTTTTGGGCTTGGATGGGTATCATAAGAGGTTTGGATGAGTTTCTCTTCTATTGTTGCTTCGTTGATGAAGTTAACTTAGAAAAAGGTAAAGTTTTTGCGATTTGACATTTGTGAGGGTAATTTTAAGAAGTTGAAGGATAAGTTGACCTCTTCTCCGATTTTGACCCTGCCTGAGGGTACTAAGGGTTTTGTTGTATATTGTGATGTATCCCAGGTGGGACTGGGTTGCGTGTTGATGCAATACAGTAAGGTTATGGCCTATGCTTCTAGATAACTTAAGATTTATGAAAGAAATTATCCGACTCAGGATTTAAAGTTAGTGGCTGTGGTTTTCGCGTTGATGATCTGGTATCATTATTTGTATGGGGTGTATGTAGACGTCTATTCATACTATAAGAGCTTGCAGTATGTGTTCACTCAGAAGGAGTTGAATCTCAGGCTGAGGCAGTAGATTGAATTACTCAAGGACTATGATATGAGTCTTCACTTCCATCCAGGTAAAGCCAATATAGTTATTGATGCTCTTGGTAGGTTGTCCATGGGGATATTATCTTATGTGGATGAGAAGAAGAGAGGATTGTGAAGGATATTCACCGATTGGCTAACTTGGAAGTGTGTCCTTTGGACTTTGAGGATGAAGGTATTATTGTTCAATAAGTGGTTAAGTCTTCTTATTGTCCCTAGGTCAAGGAGAAGCAGGTTTTGGATTCTATACTTATGCAGATGAAGGAAGATGTAGGTCAATAAAAGGTTATTGCATTTACGATTTGGGGAGATGGTATCTTGAGGTACCAAGGTAGGTTGTGTGTTCCTGATGTTGATGTGCTGCGAGAAAGTATTTTGGCTGAGGCTCACGAGTTTAGGTATATAATTCCTCCGAGTTTGACAAATATGTGCCATGACTTGATGGAAATCTATTTGTGGAGCAATATGAAGAAGGGTGTGGCAAATTTTATGGCCAAGGGTATGGTCTATCAGTAGGTGAAGGTTGAAAACTTGAGGCCTTGAGGGATGTCTCAAGAGATAGAGTTGCCTGTATGGAAGTGGGAGATGATCAACATAAATTTTGTTATGGGTCTTTCGCGGTCTCACAATCAGTATGATTCAATTTGGGACATTGTGGATAGGATGACTAAATCTGCTTACTTCTTGTCGGTGAGGACTAACTACTCTAGTAAAGATTATGCTAAGTTTTTTATTTAGGAGATTGTCAAGCTGCACGGAGTGCCGATTTTCATTATTTCAAACTGAGGTACACAATTCTCTTATCACTTTTGGCATTTATTTTAGAGAGGTTTGGGGGCTAAGGTGAACCTTAACACTACTTTCTACCCTCAAACGGATGGACAAGAAGAACGAACTATCTATACTTTGAAGGATATGCTAAGGGGTTGTATGATTAATTTTAGAGGTAGTTGGGTTGATCACTTACCTCTTATTGAATTTGAATATAACAATATTTACCACTCAAGTATTCAGATGACTTCTTTTGAGGCTCTATATGGTATGAGGTGTAGGTCTCCTATTGGGTGGTTTGAGGTTGGTGAGGCTAGGTTGTTTGGTCCTGACTTGGTTTATCTGGCCATGGAGAAGGTAAAGTGATCAGATAAAGGTTTAAGACTACACAAAATCACTAAAAGTACTATGCAGATGTAAGGCGAAGGAAGTTGGAGTTGAAGTAACTGATTGGGTATTATTGAAAGTCTCTTCTATGAAAATAGTGATGAGGTTTGGGAAGAATTGAAAGCTCTGTCCCCGTTATGTTGGTCCATATTAGATTTTGAGGAGAGTTGGAAATATTGCTTATGAGTTAGATTTGCCGCCAAGTTTGGATTCCATTCATTCGGTTTTCCATGTCTCGACGTTGAAAAAGTGTATGGGTTATCCTTCTTTGGTTGTTTTATGGAGAATGTCGGTATTTTGGATTCCTTATCTTATGAGAAAGTCCCGATAGAGATCTTGGATAGGAAAGTTCATAGGTTGAGGACTAAGGATGTAGATTCTGTGAAGGTACTTTGGAGGAATCAAAAGGTAAAAGAAGCTACTTAGGAAGCTAAAAAGGATATGAAGTCCAGATATTCATTCCTATTCCCTGCGTTGGATGAAAAATGCTTAAGGTATGGTTTTCACTCTCTTTCTTGTGTCCTTTTGAATTTATTGTTTAGGTATGTAAGCATTCTTTCTTGTTATTGTGCTAATGGGTACCTTGAATCATCATTCGGGGATGATTGGTCCGCGGGGAGGGGCTAATGTAATACCCCAAGTTTTGGACTTTGAGAATTTTTTAAATTTTACACTCAGTGCCCAGTTAATGACTTCCGTGATGAGCCATACCCAATCGTCACGAGTCATAGGGTTCCATTCGTAGTCTGACCAGTAGGATGGGCTATATTTTCTGTTTGGTTCATAATTTGGCCCTCACGAGTTGTAGAGTGAGCTCGTAATTTGTAACGTATGACTCGTGACCATAACAATAAGGGGTCAGGGTTGGGGTCTCAGGCTATGAGTCTTGGTGACGACTCGTGACCAGTGACCACGAGTCGTTATCGAACAACGACTGGGTGCTATATTTCTTGCCCATTTTCATTAAGGGCATTGTGGTATTTTTCACTTATCTTACTATTTTTCACGACTTAAAACCCTTCCTTTATCCTTATTTCCATCAGTTAACATATCATAACCATCATTCTCTCATCTCAAACTTCAAAGTCAAGAAAATCTCGGGTTTCAAGGGGTTGATTATCCAAGCTTCAATTGGTTATTTATTTTCCAAAATTCTTGGTGTCTTTAGGCATGTATCTCTTCCCTAAATCATTTTTATACAAAGCATGTGGTTAATTTTTATCCATGTGATTTTCATTGTTGGATTTTGAATATGGGTCGAGGGGTTTGGAATGGTTATCATATGAATTGATTCCCCCATGGTTTTGAATTGAAAACCGTCTTAGTTTTAGTTTTGTTTTTTGATTGCTTAAGTGCTAATTATCTTAGCTTTTGAATTTACATGCACAAGTTTAAAAAGCTAGTAAGCTAGCAAGGGATGGAGTTTTTTGAGGCATATCCCAAACTCAAGTAACACTTACACTAATTGAGGAGATAAGCAATTCTTTTCTACCAAATCTCTCAAATTTAAGAAGAAGAAGATCATCCTGCACCCATGGATGATGATCCACTAACCCATAGGATAGTTCGTAAAGTAACAAACTCACTTGCAACTAATGTTACATCCTCTATCTGTAGACCCGCTGCAGGAGGTAGTTTTTAGTTGAACTAATACGTGGTGCAACTTTTGTATAGCAGTGGGAAATTTATCGGCTTGTCACACGAGGATCCACGGGTTCACTTGTAGAATTTCTTAGAGATCAGTGCTAGGTTCATACCCGTTGGGTATCCACTAATTATGTGAGGCTGACACTCTTTCTTTTTTCACTTTTGGGGGAAGCCAATAAGTGATTAAACGCTGAGCCGGCTAGGTATATCACTATATGGAATGACTTAGCTCAAAAATTCCTCATATATTTCTTTCAATCTGGTAAGACTGCCAGATTATGCAGTGAGATATTAAGCTTCAAGCAGAAGTTGAATGAAAATTTATATCATGCTTGGGAGAGGTTCATATCTTTTTTTCAAGACTGTCCACATCATCAGTAGTCTAATGAGTTATTAGCTCACACCTTTTAGAACCTCTTGACCATAATATAAAAATTTTACTAGATTCAACTATAGGTGGTCCAACTTTGAATAAAACATATGATGAGCTTTACATCTTGTTGAACCATATTGCATAAAGGAATCTAGACTGGTATGGTGACATATCCAGTCCTGTAGTGAAAAAGTCTATAAGTATGCTTGAAGTTTATAGTGTCACATCCCTAGCTGCCCAATTATCTGCTCTTTAAAATCAAATGATGACTTTGGCAGATTAGGTGTCAATCAATCTTCGGCTCAAGTGAACGCAATACAAAAAAACCCATCTTTGTGTGAGATTTGTGAGAACACTGGACACTCTACAAACTTTTGTGGAACAAATCCAGAGTCTGCAAATTTTGTAGGCAATGGACAAAAGCCAAACTATGGTAATGCTTAAAATCACAAGTGGCAGACTCAGCCCAATTATTTATGGGGTGCTAATTAGCCTCAATCGTTTCAGAAACAACACAACATACATGCCAGTAATATAGAGGATACGTTAAAGAAGGTCCTGGCAAAGCAAGAAGAAATGGCTACTGAAATTAAAAATGAACAAGTTGCATAGAAGAAGTTAGAGACACAGTAGAGGCAGTAAGCTCAGCCGCAGAGTACCAGACCCCAAGATGGATCACCAGGTGATAATGAAAATTCAAAGAAAGTTATGCAAATCACCTTGAGGAGTGGTATAGATCTTATTGACAAGCCTCCTAACAAAAATAGGGAGGTTTATGCAGAATTAGTCCCACAATATATAGACAAGAAACAAGTTGAAGTTGATAATGCTAAAAATTTAGGGAAGTATAAGTACCCAAAGTGAAAAGAGTTGAGCATGTTGCTGAAAGACTACTACCACCATTCCCTCAAAGGCTAAAAAATCTAAGGAGGATGCATGTTTCAAGAAGTTCTTTGACAAGTTTAGAGAGCTCCACATTAATCTTACTTTGTTAGGTGTTTTGGAGGGAATGCATAAGTATGCTAAGTAATTAAAGGATACGGTGACTAGTAAGATGAAGCTGCAAGATATTAATATGGTGGCACTTACTGAGTAGTGCTATTCAGCGGTGATGTGGAAGATGCCAATGTAATTGAAGCACCCATGGAGTTTCACCCTCCCATATAAATTGGTGATGGTGATGTGGTCTATCCCTTGAGTTATTTAGTGGAAATTATAAACTTGATTCCCTTATCAGGTTCAACACTCTTGGTTTGGATAAACTGAGGCCATGCTCTGTGGTTCTCTAAATGACTTATAAATCAGAGTTCATCTTGAAGAAATTATTGAGGACATGCTAATAAAGGTTGGTAAGTTTATTATCCCTGCTGACTTTATTATTCTTGATTCGGATGCAGATGATAGGGTGCCAATCATATTGGGACATCCATACATAGTGATAGTAGTAACACTGATTGATGTGCGAGAGGGCACTCTCAAGATGAGATTAGAGGACAAAGAGATGGTCTACATAGTTTACAAACCACTTAATACACCTTAACAATATAAATAATTATACATGATTACAGAGATAAAAGTGGATGAGTATAAGCTGGTGGAGGCCAAACCACCAATGACCTCTCCAGATAGTCTTATGGAGTTGTCTGAGCCACCATTTAAGCCCAAAAGGGTGAAGTTAAAAGAAGAGACTGAAAAGGCTATTACTGAGAAAGATGCAGACCTTAAGAGTACACACTCAAGAGGTCAGAAATGAGTGACAAGATTGCCTCCAAGTAGGAGAAAAATAATTAAGAAAAATGGTTGATGTAGTAATGTGGGTTATGCCGCTACACTAAATCAGGCACTACTTGGGAGGCAACACAAGTTAAGGTAGGCATTTTATTTTTGTATTCTAGTTTTTAGTTTACATAGTTTTTATTTTTGTTGATTCACAGGTTGATGAAAAGTGTGAGTACCGGAGACTTAAGCTAAGAAGCATGATAAAGACTGGGTATGGGATCCACCCGACCCCATTGATATTTAAAGATACTACTAGCTAGTCCTAGAGGCCTTAGGGAGTATTTCTATCTCTACTTTTAATTTTACTTTGGGGACAAAGTATGTTTTCAATTGTGGAGTGCGGAAATTTTCAGGGTTTCGGGTGAACTAATGCTATAGGATTTTTGTTCTTAGTGATTTTCAAGTTTTTAGGTAAATTTCAAAAAAATTACAAAAAGATTTTTTTTTTAGTTTCTAGTTTAGTAGTTGTTGGTGTCAGTCTAGTAGGTACACGCTTTTCCCATCCCGTGATTATCTATTGTGTTTTTTTCCATGGGGGCGCCCTTTGAACCTAGTATTCTTTTTCTTTTTAGGAGTAAATTTTTAAAAATTCTTGTGTTAGGTAAGTGGTGTGGTTATGTTAGTGCTATGTGTGACTACATGATGCAAGTTGTTTTCATTGTGAAAGCATGTTGGTTGTGTTAAATGACTGATTTTGATACACCTAGTCTCCTATTTATGATTCTTGTACGTTGTTGGATTAATGTTGGATTTATGTTGTTGCTTTGTGAGAGTATATAATGATCCTTCTTGAGTTGAGAGTGTGACATGTGCGAGTGAGGATTTTATTATATTCCTTGTTGCATATTGATGTCTAGAACTTATATGGTGCGTGTGCAAAGCGAATTAAATAATGTGGGTTTAGGAGATGATATAGATATTTATTTGATGGCCATGTTTCATACCTAGTTTATCCACCCGTGTGCAGAATCTTAGTTAACCATGTTGAGCCTTTCTACTATATTCTTTGGTAACCTTATCATTACCTATTTCCCTTCTTTGATTGAATATAGTTTGTTCCAAATATCCTAAGTGATTTAGTAGAAAACTAATAAGGCTAAAGAGTATAAATAGAAAGAAAAAAAGTTTAAAGTGAAGCCCCAAGTAGTAACTTTTGGTGTTGAAAAGTTGACGTGTTGTGTATGGGAGTAATGTAATGAAAAGAGAGGAATTGATAAAGAATGAAATATGTTGTGATAGAGAATACTCCCTACTTAATATATGTTAACTAGCTTAAATAGATGGGGAAAAACAAAAGCAGATGTGTGAAGGAAAGGGTGGCGAGAAAGTGGTTATGAGAGAAAAACTTAATGTATGATGTGATGTTTTAAAGAACTTAGGGAAAAAAGTCATTATTCCTTTCCAAAATAGTTCCTAGCTATCCCTTAACCTATATTACAACCCTTAAAGTCTTAGTTGATCTTAAGCTTTAATATTCTGACATTAGTAGAGTACTACACTAAAGGAAAGCCTATGGTTCATCTTGTGTAACTTGTGAATGCTTTGGGAGAGTGAGCATAAGTTGATTCCTATACCTATTTTTATGATTAATTACATCTATTTGAGTGATTATGAGTAACTTGTTGTGAGGGAATATGTTTGATGATGGTTAAGTGACTTGTATGAGTCCTTCGATCGGGTAATATGCATGAGTTTTCCAACTTGGTGAGTCAATTCTTGAGGTTAGGATATTTTGAAATAGGGTTCTTGAGCTTTCAAGTGTATATAACATACTTCATGTAAAACTACTATTTGGGTAATCATTGTAGTGCTAGCTTGAGTGTTTTGATTGTAGTAGTAGTATGAAGTCTTTTCATGATATGATATTGGAAGTAAAGAGTTGTTCGAGGACGAACAAGGCTTTAAGTGTGGGGTGATGATCTTAGATGGACCTAAGTGTTCTTATCTGACCTTAATTAACTTAGTTTTGAGGACTTCTCGCATGCGTAATAAGTTAATCTTTATATAAATGAGCATCCAAGTGTTAAGTTATATAATTTTTATATTTAAGGCATGTACAAACCAAAGTTGGAATATAAGTGTGCATTTAAAGTTCAAACAGGATAACTAGTACTCTTATCTTGAGCTTTGTGCCATTTTAGTCCGTCTTGCTTGATTCTAATATACTTATGGGTCTAATTCGTGGTATTTATTGTTGTAGGAAGCTTGGTGATATGATTCACATGATGTTGGGATGCACTACAAGTTGTTTGGAAGAGGAAACACAACCATAAAGCAGGACTTGAAGACCAAATGCAATGAGAAAACAATAATAAAAGCTAGAATTTGTGGACTCATTGGCATGCTACACTGCGTAGCCTCCGCTATAAGGGAATGGCACACCCTTGATTGCTATTTGAATTTTCCAAACCAGTGTGCCTGAACGATGTAGTGTAACACCCTTCCTAGTCACCACGATAGGGGAGTGGCACGGAGGCAAGTTTAAATCAACCAATGTTGGCTTAGTATAAATAGGATACTTCCCTTGTTTTGTAAACACCTGGGACGACTTAGTTCTCTCGAATTTATTCACCTTAGTTCTCTCGAATCCAAAGTGTGCAACCAATTGTACGAACTCTCCAAGAAGTTAGTCCTGCTAGGGCATTAACGTGTAAAATAGAGGTTGGAAACCCTATTTTCTTGTCACACTCTCTTTACCAAATAGTAACTTTTTTATCGAACAAGTTATTGCTATAATGGTGCATTCCCTATGTTTGCAACCACGAGAATTCAATCAAAATGAAGGGAGTAGTGATATAAGTGGATTAACACATCATAAATTCACAAACCCATAGCAATAGAGAGTATATTACAAGGTTTCCATAACCCTAACAAATAACTTAGCTACTCATGAATAAAACGGAAATCAAAATAGACATATTCATCATACCAAAACTTAGAACAATCTTGGTGATAAAGATGACTAGCGAAAATAAGAGAGAAACACGTTTCTCTCTCTCCGTCCTCAAGCTAAGCCGCCTCTTCTTGTTTTCAAAATAATACAGAATATGAATAATACCTAAAAATTCAGCAATAATGCTTTTAATAACATCCTTCTCTAATAAATTGCTACTGCATCCTTAACTATTTAAAAATATTGAGTTTGCCCAGGAAAAAATTCCCATACATCACATTCAGTCCAAAAGCTGCTTTCCTTTTTATGTGAAGTTTTCCTTTGTTGTCCACAGGTCCCTAAAGTGCTGAAATCTTCCTCATTAGTACCTGAAAAGCATGCTAATCACATAGGTCAGCTCACTTAACTAAAAATAAACTAAAAGTGCAAGAACTATGTATTTTATCCTCAAAACTTAGCTAAAACGTGGGTAAGTTATGGTGCTTAGACGTATAAATACGCCCAACATCACCACCCCACATTAAAGCTCTATTTGTCCTCGAACAAAATAGTACATCCATGCGAATACCTAACTAAACTTCACAAGAGTAACACAAAATTTTCAACAAGACATATACTGCAATTATTAACAAAGAGTAGATTTCTTGATCATTACTAGAAACAACTTACCCTCCAACATAGACTCATTGAGTTGGTTAATTCGTATACACAAGTTGAGCCAAAAGAAATCATATAAAACTACCCAACAATCATCAACCATGTGCGCTCACACAAAATGTTACCCATAATCACTCATAGTTTTGCATTTTTTTAGAAATATGGGTTGAAAGTGTGACTGCACTAATAATGTTGTTGGCACATCCCATCTACATGTATGTCGATGAAGTCTGAGTAATCGAACATACTCACTCAATTAGTTTGTGCAAGAAAATTAAGTGTGGGGGTGATTCCATCACTTAAATCACCAAGCAAGTTCTTATACCCATATTGTGTGTATAAAGCCCCCACACAATTAAGTGTGTGCCCACATTTTTCAAAAAGGCTAACTATATCAGATAAAGCCCCCACACAAGTCACACATAATAAATATCATCTAAAATCACCACCAATAACAATATAAGTCCCCACACAGGCACACAACAAATATAATTTTATTTTCATGATTATTACCCATACCTATAGCATGCTTTTATATAAATATTAACTATTCAGTCAGTGTGAAGAAAGTTAAGCCATAACCTATCTTGTGATGACACAATCCAAGCCTAAAACCCTTCACACAGAGCTTTACCCTCTATAATAGACTTGGAACCAACTAAAACATACAAATAGAAAATCTATGCATCAAAAGAAAGCCAATGATACCCATATTGCCTAGTTTTAAACCGGGATCAAAATGGACACCCAAAATAGGTTTTTGAAAAAAAAGGACAAGACTAAAATTTTTGTTTATAAACACCTTACCCAAGATTAAAAGAATCCATATGAGAAAACCCAAGTGAAACTGGGTTTAAAACGGGGTTTAAATTGAAGTAAAACCTTTTCAGGCCTTCTAGGACAAAATCCCCAAAATTCCACTTTTGAAATCAGAATATAGCGTATTTTAGATGACAATATTTGAAGTAAAATAATTGAAATAGTGATTTGGAGCTTACCCAAGCTCAAAAATGGAGGAACTCATAAAAAAATCTCCTAATCCGAAGCTCCAAGTCTAAAAAATTAAAGAAAAATTGAGAAAGCTTTTTTTATATTGTCCTAACATTGACCGCTGAAGCAGTTAGATAACTGCTAAAGTAGTCAGATAACTACTTAACTGGTCACCACTTTAGCGCAGGTCAACCGCTAAAGCAGTCCAATCCAAAAATGGTTGACCGCTAAAGCATTCCCTTAAAGTGGAGACCACTGAAGCAGTCAAGGTTTGCTTTAACTATACTTGGGCTGCTAGCTGGGCCTTTTCTTTAGCGGAGCCTTGGCAGCTAAAATGGCTGCACCAGATAATTACTGTATGCAACTTTGCTAAAAATGTAAAGTTATGGATCAAGCCCTTGATATTCATTAAAAATATTATGTAGGCAAATAAAATATGCTACTAGACTAAATTTAATGTCTCGAACCCAATGACGATATCAGACCTTCGAAAAGAGGTTGTTTTCACAAAATTGACCCCCAAGACCCAATTTTATAATTTTTTGAATCATGGATCAAAATGAGATCCAAGATCCATAAGTCAAACCAACCATCGTACCAACTAAAAATCTACGTTCTGACATATAGAACAATAAATATTGACTAAAGTCGACTATAAGACCTTTGTAACCTCTAAAATTACAAACTCACACAAATCGTTTCAAATTGCATTGAGAATCATAAAACTATCCCCACTCCTCAGAAATATCATGAAGCTATTATGAGGAGGGGTAAAATAGTTAAAATGCATAAAAGGGAAAAATTCACGAAATCAAGTACTTATATTATCCACCACTAAGAATCTAGTTTGTCCTCGAACTAAAGGCTTGGAAAATATCTGAATTAGCAAGAATTTGGGGATAGCTCCTACGTATATTGGACTTGACATCACAAGTAGACTCATCTACAAGACAGTGCCTCCAGTGGACCTTAACCACCAAGATATCTTCAAAATGCAACCGCCTAACATCCCTAGCTAAAATGGAGACTGACTCCTCAACAAAAGGTAGCTTCTCTTCTAACTAAACTGTAGCCCAATGAACGATATAATACTTATCAGGAATATAACACTATAGCATGTATACATGAAAACTGGATGAATAGCTGAAAACTGTAGGGGCAATGCTAACTCATAGGCTACATTGCCAATTGTAATGATCCTCTAGGTTATTTTCTGAATTTCTACTTATTTTCACTGTTAGAGATTTTCTATAACTTCTCCAATTCATTTATGACTTTTTGGGATTGACAGTTTGGTTATAGGACAATTCATTTGGTTTTTAGAGCTAATTCCCTATTTTAAAGTTTTTGCTGGTTCGAATTGTCTACAGATAAAAAATTCAATTAATAACCTCATATGTATATTATGAAATTTCCAACAGCTTTGAAATATCAATTATAGGATATAAAAATTAGGTGTGGGACCCACTTTTTTATCAAAACGACCTTAGATGAAAATTTTCATTGTAACATTGTGTTTGAAACATCAAACTTGGTATGATATCATAGTCTATTTGGGTAAACGGGATTCCAAATGAACTCGAGAGCTTGGCGGAGACTTAGAAAATTCCAAGTCTCAGCTGTAACTAGATTGATCGTTAAAAGTGATCCAAAGGGGCACGATCGTGACTCTTTTAGCAATACATAGATGCCACGATCATGAGGCTCTAGTCGCGATAGCGGCACCCGAGAACCTGAAAAGGGTATAAATACCCTATTTTCAGCCTGTTTTGCCTATTTCTTCATTCATTCACTTGAGACTAAAATCGTAAATAGTAAGATAGCTTTGAATTTAGGCTTGTAAGTGATTTGAGAAGCTTTACTAGCACTTATTTAGTAATTCTCCTTCGATTTGTGGTAAGATTTCAACTTTTTATGTAGATTTTCCCATTTCTTGTTCAAAATTCCTAAAACTTAAAGGATTGATTTCATCCCTAAAGTAGCTCAAATTTCACCCATTTTAAGGTTAATTACTCCCTAAGCATGAGAGAATATTGGGTTGGCCCCAAAAATGAAATTTCTTAAACAGGACCCACATGAGGTTTTGGTGTTATTTTTCAACCCAAAGCACAATGGTGCAATATTGGTATTGTTATTCTCATATTGTTGAGTAGAATGTGATTTTGATTATATGAAATCTTGCAGAAGATTTTCAGAAGGTAAAGTCAGTGAGTTAGCCGATTCTTCGAGCTTTCTTCGGTGTTTTGTAGGCTAGATTTATCTCCTTGTTAGATTGAGCTAATTCACAGTGTGTTTATGATATTGTGTTAGATATAAGAGTGGGTTTAGGTTTTTCTTGGATGAATTGCAATACTTAGGTTTAGTTGGATCATTTAGGCTATCCGAAAATCGTAATTTAGGCATAATTAATCTAGTTGCTTATGTTTTAGGTATAATTTTGATATTATGGTTGAATATGACTTAGTTAATGTCTAAAAGTGGATAACTTATAATAGGTTCAGGTAGAATTTTCATTAAAATAAGATTTGGTGATTAAAAGTGGGCCCTTCGACTCACCTTAGGCCATGATTGGTGTTAGTTCTTAAAAATCCTCATACTATTGTTATATGCTTGGAATTTCTTATTAGGATAATATTAATTAGTTTTGGCACAAGTTGGTCATGATGGGTTGTCTTTGAAAGTCAATAACCATTGATTATGCTAATGCTTATGCTATTGTTTATGCTATTGCTTACACTATTGAATATGCTATTAATTATGCTATTGAGTACACTATTGAGCATAGTATATAAATATTTACCTGCTTTGAATCCGAAGGATGATTTTATTATTGATTATATTTACTCGGTTATTGATTATATTTACCCGACTCAAATTCAGGAGATAGTTATGATATTGATGGTATGATTACCGGTTCAAGTCCAGATATTGATTATGGTGTTGGTGATATGATTACTACTTTAAGTCTGGATATTTATTACGGTGTTGATGATATTATTACCGATTGGAGTTCGCATATTTTGTATGATATTGCTCATGATATTAATGGTATTAATGCTTATGATATTGGCTACATGGTACCAGATCAAGTCCAAAAAGGGGATATGATGTTGAGAAACATGGGTATTAGTTTATGTTTAGAATGGTTTAAATAGTTATTATGTAACTTGGCATGGATAGGTTCTAGTTGTATCAACAAAAATGGAAAAATGATAGTGGTTTAATTTATTCTCTATTTGATTGTTCCCTCCAGGCTTATAAGGGCCTGTGTTCAGTTATTTACTTTTCACACCCATTGGGTTATAGGAGGTCCATTCGGTAGTTACAATTGCATGTGTTTGATTTGGTATGTTATGATAATTATTTTGATTATTTACTTATTTATGTACAGTGATGTTGGAGTCGATTTACGTTTCCGTCTATCTTGACCTGGTTATATTATCTTGTATTTTATTATTTATATATCATGAGTTAGATTAGTTAGCCGATTATCCCTACCAAGTACCCGTGTTTTGGTACTCATACAATATTATTGTACATTTTTGGTATAAGTCCGAGTACGAGTTGCTGTTGTTGATTCTTTGATGGTGTTGTGTTGGATTTCGAATATAAGGTAAGCTCTTGGAGTCAGAGTTTCTCATTTCCCTCTATCTTATTATGTCTAGTATTTATTTTCAAGACAAGATCATGTTAATTATTGTAAGACATGAGTTCTATTAATTCTAGATGCTCTTGTACTGGCTCTACCAGGTCATGGGATTGTTTTTTTTATGATTAGCTACCCTTGGACTATTTCTATTCTCTTGTTTGTTTATAAATTATGTTGTCACTTTTTGCTCTTATTTAGCATTTCTACAAAGTTAACCCATTGCCTTTGGCTCCAGGTTACTGCTCAACTTACCTATTGACAGGATAGAGTAGGTTCCATCATGATTTGTAAATTGGGTCGTGACAAATTTGTATTAGAGCCTAGAAAAGAGCAAGTTTCTTGTACATGACATACAAAGAGAAAGTCTTGCTCTTGTGATCGAGCCTAGGTCTTGATATTGAGCCTATGGATCCTAGCATGAACTTCCGATCCACAGGACTCTACAAGACCCCTGCTCTTGTACCAATAATACCCGAGAAACCTAGGCTCTAATACAAATTTATCACGACCTGATTTAAAAATCATGATG
Organism: Capsicum baccatum var. pendulum; assembly: GCA_030864225.1. NCBI lineage: Eukaryota > Viridiplantae > Streptophyta > Magnoliopsida > Solanales > Solanaceae > Capsicum > Capsicum baccatum. The sequence continues at coordinate 174,812,009 of CM061560.1, forward strand.
GAATCTTTTCTATCCTGCTAATTGGTAAACCGTATTGTAACCTGGAGCCAAAGGCAATGGGTTAACTTGGTGGAAATACAAAATAAGAGCAAAAATTAATAACATAATTTATAAATAAACGAAAGGATAGAAATAGTCCAAGGGTAGATAATCATAAAGAACCAATCCTATGAACTGGTAGAGCCAGTACAAGAGCATATAAAATTAATATAACTCATGTCTTATAACAAGCAACATAATTTTTTCTTAAATCTAAATACTAGACATAATTAGATAGAGAGAATAGGCAACTCTGACTCCAAGAGCCTAGACTCATAGTCTTAGATTGAAATAAGTGAAAGAAGTGAAGTACTCCTAAGATTGCCAATACAAATTTGTATTAGAGACTAGACTTCCTGTTTGCATGTCTACTCAAAGCTTGGCTGCTGATAGTAAGTCTATTGCTAAGGTTTTTGATCACACTCAGGTGACGAAGGAGATGCATTATTAGGCCCAAGGGGGTAGCGATTAGAGAACTAAATATCAGTGCAATTTCAGTTGGAGCCATAGTAGTTCCCAATTTAGAGGTAGCAGTTATCATGGTAGATGTCCTTAACATTCATACTATCAGCGTCAGAGTCAACCCAGTCGACTTATTTAGGTAATGTTTTAGATTACTGATAGAGGCCAGTTTAGTACCAATGATCGCCTAGTCAGGGTGGCGGTCAGTATCTGAGAAGATTGATTTTTGGTTATTTTAGGTGTGGCGGCTATTTTGGTTTAGTCAAATCTTATGGTTCTGGTTTGGCTCTTTTGACATGCTATGGTGGTGGAGCTCGTGGCCACTATTTGGGGGGAGTGCCCTAGTCATAAGGTAATTATTGCTTTAGCTTAATTTTAGAGGTGGTTCCCAAGGTGCTCAAGATGGTTATCAAGTATATTGGATATGAGATTAGTTAGGAGACTAGCAAAGTGGTAGGTGTGGTTAGTTATATGCAGTACCTACTGGACGAGAGGCTGAGTGTTCAGATTCTGTTGTCACAGGTGTGATCCTGTTATGCCATTAGTCGTCCCTTTCTTCATTTGATATGGTATCCACTTATTCTTATGTATTTGCTTCTTATACTCCATGATTAAAGTTATCTTGGGATTTATTACGTGTTTCATTGGGTATTTCTACTCCCTTAGGTAATTTTTTAGTAGTGGATCAGGTGTTCAGATCTTGTGTTGTGACTTTTAGATATATTGATGCTCATGCTAATCTTATTATATTAGATATGATGGATTTTGATATGATTTTGGGCGTGGATTGGTTATCCCACTATTATGCGATCATGAATTATTTTGCCAAGACGGTTACCTTAGCCATGCCCGACATACCCACAATCAAGTGGTAGGGAGCTATTTGCCTTGAGCAGATAGGAATTATTTATATATATGTGCTAGGAGGCTTATTTCGAAGGGCTACAAGTCTTATCTCTCTTATATTTGTGATATTAGTATGTACAGTCCATTGCTTGACTTTGATCCTACACTTCATGAGTTTCCTGATATTTTCCCTATGGATCTACCTAGTATACTTCTTGCCTGTGATATTGAGTTTGTTATTAATCTTGTGCCTGACACCCTACCTATTTATATGGAACCTTACCATATGATTCCTACCGAGCTTAAGGAGTTGAATTGTCAGCTTTAGGATCTTCTTGGTAAGGGTTTTATTAGACCGAGTGTGTCTTCTTAGGGAGATCCTATGTTGTTTGTGAATAAGAAAGATAGATCTATTCATATGTGCATTGGTTATAGGCAACTCAATAAGGTGACGACGAAGAACCATTATTCTATGCCTCACAATGATGATTTGTTTGACCAACTTTAGAGTGTAGTGGTGTTTTCCAAGATTGATATGAGACCGGTTTACCATCAATTGCATATTAAGGTTGAGGATATCCCAAATATAGCCTTTAGGATCCGTTATGGTCATAATGAATTCTTGGTGATGTCCTTTGGGTTGACTAATGCCTTAGCCGCCTTCATGGATTTAATGAATCGAGTATTTAGACCTTATTTGGATTCCTTAGTGATTGTGTCCATCAACGACATTCTCGTGTATTTGAGGAGTAGAGAGAAGCATTCGCAGTATTTGAGGATTGTGCTTTGGACTTTACGAGATTATGTGCTACTTACTAAGTTCTCTAAGTGTGAGTTTTGGCATGTGTTGGTGGCATTCCTTGGGCATGAGGTGTCTAAGGATGAGATTATGGTAGACCCAACAAAGATTGAGACTATCTTTGATTGGGCTAGATCTACAACCCTGAGTGAGGTTCTAGCTTTATTGGCTTGGCTAGTTATTATAGGCGATTCGTTGAGGGCTTTGCTACTATTTCAGCACCTATGACCATACTAACTTAGAAGAAGGTTCTTTTCTAATGGTTCGAAGAATATGAGTCAAGATCTGGTAAACTCAAGGAACTTTTTACTTTAACTCCTATTTTGGCTCTTCCTATTAAGGGTGAGGGATTCATCATTTATTATGATGTTTCTGGTGTTGTCTTAGGCTGTGTATTAATACAATAGGGTCATGTTATTTCTTATAATTGAAGGTATCTTAAGGTGCATGAGTGTAACTACCCCACTCATGATTTGGAGTTGGCAGTGGTAGTTTTCATGCTTAAGATTTGGAGACATTATCTTTATGGTATCCATTGTGATATTTTCACTGATCATTACAATCTTTAACATCTTAAGACCTAGAGAGAGCTTAATGCTAGGAGGCATAAATGGATGAAGTTGCTAAAGGATTATGATATCTCTATCTTTTATCATCCAGGCAAGGCAAATATAGTAGCAGATGCCTTGAGTTAGAAGGTAGTGAGTATAGGTAACTTGTCTTGTATTTTAGTTTCTTAGATTTCGTTGGCACGGGACATTCAATCCTTAGCTTACTTGATGGTTAGTCTTAATATTTTAGATCCTATGAGTATTTTTGCTATTGTGGAAGCAAGGTTCTCGCTATTTGAGTAGATTTGGGATCTTCGGTTTGAGGATAAGAGACTTTGCATCCATCATGATCAGGTGTTGAGTGGTGAGTCCAAGAGGGCTACCATAGATTCTTAGGGTGTCTTGAGATTTGATAGCTTCATTTGTGTTATGAGAGTTGATGATTTTATTCAGTTGATTTTGTATGAGGCTAATAGCTTTAAATATTCCATTCATTTAGGTACAACTAATATGTATAGAGATTTGAGACAACATTATTGGTTGAATGGAATGAAGAGATATGTGTAAACTTTGTAGCTCGTTACCTATATTGTTAGTATATGAAGGCCGAGCATCAGCGATCAAATGGTTTGATTCAGAGATTGCCCATTCCTGAGTGGAAATTGAAATGGATCACCATGGACTTTATCAGTGGGTTTTCTCATACTTCTCATGGATCTGATGGCATTTGGGTCATCATGAATTGGTTGACCAAATTGGCATATTCATTTCTATTCAGATATCCTTCAATCCTGAGAGGTTAGCTCATATCTATGTGCGTGAGATAGTTCATTTGCATTGTAAACCTATATTTATCATTTCAGACCTAGGTTCCGTGTTTACTTTTAGCTTTTGGAGAGCTTTTCAGGAGAAGTTGGGTACTCCGGTAGATCTCAGTACATCCTTCCATCCACAGATTGATAGTCAGTTTGAGTAGACTATTAAGGTGCTTGAGGATATGCCTCGATCCTGTGTTATGGATTTTAGAGGTAAAAGGGAGGAACACTTGGCTTTAGTAGAGTTCACATACATTAACAGTTGTCGTTTGAGTATTGAGATGGAGCCTTTTGAGGCTTTATATGGTAGTAGATTTCATTCCTTTATTGGATGGTTTGAGACTTTTGAGGTTAGACCCCGTGGTACTAATTTGCTTCAAGATTCATTGGATAGAGTCAGGGTAATTTAGGACAGATGAGAGCAACGTAGAGTAAGAAGAAGGCTTATGCAGACCATTGACTTTATGACTTGAGATTTGGATTTGGTGATCGGGTATTCCTCCATGTGTCCCCTATAAAGGGTGTGATGAGGTTAAGGAGGAAGTGCAAGCTTAGTTCCAGATATATCAGACCCCTTGAGATTTTTTTCATAGTTGGTGAGATAGCTTATGAGTTAGGCTTACCTCCAGATTTTGCTGCTGTCTATATGGTTTTCCATGTCTCTATGTTGCAGAGATATATTCCTGATCCATTCATATGCTTAGATGGGACTCAGTCCAGTTGGATGAGCGGTTGACCTTTGTAGAGGATCTTGTGCTCATTTTGACCAGTAATGTCAGGTAGTTACGCCTTAGGGAGATTCCCATAGTTAAGGTTCAGTGGAGGCACTGCCTAGTATAGGAGACTACTTGGGAGATCGAGAGTGAGATGCGGACTTAGTATCTTCACCTATTCGAGATTTTAGATATATCCTAATACATAAATTTTGCGGAATTTTGTGGGACCCACTTTTCATCGAAATGACCTTGATGGAATTTTGACTGCGCCATTATATTTAGAAAGTCTAATTTTTTATGGTAGTAGAGTATGTTTTCATATACGTGATTTTGGATGAATCTCGAGGGCTTGGCGGAGACTTGGAAAATTCTAAGTCTCAACTGTAACTGGTGTGATTGCTAATAGCGAGATGGCCACCCAGATGTCCTGATCATGGTGTCGTAGGTCGTGGTCACGAATCATCTTGGCATCCATAATATGCTGGCGATTGTGAGGCTCGGGTTCCAATAACGATAGTCAAGCACCTAGAAAGGGTTTAAATACCCCATTTTTAGCGTATTTTCCCATTCCTCCTTCCATTTATTTAAGGCTAAAACCCTAAATAGTGAGATAGTTTTTGATTGAGGCTTGTGGATGATTTGGATATCTTGACTAATGCTTATTTTGCGATTCTCTTTTGATTTGTGGTAAGAATTTGCCCTTTTTATGTTATATTTTCCTATTTCTTGTTCAAAATTCCTAAAGCTTGGAGGCTTGATTTTTGCCCCAAAGTAGCTCGAATTTCACCTATTTTGAGGGTAATTACTCCTTGATCATGAGATAATGATAGGTTGGCCTCGGAAATATAGTTTTCGTAAGTGGCATCCACATAGGGATTTGGTGTGATTTTTAGAGTCAAAGCACAATGGTGCAACATGGTCAGCATTATTCTTGTTTTGATGAGTAGAATACGAGTTTCATAGTGTGGAATCTTGCGAAAGCTTCTCAGAAGGGAAAGTCAGTGATTTAGTGGATTCTTCAAGCTTTCTTTGGCATCCAGGTGCGCTAGATCTGTCCCCTTGTTAGATTGAGCTAATTCATAGTGTGTTTATGATATTGTGTTAGATATGGGGTGGGTTGTTGGTGTTAGTGTGATGAATTGCAATACTTAGGTTTAGTTGGACCGTTTAGGCTATCTAAAACCATCATTTAGGCATAATTGATCTAGTTGATTATGTTTTAGGTATAATTTCTATCTTAGGATTGAATATGACTTAGTTAAATTCTAAAAGTGGATGTAGATACCTTAAACTAGTTTCGAGTAGAATTTGCCTAAAATGATATTTGGGGTCTAGAAGTGGGCCCTTCGACCCACCTTAGGCTAGGATTGGTGTTAGGTCTTAAAAACCCTTATATAATTGTTATACGCTTGAAAAAAAATACTTGCAAGGATAATATTAATGAGTTTTGTAACTTGTTGGTCATTATTGGTTAGCTTTGAGAGTTAATTTCCATTTATTATGCTATTGCTTACTCTATTGAGTATGCTATTAATTGTGCTATTGAGTACACTATTGAGTATAGTATATAAATATTTACCCAATTCGAGTATGGAGGATGATTATGCTATTGATTATATATACTCGGTTCTTGTTCTTGAGATGGTTACGATATTGATGATGTGATTATCGGTTCAATTTTGGATATTGATTATGATGTTGATTATACGATTAGCGGTTTAAGTTCAAATATTGATTATGGCATTTATGATATGATTAGTGATTCAAGTATGAATATTGAGTATGATATTGCTCATGATATTAATGATATTGATGTTTATGATATTTGTTACATGTCATCGGTTTTTGCTGGAAATGGGATATGATGTTGAGGAAGATGGGTATTGGTTTAAGTTTAGAAATGGTTGAAATGGTTGTAGTATGACTTGGCATTGATGGGTTCCAGTTGTATCATGGAAAATGGAAAGATGATGGTGGTTCGACTTATGCTTCACTTGATTGTACCCCCCAGGCTTATAGGGCCTGTGTTGGGTTATTTACTTTCTGCACCTATTGGCTTTTGGGGGTTTGCATGGGTTTGATTCCTCATTTTATGATCATTATTTTGGTTAGTTTCTAATTTATGTATAACGATGTTGGAGTTGATTCAACTTTGACTCTGTCTTGACTTAGTTTTGTTATCTTACATTTTATCGAACATATATCATGGTTTAACTTAGCCGGCCAATGATACCTACTGAGTACCCATTTTTGGTACTCATAATACACTTCTGTACCTGTTTAGTGCAGGTACGAGTACTAGTTGTCGCCATTGATTTGTTGATCGTACTGTGCTAGATTTTAGAGATAGGGTGAACTCTTGGAGTCGGATTTTCCCATTTCCCTCTATCTTATTATGTCTAGTCTTTAGTTTCAAGACAAGATCATGTTGACTAATTTAAGACTTGAGTTGTATTATTTCTAGATACTCTTGTACTGGCTCTACCAAGTCATAGCATTGGTTCTTTATTATTAGTTACCCATGGACTATTTCTATCCTCTTGTTTATTTATAAATTGTTTTGTTTTTTCGCTCTTATTGGGCATTTTAACCAATTTAACCCATTGCCTCTGGCTTTGGGTTACCGTACGACTTACCTATTGGCAGAATAGCGTACGTGCTATCATGACTTGTAAATTGGGTCGTGACCCTAATATTCCAAAGGATCTCAAATGGCCCAATGTACCTAGGGTTAAGCTTTCTCCTTTTCGCTAACCTCATCATGATCTTCATGGGCGAAACATGAAGGAAGACTCGATCACCAATACTAAATCTCAAGGCACGAAGTGTATAATCCACATAACATTTCTTCCTACTTTGAACCGCTCGAAGTCTAGCCTGAATAGCCCAAACTCTATCCAAAGACTCATAAAGTAAGTCCATTCATCAAGGTATAATCTTAGAAACCTCAGACCAACCAACCGGAGAGGACAACACCTACCATATAAAGCCTCAAAGGGTGCTACCTCAATACTGGAATTGTAGCTATTATTATACGTAGACTTTACCAAGGCCAAATGCTGCTCCCACCGACCTCCAAAGTCCAAAACACAAGTGCAGAGCATATTCTCCAAAACCTGAATAGTCTGCTTCGACTGACCATTAGTCTGGGGGTGAAAGGCTATGTTAAGATCAACCTGGATATCCAACTCCTACCTAAATTCCTTCTAGAAGTGAGAAGTGAGAAGTGAACACTATAACCCTATCGAATATAATAGACACCGGTATACCATGGAGACGAACCATCTCACACGCATAAACCTTTCGAAAGTGAAGGAAACCTAGATAGGAATGAAATGAGCATATTTGGTCAATGACTCCATAATGAACCAAGAACTTTCAAAATCAAGAGAAGTATGAGGCAACCTAGTCATAAAGTTCATAGTGACCCATTCCCATTTTCGCTCTAAAATACTCGGCCTTTACCTACTGACAACATAGGCAACAAGCTATAAAGTCCACTACATCCTTCCTCATACCACCCTACCAGCAGTTTTATCTCAAATTATGCTACATATAGGGCAATGTGAAATAAATAGAGTACCTAGAACAATGATTCTTCTAAAAAATCAACCTAACCCAATCACCCACTCTCGACACACAAACTTGACCCAATATCAAAACACTATCAGAGTTGAGTGAGGATTTCATCGCCTTGCTACTCAACACCTTATATTGAATCTCTCTCAAACCAACATCATCAAACTCATGAGCTTGAATTTGATCAATCAAGGAATATTAGCCTCCATAAATACCTAGATACACCTAGGTGTCAAAATATCAAGCTTAACCATCTGGTTAGACAAAGACTAAATCTCTAAGGTCAAAGGCCTCTCCTAGGTCAAAAGATGCGTTGAGCTACCCATTCTAGTTGACTTACGACTCAAGGCATCCACAACCATATTAGCCATGCTCGAATGACAAAGAATAGTAATATCACAAACCTTAAGAAACTCAATCTAATGATGCTGCCTCATATTAAGATCTTTCTGGGTGAAGAAATACTGAAGGTGACAACGATCCGAGAAGATCTCACAATGGACTCCATACATATAGTGTCTCCATAACCTCAAAGTAAACACAACCGTGCACAACTCCAAATCATGGGTAGGGTGATTATTCTCATGGGGATTTAACTAATGAGAAGTATTCATAACCACCTTTCCCTCCTACATCAATATGACACCTATCCCAATACCAGAAATATCATAGAGGATGGTAAAACGTTGCTCTACTTGGGAAAGGTCAAGATACGAGCTTATTTCAATAAATCTTTAAGATTTTAACGCTCACCTGACAAGCATCAGACCACTAAAAAGAATTCTTCTTCTGAGTCAACTTGGTTAATGGAGCTGCAATAAATGAAACCCCCCAACAAAGCACTGATATTAGCCCGCTAACCGGACAAAACTTCAAATCTTTGTAGGAGAAGTATACCTATCCCAATAACAAATCGCCATAATCTTGGCTGGACCAACCATGATACTGTCCTAGGTTATAACATGACCCAATAAAGAGATTGACTCTAACCAAAATTCACATTTGGAGAACTTAACATATAACTTCTCATATCTCAACCTGTAAAGTACAATCCGCAAATGCTCTTCATGGTCGACCTTACTCTTGCATTAAACCAAGATATCATATATAAATACAATGACAAAATAGTCGAGATATAGTAGAAATACCCAATTCATCAACTCCATGAATGTGGATGGGTCATTAATTAACCCAATGTACATGACCAAGTACTCATACTAACTATATCAAGTTCAAAAAGCAATCTTTAGAATATTTAAAGCTCTAATGCTCAACTGGTGATATCCATACCTTAAATCAATCTCCGAAAACAACAAAGCACACTAAAACTGATCAACCAAATCATTAATATGAGAAAGAAGATGCTTATTCTTAATTGTCACCTTATTCAACTATAAATAATCAATACACATATGCATAGGCCCATCTTTTTTCTTTGCAAACAAGACAGGTGCACCCCAAGGTGATATATTAGGTTGGATAAATGCTTTATCTAATAGTTACTGCAACTTATCCTTCAGTTCCTTCAACTCTACTGGGGCCATCTTATAAGAAGAAATAGATATGGATTTGGTGCTCGGCTCAACATTAATAGCATAGTAAATATCATGATCTGGAGACATACCAAGAAAATCCATAAGGAAGACATCCATGAACTCATAGACAATATGGATAGAATCTAAAGGAGGGGATGAATCAATACTAGTATTACAAATATAGGCCAAATAAGACAAATGTACCCTCTTTACGAAACGGAGAGCCCATAGAAAAGATATAACTCTCTTGGGACCCGAATAAAGCGTAACCTTCCAAGATATCCTTAGAACACCCAATGATACTAAAGTCACAATATTAGCATAACAGTCTAGAACAACATGATAGAGAGATAACCAATTCATACCCAAGATGACATTAAAATCTATCATATCTAGGATAATCAAATCTACCTAAGTCTCATAGCCCACAAAGGTTAGAACAAAAAATTAATGCACTCAATCCACCACTAAAGAGTCTTCTATGGGGGAGATACATGAATAAAAATGGAAAACGGCTCATTGTTAGAATCAAAGCTCAAAGAAAAATATGTAGACATATAGTAGAAAGTCAATTCTGAATCAAATAACACAGATGCAGATCAAAAATAATTGGAGACAATATTTGTGATAACATTATCAAAAGATTTTACCTCAGGTCTAGAAGGTATAACATAACACTGTCCACGCTCGCTACCTGACTAAGTATCCCCAAAACCACTACTACAGGCACCACTACCTCTGCCTCTCACACCTATAGTAAAACCTCTACCACATGTAGGTTCACCTCTCACTGTTGATATAGGGGTAGGCCTAAAAACATAGAGGGGGTAATCCTTGTTTACTTATCCAAACTCATAACATATATATTGACATATACGACCCAACTCAATGTAAGAAGGTACGATTGCGATAGAATATTATAATGACCCTTCAGTTCATCTTTTGTATTTATACTTATTTTCACTAATTAAAGATTTCCTATAGCTTTCCCAAGTCATTTATGACTTGCTGGGATTGACAGTTTGGTTACTAGGTAGTTTGTTTGATTTTTAGATTTATTTCTGTCTTTTAGAGTCTTTACTAGTCCAAATTAGCTACTAGGTGAAAAAATTTGGTTAAACAATCTCAGATGCTAAATCTAATTATTCCAACTACTCCAAAATATCAATTTTAGGTCATGTGGACTATTGTTTGGGTTTCGAGTCACCTAGGCTCCTTTTGAGCTATCAATCAAAAGTTATGAGAAATGGTAAGTGGGTGTCGGACCCATTTTTAATCAAAACAACCTCGGGTGGAAATTTTGAATGTTTCATTAAATTTGAAACATTGAAATTGATAGGGTCGTAAAGTCCATTTGCATATATGAGATCTAGGGTGAATATCGAGGGGTTGGAAAAATTAGTGCTGGTGTATCACGTCTGCGATGCCCTTGATCACTTAAATGATTTGCCATCCATAACTTATCTCATATATATGACTGCAGATTATTGCATAAGTGATAGGATAATCACTAGGAGCAAGTATCGCGTACAAGATATAGTTATTGCATGATACAATTATCGCATAAGTGACATCTACCCGTCTAGTAAGGTATTGTGTAGGTGATAGTTAGATCGCGTAAGCAATACCCTTGTACCTGGAAAGGATATAAATACCCCATTTAGCCTTTTTTTCACTATTTATCATCTATTTTCAAGATACTTAAACCCTAAAAGGACAGAAAGCTTGGGAATAACATTTTTGGGCAATTTTAGGGCTTGGATAAAGATTAATTATGCATTTTCCCATCAAATATTTGGTGAGTTTCCATTACTTTCTTACCAGAATTGTCTTTTTTTCCTAAAATCCCTAGAAGCTTTGTGAATTGATGTTAGCACTATTATAGATGAAAATTTACCTATTTTTTATGATAAATATTCCTTGAGCATAGGAGGATGTTAAGCTAGTTTTGGAAATACGATTTTAGTACATGGGCACCACACAAGATATTTACATAATTTTGGACCTAAAGCACAATAGTAAAATATGGGTATCATTGTTATCAATTTGATGAGTAGATTATGATTTTGATAGTGTGGTACCTTAGCCTAGTCCGGGGTAAAAATTTCCTAAGAGGATATTTGAAGATTAGAAGTGGGAGCATCCGACCCACCTTAGGCCAAGACTGGTGGTAACCTGATGTAGTAACTCAAAAAAAAATCAAACCAATATTAGAGACATGTACCAAGCTCTTACATAGTACATAATGGTTATTTTATAGTTTTATGAGTAGGTTATATGTATATTAAGGCTTCAAATAACTCCCAGCTATCAGACGAATCAAAACATTCCTTATCGATTGAATTCTTGAAATGGATATTGATATAGTAAACTTCAAAAAAGCATATATCTCATTATACTTGGAATTTTTGAGATCATGACATATAAACAAATATATAATTGAATTATGTTTTCAACGATACCAATTTTGCCTAAATCCAATATCAGAGCAAAGAGTTATTCCTATTTTACTCCAGCATGTCAGGCTAGAAACAATGTGACGACATTCGTGGTAGCTTACCACATTTGTGATGCCCTATCACGAAGGTCGTCAGCCTTAGGCATAAACCAGCTCCTAAGTGATGAAATTCGTGGTAGCTTACCATATTTATGACACTCTATCATGAAGGTCGTCAGCCTTAGGCAGAAACCAGCTCCTAAGTGACGACATTCGTGGTAACTTAACCACATTTGTGATGCGCTCTCACGAAGGTCGTCAGCCTTAGGCAGAATCCAGATTTTGTGTAATGACATTTTTGATGCCTTGTCATAAATGTCATTCAGATTAGGTAGAAACCATCAATTCCATCTCCAGTGATGACATTTTTGATGGCTTGTCACATTTTCTGACGCCTTATCACAAATGTCGTCAGCTATAATTTTCAGCAATTGGAAATTTATTTCATAAGGGTATTTTGTTCATTTTATTCACCTTCCATGACTTATAACCCTAAAGAGGCATAATTTTTCCCATTTTTCTTCAGTTAAGCTCTCAAAAACCATCTCTTACGCTCTCAACCACAAGATTAGGGTTTCCATCAAACTCATCTCTCAAAAGAAAGATTCAAGCCTTTTTCCAAGATAATTGAGAATTAAGTTTCCCAATCCAAGAACTCTCCAGCAAATCATCAAGATTTTCTTTCTAAGGTATGCGTACTGTTCATCTATGGATCCAATCCGTTCATAGAGCTTAAGAACCATGTTTTAAATATTATTTTGTATACTTTTAGTGGTGATATGAATATGTACATGTTGACGATTGTTGTTTAAGTTTCAATGTGATGTCTAAAGGTGTTTTCATGGAATATATATGTTTGTTAATTGAAAACCATGAACTTTAGGTGGTTTAATATGGTGCAAGTATGAAACTCACCTATGCCTTAAAGAATGCATGCAAGGTGTTTGATAAAATGCTTAGGATGCTAGAAATTCATGTTTGTATGGTTCTATGATGTCTAAATGATAAGTCCATGTTAACTATATACTTCAATATGAATCCCATGCTTTTCATATGTTGCTATTGTGGTGGTATGAAGCATGTAAGATAATGTAGATATATAATATGTACACGAAATATATCCATGCATTCCCTACAATGTTTAAGATATTGAATAACTATATAAAATATGATATCCCCTACTTATAATATTATAAATTGTGGACTCAAATCTTGTGATCAAGTTATGTCATGTGTGTCAGTTTCCTTCTATCAAGTCCTGGGGGTATTCGTACTCAATAAACATAGCTGTGTGCCTAGATCCATGTCATGTTGTCACGATAATCTCAGTCAAGTGATAATCTATTGAACTCAATCAATCATGTGATTCAGGAAACCTTAGAAATCTCATGATATCAGTTAACTCTCAGATAATAGTACTACTCCATCAGTCAACAGAAGTCAGTTAATCTGTCCATGTACAGTCAGTTGAATCATGTTTAGTCTCTTCAGATAGGAGTAGAATTTAACACCGAGTTAACCCAAGGATGGGGACTCACTTACCAGTTTAGTGTGTGTTTCTTAGCATTCATCCTTGTGTTCCAGAACTACGCAGCCAACATAGGTTGAGACATCTTAGCCTGTCAGATTAGGGTTGATGAGGTGGCTTAAACTATTAGTTTAGGGTTCCCACCATTTTCCTTTTGAATACTTGCCAGCTAAGGGTCACCCATAACTGTCCTTACTAGTGGCGCGGTATTGACACCCCTCCAGTCGGGGCAGAGGTTGGATCCCAACTTAGCTATATGCGTTATTAGGGCATGTCGGTTAAACAACTACCTCCCACAGTTTCAGAATCAGTCTTAGTAAAGAACTCAGATAGGTCTTCAGATTTTAGTATATCAGGACTGTCAGATACAGTCAGGCTCAGTTACAGTATAAAACTCAAATAGTTCCATCAGATTCAGGATTGTCAGATACAGTAGCCCATATTATTAGAATTTTAGTATCATTCATGTTAGACATCAGTAAACCATGTATTAGTATACATAACTAGCTATCATGCACCCACTATTTCAGTTACTATGTATGCATATTTTTACTTTTACGTTCATATCAGTCAGACAGTTAGCATTGTTCATGCATGTAAACCCAATTTATATTTAGCCTACCTCACTCGTATACTCAGTACATTCCCTCGTACTGATGCATTTGTGGTATGGTACTTTATTTTCATGTTATACCATAGGTTTAGAGATATGAGCTCCAGATCAGCAGTAGCAGTAGCATTTCCAGTCGTAGAGATTCAGTGAGTCGTCTTTATTCGAGGACAATATGATTTGATTTATTCATTATTATTTTAGTCCGTTATCAGTTTACGGAGTTAGTTGGAGACATGTTCCTTTGACTCCTTATTCAGACAACAGTTAGAGACTTTCATATTCAGTATTCAGACTTATGTTCAGATTTGATTCAGTTTTCTGTTGTTTTGGGTATCTTTCACCCATATGGATGTTATGTTTTTGATAGATTCTTTATTCAGTTGAACCTTATGGCCGACATGTTCATGTTTTCCATATTATTATGTTATATATGCAGTGTACAGGTATAGATATCAGTCATGGGTTAGCTTATGGTCCCTCGGGCTCATGTGCACCATGTAGCATTTTGATTTAGAAAATCGGGGCGTTACAAACTTGGTATCAGAGTGTAAGTTTCAATAGAGTCCTAGGAAGTCTGAAAGCTGCATCTAGTAGAGTGTTGTACATGGGTGTGTTGCACGTCATATTTATTTACAGGAAGCTATGAGATATTTTAGGAAAAGTTCCCTTTCTTCAGTATTCATGTCGTGCTAGTAAACATAATTTCAAGTCAATCTCTCAGTCTAATTCACTCTTTCCTTATTTAAAAAACATGCCTCCAAAGAGAAGAAATCAGCCAGCTCCTCAACCCAAAGATCCTTTGGGCGAACATGTTTCTTATGCGGAGTTTAGGACCATATTTACCACTTTTGATCAGTCATTATCTGCCCAAAATGAATGACCAGCAGTCGTTTCGGCCAACCCAGTGGCCAATTCAGTAGCAACTTGGATTTAGGACTTTACCTGAATGAACCCTCCGTCTTTCTTTGGGTCTAAGCCAGACGAGGATCCTTAGGAATTTATTGACCAAGTCCAGAAGGTCATTGATATCATAGGAGTCACTTCTTCTCAGAGTGACGAGTTAGCCACATAACAATTGTAGGATGTCGCTCACACTTGGTACAAGCAGTGGTTAGCAAAAATGTTAGAGAATGCAGGTCTTATTGAGTGGTAAGAATTTGTCACTGCTTTCTGACAGATTCTTTTCCTAAGAGCTGAGAGAGGCCAAAGTTCTTGAGTTCATTAATCTCAGGCAGGGAAATATGATAGTTAGAGAGTATTTTCTTATATTTACTCAGCTAGATAGATATGCCCCTCATGTGGTTGCAGACAACAATGCTAAGATAAGCAAGTTTGTGTCAAGGGTGAATGATAGCGTGGTAAATGAGTGTAGATCTGTGATGATGAACAGTGATATGACTTTAGCTAGGATCATGACCCACGCTCAACAGATAGAGGAGCAGCAGGTTAATACTAGGGAGAGGTAGAACAAAAGAGCAAAAATAGGAAGTTTTAGTTTTGCTCAACCCAAATCGAAGAAAGCAAATCATTCGCAGTTTCATCCTAAGTCAGCAGTTCCAACCCCTTCCTTCGCTAGTGCCCCAGTTCCAAAGTTCAGGGACGACAATAGAGACAGAGTACCAGGCTCTAAATCTCAGGGCAGTGTTAACAGTGCCCGAACAAACCCCCTTTGTCAGACTTGTGGTAAGAACCACAAGGGTATTTACAGAGCCGGTAGTGATGTCTATTTTGGTTATGGTAAATGATGATAGGCGTATTTACACGCCTAAAGTACTATAATTGACCCATATTTTATCTAAGTTTTGAGGACAAATTATATAATTCATGCACTTTTAGTCCTTTTTCCTGTAAGTGAGCTAACAAACATGATTAGCAAGTTTACAGGTATAAATGATGAAGATTTCAGCATTTTATGGATAACTTGACGCCCAAGGAAGCTTCACGAAAGAGGGGAAGGAGAGCTTGGATGCCTAGGACCAAATGTGCCGCATGGAAAACCTGTCCCGGGCAAAAACAACATTTTCAAAGACTTTGAGGATCAGCAATAACATAGTAGGATTAGGATAATGACGCAGTAACTTATTAGGATTAGGATAAGTACGCAGTAGCCTAGTAGGAATAGGATATGGGTATTATAAATACCCTATTTTGCTAGAGATTTTTATTCATTCCGCAATACAATAATTCTTCAATTCCAAATCATTCTAATTCTTCCATTAATTCGAAAACTTCTACTTTTAATTCTTATTCTCTTCATCTTAAGTCGACTCTTAATTTTCACAACAAGAGAAATGCTATTCTAAAAGGGAATTCAAGCCACAAGCCATACCAAACCCTACTACACGTGAGATCTTTATTTTGGTATAATGATAATGTCTATTGTGATTTCCATTGCACTCATGAGTAGCTAAACTCCTCTGTTGGGGTTATGGAAGCCTTGTGAGATACTATCTATTGCTATGAGTTTGTGAATTGTTGACACGTATGCTACTTATATCATTATTCTCTTCATCTTAATTTAAATTCTTGTGGTTGCAAACACATAGGGTACGCCAGTATAGCATTAACTTGTTCGAAAGAAAAGTTATATGTCTGGAAAAGAGATAATGTCAAGGTAATAGGGCACCAACCCCTGTTAAAAAGTTAGTGCCGTAACTGGATTAACCTCTTGGAGAATTTGTACCATTAGATACGCTTTAATCTCGAAAGAGTTAAAGCGAAATAGTCCTTGTTAGGTCAAAAGACGCTTGGATTTACCATAGAATACAATTCTCTATAAGCACATGCATGACTGAATTCCGCATAACTCATAGCCAATAGAGACGTATAACTCATAAGGTGGACATAACCCCAACGTCCAATTCTCATTGATTAACATCTTACTAAACATTCTTCCTTTTTACTTTGCTATTCTCCGTTTTTACTTTGTTATTTTATTACACTATTGCATGCTACAAAATCCCCCTTTTTACGAGACTTTCACCAAAAGTCTACTAATCTTTGCTTACTTAGTGACCAGCTATTCCCTGTGGGATTCGACACCCAACCCAGTTGGGTTCTATATTTGATAGCGACCGCTTACACTCTTACGAGAGCTGTAGTTCGAGCGTTATCAAATTTTGGCGCCGTTATCGAGGAATACGGTTGTCTACTAAGTTTGTGATAATTACTAGACCCTTTGGTCAAAGATTCTCGTACTTTACTTTTAGTTTTTGTTTTTGTTTTCTGCAGGTTTTTATCCAGTGCATGCCCCATACTCGAAGTTCTAGTCAACCATTATTACCTTTCAATCCTGAACCACATCGTATTGGCAGAATAGAGGCTCAACAGGAAATTGAAAGAAGGGCTGCTCAACAGGAACAGGCTAGACTAGCTGCTCTGGCCGCCACTCAAGTACATCAACAGAATATTGATAATCCTGGGCGAGCAACAAATCCTGACGATGAGGATCTAGGTGATGATGAGTTACTAAACCCTAGGCGTGATGCTGAGATGGCGACACCAGCCAACAAAAGAGATTGTCAAGCTAGGTTCAGGCCTGAACGCCGAGCCATACCATTCGATGATGATGATGATGATGATATTGATGGAGCTGGTTCCATAGAAGCCATTATTCCTCCGCCATTGGCACCCGGAGCCAAGTTCAACATCACGAGCACCATGATTCAGTTATTGCAACTCAAGGGATTATTCGGTAGACTAGCAGGCGATGATCCGAATATGCATCTGATTAACTTTATTTCTACATGCAAGTCATTTGACAATCCTGGCGTTGGACAGAATGCAATTCGATTGCGCTTATTTCCATTGTCTCTATCTGGGGAGGCAACTCTATGGTTGAATGGGCTGACTCCTGATTCTATCACTAATTGGAGGCAATTGAAAGACGCTTTCCTAGAAAGATTCTTTCCGCCATCCAAGAGAGCATAATTGAGAGATGAAATCAGCAATTTTTGATAGCTTCCAACTGAAGCCCTCCACGAAACATGGGAGAGGTTCAAGAAGAAGCTTATGCGGTGCCCAAAACATCACATGACCAATGTTCACTTGATGGAGATACTATATAGATCCTTGAATTCAGTAACTAAACCTGTGGTGGATAATGCGGCTGGAGGATCATTTATGGACCTCACCTTTGTTCAAGCAAGTGATATGCTAGACCGGATGACGAAGAAAAGTAGGGCATGGCATACCAGAGATTCTGAGGTAGCAAGCCCCACTTTTTCTATAGGCATGACTGCAGAACAAAGGAGAAGAGAAGAAGAACGTGATCAAGATTTGGCGCACATGAAAACACAAGTGGATCTTCTTACAAAGCATCTACTATCAAGGAAGACAAAAAAAGTCAAAGCAATTGCGTCAAAAGGAAGAGAGGAATCCGATTCTGAGGAAGAAGCAAACTACGTGAACAATCAGGGGGGTTTTCGAGGCAATACCCAAGGAAACCAAGGTCGGAACTATTATGATAAATCTAGAAACAAGGACCAAGGCAGTTGGAAGAACAAGAATGACAAGAGTGGTTTGTATGTTCCCCCAGGGAGACGTGATGCCACTGCATCTAGTTCTGCAAATATGGAAGACATGATGGCTAAACTATTGAAAGGAGTAGAGGCAACCAGCGCGGGAGTAACTTAGGTAATAAATGATTTATCCTCGATGAAGCAATTGGTTGACTCACATTCCACTTCAATAAAACAAATAGAGCAGCAATTGAGCCAACTTTCAGTAGCACTCAATCAAAGAAAGGCTGGCATGTTACCTAGCGACACTGTGCAAAATCCAAGGAACGACGGATCATGCATGGCTATTACTACCAGAAGTGGTAAGGTGCTGGAAAATTCATCCCAAAGCAAGCAAGTGGCCAAAAATAAAGGAGATAGGGACGCCATAGAAGCTGACCAAGACATCCATGATGTCACCACTAGTAGTTTACAACCTGAAAAGATCACCGAACCTAAGCATAATGAAAAGAAAGTCGTGGAGAAAACAATTCCCCTTCCACCACCTCCTTTTCTGCAAAGATTAAAGAAGAAAGCTGATGATAACAAGTTTAATAAATTAATGGCAATGTTGAAACAGTTGACCATTAATGTTTCGTTGGTAGAGGCACTAGAACAAATGCCAGGGTATGCAAAATTTATGAAGGATCTGTTGACTAAGAAGCGAGCAGCAAGCTATGAGTTGACAGACACTGTTCATCATTGCAGTGCAATTTCCACCCGATCACTAGTTCAGAAGATGGCTGACCCCGGTGCATTCACTATTCCTTGCACCGTTGGATCTTTGAATTTTGCCAAGGAATTATGCGATTTAGGAGCCAACATTAATTTGATGCCATTATCTATTTACAAAAAGTTTGGGTTGGGTGATCCTGCTCCAACCAATATGAGGCTCGTAATGGCAGATAGGTCGGTAAAATGACCTGTTGGTATTTTATGTGATGTATTGGTGAAGGTTTCTTCATTCATCTTTCTGGCAGACTTCGTTATTTTGGATTATGAGGCAGACTCAGAAGTTCCCATAATCTTGGTGTGCCTTTTCCTTGCAACAGGAAGTGTGCTTATTGACTTGAGAGCTAATAAGCTTTTATTCCGAATAAATGACGAAGTAGTTCGCTTTGATGTGTGCAAATCAATGAAGCAACCCAAAGATCTGAACGTATTCTCGGTAGCTGATGTTTATTTCGATGATGTGAAAGAATTACTTGAAGAGGAGCAGCTTATTGATGACCCATTGGCGGTTGTACTTATGAATGTTGAGCGTAAGGAAGCTGAAAATTATGAAGAAACTATTGGTGCTCTAACAGGGTTAGGGTCATATCCTCATGCTCCCAAGAAGCTGGACCTTGATCTCAAAAACCGACCTACACCACCAGCTAAACCATCTATTGAAGAGCCACCCATGTTAGAATTGAAGGAACTGCCTAGTCATTTAAAGTATGCATTCTTAGGAAGCGAAAATACACTCCCAGTCATTGTGGCGGCAGACTTGTGTGAACAGCAAGTTGCATCTCTCATCACTATTATATGGAAGTATATAAGATCCATTGGTTGGACCATCGCTGACATTATTGGTATTCCACCTGAGATTTATACACACAAGATTCAGTTTGAAAAAAATTGCACACCAACTATTGAGCATCAAAGGCGTCTCAATCCACCTATGTAAGAAGTAGTGAAGAAAGAAATTATTAAGTGGTTAGATGCAGGGGTTGTGTATCCTATCTCTGACAGTAAATGGGTAAGCCCGGCACAATGTATTCCCAAGAAAGGAGGCATGACGGTAGTTGCGAATGAAAAGAATGAGCTTATTCCACTCAGACCCATTACAAGATGGAGAGTATGAATGGATTATTGAAAGATGAATTCGTGGATGCTGAAAGATCACTTTTCAATGCCATTTATAGACCAAATGCTTGATCGATTAGCAGGGAAAGGATGGTTTTGCTTCTTAGATGGTTATTCTGGCTATAATCAGATTTGTATTGCTCCCGAAGACCAAGAGAAAACAACGTTCACATGCCCATATGTACGTTTGCCTTCAAACGTATGCCATTCGAACTATGTAACGCACTAGCCACCTTTCAGCATTGTAAGATGTCCATTTTTTATGATATGGTTGAAGATACGTTGGAAGTATTCATGGATGATTTTTCAGTTGTGGGTGAGTCATTTGAATCTTTCTTGGCAAACCTAAGCATGGCGTTATAAAGATGTGTTGAATTCAACCTAGTGCTGAACTGGGAGAAGTGCCACTTTATGGTTAAAGAAGGTATTGTTCTTGAGCATAAAATCTCCGAAAGAGGAATTTAGGTTGATCGAGCTAAAATTGAAGTTATCGAGAAGCTACCACCTCCAATTTCCATGAAGGGAGTTCGTAGTTTCCTCGGACACGCAGGTTTCTATCGGCGGTTCATCAAAGACTTCTCCAAAATCGCTAGTCCATTATGCAAACTTTTGGAGAAAGATGCAAAGTTTGACTTCAATGAAGATTTTTTGAAGGCATTCGAATGCCTCAAAGGGAAGCTAATTGAAGCTCCTATCATGGTAGCACCAGATTGTTCTCTACCGTTTGAAGTCATGTGTGACGCTAGTGGGGTAGCTTTGGGTGCTGTACTTAGCCAGAGAAAGGAGAAGTTATTCCATCCAATCTACTATACGAGCAAGGTCCTAAACGAAGCCCAAAAGAATTATACTGTCACAGAACAAGAGCTGCTAGCGGTCGTGTATGCTTTTGAGAAGTTCCGTGCTTATTTGTTGGGAACCAAAGTGGTAGTTCACACAGACCATGCAGCCCTGAGATATTTAATGACAAAGAAAGATGCAAAACCAAGGCTAATTTGATGGGTATTGTTGCTGCAAGAATTTAATTTCGAGGTAAAAGATAGAAGTGGTTGCGAGAACCAAGTGGCTGATCATCTATCTAGACTCGAGAATGAGCATATAGCACAGCCTGATCTCGAGATTGATGATTCCTTCCCTAACGAAGAGATCTTAGCCACAATAATGGAAAAATTACCATGGTATGCAGACTTTGCAAATTTTATGTTGAGTAATGTGATAACTGCAAATCTATCCTTTCATCAAAAGAGGAAGTTCATGCATGATGTAAAACATTACTTTTGGGATGAGCCATATTTGTTTCGACGATGCGCGGATGGTGTTATCAGGCGATGCATATCCCATGAAGAGGTGCCTAATATATTAGAAGCATGTCACACTTCCCAAGTTGGGGGACATCACGCAGATAATCGGACAGCAAGGAAGGTATGCAAAGTGGATATTATTGGCCCTCGATATTTAAAGATGCCTACGACTTTGTGAGAAGATGCGACCAATGTCAGAGACAAGGTACAATTTCAAAACACCATGAGATGCCCATGTCAAAAATTCTTGAAGTCGAGCTCTTTGATGTATGGGGTATTGATTTCATGGGTCCATTTATAAATTCGTTTGAAATGAAATACATCCTAGTTGCTGTAGATTATGTTTCAAAATGGGTCGAAGCAGTAGCGTTAGCCGACAATAAGGGAAAGCGTGTTGTAGCATTTATGAAGAGAAATATCTTCTCTCGCTTTGGAATACGATGGACTATCATAAGCGATGGAGGATTGATGATAGGCGAATTTACACGCCTATATCAATAGATTTTGCCCATATTTTAGCCTAGTTTTGAGAACAAATTATATATTTCATGCACTTTTAGTCCTTTTTCCTATAAGTGAGCTAACGAACATGATTAGCAAAGTTTTAGGTATAAATGATGCGGAATTCAGCATTTTATGGCTTACTTGACGCAAAAGAAAGCTCACGAAGGAAGGGAAGGAAGTTTACACGCCTAAGGACCAAAAACGCTGCATGGAAAAGCTGTCCCGGGCTAAAATAGCATTTCTAAAGACTTTGGGGACTTCCAGTAACTTAGTTGGATTTAGACAATGATACATTAACCTAGTATAATTGGGTTATGTATTTCATTAGTTTATTTGGATTATGATAATGTTACATTAACCTAGTACATTTGGGTTAGGTATTTCATTAGTCTAGTAGGATTTGGTTAGATATTTATTTACCTAGTAGGATTAGGATATGGGTATTATAAATACCCTATCATGCTAGAGATTTTTATTCATCTTCTATTCAACAATTAATCTTCTTCCATCCCTCTCTTCTTCCACCACAACAATTCTATAACTCTTCAAATCTTTCCATTAATTCTATTTTTCTTCTTCCATTCATCTATTCTTAATTTCTGCAACAAGAGAAATGTTACTTTGCTAAGGAATCATGCCTCACACCTATCACTCGAGCTACACGCCATTAACCAATATTGTGATATAACAACAATGTCAATCGTGACTCCTTCGCATTCATGGGTAACTAAACCTCTCTGTTGGGGTTATAGAAGCCGAATGAGTTACTATCTATTGCTGTGAGTTTGTGAGTTCACGACACGTATACTGCTTATATCATTATTCTCTTCATCTTAATCTACATTCTTTGTGGTTGCAAACGCAAGAATACGCCAGTATAACATTTAACTTGTTCGAAAGAAAGGTTATTTGTCTGGAAAAGAGATAGTCTCAAGGTAGTAGGACACCCTTTCCTATTAAAAAGCTAGTGCCGTAACTGGACTAACCTCTTGGAGAATTCGTACCGTTAGACACGCTTTAAGCTCGAAAGAGTTAAAGTGAAATAATCCTCGAATAGATCGAAAGACGCTTGGATTTACCATCGAATACAATTCTCTATAAGCAGTTGCATGTCAGTATTCTACATACTCATAGCCAATAGAGACATATAACTCAGAAGGTGGACATAACCCCAACGCTTCAATTCTCATTGTTCACAACTTACGTAACAATCTTTCTCTTTTTACTTTGCTATTTTCAGCTTTTACTGCATTACTTTATTTACATTACTTGCACGATAAGACTCCCCCCTTCTTACGAGACTTGCACCAAAAGTTTAGTAATTTTGCTTACTTGTTGACCAAGCTATTCCCTGTGGGATCGACACCCAACCCAAGTTGGGTTCTATATTTTCTAACGAGCGCTTTACACTCACAAGAGCTGTAGATTGAGCGTTATCAAAAATTGGCGCCGTTGCCGGGGAATACGAGTGTCAATCAAGTTTGTGATAATTACTAGACCCTTTGGTCAAAGATTCTTGTACTTTTACTTTCAGTTTTTGTTTTTGTTTACTGCAGGTTTTATTCAGTGCATGCCCCATACTAGAAGTTCTGGTCAACCGTTATTACCTATCAATCCTGAACCACAACGCATTGGAAGAATGGAAGCACAAGCAGAAATCAAAAGGATGGCTGCTCAACAGGAAAAAGCAAGATTGGCTGCCCTTGCCGCTGCCCAAGTACACCAATAAAACATTGATAACCCTGGGCGAGCAACAAATCCTGACGATGAGGATTTAGGTGATGACGTGTTACTAAACCCTAGGCGTGATGCTGAAATTATAACACCTGCCAACCGAAGAGGTCGACAAGCTCGGTTTAGGTATGATTGCCAACCTATGCAGCCAGCTTTCGACGATGATGATGATGATCTTGATGGTGCCGGAGCCACTATGGCCATAATTCCACCACCATTAGCGCCCGGAGCCAAGTTCAACATCAGAAGCACCATGATTCAGTTATTGCAACTCAAGGGATTATTTGGTGGACTAGCAGGCGATGATCCGAATATGCATCTCATCAACTTTATTTCTACATGCAAGTCGTTTGACAATCCTGGTGTTGGTCAGAATGCAATTCGATTACGTCTATTTCCATTGTCTCTGTCTGGGGAGGCAACACTATGGTTGAATGGGCTGACTCCTGATTCTATTACAAATTGGAGGCAATTGAGAGACGCTTTCCTAGAAAGATTCTTTCCGCCATCCAAGAGGGCGCAATTGAGAGATGAAATCAGCAACTTTCATCATCTTCCTACTGAAGCTCTTTATGAAACATCGGAGAGGTTCAAGACAAAGCTAGCGAGGTGCCCAAACCATCACATGACCAATGTTCACCTAATGGAGATCTTGTATAGAGCCTTGAATTCAATAACTAAACCAGTGGTGGATAATGCAGCTGGAGGATCTTTCATGGACCTCACCTTTGGTCAAGCAAGCAATATGCTAGATCGTATGACGAAACAAAGTAGAGCTTGGCATACTAGGGATTCTGAGGTAGCAAGCCCCACTTTATCTATTGGCATGACTGCAGACCAAAGAAGAAGAGAAGAAGAATGTGATCAAGATATGGCGCATTTGAGAACACAAATGGATCTTCTTACAAAGCATTTATTATCAGGGAAGACCGAAAAAGTGAAAGCTATTGCGTCAAAAGGAAGAGACGAATCTGATTCGAAAGATGAGGCCAACTACTTGAACAATCAGGGAGGTTTCCGCGGGAATGCCCAAGGAAACCAAGGTCGGAACTATTATGATAAATCTGGAAACAAGGACCAAGGTAGTTGGAAGAACAAGAATGAAAAGAGTGGTTTGTACGTTCCCCCTGGTAGACGTGACACCACCACATCTAATTCTGGAAGTATGGAAGACATGATGGCTAAATTATTGAAAGGAGTGGAAGCAACGAGCGCGGGAGTAACAGAGGTAATCAATGATTTGTCCTCCATGAAACAATTAGTTGATTCACATTCCACTTCTATAAAGCAAATAGAGCAGCAATTGAGCCAACTTTCAGCAGCACTCAATCAAAGAAAGGCCGGCACTTTACCTAGCGATACTGTGCCAAACCCAAGGAATGACGGGTCATGCATGGCCATCACTACCAGAAGTGGTAAGGTGCTGGGAACTTAAAGGCAAGCAAGTGGTTGACAAAGTTGCGGACATGGATAACAACACAAAAGGAGAAGATGCCGCAGCACCCACTCCTGACGTCAAGGACGCCACATCCAGCGCTGTGCAACCTGAAAAAGTGGAAAAACGGAAGCAAGAGGAGAAGAAAACCGTGGATAGAACACTTCCATACCCACCACCACCTTTACCCAAAGATTGAGGAAGGTGGCGGATGACACAAAGTTTAGCAAATTCATGAATATGTTAAAGCAGCTGACCATTAATGTTCCATTGGTGGAGGCACTTGAACAAATGCCTGGATATGTAAAATTTATGAAGGACCTGTTGACAAAGAAGTGGGCATCAAGTTATGAGTTAGCGGATAATGTTCATCATTGTAGTGCAGTTGCTACCCGATCGATAGTTCAGAAGAAGGCCGACCCCAGTGCTTTCACGATTCCTTGCACCGTTGGATCTTTGAATTTTGCCAAAACATTATGTGACTTAGGAGCAAGCATCAATTTGATACCATTATCAATCTATAAGATGTTGGGGTTGGGTGATCCTACTCCAACCAATATGAAGCTCGTCATGGCGGATAGGTCGGTAAAACGACCTGTTGGTATTCTATGTGATGTCTTGGTAAAGGTTTCTTCATTCATCTTTCCGGCAGACTTTGTTATTTTGGATTGTGAGGCAGACTCAGAAGTTCCCATAATCTTGGGGCGCCCTTTCCTAGCTACAGGAAGTGTGCTCATTGACTTGAGAGCCAATGAACTCTCATTCCGAATAAATAATGAATAGTTTGCTTTGATGTTTGCAAGTCAATGAAGCAACCCAAAGATCTAAGTGTATTCTCTGTGGCTGATGTTTTCTTTGATGACGAGAAAGAAGTGCTTGAAGATGAGTATATTATTGATAACCCTTTGGCAATTGTGCTCATTAATGGAAATAATGAGGATGCTGAAAATTCGGAGGAAGCTATTTGTGCTCTATCGGGATTAGGGACATATCGCTATTCTCCCAAAAAGCTGGATCTTGATCTTAAGAATCGGCCCACACTTCCAGCTAGCCATCTATTGAAGAGACACCCACGTTAGAATTGAAGGAGTTGCCAAGTCATTTGAAGTACGCATTCTTAGGAAGCGGAAACACTCTTCCAGTTATTGTAGCAGCTGATTTGGGTGAGCAACAAGTTGCAGCTCTTATTGCTACTCTACGCAAGCATATTAGAGCCATTGGATGGACCATTGCGGATATTATTGGTATTCCACCTGGGATTTGCACACATAAAATCCAGCTTCAAGAAAATTACACGCCCACCATTGAGCATCAAAGACGTCTAAACCCACCTATGCAAGAAGTGGTGAAGAAAGAAATTATCAAGTGGTTAGATGCAGGGGTTGTGTATCCTATCTCTGATAGTACATGGGTAAGCTCGGTACAATGTGTTCCCAAGAAAGAAGGCATGACGGTGGTCACGAATGCAAAGAATGAGCTTATTCCACTCATACCCATCACTGGATGGAGAGTATGCATGGACTACCGAAAGCTAAATTCTTGGACTCTCAAAGATCACTTCCCAATGCCCTTCATGGGCCAAATGCTACATCAATTAGCGGGGAAAGGAGGGTTTTGTTTCCTTGATGGTTATTCAGGCTACAATCAGATTTGTATTGCTCCCGAAGACCAAGAGAAGACAACATTTACATGCCCATATGGTACGTTTGCTTTCAAACGTATGCTATTTGGGTTATGTAACCCACCAGCCACCTTTCAACGTTGTATGATGTCCATTTTCTCTGATATGGTTGAAGACACTTTGGAGGTATTCATGGATGATTTTTCAGTTGTTGGTGAGTCTTTTGAAATGTGCTAGGCAAACTTGAGCATGGCACTACAAAGATGTGTAGAGTTCAACCTTGTGCTGAATTGGGAGAAATGCTACTTCATGGTAAAAGAAGGAATCGTTCTAGGGCACAAGATCTCCAAAAGAGGAATAGAGGTTGATCGAGCAAAAATTGAGGTTATTGAGAAGCTACCGCCTCCAATTTCAGTGAAGGGAGTTCGTAGTTTTCTTGGCCATGCTGGTTTCTATCATAGGTTCATCAAAAACTTCTCCAAAATTGCTAGTCCATTGTGCAAACTATTGGAGAAAGATGCTAAGTTTGACTTCAATGACAATTGCTTAAAGGCATTCGAATGCCTCAAAGGAAAACTCATTGAAGCCCCTATCATGGTAGCACCAGATTGGACTCTCCCGTTTGAAGTCATGTGTGATGCGAGCGGTGTAGCCATTGGAGCTGTACTTGGACAAAGAAAGAGGAAATTATTTCATCCCATCTACTATGTGAGTAAGGTCCTAAATGAAGCCCAAAGGAACTACACTATTACTGAACAAGAGCTTCTAGCAGTGGTGTACGCGTTTGAAAAGTTTTGTGCCTATCTATTAGGTACTAAGGTGATCATTCATATAGACCATGCAGCTCTTAGGTATCTCATGACAAAGAAGGATGCAAAACCAAGGTTAATTCGATGGGTTTTGCTGCTGCAAGAGTTCGATTTTGAGGTCAAAGATAGAAGAGGTTGCGAGAACCAAGTGGCTGATCACCTATCTCAACTTGAGAATGAACATATGGCGCAACCTGAAATTCAGATTGATGATGCATTCCCGAACGAAGAGATATTAGCAACAACAATGGAGGAACTACCATGGTATGACGACTTTGTAAATTTCGTGGTGAGCAATGTGATACCTGCCAAATTATCTTACCATCAAAGGAGGAAGTTTATACATGATGTCCAGCACTACTATTGGGATGAGCCTTATTTGTTTCGAAGATGCGCTGATGGTATCATTCGACGATGTATATCCCATGAAGAAGTGCCCACCATATTGGAAGCATGCCATACATCCCAAGTTGGAGGACATTATGTAGGCAATCGGACGGCAAGAAAAGTTTTGCAAAGTGGTTATTATTGGCCTTCGATATTTCGAGATGCCTACGACTATGTTAGAAGGTGTGACCAATGCCAGCGTCAAGGTACTATTTCAAAACACCATGAGATGCCCATGTCCAAAATTCTTGAGGTAGAACTCTTTGACGTATGGGGTATAGATTTCATGGGTCCATTCGTGAATTCGTTTGGAATGAAGTACATCTTGGTTGCTGTGGATTACGTGTCCAAATGGGTTGAAGATGTAGCATTGGCCGACAACGAAGGGAAGCGTGTTGTAGCGTTTTTAAAGAGAAATATCTTCTCTCGCTTTGTAGTACCACGTACTATCATAAGTGATGGAGGATCTCACTTTTGCAACAAGGTATTCAAATCAGTTTTGGCCAAGTATGGTGTCAAGCAACATAAGGTAGCCACGCCTTATCATCCCCAAACTAGTGGACAAGTAGAAGTTTCCAATCGTGAGATCAAGCAAATCCTTGCGAAGACGGTTAATGCAAATAGGAAGGATTGGTCTAGGAAGCTTGATGATGCACTTTGGGCGTATAGGACTGCGTTCAAAACACCCATTGGCATGTATCCTTATCAACTAGTCTATGGGAAGGCTTGTCACTTACCCATCGAGCTTGAGCATAAGGCATTATGGGCGTTGAAGCAATTGAATTTGAATTGGGATGATGCTAAGAATCTAAGGTTGGAGCAGCTGAACGAATTAGATGAGTTCCGTCTCCATGCATATGAAAGATCAGACCTATACAAGGAGCGGATGAAAAAGTATCATGATCAACGGATTGTTCGACGAAACTTTCAGAGGGGTGATATGGTACTTCTCTTCAACTCCAGATTGAAGCTCTTCCCAGGTAAGTTAAAATCTAAGTGGTCTGGTCCATTTAAAGTTATCCAAGTCTACTCATCTGGAGTAGTCGAATTGGAAGACAATAATGGTGTTGTCTTCAAAGTGAATGGCCAACGTGTTAAGCCTTATATCGGTCCTTTTGACTCGATGAATGACATGGCCATCACTTATCTCGACAAAGTCTAAGTACTCGAGATTACTACGTCGAGCCACGACAATAAATAAGGCGCTAGATGGGAGGCAACCCATCATTTTATCGTTTTATCGTTTTATCGTTTATCGTTTTTACTTTCATTCTAGTACTTGTTTTGTTTTGATAAATGAAAAATCCAAAAATAAGAGTCGTGCCACGACCAAAACTAAGGCGCTTGGTGGGAGGCAACCCATCGTACTAATCATTTTCATTTGGTTTTGAGCAAATATAGGTGCAAAAGGTATTCAACGAGGAAATTGATTTCAATTGACAATTTGGATGTGCTACATGGTAAAGGTGGTAAGTTAGGAATGGTAATGCATAAGGCTATGGATTAAGCATTTATCATGCCAAAATAGGCATCGAGGAAGGCTAGGCCTAGGTAAAAATAGGCCACGAACATTGCTAAACCTATCCTATAGCCTAAGGTCTCGGAATCTAGTGTGCTATACACTATGCGCCGCCCATGCCTAAGTGTGCTTTTGACTATGCGCCGCCTATGCTATGGCATTAGGTCTCAGGATCTCATATGCCATAGACTATGCGGCGCATATGTCTCAAAATGCCATAGACTATGCGGCGCATATGTCCCTAAATGCCATAGACTATGCGCTGCATATGTCATGACTATGCCAAGCATTATGCACTGCATATGTAGCATTTTTGTCTCCAAAACCGATTGTAAATGGGTCAAAACCCGACCCATTCTCTTCCTATATAAAGGGGACTTAGTCTTGAAACATAACCACACTAGAAATTGACCTAAGGGCGCCGCATATACATCCAAATCCTCTCAAAATTTTCTTCTTTTGCTCTTCCAATTCACAAAACCATCTCCAAAAGCCTCAAGCAAGTAAGTACTCTCTTATTCTTCATTTATTTCTCGTAAGTACTACGTCTATTATGAATTGCTACATCTTGAAAGATTGTTGGTGATGTTCATGTGTTTGGATTGTTGATGCAATACCATGTGAGAGAATATATACGTTAGAATCATCTTGACTTGTTTCCGACTTGAATTTGGTCTTAATAGAGTTGTTATACTAATTGCGGAATTTCTAGGGTTATGAACATCGACTATCATGTTATGATCTTGTTACTTGGATGCTTACATGTTAGACCATCCCGTTCATCGGGATGAGCCTTATAGTTGCCCACCGACTTAGGAGGTTGCAATTGTTGACAATGTCCATACCGTGACACCCCCCCTATGTAGTAGTGTTGTTTTATCTAACATTAAAGTAGTGCAATGGCTGCAAGTAAGCGATGAAATGCTGATTTTCTTGCCGGAATATAATCCTAAAACGTATGGCGACGAAATCTGAGTAATCGACCACTTTAACCTCACTGATTTGTGTTAACAAAACTAAGTGTGGGGTGGTACCCCGACTGCTTGTTGATAGATTGTATCAATTGAGAGTGTGCTACCATTAACACTATTTCTAGTCTCAGGTACAATGGCACCTAAAGCGAGACAAGGCAAGGAGAAGGCTACCACTTCACAAAAGGGCAAGAAAAGAGGTCGAAAGGACCAAGGAGAATCATCCTCAACACAACTGCCCCGCAGAATGTTTGGAATAAAATGGGTTCTTGAGGAGGACGCCAAAGAATGGTACCGGAACAACAAAGAAAGAAAATATGTTCACGTCGACTTAATCAACAAGGACACCTTATCAAAGAAGGAGCCGCGGATGTTGGCAAAAATAATGGCGTTAAATATGGATTTCATCTTCCGCGACATGGGAGAATTCAACCTTGATTTAACAAGAGAATTTTATGCCAACTGGTCGCCGAACACAACGGGCAATGAAGTCAAAATTCGGGGCCAAGTGTTACAGATCAATGCGGACTGGATCAACTCTTTTCTTGGCTTACCTTCGGTCGACACAGCACCATTCAAAGAGCTGTACAACAGGCCTCCTTATAGAGCAATACGACACACACTTTGTGGAAGTAGATCGATGGCAAGGTGGGGCAGACATAAAGACACCGGCCGACACAACACCTTCCCCTATGCTCCACTGAATAGGGAAACAAGAATCTGGATGCGTATTGTCAACTCATGCCTGATTCCTGGGACTCAATACACCAAGATATCAAGAGATAGAGTGTGTTTGGTGTATGCTTTGATGACACATGTCCCTATCAACTTTGGGGCAATCATTCGCTCTACCATGAGGAAGGCCAGACTCCACAAAAGATCCCACTTTACTTTTGGTAATCTGTTGACAACACTCTTGTGGAAGGAGGATATCGAAGAGGAACCAGCTGACCACAAACTCCCTTATAACCCGAAGAAGGTTGACCTCACCAAGGTCAAAGATGCTGAAACAACTCATGGTGTCAACCTTACTACTGCGGAGAGACATGCTCGTGATGAGAGTTTCTTCCGTCATCTTTATGGCATGACACGCTTCACAATGATGAGTGAAGGTCGTGTTCCTACTGCTGAAGAGCTCCAACAGTTGGACCATGATTATCCAATGAACATGCATGCTCGGGAGATGTGTGGAGTGGGTATATACTTTGAGGAACCTCTAGATGATGATGTGCCGACTGATGACGATCGACGCTTGCCAGACTCCGATGAGGAGGAGAACTCTGACGACGACTCTTATGCTGATTCCAACGAAGGGGGTATGACCCCCGACATTGAGGAAGAGTCCGACTGACCAGGTTCTTCGCATTTATTTTTCACTGAGGGCAGTGTCCCGTATAAGTGTAGGGTGGTATCGCATGCTATACTTCTCTATCGCATCTATGTTGATTGTCTATGTTTGTTTACTTTTTTTTTTGGTGTGTTTTCGATTTTTTTTTAGTTAAGTTAAGTTTTTTTAGTAGTAAATTTTTTTTTACGTACAATTTTTTTACTTAGCTTCGTACGAAATTATTCTAATAGGCAGCATGAGATTATAACAAAAGTATGGGCTACAATTATGACTATTGAGACGTTTAGGCTCTAGTTGTGACTCATTATGTGATTTTGTGGTTCAATTCCTTCACTTGTTGGGTCGAGAGTCTATATTACTTCCAATCAAGTCGACCATGTGCCTTGTGTGTGTGAGATTAATAGTATATTCTATGTTTGTGGCTGATGCTAGAACTTGCCTGGTATGTATGCAAAGCAAAAATAAGGAGTGTAAGTTTAGGAGATGATTTAGGCATTTATTTGGCAACCTACATATGTTTACCTTCAGTTTTACCTACCCATGTAAATCATCCTAGTTAAACCCTTTTGAGCCTTTAGCCTATTTCTTTGACAACCTTGTATGTAAGCCTAATCCATTTTTTTTCAAGACCGTAATTTGATCCAAATTCCTAAGTGCTTTAAAGTGAAAAAGTCATGTGACAACAAAAGAGGAAATTGGGTGAGTATGATGCTTTAAATTGTAATGGTGCTTGAATGTGTTATGAAAAAGAAAGTGCTATCATAAAAGGTATGTTGAGAAAAGAAAAAGGAAAAAGAAAGCTGAAAATTGAGTTGTGCTTAAAATTGAAAAACAAAAGAGGAGAACAAGGGTGGAAGAATAAAAGAAAGAAAGGTTGAAAGAAAAAAGTGTCAATAATACAATGTGATGTATTAAAGTGCTTAGGAACTTAGTCACTATTTCTGGCCAAAATAGCTGATCCTACCCGTCCCTTAGCCTACATTACAACCATCAAAAGACCTACTTGATCCTAATCTTAACATTCTGACATTTAGTGGAGTAGTACACTAAGGGCAAGCCTATGGTCATCAGTTGCCGCATACTAATTCTTTGTGAGAGCGAGAGCAAGGATATTTTGATACCCATGTTTGAAAAATATGCTATACTTGTGAGTGATTATGGGTACTATATTGTGAGACACACATGGTTGATGAGTTTTGGATAGTTGTACATGATTTTTTGTGCCTAAACTTTTGAATATGAGTTGACCACCATCACGAGTCTATGCTAGAGGTTAAATGGTTTCTACTAATGATCGGAAAACTACTCTTAGTTGATAATTGTTGTGCTTGTCTTGATGAAAATTTTGTGTTGTTGCTGTGAAACCCTAAGTTGATGTTTAGAGGGACATGATATTTTGTTCGAGGACGAACAAAGCTTCAAGTGTGGGGTGTTGATGATAGGCGAATTTACACGCCTATATCAATATATTTTGCCCATATTTTAGCCTAGTTTTGAGAACAAATTATATATTTCACGCACTTTTAGTACTTTTTCCTATAAGTGAGCTAACGAACATGATTAGCAAAGTTTCAGGTATAAATGATGCGGAATTCAGCATTTTATGGCTTACTTGACGCAAAAGAAAGCTCACGAAGGAAGGGAAGGAAGTTTACACGCCTAAGGACCAAAAACACTGCATGGAAAAGCTGTCCCGAGCTAAAACAACATTTCTGAAGACTTTGGGGACTTGCAGTAACTTAGTTGGATTTGGACAATGATACATTAACCTAGTACAATTGGGTTATGTATTTCATTAGTTTAT
Organism: Capsicum baccatum var. pendulum; assembly: GCA_030864225.1. NCBI lineage: Eukaryota > Viridiplantae > Streptophyta > Magnoliopsida > Solanales > Solanaceae > Capsicum > Capsicum baccatum. The sequence continues at coordinate 174,845,766 of CM061560.1, forward strand.
TTGGATTATGATAATGTTACATTAACCTAGTACATTTGGGTTAGGTATTTCATTAGTCTAGTAGGATTTGGTTAGATATTTATTTACCTAGTAGGATTAGGATATGGGTATTATAAATACCCTATCATGCTAGAGATTTTTATTCATCTTCTATTCAACAATTAATCTTCTTCCATCCCTCTCTTCTTCCACCACAACAATTCTACAACTCTTCTAATCTTTCTATTAATTCTATTTTTCTTCTTCCATTCATCTATTCTTAATTTCCGCAACAAGAGAAACGTTACTTTGCTAAGGAATCACGCCTCACGCCTATCACTCAAGCTACACGCCATTAACCAATATTGTGATATAACAACAATGTCAATCGTGATCTCCTTCGCATTCATGGGTAACTAAACCTCTCTGTTGGGGTTATGGAAGCCGAATGAGTTACTATCTATTGCTGTGAGTTTGTGAGTTCACGACACGTATACTGCTTATATCATTATTCTCTTTATCTTAATCTATATTCTTTGTGGTTGCAAACGCAAGAATACGCCAGTATAACATTTAACTTGTTCGAAAGAAAGGTTATTTGTCTGGAAAAGAGATAGTGTCAAGGTAGTAGGACACCCTTTCCTATTAAAAAGCTAGTGCCGTAACTGGACTAACCTCTTGGAGAATTCGTACCGTTAGACACGCTTTAAGCTCGAAAGAGTTAAAGTGAAATAATCCTCGAATAGGTCGAAAGACGCCTGGATTTACCATCGAATACAATTCTCTATAAGCAGTTGCATGTCAGTATTCTACATACTCATAGCCAATAGAGACGTATAACTCAGAAGGTGGACATAACCCCAACGCTTCAATTCTCATTGTTTACAACTTACGTAACAATCTTTCTCTTTTTACTTTGCTATTTTTAGCTTTTACTGCATTACTTTATTTACATTACTTGCACGACAAGACTCCCCCCTTCATACGAGACTTGCACCAAAAGTTTAGTAATTTTGCTTACTTGTTGACCAAGCTATTCCCTGTGGGATCGACACCCAACCCAGGTTGGGTTCTATATTTGCTAACGACCGCTTTACACTCCTACGAGAGCTGTAGATTGAGCGTTATCAAGGATCTCACTTTTGCAACAAGCTGTTCAAATCCGTGTTGGCAAAATATGGTGTCAAGCTACATAAGGTAGCCACACCTTATCAACCTCAAACTAGTGGACAGGTACAGGTTTCCAATCGAGAGATCAAGAAATCCTTGCTAAGACTGTAAATGCGAATAGGAAAGATTGGTCTCGAAAGCTGGATGATGCGCTATGGGCTTATAGGACTGCATTCAAAACGCCAATTGGCATGTCCCCTTACCAACTAGTTTATGGGAAGGCTTGTCACTTACCTATCGAACTCGAGTATAAAGCATTGTGGGCGCTGAAGCAACTAAATCTGACTTGGGATGATGCTATGAATCTGAGATTGGAGCAGCTGAATGAGATGGATGAATTCCGTCTACATGCCTATGAAAGATCAGACCTCTACAAGGAGCGGATGGAAAAGTATCATGATCAGCGGATTGTTCAACGAAACTTCCAAAAAGGCGACATGGTACTTCTTTTCAATTCCCGACTGAAGCTATTCCCGGGTAAGTTAAGGTCCAAATAGTCTGGTCCATACAAGATTAGCCAAGTCTACTCGTCTGGAGTCGTTGAGCTAGAAGACAATAATGGTGTTGCCTTCAAGGTGAATGGCCAACGAGTAAAACCCCATATCGGTCATCTTGACTCTATAAACTATATGGCCACCATTTATCTCGACGAAGTTTAAGTACTCGAGGTAACTATGTTGTGCCGCGACAATAAATCAAGCGCTAAATAGGAGGCAACCCATCGTTTTCATTTTTTCTTTCGTCCTACTTTGCATTTGCTTTTGATAAACAAAAATCCAAAAAGAAGAGTCGAGCCACGACCAAAACTAAGGCGCTAGATGGGAGGCAACCCATCGTTCTAATCGTTTTTGTTGTTTTTGAGTGAATGTAGGTACAAGAGAGGTAAAAAAGGAGATTGGTTTCATATTTTGATTTGGAAGTAGTGCATGTTAAAGGTGGTAAGTTAGGAATGAAGAAGCAAAAGCCTATGGGTGAGGCATTGCTTATGAAAATATAGGAAAAGAACAAGGCACGGCCTATGTAAATCTAGGCCACGAACAAGGCAAGGCCTATGCTATGGCCTAAGCTCTCGGATTCTAGAGTGCCATAGCATAGGCGCCGCCTATGCCTAAGAATGCCATAGCATAGGCACCGCCTATGCCAAAGCCTTTTGTCTCTGAATATCATATGCCATGGCATAGGCGCCGCCTATGCCTAACTATGCCATGGCATAGGTGCCGCCTTTGCTCAACTAGGCTTTACAAAAGGCGCCGCCTATGCCAAGCATAGGTAAAGCACTAGGCGCCGCCTATGCCAAGCATAGGCAAAGCACTAGGCGCCGCCTATGGTCACTTTTGGTCTCCAAATCCGATTATAAATGGGTCAAAACCCGACCCAAGCTTGCCCTATAAATAAGAAACTTAGTCTTAGACCAAAAACACATTGCAAATCCAACCTAAGCGCCACCTACCTCTCCAAATCCTCTCAAAAATTTTCCTTTTGCTCTTTTAAGTTTACAAGAACATCTTCCTAGGCCATCAACCAAGTAAGTACTTCTTTGTTCTTCTTTTATGTTCCGTAAGTACTACACTACTACGCCTATTATGAATTGTTAAATCTTGAAGTAGTATTGGTGAGTTGAATGTGATTAATTTGTTGTGATACAACTAAGTGAGGGAAAGAATATGTAAGAATGATCTTGACTTGTTTCCAACTTGTATTTAATTTTGATGCACTGTCATACTTTTGCAGAATTGACATGGTCAAGAACATTGCATAATATTGTCAATAGAACTCCTACATGTTGGAATAACTTGTGTATAAAGGTGAAAACCATGGTTGAATACAAACATACGAAATTGTGATTATTCCTAAAACTTGATTCAATCTATATGGAGTAGTCTTGCTCAAAAGATATATCAAACATGAAAGTATTGCCAAGATTTCATGAAGTATGACTGCACTAATTATATTGTTGGAATATAGCGCCTAAAAGGTATATCGATGAAGTCTGAATAATCGATAACTTTCACTTCACTAGTTTGTACCAACAAAATAAGTGTGGGGTGGTGCCACTACTGCTTGTTTATCGATTGTATCCACCGAGATGAAGCTAACATGACTATTGTTTTAATCTCAGGTACAATGGCACCAAAAGTAAGACAAGGAAAAGAAAAAGCAACCACTTCACAAAAAGGCAAGAAAAGAGGATGAAAAGAGCAAGGAGTATCCTCCTCGCTGCAAATAACTCGCCGTATGTTCAGAATAAAATGGGTCCTAGAGGAGGAAGGAAATGAATGGTATAGGAACAATAAAGAAAAAAATATGTTCATGTGGAGTTGATAAACAAGGAGAGCCTAGCAAAGAAAGAACCTCGTATGTTGGCCAAGATAATGGCGTTACATCTTGATTTCATCTTTCGAGATATGGGAGAGTGTAATCTCGATTTAACACGAGAATTCTACGCCAACTGGTCACCGAAAACTACAGGGAATGAAGTAAAGATTCGGGGCCAAGTTCTGCAACTAAATGCGGAGTTCTTCAACTCCTTTCTAGGTTTGCCATCTGTTGACCCATCACCATTCAAGGAGCTGTATAACAGACCTCCGTACAGGGCTATTAGACACACATTTTGCGGACCACGATCCACGGCAAGATGGAGTAGACACAAGGACACCGGTCGGCACAACACCTTCCCATATGCTCCTTTGAATAGGGAAGCTAGGATATGGCTGCGAATAGTCAACTCTTTCTTGATTCCAGGGACCCATTACACAAAGCTAACAAGAGATAGAATTTGCTTAGTGTACGCATTGATGACGAATGTCCCTATCAACATTGGAGCAATTATTCGATCTACAATGCGTAAAGCTAGGCTACACAAGAGGTCCCACTTCAGCTTTGGCAATCTGTTGACTGCAATATTGAGGAAGGAGGACATCGAAGAGGAACCTGCTGATCATAAACTCCCACACAACCCGAAGAAGGTTGACCTCATAAAGGTTAAAGATGCTGAAACCACGCATGGCGTCAACCTTACCACTGCAGAAAGACATGCTCGGGATGAGAGTTTCTTTCGCCATTTTTATGGCATGACTCGGTTTACAATGATGAGCGAAGGTCGTGTTCCAACTGCTGTAGAGCTCCAACAGCTGGATTATGAATATCCAATGAATGAGCATGCAAGGGCGATGCGCGGAGTAGGGGTATACTTTGAGGAACCTCTTGAGGACGATGTGCCAACCGATGATGATCGCAGAATGCCAGACTTTGATGTGGAGGAGAATCCTGATGACGACGACTCCAATGATGATTCCGACGAAGGGGGTATGACCCCAGACATAGAGGAGGAGTCCGACTAACCAGGTTCTTCTTATTTATTTTCTATTAAGGGCAGTGTGTCCCGTCTAAGTGTGGGGTGCTGGTATTGGCATGCTAACCTTCTTTATCTGCATTTGCATTCATTTATGTTTTTTTTAGTAGTTAAATTTTTTTCGAAATTGTTCTGATAGGCAGCATGGTATTACGACAAGAGTCTGTGATAAAATCATTACTATTGAGACGTTTAGGCTCTAATAGTGACTCATTATGTGATAATTGTGTGGTTCAATTCCTTCATCTGTTGGGTCAAGAGTCTATACTGCTTCCAATAAAGTCGACCATGTGCCTTGTGTGTGTGAGATGATAGTATATTCTATGTTTGTGGCTGATGCTAGAACTTGCCTGATATGTCTGTAAAGAGAAATAAAGAGTGTGAGTTTAGGAGATGATATAGGCATTTCTTTGGCAACCTATGATTGTTTACCTTCGTTTTATCTACCCATGGACATCATCCTAGATAACCCCCTTTGAGCATTTAGCCTATTTTTTTTTGACAGCCTCATATGTAAGCCTAATCCATTTTTTTCAAGACCATAATTTGTTCCAAATTCCTAAGTGCTTTAAATTGTAAAGTCATGTGACAAAATAAGAGGAAATTGGGTGAGAGTAGTGCCTTAAAGTGAATTGGTACTTGAATTCGTTATGAAAAAGAATGGTTATCATAGAGGCGTGTTATAAAAAAAAAGAGAGAAAAATGAAAAGGAAAATAAAAAATTAATTCTGTTCAAAATTGAATAACAAAAGAGGTGAGAAGGGGTGGTAGATTAAAAGAAAGTAGAAAGGTTGTTTGAAAGAAAGTGTTAATGGCATAATATGATGTATTAAAGCGCTTAGGAACATAGTCACTATTTCTGGCCAAAATAGTCCTACCCGTCCCTTAGCCTACATTACAACCTGTAAAAGACCTATTTGATCCTAAGCCTAACATTCTGATATTTAGTGGAGCATTACACTAAGGGCAAGCCCATGGTCATCAGTTGCAACATATGAATTCTTTGTGAGAGTGAGAGCAAGGAAAATCTTATACTCATGTTTCGAAAAATAAAATACTTGTGAGTGATTATGGGTGATATATTGTGAGACACACATGGTTGATGAGTTTTGGGTAGTTGTGTATGATTCTTTGTGCCTTAACTTTTGGATACGAATTAACCATCATCACGAGTCTATGTTAGAGGTTGAATTGTTTCTAGTAGTGGTCAGAAAACTACTTTTTGTCAATAATTGTCGTAACTGTCTTGATGAATATTTTGTTTTATTACTGTGAAACCCTAAGTAGATGTTTATACGGACATGATATTTTGTTCGAGGACGAACAAAGCTTTAAGTGTGGGGTGTTGATTATAGGCGTATTTACACGCCTAAAGTACTATAATTGACCCATATTTTATCTAAGTTTTGAGGACAAATTATATAATTCATGCACTTTTAGTCCTTTTTCCTGTAAGTGAGCTAACAAACATGATTAGCAAGTTTTCAGGTATAAATGATGAAGATTTCAGCATTTTATGGATAACTTGACGCCCAAGGAAGCTTCACGAAAGAGGGGAAGGAGAGCTTGGACGCCTAGGACCAAACGTGACGTATGGAAAACCTGTCCCGGGCAAAAACAACATTTTCAAAGACTTTGGGGATCAGCAATAACATAGTAGGATTAGGATAATGATGCCGTAACTTATTAGGATTAGGATAAGTACGCAGTAGCCTTGTAGGAATAGGATATGGGTATTATAAATACCCTATTTTGCTAGAGATTTTTATTCATTCCGCAATACAATAGTTCTTCAATTCCAACTCATTCTAATTCTTCCATTAATTCGAAAACTTCTACTTTTACTTCTTATTCTCTTCATCTTAAGTCGACTCTTAATTTTCACAACAAGAGAAATGCTATTCTAAAAGGTAATTCACGCCACAAGCCATACCAAACCCTACTACACGTGAGATCTTTATTTTGGTATAATGATAATGTCTATTGTGATTTCCATTGCACTCATGAGTAGATAAACTCCTCTGTTGGGGTTATGGAAGCGTTGTGAGATACTATCTATTGCTATGAGTTTGTGAATTCTTGACACGTATGCTGCTTATATCATTATTCTCTTTATCTTAATTTAAATTCTTGTGGTTGCAAACACATAGGGTACGCCAGTATAGCATTAACTTGTTCGAAAGAAAAGTTATATGTCTGGAAAAGAGATAATGTCAAGGTAATAGGGCACCAAACCCTGTTAAAAAGTTAGTGCAATAACTGGATTAACCTCTTGGAGAATTTGTACCATTAGATACGCTTTAAGTTCGAAAGACTTAAAGCGAAATAGTCCTTGTTAGGTCGAAAGACGCTTGGATTTACCATAGAATACAATTCTCTATAAGCACATGCATGTCTGAATTCCGCATAACTCATAGCCAATAGAGACGTATAACTCATAAGGTGGACATAACCCCAACTTCCAATTCTCATTGATTAATATCTTACTAAACAGTCTTCCTTTTTACTTTGCTATTCTCCGTTTTTACTTTGTTATTTTATTACACTATTGCACGCTACAAAATCCCCCCTTTTACGAGACTTTCACCAAAAGTCTACTAATCTTTGCTTACTTAGTGACCAGCTATTCCCTGTGGGATTGAACACCCAACCCAGTTGGGTTCTATATTTGATAACGACCGCTTACACTCTTACGAGAGCTGTAGTTTGAGCGTTATCAGTAAACCAGCCCATAGGATTAGGGGGTGTCCTTAGACAGGACCTTAGGGTCAGCAGAATCATTCCGCAGGTCAGTTCGGTCGCCCAAACCAGCAGGGTGCCATTTTCAGTGCTACTAGTGGGCAACGCCCAAATAGACTCTATGCTCTTCAAACCCGACAGGATCAGGAAAATTCTCCTGATATCATTACTGTTACATTACAGATTTTCCATGTTCATGTTTATGCTTTGCTAGACCCAGGTGCATCCTTGTCTTTTGTCACTCTATACATAGCAGGCAATTTCAAAATCAGTCCTGAAATTTTAGCAGAGCCCTTTTCAGTCTCTACCTCAGTGGGTAAAACCATCATAGCTTCGCGGGTATACAGGAACTTCCTAATTATGATATTTCAGAAATCCACATCAGCAGATTTAGTCGAGTTAGAGATGACTGATTTTGATGTCATTCTCGATGTGGATTGGCTTTATTCGTGCTATGTCCTAGTTGACTGCAGAAATAGGATAGTTCAATTTTAGTTCCTAAATGCGCCCGTCCTAGAGTGGAAGGGTAGCACTTCGTCTTTCAGGGGGTCAGCTTGTTTCCTACCTTTGGGCAAGGAAAATTATTTTTAAGGGGTGTGTGTATCATCTCGTGTATGTTAAGGATTCCAGTTCTTAATATCCAGTCTCGAATCAGTCCCAGTGGTTAATGAATATTCAGATTTCTTTCCCACAGATCTTCCAAGCATTTCTCTCAAAATGGAAATAGACTTCGGCATAGACCTTCTCTCAGATACTCAGCCTATTTCTATTCTGCCATACAGAATAGCACCAGCAAAACTCAAGGAACTAAAAGATTAATTGAAGGATCTATTAGATAAGGGATTTATCAGGCCCAGTGTATCCCCATGGGGTACGCCAGTCTTATTCGTGTGCAAGAAATATAGTTCTCTCAGAATATGTATTGATTACCGTCAGCTCATCAAAGTCACAGTCAAGAATAGGTATTCGCTGCCTAGGATAGGCGAATTATTTGACCAACTTTAGGGTGCTAGTTATTTCTCTAAGATAGACCTCAGATCAGGCTATCATTAGATCAGAGTTAGAGAATGTGACATCCTGAAGACAATTTTTTATACTCGGTATGGTCACTTTGAATTTCTAGCCATGAGCTGGGTGTTCAAGCAGTACTTGGACACATTCATCATAGTCTTCATAGATGATATTCTGGTCTATTCTCGCACAGAGCGTGATTATTTAGACCATCTCATAATTGTTCTTCAGAATCTCAGGGATCACCAGTTACTCGCCAATTTCAGTAATTGTAAATTTTTGCTAAGATCAGTAGCATTCCTTATCCACATTATTTCTAATGATGGCATTAGAGTAGATCCTCAGAAAACCAATGCGGTAAAAAACTAGCCTCGCCCTGTCTCTCCATCAGATATCAGGAGTTTCTTGAGTTTGACTGGCTATTACCAATGGTTTTATTGAGGGATTTTATTATATTGCATCTCCTATGTCCATATTGACTTAGAATAAGGTCAAGTTTTAGTGGTCAGAACCTTGCAAGAAGAGTGTTTAGGAGTTGAAGATTTTACTCACCTCAGGTCAAATTTTACAAGTTCATGACGGTTCTGATGGATTCGTAGTATATTGTGATGCATCCAGAGTAGGTTTAGGTTGTGTCCTGATGCAACATGGTAGAGTCATAGATTACTCTTCCAGATAGTTATAGCCCTATAAGAATAATTATCCTACTAATGACCTTGAGTTAGCAGCAGTTGTCTTTGCCTTAAAGATTTGGAGGCATTATCTATACAGTGTCCATGTAGACGTCTTCATAGATCATAAGAGCCTTCCGTATTTATTTTCCCAGAAAGATATTAATCTTTGTTAGAGAAGGTGGTTAGATCTCTTGAAGGATTATGACATGAGTGTCCTTTATCATCCTGGTAAGGCCAATGTAGTGGCCGACGTACTCAGTAGACTGTCCATGGGTAGTGTTTCCCATGTTGAGGATAGTAAGAAGAAATTATCTTAAGAGATTCATCATCTTGCCAGACTAGGCGTTCTCTTAGTCGACTCTTCAGAGGGTAGTGTATGTGTTCAGAGTAGTTTAAAGTCATCTCTAGTTTCTAAGGTAAAAGAGCAGTAAGATAGGGATCCTAGCCTTATCAAGCTAAAAGAGTCAGTTCAGAGTCAGGAAGTAGAGGTTTTCTCCCAAGGGGGAGATGGTGTTCTTCGTTGTTCGGGTTGTCTGTGTGTTCCCGATGTAGATGACTTGAGGCAGAAAATTCTTGCAGAAGCGCATAGTGCGCTATACTCTATTCATCCAAGGGCCACTAAGATGTACCGCAACTTGTGGGAGATCTATTGGTAGAGTGGGATGAAGAAAGATATTGCAGAGTTCGTGGCTAAGTGCTCTATATATCAGAAGGTTAAGATAGAGCATTATAAACCTAGTTGTTCCATGCAGGAGTTCACTGTTCCAACTTGGAAGTGGGAAGAAGTGAACATGGACTTTGTGACAAGTTTGCCTAGAAAACATCATTAGCATGATTCAATTCGGGTCATTATAGACAGAATGACCAAGTTATCTCATTTCCTTCTAGTTCGTACCTCTTACTCAACCGAGGATTATGCCAAAATCTATATCAGGGAGTTGGTAAGATTACACGATGTTCCACTATATATCATCTCAGACAAAGGTACCCAATTCACCTCTCACTTTTGGAAAGCATTCCAAAAGGTTCTTAGTGCCTAAGTTCATCTCAGTACAATGTTTCATCCTAAGAGAGATGGTCAAGCAGAAAGGACCATTCAGACTTTAGAAAATATGCTAAGGGCGTGTGCAATTGATTTCAAGGGAAGATGGGATGACCACTTGCCTTTAATTGAGTTTGCATACAACAACAACTATCACTCTAGTATTCAAATGGCTCTATTTGAAGCTCTCTATGGTAGGAGATGTAGGTCTCTGATCGGTTAGTTTGAAGTTAGTGAGACCACAGTCATAGGGCTTGACTTAGTATTTGATGCCTTAGAGAGAGTTCAGTTGATCAAAGAAAGATTCCAGGCTGCTCAAAGCCGATAGAAGTATTATACAGATGTTCGTAGAAAGGATCTTGAATTCGAGGTCGATAAGATTCGGCAAGAAGGAAAAGATCAGTCCCTGATATGTTGGCCCCTTCAGGATTCTCAGTCACTTCGGCAAGGTAGCCTATGAGCTCAAATTGCCTTCAGATCTAGCCTTAGTTCATCCAGTCTTCCATGTCTCTTTGCTCAAGAAGTGCATAGGTGACCCAGTAGTTGTAGTCCCTATTCAGAATAGCCTCTCCTATGAAGAGATTCTAGTCAAAATCTTCAACTGTCAGACTTGTAGGCTGAGGAACAAAGAAGTCCCTCTAGTCAATGTTCTTTGGCGGAATCAGTCCATGGAGGGAGCTACTTGGGAAGCAAAAGCTGACATGCAAACCAAGTACCCTCATCGTTTCTCCACTAATTCAGAGTTAGCTTGAGGTAACTATTTTTCTTAAGCTTATTCAATTACATGTTCAAAATTCCAGTATAAAATTGGTATCAAGTATCAGTGCATAGCATATTATGCATTTATGAGTTCAGTTTATCAGTCATGCATCAGATATGCATGTTCAGTTAGGCTATATTCAGTTTAGAATTCAATTCAGTCCTAAAATCATGTTCCAGTTGAGCATGATCAGTGTATGCATCATTTTATCTTTTCTCCCTCTCAAGCAGTTATCATTCAAGGACAAATGTTTCCAAGGTAGAGATATTATAATACCCCCTAAAAAATCCAAACCAATAATAGAGCCATGTACCAAGCTCATGCATAGTACATCATGGTTATTTTATTGTTTTATGAGTAGGTTAGATGTATATTAAGGCTTCAAATAACTCCCAGCTATCAGATGAATCAAAATATTTCTTACCGATTGAATTCTTGAGAAGGACATTGGTATAGTCAACTTCGAATGATCATATCTCTCATTATACTTGGAATTTTTGAGCTCATAAGCTATTACCAGATATATAATTGAAATATATTTCCAACGATATCAATTTTGCCAAAATCCAATATCGGAGTAAAAGGTTATTCCTATTTTTCTCTAGCATGTCAGGCTGGAAATAATGTGATGACATTCGTGGTAGCTTAACATATTTGTGATGCCCTATCACCAAGGTCATCAGCCTTAGGCAAAAACCAGTTCCTATGTGATGAAATTTATGGTAGCTTACCACATTTGTGATGCCCTATCACAAAGGTCGTCAGACTTAGGCAGAATCCAGCTTCTGTGTGACGCCATTTTTGATGGCCTACCATATTTTTGATGCCTTGTCATAAATGTCATCAGGCCTAGGTAGAAACCATCAATTCCAGCTCCTGTGCGATGACATTTTTGATGGCATGTCATATTTTTTGATGCCTGATAACGATCAATCTACAACTCTTGTGAGTGTAAAGCGGTCGTTAGCAAATATAGAACCCAACCTGGGTTGGGTGTCGATCCCACAGGGAATAGCTTGGCCAACAAGTAAGTAAAATTACTAAACTTTTGGTGCAAGTCTCGTAAGAAGGGGGGATACTTGTCGTTCAAGTAATTTAAATAAAGTATCAAAATAAAAGCTGAAAATAAATAGAAAGAATGTTACGTGAGTTGTAAACAATGAGAATTGAGGAGTTGGGGTTATGTCCACCTTCTGAGGTATACGTCTCTATTGGCTATGAGTGTGTAGAGTTTTGACATGCAATTGCTTATAGAGAATTGTAGTCGATGGTAAATCCAAGCGTCTCTCGACCTCAACAAGGACTATTTCACTTTAACTCTCTCGAGCTTAAAGCGTTTCTAACGGTACGAATTCTCCAAGAGGTTAGTCCAGTTACGGCACTAGCTTTTTAATAGGAAAGGGTGTCCTACCTTGACACTATCTCTTTTCCAAACAAATAACCTTTCTCTCGAACAAGTTAAATGTTAGACTGGCGTATTCTTGCATTTGCAACCGCAAAGAATGTAGATTAAGATGAAGAGAATAATGATATAAGCAGTATACATGTCACGAACTCATATACTCACAACAATAGATAGTAGCTCATACGGCTTCCATAACCCCAACAGAGAGGTTTAGTTACCCATGAATGCGAAGGAGATCACGATTGACATTGTTGTTATACCACAAGATTGATGATTTTCGTGTAGCACAAGTGGTAGGCGAGAGACGTGAATTCCTTAGCAAAGTAACGTTTCTCTTGTTGCAAAAATTAAGAATAGATGAATAGAAGAAGAAAAATAGAATTAATGGGAAGATTAGAAGAGTAGATTAGAAGATGAATTGTTAAGAGAGGAATGTTTCTCTCCACTAAGGGAGGAATGTATAGAAATCTCTAGCATGATAGGGTATTTATAATACCCATATCCTACTCCTACTACGCTAATGAAACAAATAACCAAATCCTACTAGGCTAATGGAATACTTAACCCAAATGTACTAGGTTAATGTAACATTATCATAATCCAAATAAACTAATGAAATACATAACCCAATTGTACTAGGTTAATGTATCATTGTCCAAATCCAGCTATGTGTCTTAAGTCCCCAAAGTCTTCAGAAATGCTATTTTAGCCCGAGACAGATTTTCCATGTAGCAGTTTTGGTCCTTAGGCGTGTACACTCCTTTTCCTTTCTTCGTGAGCTTTCTTTTGCGTCAAGTAAGCCATAAAATGCTGAATTTTGCATCATTTATACCTGAAACTTTACTAATCATGTTCGTTAGCTCATTTACAGGAAAAAAGACTAAAAGTGCATGAAATATATAATTTGTTCTCAAAACTAGGCTAAAATATGGGCAAAATATATTGATATAGGCGTGTAAATTCGCCTATCATCAACACCCCACACTTGCAGCTTTGTTCGTCCTCGAACAAAATATCATGTCCTTCTAAGCATCAACTTAGGGTTTTTACAGCAACAACACAAAATATTTGTCAAGACATGCACAACAATTATCTCAAAGAGTAGTTTTCCGATCATTAGTAGAAACATTTTAACCTCTAGTATACACTCGTGATGGTGGTTAACTCATATTCAAAAGTCAAGGCACAAAGAATCATACACAACTATCCAAAACTCATCAACCATGTGTGTCTCACAATATATTACCCATAGTCACTCACAAGTGTAGCATATTTTTCAAACATGGGTATCAAAATATCCTTGCTCTCGCTCTCACAAAGAATTCGTATGCAGCAACTGATGACCATAGGCTTGCCCTTAGTGTAATACTCCACTAAATGTCAGAATGCTAAGATTAGGATCAAATAGGTCTTCTGATGGTTGTAATGTAGGCTAAGGGACGGGTAGGACTATTTTGGCCAGAAATAGTGACTAAGTTCCTAAGCACTTTAATAGATCACATTGTATCATTGACATTTTTTTTTCTTTCAACCTTTCTTCTTTCTTTTATTCTACCACCCTTGTTCTCCTCTTTTGTTTTTCAATTTTAAGCCTAACTCACTTTTCAGCTTTCTTTTCCTTTTTCTTTTCATAACATACCTCTTATGATAGCACTTTCTTTTTCATAACACATTCAAGCACCATTAAAATTTATAGCATTATACTCACCCAATTTCCTCTTATGTTGTCACATGACTTTTTCACTTTAAATCACTTAGGAATTTGGATCAAATTACGGTCTTGAAAGAAAATGGATTAGGCTTGCATGCAAGGTTGTCAAAGAAATAGGCTAAAGGCTCAAAAGGGTTTAACTAGGATGATGTCCATGGGTAGGTAAAACTGAAGGTAAACATGTATAGGTTGCCAAAGAAATGCCTAAATTATCTCCTAAACTTACACTCTTTATTTTTGCTTTGCATACATACCAGGCAAGTTCTAGCATCAGCCACATACATAGAAGATACTATTAATCTCACACACACAAGGCACATGGTCGACTTGATTGGAAGTAATATAGACTCTCGACCCAACAAGTGAAGGAATTGAACCACAAAATATCACATAATGAGTCACAACTAGAGCCTAAACGTCACAATAGTCACAATTGTAACACATACTCTTGTTATAATCTCATGCTGCCTGTCAAAATAATTTCATGCGAAGCTAGAAAAAATTTACTCCTAAAAAAACTTAAAAAAACAACAAAAAAAAATGAACTCAAATAAAAAACTTAAAAAAGAAAAAAAACGAACTCAAAGAAACAAAGTAAACAAACAAACATAGGTGCAAACAGAGAAGTATTATAGCATGCGATACCGCCACCCCACACTTAAATGGGACACTGCCCTCAGTGGAAAATAAATATGAAGAACCTGGTTAGTCGGACTCTTCCTCAATGTCGGGGGTCATACCCCCTTCGTCTGAATCATCATAAGAGTCATCGTCAGAGTTCTCCTCCTCGTCAGAATCAGGCAAGCGTCGATCGTCATCAGTCGGCACATCATCATCTAGAGGTTCCTCAAAGTATACGCCCACTCCACACATCTCCCGTGCATGCATGTTCATTGGGTAGTCGTGGTCCAGCTGTTGTAGCTCTTCAGCAGTTGGAACACGTCCACCACTCATCATAGTGAATCGTGTCATGCCATAGAGATGACGGAAGAAACTCTCATCACGAGCATGTCTCTCCGCAGTAGTAAGGTTGACACCATGAAGTGTTTCAGCATCTTTGACCTTGGTGAGGTCAACCTTCTTTGGGTTATGTGGGAGTTTGTGGTCAGCTGGTTCCTCTTCAATATCCTCCTTTCGCAAGATTGCTGTCAACAAATTTCCAAATGTGAAGTGGGACCTTTTATGGAGTCTGGCTTTCCTCATGGTAGATCGAATTATTGCCCCAAAGTTGATAGGGACATTCTTCATCAAAGCATAGACCAAACACACTCTATCTCTTGATATCTTGGTGTATTGAGTCCCAGGAATAAGGCATGAGTTGACAATGCACATCCAGATTCTTGCTTCCCTATTTAGTGGAGCATAGGGGATAGTGTTGTGTCGGCCGGTTTCTTTATGTCTGCCCCACCTTGCCATCGATCTGCTTCCACAAAGTGTGTGTCGTATTGCTCTATAAGGAGGCCTGCTGTACAGCTCTTTGAATGGTGCTGTGTCGACCGAAGGTAAGCCAAGAAAAGAGTTGATCCAATCCGCGGTGAGCTGTAACACTTGGCCCCGAATTTTAACTTCATTGCCTGTTGTGTTCGGCGACCAGTTAGTATAAAACTTTCTTGTTAAATCAAGTTTGCATTCTCCCATGTCGCGGAAGATGAAATACAGCTTCAATGCCATTATTTTTGCCAACATACGCGGCTCCTTCTTTGCTAAGGTTTCCTTATTGATCAAGTCGACGTGAACATATTTTCGTTCTTTGTTGTTCCTGTACCATTCTTTGGCTTCCTCCTCAAGAACCCATTTTATTCCAAACATTCTGCGGGGTAGTTGTGCTGAGGATGATTCTCCTTGGTCCTTGCGACCTCTCTTTTTGCCCTCTTGGGAAGTGGTAGCCTTCTCCTTGCCTTGCCTCGCTTTAGGTGCCATTGTACTTGAGACTAGAAATAGTGTTAGTGGCAGCACAATCTCAATCGATACAATCTATAAACAAGCATTAGGGGTACCACCCCATACTTAGTTTTGTTAACACAAATCAGTGAAGTGAAAGTGGTCGAGCACTCAGATTTCGTCGACATACGTTTAAGAAAATCAGCAATGCATCACTTACTTGCAGCCATTGGACTACTTTCATGGTATATATAACAACACTACTACATAGGGGTTACCACATGGAATAGTTATTCTTACCATAATCACAACCTCTTATGCCGGTAGGCACTATAAGTCTTATCCCGATGACCGGGATAGTCTAACATGTAAGTATCCAAACAACAATATTAAGCAATGTTCATAGCCATAGTAGTTCCGTAAATATCATAACAATGCTATTGAAACCAAATTCAAGTTGGAAACAAGTCAAGATTTTCCTACGTATATGTTCACTCACATGATTTTGTATCAACTATCCAAACACATAAACATCACCAACAATCTTATACGATTTAGCAATTCATACTAGACATAGCAACGTAGTACTTACGAGAAATAAATGAAGAATAAGAGAGCACTTACTTGCTTGAAGCTTGTGGGGATGGTTTTGTGAATTGGAAGAGCAAAAGAAGAAAATTTTGAGAGGATTTGGATGTATATGCGGCGCCCTTAGGTCAATTTTTAGTGTGGTTTTGTTGTAAGACTAAGTCCCCTTTATATAGGAAGAGAATGGGTTGGGTTATGATCCATTTACAATCGGTTTTGGAGAAAAAAATCCCACATATGCGGCGCATAATGCTTGGCATAGACATGACATATGCGACGCATTGTTTATAGCATAATGGGACATATGCGCCGCATAGTCTATGGCATTTCTAGACATATGCACCGCATAGTCTATGGCATATGAGATACTGAGACCAAATGCCATAGCATAGGCGGCGCATAGTCAAAAGCACACTTAGCAATAGGCGGCGCATAGTGTATAGCACACTAGATTCCGAGACCTTAGGCTATAGGATAGGTTGTGCATCGTTCGTGGCCTAGTTTTTCCAAGGCCTAGCCTTCCTCGATGCCTATTTGGGCATGATAAATGCTCAATCCATAGACTTATGCATCACTATTCCTAACTTACCAACTTTACCATACAATGCGTCCAAATCGTCAATTGAAATCAATCTCCTCGTTGAATACTTCTTGCACCTATTTTTGCTCAAAACCAAACGAAAACGATTAGTACGATGGGTTGTATCCCACCAAGAGCCTTAGTTTTGGTCGTGACACGACTCTTATTTTTGGATTTTTCATTTATTAAAACAAAACAAGTACTAGAATGAAAGGAAAAACGATAAACGATAAAACGATGGGTTGCCTCCCATCTAGCTCCTTATTTATTGTCGTGGCTCGACATAGTAATCTTGAGTACTTAGACTTCGTCGAGATAAGTGATGGATCATTTTCTGAAAGGATTTAGACGACAATGAGGCTTACCTGTGGGCATGCGATCTTTTTCGAGATGGCTCCTACGTTTCTCCAGAGAGTCACCAATTATATCATCAATAGTCCAACCCATAGCTCTCTTGTATCTCTTCAGAGCAGAGATGAGAGCCTCTACGTGCTGTTCACTTAAATCATCTGCCACACTTATCGGAAGTATACTTCCACTTTCCAAGAACACATACCTTAGATAATCGGGGAGCTCTTGCGATTCTAGCATTGGTGGCTCGTCAATGGGAGTCTTCGCTGTTGGTTGATTCTTGAGATCACAATTCGGTTGCTTAGGAGTATAAGACTCTATTTCTGTTAGATCACCCATAAGTTCTTCATAATCTTCATTATCCTCATGCTCAACATTCAGTGGCGCAACAAACAATGGCTTAACAGTAGGCTGTTTCTCTATAGATAATGCTTTCATATCCTCTCGATGAATATCAGCTATAGATAACTCATTCATATCGCTAGGCTGCTTCATGGCTTTGCATATATCAAACCGTACTACTTCTTCATTAATTCAAAACAAAAGCTCATTATCTTTCATGTCAATAAGCACACTTCCGGTTGCAAGAAAAGGACGTCCCAGGATTATGGGAACTTCAGAATCCTCCTTACAATCCAGAATAACGAAGTCTGCAGGAAAGATGAATGAAGAAACTTTCACCAACACATCATTCAAGATACCCACAGGTCTTTTTACCGACCTATCAGCCATCACGAGCCTCATATTGGTTGGTGTCGGATCGCCTAGCCCCAACTTCTTGTAGATGGATAGTGGCATTAAATTGATGCTGGCTCCTAAGTCACATAGTGCTTTGGCAAAGTTCAAAGATCCGACGGTGCAAGGAATAGTGAAAGCTCCGGGGTCGGCCTTCTTCTGAACTATCGATCGGGTAGCAATTGCACTACAATGATTCACATAGTCTTTCAGCTCATAACTTGCTGCCCTCTTCTTTGTCAAAAGATCTTTCATAAACTTCGCATACCCAGGCATTTGTTCAAGTGCCTCTACCAGTGGAACATTAATGGTCAGCTGCTTCAACATTGTCATAAATTTGCTGAACTTAGTGTCATCCGCCACCTTCTTCAATCTTTGGGGAAAAGGTGGTGGTGGGTATGGAAGTGTTCTCTCCTTGGCTTTCTTCTCCACTTGCTTCCGTTTTTCCACTTTTTCAGTTTGTACGTTGTTGGGAGTGACGTTAGTAACGTCATCCGCGGACTCCTCATGTTTCGCGTTGTTATCCTTGTCCGCAACTTCGTCAACCACTTGCTTGCCTTTTGCTGAAGTTTCCAGCACCTTACCACTTATGGTAGTGATGGCCATGCATGACCCGTCATTCCTTGGGTTTGGCACAGTATCGCTAGGTAAAGTGCCGGCCTTTCTTTGATTGAGTGCTGCTGAAAGTTGGCTCAATTGCTGCTCTATTTGCTTGATAGAAGTTGAATGTGAATCAACTAATTGTTTCATGGAGGACAAATCATTGATTACCTTTGTTACTCCCGCGCTCGTTGCTTCCACTCTTTTCAATAACTTAGCCATCATGTCTTCCATACTTCCAGAATTAGATGTGGTGGTATCACGTCTACCAGGGGGAACGTACAAACCACTCTTTTCATTGTTTTTCTTCCAACTACCTTGGTCTTTGCTTCCAGATTTATCATAATAGTTCCGACCTTGGTTTCCTTGGGCATTCCCACGAAAACCCCCCTGATTGTTCAAGTAGTTGGCCTCATCTTCCGAATCAGATTCGTCTCTTACTTTTAGCGTCACAACTTTCACTTTTTCGGTCTTCCCTGATAATAAATGCTTTGTCTGAAGATCCATTTGTGTTTTCATGTGCGCCATGTCTTGATCACGTTCTTCTTCTCTTCTTCTTTGGTCT
The DNA here is from genome assembly GCA_030864225.1 of Capsicum baccatum var. pendulum. Taxonomy (NCBI): domain Eukaryota; kingdom Viridiplantae; phylum Streptophyta; class Magnoliopsida; order Solanales; family Solanaceae; genus Capsicum; species Capsicum baccatum. The sequence goes on from CM061560.1 coordinate 174,864,909, forward strand.
GCAGTCATGCCAATAGATAAAGTGGGGCTTGCTACCTCAGAATCCCTGGTATGCCAAGCTCTACTTTGTTTCGTCATGCGATCTAGCATATTGCTTGCTTGACCAAAGGTGAGGTCCATGAAAGATCCTCCAGCTGCATTATCCACCACTGGTTTAGTTATTGAATTCAAGGCTCTATACAAGATCTCCATTAGGTGAACATTGGTCATGTGATGGTTTGGGTACCTCGCTAGCTTTGTCTTGAACCTCTCCCATGTTTCATGAAGAGCTTCAGTGGGAAGCTGGCGGAAGTTGCTGATTTCATCTCTCAATTGCGCCCTCTTGGATGGCAGAAAAAATCTTTCTAGGAAAGCGTCTCTCAATTGCCTCCAATTTGTAATAGAATCAGGAGTCAGTCCATTCAACCATAGAGTTGCCTCCCCAGACAGAGACAATGGAAATAGACGTAATCGAATAGCATTCTGACCAACACCAGGATTGTCAAAGGACTTGCATGTAGAGTTAAAGTTGATGAGATGCATATTCGGATCATCGCCTGCTAGTCCACCAAATAATCCCTTGAGTTGCAATAACTGAATCATGGTGCTTGTGATGTTGAACTTAGCTTCGGGCGCTAATGGTAGTGGAATTATAGCTCCAGTGGCTCCGGCACCATCAAGATCATCATCATCATTGTCGAAAGCTGGCTGTATAGGTTGGCGATCATATCTATACCGAGCTTGTCGACCTCTTCTGTTGGCAGGTGTTGTAGTTTCAGCAACATGCCTTGGGTTTATCAACTCGTCATCACCTAAATCATCATCGTCAGGATTTGTTGCTCGCCCAGGATTATCAATGTTTTGCTGGTGCACTTGAGCAGCCATTCTTTCAATTTCACGTTGTGCATCCATTGATGCACTGACCAAACCTGAATAAAATAAAAACAACAACTAAAAGTAAAAGTACGAGAATCTTTGACCAAATGGTCTAGTAATTATCACAAACTTGATTGACACTCGTATTCCCCGGCAACGGCGCCAATTTTTGATAACGCTCAATCTACAGCTCTTGTGAGTGTAAAACGGTCGTTAGCAAATATAGAACCCAACCTGGGTTAGGTGTCGATCCCACAGGGAATAGCTTGGCCAACAAGTAAGTAAAATTACTAAACTTTTGGTTCAAGTTTTGTAAGAAGGGGGGATTCTTGTCGTGCAAGTAATTTAAATAAAGTATCAAAATAAAAGCTGAAAATAAAAAGAAAGAATGTTACGTGAGTTGTAAACAATGAGAATTGAGGAGTTGGGGTTATGTCCACCTTCTGAGGTATCCGTCTCTATTGGCTATGAGTGTGTAGAGTTTTGACATGCAATTGCATATAGAGAATTGTAGTCGATGGTAAATCCAAGCGTCTCTCGACCTCAACAAGGACTATTTCACTTTAACTCTCTCGAGCTTAAAGCGTGTCTAACGGTACGAATTCTCCAAGAGGTTAGTCCAGTTACGGCACTAGATTTTTAATAAGAAAGGGTGTCCTACTACCTTGACACTATCTCTTTTCCAGACAAATAACCTTTCTCTATCACAAGTTAAATGTTATACTGGCGTATTCTTGCGTTTGCAACCGCAAAGAATGTAGATTAAGATGAAGATAATAATGATATAAGCAGTATACGTGTCACGAACTCATATACTCACAGCAATAGATAGTAGCTCATACGACTTCCATAACCCCAACAGAGAGGTTTAGTTACCCATGAATGCGAAGGAGATCACGATTGACATTGTTGTTATACCACAAGATTGATGATTTTCGTGTAGCACAAGTGGTAGGCGTGAGACGTGAATTCCTTAGCAAAGTAACGTTTCTCTTGTTGCGGAAATTAAGAATAGATGAATAGAAGAAGAAAAATAGAATTAATGGGAAGATTAGAAGAGTAGATTAGAAGATGAATTGTTAAGAGAGGAATGTTTCTCTCCACTAAGGGAGGAATGTATAGAAATCTCTAGCATGATAGGGTATTTATAATACCCATATCCTACTCCTACTACGCTAATGAAACAAATAACCAAATCCTACTAGGCTAATGGAATACTTAACCCAAATGTACTAGGTTAATGTAACATTATCATAATCCTAATAAACTAATGAAATACATAACCCAATTGTACTAGGTTAATGTATCATTGTCCAAATCCATCTATGTGTCTTAAGTCCCCAAAGTCTTCAGAAATGCTGTTTTAGCCCAGGACAGATTTTCCATGCAGTAGTTTTGGTCCTTAGGCGTGTACACTCCTTTTCCTTTCTTCGTGAGTTTTCTTTTGCGTCAAGTAAGCCATAAAATACTGAATTTTGCATCATTTATACCTGAAACTTTACTAATCATGTTCGTTAGCTCATTTACAGGAAAAAGGACTAAAAGTGCATGAAATATATAATTTGTTCTCAAAACTAGGCTAAAATATGGGCAAAATATATTGATATAGGTGTGTAAATTCGCCTATCATCAATGCCTTATCACAAATGTCGTCAGCTATGATTTTCAGCTAATGGGAATTTATTTCATAAGGGTATTTTGGTCATTTCCTTTACCTTCCAAGACTTATAACCCTAAAGAGGCGTAATTTTTTCCCTTTTTCTTCAGTTAAGCATCTCAAAAACCCTCTCTTACGCTCTCAACCACAAGATTAGGGTTTCCATCAAACTCATCTCTCAAAACAAAGATTCAAGCCTTTTCCCCAGATAATTGAGAATTAAGTTTCCCAATCCAAGAACTCTCCAGCAAATCATCAAGGTTTCCTTTCTAAGGTATGCGTAGTGTTCATCTATGGATCCAATCTATTCATAGAGCTTTAGAACCATGTTTTAAATAATATTTTGTATACTTTTTATGGTGATATGAGTATGTACAAGTTGACGATTGTTGTTTAAGTTTCAATGTGATGTCTAAAGGTGTTTTCATGGAATATATATGTTTGTTAATTGAAAACCATGAACTTTAGGTGGTTTAATATGGTGCAAGTATGAAACTCACCTATGCCTTAAAGAATGCATGAAAGGTGTTTGATAAAATGATTAGGATGCTAGAAATTCATGTTTGTATGGTTCTATGATGTCTAAATGATAAGTCCATGTTAGCTATATACTTCAATATGAATTCCATGCTTTTCATGCGTTGCTATTGTGGTGGTATGAAGCATGTAAGATAATGGAGATATACAATATGTACACAAAATATATCCATTCATTCCCTACAATGTTTAAGATGTTGAATAACTATATGAAATATGATATCCCCTACTTATGATATTATGAATTGTGGACTCAAATCTTGTGATCAAGTCATGTCATATGTGTCAGTTTCCTTCTATCGAGTCCTGGGGGTATTCGTTCCCAAAAAATATCATTGTGTGCCTAGAGCCATGTCATGTTGTCATGATAATCTCAGTCAAGCGATAATCTATAGAACTCAGTCAGTCATGTGATTCAGGAAACCTCAGAAATCTCATGATCTTTGTTAACTCTCAGATAATAGTACTACTCCGTCAGTCAATGGAAGTTAATTAATCTGTCCATGTATAGTCAGTTAATTCATGTTTAGTCTCTTCAGATGAGAGTAGAAGTTATCCGCGAGTGAACCCAAGGATGGGGACTCACCTACTAGTTTAGGGTGTGTTTCTTAGCAGTCATCCTTGTGTTTGAGAACTATGTAGCAAGTGTAGGTTGAGACATCTTAGCCTGTCAGATTAGGGTTGATGAGGTGGCTTAAACTATTAGTTTAGGGTTCCCACCATTCTCTTTTCAAATATCTGCCAGCTAAGGATCACCCACAACTGTCCTTACAAATGGCGTGGTATTGACATCCCTTCAGTCAGAGCAGAGGTTGAAATCCAACTTAGCTATATGTATTATTTGGGTATGTCGATTAAATAACTACTTCCCACAGTTTTAGAATCATTCTCAGTAAAAGAACTCAGATAGGTCTTCAAATTTTAGTATATTACGACTATTAGGTACAATCAGACTCAATTACAGTATAGTACTCAGATAGTTCCATCAGATTTAGGATTGTCAAATACAGTCGTCTATGTTATCAGAATTTCAGTATCAGTCATGTTAGCCATTAGTAAACCATTTATTAGCATTCAACACTAGGTATCATGCACCTATAATTTCAATTACTATGTATGCATATTTTTACTCTTACGTTCATATCAGTCAGACAGTTAGCGTTGTTCATGCATGTAAACCCTATTTATATTTAGCCTACCTCACTCGTATACTTCGTATATTACCTTGTACTGATTCATTTGTGCTACGGTGCTTTCTTTTCATATTATACCATAGGTTCAGAGACATGAGCTCCAGATCAGCAGTAGCAGTAGCATTTCTAGTCGTAGAGATTCAATGAGTTCTCTTCATTCGAGGATAATATGATTTGATTTATTCATTATTATTTTAGTCCGTTATCAGTTTATGGAATTAGTTGGAGATATATTCCTTCAACTCCTTATTCAGACAACACTTAGAGGCTTTCAGATTTAGTATTCAGACTTATGTTCAGATTTGATTTAGTTTTCAGTTGTTTTGGGTATCTTTCACCCATATGGGTCTTATGTTTTTGACAGATTCTTTATTCAGGTTAACCTTATGGCCTACATGTTCATGTTTTCTGCATTATTATGTTATATATATATAGTGTTTAGGTACAGATATCATTCTTGGGTTAGCTTGTGGTCCCTTCGGGTTATGAGCACCGTGTAGCATTCTAGTTCAGAAAATTGAGGCGTTACACCTTATTGTCTTATTTACGTATGATATACTCTTATTAATGGTAGTCTTGGAACTTGAGGGGGTTTAATATAATTATTGAGTATGTTAGTTTGATATTCAAGGATTGATGTAAATTTTCAAGTATTTCTAATGATATTGTAAATATGCATGACTAAGAGGTCTTTTTGGAGAGGTATCTACATCAAAGTCTTCAGGATTGCTTGATGGATTAGATCTTGAGGTTATAGTAGGGATCCATGACTGTTGTGGGGTATGAGGCTCATTTTCATGATTTTTTAAGGCATGCTACTTCTATTCTGACTATTGAGTATAAGAGGGTTTGTTGCTTTGTCTGAGGATTGAGATTTACCTTTCGTATTTCTTCTCAGAGTTTAATTGCTATGGGTAGGTCTTTTTTTGAGGTTTATAATCATGCTCAACTTATGGAGGAGATGTTTTGTGAGGCCCAAGGGGGCAATAATAAGGGGATGCAATATCAGGGTATGTTCAGTAGAAGTTATATAAATCCCAATTCAGATATAATGGTTATTAGGGTAGGCACTCTTCACATCATCCATTTAACATTAGGTTTAGTCTAGTAGACCTATTCAAGCCATGCTTTAGATTACCTATGGGGGACAGTCTAGCTCTAGTTATCATCTTGGCGATCATTATAGTTGTTCTTCAAGGGGTTTTGTCTTCTAGGTATTCTAGTCATGGTGGTTATTAAGGGTTTCTCAAATTTTCTTGTTTTAGTCTAACACTTAGATCATGTTATGGTTATGGGTATTTTGCTCATTTCTCGAGAAAATATCCCAGTCATGGAGAAATTGTTCCATTACCTCAGAGTGTTTTACCTATTAGGGTAGTTATCCCTCAACTAGGGGTGGTATGCATAGTCGTAAGGGTAGTCCCTAGGTTGATCATCCAAGTTCTCAAGTAGGTAGAATAGGAGAACCTTCAGGAGCTTTTCCAGGTAGAAGGTGTCATCAGTTGTATGTAGTACCTGCTAGACCTAAGGCTGATTCTTCAAATGCTATTATTATATGTATAGTTTTGGTATGCTGTCAGTCATCTTTTTCCTTATTAGATCTGAGATCCCCTTATTCTTATGTGTGTTTTTTTCTTCATGATTAGAGTTATCTTGGGATTTATTATCCATGCCAACACGTGTATCTACTCCCGTAGATGATTTTTTTGCAGTGGATTGGCTTTTCAGATCATGTGTTATGACTGTAAGAGATGATGATACTCATGCTAACCTTATTATATTGGAATGGTGGATTTCGATGTGATTCTAGGAATGGACTGGTTATCCCACTATCATGTAGTCTTAGATTATTTTGCCAAGACCATTGCCTTAGCCATGCCTGAAATGCCTCCGATCGTGTGGCATAGAGTTGTAAGCCATGAGCCAATGGGGAATATTCCTTATTTGTGTGCTAGAAGACTTATTTTAAGGGGTTGCAAGTCTTATCTCACTTATATTTGTGAAGTTAGTGTGGAGAGTTCATCGCTTGACTCTATTCCTATAGTTCGTAAGTTTCTTGATGTTTTTGCTACCCATCTATCTAGCCTTCCTCCTGATCATAGTATTAAGTTTTTTATTAATATTGAGCTGGGAAACCCACCTATTTTTATGAAACCTTACCATATGGCTCCTTTTAAGCTTAAGGAGCTCAATTCTCAGCTTTAGGATCTCTTTAGTAAAGGTTTTATTAGACCGAGTATTTTGCCTTGGGGGGATTGTCTATTGTTTATGAAGAAGAAAGATAGCTCTATGCATATGTGTATTGATTATAAACAACATAATAAGGTGACGGTGAAGAACTGTTATCATATGCCTCGCATTGATGATTTGTTTGATCAACTTCAGGGAGCAGTAGTGTTCTCTAAGATTGATTTGTGGTCCAGTTACCTTCAGTTAAGGATATCCCAAAGACAACCTTTAGGACCTTTTATGATCATTATGAGTTCCTTGTGATATTTTTTGGGTTGACTAATGCCCCAGTTGCATTTGTAGATTTGATGAACTGTGTGTTCAAGCCTTATTTGGATTCATTTGTGATTGTGTTCATCGATGACATCCTTATGTATTCAAAGAGTAGAGGAGAGCATGCATAATATTTAAGGATTGTGCTCTGGACTTTGAGAGATCATTTGCTTTTTGCCAAGTTCTCTGAGTGTGAGTTTTGGTTTGAGTCAGAGACATCCCTTGGGCATATGGTTTCTAAGGATGGGATTATGGTAGACCCAAAAAATATTGATGCTATTCATGATTGGTCTAGGTTTATATCTTCGATCAAGATTTGTAGCTTCATTGGCTTGGCTAGTTACTATAGATGATTTGTTGAGGGTTTTGATATTATTTTGGCAGCTATGACCGAATTAACTCAGAAGAAGGGTCCTATCTGATGGTCGAAGGAATTTGAGTTGATCTTTAGAAAGATTAAGGGATTTCTTACTTCGGCTCTTATCTTGTCTCTTTTTGTTGAGGGTGAGTGATTCACCATGTATTGTGATTCTTTTGGTATTTTTTTGGGTTGTGTGTTGATTTAGTAGGGGCATGCTATTGCTTTTTCTTTGAGGCACCTAAAGGTGCACGTGTGCAACTACCCCACTCATGATTTAGATTTGGCGACAATAGTTTTTATGCTTAAGTTTTAGAGGAATTGTCTTTATGGCGTTCATTATGGGATTTTTACCTATCATCGCAGTCTTCAATATCTTATGACCCATGGGGAGCTTAATGGTAGGCAACATTGGTGGATAGAGTTAATTAAGGGTTATAATATCTCTATCTTATATCATCCAGGCAATGCAAATATAGCAGCAGATGCCTTAAGGTGAAAGGCAGTGAGTATGGGTAGCTTAGCTTGCATTTTAGTTTCTGATCGACCATTGGCGTAGAACATTCAGTCTCTAGCTAACTCGATAGTGCAAGTTGATAAGTTAGGCCATAGGAGGATCATTTCTAGTATTGAGGAGAGATCCTCATTATTTTAGTTAATTTAGGATTGCGAGTTTGAGGATAAAAGGCTTTGTATCATCCGTTACCAAATGTTGAGTGGTGATACCAAGAGTTATACTATAGATTTTGAGGATGACTTGAGATTTGACAGCCGCATCTGTGTTTTGAGGATTGATGACTTGATTTAGACAATTTTGCATGAGGCTCACAACTCTAGGTAATTTATTGAGCTGGGTACAACTAAAATGTATAGAAACTTGAGACAATATTATTGGTTGAGAGGCATGAAGAGAGATATGGCATACTTTATCGTTAATTGCCTATGTTGTCAGTAGGTGAAGGTCGAGCATCAATGAGCTAGTGGTTTTAATCAGAGATTTCCCATTCTTTAGTGGAAGTAGGAGTAGATCACTATGGACTTTGTTAGTGAGTTTCCTCATACATCCCATGGTCTAGTGGTATTTGGGTTATTGTTGATCGGTTGACCAAGTTGGCATATTTCATTTCTATTTAGATGTCCTTCGTGCCGAGAGGTTAGCTTGTATCTATTTTTGTGAGATAGTCTATTTGCATGGTGTGTCTATATCTATCAATTTATATTGGGGTTCTGTGTTCATTTCTAGATTTTGGAGTGCTTTTCAGGTGAATTTGGTACATAGGTGGATCTTCATACAACCTTCCATCCTTAGCTCAATAGCCAGTCGAAGAAAACTATTTTAGTTCTTGAGGATATGCTCTGGGCCTATGTTATGGATTTTGGAGGTCAGTGGGAGCAACACTTAGCCTTGGCAGAGTTCGCATATAATAATAGTTACTATTTGAGTATTGAGATGGCACCCTTTAAGGCTTTATTTGGTAGGTGATTTTGTTCCCCGATTGAGTGGTTTAAGACATTCAAGATTAGACCCCATAGTTCGGACTTGCTTTAGGATTCGTTGGATAGAGTGTGATTAGGGATAGGTTGAGGGTAGTTTAGAGTAGCTAGAAAACTTATGCAGACCGTAGGATTTATGTCTTAAGATTTGGAGTAGGTTATCGAGTATTACACTATGTATCAGCTATGAAGAGTGTGATAAGGCTTGGGAGGAAATGAAAGCTCAGACCCTAATATATTGGATCCTTTGAGACTCTTTGCAACATTGGTGAGATGGCCTATGTGTTAGCCTTACCCCTAATTTTGCTGCTATTTATTCAGTTTTCCATGTTTTTATGTTATGGCAATACATTCCTAATCCATCTCATGTTCTTTGATGGGACTCATTCCAGTTGAATGAATAGTTGACCTTCATTGAGGAGCCTTTGCTTATTCTGGTTAGTGATATCAGGCGGTTGTGCACTAAGGAGATCCCTATAGTTAAGGTTTATTAGAGGCACCGCTCAGTAGATGAGGCTACTTGGGCAATCAAGAGAGAGATGTGGACCCAATATCCATACTATTTGAGGCATTAGGTATATCCTAATCCTTTGTTTTTGCAGACGAAAGTTCATTTAGTACTGGATATTATAATGACCCACCTGATCATTTTCTGTATTTTGGCTTATTTTTTCCATTTAAAGCTATCTTATAGCTGCTCCAAATCAGTTATGACTTATTGGGACTGACAGTTTGGTTATCGGGTACTTCATTTGGTTTTTAAAGACAATTACTTATTTTGAATTCTTCATTGGTTCAAATTAGCTACCGGGTGAAAACTTTAATCAACCAATCTCGTATACTAAATCTGACTATTCCAATAGCTCTGGAATATCAATTTTAGGATAGGTGGACCCTTGGTTTGAGTTCTGAGGAACATCAGGTTATTTCAAGCTATTGATTAGAGGCTAAACAAAATAGTAAGTGGGTGTCGAACCCATTTTTTATCAAAACGAGCTCGGATGGAAATTTTGACTGCGCCATTGAGTCTGTCACATTGAACTTGATAGGGTGGCATAGTCTATTTACATATATGAGATTCTGAATGAATCTTAAGGGGTTGGCAAAGACTTGGAAACTTTCCAAGTCTTAGCTGGTGCTAGTATATCGCGTCTGTGATGGCCTTGATCACTTAAGCGATCTTCCAACCATAGCATATGTCATATACCTGACTACTGACTATTGCCTAAGCGAAAAGATGATAAGTGGGGGAAAGTATCACTATGTGATACAATTATTGTGTAAGGAACATCTACCAGTCTGGCAAGGTATCGCGTAAGCGTTAGCTAGATCACATAAGCGATACCCGGGTACCTGGAGAGGGTATAAATACCCCATTTAGCCCATTTTCACCATTTCTCATCTATTTCCAATATACTTAAACACTAAACAGAGGGAAAGCTTAGGGATAACATTTGTGGATTATTTTAGGATTTGGATAAAGATTAATTATGCATTTCTCCTTTGAATTTGTGGCATGTTTCCATTAATTTCTTTCAATAATTCTCTTTCTTTTCCTAAAATCCCTAGAAGCTTGGCAGCTTGATTTTTATCTCTATTATTACTCAAAATTCACCCATTTTTGAGGTTAAATATTCCTTGAGCATAAGGGGATGTTGAGCTAGTTTTGGAAATGCAATTTTCTTAAATAGGCCCCATGTGGTATTTTTATGTAATTTTGGACCCAAAGCACAATAGTGCAATATGGGTATCATTGGTCTTGTATGAATAGATTGTGATTTTGATAGTGTGGCACCTTGCGGAAGCTTATCGAAAGGAAACATCCATGATTTAGCGGATTCTTCAAGCTTTCTTTAGTGCCGAGGTAGGCTACGTTTACCTTCTTCATAGATTGAGATATTTCATAGTATGCTTGTGATATTATTCTAGATATGGGGTGAGATTTAGGTATTAGAAGTATGAATAAGAGTATTTGGTTTAATTGGGTCATTATGCTATCTTGAAATCGTAGACTTGGGGTTAGTTAATATAGTTTTTCATGGCTTAAGTGGATTTATCTTCGTTGTATATATTTAGAATAGAACTTCCTCTATTACTCAAGGTAGGTGAAATTGCCCTAGTTATTCATATTATAGTAGAATCGTCCTTCATTTTTTAGTTAAAAGAATTGCCTCAGTTGCTATAGTTCTATATAGTATTACCTTAGTTAATCATGTTTGGGAATGATTGATTTAGTAGGGCTAATCATGACTGACTTGTCATCTAGGAAGGAACTTAGATACCTTAGCCTAGTCTGGGGTAGAAATTACCTAAGAGGATTTTTGGGGATTAGAAGTAGGCCCCTCTGTCCCACCTTACGCCAAGACTTATAGTAACCTTATAGGCTCATTTACACATGATATACTATTATTAGTGGTAGGTTTGGAACTTGAGGAGGTTGAATATAATTATTGAGTATGTTAGTTGGATATTGAAGGATTGATGCACATTTCTTAGTATTTCTAATGATATTGCTCATATGTATTGACTAAGGATATAATTAATAAATATGATTTATGACATATTCATGTGGTTATTGGTATGGCTTCTTAATATATTTAATAATATGGCCTATGGACATGCTTAGTGATATAGATAACAACGTGATTAAAAGGTGTAGCTTATAGACAAGGTACGACTTGTATACTTGATATTGCTCCTATAGATATAAAATGGATCATAGATATGGTATCACTTATATACATGACATAGCTTATGGGTATGATATGACTTATAAAGATGATATGGATTATATATATGTGATATGGTTCATAGATGTTTTATAACTTATTAATATGATACGACTTATAAATATGATAGGCAATGTTTTATAGACATGGCATGGGTTATATATATGATATGGTTTATGATATGATGTGGCTTATAGATATAAGTGACAACTTGTATATATAATATTGAAATGAATTCCGGATATTCTCTATAATATTACTTATAAATATTAGTATTGCCATGGATTTCTGATATGGCTAATTATATGGCTTATAGTGGTGATCGTGGGTGAGACTTGTGGTTATGATTCTTGGTCCAGTGTTTAAAATGAGTACATGGATGGTTTATAGTTATGAATAATTGGTATAATATGGTTTACAGTTATGAATCATTGGAATAATCTATTGAGTTTTTCTTATTAAAGTGGCTCATTAAAATGGTTCATTGGTATGGTTTATAATTATGTGTTTTGATTCAAGTCCGGTAATTGCTGATGGTGTTGATGATATGAGTTCCAGTTCAAGCTCAACAAAATTAATGATGATAATTATGACGCTATTGAGTTTTGGTTCTAGTACGTCACTGAGGATTGATTATGATGTGATATGGGATGGATAGATTCTTGGTTATGTCATGAAAATTGGTAAATTAGGGTTATTCAATTGTTAGTTTCCTTGATTGTACCCTCTAGGCTTATGGGGGCCTGCATTGGGTTATTTACATTTTCTCACTTATTGGCCTACGGGGTCCAATATTATAGTTAATGGTATGGTTTTTATGCTGCCATTCTTGTATGCATCTATTTATCCATGTACAATAGGGTCAGAGCTTATTTCCAGGTTCGCCCTTTTTATCTTGACTTAGCTTATGTCATCTTATATCTTATCATATTTATATCATGTTTTAGCTTAGTCAGCCGATGATACCTACTAAGTACTCATGTTTTTTGTACTCATACTACACTTTTGTACCTTTTTTTGGCGTAGACCTGAGTACTAGTTCCTGCCGCTGATTTGGCATTCGTACAAATTTGATTTTGGAGATTAGGTGAGCTCTTAGAGTTTAAGTTTTCCTTTTCCTTCTATATATCTATATCTAGTCTTTCATCTTCGAGACGAATTGTATTTGACTATTAGGTACTCGTAGATTATTGTAGTAGCTCTTGTACCGACATTACTGAGTCTTAGGATGTTGGTTTGTTTCTATTTATTTATTAGACCTTAATGACTGTGTTATTGCTATTTGAATCTTTAATTGTCGATTTCCAGATTTTAGCTCCTTTTTCCACTAAGTTAGCCCATTCTCAGGTCCAGGATATAGTTTGGCTTACCTATTGGCGGGATAGAGTAGGTTCTATTATGACTCGTAATTGGGTCATGAGAAACGACAACCCTGAGACGATGCCCGACTACTCGAAGTCGCTGAACCATGGTACGTGCACTAGTGTACCATGGTACCTATAGGAACCTATAAAATCTCTACCTAGAGGGGTGTGACAACTAAACTTGCCTTGACAATGCACTCTCTTGGTGACTCCCAGAGTAGATCAAAGAATAGCCTCAGTCATCTTTGCATGATATACTACACCTAAAATAATGCCCCTGACACCACCTTCTGGGCAGTAGCCAACTGATAAGTAGTATCCAATCCCATCACAAACTTCTAAATTTTCTCAGACTCGATGGCAATACTAGCAATAGAATATCTGGACAAGGCACAAAAACATGCCTCATACTCGGGGACATTCATGGATCTCTGCTCTATGTGATCAAACTTATCTTCAGTCTAATCCTTCAAACTGTAGGGCATAAACTTATCCAAGTAGGCCTCAACAAACTGATACTAAGTTATATCTAGTAAACCAAGAGGTCTATAACTCACAAGTGAACTTCATCAATCTCTAGCTATATCTCTTAACTGGTAGGTAGTATAAGCAACTCCACGCGACTCGAGCGATACAAGGTTATACAAATTCACCCGATAATCAGTCAAAAACTAATAAGAATCCTCACCTACAAAACCAAAAAACATGGATGGACCTAAGCGAGCAATTCTCTGAAACGTCTTCTGATCCTCAGAAGACATAACAAGACCAAAAGAAATAGGAGGCAAAGTGAATCTGGTGAGTTGTGATCCTACCTGAGGGGATAATATAGATGAAGGCTGAATCCCTGGACTTGAATTACCATACTCGATACTTAAAGAAAATAAATAACAATAGTTGGAGCCTGCAAAATACCTTAAGTAGATGCCGGTATCGATGAAGGAACTACACTCAGAACCAAAGGAACACCATATGTATTCTTTACTTAGAGCTGGAGGAATACCAAGTGCAATCAAGGAAACACCCTCCAAACGAGTCAACAAATGCTCAAAGACCGGGTTAGTAGTACTTTGTGGAACATGATTAGGAACCACACCTATAGCATGTTCAACTACAAGATCAAGGGAGATCCCCCTAGTACTACCTGTAGAAGGGGAAGATCATTGTGCCCATCCATTACCTCGAGCCCATATGAGACCCCTTCCCATTTCCTAGGCTGGGCTCCCTGCTCGAATGCCAGCTCAACATCCCTAGCCTCATAGGATCTAGTTCTCATCATTTGCACAAAAAAGGGTAAAACTTAGTTTAGAATATAAGATATTGAAAAACCACATGATTAGGAACAAAATTAGGGAAATTTCCTAAAGATATCATATAGACTCTCAAAGATAGATACATACGTATATGTTCCGATCTGCACGATTCTACTAGACACCCCGTTCTTACACCGATGAGACCAATGAACCTAGATGCTCTAATACCAATATGTCATAACCCAAGAACTAAGGTCATGAAGGCATTTATCACGACTAAGCCTTGACAAGAAAGACAATCATCCAAACTGATTTACAAAAGAAAATCATAACATAAATTTCAAGGTATGACTTATAAAACAAAGTCAAACCATACATGTATAACAATAATGGATGTCTGAGTAACAATAATACCATAAACCATCCTAACACCTGATTTCACTATGTAAGAACAATCTAATACAACTCAAAATCTAAAATTAGAACTGAGAATCCAAAAGAAACAACAAGTTTATCTCTGAATACAACATATGGCATAAATTTGATCTAAGGAATACTAAGGACGACTTTGAAGGTGTAGAGAAGATAATACGTTAAATTGTTACAAATCACTGCATGAACTTAATTGCTATGCGATACACTCATACTTGGATCTACACCTAAAGGGAACAGTAGGGATGAGTATGGTCCACTTGTACTCAGTAGATATCATAGGACAACTGAGAAAAGTAGAAAATAAGATATATAAATACATACCATGAGCACATCACTTAAAAAAATGCTCCAAACAGTATCGGACACCATCTCTACTAATAGTTCTAAATATAACACATAAGTAAGAAAATAGTTCTACCCATGGGGAGGGGGGGGTGTTCAAAACACATACACTATCTTAATACTAAATCTCGATCTCAAAATCTATATCTCCTCTCCAACTCATGGGCTACAATAAAGGGTTCTATTAAGAAGTCTCATTATTACAAAATTAGTGTTTCCACAATGGTACTAATATCTCATGAATGTATGCATAATATGAGGATATAATTCTCAAAAATAAAATAGTATGAAGATCTAAAAATCCATTTAATAAATATATATGTGAGCCCTAAATCCACTCAATATATCAACCAACCATGATTTCAAAAATGTGCCATTTAAGTGAAAAAAATCTAGTAAGATATCAATAATATCATATTTACCCCAGCTTAGGTATTTTTATCATGAAGAGAGCAACCAAATTCATACCAAAGGTCAATAATATGTGATAATGTTCTCACAAGGGCCACACATAGTAAATATCATCTCAAATCATCAACAATATCAATATAATCCCCAACATGGTCACACAACAACTATAATACTATTTTCATGATTGTTACCCATACATATAGCATGCTTTTATATAAATATTAACTACCCAATCTAGTCTAAAGATAGTTAAGCCATAAAGTACCTCGTGATGATGAAATCCAAGACTAAATCCATTAACATAGAGCTTTCCCCTCTTGAACAACCTAGGAACCAACAAAAACCTATAACTATAGAATCTACACATAAAAAAATCCAATGATACCCATATTGCATATTTTTAAATTGGAGTCAAAACAAACCCCAAAAATGGGTTTTAAAAAAGTAAGGGCAAAACTAAAATTTTTATTTATAAACACATTATCCAAGATTAAAGGAATCCATAGGAGAAAACCTTAGTGAAAATGGGTTAAAATTGAGGTTTAAATTGAAGAAAAATAATTTTAGGCGTTTCGAGAAAAATCCCCAAATTCCACTAATGAAATCACGATGCAATGGGCTTGAGATGACAATATTAGAAGTAAAATAATTAAAATAGTGATTTGGAGCTTAAACAAGCCCCTAAAATGAAGGAACTCAGCAAAAATCTCCTAACTCAAAGCTCCAAGTCTCAAATATAAAAGAAAAATCAAGAAAGCACTTTTTAATCTATCCCAATGGTAGTTGCTAAGAGATCACGAATTTACCATGAGTAGACCGCTAAAGTGGTCCAGTCCAAAAAGTTTATATTGTTAAAGCAGTCCTCTATCACTAATACGGTCCCCTACTGCTAAGGTAGTGACTACAAAAGCGATCAAGGTTCACTTTAGAGGTACTTGGACTTCTAGATGGGCCTTTATTTTAGTTATGCCTAGTCAACAAAAATGGCTATCATTTTAGCAGTCCTATGGCATCTAAAGTGGCTGCACCAGATAATTGTTGTATCAGAATCTTTGCTAAAATTACAAGGTTGCATATCAAGCCCTCATAATTCATTTGAAATCCCATAAAGGCAAACAAAATATGTGTAATCACTATCCAAGCCATGTTCTACATTTTTTATTATTTTATTCATTTAAAGATTTCCTATAGCTGCCCAAAGTCATTTACAACTTGCTGGAACTGAAACTTTAGTTACTGGGCAGTTCATTTGAGTTTCGGAGCTAATTTCCTATTTTGAAGTCTTTGTTGGTTAAAATTGGCTACTAGACAAAAACTTCAATCAATCGACCTCGTATGATAATTTTGATAGTTCTAATAGATATGAAACATAGAATTTAGTCTAGGTGGACCCTTGGTCCAGGTCTCGAGGCTCCTGAACTCTATTTGATCTATTTGTCAAAAGTTTAGAAAAATTGCATGAGGGTGTGGGACATGATGTCTCCCAAATTATACCTCCAAGAAATATAATGCGGTCACTGTTAATTATATAACCCAACAAAGGTTAGGGTTTAGCCCATAGGTAATAGGTTAAATATCTTGAATGAATTTGCTGAAGTAGCTGAAAAAATACAGAAAAGTAAATTAGGGATTTTGAAGGAACTATATCAGTGGTGATGAATCTTAGTTGCTTTGGTTGAAATTAATATGAGATGAGTACTAGGACTATGTTCCCCTTGATTTCCTAACTCTGTATTCTTATTGTGCTTTACAGAACTATCCCAACGCCTTGCATGCAGAATTTGAATGGTATTTATAGAATGTATCAAAACCCTAAAAATCCTAACCAAAATAAAAAAGAAAAACAAAATTGATGACAAATTGAGGACCCGCACACGGGCCATAAGTGGTACTTATGAACCACTAGGTGTTTCATAAATATTAGGCAAGTTCAACAACTTTAGAATCCCAACCTACGATGGAACTTATGAAGGGGTAAGTGGTACTTATGCTTTGAAAGTAGTGCTGTAGCTGTCAAACTAAATTCTTTAGACTATAAAGGTTGTAGATCATTTTCTCTGAAAGTTATGTGGCTACATATAGTGGCTGTAAGTGCCACTTAAGTCCCGTAAGTGGACTCATAAGTGGTCTCTTCTGCACACTTTCACTCTTTTTTTCTTTTCAACTCCAAAACTTAGTTTGCTGCAAAACAAACAGAAAAATACATCATATAATAACCCTTTTGGTCATTTTCAAAATTTTATTTATTTTTGCCTTTTGATCTTCTCCGTAGCTGCCCTAATTCATTTATGACTTGGTGGGACTGACTGTTCAGTTATCAGGTAGTTTGTTTGTTTTTTAGAACTAATTCCCTATTTAGAATTCTTCACTGGTTCCAAATGGCAACCGAGCCAAAACTTTAGTAAAAAAAATCTTAGATGCAAATTTTGACTGCACCAGTAGCTCCTAAAAATCAATTTTAGGCTAGGTATACCTTTTGTTCATGTCCCAATGCACCCGAGCTTAATTTGACTTATTGGTCAAAAAGTTGGAAAATTGAAAGATATGGATGTGGGGCCCATATTTGGTATAATAGTCTCATATGGAATATTTGACTTCTCCAGTGCATCTATAAATTTGAATTTAGTGGAGGTAGATAGTTCATTTGCAAAAATTGAATTCCAAATGTGTCCCGATGATTGTTGGAAACTTGGAGAATTTTCTAGGTTTACTGGTGCTATTGTATTGTGATCGCACAAAGAACGACTATGATCACACTATGTAGATCAAGGTGAGGCCTATGGTCATCTCCCTATGGATATTACAGTCTAAGAGATGGTGATAGCCACATCTCTTTACCTAAAGGAGCTATAAATAGACCCCCAAGTCACTGTTTAGGTCATTTTCTCTTCATCTTTGAGACCTAAAAACTTTAAAAAGGTGAGATAACTCTAAATTTAGTCTTGGGTGTGACTTGAAAGCTTGATTAACATATATTTTCATTATTAAAAATGGATTTAAGGTAAGAATCCTTCAATTTCAAGCTTGAATTTCTTGATTATTTGACCAAAACTCCAAATAGCTTAAGGGCTTGATTTTAGCCCCTAATAAGCTTAGTTTCACCTATTTATTGAAGGTTATGATTCCTCGATTGTGTATGAACTCTGGATTAACATCAAAATATGGTTTTCATAAGTGAGACACACTTGGGGGTTTTTGGACCTGTAGCACAATGGTGAAATATAGGTATTGTTATGCTCATATTGATGATTAGATAATATTTTGATAGCTTGGCATCTTGAAGAGGCTTCTTGGAAGGGGAAATCAAAAGTTTAGTGTATTGATTAGCATCTTTCAAATTTGAGATAGGTTACGTTTATCCCTTGTTAGAGTGAGGTTTGTCATAATATAATTGTGAAATCTTATTAGATTGGAAGGGGTTTTAGGTTTTGGTTTGATAATTATGCAAGACTTGTGGTTAGTTGGATCTTTTAGTTCATTTGGACCCATACAGTGAAATTCCTAGCATGTTGTCTTGAACCTTAATGGATTAGACTTAAATGTCTCATGCTTAACATGAGAGTGCTTAGAATTACTCTAGTTATATAGGAGTGACCTTGTCACTCGTTCTTAGGGCAATATTGGCCTTAGATGCTTACTTTAATGAAGTTATTTTAGTTCCAATAGACTTAGTGATAGTATTTAAGTAGGATCCCTACCTTGGACTTGATGTTGACATGCTATACATCTAACAATTGAATTGAATACCTTAGCCTAGTCCAGGGTAGCAATGAACTTAAAATGTATATGGGAGATTTAGAAGTAGGACTTGACCCACCTTAAGCCAAGATTGAGGTAGTCCTCATGAGACCCATAAGTGCTTATGAAATGCCTAAGAAATGACTTTTGAGGTAATATTGAGAAATCTTGATATTAACTTTATTGATGATTCCATGAGGAGCTATTGTTTGTGCTATTAAAGAAACCCAGCACCATGTTATTCATTAATCCATAAATGTGGCTATCACTCGGGCTATTGATTAGGCCATTTCTTGGGCCAACAGACACCTTATTGAATGTGTCTTTGACTATAATATGACTTAAGCCATAAAGTACGATATCGACTATGTTATGAATAAGCTATTGATTATGACATGGATTTGATATTGCTGAAGTTAGTGATAAACTTTCTTTATGCTAATGTTGTGCCAATGAATAGGTTACTTATGGGCTATTGCTCATGATAATTCATATGTTATTCTCATGGTCTAATCGACTAGATTATTGACTTATCACTTATAACATTCATATTACATATATATACACTTATTAATAGTGTGACATTTATGATGAGTGAAAAAGTATGGAGGTATACTTTTCTTGCTTCTCCTGTTATGTTAATTTACTTTATCCCTCGTGGGACTTGTTTTTACTTTAGCCATCATGCAGCTTGTTATTTACTTTAGCCCTTGTGGGGCTTGCTCTTTATTATTGATATTAATGTGGATATTATGATGAAGCCCAACATGACCAGATGATACTATGGTGATATGATGATGCCTGACAGGGCCGTAGGATACTATAAAGATGCCTGGCAATCCTAAAGGATACTATGGTGATATGATGATACCCGGCACGACTAATGAAAATTATGATAATTTGGTGATACCCGACAATGTCAAAGAATATTATGATAATTTGATGGTACTGGTACGACTAGAAGATACTATGATGATTCCTGGAAAGGCCTGAGGATGATTATGATGATACATATATACTCGACAAGGCTAGAGGATGAATATTAAACTGCCTATGAGTACATCTACTGGTTCAATTCTGGCAATCCCTATGTATGACAATTATATGTTATTTATGTGCATGTGTAGTTGGGTATAATGCTGATATTAGAGATGCGGACCATAGTTTTCTAGTTATCAAGGTATAAAGTGGTATAGTTATTGATTTAAGGTCGAAAAGATAATTAGTGGTGAATAATAATTAAGAGATTAATAATGACTTATGGATAGTTGAACCTTATCAATAATAGGGACTAGTGGTATTGGTGACTAATATTTATGAGAATTAAGCCATAATGATGTTTAGCATAAATGAAGACTTATTGCAATGATGATTAGTTGATGATAATGATTTAGTCGATGATGATGACAAATTTCCAAATGAGGATTTTATTGATTAGTGATGCTAGTTACTAAATATAGTTTAGTTAATATATTGATTAAAGAATAAGTGGTAATTAGCGGTTATTAGATCAATGAAGATTAGTGAGTTTGGGATGGCTAGAAATATATATTGGCTAGTTGATAAATATGGCTTAGTAATGAATTTTGACTATGTGTTGGTATTGACTAGTTGGTGAAGAATGACTAGTTGTTGACCCATAAATTGTGATTATATGGTGAATAGTTAATAAATAACAATTAGAGGTCATATGATGGCTAGTGAGTAATTAGATTAGTAAATAAGCGTTGGCTAGCTAATAATGAGCTATTAGTGCCTATTGAGGATGTAGTTGTATAAATGATGGTATTGTTATGGTTACAAATATATTATCATATGTTGTTTAATTATGAATGTTGATGTTAATTAAGAAAGGTTGTCGAATTTCCGGTTGATGATAATTGTGGAATGTTGATAAATTAATCAGTTGATGATAAGCATAGAATAATGGTTGAATAACGATGAAGTTTATTTATTCTGGATTAGATTTCTTTACCTTTTTCTTGGGTTAACTCTCCAGTGGTATGGGACGCTGTGATGAGTTCTTTTCTTTATGCACCAGTTGACGTGTGGGAGCCAACTTTGTACTTTTGATTGCTTATGTTGATGCTTTATGATACATTGTTATTCCAAATTTTTTAATTCTTATGTACAACAATATGGGCATGCATTGGGCCTTATGTTATATTGTTATTTTGATATTTGTTACTTGTTATGTACAACTATATTTTTATTTGTTGATGCCTTATGTTCCTCTGTTATTCCATTTTGGTTACTTATCATATAAAGTTATGATGGAGATGATTCAGTTTTTTCTGTACCTTGACTTAGTTATTATTATCTTGTATTATATCATCTTTATATCATGACTTTGCTCAGTTGACCGATGATACCTACTGAGTACCCATTTTTTTGGTACTCATGCTACACTTCTGCATCCTACAGATCATAGTACGGGTTATCATCATTGATGTATACATCATTGAAGCACCATGGTTTAGAGACTTAGAGTGAGCTCCTGATGTAAGGAGTAATACCTATCTCTCTCTTATGTATTAGACTAGTCTCTATGTTGTATTCGAAGATAAGATGTATTAGCATATTCAATTAAACTTTACTTTGTACTCTTGTATTATTATCAAATCTTCTACTGATACCACCAAGTTTTGGTATTATATTATGTAATTGTTTATTTATTTTATCTATTCCACAGTTCTTTTCATTATATATTTGGCAGTCCGTTACTAGCCGTTTCAGACTACAGGTTTGGCTTGTCTACTACTAGGTTATATTAGTGCCATCATGACCTAAGAAATTGGGTCATGAAAAATTATTATTAGATCCTAGGTTTCACCGATGTATTAGTATAAGAGCTAATTTAATAGTAGAGTCCTGCGGATTGGTGCAGAGACGTCTGAAGCCTATCTTTGGGAGGCTATAATGACATTTTAGGAAATTCACTTCTTGATTCCTTATCATGTGTCCGCATTGCTATGAACCTCGAACGCGTTCTTTATTCTATTATGTATCTTATGAACAATGAAAGATGGGCAACGTTGTTGACAAATGTTGATGAGACTTCAACATGCCTTTCTAGATTTTCAGCGCAACGTAGGACTAGAGAGTCTGAGATGGATATTGCTGATTTTCAACATCAACCAAAAGGATTTGGGGCCATCTTAGGCTCCAATTGATCTTTTGGCTACTTCATTCCTTGGAGGTTTGACATTGGGGATCTCAGTTATGATTGTAGATCCCTCTCAGCCATGTATAACATTCGGTTCATCGAGCAGTTTTCAGACCAAGGTTTTCTCTATTGGTGTTCGTCAGGGTTCTTTATCAATTTCTAAGTATGAGGTTGGGTTATAGAGTGGGACAAACATTCTTCTATGCTATACCTTTCCGAGTAGGACAGGGTGCATGGAGTTATTAGAGGTTTATAATTGCCACTCTGTTTGGTGTAAGAGCATATGATAGCATTTGGATATTTCTCCTTTTTCGTTGTGGATTATGCGAGGGCCATAGAGAGAGTATGTATTAAGACTTATGGAGGTAGCAACAAGAGTCCATGCCATCAATATAACACTATTGGTATTTTTTTCAAGAGCTCATTTTGGTTGTGGCGAGATGGGACATTAGTTCAGAGAGTTCCCCAGATATGAGTTAGTGATCGGATAGCTTCAACATGTATTCCCCGCCAGTCTATAGTTCCTGAGGCAGGATATGATTATGGGAAGGATGATTATTGGTAGTAAAAAGTTCTCTCAGTGTCAGTTGGCCAGCCATTTGGGCTTAGTTATGTTAACCTCTGGGATTCGAGCCTCAGGAGTTGTTGCTACTTCAGAAAGATCGATTACTGGTATAGAGAGTGTCCCTGGCATATGATTTCTCATTCAGCTTATTTACACCAGCCTCATGATGACTGTGGCACCTTAAGTTAGAGATAGTGCACTTAGCGCCTCTGCTGATGATTTAGTCGGTTAGTTTGTGTTTGGACCCGTTCAGATTTACTCTTCCTTACATTTATAAGGCATGAGGTTGTGGTTTTTACTATTATTGGTGTGATTTTATTTTTCCTCATTTATCTTTTAATTATGTGTATTAGGCTTTTCATACCCATGGATGATTATATGCCTTGATGAGTACATGTTGGTTTTTGTGTGCCTTGTTATTGAATTCATGATTATATGACTACCTTCATGGCTTATTTCTTTTAGTAGTGGTTGGGGTAGACCTGTATTGATGTTTGCTCCCTATGAGTGTAGCTTTTGGCTTTGATTCCCATTTATATTGCCACATTGGTGTCACGACTAGAGGCTACCCCTAGTCATAACACGGTGCTAAAGGCCACAAGTAGCCTCAAGCTAACCCATGATCTGGTACCTACTGTGAACACTGAGTAATGTAATAATGAAATATCATGTGCAGAAGTTAAATTGATAAAATTCTATTAAGATATAAAAATGAAGCAAATACTAACATATCTGAATTATAGAATAAATCAAATATAAGTCTGAATATCTTAATATCTAAATATCTAAACATCTAGTCTAAAAGCCTCTAAATGATATAGAGTTGATTGGACAACCCCCCAACTATATCCAAATACATAAAATTAAAGAAACATTGAAAGTAACCGAACATAACTTGTCCTCGATGAGTGAGAACTCACCACCACTGCTGCTGAGAGGCACTGAGCTGACTAAGAGTGATTGGGGAATTGAGCGTCCAAACCTATATTATGAAATATATATAGCAAAAATATGAGTATGTGGTTAGTACATTGAATGTACTATTACGTGAGATAGGGACTAACTAAAAATACATATGGATACTGAACATGGATGTATGAACATGTAGAAAGAATGGAAGACCAAGAAAAACATATATTGAGATAACCAGTAAATTTGATTGACTAAATATCTATAAATTGAATACTTGGTCATGCAAACCCATATTGATATAACCTGAGTACTGGCTAAAACTGTGGGAGCTATCATGTAACCTACATGCCCCAATCTGAGTTAATTTGGGTTAAACCTGTAACCCCAGTTTAAAAGGTGTCGGTACCTTGTCACGGGTACTATCACTGGCTGTATGCATCAACTAAACTAGTGTACCAAAGGACTAGGGTATTAGTCCTCTACTGAAGAGTGACCCCTAAGAGAGTGTAGTTCTCTACTGGTGGATGACATCTCATAACCTATGCTGGCTACATAATTCTGTAACTTAGGGACTGCTACTAAAGGTATCAACCCTCTACTAGAGAGTGAGCCTTCAACCCTTAGTTCACTCGGTGCTAAATCCTACTCCCAACTGAACTGACACTCATACTAATTTAAAGTCAACTAGACATCACAACTGATAATGCTCAACATGATCATAAAAAACTGAGTATGATAGTAAAATCATGATCTGATTGACTTATTACTTGTAATTCGTAAATGTAGGTAAGCATATAGGTATTCGGTGTTCATCAAACTCTAGCACTGAATAAGACTTTAAATACAAAATCAAAATTTAAAACACTGTAATGGAATTCATAATTTGTAAACCCCAAAACATAGTATATTTCACTAAACTGATGGAATTCATGTTTATGAGTACATGAATATGATAAACTTATGAGAACAACATGATCACATGGTTTATTTTATAACTTGAGAAATTGACATGGTATTAACCAAATATAATGCGGGTGATTGAAATTTAAAACATGTAATAGCATAATTCACATGGGGGAAGCATCTTGGCATGGCTTGAATTCAAAACTAATAAGAAATCATGGATTAAATTCATAGTTGAAATGGGTATTTTCATAAAAGAGAATAAAAGTTTCATACTTGAACAAAAGGGGATTTTTGGGTTCAATGGGTGGAAGGAACCCATTGATGAATATTCCACATATCTTAATCGCTTGAAACCTTGAAGAAAAAGCTTGGAATTTGGACCTTGAATACTTGAATTCTATAGAAGATGCTTGATTTTACGTTTTAGGAAAGGGAATGGGTTTTAAGTGTGATAATTGATGGGGAAAATAAAGCCCCTTTTGAGATGTAAGTCACCAATTTAGGTTTTTGGGGTGAGGGGAAATACCAAAATGCCCTTCTATAAGTTAATAAAAGTACTACATAAAACACAGCCTCCGAGTCAAGGAGGTTATTACGAAGGCTATCCTCCATGACACAACGTGTATCATGGAAGCTAACCTCTATGACACAAGTTGTATCATAGGTCCTACCTCTATTACACATCCATATCGTAGAGGCATTTTGCTCCGTGGTCTAAAAAAACCCTGAACCTCTTTCAAAAATTTTGAAACACTCTCGGATGACCCTTTTAACACCCCTAAACATATTTCAACTAAAAAAATCAACACTTTAGACTTAGGAAGGCCAAAAATAAAATATTCACATTCTTGGGGTCTTATATTGGCTATGTCTTTTGTACTTAATGTGAAATAAATGCCTTGAACCCCTATTAAATATGTAAGTAAGAGCTAAAAACTTGACTAGGATCTTACGGGGTATTACAATATCTCTTCCTTGGAATCATTCATCCCTGAATAAAACTGTTTGAGTTGAGATACTAGGAAAACTTAGATTGTACGTTGAATACTTATGAGCTAAATCATTATTAAGTAACTCAATCTAAAACATGATACATGGAATAAACTGAATTCATTAATGCGTCCTATGACATGAGGATGGTTATATAGAAGAGATATAAAATAAGAGAATCTCTTAAGGAAAACCATTACCTCACACTGGATCTGAATTCACAGAGAAAAGATAAGGATACTAGGCTCGGAAATTTTCTTCTACTTCCCAAGTAGCTCCCTCAACGGATTGAGTTGTAGAACCTTAACCAAGGGAACATCTATTTTTCTCTACCTATGATTTGACGGTCAAGGATATCAATTGAGACTTCTTCATAGAAGAGATCATAGGTAGAGAAAAATATTTTCTAAAGAAACAACTAAAGTTGAGTTTTCTATACATTTCTTTAGCAAAGAGACATAGAACACCGATTGCACTGTTGCCAAATATGCAGGCAATTCTAACTCATAAGCTACCTTTCCAAAATAGATCAAAATCCTGTATGGGCCAACATAGAAGGGATTGAGCTTACCTTTCTTTCCAAATCTCTTTACGACTTTCATAGGCAAAATTTTTAGATAAACTAAGTCACCAACATCAAACTAAAGATCTTTTCTCCTCACATCTGCATAAGATTTTTGATGACTTTAAGTTTTTTTTAGCCTTTTAAGGATTAATTAAATTTTCTCCATCGCCTCATACACATAATTTGGTAAACTTCTTCCATTCTTAATGGACTATGCTATGACTGTGATGTATCACCCACGTAAGGCCAATATAGTGGCTAATTCAATCCCTAATCGTTGATCCCATTGCCTATCTTACCACATCTAGAATTCTCATCACTACTTGCTCTACACTTTCCCAAATGATTTTTACCATATCTCCTTAAAAATGGATTGATACACCATTATTCACGCTACCCTGGGTATTAGAGCTAGGTTTCCTATCCCTATTATCTTGCCTGAACTTACGCACTGGCAGATAAGCTGAAGATAAAGATGGGGCTAAAAATCTTTGGAAGAACTGAGAATGATTTCCACTATCGAACCTCTATTTCGAGAAGTTAAAGCTACCTATTCTAGACCTCTTGTTCTCCCTTTCCTTCTCCTTGAGCTTCTCTTACTCAATCTGTTGAGCTTGAACCATTATCCTAGAAAGGTCCATTTCCTTAATTAACATAGCTATTCTACACCCCTTGACTACGCTATCAGATACCCTTGACACAAATATACTCATCTAGTACCTATAAACAACCACCATAGTCCAATTATGCCTTGCCAGCTAAGTAAAATTGAGTGAGTACTCCTTTATATTCATGTTACCTTTCTTAAGATTTATGAATTCCTGCACATTGGTGTCCCTTAACTCAAGTGGGAAGAACTTGTCTAAAAAGGTTGTGGCAAACTCCTCCCACTTTATAGGCCTACCTCAATACCTTTATCCTTCTTCCACTGCTTGAACTAAGTATGAGCCACTCCTTGTAGTTGGTAAGCAGCTAAATCATCACTCTCACTAGTAATAACACCCATAATTTTTGTCACTTTTGGCACACCATCCAGAAACTCGTACAAATCCTCCCCAGACTTGGATCTAGAAAATAATCAAGGATTTATTCGAGTGAGGTCTTAGATCCTAGATACTACTATATTCATCACTAGGTTGGATGTGGTAACAACTTACAGATTATTTTGAGCAGCAACAAAATGGGCCAAAGTGGTGCAACTATCCTTGAACTTGGTAGGGGAAACATATTCATTCAAGGGATCTTCCTGAATAGGTGGTGGTGCGGGATGATCCCCATTCCTCTTTTGTTGCTTCTTCTGGAACGAATTTTCTATAAACAAATGAAGAATGAGTTAAAATAAAAGGAATTTAACAGAGGTCATGCTCTTTCACACGACATGAATACTTAAAGAAAAGAAAGTTTCCTAAAATGTCATGTAGCCTTATGCCCATAAGTGTGGTGTGCTTCACACTTATGCATAAGACTCTACTCAATGCCGATTTTAGATTCCCTAGGATGATTTACAACCTTAGGCTCTGATACCACAAAGTCGTAACATGATGCTTAAGGCTACAAGTGACCCCAAGCTAATCCATGATCTGGTACCTGCTGTGAGCACTGAGTAATGTAATAATGAAACATCATGTATGAAAGTTAAATTGATATTAGTCTATTAAGATATAAAGCCGAAGCAAATACCAAAATGACTGAATTATAAAATAAACCAAAAATAAGTTAGAATAGCTAAAAATCTAGTTTGAATATTTTAATATCTAAAAATCTAGTCAGAAAGCCTCTAAGACTTGTGGAGTTGATGGGACACACCCCCAACTAACTTTGACTAACTAAAATGAAAGAAATATTAAAAGTAACTTAACATAACTTATCCTCGATAGATGGGGACTTACCAATATTGCTGCTGAGAGGTACTAAACTGACTAAGGGCGATCCGGGAACTGAGCATCCAAACCTATATTGTGAAATCAATATAGCACAAAAGAGAGTATGTAGTTAGTACTTTGAATGTACTTGTACGTGAGATAGGGACTAACTAAAAATACATATGGATACTTAGCATGGATGCATGGACATATAAAGAGAATGCAAGACCAAGTAAAACATGTGCTGATATAATCTGTAAAAATAACTGACTAAATAGTTTATAAATTTAATACTTGGTCATGTAAACCCACACTGATATATATCCTGAGTACTGACTAAAACTGTGGGAGTCATCATATATTCGACATGCCCTAATCTGAGCTAATCGGGGTCTAACTTATAACCAGTTAGAAGGATGTCAGTACCTTGCCATGGGTATTAACAGGGGTTATGTGGATCTATTAAACTTGTGTGCCAAAGGACAAGGATGTAAATCCTCTACTGGCAGGTGACCCCATAAGAGAGTGTCAGTCCTCTACTGGCGGGTGGTATCTCATTTCTTACACTGGCTATGTAGTTTTAGAACTTAGGGGTTGCTACTAAAGATCTCAGTCCTCTACTGGCGTGTGATCCTTCATCCCTAGGTTCACTCAGTGCTAAATCCTACTCCCAACTAAAGTGACATTGGTACAAATTTAAAGTCAACTGGACACCACAACTGATAATACTCAACATGATCATAAAAAACTGAGTATGATTATAAAATCATGATCTGATTTACTTGCTACTTGTAATTCTAAAACATCAATAATTATATAGGTATCGGGTGTTCATAACCCTCCAGCACTGAATAATACTTTTAATATAAAATCATCATTTAAAATACTGTAAGGGAATTCATGATTCATAAACCCCAAAACATAGTATATTTCACTAAACTGATGAAATTCATGGTTATGAGTACGTGAATATGATAAACTTCTGAGAATAACATGATCATATGATTTATTTCATTACTTGAGAAATTTACATGGTATTCACAAAACATGATATGGGTGATTGAAATTCAAAATATGTAATAACATAATTCACATGGGGGAAACATCTTGGCATGAATTGAACTCAATACTACTAAGAAAGTAGATTAAATTCATAAAAGGGGATAAAAGTTTCATACCTGAGCAAAAGGGTATTTTGGGACTCAATGGGTGGAAGGAACCCATTGATTAATATCCCACATACCTTAATTTCTTGAATCCTTGAAGAAAAATCTTGGAATTTGGGCCTTGAATTATTGAATTCTTAAAAAGATGCTTGATTTTACATTCTTGGGAAATGGGATAGGTTTTACTTCTGATAACTTTTGGGGAATTGGGCAAATAATACCCCTTTTGAGCTTTAAGTCATCAATTTGGGTGTTTGGGGTGAGGGGAAAGACAAAAATTCCCCTCTATAATTTAGTGAAAATACTACTGAAAATATAGCCTCCATGTTATGGAGGTTATATCAGAGGCTATCCTCTATGACATGACGTGTATCATGGAGGATAACCTCCATGACATGCCGTGTATCGCAGAGGTCCTTCCTCCATGACAAGTATATATCATGGAGGCATTCTACCTCAGTGGTCTAA
Source organism: Capsicum baccatum var. pendulum (assembly GCA_030864225.1). Taxonomy (NCBI): domain Eukaryota; kingdom Viridiplantae; phylum Streptophyta; class Magnoliopsida; order Solanales; family Solanaceae; genus Capsicum; species Capsicum baccatum. The sequence goes on from CM061560.1 coordinate 174,894,376, forward strand.
AAACACCCTGAATTTATTTTAAAAATTCCAAAACTCTCTCAGATGACCTTTTAAACACCCCTAAATATATTTCAACTAAAAAATAAATATTTTGGACTTAGGAAGGCAAAAAATAAAATGTTTGCATTCTTGAGGTCTTAAATTATCTAAGTCTTTTGTATTTAGTGTGAAATAAATACATTGAACCCTTTTAAACATGTAAGTAAGAGCTGAAAACTTGACTAGGATCTTGTTGGGTATTAAACTTGGCCTCGTTGTGGCCCCGAGCAATTCATGATATTGATGTTCATTTTGGTACTGCATATTCACTATATTGATGCTTATATTACTTTTACTATTACTATCACTGCTTAATGTTATTTTTATTATTTGATGTTATTACTTGATGTAATTGATCCCCGCTAGGTATCTGTATAAATCTAGTGTTATCTAGTTAGACTATCAATTCCTTATGATTCTTATTTGGTGTCTTGAGTAGATGTAGCTCGATTTGATAATTTTTTTCCATAGCGTAATGAGGTTGATTGTTTCTCCTCTTGGTTAGCTGTGTTAGATTGATTTGGGGATGTATTATGGTGTTGAAAATATGTTGACCTTTCGTGATTCAGTATGACTCTAGAGTTGGTAATTTGGTTATATTGCCCATTATTGAGTTTGAGATTCTTAGACTTTCCTCCTGTGTTGCAAAGGCTTTTATTTTGGCTATCACTTCTTATTTATCATTTGTGAGGTTGATCGGTTTGAGATCCATTCTTTATTTGGGGCTATTTCATTGTTCGATAGCAGTTTAATATAGATATCGAGATGCCTTGGATTTATCTTTTATATTTATTGGATTCATCTCCTTGTGATGGTTTGACCTTGTTATAAATGTAAAGTTTTATGCTTTGTTCTCACTGTGATGTGATTCTTCTCTTTCATGAAATTTGAGGGATAAAGGCAGGTGGCCTTTCCCGTGATTGTTTCTTAAGTTGTTATTTTTCTTCTTTGATGATGTGATTTATGGATGGATCAAGTGATGATTGTCCTAATTGTGTGGATTCAGGAAATCCCAATTTCAGAATTTGTTCATCCTAATGAGGCTTGGTGAAGTATTTCTCCTCGATGATATATGCCTATGGCTATTCTTTTCCAAGATGGAGTATTGGATTGATTAGTTTTGGCTAAAGTAGCATTTCTCCGAGTTGATAGAGTTCTTGCCCTTACTTTTATCAGTTGAAGTGTTAGGAAGTTTTGAGTATGTTTTTATAGTTCATGCCCTCTAACGGATATGGAGTGGACTCCCTATGTTTTCAGCTGGTGATTTTATCCTCTATTGCAATTTCATCTCGGCATGATATGGTATAGATATGAATTATTCAGATAGTACGGTCGATGTTAGTATTTGATCTTGGTTTAGATTTATTGGCACAAATTCAAATTTGATGCCCTGGGATGGCGGTTTAAAAGTTATAATATATTTGGAGTATTAATCCTTACCGATTTTAAGGTTTGGTTTGGGTAGTTGAAATCGAGCAGCAACCTTGATGTTGAGATTTAAACTAGGAGTTATAAAGCTTAAGTTCAACCTTCATTTTAGATTTGTCTCAGTTTGGATTTCTTGTATAGGAAGGATGAGCCTACTTTGTGTTTGTATATTTAATCTTCTAGACTTTGAATGGATTATAGTTGCTAAGTGTTCAGATGATGATCCATAGACTCGGTATTAGTTCTTTTAGCTTTAGCCTCGAGTTTTTAGTCTTCTTTGAGAAATTTGGATGATATATTTAGTGGGAGAAGTATGGTTGAGTTGGACTCAATATGGTTTCATCTTTGGTTGATGAGACATCCTTGAGCGGATTGTTCAATGATAAGTAGTATGCCTTGATCTTTTGGATTTCAGTTTTATTACCATCCAGACTAGTTTTAGCAATGATATAAAATGCATCCTTTGATTATTTCCATTTGTGTGCCCAGATAATGCCTTATGGGCTTATTCTCATGTTTTTTATATGGACTTTTAGTATATCAACTTATGTTTTTTAAGTTTTCTATGATGAGCTTGTGCAGATGAGAGTCAGGTTATTTTCCTTATGGTTTGGAGTGGATACTAGCTGTGAAATGGTAAGGAAAGATTATATTTGGATTCGAAATAGGTGGTATGACTCATGTCTTACTGTGTTTTGGCTGGGATAATACTTTGTGGATTTGTGCGAGAATAGAGATGGTGTTTATATATTGTGGTTTTTATTTACGTTCATTATCCCTTTCAGTTCGGTTGGAGGCCAGTTAGTAGTTGAAGTTCAGTTTTGACTGTTTGGAAGTGGAGTGAGGGTGCTAGTCAAAAAAGGGTACATGTAGTGAAATTACTTAGAAGTTTTCTCTGTTCATTAAGGTTATCTGGAAATTCATACTTGGATCATGCGAGCCCAGTACCTCATCCATTCGAGCTTATGAGATTCTTTCTATTCGTTGACTTTTGGAGACGAATGTCCCTTTAATAGTGGATATTGTAATAACATTTTTGGTCATTTTTCATAATTTCATTTATTTTTTCCGGTTGAACTTCTCCATGGTATCCCTAATTCATTTATGACTTGCTGGGACTGATAGTTCGATTATCGGGAAGTTCATTTATTTCTTAGAATCTATTCTCTATTTAAAAGTCTCCTCTGGTTCTAAATAACCACTAGGCCAAAACTTTAGGAAAGTAATATCGGATTCAAATTCCGACTGTTCTAGGATCTCTGAAATATCAATTTTTGGCTATGTAAACCTTTGGTTCGGGTCCAAATGTACTGTAGCTTAATTTGACCAATTGGTCAAAAAGTTGGAAAATCAGAAGATATATGTGTGGAGACCACATTTTATATAAACGACCTCAGATGGAAAATTTAACTTTGCTAGTGTATCTGGAACGTAGGTTACATAGTTTATTTGCAAAAGTTGGATTCCAAATAAGTCCTGATGCATTGTTGGAAACTCAGAGAATTTTTTAGGTTTACTGATGCTGGTGTATTGTGATCACGTAAAGCAGGACTAGGATCGCACTATGGCGATCACGGTGAGGCCTATGGTGATCTCCCTATGGCGATTACGGTCTAAGAGATGGTGATAGCCATATCTCTTTACCCGAAGGGGCTATAAATAGACCCTCAAGTCGTGATTTGGGTTATTTTCTCTCCATCTTTGAGACCTAAAAACCCTATTTGCATGAGATAACTCTAAATGGAGTCTTGGGTGTGACTTGGATGCTTGATTAATGTATATTTTCATGATTACAATGGATTTAAGGTAAGAAACCTTCAATTTCAAGCTTGAATTTCTTGATTATTTGACCAAAACACCAAATAGCACGAGGGATTTATTTTAGCCCCAAATAAGCTTAGTTTTCATCGATTTCTTAAGGGTTATGATTCCTTGATGGTGTGGTTTGACCTTGTAAATATTTCGTAAGTGAGATCCACTTGGTGTTTTTGGTGTCGTTTTGGACCCAAAGCACAATGGTGTAGTATGGGTGTCATTATGCTTATATTGATGATTAGATTATGTTTGTTGATAGCTTGGCATCTTGGAAGGCGAAATGATGGTTCAGCAGATTAATAAGCATTCTTTGGATTTGAGATAGTTTAGGTTTATCCCTGGTTAGAATAAGCTATATCATAGTAAAATTACGATATCTTGTTGGATTGGGAGGGGTTTTAGGTGTTGGTTTGATGATTATGTAATACTTGTGATTAGTTTGATTTTTAGGTCATTTGGACCCATATAGTGAATTGCCTAAGTTGTTGTCTTGAACCTTAATTGATTAGACATAATGTCTCATGCTTAACATGAGAATGCTTAGAATTACTCTAGTTAGATGGGAGTGACCTGTCACTCATTCTTAGGGAAAGATTGGCCTTAGTTGCTTACTCTAATAAAGTTGCTTTAGTTCCAATGGACTTAGTGATAGTATTTGAGTAGGATCTCTACCTTGGACTTGATGGTGGCTTGGTATACATCTATGAGTTGAATTAGATACCTTAGTCTAATTCGGGATAGAAATGAACTTAGAAGGTATATTAGGGGATTTAAAAGTAGGACTTGAACCACCTTAAGCTAAGATTAAGGTAGTCCTCGGGAAATATATATGTGCTTATGAAATGCCTAGAAAATTCACCTTGAGGCAATATTGAGAAACCTTGGTAGTAAATTTATTGATGATTCCATAAGAAGGTATTGTTACGCTATTAAAGAAGCCCATGACCATGTTATTCATAAAGGCATGAATATGGCTATCACTCGGGCTGTTGCTTAGGCCATTTCTTGGTTATTGATTAGGCAAGCGAACACCTTATTGAATGGGTCCTTGACTATAACATGACCTAAGCCATAAAGTATGATATTGACTATGCTATGAATAAGCTATAGATTATGCCATGGATTTGATATTCCTCAAGTTAGTGATAAAGCTATTTTATTCTAATGCTGGGCCAATGAATAGGTTACTTATGGTCTATTGCTCATGATAATGCTTATGTTCTAATGGAATAGATAGTGACTTATTGCTTATAACATGTATGTTACATATATTTACACTTATTGCTAATGTGACATTGATTATGAAGGAGGAAATATAGAGGTATACTCTTTTTTCTTTTACTTTTATATTAATTTACTTTTGCCCTTGTGGGGCTTGTTCCTTACTTTATCTCTCATGGGTCTTGTCCTTTACTTTATCCCTCACGGGGCTTGCTCTTTATTATTGTATTAATGTGGATATTATGATGATTCTCGCTTTGGCCGGATGATACGATGATGATATGATGATGCCCGTCTGATGATATGATGATGTCCAAAAAAATGGATGATACTACTGTTATATGATGATGCCCAGCAAGACCAAAGGATACTATGATGATATGATGATTCCCAACAAGCCCATAGGATACTATGATTATATGATGGTACCTGGTACGATCGGTGAAAATTATGGTGATTTGATGATACCCGGCAAGGCCAAAGGATATTATGATGATATTTGGAAGATGATTATAATGATACGTATATACCCAGAAAGGCCGGAGGATGATTATTGATGTGCCTATGAGTACATCTACAGGTTCGAGTCTGGCTATCCCTATGTATGGCGATTATATGTTATTTATCCGCATGTGTAGTTTGGTATAATGCTGATATTAGTGATGACGGCCATAGTTTTCTAGGTATCAAGGTATAAAGTGGTATAGCTATTGATTTAAGGTTGAAAAGATGATTAGTGGTGAATATTATTTAAGAGATTAATAATGACTTATGGAAAGTTGAGCCTTAGCAGTAATTAGGACTAGTCGAATTAACGACTAGTAATTATGAGGATTAAGCCATAATGATGTTTAGCGTAAATGAATACTTATAGCAATGATGATTAGTTGACGATAATGATTTAGTCAATGATGATGACTAGTTGCCAAACGAAGATTTGTCGATTAGTGATATTAGTTACTAAATTGTGTTGGCTCAATAAATTGAATAGTGAATAATTGGTGATTAGAGGTCATTTGATCAATTGTGATTAGTGAGTTAGTGATGTCTAGAAACAAATATTCTCCAGTTGATAAATTTGGCTTTCTAATGAATTTTGGCTGTGTGCTAGGTATTTTCTAGTTGGTGAAGAATGACTAGTTGTTGACCCATGAATAGTGATTATATGGTGAATAGTTGATAAATAACCATTTGAGGTTATATGATGACTAGTGAGTAATTGGATTAGTAAATAAGTGTCGTCTAGCTAATAAAGAGCTATTAATACGTATCAAGAATATAGTTGTCAAAATGATGGTATTATTATTGTTATGAATATACTGTCATATGTTGTTTAATTATGAATATTGATGATAATTGAGAAAGGTTGGCTAACTTTCGATTGATGATAATTATGGAATGTTGATAAATTAATAAATTGATGGCAAGCATGGAATGGCGGTTGAATAACGATGAAGTTTGGATATATTATTTATTAGATTCCTTTACCTTTCTCTTGGGTGTGCTCTCCAGTGGTATAGGACACTGTGATGAGTTCTTTACTTTATGCACCTGTTGGCGTATGGGAGCCGACTTTGTACTTGTTATTGCTTGTGTTGATGCTTTATGACACATTATTATTTCGAATTGTCCAATTTTTATATACAACAATAGGGGCATGTGTTGGCGCCTTATGTTATATTGTTATTCTGATATTTATTACCTGTTATGTACAATGTGTGTTGATGCCTTATGTTATAGTGTTATTTCATTTTGGTTACTTATCCTAAAAAGAGATGATGGAGATGATTTAGGTTTGATTCTATACCTTGACTTAGTTATGATTATCTTGCATTATATCATCTTTATATCATGACTTATCTTAGTCGGTTGATGATGCCTACCGAGTAGCCATTGTTTTGGTACTCATAATACACTTCTACAGCCTGCAGATCATAAAATGGATTATCGCTGTTGATGTATGTGTCGTACGGAGCATCGATGGTTCAGAGACTTAAAGTGTGATCCTGACGACTGGAGTATTACTGACAGGGCCTAAGCGCACACAGAAGTGTACGTGGTCTACCAAGTAATATAGTGGCCTTCAAGAAAGCCGAATATCGATCCCACAGGGACTTGTTTCAATGACTATTAAACTCTAGTTCACAATTTAGATTAATTGATTCAAGCGTAACCAAAAGAGGGTTTTTAATATTTGTAAACTAAGGTAAAGTAAACAATGCATGAAATAAAAGACTTGAGACAATCAATAGAGGAAAGCCTAGGGTTAAAGCACTTCAAACAATCATACAATGTTATTAAACTTCATTCATTAACTCGCTTATCTTGGTTGTTGATTCATAGGGTTAATTGCATGATCATGGTCTTCCGACCTCTAATCATTTACTTAACTTGGACATTACAACTACATCATTGAGCAAAGATGTAATAATCCAATTAGGTGCTTAAAGCTATCACCCTACATGTAAATCAAGTAAGGCTTCTAGGTACAGCCCTATCCTAGACGCTAATTCGTATTCATTTTTCATAAAAGAATAAGAACCCTACTTTGTTTATCCCCACGTTCCGTCTTCCTATTCCCTCTCCTGAGATAACAAGGTTAACAATATATGTATCCTAAGGGTGATCAATCCATAAAATATTTAAAACAAGGATGAACAAGCAACAAAATATGATAATCAAATTAAATGAAATCAATCCACAACTATAGTAATCATGTTGGCTTTAACCTCGGAAAGGGAGTGTTTAGCCACTAATAGTCATAATCATCATCCAAATAATTTTATGAATGGTCAAAATCATAAATAAACTAAATTTAAGAATGAAAAAACCTAAAAACAAAGTTGCATCAGCCTCCTCAATTGTCCCAGATGTCCCAAGATTCCATACAAACGAGTACAAATGTTGTATTTATAGTATTGAATTTTTGGCCGTCGGTGGGAAGAGTGATGCACCTTGTTGAATATTGCATTGAAGGACCACTGTTCCATATCTAATTCATTTTTAATCAATGTTTTGGGTGCTTTATTAAGAATTTCATGCATATCACACGCTCATTTTCCATGTATAAGGTCCTACACGCACTAGGGGAAGATAAGGCATCCATTTTATGTCAAATCTTGTCCCATGCTCTTGTTGATCCGTTACAAGTTTATTGAGTTGTTTAAACTTGATTTGAAGCATTTATATCCTTCATATATCATCAAAATCCATTAAAAAATCATCCTATAGCATTAAATACAATAATTTAGAGCTCAAAACAGCACAACGTCCAAGATAGTGAACTAGAAACACGAGCTAAGACTAGGCTTGCCTACATTGATCTTAAGTTTATTATTTTGACTCTTGTCTTGATCCAATTGAAAAACTATAATAACCTTAGTAAATAAATACACCCACTATAATCTATCAAAATCAACTAGAACAACACCTAGCTCAAGCTAGTAAAACTAGTTTTCTCGTCTAGACTCTAAATAATCAATTTGATTCCAAATTTGTTTGAAAAACACTTTGAACATTGTAATCACATCCTTGAACACTTATATGATTATTATACAATCATAAACACATAAATAATAAGAATTATCCTCAAAATAGGGCTAAATAGGCTAGAATAGCAACACCAAAGTGCATAAATACACCAAACATCAATTAACTATCTCTCTCTTATGTATTATACTAGTCTCTATGTTATATTCAGTGATAAGTTGTATCAATTTATTCAGTTGAACTTCACTTTATACTCTTGTATTATTAGCAGCTCTTGTACTAATACCATTAGGTTTTGCGATTATATTATGTAATTGCTTCTTTATTTCATATATTCCATAATTATTTTCTTTATATATTTAGTAGTTTGTTACTAGCCGTTTTGGACTACAAGTTTGGCTTGCCTATTGGTGGGTTAGCAGGCACCATCCTGACCTAAGAAATTGGGTTGTGACATATCATATCTAGCTAATAGGACCTAAGTATATTTATATTTTCCAATTTAAGCATCGAATGTTCCATTAAACCATAGCGCATCAATACCCTCAACTTAGAATATTTGCATGTACTTAGTTAACAAACACATAACAAAACTATATGATGATGCTTAACCAAGAGAAACCTAAGGAACCTACTACACAACTCAATTTTAGGTTAACAACTTTTACCCTCTAGTATTTTCAACTTTCTCAAAACCAACTGTGTGGATCTATGTAGCACAACAATCTGATCCAAAGGAATCAAGCAACGACATTACAATAGAAACAAATAGTAAAGTAAGTATACAAGTTACACTACCCAAACTGATAAGTGGCTAGCAACACAACCCATGCACCCTCATAATAAAGAAGTATCACTCTCATAGTATAATCATGCATGTCAATGAAGTGATAGTAATGAGATACTCACACTGAGTCTAAGGTAGACACTGAGGAGAGCTCTGCTAATAGTTTGGGTCTGACACCGAGTTGACAACTATATAGGGGTTACAACAGAAGCGAAGCCTCAGAATTTGACTAAGCATAAACATAAAGATAAAATACTTATAATGTACCTGTAACTATATCAGGAGAAATTCCTTGATCATGGCGAGAATGGAGTGCTTAAAATCTATTCTGGCGTTGACCACTAGTGGTGCTGGCACTCTGCTAAGTTAGGCGAACGAATGGAACTGGAGGATAATGGTGCTGACTTTGCGGACTAGCCTTAGGATATTCTCAGACTTTGTGACCTAACTCACCATATCCAAAAGACACATCACTGCTAACTTTACACATACCTTGGTGATTTCTACCATATTCTTCGCAAAGTATATAGGTACGAACACTTCTCATACTACCCTAGGTTTTAGAGCCTAGCGCTCCACCCTAATGGTCATTCTTGAACTTCGGTACTGGTGCACTAGCTAAAGATGGAGTTGGAACTTAAGAATTTAGACAAAACTAGGAACGGTTACCCCCATCTGACTTACGTTGATTTAAATTAAAGCTACCTGTTCTAGCCATCTTATTCTCTCTCTTTCTTCTTAAGCTTTTTCTCATTAATCTATTGAGCATGGACCATAACCTAGATATGTCCATCTCGTTAATCAACATTACTTTTCTAATTCCTTAACCATGCTATCTGATACCCCAGATACAAACTTGCTTATTCTGGACCTATTGTCTGCTACTACACGGGGAGCATACCTGGATAACTGAGTAAACTTGAGAGAATACTCTTTTATACTTATACTACCTTGTCTGAGATTGATGAACTCTAACACCTTAGCTTCTCTCAGCTCTAAGGGAAAGAGTCCTTCTAGGAAGGTAGTAGTAAACTCTTCCCACTCTATGGGCTCTGCATCTAAACCCCTGTCTACCTTTCACTGATTAAACCATGTATGGGCTATATCTTGTAGCTGATAGGAGGCTAACTTAGCACTCTCACTGGAAGTCACTCCCATGATATTTATGACTTTCTGAACTTGATCGAGTAACTCTGGTGGATCCTCTTCAGACATAGATCCCATAAAGAATGGAGGATTCATTCAAGTGAAGTCCCGAACCCTGGTTGTAGCAGTATTGGCCACTAGGTTGGACGGAAAAACAACTGGCTATTCATTCTGGGCTTCGACTAAATTAGCTAGAGTAGTGAATGCATCTTTGAATTCTACATGAGTGACATGTTCGTCCATGGAATCTGCTTGAACGGGCTAAGGGGTTGACTGGTTTTTAGTTCTTCTTTTATTAGTCCTTTTGGGATGCATGTTGTGTAAATAAAAGAAAGAAGAGGATTAGACTGAGAGATTAACTTGTGCTCATTCTCACTCACACAACATGGATACTAAAAGAAGGGAAACTTTTCCTAAAACATCTCATAACCTCTAATCCATAAGTGTGGCGCGCTACACACCTATGTACAAGACTCTATGCGATGCAACTTTTAGACTCCTTAGGACTCTATTCAACCTTAGGCTCTGATGCCAAATTTTTAACGACCCGGGACTACCCCCTAGTCTTCACACGATGCTTGTGACCCCGAAGGACTATATGCTAACCTATGAATGATATCTGTTGTGAGCACTAAACAATAATACTTAAATAATTACAAAATAATAGGCTAAAATGCCATAAGGTTCAACACATCTAAAATACTGATAATGAATAATAACATTTGAATCTGAAATTCTATCTAAATATCTAGTCTGAGAAAGGCCTCTAACTGAATCTATCTGAAAGTGGAGTTGATAAGATAATCCCCCAACTAACTCCATCTACTAAAATACTGCTAAACTGAAGTATTGAAATATAAATGTATCCTTGATAGATGAGGACTCACTGCTAAATCTTCTACTGTTGGCTGAATTGGGCTAAGCGCAGTCAGGAACCTGAGCGTCTAAACTTATGATATGAAATATCATAGAGCAGGAAAGTATGCATCAGTATGTGAGAATGTATTGGTATGCTAGATAAGGTAAGGATGAATGCAAGGTTTCATATGCATGAATAATAACTGACTAAATGGTATAGAGTAACTGAACATAAGAGTATGTGTATACTATAACTGAGCTTTTTTTAAGCTAAGTACTGAGTTATGATAACTGTATAACTGATATCCAAAATTACTGATAACTAAATTACTAATAATAGTTGACTGTGTCTGACAGTCCTGATTTTATAAAACTGCACTAAGTTCTAAATTGAAGACTGACATTGAAACTGTGGGAGGTAATCATTTAACCGACATGCCCTAATCTAAATTAATAGGTGTCCAATCTGTAACCCCAATTGGAAAGGTCTCAATACTATGCCACTGGTACTAACATTGGCTGTGAATTAACCCTAACTAGCAGGAAGATATTTTGTCAACCCTCACTAACAGGAAAACTCATGAGAGATGTGTCAACCCTTATCTAGAAGGAAGTCATCTCAACCTACGCTAGCTACGTAGTTCTATAGCTCAGGAATTGCTACTAAGGGTCAAACCCTACACTAATAGGAATGCCCCTATCCCTAGGTTTGCTCAATGCTGAATCCTACTCCCAATTGAAAGACACTTAACTGAGTATACTGGACTGGATTGGACTGAACTAAGACTGAGTTTGCTGAGTTTTCCTAAGTTTTGTAATTGACTGAGTACTACAGAGTTCTATAATAAACTAATAGTACTGATCGTGACATGACTGATACTATTTTGTAATTGACACTAGCTCTAGGTAAATAGCTAGATTATCAGGTATTAAATACCCCCAGGACTCGATAGCATGAAAATTAAAGAAAACCCTAATCTTGAATAACATAACAATGTTCACTTGGGCATAATTCATTCATAGAGACATTTCATCAAACACTTTTAAGCCATAAGCTTGTTCATATACTAACATGTCGTTATTTCATCACTTTATTCACATGGAAATTCTATCAAACACTTGGGGAGCACAACTTCATGCAGATAGTCATGAATAACATATAAATATGGCAACTACAGTGCCCAAATTGCAACTCCATGGGTTTAGCATATAATTCATATAATTCTCTATAAAAGTACTAATCTAATTTCATGAATCATATCATCATCATGGATTAAAACCCAATTAACATCATAGAAACATTAATCGCTTCGTAAATTCAATAGTTGTCAAGATAATCATATATTTTTCACGTATGCTATTCAATTTCATGAAACTTTCACATAAATAATGGATTGAAACCCAACTACTATTATGAATATGAATTCAATCTAATCCAAACATAGAAATCATAAATCTGAGATCTTGTATATTTAAAAAAGGATTCATCGACTCTATGGGTGAAAACATAAACACCTAACATACCTAAGAAGAAGAATTCTTGAAGGTTCTTGGAGAGATTCTTGAGGATTGACCTTGATTCTTAAACGAGGGTTTTTGCCTCTTGAGAGAGAATGATTTAATTTGAGGGAAAACTAAATGAATAATGGTGTAACGAGGTTTATTAGAGTTGATTTAAGTGTTAAAGGCTGACTAGGGCCGTGGAAAAAGACTCAAATACCCCTGGAATAATTTAAAAGCTCAGAATTTAAAATTGAAAATTAATTGAAAAATCTTGATCTGGGACCTTAGAGTGGCTCGGTACTGTCGCATTGTGTCACTAGTAAAATGACAACTGAGAAATTACTTGATGGTGCGATGTGGTGGTATCACGTTGCCACTTTGTTTTTGAACGGTAGTGCACCGCGACACAGTGGTATCATATTAGTACACTGGAAATTGACATTTGTGAACTGGGTCTATGGCTTGATGTGCCAATATTACAGAGAAACACTAGAAACTGAGAATTGATATTCTAACACACTCTGCGATGCGCTACTCGCCTGTATGACAATGTTTAATGACTAAAACTTAAAATCGCCATAACTTCTTACCCTATTGTCAAATTTAGGAAATTTGATATCATTGGAAAGGTAATTGAATTCCCTATGCAATGGCAAGCTCTAATCTAAAAATTACTGAGTATTCCAAAAATTTTATTTAGGATAACTCATGTACTAAGGGTTAATCTAGCTAGGGAAATACGGGGTATTACACCTTGGGTCAAGATTTGGGTTAGCTCTTGTAGACTTCTATACACATGTTATAGCCTTCAAACTACTTATTTTGGACTATGAGGATATTAGATACTCAATGATCATGCTAATTTTGTACTTGGGAGTTAGTGCTAATTCTGGGCAAAACCTAGTCTTTTATTTTGTATTTTGGTTTAAGTTTGACAATTGATTATAATATTGATAACATGATTTTTGATTCAAGTCCAACAAATGATGATAGTGGTGATAATTTTATTGAGTTCCGATTCAAGTCCTACACTCAAAGTTCATTAATGATATAAAATATTATAGATGTATTTATGGTTATGGCTTGATATTCGGTAAATTTGTGGATCTTCAATTATTAACTTTCTTTTGATTTCACCCTCTGGGCTTGTGGGAGCCCGCATTTGGTTATTTACTTTTCCACACTTACTGGCTTATGTAGGTCAATCTTGTAGTATAAATTATGTCTTTGTTCATATTATATCTATTGTATTAATTATGCCTTCATTCATATTATATCTATTCTGATTATTTATTTACAATATTGGAGCTTATTTCTAGGTTTACCCTTTTATCTTGTCTTTGCTTATTTATCTTATATCTTTATCATATTTATATCATGATTTTGCTCAGTCGACCGATGATGCATATCGAGTAACCATGGTTTTGTTACTCATACTATACTTCTGTACCTTTTTGTTATAGATTCGAGTACTAGTAGCTTCCACTGACATGATAATCATACTGAATTGATGTTGTAGATAAGGTGAGCTCTTGCATTCGGAGTTACCTCTTTTTTCATTTATTATCTATGTCTAGTCTTTCACTTTTTGAGACAGATTTGTATTTGACTATTTTATTCATTGTGTTCCTTTCCTAGTAGATCTTGTAATGATACTATCGGGTTATATGATGGTTATTGATGTTTTATTTATCTTTTAGAATGTTATTATCGCCTTATTATTATTATAGGCCTTTACTTGCAACTTTCTGGCTTTTAGGCCACTTTTCACCAAATTAGCCTATTGCTTATAGCTCCAGGCTATGATTTGGCTTATCTATTTGTGCAATAAACTAGGTGTCACTATGACTCATAAATTGGGTCTTGACAATATACTACTAAACTAAATTCAATGTTTTGGACACAATGGAGACATCAAATTTTTTTACAAAGGTTGTTTTCACAAAATTTACTCCCGAGACCCTGTTTCATAATTTTTTGAACCAAGGATCAAAAGGAGATCCAAGAGTTATCAAATCGACCAAATCAAAAGTTGACGTTCTGAATCTGCTGGAATATTTTATTTTTCCATCCATCACACAAAAACACTATTAATCAAAGTCAACTATAAGCTTTTTTAACCTCTAAAAATCACAATCTCACATAAATTATTTTGGATTATATTAGAAATCGTGCCAACCATCCCTACTCTCCAGAAATACTAATAAATAATGGGGAGGGGTAAAATGATCAAAATACATAAATAAAAAATTCACAAAATCAAGTCCTTACAAATTTTCTTAGAACAATCTCTTTGGAGTTTTACACTCAATATATAGTCTGCTTCACCCATATCTTTTATGTTAAATGACTTTGAAAGACATTACTTAACAGTTCTCACAAACTCTAAATTATTTTCATCTAATAAAATATCATCAACTTAAATAAAAGAATCACAAACATAAGATTGGACTTCTTCACATGGATGCAATTGTCTTCATCGATCATGGTGAAATTAGGTGAATTCACTTCCTTATGAAATCTTAAATACCACTGTCTTGAAGACTGCTTTAGGTCATATATTGATATGCTTAATTTACAAACCTTCTTTTGTTGGCCTTTAACAACAAAATCTAAAGACTATTTCATGTATGTATCTTTATTTATTTCTACATAGAGACAAGTGGTCTTTATGTCCATTTGGTGTAATTCTAAATCCAAACGTACAAAAGTAGCCAAAAGTAAGTGAATTAAGGTAAATTTCATAACTAGTGAAAAAATTTCATCATAATCTATTCCAACTTCTTGAGTAAAATCTTTTGCCACAAATCATGCTTTGTTCCTTTGTATTTACCCATTTGATTTGCGTTTAACTTTAGGAATCCATTTTTTTTATTAGCTCTATGCCCAAAAGAAAGGTTAACCAGATCTCAAATTTTATTGGTTTTTATAGACTCTAGTTCTTTTTTCTGTGCTTTTATTCATTAATCTTTTCTAAGGATTGATAAATCCTTAGTCACAAAATTAGGGTCCTCTTATTCTGTGGGAGACACCATGAAAGTATAATCCTCAATTTCATAAGATTGTTTAGGTATATCATTTCTGGTCCTTTTACATAATTGAAGTTTAGATTCCTGCATAGGATTTTGGAATTCAAAACTTTCATTTGGACCAGGAAATATCTCTAAATATATTGTATTATCAAGCATGTCTGATGACATTATTTGATAATCTAAAATCAATATTTCATAAAGAGGCTTATTTTTCATTATTTCACTCTTTTTGGAATAATTGTTTTAAGGAATGTGATATCCTGTAATTCAATTGCAATAATACGCCCATCTTTCAATTCACCAATGAACACGTACCCTTTGGAGTATTTTGAGTATCTTATAAAGATACATTTCTTTCATTTTGGACTTAGTTTATCGAAATTACCAAGATGATCTTTAATATAAGCAGCACAGCCCAAGGTTATTGATCATTAAAGTTTGATTTATTACTAGTCCATAGTTCATAAAGAGTAGAATATACCAATATAAAAAGAACTTTATTCAATATGTAGGCCATAGTTAATAACGCATCTCTCCAGAGAGAGATTGGTAAATTTATCTATGCTATCATGGACCTTCTCATATCCAACAATGTTTTATTCCTTCTTTAAGCTACACTATTTTGTTGAGGTGTATAAGGAGTAATTAATTGTCTGATAATTCCATCTTTATTACATAGTTATTCAAACCGTTTTGATAAATATTCGCAACCTCAATCAGTTCTTAAAGCCTTCATACTTTTATCTAGTTGATTCTCAACTTTATTCTGTTATTTTATGAAATATTTAAGTGCTTCAAATTTATGTTAGATCAAATAGACATAACTAAAACACGTGAAATCATCAATAAATATAATAAAATATAAAGCAGAAAACCTTTCCCTTGTATTCATTGGATTACAGATATCAGAATGGATTAATTGTAGTAGGAATTCATATTTTTTAGCCTTCCCAAATGATTTATGGGTGATCATTTTCGCAGGACAATTTTCATAAGTTAACATATCAGTTTTGGAGAAATAACCTAGATGTCCTTCCTTTGTCAATCTATTCATTTGATCTTTTCCTAGGTGACCTAATCTAGAATTCCATGTATGTATATCAACATCGTTATTACTAAAATAACATGACATTATACAATGGTCAACGTAATATTCATAAGTTATAGGATTATAATCTTAAATAATAAAGCAATCATAAAAGAGTCCAAAACCATAAAAAACATTATCTAGAGTTATTCTTACACCACTACAACTAAAAATATATCAAAACCAGATCTATAACAACAGACACGGATACTAATTTTAATTGAATCTCTGGAGCATATAAGTTTTGTGGAATCTCTAGAGCATATAGGATGTCATACAACATTAATGACTGACCACCTTGCACGTCTACTTTACAAGTACCGATCTCTTTGAATTTAAGTTTTACATTATTTCCTACATATATCCACCTTGAACTAGGCTACACATAATAAAACTCTACAAATTGAAACACCCATGGGTTTGGAACCTTAGAAGATTTCCTGGATTTCTGGTTTTTAGTCAAGATATAACTAGGGGGTATAGGTCATATGTTGGGGTATGATTTGTAGGGCTTAGTCATACACTAACCAGTGTTGGTTAATGGGTTGGATTGGTTTCTGCAATAGGTACGACTTGGTGGTACGAGTTGTACGGTTGGATACGGGTCATATAGTTTGGTTTTTTCCTTTATTTAACTCAAGACTTAGTAACTTAACTTGGATCTGAGTATGAGTGGCTCACCATGAGCCATAATATAGGGTGAGATTCATACCTTTGACTAGACAGTGATCAAACCTCCTTTGATTCGATTCTGCCACGGATACAGTTTAGGGGTACAGGTTATATGGTTTGGTATGACTTGGAGTTGGGTAAGTTGTATATTGGATAGTGTTAGGTCCAAAGGGGAGGCCTTGGGAATGATTGGTGGGTACCACTCATATAGGAGGGTACTACTGGTATGGGTGAGTTATACCATATGATAGGACTTTTAAGCAGTTTATGCTGGGGGGTAATCTGGATATTTTCCACTTAACCTCTTAAAGCCCCATGACTTTTAACACACTTGGGAGGTTATTTACCCTATTATTCTAATCTTAACCACTTAGAAAATCTCTCTAATTCTCTCTAAGGCTCCTGGGTAAAGAAAGGTTAGGGTTTCATCTAGAGGAGTAATTTAGTGCTTGTTTGGGTGATATCTCTCCACTATCTTCATAAACTAAGGTTTGTACTCCTCCCTCATTATTAATCCCAAATAAAGGCATGATTTATACAATATTTTCATGGCATGATTAGTGTATGGTTTTGAGGTTTTCAAAATATATGTTGGGGTTTTGATATTAAATGTTTGGTTATGGTTTTCCCATGTTTTAAATATGTAATTTCATGCTTTAATTATGGTTTGGACTATTTTTTGTATGGGAATGGTTAGTTGGTAATTGGAAATGGCTTTGGAAACACTATGCCCACAATATGTTTGATAAAGTACCTACAATAATGCTTTTACTATATTATTGGGTTTTTTAATAGAAATATTGCATGGTATGGCTTGGTAATGGAACCCTAAATGGTATAAATGGATTAACTGGTTTGGAATAGTTAAATGGCAAGCTTTAGTGGTCATGGTTATAATTAATTAAAATTACTTATAAGGTAGAAGGGATTCCCCTAAGCAAACATAATAATGGAACAGTTGTGGGGTACACGGGATTCCCCCAAGTTAACTTGATAATGTAATCTCTGGGTACATGGGAATCTCTTTACATAAAAAGGTTAGCTAAGGGCATTGTTTTCATGCTATATTTGGTATGAAGATACCACTACTCAATAATGGATTAATGGTTTGGTTGAATAGTAATGGCTTTAATTAGGCAATAATGGTAGGGTGTGATAGCTAATCATGAAGGTGCGACTCTAATGGATAGACATTGGAAACTTATGTTTTCCAATATGAGGGTTGGTCATAGCAAACATATATGATACTATAAGGTACATGGGAATCCTCTAAGTACAGTGTACATATGTATCACAGAAAACAAAGGGTACTTGTGAATCCCCTACTCTTATGGTATCTTCGATTCATGCGGTTACATTCATAGAGGACCTTTTAGGGCGTTACACTGAACCCATATAGCCCGTGGGTAATTTTAGGACGATTAAGCTACACATACCCAAGTTAATAGTTTTAAAGTCATGCTAAACCCGGTCCCCTTCCCTGGCATGGTGATATATATATATATATATATATATATATATGGTTTGTATACATATGGTTGGTTTACTTAGTTTTACTAAATAAAATTATTTTATCTGTATCCTGAGTTCATAGTAGTATTCACCCTCTAACCCATCTTCATGCGGCTGTATCCCCACATGATAGAGAAACTAGGTGTTGTACTCCTCCTGCTTAGCAATTAAATTTAGGATCAACTATTGGATTAAAGTAGTGAGCTTCTATATTTCGGAAGGCTCTATTTTATATCATGGATGTCTCTACCTACTTGGTTTATTTTATGGATATTGGTTTTGTCTATAGTTGGGGGTATGTCCCAACTGGATATTATTTTCTTTTGGTTAGAGGCTTGTGTGACTACTATGGGTTGGAATGGGTGGGATCAGTATTGGTTTTATCCTTAGTATTGGTATTAGCATTGGGGCTGATAATGTTGAACTGGATTTATAATTGATCTGTCCTCTTATATTATGTTATGGATAGGAACTTGGTTATTATTTTGGTTATTGGCTTATGGTTTTAGTTTAGTAATTTGGTTATTGGTGGGGTTTCAAATGGTTGGAATTATTTAGGTCGGTCACGTCATAGACCTTCCCTAGAGTATGGGTTTGTGCAGCTTTTCTATCTTTTTATATGTTTAGAATTCATTTGACTCAGGGTATGCGTAAGGATGGTTAGGTTGGATATTAGGGGTGGTCCCCATTTCTGGTTGGACTTGGGATACCTGTTATGACAAGGACATGAGTTGGGTTGTATCATGTTGATATTAGAGCTTTAGGTTCATGGTCAATTGGTAGTCCACAAGATATGTTGAGTAGAGTCTCTTTTAAAGGTGTGTAGCATACCACACTCATAAAAGAGAGGCTATGAGGCATTTAGGAATATTTCTCTTTCTTTGAATTATATTTTCAAGCTTGGAGTCTAAGTTCTAGAATCTTCTTTAATCATTGTTTATTTGCTTTTCAGATCATACCTTAATGATTTGAGATGCAAGGAAACTCATCTGTCCCAACTAAAGATGAGGTAGAATAGACACAGACTACTTAGGGGATCCATATTCGGTATAGGGGTCCATTCCCTAGTATCTCTAGAGTTTTACTAATTGCTACTAGTCCTCCTCAGGTTGAGGTAATGAATATGGAATTTCATCAATCTATTCATATTATTTCTCAATTGGTTACTTTCTAGGTTGAGCAGGGTGCATCTGGTATTTTATCTGCTAAGTCCACAAGGGTTGGCCAGGTCATGAAGATGTATCCTCCTACTTTTACTGCTGTGAATATAGGGAAGGATCCTCAAGTTTTCTTGGATGAAATAGAGAAAATCTTCAAGTCAACCATGAAAGTGAAAGGGGTGAATTTTGCTGCTTACCAACTTAAGGATATGTCATACCAATGGAACGAGGAGTGGGATAGATTGAGAGGTGATGTTAAGGAGTCAACTTTGTGGGAGACTTTCTACAATGATTTTCTAGATTTCTTCTTTCCTCAGGAGTTGATGGAAGCAAAGGTTGAGGAATTTATCAATCCAAGACAACAAAAAATGTTTGCCAAGAAATATGCCTTAAAATTTCATCATCTGTCAAGGTATACTTCAGAATTGGTGTCTGACATGAGGAAAAGGATGATAAAGTTCACTTTTGAACTATCTCAGGATTTGATCCTTCAAAGCAAGACAATATTATTGATCAAGGACATGTACCTTTCTAGGTTGGTGGTTAATATACAAAAGGTGGAGGATAAAAAGAGTAAATAAGTTGAGTTTAGGGAAAAGAAGGGTAAGAAATTCAGGTTTTCTAAATAAGGTGGTTGGAAATAGCAAGGTATTAGGGATGGCAGTATGTGGCCAAACAAGAAGTGGGGGAGTTCTGATTTCTTCTTTACAGCTAGTGCTCCTTACCCAAAATAGTCAGGTGACAGACATCAGTAGGGTAATGATAGTTTTTTTGAATAGGGTGCCCAATCTTAGGCAAGTGGAGCTCAGTCGGCCTCATCATGCCTTCCTTTCCAGTTCTAAGGTATGTTGCATAGGGGTTTCTATGATGAGTAGAGGGGCAGATTATTCAAAAATGGCCAGCCAGGCTATATGCTCAAAAATTGCCATATTAGTAAAGGTGCTCTAGGAGAGAGTACAACTCCAGTTGCTCTATCTTCTACTTCTACACCAAAGGGTGGTGATTCTATATTAGTTTTTGATTTTGGTACCGATGCTGGTCAGAATAGGTTATATACTCTTGCTTCTCGGCAGAAATTTGAGGCATCACCTGATATTATTACTAGTATGCTACAACTTTTTCTCGTGAGGTGTATTATTTATTTGATATGGGGTCCTCTCTCTCTTATGTGGCCCCATTTATAGATGTGTATTTTTGTTTTGATCCCGAGGTTATTTCAGATCCTTTTTCTATTTCTATCCTAGTAGGTGACTCTGTGATTGCTAAAAGAGTCTATAGGGGATGCGTGGTATCTCTTGATAGTAGGCATACTTTGGTGGATTTATTTGAATTTGATATGGTGTAATTTGATGTTATTCTGGGGATGGATTGGTTACACTCTGGTTATGCGTCCTTAGATAGTCAGACCCTTAAGGTTGTCTTTAGGTTCCCTGGAGAACTGGTTATTGAATGAGAGGGTAGTTCCCTAGCTCCAAGGGGAAGGTTTATTTCTTATATTAGAGGTCGGAGATTAATCTTCAGAGGGTGTCTCTATAATTTGGTCTGGGTTAACGATTCCAACTCGAAAGGTCCTTCTTTATATTTAGTTCATGTGGTTAATGAGTTTTCTGAGGTCTTACCAGATGATCTTCCAGGTGTTCCTCTAAATAGGGAGATTGAGTTTGGTATTGATTTGATACGGGACACTCATCTAATATATATTCCTCCTTATAGAATGGCTCCAACTGAGTTGAGAAAACTCAAGGAGCAACTTAAGGATCTCTTATATAAGGTTTTTATCTATCCTAGTGTATCCCCGTGGGTTGTACTGGTGTTATTCATGCAAAATAAGTATGGTTCCCTTTGGATGTGCATTGATTATCGGTTGTTGAATGAGGTGATGGTTAAGAACAAGTATCCTCTTTCAAGGATAGATGACTGGTTTGATCAGTTACAAGGTGCCAAATTCTTTTCTTAGATAGATCTTTGATCTGGGTATCATCATCTTAAGATTAGGGAGGCGGATACCCCTAAGATGGCTTTACATACTCGGTATGGGCACTTTGAGTTCTTGGTTATGTTATTTGCTTTGACTAATGTCTTGATGACATTTATGGATTTGGTGAACAAGGTTTATAGGCAATTTCTGGATATTTTTGTCATTGTGTTCATTGATGACATCTTGGTATATTCTAAGAGTGAGGTGGATCATGTTAATCACCTTCATGTGGTATTGCATACCTTGAAGGAGCATCAATTATATGCCAAATTCTCCAAGTGTGAATTTTTGTTGGACGTTGTAACTTTTGTTGGTCTTATTATTTCTAGTAAAGGGATCATGGTTGATACGCAAAAGGTGGAGGTGGTTAAAAGATGGCCTAGACTCACGAATCCAACTAACATTCAGAGCTTCTTGGGTTTGGCTGGGTATTATAGGCGGTTCATGGAATGATTCTCGACGATAGCTTCCCCATTGTCTAAGTTGACTCAAAAGAAGGTAAAGTTTTCTTAGTCGGATGCTTGTGAGGGGAGTTTTGAGAAGCTGAAGGATAAACTAAATTCAACTCTGATTTTGACATTGTCTGAAGGTAATGAGGGGATTGTAGTTTATTATGATGCGTCTCGGGTGGGACTTGGTTGTTTTTTGATGCAACATAGGAAGGTAATTGCCTATGCGTCTGTTAAAGATTCATGAGAGAAATTATTCTACTCATGCTTTGGATCTTTTAGCAGTGGTTTTTGCTTTGAAAATCTGGCGGCATTATTTGTATGGAGTGTACGTGGACATCTTTTGTGAACATAAGAGTCTACAGTATGTGTTCACTTAGAAGGATCGAAATATCAGGCAGAGAAGATAGTTGGAACTTCTCAAGGACTATGATATGAGTCTTCAGTACCACCCAGTTAAAGCTAACATGGTTGCTGATACTCTTAGCAGGTTTTCCATTGAGAGTTTAGCTTATGTGGATTAGGAGAAGCGGGAATTGGTAAAGGATATTCACCACTTGGCTAATATTGAAAGTTCATCTCCTAGACTCCAATGATTGTGGTGTGATATTACAAAAAGTTGTTCGGTCATATCTTGGTGAAGAGATTAAGAAAAAGCAAATGTTAGATACCTTCTCGAGAAAATCAAAAATGATGTTGGGGGGACAAAGGTATTGGTATTTGAGATCAATGGTGGTGGTACTTTGAGGTACCAAGGGTGGTTATGTGTTCTTGGCATTGTTGGTTATGTGTTCAAGGAGATGTATTGGTGGAATGGTATGAAGAGAGATATGGCTAATTTTCTGACCAAATGCATGGTGTGCCAATAAGTTAAAGTTGAGCACATGAGTCTTGGAAGGTTGTATCAGGAAATTGAGTTTCCTGAATGGAAATAGGAGGTAACCAATATGGATTTTGTTACTGGTATTCCTCGATCTCGGAATAAATTTGATTTGATTTGGGTCATCATAGATAGGATGAAAAAGTCTACTCACTTTTTGCTGGTGCAGAAAAACTTTTCAGCTGAGGACTATGTGCGATTATATTTGTAATGCTGCGTGGGGTACCTATATTGATTATCTCTGATCGTGGTACATAGTTTTCATCTCATTTTGGCAGTCTTTCCAGAAAGAGTTGGGTACTAAGGTTAGCCGAAGTACTATTTTTCATCCGCAGATGGATGGACAACCAGAGAGGAAGATTCAGACATTGGAGGGTTTGTTTCGTGTGTGTGTGATTGATTATGGTGCCAATTGGGTTGAGCATCTACCTTTGGTAGAGTTTTCTTACAACAATAGCTATTATTTTAGCATTTGGATAGCCTTTTTGAGGCCTCGTATGGTAGGAGGTGAAGATCTCCTATTGGTTGGTCTGAACTTAGTGCGGCAGATATGTTTGTCCCGAATTTGGTTTATCAGGCTATGGAGAATGTATAAGTGATTTGGTATAGGCATCAGGCTTCCCAAAGCCTCCAAAAGTCCTATGCAGATGTATAACTTAAAGACTTAGAGTTTGAAGTTGGGGATAAGGTATTCCTAAAGGTATTCCCATGAAGGGAGTAATGCAGTTTGGTATAAAAGGGAAGCTCAGTTCCCAGTATGTTGGTCCTTATGCGATTTTGTGGAGGGTTAGTAATGTGGCTTATGAATTGGAGTTGCCTTCTAGTTTGAGATCCATTCGTCCAGTATTTCATGTCTCTATGTTGAGGAAGTGTCTTGGTAATCCTTCTTCGATGGTGCCTTTGAAAGGAATTGGTATCTCAGATTCGTTGACTTATGAAGAGGTCCCGATTGAGATATTAGATAAGTAGGTTCGTCTGTTACGGACCAAGAAAGTGGCCACGATTAAGGTTCTATGGAAGAAACACAAGGTGGAAGAGGCTGCATTGGAAGCTTATAGCGCCCAAGCGCATTGCAAGTGTACTTGGTCTTATCAAGTAGTAAAGTAGCTTCAAGGAAGCGCAAATATCAATCTCTCAGACTCTTACGATTGCCACCAATCTAATTCTAGTTTAACCAATCGACAAAAGTAGTAAATAGAGTTTAAGAATGTAAACTAAAAAATAAACTAAACAAATGCAGGAAAAGAATGACTTTGGACAATCAGTGGATAGAAGCCTAGGGTTAAGGCTTACGAACAATCATACTACGTTATTGAACTTTATTCATTAAATTGCTTATCTTGGTTGTTGATTCATAGGGTTAATTGCATGACTAGGGTTTCCCAATCTCTAATTGTTTACCTAAGTTGAAACTTACAACTATATCGTTGAGTAGGAATGTAATAGTTCACTTAAGTTCTTTACAAATATCATCCTACATGTGATTCAGGTAAGGCTTCTAGGTACATCCCTGTCCTAGATGCTAATTCTAAATCCTTATTTTATAAAAGACTACGATCCTTACCTTGCTTATTCCCATGTTCTATCACCCTATTCCCTCGCTCGAGATTACAAGGTTGACAATTGATGTATTTTAAGGGTAGCTAATCCTCAAAATAGTTAAAACAAGAAAAAATAAATAACCAATAGTGATAAGCAATTCAACAAAATCAATTCAAAATGAAAGCAATCATGATCGTGGCCTTAACCTCGGATAGGCGTTTTAGCCTTTAATGGACATATTCATCATACAATCCCTTGGATTGATGATACAAACCATAAATAAAAATAAATTAAAGAGATATAAACCCTAAAAATAAGTTGTGGTAGCCTCTACAATCTTCCAAGACATCCAAAAGTATGTAAAACATGATACAACATGTATTTATAGCATAAGGGTAAGAAAAATCCCCATAGATGTCGAATTATCTTGAAAACGCCCGAGTATTTAGTGGAGCATGCTTTTCATGCTCTATTGCTATGGAATAGAGAGTGTGTCGCATGGTAATCGCTTGCACACTCTCTGGAAGTTGTCTTCAGAATTTTTCTAAGATAGGGGAGCACTGAAATGAGCCTGTGTCGCATGCTAATCGCCTTTAGGTACGTAAGTTGGTTGATATTTTGGGCATATTTTGAATCCATTGGTATTTTTTACATGCCTATTCTACACTCCTACCGTACACACTCGCCCAAGACATTCCAGGGGTCCAAAAGTGTATCAATCTGCGGATTATGCCTTCATTGAGCTATTCCGAGCCTTTTTGAGTTATTACCACTTGATTTGAAGCTTGTATATCCTTCATATATTATCATAATCCACTAAATAGTATTCCTATAACATTAAACACAACAATTGAAATCTCAAAACAACACAACATCCAATACGACGAACTATATACACGAGCTAAGCATAGGCTAATTTCACTTTGATCTTTAGCTCATTGTTTTGACCCTTGGCTTGATCCAATTGACCCTTGAGAATCATCAACAAGTTATTTCACATATAATTACCCATAAAAATCATTTGGAACACTTTAAACATAATAGAATCCATCGAAATCAACTAAACAAGCACCTAGCTCAAGCTAGTAACACTAGTTTTTTGGGTTGAACTCTAAATGAATCTTTTAGGTACAAACTTGTTTGAAACTCACTTGGAACCTTATAAACACGTTTTAACAAATTTATCTCATTATCAACCATTATATCTTAGAATTATCCTCAAAATAAGGAAAAAAAGGCTAAAATAGGGACACTAGAATGCATAAATTCACCCAACATCAGAAGCGGAAGCAGACATGAAGACCAGATACCCGTATTTATTTGAAGCTCTGTATATTTGTGTGAAAGGTATGTGTTCTTGAGAACATATTTTATTTCTAACTTAGTTAAAGATTGGATTGGTATTTTATAATACAAATGAATCATGCTGGTGTTTGACCTACCTTGTCCGTCATTTGGGGACGAATGATCCTAGTGGGGGAAACTGAAACACCCAGGATTTTGGAACCTTAGAAGATTTCCTAGATTTTTATTTTCTGATCAAGATACGACCAGGGGGTACAGGTCATATGTTTGGGTATGGTTTGTAATGCTTGGTCATACACTAACCAGTGTTAGTTGGTGGGTTGGATTGGTTCTAAGAATATTTACAACTTGGTGGTATGAGTTCTATGGTTAGATACAAGTCTTGGTTTTTTCCTTTACTTATCCTGAGACTCACTAACTTAACTTGGATATGAATATGAGTGGCTCACCATGAGCCGTATGATAGTGTACGAGTCATACCATTGACTCGTATGGTGGACAGTGATCAAACCTCCTTTGGTTCTATTCTACCAGGGATACAATTTATGGGTTCTGATCGTATGGTTGGGCATGACTTAGGGTTGGGTAAGTCGTATATTGGAAATTTTAGAGTCCAAGTGTGAGTCCTTGGGTACGATAGTGGGTACCACTCGTATAGGAGGGTACTACTGGTAGGGTTTAGTCATACCATCTGACAGGACTTTGAAGTAGTTAAAGTTGGTGGTAATTAGGACATTTTCCCACTTAACCTCTTAAGGCCCCATGAGTTTTGACACACTTGGGAGGTTATTTACCCTATTATTCTAATCTTAAATACTTAGAAACTCTCTCTAATTATCTCTAAGGCTCTTGGGTAAGAAAGGTTAGGGTTTCATCTAGAGGAGTAATTTAGGGCTTGTTTGTGTGATTTCTCTCCATAATCTTTATAAACTAAGGCATGTACTCCTCCCTCATTATTAGTTCCAACTAAAGGCATGATTTATACAATGTTTCATAGCATAATTATTGTATGGTGTTGAGGTTTTCAAATATATGTTGGGGTGTTGGTATTAAACATTTGGTTAGAGTTTTCCAATGTTTTAATTATGTAATTGCATGCTTTAATGGTGGTTTGGACAATTGGTTATATGAGAATTTTTAATGGAACTATTGGATGGTATGGTTTTCTAATGGAAGCCTCAATAGTATAAATGGTTTAAATGGTTAAATGGTAAGGTTTAGTGGGGGTAAACAGGATTTCCCCAATTTAACTTAATCATTTAATCTATGGGTACATGGGAATCCCTTTACATAAAAAGGTTGGATGAGGACATTACATGCAAGCTATAGTCGGTATGACGATACCACTACTCATAGCCTTGGTTAATAATAATGGAATAATGGTTTGGTTGGATGGTAATGGTTTTAATTGGGTAATAATGGCGGGGTATGATATCTAATCGTGAAGGTGCGATTCCAATGTACGAACACTAGAAACTCATGTTTTCCGATATGAGGGTTGGTCATAGCGACCATATATGATCCTATGAGGTACATAAATCTTCTAAGTACACTATACATATGTATCATGGAGAGAAAAGGGTACTTGGGAATCCCCTACTCTTATGGTATCTCCAGGTCATGCAACTACACCCATCGGGGCCCGTTCAGAGGGTTACACTATATCCATATTACCCATGGGTGGTTTTAGGATGGTTAAGCTACACATACCCACATTAATGGTTTTAAATACATGTTAAACCCGGTCTCATTCCCCGGCATGGTTATATATATGTATGGTTTGTATGCATATTGTTGGTTTACTTGGTTTTATTGTATGACATTATTTTATCCTCATCCTGAGTTAGTGCTAGCATTCACCCGCTAACCTGTCTTTGTCCGATTGTATCTCCATTCGATGCAGGAACTACTGTTCTACTCCTCCTACTAAGCGATCAGATTTGATATCTGTTATTGGATCGAAGTGGTGAGCTTTCATATTTCGAAAAGGCTCTATTTCATATCATAGATGTTTTTAAATACTTGGTTTATTTTATGGATATTCGTTTTGGCTATGGTTGGGGGCATGTTCCAACCAGATATTGTTTTTATTTTGGTTAGAGGCTTGTGTGACTACTATAGGTTGGAATGAGCGGGATCGATATTGGTGTCAGCCTTAGTATTGGTATTGGTATTAGGGATGATACCACTGAAGTGGATTATAATTTTTCCATCCTCTTATATCATGTTATGGACAGGAACTTTGTTATTATTTTTGCTGTTAGCTTATGGTTTTGGTTTGACAATTTGGTTATTGACGGGGTTTCAGAGATTGGACTCATTTGGGACGGTCACACTCATAGACCTATCCTAGAATCTAGGTTTGTACAACTACACTATCTTGTTATATACTTGGAATTCATTCAACTCAAGGTACGCGTAAGCACGGTTGCGTTGGATATTGGAGATGGTCCTCAGTCCTTGTTGGACTCGGGATGCCTATTATGACAAGGACCCAGGTCGGGTCGTGTCACAAATGCTTATCAATAACAATTCTGATAGTCTGTGGCTGTTGAGTCTATAATTTACATTGGATAAGATTCATTTAACAAATCAGTGCTAAAAACATATGTAGCACTTAGAACTGCGTTAAGAAATGCTTTTTTTTTCTGCTTTGGATAATTATGAGAAAAAATGCCCCAGAACTTCGTAATTGTAGCATTTCATCATGCTCTTATCTTTATTCTTGAAAAATCATTTTTCCTTCTTGGTATTTGACCTGTTCTTTTTCTTAGTGAGTCCTTCATCAGTCTCATCTTTAAGTTCAACATGATAGGTACCATCAAAAACGTTCTGCTGGTATCATTATAGGTTAAATTAACCTTCAAATATTTCCAATAATTAGGAAGAGTACGAATCACTGCCTGAATCTATTACTCGTTCGTGCGAACATGACCAATACTTTTGAGTTGAGCTTTCATATTTGTCATCACCCTAAGGTGTTATTTGATGATCTAATTATGACACTTCTGTAAGTGTCAAACTTAATTGTTAACTATCTAAGGAGGGTGACTGATATACCCCATATGTTCCTCACAAGTATACCCAGATGGCCTGAGTAGTATGAAATTTCTCACATTCATGAATGAGGTCATCAATCACTGAATTAACAATGATTAAACGTGCAATGGAATCAATTTTTTCCCAAGCCTTATATGATTCAAGGCAACAAAGTGTTACCCTCTTCTAGTTGACTTAAAACATGGTAAATAAATTCAAGAGCATTTTTCTCTTTAACTACATACCGTATTTTACAACTCCATATGTTGTAATTATCACTATTTTGTTTTTAACTTTTGTTCAAGACAACTGTAACGCCCCAAAATCTAATTGTCGGGATGCCAAATGGTGATTCAAACCACGAGTATTCTAAGCTAACCCTGTTTGCTTTCTACTAACTCTAAATCTCAAAGTAAGGAAATATAATTATAAAATCATAATAACTGCGGAATACTTATCTAAAACATCTCAATCTATCAAGTCTTAGTAAAACAATACTGAATAGAAAATCTAAATGTTGACTCATAGTCTATAATTGAAACTAGTAGTTTGACAAGCCTCTAATGACTGAATCTAGAGAGCCACTGGGACAGGCCCCAGCTGACTCACAATGACTGGAATGAATAATAAAAAAACATCTACTAATGAAACTAGAAATCTGAATACTAAGTCCCCAAACTATGAGGACTCACCAATTGCAGGGATATAGATGAGGTACTCGAAAATCACTCACGCTACCGAGACTGAGCACTTGAACCTATATTATGAGACAATGTAGCACATAGACATATATGTGGATTAGTACTTTGAGGATGTACTGTATGGGGCTGTATGCAACAGGTAAACAATATTATCTAAGTTTATAAAACAATGTATTATAAATGTAAATGACTCATGTAGGTTTGAGATATTTGAAACCTAAAAGTATAAAGCATGAATAGCAAAAATTGCAATCTAATTCTTGTGCGTCATAACACTTAGTCTCTAAAAGCTTTTCAATTCTCGAATCTGTAGTTTATAAGCTTTAAAAATTTAAGAAAAATACTTTATCTGAAAATTTATTCATTATTTTATACTAGCAGGGTGGTTCTCTTATTCGACATAAACCATGCGAGCTACATGGAGTCCAATGTCTCATTCTCCTAAGAAGGAAACCTCACATTGGGGAGTGGTGTCATACTCTTTCCAGGGAGTATAACCTTAGCTTAAGTGATCACTATCTCTACCTTTGTAAGCACTTTAACCTCAATCCTATGATGGCACATAGTTCTGGGGTATGAAACCTTTGAAACATACCCAACTCGGCGCTAAATACTACTCCCTTTTTATTTGCTAAGCTCATTTTATTGGAAATCCACTTTTAAAAATAATCTCATGGTTTATAATGTAAACCAACTATATATATCTGTAATCCGAAATAAACTCTGAAAAGTGGATTCCAAAACTCAACTGGGGATTCGAAGATCAAATACTTTTTATTGAACTCAAAATATACTAATCTCAGGGTGCCCAAAGCACAAGTTCTTGAAATATAAATACTCAAATTAGGGTATAATAACCCATGTCTCAAAATCATGAAATTTTATACTAAATCATCATGCTCAACAGGTTTTCTTGTAAATACTTCAACCATGTCAAAATACTAAAAATCAAGAATCACAAATATATGCTTAAACTCAAATCAAAAATCCGATATCAATATCTCATAACATACTCATGGTATTGAAAATCATAAATAAGCATTCTTTAACTCAAAACAAACATGGAATTTTGTAATTCAATAATATCATGCTCAAAATCATCAATAAGATACTTTTGGATATAAACCCAATCTCAAACATAAGAAATTTGCTTAAAAACATAATTTTGGGTACAAGGACGAAAGGATTGTCCTTTTTGAAACCCCACATACTTTAGATGATGAACAAAATGAATAAGTTTACTTTTTTAAGATTCTATTTGTTCTCTTAAATGAATATTCTTGAAGCTCTTGATCTAGGGATATTAAATCTAGAAATAATTTGGAAAAAGAATGTTGGAGCTTTGAGAGTAATTTTGATGAAACTTAGCATATAATACTTCTAAAAGGCTTTAATAATGTGTTTGGACGGATTGGGGGTTGGGGAAGAGTCCAAAATACACTCCTTTAACTCCTAAATGAAATTGGAGAAATGAACTGGGGTCCCCATTTTTTGGCCATGGCGCGACGCGCCACTATCGCGTCAAGTCACTGGAAAATGTCAACTGGGAAAATGCTTGGTGGTGCGATGCGGAGGTATCGCGTTGCCACATTGAATGGGACCTGGAAACTCGGCGCGACACGCCACTATCACGAACCTTTACAGGAATTGGACAATTGGGGATTTGGCCCTGTCTTCTATATGCCACTATTGTGGAGGGCCACTGGAAATTGAAAAATGTGAATTTGCTTATCTCCGCGATGCGCTAAGGGTCCAGGTGACACACTACCAACCTAAAAGTGCCATAACTCCTTCACCGAGTCTCGAAATTGGACTAATTTGGTATCGATGGAAAGCTTAATCAATTTCTCACACCATGAAAAGTATGATTCTGGGAAATTTCACATGAAATAATTATCATCTATTTTGGAGGATATTCTTTAACATTCTTAGGATGAATTTTAGCTAGAAAAGGTATGGGGTATTACAACAACAATTATCCTTTTTAATGTCATGTCTGTGAATGAAAGACAATTATGTAAGTATAAGTATCAATAATGCATGCGACTTACACATTTATGTAAACGAATTCACATAAAGGTTTCATTTTTAGTGTAAACTTAAAAGGACATGTAAGAATCTGATCATCATCTATGAACTAAGAATTTGATCAAAATTAGAAGTTAATTTCTTAATGTGTATTTGAGTGATAGCTTTAACTTAAGTCTTAATAAAATAAAAAAAATAAAATAAATTCATATAAAAAGAGATAAAAAAACTTAATAAATTTAATAAAAAACTTCAAGTTGCACGTCAATTCAAAGATGAAAATCCACCCACATGTTTTTGAGACAATGTATATACACCCTAAAAGGTTGCCTAGGACAAACCACGTGATAAACATTTACTAATATCTCACCTCAAGGATCATGGAGAGAGTCTTCTAAAATTTCTAAAACCTCCAAACCCGGGATTTCAACATAGTGTTTTCGTTTTACATGCTTTAATTCAAAAAATTGAATAAAATTAGCAATTGAAATACTAGCAGACATATTAAAAGACTCGAACTCTCTTAGTTTATTCTCTCTTTCTCTTTCTATAGACTTCTAATTTCACAACAGATTTTGTGTCACCCTTGGAACACCATTTTGTACGATCTCATGACCATGAAAAAATGTCTTTAAATGACGTGCTCTTCCACTTTGTCTCTTTGCTCGATATCCAGAACTCCCACTTGGAGTGATTTATGTTTATCCCTATTCAGCCATGTCTAAAATAGAAACAAAGAAACAATCAGAATGGTTATACAATTCAATGTGACAACTTATGCCATAATTAATTGTAGAAGGCAAAATCTGTTAAAGGGAGTAAATAAATTTTCAAGACTTAGTAAAATAAAATAACACTCCATTATTCATGAAACTTTAATATCATATCTCACTCATTTTAATCCATTTTATATGATAATATATCCACAAAAATTCTTTAATGAGTAGATTATGAAAATATAAATTTGATGCCAAAATTTCAAACCAGGAGAACACAGAAAACAAATTTCAGTTTCAAGTCATAAAGCAATTATTCTTTTTCATACAACTAAATTGTAGAAATAGTTGATTCCTCTATATATGTGTGACCATTATGGATCTTGTTATGGCATTATTATTAGGGAGATGATAATCATTGCCAATAATTGCATAACAGGATAGGTAGTATCTTGTGATATGACCATGTGCCATGTGTGTGTGAGGTACTACATAGTTCGCTTTGTGTGTTGAATCCAACACTTGCCCGATTAGTCTTGCCTAGGTTGTAGGATATTCAGTTAGGAAAGGATCTTAAGTCGTTTTTTATATTAGTTCACTCTTAGCCTAAATGACCTTTAATGAGTGAATAAGTATCCCTCAATTCTTATTTTGAGCTAATATAGCCGATTTTTCTTGTTACACCTTTCACCTTCTCATTTTTATTACAACGAACCTATTTTGGCCCTCTTTCTCCTTAGATATTATGCACCTCAACTCAGGCAAATCACCTAAGTGAGGGTGGCTATCATAGGGTTGCTAATACAAAGTGAGTATAATTAAGGGTAAAATAGGAGAAAATAAAGTAGGGTTGGGTGTGGTAGAAAATAAAAAGAAAAAGAAAAATTATGAAAAGAGAAAAAAAATAAAAAAACACACCCAACTTAAAACCGTAATAAAAGGAATAAATAAGGGTGGGATAAAAAGAAAATTGGTTGTTAAGTGGACCTCAAAGTAAGTGTAGTGCGAAGGAGGCTTAGTCATTAAAAATGCCTATATGTACCATAACAGCGCTAAGCCTACTTTAAAAGCTGAGTAAAGTCCTATAGTGATCCTAACCAGATTGTCTGAAAGCTAAGATAAAGAACATAAGGGCAAGTCTACGGTATTTGATGCACATTTTTGGAACTGCTCTTGTGAGTGCGAGTGTCTCTTGATACATCCCGGCAATGACATGTATGATTCTACCAAGTGATTAGAATTCTTTGATGAGAGGGCACATGGGTTGTGTTGCTAGTTGATTATTTGTTTGGGTAGTGTAACTTGTATATATGCGTGGTTGTTTATTTCTAATATAGTGTCATATCTTGATTCCTTTCTGACACATCATTGTACTTATAGATACTCAAAGTTGGTTTTAATGTATTAAACTTGAAGGGGGTAATGTGTTTTGAGATAAATTTATGATCGACTGCCTTAGGTATCTAAGGTTACCTTGGTTAAGCATCATTGTATTATTTTTTATGTTTTTTTAACTAAGGACATGCAACGTTCTAAGTTGAGGGTCTTGATATGCTATGGATTCGTATGACTTATGATGATTATACTTGGAGAATACACATGTACTTAAGTCTATTTTATTAGATTCGATATGTTTTTCGAGTGATTTTGCAAAAAATTAGGTGTTGGAAGATAATCAAAAGAAAACAGAATGAAAAGATGAATAATGAGTACTTACTAAGGTACCTACAGCCCTCAGGTAGCACCTACGAGGCATAAAGAGGTTTGTATGTATCAAAAAACAAATTCGAGAGAGTGAAAATTTACGGAATACCTATGGTCACCCACTTATTGCCCGTGGGTGCCACCTACGACCCATATGTTGGTCCATAGGTGGCCTCCGATGCAAAAATCCTGGATTATTTCATAGTTATTTCATAGCGTTTCCATGTAACCTAAGCCTATTCCAATGATGTTTTTAATCCCTATTATGTATGTTTGGTAAAGTTTTCCTCTTTTGTTTAGGATTAGAATTCTAGGGTTTTTATGTAATCTATAAATACCCTTTTTACATTCTCAGATGGGATATTTGGAGAGAGGCCCTTTTAGGGATAATTTTACATCATACTATTCAGAATATATGAGGTAAGCAATACCCAAAGAAGAAAGTCTTTTTTCCTATAGATGGTTTGCTCTTCGTCTATGCAATTTTACAAAACTACCATGGGTCATATTCCCACTGAACCACGATCACATAGTCTTGACTGCGATTGCAAATGTGCTCTACGATTGCATTATACTGACCATCTTGACTAACCGTGACTGTGGCATGAGGACTGAAGTTGCAGTAACTGAAGATGAACTGCATTAGGTCTCCAGTTGCACTTTATTTCCTTATATTCAATCCCTTTTTGAGCTTCAATCCATATTATTTCACCTTCTCAACTAGATACCCGCAAAATATGGATATTAGTGTATTTAAATCATGTTGATGTCTCATTTTCTAATACGAAGCATGGTAGTGTGCAAAAATGCTTGGTGCAAATGAGTGGTAAAATCACCATTCATCAACACCCCTAACTTAAGACTTTGCTTGTCCTTAAGCAACACCACCCTTTTCTATGAGAAAATTTCACATGTATGACCTAATTCTATCACCCAACGATCATGATGAATTAAACTTGATTGCTACCACAAAAAGCTCTTTGCACATGGGAAAATGGTTTCAACAACACCCTTCAATAAAATGGAATTTTCGAAAGATGCTTTAGACTTTGGGGAGCAACTATGTAACAACTACTTACACTCTGCAAATGACTCACTTGTTGACTACAAACTGTTATACTTCTTTTTGTCTCATTGTGTGGAAGATAACAAAATCACCGACCTTAACTTGTTCACATGCCTCCTTATAAGAAAGAAGATTTCACACACCTAGTTACCAATTATGTAATAAGGAATTTTAAGTTCAAACACACTCTCTCTCTCAAGAAATTCTCCATGTTAACAAGTATCATTCCATAGGCTTGCCTTTATTTTTAATCGCCACTACAATGACCACACTTGGTTGGGAATCACAAAGGGCTTTTTGAGCTTGTAGTGTCGGTTTAGGGCAGGGTAGGATATCAACTTACGAAAATAGGTCTAAACCCTCCTTTAACTTCTACATCATACTGTCTTTACTTTTTGCTATAGGGCATCTCTTTTTCTTCTACTATTTTACCTATTTTGCCTTTTTTTGGTTTTCCCACTTTTTTCTTTTTCTTTTTCTTTTTTTTTTGTGCATAGATAATGCATTTCTTTCCTTTCTGGGATCTTTTCTTTCTTCTAATCAAAATGATTTGAACCTTCTATGAATTTGTGGCTCAACTACATCTCTTTTAATTTCGACCACCCCCAACTTAGGGTTTTAGCCTCAACTAGTATTCTTAAGTTCAAGGAGGGTAGGGTTCAAACGAGGACAAATAGAAGGATCACGGCTTGTAATGTGTTTTCCAAAGAAATTATCAAAGTCTCAAAGAGGGATACTAGGGGTAAATCCTATGTATTAGTAGGATTTTAATCAAGCTAAAGTGGGCTTGCAATGTCACAAAATGGCCTATGATCATTATACTAGCCAAGCACAATCGATATTTAGTTTTTAAAGACTAAAGGGGTATAGATGGTACAATTACACATGATATATAGATAATTAATATCACACACATGGCATGCGAATCTCATAAAAGGGGTTCAATTGTTCCTCCTGCTCAATACAAAGATGGAGTATTCACTATTCTTCCAAAGTCAATTTTTGGAGTCATAGAAAGTGGAAAAGTTTTGTCACATGGTTGCTCACGTCCATGCCCTTGAATTTCACAAAATTTTTGGGTGGATTGAGTTGTTTGTTTTGTATCCGCACCATGCATTATTTTCTAATCATGGTAACAACCCAAGTTAATGTCTCATATTGTGGATCCAATATGTGTGTACCACCCACATGGCTACTCAGACTTTGCAAATGGGTATGAATGAAATCCGAATTCATCAATGCCACAGGTACTCAAACTTCTCTTGAATTTATGACCCTAATTTTACGGGTACTGAAACTTCCCCTAAATCTATGGCCAAAAAACCCAACCATGACTCTTTCCCCTTAAGAATTTCGTCATTCAATCTATCATAGGGAGAGGCTCGTCGATTAAAATAAAAATAAAGTAACAAACCAAGAACTAAGTAACAAATCCATGCAAATGTGGGCACCATCAGAGTTCCCGAATACTACAACCCACATAAAAATAAGAATCATCTAAAAGAGTAGAAAAGTATGCAAAAATATCCATAATAGAGGCCCAAATCAAATGAATAAGGAGACACCCCCAACTGAAAAGGTAGCAGTGTCCCCACTGCATAAATAATCAAGGATAAATGAGATGAGGGTCCTCCCTGAAAATGTATCAAGGGTTGCTTTCACTCTCAGATTCTGTATCATCACCATTCTCCTCAAGATCAGCCCACTCGACTGGGGCCTCATCATCACTCTCTGCCCAAGAGTAAGGAAGTCTATCTCGGGGTTTTAGGACCTTCCATAGGCCCTTCACCCCCATCACATCTTGATAAAGAACTTATCTCTCATTTTCTCTCTTGTAACTATTTCTTCATGTACAATCCAGAGGTCTTAGTGTGACTCCACCAAAGATGAGTAGGATTTCTCAAGGTTATCAATGGTAGCTTCTTTCTTCTTTTGGTCTTTCGTGTACTTCACATAATT
The DNA here is from genome assembly GCA_030864225.1 of Capsicum baccatum var. pendulum. Classification (NCBI taxonomy): domain Eukaryota; kingdom Viridiplantae; phylum Streptophyta; class Magnoliopsida; order Solanales; family Solanaceae; genus Capsicum; species Capsicum baccatum. The sequence goes on from CM061560.1 coordinate 174,931,492, forward strand.
GGCACGTGACAAATATGAATGATGGGTAGTGGAAGGCTCTTCCGGTCCTTGAGGCAAACTATACACAAGCTCCCTGATGGCTGCAATATCAACTCTAATCTCCTCAAGAGGTCAGATAATGGTTGGACTATGAGACTCAAACTCCATACATGCTGACTTTTCCAAGTCGATCTTACACTTCTTTCCTTTACCTGTTGCTCTCTCTCCTCAAATCCTCAAGAGGTAGATGGGAGCACCAGGATGCACCCATGTATCACTAGCATACTTTTCAACCCCTTCTCTTCTGCAAAGCTCAGTAATCAAAGAGGAGAAGAAAGATGCGTACCACCTTGGTTCTTAAAGTGATCCTTTTCATTGACCATAAACTGACCAACATCCAAAGGGATGACGTCTAGAATGCAAGCAACTATTCGAGAACACAAATTTGGGACTGCTGTCATATGGGTGCAAGGAGAGACTCAACTACAAATAATGTGCAACCATATCTGAACCTTGGAAGTGAAGTCGTTCATGGAGATATTGCTTTTAGTTTTTGCCCAAAAGACTTCCTTTCTAGGGCATAGCCATTACGCCAACCAACTCTCCGGTTTACACCTCTTTGCTTTGAATTCACCCATGTCTGCATGTTGGAGCCTATAAACATCATTGATTTTCTTAACCCCAACTTTCACTGGTCTGCCTCGAATCTTAATAGTCACATTAAATGGGTCTGACTAGGAAACTTTATTTATGTTAGCATAAAATTCATGGACCGATTATTCATTTGCAACACAAGGATTCAGGGCAAAGCACTGTCACCCTGTGGCTTCAAGTTTGTCATAAAATGCTGGTAGTTTCTCCGTCACATTCTCTAAGCAAATACCTCTTTTTGTGAGAAGCTTTATCCTCAAAAATTCACTATAGTAGTGAGTGTGGCACTTGGGTGCCATGAATACGATGTGATCGTACTTGTCCATGAGATTGTCCTGAAAACACCAAGTATACAACATATCAATAAATGACATTTTATCATCCAAACTGTACCTCATTGTTCACTAAAGCTCATTGGAAAAGGTGCTTGATGAAGCTAGGCTAAAAATTTGGTAGTTCTAGATTTTTTGTATGGAGGGAACTGGCCCTGATTACCATGATCACGTGCCATGACCGTGATCGTATGGCCATGATCGCAGACCATGACTGCGGTAGCGATACCTGAGGTTGGTTTCGTGCCAGATCCCCATGTTCAAATCTCTTCCAAGTTCTTAGGCTACTATCATGCTCAACAACATGGATTCATATGAATACTAATTGATCAATGCGAATAAGTATGTAAATGTGCCCTTTCGAATGCAAATATCACTATTGAAAGTTGATTTGGGCAAAGTGTCAAACACTTGGTCTTCACATCTTATTTGTCTACATTTTTCAAAAATTATTAGGTACTCAAGATATCCCCACTTGTGTGCAAATCTTATTCAAGCAGACAACACCAAACCAACACTAAGTATGACAACATGGAAAGCGTGACAATCAAAACTTTAGGCCCTATTTTAATAATGCATTCTAGGGCCTATTTTCAAAAATAAAAACATGGATTCATGATACCTACTAGAGTTCGGATGTAAGAGGGATGCAAGGATGTTATTGGAGAGCTTACAAACTTGTCTAAAATCTATCCCAAATTAGAGAGTACAATCATGAAAGAGAGTGTGAGGGAAATTAAGGATAAAGTTGATGAAATGACTGCGACCCAGTTAGGTGGCCATGATTTCGGACACACAGGTGAGCACGATCTCGTTTGGGGACTGCAATCGCGGTAACTCAGATTAATTCTGCTCCCCTATTTTCCTCTGTTTAGCTCTTTGCTAAATTTTATACCAATTTTTCCCTTGTTCAATTTTTAATGCAAACTTGCACACTTCCCCCTTTTCAAGCTCATCTAATGCACTCTATAGTGCCACAAATGCATGAGTTATTAATATGCAAAAGCTAGCATCTATACTACAGAAACATGATAGAAATATTGGAGCCACTTTCATGGCATTTGTGGGTTGCCTCCCACATAGGGCCTTAGTTATCGTCGTGGCATGACATCTTTCTTCTCCAAGCTCAAGGTGGGTCGTCAATCCCCTCCTTTTTCACCTTCTCACTTTCAACATCCATAATAGATTCCACTTGAATCTCTACGGTTTTCTTTATTATATTGCTAATTTTGAAAAAGAACTCATCCTCTTGCACCCTAAACTTCATTTCCCCCATATATAAATTGACAATTACCCTTTCGATGGCCAATAAAGTATGACCAAGGATGATAGCTACCTCTTGGTCCATTTCTCAATCCAATACCATAAAGTCTGCTAGAAGTATAAACTTGTCCACTTTAATAAGGACATCAAACAAAATTCCCACCAGCCTTTTGATGAACCAGTCCACCATAAAAAGTCGCCTAGAGGTCAGTGTAGGGGAATTCAATCCAAGATTCTTGTAGAAGACACAAATCTTTAAGTTGATGTTCGCACCAAGGTCACATAGAGCTTTTGCAAACTCATACATCCCAAATGTACAAGGAATGGTAAATGCTCTAGGGTCATCTTTCTTTTCTGCAACCTTACTATACATGATAGCACTACACCCATGAGTGACGTCAATAGTGTTACCTTCAACAAGTTTCTTTTTGGACATCAATTTTTTCATTAACTTAGTATATCCCGAGATCTCTTGGATTGCCTCAAGCAACAGTTATTAATAAATTGCTAAGTTTTTCCTTGAATTTCCTTAATTTTCACTCTTTTTTTATGATAACGTTGAGGGAATGAAAGAGGAACTTGGATTTTTGACCTTGCTTCACCTTGTGGCTTTTTAATCTCATCCACTTCTTTATTACTTTCCTTGATCTCTTTCTCATCATTTGCTTCTCTACTTTGAGGTATCACCGCTTTTGCTTTAGCCTTGGGCATATTCTCACTCAATTCTCCTCTAAAGGGGTTATCAAGTGCCTTCCCACTCCTTGTGACAATTTTTAGGACTTGCGCATCATTCTTTTGGTTATAAATCATGTTACATAGAAGTCCACCTCTAGACCTAGTATTAAATTGCATGGAGATTTTCCCTACTTGGGTCTCCAATTGCTTGATAGAGGCAGAGTGAGACACCATTATTTTAGAAACTTGGGAGAAATCACCCTTTAACTCATGAACCATTTTGTTTGTACCTTTCACTCTATTTAAGATTCTTGTTAACATATCCTAGGTCTTGAAATTTTCAGGATCAATGACGCTAGATTCCTTGGCCTTTGCTCAATCATGAAAGGGGACATAATGGTCATAATCACACTTACAATCTCTTAAATCTCTATCCCGCTTATGGTCCATCCAACCTTGATTCTAACCTTGCCTTTAGTAGGCGGGGAGGGAATCCCCAGTAGTTAGCTAAATATCAGATTTCCTTATCCAACTTCTTTTTTTTCTCATCATCTTCATAAGATATTGATGCTATGACATTTACCACTTTTGTGGGTGCACTCATAACATGCATTGTCAAGAGTTTAAGTTGGGTCATTATTTTTGCCATGGTCTCATCCTACTCTTCATTCCGCTTTCTTTGTTTATTATCGACCATGGAAGTAGTGGAAAAGATCTTGGGAACTTTGGTATCCCGAGTATGCCAACCCCGGTTTTGCATTGACGCTTCTCCTGTTAATAGAAAGGTCTGATGATGGTGCATCTTCACTATAGAGCCTCCCATCGTATTATCCACTTTCATCTTGTTTAATCGATCAAAGAAATAGTACAAGATCTCAAGAAGCATCTTCACGGGGACTTCATGATTTAGGCATTGGGCCAACTTTTCATTAAATCATTCCCAAGCTTCAAACAATGTTTCTTCATTCATTTGATGAAAATTCACAATCTCGTCCCACTTTTGAAGCAGTTTAGATGGTGGGAAGTATCTATCAAGAAACACTATAGTAAGCTCGTCCCTAGATATAATTGAGTCTGGTAGAAATTGGTGGAGCCATAAAATCACCTCTCTCATTAGTGAGAACACAAAGAGGAGAAGCTAAATGGATTTTTGAGTTATGTGTGCCATATTGAATGGCGCACACACTTCCACAAAATTCTTCAAATGGACAGTTGGGTCCTCAAAGGCTTGACCCCCGTACAATTCTTTCATTTGCAATATGTGAAGCATGATGCTAGTCACATGGAAGACTTGTTCCCATTAGTTGGTGGGATACAGATTACACTTATTTGTCCCATTTTATTTAGTTAGCCCTCATCTTCTAGGGGACCATCAAAGGGGCTCATGTTTCTTGCATTATCACACGTTGTTCCATTTACACCTCGATCACATAAAAAAATTAAAAACAACAAATAAATTAAATTATTCCACGCTGGGGATTCTCAAGTAAGAATCACACTGCACAAGAAAAATCTATATTTCACTCCCCGGCAATGGCTCCATTTGGATAACGCTCAACTCACTCTCATGTTTGATGGATGAGACGTTCATTGTTAATAACCCAACTAGAGTTGGGGGCGAATCCATAAGGTGTGAATTATTAATTTCAAGTCCTATGGGTGCTCTAATTACTAAGAGGTTACCAGGAATGATAATAACCACAAACTGTAAATAAAATGGGTGGATTTAATTTGGGATTGGTTTGTAACGATTTTCGATTAATAGTGCACGAATGTAATACTTTTGATTTGACATCAAGATTTGAGGAGATCTTGGGATTATGTCTACCTAAAGGTCAATCATGTGGTTTGATGATGGTTTAGCATGAATCTTAGTTGTTAACTAAAGGATAGGCTAGGTCAAATGTCATTGTGGTCAATCTTTCAATAAAACCATAACGATTTCACCCATTGGATCTTTCTAGCACCTAACAAGTGTGCAATTCGTAATCATCCAAAACCTCAATAAAGCATCCCTATTTCTAGGATGATGCTCTTAACATATTTTACACTCTAAATACACTTATTTCTAAGATTGAAAAAGGTAGAAAACGATAGGCTCAATTGTCCACCATTGCCTTATCCGTCTATAACCCTCTTTAAAGGATGTTATGGGTTACCTCAAATTCACCTTCATTCTACTTTCAAGGATAGTAAAGGGTTTTTAGAGTGGAGTTTTTACCCATCAAACCCATTTGAAGATTTGAGGTTTTCACCCAAAAATTATAACTCATAAATTCAAGAAATAGTGGAATCCATACTCAACAACTAAGAATCATGCAAACACAACAACACCTATACACAATTACACTTTAGTTTAACATAATCCCAAGACTAGTTTACTTAGCTACTCATGAAGAAGGTAAACAAAGATATACCATAAGGATTATCAAAACCATTCATTTTTTAGAAAATACTAAGAAGTTAAGCCTCCACAATTAGTTACACACTTTTCCATTAGGGTTTCTTTCTTTCAAATCAAAAATATCTGTGAGATAAGCAATACCCTAAGAAGAAAGGGTTTTTGTCGATATATGGTTTGGGATTCATCAATGCAATTTTAAAAAACTACCTTGGGTCATATTCCCGCTAAACTACAATTGTACAGGTTCGACTGCGACTTCAGATACACGATCAGAGAAGTACTCTACAATCACATTATACTGACCATCTTGACTGACCACGACTGCAGCCTAAGGACCATGGTCGTGGTAACTAAGGCTAAACTGCTTCATGTCTTCAGCTACACTCTATTTCCTTCTATTCGATCCTTTTTTAAGATTCAATCCATATTATTTCACATTCTCAACTAGATACCTACAAAATATGGATATTTGTGCATTTAAATCATGTTGATGTCTCATTTTATAATATAATACATGGTAGTTTGGTGTAAATGAGTGGTAAAATCACCACTCATCAGATTTCAATAAGTTCAAGCAAGATTTCTAATGCATTCCTTGTGGGATTGACCCTAACATAGTTGGGTTACTATATTTTGACAGCAATCACTTTATTCTTCAATTAGAGGTCTAGTTTGAGCTACATCCATGATCACATCAATCAGGGCAATGGTCAGTCTTCAAGCGATTCATCATCTGGTCATTATAGATATGGTGGTTATCATAGAAAAGCTAGATCATTTGGTTCTGGTTCAACTTAGGTAATATGTTATAGTTGTGGAGCTCTTGCTCACTATTTATAAGATTGCCTTAGTCGTAGGGAGATTGTTGCTTTAACTCAGAGTGTTCCCCCTATAAGAGCAATTCATCCCTTAGCTAGAGGTAGTTCTCAAAGTCGTAGTGGTGGTTTCTAAGGTACTTAAGGAGGTTCTCAGGCAGGTAGGAAATAAGGTCGGTTAGGAGCCGAACTATATGGTGGGTGTGGTCAGTTGTATGTATTACCTTCTAGACCCGAGGTTGAATTTTTAGATGTTATTATAGATACAATTTTAGTTGTTCGTTAGTCGACCCTTGCTTTATTTGATTCGGTATCAACTTAATCTTATGTTTTTTTTATTATGCTCCATGGTTAAGATTTATCTTGGGATTTATTCTTTGTATCATTATGTGTATCTAATCCCATGGGTGATTCTTTAGTAATGGATCGGGTGTCCAAATCCTATGCTATGAATGTTAGAGATACTGATACTCATGCTTACCTTATTATTCAGGATATGGTTGATTTTGATGTGATTCTGGGCATGGACTGCTTATCCCACTATTATACATGATTATGGATTGTTTTGCTAAGATCATTACCTTATCCATGGCTGGTGTACCCCAGTCATGTGGTAGGGAGCGTTTAGTCATGAGCCGACGAGGAGTATTTCTTATGTTTATGCTAGGAGTCTTATTTTTAGGGGTTTTGAGTCTTATCTCACTTATATTTGTCATACTGGTGTAAAGAGTCTGTCGCTTGACTCTGTTATTGTAATTTGTTAATTTTCTAATGCTTTTCCTACCAACCTACTTGGTATTCTCCCAATTAATGATATTGAGATTTTCATTGATCTCGAGCCAAGTATTTAACCTATTCCTGTGAAACCTAACCATATGGCTCTTGCTGAGCTCAAGGAGCTGAATTCTCAGATTTCATATCTTCTTGGAAATGGTTTTATTAGATCAAGTGTGTCACCTTGGTGAGCGCCTGTGTTGTTTATGAAAAAGAAAGATAGCTCTATGCACATGTGTATTGATTATAGACAGCTTAATAAGGTGAGAGTGAAGAGCCGTTATCCTATGCCTCGCAGTGATGAATTATTTGACTAGATTTAGGGAGCAATAGTGTTTTCTAAGATTGATTTAAGCTCTAGTTAGCATCAATTGATGATTCGGGCTGAGTATATACCGAAGAAAGCTTTTATGACCTGTTATTGTCATTATGAGTTCTTGGTGATGTCATTTGGCTTGACTAATGCTCCAGCTACATTTATGGATTTGATGAACCAAGTATTTAAATCTTATTTGGATTCTTTTGTGATTGTGTTCATTGACAACATCCTTACGTATTTGAAGAGTAGAGAGGAGCATACACAACATTTAAGGATTGTGCTCCAGAGTTTGAGTGGTCAAGTACTTTTCGCCAAATTCTCTAAGTGTGAATTTTGGCTTAAGTTAGTGACATTCCTTAGACATGTGGTGTCTAAGGATGGTATTATAGCAGACCCATCTAAGATTGAGGTGATTCATGATTGGGCTAGACTTATATCTCAAATTGAGGCTCGTACCTTAATTGGCTTGGCCAATTACTATAGATGATTCATTTAGGGTTTTGCTAATATTTCAAAAACTATGACCAGATTGACACGGAAGGAGGTTTCTTTTCAATGGTTTGTGAAATATGAGTCGAGCTTTGGAAAGCTTAAGGATTTCCTTACTTTGACTACTATTCTTGCTTTTCCTGTAGAGGGTGAGGGATTTACCGTGTATTTTGATGCTTCTAGTGTTGGTCTAGGTTGTGTTTTGATATAGAAGGGTCATGTTATTGCTTATGCTTTGAGACAACTTAAGGTTCATAAATGCAACTACCCCACTCATGATTTAGAGTTGGCGGTGGTAGGTTTGGATCTTAAGATTTGGAGGGATTACTTTATGGCATGCATTGTGCGATTTTCACCTATCATTGTAGTCTTCAGAATTGTATGAACCAGAGAGAGTTTAATGCTAGATAGTTGTGATGCCCCAGGTGTTGGCCACTATAAATTCTGACTTTTTCAACTCACTATCCTAACTACGACTCATCATATGAGTTATAGGGTTCTTGACATGTCATAGGACCTAAATCATAGGGTGTCCAGTGAGTTTTGACTGAGTTTCTTCCTTGGTGATGACCTAAGTTAATGAGTCATAAAGACTCATTATGAGTCACATAGCCCCTTTTATAGCCAAACTAGTATGACGCCTAAAGTGTTCAGTCTTGAGTATCTCTAGAAAGTAACGAGTCATATGAACTCTTTAAAAGTCATATGGTCCCTTCGTGACCAGACCAAATTTTATGGCCCTAGACACTGGCCAGCCTATGACTAAGGGTCATAAGTCGTAGGGTGATACTGCGAGTCGTAAGGTCACTCATAGCGATTGGGCGATAAGTTTTCAGTATTTTATTTTAGAGGCACTTTGGATATTTCCCTCTTTACCTACTTACAACCCACGTCTATTAAACACCTATGGGGGATTATTTTAACACTTCAACAAATCAAAAACCCTCTTTACTCTCTCAAATTCTCTCAAGCAAAGTAAACTAGGGTTTTCTCAAGGTTGAGCATTTAGGGGTCAATTCAAGGTTTCTTCTCCATAATTGAAAATCCTTCAGGAATATTACTCTTCCCTAACTATTACTTTGCAAAAGCATGTGTTTTAAATAGTTCTCCATGTGATTTTGATGATGGTTCTGGAATTTGGGTCGAGGGTTTTCAAGGATTGTTGTTTATGTGATGTTTCATGTTTACATATATGTTATTTATCTTTTAAATGGTGGTTTTAAAATATATTTGATGTATGGGTATGGTGAATAAACTATGGGATTGTAATCTCCCTAAATTTTGTGAATATTAACAATTGAATTAGTAATCACCCCAACTTAATTTTGTGAAAATGGTTCGAGTACGAGTAAAATTGCACAAAACTATTTTCAGAACAATTGTATGAGAGGTTATTGAAACATAAAGTTTTGATTTAATGAACAAAGGGATTCTTATATTCATGAACAAAGGGAGTTGTTCTCTCGAGTTAATGAAATTCAAGTGGCATGTTGATATTACCTTACAAGTGTAGTTGGTGTGACGATCCTAACAATGTATGCGTAAATATGTATTATGGAACAATGAATAGGAATATATGATAAATGTTTAAGTGGGACTTAAAATACGGTTGTGTAGCTGGGTTTTTAAAGTGGCGGTCTCGATGGATCAAAACTGGAATCCACATTTGCTGACACGGGGATCTAAATAGCCTGGGGTTTGAGTCCCCTTGCTAATGACCAGGTGGTTTGAGTCCACCTTATTAAAAGAATGAGAGGCTTGAGTCCCCCATAATACATTACATGATTAAGTGCTTAGGTCATCTTAGTATATAGTTGAGAGGTTCGAGTCCCCCGTGTATATATATAAGACTAGTATCAGGTTCATGTGGCTACATTTATTGGGGATCAATGAGGGGGTGAGAGATGTGGCTCATATAGCCCATGGGTACACAATCCTGGCTAACATATTAAAGTGCATGCTAAGCCTTGTTCCTAACCGTGCTAATCAAGGTAAACATGTACATTGATTTAAATTAGATTTTGAATTGTCAGTACTTTATCTTTTTCACTGAGTTATATGCTAGTGCTCAACCCACTAACTATCTTAGAGCGTTGTATCCCCACACGATACAGGATTCAAAGGCAATCCTACTTTTTCTGTATAGTGATAGGTGTATCGACTTGGTTCATCGATCATTTACAGTGAAGTGGTGAGTTTCCATTCTTTGTAAGCTTGATCATTTCCTCGATACTCTTTTATAAAGTAGAATAAAGAGTTTATATTAATATTATCATTTGCATTGTCATTGTCAAGGTCGGGGGCAGGTCTCAACTTTTTTTATTTTTGAATTAGAACAGGCTTTGTGGATATTATTATGCATGGGGTATTTTTGTTGATGTTCTTAGATGTCTTTGAGTTTATTACCTTTCTTTATTGTTATATTCTTGGATTTCATCTATTTTTGGGGTGTCATGTCCCGTTTGGCTAGGCAAAATGGGTGGTCTCCGATCCTTAATATCCTTGAGATACTCATTAATGCCATACTTATATAAGTGTGTAATGTAGACCTCTTTTATGGGTGTGTAGCGTGCGACACTTATAAGAAAGAGGCTACAAGACGTTTAAGAATATTTCCCATTCTTGTTATTCAACTTTCAGGATGTAGAGTTTAGGGTGTTGAAATATTCTCTAATTCTATTGTACGTATTTTTAGATCATGCCTCCCAAAGATTTGATGCTCGTGAAACTTCCTCTATCCCACCCGAGGATAATGCATACGAAACTCATCCTACTTTTGGGTACAGACCTATTCTAGAATCCCTTCTTTGATGGTCCCTGTGGAGTTCCATCAGTTCCCTCTAGTCCTTTTCAGGCTGATGATACTTCTGTCCTGATGCCTCATGGTGAGGTATCTAATGTTGAGTTTGGCAACTCTATTCATCCGTTAACCCAGATAGTGGCCTCTCTATCCCTTGGTCTTATCATTTAATGGTAGAAAGAGTCAGGCAGAGATGGGAGAGATAAAGAAAAAGAAGTTTAGATATCCAGAGCAGGGTAGAGACCAAGAATATAATGGTAGTCAAGGAAAATAGAGGTCTAATAAGAAGCATTGGGGGAGTTCCCATGCAACTGTTAGTGCTCCATATGCTACATTTCTGGTGATCATCGCTTTTAAACCAACAGTGGGTTAAAGGCATAGGGAGCCCAACTTTTGGCCAGTGTAAATCAGTCAGCCCCACCCTATATTCCTTGTAGACTTTGTGGACGACTTCACCGTGGTTATTGCAATAAAGGGAGGAACTTATGCTTTAATTGTAGTCATCTTGGTCATATAGACAGACATTTTCCTTCTGCTAGTGTTTCTACTAGAGCTAATAATATCTCGATTACTATTTCTTTGATTCTTGCACCAAAGGGTGCTACTTCAGGTACCGATACTAGCCAAAATTATCTTTAAGATTTTTCCACCTATCAGGAATTAAGCCATATCTTGATGTTGTTACTAGTATGTTACCGCTCTTTTCTCATGGTGTATATTATCAACTTTATTTGGGGTCTACCTGTTCTTATGTGACCCCTTATATAGCTATTTATTTTGGTTTTTGTCCTAAGTGACTTTGGACCCTTCTTCTGTGTCTGCTTCTATGGGTGACTCAGTTGTGGCTAGAAAAGTCTATAGGGGTTATGTGATGTCTATCCGTGGTAGGGAGACTTTGGTAGATTTGATAGAGTTGGACATGCTAGATTTTGATGTGATCTTAGGGATGGATTGGATTCACTTGTACGATACCTCTCTTGATTGTAGGACCCGAATGATCAATTTTTATTTCCCAAATGAATTGGTGATTGAGTGGGAAGGTAGTTCCATATTGACACAGGAAAGGCTTATTTAATATCTTAAATCCTAGGAACTAGTTTCCAAGGGGTGTCTATACCATCTAGTTCGGGTTAAGGATTCTAGTTTTGAAGGTCCCTCCTTACAGTCCATCCCCGGGGTAAGTAAATTTCCTAAGGTTGTTCCTAATGATCCTCTTGGTATTCCTCCTAATAAGGAAATTTATTTTAGGGTTTACCTTTCTCCGAATACCTGCCCCATCGGTATTCCTCTTTATAGAATGGCTCCTACTGAGTTGAACAAACTTAAGAAGTAGTTGAAAGATCTTTTTTATAGGGGTCTTGTCTGCCCTAGAGTTTCTCTATGGGGTGATCATATCTTCTTAGTGCATAAGAAAGATGGTTCCCTCCGATTATGTATAGATTATCGACAGTTGAATAAGAAATCTAGGGTGTCCCCTTCTGTGGGAAGGACTAGTATATTATGCGAGGTACTTCATTAGTGGTGCATGATTGTTAGTAGACATTAAGTTGGAATTTTAGTTGTTGGTTATCGTGAAAATAATGTTAGCTCTAGGATAGTGATGCGAGATTTATGGGAGTAAATTGGTAGTCTTGATGAGATGTGTGGAAGATAATAGGTTGTCAATACATGAAATAGTTGAGTGGGTAATTGTGATACATACCAGAGGTCTAAAGTTAAAGCGATGAATTAGGGCTAAGTCATTAGGTTGGTAAGAGTATAAATTTTATAAAATTAGGTCAAGCCCCAGATAACATCTTGTTATATGAGATTTTAAGTATACAAACGTCAGGTGTACCTAGTTCATGTTATTAAATATCTTAGTGTAGATACGTATTCTCATGATGGTGTGATTCTTAGGGTGATAGCTATAGGGGATATCAAAGTTTAAGATGAGTATCTATAGAGGGTAGTGTTTTCATATTAAAGTTATTAGGGGAGATGGTGAACTAAGGCTAAACCTAAAATTTTCTCATAGTGGAGAGTTTCAGGGATAAGTCATGGTAAATCTACTCCTATTTTAGCTATTCCCTTTTGTTTCGACTTGGAAGGCATTCTACTAATGTCTTCCATATTCAAATTTTTCCTATGCCTAAAGTACAAGTTCTCTAAGAAGCTTACGCCCATAAACTTATGTCTCACTTTATGCTTTGTATTACGGAACTATACTTTCTAATTTCTACTGATTTATTTTATGTCATGTCCCAGCCCAAAGTTACCTTATATATGCAAACTCGCAACCATTCTTAGTCCTGAGAATGAGGGAGAATATTTTCAATCAGAAAAACTTGTCCTACTTCTTGAATATACAAATCTCAGCTTTATGTTATATGACCCATGATGTATGCACTCATGTTTCTCATCGTGCCTAGTCTGGAGAACTCCGACTAGGTTATGATGATACTAAAATAACTCTTTACTTATGATCTAGGTGGATTCTAAAAAGGGTTTTGTGAGTATCTCGTGTCTTGATTCACAGGTCTTACTTTAAGTAGAACGACTGATGGGAGTCATAATTGAGAAGTAACCCTCCTATCCTTGAGGCTTTACTCTAGTTCTATAGTGTAACACCCCGTAAAAGTCGTGCATGGATTAGCCTTTAATAGAGTGCTCTTAGACTTAAAAACTTGAAAATTTTTCTAAATGTAACTTAGAGTCATTTTAGCTGACAACCTTCGGGATACAACTTCTCGACCTTCTCGACCTTCATTTTTAGATTTTCAAGTTGCGTTACGATCGGACACTCTCATAGTACATCTCGGATAAGTTTTGAAATTTTTCGGAATGCATAAGGTTGTGTTTGGATTTCAAAACAGTAGCAAAACGCATAGCCTGTTGCCCAGTTTTTTTCAGCATTTCAGGGTCAACTTCAAACGATCATAACTCCCTGTATATAATGAACTGTGTGAGCTATAATATATCAAACGAAAGATCTTTGAGTCCTCTTTCCACCGCAACTGGTTTCATCCAAATGCAACATCTAAGTAAGAAGTTATATCCGTTTTACTTCAGCCTGTCAGTTTGTCAACTGAGGGATAGTTTCGACTTTTCTTATTTTCTTAGGGGCATTTTAGTCATTTCACTTCACCCAATTCCGTCTATAACACCAGATTTAGCCCAAATTCAGCAAAATACAATCCTTTTTCTCAAATTCTCTCAAGAACACCTTTTAGGTTTCAAACAAAAATCCCAAATAACTCAAGATTCAACCGTAGAAAATTCAAATCGGTTCCGTAGTTGTGTTCACCATCTCGAAAGCTTCGAGCACCCCATGGTTATGTAAGGAGGATTCTAAATACAATAGTTCATTGTTAAGGTATGAATATTGTTTATTCTTGATTCTTATCCATGAATAAGTATTGATAAAGGATTATGAGTATTGTCTTGATGTTGGAAGATAACTAGAAACATAGTTATGAATTGTTGTGTATAAATTGTTAGTAGTACATTATGGAAGTTGCTGTATTGGATTATGAAGGATGAATTGTGGTGATGTATCATTATATTAGTGGTTATGTATGCCTAGTGATCATGTTGGTATTGGATGGTGATTAAGAAGGGAAATAAAGGCTAAGAGTGATGTTGAGGGATATTTCATGAAAATGCATGATATGTGAATGTAATAAGAGTATAAGAGGATGTATGTAGTACTCTTATTGATGAGCTAAATGATTACTTCCTAGACATTATTTGGTGAAGTTAATACCTAAATGGTAAGATTTGGTTGCTAATACTAGTTTGCCACAAATGACTTATTGTAGATAAGTGTTCGAAGAGTACGGGAAGTCACTTGTATTGAAGTGGTTATATCAAGGTATGTAAGACATACTCTATCTAATCTTTGGCATGAATAATGACCCATGGCACTCTCAAGTAAGCTTCCAACATTGTCCTACGACACATGACACATAATAACATCATATGATCTTCGACACTACCAATTGAACTTGTTTTCACTTTTAAGATGTCTGACTAATCAAAAAAATGTCCATATAATGTTGTTGACTCCGAAATGGTTTAATGAGGTATCCATGATTCTCTACTTCATTTTCATGATATTGATTACCTATTTACATGTTTTTTCCTATTGAGGTATCATGGTTTCAAGTTTCATAAAGTGTGACCACAAAGTAACCAATCTCAAAGATTAATTGAATTGAGAAATGGAATGTCTGTATTTTAAATTGATGATATAATGTAATGTATTAGTACCACTGATCAGTTGGCCATTGTGTTATAAAGTTATGTATATATGCTATTCCAGGGGTGGTCCGTATTAGTACCACTGATCAGTTGGCCATTGTATGACATATGTTATGTATTGATAAGGATTACGGGAAGTAATGATATGAAAGTAATGTGCAGGTATCCCATCAGTTCTTTTAAGTGTGGTCTGCTCATACTGTTTATTCACTGGTATCTGGGTTTTGTTGATCTTTTGTATCTCATGTTGATACTCCCTGCCTTACATACTCAGTACATATTTCCGTACTGACGTCCCTCACGGGGGACCTGCATTCATGCCTGCAGGAACAGGTACTTCAGGTCGTACACCTCCGCAGTAAGAGCCAGGACATTCTATTGTTAGTGGTGAGCTCCAGTTGTTTCGGGGCATCCCAAGTCGTCTCTATATGTACCTTTGGTATTTGTATAAAAGTCTTTTGTGGGCGGAAGTTCGTCCCGACCCCAACTCAGTTGTGTATCTATGTAGAGGCTTTTGTAGATATATTGTACAGCCATAGGAGTGTTTGGTTGATAGACGTGATGGCTCTGACGGCCAATTACTGTTCATATATATATTTATGCGTGTCTGCTGGGTCGATACAGGTACTGTTTTCTTCTATTTACAACAAAGTGCTGCCCAAATTTCTAATTTTCATAAGTAATGTAAATGTGAAAGTATAGGTTATGAACGGGTTCTCCCGGGCCTCCTCGGCTACGGGTGCCAGTCCGCTCCAATGGGATTTGGGGTGTGACAGAAGTGGTATTAGAGAAAGTTCGTCCTTGTGAGTCTACAAAGCCGTGTCTACGTAGAATCTCATTTATCGGTGTGTTGTGCACCACATCTATAAACAGGAGGCTATTGGACATTTAGGGATTATTTCCACTCTCCATTTCTTAGTTCGTGCAATAGAGTCAGAATGTTCCTCTTTCATACTCTTATTCGTGCTTTGATGTTGCCCATATGAAAGTAAAAAGTCATCCCAAATTCTTTCCTTACTCTAATGTCCTACGATATGTCTCATTATTGAGGTTATTCAAGTGTAGAAGTTTAGAATCTAATGATATGGTCCTTTCTGATTGAACCATATAAGAGTTAAAATTGTGCAAGGACTTGAGAAGAGTCCGTTAGTGCTTCAACGTGTATTGATTCCAATGTAGACATTGATCTTGATGGAATCGTGCTTTTCAGCTTCAGGTATTAATTGCATTTAGTCCCTTTCAAATTTATGTTACAAATGTCTTGCTTAAGGGAGGATGATGTGTAGTAGAATGTTGGAACTGTATTTCCACCCGAATAGTATTATGCGTTAAAGTGTTGTTGTCATGACCTATTGGTAGTGAAATTAGACCAAGAAGTTGGTGATGTGAAGTCACAAAGTTAGAAGTCAGAGTGAGGGTGACTTTTGTGTAAATAAATATTTTAGTTGAATAACCAATGTTCGAGAATGATTTACCCCCCTTATGGTGATAGACTAATATGGTAACTAGTAGCATGTGTGGATGGTATGGTAGTCCGTGGAGGAAGTGTTTGACTCCGATTTTATTTATACAGAGTAAGATGTGTATTCATAGTTCATTGGATATAGCGTATTAAATTTCTATCTCGTGTAATCTTGTTATCAAGGTGTTGTTGAAAAAAAAAAAATAAAGTCTAGTGAAGCCGTGTGGGGCTCTTTCGATTCACTAGCATAGTTGACTTGTCATTCATTTCATTTTCTTGTTCAAAATACAAAAATCAAAGTCTAGTGAAGTCGTGTGAGGCCTATTTCGATTCACTAGCAACTTGTTGTCCAACTTGTTGTTCTTGTGTTGGTTTAATAGATGTATAGCTGAATTTGTTTGCATGAGATTGAGTTGGTAAAGAGGTGATTCATTCTTGTGAGTTGTTTAGTAGATGGTAGAGAAGGAGTTGTTAGTTAGGATGATTTGTAGGTTGCTTGAAGTGTGAAAATAGCTATATTAGCCAGTAAGTTGTAAGTATAGACTCATGGTTGTTTGTGGAACTTGAAGGTAGTCTAAATGTATGCTTAAGTAAGTAAGCGTGATGTGAGAGGCCGTATAAGTAGATAAGATTGTATGGGGTTACAGTATAAGATTAATGTCGATCATGTCTATTATGTGACTTTACCCCTTGACCTTCTTTTCCTTGGTAGTTATAAACTAGTACTACTAGTGAGAAGATATGTAGTAGATTTTTGAGGTATAGTAGTAATGTTATAAAGGTGCTTTGGTCGTGGATAGTATCTAGATAAAATCAAGTATTTGGGGTAGAATGTCCCAATTTGATGGACTAGTAAATTATGTTGTATTCTTCATGGGTGGTACTTACTGAATAAAACAAGTATGAGCTGATGCCTATGATGCCTTACACCATGTATTTATAGTACCTAAAAGTCCCTAAGTCAACAAGGTACAAAAATGCAAGCTATACAATTATCAACTGCAAGCTGAAAATCTGAAAATCCTGCACATGCATGCTGAAATTTCTGCACATGATTGCCAACCTTTGTGGACCTTTTAAAGTGGAAAATTTGCAGTTTCATACCAGCCCGTGTGAACTTTCTAAAGTCTAATAAATGTGCTGCCAGACTATTTTGACCATCTAGAAGGTGCTGGAACGTTGGCAGCAATGCGGAGCATTTGTCGAAGCCCCGCCAAGCTCAAAAATGCGCTTGAATAGTCCAAAACATGCCGAAAACGTGAGGAGTTTAATGGGTTGTGACGTTGAGCGTCACAATGTGGATGTAAAAATAGTGACTTAA
This sequence comes from Capsicum baccatum var. pendulum, assembly GCA_030864225.1. NCBI lineage: Eukaryota > Viridiplantae > Streptophyta > Magnoliopsida > Solanales > Solanaceae > Capsicum > Capsicum baccatum. The sequence continues at coordinate 174,949,018 of CM061560.1, forward strand.
GATTATGATGTATGTTTTGTAAGAATTATGTATAAGGTTGGGTTGTAAATCATGTTAAGCACTAGACGGTGTGCACTCCGACTATGGGGATACTCTTGAAGACCCGAAGTTAGTAAGTGTGCAAGTATTATATGATGACTGCTGGGTCTATAGAATGATAAAGTGTATCTCAGAAGGTAGTATTAACAGTGTGTTTTCCACTTTCAGGTGTGGTCATTTGGGTTAAGTGCCATGATATGCGTGTATAGTAGTTTTTCAGACCCCAAAGTGCAGTGAGTGTACTTCAGTTTAAAGTCTAGTAAGGGATCTCCCAAACTTAATATCATGGTTTGAAGCTAAGGGGGAGATGATAGAGCGAATAACCAAGTCAGGCCTTCAGATTCTAGTCGTGATGTCATGATGATATAGAACGTCAGAAAGTGAGGGTGAGACAACCCATTCTTATCTCAGTATTTTTTTTAGTTATCCCAATATCTACTCATGCCTTACGTTTCAATCCAATGATCAAAATTCATGTTCATGCTTATGATAGAGAACCGTGTACTCTTCGAGTTCTAAAATGAGAAGTTTCAGTTCATTCAGTAGTCGGAATCCCATTCCATAAGTTATGAACTCCAGTTGAGGTCATGTAGCTCATGACTCATGTACTCCCACTTTATAGTATGCTTGTTTTAGATAAGACCATAAGTGTGAAGTAAGATCTGGGGCCAAGTTTTTGATATATGTGAGTTTTAGTGGAAATCTGTATGTGCATGTTCTTGGGGTAGCACGTGGGAGTTATATTAAGAGTGGTTTAGAGATATGTGAAGTGTTTCTTCATGGGTGTTTGGGTTGAAGTTTATATGAGGTTATGAAGATAGGCTTGAATGACATGTTGGGATTTTAGTGAAGTGACGCAATATGCGCTAGTGAATCTATAGTAAGAGTTCAGAGTTAAGTCATTAATGTAGGAAGGCATGATATGCTTAGGGTGTAAACTTTAAAAGATATGGAAGATTGAACCATATTGTTTAGACTAGTATCATGGTATGACATGTTGTATTTTTGGGACTTGGAGTTAGGCTTGATCGCAGTGAAAGGATTTAAGCTACTATAGACATTGTAGAAAGAGCTATCAATGCCCATATGAGAATTATAAGTTGAATCGAATGAATGTGGTATCTAAGGGAAATAGTACAGTTAAGGGAGTATTCGTGGAGTGTGCTAATCTTGGAAGTAAGAAGTCGCATTGACTAAGGACTGACAATTCTATCATGATTTATGAGTTATATGTCTATATTCCAGGCTGCAGAGTAATGTCAATGTTGGGATCCTATAGTCGGATATCTTGTGTGACTCATGCCCAAGATCTTTTGCTGCCTAATGCTACTAGAACTTTTTTCTACGAAGAGTGTTGATAAGATACTCCAGATTGGGTATAAGTTTCCTGTTTAGTTCAGTCTGTTCAGCCAACAAATCAGTTCAATAGTCAGAAAGTCAAATTCTCATGATTTGTTTGCTTGTCTTTTCAATTAATCATGCTACCCGAATTCTCATATATGTTACTATTCCAAGATTGAGTATACTAGTAGTTACGAGTATAATTCAGTTCATGCGTCATGTACTAGATCATATTCCAGAGGTTCAGTTATGAATCAAAATCGTAGGTGCCGTGTGCATTTCCTCCATTTTCCAAGTATCTTAGTGAATTGAACACTCATAGAGGGATATAGGGTCCCAAGGGGGAGATACCCCATTTGGTTGCGTGCATAGATTCTTATGACAAGCTTCGCATCAATTGATATTGCGTATTCAGTCATACGTTCTTGTGTCAGCTCAGTCAGATATGCCTGCAGTAGAAATGCACGTTCAATAGAAAAAGTTCAGCTTATCTATGTATTCAGTTCTGCGTTCATGAGATCAACTCAATAACAAATCCATACATTAGGTTTGCACGTTCATTATGAGAACTCAGCTTATGAGTGGCTCCAGTCGTGTATTCCATGCATCAGATATGCATGTTCGATATAAGAATTCAGAATATCAGTAGTTATATCCATATGGTCATGTTTCAGATCAGCGTATTCTTTATTAGAAGACATGTCGTGCCTGCGTTATTCCATACCTTTAAGGCTTCAACATTTCCAATCCATCATTCGGGGACGAATGATCCCAAGGGGGAGATAATGTAACACCCCGTAAAAGTCGTGCATGGATTAGCCTTTAATAGAGTGCTCTTAGACTTAAAAACTTGAAAATTTTTCTAAATGTAACTTAGAGTCATTTTAGCTGACAACCTTTGGGATACAACTTCTCGACCTTCTCGACCTTCATTTTTAGATTTTCAAGTTGCGTTACGATCGGACAATCTCATATTACATCTCGGATAAGTTTTGAAATTTTTCGGAATGCATAAGGTTGTGTTTGGATTTCAAAACAGTAGCAAAACGCATAGCCTGTTGCCCAGTTTTTTTCAGCATTTCAGGGTCAACTTCAAACGATCATAACTCCCTGTATATAATGAACTGTGTGAGCTATAATATATCAAACGAAAGATCTTTGAGTCCGCTTTCCACCGCAACTGGTTTAATCCAAATCCAACATCTAAGTAAGAAGTTATATCCGTTTTACTTCAGCCTGTCAGTTTGTCAACTGAGGGATAGTTTCGACTTTTCTTATTTTCTTAGGGGCATTTTAGTCATTTCACTTCACCCAATTCCGTCTATAACACCAGATTTAGCCCAAATTCAGCAAAATACAATCCTTTTTCTCAAATTCTCTCAAGAACACCTTTTAGGTTTCAAACAAAAATCCCAAATAACTCAAGATTCAACCGTAGAAAATTCAAATCGGTTCCGTAGTTGTGTTCACCATCTCGAAAGCTTCGAGAAGCACCCCATGGTTATGTAAGGAGGATTCTAAATACAAGAGTTCATTGTTAAGGTATGAATATTGTTTATTCTTGATTCTTATCCATGAATAAGTATTGATAAAGGATTATGAGTATTGTCTTGATGTTGGAAGATAACTAGAAACATAGTTATGAATTGTTGTGTATAAATTGTTAGTAGTACATTATGGAAGTTGCTGTATTGGATTATGAAGGATGAATTGTGGTGATGTATCATTATATTAGTGGTTATGTATGCCTAGTGATCATGTTGGTATTGGATGGTGATTAAGAAGGGAAATAAAGGCTAAGAGTGATGTTGAGGGATATTTCATGAAAATGCATGATATGTGAATGTAATAAGAGTATAAGAGGATGTATGTAGTACTCTTATTGATGAGCTAAAGGATTACTTCCTAGACATTATTTGGTGAAGTTAATACCTAAATGGTAAGATTTGGTTGCTAATACTAGTTTGCCACAAATGACTTATTGTAGATAAGTGTTCGAAGAGTACGGGAAGTCACTTGTATTGAAGTGGTTATATCAAGGTATGTAAGACATACTCTATCTAATATTTGGCATGAATAATGACCCATGGTACTCTCAAGTAAGCTTCCAACATTGTCCTACGACACATGACACATAATAACATCATATGATCTTCGACACTACCAATTGAACTTGTTTTCACTTTTAAGATGTCCGAATAATCAAAAAATGTCCATATAATGTTGTTGACTCCGAAATGGTTTAATGAGGTATCCATGATTCTCTACTTCATTTTCATGATATTGATTACCTATTTACATGTTTTTTTCCTATTGAGGTATCATGGTTTCAAGTTTCATAAAGTGTGACCACAAAGTAACCAATCTCAAAGATTAATTGAATTGAGAAATGGAATGTCTGTATTTTAAATTGATGATATAATATAATGTATTAGTACCACTGATCAGTTGGCCATTGTATTATAAAGTTATGTATATATGCTATTCCAGGGGTGGTCCGTATTAGTACCACTGATCAGTTGGCCATTGTATGACATATGTTATGTATTGATAAGGATTACGGGAAGTAATGATATGAAAGTAATGTGCAGGTATCCCATCAGCTCTTTTAAGTGTGGTCTGCTCATACTGTTTATTCACTGGTATCTGGGTTTTGTTGATCTTTTGTATCTCATGTTGATACTCCCTGCCTTACATACTCAGTACATATTTCCGTACTGACGTCCCTCACGGGGGACCTGCATTCATGCCTGCAGGAATAGGTACTTCAGGTCGTACACCTCCGCAGTAAGAGCCAGGACATTCTATTGTTAGTGGTGAGCTCCAGTTGTTTCGGGGCATCCCAAGTCGTCTCTATATGTACCTTTGGTATTTGTATAAAAGTCTTTTGTGGGCGGAAGTTCGTCCCGACCCCAACTCAGTTGTGTATCTATGTAGAGGCTTTTGTAGATATATTGTACAGCCATAGGAGTGTTTGGTTGATAGACGTGATGGCTCTGACGGCCAATTACTGTTCATATATATATTTATGCGTGTCTGCTGGGTCGATACAGGTACTGTTTTCTTCTATTTACAATGAAGTGCTGCCCAAATTTCTAATTTTCATAAGTAATGTAAATGTGAAAGTATAGGTTATGAATGGGTTCTCCCGGGCCTCCTCGGCTACGGGTGCCAGTCCGCTCGAATGGGATTTGGGGTGTGACATATAGTGTCCCTTCTTTTAGTAGTATAGTAGTGGCTATGGAAGTATAGAAGTATTATATATAAGAGAGTGGATATTCTCTGATGAGAAAAATATTTGAGGGTGGCTATCGGGCTAAGGAAATAGATAAAGATAGAAGAATAAGACAAACATTCGTAATGGGAAATAGTTAATAAGGGGAGATATGGTAAAACTATTGCGATAGTAAGAAAAGTTGGGGAAGGATTATTGGAGGAGCTTAAAGTTGTGGGTCTCATAGCTTACACTAGCACCTTTAACTCTGAGTCAGATTTTAACATGAAAGGAATTTGCGGTTATATGTACGAGTTACTATATGCTTTATTTGGGGTGGAGAAAACTTCTTGGAAAATTGGAGAGGACGTGAGGTCCAAATACCCATTCTTGTTCCCTATTCCAGATACTCTTGCTTAAGGTATGTGTTAATCTTACCATCTTTGTTTTCTGGCTTTGTTAAAGGAAATTGTGATTTCCTCAAAATCTTTGTTTTTTGTCTTTGTTAAAAGTAAGTGTAGGTATGTTTCTGTGTTAAATTATTCTAATGGATGTCTTGATCCATCATTGACAACAAATGATCCTAAGGGGGGAGAGGGATAATTTGATGCTTCGGGTGCTGGCCACTGAAAATTCTGAGTTTTTGAACTAACTATCCTAACTATGAATCTCCCTACGAGTCATAAGGGGTCTTGACGGGTCATAGGACCCAAATCATTGGGTGTCCAGTGAGTTTTGCCTGATTTGTTGCCTTGGTGATGACCTGACCCAAATCATAGTTCATGAGTTTTGTATGAGACATATAGCACCTTCTGTAGAAAAACCAGTATGATGCCTAAGGTGTTCTATCTTGAGTATGACTAGAACGAAAACTTTTTATGAGTCGTATGGTCCTTTTGTAACCAGAACAGTGTTGATGGCCCTAGACACTGTCCAACCTATGATAAGGGACATGAGTCATAAGTTGACACTACGAGTCGTAAAGTCAACCGTAGTGACTGGGCGACAGATTTTCAGTCTTTTATTTAGGGGTACTTTGGATATTTCCCTATTTACACACAAACCCCAGGGGCATTACTTTAACACTTTAATGAATCAAAAACCCTCTTAACTCTCACAAATTCTCTAAAGCAAAGTAAGCTCAGGTTTCCTTAAGGTTGAGCATTTAAGGGCCAATTCAAGGTTACTTCTCCATAATTGAGAATCCTTCGGCATGTTACTCTTCCCAACTAATACTTTGTGAAACGATATGTTTTAAATAGTTCTCCATGTGGTTTAGATGATGGTTTTGGAACATGGGTTGAGAGTTTTGAATGATTGTTGTTTTGGTCATGTTTCATGTTTACAAATTCATTGTTTATGTTTTAAATAGTGGTTTTGAAATCAATTTGATGCATGGGTATGGTGAACAAACTAGGGGATTTTGATCTCCAAAAATTTTGTGTATATTGACAATTGAATTTGTAATCCCCAATCCAATTTTGTGAAAGTGGTTTGAGTACGAGTAAAATTGCACTGAACTATTTTTGAAACAATTGCATGGTATAAAGAGGTTATTTAAACATGAAGTTTTTATTTAATGAACAAAAGGAGTTGGTTTCCCCCATTTGTATTAATTAACAAAGGGAGTTGTTCTCTTGATTTAAAGGAACTCAAATGGCATGTTGATGTTACCTTTTAAGTGTAGTTGGTATGATAATACCAACAATGTATGCCTAAATGTGTATTATGGATCAATGAATAGGATTGCATGATAAATGTTTTATTTAGGCTTAAAAAAGGGTTGTGCAGTTACGCTATAAAAGTGGCGGTCACGAGGGATCAAAACTGGAAACTGCATTTGCCGACACAGGGGTCTAAATGTCCTGGGGTTTGAGTCCCCCATAATACAGTACCTGATTAGGTGCTTAAGTCACCTTAGTATATGGTTTGAAGTTTTGAGTCCCCTATGCATGTATATAATATTATTCTACGGCTCGTGCAACTACATGCACTGGGACTCAAACTGAGGTGAGAGGTGGGGCTTATTTAGCCCGCGGGTACTATTATGTGACAGTTAAGCTACACAATTTAGGCTAACATTTTAAAGTTCATGCTAAGCCTTGTTCCCTATCAAATTATTTTATATAAGTGTGTCTGTGTGTGTGTATATATATATATATATATATATATATGCATACATGTGTGTAAACACGTACATTGAGTTGAATTGGATTTGAAATTATTATTACTCTATCCTTATCCCTGAGTTACATGCTAGTGCTCAACCCACTTACCATCTCCAAGCGCTGTATCCCCATGTGATACAGGGTCCAGAGGCAATCCTACTTTTCCTGCACAGTGTTAGCTGTATCGGCTCAATTTGTAATTCTCCAGAAGACTTTATCATTCCATAGCTTTCCTTTCATAAACTAGAATAAAAAGTTCACATTAACATTTTCATTGTCATTGCGACTTAGTTTGTTTTCCGATTAGTAGAGGCTTCGTGGATATTTATCTGTAAGGTTATTGTGACTGAATTTCTTCAATGTCTTTGAGTTTACCACCATTCTGTATTTTTATATTCTTGGATTTCAGCCACCACTAGGGGTGCTCTATCCCATTTATTTTGGCAAGAAGAGTGGTCTCCGCTCCTTGGTGGACTTGAGATACTCGTCATGGCCAGGCCCTAGATTGGGTCATGGCAACAACATAGATTGATGGATATGATTAGGAATTATGATATTTCCATCTCATGCCATCCAAGTAAGGCGAATGTGGTAGCAGATGCTTGGAGTCGGAAGGCAGTGAGTATTGGTAAGGACGCTTATATTTTAGTTTCTTTGAGGTCATTGGAATGGGGCATTTAGTCCTTAGCCAATTCGATGGCGCGCCTTTATATTTGATGGTTCAGCTTGATATTTCAGACTCCATAGATGTTGTCTAGTGTTTAGTCCTTGATGTTTTTCCTTGGATACGACTTGATGGTACTAGTTGTATTATCTAGTGACGAGTTGGGCAATGGAGTCTTATATTGGACATAATGTGATTTCCAACCTTCTAACAAAGTAACAACTTGAGGGTTCCACTCATATGATGTGGTGACGAGTTGGAGGGTCAACTTGCACCCACCTACGAGTTTTCTAGAACTTTTAAGTTAAGGGTATTTTGGACATTTCCCACCCCAAGACCTTAAGACCTCATGTTTTATAACACTTATTTGATGTTCATTCTATACTTTAGAAGAATAAAAACACTCTCTAAACTCTCTCTAAAAATCTCCAAAGAAAGATTTGGGCTAGGGTTTCTTCAAGGTGATCATTTAAAGGCTTAAGGATAAAAATCTATCAGTGAATATTCGTATCTCAGTCATGTGACTCTTCCTTCATTGTTATCTCACTAAAAATCATGTATTTTAAACATTGCTCATGAATCATAAATGGTGGTTTTGAAAATAATGGTTGAGGGTTTGACTATTTAATGTTGAGTATTGTTTTCTTATGTTCTAAATTATGATTATACATGTTTTGATAATGGTTTTGCACATATGGCTCCTTGGTAATTGTGATTTAAACTAAGGGGTCATAGTTGACCCTAACTTGTTGGTTTTTGACTTGATTAAATGTTTCATAATGGTATGCCCTTAACCTATTTGTGAAATTGCCTATGTAAATGATTTTGTCACATATTGAGTTGTGTTTTCAACTAAGGAATTGGCCTAATAATGTAAGTGGTTGGTAAATAATTTTATGAAATACTTGTTGGCCATAAATTTATTTTAATTAATAAATGAGTTCGAGTCCCTAAATGTTGAATTGGATTGATGTCTTTATTTAGACAATGGGCACAAGTCCCAAAGTTGATTAATAATGGTTAGGTATGTGTACGCTTGGAAGTAGGGTTGGTATGATGATACCAACAGGATGTCTTTGGTAAAAAATGGGTTAAGGGTTGTGTATGTGTAATGAATGTTTTAATTTGGGATTTAAATTGGGATGTGTAGTTGGGCCAGGAAAGTGGACTCCAAAGGGCTAACACTGGAAACCACGTTAGCTAGTGCGGGTATCTATATGATCGGAGGTTTGAGTCCCCAAATAAATATATAATGGGATTTTGAGTCCCTTATACTAAATACATTGGGGGTTAAGTCACCTTGATTATTCTTGTAGATTTGAGTCCTCCAAAAAGGCATATACAGATATGGATATTCTTTGGTTCGTGCGGCTACACGCACTGGGGCCCTTCCAGCTAGGGGAGAGTGATAACGCTTAATCTACAGCTCTCGTGGGAGTGTAAAGCGGTCGTTAGCAAATATAGAACCCAACCTGGGTTGGGTGTCGATCCCACAGGGAATAGCTTGGCCAACAAGTAAGCAAAATTACTAAACTTTTGGTGCAAGTCTCGTAAAAAGGGGGGATTGTAATGTCGTGGAAGTAATGTAAACAAAAGCTGAAAATAATAAAGTAAAAAGAGATATTGTTACGTAGATTGTAAACAATGAGAATTGAAGCGTTGGGGTTATGTCCACCTTCTGAGTTATACGTCTCTATTGGCTATGAGTGTGTAGAGTTTTGACATGCAATTGCTTATAGAGAATTGTAGTCGATGGTAAATCCAAGCGTCTCTCGACCTAAACAAGGACTATTTCACTTTAACTCTCTCGAGCTTAAAGCGTGTCTAACGGTACGAATTCTCCAAGAGGTTAGTCCAGTTACGGCACTAGCTTTTTAATAGGAAAGGGTGTCCTACTACCTTGACATTATCTCTTTTCCAGACAAATAACCTTTCTCTCGAACAAGTTAAATGTTAGACTGGCGTTATTCTATGCTTCTGCAGCCACAAGAATTTGCATTAAGATGAAGAGAATAATGATATAAGCAATATACGTGTCTCGAACTCACAAACTCACAGCAATAGATAGTATCTCATTCGGCTTCCATAACCCCAACAGAGAAGTTTAGTTACCCATGAGTGCGAAGGAGATCACGATTTGCATTGTTATTGTTGAGTAATGGCGTGTGGATTAGGTGATAGGAGTGTGGCGTGATTCCTTAGCAAGTAACGATTCTCTTGTTGTGGAATTTAAGAATAGAATTAATGGAAAGATTAGAAGAGTTGTAATTGAGAAGTAGAATGTGTCTCTCCACTAAGGGAGGACTTGCCTCTCCACTAAGGGAGGACTTCACTAAAAATCTCTAGCATGATAGGGTATTTATAATACTCCTATCCTACTCCTAGTATGCTAATGAAATAAATAACCAAATCCTACTAAACTAAGGAAATACTTAACCCATTTGTACTAGGTTAATCTAACATTCTCCTAATCCAAATAAACTAATGAAATACATAACCCAATTGTACTAGGTTAATGTATCATTGTCAAAATCCAGCTTTGTATCTGTAAGTCCCCAAAGTCTTCAGAAATGTTGTTTTAGCCCAGGACAGATTTTCCATGCAGCAGTTTTGGTCCTTAGGCGTGTAGACTTCCTTCCCTTCCTTTGTGAGCTTTCTTTTGCGTCAAGTAAGCCATAAAATGCTGTATTTTGCATCATTTATACCTGAAACTTTCCTAATCATGTTCGTTAGCTCATTTACAGGAAAAAGGACTAAAAGTGCATGAAATATATAATTTGTTCTCAAAACTAGGCTAAAATATGGGCAAAATATATTGATATAGGCGTGTAAATTCGCCTATCATCAGAGAGCTGAGCCCATATAGCCTATGGGTGCCTTGTTTTATGATGGATATGATATACAGCCTGGGTTAAGTTTTTTAAATGCATGATAATTCTTGTGTCCCTTTCCTGGCACAGTATATCAATATATATAAATATGTCTATGTGTGATTGCATATGATGATTTGACTTGGTTTTGAATGGTGGTGTTATTTTATTCCTCTATCCCTGAGTTACATGCAAGTGCGCCAACAGCTAACCATCTCCGAATGTTGTATCACCATGCGATGCAGGTACCAAAACTTTTCCTACTTTTCCTGTGCAATAATCAGGTGTTTGAGTAGTTCGTGAGTTGACATTGAAGTGCTAAGATTTCATGCTTTGGAAGGCTTCATTTCATGGTCTTTATAATCTATGTCTCAGACTTTGTATAGTCTTTTTCTTGGCTACCGTCGGGGTAATGTCCCAACATTTTATTGACTTTAGATTTATTGAGGCTTTGTTGGATATCTGTGGACTTGGGTGTGTTGTTTTTGTGGATTAGTTCAGTGACGGACAGTTGTCCGGTTATCGGAGATTGTTTTAGATGCTTCATGAATAAATAGTATTAGTTTTCACTATCTCATTATATGTTGGAAATTCATCCTACACTTGAGGTTGTTGAGCTGACTAGGTTAGATGAAGGGGGTAATCTTCTGTCCACGTGGGACTTGAGATACCTGTCACGGCCAGCCCTGGTTCGGATCGTGACACGAACAAGGCTTAACATGCATTTTCAAAACTTTAGCCTGGATTGTGTAACTCAATCGTCATATAATAGTACCCACAGCTATATAGGCCCCTGCTCTCACCCCCTGGTTTGGACCAAATGCATGTAGCCTCACGAATTAGAAAATAATATCATATATGTATATATGGGGGAATTGAACCTCCCAACATATACAAAGATGAATTAAGAACCCGATCATATAATAATTTATGGGGGATTCAAACCTCCCTATTCGCTTTCACCCCCGCATTGGAAAATATGGTTTCCAGTATCGGTCACCAGAACCTCTACTTTCACGACTCAACTACACAACCCGATTTATAGCCTAGTTAAAACATTTATCACATAATCCCATTCATAAAACACATTCCACATTAAGGCATACAATGTTGGTATCATCATACTAACTACACTTGCAAAGTAATAACAACATGCCAAAAGAATTTCCATTAACTTGGAGAAAACAACTCCCTTTATTCATTACTAGAAGGTGGGGGACACCGACTCCCTTTGTTCATTAAATCAGACCATTGTATTTCAAATACCTCTTTTTATCATGCAATAGTTCAAGACTAGTTCATTTTTACAAATTCCTTCCTTTCTCATAACTCAAAACTATTTTCACACTATGGGTTAGGGCCATAACCAATTCAAAATTTACAAGTTTGGGAAAATCACAATTCCCTAGTGTAACACCCCGATTTGTTGAACCGGAATGCTATACGGTGCTCATGACCCCGAAGGACCAGAATCTAACCCATGACTGATATCTATACCTGTACACTGTAAATTATGATATAATAATGCGGAATACATAGAACTGTAAGGCCATAAGGTTCAATTGAATAAAATCATGTGGTTGAAAATACCCAAAACAACTCAATCTGAACGTAAATTTGAACATATATCTAAAAGACTCTAAACTATCTGAATAAGGATTTGAAGGAACATGTCTTAACAAACTCCGTAAAACTGAATTGAAGAAATAAATAAATGTATTAAATCATATTGTCCTCGAATAAATGAGGACTCACTGTGTCTCTGCGACTGGAATGCTACCGTTATTGCTGGGCTGGAGCTCGTGTCTCAGAACCTATGGTGTAACATAAAAAGAAAGCACCATAGAGAAAATGCGTCAGTACAACTGGAGTACTGAGTATACGAGGAAGGTAGGCTAAACATAAAGGGTTTCATGCATGAACAACACTGACTGACTAAAATGAACGTGGGAGTGCAAACACACATATATAGAAATTGGGACCGTGAATACGTGATAACATGACCTATATGCTAATACATGATTTACTGATAACTGTCATGACTAATACTGAAACTAATAACATGGGCGGCTGTATCTGACAGTCCTGTATATACTGAAATCTGAAGAACGCCCTGAGTTCTTTTACTGAGACTGATACTGAAACTGTGGGAAGTAGTGTTTAACTGACATGCCCCATGTATGCCCGTTATAGCTAAGCTGGGGTCCAATCTCTGCCCTGATTGGAGGGGTGTTAATACCGTGCCACGGGTAAGCACAACCTGTGAGTGACTCTTATCTGGCGGGTACCCAATGAGAATGGTGGGAACCCTAAACTGACTGGTTAAGCCACCTCATCAACCTTAATCTGACGGGTTAAGATGTCTCAACCTACGCTGGCTATGTAGTTCGGGAACACAAGGATGACTATTAAGAATCACACCCTGAACTGGCGGATGAGTTCCCATCCTTGGATTCACTCGGTGCTAACCTCTACTCCCATCTGAAGGGACTAGACATGAATAACTGACTGTGCATGACTTAATCTTACTGAATTTCATTGATTGGCGGAATGTTACTGATACTGACAACTGACTAAGACCATGAGGTTTCCCTGAGTCACATGACTGACTGAAGTCTATGGAATCATAGCTTGGGTTCGGATATTGTGAAACATGACATGGATCTAGGCACACAACTATAGTTTTCGGGTACAAGTACCCCCAGGACTCGATGGAAGGAAATTGACACACATGACTGACTTGATCATAAGAGTAGAGTCCATAGTTTATAATATCATAAGTAGGGATCTCATACTAAGCATGGTTATCAACAATGTATTGCATGGAAAGGATTTCATATCACATGGAAGTACTTGCACAATCTTAATATCATGTTCATTGCATAATTATATTGGCAACACATACCGATAGCATGGGAGTTCATATGGATTGCATGGTTATCATACATCTTGTTCTCAAGTAGGTATTGCAAGTAAACATAGCATAATCTCATAAGAATAGTTCATGAGTATCCCAACAACATTTACAAGGCACATTATCAATATAGAAGTCATTGGAACGTAAGGGCATATCATGAATCCTTCACTTAGTCACAATTTAGCTATATTGCATGATTTCTAGTTTCTTAGGCATTTTATCAAACACCTTACATGCACATCTTAAGCATAGGTGAAATCATCAAATTATTCATCTTGAACAACTAAATTTACATGTTTCCAACTCATATGATATCATGAAATTCAAAAAGACATAAAGATTCCATCTTGGGAATCACCCAATATAACCAACATGATCATCAACACTCAATAATATAAAAATCATACTTTATAATGAAAAATAGGGTTTTTGAGCTTTATGGATGAAAGGGATCCATAAATCAACTCACGCATACCTTAGAAGGAAAGATTCTTGATGATTGGCGGAGGAATTTCCTTGAAATCGGATCTTCAAGCTTAATTATGCAACCCAAGTTGTTTTTCTCTTTTAGTTCTCTTGGATGATGAGCTTTAAGATGATAATAGGGTTTTAATATGTTTAGAATCTATATATTTCATAGAGCTAAGTTTAGGGACGTGTAAGGAGTGTTAAAAGACTTAATTACCCTTAAAATAACTCAAAACGGAGTGTTTTTGGCACCTGGAATTGACATAGGTGGCGCCCAAGTGATTGACTAAGATAGGTTTGGTGGCGCCTAACCAATCGCCTATGCTTGGGTTGGGTGGCGCCTAACCAATCGCCTATGCTTACTGTCTCTCACAAAAATGGGTATAACGTTTTGCTCGGGTATTGGATTAAGGGGGCATTGGTATCGTTGGAAAGCTAATTCGATTCTCTACAATTTGTTGGGTCTAAATCAGCCAAAATATCACAGTAACATCGAGTTATACATGTTCAAAGATAACTCTTTCAAAATCGAATACTAAAACTTGATGGATTCAGAAACTCTTAGCTTGTATTACCTTAAGTGACTCATATGAACATGCTTAATGCATCATAAGCTATCCTATCACTAGGATATACATTGTAAGTCATGTACTCAAGTATGAATCATAATATAGGAAATTTCATACGTAGGAATACTTATTCACTTCCTAGCTTAGAAACATGCGGGGTATTACAATATCTCCTCCTTTGGAACATTCTTCCTCGAATAAGAATTTACTGAGAAGAGATACAAGACAATAGAACCTGAACTGCACATGAAGAACTGAAACTTGATCTCATGACTGACATGCTAAACATACTGAACTCGTGCATATATGATGCACGGACAACTGACACATGAATTCATGACTCAGTATGAAACGGTTAATGGGTACCAAGTTTATACTGGAAACATGAACGTGAACTGAATAAGATTACGGAGAACTGTTACCTTGAGCTTGATCTGAATTAATGGGGAAGAGGTGAGGATACTTGGTACGCATATCTTCTTCTGCTTCCCAAGTAGCTCCCTCATGAGACTGATTTCACCAAAGAACCTTGACTAGAGGGGTTTCTTTGTTCCTCCATCTACAAGTCTGATAATCTAAAATTTTGACTGGAATCTCTTTATAGGAAAGGATGTTCTAAATGTCAATGATCTGAATAGGGACAACAACTGCTGGGTCACCTATGCATTTCCTTAGTAAAGAAACCTGGAAGACTGAATGGACTGAGGCTAGATCGAAGACAACTTAAGCTCATAAGCTACCTTACTGAAGCGACAAAGAATTCTGAAGGGACCAACATACCGGGGACTGAGTTTCTCTTTCTTTCCGAACCTCTTCACTCCCTTCATGGGAGAGATCTTAAGATAGACATAGTCATTGACCTCGAACTCGAGATCCTTTCTATGAACACCTGAATAGTACTTCTATCGGATCTAAGTAGCCCGAAATCTCTCTCTGATCAACTGAACTTTCTCTAAGGTGTTGAATACTAAGTCAGGACCTATGATTGAGGCCTCACTAACTTTGAACCAAACAATCAGAGATCTACATCACCTACCATAGAGAGCTTCGAATGGAGCCATCTGAATACTAGAATGATAGCTATTGTTGTAGGCAAACTCAATCAAAGGCAAGTGGTCATCCCAACTTCCCTTAAAGTCAATTGAACACGCCCTTAGAATATCTTCAAGAGTCTGAATGGTCCTCTCTACTTGGCCATCTGTCTGAGGATGAAATGTTGTACTGAGATGGACTTGGGTACCGAGACCCTTTTGGAATGCTTTCCAAAAGTAAGAAGTGAGCTGGGTACCTTAGTCTGAGATGATAGATAGTGTACTACCGTGTAATCTGACTAAATCCCTGATATAGAGTTTGGCATAATCCTTGGCGGAATAAGAAGTACAAACAGGAAGGAAATGAGCTAACTTGGTCATTCTATCTATAATGACCCAGACTGAATCATGCTGATGACGAGTTTTAGGCAATCCCGTCATAAAGTCCATGTTAACTTCTTCCCACTTCCAAGTAGGGATGGTGAACTCTTGCATGGAACCACTAGGTTTTTGATGCTCTATCTTAACCTGCTGACATGTAAAGCACTTAGCCACAAACTCTGCAATATCTCTCTTCATCCCACTCCACCAATAGATCTCGAGCATGTTGTGGTACATCTTAGTGTCCCCTAGATAAATAGAATATCGCGAACCATGCACTTCTGCAAGTATTCTCTGCCTTAATTCATCTACACCAGGAACACATAGACGACCCTAACAACAAAGAACACCATCTCCCCCTTGGGAGAAAACCTCAACTTTCTAATTCTGAACTACCTCTTTGAGATTGACAAGGCTAGGATCCCTTTCTTGTTTCTCTTTCACCTCAGAAACTAGAGATGACTTTAAACTACTATGAACACATACACCACCCTCTGAAGAATCGACTAAGCGAACACCTAGTCTGGAAAGCTGGTGGATCTCCTAAGCCATCTTTTTCTTACAATCCTCAACGTGAGAAATACTAACCATGAAGAGTCGACTGATAGCGTCGGCCACAAAATTGGCCTTGCCCAGATGATAAAGAATACTCATGTCATAATCCTTCAAGAGCTCTAACCACCTTCACTAGCGAAGATTGAGATATTTCTGAGAAAACACATACTGGAGGCTTTTATGGTCTGTGAAGACATCTACATGAACTCTATAGAGATAATGCCTCAGAATCTTCAAGGCAAAAACTACCGCTTCAAAGTCAAGATCATGAGTAGGATAATTCATCTCATGTGGCTTTAACTGTCTGGAGGCGTAGGCTATGACCTTACCATGCTGCATAAGGACACAACCTAAACCCACTCTGGATTGATCACAATAAACTACAAAACCGTCTAAAGTATCTGGAATAGCTAGAATTGGAGCAGAGGTAAGTAGAGTCTTCAACTCTTGAAAGCTCTTCTCACATGAATCTGAACACTGAAACTTGATCTTCTTCTGACTCAATCTGTACATGGGAGATGCAATAGAAGAAAATCCCTCAACAAACCATTTGTAATAGCCATCCAAACCCAAAAACCTCATAACTGATGGAGATAAGGGTCTGGGCCAGTTTCTTGCTGGCTTGATTTTCTGAGGATCTACTCTAATGCCATCATCAAAAACAATATGGCCAACGAATTCTACTGATCATATCTAAAATTTGCACTTGCTGAACTTATCGAATAATTGGTGATCCCTGAGAGTCTGAAGAACAATCTTGAGATGGTCTGCATGATCACGCTCTATGCAAAAATAGACCATAATATCATCTATGAAGACTATGAAAAACATGTCCAAGTACTATTTGAACACACGGTTCATCAAATCCATAAAACTTATAGGGGCATTGGTAAGACCAAATGACATGACTAAAAATTCGAAGTGACCATACCGATTACAGAAAGCTGTCTTTGGAATGTCACATTCTCTAACTCTGAGATGATGATAGCCTGATCTGAGGTCTATCTTGGAGAAGTAACTAACACCCTAAAGTTGGTCAAATATATCATCAATCTTAGGATGAGGATATCTGTACTTGACCGTGACCTTGTTGAGTTGACGGTAATCAATACATATCCTGAGAGAACCATATTTCTTGCACACGAATAATACTGGCGCACCCCATAAGGAAACGCTAGGTCTGATGAATCCCTTATCTAATAGATCCTTCAACTGATCTTTCAGTTTATTGAGTTCTGATGGTGCCATTCTGTATGGCAGTATAGAAATAGGTTGAGTATCTGGAAGAAGGTCTATGCCGAAATCTATTTCACTTTCGGGAGAAATGCCTGGAAGATCTTCGAGAAAGACATCTGAGTATTCATTAACAACAGGGACTATTTTGAGGTTGGGATATTCAGAACTAGAATCTCTAACATGCACGAGATGATACACACACCCCTTAGAAAGCCCGAAGGTAGGAAATAAGTTGACCCCTGAATGCTGAAATGCTACCCTTCCACTCTAGGACGGGCTCATTCGGTGACTGAAACTGAACTATCCTATTTCTGCAGTCGACTGTGGCATAGAAGGAATGAAGCCAATGCATGCTGAGAATGATATCAAAATTAGTCATCTCTAACTCCACTAAATATGCTGACGTGGATTTCTGAGATATCATAACCGGGCATTTCATGTATACCTGCTGGGTTGTGATGGTTTTACCCACTGGGGTAGAGACTGGGAAGGGCTCTGCTAGGACTTTGGGACTAATTCCAAAATTGCCTGCTATGTATGGAGTAACAAAAGACAAAGATGCACCTGGGTCTACCAAAGCATAAATATGAACATGGAAAATCTATAACGTACTAGTAACGACATCAGTAGAATTTTCCTGATCCTACTGGGACTGAAGACCATAGAGTTTGTTTGGGTGTTGCCCACTGGTAGCACTGGAAATGGCACCCTGCTGGTTTGGGCGACTGGACTGAGTTGTAGAATGATTTTGTTAACCCTGAAGACTTGACTGCAGACACTCCCTAATCCTGTGGCCTGGCTTTCCACAACCAAAACAGACATCACTACCGGCGCTGCAAATGCCCTTGTGGTTCTTACCACAAGTCTGACAAAGGGGATTCATTCGGGCACTGCTAACACTGACCTGAGATTTAGAGCCTGGCGCTTTGTTTCTATTGCTGTCTCTAAACTTTAGCACTAGAGCACTGGTAGAGAAAGGAGCTGGAATGGCTGACTTGGAGCAAAACTGTGAATGGTTTCCTCCATCTGATTTGGGTTGAGGAAAGTTGAAATTACCTGACCTTACTCTCTTGTTCTGCCTCTCCCTAGTCTTAAACTTATGCTTTTCTACTTGTTGAGCATGGGTCATGAGTTTGGCTAAGGTCATATCACCGATCAGCATCGCAGACCTACACTCATTTACCATGCTATCTTTGACCCCTGACACGAACTTGCTCATCTTAGCTCTATTGTCTGCAATCACATAAGGAGCATACCTGGCTAGCTGAGTAAGTCTGAGAGAATACTCCCTAACCATCATATTCCCCTGCCTGAGGTTGATGAGCTCAAGAATTTTGGCTTTCCTCAGCTCTTGGGGAAAGAATCTATCTAAGAAGGCCGTGACAAATTCCTCCAACTCGATAGGGCCTGTTTCATCTAACCTCTCAGACTTCCATTGATTGTACCAATCACGAGCAATATCCTGTAACCGGTAGGTGACTAACTCAGCACTTTAATTGAAGTAACACCCATGATGTCAATGAACTTCTGGACTTGGTGAATGAACTCCTGAGGGTCCTCATCAGACTTAGACCCATGGAAAGATAGAGGGTTCATCCGAGTAAAGTTTCGAACTCTAGCTGCTTTGGGAGTGGCCACTAGATTGGCTGGAATGACTGGTGGCCGTTCATTCTGTACAGCCATGGACTGAGCAAGTGTGGTAAATGCAGCTCTAAACTCCGCATGGGAAACATGTTCTCCCAAAAGATCTTCGGGCTGAGGAGCTGGCTGGTTTCTACTTTTTGGGGTCATGGTCTGGAATAAGAGAAGAATGGATTAGACTGAGAGTTTAACTGATGATTATGTTCACTAGCATGACATGAATAAATGTGGCGTGCAACACACCCATGTAAAAGACTCAACTAGATCCAGCTTTCAGACTTCCTAGGACTCTATCGAGCCTTAGGATTTGATACCAAGTTTGTGACACCCTAATTTGCTGAACCGAAATACTACACAGTGCTCATGACCCCGAGGGACCATAAGCTAACCCATGAATAATATCTATACCTATATACTGCAAATCATGATATAATAATGCAGAATACATAGAACTGTAAGGCCATAAGGTTCAACTGAATGAAACCATATGGGTGAAAATACCCAAAACAACTCAATCTGAACGTAAATCTAAACATATATCTGAAAGCCTCTAAACTATCTGAATAAGGAGTTGAAGGAACATACCTCCAACTAACTCTGTAAAACTGAACTGAAGAAATAAATAAATATATCAAATAATGTTGTCCTTGAATAAATAAGTACTCACTGTGTCTTTGCGACTGGAATGCTACCTCTACTGCTGGGATGGAGCTCGTGTCTCAAAACCTATGGTGTAACATGAAAAGAAAGCACCATAGCGCAGATGCATCGGTACAATTGGAGTACTGAGTATACGAGGAAGGTAGGCTGAACATAAAGGGTTTCATGTATGAACAATACTGACTGACTAATATGAACGTGGGAATGTAAACACACATATATAGAAACTGGGACCATGAATACGTGATAGCATGACCTGTAAGCTAATACATAGTTTACTGATAACTGTCATTACTGATACTGAAACTGATAACATGGGCGACTGTATCTAACAATCCTGTATATACTGAAATATGAAGAATTCCCTGTGTTCTTTTATTGAGACTGATACTAAAATTGTGGGAAGTAGTATTTAACGGACATGCCCCATGTATGCCGTTATGGCTAAGCTGTGGTCTAATCTCTGCCCCGACTGAAGGGGTGCCAATACTGTGCCACGAGTAAGGACAGCCTGTGAGTGACCCTTATCTAGCGGGTACTCAATGAGAACGGTGGGAATCCTAAACTGACGGGTTAAGCCACCTCATCAACCCTAATCTGATGGGTTAAGATGTCTCAACCTACGCTAGCTACGTAGTTCTATAACACAAGGATGACTACTAAGAATCACACCCTGAACTGGCGGGTGAGTTCCCATCCTTGGGTTCACTCGGTGCTAACCTCTACGCCCATCTGGAGGGACTAGACATGAATAACTGACTGTACATGACTTAATCTTACTGAATTCCGTTGACTGGCAGAATATTACTGATATCTAATAATTGACTAAGATCATGAGGTCTTCCTGAGTCACATGACTGACTGCAGTCTATGGAATCATAGCTTGAGTTCGGATATCGTGAAACATGACATGGATCTAGGCACACAACTATAATTTTTGGGTACAAGTACCCCCAGGACTTGATTGAAGAAAACTGACACACATGACTGACTTGATCATAAGAGTAGAGTCCATAGTTTATAATATCATAAGTAGGGATCTCATACTAAGCATGGTTATCAACAATGTATTGCATGGAAAGGATTTCATATCACATGGATTACTTGCACAATATTAATATCATGTTCATTTCATAATCATATTGGCAACACATATCGATAGCATGGAAGTTCATGTGGATTGCATGGTTATCATACATCCTGTTCACAAGTAGGATTTCCAAGTAAACATAGCATAATCTCATAAGAATAGTTTATGAGTATTCCAACAACATTTACAAGGCACATTATCAACATAGAAGTCATTGGAATGTAAGGGCATATCATGAATCCTTCACTTAGTCACAATTTAGCTATATTGCATGATTTCTACTTTCTTGGGCATTTTATCAAACACCGTATATGCACATCTTAAGAATAGGTGAAATCATCAAATTATTCATCATGAAAAACCAAATTTACATGTTTCCAACTCATATCATATCATGAAATTCAAAAAGACATATAAAGATTCCATCTTGGAAATCACCCAATATCAACAACATGATCATCAACACCCCACAATATAGAAATCATACTTTATAATAAAAAGAGGGTTTTTGAGCTTTATGGATGAAAGGGATTCATAAATCAACTCACGCATACCTTAAAAGGAAAGATTCTTGATGATTGACGAAGGAATTTCCCTGAAATCAGATCTTCAAGCTTAATTATGCAACCCTAGTTGTTTTCTCTTTTAGTGCTCTTGGATGATGAGCTTTGAGATGATAATAGGGTTGTAATATGTTTAAAATCTATATATTTCGTAGGGTTAAGTTTAAGGACGTGTAAGGAGTGTTAAAAGACTTAATTACCCTTAAAATAACTCAAAACAGAGTATTTTTGGCACCTGGAATTGACTTAGGCGGCGCCCAAGTGATTGCCTATGCTAGGTTAGGCGGTGCCTAACCAATAGCCTATGCTTACTATCTCTCACGAAAATAGGCATAACTTTTTGCTCAGGTATTGGATTAAGGAAAAATTGGTATTGTTGGAAAGATAATTCGATTCTCTACAAATTGGTGGGTCTAAATCAGCCAAAATACCACATTAACATCGAGTTATACTTGTTCTAATATGACCCTTGCAAAATCGAACACTAAAACTTGATGTATTCAAAAACTCTTAGCTTGTATTACCTTAAGTTACTCATATGAACATGCTTAATGCATCATAAGCTATTATATCACTAGGATATTCATTGTAAGTCATGTACTCAAGTATGAATCACAGGATAGGAGATTTCATACGTAGGAATACTTATTCACTTCCTAGATTAGAAACATGTAGGGTATTACACCTAGTTTATACACCATACCCGTGCACCCACAACTTCAAAACCATGTTTAAAGCATGAATAATCACAAATAAATCATGGGAAAACATTGTTCAGCAATAAGCATTCAAAACCCACAACACTTGTTTTCAAAACCAAAACAATTCCATGTGAGTAACACTTTAATACATATGCTTTTACAAAATTAACAATGAGGGAAGATTTACATGCTCGAAATAGTAAGATGTATGAAGAGAAATCACCCTTGAAAGACCTAACTAATCAACCTCTTAAAAACCCTAGTGTTCTTGACCATGAGGAACTTAAGAGTTTTAAGAAGTTACTTTGATGTTTTTATGAGTAACAATGATGCCCTAAAGGGGTTATAAGATGTGTGTTTCAAGTTGGGTAAGCGGGGAAATTCTAGAATGCCTTTAGCTTAAAAGCTAAAAAAGGGTCGTCTTTGACTACGAGTCATCCATCGACTTGTATCCACTCATTATGACTCATGACTATGTGTTGTAACCAAGGAAGTACCACCAAGGAAACAAACACTGGTGACCTTGCGACTCAGCCACAGGGATCGTAATAGGACCCTACAACTCATAGGGTTCAGTCGTCGTCAACACAAAACCCAAATTAGGACTTATATTAGATATCCTATGATTATACCTAAAAACTCATAAAATATCCTTACATCTCTTAGTAATCCACTATTACTTAAAGCATAATCTATCCACAAACTTACTAGTTTTGTTATGACTTGTCCTAACGACTGTAACGCCCCAATTTTCTAAATCGGAATTCTACATGGTGCTTAAGACCCCGAGGGACCAAAATCTAACCCATGACTGATATCTGTACATGTACACTGGATAATATACATATAATACGCGGAAAATCTGAACATGTAGTCCATAAGGTTTAATTGAAGAGATATAGTAACATCCATGGGGTAATAAATACCCAAAACAACTGAATATAAAACTGAATACTGAATCTGATAGCTAAATCTGACTAAATCTGAAAACCTCTAACCTCTTTCTGAATAAGGAGTTGAAGGAACATGTCTCCAACTAACTCCGTAAAATTAAACTGAAGTAGTAAATGAATAAATCAAATCATATTATCCTCGGATTGATAAGGACTCACTGCAACACTGCTACTGGAAAGCTACTGCTGTTCTGGAACACATGGATCTGAACCTATGGTGTAACATGAAAAGAAAGCACTATAGTGCAAATGTGTCAGTACAACTAGAGTACTGAGTATATGAGTGAGGTAGGCTAATGTAAAGGGTTTACATGCATGAATAATGCTAACTGACTAACTGATATGAATGTAAGAGTACAAATATATATACATAGTAACCAAGATCGTGAGTACGTGGTAGCTAAATATGTATGCTAATACATAAATGGAACTGTAGTTCTGATAACATGAGCGACTGTGTCTGACAGTCCTGAATCTGGTAGAACTCAATAAGTCCCGTGCTATAACTGAATTTGGTTGTATCTAACAGTCCTGGTATACTGATATCTGAAGAACTGTTTGAGTTCTTTTACTGAGACTATTACTAAAACTGTGAGAGGTAGCTTTTTAACCAACACGCCCATGTATACCATTACGACTAAGCAGGGGTCTAATCTCTACCCTGACTTATGTGGTGTTAATACCGTACCACTGGTAAGGACAGTTGTGATTGGCCCTTATTTGGAAGGTACTCAAAGTGAGAATGGAGGGATCATAAACTAACAGGTTAAGCCACCTCATCAACCCTAATCTGAAAGGTTAATATGTCTCAACCTATGTTGGATACGTAGTTCTTGAACACAAGGATGACTGCTAAGAATCAAACCCTAAACTGGCAGGTGAGTTCCTATCCTTGGGTTCACTCGGTGCTAACTTCTACTCCCATATGAAGGGACTGAACATGATTCAACTGGCTGTACATGGACTAAATTATTGACATCCATTGACTGACGGAGTAGTACTATTATCTGAGAGTAAACTGAGAACATGAGAGTTCTGATATTTCCTGAGTCATATGACTGACTGAGTTCTATAGAGTATAGATCAACTGAGATTTATCGTGTCACACGACATAGCTCTAGGCACACAACTATATTTTTCAGGCATGAATACCCCCAGGACTCGATAGAAGGAAAGTGGCACACATGACATGACTTGATCACAAGATTAGAGTCCACAATTCACAATATTATAAGTAGGGGATAGTATACTCCATATATTTATTCACATCTCAACATGGTAGGGAGTGCATGGATACATTTTGTGTATATAATTCATATTTCCATTATCACACATGTTTCATGCCACAATAACAACAACACATAAATAGCATGGAAATTCATATGGAAGTGTATAACTAATATGGACTTGTCATTTAGATATCATGGAATCATGTAATTATGGGTGTCTATCATCCTAGGGATTTTATCAAACACCTTGCATGCATTCTTTAAAGCATAGGTGGATTTCATTCTTGCATCACATCAAACCACTTAAAGTTCATGTTTTTCAACTAAGAACCACATATATTTCATGAAAACATCTTTAGATACCATTTTGAAACTTAAACAACAATCATCAATATGTACTTGCTTATATCACAACAAAAAGTTTACAAAATAACATTTAGAAACATGGTTCTTGAGATCTATGAACGGATTGGATCCATAGATGAACACTACGCATACCTTAGATTAAGAATTCTTGGAATCTACGGTTGAATTTGCTTGAAGCTTGAAACCCCGATGGAAACCCTAGACTTGTTCTTGACTGTTCTTGAGTGAATTTTGATAAATTTAATGCAAAGGGATGCTTTGGGGCTTCAATCCTATGTTTAAAGAGTATACATAGGGTTTTGGGAAGTTACTATATTGCCCTTGAGGAGTTTGAAACGAAAACTAAAAACTACACAAAATTTATCCTGATTTAGGACCCCGGCACGATGCGGAGCTTCATAAAATAACAATTATTATGACTTGGAAGCTTGGAACGAAGTAGGGCTATCGCGGAGGATTTTTAAAAATTGACGAGTGCCATTTTAGCCTCCGGCGCGACACGCCATGCACTGAAATGGCATTTGTCTTACAGTAGAAACTTAAAATAGCCATAACTTCTCACTGGGTGTCTGTTTTAGGCGAATTTGGTATTGATGGAAAACTTATTAAATTATCTATCCATTGGTAGGTCATTGGATAAAAAATTCATAGTATAATGAAAGATATGATCATTTGAAGTTGACAATACCAATATCCTTCTCAAGAATTCAATCGGTAAGGATTGTTTTGATTTGCACAATAGCTAGGACATATTTGAGACCTTAATTCACATCAACCTTGATCATGAAAATACCAAGGAAACATGATGTACTATGCATGAGCTTGAAACATGGAGCTAATATTGAGTTGGATTTTCTGGGGTATTACAATATCTCCCTCTTAGGAACATTCGTCCTCGAATGAGACTTAACTAAGAGGGAAGAATGAGACAAGCCGAACATGAACTGTACATGAAGGACTAAAACATGATCTCATGACTGACATGCTAAACATGATAAACTCATGCATATCTGACGCATGGATAACTGGTACATGGATGTGTAACTTAGTAATCTAATAAATTGAGCTTCTCAAGAAGAGAATGCATATCTGATGCATGGCCTTATAATTGAACTAATACATGAATGAATGACTGATGATGAAATGGTAATATATACCAAGTTTAAACTGGGGATATGAACATAAAACTGAATAATCTTAAGAAGAACTGTTACCTTGAGCTTGATCTGAATTTGCAGGGAAGAGGTGAGGATACTTGGTATGCGTATCTGTTACTATTTCCCAAGTAGCTCCCTCTTGAGACTGATTTTTTCAAAGAACATTAACTAGATGGACTTCTTTTTTCCTCAATCGACGAGTCTGATAGTTTAAGATTTCGACTGGAATCTCTTCATAAGAGAGGTTGTTCTGAATGTCAATGCTCTAAACAGCGACTACAACTGCTGGGTCATCTATACACTTCTTGATCAAAGAGACATGGAAGACCGGATGAACTAAGGCTAGATCTAAAGACAATTCTAGCTCATAAGCTACCTTGCCAAAGCGACCGAGAATACTAAAGGGACCAACATATCGGGGACTGAGTTTCCCTTTTTTGCTGAACCTCTTCACTCCTTTCATGGGAGAGATCTTAAGATAGACATAGTCATTGACCTCAAACTCGAGATCTTTCCTACGAACATCTTCATAAGACTTTTGTCGGCTTTGAGAAGCCTAAAGTTTCTCTCTGATTAACTGAACTTTCTCTAAGGCATTGAATACTATGTCAAGACCTATGACTGAGGCCTCACTAACTTCAAACCAACCAATCGGAGATTTATATATCCTACCATAGAGACCTTCAAATTGAGCCATCTGAATACAAGAATGATAACTATTGTTGTATGCAAACTCAATCAAGGCCAAGTGGTCATCCCAACTTTATTTGAAATAAATTGCACACACCCTTAGCATATATTCAAGAGTTCGAATGGTCCTTCCTGCTTGACCATCTGTCTGAGGATGAAATGTTGTACTGAGATAAACTTGGGTATTGAGACCCTTTTGGAATTCTTTCCAGAAGTGAGGTAAACTGGGTACCTCTGTCCAAGATGATAGATGATGGAACATCGTGTAATCTGACCAACTCCCTGATGTAGAGTTTGGCATAATCCTCGGCTGAATATGAGGTACGAACTGGAAGGAAATAGGTTGACTTGGTCATTCTATCTATAATGACCCAAATTGAATCATGTTGATAATGAGTTCTAGGCAAACCCATCACGAAGTCCATGTTCACTTCTTCCTACTTCCAAGTAGGAATGGTGAACTCCTGCATAGAACCACTAGGTTTCTGATGCTCTATTTTAAACTGTTAACATGTAGAGCACTTAGCCACCAACTCTGCAACATCACTCTTTATCCCATTCCACCAATAGATCTGCCATAAATAATGGTACATCTTAGTTGCCCCTGGATAGATAGAGTATCGCACACCATGCGCTTCTGTAGGAATTCATTGCCTTAAGTCATCTACACCTAGAATGCACAAACGACCCTGACAACGGAGAACACCATCTCCCCATTGGGAGAAAACCTAGACTTTCTAATTTTGAACTGACTCTTTCAGCTTGACAAGGCTAGGATCCATGTCTTTCTTTTCTTTCACTTCAAAAACAAGAGATGAATCTGAACTACTCTGAACACATACACCACCCTCTGAAGAGTCAACTAAGCGAACGCCTAGTATGATAAGATGATGGATTTCCTAAGCTATCTTTTTCTTGCTATCCTTAACATAAGAAATACTACCCATGGAGAGTCTACTGAGAGCATCGTCCACAACGTTGGACTTGCCCAAATAATAAAAGACACTCATGTCATAGTCCTTCAAGAGCTCTAACCACCTTATTTGATGAAGATTGAGATATTTTTGAGAAAACACATACTGGAGACTCTTATGATCTGTGAAGACGTCTACATGAACTCCATAAAGATAATGCCTCGAAATCTTCAAGGCAAAAACTACGGTTGCTAACTCAAGATCATGAGTAGGATAATTCTTCTCATGGGGCTTTAATTGTTTGGAGGTGTAGGCTATGACCTTTTCATTCTGCATGAGGACACAACCTAAACCCACTTTGGATGCATCACAATATACTACGAACCCATCTGAACCATCTGGAAGAGCTAGAACTGGAGTTGTAGTGAGTCGAGTATTCAATTCCTAAAAACTCTTCTTGCATGAATCTGACCATTGAAACTTGACCTTTTTTTGAGTCAGTCTAGAAATAGGAGACGTAATAGAAGAAAATACCTCGACAAACCATCTGTAATAGCCAGCTAGACCTAAGAAACTCCTGATATTTGTTGTAGATAGGATTTGGGCTAGTTTTTTACCGCTTTGGTTTTCTGAGGATCTAATCTATGCCCTCACCGAAAATAATATGGCCAAGGAATGCTACTAATCTTAGCCAAAACTCACACTTATTGAACTTGGTGAATAACTAATGATTTCTGAGGGTCTAAAGAACAATTCTGAGATAATCTGAATGATCACGCTCAGTGTGAAAATAGACCAGACTATCATCTATAAAGACTATGAAGAACATGTCCAAGTACTGCTTGAAGACATAATTTGTCAAGTCCATGAAAGCTTCAGGGGCATTGGTTAGACCAAAGGACATGACTAGAAATTTGAAGTTACCATATCGAGTACGGAAAGCTGTCTTCGGGATGTCACATTGTCTAAATTTGAGCTGATGATAGCCTGATCTGATGTCTATCTTCGAGAAATAACTGGCACCTTGAAATTGGTCGAACAGATCCTCTATTCTGGAAAGTGGATACCTATTCTTGACTGTAACTTTGTTGAGCTGATGGTAATCAGTACACATCTTGAGAGAACCATCATTCTTGCATACGAATAAGACTGGCCTATAGGGATATACTGGGCCTGATGAATCCCTTATCTAAGAGATCCTTCAACTGATCTTTCCGTTCCTTAAGTTCTGCTAGTGCCATTCTATATGGTGGGATAGAGATAGGCTGAGTACCTGGAAGAAAGTCTATGCCGAAGTCTATTTCCCTTTCAGGAGGAATGCCTGGATGATTTTTGGGAAAGACATCTGAATATTTACTAACCACTGGGACTGATTCAAGACTGGGAGATTCAAAAGTAGGATCTTTAATATGCACGAAATGATACACACACCCCTTAGAAATCATTTTCCTTGCCCGGAGGTAGGAAACAAATTGACCCCTGAAAGCTGAAACACTACTCTTCTACTCTAAGGCGGGCTCATTCAGGAACTAGAACTGAGTTATCCTATTCCTACAATCGACTGTGGCATAGCAGGAATGAAGACAATCCATACTGAGAATGACATCAAAGTCCATCATCTCTAACTCGACTAAATCTGTTGATATAGATTTCTGAAATATCATAATAGGGTAGTTTGCATATACCCACTGGGCTATGATGGTTTTGCCCGCTGAGGTAGAGACTGAAAAGGGCTCTACTAATATCTAGGTACTGATTCTAAAATAGCCTACTATGTATGGAGTAACAAAAGATAAGGATGCACTTGGGTCTAACAAAGCATAAACATGAACATGGAAAATTTGTGATGTACCAGTAACGATATCAGGAGAAGTTTCCTAATCCTGTCGGGTCTGATGAGCATAGAGTATATTTGGGTGTTGCCCACTAGTAGCACTGGAAGTGGCACCCTGCTGGTTCAGGCGACCGCGCTGAACTGCAAAATAAATTTTCTGACCCTGAAGACCTGAGTACGAACATTCTCTAATCCTATGGCTTGGCTTGCTACAACTAAAAAAGACATCACTACCGGCTATGCAAATACCCTTGTGATTCTTACCACAAGCCTGATAAAGGGTATTTGTTTGGGCACTGCTAAAACTACCCTGATATTTAGTGCCTGACGCTTTGTCTTTGCTGCTGTCTCTGAATTTTGGCACTGGGGCACTAGCAGAGGAAGGAGCTGGAGATACTGACGTGGGACAAAACTGTGAACGGTTTTCTCCCTTTGAGTTGGGCTGAGCAAAACTAAAACTGCCTGATTTTTCTCTCTTGTTCTACCTCTCTCTACTCCTAAACTTCTTCTCCTCTATCTACTGAGCATGGGTCATAAGTCTAGCTAAGGTCATATCACTGTTTAGCATCACAAATCTACACTCATTCACCACGCTATCAATCACCCCTGACATGAACTTGCTCATCTTAGCCCTATTGTCTGAAACCACATGAGGGGCATACCTGACTAGCTGAGTAAATCTAACACAATACTCCCTAACCATCATATTTCCCTGCCTAAGGTTGATGAACTCATGAATTTTGGCTTTCCTCAACTCTTAGGGAAAAAATCTATCTAAGAAAGTTATGACAAATTCCTCCCACCCAATAGGACCTGCGCCATCTACCCTCTCATACTTCTACTGATTGTATCAATCATGAGCAACATCCTGTAACTGGTAGGTGGCTAACTTAGCACTCTCAATAGAAGTAACACCCATGATGTCAATGACCTTCTAAACTTGATTAATGAACTCCTGAGGGTCTTCATCAGACTTTGACCCATGGAAAGATGGAGGGTTCATTTGGGTCAAGTCCTGAATCCTAGCTGATGTGGAATTTGCCACTGGATTGGCTGAAATAGCTAGTGGCCTTTTAAGTTGGGCAGCCACAAACTGAGCAAGTGTGGTGAATGAGCCTCTAAACTCCGCATGAGAAACATGTTCGCCCAAAGGATCTTCGGGCTGAGAAGCTAGCTGGTTTCTTCTCTTTGGGGCCATATTATGAAACAAGAAAAGAATAGATTAGACTGTGAGTTTAACTTGAGATTATGCTCACTAGCACGACATGAATACTGAAAAACGGGAAACGGTTCCTAAAATATCTTATAGCCTCCTATACATAAATGTGGTGTGCAACACACCTATGAACAAGACTCTACTAGATGTGCCTTTCAGAATTCCTAGGACTTTATTGAACCTTAGGCTCTGATACAAAGTTTATAATGCCTTGATTTTCTGAATTTGAATGCTACACGGTACTTATGACCTCGAGGGACCACAAGATAACCCATGACTGATATCTGTACCTGTACACTTCCTAATATACATTTAATACACAAAAAATCTAAACATATAGGCATAAGGTTCAACTAAAGAGATATAGTAACATCCATGGGTTAATGAATACCCAAAACAACTGAATATAAAACTAAATACTGAATTTGATAGCTAAATCTGACTAAATCTAAAAGCCTTTAAGTATTGTCTAGATAAGGAGTTGAAGGAAAATGCCTCCAACTAACTCCATAAAAATAAACTGAAGTAGTAAATGAATAAATTAGATCATACTATCCTCGAATGGATGAGGACTCACTGAAACACTGCGACTGGAAAGCTACTGCTG
The DNA here is from genome assembly GCA_030864225.1 of Capsicum baccatum var. pendulum. NCBI lineage: Eukaryota > Viridiplantae > Streptophyta > Magnoliopsida > Solanales > Solanaceae > Capsicum > Capsicum baccatum. Next base: position 174,980,092 of record CM061560.1, read on the forward strand.
GTCTGGAACTCATGGCTCTAGACCTATGGTGTAACATGAAAAGAAAGTACCATAGCGCAAATGCATCAGTACAACTAGAGTACTGAGTATATGAGTGAGGTAGGCTAATGCAGAGGGTTTACATGCATGAATATTGCTAAATGACTGACTGATATGAACGTAAGAGTATAAACATACATACATAGTAATTGAGATCGTGAGTATGTGGTAGATAAATCTGTACACTAATGCATGACTGGAACTGTAGTTCTGATAATATGAGCGATTGTGTCTGGCAGTCCTAAATCTGGTAGAACTCTCTGAGTCTTGTGCTATTACTAAATTTGACTGTATCTAACAGTCGTGGTATACTGATATCTGAAGAAATATCTAAGTTCATTTACTGAGAATGATACTGAAACTATGGGAGGTAGTTGTTTAACCGACATGCCCCGTGTATACCATTAAGGCTAAGATAGGGTCCAATCGCTGCCCCGACGGGTGGGGTGTCAATACAGCGCCACTAGTAAGGACAGTTGTGAGTGACCCTTATCTTACGATACTCAAAGTGAGAATGATGGGACCCTAAACTAACAGGTTAATCCACCTCATCAACCCTAATATAATAGGTTAATATATCTCAATCTATGCTGGCTACGTAGTTCTAGAACACAAGGATGACTGCTAAGAATCACACACTGAACTGGCAGGTGAGTTCCCATCCTTGGGTTCATTCGGTGCTAACTTCTACTCCCATCTGAAGAGAATGAAAATAATTTAACTAGCTGTACATAGACTGAATAACTGACATCCGTTGACTAACGGAGTAGTACTATTATATGAGAGTTAACTGAGATCATGAGATTTCTGATGTTTTCTGAGTCACATGACTGATTGAGTTATGTAGAGTATAGCTTGACTGAGATTTATCATGGAACATGACATGGCTCTAGGCACACATCTATATTTTTTGGGTACGAATACCCTCAGGACTCGATAAAAGGAAACTGGCACACATGACATGACTTGATCACAAGATTAGAGTCCATAATTCACAATCTTATAAGTAGGGAATAGTATACTTCATGTATTTATTCATATCTCAACATGGTAGGAAGAGCATGGATATATTTCGTTATATAATTCATATTTCCATTATCACACATGCTTCATGCCACAACAACAACAACACATAAATAGCATGGAAATTCATATGGAAGTGTATAGCTAATATGGACTTGTCATTTAGATATCATAGAATCATGTAATTATGGGTTTCTAGCATCCTAGGCATTTTATCAAACACCTTGCATGATTTCTTTAAAGCATAGGTGGATTTCATACTTGGATCACATCAAACCACCTAAATTTCATTTTTTTCAACTAACAACCACATATATTTCATGAAAACATCTTTAGATATCATTTTGAAACTTAAACAACAATCATCAACATGTACATACTTACATCACCAAAAAAGTTTAAAAAATAACATTTAAAAACATGATTATTGATCTCTATGAACGTATTGGATCCATAGATGAACACTACGCATACCTTAGATTAATAATTCGTGGAATCTACGATTGAATTTGCTTGAAGCTTGAAACCCCAATGGAAACCCTAGACTTGTTCTTGACTGTTCTTGAGTGAATTTTGATAAATTAATGTAAAGTTTTACTTTGGGGATTCAATCCCATGTTTAAAGAGTATATATAGGGTTTTGGGAAGTTACCATATTGTCCTTGAGGAGTTTTAAACAAAAACTGAAAACTACATAAAATTTATCCCATTTTAGGGCCCCGGCGAGACGCGGAGCTTGGTAAAATGACAATTATTGCGACCTATAAGATTGGATAAAAGTGGGGCTATTACGGTGGCTTTATGGAAATTGACGAGTGCCATTTTCGCCTTCGTCGCGACGCGCCATGCATTGAAATGGCATTCGTCTTACAACAGAAATTTAAAATAGCCATAAGTTCTTTACCGGGTGTTCGTTTTATGAAAATTTGGTATCGACGGAAAGATTATTAAATTATCTATATGTTGGTAGGTCATGGGATCAAAAATTCTTAGTATAATGAGAGATATTCTTGTTTGAAGTTGACAATACCAATATCCTTCTCAAGAATTCAATCGATAAGAAATATTTTGATTCGCACAATAGCTAGGACATATTTGAAGCCTTAATTCACATCAAACTTGATCATGAAACTACCAAGTAACCATGATTTACTATGCATGATCTTGAAACATGGAGCTAATATTGAGTTGGAATGTTTGGGGTATTACAACGACTCATAAAGATACCCTACTACTCATAGGGCGAGTCATAACCATGGCAGCAAACTCAAAACTCAAGATATTTTCAAGGGTCAAAATATGTGGTGTTTCATATAATTTGGGTATAATTATTCTCATATAAATGAGTAGGAGGTGATTTTGATAGCTTGGCATCTTGCGAAAACTTCTTGAAAAGGAAAAATTATGATTTAGCGGATTTTTTCAACTATCTTTGGTATCCAGGTAGTCTAGGTTTTATCCCTTTCTAGATTGATCTAATTAATAGTATGTTTATGATATTTTGTTGGATTTGGGATAGGTTTAGGTGTTAGTGTGATAAACTAAAATACTTGGGATTAGTTGGACCATTTAGGCTTTCTTGGATACTATTTTGGGCATAATACTTGGAAATACCTTTGATACTTGATTAATGAAGAAATTTACTTGGTCAATGGTTTGAATGTTATAAATTGAAAAATGTTTCTCATGGTTTATATATACGACTTTCATGCTTTTAATATGGTTTTAAACTTGTAGATGTATAGGAATGGTGATTAAACTAAGGGGTTATGGTTAACTTTTCCCTAATTATGGTTTTGGAAATTATATGCCTTAACATGTTTGTGAACTTGACAATGAAAAGGTTTTCGGCATGTAGTTTGTTTTATCCACTTGTAGTAATGCATTTTCATAAAAAGGATAATGTAGTATTCATGTTTTCCTTGAAAGGCATGAGTGGCCATGTATTAATAGTGAGATTGGAACCTTTTGGGTTTGGTTTTTCAAATGTATTCGAGTCCCGAATGATTGATTATTTGAATATCTTTCGACCTATGGATTCGAGTCCCAATTAGTTGAGTAGATAACATGGCATGATGATATTAGTTTACAAGTGAGGTTAGTATGATGATACCAATGGGATGCATTGGTGTGTAATTGGTTTTAAGAAAATAGGAATATGGGTTAAATATTTTAATTAGGCTTAAAAGAGGACTATGTAGCTAACCATGGAAAGTGAAGGTCCCGAGGAGACCAACACTGGAAACTACGCTAGCCAGTGCAGGGGTCATTATGGCTTGAGGGTTCAAGTTCCCTTGTTAAGACCAAGTGGTTCGAGTTCATATTATTTTTATCACTATTATTAGAGGGTTCGATTCCCCCATATCACATTTTATGATTAGGTGCTTAAGTCACCATAGTATACGATTGAAGGGTTCGAATCCCCTATGAATATATATATATATATATATATATATATATATATATATATATATGATCTTTCTCTGGTTCTTGTGTCTACATTCAATGGGGCTCAATCAAAGGGTGAGAGCTTAGGCCCATATAGCCCTTGGGTAATATTATTATTATGGTTAAGATACACAACCCAAGTTATGATTTTCAGACATTTATGTTAAGCCTTGTTCCTTATACCGACAGCATATATATATATATATATGTATGTGTATTAGGTTATGCTCATTGGATTTTGAATGATCTTAAACTTTTTATTATGGTATTATGTTATCCTTATCCTTGATTATCATGCTAACATTCACCCTGCTAACCATCTTTGGATGTTGTATCCTATATGATGGAGGAATTGGCCATACATCTACTTCTCCTACACAGTGATTCAAATTCGGTGTTAGTTCATGAGTTGACATTAAAGTCGTGAGCTTCCATACATTTGAAGTCTATATTTTATGTTTTGGTCACTTATATTTTAGATAGTTTAGAATTGTTTTGGCTATAGTCAAGGGCATGTCCCAACACTTTATTGGTATTCAGTTTTGGTCCTTTGTTTAGAGGGATTTATTGGATTACTATGGACTTGGGTGTTGTTGGTAGGTTAATTGGCTGATTTCCAGTTGACAGATTATAGGCATGGTTTAAATATCTTTTATCTTATTTGTATGATATCATGCTATATATTCAAAATTCATCAGATATTAAGGATGTTGAGTTGGTTGGTTAGGTGGAAGAGGATGATCTCTAGTCCCTGACGGAGTTGAGATACGCATCACGGCTGGCCTTAGTTTAGGTGATGACAAAGTGGTTTTAGAGCCTAGGTTTGGTGTCATTAGGTGTCCAATAAAGCTGTGTCAAGTCGAGTCTCTTTTATTAGTGTGTAGCATGCCACACTTTTAAGGGAGAGGCTATTAGTCACTTAGGAATATTTCTCTTTCTTTTGATCTATTCTTTGGGCTATAGAGTCTAAGGTTATGAAATCTCCTCTAATTCTTGTATGTTCTTTCTTCAGTTCATGCCTCCCAGAAATCTGATGCTCATGGAAACTCTTTTATCTCATCAAAGGATAATATGGATGGAACACGTCCTACCCCTAGGGTACAAACTGAGTCTAAGATTGTTGTATCTAATTGACCTAGAAGAGTTCTGCCAATTCTCCTTAGTCCTTCCCGACCACCTTAGGGAGAAGTGTTTAATGCTAGGTTCTGACGTTCTATTCATCTATTAGCCCAGATAGGAGCTTCTCTGTCATGTAAGTATGGCCTTATTGGTGGGATAAGAAATCTAACTAAGATAGGGGAGAAGCAGAATAAAAAGTTTAGAGACTCACAGCAGGGTGAGGGTTATCATAATAGTGGTATACAAGGGAGACAGTAAACTAATAGAGGGGCCAAGGGAAATTTTGGTACATACCCATCGGATATAACCCCTTACCCAAAGTAGTTTGATGATTATTATTTTCAAAAGAGTGTAGGTCCTAGGGTACAAGGTGCCAAATATTGATCTAATGGATCCCAATTAGTCCCTCTCTATCCTTCTTGCTAATTTTATGGTCAGTTATATCATAGATTTTGTCAGGAGGGGAAAAATTAATGCTTCAATTATGGTCAACCCGGTCATATACAATGGCATTGTCCTTTGGTCATTATTTCTACTAGAGCCAACGAGATTTCAGGTTTATCTCTTTAATTTTCACACCAGAGGTGCTACTTCTGATACTGGCACTGGCCAAAATTGTCTTTATAATCTTGCTACTCGCTCGGAGTTTGAGGCATCACTAGATATTGTTGCTGGTATTTTACAACTCTTTCCCCATGATGTGTATTTATTTTTTGATTTTGAGTCTACTCTCTCTTATGTGACCATTTATGTTGCTATTCATTTTGGTTTTGATTTTCAGTGTATTTTAGGTCCTTTTTTGTAACCACCCCAGTGATAGACTCCATTATGGCTAGAAGGGTCTATAGGGTTTTTGCGATATCGGTCCATGGTAGGGAGACCTTCATGGATCCAATAGAGTTGTATGTGGTGGACTTTGATGTGATTATAAGGATGGATTAGTTGTATTTATGTTATGCATCTCTGAATTATCAGACCCATAAAACCAGTTTCCATTTCCCAAATGAGCCGGTTATTGAATGAGAAGGTAGTTCCCTAGTTCCTAAGGGAAGGTTTATTTCATTCTTAGAACCCAAAAATTGTTTTCCAAAAGGGTGACTCTACCATCTAATACATGCTAAGGATTCTAGATCTGAAGGTCCTTCTTTGTAGTCTGTTCTTTGATCTATGAATTTTTTGTGGTGTTCCCTAATGATCTTCTTGGTGTTCCTCCCGATAGGAAAATTGATCTTTTGGATTTATTATCTTCCGAACATTTGTCCTATCTCTACCCCTTCTTATGAAATAGCTCTAGCTAAGTTGAAAGAACTTAAGGATCAGTTGAAAGATCTTTTTGGTAAGGGTTTGCTCGCCCTTGCATTTCTCCATAGGGTGTTTTTGTTCATTATATGTAGGGAAGATTATTTTCTCCTGATACGTATAGGTTATCACCGGGTGAATAAGGAATTTAGGGTGGCCCCCTTGTGAGGTGGACTATATATATTTTATGTGGGGTTCTTTATTAGTGGTGGATGATGATTAATACACAGTAAGTTTGAACCTTAGATGTTGATCTTGGTGAAAGGAGTATGTTAGCTCGAGGATAGTGAAGTGGTATTTGTGGAGAAAATAAGTGGCCTTGATGGCATGTGCGAAAGAGATGAGGTTACTGACTTAAGAAATACTGGATTAGAAAAGTTATGATATATAGGCCAGAGCTCCAGGTTGCACTGATGGATTGGGGGCTAATTCATTCGATGGATTAAGGCATGGATTACGTAAGAATATGTTGAACCCCAGGTAGTATCTAGAAAGATTTAGTTTTAAGTATAAGAGAGACAAGTGTCCCTAGTATATATCTTTGGTGATACCTCTTAGAGCAAAGTATTGTGCTTATAGGTGTAATAAGATAGAGATCGAGGGATAATCTTATGTTTTCTCCTAGCGGTGGGCTTTAAGAGAGAGTCGGGGTAAATTTACTCCTATTCTAGCAAATCTCTTCTATTTTGGTTAAGAGGGCACTCAATTAGTGTTGTACGTAATCTAATAGTGGTTATGTCTAGGGCCTGTATTCTACATACCAAAAATGTCCATACTCTAGCCCCTGAACCAAAGGCAATAATGGTTCTCAGGAATCTGAGCTTCTAAGTATTCAAGCTCTATGTCATGACACTCATGATCCATATGTTCATGTCTCACATTATGCCTATTTCTAAGAAATAGTGGTTTCGAGCGGAAATGCTTTCCTTGTTCCCTGAATATGAATCTTGGCTTCATGTTATATTGACCATGACATATGTAGTCATGTTTCTCCCGGTGCCCAGTCTTAAGGACACATTCTATGGTATGTTTATATTAGAGCGACCACACATTTTTGACCTAGGTGGTTTCAATGAAGTAATTCATTTCTATTGTACCGTGTTTTATCTCGCACGTCTTGACTTTAGATATATGATAAATAGGGGTCTTAATTGAGAATTAACCCCCCCCTCTCTTATTCCTAAGAACTCTAGTTCCTCAATGACCCTTGTTATGTTAGGATGGTAGTGGCTATAAAACCATAGTAATGCTTTAGATGAGGCAGTAGATGTTCTTTATTGTAAAATTTTAGGGTAACTACTTAGGCTAAAGTTGTAAATAAAGATGGGAGAATAAGAGGAACCTTTGATATATGAAATAGTTAAGAAAAAATGATATGGTGAAATTCATCACGATGATGATCGAATTTTCTAGTTTTGGGTGGGAGATCTATAAAGCGGAGTTGGAAAGGCAGGCTTGAATGTGTGATTGATAGATAAATAAACCATTGTGTTATGTGGTTAGTACTCCTTGATTTAGACCTGAGGTTACTTGATTGTTGTGATAAGATTGAGTAGTACTATTGGGGTGGTGTGAAGTATAGGGTACCGTGGCTTACACTAGCACCTTTAATTTTAAGTTAGGCTTTAGTTATGTGTTTCGTGGGGGAGTTAAGAGGTTGAAATGATGGAGTGTTGAATTCATAGTTGAAAGATTAGTGAAGAGTGTGGTCATAATTATGGGTTATTAGATGTATTATTTAGAGTGTGGGAAGCTAGAGAGGACATAAGAATCAAAGTATCCATTTTTGTTTTCCGCCCCAAATAATTATGCTTTAGGTATGTGTTATTCTTAATATCTTTGTTTTCTAACTTTGTTAAAGAAAATTGTGAATTGATATCTTTATTTTCTGACTCTGTTAAATGGAAGTGTGGTTGTTAGTTGTGTTAAAATCGTGTTTGTAATTTCCTTGACCCATCATTCGAGGACAAATGATCCAAGTGGGGGAGAATTGAAACACCCCAAATTTTGGCCCTTTAAAATTTTCTGAGTTTTGAGCTTTCTGCCTTAGCAACGACTCACCTAACGAGTCATAATATGTCTTTATAGATTATAGGACCTAGCCGTAATAAGCCCCAAAGGATTTTCCTTAGTCATTGCTTTTATAAAGACTAGATTTAATGAATCGTATAGACTCCCAATGAGTCGTAAGTAGGGTATTGTAGAATGTGTCCAATATTCACCAATTGGGTTCTACTCTGACTACAACTTGGACCCTACGAGTCATAGGGTCACGTGACTAGTCAGTTAGCTAAGTCGTAAGGATAATAATAGGTGGGGGCCCTGGAGCTTTTTTGGTTATGACTCATGGTGACGAGTCATAAGGTGTGGTTATGAGTAGATGTGTGACTCATAAGAAAGGGCAATAATTTTATAGCTTTGAATTACGAGCACTTTGGACATTTCCCCTCTTCCAAAATAGTGACCCATGACTTAAAACAATCATTGGTACTTTGTTATCAAATAATTCCCAATCAAGCACTCTTAAATTATCTCTCAAACTCTCCATCAAGTCAAGGCTAGCATTTCAAAGGAAGTGATCATCTAGGGCTCTAAGGGTGTTATCTCCTTAAAATTTTGTAGTATTCAAGGCATATTACTCTTCCTTCATTATTAATTTTGCAAAAGCATGTGATTTAAAGTATTGTTCAAAATATTATTGTTTTGGTTTTGAAGACAAAGGTTGGGGTTTTGAATGTTATAAATTGAACAATATTTCTTATGGTTTATATATATGATTTTCATTCTTTTAATATGGTTTTGAACTTACGAGTGCATGGGATTGGTGAATAAACTAAGGGGTTGTGGTTAACCCCCAATTTGATTATTTTGCCTTGATTATGTTTTGAAAATGATATGTCTTAACATGTTTTTGAAGTTGTCAATGAAAAGGTTTTTGTCGCATAGTTTGGTTTACCCACTTGTAGTAATTCATTAGCATAAAAACAATAATGAAGTATTTATGTTTTTGTTGAAAGGCCTTGGTTGCCATGTATTAATAGTGGGATTGGAACCTTCTGGGTTTGGTTGATTTAATTAGTTCGAGTCCCGAATGATTGATTATTTGAAAATCTTTTGACCTATGGGTTTGAGTCCCAGTTTGTTGAGTGGATAACATGGCATGATGATATTAGCTTACAAGCGAGGTTGGTATGACGATACTAACAGGATGCCTTGGTGTGTAATTGGATTAATGAAAATAGGAATATATGTTAAATATTTTTATTGGGCTTAAAAGAAGGTTGTGTAGCAAACCTTGGAAGGTAGAGGTCCTAGAGGGACCGACACTGGAATCCGTACTAGCTGGTGCGAGGGGTTATTATGGATTGAGAGTTTGAGTGCCCTTGCTAATACTACCTGGTTTGGGTCCATCTTATTGTTATCATTATGATTGGGGGATTTAGTCCCTCATATCATATTTCGTGACTGGGTGCTTAAGTTACCTTAGTCTATTACTGAACGGTTTGAGTCCACCATGCATATATATATGATCTTTTTCTGGTTCGTATGGCTACATGCACTAGGGCCCAACCAGAGGGTGACTACTGGGGCCCATATATCCCACGGATACTATTATTATGATGATTAATCTACAATACCTAGGTTAAGATTATCAGATATTCATGTTAAGCCTTGTTCCCTATCCCGGTATGATATATATATATGTATATGCATTTGGTTATATGCATTGGATTTTTAATGATATCAAACTGTTGATCATGGTATTATGTTATCCTTATCCCTGAGTATCATTCTAACATTCACTGCGCTTACTATCTTCGAACGTTGTATCCCCATTGATGCAAGAATTAGCCATACTTATACTTCTCCTGCATAGTGATTTAAATTTGGGGTCAATTCGTGAGTTGACATTGAAGAGGTAAACTTCCATACATCGAGTGTCTACATTTCATATTTGGGTCCCTTATGTCTTAGATTGTTTAGACTTGTTTTTTCTATAGTCGGGGAATGTACACTTTATTGGTATTCAGTTTTGGTCCTTTGTATTGAAGTCTTTGCTGGATTACTGTGGACTTGGGTGTTGTTGGTAGGTTATTTGGCTGGTTTGTAGTTGAAGGATTATAAAAATAGTTTAAATATCTTTAAACTTATCCTTATGATATCTTGTTATATATTCAGAATTCATTCGACATTGAGGACGTTGTATTGGTTGGTTAAGTGTAAGGGGGTGATCTCTGATCCCCGACGGACTGGAGATATCCATCATGGCTAGGCCCTAGTTTGAGTCTTGATAGGTAGACATTTCTTGGTATATTATTTTAAGGATTTGGAAGTGGCCACTTCGACCCACAAGGGAAAGACTTATGATAGTTATTAAAGACCCCTTTGATGCTCTTGTGTACATCTTGGAAGGTGGTTACTTCGGTAATATTTAGATGCCTCAGTACTTGTTGGTTAAGATGGATGATGTTATAATAAATGCTTAACTAGTATGTTATAAATGAGTTATTAATTAAGCTTATGTTGTTTAGTAGCTATTGAGTGTGGTATTGATTGGGCCCTTGAATATACTATTTAATGAGCCCTTGAGTATGATATTGACTAGGCCATATATTAAGCTATTGATTATGCTATGAAGAAGTTGTAGATGATGTCATTGATCAACTATTGATCAAGTTATTGATAAGTTATCTCTTGTGCTAATAATAAGCCATTAATTAGGCCATTGAGAAGTTATTGCCCATGCCGTGATAATATGTATTGATTATGTTAGCGATCGTGTTTATTGACTATATTGAAAATTATGCTATTGATTGTGCAAAAGATTGTTTTTATTTACTACATTGGCAATCATACTATTGATTATACTAGAGCTCACTATTTTGATTATTATTATTATGGATCATGTTAATATACTATGTTAATGGTTATGTTATTATATACTTTAATGATTATGCATTGGCTATATTGACGATGTTATTAATTATTTATACCTGATAGAAATCCAGAGGATGGCTATGATATTGATGATATTGATGATGACATTTATGAGGATATATATATATATATATATATATATATATATATATATATAGCGCTGGCAATACTGGAGGATCATTTTGATGATATTTACACCCGACAGGACTGGAGGATTATTATGATGATATTTATATACCTAGCAAGGCTGGAGGATGACTATGATAATATATATGTATATATATATATGCTCGAAAAGACTGGAGGAAGATTATGATGATACATATATGTCCGGCAAGACCGGAGGATGATTATGATAATTGTGATAGTATTTATGAGGATATTATTGAATATCTATACTGGTTTAGGTTTGGATATACATATTATACTATAATTATATACTTATTATGAAATGATGTTATTTAGGTGTGAAATTGACAATAGTGACTCTAGCTAAATCTGAAAATGAGAAAATAGTTACAAAGTGGTTTGATATGAATAGATACTAGTGAAATATTGATTAGTTGATAAATAATGGTTAGTTGATAAATAATGACTAGTTGATAAGTGATGATTAACCGCTAAATGAGAATTAGTTGATAAGTGATGTTTAGTTGATAAAGGATGATTTATTGATACATGGGGAGTAATTGCTACATGATGCATAGTTGATAAGTTTTGATTAATTGACAAATGATGAATATGGTAAATCAATGATTATTGTGAGGCCAGACTTAGATGATTCCAATTGTATTATGAGAGTTGGTAAATGGTGGTGGTGGGTTATTCTATCTTGTTTGTACCTTCCAGGCTTATGGGTTCTTACGATGGGTTATTTACCTTCATGCACCAATTGAAGTATGGAAGCCAATTTTGTAGTTAATTGCATGTGTTGATGCTTTATGTTATGTTATGATTATATCTCAATTATCTACTTATTAATGTATAACGATGTTAGAGATATTTCAAGTTTGTTTCCTTACCTTGACTTAGTTATGTTATCTTAAATTCTATCATTATTATATCATGATTTAACTTAGTCAGTTGATGATGCCTACTGAGTTCCTATTATTTCGGTACTCATTCTACACTTCTGTACCTTTTTGGTGCAGATCTGAGTACTAATTGTCATCGTTGATTGACATTTGTACTGTGTTGATTTTTGGAGATAGGGTGATATCTTGGAGTTAGAGTCATCCATTTCCTTCTATTTTACTTATGTCTAATCTTTAATATTGAGACAAATTGTATTGACTATTTTAGATACCTGGGTTGTATTTATAGTTGCTTTTGCACTGGATCTGCTAGGTCGTGGGATGGTATTTATGTAGCAACTACCTCTAAAATATTCCTATTTCCTTGCTTATTTATTGTGTTGGATTTCATATTAAGCCTTTTTGGGGCATTTCCACCTAGTTAACCTATTGTGTTTAGATTCGGTTATATTTTAGCTTACCTACTAGTGGGATAGAGTAGGTTCCATCATGACTCATAAATTGAGTCATGATAGGACATGGGATTTATTGTCTTATATGATGCTTTAGGTATTAAGTTAGGCATCGTGTTGATGTAAAAGGGTATGCTGATTGTGTATTCTTCTCGCCAGTTGAAGACTTATGAGAAGAATTACCCTACCCATAATTTGGAGTTGTACACCGTTGTATTTTCCTTGAAGTTGTGGAGACACTATTTGTCTGGTATCCATTGGAAGATCTTCTCAAATCACCATAGCCTTTAGTACTTCTTCACCCAGTGGGATACTAATATGGTCCAGCATTATTGGTTTGAGTTGCTTAAGGATTATGACCTTACTATTTTCTATCATCCGAGCAAGGGTAATATGGTTGTAGATACCTTGAGCCAGAAGTCCACTAGTATGGGTAGCTTGTCATATATTTTGACCTAGGAGAGGCCCTTGGCCTTAGAGGTTCAATATTTAGCTAACTAAATAGTTAGGATTGATATTTCGACACCTAGGTATGTTCTAGGTACTATATTCATCTGGGAGTGACCAAGATCTATCGTGATTTATGATACGCCCAAATTACAGCTCTCGTGAGAAAGTGTAAGCGGTCGCTGTCAAATATAGAACCCAACTAGGTTGGGTGTTGAATCCCACAGGGAATACTCGGTCACTAAGTATTGCAATTATTAGTAGATTGTTGGTCGAAAATTCCACGGAAAAGGGGGGATTGGTATTAGTCGTGAACTAATAGTATCAAAGTAACGAATGAGACAGTATACGTAGTAAGATTTAATCACAGAGAATAATAAGTTAGGGTTATGTCCACCTTGTAGTTTCTACTTCTCTATTAACTATGAGTAACGCGAAATTTAGACATGCATGCACTAATAGATAATAGTATTCTAATTCTAAATCCAAGTGTTTCTCAACCATCAAGGATTTATTTCACTTTAACTCTCTCGATCCTAAAGTGTATAACAAATGGTACAAATTCTCCAAGAAGTTAATCCGGTTAAGGCATTAACGTGTAAATAGAGGTTGGAAGCCCTATTTCCTTGTTACACTCTCTTTTCCAAACATGTAACTTTTCTCTCAAACAAGTTAATGCATTAATGGTGTGTTCTCTATGTTTGAAACCATGAGAATTCAATTAAAACGAAGAGAGTAATGATATAAGTAGCATAACATGTCAAGAATTCACAAACTCATAGTTAATAGATAGTATCTTACAAGGTTTTCATAACCCTAATAGAGAAGTTTAGCTACTCATGAGTACAACGTAAATCAAGGTAGACATCATCATAGCAAAGCTAGAATAATCTCACGATGGGGATGAGTTGGCGTCAATAAGAGAGGAGCGTTCTTCTCTCTTTCTGTAGCTATTCGTGAGCCGTTTTCTCTGTTCTCAAAATATTACAGAATCTCCAAACTGAATAATGAATAATGATAATGAATAATGCTCATGAATAATGCTGAAAAATTCAGCAATAGGGTTTTTATAATATCCTTGTCCACTAAGTTACTGCTGCATCCCTAAGTATTTAGAAATACTGATTTTGCCCGGAACAAATTCTCCATGCATCACATTCAGTCCACAAGCTTCCAAAAGTTGCCTTCCCTCTTGTGCGAAGTTTTCCTTTGCTGCCCACAGGTCCACAAAGTGCGGAAATCTTATTTATTAATACCTAAAAAACATGCTAATCACATAGGTCAGCTCACTTAAAGGAAAATGGACTAAAAGTGCAAGAATTATATATTTTATCCTCAAAACGTAGCTAAAACATGGGTAAATTATGGTGCTTAGGCGTGTAAATACGCCCAACATCACCACCCCACACTTAAAGCTTTGTTTGTCCTCGAACAAAATAGTACATCTATGCAGTACTTAACTAACTTCACGCGAGCAACACAAAATTTTCAATAAGACATGCACAGCAACCATTAACAAAGAGTAGGTTTCTTGATCACCACTAGAAACAACTCAACCTCCAACATAGACTCATTAGGATGGTTAATTCATTTCCATAAGTTAATCCACAAAGAAACATATAAAACTACCCAACAACCCTCAACCGTGTGTGCTCACACAAGATATCACCCATAATCACTCATAGTTTTGTATTTTTTGAAACATGGGTATAAGACTCTCCTTGCTCTCACTCTCACAAAGAATTCTTATATTGCAACTGATGACCTTAGGCTTTCCCTTAGTGTAATGCTCCACTAATATCAGAATGCTAAGCTTAGGATCAAATAGGACTTTACAGGTTGTAATGTAGGCTAAGGGACAGGTAGGACTATTTTGGCCAGAAATAGTGACTATGTTCCCTAAGCGCTTTAATACACTACAATATGTCATTTACACCAACTCTTAACAACCACTCTACCTTCCTTTCATCTACCAACCACTTTTCACCCAATTTTTTATTCAATCATAAACACAACTATTTATTTTATATATATATTTTTTCATTTGTTAATAATACTTTTTATTACCAAAAAGTATTATTAATTTTCTTTTTTCTTTTTTTTATTAAGCATCCCTATGATAGCCACTCTTTTTCACAACATTTTCAAGCACCAATACACTCTGAGACATTATTGTCACCAATTTCCTCTTATTTTACCACATGATTCTACAATTTAAAGCACTTAGAAATTTGGATCAAATTATGGTCTTGAAAAAAAATGGATTAGGCTACATATGAGGCTGTGAAAAAAGATAGCTAAAGGATCAAAGGGGGTTCACTAGGACAATGTACAAGGGTAGGTAAAAAGAAGGTAAACAATTTCAGGGCTGCCAAAGAAATGCCTAATTCATCTCCTAAACTTACAATCTTTATTTTGGTTCACACACACACTAGGCATGTTCTACAATCAGTCACAATAAAGAATATACAATAACCTCACACACAAAAGACATATGGTCAACTTCATTGGGAGCATTATAGATTCTTGACCCAACAGATGAATGAATTAAACCATCAACAACATAGTGAGTCACAACTTAGAGCCTAAATGTCTCAATAGTAATGATTTAGCACAAACTCTTGTTATACTACCATGCCATCTATCAGAACAATTTCATGCATTTCATGCAAAATCTAAAATCTAACTAACTAATTACGACTAATTAAAACATACAAAAATAAGAATAAATGTAGGCAAAGAAGTACAATACAGCATACAAATACCTGCACCCCACGCTTAGACGGGACACACTGCCCTCAGTGGAAATAAATAAGGAAAACCTGATTAGTCAGACTCCTCTTCTATGTCTGGGGTCATACCCCCTGCATCGGAATCATCATCAAAGTCGTCATCATCAGAGTTTTCCTCCATATCTGAGTTTGGCAGTCGGCGATCATTGTCAGTCGGCACGTCATCATCGAGTGGTTCTTCAAAATGTACCCCCACTCCATACATATCCCACACATGCTCATTCAACGGGTAGTCATAGTCCAACTGCTAAAGCTCTGCATCAGTTGGAATACGACCCCCACTCATCATGGTAAACCTAGTCATGCCATATAGATGGCGAAAGAAACTTTCATCTCGAGCATGTCTCTCTGCAGTGGTAAGGTTGATGCCATGACCAGTTTCAGGCTCTTTAACTTTTGTGAGATCAACCTTCTTTGGGTTGTGTGGAATCTTATGATTTGCAGGTTCCTCTTCAATGTGATACTTCCTTAAGATCGCAATTAACAAATTGCCAAAGCTAAAATGGGACCTTTTGTGCAGCCTTGCTTTACGTATTGACGATCGTATAACCGTACCAATGTTGATGGGAATATTCATCATCAGAGCGTACACCAAGCATACTCGATCACGTGTGATCTTTGTGTACTGTGTCCCAGGAATCAAGCAAGAGTTGACTATCCTCAACCATATACGAGCTTCTCTGTTCAAGGAAGCATACGGGAAGGTATTGTGCCTACCGTTATCCTTGTGATGAATCCACCATGCCATTGACCTTGTTCCACACAGTGTATGTCTGATTGCCCTATAGGGAGGTCTGTGATAAAGCTCCTTGAGCGGTGATGGATCCACAGATGAAAGGCCCAGAAAAGAGTTGAAGAACTCCGCATTCAGTTGCAAGACTTGGCCCCGACTCTTCACTTCACTTTCAGTAGTCTTTGGGGACCAATTGGCATAAAACTCGCGTGTTAGATCAAGATTGCATTCCCCTATATCTCAGAAAATGAAATCAAGGTTTAGTGCCATGATTTTAGCTAAAATACGGGGTTCTCTCTTTGCTAGACTCTTCTTTTGCATCAAATCCACGTGAACATATTTCTTTACTGTGTTGTTCCTATACCACTCCTTTCCTTCCTCCTCTAGAACCCACTTGATTCCAAAGGTGCATCAAGGCACTTGCAGAGAGGAGGACTCAACCTGGTCTTTTCTTCCCCTTTTCTGACCTTTTTGTGAGGTGGTCACTTTTTCTTTTCCTTGTCGTCCTCTTGAAACCATTCTACCTGAGATCACACTAGAGTTATGTTAGTTTCATCTCGGAAGATTCACTATGATCGAAAAACAACCAGTGATGGTACCACCTCATACTTAATTTGTTAGCACAGACTAATTAAGTGAGTGATGTCGATTACTCAGACTTCGTCAACATACATTTAGGAGATATGTTCCGACAACAGGTTTAGCGCAGTCATACTTTCATGTAATCTTGACTATCCTTTCCAACTTTATTTCAATGGATTAATGCACTTTTTGAACAAGACTACCACATAGAGATCTTATCATGTTATTGCATAGAAATAATCACACCACCTTATGCTTGTGGTCAATTGTAATAGTACCTCGATGAATGAGTCATTCAAACATTCAAGCTTACGACTTTCAATATTATGCATTAACTTCATAGTTTTGACTTCATAAAAATAGGACAGTGAATACCAATCAAATACAAGTCGGAATAAAGTCAAGAACACCCACACGAATCCATTCACTCAACTAGATGCATCATAACAAACCACCCATGTTCTTATCACCAAACACCATTTTAAAATCTAACAAACCATTATAAGCGTAGTATTGCAACAACAACGGAATATAAAAGAATAACTTACTTGGTGATGGTTCGGGAAGATGAGCTTGCAAGATTAGATGAGCAAAAAGAAAAACTTTAAGAGATTTGGGGAGCTTGGGCGGCGCCTATCTTGAGCAAACAATGGAATTGTGTTCTAAGGTTGAGGATCTATGTATAGACTAAGCTATGGGTCGGGTTTGTTCCATATATAATCGGGTTAGGAGGCAAAAAGGGATAAGTAGGCGGCGCCTATTGCTTTGCCTATGCCTAGCATAGGCGGTGCCTTTTGCTTTGCCTACATAGGCATAGGCGGCGCCTTGCCTATCGCCTACATTGGCATAGGCGGTGCCTTACCTATCACCTAGATCGGCATAGGCGGCGCCTATGGCATTGCCTATGTAAGGCAGTGAGCATAGGCAATGACATAGGCATTGCCTTGTCCGTTGCCTAGATTTGCATAGGCCTTGCCTTGTTCGTTGCCTAGATTTGAATAGGCATTGCCTTGTTCGTTGCCTAGATTGGCATAGGCAATGTCTAGCCTATATCCTTTGCTCCATCATTCCTAACTTAACACCTTTAGCATGGCTCACTTTCAAATCAAAATTTGGGACTAATCTCCTCATTTTTACGTCTTGCACCTACACTTAATCAAAAACAACAAAAATAATTAGAAAGATGGGTTGCCTCTCACCGAGCGCCTTAGTTTTGGTCGTGGCTCGACTCTTCTTTTTGAACTTTTATTTATCAAAAACAAAATCCTAGTAAAACAAACTGATTAAAAATGATGGGTTGCCTCCCATGTAGCACTTGATTTATTGTCGCGGCACGACATAGTTATCTCGATTACTCAGACTTCATCAAGATATCTGGTGGCTTCACCGGTAGTGAAGGTTGATTCTTAAGGTCGAGGTCCAGCTTCTTGTGGGCATATGAATACGACCCCATTCCTGTTAAAACACAGATAGTTTCTTCATTCTCTTCAACATCCTCACGCTCAAAGTTCAAAAGCACAACAGCCAATGGCTCGACAGTAAGCTACTTCTCTAACGATAATTCCTTCTCATCCTCATAATAAACATCAGCTATAGAAAACACATTCATATCTTTGGGTTGCTTCATTGATTTGCTTACATCAAAATGTACCACTTCGTGATTCATGCAAAATAAAAGCTCATTTGCTCGTAAATCAATAAGCACACTTCCTGTTGCGAGAAAAGGTTGACCCAAGATTATGGGCACCTCACAATCCACCTCGCAGTCCAAAATAACAAAGTCTTCAGGAACAATGAAGGTAGAAACCATCACTAATACATCATGCAAGATACCAACTGGTCGTTTTACCGACCTATCTGCCATTACGAGCCGCATATTGGTTGGTGTAGGATCGCCTAACCCCAACTGTCTATAAATGGATAGTGGCATCAAATTAATGCTAGCAACCAAATCGTACAACGCCTTAGCAAAATCCACAGATCCAACCGTGCAAGGAATAGTGAAAGCACCAGGATTTGCCTTCTTCTGGACTAAAGACCTCGTGGCAATTGCACTGCAATGATGAACATTATCTGTCAGTTTATAGCTTGCTGCCCTTTTCTTCGTCAATAGGTCCTTCATGAATTTGGCGTACCCTGTCATCTGCTCCAGTGCCTCCACCAAAGGCACAATAATAGTCAACTGCTTCAACATGGTCATGAATTTACTAAACCTGGTGTCATCAGCCTTCTTCTTCAGTCTCTGAGGAAAAGGTGGTAGTGGATTTGGAATAGTTTTCTCCACCACTTCCTTTTTATTTTTCTTCCCATTCTTGATCTTTTCGGGCTGCTGGGATGTAGGTGTAGTATTAAGAACATTCTCATTCTGATTTTCTGCTTCTACAGAATCTTCACAATCTGCTTTAATAACATTCTCTTCTATATTATCAACCACCGGCTTGCCTTAGGATAGATTTTCCAACACTTTACCACTCCTGGTAGTAATAGCCATACATGATCCATATTTTTTTAGATTTTGCACAGTGTCACTAGGTAAAGTGCCAGCTTTTTGTTGATTAAATACCGCCGATAGTTGACTCATTTGTTGTTCCAGCTGTTTTATTACAGTGGAATGCGAGTCAACCAATTGCTTCATTGAGGACAACTCATTTTTTACCTCAGCTACTCCCATGTTGGTTGCCTCCACTCCTTTCAACAGCTTAGCCATCATGTCTTCCATAGACATCTTCCTAGAGCCAGACGTCGCAGCCTCATGATTTCCAGGAGGAATGTACAAACCACTCCTATTAGTCTTATTCTTCCAGCTCCCTTGATCGCGATCCTTGTATCTAGATTTATCATAATAGTTCCGACCTTGGTTTCCTTGGGAACTACCTTGGAAACCCCCTGATTATTTAAGTAATTTGCTTCCTCTTCAGAATCGGAGTCATCTCTTCCCTGGATACAATAGCCTTGACTTTTTCGGTCTTCCCTGATAATAAATGCTTGGTAAGAAGATCCATTTGTATTTTTATGTGAGCCATATCCTGGTCACGTTCCTCTTCTCTTCGCCTTTGTTCTGCCGTCAAGCCAATAGATACAGTAGAGCTTGCTACCTCAGAATCCCTGATATGCCAAGCTCTACTCTGCTTTGTCATACGATCTAGCATATCACTTTCCTCAATAAAAGTAAGGTCCATGAATGACCCACCTGCAGCATTATCAACCACTGGCTTAGTCACCGAGTTCAAAGCCCTATATAATATTTCCATCAAGTGGATATTGGTCATCTGATGATTTGGGCACCGCATAAGCTTCTTCTTGAACCTCTCCCATGTTTCGTGGAGAGCTTCAGTTGGAAGCTGTTGAAAATTGCTGATCTCATCTCTTAATTATGCTCTCTTGGATGGAAGAAAGAATCTTTCTAGGAAAGCGTCTTTCAGTTGCCTCCAATTAGTAATAGAGTCAGGAGTTAGCCCGTTCAACCATAGAGTTGGTTCGCCAGATAAAGACAATGGAAATAAGAGCAGCTGAATTACATTCTGTCCAACTCCTGGATTGTTAAATGACTTGCATGTTGAGATAAAGTTGATCAGATGCATATTCGGATCATCGCCTGCAAGTCCACCAAATAACCCCTTGTGCTACAATAACTGAATCATGGTGCTAGTGATATTGAACTTGGCTCCCGGGGCCAAGGGTGGAGGAATAATAGCCCCTGTGGCACCAGCCTCATCCAGATCGTCATCATCATCATCAAAAGAAGCCTGCACAGCTTGGCGTTCAGGTCTCATTCTAGCTTGACGATCTCTCCTGTTCACAGGTGCAGCCACCTCATCTGTATGCCTAGGATTTAGTAACTCATCATCACCCAGTTCCTCATCATCAAGATTTGTTACCCGACCTGGGTTATCAATATTCTGTTGATGCACTTGAGCAGCTGCCGATGCAACTAATCTAGCCTGCTCCTATTGAGCAGCCATCCGTTCAAGGTTTCGTTGTGCATCCATTCTGCCAATAAGATGTGGTTCAGGATTTATAGGTAATAATGGCTGACCAAAAATTCATGTATTTGGCATGCACTCTACCAAGCCTAAACAAAACAAAAACAACAAACAAAAAGTAAAATTTGAGAATCTTTGACCAAAGGGTCTATTAACTATCACAAACTTAGTTAACAATCGTATTCCCCGGCAACGGCGCCAAAATTTGATACGCCCAAATTACAGCTCTCGTGAGAAAGTGTAAGCGGTCGCTGTCAAATATACAACCCAACTAGGTTGGGTGTCGAATCCCACAGGGAATACTTGGTCACTAAGTGTTGCAGTTATTAGTAGACTGTTGGTCGAAAATTCCACGAAAAAGGGGGGATTGGTTTTAGTCGTGAACTAATAGTATCAAAGTAACTAATGAGACAATATACGTAGTAAGATTTAATCACAGAGAATAATAAGTTAGGGTTATGTCCACCTTGTAGTTTCTACTTCTCTATTAACTATGAGTAACATGGAATTTAGACATGCATGCACTTATAGAGAATCGTATTCTAATTCTAAATCCAAGTGCTTCTCAACCATCAAGGATTTATTTCACTTTAACTCTCTCGAGCCTAAAGTGTATAACAAATGGTACAAATTCTCCAAGAAGTTAATCCGGTTAAGGCATTAACGTGTAAATAGAGGTTGGAAGCCCTATTTCCTTGTCATACTCTCTTTTCCAAACATATAACTTTTCTCTTGAACAAGTTAATGCATTAATGGCGTTTTCTCTATGTTTGCAACCATGAGAATTCAATTAAAATGAACAGAGTAATGATATAAGTAGCATACCACGTCAAGAATTCACAAACTCATAGTTAATAGATAGTATCTTACAAGGTTTTCATAACCCTAACAGAGAAGTTTAGCTACTCATGAGTACAACGGAAATCAAGGTAGACATCATCATTATACCAAAGCTAGAATAATCTCACGATGGGGATGAGTTGGCGTCAATAAGAGAGGAGCATTCTTCTCTCTTCCCGTAGCTATTCGTGAGCCGTTTTCTCTATTCTTAAAATATTACAGAATCTCCAAACTGAATAATGAATAATGATAATGAATAATGCTCATGAACAATGCTGAAAAATTCAGCAATAGGGTTTTTATAATATCTTTGTCCACTAAGTTATGGCTGCATCCCTAAGTATTTAGAAATACTGATTTTGCCCGAAACCAATTCTCCATGCATCACATTCAGTCTACAAGATTCCAAAAGTTGCCTTCCCTCTTGTGAAAAGTTTTCCTTTGCTGCCCACAGGTCCACAAAGTGCTGAAATCTTCTTTATTAATACCTGAAAAATATGCTAATCACATAGGTCAGCTCACTTAAAGGAATATGGACTAAAAGTGCAAGAATTATATATTTTATCCACAAAACTTAGCTAAAACATGGGTAAATTATGGTGCTTAGGCGTGTAAATACGCCCAACATCAATTTAAGAAAATACTATTGGTGGGGTGATATGGTAAAGGATGTAGCAGATTTTATAGCTCGTTGCCTATGTAGTTAGAAGGTAAAGGATAAACATTTGAGGCCTGGTGGTTTGCTTCATAGATTACCCATTCTCAAGTAGAAGTTGGAATGAATCACTAAAGACTTCATGATTGGGTTGCCTCATACATCTTATGATTCTTACATTATTTGAGTCATTGTGGATCGATTTACCAAATTTGCTCAATTTATTTCTATTCAAATTTTATTTATTGTTGGGAGGTTGGCCCGTATCTATGTTCATGATATAGTTCGTCTCCATGGTGTACCAGTGTCGATTATCTCTGATAGGGATTAATTGTTCGCTTCTCACTTTTGAAAGGAATTTTTAGGAGGAGTTGGGTACCCGAGTTGATCTTAGCATAATTTTTCAACCCCAGCTCAACGGTCAATTGAAATATACTATTTATATTTTGGAGGATACGCTCTGCACTTGTGTTTTGGACTTTGGAAGCTGTGGAAGAAGCATTTTGCCTTGGTATAGTTTGCGTATAATAATAAATATTATTCCAATATTACGATGTCACCTTTTGAGGCTTTATATGGTAGGCGTTGTCACTCTTTCATGGGTTGTGTTAAGTTTTATAAAATTAGACCTCAAGGTACGAACCTTCTTTATGAGTCTTTGGATAGAGTTTAGGATATTCATGATAGACTCGAGCGGCTCAGAGTAGGCAGAAGTGCTATATAAATCATAGACTTTGTGCCAAGAGATTTAGTGTTAGTGATCAATCCTTCCTTCATGTATTGCCCAAGAAGGGTGTAATGAGATTTGGGAAGATGGGAAAGCTTAGCCCCAGGTATATCAGTCCATTTGTGAATTTTTGGAGTATTAGGGATGTAGCCTGTGAGTTAGCATTTCCACAAGATTTTTCAGTCATTCATCCAGTTTTTTATGTATCCATGTTGTAGCGTTATATTCTAGATGAGTTTCATGTCATTCATTAGACCCACAGTGAAACTAAATGAGAGGTTATCCTTTGTTAAGGAGCTAGTTTCCATTTTATCATGGGATGTAAGGCGGTTAGGCTCTAGAGATATCTCGGTGGTTAAGGCTCAATAGAGACATTGTTTTATTGATGAGGCTACTTGGGAGATCGAGTTTATCATGTGTAGTAGCTATCCCCAGCTTTTTGCTAATTCGGGTATTTTTCTTTCCTTTAGTTTGACGATGAACTAGATTCTTAGTGGTGGATACAGTAAGGACTTAATTCTATGAACTTTTCCTTTTTTATGTGTTTTGACCATTTACCCCTCCTTGTGGTTTAGTTAGGGAATGGAATTGATAAAAAAACTTTTTGGGGGCTTTTCTGCTATCCCCAGATAAGATCAAAAGGTCAAATGTGGATAAGCCCAGTGTGCTGCTAGTGACGCCCTTGTAGAAATTCCTTCTAAGAAAGGTATTATTAAATAGCATTATTTTGAATGAGATATGTTGAGAACCAATTGGATATCCAATCTGACTTCTAAACTGAAAGTGAGCATAAGTGAGAAGACCCCACTTTCCTGCATCCCTCTCCCCATGAGCAGAACACTACAGATGCATCTATTATTCCATTATTTCAATGTAATCTGGAATAGTTTGTGCGAGTTTGTAGTTTTTAGAGGCCAAAAAGGCCTTATAGTTGATTTTGGTCAATATTTGTTGTTCTATGTGTTGGATAGCAAAACGGATTATGCCCGTAGATCCGTAACATCAATTTTAGGTTGGTAGCCTGATTGGTTCTATTTTATGGATTTTGGATCTCATTTTGAACCATGGTTCAGAATTTTATGAAATTTGGTGGCGGGGATAAATATTTATAAAACAACCTCTTTTCAAAAATCTAATGTTGCCATTGAGTTCGGAATGTATAATTTAGTCTAGTGGAATATTTGTTTGCCATAAAGGGTTTTCTAAAGAATTTTGAGGGGTTGATCTGCAACTTTGCAACTTAGCAAATTTGCTGATGCAGTTGTATCCGGTGTGGCTGCTTTGGCAGAAAAAGGATTGCTAAAGCAATTGCCCTTTTAGCGGACCCAACCAGTCCAAGCAACTACCTTTAAAATGGGTGCTTGACCACTTTAGTAGTTGTCACTTTAGCAGTAGGTGACCGATTTAGTGGCCTACCCTTTTTGGGTTGGATCGCTTAATCGGTCAACCCGTCGCTTAAGTAATGACCGTATTAGTGGTTAAAGCTGGGAGAGTATAAAATGTCATTTTCTCTATTTTCTTCTATTTTTGATATTTTGAGCTTATGGGTTAAGAGATTTTTTATTGATTTCTTCCATTCTCAAGCTTAGATAAGCTTCAAATCACTATTTTAATTATGTTACTTTGATTATTATCGCCTAAGACTTGTTAAGTTGTGGTTTTAAAATTGAAATTTGGAGATTATGGTCCGAAAGACCTAAAATTATTTTTCTTTGATTCAAACCACGTTTTAACCTATTTTCACTTGGTTTTTCTCCTATGGCTTCCTTTAATCATGGGTAAAGTTCTAATAAATAAAATTTAATGTTTTTTCTTTTCTTTTGAAAATCCATTTTCAGGGGTTTGTTTTGACACCGATTCAAAAATAAGTAATATGGATATTGTTGGCTTTGTTTTAAAGCATATATTCTATACTTGTATGTTTTAGTTGATTTTAAGGTCGTTTGAGAGGGAAAAGCTCTGCGTTGAAGAGTTTTAGGCTTGGATTTCATCGTCACGGGGTAGGTTATGGCTTAACTTTCTTCAGATTGGGCTCGGTAGTTAAAATTTATATAAAATCATGTTGTGGTATGGATAAAAATCAAAAAAATAATGTTATTCACAATTGTGTGCCCATGCATGGATTTATGTTAGTATTATTGGTGTTTTGAGATAATAATTGATATGTGTGGCCCATGTGGGGGTTTTGTGTGATATTATTGGCATTATTATATATACATTGGTTGTTTTCTTCATGACAGAAATACCCAAGTTAGGATTAATGTGATATTAATGATGTTTTCCATGCATATTTATTCAAATGGTACATTGCTTATATTGAATCATGGATGGTTGATATATTAAGTGGATTCTAATCTCAAATGTGTGTATGTTGACTGGATTTGCTATCTTCATACTGGTTTGTTTGTGGGCATTACATCCTCATATCATACAAACATTCTTGATACATTGGTGCCATTGTGGAAACACTATTTTTGACATAATACACTTTTACAAAACCCTCTGTCGTGGCACATGATTCTGAGAGGGGAAATAGATATTGATTGAGATTTAGTATTAAGAAAGTATCTGGGTTGCGAACCCCCTATGGTCCTACCTGGAAGCGTTGAGGCTTGGTAGGTGTCTACGGAGGTTATCCTATAACCACAATCACATTAACTTCATCAATATGATCATTGTTGCATTTCATACATTATTCATCTTTAGTGTTGTGCTCTTTGTTCTTAAATAGATACATATCTATTTTATTTTTTTTACATACCTATCTTCTTGCTTATGTTCTATATTTAGAACTATTATTAGAGACAATATGAGATACCATTTGGGATATTTTCTGATTGCAGGTGACATGCTCATAGTATGTATTTTTATACCTTATTTTCTACTTTTCTCATCCGATCTTTGATACCTACTGAGTACAAGTGGACCGTACGCATTCCTTCTGTGCACTTTCAGTGCAGATTCAAGAATGAGTGTATTGCATCAGCTGAGATCGTGCAATGATCTTTAATACTTTGAGGTATTGGCCACTCTATGCCTTCTGAGTAGACCTTATACCTCCTCCTATCTAGTTTATGTAATATTTTATATTTAGAGACAGACTTGTAGTTTTTCAAATTTTCGGTTGTACTTTCAAATTTTGAGTTGTATTTACATTGTTCTTGCACTGTGACACTAGATTTTAGGATTGTTTATGATATATTTGTTATTTAGGCCTCCTCTATTGTTATACATGTATGGTCTGAATTCGCTCTAGGAGTCTCACCTTTGGAATTCTGCTTTGTTGTCTTCTAACATATCAGTTTGAGTGATTGGCTTACTTGTTAAGGCTTAGCTGCAATAAGTTCCATCATGACCTTTAGTTTTTAGGTCGTGGCATTTGTACATTGATTCATTAGTTAATGTATGGAGAGTGTTTGGTAGAAAGGAAAACATATATTTTTTAATTTTTTCATGTTTGATTCACTTAATTAATGTTTTCCAAAATAATTTATTTTCCTCCATGTTTAAGGAAATAACACATTATATTATTAAGTAAGAAACATAATTTTCTTAACCCCAACCTAGATCTAGTACCAGATCCCGACTTTTGATTAAATGTAAAAACTTGACCTAACCATGATATAAGACCCAACTAATAACCCAAAAATAAGTCGTGATTCTAAACTTAACCCTGATCCCAAAATGGGTTCAGATCTTTACCTGGGAATAGACTTCTAAACTCGACCCTATCTCAGAAACTTACCTGATACTTGACTCTTGAGCCAACCTTAGATCGAATCCTAATTCTAACACCAAATCTAAAATCGACCTAAATAGGAACTCGTCTCCCAGCTTTTACTCTGGCCCCTGATCTGACCTTGACTTGGATCTAACACCCAACCTCGCCCCTAGCCCAAGACGCAGAATTATAAACCAACTCTAAAACTAGAAGCCAACCCAAGTTCTCAAACCTAGACCCTACTCAAATCTTGACTCGGGACAAAAATCCTACCATAATTAACTTGACACCCAATTTAGGAACTAGAACACAACCCTAACCCTAACTCAGGATTTAGGACCAGGAATTCAAACACAACTGGGTGCCCAACTCGCTACCTTGAATTGGGACTTAAGATTTAACCCCAGGTCCTAACTTAGGAACTTGACTCGAAGCCCAACCTTGACCCAAGTCCAAAGACAAGATTACTTGAGATTTGACCCAATGTAACACCCTAAATATTCCTAAGACTCTATTTTAGACTAAGCACAGAAAACCATCAAAAATAGAAAATTTTCCATATAACGAGTTAAACAATTAAGCGCTGTTAGCATAAATGACTCCTTGGGTGACGTCCTAACATATTTATAAAATATCTTGAAGAATAAAATTCATCCTAGTGGTAATGACTTATGACCATGAGTCGTCATCTGTCATGATGAGTCGTCATGAGTCCTATCCTGAAAAAGCTTATTAAAAGCCCTAAAGATTAATTTTTCCTTCTAGTGACAATGAGTCCACACAATGAATCGTCATCAGTGACGATAAGTTATTGTGTCCAGTCATACCCAGGCCAAGGGAAAACTGGCCAAGCACATTACATCTAATGAAGTCATTTACAGCCACGATGACTCATCCTGACAACCTATGAGAACTAGTATAACAAAATTACTAATGCTTTAATTGGGATATTATTTTACTCTCTATTTCTTAGACCTATACTATGTCGTTTTAATGGTATTTTGAGATGGATTAAAAAGGGTTAGCTGGTCCTTTACCCTCATTCTCACCCACACTTAGA
This sequence comes from Capsicum baccatum var. pendulum, assembly GCA_030864225.1. Lineage (NCBI taxonomy): Eukaryota > Viridiplantae > Streptophyta > Magnoliopsida > Solanales > Solanaceae > Capsicum > Capsicum baccatum. The sequence goes on from CM061560.1 coordinate 175,007,984, forward strand.
GAAATATAACAAAAAGAGTGATTCCCCTCTCTAAACCTCTAATAAGCTAGGGTTCTTCTTCTTAAATCTAAGTACAAGTTCATAGCATCAATTCTTCAAACTTCATGTATGTGGATATTCAATGAGTGACTCCTTTTGCCCTTATGCCCAAAATGTTTTTAAATTTTAGTTTTTAAGAAGCCTATGAATTCAAGCAAGATTCCAAGTGTCTCGGTTTTATGATTTATTTTAGTAATTTTATTTCTAAACATCTTATGCCTATGATTGTTAGTTTATGCATGATGTTAAATAGGTAATTTATACATGTTGGCGTGTTATGAGCACACTATAGCAAAATTGGTTAGTTTAGTGTAAAAAACCTGTTTAACTTCAGTTTACAAACTTGAACTATAACCTCGGTTATCCAGACTCTCATGATTCTTTCAAATAAGGTATTTTAACTCAAAATTAGTGTATTAATGTTATGAGCTATAAGTTAATCATTTTGGGGGTAGTTCTTATCACTGAGCATATGTATGGATGGAGTTTTACCAATTAGTAGAGGATGGCATCTTCATAAAAGACCCCAAGTCCCAAAACTACATTGCCACTGTATGTTATTGAGGGTCACCCACTAGTTAAGGCTAATATCTTAGGACAAATAGATATCTGTTAGTGGATCCACATCAATTAGGTTCATTGCCCTTGGAAAGATATAGAACACCCTTCTAGCAGGGTTAAAAGTTAGACCTTTTTTTAGCTCATATAAGATATGTCAGTTAGTAGACTCTCATACAACCACATATTAAAACTTTGTATTTGTAAATAACTCTTGGGTCAGATATATACTTATTCTTTTAGTGTGAACTTATAGCTTATCTTTAACATCTGTTTATATTCATCACTACAGGGTCATTGTACTTTAATTCAGTTTATGCATATTATTTGTCTATTTTAGTTTATTGTACTAGTATTTGTTAGCATACGCAGTTATTTTATTTGTATATCTCAAATGCTCAGTGCATTCAAAGTACTAACTGCATAAATTCTTTTGCATTGTATCATGCTATGATATAGGTTTCGATGCCCAATATTAGACTTATGATTAGCTTTATTTAGTACCCCTTTCAGCAATAGTTATTAGTGATTCCTTATTATTAGAGAGTATTTTAGTTTTCAGATAGTTAGAGTTAGATAGGGACTTATCCTAGAAGCTCATCTTTTAGTAGATACTTTCAGATGGTACATTATTTAAACTTATGGTTTACTTGTTAAACTATGTTGATTTTAGTCTAACTCATATATTTATTTTAAACCAGATAATTTCCGCATTTAGTATCTCATATTTTTTAGTATTTTTAGTATCATGGAGAGCCATGTATTAGCATGGGTCACTTATGGCTCTAAGCATCAAATTTTAACTAGGGTGAAAATTTAGCTCATAACAAACTTGGTATCAAAATATCATATTTAAAGTATCCTAGGGTGTCTAAAAGTTTTTTTAAGTAGAGTCTTGTTCATAGGTGTGAAGTGAGCCACACTTATGAGTGAGTTTCTATGATATACTTTTGGAAGTATCACTTCTTTCATGTTCATATCTTGCAATAGTATGTGAACTCTATTTAATATTTTAAAATTCATGCTCTATGCATTTATAGAAAATTCCTCCAGGAGATCCAATGAAAGAAGGAACAATAATGGAAAGCAGTAAGCTTCACCAGCTCTAACAGATCCCTTAAGTGAGAAATCCTTTCATATTAAGTTTAGGGTTACATTTCAGGTGCTTTTTAAGGTGATGACCAATCAGTTCAATCAATAGTCTATTGCACTAGCTAATCAAAATGGAAATACAGTTTATATTAGCTTTTGGGACTTCACTCGGATGATTCCTCCTGACTTGTATGGTTCTAAAGTAGAAGAGGATCCACATGAGTTCATTGATGAGGTTACGAAGATCACTCATATTATGAGTATTAATCTTATAGAAATTGCAAACTTGGCTACTTATTAGTTAAAGAGAGCGGCTTAGCTGTGGCGCAAATAGTGAGGGAACGGTAAATATGAAAGCGCAAGCCTAATAGATTCGAACAAATTTGTGACTGCTTCTCTAAATATATTATTTCCCCTTGAATTGATGGAAACTAAGGATAAGAAGTTCATTAATCTGAAATAGGGTAACATTATCATGAAAGAGTACTCTATAAAGTTTACTCAACTTTCTAGGTATTCTCTAGAGATGGTGTTCAATTCAAAGGTCTGCCTTAGTAAGTTTGTTTCAAGTGTCTCTGAATTAGTGGTTAAGGAGTATAGGATGGCATGCTGATAAAGGAAGTGGACATCTCTAGACTTATGACTCCTATTTAACATACTACGAAACAAAAGATTACGAAGAAATAAAGGGAGAATAAAAGGGCTAGAACATGAAACTTTGATGATTTTTCAATAGAATTCAGGCAATGGTAATCACTCTTAGTGTTATTAGAAGTCTTCAGTTCTAGTCCTATTATAAACTAGTGCTCCAGTACCCATGTTTAGATAAGAGCGTCAAGATAGAGCACTAGGATCTATGTCTTAGGGTAGCGGTTCTAGTTGACGTACTTTCCTAGTGTGCAAGAAGTATGGTACAAACTACCAAGGGGAATGTATGGCCTATAGTGAAAGTTTTTGTGGTTATGGATCCAGGTCACAGACTGAGGCATTACCCAATAGTCTTACAGAGGGAAGAGATGTTCTCCAGTTAGTTGTCCAACATAGTAGTGTGCCTCTTTTAGATCAGGGGTGGGCAACGCCAAAATAGGTTCTATGATTTGCAGACTCGACAAGATCAGGAAAGTTTCTATGATATAGTCACTAACATATTACGAATCTTCCATATTAATGTATATGATTTCTTAGATCCCAAAGCAATATTTTTCTTTATGACTCCATATTTGGAAGTAGATTTTGGTGTCAGTATTGAAAACCTTTCATGACCTTTCTTAGTCTCTACTTCTACTGGTAATTTAGTTATATCTAAACGAGTATACAAAAATTACCAGTCTCCATTTTCTAAAAAAATCACCATTGTTGATCAGAATTAGAAATGATTGATTTTGATGTCATTCTTGGCATGCATTTGTTAATTCTTGTTATGCCTCAATCGATTGTAGAAATAGAGTCATTAAATTCTAGTTTCCAAATGAACTATTTTTAAAATGAAATAGTAGTACTTCAATACTTATAGGTAGGTTTGTCTCTTACCTTAAGGCTATAAAAATAATCTCCAATAGTTCCATCTATCATCTAGTTTGGGATAAGGTTTCCAAGTTCTTAACCTAAACTCTCTAGTTAGTTCCATTATAAATGACTTTCCTGAAGTGTTCCCAGAAGAACTGCATAGAGTCTCTCCCGAGCAAGTGATAGACTTTGGTATAGACATTCTTTCAGATACCCAACCTATCTCAAATTCTTATTACAGAATGTCTTTAGCTAACCTGAAGGAATTGAAGGAATAGTTAAAGGACCTCTTAGATAAAGATTTCACTAGACCTAATATCTCTCTATAGGTTTCCCTAGCTCTATTCATATGAAAGAAATATGGTTCCCTCAGAATGTACGATTACCATCAGTTAAACAAAGTTATAATAAAAAGTAAGTATTCCATTCCAAGGATTGATGAACTTTTGACCAGCTTCAGGGTGCTAGTTATTTTTCAAAAATAGACCTCAGATCCAACTATTATCAACTCAAGGTCAAAGAGCATCATATTTCAAAGATAGCTTTTAGAAATCGATCTGGTCACTACCAATTTGTTGTTATGTCTTTTGGACTAATGGATGCTCCTACAACTAGTATGGACTTAATAAAAAGGGTATTCAATAAGTCCTTTGACATGTTTGTAATAGTCTTTATAGATGACATCCTCATTTATTCTCAAAAAGTAGGATGAACATGAAGACCATTTGAGGATTGTCTTAGAGAATCTCAAAGATCGTCAGGTATTTTCTAAGTTCAACAAGTGTGAATTCTAGTTAAAATTAGTATCATTTCTTAGTCATATCATTTCTAGTGAGGGAATTCAGGTTAATCCTTAAAATATTAAAGTAGTTAGGAACTATCCTAGACCTATCTCTCCATCAATGTTAAGATTTTTTGGGTTTAGCCGATTACTACAAATGATATATTGAATGCTTTTCCTCTATTGCTTCTCCTATGTCTAGGTTGACTCAAAATAAATTCAAATTTTAGTGGTATAATACTTGTGAAAAGAGTTTTCAAGAGATTAAGACTCGACTAACTTTTTCTCAAGTTTTGACTCTACTAGAAGGTCCAAATGGGTTTGTTATTTATTGTGATGCTTCAGGAATTAACCTTAGTTGTGTGTTGATCTAGCTAAAAAGATTATAACTTAAGTCTCTAGATAACTCAAAACCCATGAGATGAACTACATAACTCATAATCTTGAGTTGACGGTAGTTGGTTTTGCCTTTAAGATTTTGAGGCACTATCTCTATTGAGTTCATGTGGATATGTTCATGGATCATAAGATGCTTCAGTATGTATTCATTTAGAAAGATGTAAATCATTATAAGAGGATATCGCTTAAGTTGCTAAGAAAGTTATAATATGATTATCTTGTACTATTCCAGTAAATCCAATATAGTGGTTAATGCTCTTAACAGAGTTTCAATGGGTAGTTATTACTCATGAAGAGGATGAGAAGAAGGAATTAGTTTTTGATATTCACAGACTTGATATATTGGAATATTGGTTGGTTGATTTAGTTAAAGATAGTATTCTGATTTATAATCTTCCTTAGTAGAAGAGAAAAGAAAAAGTAAGATAGCAATCCTATTTTGGTTAAGTTGACGGAAGAAACCCAAGTTCAAAAATTTGAGATTTTCTTCCAAGGGGGAGAAGATGTTCTTCATTGTATGGATGGATAATGTCAGTCAACTGTTAATGACTTAAAGCATTGGTTGTTGACAAAAGTTCACAGTTCTTGATATTTTATTCACCTAAGATCCCCTAAGATATATTGTAGCATGTGGAAAGTCTATTGGTGGAATGGAATGAAGAAAGATGTCATAGAATTTGTGGCTAAGTATCCAAATTGCTAGCAGGTTAAGGTTGACCACCAAAATCCAGGTGATATGACTCAAAATATTTGTATTCCTACTTGAAGTTAGGAAGAGGTCAATATGGACTTCATTATAAGTTTACCTTGTACTCACCAATAACATGTTCGATGTGGTTATTGTTCAAATGACTAAGTCAACACATTTCCTACTAGTTAACACTATAGATTTAATCAAGGACTATTCTAGACTCTATCTTAGAGAATTGGTTAGGTTGCATAGAGTCCCCTCAATTATCATTTCATATAGGGGTACTCAATTACTTTTATAGTTCTATAAGTTCTTTCAGAAAGGTATTGGTATGCAAGTTTACCTGTACACGGCTTTTCACCCATAGATAAATGATCAGGCGAAACAAATCATTCAGGCCTTAATGGATATGTTAAAAGCTTTTATGATCAATTTCAAAGGTAGTTGGGATGATCACTTTCCTTTGATTGATTTTTCATATAGCAACAGTTATCACTCCAGTATTCAGGTGGCTTCATTTAAGATGTTTTTTTATGGGAGATATAGGTATCCTATTGTTTTGTTTCAGGTTGATAAATCTACTTTGGTAGAGCCTAATTCATTTCATGAGGCTATGGAGAAATTTTAGTTGGTTAGAGTAAGCTATTTTATGATTGGATTTACTTGAAACGTTCACCCATAAAAGGTGTACGAAGTTTGGAAAGAAAGTGAAACTTAGTACCCAATATATTAATCCTTATAGGATTTTAAGTCAAATTGTTAATGTGGTCCATGAGTTGGGATTTCCTTCATATTAGCTTTAGAGTATCTAGTTTTTCATGTGCCACCATTGAAGAAATGCATTAGTGACCCAGTTTCAGTTGTGACTTTAGAGAGTGTACACATAAAAGAAACTCTCTCTTAGAAAGAGGTCTAATTGAGATTCTTGACTGTCAGTTTTGTATGGTGAGAAACAAATAAGTCACCTTGGTGAAATTTCTTTGAAGTAATCAGATAATTGAGGTACATACTTAGAAAGAAGAAGTAGATATGATGACCAAGTACCCTCATCTTTTCCCTTCAAATTCAATTCTATCATGGGGTAACAATTTCCTTCTTTGTATTCTTCTTAGTTTCATGTTCCTCAGTCGCTCCCATGTATTAGTATGAATGTATGTTTTATGAATTTGGATTAGCCTATGTTTCAGTAAGAAATTCAGTGTCATGTCAGTAATATTCTTTTAAAACTCAGTTGTGGGATTACAGTTCCTTCCCTGTCTTTTCAGCCTAGTTAGTCCTGATTTGAGGATGAATGTTCCCAAGGAGGAGATACTATAACTCCCCAAAATTTTATAAGGCTCCATTTCAAACTTTGCACAAAAATCAGTCAAAATAAGAATATTTTCCATAGAACAACTTAGACAACAAGCCATTGTCCACCAACGACTTGTTGAGTGAGCCTTTCTTATGGATTTTAAAAAAATATTGAATAATGAAAATCATCCCAGTGTAAATGAATCATGATGATGAGTCATCATCTGTCATGATGTGTCATCCTGAGTCTCATCCTAGAGAAGCTTAATACAAGTCCTGAAGATTTATTTTTCCTCCAGGTGAAATGAGTCCACATAATGACTCACCATTGTTGATGATAGGCCATTGTGTCCAGTTGTTCCCAAGACCAGAGAACATTTCCCAATTGTAACGAGTCTAACGATGAGTCATTGGCATCCACGATGAATTGTCTTGATAACCCATGATAACTATTGCAGCAAAATCAGTTATATTTTAATTAGGGAATTTTCATACTTTTCTTATTTCCTACACCTATACTACAACATTTTAAAAGTATGTTGAGATAGGTTAAAATGGGTTAGTCAATCCTTTGCTCTCATTCTCGTCAAAATTTAGAGAAAAATGGCACAAAGAGAGATTCCCCTCTCTCAGTTTCCAAGAAGCTAGGGTTCTTCTCCAAAAGCTCGAAGTCCAAGTTTTTAGCATCAATTCTTCAAATTCCAGGTATGTGAATTTTCAATGAGGGTCTCCTTTCACCCTCATGCCCAAATATGTTTTTAAAGTTCAGTTTTTAAGAAGACCATGATTTAGGGCAAGATCCCAAGTATCTCGATTTTATGATTTGTCTCCAGAATTGTAATTCTAAGCATCTTATGACTATGAATGTCAATTTCATTTATGCCTAATTTTAAATAAGTATTTTATAGATGTTGGTGTATTTACCCAAATAGGTTAGTTTCGTGTAAACAACCTATTTAGCTTTAGCGTACAAACTTGAATTATAATCTCAGTTATTTAGAATCTCATGATACTTTTAGATAAAGTATTTTAACTCAAAATTAGTTTATCAATTTATGAGGTATCAATTAATCAGTTTGGGTATAGTGCTTAGCACCGAGCGTACGTAGGGATGTAGATTCACCCACCAAAAAAGACTGACATCTTTATAAAAGTCCCAAGGTTGAAGAACTACATAGCCAAGATAGGTGATTGAGGGTCACCCACTAGTTGAGGCTGATATTTAGTTCAAATGGAAATAAGTTAGTGGATCCATGTTCATATGAGGCCAAAACTATATATACTTAGCCATTATTTTCTCGTAATTAGTATTTATATTTGTCCATTTTGAGCATTGATTTTAGAAATTATACATAATATTTTAGTTTTTATTGGATTAAATTGGTGTGATGATAAAGAAATTTGAAGCAAAAACAAAAGTTAAAATTGAGAAATTAAATAAGTAAATCAAGCATGCAGCTTAATGTATTAAATGAAAATGTTATATTACTATTCAATATGTATGCATTTCAAAATGGAAAAGAAACACCGAGTTTCCACATGACAACACTTGAAGTCACTGTGCATCAAAGCAATCTGAGATTCAACACATAGCATGAAGGAAAATGCTTAGGCTGTCACCGAGAGCGGGCGATGCAGTCCATTTTAAATTCGATTTTTATCTTTTAGTATGATTTAAACTCAGTTATTTTATTTAGAATATTTTACTTATACTTATAAATATTTCATAAAAATGGTTTTTATGTAACTTTGAAACTTTTGGAGAAAACTTTTATAACTTGTGAATTTTTTATTTAGAGAAAAATTGGAGTCACCGTGGAGGAAAAAGAAAATTAATTTATTCTTTTCTTCAACATATTTATTAATTTTTCTTTAAGAATTCAAGAATACGGATTTACTCTACTCAATTTGTAAGTTAATAATTATGATTTTTCTATGATCTTTAATTGTGATTGTAATCCATAAGTAGTTAAATCCCACAACTAGGATTGTGGAAACCATAATAAATTAATGAAGCAAGTAAAGTACATAGTAATTCTTGAATGTATTTATGCATGTATTGTTGTTTTATTTGGTTTGATCATTTTTTAACGATTGAAAATGTTAGATGTTGTTGTGGAATAGCGCACACACAAGTGTACAGGTCTGACAAGTAATATAGTGGCCAGTTATCAAACCCATAGGGACTATTTGTCTAGCAATTCACTTCACTAAGTAATTAATTATAGTTCAAGCAAGTGTTGTAGTGTATCAGTATGAGTTATAAGAGTTTAGAAAACTAGTAGTACATAAAAGGGTAATAAAAGGTAATAATCCCAAATTAAGTAAGTTTCTCATCACTATCGAGGGAAAATTCCATGTTTAAGTCACTCTCAGCAATCATGTAAATTGTTATCCTTTTATTGGTTGCGTTGGCTACCAAGATATTGATTCACAAAGTTAATAAGATGATTATAGTCTTCTGAACCTCCAATCATCTAGCTATAAGGATATCACAATTACATTATTGTACGGGAATGCAATAATCAATTTTAGATGCATTACACTATCTTCCTGTATTTGAGACAAACAAGGTGTTCTAAGTATATTCCTACTTAGATGAGAATCAATATTTTGTCAATAAAAGATGAGAAATTCTTCCGTAAACTCTTCAGCCTATCCTAGTGATTCTCTTTGGGTTTCACAAGAGGATTATATACATATTTTAATGGTAGCCAAGCATCAAAATAGCAAGAACAGAGGATTAAGAGAAACCCATCCGATAAAACAATGTTTAACCAACTAATAAATCTAAAATACAATCTTTCATTCAGCCTTAAGCCCTGAACAATGGAAATTTTACCACTCATGTTCGTAATTAACATCAAAGAATAAAAATTACTCTTACTAAAATAAAAGTAGAAGAGTTGAGTAGTAAAATAACCCTAATTGGAAGTCTTCATATGTTTTACTCCTTGATTAGACATACACAATAAAATCCCAAAATAATATATGTTGTCTATTTATAATTAGGAAAAATTTCATACGCTAGACACTCAAGCGTGTTATGCCCTTATCGCAGATTACCTTGGGTTTGGTACGCCCTAATGTAGATGGCTACTAGAATTTAGAATTTGAAATTTGGACATCAACATGTCACACTTTAATCGCGTAGCAGCTTGGGTATGGAATGCTTCAAGTGTAAAAATCATCCTTCCAGCTTCGTAGTGGACTCTTCACCTTTCATTTCATGTCCCATGCTTTGTTAAATGTCATTTTACTCCTTTTAAGTCCTCTTACTCACAATGTTGCTCATAATGCCTTCAACTAACCATAAGCTCGAGATTGATGCTCAATAAAGCTCAATTTCACCAAATTGAAGTCCTGAAATGATAATCATATCCATTAGTTCACAAAAACAAATTAAGCTCAAACACAAGACATTATATGCCATTTAGCTCATGAAATAGGTTCACGTAAGGGTAATAATTAGCACTTAGACATAAAAAAAATTCCCAAGATCACTACCCCATACTTAGAATCTTATTTATTCTCGAACAATTCTTTACAATCATCCTCCAAACATCAGCTACTCATCACTACCCCAACAAAATACTCAAGTTAGAATCGTAAAGACTACTCATGAATCATCAATTTCTATCCCAATCATGTCACACTGGAAATGAGAACATGGGGATACTACTTCAAGACTTCCCAACCTCAAAAATAGGCTCAACAAAGTTGGAAAACTCATGCATATTACTAGACCAAGAAATCATACAAGTCACCTAAACATCATCAACACGTGCCCTCACAATAAAAGAGTTACCCATATTTAATCACTATTATGTAATATATCACAAAAATGGGTATAAAAATCAAATTCCTCTAACTCTCCCAAAGAATTCACATGTGACACAGTATGAACCATAAGCTTTCTTTTAGTGTAGTACTTTACTAATGCCAGAATACCAATGATTAGGATCAAGTAGGACTTTAATGATTGTAATGTAGGCTAAGGGTCAGGTAGATACTATTTGGGGCAGTATAGTGACTATTTTCTCTAAGCGCTTTAATACATCACACTTTATATGAAACTCTCCTCCAACTACCCTATTTTTAACAATTGTTTTCACCCTATCTCTTTTGGTCTTGTTTTGTCACATATATTTAAGCTAGCTTATATATTTTACGTACGGAGTACTAAACTTTGATGATGAACTTGTGATAAATATTCTTAATATTTCACCATTGTAATACCCCTAATTTCTTAAGCTTAAGACCTTTCAAAAGATGGGTAATTAAGTGAGTTTTCCAATGCCACAAGTGTTGCCTTAATCAGTTATTGTGGTAAAAAGTTATGTAAATTTTTCCTCAAGTACCAGTTAGCTGCTAGTGGTTACGACTCACGTGATTACCCATTAGATGTAATGATTGATTACGAGGAGTTTTGTCACAATAGTAAGGATCCTTAGTTCAAATCCACTGATAACAACCCTACCCTATGACCTGTCACCAGAGACAATGAGTCATTAGGAGGGACTCATTATCACAACAGTATGTAGCCAAAAACCCTATCCAGTGGTAATGAACCTAGCTTACGACTCATTATCAGATATTACAGGTCCTTGTATGGACCCGTTATCTAAATAGTAAAAGATCCAAACACTAAGTCTTAGACTACGACTCAATCTAACTACTCGTAGTTAGTCATAAATAGTTATTATGAGGAGAGTCTTAGTCATAACAAAAAGAACCCAAGACCTCAGAATTTCAGGTTACGACTCAGACCATGACTCATGACCAATTATAACGAGTCGTGGAGTGAGTCATAATGACTGAGAGCAGAATTTCCTGCATGATTTCTCAAGGACTTTTAAGTATTTTTCCACTCTTTTAAAATCCAAACCCATATTGTTTGGGATGACCAAAGAGTGGTATAAAAAAACAAAATCCCCCAAATGCATGATTTAATCGTATTTCCACCAAGAGGTATTAAGAATGATGATTTTATCTTCTCCCCAAGGGAAGCTAAGGTTCTTCAAGTTCAATCCTATGATATTTTCCCATAGAGGTTTCCTTAAGGTTTGTGGGATTTCATTAATGGGTCCCTTCCATCTATTGAGTCCCAAGAACTTCCTTAGTTTACAAGCACAACCCCTTTTCTTCTTTTAATTGGGTTCCAGGTCAAATATGAGATTTATCAACTTTATCTTAGTTGTTATAGTTATGAACTATGAAAATTTTCTTCCCTATAAGAATTATGTTTCCAAATGTTTGATAATGTCGCTTATTCATAACATGATCAGTTATTGAAATATTGAGTATTCTTCAAGATTTTCCATACCATGGTTAGTTTATTTCTTTTCATGTTTCATTGTATTAGTCTGTACTGGTGGGTTATGAATACCCTATAACTAGGAACTCATGCATATATCAGCTTACATGTTATTGAGCAGTCCATATTATGTAGGTATTGTTATTTTCAAAACACCATGACTTAAGCACATCAGTTATCAGTTCATGTTTCATTTTATACTTCAGTGTCTTTAAGTTAGGAGAAATACTTAGCATCGAGTGAACGAAGGGATGATGAATTGACTTTCAGTTAGGCATGATACAATAAGTAATAGTCCCTAAGTTTTAGAACTACGACAATACTGCAAATCATGAAAGGTCCCCCGTTAGTAGGGGCATGAAACCCTAGTCCTTTTGGACATCAGTTTAGTGGATCCATGCCAACCAGTGTTGGTACTCTTAGTAAGGTACTAGCACCCATCTAACTGGGGTTATATTGGACCCCATTTTTTTCTCAAATTAGGGTATGTCGGTTGTAGTTAGCTTCCATAGTATCTAGTTTAGTTTTAGTATTTACATATTCAGTTTATGTTTTAGCTCAGATGTGTATAACTTTGTATATAGTTATATAGTTATTCAGCTTATTCAGAACATACTTATACTTGATTTTGCATTTAGTTTATATGATTATACATTCATACTTAGTTATACCAGTTAGCCTTCCCATCCTACATACTCAGTACATTCAAAGTACTAATCGCATTTTTATTTTGTGTTATATTTTCTTATAATATAGGTTCAGACACTCAATTCTCGGATCGTTCCTAGTTAATTTTTGTGCCACTCATCAGTAGTCATGGTGAGTCCTTATCCTTTAAGGATGGGTTATCAATCATCACCTTAAATATTTAATCTTATTTCAATCAGTTGGATTTTATTGGGGGTTTATCCCATCAACTCCAAATGTTTTGGATGCTTTCAGATAGTCAGACATGTTTTTTGTTTTATCACACAATCAGGCATGATTGATATTATTTTCATTACTACTTATTATCTAATTTTCTAGTTTTGCTTCCACCCAATATTTTGTTATTTTCTCTAGTGTTCATAGCAAGTATCAGATCATGGGTTAGCATGGGTCACTTGTGACTCTAGGCACCATATTATGACTAGGGAGTAGTCTCAGGTCCTGAGAAACTTGGTATCAGAGCACAAGGTTTAAAGTATCCTAGGGTGTGTAAAAGTCGTATTAAGTAGAGTCTTATTCATGTGTGTAAAATGCGACACACTTATGAATGAAATCCTATGAAATGTTTCATGAAAGTTTTACTTATTTAATTGTTCATGTTATGTGATGGAGCTTGAGCTCTCTTCTGGCTCCTCTTCAAACTTGTCCTCTACCCAATTATAGAAAACTCTTTTTAGAAGGGCTAATAGAAAGAGAAATAGGGACTAGTGAGAACTGCCACCTATCCTTGAAGACCTCCTAAATAAGAAGGTCTCCCACTCTAAATTCAGGGTTGCAAGCACAACGCTAGCCTAATCCAAAGCTTCCCAAATAACCAGTAGGTTTTTTCCCCAACTAACCCAGTAGTGAATACGGTAGCAACTAAGATCTGAGATTTTACTCGGATAAATCCCTCGGTGTTCTCCTGATCCAAGTCTGAGAAGAAACTACAAGAGTTTTGGATTATGTGCAGAAGGTGACTGATATCATGGGTATTACTCCGTATGAGAGTTCTAACTTATTGCTTACCAATTGCAAGAGGTGTTCCATACTTGGGTTAAGTAGTAAAAGAAGGATAGAGATGTCAATGTAGTGCCTATAGAGTGGGATGAGTTTGTTATTCCTTTTTGGAGAGGTTTTTCCTACTTGAGTTAAGGGATACCAACGTGCGGGAGTTTATTAACCTAAAGTAAGGTAGTATGAGTGTTAAGGAATATTTGCTCAAGTTTACACAGTTGGAAAGGTATACTCCTAATATGGTGGTTAATTCTAGTGCCTGAATGAGCAATTTCATATTTGGGCTATCAAAGGATGTAGTCAAGGAGTTTAGGATGGAAATGTTGACTAAGGAGATAGACCTTTCAAGGATGATGGTTCATGCTCAGCAAATTAAGGAGGAGAAGATCAAAGAAAAAGAAAGGGAGAATAAGAAGGCCAGGATTGGTAGTTTTAATTTCTCTCATTTAAAGTCAAATAGTGTGAATCATTCTCAGTTTTGCTAGAAATCTTCAACCCCAGCCCCATCCTCTGCCAATTCCCCAGTGCCTAAGTTCTAAAAGGATACTCATGATAAAGCACTTGTCCTTAAGTCCCAAGGTAGTATGAACAGTGTTCGCACCAAACTTATCTATAAAAGGTGTGGTAAGAACTATAAGGGTGACTGCATGGCTGGTAGTGATGCGTATTTCAAGTGTGTAAAGTTAAACCACAGGATAAGAGACTGCCCAACATAGATGTGTAAGGGCAGGAATCATTAAAAGGGCTAGACTAACTTTTCATCAATTATAATAGGTTACCCAACTCAGCAAGGCACCATCTCTAGTGCCACTAGTAGATAGTGCTAGAGTTGAATATATGCCCTTAAGACTTGTCAGGATTGGAAGGGTTCTCCTAATGTGGTTACTGGTATGTTGCACAGCTTTCGCCTTCATGTGTATGCATTATTAGATCCTGGAGCCACACATTCCTTTGTGACTCTCTATTTAGTAGTTGATTTTGGTGTCAGTCCAAAAATTCTCATAGAACCTTTCCCAATATCCACTCCAGTTAGTATTTCCATTATATCTAGATGGGTATACCGAAATTACCCAGTCACACTATCCCAAAAAACTCAACTCAATTGATCTTATAGAATTAGGGATGACCAATTTCTATTCCATTCTTGGTATGGATTGGCTCCACTCCTACTATGCCTTAGTTGACTATAGAAATAGAAAAGTTCAATTTAAATTTCCATTTGAGCCAGTCGTAAAATGGAAGAGTAGTACCTCAGTACCTATGAGTTGGTTCATCTTTTTTCTTAAAGTGAGGAAAATAATTTCCAAAGGGTGTATCAATCATATCAATCAAATCAATGAATCATGTTCCAAAATCTTGAGTTTTGAGTCAGTCCCTGTGGTAAATGAAGATCTTCTCATAGTTCCTCGTAAGTGAGAAATCAACTTCAGAATTGATCACCTTTGAAATACCCAGTTTATTTCAATTCCACCTCATAGAATAGCTCCAGTCGAGCTTAAGAAATTTAAAGAACAGTTGAAGGATCTCTTAAATAAGGGTTTAATCTGACCAAGCATCTCTACATAAGGTGAACTAGTTCTATTTGTGTGAAATAAGGACGGTTCCCTCATAATGTGCATCGACTATTATTATTGAACAAAGTCATAATCAAGAATAAACATTCCATCCCCAAGATTGACAACTTTTTCAACTAGCTCTAGGGTGTAAATTCTTTCTCTAAGATTGACCTCAGATTCGACTATATTATCTCAGAGTCAGAGAAAGTGACATTCTAAATATGGCCTTCAGAATTTGATATGGTCATTTTTATTTTGTAGTTATGTCTTTTGGACTAACAAATGCTCCTGTAGATTTTATAGAATTGAAGAACAGAGTGTTCAAGCTGTACTTGGACATATTTGTTATAGTCTTCATAGATGACAACCTCATCTATTCCTGTTGTATAAGTGAGTATGCATACTATTTGAGGGTTGTTCTACAGACCCTTTAGAATCATCAGTTATTCTCCAAGTTCAACAAGTGTGAAATTTAGTTAAAATCAATAACTTTCCTTAGTCATATTATTTTTGGTGAAAGTATCCGGGTTGATCCTCAAAAGAACAAATTATTAAGAAACTTACCTAGACCCATCTTTCCATCAAATATCAAGAGTTTCTTAGGTTTATTCGGTTACTATAGATGGTTTGTTGATGTATTTTCCTCTATTTACTCTCCCATGGTAAGACTGACTCAGAAGAAAGTCAAATTTTAGTCGTCTAATTCTTGCGATGAGAGTTTCCAGGAGTTTAATAACTCACTCACTTTTGCCCTAGTTTTGACTCTACCAGAGGGTTCAAATGGTTTTATAGTTTATTGTGATGCTTCTAGAGTTAGTCTTGGTTGTGTATTGATGCAGCGAGGCAAGGTTATAGCCTATGCCTCTAGAAAGCGCAACCCCTATGAGAAGAATTACCCAACTCATGATCTTGAGTTGGCAGCAGTTATTTTTTCCCTAAAGATTTAGAGGCATTACCTTTATGGGGTTTACATGGATATTCTTACTGATCACAAGATCCTTTAGTATGTGTTCACTCAGAAATACCTAAATTTTCATCAAAGAAAGTGGTTAGAACTATTGAAATATTATGACATGAGTGTTTTGTATCACCCAAAAAAGGCCAATATAGTGGCCTACGCCCTTATCAGGTTATCTATGGGAAGTGTTGCCCATGTTGAGGATGATAAGAAGGAGTTCTTTCACGAGGTTCATTAGCTTTCTAGATTAGGGGTTCGGTTGGTTGATTTGGCTGAAGGTAGTATACGGGTTCAAAATTGTTCAAAATCTTTATTGGTTGCCAAAGTGAAGGAAAAGTAAGATAGAGATCCTATTTTTCTTAGGTTGAAATAGGAAGTTTAAAATCAAAAAGTTAAGGTTTTCTCCCAAGAGGGAAATGGTATTCTTCATTGTCAAGGCAGGTTATGTGTTCCAAATATGGATGATTTAAGACAATGGATGCTAGCAGAGGCTCATGATTCTCTATACTCAATTCACGCAAGAGCCACTAAGATATACCGTCAGTTGTGGGAAATCTATTAGTGGAATGGTATGAAGAAGGATCTTGTGAAATTCATGGCTAAGTGTTCTAACTGTCAGCAGGTTATGGTTGAGCACCAGAGACCTAGTGTACACTTTAGGAATTTAGTATCCCAACTTAGAAGTGGGAAGTGGTGAATATGAACTTCATTAAAGAGTTGTTCTATATGCATCGTCAGCATGAATCCATTTAGGTTATTGTAGACCGAATGACTAATTCAATCTAATCTTTACTATTCAATACTACATATTCAGTTGAGGATTATGTTAGAATCTATCTCAGGGAGTTGGTGAACTCACATGGAGTCCCATTGACCAACATATCAAATAGGGGTCCCCAGTTTACCTCTTATTTTTAGGAGGCTTTTTAGAAAGGTTTTGGTACCCAATTTTATCTCAGCACAACCTTCCACCAACAGATAGATAGTTGGGAAGAGAGGAACATTCAGACTTTAGAGGATATGTTGAGGACTTGTGTGCTTGATTACAAGGGTAGATGGGATGACCACTTGCCTTTGATTTAGTTCTCTTATAATTGAAGTTATCACTCCAGTATTCAAATGGCTCTATTTCAAGCTCTCTATAGAAGGAGGTGTACATCTCCTATTAGTTAGTTCGAGGTTGGTGAGGCTACCTTGATAGGGCCAGATTCGATGCTAGAGGCAATGGATAAGGTTCAGCAGATTAGGGACAGATTGAAAATAGCCCAGATTCGTCATTAATCCTCTGCAGATGTGAGAAGGAGGTAGCATGAATTTTAAGTTGGGAATTTTATTTACTTAAAAATTTTACCCATGAAGGTCATGAAGAGGTTCGGTAATAAAGGAAATATTAGTCTCCTCTATGATGTCCCATATAGGATTCTGAGATGGTTTTGTAAGGCAGTGTATGTTCAGGACTTGCCTGCAAATTTATAATCAGTGGATCAAGTTTTCTATGCCTCCTTGATGAAAAAATACATTGGTGATCTAGCATCATTAGGTCCCTTACAAAGTGAGGGATTGGAAGATACTCTGTCTTATGAGGAAGCCAAAGTTGAGATCCTTGACCGTTCAACTCGTAGGTTGAGAAATAAAAAGGTTTCTTTAGTAAAGGTCTTGTGGAGGAATTAGTACATTGAGGGAGCTACTTGGGAAGCAGAGGCTGATATGCGAGCCTAGTACCCCTATATTTTCTCTCCAAACCATGTTTCAGCTTTAGGTTATAGTTTCATTAATTAATTAATAAATCTTTTCATTTTAATCCGAGTCTACCCATCTATATCCTTATGTCATAGAATGCATTCAGTTCAGTCCATACATCAGTATCAGATCTAGTTATTCGATCGTGATTAGCTTAGTCAGTTTCATTTGAGGAAGAATGACCCCAAGTAGGAAATATTGTAATACCCCCAAGTTCTCAAGCTCTAGAACCATCAAAATTTGGGCCATTAGGTGAGTTTTCAATGCCACAAGTATTACCTTAATCTAATATCATGGCAAAAATTTAGGCAAATTTTTCCTTAAGTACCAGCAGCTAGTGGCTAGGACTCTTGTGATGGCCCATTACCAAACGTAATAAGTTGTTACAAGGAGTCTTCATAATAATAGTAAGAATACTTATTTCTAAGATCAGTGATAACAACCCCACCCTATGACCCATTACCAGTGACAACAAGTCATTTGGAGGGACTCATTATTACCATAGTGTGTAGCCAAAAACAAAATCTAGTGGTAATGAATACAGCACACGACTCATTACTAAATATTATGGGTCATTGTGTGGACCCGTTGTCTGAACAGTAAAGGATCCAAAAACCAAGTCATGGACTATGACTCTATGTAACTACCCGTAATCAGTCACAATGAGTTGTTTGGATGAGAGTCGTAGTCATTATAGAAAGGAAGCAAGACCCCGAGTTTTCAGGTTATGACTCAGACCACGATTCGTGACCACTGGTGTAGAGGATCAAAATCCCCCAACCCACATTGTTTAGGATTCCCAAAGAGTAGTGTAAAAGATCAAAATCCCCGAAATCCATGATTTAATTGTATTTCCACCCAAAGGTATTAAGATAGGCGATTTTTCTCTTCTCTCTAAAGAAATCTAGGGTTCTTCGAGTTTAAGTTCAATCCCAAGAAATTTTCCCAAGAAGTTTGCCTCCAGGTATATGGGATTTCATTAATGGGTCCCTTCCACTCACTGAGTCCCAAGAATTTCCTTAGTTTACAAGTAAAACCCTTTTCTCCTCTGGTCAAATATGGGATTTATCAACTTTATATTAGTTGTTGTGGTTATGAACCATGACAATATGCTTCCCCGTGAGAATTGTGTTTCCATATTTTTATAATGCCACTTTTCCATAACATGATCAGTTATTAAAATATCAAGTACTCTTTATGATTTTTCATACCATGGTAAGTTTATTCCTTATCGTTGTTCCATTTTATTAGTCTGTACTGGTAGGTTATGAAGATGTGATACTTGGGAACTCATGCATATGTCAGCTTACATGTATTGAGCAGTTCATATTATACCTTTACTGCTATTTTCAAAATACTATGACTTGAGCATATCAGTTATTAGTTCATATTTTAGTTTATACTTTGGTGTCTTTCAGTTAGGAGAAATACTTAGCACCGAGTAAAGTCAAGGATGATGGCTCCCCCATCAGTTAGGCATGACACCATTAGTAGTAGTCCTTAAGTTCCAGAACTACAGTTTTATCATAGGTCATAAGGAGTCTCCCGTCAATTGAGGAATGACACCCTAGTCCTTTGGGACACCAGCAAGGTACTAGCACCCGTCCAACTAGGTTATAGGTTAGACCCTGCTTTTTGCTCAGTTTAGGGTATGTCGGTTTTATATAGCTCCCACATTCTCTAGTTTTATTCCATTATTTACATATTCAATTTATGCTTCAGCTTAGATATGCGTCACCTTAATTCAGTTATCCAATTATTCAGCTTATTCAGTACATGTTTATACTCAATTTTGTATTCAGTTAATATGATCATGAATTCCTACTTAGTTATACCAGTTAGCCTTCCCATATTGCATCCTCAGTACTTTCAAAGTACTGATTTCATACTTTATTTTATGCTATATGTGTTTTAATATAGGTTTGAACGCTCAGTTCTCAGATCGTGCCTAGTCACTTTCTGTTCCACTCAACAGCAGTCATAGTGAGTTTTAATCCTTTGAGGATGGGTTATCAATCGTCACCTTTAATAATTTATCTTATTTCAGTCAATTGGAGTTAGTTGGGGGTTTGTCCTATCAACTTCCCATTTTTTAGAGGATTTTAGACAGTCAGACATGTTTTTCGTTTTATTAGATAATCAGACATGATTGATATTTTTTCCATTATTAATTTTTATCAGATTTTCTAATTTAACTTCCGCCCAGTATTTTGTTATCTTCTCCAGTATTCATAGAACCTACCAGACCATAGATTAGCTTTGGGTCACTTATGACTCTAAGCACCGTGTTACGACATGGGGGTAGTCTCTGATTGTGAAAACCACTCCTTCACATCAACATACAAATTGTACAACACCAAAATCTATTTCACTGGGGTATTACTTTCCCTTCATTCCTTTTCACTTACACACTCTTAAATATTTGAATTTTTTTAATTAAAAATCTTAAGAGTTTTCAATCAAATTGGGGCTAATTGAAAGAAAAGAAACAAGCTACTTATAAGTCTAAAAAAAATAGGCTCAAGGTTCAACGGGGTTGACTAAAGTCATGCATCAATGGTAGACAAAGAAGGTTCAAAATACAGTTATCAAAGAAATGCCAATATCATCTCTTAAACTTAATATTTTTTTATTTCACTTTGTAAACAGACCTGGTTATTTCTAGACATCAATATGGACATGGAATGTACATAAAACCTCACTTACGCATGGAACATGCTTAACTCAAATATTATGCCTATAGAATCTTACCCAAGCAATTTCAAGAATTCAAAATTTAGGCAAAATTGTCAAAGAGTCACATAATTGAGCCTAGCTATCTCAAGAATAGTCATCCAGATCATTCCAGCGTACTTCTTTAAAAAAATCATATTACGTAATCATGTTATCCAACAAAAGTACTCTACACTAGATTAGTGATCGGGTTCTACTTCCTACTCACTCCCTATGAGTAATTCCCTTTAGGATGATCGTCATTCATCCATCAACGAGAAAGGTACCTAAACTATGAATTGTTAATATCACTTATCCTAAATATCTACTCCTAAAACTGAAAAACTAAATCCTACTTAGTTTAATGGGACTATCCTTAGGAAAAGAACCAAAAACAAAAGCCAAGGAACCCAAACCAAAAAATAGTGAAACAACTGAACTAAAGATTACTAACTATTACAAAACTATACATTCAAATATTTAATTATTATAGACTGAAATTAACTACTAAAATGTCTTTCAAAAGTAAGAATCAACAAAAACGAAACAAAAATCATAATCCAAACATAATAAACAAAATAACATCCATAGTTAAAACCACATCACAGACCAATAGTATCTCCCACCCCACACTTAAAATATAGAACTGTCCCCAGTGCTTGCATATACAACACAAGAAAAAATGTGAGGTGTTTGAAAAATCATTGGTGAATCATCCATGTCATCATAAATATCCGAGCCCAAACCCTCATTACCTAAGTTTAGGTCAACATCATCATCATTATCGGACTTAATTTTTGAATACTGCAAGCGTTAACTTAATTTTTGAATACTGCAAGCGTCTATCCTAATTTGTAGGAATAATATCTTTTTATGGCTCCACAAAATCAGGGAAAATCCATAATAAGGATCTGGCATGGTGACTCAGAAGGTAGTCGAGCTTCACCCTGTGTATTTTCTCTCCAGTAGTTGCTCTAGATCCTACCTAAAGCTACAATATCCGGAGTTCATACATGCATGCTAAGATCTTAGCATCTCGAGCATGATACTTGGGTAGTGTCAGCACTATCCTATGAGATACATCAAGAGCTTTTATCTGGATCACATCCACCGAATGCATCTCCAACAACAGCCTATATTCCAAATCCTCCACCTCAATGGCATGCCGTCTTAAAAAACTCATGATCAGCCCACCAAAACTATACCTACCCCATGATAGTTGCATGCCTTCTTCATCCACACTTGATCATCGTTCTAATATTAATTTCAAAACCATACTACATCAAGTCATAAACCAAGCAAACCCAAGCCCGAGTGACCTCTGTCATAAACTTGCCTAAAATGACACAATGGTAAATAATCTTCAACGACACTCGAGCTTCTCTATTCATATGGGCATAGGGAAATGTCAAATGATAGTCCCACTTTATGTGGCGAATCCAATAAGACGTCGACCTATCTCAACATATCAAGTGTCTGGTGTCAGCATACAGTGGTGTAATGTGCAACTGTCTCAGCCGAAGAGGGTCAAATTTAAAAGTACCCAAAAGGACATTCAAATTGTGTGCATCAAACTTAATAATCTGCCCCTTAATATGGACCTCTAAATCAGGCTGCCGCGGGTCCCAATTAGCATAAAAATCCCTTATCAGATACAAATTTCACTTAGTAGGCTTCTCAAAGATGAAATTCATTCGCAATTGCTTAATCTGTCGAACAATACTTGGAAACTCTCTCCTCAAGCTTTCCATTTCAATTATGTTACCCGGGGCAAACATTGACTTTGTTTTCTTACTGTAATTTATTTTTAATTCTTCCAACACCCATCAAGTTTTATGCCTATGATTTTTGCCTCATTTGAACTTATGGGGCTTTAGGTACACGACCCATAAGGCACACTCTCTTCCTTCTATTGCCTACGGGCAAGATACTTTTACTTTTTGCTGCCCTTTAGGCATAGTGCATATCAAAAATAATGTAAAAGATCTATGTCAAGTCAAATCATACAAAGTAGACAATACCAAATGCATGAGGCTTTATGGACACCCCACACTCAGTTGCTAGTATATGTACTTGAGTTCCAAACTAGGGTACTCAGACTTTCCTTTTTCACCCAAACCAAACATTGTTATGTTACATACACACACATTTAATCATATTGAACTCATGTGGACATTCACAGGATCAAAACTTTGGTGTCAATGCATCATGTTCAGAGGTTTCATATTGCCAATAATGATTTACTCAAACTTCAAGAAACATAAATTGGCTTTCACACAATTTCTCACTAATCCATCACAGCCACGACAATGGCTACCTTAGGAATGAAATATTCACAGATTTTTTTCAACAAGAACTTTTTAGCCAAACCCCAAAAATACACATTTAGCATTCAACAATCTCAATAACAATTTCTCTATCACCATGAATGTTTCAAAAAATTAGAAAAACATTATGCAATATCCATCATGAAATTAGAATACCACTCAAAAACTGATGAAATCAAAATCACCAAATATGCCATTTTTAGTTACCAAATTTCAAGCAAAATTCATCGTTCTTCACACACACTCATTGCATACACAATCCCAAAATGCACTACAAAGAGGAAATTTGTAGCACATGTACTTCAAAAACATTTTGTGAACATTCAAAACCACATATTAATGATTGTACTCAACAAATACAAATCCACGTAACAACTTTGGGTAAGAGAAAGAGAGAAGAGAGAATTTATTATGCTCTTAAATGATGAAGGAGAGAGAGAGAGACGAGGTGGAGATCCTAAGCATGGAACATCACAAAGTTAAGGGAATTATCAGGTATGGTACATTTTTTTTAAGAAAATGAAGGGAGAATTTAGGGATTTTTATGTTTAAAGGGGAAGGTATAATGACTTGATTTTTGGTGATTTTTTTGAAATACTTATCTCTATGTGATTTGACCATTTCACCCCCTCCTCGTGATTGCATTATGGTTGTTCTGGGGTATGGGATGATTTTAATGGTTTAATACATTTCGATGTGATTTGTATGAGATTATGGTTTTTGATGGTTATAAAGGCTTCATAATTGACTTCGATCAATATTTATTGATTTATGCATCATATGGTAGAATGAATTGCACCAAAAAATCCAGAATGTCGATTTTAGGTTGGTAACATGGTTGGTGTGGTTTATATATTTTATATCTCATTTTGATGCTCGATTTTGAAAAGTTATAAAATAAGATTTTGGGGGTCAACTTTGTGAAAATGACATTTTTTTCAAAATTTGGTATCTAAATTGATTTTGGAGCATCGAATTTAGTCTAGTAGCATAGTTTATTTGTATTCTCAAGATTTATATAGAATCTTGAGGGGTCCAAGGAGACTTGGTTGAAGTCTCTAGCTGGTGCACTCACTTAGGTGACTTCTTAGTTGTTTAAGCGACAGCCATGTCGCTTACGCGACAAATGGGCATAGCATAAGTGACACTTGATTACTTAAGTAATGGTGTCTTAAGCGACTGGGTGGTCACTTAGGTGATGCTTGGTTGGATTTAATCCCCCATTTTTGCAATTTTTCACCAATTTCGAGACTTGGAGCTTGGGGTGGCGAGTTTTTAGGAAATTTCTTCAATTTTTAGCTTGGGTAAGCTCCAAAACTCCTATTTCAATTATATTTATTTTATTATTATCATTTATATCTCGTTAAAACTTGAATTTGAAAGTAGAAATTGAGATTTTGGTTGGAAGGACAAAATTGATATTTTTTTATATAAACCCCAATTTTAACCCATTTTCACTTGGGTTTTCTTTTATGAGTTCCTTTCATCATGGAAAGTATATTTTTGGAAAAAAATTGGTTGTATCCTTCTTTTTTGAAAACCTATTTTGGGGGTCCGTTTTGACCCCGGCCTAGAAATGGGGATTAAGGGTATCAATCGCCCTCTTTTGATGCTTAGATTTGATATTTCATGTTTTATCTGATTCTGGGTCCGTGCGTATGGTAAAATCTCAATGTTAAAGGCTTGTTTGTAGAAGTTTTTTCATTGAGGTAGGTTATGGCTTAACTTTCTTTAGACTGGGTTGGGTAGTTAATATGGGTATAAAATTATGTTATGATTGTGGGAACTAATCATGGAAATGGCTTTATAATTTTATTGTGTCCATATGGGGGCCTATATTGTTGTTGTTTGGTGGTTTTGAGACATTTTTTTCTATGTGTGACCATGTGGGGTTATATATTATGTGTGGGCCTTGAGTAGGTATATTTGATTGTATATTTTCTGGTGAAAAGGACTAAATTGGAATTTATGTGGTACCAATGGCATATTGTTATGTATTTCACTTTATTGGCATATGATTTCATTGGATTCATGGATGGTTGGTGATATATAAAGTTTTCTCATTTAATTAGGACTCAAGAAAAGAGACCCCTAGGAATGCTCTTAGCACACATTAGCAAGGCTGCTAACGTGCACCTTCTGTAACTCCTCGTAGCTTATACCAAAACAACTATGGTGTCACCGATAAAATTGGTTACTCTGCAAGATGAAATTATCTGGTCATTGCCTTCACTAATGTTTGGATGTTTCTTATCCCTCAGGTACCACTCTATTCCTAACGAGGTTGAGGTACCTAACTCGAACTCGGATTCGCTGACATCAATTCATCTTTGAAACATTGTTTCTATATGTCCAAACAGGAGATTGCAATTTTTGGAGCAAGAACTTCCGCCTCAGCAGCCACTGAATAAGGAACATTGTAAAATTTGCATAATTGGTACTGGTAAAACACTGACCTATGTTCCACCAGCTACTCGAGATAGAAAAGTTATTGTAACTATTATAGAAGATGATCTAAACTAACAACCGCACTACTTGCAAAATGCCATAATTAGGATACCCTCTCCTAAAAATCTATGAAGAATTTTGTGGAAAATGTATGGAGCTTTGTAGATAAGCCCCAAACCCTGGGTCATGACGCTGGATACTATATTATCCAATTTAACTCAGCTGCAGAAAGGGATAAGGAACTTCTAAGTCGCCCTAAGACATTTTCATAATATACTATTTACATTTCAACCATGGGTTATAGATTTTGAATTTGATCCTAACTGTATCCCAACTATTCCATTGTGGATTACAATGTTGGGATTTTTTGTTGGATACTGGTTTGGTGACTCGTTAAGTAAGATAGATAGTAGAATTGGTCGACCTCTTCACATAGATTATTTTACTACTAGCATGGAGCATATATATTATGCTCGTGTTTGTGTTGGAGTGGATTAATCTTAGCCTTTAATTGATTTCATAGAAATGGTGAATCCAAATGGTACATTCCAACAACCTACTGAGTATGATTGGAAACCCAAATTTTGTAGTCATTGCCTACGATTTTGACACTCTACTGATGATTGTTGAATACATGTCAAAAGTAGGGATCAGGAGAATGATTTCCAAGAGAAACCAAAAAGGATAAGGAGAAATAAAAGAAGGAGAAGACCCATACATGAAGATTTATAAGCAAAGAAGTGAGGAATACTATAAGTGAGGAAACTATCACCCCTCAACCACTAGCTAGTCAAGAGAAACCACATCACTTAGAAAGTAACCTTGAACTACCAATACAGAATATGACCAATTAGCAAGGATTTGGGGCTTGTGGTATTTTACTAAAAGGAGTTTCTAGCCCATCTAAGTGTGATAATAGATTCTCAGCCTTAGAGATTATGGGTGACCATGAGGGTGAGACAGGTGATACTGGCAAGCCACCAAACATTTCATGATCTTTGCAACTTAGAATTTGAGGGGCTTGAACCTACCCCTCAAGCAGAACGAGTAAAAGCTCTTTCTCGTTAAGCACAAGGTAGAAATAATAGGATGTCTAAAAATGAGAGTAAAGTAGCACAAAAGTCTCAACATACTGGAAAAGGCTGCACAAAGATGGAATACTAACTGTAATTACTCAATGGCTTCAAATGGTTGAATTTTGTTATTATGGAGAACCCATGTGTAGGTGCAGGTATTAATTTCTCATAAATAATTTATACATTGTTATGTTGATAATCCAGTAGATTCTTGTGTTGCTTATGTTACTGTTATATATGTAAAAAATACTATTGCTGAAAGAATTATATTATGGACTGCCTTGAGATGATTGAGTACAAATTTTCAGGAACCTGGGATCCTGAGTAGAGATTTTAATGATATATTAAGCCTAATGATAGTTTGGGTTCCCTTGTTACACCTAGTAAAGCATGGGACTTTACGGACATTGTGGATGCCATGCAACTCACTTCCTTAATATCTAGAGGTTGTTATTACTCTTTTCGCAATAAGCACAAGCAGAATCACAAAGTATATTCTAGAATTGACTGGGCTATGGGAAATTATCAATGGTTGCAAAGCTATGTAGAAGTAGAGGCTAACTACCTACTAGGAATCTCTTACCACTCCCTAATCTTATTATAATACGACCCTAGATTGAGAAATAGACCAAAGCTTTTCAAGTTATTCTCTATATTAATACAATATCACCAGTTTCCTAAAATTATTACAAATACATAGAGTCAAAGCTACACCGTAACCAGAATGTATGAGTTGGCTCAAAAATTAAAAGCACTAAAAATAAATCTAAGAAGGCTTAACTCTTACCTAGATTTATATGAGAGTCACCTACATTCAACCAGGCAGCAGCTAATAGTTGTTCAAGATAAATTGGCCACCGATATTTTAAACCAAACTTTGGTAGAAGAGGAAAAGTTACTTGATCAGAAACTGCATCAATAGTTCCTAGTGGAACAGCAAGTAATAAGACAAAAATCCATGGCCACTTGGATTACCTGTAGGGACTCAAATTCTAAATTTTTCATGCACAATGCAAGATTGATCAAGGATTAAAGGATGTAGATCCAGCTTTAATGGAATAAGAATTTGTATTCTTCTTTACCAACCTGCTAAGAACTGCTGCTATTGAGGTTCCCCTGCCAAACTCAGATGTTATAAGAAGAGATCCTTACTTATATGCTCTACCAAATATATGACTCATACAGCAGGTTACAGAGAAAGATATTATGAATGTTATAAAAGACATGGCAATTGTGAAATCACCAGGAGTGGATGGTATCCCTATTGAATTCTACATTAGTCAATGGAACACAGTGAAATTAGATATGCTATTATCTGTCCAGGAGTTCTTTTATTCAAGCAAAATGCTTAAATCATTTAGTTGCACTGCAGTTACACTTTTGCCAAAGGTACCTGCATCCACAGTAGTCAAATATTACAGTCCTATTGCATGTTTTACTAATTTTTATAAGATCATCACAAAGGTGTTAACTAATAAGATGAAAGGAGCAATGAATACTATTATAATCCCCTCTCAGTTAGCTTTTATAGAGCGAAGATCTATCATTGATGATGTGTTATTTAGTCATGAATTATTGAAGTGGTACATAAGGAAAGGGCTGTCTTCTAGGTTTGTATTGAAAGTTGATTTAAGAAAAGCCTATGACTGTGTTGAATGATGATTCCTTAAGAACATGCTTGCAAAATTGGGATTTCCCCAGAAATTTATTTGTTGGGTTATGGAATATGTTACAATTATCTCCTATTCTCTAGTACTAAATGGTGGACTCATTAAAACTTTTCAAGGTAAAAGAGGAATAAGGAAAGGTGACCCTATGTAACCTTACCTTTTTGTGATTTCTATGGAGTATTTACATAGAGAATTAGCCTTAATTTCTTCACATCCTAAATTCCAGTTTCATCCTAAGTGAAAAAAGCTTGGTCTTATACACATTGCTTTGCAGATGACCTATTAATGTTTTGTAAAGTAGATAGTGCATCCATAGAGCTTCTACAACAAGATTTTAATAGGTTTCCTACAGCTTCAGGGCTTCAAGCCAATCAGGACAAGAGTTCTATTTATACGTCATGTGTAGAGGACATAGTCAAATAACAAATATTTTAGACTTTGGGCTACAATAAAGGGTCCCTAACTTTCAAGTACCTAGGAGTACCTCTGTTTTCTAGGAAACTAACAGTGGACCAGTGCTACCCCTTGATAGATAAAATTCTTGAGAGAATGAAATGTTGGTCAGAAAAACTACTAGTTTATGCAGGTAGGCTCCAGTTAATCAAGTCTGTTGTCTTTGGCATTCAAACATATTGGGCACAGATTTTTATTCTTTCAAAGAAGATTTGAAGCTTATAAACTCTCATTGCAGAATATTCTTATAGATAGGTAAAACTTGTCCTTTAAAGAAAGATCTATTCTCTTAGGAAAAGCTCTGTATGCCAAAGGTAGTGGGATGGCAAAACATTTAGAATATTTGTAATTGGAATAAAGCAGTCGTTGCAAAGCAATTATGGGCCTTATCTACAAAGGTTGATAGTATGTGGATAAAGTAGGTACATGCCTACTACACTGAAGATGCTTTTGTGGAGGATTGTTGCAGCCCAAAAAAAGTTAATTGGGTTGTAAATAAAGTGATTGAGTCAAAAAAGGTTATCATGCTTGCTCCTGGGTTGCAATGTAATCTTTAGGCAAGACTAAGACAGTTGATTGTGAAAGGTAGATTTTTCATCAAAAAATTGTACTTAGCCATGCTACCTGATATGCCAAAACTACCTTGGAAGAACATAATTCTCCACTCAATCATTCGTACAAAGAATAACTTTATCCTATGGCTAGAATTATTGAAAAGATTGGCTACAGTTGATCGACTAGCAAATTTTGGGAGATGCATACAAGCTTCATTGCAATCACCAATGAACTTCATTTCTTAAGAGATGTGATTCCAATATATGAGCAAGTAAGAAAGATTCATTCTTCCTAAGTCTTGGGAAAGCAAAGTGGATATTATAACTGAAGTTACTAACTTGAAGACCCTCACTGTGGATGAACTAATAGGAAATCTAAAGACCCATGAGCTCAAAAAATAACAAGTACTAGAGAAGAAGAAAGTTAGAAGATAAAAATATCTGGCAATGAAGGCTTCAAAATATGACCCAAATAAAAATGACAACGATGTTTTATTCTTGGAAAATAGAATTGTCAAAGCTATAAGGAAAAGTGGTCAGCTCCATAGAAGTGGAAGCAGTAAAAGAAAAGGAGTCACTATGTAAATTTGTTAGAAATAGGGAAGTCCCAAGCACTTTATTAAGAATTGTCCAATGCAAAAATTGGAATATTAGGAATATCTCAATACTAGTGGTGACAAAGGAAAGAAAAGGGATTAGGTCCCTTTAAAATTAACCACACAGGCTGCAACTGAATATGCAGCAAGGCAGGATTTAGCAATACTGGGAGATTCCTCTAATGAATCTGAGGAAGATGTTTGCATGCTGGCAGTGGAGGATGATAAAGTGACCTTTGATTCCTTATTTTCTTTTATGGCAAACACTGATATCAACAACAAAATGAGGTAACATTTTCTAATATTAAAGAAAACTTAGAGAATTACTCTTCTAGAAAAATAAAAAGGCTTGCTAGTGTATTGATTGATTTCATGTATGAAATGACAAATGATAAAAATGCATTGGAAAAAAATGTAGAAAGTCAAGAACTGGAATTGATAGCCTTGACTCTCTAGATATATGAAACTGAACAGCAGGTTGCTAAGCTCAAATTTGAATATTTAAGCTTGGTGAGTCAACTAGAGAAAGTAGATTCTTATGAGAGTAAAGGAAAAAAAATAATCAAAGTGTCAGGTTGAGCTTGAATAAAAATTAAAGGATTCCCGAAAGCATCTTATGTCTGCACTCCAAGAATGAGGAATTGGAAGAGGACCTGGTCCATCTGAAGTAAGAACTTAAAAAATCCCTACAATGGACTACATCTCCTCAAATCCTTTTAAACTTAACTATTCAAGGTGCTACTAATAGGAAGGGTCTTGGTTATCAAGAAGGAATCCATCTTTGCAGGTATCAAAGCAAGGTTGCTCATGATGCTAAGAAAAAGGTTCACAAGTTTCTATGTACTCATTATGGAAGAGATGGGCACATAAAGAAAAATTGTCAGAGCTGGATAAGAGCTAAAATGAATGGTTCCAGGTATATTCAAAAAAGAGAATGCGTACTTTATGGGTTTCAAGCTGCAAAAATTGTGAAAAGGAACTCTCTACCTAGATATAACAAAAGGGATTTGATCACACAACTCAAACTCAAGTTGAAACACCCTTGGTTTTGTCCCTTGAAAATTTCCTGAGCTATGAACCTTTTAATCATCATACAACTCACCATATGTGTCATATGGTGTGGGTACGGGTCATGTTACCCAACTCATAAGTTGTCCAATGTGTGGTGGTTGGGTTTCTGTAGTGGTTATGACTCAGTGAGTACGGGTCATATGATTTGGTAATGGTTCGTTGAGTTGGTGCTTCACTTAATCTGAAACTTAGTAACTTGACTAGGCTATGAGTATGAGTGGATCACTAAGATCCATGAGGATAGGGTATGAGTGGTAAGGTGTAGTCGTATGTTGTCCAGTGTTAATTTTTTTGGTTTTTACTTAGGGTATGACTGCACCATACTAGTCGTATGATCTAGTCATAAGTTTTGGTCCATAGAGTCGTATGGCAGATAGAATGTGGTGTCTAAATTTCTAATCCAGTTACGAGTTGATGATACCACTCGTATGATGTGAATACAAGCGAAGGGGTTCAACCGTACCCTCCTGTGAGAATTTTTATAGTTTAAGCTGGGGGTATTATGGATATTTCCCCTCTTAACTCCTTTTGACCCCACAACCTAAAACACCTTATGGGGATTCATTAACCTCCTAGTCTCAATAAAACACTCCTAAATACTCTCAAATCTCTCTAAAGCATTAGGTTCAAGAAGAGGCTAGGGTTTCTTTAAAGCAATCAATTAAGGCTGTTAAGGGTGGTTTCTCTCCATCTTTCTTGGTTTCTAAGGTATGCTACTTCTCCCTCACTATTAGTTCAACTAAAAACATGTTTAAATAAAGGCTTTCATTGTATTATTGTGATATGGTTTGGGGTTTTGAAATTGATGTTGGGGTTTTGGTTGTTCTTCATTTGATAATGTTTTTCACATATTTTACTTATGTTTTTTATGTTATATTAATTGTTGAAACATGTGATTGCATGGGTAAGGTTAATTGATACATGATTTTGGTTTTTGTAAATTTCATGCCCTCAACATATTTGTTAAAATGCCTATGAGAGTGATTTTATCACATAGTTTGACTATTACTGAAACTATTGCATTGAATAAAAGAAAATGGAACTTAAATTGGTTTGGTTGGTCTTAAATGGTTTGGAAAGTGATTGACGTCTATGGTAATAGTTTTATTTTGAAACCTTGGGGTCAAATTGGTTTAAGGGATTTGGTATGGCATAAATAGATAGACTTGCAAGCTCTAGTGTTCGTATGATGATACCAATAGTTAATGCCTAATAAATGAGACTCCCCAATAAATGGTTGATTATATATGAATGGTTTCAATATGGGGATAAAAAAGGGATGTGTTTGCAAAGCCATGGAATTTGGAGGTCTCAAGGGGAAAAAAACTAAAAACTCACATTAGCTGATGTGAGGTGGTCTTAGTGCCCATGTGCATGATGTCACACTGGTATTTAGGGAGATGTACTAGTCATCTCAAGTTTCCTTCTCCAATTCGTGCAGCTAACATGCACCGAGGCTCTTTTAATAGGAAAGATGAACCTATATATCCCATGGGTGGTTTTAGGATGGCCAAGCTACACAATCTCTGGTTAAAGGTTATAAATGTATGCTAAACTTGCTTCCCTTTCCCGGTATGGTATATATGTATGTATGTGATTGTATATGGTTATTTACTTTAGTTTTTAATAATAGCATTATTATATCCTTATCTTGAGCACATGCTAGCATTCATCCACTAACCTATCTTCAGATGGTATATCCCCATGCGATACAGGAACCATCTGTACTAATCCTCCTACTCAGTGACTTGGACTTTAGGGACAGCATAGTGTTAGACTAAAGTGGTGAGCTTCCATACTCCAGAATACTCTATTTCATGCAATGGACTCCTTTTTATACTTTTTGTCATTTCTTGGATCTTGGTTATGTCTATGGCCGTGATCATTTCCTAACTAAATGTTCTTAGATTTCAGTTAGAGGCTTTGTGTGACTACTTTGGGCATGGGTGGTTTTGGTATTAGTGTCAACCTTGGCATTTGTATTGGTATTGGGGTTGATATCGGTTGGATATTATGTTGGCCATGGTTATAGACTTCTTTAAATGTCTTTCAATTAATTTGGTTTTATAATGTTATATGTTCGAAATTTATCTAACATGGGGTACAGGGTAGTTATGGTTAGGTATTGAGACGGTCTCTGGTTCGGGTCAGACTTGAGATACTTGACATGACTATATCATAATTTAGGTTATGTCAGATCGATATCAGAGACATAGGTTCATGGTCAATTAGGAGTCCTCAAAGTCATGTCTAGTAGAGTCATTTTTAAGGGTTGTAGCATGCCACACTTATAAGGGAGAGGCTATGAGGAATTCAGGAATATTTCTCTTTCTTATTTTCTATTTTTGAGCTATAGAATCTAAGGTCTTGAATTCTCCTCTAATTTCTATTGTTCATTTTTCAAATCATACCTTTATCAATGATCTGAAGCTTACAAAAACTCCTCTGCCCTAACATAGGAAAACGTTGATGGAACCCATCTTACTTATGGGCTCTAGACTTGGTCTAGGAGTCTAGTTCCTAGTTGCCATCCTAGAGTACCACCAGTTTTCTCCAATCCTTCTCTAGCTCCCTAGGCTGACATGATGAATGTTGAGTTTTATTAGTCTATTCATATTTTGGCACAGTTGGTAGCTTCTCAAGCTGATCATGGTGCATCTGTTACTCTATCTTCTGAGGCAACTATGGTTAGCCAGTTCATGAGGTTGAATCCACCGACCGTTACTGGTGTTAAAGAGAAGAAGGATCCTTAAGGTTTTCTAATGAGATGGAAAATATCTTTTGTGTTATGGCTGACACTAATGTGGAAGGCGTGGAGTTTGCCGCGTACTAGTTGAAAGATGTGGCATACCAGTGGTACGAGGAATGGGATTAGTAAAGGGGTGATGGTAGTGAGTCATCTCTATAGGAGGATTTCTCTGGTGCTTTCCTAGACCCTTTTTTCCTTAGGAGATGAGGGAATCAAAGACAGAAGAGTTTGTTAATCGAAAGTAGGAAAGATGTTTCTCAAGAAGTATGCCTTGAAGTTTCACAAACTATCTCGGTATGCTCCAGAGTTAGTTTCTAGAATGAAGGATAGAATGAGAAAGTTTGCTTCAAGGTTGTCTCAAGACTTGATCTTGGAGAGTAAGGCTACCTTATTAAACAAGGACATACATATCTCCAGGTTGGTTGTGTACATGTAATAGGTAGAGTAAGAAAAAAAGAAGTAGGCTGAGATAGAGGAGAAGCAGAGCAAGAATTTTAGTTTATCTAAGCAGAGTGGTGGCCAATAGCATAGTGGTAGGGATGGCGGAAAGTGACCCAAGAAGAAGAGGGGAAATTCTGGGTCCTACTCGATGGCTAGTGCTCCCAACCCAAAGACGTCGGGTGATATCCATTTCTAAGGTGACAACAACTTTAGGGCACAGGGTACCAATCTCAGGCTAGTGGGCCTAGTAAGCTCTATCTTAGTGGTAGATTGCATCAAGATTACTGTAAAGGATTAAAGGAAAAATGCTTCAATTGTGGTCATCCAGGGCACATAACTAGAAACTACCTAGTGGCCAAGGTCTAGGTTCCGATTTCCTCCTCATCAACTCTGAGACCAAAGAGTGAACCATTTGTCTTCGAAACTGGTCAGAATTATCTCTATGCTCTCACTACCTGCCAAGAGTCTGAGACGTTTCCTGATGTCATGACTGGTACGTTGAAACTCTTTTCCCATGATATTTAATATTTTCTTGACCTCGGATCCACTCTCTTTTATGTGACCCTATTTGTGGTTGTGTATTGTAGTTTCAGTATCGATAGTATTTTGAATCCTTTTTTTCTGCCCTGGTAGGTGACTTTGTGGTGGCTAGAAGAAACTATAGGGGTTGTGTGGTATCTATGGGTGGTCAAAGGACTTTGGTGGATTTTTTGAGTTAGACATGGAGGATTTTGATATCACAATGGGGATGGACTGGTTATACTCATGCTTTGCTTCTCTAGACTATCGAGCCTATAAGGTTGTCTTTAAATTCCCCAATAAGCTGGTTATTGGGTGGGAGAGTGAACCTATCTTAGGGCTCGGATATTGATCTCCAAGGAGTGTCTCTATCATCTGGTCTGAATTAAAGATTCTAACTCGAAGGGTCCTTCTTTATACTTTGTTCTGATGGTGAATGAATTTCTCTAGGTCTTCCCTGATGAACTTCCTAGTGTTCCCCCTGGTAGGGAGATCCAGTTTGGGATTGATCTTATTTTGAACACTCGTCCAATTTCTATTCACCTATATAGAATGGCTCCGACAAGGTTAAAGGATCTTAAGGAGTAACTCAAAGATCTTGTAGACAAGGGTTTCATCCATCCAAGTGAGTCTTTGTAAGGTGCACCTGTATTATTCATATATTAGAAGGATGGGTCCTTTCTAATATGTATTAATTATCGGCAGTTGAATAAGGTGGTGTTAAAGAATAAGTATTCTTTCTAATGATAGGTGACTTATTTGATCAATTATAGGGTGTTCAGTTTTTATCCAAAATTGATCTTCAATCCGGGTATAACCAGTTAAAGATTAGAGAGGTGGATATCACTAAGACTGCTTTTTGTACTCGGTATGAGAATTTTGAGTTTCTGGTTATGTCTTTTGGGTTAACTAATACCTCGACGGCATTCATGGATTTGAAGAATAAGGTATTCCGTCAGTTTCTAGATTTGTTCGCCATTGTTTTCATAAATGATATTCTGGTGTATTCTATGAGTGAGGTGGACCATTCAAATCAACTTTGCATTATATTGCAAACCTTAAAAAAGTAGTAGTTGTATGCCATATTTTCAAAATGTGAATTCTGATTGAATAATGTCACCTTTTTGTTTCATATCATTTATAGTAAAGGGATCATGGTAAATCCGTAGAAGGTTACAGTGGTGAAGAAGTAGCCTAGACCCATGACTCCAACTGATATTTAGAGCTTCTTGGATTTTTTTGGCTACTACAAGAGATTTGTGGAGAGTTTCTCGACTAAACACACCCCATTTACAAAGTAGATTTAGAAAAAGGTAAAGTTCTTGTGGTCTGATACTTGTGAGGATAGTTTCGAGAAGTTGAAGGATAAGCTAACTTTGTCTCCAGTCTTGACTTTGGTTGAAGGTACGGATGGATTTTTGGTCTACTGTGATACATCTTGTGTGAGACTTAGTTGTGTTCTGATGCAGCATGGCAAGGTAATAGCTTATACCTCTAGACAGTTAAAGATACATGAGAGAAATTATCTGAGTCATGACTTAGAATTATTAGTGGTGGTGTTCGCGTTAAAAATATAACATCACTATTCATATGGAGTGCATATGGATATCTTTTCTGATCATAACATCCTCCATTAAATATTTACTCAAAAGGAGCTTAACCTCAGGCAAAGAACACGTCTTGAGCTTCTTAAGAATTTGGACATGAGTATTCATTACCACCTAGGTAAAGTTACTATGGTTGTTGATTCTCTTAGCAGGTTATCCATGGGGAGTCAAGCTCATGTGGATAAGGAGAAGCAGGAGTTGGTGTGGTGTATTCACCCCTTGGCTAACCTTGGTGTTAAACTTTTTGACTCCAAGAATGGTGGTGTGTTTTTGAAGGAAATGGTGCGGTCATCTCTTGGGGATGAAATCAAGAAGAAGAAGAAGATGTTAGATCCAATCTTGATGAGGATCAAGGGTGATGTAGGTGAGAAAAAGGCATTGTCTTTTGAGATTAGTGGCGATGGTACCTTCCAGTACTAAAGAAGATTATATGTTCTTGATGTAGATAGTTTGTGGGAAAAGATCTTAGCTAAGGTGCATGAGTTGCGCTATATTGTTTGGAGAGAATGACAAAATCAACTCACTTCTTTCCATTGAGGACTAACTTTTCGGCTATGTATTATGCAAGGTTTTACCTCCAAGAGATTGTGAAGTTGCATGGGGTTCTTTTCTTTATTATCTCTAATCATGGTACACAGTTCTTATCTCACTTTTGGCAATTGTTTCAAATAGGTTTGGGGACCAAGGTGATTCATAGTACTTCTTTTCACCCACAGTCAGATGGGTAAGTAAAAAGGAGTATTTAGACGTTGGAGGATATGCTCTGTGCTTGGATGATTGACTTTGGTGGTAGTTGGGTTGAGCACTTATCTATTGTACAGTTTTCATACAATAATAGCTACCACTCTAGCATTAGGATGGCTCCATTTAAGGTGTTGTATGGTAGGAGGTATAGGTCTCTTATTGGGTGGTTCGAGGTTGGTGAGGTAGATATATTTGGCTCAAAATTGGTTCACCAAGCCATTGAGAAGGTAAAGGTGATTCGAGATAGGATTAAGGTTGTCCAAAGTTTTCAAAAGTCCTATGCAAAAGTGAGGTATAGGAGGCTGAAGTTTGAGATTAAGGATAGGGTGTTCTTAAAGGTGCCTCCCATAAAAGAAGTAATGCAGTTTGGGAAGAAGGGGAAGCTCATCCCCGGTATGTTGGTCCTTATATGAAATTGTGGAGGGTTAGCAATGTTTCATATGAGTTTCTTTCTAGTTTGAGCTCCATTCACCCGATATTTCTTGTTTTTATGCTGAAAAAATGTATAGGTGATCCATCGCAAATTGTGGCAAACAAGGATATTGGTATTTTACATTCATTGTCTTATGAAGAAATCCCTGGGGAGATCTTGGATTGTCAAGTTCGTCAGTTGCATACCAAAGATGTGGCCTCGGTAAAGGTTCTATGGAGGACCCACAAGGTTGAAAAGGTTGCATAGGAAGTGGAAGAGGACATGAAATCCAAGTACCCATTCTTGTTTCCGACTCTGGAAATTCCTGCATAAGGTATGTATTGCTCTTAGCATCTTTGTTTTCTTACTTTGTTAAAGGAAATTTTGATTCATTGATATCTCTATTTTCTATTTAAAAGTAAGCGCGGGGGTGTTTTGGGGGTTTAATCATGCTTGTATTTCCTTGCTCCATCATTCGAGGATGAATTATCCAAGTGGGGGAAAATTGAAACACCCAGGGTTTTGGCCCTTGAAAATTTCCTGAGTCTTGAACCTTCTGATCATTATAAGACTTACCATACGTGTCGTATATTATGGGTACAGGTCAAGTTACCCAACTTGTAAATTGTCCAGTATGTGGCGGTTGGGTTTTTGTTGTGGTTACGACTTAGTGGGTACGGGTCGTATGGTTTGGTGACGGTTCATTGGGTTGGTCCTTCACTTAATCTGAAACTTAGTAACTTTACTTGGCTCAAAGTATAAGTGGCTCACTAAGATCCATGAGGATAGGGTACGAGTGGTAAGGTGTAGTCATATCTTGTCCACTATCAATTCCTTTGGTTTATAGGGTATGACTGGACGTACTAGTCATATGGTCTGGTCACAAGTTGGGGGACATGGAGTTGTACGTTGAACAGAATGTGGTGCCGAACTTTTTTATCAAGTTACGAGTGGAGGGTGACACTCGTATAGTGTGTATATAAGCGGAGGGGTCCAACCGTACCCTCCTGCGAGAACTTTTACATTTTAAGCTGGGGGTATTCTGGACATTTCCCTTCTTAACTCCTTTTAACCCCATGTTCTAAAACATCTTTTGGGGCTTCATTAACCTTCTATTTTTAATCAAACACTCTCAAATCTCTCTCAAACTTTGGTGTCAAGAAAAGGCTAGGGTTTCTTCAAAGCAAACAATTAAGGCTCTTAAGGGTGGTTTCTCCCCATCTTCCATGGTGTCTAAGGCATGTTACTTCTCCCTCATTGTTAGTTCAAATCATGTTTTAATAAATGATTTTCATTATATTATTGTGTATGGTCTTGAGTTTTGAAATAGATGTTGGGGTTTTGGTTTTACTTGGTTGGATAATGTTTTTCCCATGTTTTACTTATGGTTTTGATGTTATATTTATGGTTGGAACATGTGATTGCATGGAAAAGGTTAATTGATACTTGGTTTTGGTTTTGGAAATTATATGCCCTCAACATGTTTGTTAAAATACCAATGAGAGTGATTTTGTCACATAGTTTGACTATTATTTAAACCTTTGCATTGCATAAGAGGTAATGGAACTTAAATTGGTTTTTTTGGTCTTAAATAGTTTGGAAAGGCCATGATGGCCATGGTAATGGTTTATTTGGAAACTTTGGCGTCAAATTGATTTAATGGCTTTGGAATGGCATAAATGGATAAACTTACAAGCTCTAGTGCTTAATGTCTAATAAATAAGACTCCATGGTAAATGTTTGATTATGTGTGAATTAGTTTAATATAGCTTAAAGATGGATGTATTATCAAATCCGTGGAAGGTGGAAGTCCCGGGGGGACCAAAACTAGAAAATCACATTTACCGATGTGAGGTAGTCTTAATGACCGTCTTCATGATGTCACACTTATATTTTCGGAGATTTACTAGTCATCTCAGGTTTCCTTCTTATGTTCATGCAGCTAACATGCACGGGGTCCCTTTCAGCAGGGTGAGATGAACCCATATATTCCATGGGTGGTTTTAGGACGGCCAAGATACACAATCCCAAGTTAAAGGTTTTAAATGCATGCTAAACTCGATTCCCTTTCTTGGCATGGTATATATGTATATATGTGATTGTATATGGTTATTTACTTTGTTTTTGAATAATGACATTATTTTTTCCTTATCCTGAGTTCATGCTAGAGTTCACCCACTAACCCATCTTAAGACGTTGTATCCCCATGCGATGCAGTAACCAACCAAACTACTACTCTTGATTAGTGACTTGGACTTCGTAAACAACTTGATGTCAGACTAAAGTAGTGAGCTTCCATACTTTGAAAGACTCTATTTCATGCTATGGACTTATTTTTATATTTTTTGTCATTTTTGGGATCTTGGATTTAGCTATGGTTGGGGACATATCCTTACCATATGTTCTTAGATTTAAGTTAGAGACTTCGTGTGACTACTTTGGGCATGGGAGGTGTCGGTATTGGTATCAAACTTGGAAATGGTATTGGTAATGGGGTTGACACTGGTTAGATGTGTGGTTGGATATTTTGTTGGCTATGGTTATGGACTTTTTTAAATGTCTTTCAATTAATGTTGTTTTATCTTGTTATAAATACAAAATTCATTCGACATGGGGTACAGGGCGGTTATGGTTCGATATTGGGGGCGGTCTCTGGTCCGAGTCGGACTTGAGATGCCCGACATAACTAGGCCCTGGTTTAGGTTATGTCACAAGTGGATTCCTAAATTCAACTTGTGATCATGGATCTAGGAATGAGAAAGGGGATTGTAGTCAGAAATGGTTCATTGATAAGTGCTCAAAGATTAACTCTGAAAGATCTAATTGACCTCTTCTTCCGGACACTTCAAGTGGAAGTGTCACATATTGAAATGGTTGATTTCAAAAGGCTTGGTTCTTGGCAAAGAAAAACTGAAATTCTAAAAGTAAGAAGTGCATGGAGCTTCTGATCAATCAGAATAGCTATTGATCCCTATTGGCAGTAAAGTCTATGAAATTGAAGAATTCGTTAATGATGATGGTGAAAGGTTGAAGGTGCAGATGAGAGTGATGTTAATCAAAATCCCAAGTTTAGGATTTGCTTCTCAGACCTATTTTTAGAATAATTTGTGGTATCATGTAGGGTAATAAATCTAACAAGTTGATACTGGGATTGATCAGATTAGCCTGGCCTACTATCAGGTGAACCAGTGTCTCCTCACAATATTGGCTATGGACAGAAAGAAGGTATCCTCGGTAAACTAAGTACATGTTGGTCTAACTCAGTACCATACCCTGTAGGTATACACCCATGGGAGCAACTTTGGAGGTGGAAAGATATGAGAAGCACAAAGTTAGATATTCACTCAAACTAGAGAGGGACCTGGCCCCATCTCTCAGGTTAGTATCTAGTATGTACAAATTTTGTCTGTTCTATAAAGAAAAGTCACGTCCTCCCTGTCCTTATGTTAGACCAAAGTTGTCCTATTCTAAAAGGGAAGGTGAGACACCTATAATCTTATATTGATCATATCTTGTTCCCCTAAAAAATCCTTCCTTGTGCTCATTAGCCCTTAAATCTTGTTGCACCCACTCCTTCTCGTATCAAAAAAGGAATATCCAAATTTCAAATAGCCCTTCAAAGAAAAACACCTTCTTGATGGCTGCAGCTCTCCCAGTTGCTTGTCCTTTAAAGGATTCTAAGCTTAGCATTGTGAAAAATTCCTTTCCAAACCTTTTTGAAGAATATCCTTCTTTTTCTTCTTTTCCAAAGCTTAACTCCTTCATCACTTAATTTGTCAATGAAGAATTATCCTGAATCTTCAAAACTGGAATAATGATGTTGTGGTGGATGAAACTTGGGTTGCTAAAAATCTCATTTTATTGTCAAATAGCCCAGGAAGGATATTAGTTGGTCACAAGAAAACCGATGTCAGTAAAATACCAAAAAAAATTGGCAAAAATGGTCTAGAATTTTTACTGAGAAGCAGCCGACTCCTGAGGGACCTAGTCCTAAGAAGGAAAAAGTAGCTGAAACAGAATCTGTGATAACTTATACTAGAAGAAATAATAAGGAAAAAATTACATTATATCTAAGAAAGAAAGAAAGAAACAGGTTCTTGAAGAATCTAAAGGTATTAACTGGAAGGATTTTTTATTCAAATGTGCAAACGGAAACTAGTATGGTTGAATTAGTTGAGCTGGTTAAACATCAAGGGTGGTTACATCACATGGAAGGACCCATTCCCATTATTTTTGATGAGATAGTCAGGGAATTCTACTTTACTTTAGAATTGTCTAAAGATAGGCTGAATTTGACTGCACAGGTACAAGGAAAAAAAATTAAGCTGAATGAGGAAACACTAGGAAGGACTTTGGAAGTTCCTACATAAGGGGTGAGAACTGTCTTCAAGCAGCTTCCTTTAATCAAAATGTTAGCAAATATATCAGAAATCAAAGGAAAAACAGTGGCTACAGTGAATAGGAAATCACTCAAGAGTGAGTATCAATTTATCTTTGACTTTGTGAACAAGGTGATTCCTCCTAGGTCACAAAATAAAAACATTGCCTTATCCACTTATTTGTATTTAATAGAATTCCTGAGTAGCTTTGAATTCATTAATCTACCAGCAGTGATGATAGAACACATTCACAAAGTAGTTATTGGGAAGAATGGAAAACATGTCATGCCTTATGGATATTGGTTGAACAAGGTATTTGACCAATTTGGTATTGTTTGTGAGAATAGAACCCAAGGGACTATGCTTCAAATGATTGGCATGAAGACATAAGTTAAGAATAAATATGTCAAATCAGGCAGCATTTATCAAAGGGGGTTCAGCAAGGATATAGAGGAACTAAAAGGCAATTTAGCTACCAAGAATAAAGAAATCAACAAGCTTCAGGATACAATTTAGCATATCTTCGAAGAAAGCCCATGTGATAATGAAAATCTTAGAACTGAGAACGTTGAACTGTAAAAGAGGGTGTCAATCTTAACTAATGAGGTCCTTAGGTTAAATACATGGATAAGGCATCTCAACAACCACCTGACCCTACTCCTTCAAACACTTTTTCCTAGTCCTTCACTTGTTAATTCTTCCTGATAGTTGTAGTTTTTCCCATAAGAACATTTAAAATATGCACTTTTGTGATACTTATCCTCTACTTATGAATGAATCTTTGCTTTGTGTGTTATATTTTTTTCTTTAAATTGCAAAGTTATTCTTCATGTTAGTATTGCCCCAGTGTCCATGAGTTAACTAATTTATGCTTAATTTACTCTTGGTTTACTATTCTTACTTTTCAATAATGCCAAAAAGGGGAATACCAAGTTCATGTAGTAGAAACCAGGTACCAAGTAATTCGAGTTATTAATTTGAATGGCATGCTAAAAGGGGAAGTATGTGATGTGTTGAATAGATAAATCAAGGGAATTATGTTGATGGGAGAAGAGTGCAAATGAACTAGATAGAGGAAGCATGATGATAGGGGAACATTCGTCCTCAGGTGGTAATCACACTGATTAAATATGATGAATGTGCATTGATGCTTAAAACTGTATGGTTGGTTTGTCATTATCAAAAACAGGGGAAATTACTATAGGAACTTTTGATGATGAGCAGCTAACTCCAAGGGACTAAGTCCCTAGTTGTGTAAGGTACAGTATAGCTGGCATGCGTTGTCTACACAGTTTTGTTCTCTTGTGTAACAAAGTTGCAGGTGCTATTTTGTACTGATTAGGATAACTGGTCTAATTATATTTCATCCCTAATCATCACTCAACTATAAAAGGAAAGAGATGTCTTCAACAAATGGGTTTTTGCAAATACAAAGAGTGAAGAGAAGTGGCAAAAACCTAGTTCCAAAATAGCTCAAGTCCTTAGCTTTATGAATGCTTAAATATAAATTGTTCTTGAGTTAGTACTAATTCGTAACTTAACTACTCATGCTATAATAATAGTATTTTTCTCTTTGAGTAGAGAGTGCTTAGGTAGAGTTGCCTAAGTATGAGGCTTATTAGAGTTAATCAGCATAGAGAGTCCATGATAGAGTTACAAGGATGAGCCAGTAGTATAGTTGCTACTATGGAAAAGAGCCTAGAGTTAGGATAAAATCTAAACAGTAATCAGAAGGTTGATTATAGTTGATTTCTTTGGTTTTTCTGAGGAAAAGCCGTGGTTTTTTCCTTCTTGAGTTTCGACATTAAAATCCTACATTTTTACTCTTCCTGCAGCGTCTTTAGTTTTATAGCACTCTATTATTTGATTGCCTATGATTGACTTTGAGGGACCTGGTCCCTCACTGTGTGGTGCAACCCCCAAAGGTTTCAACAGTTGGTATAGTGAGTGGATTTTGACTCAGATAGTTGGTATATTGGTTAGCTATTGGAAATACTCATTTGGTAGGTTGTGAGAATTACATCCTCATATCTTATACATTCATGAAACATTGGTACCACTATGT
The DNA here is from genome assembly GCA_030864225.1 of Capsicum baccatum var. pendulum. Classification (NCBI taxonomy): domain Eukaryota; kingdom Viridiplantae; phylum Streptophyta; class Magnoliopsida; order Solanales; family Solanaceae; genus Capsicum; species Capsicum baccatum. The sequence continues at coordinate 175,051,441 of CM061560.1, forward strand.
AAATATCGAAAACATTATCTTTTCCTTACAAAAAGTATGACATCTTTAAAACCCTCTGTCGATGTATGTGAAAGAGAGGATTTAAGGTTATTGGTATTGGATATTGGATTGCATATGGGTTGATCAACCCTCCATAGATCCTACCTCCAGAGCACGACTCGGTAGGTATATACAGAGGTTATGAGACAACCTCGAGCATCATATCATCATCATCATCATCTTAATTGAATCTCATATATTGTGTTTATTCTGAGTTGTATTATTGTCCTTGATGTAATAAATGTCTATTCATACTTCTTTCATATACTTGTATTTGGTATACATGTATATTTGTGCTTTTTTCTTTTACTTCTATTTATGATATATGTGAATATTGTAGAACTATTAGTAGAGATGGTGTGGGCTACCATTTAGGATATTTTCTTCTTGCAGGTGATGTGCCCATAGTGTGTATTTTATATGCTTTATTTACCATTTTTCTCGATTGGCCTATGATACGTGCTAAGTACAATTGGACCATACTCACCCCTATTACGCCCTTTCGATGTAGATCCAGGCACGAATGCATCGTACAATAGTTGAGTCAGGCGGTATCTAGAGTATATTCGAGGTAGTGGTCTATATATGCTTCTGAAGTTGACCTACTACTTTTTATTATCTATCTCATGTTTATTTTTTATTCTAAGACAAATTTTGATCCTTTTGGACTCTCATTGTATCTTTTGACATTCGAGATGTATTTAGTAGTTCTTACACTTTGACACAAGGTTTTGGGTATTGTATGGTATCTTTAGTTTTGTACTTCCTCTATTATCATATTTGTGTGGTACGGATTTGCTTTAGAAGCCTTGCCTTGGGTTTATTTGATATCTTTGGTTTCATATCTATATGGGTGATAGGTATACTTTTCAAGTCTTAATGTGACTAGTGCCATCATGACCCTTAGTTTTTGGGTGGTAATAGGAGTGTCGGGTTGTACATGATAATCTTTTTAAAAAAATGGCCATATTTAACCACCAGTGTGCCATGCCCTTATCGCGGAGGATAGGGAGTGTGGCATGCCCCAATCATGGACCCTCATTTGAAATGGCCTTAGAATTTTTTACTTAAGCATGCCATGCCCTTATCACTGAGGATAGGGAGACTAGTATGCTCTTAACGTGGATCTCTACTGGAATTTGCCTTGGGGTAATTTTGGTTTCCTTATTTCTTGGGCTTTCATTTATTTTCTTTCCTCGGTACATTTTATCCCTCATAACTTCTAGAAAGGAATTTTAATACACTTTAATCCTTCTCCATGTCAAGATGTTCCTTAATCCTGCAAATCTACATCACAAACGACAAAAACAATTTTAAAAAGTGGGTTGCCTCCCACCAAGCATTGTAGTTTTAGTTGTTGCTCGACATTTCTTTTTGTATATTAAATTTTATTATATTTTTCTATTTCTTTTCCTTTTTCTCAAATAAATAACCTACTCTATTACATTACATTATGTGGTTACCTCCCATGTAGTGTCTGATTTAACATCGCGGCATGACCCAACACAATACCACTCATCAGTGAATGTGATAGACGTATTTTGTCTATCCAAATAATTTGCACAATAATGCTTCACTCTTGTCCCATTCACCAGAAACTTTGCACTATTATCTTCTCACCATAATTCAACTGCCTCGTGAGGGGACATTCTAACCACCTCGAATGACATAAACCACTTGTACCTCAACTATCTGGGAAATTCTTCAACCTCAAGTTAAATAACACTAGCTTTTGGAAAGGCTCGAAGATTCGGGGTAAGATAGGTTTGTCGTGCCACTTCTTAGTCTTTTCCTTGTAATGTTTAGCATTCCTATAGGCGTGCTAGTGGAACTCATCAAGTTCAAGCAATTGAAACAACCTCTTCTTCCCAACAATAGATGGGTCAAGATTCAACCTTTTTACTGTTTAATACAATTAATGCTCAAGCTCCACGGGAAAATAATAAGTTTTTTTCCATATATCAGATGATATGGAGAAGTACCAATGGGCATTTTGTAGGTTGTCCTATATGCTAGAGTGCATCATCCAATTTCATTGACCAATCCTTGTGTTGGACATTCACCACTACTTGAAGAATCTACTTGATTTCATAATTGGACACTTTAACTTGGCTACTTGTCTGTGGGTGATATGTTGTATCCACTTTATGTCTTACGCCATACTTTGCTAACATGTTCTCAAAAAATGAGACCCATCATCACTGATAATTACCTTAGGGGTTACAAACTATGAAAAAATATTCTTTTTCACAAACTTCATCACTACCTTTGCATCACTATTAGGAAGAAATTCAATCTCTACCCACTTAGACACATAATACACCACAACCAAAATATAAAGATTACTATACGAAGGTGGAAATAGACCTATGAATTCTATTCCTCACACATCAAAAATCACTACTTCAAGAATGTTATTCGAAGGAATTTCATGGTGTCTGGATATAGTTCCCATTCTTTGACAATGGTCACATTTTTTAATAATAGAAAAGGCATATTTAAACAAAGTAGGCCAAAAGAATCTCGATTGTAATACCTTATGTGTCGTATGTTCTCCTCTATAGTGACCTCCATAAGGTGATGAGTGAACTTTTGAGCACTTTTTTGTCTTAAAATTCTGGAAAACACCTTCAAACAACTCGATCAGAATCTTTCTTAAACAAATATGGATCATCCCACATATATAATCAGGAATTATAGTACAAGTTCTTCCGTTGCTGACTTATCGCATCAGGCAGATATACAACTCTTACCGGCAAGTTCACTTTATGTGCATACCATGGGAACTCTGCTATACTTAGTTCTATCAGTTTTTTATCTTGGAACCCATCTTAAATACGTCTATCCTCAACTACGAAAGATTGATCTTCTAACCTCGATAAATTAGTTGCCACTTAAATCTCTACCACTTTTCTATCTTGAACCTCTAGATCAAACTAGTGTAGAAGGAAGATCCATCTGATGATCTTTAGTTTTGAACCATTATTATTGAACAAGTACCTAATTTCAGCATGATCAGTATGGACTATTACCTTTGTCCCTACTAGATAAGCTTAGAATTTTTCAGTAGCATACACTATGTCCAGTATTTCTTTCTTAGTGACAATGTAGTGTTTAAGCAATATCAATAGTCTTGCTAGAATAGTATATGGAGTAAAAGACCTTCTACTTCTATTTTCCCAACACTGCTTCCACAGCTACATTACTCGCATTGCACATCAATTCAAATGGTAAATCCTAGTTGGGAGCCTATGTCAATTTCTTATTTAAATCCTCAAATACATTCAGAAAATCAGCCCCAGAATTGAATTGTGCCTTTTTTTCAAGCAGCTTACATATTGGACTTGCTACCTTTGAGAAATTCTTTATGAACCTACTATAAAATTTGGCATGCCCGAGGAAACTACGTACTCCTTTGACTGACATTAGGGGTGGCAACCTCTCTATCACTTCCACCTTTGACAGACATTATAGGTGGCAAATTTATGACCTAGGAAAATGACTTTCTTTACTAGAAAGTTACATTTTTTCCAATTTAGCACTTGATTTGTTTCTCCAACCTCGTTAAGACCTTGTCCAAATTCAGCCAACACATTTCAAGGGAGTTACCCAAAATAGAGAAGTCATCCATAAATACCTCCACGAAGTCCTCCAGCATGCCATAGAATATGTCTATATGCACCTTTGGAATACAGTTGGCACATTACACAATCCAAAGGGCATTTGCCTGAAAGCATAAGTCCCGCAAGGATAGGTGAATGTCATATTCTCTTGATCCTATAGAGTTATGGATATATGATGATATCCAGAATGCCTATCCCAAAAGAAATAAAACTCCTATATAGAAAGTCTATCTATCATCTAATCAATGAAGGCTATTGGGTAATAGTCCTCGCGGGTATCATCATTAATCTTTCTGTAATCCGTATAAATCCTCCATCCAATTATAATATGTGTTGGGATCAACTTGCTATTATCATTCATCACCATTATCATAACCCCTTTATTTAGGACACACTGAATGGGACTAAACCATTTGCTATCTAAGATAGGATAGACTATACCTATATAAAGCCACTTGATCACTCTTTTCACACTACCTCATTCATAACTAGTTTCAATTATTTTTGTTGTTGTATACTAGGCTTATGACCTTCTTCTATAAATATCTTGTGCATGCAAAAGGTGGAGTTTATTCTCTATATATCTGACTTATGCCACCCAATAGCTTTGATTCTTCTTTTCAACACTACCAAGGCCTGTTTTACCTATATATCAAATAATCTTGCAGAGAGAATCACAGAAAAAGTGTTATCATCCTCAATAAAAGCATATTTAAGATATAAGGGTAGAGCCTTTAGCTTCAATTATAGGGTTTCTTTAATGGATTTCTTGTGAGAAAGAACAAGGGTTCTATTCAAGGTCTTAAATCCACCTTATGAATCAATATGCTTGCAACATCTATAATATAAACCATCTCATTTGCTTACACATCACCAAATATATCATGTCCCACCAAAGCTCTTTCTAATAGATTCTTATAAGTAGTAAAAGGGAGCTCTGACTCAAGGTCTATAACTGTGATGGCAGACAACTCCTCATAGACAGCTGGTAGCTTCATCGCTTTGTATACATCAAATACCTCAACTTTTCATGAGCGCGCATAGTTATCTGCTCGATAGATATATTTATTAATGCATATCCAGTCACCAAAAAGAGACATCCCATGATAAATGGAACTTCTGAATTTGCACAAATTCCAGGATAATGAAGTCCATGAGAAATAAAAGAGAGCCCATTTTTACCAACACATCTTCAATTATTTTGTCAAGACTGTCAAGTAAGCGGTAAGCCAACTACAATACCACTGTAGTGGGCCTCGAGCTACCTGCCCCCATCTTCCTAAACAAAAAAGTGGGCATGAGATTTATACTTACCCCAAGATCACATAAGCTTAGATCACTAATGGACTGCCCAGTTGTGATCTGAATAATAAAGCTTCATGGATCCTTGAGCTTCATAGGTAGTATGTTCTGAATCCTAGAGGTGCACTATTTAGTAAGTGGAATAGTGGTATATTACACCAACCTATCCTTATTTTCCATGATGTCTTTGATGGAATTGGCATATTTTTAGACTCCTTGCAAAACATCAACAAGAAGAAGGTTAATGTGAACTTGTTTTAACAAGTCGATAAACTTTTGGTAGCATGTTTCCTCTTTCAGCTTCTCTAGCCTTTGTGGGAATGGTGGAAGTGGTTTTACACTTGCCACTGTATTTTCACTACTCTCAACTTTGTCATTCTCAGATTTCTCCTCATCCCTAACCACAACTCTGAGTTATCTTTTTAGGCTATAACTCCTCTAATTGCATACCACAGCGAGTAGAAACCGTATTCACTTCTTGGGGTTTAGATTGATATAATTCAATAGACCTCCCTGAGGCCTAGTGTTTTGTGCCCCAGCAAGCAACACCAACTAAACCTCAAAGGTCTTAGTACTCAACTACTAATTCTTTATGTCTCCTGCCATCTGTGCTTGATTTTCCATAATTTGTTTCAATATTTCCTCTAAGGCCTAGTGTTGCTTGACTAAGCATTAGCTTTAATACTCTAATCCTATTGTTGAAGATTCTAATTTCTTTGTCCTTGATACTAATTTGCATTATGCCTTTGGTTTTTACCCCGTGAGAAGTTAGGGTGATTCTGCCAGCTAGCATTACTGTATCTCTAAAATTCTAATTTCCTTGGCATTGTGCATTACCCATATAGTTCATAGAAGCACATTAGATACGCATGCATCTGCTGAATGGTCACCACTACCACATACCTCACACCAAGTTTGAGTTTGTTGCACCACATTGACTGAAGTTTATTGATGCCTCAAATTTAAGTTACTGAATTGTAAGTTTATTTGAAATTGCAAAGAAGCAATCTGTGTTGCGATAGCTGTCAACTAGTCATCTTCAAGCAACCCTGCAACTTTCTTTGGGGTTTTCCTTGACACATCTATATTCTACTTAGGGTTCCCATGTGAGATATAATTCAGGAGCATATACAGCTCATCATAAGTTTTTCCAATGCATTTCCACCTGTTGCTAAATCTAGGAGAATCTTTGTATGAGGTTCAAGTCCCTCAATAAAAGTATGCACCAGAACCTCATTTGTCTAATGGTGGTGTAGGTAACCACGGATCATGGACTTGAACCTTTCCCAAGCTTGTATAGATTCTTACCATCTTTTTACTTGAAACTTAATATTTCACTCTTCAACCGTGTGGTCTTTCTAGATGGAAAAAAACAAATTAAGAATTTTTATGCCAAATCATCCTAGATAATAATGGAATTTTATGGCTTGGACTTTATCCTCCTTTATACTTCCCCCAACAAAGAAAAAAAAAAGAGAGTAAGTCTTATATAATCGGTCAACACTCTTGTGGGAATATAAGCGTCTCAAGGACTTTTTATAAATGTTGTTGTTGATGCACATAAGATAATCATGTGAATTGCCCGCTAATGTCCAAAAGTAGTACCATATTTTGTTTCAACTGAAATTGACCTCCCGCAGTAGGACTACAAATGCTACTAGTATCATTGTTAATGATTGGGATTGCTATTTCATGAACTGGTCTTTTTGTTGCAACCTCATTATAAGCAATTTCTATTAGATCATCTATTTGGAGTTGTTGGATTTGGTATTGAAGAGTTGTAGCCCTCTTCTACTGATTAAATACTCATTTAGGTTCCAAGTAAGGCTCAACCACCCTTCTTTTATGTCCAACTCGAAGTATAAATTAGACTTGTATAAATCATCCACTAAGATCAAGTGTTCAACACTTATATAATATCACCAAAAAAATTCAGAAAATTATTAATTTCTTGAGTCCCTGACAACAGTGCCAAAAAATTATTGCGAACTCGCACACACGCAAGTGTACCTGAACTAGTAAGTAATATAGTGCCTCTAAGAGAGCCGGATATCGAACCCAAAAGGACTACTGGTATAGCAGTTCACTTCACTGTGTAATTAATAATATTTCAAGCAAGTATTATAGTGTATAAGGACAAGTTATAAGATTTTAGCAAACTAGTAATACGTAAAAGTATAATAAAAAGTAATAATCACAAATAAAGAAAGTTTGTAATCACTATCGAGAGGGAACTCAGGGTGAAGACACTCTAAGAAATCATGTCAATCGTTATCATTTTATTGGTTGTATTGGCTACCAGGTTGTTGATTCACAGGGTTAATAATATGATTATGGTCTTTTAAACCTCTAATCATCTACGTAAAAGGATTTTGCAACTACATTATTTAGTGGGGATCCAATAATCTATTATAGATGCATTACACTATCTTACTATTGTTGAACCAAATAAGCCTTTCTAAATATATTTCTATCTGGGATGCGAATCAATTTTTTTGTTAACAAAAGAGAAGAACTTGTTCCTTAAGCTCTTCCGCCTATCCTAATGATTCTCCATTTGGGTTCACAAAAGTATTATAGATATATTTCAATGGTAGCCAAGAATCAAATTAGCAAGACCAAGGGATTAAGAACAACTCATATGATAAACCAACGTTTAACAAACTAACAAATCTAATATACAATCATGTGTTGGGCCTCAACCCCAAAACAGGGTAAATTAGCCACACGTGTTTGTAATTAACATCAAAGAATTAAAATCATTCATACCAAAATAAAGCAATATGATTTGAGTGGTAAAATAACCCTAATTAGAAACGCTCATATATTTTTATCCTTGCTTAGACGTACACAATATCCCAAAATAGTATGTGTTCTATTTATAATTGGAGAAAATTTCATGCGTTAGACACTCAAGTGTGCCACGCCCTTATCGAGGATCACCTTGGGTGTTGCACACCCTAATCGCGGACTGAAGTTCACAATTTTAACTTTGACCATCAATGTCCCATACCATAATCATAGAGCACCTTCGGTGTGGCACACTCTAGTGTAAAAATCACCCTTCCAACTCCATAATGCACTCTTCACCTTTTTTTTCATGTCCCGTGCTTTATAAATATCGTTTTACTCTTTTTAACCCTGTCTGGCTCACAACGTTGCTCCTAATGCTTTTAATTATCCATAATCTCAATGTTGATACTCAATTAGGCTCTATTTTCATTAAATTCTAGTCCAAAAATGCTAATTAGATTCATTAGTTCATGAACACAAACCAAGCTCAAACACAAGACATTATATGCAATTTAGCTCATGAATAGGGGCACGTAAGGATTATAATTAGCACTTGAATGTAGAAAAACTCCCAAGATCAGAACTCGCCTTATAAATAATCTAAACTTTAGTGAGACTAACAAATGGAAAAAGGGAAGCAACAACGAGATTTGAAGTTATTAATCTCCATTTAATTACGTCTTGAGCCGATAATTTGAGATAGTCTTACATGGGATCAATGATAGAGGTTAGTAATGTAAAATCCATTAGACATGAACCTTTGTGATTGGGGATATTCATCTATTATGGGCTTAACATAGTAATTTTAATGAACATAACCTATCAATTTTGCATGCTAAGCACCGGGATAGATCACTAGTACGGAGAATCTATGAAGTTATGAAATAACGGAAAATACAATCCTAGTTCATCATTCTCATTAACTTTCTCAACATAAACTGATATTTGTTTACTTGTTACTTTAATTAAAAAAATGGTTTACTGGTTCTTTTAAATCCCCCCCAAGAAAAAGGACTAAAAGCATAAATAACCGCATTGACCTAAGTCCTAACCATATTTCTTATGGGATTAATCCCAACTTTAGTTGGGTGCTATACTTGATAGTGACCGATTTATAATTCATTTAGAGGTGTAATTTGAGAGAAATCACATGTTAGGTAGGTTCATTACCCTTAGCAAGAAATATAACACCCCCAAATTAGGGTTACAGATTGGACCTTATTTAGCTCAGATGAGGTGTGTCGGTTAACAGTCTCTCCCACTGTCATAGATTTAGACTTAGTATTTGTGCATAAACCTCAGCTTAAATTTATACTTATTTTTTAAGCACCATATTATGAGTAGGGTGCATTATCGAATCATGACACCGAACATCCATTTTAAGAACTAACTCGCAACCCAGGAATGAAAATTCAAATCCAACTCAAAACTTAATGCCCACCTGGGTCTTGATAAGTGACATTAACCTAGGACTTGACTCCTGATCCTAATGTCGATTTCTAGTATCGGGGTCAGGTCTGATTTAGTGAACTATACCGTCACTTTAACTGTAATGCAAATTAATAACAATGTTAAATATTTCTAATAATCAGTTATCAAATTGTTGTAGTTCTAACCAGGTATTGAATTTTAAAGTAGAGTATCATTTACTCATGAAAATATGCATCAACATGGGTCAATCCATATTTTAAACCTCCTTTTGTGTAACCCAACCCACATTTAATCACATAAAATATGGGGTGAGTTGGATTGTTACTCATTTTCAACCCATTCTTATTTGTCCCAATACACTATTAATTGCCATCACTAGCTCTAGATCTGATATATCTCACGATGGATGGCCAAATTTGATTATTTTTCCTACACGAAATAGAGTGCTTTGTGTAATATATGCATAGTCCAACCTAAAAATACCACCTTAAAATCTAATAAAAATAAGGGTGGGGTAAACGTAAGAATTTCTTGTTCGAGACACGCTTGAAAATGAAAACAGAAATGGTTGTATTGCACTAACTTTAAGGTAGGAAATACATGTTTATGTAAGATTTCGAACAATTCATTTTATCACAATCATCTACTTAACCAAAACAGGCACCTCCATATATTTGAGAGTTGGAGCACATAAAGGGGCTACAAATACATACTTGTTTTTTTGTATGGATTCCAACAAAGTGTTTGTTATGTATGTACATTTAAATACATGAAAAATATTAGAGCTAATACCTCAAAACTTTATTATATTGGCTATATTTTGTCAGTTTAGTATTTACATTATTGTTACCTATGAACTTTTATCAAACAATTGATATACAGCTTAGTTTACTAAGCTGCATTAAACAGAGAAAAAATAGGAAAGAGGGAATTTTATTAACTGTCAAAAATTACATTGTTATTAAAACTTGCACCTATATATAGAGATATATCTTCTAGAACCTTATATTATAGAATCTTCTTACTACACTACACACTTAATCTTCCAACTCATCACACAGCTCATTAACCACCTAATAAACTAACAAACTCACGTGCATTAGTCAGGTTAGGTGCATTAGTAGCCAAATTTTGTGAACATAGTGAACAAATGTAACAGTGCAAGCATAATGATCACACTTGTAGTGCGACTCCAAACTTTTTAATGCTCACCCTCAAGCTAAAGGTTGAAGAATATTAAGTATACCAAGCTTGCTTAAGAGTGTAGAATGTTAATCATGGCCTAGTCTTTTAGTCATTAGCCATCTAATGTTGTGAAGAAACATATAGAGTCTGCACTAAACCACTCTTGATCTTGTCTCTGATGAAATGACAATCAATCTCTATATGCTTTGTTCTCTCATGGAAGATTGGATTTGCTGCTAATTGTATGACATCCTTACTATCACCGAACATTGTAATAGGTTTAGGAATCATCATATTTGATTCTGCAAACAACCCTTCTAGCAAGGTAAGCTCAGCTATAGTTGAAGCCATTCTTATGTACTCAGCTTCAGCTGAGCTTTTGGATACTGTGTTGTTTCTTATACTTTTAAGATTTTAAGGAACCACCAACTTGCACCACATATCCAGACATTGATCTCTTAGTGTTGGGACAAGCAGTCCAATCTGAGTTACACCAACAAACTAAACTATCATTGATTAGATTCTTCAACCAGATTCCCTGACCCACTGAACCTTTTAAGTATATAATCACCCTGTAAGTTACTTATAGGTGATATCTCTTAGGCCTCATCATGAATTGACTAGAATTATGAACCGCATAGCTGATGTCTGGTCTAGTTATAATGGCATACACAAGTTTTCCCACCACTATTTGACAATGAGATAAAGCTCTTAAAATAATATTAACTGTACCCCTATGAATTTATCATACTCTACTGATGTCATTTTGACATTAGATTTTATAGGTGTAAATGTTGGTTTTTCATTAGCTAGAACAACTTCTGAGCTCAATTACAATAGGTATTTTTTTATTCCAACTGACTCCTTGAGGACCTCAAAACTTTAATCCCTAGAAAGTATTTGAGATCTCCCAAGTCTTTGAACTTAAATTGCTTATGTAATACTTCTCTAGCTTCAAAGATTATACTCTCATTATCTCTAATGATTAGCATATTATCCACATACACTGGGACTATCACCATTCCTCATGTTTTTTTCTATGTAAATAATGAGTAGTCATAGGTACTCTGAGTGAATCCTGAACTTGTGAGAGCTGTAGTCAGATTGATATTCCACAGTTAGAAGCTTATTTTAGCCCATACAAGGATTTAAGCAATCTACAGACCTTATTATGCCCTTTCTGTAGAAAGACTTCAGGTAATTGCATGTACATTTCTTTCTCTAAGTCTCCCTACAGAAAGGCATTACATATATCCATTTGTCACATGTACCATCCTTTGGATACAGCTAGTGTAATAACACACTTGACAGTTACCATCTTTGCCACTGGTTAAAAAGTATCACGGTAATCTAATCCTTCCTGTTAACTGTAACCTTTAGCTACCCATTTTGTTTTGAATCTTTCTACATCTCTATTCGCTTTATACTAAATCTTCTATACCCACTTTGATCCAATGGCACTCTTTCTAGGGGCAACTCAACTACTTCTCATATGTTGTTATCCTCAAGTTTTTTAATTTCTAACTTCATGGCTTATATCCATTTATCATCTTTGGCAGCTTCACTGAAGTATAGAGGCTCAACCAGGTCTGAAAAACTACTTATATAACATTGATAATTAGATGTAGTATTCTTGTAGGACAGATAATTTGATATTGGATATCTTGTACCCTTCCTCTTCCCAGGTACAGAGTAATATTTCATCCAAATAGGCTCTTTACCCACCCTTGATATTCTTCCATAATTGATAGGTTCTGCATTATTTGTGCCTGATGGAGCTGACTCATTAAGTGTAACAGTCGGCTAATTTTCTACATCCATTGATAGATCAGGCACTGAATTACTTTAAGGTAATTCTCCTACAATTGATGTTAAATCATCAGTAGTATCTGCTAACTCCACGAATATTCATCACCGCCACCATCTTTTGCATGTGACTTGAAAAAATCCATGGATTTGTTCTTGCCTTCAGCTTCAGCAAAAGGGAAAATATCTTCTCGAAAAGTAACATCTCTGCTGACAAAAAAACTTGTTAGAGTTCATATACAATAATAAGTATCCCTTCTGTATGGTTGAATACCCCATCAACACTGTAGGTTTGTCCCTCTTAGAGAACTTATCACCTTTAGGCAATATTGAGGCATAGCACAAACAACCCAGTATCCTCAGATGTGATAAGAAAGGTACTTTAAAGAACAATACTTCATATGGACTCCTACCACTAATGGAGGATAAAGGTAATCTATTCATTAGGTATACAGTAGCCTAAACAGCTAGACCCTAAAATATGATAGGCATTTATGACTAAAACCTGATAGCTTTGGCTATGTGCAGTATTTGCCTCAATTTTCTTTCTACTAAATCATTCTATTATGGTGTATAAGGAAAACTGCTTTGATTCAATATACCTAAGCTCTTGAACAAATCACTACACTGAGTGTTAAAGAACTCAGTTCCATTATTAGTTCTTATGACCCTCATATTAGATCAAAACTAAAATTTAAATATCAATATAAAGTCTTTGAGAGCAAAAATAGTCTCAAACTTAAGCTGGAACAAATGTATCCATGTATACCTACTACAGTCATCCATAATAGTTAAGAAGTAGAACTTTTTATCAAAAGTAGATTTCTTATAGGGTCCCTACAAATCCATATGTACAATATCAAAACACATGATGGACTTAGTTTCACTTTCAAGAAAAGGTAATCTAGTTTGATTGGCTAGAGGACATACATGATATTTATTTAGTAGCTCAGAATCCTTAAAAGTACTCAGCAAGTTTGGTGACTTTAGCACTTGTGTGGATGGATGTCCAAGTCTCTTATGCCATAGGCTACTGTCATGCATTATCATGCTTGCTACTGGGTTTTCTTTATCTTCAAAAATATTTATCCTTCTATGTACACCTTGAAAAATGTATATTCCTCTTTTTTTTCTTACCAATCCCCCTCACCCTACCACTGTAAAGATCCTAAAATATGCAGAAGTTAGGGTAAAAGGATACAAAATAAGACAGTTGTCTAGTACCTTGGACACTGATAGCAAATTTAGCTTAAAGTCAAGGACAAATAGCATATCCTTTATAGTATCATTTTAAAAAACTAGTGCTTCTCTACTATGAGATATATCTGCTCTGGATCTATTTGGTATATTCACCTGATCACCTCCTGCTCTAGCTACTTTACTTCTTATGGAAAATATATTATTATCTGATGCAATGTGATGAGTAGCACCATAGTCAACTACTTATTCTTGCTGCTTATTATGAAAAAATAAATAGGTAGCTATACCTGACATGTTAGCATGTTTTATCTCCTACTTATCCCTGTTAAGAAGTTCCATAATCTTCTTGTACTCCCCATGAGTGAAGGCTTGACCTTTTTTCAGCATTGCATTATTGATATTCTTGGAACCATCATTGGAGTATTTTGATCTGTATCTCCACCAATACTTTGTCCATTGAAAGTACTAGATGAAAACTGAGTATTGACATGGCTTGCATATTGGTTCCCAGGATGCCTAGTGGCATTGACTATTTCAGTGTCCTAACTTCCATATCTATTTGTTGGATTGTGAGGTATGAATCTTTTTAAACCTCCATTATTGTAACTGATCTTTCTCCTCAATTTCCAGTTAGTAGGGTATCAAATCAGCTTGTAATAACTCTCTCTTGTGTGTCCAGTGAGGTGACAATAGTTACATTTCTTTCCCTTGTATTTAGATTTTTATGGCATATTTCTAAACCTCTATGCACCTGCATCATAATAGGATCTGATTTCCCGATTGTGATAGAGAAGCAGGAGAGTTTTTGCAACTCATCCTCAGCTATCATAGCATATGCTTGATTAAGAGAAGGTGCAACTCTTTTTAGCAAATTTTGTCTCCTTGCCTGTTCATATAAATCATTCAACCCTTCTAGAAATTGTAACAACCTCATTTGAGTAAGGTGATCTGCATAATCCCTAGATCTTATACAATTACATGAAGGAGCTAGGATTACAGAATCATACTCATTCCATAGACCTTTCAATTTAGTAAATTAAGTAGCTACTGAATCAGTACCTTGCATTAGTGTGTTGATTTCTCTGTGTAGTTGGTATAGTCTCATTTTATTCACCTTATCAAACCTTTCTTTTAGATCTTCCCAAACTTCTCATGTACTTTTGATAACGCCCAAACTACAGCTCTCGTAAGAAAGTGTAAGCGGTCGCTGTCAAATATAGAAACCAACTGGGTTGGGTGTCGAATCCCACAGGGAATACTTGGTCACTAAGTGTTGCAATTATTAGTAGACTGTTGGTCGAAAATTCTACGAAAAAAGGGGGGATTTGATTATGCGTGAACTAATAGTATCAAAGTAATGAATGAGACGATGTATTTAGTAAGATTTAATCACAGAGAATAATGAGTTAGGGTTATGTCCACCTTGTAAGTTCTACTTATCTATTAACTATGAGTATAGCGTAATTTAGCCATGCATGCACTTATAGAGATTCGTATTCTAATTGTAAATCCAAGTGTTTCCCAACCATCAAGGATTATTTCACCTTAGCTCTCCCGAGCCTAAAGTGTGTAACTATTGGTACGAATTCTCCAAAAAAATTAATCCGGTTAAGGCATTAACGTGTAAACAGGGGTTGGAAACCCTATTTTCTTGTCACACTCTCTTTTTCAAACATATAACTTTTCTCTCGAACAAGTTAATTGTATAATGGCGTGTTCCCTATGTTTGCAACCATAAGAATTCAATTAAAACGAAGAGAGTAATGATATAAGTAGCATACACATCAAGAATTCACAAACTCATAGCAATAGATAGTATCTCACAAGGTTTTCATAACCCTAACAGAGAAGTTTAGCTACTCATGATTACAACGGAAAACAAAGTAGACATCATCATCATACCAAAACTATAACAATCTCACGATGGAGATGAATTGGCGTCAATATGAGGATGACGTGATTCCCTCTCTAGCTGTTTGTGTAGCGTTTTTCTCTGTCCAAAACTTACAGAATCTATAAACTGAATAATGTAAAACAACATGCTGAAAAATTCAGCAATAGGGTTTTTATAATGTCCTTGTCTACTAAATTACTGCTGCATCCCTAAGTCTTTAAAAATACTGCATTAGCCCGGGAAAAAGTTCCCATGCATCACTTTCAGTCCAAGAGTTTCCTTCCCTCTAATGTGAAGTTTTTCTTTGTTGCTCATAAGTCCATAAAATGCTGAAATCTTCATCATTAATACCTGAAAAACATGTTAATCACGTAGGTCAGCTCACTTAAAGGAAAATGGACTAAAAGTGCAAGAATTATATATTTTATCCTTAAAACTTTAGCTAAAACATGGGTAAATTATGGTACTTAGGCATGTAAATACGCCCAACATCAACTTTTGGAATACACAATTCCAGTCAACAACTAGGAACTTACTGAACTCATTAGCCATGACATCACTATGGCATTACAAGTTTTCCATTGTTCATACAACTATTCTCTATACATATCTTTATTGCATGCACCAGTTACAAATCTAAATTTTCTTTTTCCCAATAGCACAATCATCGTTGATCTACTCCACACACTATAACTTTCAGAGCCAACAAGCTTGACTGGAATCAAGACAACTCCAGACACATCTGATGTGCCTATGAACAAAGGATCACTGGGATCTATCTTAGGTGCCATTCTTCACCGTTTAGCAATCAATCAAATGTAGGGATCCAAAAACTGCTAACAACTTTCTCAAAAAACAAAGACAGATCTACTACAATAATTTCGAGTTTTAAGCAAAATTTGTGATTCAAGTAGAACCAACTGCATAAATCAAAAAAAAAACTCTACCAAAATGAAGATCTAAACTCCATAGATTGTTTCTCATATTCCATGATCGAACTGGATCTCTGATAACATGTAAACTTTTATCAAACAACTTATACAAAGCTTGGTTTACTATGCTGCATTAAACAGAGAAAAATAAGGAGGGGGGGAAATTTTATTAATTGTCAAAAATCATATAGTTATTACAACTTGCACCTATATATATACAGATATATCTTTTAGAACCTTCTATTCTAGAATCTTCTCACTACACTACACACTTAATCTTCCAGCTCATCACACAGCTCATTAACTACCTAACAAACTAAGAAACTCACGTGCACTAGTAGCCAACTTTTGTGCACACAGTGAACCAATGTAACATGCATGCATAATGATCACACTTATAGTGTGACTCCAGAATTTTCAACATTACCTTGTAATATCTTTCCCTTAAAATTTGTTCCCGCATTACCAAGTGACATGAATTGTGATCCCACCTAATTTATAATGTGTAAGAACTAGAAGGTATGCAAAATAAAAATATATGGCATTTTATGTTCATTTTTTCAAAATTAATTATTTCTTTCTCTTTTTCTTCTGATAGACACAATTATAAAGACATAACTCTAATAGACACAATATTTATTTTAAGTATATTTTAATTTTTTTCTCATAACTTATATTTTAATATTCAAATTTATCAGTTAGGTTTATTTTAATGTTCTTTTTCTTATAACTTATACTTTAAGATTCAAATTTATTAGTTAGGTTTATTGTTATTCAATAATTTTTTGTCTAATTTGAAATTAGATTTAATTCACAATTAGAAATAGTCACTTTATTCCACAAAAGCAGGGGTAAGATCTGAGTACATTATATACTTCTCAGACCCATTAATGAAATTACAATGTATATTTTGTAGCTGTATTTAATTTATTAGTTAATTTTTTTATTTTTTTATTATTTAACATGTATGAGTTTTAATTGAATTTATTATTAAAAATTTATTGAATTCTTAAAGAAAGAGGAAAAGAATTTAATAAATTTAAATAGGTCAAGAAGAAAGAAAAAATTAAAGACAGTTTGTCTTACAGATTAACGAATAATTTCTTAGTACTTCTGCTTTAGAGTTATCTTTTTTAATTGAGTTTACTATTATAATAAAAGTTACTCCTGATTTTAAAATAGATTTTTTAATGTTTATGTTAATATTATTTTAAAGTTAGATCATTTTACGTTTATCAAGTATGGTCCACTTTAATCTGACATGATAATTAAATTTTATGAACTAAACAGAGTAACTTTAGTACTCAAGATCTTCAAGGTTGAAAAAGAAGAACATATGTGCTAAACGAAAAGAGTGATAATGGATCGTTGACGAAGAGAGTGAATAATGGATCTCTTAATAGTCATATTGTACAGTAAATATATTTATATTTAACTAATATAACTAACTATTTTGACTTATACTTCATGAGATAATAATCTGATAACACATTGGGTTTTGCTTAGCTTAATAGGCTAGCTTAGTCTTTGGACTGAACCTTCTTGATCTTTATTTAAATACCCCCCTCAATCTAGGGGTAGTGAAGAGACTGTTCATTTTTAGCTTGGACATAAATAGTTCATGTTGAGTTCTTTTTAGGATCTTTGTAAGAAGATCAGTTGGTTGCTCTTTGATTAAAATGTACTCAGTTTTCACCAATTATTTTTGAATTTTTTATTATAAAATGGCTATCAATTTCAACGTGCTTAGTCCTCTCATGATATATTGAACTTGCAGCTATTTGAATAGCTTATTTGTTGTAACTGTATATACTCACTGGTACTTATAACTGAACACCAAGATCCTTCATTAAATCAGTTAATCAGGTTAATTCAGACACAGTTGTAGCCATACTCCTGTATTCAGTCTCTACTGAACCTCTTGAGATGGAGTTTTGTTTCTTTGACTTTTAGGAGATCAGAGAGTTTTATAATTTCATAATAGCCTATAACTGACCTTCTTATGACTGAGCATGATGCCCCTTCAGCATCATAAAATATTGATAGTGTCTTTTATGTTACTAGATATTAGGATTGCTAGACCAGGTTGTTGTATTATATACTTAACTATTCTGAAAACAGCCTCCATATATTTTTTATTTTCTTGTTGTAGATATTGACTCAATGTTTGTACAATATATTATATGTCAACCCTTGCCACTATTAGGTAGAGTAGTTTTTCAATTAGCCTTTGATAGCCTGCTTGATGTTCTATAAGTTCATCTATTATTTTAATGTCCTGATGTTTTATATTCTTCAATTGTTGATCATATTCTTTGATAGTGAACTTAGTGTTGATGTCCATCAGTGTAGTTGATAGTTTGGAGGCTCTAAGCCCTATTTTAAATATTAATTTCAAAGCATATTTTCTTTGATGCATTACAATCCTTGATTTTGATCTTGTAGGCTCAATTCCCAAGAAGTATTTTAGCTCTCCTAAATTCTTTATTTTGAATGCCTTCTGTAGTGCAGTTTTTATATCTTTGATTAGTTTAAAGCTATTCCCACTTATAAGAATATCATTTTAAAAAATCAATACTGCAGTAAATTCTTTTTCAGTTTTCTTGGTGTATAAAGAGTAATCATATTGAATTTGAACATAGTTATCCTTTTGTAGTTGTTCAGCTAACTTTACATTCGATTATCTTGGAGCTTGTTCTAATTTATTCAAGGATTTTTTAAATGTGTACACTTGTTTCATTCTCCCTGACTTTGAATTCCTTGAGGAAGGTCCATGTAAATTTTATCATGTAAGGCACCTTGAAGGAAGGCGGTATATACATCATTTTGATCTATATGCCATCCTTTGGTAGTTGCAATGGTAAGAATAGATCTAACAGTCACCATTTTTACTACTGAACTAAAGGTTTCTTGGTATTTTATTCCTTCTTGTTGACTATATTCCTTTACCACAAGTCTAGCCTTGTACCTTTATATTTCTCTATTTGTTTTGTACTTTACTTTATAGATCCATTTGCATCCAATAGTAATTTTGTTCTGAGATAGTTAAACTATGTCCCTAAGTCTGATTCTATTGCAATACATCTATCTCAATTTTTATGGCTTCAATTCATTTTCTGTTTTTTATTAGTTTTACATGATAGTTAGTTCAATCACAATAGACATATTAGTAAAATGCAGTATAATTAGGATGAAGATAATCGTAAGTCAAGTATTTTGACAGTGATAAGGAGTATCTTTATCCATGGCTAGAGATACAAACTATTTCATCCAACAAGATGGATAAGTCCCTCTTTTTCTAGGCGTTGGAGGTATAGACTCATTATGTACTCCTGTATACAGCATAGATATAGCCTTATGTGGGTCATCTGGAGAAAGTAAAGGCCAATTTCATTTTGTGTGAAGTTATCACTTGACCTTGTCATCTGCATACTTGGAGTTATAGTTATAGGCGTAGAATGAATTTTATAGATAATGTACGATTAGTAAATAAGGTAGAAGTTTTTGTAGTCTGGTGAGAAAAGGAAAGATATTTTCTTTGAATTCTACTTCTCTACTTATAAAGAATGTTTTACCTTTGAGATCATAAAGGATGTATCCTTTTTGAGTGTCAGAGTACCTTAGATGAACTGCCTTCCCGAATCTAAGTAGTAATTTGTTTGTTTCTTGCAAAATTTTGGCAAAGCTTAAGAAATCAAGCACTCTCAAATATATAAGAGAAGGTTTTCTATTATTCAGTTTCTCAAAAAGGGGAAATATAACTAATTACTTGTGACAGAAGTCTATTTATAATGTAGACGGTAGCTTTCACACAATAACCCCAAAACATAAGGGAAATAGAGGCCTGAAATCTTATGGCTCTTGTTAGTTCAAGAATACATCTTTGCTTTCTCTCAGTAATGCCATTTTGTTGGGGAGTATATGGGTAAGAATTTTGATGAATTATACCTAAATTAGTAAGCAAATCATGACACATAAAGTTCACAAATTTTGTTGTATTGTCACTCCTTCTTACTTTCACAACAACATCATACTGAGTTTTTACATATTGCTAAGAAAATTTTTATATGCAGAAAAATATCTGACCTCAATTTTAGTAAGAAAACCCAAGTAAACCTAGTAAAATCATCAAAAATAGCCAAGAAACACTTATAACCATCAGCAGTAGCAGCCCTATATGAACCCCAGACATACATATCAATTGATTCAAAAGGTTTGACAGCAGTAGTAGTACTTGTAAAAAAAGGTAACCTAACTTCTTTTGCACAAGGGCATACAATGCATTTATTTACAGACTCAATTACACTAGAATTATTATTAGCAATAATTTGGTTAAAATGCTAGAAGAGACATGTCCTATTCTTTTATGTCAGAGGTTAATATCATCCTTGATAACTATGTTGACATAGTCAGTCTTTTGTTCTTTGGGAGTACTATGTCCAACAAGATAATAAGGACGTTCAAGTTGTTTGTTAGGCTCCTTCATTTTTTCAGTTGAGAGATCCTGAAAGATATAAAAATCAAGATAAAACATAACTGAGTAATTCGATTGCTTGATTAGTTTTGCCTAGATAATAGGTTAAATTTAAATTTAGAAACATAAAATACATTGTGCACTTTAGTCATTGAAGAGATGTTACTAGAACCAATGTGGGTCACTTTACTTAGTTCACCATTTGATAATACCACTTGTTTTAATTTTTCTGTATATGCTAGTGTGTTGGTGTCAAGCATTGACTTGTCAAAGGTCATATGGTTTGTATCCCCTAAGTCAATAATCCAATTTGGAGGATTAGTAGTGACAAATAAAGCACTATAAATACCTACATTATGAGCAGAGTTAATAGTTGTGTGGATTGATTCCTGATCATTAATGTTGTATTTTTCAAGCAGTTGGAATATGTGTTTATATTGTGTCCGAGTGAATCTTGGATGTTCATTGTACCTAAGTTGAT
The DNA here is from genome assembly GCA_030864225.1 of Capsicum baccatum var. pendulum. Lineage (NCBI taxonomy): Eukaryota > Viridiplantae > Streptophyta > Magnoliopsida > Solanales > Solanaceae > Capsicum > Capsicum baccatum. The sequence continues at coordinate 175,072,601 of CM061560.1, forward strand.
TCCCTTGTGTAGGTTCACAATGATTATTTGATAACTAACTAGCTCCAGCAGAAGAACAAGTCTCATAAGTGTTCCCTTGATTAGGATTCTGATACTGACCATATCTACTTAATTGAGGTCAATCTTGTATAACAACATTATGTGCAGCAGGCCTTCTACTAAACTTATACCTGCTGTTAGTATTATTTCTTTACTCATATTTTTCAACATAGTGGCTAATTTCATGCTACTCCTTTTGTCCAAACTTTTGATAATTCTAAGGATATCCTATCAGCTGATAATAGTCTATTTTATATTGTCCCTTAAACTTGAAATAATCACAAAATGCATGGTGATTGTAGTTAGGGTTGTATTTCCTTTTGAACCTTGTGTTTTCAGTACCAAATTTAGCATACATAGCTATAGCATCTACTTCTCTTAATCCTTAATTTTTATTTGCAACAAATCTAAGTAGACTAACTGCAATAGAGGCAACACGCGTAGCTCTTTGATGTTCATCACTCATTACCATTGAATAGGATTGATTAATACTTGGTATAAGGATCAAAACCATAATATGACTTCTTAATTATGAATACGACTTATTTAGTCTCATTAAAAATTGATATAATTTTTGTCTTTGTAAGTATTGGACAAAATCATTGGACTGATTACAATCGCAATTAGGAGCTGGGATCATAGACTCAAGTTCATCCCAAAGGTCTTTTGGTTTTGTGTAGTACAAAAAAATAGACTGTGTACCTTGATTACATGTGGCAATTTCTTGATGGATGTTGAATGCTCGAGATCCATCAATTTGTTCAAATCTTTCTCTCAATCTTTCAAAACAGTTTGTACATTTGTGTCATAAACTACACCTCCTATGATATTGCTTTCCATAAAGTTCATTAGCCATGACAACATAATGGCATTCACGTGTTTCCATTGATATCCTAGATTATCTGATACTTATTCTTTCTTACATGTACCATCAACTAAACCTAACTTGTTCCTTCCAAACAATGTTATTCACGTTGATTTATTCTACACCATATAATTCTCGTTTCCTTTTAATTGAAATGTGATAACTGATATTCCACTGCCATCAGTCAATGGTAAATAAAGTGGATGATTATAACATATCTGTTGACCTGTTGTTGCAGTACTAGCATACTTCTATTATTGTACTATTCATAGTTTCAGTGTCTGTACTCGTCATATTACTCAATTATCTATTGTAATCTCCCATATTATCCACACTACTTAAAGATATACAAATGTAGAGAAATTAATAAGAAACTTACAATAATTTCACGTAAACCTTTAAATTCTGCATTCTAATTATGCAACAACTGAATTTAGCAATTCTGCAGGATTGTTACCTTGCATCTCAATTATATCAATGACCTATTCGATTTATATCCAATAAATCCCTAATCTTTTTAAAAAAATTTCAAGCTTTGCAGCGAAACAGTTGACAGATTTCACCGGCCATTGATCGTCACTCTGATGCCATGAACAAAGTACCTTTAATAATTAAGATCTTCAAGGTTAATGAAGAAGAAGAACATATGAACTAAGGCCTCATTTGTTTACACTTAATGGAAGTCTGAATCTGAATGATTCAGACTTCAGACCATTAAGTGCATTTATTTTTTATTAAGATATTAGCTCTTAGTAGGTCTGAATAGGTCTTAATCATTCAGATCTAGAAACAAGTCTTAGTAGATCTGAACAGATATTCTGGTGTTTGATAATATTCACCACTTTATTCATAATCAGCAGTCACCACCACTAACCACCTCTGTCATCGCCACCATTGTCAACCACCACCATCAACTACCTCTACCATTACAACCACCATCGACAACAGATATCACTACCAACTACTATTGTCAACCAGTACCATACCTATTACCCTAATTATTCTAGTTATATTCACCGCCACCACCATCATCAACAACACCACCATCATCAACCAATATCGGTCAATCCCTACTACCGACAAATCATCTATCACAACTAGCACCACCACTACCTACCACTAATACATCACAACCTCTACATATTCTTCGGCCGTCGCCACCATTGTCACTAGTAATACCACCATTTCAACAACTACCATCGCAACAATTTATCTCTATTAACAAATATCTCCACCATCATAACAAACAACATCTCCAACTAGAACCAACATATCGTCAACCATCATGCATTCATGTTTCAGTCAATACAATCAACACCTCAAACTACTAACATCAAGTAACGTCACATCACCACCACCACTGCCACCATCAACCGCCACCATCATAACAATCACTACAATATCAACTATCACAACTATCACCACCAACATTATTAATCACTAACATCAATCATTGTCACCTCAACTGCCATTATAAACCATCATCACTATCACTAACAAACATAAATATTTTTTCTCAATCAAATAATAATTTTGTTGTATTAAATTACATACTTTTCTAATATATAATTAATTTTTTATTTGAATTATATTTTTTATTTTATTATATATATACAGATAAAATTTTTTTGCATATTTAGATGTTGAAAAACAAACAGTCTTAGTCATTCAGTTTTCAGATTTAGAGACAACATCTTAATCATTCAGATATTTATTCAGATTCAGACGTCTAAATCTTAAAAAAAATAATAAAACAAATGCACCCTAAGAAAGAAAAAAGGATAATTGATCATTAACGAAGAGAGAGAATAATGAATCTCTTAATGATCATATTGTACATTAGATGTATTTATACTTAACTAATATAACTGACTATTCTGATTAATACTTTATGGGCTAATAATTTGATAACCACATTGGGTCTCTCTTACTTAATGGGACAAGTCTTTGAACTGCACCTTCTTGCTCTTTATTCAACATGAACTTTTTTTTTGGGTTCCCATTCGATGTTTGGTGTCCGCGCTGGAGCTTCCAACTAATCCGAATCATGCGTTACAGGGCCCATTAAGGTGGCAGCGCTCCCAACAGAGTTTTCTCCATACCTAGGGTTAGGGGTGGGCGTTCGGTCGGTTCGGTCTGATTGTTTAATATCGGTTCGGTTTATCGGTTTTTTGATTGACAAAAATGATATCCATAACCAAACCAAAATAAATTTGGTTTGGTTTGATTTTTACAAATTTGGTTCGGTTATTTCGGATTTTTATTTCGGTTTGAAATATTTAAAGTAGTTAGCCTCTCTTTTTCATAACTGAGCTTTTAAATTGATGAATTTTTCTAGAAAAGTTATTTTTTTTCAAACCTATTTTTCATTCCCAAATATAAATAATTATAAATAACTCAACATGGATGAAACGAAATGAAATAATCATAAACTTAACATAATACATAACGTCATTAATCATTACATATAAGATAACCTTGCACAAATAGTCTACAAAACAACACAAAACTCATAAAAATAGTCTATTAAACAACATACTTTCTTCGTAAATAGTCCATAAAATAGTCCAAAATCACCAAAATAGTTCATAAAATATTTGAGTCATTAAAACAATCCATAAACAATCTGCGACGTATGCGAATTTGTTGTTAAATGTTGATTGTGAAAGTGAATTACTAAATATTATATATATATATATATATATATATATATATATATATATATATATATATATATATATTTAATAAAATATATATATTATTTATTTATAAAATTTTGATTTTTCCGTTTAAACAGAATTTTTTTTTTAAACCGAAAACCGAACCGAAAAACCAAAATTCTAAAATTACAAATCGAATCTATTCCGAAAAATTGAAAAACCGAAACCAAAATTAAATTTCGATTTAGTTTTTTGGTTTTTTCAGTTTAAACCAAAATATGTCCACCCCTACCCAGGATCGAACCCTCGACCCCTAATTAAAAGTGAAACCCCATCCACTACACCACAACCCAATTCTAACATGAACTTATCCACTAACATGCACTTCTTAATTAGTTTAGATAAAATGAATTGTTCATACTTGGCACAAATAAATATGTCCTCAACGTAACATGCTCCACAAATATAGTGGGAAAACCCCTCGCTGAAAGAAGCCAAAAAGGTCCCCAAAAGCCTGCAAATATTCTTCTCTATAAAGTCTAAAAGACCAAAGCGAGGTAAAACATTAATTAATTCTTTTAAAAACATGTTGCAACTCGGCAAGTTGAATGTGTTGGAAATGAAGATAGCACAGAATCCAGTAACAGTTCCTACGTCTCATTTTATTCGTCTCAAATTAAGATAACAGCTATTAAGAAAATAATGATTGGTAATATAATTTTACCATTTTGTCCCTTTTAATTGTGTCTTGTTGTTAGTTCCAATATTGATGGATGACTAATCCAATATTGATGGATGACTAATACCAAAACATTATTTATATTTTTAATGGTGTATTTTTAATGATACTCCTCTTTGAAACATTTTTCAAAAATGCTAATAACAAAGAGTAATCAATTACACAAAGGGTATAATGGAAAAAAAAAATTATCTTGTCTTGATAAGTAAAATAGAACATCAAATTAGGAAATTTGGAACGAGTAAAATGGAAAGGAGGGAGTATATTTTTATATTCAATTGCTCTAATTTTTGTTCATGGAATTATACCAATCCACCATATTTTCTAAATTTTAAATGATACAAAACTGAATTATGAAAGGGTAAAAGCGTCCCACAATATTGAGGCAAGCCGATTACGGTGAATTTGAATGATGAAGCGGAAAGGAAATTTGGATATATAATTGATAACCACCATGTCATGAAAAGTGACAAATGACGTTATAACATCTAATCCGCTATTAACCTAGACAATCAATTAAACATGAAGACAAATGAACCTTTTATAAACCCACAATTTTAGCTACAGATATGGTTTTTTCTTTTTTTAGCTAAGCCTTTTAATTAGGGAAGAAAAATATTGAATTTAACATTGCCTTTTTCGTTTCATGCTTAAAATAAGTAAGTGTTCACTTATCAAAAAATAAAATAGACTCACATAATTAAATAGTATTGGTCGTATAACTCAAAAAATAAAATTCTTTATTAATTCTTTATAATGACTAATAAGTATCTTTGGCTATATTGTGTTTTACAAAAAATTTAACATCGTATTCTTATATCGTATGATATGCATAGATCATTAGTTGAAAGGTGAATTCAAAACTTAAAACACTCAATAATTTTAACATCACCTTAAAATAAAAAAAGGGAAATATGTATTAATTGTTGACACCTTGAAGAATAAGCTTAAATTACTTAATTCACACACAAATATCAAATTCCTCTAAAAAAAATATGAATTAAAGTACTAAACCATGTGAAGACTGTATATAAATACTAGAAGTGAAGACTGTATATAAATACTAGAAGTGCACGACTCGCGTCAGCACGGGCCCAATAGTAGAACATGTGAATTGCAATTTTTAAGTTTTAGGATTTATCTTGGGGTAGAAAGTTTGAGCAGTGGAATATTTTCATTAGTATGATTGAGCTGAGGGGATCACAATTGAAACCTTTTTTAATCTTCTTATTGAATTTTGCAATCAGAATTATAAAGAAAGAATAAGCGTAAATCTGATGAAATAACTTAAATCAAACATCCAGCAAATTATTATTTTTAATATCGTAAGGATTAAGAATCATGTAAACTTATCCGATAAAGAGAATACACAACTTAGATTCGCTATTGTTTTGTTTAGTTATTATTTTTAACACAAGAAAAGAGTGTTGTTTTTTAATAGAGAAGGAAGAGTTGAGATTTTCTTTTCTTTATTTTATTTTTAAAACAGAGAAATGTTAATTAATATTAAGGAGCTGTAAAAAGTTGAGAAAGATGGCTACATATATTTGATAGAAAACTTGCTAATGTTAAGAAAATACAAAGTATTTGATAGCAAATTTGTGATAGATACACGTTTTTGTACCTGAATTTACTCTATTTATATTTAAATTAGTTTGTAAAAATCTTTTGCAAATAATCTTTATACTTCTTTTCTTTAATTTCTTTAAAATATAGTAATAAAATTTACTTATGCTTTACTCTTCTCACACTTTACTACATACATTTTATCCTCTTTAAATCTCATTATACCATTTTACCCTCTTTAAACATTACTGTACATTAAAATCACAATTGAAGCAGCTGAAGCAAAAATCAGTCAATTTTTAATTATTTTTTTTGTTAATTATTGTTATTTATAGTGCTTTTTATTTCATTTTCAAATAATATATGTTGTTTTATATCTTCTTTTGTCCCGTCCCAATTTATCTGGCACTAATATAATTTTGGTAGTCAGTCAAATATTTTATGTTGACATATCATTTTGTTATTCTTATTTTTCTAATACATAAAATACTTATAATAAGGAGTGATATAGTAAAAGTTCGAAAGAAGAAAATTTAATTAAAAATATTAAGAGTTAATTTCAAATTTTATGTTTATTTTATTTTTTATTAAATATTATTTATTTTCTTAATACCTAGATGACTCATAATAATTAATTAAGAGCAATTGATTATGTTATTACTATAAAAATTAATATAATTTTATCATATTCAATAGTAATCATCGATAATTCATCGGAATAGTATATTAATTAAATACGGGATGCTATATTTGCAAATGCAAAGTATGATATTATTAAACATTATTGGATAGTGCATTATATTTATCTTTCACAATAATAAAATTTTACTATATATTTTTCTTTATTTCTTTTTACCTTGATACATATTGACCCAACACAAATTCTAAGAGAATATTCATTAGAAATTTATTTTATTAAATTAAATTTATTAATCTTGTACTTTAAAAATTTTAAGTTAAGTTTAAATATTAGTATTTCTATAAAAGAAGAAAAAAATAATTTTAAAATTTAAATTTACTAAAATAAATAAATAAATAAAAAGATTAATTTTCTATATAAAAGTCAATTAAAATAATAAAATTGATTTACTTTAAATAATTCGTTGCAATTAATTAAGATAATTTTTTATTTTAAGTCAATTAAAATAATAAAATTGATTTAATTTAAATATTTAGTTGCAATTAATTAAGATAATTTTTTATTTTGTCATGATTTATGCTGCACCGATAAAATTTTGAGAGTTTAATAGAACTTTTATTTATTTTTAAAAAAGTATTTTAACTTTTAATTATTGTGATTTATAATATTTTTTACTTAATTATCAAATAATATATTTACTCCTTGTGTCCCAATTTATGTGGCTCCGATACAATTTTGAGAGTCAACTAAAGTTTTTATATATATTTTTTAAATTTTTTAAGTTGTTAATTATTATGATTTGCAGTACTTTTTCTTTTATCTCAATTTATGTGGCATTGCTAAAATAATGAGAATCAATAAAAATTTTATATGTCTTTTAAATATTTTAAGTTATTAATTGTTGTGATTTGTGGTAACAAATTAGTTTTGAACATGATAGTCAATTAAATAAATAAATAAATTTTACTTCCAATATTTAGTTATAGTCAATTAATATAAATTAATAGAATATATTAAATATTTAAACCATTATAATGAAAATATTTTATAGTTCGCACTTGTACTTGTATGTTATAATTCGCATTTATATTTATATTTTATCGTTCGCACTTATATTTGTGTTTGTTAGTTCGCATAAATCAATATAAGGAGAAAAAACGAAAAGGAAAAAAAAAGGAGAAGAAATGAGCGGAAAAAAAGAAGAAAAAATACAATAAAAAAAAAGAAAGAAAGAAGGAGGGTAATAGAAAATAGAGAAAAAAGATTTAAAAAAAAAAGGATAAAAAAGAAGGAGAAAAAATGAAAAGGAAAAAGAGAAAAAGAAAAAAAGTAAAAAAAGAAAGAAAAAATGAAGAAAAGAACTGAAAGAGGAAAACAAGAGGATAGTACTAGAAAATAGAGAAAGAAAAAAAATATAGGAGAGAGACTAGGATTGTAATTAAGGATAATTAATATGGAAGAAGAGGTTGTGAATTGTAATTAATTAAAATAAAGGCTAAATAGAATAATTAGGAGTCTATATTTGTTAATCCATATAGTTATCCCTTAATATAATGGAGGAATTTATTGCTTAAGATGTTCAAATTAATGCTTCTTGGTTTCTACTTTGATAAGTCCTTAAAACTGTTGTTTTTATACATCTGTAAAACAAAAACTACACGTTACGTAGGGATGGACATATAGTTTGAGCAAGATCGAAATTCTGATATTTTGAATTTGAATTCTAAATTAAACTTTTAAAATGTTATCGTTTAGGATTTGGAACTTTGAATTTTTGTATATGAAAATCCAATTTTTTATATCTTTTATTTATCCGTAACTATCAGATATAAGTCCGTATACCAAATATATTAAGTCCAATGGTACTCTACTAAAGCAATCAATAAACCTTCTCAGGTTAATGAATAGTGCAAATTGATTGATACATCTTATGTATTTCTTAGCGTCATTTCAAAAGTTGTAACATTGACCTATTTAAGAAAACACATCAATTAATTTTGAATCACATAGAATTGATAATTAAGAATTAAGTTGTAGTTCGACTTGAATATGAACTATTAGTGGTTTAATCTACCTAGACATTATTTCTTTGTTTAGACTATGAATTTCCTTAATAAAATTTTTATTGCTTGAATTCATGAAAAAATTATTTGGATGACTGTGACGGAAATAAAAATTTATTAAGGTTATTTGACATAAATAAATACTTTATTAGGATGTTCATTTTTGTAAAAAAAATAGAGATTCAACTTAATAGCCCAAAGCTGAAAAATCAGAATAACCATATAAACCGACTAATCCAGAATCAAACTTAAAAAGACCGATCATCAAAACTATTTGGATATGAATTTTAGTTCTTGAATCTTAAAATCAAAAATTCTAATTGAAACTTCCATATCTAATCAGATTGCCGTAATCTTACGCATTGATATTAATTGCCATATACTACACTTTTAGGGAAGCAAGACAACATGGCAAGAAGCATCTTGAAATGTAACTGTGATAAATCTCACGATGAATGGGCAGGCACAAAAAGACAATTATTTTTTCTACAGAAAGTATGAACGTAGTCATGTCAGTGTAGATATATTCACACATGTACTGAGAGTTAAAATAAACAGAAGAAATTTATGTCAACATTCTTGAAAATGAAAAACTAAAACTCCATCAACTTTAAGAAGGTTACTGGTGGTATACTGCGGATATTTAAGATTTCACTTTCTTTTCGTTGCAATCTAGCTATTCATGACAGCGAGTTTCTCATTCTGCAACCTAATAAGGACAAGCGCTAATTATTTTAAAGTGCTCGTAGCAAATGTCTTACTACTTCTTTTGTATCGATCCAAATTACTAAGGCGGGATTTGGTAAAATATATAAAATAATGTTGAATAGAGTGTATTAATAATATATTATTGGAATTAGTCATGTAAGGATTATTTTTTATTCATTGTTTGATTTGATGTATTAAGACCTTGTACTACTAATATAATGATTTTCTATGCATTAGTTATACATAAGCTAAAAAATCTATCAAATAACGAATTAAATAATAGTATAATGCCATGTCTAAGACATCCTATCAAACGACCTCTGTTTGTAACATATGTACATTCAAATGCAAAAAATAACGTGACTGACCTTATTTTCTTCCAAACAATAATCCAGAAAAAGAAGCATGGTCGGCCAGAGGCCAAAGCCACTAAAGCATGGTCAGAGGCCAAAGCCACTAAAGCATAGACTTTAGGTCTCTCACATTTTGAGGCCCCATTTTTTTTTTTTTTCTAATTAGTTTTAGATTTTTTTATTTCAAAGTATATTTGTCTTTTTAAGAAAAATAAAGAACAAAGTCTATATAGGAAAGCGAAGTACTTATTAATTATGTGATTAATGATTACAGTTAGATAATTTAATTTCATGTTAATGATGTTCTCTTCTTTTTATCTTTCTTGTAATAAAGTTTGTACTATTCTCCAAAACATATCACGATCACATTGAAAAATTAAATTACACGTTCCTTCATTTTTTTACAAATATTGCTGTAAGCAAATTCAACGAGTAGAATATTATACTTTCAAAAGCAAGTTTATTATTTTAACTTATTATTATAATATTTTTATTCTAAAAAACACTAAGTTTAGGCGGCAAATGTCATTGAGCCGCCCAAAAGAAGTGGGATGTGATTCACAACAGATGACAAGTACTAAAAACCAAAGAAGTCCAGGCAAGCATGCATGATTATTAGAAAGGGCTCCAGCTCCAGTATTTTGGCCATGAAAAGAAAAGTCGTTCCTTTTCTCTATTGCTAGTTGAATATGTAAACAGTTTGATCTTTTTGTGTTTGCCAAATTACTCTTGAATTTAACACATTAGTTTTATGAAAATAAGGTTTTTTAATTAAGATAAATGAGCTTTTGTTCATATATATCAAACATTAAATAAATTAATGTTTAATTTGCGTCCCTGAGTGTAAAACGTTTGCAGTCCACAATACCGTGTACCCTTTGCTGAAAGGAGGTCCCCATAAGCTTGCAAGATCTTCTATCTGAAAAGGTCAAAGATAGGATAAACATTACTGCTTTTTAACGTAGTATATATTATAAACAAATATAATATAGCGCAACTTGGCAAGTTGAAAATGTTGGAAATGAAATTAGTAACACACATGACCGGTAGCATTATGTTGTCGATCGATTTATCTATCTACTCCTATCTTTTTATCCAACAGTGATAACTTTTTGTTTGTGGAAATACCCAATTCGTGGTCACCATTTTTTGACCAGGGTGTGGTTTGTATGGAGGGGAATATTTTATTTCATTTTTTAAAATTTTCATTGGTTAAGAGTTTTGAATAGTATTTTTTTTCTAGGAAAATAAGTTTCTAGAAAAAATGGCTTCCTGGAAATAGAGAACACAAGTTTGATATTAATATTCCATATTATTGTCCCTTTTCCACCCTCCAACCATCCCACGCTACCCACCTCAGGCCATAGTATTTGCCTAGATATACAAATGCTAGCTTTTGAAACAACACTTTTACTTTCTTATTGATAATCAGAAAATAAATAAGAAATTCACTTATTTTTAAAAATATTTTTTTATATCGTACGTGCTAGACACACCTAGATATTTCAATATGTTGCAAACTGCAAATTTACAAATTAGAGTAAGGAAACATGTTAAAAATTATAATGTTCTTAACGATTCTTCTTACTCAAGTAGGAAGGATCATCGAGAAAGCAGGAACTAAACAATGAGCAATTCCGACGATATCGATTTTTCTGCATATTTGTTTATGGTAGCCCAGAAAGAGATATTAGAAAAAAAATTATGGTATGAGTTGAATGCTAGATCTGTGAATTGAGGAACCAATGGATACTTTTAGGAGATTTAAATGATAATCAGTATGACTTAAAAATTAGGAGGATCTAGCAAAGCTGCTTGGACCTTCAAGGACTTTAAAGACTTTATCTATAAACTAGGAGCTATAAATCTTGCGTATCGAGGAAAACTTGGACGTAGTCTTGTTATAGAATGAATGAGGGTGTGTTGTCTCATGTTTTGATGATGACTAAATGATAATCGGAGGACCAGGTCCCTCGCCTACCTTGCCCAGGCACAACTATTACACTCTGCACAATTTTGTCTGCAAGTGCAATAATTGAGCCGGTGTACAGCGTACCAGAATAGACACCAAGTCCAATTAAAATTCTATCATTCAATTCTACACTACTTTAAATACATAAGGATGATCTTTCCTCCATGATTTTTTCAAACTGAAGGATTCTACTGTGGCGGTGAATACTCTCTCTAAGCTCAAGTTCTAAAAGTCTTACTACTCATAGTGTAGGTGTTCTTGAGTCAAGTCGTATAGTTGATTTACTCAAAGATTAAGAGTAAAACTCCCTTTTTGCTTTTTAGTTTCTTAGGTAGATTTACCTAAGTTTGTGTTGGTTAGAGTTAACAAGTCTAGAGAGTGAAATTGATAGAGTTATCAAGAGGTGATTGTAATAGAGTTACTAAAAAATAGAGAAATTTAGAGTTAAGTTCTAATGGAGTCTTTAATCAAGATTTATTTTGATTAAAGTGGAGTTTGAGAGCATGTGAGTGCAGGTCGTGTTTTTTTCTCCCTTGAGTAAGGAGGTTTCCACATTAAATCATTTTGTTGATTTATTTACTGTATATTTGTGTGTTTACTGCGTTATTGTCATATATCTTACTTCAGGGAGCTGGTCCCTTAGCGGTGGTAAACCCCCTAAATTTCAACAATTGAATTCAGAGCAAGGACACTCTAAAAGGTTAACATCTAGAGTGAATTCTTAATCATAAAAGTGCTACCTAATTTGGAGGAAGGATAATCTACCACTAGGCCACCCCATTTCAATGGTCAATACTATTGGTGGTGGAAAACTAGGATATATGATTTTATCATGGCTGAAGATAATGAGCAGATAGATGTGATACTTGATGGTCCTCATGTGCCAGTAAGGAAAGTGAAAGAAAGAGACATAACCAGTGTTGTTATTAAAATCAGGAGAAAATGTGATGATAAATATCGTAAGAAGATTGAAAAGAACTTCATGAATAAGAAATTGCTGGTATATATGGGATTGGACCAGATAAATACAATCGTATCTCATCTTTTGAAAATTCCAAAGAGATCTAAGACTGCCTGAGAACAGCTCATGAAGAAACAATTGATGTAACGTAATCAAGGGTGGTTATATTGACTACTCAGTATGAAGCCTTCTCTATGAAAGAGGGTAAAACTATTCAGGAGATGTACACAAGATTTACCTTAATCATAAATGAGTTGCACTGCCTTGATGAAGTGATTTCCTTGTATAAACAAGTAAGGAAAATTCTGGGAGTTCTTCATAAGTCATGGAAAAGAAAAGTTAATGCCATCACTGAGGCTAGAAATTTGAAGACACTTACCATAGATGAATTAATTAGGAACTTGAAAATAGATTAATTGAAGAAATAACAAGGTTAAGAAAAGAAGGAGATTAAAAGAGAAAAGTCACTAGCCTTAAAAGCCTCAAAGTCTGAGTCTAGTGATGAAGATGCTGATATTGCCTGCTTAGCTAAGAAGAGTGTCAAAGCTATAAAGAAAAGTGATCAGTTTCAAATAAAAGGAAACAACAACAAAAGAAGGGGGCATTGTTAAAGTCTGTCACAAATGTAGAAAACTTAGACATTTTATCAAAGATTGGGCTCTACACAAAATGGATTATCAAAAGTAGTTGAAATTAGGAGGTGATAAAGGAAAACAGAAGGACCAAGTTCCAGAGAGTCACGAAGAAAAATTGATGTTGATTATGCAGTGAAGCAAGCCTTAGATGTCTGGAGAGACAACTCAAGTGAATCTGATGAATCAAAAAAGACTGAAGATACTTCTATGTTAGTTGTGAAAGATAGTGAAATATCTTATAAATCTCTTTTTGCTCTCATGGCTAAATCAGATGATAAAGAAGAGAATGAGGTAACTCTATTTGATATTAAGTAGAACTTAAATGATTATTCCCCTAAGAAGATAAAGAAACTTGCATATGTCTTGCTTAATTTTGTGTGTGAGCTTACTACTGAGACGGATTTACTTGAAAATAAGGTTAAAAAATATAGAACATGAAAAACTAGCTTTAACCATTTAGTTGTCTGAAGTAGGAGAATAATCCTTAAAACTGAAATCTGAAAATAAGGATTTGATGGATCAACTGAAGAAGATAGCTGAATTTGATGGGAAAGTCACAAAGAAAGCCACAAAGCTTCAAATTGATCTTGAAGAAAAGTTAAAGAATTCTCAAAATCTTCTAATGACCGCACTTCATAAGAATGAAGAATTAGAAAAGGACCTAGTCCGCATAAGAGAAGAACTTAAAAAATTCCTAAAATGGACCACCTCTTCACAAATTCTTACAAATCTAACTAGTTAGGGGATCAATAATAGTAGAGGTCTTGGGTATCAGTATGACACTCACTCTCTTCAGTCCCAAGGCAAGCATGTCCCAAGGCAAGCATGTCCTCTATGTACTTATTGTAGCAGGGATGGTCATATGAAGGAGAAATGACTGAGATAGCTTAGATTTAAACTGAATAATGCTAGATATGGTCTGTAAAAATAGTCTTTCTCGAAGGAATTCAATTCCTTCACAAAGCTTAAGAAGAACAAATTACCTAGCTTGACCAAGAGAGCTGTGATTACTCCTTTGTATTCGTTTTGGGAACTCGGACTCGAGTGGTTCCCAAATCTAACAAATGACATCTGTATACAGGTGGGAGTAAGGAAAGGCAGTCAAAGATAGTTCATGGATGGTGGATTCTTTAAGTACATGACTGGAAGAACTAACTGTTTTCTCTCACTCAAGGCACTTCAAGGTGGAGATCTCTTTTGGAAATAGAAAGAAAAGCTATATCCATGGTGTTGGAAAGGTTGGAAAGTCCTTAAATCATACTATTGAAGATATTTATTATATGAATGGTTTGAAATACAATCTTTTAAGTGTGTCCCAAATCTATGACAAAGAAAATAAAGTAAAGTTCTTATATGATGGGTGCATTGTGTCTAACTTAAAGTTTGGGAAAGTTATACTCAAGGCTAAAAGATGCAATAACATGTATGCAGCTGACTTAGACTCAGTGGTTGACTATGAATTGACCTGTTTAAGTGCTCAAAGTAAAAATATTGGTATGTGGCATAGAAGGGTGGGATATGTAAACTCCTCTCTACTTAACAAACAAATCTCAAAGGACCTAGTACAAGGTGTTCTAAAGCTACAATTCTCAGATAATAAGGTTTGTGATGCATGTGTTGAAAAAAAAACCAGATCTTTCTTTAATCAAAAGAAGTAGGTAAGAATCACAAGACCTCTTGAATTATTGCACATGGATCTATATGGATCTGTCAAAGTCCAAAGTAGAGGTGGGAAAAAATATATGTTTGTTATTGTGGATGACTATTCCAGATTCACTTGGACCATGTTCCTACAAACCAAGGATGAAACTTATGAAGTACTGATGGTCTGCGCCAAGCAAATTCAGGTAAAACTGAACAACAAGATTACATGATTCAGATCTGATCATGGAACCGAGTTTCAGAATGCCAAAGTTGAAGAATTTTGTGTTGAAAATGGCATTAGCCATAACTTCTCTGTTCCAAGAACTCTTCAGAAAAAGGGAGAGGTTGAAAGGAAGAACAGGGCACTCTAGAAATTGGCAGAACCATGTTGATTAATAATGGTCTTTCTAAAAGTATCTGAGCTGAAACTATTAATACTGCCTGTTATATAACCAAAAGATACCTGATCATATCTATCTTAAACAAAACTCTATATGAACTTATATTTAGCAAAAATCCCAAGCTTGAATATTTCAGACCCTTTGGTTTCAAGTGTTTTGTTCTAAATAATAGAAAGAATGAGCTTGGGAAATTTGACTCTAAAAGTGATGAAGCCGCATTTGTAGTCTACTTCTTAACAAGTAAAGCATATAGAGTCTTCAATCAAAGGACTCTGTGTGGTAGAAAGTACACATGTAGTTTTTAATGATCTAGGAAAGTTAAAAGATCCTACTAGAGGTAAAAATTCTGACATGGAAGAACTCATTCATATTCAAAGGGATGGTATAACTGCAGTTGAGGTTCAAGAACAAAATAATACAATTACTTATGAAAAAGGTGATAGTGAATTAGGTCCTCGATTGATGAATCCAAATTTAGAAGAGGAACATCAATAGGAAGTTGTTAAAAATCCTCAAGGACCTGGTCCCAGTAGACCTCAGTCAAAAAATCAAATTAGAAGCACAAATCATCTTACCCCCTTGAAAATTTGACTTCTCCCTTAGATCTGGAATCCAAACAAGAGCTCAAGAAAGGAATGAAAGCCCTAAAGTATGTTGACTGGATTAGTACTATGCATGAAAAACTTCAGTAATTTAAAAGGAGCTAAGTCTGGTTCCTGTTCCCTATACCTATTGACAGAATAATTATTAGGACAAATGAGTGTACAAAAATAAATAAGATGAATATGTCACCATCAGTATAAATAAATATAGGTTTGTTGTTCAAGGATATAATTAGGAGGAAGGTATTGACTATGATGAGACCTTTGCTCTTATTACAAGGATGGAAGAAATTATGATTCTCATTGCTTTTATAGCTTATATGGGTTTCAAACTCTTCCAAATAGATGTCAAGAGTGTTTTTTTAAAATAATAATTTGAAGAAAGAAGTCAAACAACCTCCATGTTTTGAGGATATTGATTTTCCATGTCATGTGCTTAAGCTAGATAAAGTTCTCTCTAGGTTAAAGCAGACACATAGAGCTTGGTATGAGAGACTGATAAAGTTTCTTCTAGAAAATGATTTTAAAAGAGGGAAAATTGGCAATACCCTCTTTTTGAAGTCTAGGGGAAATAACTTACTGATTGTCTAAATTTATGTTGATGACACAATCTTTGGAGTAACTTCCACAACCTCTGTGTGAAGAATTTGCCAAATTAATGGGGAGTGAGTTTTAAATGATCATGATGGGTGAATTGAGCATCTTCCTAGGTCTTCAAAATCAAACAAATTTCCTAAGGTACCAAGATTTATCAAGAAAATACATCAAGGAGCTGCTAAAGAAATACAACATGGGAGATTCCATGTCAATTGACATTCCCATTTGAACTAGCACAAAGATGGATATTAATGAACTTGTCCCTTGGTCAATGGGGCTATTTATAGAAGGATTATTTGATCCTTGATATATCTCACTACAAGCAGACCTAATATTACATTTAGTGTAGGTATATGAGCTAGTTTTCAGGCATGTCCAAAAGAGTTTCACCTGAAAGCAGCCAAGAGAATTTTTAGATATCTAAAAAGGATAGAGGACCTAGTTTTTTTCTATCTATATGGAGACAGGTTTGATCTAATAGTGTATGTTGATGATGATTACATTGGGTACTTGGTAGATAGAAAAAGTAACCAGGAATGGCTTTTTTCCTAGGCTCTTCTCTAATTTACCGGGGGTCTAAGAAACAAAATTTATTTGCACTATCTACTATTGAAGCTGAATATATGGTTGTAGCTTCTTGTTGTGTTCAATTGCTATGGATTAAACAATAGCTGAAGAACTTTAATATTGTCTCTGATACTAGTCCTCTGATGTGTGACAATGAAAGTGCTCTAAACATGGCTAAAACCCAATGTAGCATCAAAGGGCATCACTTCCTGATAGACAATGCTAAAAAGGGGGCTATTTGCATGGAATTTTGTAAGACTGAAGAACAGGTAGTTGATATCTTTACAAAGGCTTTTCACAAAGAGTAATTTGTGAGGAATAGGTTGAGGTTGGGATTAATCAAGATGAATTAACCTATTTGGTGGATCAATTTCCTCAATTCATTGGCTATGTTTATGAGACGGTTATTCTTGATAAAATTTTTGCTTTTCGGTCTAACTCAGTACCATACCTTTGCAGGTATACACATATGGTGAGCCACATTAAAGGAAAACAAATGAGACAGACACAATATAAAAGATTTACTCAAGAAAGGAGTTACTTGTACCCTTCCCATAGGTTAGTATCATTCATGTGAACATTTAAAATTACATAAATTTCTATCTAAAAAAAGCCACGTCTTTTCCCTTCCCCGTCTGAGAGCTGTCAAATTCTCCGAAAAGTGAAAAGATGCACCCATTGGGACCAGTACATCTTGTGCCCTTTAATCTCAAATGTTGTAATATTTTCTTCCTTTAAATACAAAAATCAAATTCCCCTTTCTACCTATTTTTCCAAAATTAGCTATAAATCTCTCTCTCTCAAAAGCAAATCTTTTTAAAATTCCATTTCCTTGTTAGAAAATATTCTTTCAAAGTTCCTAATGGCTGACAAAACCTTATTTCCAAACCCAACTAAACAATAAAAAAAATTTCAATACCTTTCACCCTAATCTGAAAATCCTCCCATTATATCTCCTTCCCTACCAGTGTCTATCTCTGATAAAGAGTCTTCTTCGCATGCATCCAACGTGCCTACAACCGACATCGACAGGGGCATGCACCCAACACCCACATCCAACATGGGAAAGGTCATAGCCGATGTCAAACATCAATTGAGCTATAGTATCCTACTATGGTGGTGTCTTTGTCGAGTTAGGTATCCATGCACCGGGCACCTCCACCCCCAAGGCTCTGAACATATATTATTTCCTATACCTTATCCTGAAAACCCATTGGTTGTCTCTTCCTCATCAACAGTTTTCATGTATGAGTCCATCATGGAAGAAACCTCAAAAATGGTAGGACCCATCTCTGATACTACTATAATAGTTGACCAAAGTGAAGATTTTGGGTCATTCCCAAAAGTCCAGTTCCCTCAAAACCCCATTTTTTTAAAAATCCCAAAAAGGCTGACAAGTTTAAAACTCTGAAAGAACCTACTTCTCCCTCCTCTTTTAATTCAAATGTTATCTTTTCCTAACTCGTTGATAAAGATCTCCCTATGAAAAAATTTAACCCCTATAGTAGTGAATTGGCTTAAAGGATTGGGTTGTTGAGAATCTTGTATTATTGTCAAATGATCCTAGAGAGAGTTTTATAGAAATAAAGCAATATGTTGTAGGTAATGAAAATATTTCTTCCCAAATTAATACATCTCCTAAATCTGATAAGCATATTAGTTCGTTTATTCAACCCCCTAATGAGGATGGGGAGATTGATGGAGATAACTTGCCTCTGAGGTGATCTGTGCAGAAACAAAGAGGTAGTAAGGGTAAGGAGAAAGTGTATGAGACTATACAAGTGACAAAGACTTACTCAACAAGGAGTTCTGAGAGAAAACTGATGGGAGATGCCATGAAAGTTAGTAAATTTGCAACTATCAAAAGAAGAAGGTTGAGAAAAAAAGCAGTGGTAGATGAACAAAATGTGAAGGTGGTTGAAGTTGGATAGGGTGATGATGGAATTCATTCTGATTTTGCTGCTGCAGTAAAAAAAGAGGAGAGAAGTTTAGGATGAAGAAAGGACCAGGTCCTCCCACACAAAATCAAGGAGTCCAATTCCTTTAAAACAAAAACACATAGTTATGAAAAAAAGTGATCGGGGGACCTAGTCCCAAGAAAATAAAAGTTGTTGAGGAAGAGCTAAGGAGTGTCTCTAAAAGAAGAAAGATGGGGGAAGAAGAAAAGAGTTTTACCAGAGAAGAGAAATATGAGGTTTTGAAAACTCAGAAGGTTTTGACAGGAGAGTGCTTGATTCTAGGATCTTTGAGAAAGCTGTAATAATGGAATTAATGAAATATGTAAGGCACCAGGGATGGTTACATCTCTTAGAGGAACCAATTTCCTCTGTCTTTGAAAATGAAGTAAGGCAGTTTTATTACATAATAAAGTTTTATGATGATAGGTTGAGTCTATCAACTTTGGTTCAAGGAAAGAAATTGAATTTGGATGAAAAAAAATTGGGGAAATTTTTAGATGTTCCTATAGTTGGAGTGAGGAATATTTTATACCTACAACCCTCAACAGAATTTATAGTGCATACCTCAAAGGTAGGGGGAACATATGTGGCTGGTGTGAGAAAGAAATTTCTCAAAAGTGAATTTCAATTAGTTTTTGAGTTTGTGAATAAGGTGGTTTTGCCAGGTCTGATAAGAGGATAATAGCCTCTGTTGTTGATCTCCTTATGATTAAGTGTCTGAGTAAGTTTAAACCTATTATCCTACCTGCTTTGATGACAGAGTACATGTACAAGGTTATCTATGTTAAGGAAAGAAGGCATGGGATGCCTTATGGATATTTTCTCAATAGGATATTATATTACTTTGGAGTAGGTGGTGAAAAGGAAACTCCTAAAACTACAAAACAAATGTTTACCTTAACTACCCTGATTGAGAATAAGCGCATAGAAGGCAAAGTGGGTACAGTGTCCCAGGTGTTAGAATTACTATCATCCCAAGAAAAGTTAAGAGGTAGAAGAGATGAGGATCAGTTTGACTGTTAAGGATGTCGATATTCTACACTTAAATATGAGAAATCAACATCTTTCTACCGAGGGACAAGGTACTGCTAAAGAACTTAGAAAAAAAATATAGAATTAAAGACTGAAGTCTCATCACTCATAGAGGATGTTCAAGGGTTGAATTCAAAAGTAAAGGACCTCACTAAGACGCTATTGAACACTCATGCTGCAGAGAGTGCTAGGGTGGAAATATTGTTGAAGTCCCTCTCTCCCAAACCTCCATCTACCTAAGTGCCCTCTGTTTTCTATTTGAACCTTGTGTCATTTTCAGCATTTGTTTCTAGTGGCTTTTTATGGTCAAGAACTTTATGTTGTTTTTTATACACTATATATTACTTGACCATCTTTAATGAATGGAATCATATTTTGTGTCTATCTTCTTCTTTGAGTTATTCATTCATGTTAGTGTTGCCCTAGTGGCTATGAGTAACTAATTTGTTCTTATTACTGTATTGGTTTACTCTCCTTACTTTTATATGATATCAAAAGGGGAATTGAATTCACTAGAGTAGGGACCAGGTACTAAGTAAAAGCAAATAATGCAAGAGTACTGCTGATAGGGGGAATATTAACAGGGGGAACACACACTTATACTATTGTAATATGTGTGATAAAAGACAATGAGGAATGCTACTGATAAGAAGGATGTTAGTGTATGTGTAGATAGAGTTTTCTCTAAATCTAAATGTGTTTTGATGCTTTGAGAATATGGTTTGTCATCATCAAGGGGGGATTGTTTTCTCATGTATTGATGATGACTAGATGATACTCGGAGGACCAGGTCTCTTGCCTACCTTGCCTAGGCACAACTTTCACACTCTGCACAGTTTTCTTTGCTAATCCAACAACTGTGCAGGTGCACATCGTACCAGAATGTACACTTGATTCAATCAAAATTTGATCATTCAATTCTACACTACTATAAATACATAAGGATGCACTTTCCTCCATGTTTTTTTGCAAATTGAAGAATTCTATGGTAGCATCGAAAACTCTGTCTAAGCTCAAGTTCTAAAACTCTTATTACTCATAGTGTGGGTTTTCTTAAATCAAGTCCTGTAATTGATTTACTCAAATATTAAGAGTAAAGCTCTTTGTTTGCTTTTGAGTTTCTTAGGTAGAGTTACCTAAGTTTGTATTGGTTAGAGTTAACCAATCTAGAGAGTGAAAGTGATAGAGTTTTCAAGAGGTGATTGTAATAGAGTTATTACAAGTTAGAGGAACTTAGAGTTAAGTTCTAATGGAGTTTGTAATCAAGATTTATTTTGATTATAGTGGAGTTTGAGAGCTTGTGAGTACATGTCGTGGTTTTTTTCCTAGAGTAAGGAGATTTCCATATTAAATCGTTGTGTTAATTTATTTACTTAATATTTATGTGTGTACTGCGTTATTGTCATATATCTCACTTAAGGGACCTGGTCCCTTATGGTGGTGTACCACTCTAGTTTTACTAGGGTGTGATACAGGAAAGTTTGGCACTACTAAAAAAAAGGAAAATAAACCACAAAATGTTGTCACATCTGGTCGATTTTCCCCATTACCTACCACAAAAACGACAACAAGCTTTGGTCGGTAATATAGTGATAGCTTTTGAAAAACCAACCACAAGTGGTCAATTTTTTCATAAAAAAAATTAATTATAAATCGGCATTAGTTATTAAAAATAAATTGATATAATTACTTTCTAAATATTAAAAAAATAAATTTAATATATTCGGCCACAATGTATGGTCGGTTTTATATTATTTTATTTTAAATACCAATTATGTATGGTCTCTTTTATTTATTTAATTAATTAAAAAAAATTGACCACCTGTGATCATTTTTATTTAATAACTTAATTATTTTATCAAAATCGATCAACTATTGTCGATTTTGTTTAATTAATTAATTTTGTAAAAATACCACCGCTTTTATTTATTTAATTAATTAATATTTTTTAAAAATTAATCACTTGTGGTCATTACATATGAAATCATATCCTACTCCATATGAAATAATGTATTCCCTCAAACTAGCTTTTCTCTATCCTAGATCTGGAGCAGGTGCTCCTAAATGTGTTGTCACGGGTGTACCTGAAGCACTAGATGGTATGGATCTAAGATGAAGATCGGTCACCCTAATAGATCCAAATAATCACTATGAATACATGACTGGTTATTAGAAGATTGTAGGGCAGACGACAGCAGATGAATATAAGTGTCATTGGTCTTCTGGTAGTACTATGAAGCAGGTGGCATGGTGATGGGTGTGGGTTGAGTCTCGATAGAGTTGTGAAGTGGAACCACATGCTTAGGAGAATTGTATGAATAATGTGAGGACCTAGACTAAGAAGGTCACACTGGAATGTCATCTGACCGATCCTTAGATATATGAATCCATGTGAATCGTCTATAAGTTGGAGGTACCTTTTGGCTTATTAGTATCCATTTTTGTCTTACCCTATCATCTAAATCATTTTAAGTTAAAAATTAGTTTGTCAAGTTTCACTTTGTTAAGATTGTGGAATTAATCAATCAATCAATTAATAAGTAAACTAAACAACACTTAGAACAGAATATCAATTCTTTTACAAGATTAAAATAAACAACACTTAAATTTCACATATAATTTTAATAGGTAAAAGAATTTGATTTATTTGCAGGAATCTTCTAAGACTATACATATCAAACTTCAAAACAAAACATAATAGGTAAGTAGTACAAAGCATAAAGACATCAATAAATAATGAATACAACTAATAAAGAACTACCACTCCTCTCTTTAAGATTATCCACTAAACTATTCACCCTATTTAAAACTTCCCACCTCTTCTACCCATTCAGTATCTTCTGCAATATTAACTTCTTCAAAAATGTATCTCGAATAGTTCAAATTATCCACTAAGCTAGTGTTAACTAATTGATGATCAATCTGTATTTCATTTTGATATGCAATCTCCAATATATTCCCAACTTTTACCCTCTCTATAGGCTTAGTTTTGATTATATCCCACCAATCAAACTTTCACCTATGCAACGAATAAGGAGCATAGTACACTTATTTAGAATTTTGTGAGAGAAAAAAAGAATTGTAAATAGGATACTTCCTAGTGTGCTTAACTTCAATGATGTTATGATCCTTAAGTACTCTTCTGCCGCTTGTTCTTGGATCAAACTACTTACATCGAAAGAGTACTATATTTTTAATTGAGTAATCAACATACTCCATGTCTAAAATCTCTTGCATGGCATCAAACTAATCAACATCATCTCCCTTAACTCAAACACCACTATTATTTGTTTTTCTTGTTGTGGAGTGCTCTTTATGAAAAATTTAAATTCATTTACTATGTAGTGGAACATTGTACGAACTTCAACTAGTCCTAATGAAATATTCTTCAAGAACTGATTATAAGTGGCCATATTTCGTGAATGGTAAACAAATATACATACATACATATATATGTATGTAGCCACATTTCGTGAATGGTATGCATACATACATACATACATATATATATATATATATATATATATATATATATATTTGAAGAAAGCATTAGCGCTTTAAAATTATTGTGATATTATTGAAATTATACACATGCTATGTATACCATATTGCAAATGACTCATACACTTGTTTTTTTTGGAATTGAGTCTTAAATGAACCAAAGATTCATATATATGCGTGTGTGTGTGTTGGAAAAAGCATAAATGCTTTAAATTTTTTGTGATATCCTTAAAATTACATACCTGGTATATATACTATATTGCAAATGACGCATACACTTGATTTTCTTGGAATTGAGTCTTAAATGAACAGAAGATTCACATTGCAAACACAATTAGTTTTCTTAGTAAAATGAACTATTAAATCTGATGTGTAACTATTTAAAATCCTTACTTTAAAAAGGACTCAACTTATGGGCAATTCAGCAAGACGTACAATATTGCTGATTTGTGCTCCATGGCAATGAACCGGCGAAAATTACTTCTTTTTGTCCTACTATTTGATTGATTGAAGATTGATATTGGTTGTAGATATGGCTCATTCTCATCGTTGTTTTGATTCGGTCTGCTTCTCAAACAAATGAATCGATTACCAAATAGTAAAAAAAAATTGAAATGTTTCTCTAGTAAGATATGCTTCAGCTATAAATTCGTCCACCCTATATTTATTTGTAGGACACCTTTTAAATTTCCCAATGTTAATGCATAATATTAAGTTAGGTGTCTAATGTGTAATAATAAATATCTACTTGAAGAATTAAGAAATAAATTAAATGTGTTGCACTTGCTTATCGCTTGTCTGGATACATCCACTCAATTGAACTGGACCACCTAGTCAAACTCCATTGACAATATGAATAGAAAGATGTTTCATTACATCAAATAAACCAGCTGGAAAAATCCTCTCCAATTTGTTGGTGATAATATGTGGTGGAACATAAGTCTTTGAAGAACAAACTAAGATGTATTATCGATTTTCATATGGTTTCAGGCAAATCAATAAAAGCAATCGGGTGTAACTGTTCCATGAAAATGTGACAATCATGACCTCTCATTCCATGTAAGATTTCATGTTTCATATCAACTCTCTTTCCCAAATTTTAGGTATATCTATTCGGCATCTTTAAACTTTGAGCCCACGTACATATTTTTTGCTTTTGGTCCAACTTAAATGTATAACTAGCCTTTAGCTTAAGAAAATTGCCCCTAGGTCCCTCCTGCAAGTATAATTTTCCGTACTTGCCAATATTCTAACTTTAAAAATATGCTTTGCTTAGTCCGGTTATATGAAACGTCATACCCATCAAACTTATGTAATTGTTCCTCGCTAACCTTTGGAAAATCTTGAACTCTCTCCCAAATGTCACAAACACTTAATATTAGAGGTGGACCATCAAGTTCAGTTATATTCCTTCTAAATGAATTCTTGAGTCTCCTAAACTCATCATCAGGCGATAAGAAACAACGGTGACAATCAAACCATGTATTTTTCAGTCATGTTTCATTATGAATGATTTTGTATTTTCTATGCAGTGTGGACAAGCTAAATTTCCAGCTATCGTCCATCCAGAAAATATTCCATAAGTGGAAAATCATTAATTGTCCACATTTGATAAGCACACAAATTGAAATTTCATTCAAGTAAAATTTCTCAAGTTTCAACTCCCTCATGCCATAACATTGCAATTTATTAATCAAAGGATGAAAGTAAATATCTATCCCACTTTTTTTATTACATGGATCAGGAACAACACAATCTAAAAATATATATGGACTAGTCATTGATATTTCAAGAAGAAGATTATACAGTGTGATAAATACAAGACAACATGAATATGACACAGCACCAACAAAAAGGTGATAAACCATCTATTAACAAACCCAACCTAATATTTCGTGGTTCAGTTGCAAAATCTGAATAAGTTATATCAAAATCCTTCCGAGCCTCTCCATCGTATAGATGACACATGACACAAAGAGGCCTTCTATTTTCACCGTACCATATCATATTAGGAGTTAAACTATTTGATATATACAACCTCTTCATCCTTAGTATAAGAGGTAAATAATGTATTGCATTAATAACAATTTTATTTTCTGTACAACCACGCGTATAGTGAGGGGTGTAGACAATACTTGCAAGACTCTAGTTTAGCATCATCCTTAATATAGCATGCAACCATCACAATAATAAATTATAATGAGGGAGAGACCTAACTTAGTCACCATTCTTTTGGCCTTATATAAAGAATCAGAACCTCTAAATTAGGGGTCAACTAACTCTTTAATAAGGACAATCACAGAGTCTATTTCCTCTTTCAACAATATTTTAATCAAATTTGATACTTAATAATCTAATAATAATAGACAATTATGAGTGTGATCCATCAAATAAAGATTGACTAGCAACATTCAATTCTTCATAAAAATGACCTGCTTCTATATTGGAAACATCTTCTACATTTTTCAGAATTCAACCTCTTGTTGCATTCCAAAAGCATCATGCATCATTTCTGTCATTCTAGTATCTTAATTGTTATTACTTGCAAACCTATTACTTTCACCAACAACAAAGTTATTTTGCTCCACTTCTCCATGACTTGTATTCAATCATAAATAGTCACCATAAAACCCCTTTTTATAAAGATGATTCCTCACAACAGATTTTTTAGAATACTTCTACCATCACATTTTACACAAGAATAATGAACCAATCAAAAATTGACCAATCATCAAGTGTCTTGGCATGTTCAATAAATCGATTCCACATACCCACTCTATTCTCATTATTTTGTTGATATATCCAGCTATAAGCAGATTCCATATACACAAGCAATCACAATCTTAATTAGTTCAAGTCACTATTACACATTTTAAGTAACTACACTTAACCATTTTCAAGCCACTAATTCTCATTTCAACTCACTATACTTGACTATTTTCAAGTCATTAGTTCATATTTAAAGTAGCTGCACTAAACCATTTTCAAGTCATTAGTACACATTTTAAGTAACTATACTTGACCATTTTCAAGTCACTAATTCACATTTCGAATCAGTACCTTAACTATTTCCAAATCATCTAATGCATATTTCAATTCACTGTCCTTAACTATTCTCAAGTAACTAATTTACATTTCATGTAACTACACTTAACCATTTTTAAGTCATTAATTCATATTTCAAGTCACTAACTCTACCATTTTCAAGTCATTAATTCACATTTCAAGTCACTACCTTAAGAATTTCCAAGTCATCTGATTGACATTTCAAGTAACTACACTAAACCATTTTCAAGTAACGAATTCACATTTAAAGTCACTAACCTTAGCCATTTTCAAGTCATTAATTCATATTTCAAGTAACTATACTTAATCATTTTCAAGTAACTAATTCACATTCCGGTCACTATCCTTAACCATTTTCAAGTAACTACCCTTAACCATTTTAAGTCACTAATCAACATTTCAAGTAACTAGACTCATCATTTTCAAGTCATTAGTACACATTTCAAGTAACTATATGTAACCATTTTCAAGTCATTAGTTTATATTTTCAAGTCACTACCTTAACTATTTTCAAGTCATTGGTTGAAAATGTTAAAACATTATATAAACTAATGACTTGAAAATGATTAAATGTAGTTGTACTAATGAATATACTAAGGACTCTCTCTCTCTCTCTCTCTCTATATATATATATATATATATATATATATATATATATATATATATATATATATGCGAAAGAATAATTGAACTAATGTCTTGAAAATGCAAAACTCACAACCTTAACCATTTTTAAATCACTAATTCATATTTCAAGTAACTATACTCATTCATTTTCAAGTAACTAATTCACATTTCAAGTCACGATCCTTAGCCATTTTCAAGTAACTAATTCACATTTCAAGTAACTGCACTTAACCATTTTCAAGTCACTAATCAACATTTCAAATAACTCGACTCCTCATTTTCAAGTCATTCATATACACATTTTAAGTAACTAGTCTTAACGAATTTCAAGTCATTAGTTTAGATTCTTTTCATTTGTAGCAGTATTTTAACTGCATTTACAAGTTATTAGTAGAACTTTTCTTTTACACATATATATAGTCATTAATATAATCATTAGTACAACTACATTTAAGCATTCTCAAGTCAATAGTTTATATATATTTTTTTGCATTTTCAACTAATGAATTAAAAATGGTTAAGGTAGTTACTTGAAAATATAAACTGATGACTTGAAAATGGTTAAGTAGAGTTACTTGAAACGTGTATTAATGACTTGAAAATGATAAGTCTAGTTACTTGAAATGTTGATTAATGACTTGAAAATGGTGAAGTGTAGTTACCTTAAATGTGAATTAGTTACTTGAAAATGGTTAAGGATAGTTACTTGAAATGTAAATTAGTTACTTGAAAATGATTAAGTATAGTAACTTGAAATATGAATTAGTGACTTGAAAATGGTTAAGGGTAGTGACTTGAAATGTGAATTAGTTACTTGAAAATAGTTTAGTGTAGTCACTCCATCGACGGTCAACTTCTAAATACGTATTGTATATATCACATACACAAGTATATTACCCTGTAGTGCAACTTATGTCATACATACTCTGACGAATTATCAGTTAATTTAGCTTACATTATTATAACTTCAACAATATATTATTACCTCAATCGTATGATATCAACTTATTGTTCAATATACTTAGATAGATTCAGTTTGCTTTTGAATACTATATACATCACTATACAAGATATACATATACTCATATTATGTGTGTGTATATTTATATATATATATATATATATGTACACACACACACACTCTTTTGATTACGTACTATATACATCACATGCACGAGTATATTACCTATAATACAATGTATTCCTTATACTGTGATGAATTATCAGTTATTAACTTACATTATTGTAACTC
Organism: Capsicum baccatum var. pendulum; assembly: GCA_030864225.1. Lineage (NCBI taxonomy): Eukaryota > Viridiplantae > Streptophyta > Magnoliopsida > Solanales > Solanaceae > Capsicum > Capsicum baccatum. The sequence goes on from CM061560.1 coordinate 175,101,049, forward strand.
CAACAGTATATTATTACCTCGATCCTATGATATTAACGTCTTCAATATACTTGTATATATTCAGTTAGCTTTTGACTAATACGTAAATAACTACACGTGATATACATGTTTATATATATACTCGATGAATAATATATTTATTTTACTGAAAAATAAATAAAATATAAATATTATGTTTTATGTTATTTATTTATTTTATTTAATATGTTAGATATTTTTAAAGTTTTTTTATTTACAAAACCGATCACAAGTGGTAGATTTTTTAAATAAGTTTTTATAAAATTTGACTATTAGTTGTCGGTGTTTAATATTAATTGATTTTTATTTTTATTAAATAAAAATCCGACTACATGTAGTCGGTATAATTAAAAAAATATTTAATATATCTTAAAAATATATTTAGTTTTATGTTTTTATTTATTTTATTTACAATAATTGTTTTTTGGAAATCAAAACCGATCAAAAGTAATTGATTTTTTAAATGAAAAACTGACCATAAGTGGTCGATTTTTTTAAGAAAATAAAGATATTTAATATATTTTGTATAAAAAATTTTAAAAATAAAACTAATTATTTCATTTTATTATTTTTCATTACCAATCACAAGTGATCGATTTTAGGAAATTACTTTTTGCAGGTTAATTTAATTAGTTTTTTGCAATTTTGAAATATAAAATTGACTACTTAGGGGTCTATTTTTGATAACAAAAATAATTTTTAAAAATTTATGAAAAAACTGATTTTTTGTGATTGATTTTTTTGTGACCACTAGCCGTGATCGATTTTTTTTGTTTTTTTTAGTAGTGTGAATAGAGTCTTAGTCTCTTCGGTGTGGAGATTGGAATATGATCAGGTTGTTTTTATTCATATACTAAATGAGGACGTAGATCATGCAATAATGTTATGCTCTACTGGTGAATTTCGTGATAGATGAAAGAAGAGATTTTACATTGACAAAAGATGGGTAGATAAATCTGAAGCTCATAAGATTATTGAGCAATATTGGAAAATAAATATACTGGCTATAAATAATTGCAGGTAAATTTTAAGATTCAAAAATGTGGAAGAAACTTGGGGCTTTGGGCTATAGGTGACAAAAGACTTTTAAAATGAGGTATTGGTGACACAAGTCTTAATTATTGAGTGGAGGTGACAATTACTTTATTATAGATTAAGAAAGTTGGAAAAGTTTTAAAATAACCCACAATTTTTTAAATTTATACTTTAATCCCAATGTTTACCTAAAATAACGGGAAATGGAAGGAAAAAGGTGTCTTTCTCTCTATTCTCATCCATTGTTGTTTTCTCTATCTTAGCAATTTTTGTTGTTCATTATTTCTGCTGCTTTATTCATCATCTCTGCTTCATTATCATCATCTTCTACTTCATTATCTTCATCTTCTTCTTGTCGACCATTTGTTGTTGTTGTTGGAGGTGGTACAAAGCTACTGCTCTGACCAATTTTTTAGGTCAAATTTTGTTTCCTACATCACTTTCCACTTTGGCATTACTTCATAGGTGACTTTAGTAAGTAAAATTATAATTTTTATTTGTATTTATCATCTGGGTACACTGCTATTTTTCCAACAATACATAGAACCCCGATCATGAATCCAACATAAGTTCCCACAATTTAAACAGATCAATCATCTGGTGCATCAGATGAGTAATCTATTGCATCAGAAGATTTTTCTATTGCATCAGACTATTTATCTATTGCATTAGACTTATTATCTATTGCATCAGAATGTTTATCTGTTGCACCAGACTTATTATCCGTTGCATCGAACTTTTTATTTATTGCACCAGACTAATTATCTGTTGCAACGGATAATTAATCTGTTTGGAACAACACAAATCATTCCCTGCCACAAACCCAATAGATAACCAATATATTTTAACTCTTGCTATTGCTACTGGATTCAAAATTATTCCTTATGTCCAATTACCAGTCCCAAATTTCCTAATTTGATTTCTTATTTTACTTGTATTTTTCATTAATCAAGAAAGGATTTAAAAAAAATTCATGTTTTACCCTTTGCATTAATCACTTTTTCTTCAAATTTAAATGGAAACATAATTTATGAAATTTCGATTGAATAAAAAATAATGGTTATTTCAAAAACGTCTACTGTCCCACCAACTGATCAGTGAGTTATAGTAAACTAGACATGTTATTAATTATTTTTCTTAATCAATGTGGCATCTCAGGTTGGGATGGGTAATTTGAGACGGAGGGAGTACGAATTAAAATGTCAAAGCTAAGCAACAAACTAGTCATCTATTGAAACAGACTATTTATCTGTTGTATTAGACTGATTATCAGTTGCATCAGACTTTTTATCTGTTGCAACATACGAGTAATCTATTTTGAACAACACATCAGTCTCTGCCACAAACCTAACAGATAAATCTTGCTATTTCTACTGTAGATCTAAATTATTCCTTTTTACGTTAAATCTTCAACATGTTTGTTGAGAAGATAATAGACAGAATAAAAATTAAATATGAATTAAAATGACAAAGATTAAACATAATTTTTTTATTAAACAAAAACAAATAAAAATACATATAATAGACTAAAATAAAAATAATAATCTAATTATTATTATTATTATTATTATTATCATTGTTGCTAGCCGGCCAATCTTCAATCGAAAGTAGCAAGGCCCTCCTCGGCCTGCGTATCTCATGAAGCATTCTTGCTCTAACTCCTCCCAGTTCCTATTGTATGTCACGAACTTAATTCTGAAGTTCATTCATGGCGTCTTATAGAAAAGCAACGTCCCATACTGGGTTAGCCATAATCTAGAATACATGTGAATTGACAAAAAATTTAAAATCAAAAGTAAAGATCTTAAGAATAACCGAATGAAATACAATGTAAACTATAAATTGGCAAAAAAAAAAAACTTACCTTAGTCAGGGAAGAGAGAGTGGTGGAAGTGCAGGTGTAATATGAAAGATGAGATGCAATAAATAAATAGAGTGCAGTTGAATGAACGATTGAGTAAGGAGGGACCTATTTTTAGAGGATTAAATTTGAATGAGAGGCAAGGCAAAAAGACGCGACTGTTCACCTCCATTCATTAATTATATTTTTTATTAAATTAAGAAAATAAATATTATGATAAGTCATGACTTTTTGGATTATTATTATTAATTAGTTCTTTCCAAGAACCATTTTTATTGAGTTGTGACAACAGGTTCTATATCTGTTGCATCAAATAACTCATCTGTGACAATAGATATATCATCTGTTACAACAAATATAAAACCTGTTGCATCAGATAACCTATTGGTTGCAACATATAATCTAACTGTTTTATCTCCATTTATTAATTATATTTTTTATTACTATAAAAAGTAATGACTCAATTAAATTAAGAAATATTATGATAAGTCATGACTATTCAGCTTATTATTATTAATTAGTTCTTTCCAAGAACCATTTTTATTGAGTTGTGACAACAGATTCTATATCGGTTGCATCAGATAACTCATCTGTGACAACAGATATATCATCTATTGCAACAATAGAGAACCTGTTGCATTAATAATATATCTGTTGCAACATATAATCTACTTTAAAAAAAACTATCATCATATCATTAATCCAAATTTGCTGACTTTTTTATTTTATAAATTAAAAAAACACTTTTTTCAATTTCTTTAATAATTAGTAATGTCTATTCAGCTTATTATTATTATTAATTATTTCTTTTCAAGAACTATTTTTATTGAGTTGTGACAACAGATTCTATATCGGTTGCATCAGATAACTCATCTGTGACAACAGATATATCATCTGTTGCAGTAATAGAGAACCTGTTGCATCAATAATATATCTATTGCAACATATAATCTACTTTAAAAAAACTATCATCATATCATTAATCCAAATTTGCTGACTTTTTTATTTTATAGATTAAAAAAACACCTTTTCAATTTCTTTAATAAAATAATAACCATTTTTATTTTTTGGTAACAGATTGTATATCTGTTGAATCTGATAAACCATCAGTTGCAACAGATATACCATCTGTAGCAACAAATAGATGATCTATTTTAATGTAGCATTTTTTATTTCTTCTAACAGCTGATACATTAGTTGCAAGATGGGGAATTTGATGCACCAGCAAAACTGTGGAATGTATGTGATGTGTTTTTATTTTAGACAAAAAGTCACGACTCTTCACCTTTTTATCATATAATTTAATTAATCCAATATTGTGACTTTTTTTATTATATAATAAATAATTTAAAAAACAAATTCAAAAATAAAAATGGTGAAAAGTAACGATTAGTTATTAAAATTAAATAACCGTTCTTTTACGGTTATAAATTGTGTTTATCATTTATTTCCTTATTATTTATTTATGAATCATTTTTCATATTAAATAATCGAAAAGTCATGTATGTCTTTTCACCCTCTTAATAACAACAATAACTTTTTTTTATTAATAACCGCCTGTGCAATATATGATCGATTTTTCGCATGAGATTAACCTCTATTGACACAAATTGCTCAATCCCTACCACCAACCGTGGACATGTTGAGAATAAAAAATAAACAGAATGATAATTAAATACTACATAAGAATTAAAAATTCAAAGTCGACCACCAAATGAAACATAGATTTTTGAATTCCATGGGTAGATCCGATATACAAAAGGAGGAAAATACATACGCTAAAATAAAAAACATTACCTAATTATTATTACTACTATTATTATTATTGTCAATCAGACATTTTTCATTTGGCAGCAGCAGGGCCCTCCTCAAACTTGCTCTGAAGTCAGCAAAATCTCTCTGGAGTTCATCAAACTGCCTTTAAAGTTCCCGCAAGAACTCGATATGAATCTTCTTGTACGAATCTGGATCATCTATATTTGTAAGGAGGGAACTATTTATAAATTATTGTATCTCATAATGAAAAAAAAAAGAAAATTACTTTAAAATAAATCTAACAGATGAGTAATCTGTTGCAAAATATATTTCTTCTGTTAGATAACTTACAACATATTAATAATCTATTGCAACATATATATATATATATATATATATATATGTTTGATTTATCCAATAGATACGTCATATGTTGCAACAGGTTGATCATCTGTCGTAACATAGTCTCCAATTGTTTGATAATATAAACAGATGTGGCATCTGTTGCAACTAAGTCATATTTTTGTTCAATTTAAGCCATAGATGGGCTAGGAAGAATAAGGTGCGTGTAGATGGATCCACTATCACATGTGTAGGAGTTAAGTATGTATTACTGATAAGGTTTCCTGGACAACACACACAAAGTATAATATTTTTGTGAATGCTGTTTTTAATCGGTTAGGCACTAATCACTCAAACAAGATCCTGCATTGTACAACTAAGTTTGATGGTGCAGACACCCTGTTACGAATTACTGACGGTTGTTGCTCGTGTTTATGCGTGTCAAGTTTTGAGAAGGGATCAATAATTGGTGTCATTGCAGAGATCCAATAGCAATTGGACTTAAACTTTAAGTGTGCATTGGCCTCTAAGAAGGTCTTCGAAGCCTCGTACTGCATCAAATAAGAATGAAAAAACAATAGAAATTCTCCTGACCCAAATTTATATGGAAGGGTTGTTGGAGAAAATGATTATATGCTAGAAGAAGCCAAAGGAGAATGCTTGCGAGGGAAAGGGGATTTTATGAAATACTATATCATCTGAGAGCTAATTGAAGAGAAGATATAGGGTAGCAAGTAACTTCAAGCAAATCTGACCGATGAAATTATCTTAAGACATGAGAAATTTGAATCAAGTGCAAATATGAAAGTGTATCCGATAATATAAATCCATCTGTTGTTTCTCTCAAAGTAAAATAATACAGATGGACACTTTGCTAGGGAGCTGTGACTAGGTAGTGTGGTCAGGACTATCACCTAGATACAAAATGCAGAAGAGAAAGAAAGCCACCTGAATGGAATCGAGGGTTGAGATATTATACAGTAAGTCTAGAAAACTTATGCCAACAGAAACTGCAGTTAAAGTAAGAAAGCTAAGAGAAGACGAAAATTTTGAATTTTAAATTGCATCCCATGCCTTCTTATTTGTGGTTTTGATTATGTCAACTGTTGTTGAAGTGATCAGAACCACAAACGAGATTGAAAGGAAAATTGAGTACCATTACTTCCTTAGCAATATGCTTATAATTAATTGCTTAGCAATATGGTTATAATTGATTGTGTTTTCTTGCCTTAGCATGATTTCATCATTCCTTAGAGAAGTTCAGATGCTTTCTGTAGTATGTGAATATCGATAATTTTTAAGCTTGACTCCAGATTGCTGATTTTGCATTTAAGCTAGTCGTTGTTGTCTTTGAAATTGGTAAAGATTTCTTGATCTCTTGTGAGCTCGATCAGGAACACTACCTTCAAAGTTGTGGCATTGAAGAAGGCCTTCAGAACACTTTCTTCAGAAGACTTAAAGGATACATAGAGGGTCGTTGTGTTTGTTTTAGATCAAAATGTGTTAATGCAGTTGAACAACTCACTTTTATCGAGCGTTTATCAATGCATCTTGGTCAACCAACCTTCAAGGGATTTGATAAATTAATGAGCAAGGATTTATGTAACGTTTGCTCTAAACCAACTCTACAAAGCCTATCAAACATTACGTAACTCTAGGCTTATTACCTTATTAAAAAACGTTGCCCGAGTTGGTGGAAAAATCAAACGAGCTCAATCTCTCAGCCTTTCTGCTGATCACTCTTCTCCAATTATAGATGTCAAGATATCCATCATGCAAAAGTCTTCACCATCGCCAGAAATGCTTGCCAGGACGCAAGTCTTTAGAAGGCATCAACAGTAATCTCAGTGTAGACTTTCTGACGAGCATTTCTGGAGATGGTGTAGACTTTTGCATGGCGGATATCTTGACATCTATTATTGGAGAAGAGCGATCAACAAAAAGGATGAGAGATTGAGCTTGTTTGATTTTTCCACTAACTCGGGCAAAGTTTTTTGATAGGGTAATGAGCCTGGAGTTACGTAATGTTTGATAGGCTTGTAGGGTCAGTTTAGAGCAAACATTACGTAAGTCCTTGCTCATTAATTTATCAAATACATTGAAGGTTGGTTGACCAAGATGCATTGAGAAACGCTCGATAAAAGTGAGTTGTTCAACTGTTGGGACCACATCTTGACTGTGCATCAACACATTTTGACCTAAAACAACACGACCCTCCATGTATCCTTTAAGGCTTCTGAAGAAAGTGTTCTGGAGGCCTTATTCAATGCCACAACTTTAAAGGTAGTATTCCTAATCGAGCTCACAAGAGATTAGGAACTCTATACCAATTTCAAAGATGACAACGACCAGCTTGAATGAAGAATCATCAAGCTAGAGGCAAGCTTGAAAATTATTGGGATTCACATACTACAACAAGCATCTGATCTTCTCCAAGGAATGTTGAAAGCATGCTAAGGAAAGAAAACATAATCAATTATAACCATATTGCTAAGGAAGTAATAATACTCAATTTTCCTTTCAATCTCATTTGTGGTTCCGATCAGGTCAACAACAGTGGATATAATTGGAACCACAAACAAGAAGCATGGGACACAATTTAAAATTCACAAATTTCCTCCTTCGCTTAGCTTCCTTACTTTAACTACAGTTGCTATTGGCGTAAGTTTTCTAGACCTATTGTACAATATTTCAACCCTCAATTTCCTTAAGGCGGCTTTCTTACTCTTCTATTATTTTATATTTAGGTGATAATCCCGACCATACTACCTAGTCGTAGCTCCCTAGCAAAGTTTCCATCTGCACTATTTTTCTTTGAGAGAAACAAAAAATGGATTTTTCATTACCGGATACACTTTCATATTTGCACTTGATTCAGATTTTTCATGTTTGAAGATAATTTCATTGGCTAGATTTGCTAGAAGTTCCTTTCTACCCTATGTATCCTCATCAATTAGCTCTCAGATGATATAGTCTTTCATCAACCACCCATTTTCCCTCAAGGGCATTCTCCTACTGTACCTTCTGGCGTATAATCATTACCCCGATAAACCCAACCATATAAATTTAGGCTAGGGCAATAACTATATTGGTTTTTCATTATTATTAGATGTAGTGCTAGGCTTCGAAGGCCTTTTAGAAGTCCAATGCACCCTAAAAGTTAGTCCAATAACTATTGAATCTTTTTATAATGACACCAAAACTAGATCTATTCACAATGCTTGACAAATAAACATGAGCAACAACCGACATTAAATCTTAACTGGGTATCAGAAACATATTCATGGTCCCTCAGCCTTTTCAGTTCGAACCTACCAAACTTAACTATAAAATTGCAGATATCTTATTTGAATGATCTATGACTAATAGATAAAAATGGCATTCACAAAATTAGTGTACTCTATGTGTGTTTCCATGATAACATTATCAGTAATACATACCTCCCACATTTAAAGTGGTTCCATCTGTATGCAGCTTATTCCTTTAAACTCATCTTTACTGCATTTTCTTGTGATGGTCAAGCAAAAGTTGATCAATTTTTAGTTCCTTATATCTACAAAGAAGAGGAAAAAAATTTATGTCATAGAAAGAACATTATTCATCTGTTGCAACAGATAAAGAGTCTGTTGCATCAGATATGGTGTCTGTTATAATAGATGTGAAGTTTATTGCAACAAATGTGGAGTCTCTTGGAATACATCAAACCAGCCTTGCTGGTGGTTTGATTTATTCCTATAGTTTCTCCATCTGTAGTAATATCAACAACAACATAAACTACAAATAAAAAACATCAACAATAAAGAAAAAACAACGTTTGTTCCAACAACATCATCAACAACAAAGAAGCAATATCCTTTGTTCTAACACCATCAACACCACAAGTTCCAACAATGCCAACCCCACCAACAACATCAATAATAACATCAACAATAAAGAAATAAACAAAATACATATAAAAAAATGATACTGCCAACAAGGCTTTTAAACTTCTCCTAATATATGACTTTTTTTGCATATTGTAATAAAAATTCTCGATTCATTTATTCAACACTTAAAAGTTCCTTCAAATTTTTTAAATAAATATGATATGGGTAAATAAAAATTAAATAAAAAAATAAATGTAAATAACTTACAAAGAAAAGAATAAAAGAGAAATAATGAACCATACCTTGATATAAAAAAGGAGATCAAAATAACAATTTCAGTCAAGGAAAGATATGAATCGATTTAGATCCGAAAGGATCTTTATGAGAAGAGAAGAAAAAAGAGAGAAAAAAGGTTGTGATAACCCTAAAGAAGAGAGAAAGAAAAAGATGAGAGTTGAATAAAATATATTTAGGGTTACAGCTGAAGGAGGAGAGATGAGATAATTTCTATAGATGTATTCTGTACATAGATGTAGGAGTTTTCAATATTCATTAATTTCATTAATAATTGGAGGTGGACGAAGAAGACTAGTGACATTGAAAAGACAAGATAAGACTGCTCAATGAACTCACTTTTGAGTTATCCAAGAAACATTTCTTACCGTCTTTAGTAGTAAGTACTACTTTATCTACTCAGACAGAAGCTTGCTTTAAAATTAAAAGAAAAAAAAAGATTTTTAAATAGATATTCCATCTGTTGCAACAAATATAAATATCTATTAAAAAATTTGAACAACTCAGTTATCTATTATAGCAGATATAATATCTATTTAAAAATCCCAATAGCTCAGTCATCTGTGACAACAGAAGAAAATGTTTATTTGATAATTAATTAAATCAAATATGTCATCTGTTACAACAGATATAAATAGCTATTTGAAAATTTCCAATAGCTTAGTCATCTGTCACAACAGATGCAAATATCTATTTGATAATTAAATCAGATATGTCATCTGTTGCAATAGATATGAATATCTATTTGAAAATTTCCAATAGCTCAGTCGTTTGTTACAACAGATTTCATTTCAATTGATTTAGGTGGAACTAGGGATGAATGAATGAGCTCACAGAGTCAACTACAAATCCAATTGAGTCTTTGCAATTGCATGGTGTCAGTATTGCATTCATCTCAATCCGAGTCATCGATCGATCACTCTAAGTTAAAATGAGTTCTCATCAACTCAATGTTAAGATGGTAATAGTACCTAAATTGATTTAGGTGGAACTAGGGATGAATTAATGAGCTCACAGGATTAACTACAAATCCAACTAAGTCTTTGCAATCGCATTATGTTGGTCTTGCGTTTATCCCGACTCGAGTTGTCGATCGATCACTTTGAGTTAAAATGAGTTCTCATCAACTCAATGTTAAGATAGTGATAGTACCTAAATTGATTTAAGTGGAACTAGGGATGAATTAATGATCACATGGGGGTAACTATAAATCTAATTGAGTCTTTCCAATTGCATGGTGTCGGTATTGCGTTCATCCTAACCCGAGTCATCGATCGATCACTCTGAGTTAAAATGAGTTCTCATCAACTCAATGTTAAGATAGTGATAGTAACTAAATTGATTTAGATGGAACTAGGGATGAATGAATAAGCTCACAGGGTCAACTACAAATCCAACTGAGTCTTTGCAATTGCATGGTGTTGGTATTGCATTTATCCCGACCCGAGTCGTCGATCGATCACTTTGAGTTGAAATGAGTTCTCATTAACTCAATGTTAAGATGATTATAGTACCTAAATTTATTTATTTGGAACTAGAGATGAATGAATGAGCTCACAAGGTCAACTACACATCCAATTACGTCTTTGCAATTGCATGGTGTTGCTATTACGTTCATCCCGACCCGAGTCGTCGATCGATCACTCTGAGTTGAAATGAGTTCTCATCAACTTAATATCTCAAAAACTATATCTTTTTAATTTTTTAAAACTAATTATGATCAATTCGAACCTAATTAACAATTTCAAAACTTGTTATTCTTTTACAAAATTACCAATAAACCCATACAAATCATCCATTTGCCCGAAAAAAATTTCATTTCAAATCTAAAGTTCTCGTTCTTCTTCTCTCTCTCTCTCAGCAATACAAAAAACAACTACTTAACATATTGCTCAACCCTTCAAAATAGGTTGATTTTCTTCCCATTTACGACCACATATAGTTGTTATTTTTGACTTTATTTCCGCTTGTATCCATTGTTTTCTTTGTATTCGCAGGTAACAGAGTTCAAGAAGAGTTCTACATTTATTCTTTATTCTAAAAAATAGGGCTTTTTTAGTTAATGATGAAAAATAAAACTTTTTGTTGTATTATCTTCGAGAACGGGTTAGCAACTTTGAGGTTTGATGCTAAAAAGTTAGGAAGAACCTGAGAAAAATTTTCTCAGTGTTTTGTTGACTGTCGTGGTATTGTGGGATGGTGTTTGTGGTGTTGTTGGTGGATGTTGTTGGTGGTGGTGTTGGTGGTCTTAGTATTGGTATTGGTGGCATTGGTGGTGGTCTTGGTGGCATTGGTGGTGGCATTGGTTGTGGTGGTGGTCCATTTGTTGTAACAGGTGGAAGATCTGTTGGGAGATATTAAATAGGTCTTCAAACAGATTCCCAATCTGTTTCAACTGATGGGTTATCCGTTGGAGTATTTTTTGTAATATGGAGTAGAATAATTTATTGAAATTTATCCATCTATTGCAATAGGTGGAATATCTGTTGGGAGATCAAACAGATTCCCTATCTGTTCCAACTGATGGGTTTTCCATTGGAGTATTTTTTGGTAATGTGGTGGGGAATAATTTATTGAAATTTGTCTTACCTTTTTAAAAAAAATTATGTAGACATCAAATGCAATGAATTTTTTATTTTTCTATTGTTTGTAGTTAAAATATGTCTCCCAAAAGAAAAGAAACTGAAAGTGGATCAACTTCTGACCATCCAACAAAAAAGGCTAGATTACAGATAGATTCGGAGAAAATTTCAGAACAATCTTAGTCAGGGCAAAATGAAGCTAAGGAAAGTGATAACTCCTTCTCACCAATGGGGCATGAAATAATATCGAAATCCCAGCATGATTTTATCAAAACTATTAGTATCAATGGATTTTGAGTTACGATGCCGATGAATAGCCCTAAGTAGTATTTCGTGATGTTGTACTTAAATGTCATTTTTTGGAAACCTTTCCCAATGATCATGGTATATGACCTTCTCAAGTGCAGGATCAAGTATGCGGGGGATGATGAAGGTTCGAAGGAGGGCGGAAAAATTATAGATGAAGTCTAGATCAACTAATGTAGCATGCCGGTTTGTTTTGGATTAAAAGAGTTTGTCATAGTAACGAGCTTGAGATGCAATCATCCCGACGAACCTCTCATCAAAAAAACACCCCACAAAGGGCAACAAATGGAATGTTAAAAAAAAGGTTGTTGGGCATTGTTGGATCTAGATACAAAGTGGAAGATTTGATGGCGGATCTCGAGAATAAAAACATACCAAAGCACTACAGGGAGAAATTGTACTTAGTTTGTCTCACGCCCCAAATCTAGCACCCGAAACACTACAAGGTGCTCATGACCCAAAAGGACCACAAGCTAACCCAGGACTAATATCTGTACCTGAACACTGCATAATATACTATATAAATGCAAAAATAAAGGCTGAAAGGCCATAAGGTTCAAAACTGTATCATAACTAATAAACATAACATATGGATGGGGTATGAAATACCCAAAGCAACTGAAATAAACTATCTGAACATACTATAGTCTGAAAAGCGTCTAACTGACTGAACTATCTGAATAAGGATTTGATGGGACATGTACCCAACTAACTCCAACTACTAAAATAAATTAATTAATGAGATAATAAAGTAATGATCATATCCTCGAAGGATGAGGACTCACTGCTAACTCTGACTGCTGAGATTGGAAAGCTACTGATGCTCTAGAGCTCGTTCTTCTGAACCTTTGGTATAAAACACCATAGCGCAAATGTGTCAGTATGATTGAATGTACTAGTATGCATATGAGGTAGGTTGAATGTAGAAGGTTCACATGAATAAACTATACTAACTGACTGGATAACATGAACGTGAGAATGCATGTATGAATACATAATAACTATAACTGAGTTCATGATAACATGACTACTAAGCCTGAGTACTGATAACATGAGATACTGATAATTGTATAACTGAAATAACTAATATTGAGTGACTGTATCTGACAGTCTAGGTTCTGATAAAACTAACTGTGTTTCATACTATTTTGAGTTGATTTTATCTAACAGTCCTAAATTTTGTAGAACTATCTGAGTTTTATTATTGAGATTGAATGACTGTATCTGAAAGTCTTGATTCTATAACTGAAACTATGGGAAGTAGTTATCTAACCGACATACCCCTAATACGCCATTATGGTTGAGTTAGGGTCCAATCTGTAACCCCAATTGAAAGGGTGTTAATGCCGCACCACTGGTAAAGATAAGCTGTGGGTGACCCTCATTTGATAGTATCCCTAAAAGACAATGGTGGGGCCCTCATATGACAGTGCTTATCCACCTCATCAACTCTTATCTGACAGTGTTGATGTCTTAACCTATGCTGGCTATATAGTTCTAGAATGCAAGGATGACTTCTAAGATCACACCCTCATTTGACAGTGTGTGTTCCCATCCTTGGGTTATCTCAGTGCTAATTTCTACTCCCATATGAATAGATACTGCACATGATTAACTGAACTGACTGACTGAGTTAACTGAGTTCCGTTGACTAAAAGAATACTACTGAGATTACTAAATTTTCCTAAGTCATGAGACTAAATGAATTCTATGGATCATGGCTTGATTGATAGTATCTTGAAAACATAATACTGGCTCTAGGCACACAACTAAATTATCGGGTACAATTACCCCTAGGACTCGATAGCCTGAAACTGACAAAGCATGACTTTCTTGAATACATGACCAACATCACAATCTATAATACAATAAGTTGGAGATTTCATGAAATAGAAGTTCTAAAGAACCATAAGGGCTGCACATGTATCCATAATTCAATGACTAAGACATTTCATCAAACATTTGACATGCATAAACTTGTATATGATTGGGGATTTCATATTATCATACTAGTATGGCACTTTTCCTTCACATAGGCATTTAATCGAACATATGGGGAGAATGCGTTGGTTATAGAATCATCAACACATCTAATAATCATGGATACATCAATCCACGTGTAAATTTAAGGGTTTATAATGATTATTATACAAATTACCACATCCTAGGGTCAATCATGGGAATATGTAATTTCAAACATGAATAAAACCCCACAACATCATGAACATGAATTTCAATTCCATTTAAATCATAAATATTCATAAATACACAGATCTTGGATTTTGAAAAGAGATTCTTGAGCTTCATGGGTAAAAGGGACCCATGAATCAACACATGACATACCTGGGTTGTGAGTTTCTTGAAGTTCTTGGACTTGAAGAACTTGAATTTCTTAGTTTCTTGAAGAAGGATCTGGATCTTGTTCCTGGGGATTATCTTTGAGAGAAAGCCCTAATTTGATGTTGTAGATGGATAATGAACTTATGAGCCTTGATCTGATATATTTAGAGGTTAAAACAGGTGGAAAAAGACCTAAATACCCTTTTAAAAATAACTTTAAAATAACTAAATGAACTATGCTATGGTGGGTGCGATGGTCCATTGCTAGGTCGATGGTCCATAGGTCCTGACCGTCGCACTTGGGCAGAATAGGGGTTCACTGCCTTTGCTGCGATGGCTTAGGTGATGGTCCGTCGCTAGATCAACGGTCTGTCAACCTGAGCCATCCCCCTTAGGAAGAAGCTGGTCTCACTGCCTTCAATGCGATGATTGGACGATGTTCTATCGCTAGCTCAATGGTCCATCGGCCCTCATCATCACATCTGGGCAGTTTTGACTGCTTTTTGTAAAACGGCCATAACTTTCTACCCCGATATCGGATTTGAACAAAATTGGTATCGTTGGAAAGCTAATTCAATTTCTCACATGACGTAAAGTGAAAATCTTAAAAATTCCACATATATAAAAGTAGATTCATCTTTCAAAGTAAGTTTCTAACATACTTGGAATGATTTTAAGCTAAGTAGAAGTACGGGGTATTCAATATCTCCCCCTTGGGAACATTCGTCCTCGAATGAGACTGACTGGAATAGGAGAAAGGATAATCTGAACTACATACTGAACATAAACAACTATAATATGACTTCATGACTGACATGACTGATAAATGAATATATCATACTGAACAGGCATAGCTGATGCATGTCTAGCTGACTCATGAATGTATGACTTAGTATTCTAAGGAACTAAGTTTCTCATAATGAGAATGCATATCTGATGCATGCTTATATGACTGAACTGGTGCATGAATATATGAATGAATATGCAATGGTATTTAATACCAAGTTTATAATGGAATTCTGAGCATGAACTAGATACAAAGCTTGTAACTGAAATCTGAGCATGAAACTGAAAAGCTTAAGGAGAACTGTTACCTTGTGCTAGACCTGAGTTAGTGGAGAAGAGGTGAGGATACTTGTTTTGCATATCTGCTTCTTTCCAAGTATCTCCCTCAACGGATTTATTCCTCTGTAGAACTTTTTCTAGAGGGACTTCTTTATTCCCCAGTCTACACATCTAGTAGTCTAGGATTTCGACTTTAATCTCTTTATAGAGAGGTTGTTCTAAACATCTATGCTCTGAATAGGGACTATGACTGTTGGGTCACCTATACACTTCTTGAGCAAAGAGACATGGAAAACTAGATGAACTAAGGCTAGATCTGAAGGCAATTCGAGCTCATAAGCTACCTTGCTGAAGCGACTGAGAATTTTGAAGGGACCGTTATATCGGGGACTGAGCTTTTTCTTCTTGTCGAATCTCTTCACTCCCTTCATGGGAGACATCTTTATATATACATAATTACCAATCTCAAACTCGAGATCCTTTCTACACACATCTGCATAAGACTTCTGTCGGCTCTGAGCAGAGCAAAGTCTTTCTCTGATCAAGTGGACTTTCTCTAGGTCAGGCCCTATGACTGAGGCCTCTCTAACTTCAAACCAACCGACTGGAGATCTTCACCTCCTACCATAGAGAGCTTTAAATGGATCCATCTTAATACTAGAATAATAGCTATTGTTGTATGTAAACTCAATCAAAGGCAAGTTGTCATCCCAACTGCCCTTGAAATCAATTGGACATGCCCTTAGCATATCTTATAAAGTATAAATGGTCGTTTCTACTTGACCATCTGCCTGAGGATGAAAGGCTGTACTGAGATGAGCTTAGGTACCTTTGTCTGAGATAATAGATAACGGAACACCATGAATCTGACCAACTCTCTGATATAGAGTTTGGTGTAATCCTCGACTGAATAATAGGTATGGACTAGAAAAAAATGAGCTAACTTGGTCATTATGTCTACAATGACCCATACTGAATCGTGTTGGAGACGAGTATGAGGAAAAGTAATCACAAAGTCCATGTTCACTTCTTCCCACTTTCTAGTACGAATATAGAACTCCTGCATGGACCCACTAGGCTTTTGATGCTCTATCTTAACCTGCTGACATGTAGAGAACTTAGCCACAAACTCTATAATATCTCTCTTCATACCATTCTACCAATAGTTTTCCCATAAGTCTCAACACATCTTTGTGGCCCCTAGATGAATAGAGTAGCGCACATCATACGCTTCTGCAAGAATTTACTGCCTTAAGTCATCTATACCTAGAACACACAGACGACCCTGACAATGTAATACACCTTCTCCCTCTTGGGAGAAAACCTCTACCTTCTGATCCTTGATTGACTTTTTTAACTTGACAAGGCTGGGATCTCTATCTTGTTTTTCTTTCACCTCAGAAACTAGAGATAATTCTGAACTACTTTGAACCCAAATGTCACCCTCCTCTGTATCGACTAAGCAAACACCTAGTCTGTCAAAATAATGGATTTCCTGAGCTAACTTATTCTTTCTATCCTCAAAATGAGCAACACTACCTATAGATAGTCTAATGAGAGTGTCGGCCATAACATTGGCCTTGCTCGGATGATAAAGGACACTCATGTCATAATCTTTCAAGATCTCTAACCACCTTCTTTGACAAAGATTGAGATCTTTATGAGAAAATAAATACTGAAGGCTCTTATGATCTGTGAACACATCTATATAAACCCTGTATACATAATGCCTCCAAATCTTCAAGGCAAAAACTATGGCTTCTAACTCGAGATCATGAGTAGGATAGTTCTTCTCATGGGGTTTAAGCTATCTGGAGGCGTAGGCTATGACCTTACCATGCTGTATGAGGACACAACCTAAACCTACTCTGGATGCATCACAATACACTACAAACCCATCAAAACCATCTGGAAGAGCCAAAACTGGAACTAAGGTAAGTTGAGTCTTCAACTTTTGAAAACTCTTCTCGCAAGGATCTGACCACTGAAACTTGACTTTCTTCTGAATTAATCTGGATAGAGGGGATGTAATAAAAGAAAATCCCTCAATAAATTATCTGCAATAGACAATCAAACCCAAGAAACTCCTGATATCTGATGGAGATACAGGGCGAGGCCAGTTTCTTGTTGCTTCGATCTTTTAAGAATCGACTCTAATTTCATCACCAAAAATAATATGACCAAGGAATGCTACTGACCTTAGCCAAAATTTGCACTTACTGAATTTGGGAAACAACTGATGATATCTGAGAGTCTGAAGTACGATTCTAAGATAGTTTGCATGATCACACTCACTGCAGGAATAGACAAAAATATCATCTATAAAGACTATGATGAACATGTCCAAGTACTGATTGAACACACGGTTCATCAAGTCCATGAAAGTTGTTGGGGCATTGGTAAGACCAAAGGACATGACTAGAAATTCAAAGTGACCATACCGAGTATGGAAAGCTATATTCGAAATGTCACATTCTCTGACTCTGAGGTGATAATAGCCTGATCTGAGGTCTATCTTAGAGAAATAACTGGCACCCTAAGGTTGGTCAAATAAGTCATCGATTCTGGGAAGTGGATACTTGTTCTTGACTATGACTTTGTTGAGCTGATAATATTCTATACACATTTTGAGAGAACCATCTTTCTTGCGCATGAATAAGACTGGTGCACCCCACGGGGACACACGTGGCCTGATAAATCCCTTTTTTAAGAGATCCTTCAAATGGTCCTTCAATTCTTTGAGTTCTACTGGTACCATTCTATATAGAAGAATAGATATAGGTTGAGTATCTGGAAAAAGATCAATACCGAAGTCTATTTCCCTTTTAGGAGGAATTCCTAGATGATCTTTGGGAAAGACATTTGAATATCCATTCACGACTGGGACAGATTTGAGACTGGGAGTTTCATAACTAGTGTCCTTAACTCAAACAAGATGATAGACATATCCTTTAGATATCATTTTTCTTTCCCGAAGGTAGGAAACAAGCTGACCTCTGAAAGCTGAAGTACTACCCCTCTACTCTAAGATAGGTCCATTAGAAAACTGAAACTGGACTATCCTATCTTTGCAGTCGACTGTGGCATAGAAGGAATGAAGCTAATCCATGCTGAGAATGATGTCAAAATCAGTCATCTCTAATTTGACTAATGTTGTTGAGCTAACTTTCTGAAATATCATAACAGGACAGTTCCTATATACCCGCCGAGCTATGATGGTTTTACCCACTGGGGTGGAGACTAAAAAAGACTTTGCTGGAATTTTGGGACTGACTCTGAAATCAACTGCTAGAGTAACAAAGGACCAAAAAGCTCCTGGATCTAGCAAAGCATAAACATGCAAATGAAAGATCTGTAACGTATTAGTAACCACATCAGGAGAATTTTCCTAATATTGTCGGGACTGGAGAGCACACAGTCTGTTTGGACATTGCCCACTAGTAGCACTAGAAGTGACACTCTGCTGATTTGGGTGACTGGACTGAGCTGAGAAATGGTTCTACTGACCCTGATAACTTGATTGGAGATAATCTCTGACTCTGTGGCCTGGCTTGCCACATCTGAAATAGACATCGCTTCCAGCTCTGCAAACACCCTTGTGGTTCTTATCACAAGTCTGACAAAGGGGATTAGTTCGGGCATTGCTAACACTGCCTGAGACTTAGAGCTTGGCTCCCTATCTTTATTACCATCCCTGAACTTACGAGTAGAAGTACTGGATAAAGAAGAAGATAGAACTGATGACTTAGGATGAAACTGAGAACAGTTTCCTCCCTCTGACTTAGGCTAAGCAAAGTTAAAACTATTTGTCCTAGCTCTCTTATTCTGCTTCTCCCTCATCTTTAACTTTTGATCTTCTATCTGTTGAGCATGGGTCATAAGCCTGGATAAAGTCATATCACTATTCAACATTGTAGACCTACACTCATTGACCACACTATCATTCACCCCAGAAATAAACTTACTCATCTCGGCCCTATTATCTGCAACCACATGAGTAGCCTATCTGGCTAATTGAGTAAACTTAAGAGAATATTCTTTCACCGACATGTTGCCCTGCCTGAGGTTGATGAATTCTAACACCTTAGCTTCTTTTAAATCTAGGGGAAAGAACCTATCTAAGAATGCGGTGACAAACTTCTCCCACTCAATAGGCCCTACATCATCTGGACTTTCTGACTTCTACTGCTTGTACCAAGTGTAAGAAACATCCTGCAACTGATATACAGCTATCTCAACACTCTCAATAGCTGACACCCCCATAATTTCACTAATCTTCTACACCTAATTGATGAATTCCTGAGGATCCTCATCTGACTTAGACCCAAGAAAGGATGGAGGATTCATCTGGGTAAAGTCCCAAATCCTAGCTGCAGCTGAATTGGCCACTGGGTTGGCTAGAACGACAGCTGGTCATTCATTCTGAGCTGCAACTAACTGAGCAAAAGTAGTGAATACAGCTCTAAACTCTGCATGAGAAACATGTTCTCCCAAAGGATCTTCTGGCTGAGAGGCTGGCTTATTTCTATTTCTTCTTTTGGGAGGCATGTTCTGTAGAAGAAAGGGGGAAATGAATTAGACCATCCTGAGTCGCCACCTTTAGGCAGAAGGTGGTCTCACTATCTCTACTGTGATGTTTTAAGAGATGGTCCATCGCGAGCTCGACGGTCTGTCGGCCCTCATCATTGCACCTAGGCAGTTTTGACTGCTTTCTGTAAAATAGCCATAACTTTCTAGCCTAATACCGTATTTAGACAAAATTGATATCGTTAGAAAGCTAATTCAATTTCTCACATGACAAAAGGTGATAATCTTAAAAATTTCACATATAGAAAAGTGGATTCATCTTTCAAAGTAAGTTTCTAACATACTTGGGATGATTTCAAGCTAAGTTGAAGTACGGGGTATTACAGTTTGGTTTGTCCATTCCATTTTACTGGCAAAAGATGTCAAGAAACTCATAGAAGATGATTTGTTAGTGATTGCTGATGATTTTGGAAAATTCAACGATTATCCCTGGGAATATGACAGCTACTACTTGACTGTCTAATATTTACTAAAAATTCTAAAGCCAAAGACGATCATATTATACGGCTTTCCTTGGGCTTTCATAGTAAAATTTATCACTATTTTTACTTATTCATTAATTTATATTAAATATAGTTATTTTGACTTTTTTTTCTTGCTTTTTATTTATATTTTTTAGGCTTAGGCATGTGAAGCCATTCCTCCCCTCCGAAATCAATTCAAGGATTACCCGGATAAGGCTTCTCATCCAAGGATCCTTAGGTAGTTGGTTGGAACAAAGAGTGAAAAAAATATATTAAGGAGGCTAATCTCTTTAACCCTCTGGATGATACAGTACGTCTTCATGCAACTAAAATAATTTGCCTCAAAGAATGATATTAAAATAGATATTCCATCTGTTGCGACAAATGGGTCGTCTGTTGCAACAGATTACCCATCGACTACAACTGGTGCAATAGATGGGTAATATGTTGTGATAGACTATCCATATTTTACAATAGATTAACCATCTGTTGCTTTGGTTTTTTGAACCCTATTCAACAGATTACCCATCTATGAAAATTATGCAATATATGGGTAATATGATGCAACATATTATTAATCTATTTCGACATACAGATCAGTTATTGTGGCAGCTAGATCATCTGTTGCATAACTTGGTTGTGTTAACATCCATGTAACCCGAGCCCTATGTAACCCAATTGACTATAAATTATTATTATATAATTTAAATGTCTCTTTTCTTTTTAATAGGTTGTGTATCCTTGGATTATGCCTACCATTGATGAGTTGGGGATGACTTCTTTTCTTACTCAGGGTCTTATTAATACCAAAGAAGACCCAATGGTGGAGTTAATAAAGAAGGAATTGGCTGGAGCAACATCCATAAGAAAAGAAGTTAGGCAAGGTCAGCCTAATGTTGAAGCTCTTCACGACCAACCTCAAACTACAACAAATCTGGGTGCTTCTTCTGAGGGTATTTTTAGTGGGGTTATTTGTGATGGTAGCATCCATTCTGATGCTTCTGCTACTACCAGTTGTAATTATGAGCATATTAGTGCTCAGTAAAAAATAAATACTTTTAAAAGCACCCCTTGCACAGGTCCTCTCTGTCACCCCTATACCGGTTCCTCCCACCCTTACATTGGTCCCTCTTACCCTTCCTCACCCTCATGTCTTCATTATAAATATAAAGTGTGCAAGGACAAAGAGGATAAACTCCTTGAAAATCTAGAGACTATTATTGAAGATGCCGAGAAGTTGAAATCCAAGAGGGGTGTCATACCATCCAACGAGGTGAGGGAGCCATGCACGCCTATAGTGGAAGTTAGGAGGAAGAGAATAAAAAATAGAAAAATTCTCTCCGTTCTGAAATCAACAAAAATTACAACTTCTCCCGCTCCAAGAGTTGTTGAAGTCCAGGGGCCACCAAAAAAGGTGGACATATTCGCGGTGCTTGGCAAGGAAAAGAAGAAGGAACTGGAAGAATTCATGAAGACAAAGGTTCAAAAAGAATACACCATGCATTCATTTGCCGCCAAAGATTTCACGAATATGACAAATATGTGTGTGTGGTACGAGGACAATGTAAGTTTACTTTTGCTAACCAATCCTTCCAATCTACTCCATGAAGAAGAATCTACACAGCAAATGTGTAATTTGTTGCAATAGCTTAGTATTCTATTGTAACATAATACATATCTATTGCATAAGTTGCGTTGGCTGAGTAATCTGTGAACTGATTCAGAGAACCCTCTGCATCAGATTCTTTCCACTGTGTTTTTATTCTTTTCAATTACTAACCTATTTAAAAATTGTCTTCTTATACCACAATATGTTGATGAAATTCTCTGCCTTATGAGGGGCAAGCAATTACCGTACTCTGATGCTTATGATGCTGCCGATATGATAATGGACCTCAACTTCTTGAATAATTTCAAATATAGGCACGCTAATCTCTGTAAGCTAGCTGATTCCGAAGGCCCAGGATTTGATGAGTTAGTTTCTACCTTCCTATGGGATGAAGAGGCAATTAAATATGTTAGAGGGAAGAGTTCATATCCACACGGTAAGAGTTGGACCAAGGCAAAAAGAATCCTTGCAGTCATGAACGTGGAAGTCAAATATTTTCTCACTATTGAGATACAACTATAAGAGGAAAAATATTAAGGTTTATGACTGTAACTTACCTGTATTCAGCGAAAAGATATTTTTAACCCACATGCAACCACTCTTGAAGTTGTTACCCAAGTTGTTGACGCAGAGTAAACTGATGGATCATTTGTTGGCTGAAGTCTTGAAGAAGGAATGATGGGATTTTGAAGGTCAAAATAAGAACATTCAGCTATAGAAAAATACAACTGGTGCAGTGTGTGGGTCGTACTCGCTTGTATACATCGAGTGTTTATTGACCAGCACACAAATGACTGGTGTGTGTGTGCCGTTGTAGGAAAAATTCAATGGGTCTGGGCATATAGGGTACTAACTAAATGGTTAGAGCCCGTATATAAATAATAATATGAACAAAGACAGAGACAAACACGATAACAAATTTTCATTTCAAGCCAATTCACTTTACATGTAGTGGCAATAATTTTTATGTCTGGCCAAGTTAAATTTTTAAAATGTAACAGATTTTATATCTATCGTAATAGATATGGTACCTGTTATGATAGATTGATTATCTGTTGGAATAGGTTGGTCATCTGTTGCGTTATGCAGATGTTCCCAGTATGCCTGTCATAATAGATATATGATCTGTTGTAACATATAATCTATCTGTTGTAACTGATCGGTAATCTGTTGGAGCAAATAAAAAAAGTAGGAATACCTGTTATATAATTTCCAGCAGATGACCTACGTGTTGCACCTCATGTTACAATATATGTCTAAATCTGTTTGATAAGATATGTCATTTGTTACAGCAAATGTGTTATCTGTTGTGATATTTGAATCTAGTACTCCATTTTAATTAGAATGTTTAAAAAATATATTAAATTATATTCATAGACAGTATAAAATAAATCGAAGCCTTCAAAAATTACATGCAATAACTTAATAAATAAATAAAATGTAAAAAAAATTATTATGGGTACAAACAATCTGCTCTACAAATAAATCAACAAGTTAAACCAAGGAGGATAGGTTATTACATTGATGGACTCAATCTATAAATATCTAATCAATATGGACAAGTTGTTCTTTATCCGGTGCTATGGAATTTGGCTTTGGTCGACGTGGATCTTTAATGTCGCTTGCGTACGGCTTCTGAGCTTTTACTTCTCCGTATTCCATAAAAGAGCAGCATATCTTTTGTGGAGTAATCCGGCATCAAGTCCATCATTTGATACTTGTAATCCATTGCTCAAATACTCCGCGTAGGCAACAACAAAAGGACCGCAATCCCTGCGTTATAAAAAATAGATAATCCATATCTTATAGTTCATATAGGCGTTGTGAAATTTGTGAAATGAAACTAAATCATGGCACTTAAGATTACAGGCTATCGATGGTTATTTGAGCAATTCTTTCAACATATTGTACATCAAATGGATTAGCCATTTTATCCCTGTATGCTTCAATAGTTGACCAAACAGTACAAACCTTTTGGTCCAAAAAGCCACTCATATCAATGTAAGTCGACAATATTTTGGCCAGTTTTTGTATCTCAAACGACGGCCCAGAACGTCTCCTTCACGACATTGAGTCATAAAATTGGATGTGACTCTCTTTTAGAACGACGACAGCAAACACCCAATGGAATTTATTACCATAATTGATTGGGATGTATACTTCGTTGATCAAATTCCAAGGTAAGCCAGCCGGAATGTTAAAAACTTTGATGATGTTGATTAAGCATTCCTCATTTTAGGAAAATTTCGGTTGTTGTTGACAGTACCTATCATAGACATTATTGATGTAAACTTTGTACAAATAATTTTCTGTCATGTATCTGTATTATTCTTGTGTTTGTAACTTGGACTTCTTTCGGAGGTAGTAAAAAATAATATCGATGTGCTACACATATTATCAAATATTTTGAATTACGTGACCAAAAAATTAATACGCAGATACAATTAAATAAAGTATTAATTAATAGTAATATGTATGGCATTTGAACCTCATCATTCCAGCAAGTTTGGGGCTATGAAATCAAATAGAACCAATTCTTTATTTCGAGATGTGCAACAATAAAGTCGAACATATCAAACCAAGACTCAATTCATTCACTTTGTAGCGTTCGTCATTTTGCTTTCTACATGATCATTTATATGTGTTAATGTCACGTTCTTACAACAAGGATAGTATAAACCAATATCTTTAAAAATTGATTTATGTACCTACCAACATGATGCTTTAACATCCCATCGGCAATCCATTCTGAATAGTCATTGATCAACTATGTTAGTTTTATTGGAGCCTCGTCCAAGATGTTAAACCCTTCAAATGGGTAATTCTTTCGTTCTCTCGAACTGATAGGCTCTAATTTTTCTTCTTCTTTGGAAGCAGTTGATGGATTATCCATTGTGATATTATGCTCTTCAGCAGTGGCTTTTATTGTGACATCCACCTAGAAGGCCAAAATTATCAATGCTAATTATAGATATACAATAGATTGTCCATCTATTGCAACATATGAGCCTTATATTGTAAGTGATAGATCATCTGTTGGGACAAATTTGAATAGGAAATCAAAGCAGTATGATAATTTCAAACACATGACCTATCTGTTGTAACATAAAACTCATTTATTGCAATAAATAATGAATCTGATGTAACAGGTTAGATAATAGTAGCAATAGATGTATATATCTGTTTGATAATTTTCAGTAGATGTATCATCTATTGGAACAGGTGATGTACATTCACCTTTTTCGGCTTATGCTGCTTTCCTGTAGCCCTTGCACACTGAACATCGATGCAAGATAAAGACAGAGGTGTTGCAATTTTGCTTTTTTTGATGCTTGATGATGCCTTGGAAGTATCTTTCCTTCTCCCCTTAGCCTCCTTTATCTCTAGTGGAGTGTATGAATATGAAATCTTCTTTGATGTAATGACATCCCTATTAGATGTCATTTCCTTTACAGAAGAAGTTAGTGCATTAATAACATTAATCACTCCATCGTGTTTTGCCTTACAGTTTTGACATTTGCATATAGAACATTCGCTAGATGTGGCAAAATCTGGAGAAAAATCTGTACAACCAGTATGATTATAATCATAATGGCTTGTTGTTTAAAAAATGGTAAGAGAAGCATTATTTGCCTCAACAGCAGCACCTCTACCACTACCAACGACTATCATCGTCAACAGCAATAAGCCCACCCTTCAAAAAAAATTTTCTTGTGATGGCTGTTGCTCCAAATAATTTTATTTTTATTCTATCAACGACCTTAGGGTACGGTAAAGTTTGCACAGATCGTAAAGTAATAAAAAATGGCATCTTCAACTGTCAATTGGTTGGAACAAGCCAACGTTAGACAATCTAAAATAAATCGGTACATAGATTAGAATGATGATGAAATTATTTAAAATAATCATTAATTAAAATAAAAACTTGATTAGAATTGGACTTACTGCTTCCTTGGGGGGTTAAAAAGATTAAAAATTTTTGCATTTCTATCGGTTTTGGCTGACAACCATCTCAGTATTCTTGGACAGGAAACTTCTTTCTAGTAGTTCACTTGTTATCTCAAATAAGGAATGGCTTCAAATGCCCAAGACTATAACATTATGCCAATAAATCAAAAGCATTATTGAATAAAAAAATGATGAATCATATCATGATAAAGGAAATATTTACCATGAAGGCCCATGTAAAGCCATATAAGTTGACTCTCTTTGGCGTTAATGGAGTCAACAAATATTGGACATTTATTTTAAAGCGTTAATAACCCCAAGGATAGCTGTTAAATACCTCAAGATCCTTGGAGAGCTTTATTAAACCAACGCTTATGTTGTTGTTAATGTCTCTCGCCCAAAGAATATTATGTACAAACCAAACCAAGCACAATGATTGCTTGTGCTTCTTGAGAGTCCTTTACCCTTCAATGATTCTGTCAATTTTTTTTTTCGAAGCTTGGACCAACAATTGACACCAGGTCATCATGATCACTCGACTTGCCTTTGCCTTTTTTGGGCGTGCGGGGTACTTTTTTGGGGTCAGAGTAGGTATAACTTGAGAAGGAGAAGGAGGATAACATTTTATTTCGGTAACTATGGCAAACTCCTTTCAACTAAAATAAACAGGCATGCCGCAGTAATTTATCCATACCTCATCCATCTTGTCTTTATTTTCATACATAAATCTATGCTTGAGAAGATCGTATACTATTTTTATTTAGAAACAAGCATTGTTACCCTCCGGCAAATCAAGATATTGTCCAAAGCAGCTTTTCCTGAACTAAGCATCCAATTTTTGTTCTCGAAGTATTTTTTTGAAGGCGTAAAATTTTTTTCTCATGGTTGACTTAACCACGAAATCACCCGTAAAATCTATAAAACCACCGCTCTGCACTCTCACAGGATAACGATTAATACTGAAGGTTTTGACCAAATCTTCAGCGGAAGGGCTATTAGCATTTGGATCATCTCTTTTGAGACATTCCTCCTTCCCGTGTTCATTATCTTCTGGTCCTGATTGAGATAGCACTTGTAAAGCAAGCTCATAGAGTGGTGGATGTAGCTGACCTGCTACACTTGTTCCTTTACTTGAACTTGATTTGGTTTCTTTTCTTATGGGAGCCATATTATCTTAAATTAACAGAAACATAAAATAGATTATAATTGATTAATGTATCGTTAAATAGGGATAACAGTAAATCTAACATGCACAACGATACAATAACAGTTCCAACAGACCACACATCTGTTGCACTAGGTATGTTATCTGTTGTAACATATAACTGACCTGTTGTAAAGAATGAGTAAACCGTTGGAAACAATAAAAATAGATCTCTAATCTGTTGCACTAGGTATGTTGTCTGTTGTAATATATAACCAACCTGTTGCAATGGATGAGTAAGCCGTTGGAAACAATAAAAATAGATATCTAATCTATTGTATCAGGTAGTTTATCTGTCGCAACATATAACCAACCTGTTAAAACGGATAAGTAATCCATTGGAAACAGTAAAAACAGATCACATATTTACTGCACCAGGTAGTTTATCTGTTGTAACATATAACCAACCTGCTGTAATGGATGAGTAATCCATTGGAGACAGTAAAATAGATCACTGAATTATTACACCAGGTATGTTATCTGTTGCAATATATAATCAACCTGTTGCAACGGATGAGTAAATCTTTGGAGATAATAAAATAGATCACTTAAGAGTTCAATGGACATGCGATAAAACTAGTATACTGAAGGAAATTGAAAACTTTTATAAAAAGTATTTTTACTGCTAGTCCTCCTTTACCCCATGTGTTACAGCATAAACCTTTATTATCACTGATAACATGAATTATTGTTGTAATCTTAGATGAGAAAATAAAATATATTATTTTTTCAATGAATCCTTCTAAGGCCCCAGGTGTACATGGAATGACTCTTTTATTTTTATTTTTATTTTTTTTTTAAGAAATATTGGTCGTTAACTCTAACAAAGTCAGTCAAGTGATCAAATTTTCTTAAAAAAAACAGGTCACTTGTTGTCTGTTTGAAACCAAACTTTAATAACTCTAGTATAAAAAACAAATACTTCTACCATAGTTCAACACTTTAGACTAACTTACATTCTACCTTGTATAATATTATTACTAAATTATTGAAAGGAGGATGAAGCCTTTGATGTCATTGATTATTTTCAAATCAAGCTACCTTTGTGGAGAAATGATAAATAATTGATAATGTCATATTAGCTCACGAATCTATGAATGTATTAAAGAATAAAAGAAAAATGAAAGAGAAACTTATGGCACTAAAGTTGGATATTTCTTAAGCTTTTGATCTTGTTGAATGATCGTATATTCAACAAGTTCTCACTACTAAAAAAAAAGAAAACCGACCACACAAAACCGACCACGTGTTGTGGTCGAAAAAACGACCACATGTGATCCAAAAACCGACCATATGTGGTCGGTTTTTCTTAATATTTTATAAAAAAAAATTGAAACAAATCGACCACAAGTGGTAGTTTTTTTATTTTAAAAAAATAAAAAAAATATTTCATTAATTTTTATATTAATTATTATTTATTTTACAAATAAAGATAAAAAAAATATCAAAACCGACCACTAGTGGTCGGTTTTTAATATTTGAAAAAAAAAAATATAGTCGGTTTTTAAGTGGTCGGTTTTTGAACTAAAAAAAATTAAAAAGTAAATAAATTTTAGTAACCAATAATTATATTTATGTAATCAAATATATATATATATATATATATATATATATATATTATTTTTATTAAAAATAATTATATATATGTAATGTAATTTATATATAAACTTTTGAAATTACGCTGATCACACGTAGTCGATAATCAGTATAATAATAATAAAAATCAATCATTCTTAAATTTTGTGAAAAAAAATATAGTAAAAAATATATCAAATTAAATAAAAAAAATTATGTTAAACATAATTTTTTTCTTTTATGTTTCAGTATATGGAATAAATATTTTTCTTGTATATACGTTAAATGACTTTAAACATGCGTAATCTTTGTATAATGAATAAGTGTGTGCGTGTGTGCCTGTGTGTGTGTATATATATATATATACATACACATATATCATACCATTGAGATAATGATGTTATGTTACTATTTCAGTCATAATAATGTAATATATAACCGATAATTCATTAGAATATAATGAACGTGTTCTATTATAAGGTAATATATACTTGTGGATGTGATATATATACGCATTCAAGAGTTCATATATATATATATATATAAAATTAATTGATCACTCATTTGAGTATGTATAAGAAACATATTGCGTTATATTATTAGATAATATACTTATGTGATATATATAGTATGTATTTAGAATTTGATATAGTCGACAGTGTGTATGTGTGTGTGTGTGTGTATATAGTATATACATATTATACGGTGAAGGTATACTAATGACATATATAAGATAATGTAATTTATAATTCATCTGAGTATTTATGAAATACGTTGTATATATATTATTATAGGGTAGTAGAATCGTGTATGTGATGTTTATAGTACGTATGTGAAAGCTGATAGACAATTGAATATATGTATATATACATATATCTTTTGTAGTGACGTATGTAGTAATCGAAAGCTAGATAACTAAATGTATATATCAGCATAGTTTGAATGATACGTTGATATATATCATACTACTGAGGAAATAGATATACTATTTTGGGTCAATGTAGACACGCGTATGTTGTTGAAATTGTAATAACGTAAGACTAGTATTACGAGGAATGTATATATATATATATATATAGAGAGAGAGAGAGAGAGAGAGTGAGAGAGAGAGAGATAATATAATATCATATTTAAAAGCTAATTAACCAAAAATTTATTGTAATTTGAAAAAATCATTGATATTATTATACGATTGAGGAAATATACTACTTGTGTTAATGTGATGATAAAATAACTATTATCTAATTTATATATGTACGAATTGTATTAAATTAATTGGATGTTGTCCCGGTACCATACATAATGTATGTACTGTGTATTTATATATATACAAATTGTATTAAATTAATTGAATGTTGTTATAAATATTATCGAATTTATTAAAACTTTAATTTGTTAAAAAATAATTTTATTTTATTAACTTATTTTTATAATTTATTAATTTATTAAATTTTAATTTCAAAAATGTTTTTTTTTTTAATTTTTACAAAAGCTTCCGCATGTGGAAGGTTTTCAAAAATAATTGAAAAAAAAATTATAAATATTTAACCCGACCCGACTCGACCCGTAATACATAATAAAACACAAAATCGTCTCCAAAACCTCACCCATTTCCTGTCCAAAACAGTCACCAACCCCTCAAAACCTCCAAATCTCACACTTTAACAATAAACTCCTAATCTCCATTGTTCTTTCTCTTTCAAGGAAGTTTGTACTCCATCCTAACTTTCAATTTTTGCTTTAATCCATTTTCAAGGAACTATTCCATCCTAAGTTTCAATTTTGAGCAAGGTAAAAATTAACTTTCATTAGCTAAATTTAGCTTATTCTTGTATCCACAAACTTGTTTTTTAATAACTAGAAATGTTAAACGTCTACATACAAATATCTTAGTGTTAATTTCGTCAAATGGATGTGGTTTGAGTTCTAAAGTTTGGATATTTATTTTATTTAGTAGCTTTTAGCTAATTTTTAGAATTTGAGATTGAATTAGGTAATTCTAGGTTTGTTCCAACATTAATTTGATTTTGAATTACCTAAATTTCGGTTAGTCTTGACACTTATTTCTCCATTTTACTCATTAATTGTTAGTAGGTTTGGGAGAAAATCTTATTCCTATTCCTTTACTAAATTATTGTAATTATTTAATTGAAAGAGTATTCTTTGTAATAATTTTACTATTTGACAGATTTCAAATTCGATAAAAGGATTACTTTGCTATTTTTTTGGGTGACCGCTTATCTCTTTCACTTTAATTTATGCCAAGCATAGATAAGTTGATTTGTCTTTATTTTCTTATAATTAAGTCTTGTCTTGTTATTGTACATATTGAAATCTAGTGAAGCCGTGTGTGGTCTTATTCGATTCACTAGCATTGTTGTTATCATCTTGTTATTGTTCATATTGAAGCCTAGTGAAGCCGTGTGTGGTCTTGTTCGATTCACTAGCATTGTTGTTGACATCTCGTCGGTCTTGTTGTTGCTTTTTTGGTGACATAGTCATTTGAAAATGGTTAAGTATAGGGACTTTAAAGGAGATTTTTTGTGTTGAATGTGATTGGATTGGTGACTTAGTTGCTTGAAAATGGTTAAGTGTAGGAACTTTAAAGGAAATTTTTTTATTTTGAATGTGGTTTGGTTGGTGACTTAGTTGCTTGAAAATGGTTAAGTGTAGGAACTTTAAAGGAAATTTTTTGTTTTGAATGTGGTTTGGTTGGTGACTTAGTTGCTTGAAAACGGTTAAGTGTAGGAACTTTAAGAGATTTTTTTTGTTTTGAATGTGGTTTGGTTGGTGAATTAGTTGCTTGAAAATGGTTAAGTGTAGGAACTTTAAAGAATTTTTTTTTGTTTTGAATGTGGTTTGGTTGGTGACATAGTTGCTTGAAAATAGTTAAGTGTAGGAACTTTAAAGATTTTTTTTTTGTTTTGAGTGTGGTGTTGTAGGTGACTTAGTTGCTTGAAAATATTTAAGTGTAGGAACTTTAAAGGAAATTTTTTGTTTTGAATGTGGTTTGGTTGGTGACTTAGTTGCTTGAAAATGGTTAAGTGTAGGAACTTTAAAAGGAATTTTTTTGTCTTGAATGTGGCTTGGTAGGTGACTTAGTTCCTTGAAAATGGTTGTGTAGGAACTTTAAAGATTTTTTTTTTCTATTTTGAATATGGTTTGGTTGGTGACATAGTTGCTTGAAAATAGTTAAGTGTAGAAACTTTAAAGAATTTTTTTTGTTTTGAATGTGGTTTGGTTGGTGACATAGTTGCTTAAAAATAGTTAAGTGTAGGAACTTTAAAGAATTTTTTTGTTTTGAGTGTGGTGTGGTAGGTGACTTAGTTGCTTGAAAATATTTAAGTGTAGGAACTTTAAAGGAAATTTTTTGTTTTGAATGTGGTTTGGTTGGTGACTTAGTTGCTTGAAAATGGTTAAATGTAGGTACTTTAAAGGGAATTTTTGTTTTGAATTTGGCTTGGTAGGTGACTTAGTTGCTTGAAAATGGTTAAGTGTAGGAACTTTAAAAGGAATTTTTTTGTTTTGAATGTGTCTTGGTAGGTGACTTAGTTCCTTGAAAATGGTTAAGTGTAGGAACTTTAAAGGGAATTTTTTTGTTTTGAATGTGGCTTGGTAGGTGACTTAGTTGCGTGAAAATGGTTAAGTGTAGGAACTTTAAAGGGAATTTTTTTGTTTTGAATGTGGTTTGGTTGGTGACTTAGTTGCTTAAAAATGGTTAAGTGTTGGAACTTTAAAGGGAATTTTTTTGTTTTTAATGTGCTTTGGTAGG
Organism: Capsicum baccatum var. pendulum; assembly: GCA_030864225.1. Classification (NCBI taxonomy): domain Eukaryota; kingdom Viridiplantae; phylum Streptophyta; class Magnoliopsida; order Solanales; family Solanaceae; genus Capsicum; species Capsicum baccatum. The sequence continues at coordinate 175,133,672 of CM061560.1, forward strand.
TGACTTAGTTGCTTGAAAATAGTTAAGTGTAGGAACTTTAAAGGGAATTTTTTTATTTTGAATGTGGTTTTGTTGGTGACTTAGTTGCTTGAAAATGGTTAAGTTTAGGAACTTTAAAAGAAATTTTTTTATTTTGACTGTGGTTTGGTTGGTGACTTAGTTGCTTGAAAATAGTTAAATTTTTGTGACTTGATCTAGTTAGTTGAATCTGATTGATTGCGTAGATGGAACCTGATTATAGCTGGATATATCAACGGAACAATGATAATAGAATGGGTATTAGCGAGAAATTTGTCGAAGGTGTCAAAAGATTTGTTGAACATGCTAAGAGACTTGATATGTGGACACGTTATCGGGTTATTCGTTGTCCTTGTGTTAGATGTGATGGGATAAATCTTGTAAGTAAAGAAGATGTAAAGGAGCATATTTATAGAAAAGGGTTTCACGAGGGCTTTTTAAGATTGTGTGGCATTCATGGGCATGTTGCGCAAAATAACTTTATTGTTGGAGAAATTAGTAGGTCTGTGATAACGCTCAATCTACAGCTCTCGTAAGAGTGTAAAGCGGTCGTTAGCAAATATAGAACCCAACCTGGGTTGGGTATCGATCCCACAGGGAATAGCTTGGCCAACAAGTAAGCAAAATTACTAAACTTTTGGTGCAAGTCTCGAAAGGGGGGGGGGGAGTCTTGTCGTGCAAGTAATGTAAATAAAACAATGAAGTAAAAGCTGAAAATAGCAAAGTAAAAAGAGAAGGATTGTTACGTAAGTTGTAAACAATGAGAATTGAAGCGTTGGGGTTATGTCCACCTCCTGAGTTATACGTCTCTATTGACTATGAGTGTGTAGAATTCCGACATGCATGTGCTTATAGAGAATTGTATTCGATGGTAAATCCAGGCGTCTTTCGACCTATTCGAGGATTATTTCACTTTAACTCTTTCGAGCTTAAAGCGTGTCTAACGGTACGAATTCTCCAAGAGGTTAATCCAGTTACGGCACTAACTGTTTAATAGGGAATTTAGGATGGGACCCTACTACCTTGACACTATCTCTTTTCCAGAAAAATAACCTTTCTTTCGAACAAGTTAAATGTTATACTGGCGTATTCTTGTGTTTGCAACCACAAAGAATGTAGATTAAGATGAAGAGAATAATGATATAAGCATCATACGTATCACGAACTCACAAACTCACAGTAATAGATAGTATCTCAGTTGGCTTCCATAACCCCAACAGAGAAGTTTAGTTACCCATGAATGCGAAGGAGATCACGATTGACATTGTTGTTATACCACAAGATTGATTAATTTCGTGTAGCACAAGTGGTAGGCGTTTAGGCGTGAATTCCTAGGCAAAGTAACGATTCTCTTGTTGCGGAAATTAAGAATAAATGAATAGAAGAAGAAAAATAGAATTAATGGAAGAATTCGGAATTGAGAAGTAGAATGTATCTCTCCACTAAGGGAGGAATGAATAAAAATCTCTAGCAAGATAGGGTATTTATAATACTCATATCCTATTCCTACTAAGCTAATGAAATACTTAACCAAATCCTACTAAACTAATGAAATACTTAACCCAATTGTACTAGGTTAATGTAACATTATCCAAATCCAAATAAACTAATGAAATACTTAACCCAATTGTACTAGGTTAATGTATTATTATCCTAATCCACATAAGTTACTGCAAGTCCCCAAAGTCTTCAGAAATGTTGTTTTAGCCCGGGACAGATTTTCCATGTATCAATTTTGGTCCTTTAGGCGTTCAAGCTCCCTTTCCTTCCTTCATGAGCTTTCTTTGGTGTCAAGTAAGCCATAAAATGCTGAATTCTGCATCATTTATACCTGAAACTTTGCTAATCATGTTCGTTAGCTCACTTATAGGAAAAAGGACTAAAAGCGCATGAAATATATACTTTGTTCTCAAAACATGGCATAAATATGGGCAAAATATATTGATATAGGCGTGTACACCCCACACTTGAAGCTTTGTTCGTCCTCTAACAATATATCATGTCCGTCTAAACATCAACTTAGGGTTTCACAGTAACAACACAAAACATTCTTCAAGGCAAACACAACAATTACTAACAAAGAGTAGCTTTCTGATTATTAGTAGAAACAGTTTAGCCTCTAGCATAGACTCGTGATGGTGGTCAACTCGCATGCAAAAGTTAAGGTACACTGAATCATATACAACTACCCAAACTCATCGACCATGTGTGTCTCACAATATAGTACCCATAATCACTCACAAGTATAGCATATTTTTCACACATGGGTATCAAAATATCCTTGCTCTCACTCTCACAAAGAATTCATATGTAGCAACTGATGACCATAGGCTTGCCCTTAGTGTAATACTCCACTAAATGTCAGAATGTTAAGATTAGGATCAAGTAGGTCTTTTGATGGTTGTAATGTAGGCTAAGGGACGGGTATGATCAGCTATTTTGGCCAGAAATAATGACTAAGTTCCTAAGCACTTTAATACATCACATTGTATCATTGACACTTTTTTCTTTCATCCTTTCTTCTTTTTTTTTTCTACCACCCTTGTTCTCCTCTTTTGCTTTTCAATTTTAAATATAACTCACTTTTCAGCTTTCTTTTTCCTTCTTCTTTTCACAACATATCTCTTATGATAGCACTTTCTTTTTCATAACACATTCAAGCACCATTACAATTTAAAGCATCATACTTACCCAATTTCCTCTTATATTGTCACATGACTTTATACTTTAAAGCACTTTAGGAATTTGGATCAAATCACAGTCTTGAAAAAATGGATTAGGCTTACATACAAGGTTGTCAAAGAAATAGGCTAAAGGCTCAAAAGGGTTTAACTAGGATGATGTCCAAGGGTAGGTAAAACGAAGGTAAACATATGTAGGTTGCCAAAGAAATGCCTAAATCATCTCCTAAACTTACACTCCTTATTTTCGCTTTGCATACATACCAGGCAAGTTCTAGCATCAGCCACAAACATAGAATATACTATTAATCTCACACACACAAGGCACATGGTCGACTTTATTGGAAGTAATATAGACTCTTGACCCAACAAGTGAAGGAATTGAACCACACAATATCACATAATGAGTCACAATTAGAGCCTAAACGTCTCAATAGTCATAATTGTAGCACATACTCTTGTTATAATCTCATGTTGCCTATTGGAATTATTTCATGCGAAGCTAAAAAAAAAATTATTCCTAAAAAACGACACAAAAATAAAACAAAGTAAACAGAGTAAACAAACATAGATGCAATAGAGAAGTATAGCATGTGATACCGCCACCCCACACTTAAACGGGACACTGCCCTCAGTGGAAAATAAATACGAAGAACCTGGTCAGTCGGACTCTTCCTCAATGTCGGGGGTCATACCCCCTTCGTCGGAATCATCATAAGAGTCGTCGTCAGAGTTCTCCTCCTCGTCGGAGTCTGGCAAGCGTCGATCATCATCGGTCGACACATCATCGTCTAGAGGTTCCTCAAAGTATACGCCCACTCCACACATCTCCCGTGCATGCATGTTCATTAGATAGTCGTGGTCCAGCTGTTGGAGCTCTGCAGCAGTTGGAACACGTCCACCACTCATCATAGTAAATCGTGTCATGCCATAAAGATGAGGAAAGAAACTCTCATCATGAGCATGTCTCTCCGCAGTAGTAAGGTTGACACCATGAGTTGTTTCAGCATCTTTGACCTTTGTGAGGTCAACCTTCTTCGGGTTATGTGGGAGTTTGTGATCAGTTGGTTCCTCTTCGATATCCTCCTTCCGCAAGATTGTTGTCAACAGATTACTAAAAGTGAAGTGGGACCTTTTGTGGAGTCTGGCCTTCCGCATTGTAGAGCGAATGATTGCCCCAAAGTTGATAGGGACATTCATCATCAAAGCATAGACCAAACACACTCTATCTCTTGATATTTTGGTGTATTGAGTCCCAGGAATAAGGCATGAGTTAACAATACGCAACCAGATTCTTGCTTCCCTATTCAATGGAGCATAGGGGAAGGTGTTGTATCGTCCGGTGTCTCGGTGTCTGCCCCACCTTTCCATGGATCTACTTCCACAAAGTGTGTGTCGTATTGCTCTATAAGGAGGCCTACTGTACAGCTCTTTGAATGGTGCTGGGTCGACCGAAGGTAAGCCAAGAAAGGAGTTGATCAAATCCGCGTTAAGATGTAAAACTTGGCCCCGAATCTTGACTTCGTTGCCTGTGGTTTTCGGCGACCAGTTGGCATAGAATTCCCTTGTCAAATCGAGATTACATTCTCCCATGTCGCGGAAGATGAAATCCAGGTTCAACGCCATTATTTTCGCCAACATACGCGGCTCCTTCTTCGCTAGGGTGTCCTTATTGATCAAGTCGACGTGAACATATTTTCTTTCCTTGTTGTTCTTGTACCATTCTTTGGCTTCCTCCTCAAGAATCCATTTTATTCCAAATATTCGGCGGGGTAGTTTCATGGAGGATGATTCTCCTTGGTCCTTGCGACCTCTCTTCTTGCCCTTTTGGGAAGTGGTAGCCTTATCTTGCCGCGCTTTAGGTGCCATTGTTCCTGAGACTTAAACAATATTCATGTTAGCATCAACTCAAAGGAAACAATCTATAAACAAGCCGTCGGGGTACCACCCCACACTTAGGTTCATTAATACAAAGCAATGAAGTGAATGTAGTCGATTACTTGAACTTCGTCGACATACGTTTTAGGAACTATATTCCGACAAGAAAATCAGCGATGCATCACTACTTGCAGCCATTGCACTACTTTCATGTTAGGTATAACAACACTACTACATAGGGGTTACATCATGGTATAGTTATTTTCAACAATCACAACCTCCTAAGTCGGTAGGCAACTATAAGTCTTATCCCGATGAACGGGATAGTCTAACATGTAAGTATCCAAGTATCAAGATTAAGCAATTTTCATAACCATAGCAATTCCTCAAATAGTATAACAATGCTAGTAAAACCAAATTCAAGTCGGAAACAAGTCAAGATTATCCTAACGTATATGTTGACTCACATGGTTTTGTATCAACAATCCAAACACATTAACATCACCAATAATCCTTCAAGATGTAGCAATTCATAATAGACATAGTAACGTAGTACTTACGAGAAATAGATGAAGAATAAAAGAGTACTTACGTGATTGAAGCCTTTGGAGATGGTCTTGTGAATTGGAAGAGCAAAAAAGAAAAAATTTGAGATGATTTGGGTGGATGTGCGGCGCCTTTAGGTCAATTTCCAATGTGGTTATGTTTCAAGACTAAGTCCCCTTTATAAGGGAAAAGAATGGGTCGGGTTTTGACCCATTTACAAACGGTTTTGGAGACAAAAATGACCTCTATGCGGCGCATAGTGCTTTGCATAATCATAGTATAGGCGGCGCATAGTGTAGTGCATTTAGGGACATATACGGCGCATAGTGTATAGCATTTAGGGACATATGCGCCGCATAGTGTATGGCATTTAAGATACTGAGACCTAATGCTATATCATAGGCGGCGCATAGTGTATAGCACACTTAAGCATGGGCGGCGCCTATGTCTTTGCACATTAGATTCCGAGACCTTAGGCTATAGTATAGGTTTTGCATTGTTCGTGGCCTAGTTTTACCTAGGCCTAGCCTTCCTCGATGCCTATTTTGGCATGAGCAATGCTCAATCCATAGCCTTATGCATCCTTATTCCTAACTTACCACCTTTACCATACAATACGTCCAAATCGTCATTTGAAACCAATCTCCTCGTTGAATACTTCTCGCACCTATATTTGCTCAAAACCAATGAAAACTATTAGTACGACGGGTTGCCTCCCACCAAGCGCCTTAGTTTTGGTCGTGGCACGACTCTTATTTTTGGATTTTCTCTTATCAAAAGCAAAACAAGTAATAGAACAAAAGAAAGACAAAACGATAAACGAAAAACGATAAAACAATAAAACGATGGGTTGCCTCCCATCTAGCGCCTTATTTATTGTCGTGGCTCGACATAGTTTCCTCGAGTACTTAGACTTCGTCAAGGTAAGTGATGGCCATATAATTCATTGAGTCAAGAGGACCGATATAAGGTTTAACACGTTGGCCATTCACTTTGAAGACAACACCATTATTGTCTTCCAATTCGACTACTCCAGACGAGTAGACTTGGATAACTTTGTATGGACCAGACCACTTAGACTTTAACTTACCTGGGAAGAGCTTCAATCTGGAGTTGAAGAGAAGTACCATATCACCCCTTTGGAAGTTTCGTCGAACAATTCGCTGATCATGATACTTTTTCATCCGCTCCTTGTATAGGTCTGATCTTTCATATGCATGGAGACGAAACTCATCTAATTCGTTCAGCTGCTCCAACCTCAGATTCTTAGCATCATCCCAATTCAAATTCAATTGCTTCAATGCCTTATGCTCGAGCTCGATGGGTAAGTGACAAGCCTTCCCATAAACTAGTTGATAAGGAGACATGCCAATGGGTGTTTTGAATGCAGTCCTGTACGCCCATAGTGCATCATCAAGCTTCTTAGACCAATCCTTCCTATTTGCATTAACCGTCTTCGCAAGGATTTGCTTGATCTCGCGATTGGAAACTTCTACTTGTCCACTAGTTTGGGGATGATAAGGAGTAGCTACCTTATGTTGCTTGACACCATACTTGGCCAAAACTGATTTGAATAGCTTGTTTTAAAAGTGAGATCCTCCATCACTTATGATAGTACGAGGTACTCCAAAGTGAGAAGATATTCTTCTTTAAGAATGATACAACACGCTTCCCTTCATTGTCGGCCAACGCTACAGCTTCCACCCATTTCAAAACATAATCTACAGCAACCAAGATGTACTTCATTCCAAACGAATTCACAAATGGGCCCATGAAATCAATACCCCACACATCAAAAAGTTCTACCTCAAGAATTTTGGACATGGGCATCTCATGGTGTTTCGATATAGCACCTTGGTGCTGGCATTAGTCGCACCTTATAACATAGTAGTAGGCATCTCTAAATATCAAAGGACAATAATAACCACTTTGCAACACCTTTCTTGCTGTCGATTACCTGCATGATGTCCTCCAACTTGGGAAGTGTGGCATGCTTCCAAAATATTAGGCACCTCTACATGGGATATACATCGTCGAATAATACCATCCGCGCATTGTCGAAACAAATATGGCTCATCCCAATAGTAGTGTTGTACGTCATGTATAAACTTCCTCCTTTGGTGGTAAGATAAATTGGCAGGTATCACATTACTCACCACGAAATTTGCAAGGTCGGCATACCATGGTAATTTTTCCATTGTCGTCGTTAATATCTCCTCGTCAGGGAATGCATCATCAATCTGAATTTCAGGTTGCGCCACATGCTCATTCTCGAGTCTAGATAGGTGATTAGCCACTTGGTTCTCGCAACCTCTTCTATCTTTGACTTCAAAATCAAACTCTTGTAGCAGCAATACCCATCGAATCAACCTTGGTTTTGCATCCTTCTTTGTCATTAGATACCTAAGAGCTGCATGGTCTGTATGAATGATAACCTTAGTTCCCAATAGATAGGCACGAAACTTCTCAAACGCATACACAACCGCTAGGAGCTCTTGTTCTGTCACAGTGTAGTTCCTTTGGGCTTCATTTAGGACCTTACTTGCATAGTAGATAGGATGAAATAATTTCTCCTTTCTCTGACCAAGAACAGCACCAACGGCTATACCACTAGCATCACACATGACTTCGAACGGGAGAGACCAATCTGGTGCTACCATGATAGGGGCTTCAATGAGTTTTACTTTGAGGCATTCGAATGCCTTTAAGCAATCTTCATTAAAGTCAAACTTCGCATCTTTCTCCAATAGTTTGCACAATGGACTAGCAATTTTTGAGAAGTATTTAATGAACCGACGATAGAAACCTGCATGGCCGAGAAAACTACGAACTCCTTTCACCGAAATTGGAGGCGGTAGCTTCTCAATAACCTCTATTTTTGCTCGATCAACCTCTATTCCTCTTTTGGAGATTTTGTGCCCAAGAACGATTCCTTCTTTTTCCATGAAGTGGCACTTCTCCCAATTTAGCACAAGGTTGAATTCTACATATCTTTGCAAAGCCATGCTTAGGTTCGCCAAGCACGCCTCAAAAGACTCACCAACAACTGAAAAATCGTCCATGAATACCTCCAAAGTGTATTCAACCATCTCAAAAAAAATAGACATCATACAACGTTGAAAGGTGGTTGGTGCGTTACATAACCCGAATGGCATACGTTTGAAGGCAAACGTACCATATGGGCATGTAAACATTGTCTTCTCTTGGTCTTCGGGGGCAATACAAATCTGATTGTAGCCTGAATAACCGTCCAAGAAACAAAACCACCCTTTCCCCACTAATCGATCTAGCATTTAGTCTATGAATGGCATTGGGAAGTGATCTTTGAGTGTCCAAGTATTCAGCTTTCGGTAGTCCATGCATATTCTCCATCCAGTGACGGGTCTGAGTGGAATAAGCTCATTCTTCACATTTGTGACCACCATCATGCCTCCTTTCTTGGGAACACATTGTACCGGGCTTACCCATGTACTATCAGAGATTGGATATACAACTCCTGCGTCTAACCACTTGATAATTTCTTTCTTCACCACTTCTTGCATAGGTGGGTTTAGACGTCTTTGATGCTCAATGGTGGGTGTGCCATTTTCTTGAAGCTGAATTTTATGTGTACAAATCCCTGGTGGAATACCAATAATATCCGCAATGGTCCATCCAATGGCTCGTATATACTTGCGTAGAATAGCAATAAGAGCTGCAACTTGTTGCTCACCCAAATCGGCTGCCACAATAACTGGAAGTATGTTTTCGCTTCCTAAGAATGCGTACTTTAAATGACTTGGCATCTCCTTCAATTCTAACGTGGGTGGCTCTTCAATAGATGGCTTAGGTGGTGGTGTGGGTCGATTCTTGAGATCAAGGTCCATCTTCTTGGGAGCATAGCGATATGTCCCTAATCCCGATAGAGCAGAAATAGCTTCTTCACAATTTTTAGCATCCTCATTCTCTCCATTCATAAGCACAACCTCCAAAGGGTCATTAATGATTTGATCTTCTTCAAGTAATTCTTTCTCATCATCAAAGAAAACATCAGCCACCGAAAATACACTTAGATCTTTGGGTTGCTTCATTGATTTGCACACATCAAAGCGAACCACTTCGTCATTTATTCGGAATGAAAGCTCATTAGCTCTCAAATCAATAAGTACACTTCCTGTACCAAGGAAAGGGCGCCCCAAGATTATGGGAACTTCTGAGTCTGCCTCACAATCCAAAATAACAAAGTCTGCCGGAAAGATGAATGAAGAAACCTTAACCAATACGTCAAATAGAATACCAACAGGTCATTTCACCGACCTATCCGCCATGACAAGCCTCATATTGGTTGGAGTAGGATCACCAAACCCCAACTTCTTGTAGATCGATAATGGCATCAAATTGATGCTGGCTCCTAAGTCACATAATGCTTTGGCAAAATTCAAAGATCCAACGGTGCAAGGAATAGTGAAAGCTCCGGGGTCGGCCTTCTTCTGAACTATCGACCGAGTAGCAATTGCACTACAATGATGCACATCTTCTTTCAACTCATAACTTGCTGCCCGCTTCTTAGTCAAAAGATCCTTCATAAATTTTGCATACCCAGGCATTTGTTCAAGTGCCTCCACCAATGGAACATTAATGGTCAGCTGCTTTAACATAGTCATGAATTTGCTGAACTTTGTGTCATCCGCCACCTTCTTCAATCTTTGGGGAAAAGGTGGTGGTGGGTATGGAAGTGTTCTCTCCACGGTTTTCTTCTCCTCTTGCTTCCGTTTTTTAGATTTTTCAGGTTGCACAGCACTGGGTGAGGCGTCCTTGTCATCAGGAGTAGGTGTTGCGGCATCTTCTCCTTTTGCATTGTCATCCATGCCCGCAACTTCGTCAACCACTTGCTTGCCTTTTGCTGAAGTTTCCAGCACCTTACCACTTCTGGTAGTGATGGCCATGCATGACCCATTATTCCTTGGGTTTTGCACAGTATCGCTAGGTAAGGTGCCAGCCTTTCTTTGATTGAGTGCTGCTGAAAGTTGGCTCAATTGCTGCTCTATTTGCTTGATTGAAGTGGAATGAGAATCAACTAATTGTTTCATGGAGGACAAATCATTAATTACCTCCGTAACTCCCGCGCTCGTTGCTTCCACTCCTTTCAATAATTTAGTCATCATGTCTTCCATACTTCCAGAATTAGATGTGGTGGTGTCACGTCTACCAGGGGGAACGTACAAACCACTCTTTTCATTATTGTTCTTCCAACTACCTTGGTCCTTGGATTTATCATAATAATTCCGACCTTGGTTTTCTTGGGCATTCTCGCGGAAACCCCCCTGATTGTTCAAGTAGTTGGCCTCATCTTCCGAATCAGATTCGTCTCTTCCTTTTGACGCAATAGCTTTCACTTTTTCGGTCTTCCCTGATAATAGATGCTTTGTAAAAAGATCCATTAGAGTTTTCATGTGCGCCATATCCTGATCACGTTCTTCTTCTCTTCTTCTTTGGTCTGCAGTCATGCCAATAGACAAAGTGGGGCTTGCTACCTCAGAATCCCTGGTATGCCAAGCTCTACTTTGTTTCATCATACGATCCAGCATATTGCTTGCTTGACCAAAGGTGACGTCCATAAAAGATCCTCCAGCTGCGTTATCCACCACTGGTTTAGTTATTGAATTCAAGGCTCTATACAAGATCTCCATTAGGTGGACATTAGTCATGTGATTGTTTGGGCATCTTGCTAGCTTTGTCTTGAACCTCTCCCATGTTTCATGAAGAGCTTCAGTGGGAAGCTGACGAAAGTTGCTGATTTCATCTCTCAATTGTGCCCTTTTGGATGGCGGAAAGAATCTTTCTAGGAAAGCATCTCTCAATTGCCTCCAATTTGTAATTGAATCAGGAGTTAGCCCATTCAACCATAGTGTTGCCTCCCCAGACAGAGAAAATGGAAATAAGCATAATCGAATTGCATTCTGACCAACACCAGGATTGTCAAACGACTTGCATGTAGAAATAAAGTTGATGAGATGCATATTCGGATCATCGCCTGCTAGTCCACCAAATAATCCCTTGAGTTGCAATAACTGAATCATGGTGCTTGTGATGTTGAAATTGGCTCCGGGCGCTAATGGTGGTGGAATTATGGCTCCAGTGGCTCCGGCACCATCAAGATCATCATCATCATCGTCGAAAGCTGGCTGCATAGGTTGGCGATCATACCTAAACCGTGCTTGTCGACCTCTTCTGTTGACAGGTGTTATAATTTCAGCATCACGCCTAGGGTTTAGTAACTCGTCATCACCTAAATCCTCATCGTCGGGATTTGTTGCTCGTGCAGGGTTATCAATGTTCTGCTGTTGAACCTGGGCTGCGGCAAGGGCAGCCAGTCTTGCTTGTTCCTGTTGAGCAGCCATCCTTTCGATTTCTTCTTGTGCTTCTATTCTGCCAATACGTTGTGGTTCAGGATTGATAGGTAATAACGGTTGACCAGAACTTTGAGTATGGGGCATGCACTAAATAAAAACCTGCAGTAAACAAAAACAAAAACTAAAAGTAAAAGTACGAGAATCTTTGACCAAAGGGTCTAGTAATTATCACAAACTTGATTGACACTAGTATTCCCCGGCAACGGCGCCAATTTTTGATAACGCTCAATCTACGGCTCTCGTAAGAGTGTAAAGCGGTCGTTAGAAAATATAGAACCCAACCTGGGTTGGGTATCGATCCCACAGGGAATAGCTTGGCCAATAAGTAAGCAAAATTACTAAACTTTTGGTGCAAGTCTCGAAAGGGGGGGGGGAGTCTTGTCGTGCAAGTAATGTAAATAAAACAATGAAGTAAAAGCTGAAAATAGCAAAGTAAAAAGAGAAGGATTGTTACGTAAGTTGTAAACAATGAGAATTGAAGCGTTGGGGTTATGTCCACCTCCTGAGTTATACGTCTCTATTGACTATGAGTGTGTAGAATTCCGACATGCATGTGCTTATAGAGAATTGTATTCGATGGTAAATCCAGGCGTCTTTCGACCTATTCGAGGATTACTTCACTTTAACTCTTTCGAGCTTAAAGCGTGTCTAACGGTACAAATTCTCCAAGAGGTTAATCCAGTTACGACACTAACTGTTTAATAGGGAATTTAGGATGGGACCCTACTACCTTGACACTATCTCTTTTCCAGACAAATAACCTTTCTTTGGAACAAGTTAAATGTTATACTGGCGTATTCTTGTGTTTGCAACCACCAAAAATGTAGATTAAGATGAAGAGAATAATGATGTAAGCATCATACGTGTCACGAACTCACAAACTCACAGCAATAGATAGTATCTCAGTTGGCTTCCATAACCCCAACAGAGAAGTTTAGTTACCCATGAATGCGAAGGAGATCACGATTGACATTGTTGTTATACCACAAGATTGATTAATTTCGTGTAGCACAAGTGGTAGGCGTTTAGGCGTGAATTCCTAGGCAAAGTAACGATTCTCTTGTTGCGGAAATTAAGAATAAATGAATAGAAGAAGAAAAATAGAATTAATGGAAGAATTCGGAATTGAGAAGTAGAATGTATCTCTCCACTAAGGGAGGAATGAATAAAAATCTCTAGCAAGATAGGGTATTTATAATACCCATATCCTATTCCTACTAAGCTAATGAAATACTTAACCAAATCCTACTAAACTAATGAAATACTTAACCCAATTGTACTAGGTTAATGTAACATTATCCAAATCCAAATAAACTAATGAAATACTTAACCCAATTGTACTAGGTTAATGTATTATTATCCTAATCCACATAAGTTACTGCAAGTCCCCAAAGTCTTCAGAAATGCTGTTTTAGCTCAGGACAGATTTTCCATGTATTAATTTTGGTCCTTTAGGCGTTCAAGCTCCCTTTCCTTCCTTCGTGAGCTTTCTTTGGTGTCAAGTAAGCCATAAAATGCTGAATTCTACATCATTTATACCTGAAACTTTGCTAATCATGTTCGTTAGCTCACTTATAGGAAAAAGGACTAAAAGCGCATGAAATATATACTTTGTTCTCAAAACATGGCATAAATATAGGCAAAATATATTGATATAGGCGCGTAATATCGCCTATCATCAGTCTGCAGGGCATAATGAATATCAAGATTCTAGGATGATAGAAATGGTGCACGATGCTTTTGGGATGCATCCCGGGGTTGAGTTTAGAAAAATTTTTGAAGATGTTCCTAATAGCGAAGTGGGCAATTTGTACAAAGAATTGCATGCTGCTAGTCATCCTTTGTTTGATGGGTGTTCGCACTCTCATTTGTCTATTACTGTTAGATTATTAAGTATTAAATCTGGCTGGAATATTGCTGAAGGAGGAATGGACTCAATGATATACCTTATTAAAGAGTTAGTTGAACCCGGCTTGGCGGTTCTTGATTCTTTATGTAAGGCAAAAAGATTAGTGTCAAAGTTAGGTATCTCCTTGGTTAGAATTGATTGTTTTCAAAATGGTTGTATGTTATACTTTAAGGAAGATGCTAAGCTAGAGTTCTGTAAGTTTTGTCAGCACTCTCGATATAAGTGTGGTTCTACTGGAAATAAAATTACTATCAAGGAAATGCATTATTTACCTCTTATACCAAGGTTGAAGAGGTTGTATGCTTCAAACATATCAGCTCCTCATATGAGATGGCACAGTGAAAATAGAAGGCTCACTGGTGTTATGTGTCATCCATCTGAAGTAGAGGCTTGGAAGCATTTTGATGCAACTTATTCAGATTTTGCAGTTGAGCCATGAAACATTCGATTGAAATTATGTGAGGATGGGTTCTCTCCATTTTCAGTTAGTGGTGCGCCATATTCATGTTGGCATGTATTTATCACTCCTTATAATCTTCCTCCTAAATTGTTGATGACTAGCCCCTATTTATTTCTAAATTATGTTATTCCTGGCCCGCGTAATCAAAAAAGTGGAATAGATGTCTATTTACAACCTTTGATTGATGAACTTCAAATTTTTATGGCATGAGGAGATTGAAACTTGGGACATCTCTCTTAAATAAAATTTCAATCTGTGTGCATATCTAATATGGACTGTTAATGATTTTCCTGCTTATGAAATGTTGTCTAGGTGGATGATAGCTGGAAAGCTGGCTTGTCCATACTGCATTGAAAAAACAAAATCTTTCACATTGAGACATGGCAGGAAAAATTCATGGTTTGATTGTCATCGTTGTTTCTTGCCACCTGATCATGAATTTAGGAGACTCAAGAATGCATTCAGAAGGTATAGAAGGGAATATGATGGTCCACCTTCAAGGCTGTCTGGTCATAACATCTGGGAAAAAGTTCAAGATTTACATAAAGCCAGCGAGGAACGATTGTACAGGCTTGATGGATATGACGTTTTGCATAACTGAACTAAGCAAAGTATATTTTGGGAGTTAGAATATTAGCCAGATAATTTACTTATACATAATGTTGATGTCGTGCATACTGAGAAGAACTATTTTGACAACTCGTTCAACACAGTTATAGATGTCACCGGCAAAACAAAGGATAATCCTAAGGCTAGACTTGACTTACCAGAATATTTCAACCGCAGAGAATTACACTTACAGCAGGGGCCCAACGGTAATTTTCTTAAGCCCAAGGCTAGTTTTACATTCAAGTTGGACCAAAATCATCTAATATGTGTGTGGGTTCAAAGTTTGAAGATGCTCGATGGATATGCCTCAAATTGGGGCAAGAGGGTTGATATGACACAAGGAATCTTGCATGGAATGAAAAGCCATGATTGTCATGTTTTCATGAAACAATTACTTCCAATTGCTTTTATTGGTTTACCTAAAAACATATGAAAACCAATAGCAGAGTCAGTTTGTTCTTCAAAGACTTAAGTGCCACCACATTGAAAGAAAAAAATCTGGCGCGAATAAAAAGTAATATTGTTGTTATCACCAACAAGCTGGAGAAGATTTTCCCGCCAGCGCTCTTCGATGTGATGGAACATCTTCCCATTCACCTTGTGCACGAAGCTCGTCTAGGTGGTCCAGTTGAAAGTAGGTGGATGTATCCATTCGAACGGTAAGCATTTGCAACATATTTAAATTTATATATATCTTTTTTAAATATAGTAAACATCTAACCTTAACATTGTACAAGGAAATTGAAAAATTGAAAAGGGGTCCCAAAAACAAACATAGGGTGGAAGGATCTATAGTCGAGGCATATCTTGCAAGAGAAACTTCTCAATTTTGTTCATACTACTTTCATGATGAAGTTTCTTGTTCAAGAAACCAACCAAATCATCATCAGGATGATGTGAATAAGCCTCATTTGCAACCAATATCAATTTTCAATCAATCTGGTTGTAAGGCTAAAAGGACCATACCTCACCGACTCATTCTCATGGAGCATAAGTCAGCAACTTTGTATGTCATGCTGAATAACTCGAAAATTAAGCTCGCCCTTTCTGAAGTAAGGAGATTAAAATTTTAACATATCTTATTTGTTTACTCATTCCTTTAAAGAAACTAATTGTGTTTCCCATGTTGGATGTTCAGTTCATTTAAGACTCAATTCCACAAAAATCAAGTGTATGCATTATTTGTAACATGGTTTAAAAATGAGGTTTGTAAGTGTATTAATATTTCTACAAAGTTTAAATATTTATACATTCCTCAACTAAAATATATATATGTATAATATTTTTAGGTACACCATTCACCAAATGCAACCGCATATGATCAGCTCTTGAGAGATATTTCTTTGAGTCCAGATGAAACTAATGAAATGTCCCAATACAAAGTAAATGGGTTTAAATATTACACCGAACAATACTCCAGAACAAGGAAAACAAACAATAGTGGTGTTTGAGTTAAGGGTGATGATGATGTTGATTAATTTGGCATCATACACGAGATCTTAGAACTGGAGTAGCCGGTTTACCAATAAAAAAATTGTCCTCTTCCAATGTAAGTGGTTTGATCCAAGAACTAGAGGCACAAGAGTACATAAGGAGCATAACATCATTGAAGTGAAGCATAATAGCTCGTATCCTATTTACGATCCATTTGTTCTAGTGCAAAATTCTAAATAAGTGTATTACACTCCTTATTCGTTGTGCAATTACAAGTTTGATTGGTGGGCTGTAACCAAAACAAAGCCTATAGGTTGGGTGGAAGTTGAGAAAGTGCTGGAGATTGCGTATCAAAATGAAATGCAGATTAATCACCAACTAGTCGACGTTGAATTAGTGGACGGTTTGAATCACACAAAAAATATATTTGAAGAAGTTAATATTGTGGAAGAAGAGGCTGAGTGAGTAGGAAATGAGAAAACCTCCGAAGAATGGTTTAGTGGAGAGTCTTCAAAAGAGGAGGATTAATTGTGTAGGTTGTATTTATTATATACTGATGTCTTTATGCTTTGTACTATATATTTACCTTTATTTTTCTTGTTTAAGATTGATATGTATTATACTGTTTAAGTTTGTTGTTTCCACTTTTCCATGATTTATATAGTAATAAAAACATTCTTGTCTATATCTCGTGTTGTATTAGAGAAATTTGAAATATGAATTAGTAACTTCAAATTAGTTACTAGGAATGTTTTCATATATATTCATTTTGTAGGAACTAACTACTTGTTAACTTAACTTAATTTAGATCTCAGGCAGAGGTGACAAGGGTACAGGAAAAGTTGATACTATGAAACCAAAAAAGAATAAACAACCTCTGGCTTATAGATGACCCAGAGGTATTCATATATCTGAGGGTCGGTTTGCTGACGCGACAACACGACCCTTATATACTAGGTCGTCCAAGGATTCGATACCTACTTCTACGTATGTGGGGCCACTACATGGATCTACACCGACTCATTCTGCTCCTATGATCGTACCACCGCTAGCACAGTACTATCGAATGGCCGCTGGTCCCTCCTGACATATACCATCATCAATACCCTCCTACAGCAGTCATGCAGCTTCACATAGTGATTTTGCTGGATCTATTGGGTTGTCGGATCTTCAGCTTGGAGGCATTCTATCTAGTGCTTCAGATCCGGCCACGCTAGTGCATCCACCATCACTTACTAGGAAGCCAGGAGATAGAGATGATTCTGGAAGGATTTATCTTATCCCAGTTGCGAGAGAGCAAAATTTCTAAATATAATAACGTTACTCATTTTTTCATTACTATATTATTATGCTCTATGAAATTACTATTTGATCTTGTGTTGTAGGTTTAGGCCGGATAGTGGATTTGGACAAAAGGCGCGAATATGCATTACTCGGCACCTCAACGGCTACTGGACCAACTGGCAAAAGGTTCCAGAACTTGACAGGGATAAAATGTTTGAAGAATTTAAGGTAAGGATTTAACTTATCAAATACTTATTAACACTTTGTTAGAACAAAAGATTGAATATTATTTTTTTATTGTAGAAATTTTACTGGTGGATGATGCAAATAAATTTCTTATAAAGAAGAACTTTTTCATAAGATGTACAACCATATTTAATGATCTCTTGGATTATGCTTGAAAGAAATTTGTAAAACCTAAGTGGATTCCTAAACCCGCATGGCAACTGTATCTTCGCCATTGGAGTAGCGCAGAATACCAATTGTTGAGTGAAAAAGGAAAGAAAGCCCAAGCATTATACATGGGTGGCTCCCTACATACTGCGGGTGCCAGAAGTACTCTTGCTGTGATGGAAAAAATGGTATGTAACTTTTACAGTTTTAATTGTTTGTTTCTATTTAATTTTTTTATTATTTGAACATTGATAATTTTTTCATATGCAGGAAAAAGTAAAGGATAGGGAAATACTACATTATGAGCTATACGAGGAGAATCATGTGATGAAATAAAAGAACCTGACTGATGAAGATGTCTGGGTTGAAACTCGTGCAAAAGTTGTCCATGTAAGAAGCAAATTTAGAATTTATGAATCTTTTTCTTAAAGTTAGATATTATTCAATTAGAACTACTTTAATATTTTTTTACTTTTAGTATTAACTTTACTTTGAATATAGGACGAATATATGCGTCTTGTTAGTGCGTATCATAGTAGTTAGCCTCCTGAAAGTCAGGGTGACCCAATACCCCAACATGTAGAGAAGGAGTTATGGATAAAAGTTATGGGTCCTGCAAATAGAGGTCATTTGGTGGGATACCACAAAAACTTTTTTGGTGATAATGTCAAGTGTTCGTCCGGCCCTTCTTACCTTAGCTCTTCAGTTGATAGAGAAACAATTGACAGACTACAAAATATGGTTTCTCAACTCGCTGAAGATCTTGCTGAACAGAGAGAGAGGCAGAAGAAGACGGAGAAAGTAACAACATCACAATTCAAGAAGCTGCAGCAGCAGTTGAGCTCATTCATTAGGACTACGGGGGTTATAACTCCGTGTCCTAGTGATACAGTTCGGGTTGCAAAGATTCTAGGCCCCCTGGATGATTTCAGCACGAATAATGATATGGAAGACGAGGACGAATTCGATGATGATGACTTTTATTTTTTTTTATTTTTGTGTGTGTTGTACTTTGAATTTAGACATTTTGTTGTATGAAACTATTGTTGTAGTATTTACATACTCACCTTTGTTGGACATTTGTATGTCTTGTACACTTTTGAAAGTATTTACATTTGATTTTTGGTTGTTACTGCTGCTGTATTTGATTTGATACTGTTGTATTGTATTGTTGTTGTTGCATGCTGTATTTGGATTTTTATTTTATTTTTTTAAATAAATCCCAGAAAAACCGACCACAAGTGGGCGGTTTTTTGAACAATTTTTTGCAGAAAACCTACCACAAGTGGTCGGTTTTTTAATAAATTAATTAATTAAGGCATGCCATTAATTAATTTATTAAAAAACTGACGACTTGTGGTCAGGTTTTTTCCTAAAACTATTTTTTCAATTTTAATAAAATAATAACGAATTTTAAAAATATATATATTTAAAAAAAACGACCACTTGTTGTCGGTTTTTAAAAAACTATCACAACTTTACCGATTACACATTTTGATCGGTTTTGTGGTCGGTTTTTAGGGAAAACCGACCACACGTGGTTGGTTTTTGTGGTCGGTTTCCCCCTCTTTTTTTTTAATAATGTCTGTTTAAAATGAATTTTCACTATGGGTGTGTTTGGTATGAAGGAAAACATTTTATCAAAAATGTTTTCTGATTTTTTCATGTTTGGTTGGCTTAAAGGTTTTGGAAAATGTTTTCCAAATCAACTTATTTTCTTCAAATCTAAGGAAAATGACTTCCCTTCAAAAAGTAAGAAAAACATTTTTCAAAAATCTCTTTCAACCTTACTGTTAAGTTGAAATATTCATACAACTCTCAAAATCACTTATCCCTACTTGGACCCTCAATCTTCCATCCCCATCTAAAAAAAAATATTTCAATTTTTTTTACCTCATCCCCCTACCCCAAAACACAAACCGCTACTCCCCCCACCCTCACCCCACCCCAAAAAAAATATTTAATTTTTTTAAAGAAAAAATCAACCTTTTTTTTACCTTTCCTAGCCAACCCCCACGCCTACCAAACTCCTCCCCCCACCCCCTACCCCTCCCTCTCCCCGTTTAAAAAAAAATTAAATTTTTAAAATTTATTTTTTGAAAAGCTTCAATTTTTTCCTTACCCCACCCTCACTACCCTACCCCGACCCCCACCCCCTACCACCCTTCATTCAAAAAACATTTCAATTTTTTTCTTACTCCACCCTTACTGCCCTACCCCCTACTTGCCCCCTTCCAAAAAAAAAATAATTTACTTTTTAAAAAATTAAAATTATTTTCTTACCCCACCCTTCCTATCTATTTTGACAACCCCAACCCCCTCTCCAAAAAAAATAATTTTTTTTTTTTTTAAATTAATTTTTTTCTTATACCACCCTTGTTATCCCTGTTCGTTCTCATTGTTTTTTTTTAACTATATACAACTTACTCAATTTGTATAATGAACACAAGAATATAAGTAAGAAACAACTTATTTTTCTAGAAAACATTTTTCCTTCATATCGAACACACCCTAAAAAAGTATTTTTTGCGGTCAAAAATTATTTTTCTAAAATATATTTTTACGCTTTAGCTAAACATTAAAATGTATATTTTGAAAAATATTTTTTCATTCACCAACCAAACACTAGAAAATTGTTTTCGAAAAATATTTTTCATCCACCAAACAAACATAAGAAAGCAAGTAAGAAATCAACTTGTTTCGTGGAAAACATTTTCTTTTGTACCAAACACACCCTATAAGTTTGTTGACTGAAGCATGATTTGTGTAATTAATTCATTTTATTTACCATTAATTTTAATGGTGACTTTAAGGGGTCTATTAAACCATCTAGGAATTACAATAAGGGGATGCTTTATCACCTTATTTATTTCTTACTAGTAAACTGATACGCATTTCGCGCGATTATAAAAGAAGATAAAATATTAATAATATTATTAAAATATAATTTAATTAGAAGAAATATTTAGTAGATTTCTAACATATGTATAATTGATTTTGTAGACGTAGATATTTGATCAGTAGTTACCAAACTTTTAATAAAGTCAAAAAGGTACAATTTTAAACTAAAAGAAACGATAAACTTATGACTCAAAAACTCATATAAAAACAAAATAAAGAGAAATCATAGGGAGAACATATGAAAAAATAAATAATATGACTCATTTTTACAACCTCAACCATCATTAAAAAAATAAAAGAAAAAATATGTGAAATTAATGAACAATCTCTCGAGTTTTTGTCTATATTCACTCCCATAATATCAAACACTACTTAATAGTCTTCATCTAATTTTTCGACTGATCATGAATATAATAAATATAAAAAACCACAACAATTTAAAAAAATAATGCGACCATTTTTAAAAAGTCTTGCAATGCCTCTATTTAAGGGCTGATAATTAACAATTTTGTAATAAAAGAGATTCGAAAAATAATACTTAACCACATGTCTACATCTATAAAATGGATGTTGTGTTAGTGTTGGGTGTATTCAAATTTCTTTGTTAGTCTATATATTTTTTATATGCTCAAATTGAATTCTGAATTTTAGTATTAGTTTGTAATGCTTGATTTTTCAGGTCTGAATTTTTTATTTCCTAAATTTTATATAATTGTATTCAATTTTTTCTATTTGATTCTAGTTTCTTTTTTAATTTTCAAAAAAAAAAATACATGTTTTTAGTTTTATCGAGTATATACATTTTGAATATAAAAAAATAAATAATGCAACATCACTCTTACGACCTTAATCATTAAAAATTAAAATAAAAAATATATGAATCGATGTACAATCTTCATAACCCTTGTCGACATTCACTATCACAAGTCGATCATTACTAAATAACCTTTATCTTATACCTCAAGTCAAAGTTTAACATGAATGTGATAAGCATCAAAAATATTATAATGTCAGGAGCTATTGTGATCATTTTTACAATGTCTTAAAAAATTTTATTTGTAAACTATAATATGAAACAATAAATAATGTCATGAATATCACTATTAATTATTTTAGGAGTTATGATAATAAAAAATTTTGGTGACTTTTTGGTTTCTCAACATTGAATATTTAATATAATTAAAAGAAATAAATGAGTGATTTTTAATTTATTTTAATATAGAACATAAATGAGAAAAATAAAGACCCCCCTCCACAAAAAAAAAAGGAATAAAGATAAACTTACTTCTTGACCAAAGAAAAATATCGTATCTCTACTTTTATTCCTATTTTAATCATTATCAGTAGATTGTATATTAAAAAAACTAAAAAATTATATAATAAAATATCAATAAATTTTTATTCTAGCAATAAAATAATCAATTGAAGAGTATTTCATGTTTTACTTTGATACAAAGAGTAAAATTATGTTATAAAGTCTTATTTTTGGAGAATACATATCTTATTTTTGGACAAATATCAAGTAAAATTCTAAAATAAACAACAATAAGTATATATACTCATATATATATCTCTTAATCATTCAAACTTCTATTTTTTGAATGGGTTTAATTTTTTGTCACAACCTTTTTAATGGACTGGCATAGTTTAATGTTTGGTTATGAGATGCGATTTCTTTTTATTTTTTGATATTTTAAGAAAACATACTCAATTGAGGCGTTTAATTATGAAAATCGAGTTTTAGATAAGAAAATAAAATGAAAAATCATGAGTATTAAAATTAAATAAATGTGAGCTTTAGTAATATACCACATAATTTAAAGGAAGAATACTCACAAAAATACCTGAAGTTTGACCGAATTATCAGTTGAGCATACTAAACTTTGCAGGGGTCCTATTACACACCTATACTTTTTTAAGTGGAATTAATTCTTCCCCTCCCCTGGACGTTTTTTAAAGTGGAATTAATTCTCCCCAAAAACATTGTACCCAGTTTTTACGGTAGGAAGTTTAGTACACGCGCTGTTTCTTCTCCATTTTATCAGTTTTCAGCATTTTTTTCACCATTACAACCATATTAAAGATTCCACAACTCAAATTCCTCCTAAAAATCAAATTTCAAATGATTCCATTGAGTCAATGTTCATTCTTATCACTTCAAGAATGTTCCACAACTTCAAGAATATTTGTTTCCAATTTCAAATTAGTTCCACAACTTCAAATTTGTTTCCAGTTCCACAAATTTGTTTCCACAATAATTTCAATTGAAAATTGACTTCAATAATTGAAGAAAAGTTTTCGATTGTAGAAGTCAATTACTACTCTTAAATAATTGAATTCAACAATGAAGTCTTCAACGGAAGTGTACGACATTATTCAATTTTAATTCAACAATGGAGCAACCATTCCAAGTTTCAATTACGCCAACTCAATAGAATCTTCTATTGAGTTTCAAATTCCAAGTACATTCCAACTCAAATTTCAAATTCAAATCGAAAACTTTCTTCAAGAATTATTCAAATTTGTTCATACTGAAAGCTGAAAATTTGAATTTGAATTTCAATTTCAAGAATGGAATCTTCAAGAATTCCAGATTTGAATGGAAGAAGAAACTGAAATGGAATTCAATTTCAATTGAATAGAATCTTTCATTAATCTTCAAGAATGGAAACTGAAATAGAATCTTCAAGAATTCAATTTCAATTCAACAAATGGAGCAACCATTGTTGAAGAAAAGAAAGAAGAAAGAAGAGAGAAAAGAGAAGAGATAAGAGAGGAGAAAAATAAATTAAAAATAAAAAACTTTTAAAAATTAGAAAATTGAGGGCTGTTTGGCAAAAAAAAAAAGGTTTATAGCATTTTTTTAACACTTTCACGAGCTCAATGCACGTGACTTGCACGCAATGGTCCAAGTGGCAGATATATGCCACTAAAATACAAAAAAAAGTCTGAGGGGGTATTAGGACCCCCGCAAAGTTCAGTATCCGCAACTGGTAATCCGATCAAACTACAGGTATTTTTGTGAGTATTCTCCCTAATTTAAATTAGAGAGAATTAAATAAAAAAAAAGGAAAAGTACTCTATTACTTCTAAGTGGTCTATGTGCTCACCGTCATGGGCTGTGGTGCAGTAGATAGGGTTGTTCCACCCTTAGCCAGAGGTCGAGGGTTCGACCCTGAGTATGGAGAAAACTCTGTTGGGAGCGCTGCCACCTTAATGGACCCTGCCACGCGCGATCCGGATTAGTCGGGGCTCCAATGCGGGCACCGAACATTGGATGGAAAACCAAAAAAAAAGAAAAAAGAACCTTAAAAGTTCTTGATGTCAAATAACAAAAATTCATTCAAGATTTTTTTATTTCAACATACATTGAATCCATCTAGTCAAATAGAAACCTTACTGACTATTCAAAGACATAATAAATTTTTTACAATTTATTAAAATGTGATCAAAATACCTTTTAGTATAAAAATTATATCCAACGTAATCAACTCGACTCACTATTTTCATCGGTACTAATAGATTTTCACATCCTAAGAACTCCCTCACAAATCAATCGTTTCTACTACAAGTTGTAAATCAAGAAAGGATTAAAAAAACATGTGTTGCATATGTAGAAAGAATTTGCTGAAATCAAAAAAAAGAAAAGAACAAAAATAAAAAAAAAAAACATGTGACCTTTAAAATGCCTATTCCACGTTTGGTCTAATGAAAAAATCCTAACAAAAAGTAATTAATAGAAATACAAAGCTTAAGCAAATATTAACCTAAAAAGACATGTTATTGCTTAAACTTGGTTTGTACAACTCTATCTTTTATATATGCAAAGGAAGGTGGAAATGAATTTGTGACAACATTGAAGAATTTTCAGATTATGCACTATCCCATTCCCATAGTCTATTATATATCCATTACAAGAGACTTTCCACATTACTTACCCCTCAACCATGTTTATAATAAAATATAGTCATCTCAGCTTACTATATACTAGATTATTCTTAAATAACATGTTCTTCGGTCACTATTAGTAAGCTGAGATGACTATATTTTATTATAAACATGGTTGAAGGAATATTTTGAAAAAAGCAATTTTATGATAATGAAT
Source organism: Capsicum baccatum var. pendulum (assembly GCA_030864225.1). Classification (NCBI taxonomy): domain Eukaryota; kingdom Viridiplantae; phylum Streptophyta; class Magnoliopsida; order Solanales; family Solanaceae; genus Capsicum; species Capsicum baccatum. The sequence goes on from CM061560.1 coordinate 175,158,282, forward strand.
AATAATTTATCTGATGTCATGGTAGATAAATTTAAGATACTTATTTTGTATGCACTTAGAGATATAAATATTGCAGATACAAGAAAAGTTATATTAGAAAAAACATTTGGCGAATATTACATGACTAGAGTAAATTATATACCATGTCTACCTAGCTACTCTTATAAATATTTATTATGTTAAAATCACGTAGAATTTTTAAAGATATGCGAAATATACAGTTACTAGAAAAACAGATAAAAATAAATATAGACAAATACATGGAAAATAAAAAAGATATAAAATCTCTTAATAAAAATATGCAAGAACTACTAAGGCTAAAACAAATAACTATAAAATATCAATTTTAGAAAATAGATCGTTTAGACTACCTTAAAGTTTTAATCTTATATATACTTAAAGATATAGAAATTATAGATATTAAGAAAATAATATTAGAAGAAGTAATAAACTACGAAATTGAAACAATAAATGCGTTAGAACATATATACGAAGACATTTACCCAGAAGGATATTATTCAGATCAAGACTGTGGATGTTAGAATATATTAGAAAAACTAGAGAAAACCAAGATAATCTAAATAACGAAATTAATTATAGAAACCGAATTAGAAAAATAATAGAAGATCTAAAAGAAAAGTTAATATGGATAGAAAAAACCTTAGAAAATTTAGAAAAAAGTACATGTGATAGTTTATATAATTTAAAAAACTCACTACGAGAAGAACAACACAAGATAATAAATGACATAGAAAATCTAGAATTAGATATATACTACAGTACAGATAGAATAAATTATTATACAAAAATTTGTAACTCTGCAGTTACTACAGGATAAAATAATAAACCAAATAAATTAATGGATACATCTTACAAAAAGAATAATTTATTAAAAAAAAATAACAAAAATATCCACGCACAAAAAATAATAGATTCATTAGATATAATAAATCTATTTCATAATCTAGTTATCCGCATTATCCGCACTTAAAATTAGAAGATAAATTAACAGCAGTGGTAAGAATAGAAAAAGAAAATGAAGAAATAGATAGAAAAAAGGAAATAGAAAAAATTAAACAACAAACTACGGAAGAAATACGAAAAATAGAAGAAACTAAAAATAGTAGAATTGCTGAATTAGAAAAAGAACTACAAATGTTAAAAGATCTGTACGAACAAAGACAAAAAGAAAAAGAAGAAAAAGATAAAGAACAAAAATTAATAAACGAGATAAATTAATTTAAAGAAAAATTAGAAATAAATAATATGGAGGTTGAAGAGTCAGATAATTATGATTCAGAAGATAGTGCAATAGGGCGCTAATCTAATGCAGTGAAGGAGGCTTACAACAATGATATCCTGCCTTAGCTGCTTTATCCTTCCCTCAACCTCCCCAGAATAACAAATATAAAAAATTTAGACATTAACGAAAAACAAGAAATAATTAATGACGAAAACCTAGAAAATACCAACATATAATGAATCTATTTCATAATCTAGTTGTCCGCATTATCCGCACCCCCCCTACAAATGGTATCAAAGCCCAGTAATTTAAAAACTACAGAAGTGAGATATAAGTTAGTTAGATGTTATAAAATTAGTTATTTAGAAAATTAATTATGAGAAGACCATTTAAAAATAGAGAAGCTTTTAGAAAAATTAAAGAATCTTTAATTAGTAATTATTCAGAATATATAAGTCTAAATAAAACAAAAGAAAATCCAGGAAGATTAGCTTACCTAATTACGTTAATATCTAGTATTGAAGCAAAGTTAATAATCCATTTAAAATCTAGAAGAATGATACACATACCACCTAATTATGATAAAATCAGATTTAGATATCCACCAAGGTATTATAAATATAACTTAAATGAATAAAGAGCAAAAATACAAAGAATTAAGACAATTTATCTCTGAAAGACGTAAAGAATTAAAAATAAGAAAAGAAAGACTACATTATAATATATTTGCCGGAGTTAGTAAAAACTCAATAAATACACAAAAAGATGAAATATCAAAATTAGAATCACAAATAGGTAGTTTAGAATATATATACCAACATGAACTATTCACAATAAAATGAATAAAGAGGAATTCATAATAGATGAAAAAATATATGAAAATCACGAAGGATCAAAAATAAAAATAGCATATTCTAATCTAGGAAGAAGATATAAGAAAATAGGAGAACATTTATATCTAATGTTAGAAAAAGAAGAGTTAAAATTAGAAGATAAATTAACAGCAATGGTAAGAATAGAAAAAGAAAATGAAGAAATAGATAGAAAAAAGGAAATAGAAAAAATTAAACAACAAACTACGGAAGAAATACGAAAAATAGAAGAAACTAAAAATAGTAGAATTGCTGAATTAGAAAAAGAACTAAAAATGTTAAAAGATCTGTACGAACAAAGACAAAAAGAAAAAGAAGAAAAAGATAAAGAACAAAAATTAATAAACGAGATAAATCAATTTAAAGAAAAATTAGAAATAAATAATATAGAGGTTGAAGAGTCAGATAATTATGATTCAGAAGATAGTGAAACATATATAGAAATTTTAACAAATATAAAAAATTTAGACATTAACGAAAAACAAGAAATAATTAATGACGAAAACCTAGAAAATACCAACACAGAAATAAATACTCTTGATAAAAAAGAAGATGAAACCATAATATCTAAAGCAACAGAAATAAGAAAACCTATATATTATAAAAATAAATTTAAAAAATATAATAAATATGACAAAAGGACACCAAAATAAATAGTTAATAAAAATTATAACTTTTTAGACCTAGACTGTGTAATAGATACAGAAAAAACAATACAATTATGGATAGGATATATGACAAAACAATCATTAGATAATAATATAAACATAACAGATGCACCAGAATATATAGAAAGAACATTAATAGGATCAGTAAAACTATGGTTTTCAAACTTAACTGAAAATAGTAAGAAAGTATTAAGAGCTAATAAACCTATGGAAGGAACATCATCAACAACAACTAAATTAACACCTATAGAATTATTGAAAAAATATGAAACAGCTATAAAAGATGAATTTGGTAGTATGACAACAATAGAAGAAGAGCAACATGAAGAAAAAAATACAAATAGGAATTTAATGTTAAAATTAACAATATGTAACATGTGTTATATAGACGAATATACTTGCGCATTTAAAGAATATTATTATAAAGGAGCATATAGTATAGAAGAAAGTAAAGAAATAAGAAAATTATATTTTAATAAATTACCCGAACCATTTAGTTCAAAGATAATAAAAAGTTGGGAAGAAGCAAAAATAGTAGATACGTTAGGAGCTAGAATAAAATTCTTACAACAATGGTATAGAAATTTATGTGAAAAATATAGAGAAGAAATAAAAATGGAAAAAACATTAATAAGAAATTTAGCCTGTTGCAAAAATAAAATAGCACCCCAATTTGGATGCGAAGAAAGATATTATAAGAAAAGAAAAAGACATAAGAAATACAAGAAATATAAAAAATCAAAATATAAATATAAGAAACCAAGAAAAAGATATTATGTAAAAAATTATAAAAATAAAAGACCATATAGAAAGAAAAAGTCTATAAAAGAATGTACATGTTATAATTGTGGAAAGTTAGGACATTTAGCTAGAGATTGTAAATTACCTAAAAATCCAAAAAATAAACAAATATCCGAAATAAAAATAGATAATATGGAATATATGCAAATAGATTATATAGATTATGAATTAGAAAGTGAAGATAGTATATATGAAATTTCAGAAAACGAAACAGATACTGAAATAGATAGTGAAATAGATGAATCAAATGACTGAAGAAGATATAAAAATAATAACAAAGGAAGAATATTTAAATGATGAAGGAACAGAACAAAAAATAATATTTGACAGTAATATATTTGATGAAATAAAAGGAAAAGAGTTAGATTTAAGTGTAGAAAAAATATTTAAAATACCAACAATAAAAAATATTTTTACTAGGAAAAAAGATGAATATTATGTAGTATGCCAGAAAGAACATGTAATAGACTGTAGATATGCAAAAGGTAAAGCTAGTATACCACTAGTAACAAAAAGAATAATTAACAAAGAAATAAATGATATAAAAAGTAAAGGAGATCCAATAAAATATGTAAACCTTGGAGGTACAAAAATATTAATAAAAGCATGTTTTAGAGAAGGAATAGATACACCAATAGAATTATATTTAGCAGATGATAGAATTATAAAACCTATAGAAAAAAGCATAATAACTGCCGTAAAAGAAATTTAATATACCAAAAATTTAAATTTATAATAAGTGCAAATTATTCAGTAGCAGTAACAGATAGAAATATAGATAAATCACTAGTATTATATTGAAAAATATCAGGAATAGAATTAACCCCAGGAAGTAAAATATTTACAGCAAGATGTAAAAATTTATATGTATTAACAACAAAACATAAAATAACAGGGAAAAATAAGATTAATAAAATACAAATAGATAGCCCATTTGAGCAAATTGTAAAAACAATAGATTATAATGACTATAGCTATAGAGACATAGATATAGAAGAAAATTTAGAAATAGTAAATGATAGAATAAGTACAACAAAAAGAATAGCTAATGAAAAACCAGAGTCATCGAGCTCATAAAAAAGAATGAGTTATGAAACAAATTCAATAAGTAATTTAAACCAATATTACATAATAGGAAAAATAAATGAAAAAGAATTTAATAATGAAGGAAGCTTAATTACTTATAAAGCTAGGAATGTAAAAGCACAAATATGGGATAAGATATTGACAATAGAAGAAATTTATAATTATGAACTAACGTCAAAAGATATACTTTTAGGAATGTCATTTTTAGATAAATTATACCCACACATAATAACTAGAAACGCTTGGTGGTTTACAACACCATGTAAACAAAAAGTAAGAGCAAAAAGAATTAATAATAAAATAAGAAAGAAAACTGATTGGATAAAAGGAAGTGAAAAAATTACACAAAAGTTAAAAAATATAAAAAACACTGAAGATACAATAGAATTAGTAGTATTTTCGATAAATAAAACAGAAATAACTATATTTTCAATAAATAAGATAGAAATAGTTAAGAAAAAATTAGAACAATTATATAGTGAAGATCCATTAAAAGGATGGGAAAAACATAAAACTACCATAAAAATTGAATTAATAGATAAAAATAGTATAATAACCCAAAAACCATTAACATATAATTTTGACGATTTAAAAGAATTTAAAATGCATATAGATGAATTATTAGAAAAACAATATATACAAAAAGTAATAGTAAACATAATAGTCCAGCATTTATAGTAAATAAACATAGTGAACAAAAAAGAGGAAAAAGTAGAATGGTTATTGATTATAGAAATTTAAATGCAAAAACTATAACATACAATTATCCAATACCAAATAAGATATTAAAAATAAGACAAATACAAGGATATAATTATTTTAGCAAATTCGATTGTAAATCAGGATTTTACCATCTAAAGATAGACGAAGAATCTAAAGAACTAACTGCATTTACGGTACCACAAGGATTTTATGAGTGGAATGTATTACCATTTGGATATAAAAATGCACCAGGTAGATATCAACATTTTATGGATAATTATTTTAAACAATTACCTAATTGCATAGTATACATAGATGATATATTATTATATACAAAAACCAAAGAAGAACATATAAAATTATTGGAACAGTTTACATATATAATAGAAAAATCAGGAATAAGTCTAAGTGAAAAGAAAGCCGAAATTATGAAAAACCAGATAGAATTTTTAGGAATACAAATAGATAAAAGTGGAGTAAAAATGCAACAGCATATAGTACAAAAAATAATAAATTCGAAAGAAGAATTAGATACAAAAAAGAAATTACAATCATTTTTAGGATTAGTAAACCAAGTAAGAGAATATATTCCAAAATTAGCAGAAAACTTAAAACCACTACAAAAAAAATTAAAAAAGGATATAGAATATAATTATAATGAAGAAGATAAAAAACAAGTTCAAAAAATAAAATTACTTTGCAAGGAATTACCAAAATTACAATTTCCAGATGAAAATAGAAAATTTACATATATAGTAGAAGCAGATGCCAGTGAATATAGTTACGGAGGAGTACTTAAATATAAATATGAAACAGAAAAAATAGAACACCATTGTAGATACTACTCAGGTACGTTTAACGAGACAGAAATAAAATAGGAAATAAATAGAAAAGAATTATGTTCATTATATAAATGTTTGTTAGCATTTGAGCCATATATTGTATATAACAAATTTATTGTGCGAACAGATAATACACAGGTGCGCTGGTGGCTAACAAAGAAAATACAAAATTCAGTTACAATAAAAGAGATTCGGAGACTAGTTTTAAACATATTAAATTTCACATTTATAATAGAAGTAATCAGTACTAACAAGAATGTTATTGCAGATTACATATCAAGACAAAGCTACACAGACTGAAATGATAGAAGAAAATATACATGAAAAGATACTCAACGCCCTAACTACGCTTTCATTGAAAGTGGACAGTATGGGTACTGAGATAGAAAAGCTAAAGCTAAAGACTAGTGAAGATAAACTGAAGTCTATAGCTATGAATCAGCTAACTCAGCAATGCACAGAGCTATGTCGATCGGAAGACAATAAAATTCCAGAGCTAGAAGGAGATGTTGGGATACTCCATAAAACCCATAACGTTTATCAATCTACTTCTGCAGGTACAAGCAGAGGAGTTAGAAAAAATATGAACCTAAACAAGCTATTTGATAAACCATATACACCAAATACATCAAAAGATCCCATGTTTATACCCCCACAAGTTACCACATACCGAGAAAGTCTAAACCAAGACAAAAAGACTTACAACTACATAGCCCGGACATACATAGAAAATATCTACAATGTACAAACCTTTTTAAATAGCAACCCCAAAGCTACAAACATCCAAGAACCAGATACAAACTATATAACCCAGAGATTGACCGGATATAATAAACTAATTGCTTTACCTAAAACCAAACCAAGCTTAGTTAAAACCTGCTATGAATATGGACTACTTAGTACTGTATATACCACGGACGGAAACGAGATATCCACTATACCAGAGATATATGATGCATTTATCACTTTTAAAAGAATAACCAAAGGTACCTTGTTTTCTATAAAAATTTACACTGTTTTCTATAAAAATTTGATGAAGTCAAAAAACCTATACAAGTTGTAAAGATAGGAATGAAATGAGATATGATTATACCACAAGATATTATTTCACAGACAGAAATACCTAGAATCGAGATACCAAAATTTTATGCGAACAAAAGGATTATCGGACTATCTACAATTTTGCAAGAGCTAGCAAATACATACTGCAACCAAAAACCCATATGGAGCTACTATTTAAGAAATCATGTACTGATATATTCAAATTCAAAAGAGTTACGAGAAACAGATATGAAAACTATTAGGCAATGGATTCTCACGTTGCTTAAACCAGAAACGGAACCTATCGCCAGAGCTATCGGAGAAAAATTTATTTCGGAAGAATTATTAACCAGATATTACAAAACTATTGGACATAAATATCCAGATCACAAATGTTCAAAATATAATGGAGGAGATAATGATGTCCCAGCAGTTCAGCTAGAATAAAAAGAGATAAGGACGCCAACTGGAAAGATAAGAGGAGTAATAATGGAGATACAACAGATACGACAAAAACAACGGAGACAAGATATTTATATTAGTTACGTAAAATTATTGTGCTTTACTATTTATGTAAAGACTAAAATTATTGTGCTTTACTATTTATGTAAAGACTTTCTTGTTCTAGGCCTAGACTTTTAGGTAGTAGGCTTTAGTAGCCTTTAGGACTTTTTGTAAACCTTTTTTGTTTTCTTTAGCTTTATGATTCTTATCTTTTAGAACACATGTAAAGAATACTTTGAAAAGTTGTAAAGTTCGTTTATAAATAAAGAAGAAAGAAGGCATTGCAGAGGCAAGCCTTCACACATTAGCCAAAAAACTCTCTCCATTTAAAAATATTTTGCCCAGTTAATTAAATATATACACTTCAATGGAAAAAGCTATGGAGCAACAAACCTCAGAAATATCAAAGCTACCGGAACAGGTATATCTATTTATGATTATGAATAGCTAAATTCATAATTCCCAACAATCATGATATGATAAAATAAATTCATATTAGTTACTTTATAGTAGAATTATTCGAAGAATAATATGTTAAGAAGTTTATTAGCAAAGTGGAAACGGAGAAAAATCCCTAAGAACTATGCCATCCTAAAGGTGAAACCAATGAGGCAAAAAGCCGTGGCGGGGAGTAACCAGAGTCGAGGCGCTGTTTACGGGAAAAAGTATCCGAATTACCATGCTAATAGTGATCGAAGAACATGTTATTTAAGAATAATCTAGTATATAGTAAGCTGAGATGACTATATTTTATTATAAACATGGTTGAAGGGAATATTTTGAAAAAAGCAATTTTATGATAATGAATAATAATTTATCTGATGTCATGGTAGATAAATTTAAGATACTTATTTTGTATGCACTTAGAGATATAAATATTGCAGATATAAGAAAAGTTATATTAGAAAAAGCATTTGGCGAATATTACATGACTAGAGTAAATTATATACCATGTCTACCTAGCTACTCTTATAAATATTTATTATGTTAAAATCACGTAGAATTTTTAAAGATATGCGAAATATACAGTTACTAGAAAAACAGATAAAAATAAATATAGACAAATACATGGAAAATAAAAAATATATAAAATCTCTTAATAAAAATATGCAAGAACTACTAAGGCTAAAACAAATAACTATAAAATATCAATTTTAGAAAATAGATCGTTTAGACTACCTTAAAGTTTTAATCTTATATATACTTAAAGATATAGAAATTATAGATATTAAGAAAATAATATTAGAAGAAGTAATAAACTATGAAATTGAAACAATAAATGCATTAGAACAGATATACGAAGACATTTACCCAGAAAGATATTATTCAGATCAAGATTGTGGATGTTAGAATATATTAGAAAAACTAGAGAAAACCAAGATAATCTAAATAACGAAATTAATTATAGAAACCGAATTAGAAAAATAATAGAAGATCTAAAAGAAAAGTTAATATGGATAGAAAAAACCTTAGAAAATTTAGAAAAAAGTACATGTGATAGTTTATATAATTTAAAAAACTCACTACGAGAAGAACAACACAAGATAATAAATGACATAGAAAATCTAGAATTAGATATATACTACAGTATAGATAGAATAAATTACTATACAAAAATTTGTAACTCTGCAGTTACTACAGGATAAAATAATAAACCAAATAAATTAATGGATACATCTTACAAAAAGAATAATTTATTAAAACAAAATAACAAAAATATCCACGCACAAAAAAATAATAGATTCATTAGATATAAATATTTCTAAATTTTTATAACATATGAAGCATTATTTTAAGTGGTCCATATTTTTTTGCCGCCTAAATTTTTTACTGTGCTAAAATCCTCTTTTCACTCCTCCTTCTTTATCTTTCCTTAATTTAAATTTATTTTTCCTATTTTTCCGCCATTAACTATCACTCTCTCCTTAATTTTATTGCCTTTTGCACGATCTGTGATAAGGATTTGCTTTCCATATTTCAGGTAATTATTAATCGCATTTTGCATGTGAGCGTTTTATTTTTTTCCTACTTTAATTCATCAGAAATTTAATTTTTAAGGGTTTTGTGTTTTAATGGATGAACACACTGCAAAAACACCTATAAAAGTGGTATAAGAAATATGAAATTAGTGTCTGATGCACCATCTTTTAGTCTTGGGTTAAATCAAGAAGAATTAGTTACTGTTGTTTCAAATCCATTACAGTTGAGGAAATCTGGGAGATCGAAAGAGATTAGGTCGAAGTTTCACAATGACAAAGTGAAGATGATGGAAATTTAAGAAAAAAAAGGGTTGAAGAAAACTCGTTCTCCAAATGAGCAAAAAACTAAAAAACGGTACGAGAAGAAAAGGAAATCTAAAGAAATTGAAGACGATGTTGACAAATCTTATGATGAATCTGAAGAAGAAAGTGAGGAAGAAGTATTTTTTTTGTTTGTAAATGTATTTTTTTTTGTTTATGTTTTAGTAATTATGTATTTTCTATTATGATGATTTTTAGGGATTATGTGAAAATATATTATTGAATTAACTACTCATGAATAGTATTTGGATATATATATTTCTAGTATAGTTGATATGTATTTTTATTATAGTTGATATGTATTTTTAGTACAGCAGAATAATTTTGACCTATATGTATTTTTAGTATAGTTGGTATGCATTTTTGAGTATTTATATTTTTCAGTGTTTGTTGTATTTTTGATATGGTCAAAATACATATGCATGTTATTTTAGTTTAACTACCATAACAGTTTATTGTCTATATGTATTTTTAGTACATTTGGTATGTATTTTTTAGTGTTGGTTGCAGTTATGATTTGATCAAAATACATATGCATTTTAATCATCTGAAATATATATGCATGTATATGTTTTTTTGGTTTGATTGAATTTTGTTTACAAAGTAAGAAGTGGTAGTTTTACTTTGTATAGGTGATGCGGGACAAAATATTCCTTGTCAGAAAACTTCCAAGATTTACACCACAGATGTGCTCGTACAGTGACAATGATATTTATGGAAGCATACGCACAATTTTACACAAGAAACAGTTTAAAAACTTTTGCAATAATAACATTTTTGTTTATTTTATGAAGAAGAAGCAGTGTGTAGTGCAAGCGCAGTTGTGCAGATGTGTTATGACGCTTGAGGTAAAGGGTAGTTCTTCTTCTGGGATTCTGATCTGTACTAATGGCACCTCTCTTAGTTTTACTTCCAAGGAATTTGCTATCATAACTGGATTGAATTATGTGTCTAATAGGTATGACTTTATTTTTTATGAGGGTGTACCAAATAGGATGATTGAAAAGTATTTCAATGGGGCAGAAATTATACAAAAAAAAAACTATTTCTAGCATTCACGGAGAAAGTATGGGGGGAGAACAATGATGAAGATGCTGAGAAATTTGCAATTCTGTATTTCCTGCATTAATTTGTGTTGTCTAACATTGACACTGTTGTTATACCCCGTCTTCATTTCGATTTGGTAGATAGTGGTAGATATAAGAATTTTCCATGGGGTTCTTTATCTTTTGAAAATCTGGCCAGAAGTTTGAGCAACCGGTTGAAAGCTGGGGGCAAATTTTATTTGATTTAGGGAATGCCACTGGCTATTCAAGTGTGGCTATATGAGTGTTGTTCAAATATCTCACCAAAGATTGCATTGAAGGTTGAGAATTGGATTCCCCGATTATTAAAGTGGAAGACGATTACACCTCATCCACGCTATGAATTTTTTATGAATGCTATGTTCAAGGACAATGGCAAGGTTTGTTGTGAATAAATATATATGTATTGATATGTATTGTATTGTATACATATATTTTTTTCATTTACAATTGCTTAACGTATTCTTTAACATATTCGTAGGTTGTATTTAAGAACATAGAGCCAACTGAAATGGAATTGGCAAAGCTTGAAATACCACAGAAAATGTAACTGAAGATGAACGTTTAGTTGATTCTGACGATGACTTCCAGGATCCACCACTAAAAAAGGTCAACGAACGTTCAAAGAAGAAACAGAAGGTCGATTCATCAACCCCAGTAGCGAAGAACCTTCAGAAAAAAAAGTCAATATTGTTGATGAGCATACCCAAATGAGGATTCCACCTCCTCGTGCTGCAAAGGCTGCTGTAATGAAGACACCAGTATTTAAGCCAATTCCAACACGACAGGCTTCTTCTTCAAAAACAAAGAAAGGGAAGAAAACAGTTAGGGTTATTTTTCCTCAGGTACAGTCAAAGGCAGATAGTCATGTAGAGGAAGTAGCCGTGTCAAAGCGTGAGAGTCATGTTGAGAAAGAAGTATTTATTTCTAAGAAAGTTTTTGATGTATTCCGCGAAGAGGTAGTTTTTTTTGTCAAATGTTTGTTTTACATTTAAAAATTTGTGTTTACTGAATTTGTATGAATGTAGGTTCGTCAAGAGTTTAAAGGAGTTCGTGAAGAGTTTACTCAAATTCGTCAATTAGTGAAGAAAAAGTTTAAAAAAATGGTCAAAGCAATTGAACATAGCAAGGTAAAAGTTTTATTATTTTATAATAACCACAGTATTAAAAACATATATATGCAAAGTATGTGAAAAAAATACATATGCAGTATATTGCTAAAAATACATATGCAGCTTATACAAAAAATGTATATACTTTGATTGTTAAAAATACATATGAAATGTAATACAAAATACATATGCAGTGTGTCAAGAAATGTATTTTGCTAAATTCATATGCAGAGTATGTAAAAATACATATGCAGAGTATGTAAAAAAATACATATACATTTTATTGCTAAAAATACATATGCAGTTTATACAAAAAATACATATGCTTTGCTTTTCAAAAATACATATGAAATGTAATACAAAATACATATGCAGTGTGTCAAGAAATGTATTTTTCAACACTATGTATTTTTAGTGGGTTGGTATATACATATTAAGTGAAATCAAATAATAATAGTTTATTCAAATTTACTTGTTGCAAAAACATGAAGATAAAGAGGTTGAAGTACAACAAATGGATTATGCTGGTGTCAAAACATCACCACAACAATTCAGTCCTACTGTTGATAAGAATTTGGATGAGAATCAGGATGGTATAAAGGTAAAAAATAACTAAAATATGATTTTCTTTTAGTGCACAAATGTAATTGCTTTCTTTAGCAGTTATATGTTATTTTATATATAGACTTGTATAAACATATATAACTGGACTTTTGTTTGAAGTTGTTTTAATTTTTTTTGCTTGTTTGCAAGGGGTGCACTGATTTGCATCCAGATAAAACAAACATTGAAATTGATTCTCAATATTTAATCCCCGATGAGCTTCTCCAAAGTATAAATTTGGATTATAATCTTTCTGAGAAGATTGTTCATCATGATGATCAAGTATGTATAATGAATTGAACTTCAATTTATGTGATGTAAAAATCATAACAATCCATAAGACCATTATATATTTTGTTTCATTTATATTCATATCACTGATGAGAAATTGGATGATACAAATTTTTCTGATTCACAATTTACAATCCCAGATGAGTTGTTACCAAGTCTTAATGCATACCGAAGAGAAAGTATCACGAGACATCCATTGGCTACTTGTGAAGAAGAACAAAGAGATAAACATTTTAATGAAAAAAAGTCTGAATCTATTGTTCAAGATCATTGTCAGGTATGTATTATAAACATATCTGAGGTTATGTGGATTATTTTAGACATAAGAAAATAAACTTTTTTTCATTTTTGAAGAAAAATAAACAGAACGTTGGATCGAGCCCTAAATCAGACATGCACGGAGAGGTTGATCTTGGTACGGAAGAGCAAATTATGTCAACTCCTAAAATACAAGAATTAACCACTGATGAACAAAGAAATGAAACAGTTTGTCCTGATTCACAAGACACAATCCCTGATGACTTGCTTCCTAGTTTGAATGTATACAGTAGTAAAAGCATCATTATTCATCCCTTTGCTAATCGTGAACTTCAAACTCCTATTCCAAAGTTAAGGATTAAGCGACCATCCAAATTCAACGAGTCACCTTACATGATGAAATTTGGTTCAGCTGCCGGTAGGTACAATTAGTTATATATTTAGTTTACAATGTAACATGTTATGCAAATACTTTTTAATAATTACCTTTTTGTATTACGTAACTATATAGAGATCTCGGAAGGGAACATACGTATATTCCCACAGAAACATCCATTTGTTTATCATTCGATTGATGGGATTATGGATACGAAGATTGTCAACAAGTCCATAGATTGGATTTCTGAAGACCTTCTTAAAGTTCATGCTAAAAGGTATTTCTATTGAACTGTTTTAAGTTTTTTTTTTAAAAATTACATTATGTTCTCATGATTTAACATATACTAATTAACAAAAATAACAGGAAGGGAAATGCAGATCATTACAAAAGGGGGAAATCAACCATTCCAATGATGCATTTTGGAATTGAGACCGTTGAAGATAAAAACTGGTTCTACACAATGGGGTTCCCTGATCAGTCACGGACAGAATCGGTTAGTATATTTTTTTTGACAATATATTTTTTTACATTTATAGCACTAATTAAAATACATATTATGGTACTTGTAAATACTTATACATGTGCACATATGTATTTTTAATGTATTTTTTTATTATATAAGAAAGGATTTGTTACACTTTAAATTACATATGTATTTTTATATTACATACACATGCTAAATTTAGTATACAAATAGTTTGAATGTCTAAAATTTGTGTTGCTACTTACTGCAGCATATTGATGTTTGCTTCTACTACTTGAGGAAGAAGTCGAAGCATAACCCCAACAGGTATTACAAATTCAATAGAGTAGATTACAACTTTATGAACATAATTAGGTCTGTTCATGATGTTTATTCTGCGGATGCTGCAAACCTTACAGCGGGAGGACATATTGCACATCTTAATGAATACATAAATGGGTTCCGTATGCATGCTGCTATGCCATGGCATACAGTGGAAGACATTTATATTCCAGTAAATATAAAAGAAAAACATTATTGGGTTCTAGTAATTTTATCTTTCTCAGAGAGGTGCATATTTCTATATGATTCATATGAATCATCTGATCATTATTCGTCTGTTCATGATGTCATTGAGAAATTAGCTGCGATTATCCCATTGTGTCTCCAACATTGTGATTTTTACGTTAAGAAAGGAATTGATGTTGAAAACCATCCAAGATACAAAGACAAAGACTCCTCAAATATGTTTGATGTGTTATTTAATTTAAATATAACAAAATTGTATGTTTTTAAAATATATATTAAAGCACATATGTGTTCCTTTTTATTATTTTTATAGGGATTGTGGTGTCTATATGGTTACATATGCGGAGTGCCTTTCTTATGGTCACAAAGTTCTTGCGAATGAGTTCGACCCCAATGCACTCCGTATAAGATATGCTGCACTTTTGTGGGAATATGGGACAAGAAAGCAAGACACAAATGCTCATAGTGATGTTGAAATACCTTTGAGGCCTGCAAGGAAAAGTAGAATAACTAGTGTAACTAAAGTTTTAGATGTATGATAGATGATGGATTGATTACTTTATATAGTTTAGACACTGGTTTATGGATGCAAGTACTGATTATACAAACTAATTTTGATGTTTTGAAGTGGTTCAATTTGTAGGTCATAATAGTACTTATTTTAACTGAATGAAATTAATTCAGTTTTGAAGTTTTATCTGAGTCTTTTATGGTGTTCTTCCTTTTACAGTGTGATTTAGATAAAAAATACATATGTATTGTTCATATTATGCTAAAAATACATATGCAAAAAAGTTTATGCCTAAAAAATACATATGTATTGTTTTTAGCTAAAAAAAAATACATATGCAATGTTATGCCTAAGCATTCCAAAAATATATTTGAAATTTTTAGTTTAAAAATGCCAATGTTATGTTAAAAATACATATGCAATGTTAGAAAATACATATGCAGTGTTCATATTTTGCTAAAAAATATGTAAGCATTATAAATAAAATTTAGCCTAAAAATACATATCCAGTGTTAATAGTAAGCTTTTCTAAAATGCATATTATTCATAACTAATATGTATTTTGATATGTGTCCATTTAATATGATTATAAATGAAAACTTGAATTAAAGATAAATTTGAACTTTTAATACAGTTCTGTAATTTATGGTGAGATTTTATTTTACAAAAATACATATGCAGTGTTAATATTTTTTTTTATTAAAACTACATATATATTATATATTTAAATATATTTTTAGCATATAAATACATATGCAGTGCTAATATTTTGGAATTCAAACATAGATTTGCAGAATAATGCATATGTGGCTAAATCAATGAACAATTACGAACTAAATAAGTGTTTGATTAATCAAAGTTACCAACTTTAACCTAAAAAATATATTCAATGTTAAAAATACATATGAACTGCAGATTCAAAATACATATGCAATGTTCAGATCTTGTAACATATACATATGCAGAATTCAGATTACTGTGTTCACTTGTCAAATGATGATTAAATATATTAACTAAAAAAATAATTCAAGTTTATAAAAAATAAAAATAAAGTTTTAGGCAATACTACGAAAGGAGAAATGTATCATTTTCGATATTTCCTACAAGAACGCCTATTGTGACCCTTAGCCCCACAAGCACTATATGAGTTGATGTTCTTCTTTTCAAACATATTCCGGCCTGATTTTTCATGATTCTTCTTTGCAGGTCTTCCTGGAGGTCTTTTGTATTTTAGAGGCAGTACTATTTCACCAAGTGCACTCTCTGGAATTAGCCAGTCATCTTCGTGTGGCAATGGGTAGATGGGAATATCATATGTCTTCAAAATAACTTTTGGTTTAAACAAATCACAACAGTATGGCCCCTTCTCAAAATTCTTCTTCTCCAACACCGCACAAGTATTTGCACATGGTATCTGATCTAGTTGAAATGCATTACATGATCATTTTTTTCCTTGAGGCAAACAATGAAGTTTTTTTGTTTGTCGTGTACCGTATACACATATTCTATGGTTGGTACAACCTGATATAAAAATAAAAAGTTTAATGGAATGCTACAAAAAGATAAAATTTATATTATACGATATGTTGTAAGCACACCAGCATTTTTACCAAAAAATACATATGCAAATTACAAATACATATGCAGAGTACAAATACATATGCAGAGTACATTTTTACAGAGCATCCAAATACATATGCAGTGTTAATTATTTTTAATTAAAAAATACATATGCAAAATACATAATATTTTTTTACTGAACTTTTTAGTTTATTTTTATGTGTTTCCATTCATTTAGAACTTAATGGAAGTTATTCTATTAATTATGTTTTTCAGAAGTATAATTCCAAAAATGTATAAGGTCATACTGTCATACGAGTATACATAGCCTCGTTCTCTTTGAGTATGTCATTAAACTTTTCAATGAGTAGTGTGAAGGTATATGAAGCCTGTTGCTTATTTTTGTAGTTCCATTTTGCAAACAATAATCGAACCTCCTCAAGAAAGTCACAAATTGGCAGTTCTCTAGCTGATACAAGTACTCAATTTATTAACTCCGCAATGTTTGAAGTCAAAGTTCAGCCTCGGTGAACTATTGCATAGGACCTAGCCCACTTTTTGTAACCAGCCAATTTCAAATAATTCTTCACCCTAATATCAACTGCCTCAACTTTTTCCATTAACATGTGGAATTCTGACGTTGAATATGATTTGGCCATTGTATAAAAGATCTCCGACAATGCATTGTGTGACTTTCTGTCAAGTTTTTTAACATTCCCCCATAGATGCCACATACATGCATAATGTGGAACATCGTTGTACACATCGCTAACATCCTTTATGATGCTTGGGTTCCTATCAAAAACAACACACATATTTTGTCTTTCCCCTTATGCTTCCTTTAGATTCTGAAAGAACCACGTCCATGATGCATCCTTTTTAAAATCAATCACACCATATGCTAGAGAGAATATATGACCTATATATACATAACAATTTTGCGCAGTAAAATAAAAATACATATAGGAACTGTATATGTATTTATTACATATACAGGTAATTAAAACTGTATAATTTATCAAATAAATGGTATTAATTACATATAATAAAATTTAGACACACATAACTATAAAACATAATCAATTTTACATGTTTTCATTCATGAAACTTTGAAAATATAGGTAATTTTATACAGATATGTAAATATCTAGTGGAGCTATGTATTTTCAGGTGATACGCAGAAATACAGAAAAATACAACAAGTTTTACAATATAATTATTATAAAATCATACTAACCTACTTTATCCATTGTACATGCTGTTACAAATGCCCCAGTATACATTTCTCTCAGATGACTAGAATCAACAACTACGGCTAGTCTACAATGATCAAATCCCTTAATGAATGTATTTAGAGCGATAAATACATATAAGAACTCATTCTCATCTGTCTTCTTCATTCTTATATGTGACTCTGGATAGGCAGTATTCAGTACATATAAGTATGATGACATTTTCCCATAAGATACTGATGGCTTACCCCTCAACTCTTCTAACACTCTTTCTTTCGCCCTCCAATATAGAGTGTATGCCAGATCCATACCAAAATCTTCCTTCATGTCATTTTTAATTTCTGTTGCACTGTATTTTCTTTTGTGGTTCTTGTATTTTTGTTTAACCATACCACCTATCAACATACTAGTAGCATGCACCTTTGGATAGATCTTGTCCTTCACCAGACATGTATGTTGAGGTCTGAATGCTCTTATTTTAAACATTCTAGTTTCTCGTATTGCTGATGGACACATTAAAAACTCATAGTTTTTTGATTTACAAAAAAACGTATACCTGCATCCAATATAATTTATTATTTTCAAAATATATCCAAACTAATATCAAACAAGAATAGAGTGATATAGAATGTACGTACGTTTTCTTACTTGACCTTTTACTTTGCGTTTGAAACTTCTCCCTAATTGAATAGTCCTTCATAGCTAACTTTAAAATTTTTTTCTCAAGTAAACTTGGACTTCCTCAACATGCTTGTGATGTGGATCTGAGATAATCAACTCAACAGTATCCATTTCAAATACATCTAATGCTTGTCTATCTTCACAAACCACCAAAGCTCTTTCATTTATTGTATTTATCAGTGTTTGAATGTTGTCACAGTTGGTTATTCTTTTAGCAACATATATAGATGAACTTGCCACGTTTCTCCCTATAACTTTCTCTAAAATGCTTACATATAAAGGAAGACAATTCATGTCTTGTATCTGTTTTTTTCTGAAATATAAATACCTTTAAACCCATATCATTATGTATTTCTATCTGCCCAGCATTAGCAGTAATTTGATATTCCACTGGAAAACGTTTTCTCATTAAATCCACACTTAAGTGAGATGCCAATTCATCGTGCAGCTCAATGAATGTTGCTGATGTGCTCAACAATATAACATCAGTGACATATTCTTCATAGTTTTTTTCATATGTCCACCGACTAGAGTGCTTCACAAGCACTGGTATGCTTTCCATTTCTACTTGATTTAACCAATAAATAAATAAATATAAATATTTTATCAAATTGTAAATTGTTAAAACAAACACTTTTCAGCTTTAACTACAAACAAACTTACATAGCCAATATCTCCATTCAAAAAATAAATTTAAACAAAATTTGTTTAACGTAAAATACAAACACTAAAAAATTTTAAACCAAATGTAGAAACTACTGAATCAAACCGAAGAAAACTTGTATAAAATATATTTTCAGCAAAAATAATTATACTATCAAATTCCGACAAGCAAACCAAAAATACATATGCAGTGTTAACATTAAGCAGTTCAAAAATACATATGCAGTGTTAACATTAAACATATCAAAAAATATATATGGAGCATACCTAATTTGTATTTTGATATGTGTTAATATAATTTAATCACATTCTGCAGCTCAATTCAATTATCTATTGATCAAGGATTTTCAGAAAATAATTGAATCAAATTCAACTCAAAATTTATTTAAATTATTTTCATAATCAGGGAGCTTCACAATTTGACCAATTGTTAAATCGATCAAAATAACAACAACCGATACTGAAATAAATAGTCGAATAATAAAATCTAAATAACTGAAACAACTTCTAAACTAAAATTTTGCAACGAAAAAGTTCAATTCTGAAGTTTTTTGTTATATATATTGAATTTCCTCCTACTTTGATTATAAATCAAAACTAAATAGGAGCATCAGTAATGGCTGAAATAAAAAATTCAACCAAAAAACTTAATGATTACGTACCTTAAACAACAGTAACAGATGAATTTTCAACAAATAGTTGAATTCAAAAATTTGAACTGAAGAATCTATAATTGAATTTGATTCAAAAAAATTAATGCTTCATTTTGAAACTGATGTTGAATTCGAATAAGATACTGTAGAATTTCATATGAACAACAACAATGGTTGAACATAAAAACATGGTTGAATTAGATAAAATTGCTCATAAAAATGAAAAACAAATTTTGATTTTGTTTTTTTTTTCTCAGATGAACTAGTTAATGGAGAAAACTAAAATTTAAAATTTGATCAATGCTGTTAAGCTAAAATGGAAATCACGTGATTGAAGTTGTTTTAACGGAAAAGAAATCTACAATATTAATTAATTGGTAATTATACCATATTTATCTCAACCGATTTATGTTATTTAAGGGAGGTAAAATTAGTTGTATATGTATTTTTATAGCAATAGTTTTTAAAAATACATAATACAAGTTGCTAAAAAATGTAATTATGAAATTGTTGCTATAAAATTAATAATTAGGGCCTCAAGTATGTCATTTTTGAATTTTTCCCTTACTTAGTTATGGTTTAAGAAAGTTTGATAAATTTTAAAAGAACCCACAAGTTTTTAAATTTACACTTTGATCCAAATGTTAGTTAATATATAACGGGGCACGAAGGGAAAAAGGCATTTTTTTCTCTCTCCTCATCCATTGTTATTTTCTCTCTCTTCGCGATATTTGTTGTTCATTATTGCTGCTGCTTGATTCATCATCTTCTGATTCATTATCATCATCATTTACTTTATTATCATCTTCATATTCTTCTTGTTGACCATTGTCGTTGTTGTTGGTACCCCAACTGCTGCTCTTTGACCAAATTCTTATGTCAAATTTTGTTTAGTAAATCACTTTCAACTTTGAAATTTACTTGAGAGGAGACTTTGGTAAGTCAAATTATGTTTTTTAGTTGAATCTGAGTAACTGTTAGTGTGTTGTTTTTTCAACAATATCTAGCACGCGAACATGAATGCAACATAAGAGCAATCTGTTTAAACCGATCCATTATCTGCGGCACCAGATAAATTTTCTGTTGTAACAGTAGACTCATGTTGGATTCATGTTTACGGGTTCTAGGTGCCCATAATATAAATTGAATAGATCGGTATTCTGTTGCACCAGATTAGTAATCTGTTTCAGCAGATAAATAATCTATTTCATCAGATTACTAATATATTTCGTACAATAAAATACAGCTCCTGTCACACACAAACACAAACCTAATAGGTAACTCATATGTTCTTGCTATTGATACTAGAATCAAATTATTCCTTAATGATAGACATGTCATTCGTTAAGAAATTGAAATAGACAACACGAAAATTAAATAAGAAATAAAAAGTCAAGTGCATCAAACATATTTTTTTATAAAATAAAAAAAAGCATAATTATTATTATCATCCTTATTATCATCATTATTATTTGTATGGCCAGCCAATCTTCAACGGGCAGCAACAACGCCCTCCTCAGCCTGCGGATCTCCCTCACCATCCTTACTCTGACGGCGGTCAACTCTTAATGCAGGTCATGAACCTTCTTCTGCAGTTCCCGCATGGCGTCTCGTAAAATAGTGACATCCCATAAAGGAATAACCATATCTAGAAAACGCATAAGTTGACAAAACACACGTAAAAACAAAAGTAAAGAAAAGAAAGAATTCGAATGTAATGTAATATACAACAAATATTTACACAAAAATCAAGAAAAAAACTTACCAGAGACAGAAAAAACCTATCAAATCCTTGAAGAGAAAGTAGTTGATGGTGTAACAAGAGCAAGGAATAAATAGTGTCTAATAGAACAAACAACTGAGTAAGGAGGGACCTATTTATAGAGGATTAAACTTGAATGAGTTAGGCAAAAAATTGAAACTGTTCACCTCCATTTATTAATAACATTTTTTATTACTGTAAAAAGTTATGACTTAATTAAATTAATCAATATTATGATAAGTCATGACTTTTCAGCTTTATTATTATTAATAATTAGTTCTTTCCAGGAACCATTTTTTTTACATTGAGTTGAATAACAGATAATATATTTGTTGCATCAGAAAAATCATCTGTTACAACAGAAATATCATTATTTGCAATAAATAGATAACCTTTTGCATTAGATAATATATCTGTTGCAACATATAACATATATATTTTTTTTAAAAAATAAATTATCTTCATGACATCCAAATTTTCTGAATTTTTCATTATATAAATTAATAAAGTAGATTTAAAGGCACAACTGTTCACCTTCATTTATTAATGACATTCTTGATTACTGTAAGAAGTTATGACTTAATTAAATTAAATAATATTGTGATAAGTCATGACTTTTCAGCTTTATTATTATTAAATAATTAGTTATTTTAAGGAATTGTTTTTTTTGTTACACTGAGTTGGACAACAAATTATATATATGTTGCATCAGATATATCATTTGTTACAACAGATATATCATCCGTTGCAACAAATAGATAACCTGTTGCATAAGATAATATATCTGTTGTAACATATAATATATATATATATATATATATATATATATATATATATATATATATATATATATATATATATATATATATATATTTTAAAAAATAAATTATCTTAATGACATCCAAATTTTCTGACTTTTTAATTATATAAATTGATAAACCAGATTTAAAGGCACAACTGTTCACCTTCATTTATTAATGACATTCTTGATTACTGTAAAAAGTTATGACTTAATTAAATTAAGAAATATTGTGATAAGTCATGACTTTTTAGATTTATAATTATTAAAATAATTAGTTCTTTATAGGAACCATTTTTTATTTACAGTGAGTTGGACAACAGATTATATATCTGTTGCATTAGAAAAATCATATATTACAACTGATATATCATCCGTTGGAACAAATTGATAACCTATTGCATAAGATAATATATCTATTGCAACATATAATATATTTATATATATATATTTTAAAATAAATTATCTTTATGACATCCAAATTTTCTGACTTTTTAATTATATAAATTAATAAAGAAGATTTAAAGGCACAACTGTTTACCTCGATTTATTAATAACATTCTTGATTACTGTAAGAAGTTATGACTTAATTAAGTTAAGCAATATTGTGATAAGTCATGACTTTTCAACTTTATAATTATTAAAATAATTAGTTCTTTCCAGCAACCATTTTTATACCCTGAGTTGGACAACTGATTATATATAGATATATCATCCGTTGCAACAAATAGTTAACCTATTGCATCAAATAATATATCTGTTGCAACATATAATATATATATATATATATATATATATATATATATATATATATTAAATGATTATCTTCATTACATCCAAATTTTCTGTCTTTTTAATTATATAAATTAATAAAGAAGATTTAAAAATAAGAATATTTCTGGTGAGTTTTTACGGTTTAAATTGTGTTTATCATTTATTTCCTTATTCTTTTCTGTGAAAACAAATGACTTAATTAAATCAAGCTGGTGAGTTTTTTTTATTATTATGACAAGTCATGACTTTTTAGCTTATTAAATTTAAATAACCTTTTTCTCAAGTTAAAAATTGAATACATCTGATTTTCAATAACTGTTCTATTTATTTCTTTTCTTTAATAACCGTTTTTATTAATTGAGTTATGGCAACAGATTGTATATCTGTTGCATTAGATATCTGTTTCAACAGATATACCATTTGTTGCTATAAATCGACCATCTGTTTAAGGAGCTTTTTTGATTTCTTCTAACTGATTCATCAGTCGCAACAGATAGGGAATTTGATGCATTAAAAGGGTTTTTTATTTTTGTTTGTTGATTGTGTTTAGACAAAATTTATAGTCATGACTATTCATTAACTTTTTTCTTAAAAATCATATCATCATATATCTTAATTAAATTAATCCAATTTTGTGATTCTTTTTAAATTAAATAATCTTTCTTTTACGATTATAATATCATTGAGTTCCTTATTATTTATTAACGAACCATTTTTAGGAGAATTTCTCATCATCACTTTCACCACCATCTGTTGCCACAAGTGCTCAATCCCTACCTCCAACCATCGATATGTTGAGAATAGGGAATAAATAGAATGATAATTAAATATTGAATAAGAATTAAAAATTTAAAGTCGACCAAACCAAACCAAACCAAACATATACATGGATTTTTTTGAATCCCTTATAGGTAGATCAGATATAAAAAATGAAAATACATACGCTAAAAGAAAGTTATTATTATTACTATTATTATTGTCAACCTGATAATTTTCATCTGGTAGCAGCTGGGGCCTCCTCAGCTTTGCTCGAAAGTCGGCCAAATCCCTCTGGAGTTTATCAAACTGCCTTTGAAGTTCCTGCAAGGACTCGATATGAATCTTCTTGTACGAATCTGAATCATCCATATTAGTATTATAAGTATAGTAGAATGAAAGAGTGAGTGAGGAGTGAGAGTGAGAGGAGGCCGGAGGGACCTATTTATAAAATGATTGAATTGGAAGGTACTGAACTTGGTCAAATAAAAAGCCACGATAGTTCATATCCCTTAATTAAATAAAACTGGTGACTTTTCAAATATGTAAATTAAAAAAAATGAATCTAAATACAACATTTTATCTTTTTATTGTATTTCGGAAAGAGACAGATTGGTAATCTATTGCAAAATATATTCCACCTGTCAGATAACTTACAATACAACATATGGACAATCTGTTACAAGAGATAGATATATCAGTTTGCTTTTCCATCAGCTGCGGTGTCTGCTACACTTGCTAGTCATCTGTTTATTCAATTTCATCGAGAGCAATCGATTTTTCTAAACACTTCTTGGTAAAACTCAATTTTTGCTCTTGGATTGCTTCTCTTTTTTTCTTTGCAACCTTCAACTAAATTAATTTTTTGCTTTTGGATTGATGGGAAAAATTGAATTTGTAGCCCAACTTTAAGGATGCAAAGATAAAAAGAGAATTGATCCAAGAGCAAAAATTGAGTTTGTCCAATAAGTGTTTAGAAAAATCTATTGCTTTCGATAAAATTGAATAAACAGATGACTAACACGTTGCAAAAGATGCCACAACTGATGAAAAAGAAAACTGATATATCCATCTGTTGCAACAAATTGTCCATATGTTGTATTGTAAGTTATCTGACAGGTGGAATATATTTTGCAATAGATTACTAATCGGTCTCTTTCTGAAATACAATAAAAAGATAAAATATTGTATTTAGATCTACTTTTTTTAATTTACATATTCAAAAAGTCACCAGTTTTATTTAATTAGGGGATATGAACAGTCATGGCTTTTGTTTGACTAAGTCAAGTCACCACCACTTCCAATTCAATCATTTTGTCATTGTGGTCGTTAAGCTCAATGTAGAGCTCTTGATTTTTTGTGAGTTTGTCAACGAGGACCACTCATATTCTTTCTTGGATCTACGCAAAGTCAAGGAGAAGTATGGAAGGTTCTCTCTGAGTTTTTCCAAGGTAAGCGCTCTCTCGGCTGATAAATCCTGTGCTGTAGCATATATAAATAGTGCAGTACTCAATGCAGAACAATTTTTTGGTAGAAGAACGTCTTGATAAGACATAATCAGTAATCTATCGATATCAAATTTTGCTGTGTCAAGCAGTTCTATTGATATAGTGTCTTTTACGGAGAAGATTGATCAGCAGAAAAACCAAGTGATTGAGATCGTTTAAATTGTTGACTAACTCGTGAAAAGACATCTTTTGGATTATTAAACTTCACAGGGCAGTCTGATGGTTTAATAACATCAGATGTTTTGTTTTCAATATTAGATAATGATGGGGAGATTCTTCCTTCCTCACCATCCTAAAAAGAAAAAGCACTCAAAATTAGATGGAGTATCTCTACATAACAAAACAAGATGAACTAAATCTAACATTCAGTTTTTCCTTCCTATTCTCCACCTCTTTTTATCTTCTCAGCTTTATCAGATCTAAAATTTTTCTTTTTCTGGATACTTGATAATGCCTTGGAAATTGCTTTCTTTCTCCTCTTAGCCTTAATATCTAATGAAGAGAATGAAACTGAAAACCTCTTTGATCGAATGACACTACTGTTAGATATCAATTACTTTACATCAGCAGTTAATGCATTAACAGTATTAATCACATCATCATGTTTTGCCTTGTACTCTTCACATTTGCATGTACAAGATAAGCAAGGAGGGGAAAGATTGATAATTCTTCTACCATATAGAGGACAAAATATCCGTCATGCAAAAGTCTACACCGTCGCCAGAAATGCTTGCCACAACAAAATTCTTTAAAGGCATGACAAATAAACATGAGCAACATCCGACATAAAATCTTAACAGGTATCAGAACCATATTCATGGTCCCTCAGCTTTATCTGTTCGGACCTACCAAACTTAACTATAAAATTTCAAATATCTTAGTTGAATGATCTATGACTAATCGGTAAAAATAACATTCATAAAATTAGTGTACTCTATGTGTGTTTCCATGATAACATTATCGGTAATACATACCTCCCATATATGAAGTGGTTCCATCTGCATGCAGGTTATTCCTCCGAACCTATCTTTACGGAAGCCTTTTGTGATGGTCAGGTAAAAGTTGATCAACTTTCAGTTCCTTTTATATCTACAAAGAAAAAGGAAAAAATTTATGTCATAGAAAGAAAATTATCCTTCTGTTGCAACAGATGTAGAGTCTGTTGCATCAGATGAGGAGTGTGTTACGTCAAATGTGGATTCTGTTGCATCAGATGTGAAGTCTGATGCAACAGATATGGATTCGATTGGAATACATAGAAACCTTGCTGGTGGTTTGATTTGTTCCAATAATTGGTCCATCCGTTGCAACATCAAAAACAACATAAACTATAAACAAAAAATAAAAAACATCAACAACAAAGAAAATCACAACATTTGTTCCAACAACGTCATCAACAATAAAGAAGCATACATCCTATGTTCCAACACAATCAA
Source organism: Capsicum baccatum var. pendulum (assembly GCA_030864225.1). Classification (NCBI taxonomy): domain Eukaryota; kingdom Viridiplantae; phylum Streptophyta; class Magnoliopsida; order Solanales; family Solanaceae; genus Capsicum; species Capsicum baccatum. The sequence continues at coordinate 175,185,395 of CM061560.1, forward strand.
CAACCAGGGATGGACCCACATGGAGTCCTCTGGGTGCGCGAGCACAGACTGAACTCGTATTGAACTTTATATATGTATATGGAAATTAAGAAAAAATGTATATAATCTAATCAGTGAGCACCCATAGTAAGAGTTGTTTGGTTAGCTTAGCTGTTGTTTATGGGTGCTTAAGGCTATTTATTTCTTTTGGTCTTGAGTTTCATTCCCACTCAGCACATATTTTTTTAATTTTGGTAACAACTCTTCTCTTCTTATTCATTTAAAACTTTTTTTTATTTTTTTCTCCCTTATTCCTTGTGTTGATTGTTTGGACTCCAATATTTTTAAGCTAAGAAGAACTCACCATCTAAAAAACCTGGATCCTCCACTGTCAACAATGCCACAGTACAAGTTTCAACAATGCCAACCCCACCAATAACATCAATAACAGCATCAACAACAAAGAAACAAATAAAATACATACAAAAATGATACTTCCAACAAGGCTTTTAAACTTCTCCCAACAGATGACTTTTTTTTGCATTTTGTAATAAATATTCTCGGTTCGTTTATTCAACAATTAAAAGTTCCTTCAAATTTTTAAATAAATATGATATGGAAAAATGGTAATTAAATAAAAAAATGTAAATAACTTGCAAAGAAGAAGACGAGAATGAAACATCAATAATGAATTATATCATACCTTAATATCAAAAAGGGGTCAAAACAATAATTTTAGTCGAGGAATCTAAGATATGGATATGGATCGATTTAGATCCGAATGAAAATTTATGAGAAAGAGGAGAGAAAAAAGGCTGTGATAACCCTAAAGAGGATAGAAAAAAAAAGATAAGAGATGAATAAAATAAATTTAGGGTTGAAGAAAAGGAGAGGAGAGATGAGATAATTCTAATTTCTAGATGTACTATCCTTAATATTAAATGACTAAACAAAGTGTACTTGTTCAAATTTATATTTTCAAAGCATAATTAATAAGGCTAATTTGGTAGTAAAATAAACCCCTAATTAATATTTTCTTAATGGGTGTGCCAAGTCAATATGAAACAGAAGAAGTATTAGGGGTTTCAATATTCATTAATTAATATTTCACTAATAATTCGAGGGGCACGAGGAAGAAAATGGGTGACATTGAAAAGACAGGACAAGACTACTCAATTAGATTTTTGAGTTATCCAAGAAACATTTTTTACCGTCTTTAGTAGTACTACTACTTTATCTACTCGGACAGAAGCTTGCTTTAAAATTAAAAGAAAAAGAAAGATTTTCAAACAGATATGTCGTTTGTTGCAACAGATTTAAATATCCGTTAGAAAAATTCCAATAGCTCAGTCATTTGTGACAATAGATGGAAATGTCTATTTGATAACTAAATCAGAAATGTCATCTGTTACAACAGATATCAATATCTTTTTGAAAATTTCCAACAGCTCAGTCATCCGTCAAAACAGATCCAATTGTCCATTTGATAATTAAATTAGATATGTTATCTATTGCAACAGATATTGTTATCTGTTTGAAATTCTCCAACAGCTCAGTCATTTGTTGCAACAGATTTCATTGCAATTAATTTAGGTGGAACTAGGGATGAAAGAGTGAGCTCCTTATTAACTTTATGTTAAGATTAATAATAGTACCTACATCAATCTAGGTGGAGAGAGGGATGAATGAATGAGGTCACAGGGTCAACTACAAATCTAATTGAGTCATTGTATTTGCATGGTGTTAGTATTATATTCATCTCAATTTGAATCATCGATCGATCACTCTGAGTTGAAATGAGTTCTCATTAACTTAATGTTAAGATTAATAATAGTACCTACATCGATCTAGGTGTAACTAAGGATGAATTAATGAACTCAAAGGGTCAACTACAACTTCAATTGAGTTTTTTGGCAATTTTATGATGAGACGGTACTGCATTCCTCCCGACAAGAATCCTCGATCGATCGATCTAAGACAAACTGATTCTTACTACCTAGTATGTTCAAATAATACCTTAATTGAATAATCTGAGACTAGGGGTGAGTTCTTATAGGGTCAAATACAACTTCAATTGAGTCATTTGGCATTTGCAAAATGAGATGGGACTGCGTTCCTCCCGACAAGAGTCGTCGATCGATCACTCTGAGCTGAACCGATTCTTACTACCTCATATGTTCAACTAATACCTTAATTGATTAATCTAGGACTAGGGGTGAGTTCTCATAATGTCAACTACAATAGATGACATCGCCTATTTGATAATTTACAACAGATGGGTAATCTATTGCGACATTTGATAATTAACAACAAATGGGTAATCTATCGCAATAGATAACTTAAATGGTTTGATAGTTTACAATAGATTCGTGATATGTCACAACAAATGATGTAATCTATTTGATAGTTTACAAAAGATACGTAATATGTTGCAACAGATTACATAATCTGTTTGATTTGATCCAACATAAAAGACATCTATTGCAACATGTTGAACTTTTGTTAGACTAATACCTTAATTGAATATGAGTTCTCAAAGGGTCAACTTCAACTTCAATTTAGTCTTTTGGGAATTGCATGATGAGACGGTACTGTATTTCTCCCGACCAGAGTCATCGATCGATCATTCTAAGCCAAACCGATTCTCACTACCTCATATGTTAGACTAATACCTTAATTGATTAATCTAGGACTAGGGTACTAATACCTTAATTGAATAATCTAGGACTAGGGGTGAGTTCTCATAGGGTTAACTACAACTTTAATTAAGTCTTTTAGTAAATGCATGATGAGCCGGTACTGCGTTCTTCTAGATCAGAGTCGTCGATCGATAACTCTGAGCTGAACCAATTCTTACTACCTCATATGTTCGACTAATACCTTAATTGATTAATCTAGGACTAGGGTACTAATACCTTGATTGAATAATTTAGGAGTAGGGGTGAGTTCTCATAGGGTAAACTATTGATTAATCTAGGACTAGGGGTGATTTCTCATAGGGTCAGCCACAACAGATGGAAACACCTATTTGATAATGTACAATATATGGATAATCTGTTGAGACATATGATAATCCATTTGATAATTTACAACAGATGGGTAATCTGTCGCAACAAATGACTTAATCTGTTGTTACCTAATCTGATTGATAATTTTCAACAGATGAGAATTGTTTTTATAGTTTCAATTGAGTTCATATGTTAGACTAATAGTACCTAAATTGATTAATCTAGGACCAGGGGTGAGTTTTCATGGGGTCAACTAGAGTACTCGGTCAACTATAACTTCAATTATTTTTATATAATTTCAATTGACTTACCCTTTTGGCAATAGCATGTTGAGAGGTTTAAAAATTACGTATATATTTTATGATTTTAAAAATAATTAAGATTAATTCAGACCAAATTAATATTTTCAAAACTACTAGTCATTCTTTTCTAAAATACAAATCAACCTATACCAAACTTTTCATCATTTCAAATCTCGAGGCCTCGCTCTTTCTCTTTCATTCTCACTCAACAATACAGTACATACAACAACTACTCAATAAATTTGCTCAACCTTCCACAACAGATCACTTTTATTCTCATTTCTGACCATATAGGTGTTATTTTTGACTTCATTCTTGCTTGTACCAGTCATTTTCTTTGTCTTCATAGGCAACAGAGTTCAAGAAGTGCTCTATATTTGTTATTTTTTTCTAAAAAATATGGGCTTTTAAGTTAATGATGAAAAATAAAACTTTTAGTTGTATAATCTTCGAGAATGGATTTAGAATTTTGAGTTTTGATGGTAAAATCATAGGAAGAACTTGAGAAATCCCTAGTTTACATCACCGTATTCCGTTAATTGTCGTGGTATTATTGGATGGTGTTTGTGGTATTCCTGGTGGTGGTGGTGGTTTTGTGGTCATCGTAGTGGCACTGGTGGTGGCATTGGTTGGTGGTGCTCGTGATGGCTGTCGGTGGAGTCAATATTCATGGTGTTTATTTTATTCGCATTAGTTGGTGGTGTTTATGGTGGTGGTTGTTGGTATGTCGGTATTCGTGGTATTTGTTTTGTTGGCATTGGTTGGTGGTGTTTGTGGTGGTGGCTGTTGGTGTATCGATATTCGTGGTGTTTGTAATGTATTTTTTAAAATCTATACATACATCAATTGTAATGTAATTTTTGTTTTTCTTTGTTTGTAGGTAAAACGTGTCTCCCAAAAAAAAGAAAGTGAAAGTGGATCAACGTCTGGCCACCCAAAAAAAATTGCAGTACAGAGGGATTCGAAGGAGCTTTCTGAACAATCTCAGTTAGGAAAAAGTGAAGCTAAGGAGAGATGTGAAAACAATGTTGAAAGAAGTGGACAAGGGTCCGTATATGGTGATGAAGAAAATAAAAGTGAGAAAGAAGAGGAATTGGAGAGTGGAAAAGAGAAAGTGAAAGAGGATGATCATCAACATGATGATAATGGATCACTGATGGGGCATGAATTAGTATCGACATCCCAGCATGATCGTGTCTAAACTTTTAGTATTGATAAGTTTCAAGTTGTGATGCCGATAAATTACCCAGAAGGAAAACAACTAACTGGTCAAATTGTACTTAAATGTCAGATGGGGAAAAACTTTGAACATTTTATGAAAATTATGAAGAACGAAAACATAGGCGGACTTTTTAAGAAGTGATGCTTTGGATGCTTTCTTGAGTTGCCCAAGGACCCCTCTACCCATATCTGTTTTCCTATGATGATGGTATATGGTCTTCTCAAGCACAGGATCAAGTACGCGGGGGATGATAAGGATCCGGAGGAGGGGGCAAAAAGAAGATGGATCAAATTTGGAACAACTACTATGGTATGCCCATTTTTTTTGGCTTGGAAGATTTTTCCATAGTGATGGGCTTGAGATGCCATCGTCTAGAAGGACCACCACCCCACAAAAGATTCATGGCAAGAAAATGCAAGGAAAGAATAGATGGGTTATTTGACATTGCTCGACGTGGCTACAATGCATTGGATTTGTTGATAGATCTCAAGGATAAAACCATACCAGAGCAGTACAGGGAGCAATTGCGCTTATTTTGGTTTGCCCATTCGGTTTTATTGGCAATAGACGTCAACAAGGTCATAGAAGATGATTTGTTGGTGTGTCCTGAGGATTTTAATAAATTCAACAATTATCCCTGGGGATATGACAACTTCTACTTGACTGTCCAATATCTACTGACAAAGCTATCCTCAGGGACGACCATATTATATGTCTTTTCTTGGGCTTTCATGGTAAAATTAATCACTAATTTTACTCATCCATTAATTTATATTTAATATAGTTATTATGATTTTTTTTGGCTTGGTTTTTGTTTACATTTTTTAGTCTTGGGCATTTGAAGTCATTCCTCCCCTCCGAAAGCAGTTAATCAATTACCTGTATGAGGTTTCTCCTCCAAGAATGTTTAGGTGGTTGGTTGAAAAGAGCAACACCAATATTAAGGAGGATGATCTCTTTAACCCTCCGAATGATACGGTATGTCTTCTTCAAGTAAAATAATTCTACTTAAAGATACGAAAGTATTGAACAAATATTATATCTAGTGTAACAGATGTTATATCTGATGCACCAGATGGGACATCTGTTGTGATAGCGTATTTCTTGCTTCAGATTACCCATTTGTTGCTTTGGTTCTCTGAACCCGACTCCTAAAAGATTAACTATCTACTATAAATTATGCAACAAATGTGTAATCTAATAACATATTGTTCATCTGTTGCAATGTACAGATCATCTGTTGCATAACAGATTACCCATCTTGTGCAACTGTTGCAACAGATGATTGATATTTTGCATTAGATTATCCATGTGTTGCTTTGTTTCTCTGAACCAGACTCAAATGGATTTTAACCATATATTGCAAACTATGCAATAGATGGGTCTTTTTTTTTTAAAATGTAGTCCAACTGTGAACATTATTATATTATATGATTTAAATGCATCTGCCTATTTTTTTTATTTTTGTATAGGTTGTACATCCATGGATCGTGCCTAGTGAGGAGGAGTCGGTGATGACTTCTTAAATTACTCTAGGTTATGTTGATACTATAGTAGACCCAATGGTAGTGTTAATAAAGAAGAAATTGGTTGGAGCAACATCCATAAAAAGTGCAGTTAGGCAAGGTCAGCCTAATGCTGAGGATCTTCATGACCAACCTTTTACTAAGGCAGATTCGGGTACTTCTGGTGGAATTATTGGTGTTGGTGGCAGGCATACTGATGCTGCTACCACTCGTGATGATGAGTATGTTGATGCTTAAGAAAGAATAAATATATTTGAAAACACCCCTTTTCTCCCTTACACAGGTCCCTCTCACCCCTCTTCACCCTCGTGTTCTTGTTGTAAATGCGAAGAGTGCAAGGACAGACAGGATAAAATCTTTGAAAAAGTAGAGGTTATCTCTAAAGATATCAAGGAATTCAAATCCAAGAGGCGTGTCATACCATCCAAGAAGGTGAGAGAGCCGTACACTCCTACAGTGTTGGTTAGGAGAAAGAAAAGAGCAGTTAGAGACGTACTCTCCAGTAGAAAATCAAAAGAAATTGCAATTCCTCTCTCTCCAAAAGTTGTTAAAGTTCAGGGGCCAGTCAAGAAGGTGGACATATACGCGGAACTTAGTGCCAAAGAGAAGAGGGATCTGCGACAGGCCAAGAATGCCATGCCAGGCGCACCAAATTACCCCAGGCCTTCCTTTTCCCTCAAGACTTCCAGACTATGACTGATATGCGTATGCCATACAAGGACAAGGAAAGTTTACTTTTCCTAACCTAGCCCTTCTAATCTACCCCATGAAGAAGAAGCTACGCAATATTTTTCATATCTGTTGTAATAACTGGGTATACTGGTGCAACTGGTAGTGGTTCTGTTGTAACTTATTATCCATCTGTTGCATAAGTTGTGTTAGATGGACCCTATGCAACAGATGGACCATCCATTGCATCTTTACTATTACTAACCTATTTAAAAATTGACTTCTTATCTCACATTATGTTGACATAATTCTCTGCCTCATTAGGAAAAGACAATTAACGTACCGGGAAGCTTATGATGCTGCCAATAGTATAATGGACCTCGACTTCTGCAAGAAGCTTAATGATAGGTTCGATCAATTCAATGGGAAGGCGTTAGCCCTTGGCGTGGGACTTGATTTCCTAGTACCTTTGTTGGTCTTGGATGAAGAAGAAATGATAAAATATATTAGAGAGGAAAGGCCAAATCCACATGGTAAAAGCTGTACTGAGGCAAAAAGGATTCTTGCAGTCATTAGCATGAACGACATGCATTATCGGGATGTTAAGATACTACTCGAGGAGAGAAAGATCAATGTTTATGACTTCAACGTAGCTCTCATTGACAATTTTGATTTTTTTCTTTTCGTGGAGCCACTGATGGTGCTATTTCCCATCTTGTTGACGGAGAGTAAACTGATGAATTATTTCCCAAAGGAAATGTTGATGAAGAAATCATGGGATTTTGAAGGTCGAAACAAGGGAATGATCCTTCCAAAAGATAATTCCGCTAAAGCGAGCGGCTCGAACTCTCTTGCACACATCTAATGTTTGCTGATCGGCAAAGAAATAGCCGAGCCAATGACTTTTCTGTGCGATAATGCTGTGGCAAACCTGAAAGAGGGCTTGGCTTATGGGGTACTAACTGGACGCTTAAAGCCTGTGCATATAGAAGAGCCTGTGAAATAGAAATTTTTAATTTCAAGTCACCCTTCACTTTATTACATGTACATGTAGTGGCAATAATTTTTTTCTATTGAAGTTGAGATTTTTATAATGCAATAGATTAGATTGTCAATCTGTTGTAAAATATATTTAACCCGTTCTGGCAGATAGTTTATCTGTTGCATTAGGTTGGTCCTCTATTGCATTGCGCCGATGTTATTTCTATGAATAATCTATTAATATAAGTCTAATCTGTTGCAACAGTGGGAAGACCTATTTGATAATTTCCAACAGATGACCTAAATTTTACAACATATACCTAAATCTTTTTGATATTTTCCAACAGTTACGCTTGAATATCCATGTGCTCGACAACACCAAACCAGTAGCAAATACACACCCCACTATGAAAATTTCAGCAATTAGGCTTGAATATCCATGTGCCCAACAATACCAAACCAGTAGCAATAATGATAACAATGTAGTATCTTCTTGTCGATTTTGTTTCTCTTCAGATGCCTTGACTTTGTTCAACAAACCTCAGATTACACAATTTGCTTATGAAGGGTGTCATTCTTCATACCAATCAAAGTAATCACATCCACCTAATTTCTATAAAAATGAGAACACAATTACAAAATAATTACAAGTCAATAATTAATCAATGAATTAAATAAAAAAATATTACCTTTGAAATCTTACAAGTAAAAAACCTACGACCTTGATTTTGTTGAGTCCAAGAAGTCTTTAACAGAGCTTCATGACCGCACTTACAATATCAAAAATCTTTATCACAAAAAACAGTGGAAGATGCGCTCGACATTGTCAAGCTCAGTTGGAAAAAATGAAAGAAATAATTTGAAGAATTTGGATTGATAAAATAAGATGATGATGAAGAAGAAGATTTGGGAATTTAGGGTTAAATTTTAGTAGAAAGATAAATATATAAGACAATAGGGGATAAAAAATGACCGTTGGAGGCTAAGTGACTGCAAGTCAGTGAAATGTGCCAGCCTGACACATTTGATACCTATTATATTTTACGTGTTTAAAATCAACACTGTCTACTTAATGCCTATTTTATTTTAGGTGTTTGAATTGAACACCGTCAATGGGTTGCACCTTTTTTATTTCAATTCAATTCACTTTAACCTTTTTACACGTAGTGATAATTTTTTTATGTCCAACAAAAGTAGAATTTTTATAATGCAATAGATTCTCCATCCATTGTAACAGTTATTCTACCTGTTCTGATATATAGTTTATCTGTTGTAATAGGTTAGTCATCTGTTGCATTATCTCGATGTTTTTATCGAAAGTCTATCTGTTGCAACAATGGGAGGACCTGCTTGATAAATTCCAATTGATCACCTACCTGTTGCAACATATGTCTAAATCTGTTTGATTTTTCCAATAGATGTGTCGTCTGTTGCAACAGATACATTATCTGTTGCAATATTTGAATCTAGTATTCCTTTTTAATTAAAAAGTTCAAATCTAAGGAATAAATAAAATTCGTAGACAAAACGAAATAAATCAAAGCCTTCATAAATTAGTATAAATAAGTCAACGAATAAATGAAATGTAAAAAAATTGTTATGGGTACAGATCTCAACAAATAATCAACAACAATTTAAGTATACTTCCAAGGATTGCTTTGACAAGCTCAAGATATAAAGATCTACTCAGTATGGATAAGTTTTCTTCATCCGATGCTATGGAATTCGGCTTTGCCCATCGTGGATCTTTATTGTCTCTTACGTACGGTTTTTGTGCTTTCTGTTCTCCATATTTTCATACAAAGAGTAGCATATTTTCAATGCTGTTCAGCAGTAGCTTCTTCTATATCCATCTTGAAAGCCAGAATTGGTCAATGCTAATCACGGAGATACAACAAAATGGAAAAGGATAACTCATCTCTTCTAGCAAATCAAATAGGTCTTTCTCCTGTTTTAAATGATCCCAAATAAATTATATTTCTGGTGCAACAATGAATCAACTGTTGGAACAGATTTCTACATAAGGAAGACCCTGTATAATAATTTCCAATGGATGAACCATCTGTTGTAACATATGAATCATCTGTTGCAGCAGATAGGTCGTCTGTTGGTATAAATAAAAGCGGTACGAAGAGCTATTTGATTTTCTAAAACAGACGAGACATATGCTGCACCAGATAAAGTATCTGGTGCAATAGGTTAGTCAACTGTTGCAACAGATGTATATATCTATTTGATAATTTTCAGCAGATGTGTCATCTATTGAAACATATATGTATCTGTTTGTTTTGTCAGTTGGAAAACAAATAATATATTCGATTTCTTCAGCTCGTCTGCTTTTCTTTGGACATTGTACGTTGCTCAGTCCAACACACAGACAGAGGAGTTATAATTTTACTTTTTTGGATGCTTGATATGCCCTAGAAATCACTCTCCTTCTCCTCTTAGCCCTAATCTCTAATGGAGCGGATAGAAATAAAATCCTTTTTGATGGAATGAAACCCCTCTTAGATGTTAATTCCTTTACAGAAGTAGTTAATGCATTAATAGCATTAATCACTACATCATGTTTCGCCCTGCAGTCTTGACATTTGCATGCAGGACATTCGCTGGGAAAGACAAAATTTGTATAACCACTATGATCATACTCATAATGGTTTGCTTTAAATACTGTAAGAGGAGCATCATTAGAACCTACAACAGCATCACTATCACCACCAACAACTCTATCACCACTAAGACCATCAATAATAACAAGCCCACCCTCCAAAATTATTTTTCTTGTAATGGTTCTTACTCCAAACAATTCCATTTTTATTCTGTCGATGACCTTAGGGTCTGATAAAGTTTCCACAGACCGTAAAGTAAGAAAAAATAGCATCTTCAACTCTCGATTGGTCGGAACTAGCGACGGATGCACAATCTAACATAAATCATTACATATATTAGAATGATAATTAGATCATTCAACAAAATTATTAATTAAAAGAAAAAATTAATTATAATCATACTTATTGCATCCTTTGGGGAGTTGAAGAGATCAAGAAATTTTGCCTTTTTATCAGTTTTGGCCAATAACCATCTTAAGATTCTTGGAAAGAAAACTCATTTCTTGTAGTTCACTTGTTGTCTCAAATAGGGAATGACTTTAGATGCCCAAGCCTATAAAATAATGCCAATAAATCAAAACCATTGTTGAGTGAAAAAATGAATGATATCATAATAGAAGAAAGAAACATTTACCATGAATGCCCATGGGAAGCCATATAAGTTGACTGTCTTTGGTGCTAACGAAGTCAACAAATATTTGACAATCATTTTAAAGCTTTCATACCCCCAATAATAGCTGTTAAACACCTCAAGATCCTTGGAGAGATTTATTAAATCGAGGCTTATGTTGTTGTTAACATCTCTCACCCAAAGAATATTACGTACAAACCAAATCAAGCACAATGACTGCTTGTTCTTCTTTGAAAGTCCTTTACCTTTCAACGCTTCTATCAAATTTTTATTTTTGAAGCTTGAACCAACAATGGACACCAGGTCATCACGATCACACGACTTACCTTTTGCCTTTTTTGGGTATGTGGGGTGCTTTTTTTGGGTTAGAATAGGTATAACTTGAGAAGGAGGATAACATTTTAGTCTTGTAACTATGGAAAACTCCTTCCAACCAAAACCAACAGGCATGCCATAGTGATTTATCCATACCTCATCCATCTTATCTTTGTTTTCATACATAAACCTACGCTTGAGAAGTTCATATACCATTTTTATTTTGAAACGAGCATTGTTGTCCTCTGGCAAATCAAGATATTTCCCAAAGCAGCTGTCCCTGAAATAAGCATCCAGTTTTTGTTCTCAAAGTATTTTTCTGAAGGCGTCGAAATATTTTCTCATGGACGACTTAACCAGAAAATCACCCATTAAATTTGCGGCACCATCGCACTGTATTCTCACAGGTTAACGATTAATGCTGAAGGCTTTGACCAACTCTTCGATGGAAGGGCTATTAGCATCTGCATCATCTCTTTTGAAATATTTCTACTCCCCGTGTTTATTATATTCTGCTCCTGATTGAGATAACACTTGTAAAGCAAGCTCACAGAGTGGTGGATGTAGCCTAGCTGATTTACTTGTTCCTTTACTTGGACTTGATTTAATTTTTGTTTTTTTGGGAACCATATTATCTAAAATTAACAGAAACATAAAATAATATATTATTGTTGATTAATACATCATTAAAAAGGATAACAGTAAATTAAACTAGCAAAATAGTAAATAACAGTTGCAACAAATCATCGATCTGTTGCACCAGGTAGTATATCTGTTGCAACATATAACCAAACTATTACAGCGGATGAGTAATGTATTGCAATAATACAAAATATATCACTCATCTTTTAAGATAGATGAATGGTCTGTTCAACAGATCACATAACTGTTGTGACATCATCTGTTGTAATATATAAGTGATCTGTTGGAACAGTTAAATAATCTATAGCAATGGCTGAGTAATATGTTGTGACAGTACAAAACATATCACTCATCTGTTGAGAAAGATGAATGGTTTGTACAACAGATCACGCATCTATTGCAATATATGAGTGATTTGTCATAGCAGTTAACTAACTTGCAGTAACGACTAAGTAATCTATTGTGATAATACAAAACATATCACTCATCTGTTGAGAAAGATAAATGGTCTATGCAACAGGTCACACATCTGTTGCAACACATAAGTAATCTGTTGGAATAGTTACCAACGGTCAATATTGTTAGATTTCTTCCAACATAGGGTCGTCTATTGCGGTAGATGAATGATTAGTTGGAAAAATCAAGTCTTGAATATTTCTTGTAGGAAGAGTTGATAAGATTTTATCCAGCAGGAGGTTCATCTGTTGCATCAGATCATTAATCTAATGGTTCTTCCATTGCACCAGATGGTTAATTAGTTGCATCAGATTTTTTATCTGATACTTAATCTGTTGCAACATATGGTAAAACTGTTGCATCAGATAGTTAATCTGCTGCATCAGATTATTAATTTGTTGCATTAGAATTATAATCTAATGGTTCCTCTGGTGCAGCAGATGGTTGATCTATTGCATCATATGATAAATCTATTGCATCAGATGGTTAATATGTTACACCAGATGGGTAATCTGTTGGAGAAAACAAAAATAGTAGCACGATTTTGTTCAACAAAAAATAATAATTTCACCATATTTACCAAGAACAAGAACAGAACAAATCAACCTAAATTATCGTTTTGTTTTTATAAACACAAATAATAAAAATCAAACTTTAAAAAAATGCAACAAATAATAAAATATCATAATTCACTTTGAAAAAGAAGAGAAGAAATACCAGAAATTAGGGTTTTATTCAGACCGCATTTCAAATTAATACAAAAAAATATTGAAATTGTTAACCAATAATTTAAGAGAAGTTGTCTCAAGTTCTTCGTTTTCTTTAAAACTAAAAAGGCCATAAATTTTTACCTGTGAAAGAAGAAAAGAAACGATAAAGAATTTAAAGTTGTTATGTCCTGAGATCAAGGCTTTACGTCGATTGAAGGTTGAAGTCAAAAAGGAATTCAAAGCCCAACTATTTGTAGTCGTATGTTGAAGTCGTCGAGGACTGAAATGAGAAATTTGTAGAATAATTGGTTGGGAGAGAGTTGAGAGAAGCTGTCGAGAGAAGGACGAGAGACAGTTTGATTTGAATTGATGAGGGGAACTTAAAGCCCAACTATTTATCACCGGAGGTAGAAGTCATCGGGGGTTGAAGGAAGAAATTTTGCAGAACTGTTGGTTGGAAGAGAGTTGAGAGAAATTGTCGAGAGAGAGGAGAGAGTGGTTGCTTTGGATTGAAGAGGGGTGTGGGTTGGGTTGATTTGTATTTTTAAAAATATTAGAAAGTTTTAAAAATATTAATCAAGTCCACAATTAACTTAATCATATTTCCTAATGATGTTTGACCCTATCTGTTGGTCAATGTCACCAATCCTTCTTTATTCAAGACTTAAAAGACACCTTTCCTTTAATTTTCTTATGTCTCTTGGCTAAACTTGCATCTAAATCAAATTTTCCAACATGTTGGTACAATTTATATTTGGATACTAAATCCTATACATCAATACTTCAATACAATTGTCAGTAACTATTTTATGGATGATTTGAAAAACTAGAAATGATTATGTGTTTAGTTCCTTGTTATGGTGTGACGCTGAAATTTTATCAAAAACATTATTTGACTTTTTGGAGTTTACAGATGATCTAAACAATTTAAATGCTATTATGCGGCTGGGAACAATAAGATGTAACCAATCCCGCTTCACTAACTACTTATCTAGAAAATCCTAGTTTGATTTCAAAATTCTAAATTTTAGGATAGTGTTGAAATAATAATTAACTGTTAATTGTTTTGAAAGTCCAAAATATTAAATAACAAAAGGACAATTTTATTAGTGTTTATTAAAAATATATCTCAGAAATAAAATACGGTAATAGTATTGTCAAAGGGAATTTTTATATTAATAACTTCAAACATATATTTATAGCTAAATTTCTAACTACACTCCAATTTAATTAAAATTGGGATAACTAATTCCTATTCAAATAATAAAGGAAAAACTAATTCCTAAGTCACATAGGACTCTAATAATTAAAAAATACTAAAAATATTTATTCCTACTTTATTTCTGAGATATATTTTCAACACATCTCCTTGGTTTAGAAATTGTCTCGGCTTTGGCAATTTGACCTATTGAATAAATCTGCCAATTCGTCTTTGTTCTTGTAAGACTTATGTGCATCTTCTGCTGGATTAAATAAGAAAATTTTGCCTCTCATATCAATTTGTAAAATCTTAAGATTTGTGGAATCAAAGATTCGACAAAAGTTATCTCCAAACAATAGTTTAAATCCTTCTTCCATTAGTTGACCAACACTTAACAAACTTTTATCAATATCTTGCACGTAAAGGATATTTGAAATTATTTTTGTACCTGAAATTATTTTGATTGCAACATTCCCTTTTCCTTCTACAGGAATATAGTCACCATTCCCAATTCTGATTTTCTTATTTTCCAAAGGCAAAAACTCTTTAGAAAGAGTTTTGTCATATGTCATGTGGTTTGTACAACCACTATCAATCATTCAAAAATCAGATTTCTTGGTTAAAGAATATATTTCCATAAATAAGTGGTATTCTTCTTCTTCTTTGGTGACTTGGGCATCTGCTTCATATTTTTGAGATTTGTTTTTGTAAATAACTGCTTCATGGCCAAGTTGATTACAAATCTTGCATTTTGCATCTAGTATCTTTCAACATTTAAATGAAGGATGACCTATTTTGCCACAGTGCTGGCAAACTGGGTAATTTTTTCTTGATTTATTACCCTTGCTTTGAGTCTTGTGGTTGACTGCCAAAGCTCCTTCACCCATACCATCCTTCCTTATAAGGCTCCTTTGCTCTTGTGCCTGGAACATATTTAACAATTCTGCCAAGATAATCTTGGATAGGTCTTTTGTATTTTTCAAGGTAGTTATTGATACTTCGTATCTTTCAGGCACTGTAACAAGATTTTTTTTCAACAATTATTGAATCGTTAAATTTTGTGCCAACCAATCTTACCTTGTTAACAATGCCAAGAACACGATCTGAGTACTCTTTGACGGTCTCAGATTCCTTCATCTTTTGCAATTCGAATTCCCTGATTAGATTTAACACCTTCATGCCTAGTATTCTTTCATCTCCTGTATATTCTTCCTTTAGAAAATCCCAAATTTCTTTTGCTGATTTAAAGGCCATAATTCTCATGAAAATTGTTGGAGAAACACTAGCAAACAAAGTCGTTTTTGCTTTTGATTTTCTGATTTTCTTTTCCTTTTGGATTTTGATCTGGGCCACGATGGGATTATTGGGCAGCGGAACAACATCATAATCCTTCTTCAAGGCCTCCCAAAGATCTAAAGCCTCAAGATAAGTCTCCATTATTACTGCTCAAAGTTGGTAATTGTCACCATCAAAGATAGGAGGAGCTATTTGGGAAAAGTTGTCTTCAGAATTCATCTCTCACAGATCCCTCAAGAAACTGGCTTTGATACCAATTGTTGGTTTAATTATTTTTCTCCAACTCTTTCTCTTTTATTTCTCCAATTTTAAAGATAAAAACCAACAGTGTCAAATCTAATTTTATAAAAGTTAAAAGAGCAAATGACATTTCGCTAAGGACC
Source organism: Capsicum baccatum var. pendulum (assembly GCA_030864225.1). Classification (NCBI taxonomy): domain Eukaryota; kingdom Viridiplantae; phylum Streptophyta; class Magnoliopsida; order Solanales; family Solanaceae; genus Capsicum; species Capsicum baccatum. The sequence continues at coordinate 175,201,325 of CM061560.1, forward strand.
TTCATGCCTTTAAAATTTCAAAAAATTACTTGATACATTGATCTACAAATGTAATTCTAAAAGACTTTAATCGTGACATTAATAGCAAGCTTTGCTTTTCCCATTTGTATCCTAAAACAATCAAAGCTTTCAATTGTCAATCTTTTCTTTTTCTTTTTTATATTCTATCAATAATTTTTGATAATGAAATAAATTGTCCACTAAAGTTTTCAATAATCAGTCAATATATTAAACTAATATTTCAAATTCATAACTCCTAATTATATGTATGAAACAAATATATTTTCCAGCAATAAACAAAATTCTGTTCAACGCATATCAATTTTAATGATTACTTTTTCTTCCAAAAAATATAATATAATATGATACATTATGAAACAGTATGTAACAACCATCTAAACAAAATTGTATGACTAATTAAAAAATAGAGGATAGAAACTTCTTATTTTCGAAGGTGAAATGGAAAAAAAAAGGTTATCTTCAATTTGTTTGTGTCGTTTTCATCTGTGTTTTGACTTCTAGTAGTTTTTTAAGTAGTACACAAGTAGAATTGATTCCTGTATGTATATATTTTTCGAGGCAAAGTTCCTCTTTCCATGATGGACAGCTTAGATAACCTTCCTTCTCTTCTTGCTCAAACACTTCTCTAGTTCAACATTGTCTTCAGACCCGACCTCTTCCTTGTCCTAAGGATCATGTTCATGTTTAAGTAGATGATTAATATGATCATTCTCATCCCTAACTTGATGATTGTAGTCCTTCTTTTCCAATTGCAATGACTCAAGCTACTTGACTTTTTAATGTTCTATTTATCTTCTGTATTAACAGTTCCTCCATTATTAGAATTTGATCTTTTCTCGTAAAATAGTCTTGTGTTTTGTTTGGACATATGGACACCAGTCCCTCCAGAGACTCAATGGGAACATTTTCACTGAGGCGAGAAAATATAATTGAGACCAGGGTGATGCATCTTTTCAGGAAACCAAATACTCCACTGACTGATTCTTGAAAGTGCAACTCTCTTAACGACCTACATGACAATATATTTTTATGATATCATGGGGAATCATAGTTGCAACTACCTAGACTTTTATCTTTATGGTGAGGATGATTTGATTTTTCACATTGTAATCTTCTCCAGCTCTATTTAAAAATAAAATAAAAAATTCATAAAATAACTAAAAACATGCACAACTAGAAGTAATGTACCTAATCATAAAAGTTCAAATTATCAAATAGCACATACAAAAAATAAAAACCTACCACAAACATAAAATAATATGGTTGAGACAAGATGTAACGGTCCTCTACATTATTACATATGAATCCTACATCTAAAATCTCATATCCAAATTCTTCTCGGTTTGAAAGTTATAACTTTTAGGTTAGGCTAGTTTGGATTAATTTCAGAGCGAGGTGTAGCCTATGAAAATTTGAAAATTATTTAGACTAGTGTATTGACATTTATCTAAATTTCTAATTAGCTAAGACGATAAGAAATTTGTAGGAATTTACAAAATTGAATTTGGGTATGTACTCCTGAAATTGATCTTAGCATAAAGGACACTTTTCGAAATGTCTCAGGTTTAATGTGTGTTGCAAAAAAGTGAAATTTTAAGGAGAAGATGGACATTCTGTCCCATAGACCCCACTATAGTGGTAGGCATACCGCTAGCGGAATAAATTTTCTATACCAGTGGTCAAAGGTAGTCAACGACCGCTATAATGGTCGGTACCACTATAGCGGCACCACTATAGTGGTGAAAATCTCATATTTATTAAAATATTTTTTCAAAATAGTTATTTTTTTAAAGTCTCATTTTGGGGTAAGAAAAGGACGATTTACGATGAAACCAACCAAAAATTCTTCATTGACTTTATTAAAGTAAGCAATTCATCCCCGTTAACTTGCATTTAATTAGTAAGCCTTAGAATTGTTCATTCACAGAGTTTAGGGAAGGTTTTAGAATAAATCTTGATTAATTGCTGGTGCAAGGGGGGAAATTTAAAAATAAGTTAATAGATTTTGATGATTAATATTTAATTTACTGTTATTTCATTAATTCACTAATTTATTCATGAAATTAGTAGTTTTAGGTGAATTATAGTGGAAAAGACCTAGAATAGGATGGGAATGATCACGAATTTTTCCTTAGGTCTTGGGTCTGAGTCATAAATCCTAACATGTTAGGTCATTTATTTAATTATGTATTTATGTGCATGTTCTAGACCACGAGCAGACAAAAATTGCGTGGAAGGACAAAGCTTTGATATAGAGGAGTTGTGCAAGCTTGGTCTGAGGTAAGTGATAGTATTGTAGTTTAATTCAATTTGTGTTATATGTGCATGTTACTTATTTTGTAGCATGACTTGTTGATACATGTTGTTTGGTGTGGTCTTTGCTAATAAGTTATGGTCGTTGTATGATTTTTGACCTATCTTACTTGCTATATATGGAATGTTCAATATTTTGAACATGCCGATAGTTTATCGTTGTATGATTTTTGACCTATCTTACTTATGTCTGAGATTTAGTACATGCCGATAATTGTCCTCTGCAGGTAATGGCTAGAGGGTGATTATATAACCCTTAGCTTGCATGTACGAGGGTCAGGTGAGTTTTACACTTCCATGAGTGAACCGGAGAAATATATTTTTATACTTTATAAATTTTCCTGACTTATTTTTGTGTTTGATAGAATAAACTTGACTTGGTAATTATATGTTGACTTATTGGTTGATTCCTAATTGTTTATTGTTGCTTTTTATGCTAAATGAATGATTGTAAAACATGGATTAACTTTTGTACTATAACTTAGTTATATGTTTATATTCATATCTCGGGTTGGCCAAATGATTCTACCAGTGCACTACTGTTCTTGTGTGCTGATACTACATCTGTATTTACTTTTCTAAGTGCAACGCATATTTCAACGGCTCCTACAAGACCTAACTTGTGATTCTAGCAGTTGACTCTGGATTCAAGGGTGAGCAGAATGTTTTGGGCTACCATGAATCCTTCTTGAATGATAGAGCATTTATTCTGGACAATCTTTAGTAGTTTTGGTACGAACAAATTTTGGTTCCTAAGGACGATTTTAGCTTTTATTAATCAAAGGGATAGCCTAGAAACTAGACCATTTATTTAAAATAGTAACAAAGGTTTGATCCTAAAATAAGAAAGGGAAAACTAAAATAGATCAAGTCCCACACAAATAGCCCAAACCCAAAAAATACAAAAAGAAAAGTAAGCAAGTATTTGAAGTAAACAAAAGGACGGAACAATCTAGAGAACATTTGTCATGGCCCAAACCAGGGCCTAGTCGTGATGGGTATCTTAAGCTCACCATGGGCCCGAGACTACTGCCTTAGCCTAACCTTCAGAGCACAATAAATGAATCCAACGAAAGTCAACCAAAATAAAAATAAAGGTAGATAAATCAAATGAACTCTAAGAGTCTAAACAAAGCAACCAATCACCCCAATACTATCCACAAAAGCCTTTAAACTAGAAATATCAACTAAGTCGGGACATTCCCCCAACTATGATAAAATAAAATTCAAACAGAAATACTAAGACAATAATAAAAACAGTGAAATGACTGAGCCTTCCTAAAGATGGAAGCTCACCAATTCACAGTAGATCAACAAACGTACCACACTACCTAATGCTGCACAAAGGTAACAGGAAAGCCCTCGGACCCTACATCATGAAATGGTACAACATCCAGGAGTGGCCCATGGGGGCGAGCACTGGTATGTAACTTGGTGGAAAAGGATAAAATAATGTCATTTCCAAAAACTAGTCAAAACCACATGCATAATATTTATATATACATATATAGAATACCGGGATAGGAAAAAGGGTCGTAAACATGATAGTTTAAACCATTAGCCTGAATTGTGTAGCTCGCTCCATCCTAAAGGAACCTACAGCCTATATGGGTCCAGCACCCCCTTGCTGGAAGGGCCTTAGTGTGTGTTAGCCACACAAATCGAGGAAAGGCTAAAGACACCAAGGCAATAGATATCCAAAATGTAATGTGTATCCAAACACATGGTTATATGGATCCCCATGCTGGCAAATATGATTTTCAGTGTTGGTTCCTCCGGAACTAAACCTTTAGAGTGAGCTACACAATTCCCTTTAAACTCAAATAAAGATAGTTTGCACATAAACCCAACATTGACTAAGGAGTCTTTATTAAGAAATTTTTCAATATAGTATTGTCATACCATTATGCTTGCAAGATAGTTCAATTATGCTAAACTAGTCCATTTAACCATTTAACTTCCAAGTTTCATTTAAAAATTCTAAAACCATGGCCACAAAGGGCATTTCAAAACCATTGTTATCCATTTGTCCTTTAATGTAATTCAATGTTCTCAAGATAAGTTAAATTATGCAAATATCTATATTTCAAAGTCAAATTCGCAAGGTGGGTCGAGGTTAATGTCATTATCAAGCCAATTTTTAATCAATTTGGGAAAACCCATGTTTTCCATTCCAATCCTCATAACAATGCACCCATTCAATCCCAAAAATCATCAATTTAAGCATGAAATACATATTTAAAACATGGAGAAAATAATTCAAGTAATAATCAATCAAAAACCCTCAACATAATTTCAAACACATCAATTCTAATCCCACGAATAATGATTAAATAAATTCCACCATATAAAATTTAAGTTAGGAAACAAGAAACATGCCTGAAATATAGAAAAAATTGAAAGTAATTTGGAGTTCAGAGTCCAGAGTAGTGATTTCTTGTAAAACCCTTTAGCTTTCTTATTTTGGGAGTTTAATAAGAGAATAGTAGTGTTTGATCTTTGATAACTGAAGGGAAAAGGTCAACTGGAAGTTTAAAAGTCGTTTAAGGGGTAAAAGAACAAAATCCCCTCACCTCAAGTAAAACAAAATAAAAACTGGATGAAAAATACATAGTGGCATGGCACGTAGCTATCCCGGAGCTTAGCTTTCGTGCCATGCCCTTATCGCAGAGGCTAGGTGGCATGGCATGCTACTATCACGGAGGCTTACTGCCTCAAGGTCCCAAATGTCCCCGAATCCCTTTTAAAAATTCCAAAATTTTTCCAAAACACCCCTTTAACATCCTTTAACACAATTCAAGTCAAAAATTATTATTATGCATACGGGAGAGTAAAAAATAAATTTGTCAAAATTTCACAGGGTCTTACATTATCCCCCCTTTGGTTCATGCATCCTCGAATGAGGAGTTAGAACATTTTTAGTACGATAACAAAAAAAACACTGGAATCCAAGGATAAATTTGAAATGCGATAAGAGGGGAAAATGAAAATCATACCTTGAGTATTTTCATCCAACGTTTGAAATAAGAACATGTACTTGGCACTTATATCTTCCTCAGCTTTCTATGTAGCTTCTTCCACCTTTTGATTTCTCCAAAGAACCTTCACCGAAGTTACATCCTTTGTCCTTAATCTATGAACTTATATATCCAATATCTAAACTGGAACTTTCTCATAAGACAACGAATATGTAACACCAACATACTCAACAGGCACTATCAAAGAAAGAGCTCCCATAAACTTTTTTAGCATTGACATAGGGACCACAAGGTGAATTAAAGCCAAACTCACTGGTAAATCTAATTCGTAAGCTGTATTTCTAATTCTCATCACAATTTGAAATAGACTAATGTAAGAGGGAATAAGTTTCCCCTTATTGCAAAATATCAAGAATCCTTTATAGGAGAAACGTTCAAGAATATCCAATTACTTACTTCAAACTCTAACTTCATTTGCCTCACATCCGCATAAGACTTTTGGTGATTTTGATTAGTCTTAAGCCTTTCTGTAATAACTTTCACCTTTTCCATGGCTTGGTGAATCAATTCAAGTCAAAATAACCTAGTCTTACCTATATCAAACCACCCAATAAGAGACCTATACCTTCTACCATAAAGAGCCTCAAAATGAGCCATTTGAATGCTAGAATGATAACTATTGTTATAAGCAAACTCAATAAGAGACAAATAGCCAACAACTTTTGAAATCAATCACACAGGCCCTTAGTATATCCTCTAAAGTCTGAATAGTATGTTCCGCTTATCTATTCATTTGAGGGTGGCAAGAGGTGCTAAGGTTCACCTGGGTACCCAAACCTTTCTGGAAAGAATGCCAGAAGTGAGAAAAAATTATGCACCTCGGTCAGAAATTATAGATACTGGATCCCTATGAAACTTGACTATCTCTGAATGATCAACTTAGCATATTCCTTCCCTAAGCAGTTAGTCCTCACAGGCAAAAAGTGAGTAGACTTTGTAATTTAATCCATAATGACCAAAATAGAATCATACTAATTACGAGACCACGAAAGACGTTTAAAAATTATATTGATCATCTTCCACTTCTACATGGGCAACTCTATCTCTCAAGACATTCCACCAGGACTCAAATGCTCATCCTTGACTCTTGTTGACAAACCATACACTTAGCCATAAAGTTTGACACATCTCTCTTCATATTATTCCACCAGTAGATTTCCTTCAAGGCATGGTACATTTTAGTCGAACCAAGATAAACTGTATATCTAGACTCATGAGCCTCAATCAAAATCCTTCCCGTAGCCCATCAACATCAGGAACACACAATCTTTCTTGATATCTCAAGATGTTATCTCCCCCAATCTCGAAGGTCATAACCTTTTGCTGACCAATATCATCCTTAATCTGCATAAGTATGAGATCCCAAACCTTCTTTTATATCACCTTAGCACCAAGAGATAATATAAACACTTCTTAAACAATCACTCCTCTATCTTAAGAATCCAAGAGATAAACTCCCAAGTTTGCCAGCCTATGGATTTTATTCACCAACCCTCTTTTATTCTTATCAACGTGAGATAAGATTCCTATAGACTACCTAATAAGATCATCAATAACCACATTAGATTTACCTAGATGGTAGTGAAGATGCATGTCATAATTCTTCAGCAATTTGAGCCACCACCTTTGCCCTAGATTCAATTTCTTCTGCGTAAACACATACTGCAAGATATTATGGTCTGAATAAATTTCCACATACACCCCATATAGATAATGGCATCAGATCTTCAAAGCAAAAATCACAACAACTAACTCTATATCGTGAGTCAGGTAATTTCTCTCGTAAACCTTAAGCTGCGTGAAAGCATAGGCCACAACCTTCCCAAGCTGTATCAAAACACAACCCAGTCCCACACGGGATACATCACAAAACACAATAAATCCATTAATACCCTTGGGCAGGGTCAAAACTGGTGCATAAGTCAACTTATCCTTTAAATTCTCAAAACTACCCTAACAAGTATCAGACCATAAAAACTTAACCTTTTTCCCAGTCAACCTTGTCAGCGGAGCAACAATAGATGAAAAACATTTTGCAAACCTCCTATAGTACCCAGCTAAGCCTAAGAAACTTCTAATGTCGACTGGAGTCGTGAGTCTAAGCCACTCCTGAAACGTCTCAACTTTTCGTGGATCCACCTTGATCCCCACGCTAGAAACAACATGCCCAAGAAAGGTCATCACAACACTCAGCTAGAATTCACACTTAGAAAATTTTACATATAATTTCTGGTCCTTAAAAGTTTGCAACACAATTCGGAGATGATTGGCATAATCCTCCTCACTTTTAGAGTACACCAAGATGTTATCAATGAAGACTATACCAAAAAAATATAGAAACTTCCTGAACACCTGATTCATAAGATCCATGAAAAAAGCCAAAGAATTAGTTAACCCAAATGATATAACTAAAACTCATAATTTCCATATCAGGTTCAAAAAATAGTTTTGGGAATATCAACATCCCTAATTTTTAGCTAATGATAGGTCGAACAAAAGTTAATCTTAGAGAAACACCTAGCACCCTGAAGTTGGTCAAAAAGATCATCAATCCAAGGAAGTGGATACTTCTTTTTCACTATAACCTTATTCAACTGATGATAATCTATACACATCCAAAGAGACCAATCTTTCTTTCTTACGAAAAGCACAGGATTCGCCCATGGAGAAAAACTAGGACGGAAGAAACCCTATCAAGAAGATTATTTAACTACTCCTTTAACTCTTTTAGTTCAGCCAGAGCCATCCTATAAGGAGGATTAGAAATAGGATGGTTATTCGATAGAAGATCAATTTCAAAATATATTTCCCTATCAGGAGGAATTCTAGGAATGTCATCCAGGAAAACTTCAGAAAACTCATTAACCAAAGGAACAAATTGTAAAGAGGGACCCTCAAAATTAGAATTCTCGACCCAAACTAGATGATATAGACAAACATTGGATATCATTTTCTAAGCTCTAAGATGAGAAATAAACTCCTTATTGGGCACTAAGGAACTCCTCTCCTATTCAATCACTGGTTCATTAGAAAAATGGAAACTGACCTTCTAGATCCTACAATCTAGAGTATCATAGCATGAATGGAATGAATCCATCCCCAAGATTACATGAAAATCCACCATATCAAGTTTTATCAAATCTACCAATGTCTTCCTATGAAAGATAGACACCATACAACCCATAAATTTTTCTAGCAATAATAGAGTCACCCACTGGGGTAGAAATAGAAAAAGGGTCAAAAATATTTTAGGACCAAAACCAAAGTGTACAGCTAAATAAAAGGTCAAGATAGTGTAGAACCTGGATCAAACAAACAATAAACAGCATAGGAAAAGAACTATAACATACCAGTGACAACGTCTGGTGGCGCCTCAGATTCCTAATGAGTAGTAAGTTCATAGAGGAAATTTTAACCATTGTCAGGACCTGAAGTATCGCCCTTAGGTGTAAGATCTGAAGAAGTGGCGATCGAGACCTTATTAGATCAAGTGAAAACTTTAGCTATTGGATAATTTCACTATAGATGACTAGGTTGACCATAATTAAACACAAATTCCTCTCATCCTCATAATATCCACGGTAAAGCTACCTACAAAATCAACATGGAGGGTAAGGTGGGGATGATTTAAATTCACTAACCAAAGACTAGGAACCCTATACCTTAAGACCAATGCTAGCTTGAAAACAACGATAACCAAAAGACTTAGGATAAGAAGTACTAGCTGCCGAAAAAGAATTTCCGCAATTCTTCTTCTTGGTCCACTGTCTACCATCTGTCCCACTGATCTATTGACTTACACCCTGGTCTGAATATCCAAACTTCTTGTTCTTCCTCTCTCCCAAGTCTACCTATTTTTTTTATCATCCTCCACCTGCTACATATAAATCACCAACCTGGATATGTCTATATCATTATCAACATAGCAGCCTTACATTTTAACACTAAATCATTGGATAATCTAGAAGCAAACTTCCTTATTCTAGACCTCATATTGGATACTAACTCCAGAGCATAATGGGACAATTGTTGGAACTTTAGAGCATACTCTTTAATACTCATCTTACCTTGCTTTAAGTTCACAAACTCTTTGGTCATAGCTTCTCTCAACTCCTAAAGAAAGAAGTGATCCGTAAAACCACCTGAAAACTCATCGCACACTACCGGTTCAACATCATCACCCCTTATTACTTCCCACTCCTCATAACAATGGTAAGCCATATCTTTCAACTGATAGGCAGCAAACTCCACATCCTCTGAATTAGTACCAAGCATAACGTTGAAAATCTTCTTTGTCTCATCAATAAACCCTTAAGTATCCTCTTCAATTGTAGAGCCTATGAAGGTTAGGGGATTCAACCTCATAAACTGGCCAACCCGAGTGACATCAGATAAATTAGCAACAAAACCAACATGATCTGACAGATGGAACTGTTATGCCACTAGTTGAGCATGCATATAAATAGGCTGACAGAATACCATATTAGAGATATCTCCCTGAGGTGACGAGCATGAGTATCATTAGATCAAGAAGCCCGAGGAGGACTAATAGAGACTGGTAGAACCCTACATAGAGCGGTACAGTCAGGAGCAAGGACCCTAGATTAGGTCTACACTTTATAAATAGAGTGAGTTTCCTTCATATTTTCCTTAGGTGGGATAGAGGTTCTAGTAAATTTTCTACGATAATCAGATCTTTGGGGAGATATAATCTGAAACGCAAGTAAGCCAGGAGTCAGAGAAGTTTCAAGATAACTAGACTCTATAGACCAAAATAGAATACAAGAAAGGGAAACATTCTTAAATGGCTCATATCCTCCCCCTTGTAAGTGTGATATGCTATACACCTAATAGGACTCTACTCGACAAGGATTTATATACACCCAGCGATCCTGAATCATGATTTGATACCAAAGTTGTCATGACCTAAACCAGGGCATAGTTGTGATGGGCATCTCAAGCCTATCGTTGGCCGAAGACCCCCCCCCCCCCTTAGCCTAACCTCAAGAGCATGATAAATGAATACAACAGAAGCCAACCAAAATAGAAAAAAAGGTAGATAAATCAAATGAACTCTAAGAGTCTAAGTAAAGCAACCAATCATCCCAATATTATCTATAAGAGCCTCTAAACCAAAAATATCAACTAAGTCGGGACATGCCTCTGACTATGACAAAAAGAAATACAAAGACAATAATAAAAATAGTGAAATAACTGAGCCTTTCTAAATAAGAAGGCTCACCATTTCACAGCAAATCAACAGGCACACCACACCACCTAACGCTGCACAGAGGTAACAAAAAAATCCTTAGACACTACATCATAAAATGATATAGCATCCAGGGATGATCAGTAGGGCGGGCATTGTCATGTAACTCAGGGAAAAGGGATAAAATAATGTCATGGCCAAAACCAGTCAAAACCACATACATGATATTTACATATACATATATAGGATGCCGGGATAGGGATAAGGATCATAAATATATGAGTTTAAACCATTATCCTGAACTGTGTAGGTCACTTCGTCCTAAAGGTACCCACGGGCTATATGGGTCCAACTCTTCCTTCCTAAAAGGGCCCTAGAATGTGTTATCCATATGAACCGAGGAAAGGCTAAAGATACCAAGGTGATATTTATCCAAAATATAATATGTATCCAAGAACATGGTCATATAGACCCCTTCATCGCCAAACGTGGTTTTTAGTGTTGCCCCCCCCCGGGACAACACCTTTATAGTGGGTTACACAATTCCCTTTAAACCTAAATTAAGACAGTTTGCATATAAACCCAACTACTAACCAATGAGTCTTTATTAAGGCATTTTCCAATATGGTATCATCATACCAATATGCTTTCAAGCTAATTAAATTATGCCAAACAAGTCCAGTTAACCATTTGACTTCCAAGTTTCATTTAAAAATCCCAAAACCATGGCTATCAAGGGCATTCCAAAACCATTATTATCCATTTATCTTTTAATGCAATGCAATATTCTCAAGATAATTTACATTATGCAAATATCCATATTTCAAAATCAAGTTCGTAAGGTGGGTTGTGGCTAATGCCATTATCAAGTCAAATTTTCATCAATTTGGGGAAACCCATGCTCCCAATTCCAATCCTTATAACAATTCACTTATTCAATCCCAACAAACATAAATTAAATCATGAAATACATATTTAAAATATGGAGAAAATTCAAGCAATAATAAAAAACCCTTAACCCAATTTCAAACCCATAAATTCAAATAAGTGAATAATGATTAAATAAATGCCACCATGTAAATTTAAGTTAGGGAATGAGAAATATACCTTAAATATAGAAGGAACTGAAAGGAATTTAGAGTTCAGGCCCTGGAGTAGTGATTTTCTGTAAACCCTTGAACTTTCTCGATTTAGGAGTTAAACAAGAGATTAGTAGTGTTTGATCTTTGATAACCGAAGAAAAAAGGTCAATTGGATATTTAGAAGTCGTTTAAGGGGTAAAAAGACCAAAAGTCCCTCACCCCAAGTGGAAAAAATAAAAACTGAATGAAAAATATATAGCAGCATGGCACGCTGCTATCGCGTAGCTTAGCCTCTGTGCCACGCCCTTATCACGGAGGCTAAGTAGCGTGGCATGCCACTATAGCCGAGGTTTATTTCCTGGGGTCCCAAAATGGCCCCAAATTCCTTTCAAAAAATTTGAAAACCTTCTCAAAACACCCTTTTAACATCCCTTAACATAATTTAAGTAAAAAATTAACATTATTCACGCGGAAGAGTCAACAATAAATTCATTAAAATTTCACGAGGTCTTACAACATTATTCATTTCAGACCACAAACTCGATTCCACCTCCATGATTACTGTGAAGCTTCTTCTGTGGAGAAATTAGAGTAAAATAAAAAACACAATCAACACCTACCTATCATATATGTGCTTAACTTAACTAAAGACGACCTCACTTAGATTGAATTAGTCACTCATCAAAAAACTGTCACTGACGCCGTGATTCTCTCTGTTAAAGAAATCCTTCAACTTGGATCATGTAAAGTTGAGATGCTAAGTCATAGATGAGATGATTACCTCATACCCTAGACAATGGCTTATTTTTTATCTACAACAGGCTTGGTTCTTCCTTTGGAAACTGAAGAATTGATCATAAATTAAGCTAAGAAACCCTCCTCCTATCTTTCCTATATTTACTAATTTGATTCAAAACTTTTAAATTATTTCCTCAAAAGGTTGAACCCTGTTGGAGTTAATACCACTATTAGAAGAAAAAAATCCAAAATTAAAATCCAAGTAGATTGGACCGCCACAGGTAACTTATACGTATTGATTTGAGCTTTTAGTTAAGTACAATATTCTACCTTTAAATTGCACTTATCTTTGTTTCTTTAGACTTGATGTTTTATTGATGGATTAGTTCTATTATCTCTTTTAATTGTTAGTTTTGAGTTGATATTTTGGGGTAGATGGTTATCCTACTAGGTGAGTAGTGTGGATGCCACACATGGAGAATTTGTGTCATGACATAGGAAGCGATGCCAGAAGCCATTTGACAACTAATCAAAACCAAGGACTTCAAAGAATCAAGAAAGGATTGAGAAAGTAGAAGGAAGCCTTTCTTTGTAACTAACATTCTGTTCAAATAAAGCTTATCGAAATTTTTGACTCTGGCGAAGAATGCCTTAATCCAAGGGTGAACAGAGCCTCCCCACCCATGATGACTCAAATCAGAACGACTAATAGCTTTCAAAGAATGGGAATGATAAGTGCACTATCCTTTATCCTTTTTCAGCAAAAGAGAACACTAACATTGATGTGTGCCATATTGCTTCATATCGTTATGTTTCTGTCTATCCTCATTCTCCCATCAGTATACTTTACGAATAGCTTAGACATAAAGATGTTGTTTTTTTCTCTTTATTTTAAGAATGATGATTTTAACAGCTTATACTACAACTAATTTTTCAAAACTTGTAGCAGTCTCACACTATTCCTGGTAATAGGATTTCAGTTTCAAATAATCCTCAATCTCACCATTCGAATATTTATTATCTGAACCTGTAAGTTGGTTGGGGCTTTGGGCCACAGGTGATAAAAGAGATTGAAAATGAGGTGTAGGTGACACAAGTCTTAATAATTGAGTAGAGGTGACAATTACTTAATTATGGATTAAGAAAGTTTGGAAAATTTCAAAATAACCCATAAGTTTTTAAGTTTACACTTTGATCCAAATATTAGTTAATATAACGGGAAACAAAGGGAAAAAGGCATATTTTTCCCTATCCTCATCCGTTGTTATTTTCTCTCTTCGCGATATTTGTTGTTCATTGATGTTGTTGCTTTTTTCATAATCTTCTGATTCATTATCACCATCTTATACTTCATTATCATCTTCATATTCTTCTTGTTGACCATTGTTGTTGTTGTTGTTGTTGTTTTTACCCCAACTGCTGCTCTTTGACCAAATTCTTATGTCAAATTTTGATTCGTAAATCACTTTCAACTTTGGCATTTACTTGAGAGGAGACTTTGGTAAGTCAAATTATGTTTTTTAGTATAATTTGTCATCTGGGTAACTGCTAGTGTGCTGTTTTTTCAACAATAGCTAACACGCGAATATGAATGCAACATAAGAGCAATCTGTTTAAATAGATCCATTATCTGCGACACCAGATAATTGTTCTGTTGTTACAGTAGACTCATGTTAGATTCATGTTTATGGTTCTAGGTGCCCGTAATATGAATCGAATAGATGGGTATTCTGTTGCACCAGATTAGTAATCTGTTTCAACAGATAAATAATCTATTTCACCAGATTACTAATCTATTTCGAACAACAAAATACAGCTCCTGTCACAAACCCAACAGATAACTCAACTCATATATTGATCTCTTGCTATTGATACTGCAGTCAAATTATTCCTTAATTGTAGACATGTCATTCGTTGAGAAAAAGAAATAGACAACACGAAGATTAAATAAGAAATAAAAAGTCAAATCCATCAAACATAATTTTTTATAAAACATACAAAAAAAATATATTGATAAAAGTAAAAAAAGCTTAATTATTATTATCATCATTATTATTTGTATGGCCAGCCATTTAATCTTCAACCGGCAGCAGCAACAGCAGCTCCCTCCACAACCTGTGGATCTCCCGTAGCATCCTTACTCTGAGAGCGGCTAACTCCTAATGTAGGTCATGAACCTTCTTCTACATTTCCCGCATGGTGTATCGTAAAATAACGACATCCCACACAAGATCAACCATATCTAGAAAATGTATAAGTTGAGAAAACACAGACGTAAAAACAAAAGTAAAGAAAAGAAAGAATTTGAATGTAATACAACGTATATTTACACAAAAATCAAGAGAAAAACTTACCAGAGATAGGAAAAAACTATCAATCCCTTGAAGAGAAAGTAGTTGAAGGTGTAACAAGAGCAAGGAATAAATAGTGCGTATAGTAGAATGAACGATTGAGTAAGGAGAGACCTATTTATAGAGGATTGAACTTGAATGAGTTAGGCAAAAAATCGCAACTGTTCACCTCCATTTATTAATGACATTCTTGATTACTATAAAAAGTTATGACTTAATTAAATTAATCACATGACTTTTCAGCTTTATTATTATTAATAATTAGTTCTTTCCAGGAACAATTTATACACTGAGTTGGACAACAGATTATATATCTGCTGCATCAGATAACTCATCTGTGACAACATATATATAATCCATTGCAATAAATAGATAATCTGTTACATCAGATAATATATCTATTGCAACATATAATCTATATATCTTTTTTTTAAAAAATTATCTTTATGACATCCAAATTTTCTGACTTTTTAATTATATAAATTAATAAGGCAGATTTGAAGGCGCAACTGCTCACCTCAATTTATTAATGACATTCTTGGTTACTATAAAAGGTTATGACTTAATTAAATTCAGCAATATTGTGATCAGCCATAACATGATTTTTTAATTATATAAATTAATAAAATAGATTTAAAGGTACAACTATTCACCTCCATTTATTAATGACATTCTTGATTATTGTAAAAAGTTATGACTTAATTAAATTAAGCAATATTGCGATAAGTCATGACTTTTCAGCTTTATTATTATTAAAATAATTAGTTCTTTCCAGGATCCATTTTTTCTACACTGAGTTGGACAACAGATTATATACCTGTAGCATCAGATAACTCATATCTGACAACAGATATATCATTCATTGCAACAAATAGATAACCGATTGCATCAAATAATATATCCATTGCAACATATAATCTATATATCTTTTTTTTAAAAAAATTATCTTCATGACATTCAAATTTTCTGACTTTTTAATTATATAAATTAATAAAACAAATTTAAAGGCATAACTTTTACCTCCATTTATTAATGTCATTCTTGATTACTGTAAAAAATTATGACTTAATTAAATTAAACAATATTGTGATAAGTCATGACATGATTTTTTAATTATAAAAATTGATAACACAGATTTAAAGACGTAACTGTTCACCTCCATTTATTAATGACATTCTTGATTGCTGTAAAAAGTTATAACTTAATTAAATTAACCAATATTGTGATAAGTCATTACATGATGTTTTAATTATATAAATTAATAAAATAGATTTAAAGGCACACTGTTCACCTCAATTTACTAATGAAATTTTTTATTACTGTAAAAAGTTATGACTTAATTAAATTAAACAATATTGTGATAAGTCATGACTTTTCAGCTTCATTATTATTAAAATAATTAGTTCTTTCTAGGAACTATGGTTTTTTTACACTGAGTTGGATAATAGATTAAATATTTGTTGCATTAGATAACTCATCTGTGATAGCAGATATATCATCTGTTGTAACAAATAGATAACCAATTGCATCAGATAATATATTTGTTGCAACATATAATCTATATATCTTTTTGTCAAAAAAAATTATCTTCATGACATCCAAATTTTCTGACTTTTTAATTATATAAATTAATATAGCAGATTTAAAGGCACAACTGTTCACCTCCATTTATTAATGACATTCTTGATTACTGTAAAAAGTTATGACTTAATTAAATTAAGCAATATTGTGATAAGTCATGACATGATTTTTTTAATCATATAAATTAATAAAACAGATTTAAAGGCGCAACTGTTCACCTCCATTTATTAATGACATTCTTGATTACCAAAAAAAATCATGACTTAATTAAATTAAGCAATATTGTGATAAGTCATGGCATGATTTTTTAATTATATAAATTAACAAAACAGATTTAAAGGAACAACTTTTCACCTCCATTTATTAATGAAATTCTTGATTACTGTAAAAAGTTATGACTTAATTAAATTAAGCAATATTGTGATAAGTCATGACTCTTCAGCTTTATTATTATTAAAATAATTAGTTCTTTCCTGGAACCATTTTTTTTACACTGAGTTGGACAACATATTAAATATCTGGAGCATTAGATAACTCATCTATGACAACAAATATATCATCTGTTACAACAAATAGATTACCAGTTGCATAAGATAATATATCTGTTACAACATATAATCTATATATCCTTTTTTTAAAAAAATTATCTTCATGACATCCAAATTTTCTGACGTTTTAATTCTATAAATTAATAAAGCAAATTTAAAAGCACAATTGTTCACCTCCATTTATTAATGATATTTTTTATTATTGTAAAAATTTATGACTTAATTAAATTAAGCAATATTTTGATAAGTCATGACTTTTTAGCTTTATTATTATTAAAATAATTAGTTCTTTCCAGGAACCGTTTTTCCACTGAGTTGGACAACAAATTATATATCTGTTGCATCGGATAACTCAGCTGTGACAACAGATATATCATCCGTTGTAACAAATAGATAACCGGTTGCATTAGATAATATATCTGTTGTAACATATAATCTATATATCTTTTTTTTAAAGAAATTGTTCTTATGACATCCAAATTTTCTGACTTTTCAATTATATAAATTAATAAAGTAGATTTAAAGGCACAACTGTTCACCTTCATTTATTAATGACATTCTTGATTACTGAAAAAAGTTATGACTTAATTAAATTAAGCAATATTGTGATAAGTCATGACTTTTCAGCTTGTTATTATTAATAATTAGTTCTTTCCTGGATCCATTTTTACACCGAGTTGAGACAATAGGTTAAATATATGTTGCATCAGATAACTCATCTGTTACAATAAATATATCATCTGTTGCAACAAATAGATAACCTATTGCATCAGATAATATATCTGTTGCAATATATAATCTATATATATATATATTTTAAAATAATCTTCATGACATCCAAATTTTTTAATTTTTTAATTATATAAATTAATAAAATAGATTTGAAAAAAAATATTTTTGGTGATTTTTTTTACGGTTTAAATTGTGTTTATCATTTATTTCCTTATTATTTTCTGTGAAAAGAAATGACTTAATTAAATCAAGCTGGTGAGTTTTTTATTATTGTGAAAATTCATGACTTTCCAGCTTATTAAATTTAAATGACTTTTTTCTCAATTTAAAAATCGAATAAACCTGGTTTTCAATAACTGTTTCTTTAATAACCATTTTTTAATTGAGTTATGGCAACAGATTGTATATCTGTTGCATAAGATAACCCATCAATTTCATTAGATATACCATCTGTTGCAATAAATCGACCATCTATTTAAGGAGCATTTTTGATTTCTTCTAATTGATTCATCAGTCGCAATAGATGTGGAATTTGATGTATCAACAACGTTTTTTATTTTTGTTTGTTGAATGTGTTTAGACAAAAAGTCACAGCCACGACTATGCATTCACTTTATTCTTAACAAATCATATCATCATATAAATTAATTAATTCAATGTTGTGACCTTTTTTTAAATTAAATAATCTTTCTTTTATGATTATAATATCATTTAGTTCCTTATTATTTATTAACAAACTATTTTTAGGAGAGTTTCTCATCATGACTTTTCACCACCATCTGTTGCCACAAGTGCTCAATTCTTACCTCCAACCATCGACATGTTGAGAATAGAAAATAAATAGAATGATAATTAAATATTGAATAAGAAATAAAAATTCAAAGTCGACCAAACCAAACCAAACATATACATAGATTTTTTTTGAATCCCTTATAGGTAGATCGGATATAAAAAAGGAAAATACATATGCTAAAAGAAAGTAAAAACATAACCTAATTATTATTACCATTATTATTGTCAATCGGACAATTTTCATCCGGTAGCAGCAGGGCCCTCCTCAGCCTTGCTTCGAAGTTGGCCAAATCCCTTTGGAGTTTATCAAACTGCCTTTAAAGTTCCTTTAAGGACTCGATATGAAACTTCTTGTATGAATCAGGATCAGCTATATTAGTATTGTAAGTGTAGTAGAATGAATGAGTGAGAGGAGGCCGGAGGAACCTATTTATAAAATGATTGAATTGGAAGGGACTTGACTTAGTCAAACAAAAAGCCATGACTGTTCGTATCCCTTAATTAAATAAAATTGGTAACTTTTCGAATATGTAAATTAAAAAAAATGGATCTAAATACGATATTTTATCTTTTTATTGTATTTTGAAAAGAGACAGATTGGTAATCTGTTGCAAAATATATTCCACCTGTTAGATAACTTACAACATATTGACAATCTATTGTAACAGATGGATATATCAGTTTGCTTTTCCATCAGCTGTGGCGTCTGTTGCACTTGCTAGTTATCTGTTTATTCAATTTCATCAAGAGCAATAGATTTTTCTAAACACTTCTTGGCCAAACTCAATTTTTGCTCTTGGATTGCTTCTCTTTTTTTCTTTGCATCCTTCAAGATGGCCTCCAAATTTAATTTTTGCTCTTGGATTCCTGGCAAAAATTGAATTTGGAGGCCAGCTTGAAGGATGCAAAGAAAAAAAGAGAAGAAATCCAAGAGCAAAAATTGAGTTTGGCCAAGAAGTGTTTAGAAAAATCTATTGCTCTCGATGAAATTGAATAAACAGATGACTAGCAAGCTGCAATAGATGCCACAGTTGATGGAAAAGCAAACTGATATATCTATTTGTTGCAAAAGATTGTCTATATATTGTAAGTTATCTGACAGGTGGAATATATTTTGCAACTGATTACCAATCTGTCTCTTTCCGAAATACAATAAAAAGATAAAATGTTGTGTTTAGATCCATTTTTTTAATTTACATATTCGAAAAGTCACTAGTTTTATGTAATTAAAGGATATGAAAAGTCATGGCTTTTTGTTTGACTAAGTCAAGTCATCACTTCCAATTCAATCATTTTGTCATTGTGGTCGTTGAGCTCAGTATAGAGCTCTTGATCTTTTGTGAGTTTGTCAATGAGGACCACTTTCTTTCTTGTCAGCTTTCTTATAATACTCTTCTTGGTCCTTCTTAGATCTACTCAAGGTCAAGGATAAGTATGAAAGGTTCTCTTTGAGTTTTTCTAAGGCACGCTCTCTCTCGTCTGATAAATTTGGTGCTGCAGCATATGTGGATATTGCAACACTCAATGCAGAACAGTTTTTTGGTAGAAGTAAGTCTTTAGAAGACATAATCAGTAATCTCTTGATATCATCTTTCGCTGTGTCAAGAAGTTTTGTTGATATCTTATCCTCAATGGGAAAAGATTGATCAGCAGAAAAACCAAGTGATTGAGATCGTTTAACCTATTGAATAACTCGAGCAAAGATATCTTCTAGATTATCAAACTTTATAGCATAGTCTGGTGGTTCAATAACATCAAATGTCTTGTTTTTGGTATTAGCTAATGATGGGGAGATTCTGTCTTCCTCACCATCCTGAAAAGAAAAAGAACTTAAAATTAGATGAAGTATCTCTACATAACGGCACAAGATGAACTAAATCTAGCATTTAGTTTTTCCTTCCTATTCCTCCCCTTTTTATCTTCTCACCTTTTTCAGATCCAAAATTTTTCTTTTTTTGGATACTTGATAATGCCTTGGAAATTGTTTTCTTTCTCCTCTTAGCCTTAATGTATAATGGAGCAAATAAAACTGAAATCCTCTTTGATCGAATGACACTACTGTTAGATATCAATTCCTTTACATCAGTAGTTAATGCATTAACAATATTAATTACTCCATCATGTTTTGGTCAAGATTAATCATTCTTCTCCCATATAGAAGACAATATATCCATCATGTAAAAGTCTACACCATCGCCAAAAATGATTGCCACAACAAAAGTTTGTAGAAGGTATGACAAATAAACATGAGCAATATCCGACATTAAATCTTAATAGGGTATCAGAACCATATTCATGGTCCCTCTTCATTATAAGTTCAGACCTACCAAACTTAACTGTAAAATTGTAGATTTCTTGTTTGAATGATCTATGACTAATCGGTAAAAACAACATTCACAAAATCAGTGTGCTCTATGTGTGTTTCCACAATAACATTATCAGTAATACATACCTCTCATATATGAAATGGTTCCATCTGCATACAACTTATTCCTCTGAATCTATCTTTACTGCAGCCTCTTCTGATGGTCTGGTAAAAGTTGATCAACTTTCAGTTCCTTATATATCTACAAAGAAGAAGAAAAAATTAATGTCACAGAAAGAACAATATCCATCTGTTGTAACAGATGTAGAGTCTGCAACATCAGATGTAGAGTCTGTTATGTTAGATATGGAATTTGATGCCACAGATGTGGAGTCTGTTGGAATACATCAAAATAGCATTACTGGTGGTTTGATTTGTTCCAACATTTGATCTATTTGTTGCAATATCAACAACAACATAAACTATAAACAAAAAATAAAAAACATCAACAGCAAAGAACATAACATCATCAACAACAAAGAAGCATACATCATATGTTCCAACACCATCAACAACCAGGGACGGACCCACATAGAGTCCTCTGGGTGCATAAGCATAGACTGAACTTGTATCAAACTTTATATATGTATATGGAAATTAAGAAAACATATATAATCTAATCAGTAAGCACCCATAGTAAGAGTTATTTGGTTAGCCTAGTGGTTGTTTATGGGTGCTTAAGGCTATTTATTTCTTTTGGTCTTCAATTAATTCCTACTCAGCACATATTTTTTTAATTTTAGTAGCCAACTCTTCACTCCTTATTTACTTTAAACTTTCTTTTATTTTTTTCTCCCTTACTCCTTGTGTTGATTGTTTGGACTCCACTATTTTTAAGCTAAGAAGCACCCACCATCTAAAATACCTGGATCCGCCACTGTCAACAACACTACACCACAAGTTAAACAACGCCAACCCCACCAACAACATCAACAACAAAGAAACAAATAAAATACATAAAAAATGATACTACCAACAAGGTTTTTAAACTTTCACCAATAGATGACTTTTTTTTGCATCTTGTAATAAAAATTCTCTGTTCGTTTATTCAACAATTAAAGGTTCCTTTAAATTTTTTAAATAAATATGATATAGGTAAATGGTAATTAAATAAAAAAGATGTAAATAACTTACAATAAGAAGACGAGAATGAAAGAGCAATAATGAATCATACCTTAATGTCAAAAGGGGATCAAACCAACAATTTCAATCAAGGAATCTAAGATATGGATCGGTTTAGATCCAAAAGGAAATTTATGAGAAAGAGGAGATAAAAAAAGGTTGTGATAACCCTAAAGAGGATAGAAAGAAAAAGATGAGAGACAAATAAAATATATTTAGGGATGAAGGAGAGATGAGATAATTCTAATGTCTAGATGTACTACCCTTAATATTAAATGACTCAAAAAAGTGTATTTATTCAAATTTATATTTTCAAAGCATAATTAACAAGACTAATTTGGTAAAATAAACCCCTAATTAATATTTTCTTAATGGGTGTGCTAAGTCAATAGGGGCCAACTAATATAATATGAAATGGAAGAAGTATTAGGGGTTTCAATATTCATTAATTAATATTCATTAATAATTTGAGGGGCATGAGAAAGAAAACGAGTGACATTGAAAAGACAAGACAAGACTACTTAATGAGATTTTTTAGTTATCTAAGAAATATTTTTATCACCTTTAATAGTACTACTTTATCTACTCGGACAAAAGCTTCCTTTAAAATTAAAAGAAAAAAATATTTTCAAATAGATATGTCGTCTGTTTCAATAGATATAAATATCTGTTTGAAAAATCCCAACAACTCAGTCATTTGTGACAATAGATGGAAATGTCCATTTGATAACTAAATCAGAAATGTCATCTGTTACAACATATATAAATATCTGTTTGAAAATTTCCAACAGCTCAGTCATCCATCACAACAGATGCAAATGTCTATTTGATAATTAAATTAGATATGTCATCTGTTGCAACAGATATTATTAGCTGTTTGAAATTCTCCAACAGCTCAGTCGTTTGTTGCTATAGATTTTATTGCAATTGATTTAGGTGGAACTAGGGATGAATGAATAAGCTCACAGGGTTAACAACAAATCCAATTGAGTCTTTGCAATTGCCTGGTGTTGGTATTGCATTCATCCCGACCTGAGTCATCTATTGATCACTCTGAGTTAAAATAAGTTCTCGTTAACTTAATGTTAAGATTAATAATAGTGCCTACATTGATCTAGATTGAATGAGGGATGAATGAATGAGCTCACACGGTCAACTATAAATCCAATTGAGTTGTTGCATTTGTATGCTGTTAGTATTGCGTTCATCCCAACCCGAGTCGTCGATCGATCACTCTGAGTTGAAATGAGTTCTCATTAACTTAGTGTTAAGAGTAATATTAGTATCTACATAGATCTAGGTGGAACTAGGGATGAATAAATGAGCTCACAGGTTAAACTACAACTTCAATTGAGTCTTTTGGCAATTGCATGATTAGATGGTATTGCGTTCCTCCCGACCAGAGTCGTCTATCAATCACTCTGAGCCGAGCCAATTCTTGCTACCTCATATATTCAACTAATACCTTAATTAAATAATCTAGGACTAGGGGTGAGTTCTCATAAGGTCAACTACAATTTTAGTTGAGTCATTTGGAAACTACATGATGAGACGGCATTGCGTTCCACCCGATCAGAGTCGTCGATCGATCACTCTGAGCCAAACTGATTTGTACTACCTCATATGTTCAACTAATACCTTAATTCATTAATCTAGGACTAGGGGTGAGTTATCATAATGTCAACTATAATAGATGACATTGCCTATTTGATAATTTACAACAGATGGGTAATCTATTGCGACATATGACTTAATCCATATGATAATTTACAATAGATGGGTAATCTGTCGCAATAGATGACTTAATCTGTTTGATTGTTTACAACAGATTCATAATATATTGTATCAAATCACCTAATCTATTTGATAGTTTATAATAGATGCGTAATATATTGTAATAGATTACCTAACCTATTTGATTTGATCCAACAGAAAAGACATCTGTTGCAACAGGTTGAACATTTTTTTATATATAATTTCAATTGAGTTCATATGTTAGACTAATACCTTAATTGAATATGAGTTCTCATAGTGTTAACGACAACTTTAATTAATTCTTTTGGCAATTGCATGATGAGACGGTATTGCGTTCCTCCCAACCAAAGTCGTCGATCGATCACTCTGAGCCAAACCAATTCTTACTACCTCATATGTTAGACTAATACCTTAATTGATTAATCTAGGACTAGGGTACTAATACCTTAATTGGATAATCTAGGACTAGGGGTGAGTTCTCATAGGGTCAACTACAACTTCAATTGAGTCTTTTGGTAATTGCATGATGACATGGTACTGTGTTCCTCCTGACTAGAGTCGTCGATCGAAAACTCTGAGTCGGACTAATTCTTACTACCTCATATTTTCAACTAATACCTTAATTGATTAATCTAGGATAGGGTAATAATACCTTAATTAAATAATCTGGGAGTAAGGGTGAGTTCTTATAGGGTCAGCTACAATAGATTGCAGCACCTATTTGATAATTTACAACATATGGGTAATCTGTTGTGACATATGACAATCCATTTGATAATTTACGATAGATGGGTAATCTGTTGTAATAGATGACTTAATCTATTTGATAATTTACAACAGATTTGTAATCTGTTATTATCTAATCTGATTGATGATTTATAATAGAAGCAAAATCTGATGCAACATATTGAAAATTTGTTTTTATACATATTCAATTGAGTTTATATGTTGGACTAATAGTACCTAAATTGATTAATCTAGGACCAGGGGTAAGTTCATAGGGTCAACTAGAGTACTCGGTCAACTACAACTTCAATTGTTTTTATATAATTTCAATTGAGTTCATATGTTAGACTAAATAGTACCCTTTTGGCAATTGCATAATGAAAGGGTTAAAAATTTTGCATATCTTTTATGATTTTAAAAATAATTAAGATCAATTCGGACCAAATTAACATTTTCAAAACTTGTCATTCTTTTCCAAAATACAAATCAACCCATACAAAATATTTCATCAGTTCAAATCTTGAGTTCTCGCTCTTTGTCTCTCATTCTCATCCAACAATAAAGTACAAACAATAACTACTCAACAAATTTGCTCAACCCTTCACAACAGATCGCTTTTCTTCTCATTTTCGACCATATAGGTGTTATTTTCTATTTCATTCTTGCTTGTATCAGTTGTTTTCTTTGTCTTCGTAGGAAATAGAGTTTGAGAAGAGTTCTATATTTGTTATTTTTTACTAAAAAATAAGGGCTTTTATGTTAATGATAAAAAATAAAACTTTTAGTTATATTATCTTCGAGAATGGGTTTACAATTTTGAGCTTTGATGGTAAAATCATAGGAAGAACTCGAGAAATCCCTTGTTTCCATTGAAGTATTCCATTGATTAGTGTGGTATTGTTGGATGTTGTTTGTGGTGTTGGTGGCGGTAGTGTTTGTGGTTATTATGGTGGCACTAGTGGTGGCATTGGTTGGTGCTGTTTGTGGTGGCTGTCGATATTTGCAGTGTTTGTTTGTGTCATTGGTTGGTGGTGTTTGTGGTGGTGGCTATTGGTGTGTTGGTATTCATGGTGTTTGTAATGTATTTTTAAAAATTTATGCATAGATTAATTGTAATGTAGTTTTTGTTTTTTTGTTGTTTGTAGGTAAAACATGTCTCCCAAAAGAAAAGAAAGTGAAAGTGGATCTACGTCTGACCACCCAAAATAAAAGGCTACAGTATAGAGGGATTCAGAGGAGCTTCCTGAACAATCCCAGTCAGGGAAAAGTAAAGATGAGGAGAAATGTGAAAACAATATTGAGGGAAGTGGAAAAGGGTCTGTAGATGGTGATGAAGAAAATGAAAGTGAGAAAGAGGAGAAATTGGAGAGTAAGAAAGAGAAAGACGATGATCATCAACATGATGATAATGGATCACTATTGGGGCGTGAATTAATATCAACATCCCAGCATGATCCTGTCAAAATTTTTAGTATTGACAGGTTTCAAGTTGAGATGCCGATAAATGACCCAGAAGCAAAACAACTAACTGGTCAAATTGTACTTAAATGTCAGATGGGGAAAATTTTTGAACATTTAATGAAAATTATGAAGAACAAAAACATAAGCGGACTTTTTAAGAAGAGCTGCTTTGGACACTTTCTTGAGCTGCTTGAGGACCCCTATGCCCTTATCCGTTTTCCTATAACGATGGTATATGGTCTTCTCAAGCACAAGATCAACTACGTGGGGGATGATAAAGATTTGGAGGAGGGGGCAAAAAGAAGATGGATAAAATCTGGATCAACTATTGTGCCATGCCTGTTTGTTTTGGCTTGCAAGAGTTTGCCATAGTGACGGGCTTGAGATGTCATCATCCAGAAGAACCACCACCCCGCAAAAGATCCAAGGCAAGAAAATGCAAGGAAAAAATAGATGGGTTGTTTGACATTGCTCGATGTGGCTACAAAACATTGGATTTGTTGAAAGATCTCGAGGATAAAACCATGCCAAAGCAGTACAGGGAGCAATTATGCTTAGTTTGGTTTGACCATTTGGTTATATTGGCAAGAGATGCCAACAAGGTCATAGAAGATGATTTTTTGGCGCGTGCTGAGGATTTTGATAAATTCAACAATTATCCTTGCGGATATGACAGCTTCTACTTGACTGTCCAATATTTACTAACAAAGGTATCCTCAGGGATGACCATATTATACGACACCTAAAAGGCGTAGTAGAGGTGAGTATGGTCTACTTGTACTTAGTACGTATATAGGCCGAGTAAGCACAGTAAAAAATACACCATACAAAATACATACTAAGGGCATATCACCTGCAACTAGAAAATATCCTAAACCATAGCCCACACCGTCTCCACTAACAATTCTATAATATTCACATACACCAAAGCAATACAAGAAAGAAATACAAGTATATAGATATCGCACATACGAATACAAGGAAGAAGAACACATAGGCGGTTCACATCAAGAAATGATAATACATCACAGAAAAATACAAAGTAAATACAAATGCAATTGAGATAATGATGATGCCCGAGGTTGTTGCACAACCTTTGTATACACGTACGAAGCTAAATCTTCCCAACGTAGGATCTATTGGGGGTTCGTCAACCCGTATAAAACCAATATCCAATACCAAAATCCATAACTCCTCTCCGTCTCATACATCGGTAAAGGGTTTTAAAGATGTCACATTTTCTATTACAAAAAGCCAATGTTTCCAGTATTTCTAGTATTTCCATGGTAGTACCAATGTTTTATGAATGAATATGATAAAAGGATGTAATGCTCACAACCAACTAGGATGAGAAATTCTATATCCAACCAATATACCAACCAAGTAAGTCAAAATCCACTAATTAATCCAACCACCCTTGAATCCAACATAATCTATATACCAATAGAATGAAATACAATAAAAAGTCACCATTGATACCACATTAGGCTTTTACACCAAACAAAATTACAACTAATTTCACGTACACAAGGACAATAATATCATCTAGGACCCCACATGGTCACACATAGCAAATAATATTTCAGAAACACTAAATAACATTAATAAATAGGCTCCCACATCGGCACAACATAATAATATAGCCATTTTGATGATTAGTTCCCACACCCTTTACATGATTTGGTACCACTATTAACTATCCACCCCAGTCTAAAGAAAGTATGACATAACCTATCTCGAATGCCAAAAACTAATCTAAAAACCTTCAATCCAAAGCTTACTTCCATGAGTGGACTTTGAATCAACTAAAACATGGAAATATAGAATTTATGTATCAAAAAAAATTCAATGATACCCATATTACCTAATTTTGAGTAAGGGTCAAAACGGACATCCAAAATGAATTTAAAAAAAAGAGGGTAAAATTATAATTTTATTTTTGAAACATGTTCCCTATACTCTTATGAGTCTACGACTAAAAATCCAAGAAAAAAAAAGTTAGAAGCGAGGTCCGAATCGATAAAAAACCTCTTTTTAAGCTTCACTGGTAAAACCTCTGAAATCCAATTTGAAATTTAGAATTAGAGTTGTTTTGAAGATGAAATTGAGATAAAAATGGTAGTATAAGATTAGAAACTCATCCAAGTGAAATCAAGTTGAAATCACGGTTTAAATCAGAGAAATAGAATTGTAGGGTTTTGAGCCAAAATCTCTAATTTTCACTTTTAACTCTGCAATTAACCAGATTTAAATGATAAAATTGAAGGAAAGTAGGTTAAATAGGTGTTTTGAAGCTTACTCAAGCTTAGAAATGGAGGAAATTGCTCAAATTCATGAAACCCTATGATTCAAGTCTCAAAAATAATAAAAAATGGGAAAACAAAGGTATTTAAGGGATCCAGGAATTGCATACACGATCTCTGGGTCTCTTAAGTGATTATTTAATAAGAGACCAAGTGAGGAATATGTGGTACTTATCCTGAGGAAAGGTATCACATAAGCGACATTATTATCTCTTTTGCGAGGTTTGCAACCGTGACCAAGATGTCGCGTAAGCGGCACTTGGTTGATCTGCTAAGTCGCGTGAGAGATCGAAGCATCACTTACATGAGTGTGCCAGTTGGACACTTGGAATTCCAAGTCTCCGCGGAACCTCAAGATTAATCTAGAATCCCACAAACATAAATGAACGATGCTACCCTATCAAATTCGATGATCTAGATTCAATGACTATATCAAATTTTTGAAAAAACTTTATTTTTACAAAGTTGACCCCTAAAGCCTATTTTCACAACTTTTCAAACTGAGGGTCAAAATAAGGTATAAAAGCCATAAAATCAAACCAACAGTGTTACACCCTAAAATTGATGTTCTAAATCTGCTATAAAAATCCACAATATCACATAAATCACACTAAAATTCACCCAAAATCATGCCAATAGCCCAATATGGAGAAAGGCAAACTCATAAGCCACGTTGCTAATAGTTTGAAGAATCTCAAATTACCCAATTTACCTGGGGATAAGCTTGCCCCTCTTCCCAAACCTCATCACACCCTTCATGGGAAAAACTTGAAGGAAAACACGATTACCAAAAACAAATCTCAAGGCACAAAGTGTATGAGCTGCATAGCACTTTTGCTTACTCTGAGCTATTCGAACCCTTTCCTGAATGAGTTGATATCTATCTAACGACTCATGAAGAAAGTCTTTACCTCGAGGTCTAATCTCAGAAACCTCAAACTTACCAACTGGAGAGTGGCAATGCCTACCATACAAAGCCTCAAAAGGAGCCATATCAATAATGGAATGGGCTTCTATTATAAGCAAACTCTGCCAAAAAGATGCTGCTCCCACTGACCACCAAAGTCAATCACACAAGCGCGGAGCATATCCTCCAAAACTTGAATAGTCTGCTCTAACTACTCGTCAGTTAGGGTATGAAATGTTGTACTAATATTAACCCAAGTACCCAAATCGTCCTGAAAGATCTTCCAAAAGTGAGATGTGAGCACTGAACCTCAATTTGAGATAATATACACTAGCACACCATGAAGATACACAATCTCGTAAATATAGATATGGGCCAACCTCTCAGTATTGAAAGATAGCTAAACCAAAATCAAGTGAGTAAATTTGGTCAACCAATCCATGATGACCCAAACACTATGAAAGCCACAGGAAGTATGAGGCAACTAAGTCACGAAGTCCGTAATGTTCTATTCCCATTTCTACTTGAGAATGGGTAACCTCTGAAACAAACCACCAGGTATTAAATGCTCTACCTTCACCTACTAAAAACATAGAAAATGAGCTACAAAGTCTTCTACATCCTTACTCATACCACC
Source organism: Capsicum baccatum var. pendulum (assembly GCA_030864225.1). Taxonomy (NCBI): domain Eukaryota; kingdom Viridiplantae; phylum Streptophyta; class Magnoliopsida; order Solanales; family Solanaceae; genus Capsicum; species Capsicum baccatum. The sequence continues at coordinate 175,231,006 of CM061560.1, forward strand.
CCACCAATAATGCTGCCTTAAATCATAATACATCTTAGTCATTCCCAGATGGAGGGAATACCTAGAACAATGGGCTTCTTCTAAAATCAATCTAATCTAATCACTCTCTCAATACACAAACTCAACCTCTAATCCTCAAAATACCATCTGAATTAAGTAAAGCTTCCTTAGACTCACCACTCAACACATTATCCCAAATCAATCTCAATCTAACATCATCAAATTGATGAGCTCAAATCTATTCCATAAAAAAAGACCTAGCCTCTACAAAGGCAAAAACACACCCAGGTGTGAATATATCAAGCCTAACCATCTGGTTAGCTAAAGACTAAACCTCTAAGGACAAAGGCCTCTCCTAGGTCAAGAGATGCGCCAAGCTACCCATGCTATCCGATTTACCGTTCAGGACATTTGCAACTATATTAGCCTTGCCCAAATTATAGAGAATAGTTAAGTCATAATCCTTAAGAAACTCAATATAATGGTGCTGCCTCATATTAAGATATCGCTGGGTATTGAAATATTGAAGGCTATGATGATCCTAGAAATCTCACAACGGACTCCATACAAGTAGTGCCTCCATAACATCAAGGAAAAAACAACCGCACATAAATCCAAATCATAGGCAGGATAATTTTTCTAATGAGGCTTCAATTGGCTAAAAGTAAATGGAATCACCTTATCCTCCTAAATCTAAACATCACCAAACCCAAAACCTGAAGTATCACAAAAGTCAATAAAACTGACACCCTCCTTAGGCAAGGTCAAGATATGAGTTGATGTCAGGAAATCATTGAGATTTTCGAAGCTCGCCTCACAAGCATCGGATGACTTAAAGGAAATATTCTCTTGAGTCAACTTGGTTAATGGAGTTGTGATAGATGAGAAACCCTTAATGAAATGCCGATAGTAACCTGCTAGACCAATAAAACACTAAATCTCGATAGAAAAAGTAGGTCTAGCCCAATCACGAACCACTACAATCTTTATTGGATCAATATAATACCATCTTTCATCACCACATGAACCAAAATAAGGTAGAGTCCAACCAAAGCTCACATTTAAAGAACTTAGCATACAACTTCTCATCCCTTAATCCGTGGAGAAAAATCTGCAAATGCTACTTATGTTTGACCTCACTTTTGGAATAAACCAAGTCATATCTATAAATACCATAACAAAGAAGTTGAGACACAGTCAAAATACCCAATTCATCAACTCTGTGAACACGGATGGGGCATTGGTTAACCCAAAGGACATGACCAAGAACTAATAATAGCCGTATCGAGTTTGAAAAGTTGTCTTCAAATATCCAAATCTCTAATCCTCAATTGGTGATAACCGACCTCAAATCAATCTTCAAAAACACCGAAGCACCCTAAAGTTGATCAAATAAATCATCAATGCAACGAAGAGGATATTTATTCTTTATTGTCACATATTCAACTATTGATAATTAATACACATCACATAGACCCATTTTTTTTCTTTACAAACAAGATAGGCTTACCCTAAGGTGATACATTAGGTCAGATAAATCCCTATCCAACAAATCCTACAATTGATCCTTCAATTCCTTCAACTTGGCTAGGGTCATTATATTAGGATAAATAGAAATGGGATTGGTGCTCAGCTCAACAACAATGATAAAGTCAATATCATGATCCAAAGGAATACTAGTCAAATCTACAGGAAACAAATCCATGAACTCACAGACAACTCGAATAGAATCCTAAGAGGGAGGTAAAATAACAATAGTATCACAAATATGAGCCACATAAGACAAACATCCCCTCTAAACTAAGCGACAAGCTTGAATATAAGATTAGCCCTTTTGGGGCCTGGATGAAGTACAACCTTCCAAGAAATCCTCAGTACACCCGAGGAAGCTAAAGTCACGGTCTTAGACTAATAATATAGGACAACATGGTAAGGACCCAACAAATCTATACCCAAAATAATGTCAAAGTTGACCATATCTAGAATAGGCAAATCTACCCAAGTCTCACACCTAGCAAAAGACATAATACCGGATTGATACACCAAACCACCATTAAAGAATCTCCTACAGGGGTAGATATATGAATAGGCATAGAAAGAGGCTCACTAGAAAAAACAAAACCCAAAGAAAAATATACGAACATATAGGAGATAGTCGATCCTTTATTAAATATCATAGATGCAGGTATGAAATAAGTAGGGACAATACTTATGATAACAACATCAAAATCTACTTTCTCTGGTTTGGTGGGTATAATATAGCATTGTCCATGACCATCAACTAGCTAAATAGACCCATGACCACCATGATGGGCTCCACTACCTCTACCTCGCATACCTTTATCACACATATAGAATACCCTATGGCCTAACTCAATAGAAGGTGCTATGACTAGACCGAAATGGCCACCTAAAATTGCTGAACTAGAAGACTCACTACTTGAACTTTGCAAAGCTGCTTACACGAGTCTATAATAATATCCATGAAAACCCTTAGAATCCATACCTTAAGAAGTATGACCTTTAAACTCTCTCATATGGTGTACCTTCTTAGAGCCTCCCCAAGATGCTTAAAGAATAACCACCATATGAGTCGTAGAAAGCTGAAAAAAGTATCTCACCCCTTCACAAAATTTGGAATCTTCATAGATTTAGTGGCAATGCTGGCATAAAAATATCTAGACAAGGCATAAAAGCGTGCCTTGTACTCTGCAATAGTCATGTAGCCCTTCTTTAGGAAATCAAACTTATCTCTCATCTACTCCCTCAGACAGTAAGGCACAAACTTTTTGAAAAAGGCCTCAAGAAACTAATCCCAAGTCATTAAAGAAGAATTGAGTTGTTTGCCACTAACAAGTGAACTCCACTAATCTCTAGCGACATCCCTCAACTGATAAGTAGTATATCTAACACCATGAGACTCAAGCGAACCTAAGTCATACAACGTCTAACGACAATCAATAAAGAACTCATTAGCATCCTCGCCCACAACATCACTGAACCTAGGGGGATCTAAATGAGTGAACCTCTTAAACCTTTTTTGATCCTCAAAAGACAAACTATATTCACAATAAGAGGATATATGGTGAATTTGGTAGGATGAGATACCACTTGAGGAGGCAACATGGATAAAGGCTAAATTTTAAACCTTGGAATACCATACTCAGATACAGGTGTTAAAGAAGGGATAATATATAGAGTCTTTAGAGTACTAAAAATAGAAGTAGGTACTAATGGAAGGTCCCTACTTAGAACTAAAGGAACACCATAAGTTGACTTTAGTAATAACGGAGGTACAATAATCGAAACTGGAGGAATACTAGGAGCACCAAAGGAACATCCTCCAAATGGGTCAAAAAGTAAACCAATAACCCTCCAAGACTAGGGTAGAATAAATTGATGGGATCAAACTAGGACCCACATCCCTAACACGCTCAACCCAAAGATCAAGGGAGAGCTCTTAACACAACATCTAGATGGGGAAGATCCTTATGCTCGTCTACTACCTTAATCCCATTCACAACTGATATACCATGGTTTTATGGAACTTGTGATGCTTAAACTTGCATAATATACATGTACTTAAGGCTATTTGTTTTTGGATATAATGTGTTTTTGAGTGATTTTGCAGAAAATTAGGTGTTGGAAGCTAATCAAAAGAAAACAAAATGAAAAGCTAAAAAGTAATCACCTACCTAGGCACCTACGCCCCATTGGAACCACTTAAGGGGCGTAGGTTGTGGCGTAGGTGTCAAAAATAAAAATTGAGAGAGATAATTTTGGGGAACCACCTACTTCCATCCACCTAAGGGGCGTAGTTTCACCTATGACCCATAGGTTGGTCAATAGGTGGTCGCCGACTCACTTTACCTGGATTATTTTGGATTACTTTTCTAGGGTTTCCATGTAAACTATATATATTCATATAATTTGTTTTAGTGAAGATTTTGTACGTTTACTCAAGTTTAAGTCCTATATACTCTTAGAAACATCTTTTGATTCCAAGATTGAATTTTGATCTTGGGATCCTATTGTTCTTGATTTTTGTTTGAATAATTGATTTGAGACTTTGGGTTTTATTCTTACATTATTGTACGATTAATTCTATGTTTTTCCATGAATTCTATGAATTATCTCACAACTATGAGTGGCTAATTCCCTTATCTAAGGTTGTGGGAACCCTAGCAGAATAACCAAGTAGAGGAAGTGTCAAGTGTTCTAGATAAAGATTCTTGCATGTATTATGATTGTCTTAATTTCAATTGAATTCTTAGAAGTGGCCAATGTTAAGAACCCACCTGTATTCACTACTTGCTTCAAAAGAAAGGTAGCAATTGGGAAATACATCACAACAGTAATTTGAGTCTCCTTCCATCTGATAATTCTCACCTTCTCATCTAATTAACTTGAGACACAAAAGGTAATAATTAATATGGATCTAGGGTTATTAAAGTGACACTCTGATATTTACAAGGTAAAAAGTGAGATTTATAAATAATTCCACAAGATGGTTGGTGATACATAACTTGTTAAATTTTATATTCAAGGTATTGGAATAGTTCAACAGTGCATGATAAATCTACAAATTTAGAGGATAGGGGGACACAAGACTAGTATTTATCTCAGATTGATTATAACCAAAAGCATCAATTCTTGTTACTCTTTACTATTCCAGCAAATCTCCCCGTTTATTTTTTTGCACAACTTAGTGATTTAAGAAAGTTTGAGAGATATATCTGGCCTATTCGTTGTGGTATCAGCCCCAACCTAGTTGAATTAACATATTTTAACATCGACTACTATATCCTTTTATGGAGGTGTAGTTTGAACAATATCATAATTTTGGCGTTGTTGACAGGGAATATAATTGCAAGTTATTGATTGAAAATATTGAAGTTTTTGGGTTTTAATTTTTATATATATATTTTTGGTTACTTTTCTAGATATGACATACTTACAAAAAAAGTGAAGAGTAATGATGACTTCTTATTTTTTGATCCCTATCCTTTTGATATATTGCAATATTGTCGGAGCGTGATTGATATATTGTTAGAGCATAATAAGAGCATGCTAGACACATTAACACTTCTGGCAAAAGAAAAAGAGGAGTTTAGTCAAAAGTTTGACAGGTTTGGCTTTAGTACTCACAACTTACAAGTTGAATTGAATGCAAAGATTGATGCATATAACACCCAAAAAGTTAGTTATGAGTTATGTGGGACTGAAAAACTTCTTATAAGCCTAATTGAGTAGCTAAAATTAGAGGACTCAACACTTAGTCAGACTTTTATGTATGTTATCACTATTAAGAAGAGCACACTTAAGTTATGTGTGGATGTAAAGGATAATAAATTCATGAGTTGAAATGTATTGGACCTAATCTGAATTACTTTTCCACATTATGTTTGGATAGTACGATATTAGTCCAGCCATCCGAGACCATAGAAAAGTGAAAGAAGGACGAAAAAGATGTCTATATTCTTGAATTTGTTATGCTAGAATTAATGAATTGCATTCCTCACTTAAGGGACAAGAGTTGTAACATGCCATATCTATTGCTTATTTTTTTTTTAATTTTATACCACTACCCCTTAAGCATATTTGGAAATTATAAAAACAATTAGGGGTAAAATTCATAAGTTCAAAGTAGAAAGAGAAAACTGGAGGTCAACACTTGGGTTACTTTGGTTATGTCTTATTAACCTAGCTAACCATTGACTTGTTGGTGAAGTCTGAGTAACCAACAAGTCACGTCATGCCGCAGCGTTAAATCAGGATCTTCTTAGGAGGCAACCCAAGATATTTTTTTATTTGTACATTCATTCATGCTATTGTTCTTAACGTCAGATCTGTGCACCTAAGGTGCCATAGGTATGTTTTTAGCTCTGTAGCTTTGTAGCAATGTAATGACCCTTTCAGTCATTTTCTATAGTTTCTTTTTATTTTTTCTGCTTGAGGTTCTCCATCGCTTCCCAAGTCATTTATGACTTTCTAGGACTGACTATTTTGTTACTGGGTAGTTCATTTAGTTTTAAGAACTAATTCCCTATTTAGAAGTCTTTGTTGGTTCCAAATGACCATCGAGCAAAAAATTTAGCAAAATGATCTCATATGTGAATTTTGACTATGCTGGCAGCTCCTAAATATCAATTTTAGGCTAAGAAGAGCTTTGGTTTGGGTCCCATTACACCCGAGCTCATTTCGACTACTATCTAAAAAGTTGAAAAATTATAATATATGGGTCTGGGGTCTACATTTGGTCTAAATGACCTTGGATGGAAAATACAACTTCACCAACATATCTGAAACATTGAATTTAGTAGGATTTCGTAGTTCATTTACAAATATTGGAGTCCTAATGAGTTCTGAGGGTCGAAAATAAGTTTTGACTTTGGTGGTACTGGTGCAAGTGTGATCGCATAAAGACCTATTATGATTGGAATAGTGTGATCGTAGTCCCTAAGATTGTGATAGAAATACCTATGTACCTGAAGGGGCTTTAAATGGACCCCAATGTTGTGATTATGGCCAGTTCTCACTTATTCTTGAGAGCCAAAGACCCTAAATAGGTGTGGTAACTCAAAATTGAGTCTTGTGGGTGACTTGAGAGCTGGATTAACATCTTTTATCATGAATATCATTAAAATTAAGGTAAGATTTCATCACTTTCTAGATAAAATTCTTTGTTCTTGACCCAAAACTCCAACATAGATTAGGGCTTGATTCTAGCCCCAAATTAGCTTTGTTTTTAACTATTTCTTGAGGGTTATGATTCCTTGTTCATGTATAAATATTGGGTTGGCCTCAGAAATATATTTTTCATAAGTGGAACCCACTTGGGATTTTGGTGTCGGTTGTGGACCCGAAGCACAAAGGTGCAATATGGGTATCATTATTCTCGTATTGATGAGTAGATTATGATTTTCATAGTGTGATAGCATTTTGGGATTGTAAAATAAAGGCGAGATTTTGGTGAATGAATTAAGGACTTGTGGTTAGGATTTGAGGTAGGCTTTTGTCTACTCTTCTTCAGATATGATGTGAGATATATATTGCAGAAAAATATGTAAGTGTAATACCCCGAAAAATTTTTCGTTGAAATTTTGTGTGTAAACGTGTTGGGTTCTATATTCTAAAATGAATTATAAATTTTCCGTGCAAAATGTCTTAGATTATGACCCACCATAGTGTAGAGTATCAAATAAGCTTTCCAACTATATGTGGATCATCTAAAACGGACACTCGAACGTCGAGTTATGAATATTTTGATCGAATCGTGAATAGTAATGAACAGTAAAACGTGCAAGAAAAAGTACTGAGGCCTGGCATATTTTTTCTCCAACTTTAAATGATCAAAAATCCTTGTACATAATGATTTGGGTGATCTACTATATATCAACGGAAAGCTCTGGGAGTCCTCTTTCCAATGAAATTGGTTTCATCTAATTTTTCTATCGGATCAAAAAGTTATGGTTGATGTACTTCAGCCTATCAAAAGTAAAATTTTGGGTCAACTTCAAATGATCATAACTCCTTCTACATAATGATCTAGGTGAGATACTATATATCAACGGAAATATATGAGAGTCCTCTTTCTAATGAAATTGGTTTCATCTAATTTGAATATCGGAGTAAAATATTATGATTGATCTACTTTAGACTATCAAAACAGTCCACTAAAGTACAGATTCAAGATTTTTTTTATTTTTAGGGGCGTTTTGGTCATTCCCCCTCACCCAAAATCCATCCAAACCCTATATTAAAGTCTATTAGAAACATTATATGTTATATTTCATCAAAATCCCTCAAAAAGAAAACCCTAAGCTCCTACATCCAACTTCAAGAACCTCAAAAGTTCACTATTAATTTTACAAATTTATTCAAGATTCCAAATTCCTATTTCAAGAACTCCAAGAACCATCATTCATAGGCATGATTAACATCTCAAAAATGAGTATCGATCTAAATTTCATCATTCAAGGTATGTGGGTTTTTTCAACAAGAAATCTCTTTCGTTCTTGTTCCCAAAAGTAATTTTATTTACAAAGGCATGATTTTTATTTGATTTTTATGAATTTGAAGCATGAACCAACAACTTATGATGATTATTATGAAATCTTGATATTTATGATTTTTAAAGATGAATTTACATGTGTGGTAATATAAAGCATGAATTTTAAATGATATTTATCATGATTTTAATATTTGGATCATGAATCCCCATTGGAAATGGTGTTTTTTTAGAAAGTGTGTGTTATAAGCACGTTGATGTTGAATATTTGATATATTATGAATGATTTATCCTTTTGGTCTTAATGGAGTTATTTTGAACTCGAGTGTGAAAGAAATCCACCACGTGATTGATTTTGATAGATGGGAAGCATGATGGCTCCCGATGTATATTTATATATTACTGAAATTGTTTTATATTAGATTGTCTTTGAAATGATCTGAGCTAAATCTGGGAGAAATCTTTAGCTCCGAGTGGGAGTTATAAAGTGACCTTACTTTTCTAGAACTACGTGCCCCCGTAGGAGTGAGCCTGAGGCTAATTTATATAGTGATCACTAGTTTGTATGGATTTGATATCGATAGTCCTACTCTGATGGCAAGGATAGGACGGCTCTCCCCAACGTGGATTGTACGTTGGACTCCATGTAGCTCACATGGTTTATGTCGGTTATACGATCTCCCAGTGTGTGTGTGTTTACTTGTGTCTATGGTAAATGGTGAAGTAACTTGAAAGTGCAATTATGAAAGTTATTCTTTCGAAAGATTTAAATGTTATTTACATTATGAGAATTGTTATTCTTGATGAACTGAAGGTGATTAACAAATTATATGATGACTCACATGTGTTGTTGTACTTATTTCATCCTCTCATGAATATGATGATTTTTTTCGGGCTATGTGAGTCTTTCATACATCCTACATATTTCTTATAAATATTTATGATGATGATGTTTATACAACTACATACACCCCCATATACTCGGTTCCTTTCCATAGTACTGACCCACATCTTTGGATGTGGGCTGTATTTTCTCAAAATGTAGGTTCAGGTGGTCAGTTTTAGGTTTGATAGTGATTTTTTAGGCACGCTGTTCTACATCCTCTATTGTGGTGAGTCCTCATGTTCCGAGGACGTGATGTCTAATGTTGGTTTTACGAAATTGTTTACATTTGATAACTGAGTATGAGTCAGATGGGGCATGTCTCAATGGCTCGCTAGTTTTATTGATTTTCTTAGAGGCTTGTCAGACTAGTATAGATGTTAGGAGTTGACTAATAAGTCGTATTTTGTTATCTTTCTAAAATTCTTTTATTCTTGGATGATGATTACTTTGTTGATATTTAAGGGTTTATTTATGGAAACCCCATTGATTTGTGTTGAACTAAATGAAAATGGCTCAAAGGGTTAGCTTGGTGCTACTCGTAGCCTCAAGCACTGTGTGATGCTCTGGGACCCATTTTCCTAGGCGTTACAAACTTGGTATCAGAGCCAAAGCTTTTACGGTGTCCAGGGAGTCTGACAAGCCACGTTAAGTAGAGTCTTGATCATCGGTGTGTATCACGCCACATCTATAAGCAAGAGGCTATAAGACGTTTTAGGAAAAAGTGTGATTCTTTCTTTCAGAAGTCTATCGTGCTTAAAGTGTCTCTCTTTGCTATTGATTCATGCTCTCTTCTTTTAGAAATATGCGTCTACATCGAGTGAGAAGAAATAATGATGGTCAGCAACCTCAACCCGCTGACCCATTGAATTAAAATATATCTCATACTAAATTTTAGGCAGCCTTTCAGGCGCTGGCCTAAGCTATTACTGCAAATTTTCAGGCCAAACCATCCCTAGCTACTTCCAGGATCTATGACTTCATGTAGATGAATCTGCCGGAATTCTATAGGACCAAGTCTGATGAGGATCTACAGTTGTTTTTAGAGGAGGTGCGGAAGATTACTCAAGTGATGTATGTATCTGAGAAACATAGTGTGGAGTTGGCTATGTATAGGTTGAAATACCTTGCTTATGACTGGGTTGTTGCTTGGAGGAAAGGTAGAGGTGAGGGGGCTATCCCTACAACTTAGCAAGAGTTCCAGGATGTATTCCTGGATAAGTTTTTCCCTTTGGAGATGAAGGAGACGAAGGTGGAAGAGTTTATGAACCTGCGATAGGGCTCTATGACTGTTAGGGAGTATTGTCTAAAGTTCAATCAGTTGGCCAAGTATGTTCCTGACTTAGTGGCTGATAATCGGGCTAGTATAAGTAAGTTTGTGACTGGAGTGTCTCGTTATATGGTGAAGGAGTGTAGGTCTGCTATGTTGAATAGTGAGATGAATCTTTCTAGGCTGATGACTTATGCCCAACAGATTGAGGAAGACAAGATTAAGGAGAGATATAGAATGAGAGGGAATAAGAGAGCTAGGTCCAAGCAGCACCGACAGGGTCAGACTAGATCACAGGGAGGGAGTCCCTCTCAGTATCAGGATAATTTGTCTATGCCAGCACCATCATCTGCTAGTGCTCTCGTTCCTAGAGGTATGCAGGAGCAAGGTACCAGGTCATATGTATCCAGGTCCCAGTACAGTGCTGGCAATAAGCCAAATCATCCCCTATGTCCTAAGTGTGGTAGGTCTTATTTGGGTGAGTGTTGGGGTGAGAAGAGGGGTTGTTTCCGGTGTGGTGACATGGGTCATAGAGTTAGAGATTGTCCACAGGATGGACATGGGCGTCGTGACTATCACCCTCAGACCCAGACTCAGACTGTTAGTGCTCCAGTTCTAGCGACTCGCCCAACCCCAGCTCAGGGCGCCTCTTCTAGCAATGCTGGCGGGCAACGCCAAAATAGATTCTATGCTTTACCATCCAACAAGGAACATGAGGACTCTCCCAATGTTGTTACTGGTATTCTTCGTATATTTCAGTTTGATATATAGGCTTTGTTGGATCCTTGATCCAATTTCTCATATGTTACACCTTTGATTGTTGTGAATTTTGAAATGAGTCCTGAGATTATTCCTGAGCCTATCCTAGTTTCTACCCCAATGGGTTATTCGATTGTTTCCCAGAAAGTAAATAAAAAGTGTCCTATTACCGTTCTTCATAGAGTCTTGTTGGCTGATCTAATTAAGTTAGACATGGCAGATTTTGATGTGATTATGGGTATAGACTGACTGTATTCTTTTTATGCCTCTATTGATTGTCAGACCTGAGTGGTCAAGTTTCAGTTTTTGGGTGCATCCGTGTTTGAGTGGTCTGGGAATTCTGTGTCACCCAAGAGTCATTTTATCTCTTACCTCAAAGCTAGAAAACTTATTTCCATGGGGTGTATTAACTATTTGGTTAAATTCAAAGACACTAATTCTGAGACTCAAATCTCCAGTATGTTAACGTCATCAATGAGTTTTCTGATGTCTTTTTGGATGATCTCCCAGGGATACCTCCTGATAGAGAGATAGAGTTCTGGATTGATTTTCTTCTTGATACTCAGCCCATTTCTATTCCTCCTTACCGTATGGCCCCTGCAGAACTTAAGGAGTTGAAAGAGAAACTCAAAGATCTACTAGATAAGGGTTTTATAAGGCCTAGTGTTTCTCCTTGGGGTCCTCCTGTGTTGTTTGTGAGAAAGAAAGATGGAACTTTGCGTATGTTCATTGATTACCGCCAACTGAATAAAGTCACCATAAAAAATAAGTACCCCCTTCCAAGAATAGATGATTTGTTTAACCAATTACAAGGTACAAGTTATTTCTCAAAGATAGACCTTCGTTCCAGCTATCATCAACTCAAAGTTAAGGAGTGTGACATCCTGAAAACTGCTTTCCGAACTTGTTATGGCCATTTTGAGTTTTTTGTTATGTCTTTTGGGTTAACTAATGCTTCAGCAGCTTTCATGGACCTTATGAATCAAGTGTTCAGATCATATCTGGATATGTTTGTCATAGTGTTCATAGATGATATACTGGTGTACTCCCGTTATGAGGATGAACATTCTGATCATCTCCGAACTGTCTTGCAAACCCTTAGAGTTCACAAGTTGTTTTCCAAGTTCAGTAAGTGTGAGTTTTGGCTAAGGTTAGTTGCTTTTCTAGGTCCTATCATTTCTTTCGAGGGTATTAGAGTTGATCCTCAAAAGAACGAAGCTGTTAGAAATTGGCCTAGACCTATTTCTCTAACTGATATCTGAAGTTTCTTGGGTTTAGCTAGCTATTACCACTGTTTTGTTGATGTTTTATCCTCTATAGCATCTCTTATGACTCTGTTGACCAAAAAAAAAGTGAAGTTCTTGTGGTTCGAATCTTATAAAAAGAGTTTTCAGGAGTTGAAGACTCGACTCACTTCAACCCCTGTTTTGACTTTTCCTGATGGTGTTGATGGTTTTGTGGTGTACTGTGATGCTTTGAGAGTTGGGTTGGGTTATGTATTGATGAAGAAGGGTAAGGTGATAGCTTATGCTTTTAGACAGTTGAAACCCTATGAGAAAAATTACCCCATCCATGACCTTGAGTTGGCTGCTGTTGTGTTTGCTTTGAAAATCTGGAGACACTATTTGTATGGTGTCTATGTTGATGTTTTCACTGATCATAAGAGTTTCCACTATGTGTTTACCAAGAAAGAATTGAATCTTAGGTAGAGACGATGGTTAGAATTATTAAAGGACTATGATATGAGTGTGTTGTACCATCCGGGCAAGGCCAATATTATGGCGGATACCCTAAGTAAAGTGTCCATGGGTGGTGTTTAGCATGTGGTAGAAGGTAAGAAATTTTTGGCTCGTCATGTACATCGTTTGGCTAGATTGGGGGTTAGGTTGTTTGACTCTGCTGAAGGTAGTATAGGGGTTCAGAGTAGTTCCAAATCCTCCTTGGTTTCGGAAGTGAAGGAAAAGCAATACTTAGATGCTAGTTTGGTCAGACTGAAGGAGTCAGTCAAGGATCAAGAAGTAGAGGTTTTCTCCCAAGGAGGAGATGGTGTGTTGAGATTGTAGGGTAGATTGTGTGTCCTGAATATTGATGATCTGAGATAGAGGATTATGGCTAAAGCGCACGGGGCGCGATATTCTATTCATCCTGGTGCCACCAAGATGTACCGAGACTTGCGGGAAATCTATTGGTGCAGTGGCATGAATAAAGATATAGCAACGTTTGTAGCTAAGTGTTCAACATGCCAACAGTTTAAGGTTGAACAACAAAGACCTGGTGGTATGATGCAAGAGTTTATTATTCCCACCTGGAAGTGGGAAGAGATAAATATGGACTTCGTGATTTGTTTACCTCCTTCCCGACGCCATCATGATTACATTTGGGTTGTGGTTGATAGGTTGACTAAGTCTGCTCATTTATTGCCTGTTCATACTTCATATACTGCTGGGGATTACGCTAGATTGTATATTTGAGAGCTAGTCAGACTGCATGGAATTCCCTTGTCTATCATTTCGGATATGGGTACTCAGTTCACTTTGCAATTTTGGAAAGCTTTTCAGAAGGGTCTTGGTACCCAAGTGCTTTTGAGTTTTGCTTTTCATCCACAGACCGATGATCAGGCTGAGCGGACTATCCAGACCTTAGAGGATATGTTGAGAGCTTGTGCACTTGACTTTAAGGGAAGTTGGGATGATCACTTACCGTTGATAGAGTTTGCTTACAATAACAGTTTCCACTCTAGTATTGGTATGGCTCCATTTGAAGACTTATATGAGAGGAAGTGTAGATCACCCATAGGTTGGTTCGAGGTGGGTGAAGAGGTTGTGAGTGGTCCTGATTCGGTATTTGAGGCTATGGAAAAAGTTAAGTTGATTAGGGAAAGGTTGAAAACTGCACAGAGTCGTCAGAAGTCATATGCGGATGTTAGAAGGAGAGACCTTGAGTTTGAAGTTGGTGACCTAGTGTATCTGAAAATTTCACCCATGAGGGGGGTGAAGAGATTCGGAAAGAAGGGGAAGCTTAGTCCCCGTTATGTTGGTCCTTACAAAATTCTTAACCGTGTTGGTAAGGTAGCTTATAAAGTCGAGTTGCCTTCCGAGTTGTCCTCTGTTCATCCAATGTTCCATGTCTTCATGCTTAGAAAGCATATTTGCGATGCTGTGGTAGTGGATTCATCTGTGAGTGCTGACATTCAAGAAAATCTTTCTTTTGATGAGATTCCTGTTGAGATTCTTGATTTCAGTGTCCGAAGACTAAGGAACAAAGAAGTTCCCTTGGTCAAGGTGTTGTGGCGAAACCAATCTGTTGAGGGTGCAACTTGGGAAGCTGAGGAGGATATGCGATCCAAGTACCCAAACCTATTTTTTGCAAACTCTGATCAAGCCAAAGGTACCGTTCTTTCCTAAATCATGCACTTTTGATAAAAGTTGCAGCAGTTCAACTGTCATTTATTATGTGTTCAGCTGTAGTTTCTTGAATTTATGCATTCTATGTTGCATTCGGAGTGAGAAACGATGTGGTGATGAGTCTAATGAATGGTTTCAGTTGTATGCTCTATTCCCTATCTAATCTTGGCATGTCTAGAATCATTCTAGGACAAATGTTTCCAAGGGGGATGATGTAATACCCCGGGAAATTTTTCGTTGAAATTTTGTGCATAAACGTGTTGGATTCTATCTTCTAGAATGAATTATAAATTTTCCGTATGAAATGTCTTAGATTATGACCCACCATTGCATAGAGTATCTAATAATATTTCCAACGATATGTGGATCATCCAAAACGGACACCCGAGCGACGAGTTATGAACATTCCGATCGAACCATGAATAGTAGTGAACAGTAAAATGTGCAGAAAAAAGTACTGAGGCCTGGCGTATTTTTGCTCCAACTTTAAACGATCATAACTCCTTGTACGCAATGATCTGGGTGATCTACTATATATCAATGGAAAGCTCTGCGAGTCCTCTTTTCGATGAAATTAGTTTCATCCAATTTTTCTATTGGAACAAAAAGGTATGGTCGATATACTTCAGCCTATCAAAAGTGCATTTTTTGGTCAACTTCAAATGATCATAACTTCTCGTACACAATGATATGGGTGAGATACTATATATCAATGGACATATATATGAGATTCCTCTTTCTAATGAAATTGGTTTCATCCTATTTGAATATCAAAGTAAAATGTTATGGTTGATCTACTTCAGACTATCAAAACAGTCCACCAAAGGATATATTCGATAGATTTTTTGATTTTTAGGGGCGTTTTGGTCATTCCCCCTCACCCAAAATCCTTTGAAACCCTATATTAAAGCCTATTAGAAGCATTATATGTTATCTTTCATCAAACTCCTTCAAAAAGAAAACCCTAAGCTCCTACATCTAACTTCAAGATCCTCTAAAGTTCACCATTAATTCTGCAAATTTATTCAACATTCCAAGTTCCTAGTTCAAGAACTCCAAGAACCATTATTCAAAGGCAAGATTAACATCTCAACAATGAGTATTGATCTAAATTTCATTATTCAAGGTATGTGGGGGTTTTCAACAAGAACTCTCTTTCGTTCGTGTGCGCAAAAGTAATTTTCTTTACAAGGGCATGATTTTTATTTGATTTTTATGAATTTAAAGCATGAACCCATATCTTATGATGATTATTATGAAATCTTAATGTTTATGATTTTGAAAGATGAATTTACATGTGTGGTGATATAAAGCATGAATCTTGAATGATATTTATCATGATTTTGATATTTGGGTCGTGAATCCCTATTGGAAATTGTGTTTTTTTTAGAAAGTGTGTGTTATAAGCACGTTGATGTTGAATATTTGAGATATTTTGAATGATTTGACCTTTTGGTCTTAATGGACTTGTTTTAAACTCGAGTGTGAAAGAAATTCACAACGTGGTTGATTTTAATAGATAGGAAGCATGATGGCCCCCGATGTATATTTATATATTACTGAAATTGTTTTATTGTGGATTGTCTTTGAAATGATCTAAGCTAAGTTCTGGAGAAATCTTTAGCACCGAGTGGGAGGTATAAAGCGACCTTACTTCCCTAGAACTACGTGCCCCTGTAGGAGTGAGCCTGAGGCTGATTTATATAGTGATCACTAGTTTGTGTGGATTTGTTATCAATAGTCCTACTCTGATGGCAAGGATAGAACGGATCTCCCCAACGTGGGTTGTATGTTGGACTCTATGTAGCTCACATGGTTTATGTCGGTTATACGATCTCCCAGTGTGTGTGTTTCCTTGTGTCTATGGTGAATGGTGAAGTGATTTGAAAGTGGAATTGTGAAAGTTATTCTTTTGAAAGATTTAAATGATATTTACATTATAAGAATTGATATTCTTGATGAACTGAAAGTGATTGACAAATTATATGATGACTCACATAGTTATTGTACTTATTTCATCCTCTCATGATTATGATGATTTTCTTCGGGCTATGTGAGTCTTTCATACATCCTGCATATTTCTTATAAATATTTATGATGATGATGTTTATACAACTGCATACACCCCCATATACTCGGTTCCTTTCCATGGTACTGACCCACATCTTCTGATGTGGGCTGCATTTTCTCGGAATATAGGTTCAGGTGCTCAGTTCCAGGTTCGACAGTGATTCTTTGGGCACGCTGTTCTACATCTTCTGTTGTGGTGAGTCCTCATGTTTCGAGGACGTGATGTCTGATGTTGGTTTCACGAAATTATTTACATTTTATAACTGAGTATGAGTCAGGTTGGGCATATCTCAATGGCTCGCTGGTTTTATTGATTTTCTTAGAGACTTTTCAGACTAGTATAGATGTTAGGAGTTGACTAATAAGTCATATTTTGTTATCTTTCTGAAATTCTTTTATTCTTGGATGATGATTACTCTGCTGATATTTGAGGGTTATTTATGGAAACCCCATTGATTTATGTTGAACTGAATGAAAATGGCTCAAAGGGTTAGCTTGGGGCTACTCGTTGCCTCAAGTACCGTGTAACGCTTCGAGACCCGTTTTCTGAGGCGTTACAGGAAGTTAAGCTTGAATATTGGTAGGATGACTTGGTATTGATTATTAGCTTCTTTAGGATTTGATGATGGGTTGGACCCATAAGGTGGAATACCTATTACCTTTTAGAATCCTATTGCCTTCTCCCTAGATTGGACTAATTCGTAGAATAGGTATGACATGATGCTACTAGGTTTGAGATGTTGTTTAAGTGTTGAAATATTAGTTGGCATGATTAACCAAAGTTGGGTTAGTCTAGTGATATTGAAATCATAATTTGGGTAGAGTTGACTTAAATGCCCATGTTCTAGATGACGTTCCTATCTTAGGAATATGGCTTACTAGACATCTAGAAGTTGAACTAGATACCTTAGCCTAGTTTGGGACGTAGATTGCCTAAATATGGAAATTGAGGTCAAGAAGTGGGATTGTCTAGCCCACTAAGGCCAAGACTTCTGTTAGCCCTTGTGGACTTAGTTAGGGATACTAGGCATAGTTTAGAGTATTGAGCCTTTAGAATAATTTTACTTTGTGACTTGGTAAATTGTGATGAATGATTATGACTAATGGCTTATGACCATGATATTCCTTATAGAAGTGATATTGGGCATTTAAAGATGTTATTTCTTCCTAGAAATTATATTGGGCCTTTAGAGATGATGTTTTTCTTAAATATGGTAATTGGCCTATTGAGATGATATCCCTTATAGTCATGATATATGACCTATAAATGTGAGATGCCTCATAGATGTAATGGGACTCATATTTATTATTTATGGCCTAGTGATATGTTATATCTCCTAGATTGACATGACGCAAATTGGGGCATTGTTGTAATGGGCAATCTCAAGTCCAACTCGGATCGGAGACCATCCCAACATCCAACCCAATCAACCAACAAGCACCCTGAGTCGGATGAACTCCGAACATATAAAAAGACAACGTTTTAATAATGTGGTGACTTTGGGATAAGCCTATATCCAAGGCCAACCCAACAAAGTAAATCCACCTAATAACCGAACCCAACCATCTAAACCAACCAATAATCAAGCCAAAACCATAAATCAAAACAAAGATAATAACCCAATCTATATATATATATGTATATATATAAATCAAAACTAATCCATACCATATCCAAGTCCACAGTTGTCCATACAAAGCCTCTAAACCTGACCAAAGAGTACCTAGTCAGGACATGCCCCGACATAGCCATAAACTGAGTCTATAAAAGACAAAAAAACATAAAGTAATCCATGAAATGAAATAGATGCCTTACGAACTATGGAAGCTTACCACTTTAATTAAATAACTGATCTAAAGTCCGATATCTAAGTAAGAGGAGTGGAATGGACGGTTCCTGCATAGCTTGGGGATACAATTGCCCAAAGATGGGTTAGTGGGTGAACGATAGCTAACTAGTAAAACACCCAGTAAAACCAACCATATGTGTCATGCCTCAATTCCTATTGGGGCGGACAGGCACCCATAGCCGTAAAGGCCTGAGAGAATCAATTCATAACCTTGGACTTCTCATGCATGTAAATATGACAACCAAAGGTTCTAACTAACATGATATTATGTATCGATGAGAATAATTTCATAGGAAGCACAAACTTATATATATAACACTTGGCCATTGGGGTCACCATGTCTACAGACAAACACTACCATAACTTTACATTAGACTACAAAACCTCTAAAAGATACATAGACTTAGTTAGGGTTGGGACAAACCCCCACCCTACTCTTGACTTACTGCATAATACCAAAATATATGGAACAGACTGGGAAAGCCTCGAATCAACCTGAAGCTCACCAATAGTCATTGAAAAGCCTGTGCTCCTACTAGTAAGGTGTATGAGATGAAGCACCTGTGCCTGTAGCATGAAATACAGGCCCCCCATGAGGGATGTCAGTACGAAATATGTACTGAATATGTAAGGCTGAAGGTAACAACAGACGATACGAGTGCTCAACAGAAATCAGATACAAGTGTATAAGTAGTACTAGTAGACCACCTTTATATATACTTGTGGGACTACATATATTACGTTCCTTTATTCATTTTTACCTTTCTTACTTCATGATCTTTGTAAGCCATATATAATGCAAATGACTAGCTAATCAGTGGTAAATAGATAAATTAGGATAGGCCTATGCTAGGCTTATGCCCCTGAGCTGCCACCTACATATAAAGATTGGGATCAGCCCATGCTAGGCTTATGCCCCTGAGCTTCCACCCACATATAAAGGTATCGAGATTGGCCCATGCCAGGCTTATGCCCCTGAGCTGCCACTCATTTTACAAATTTGCGTTACTTAGTTTATTTAGACTTGATATTGTTACTTTGGTAGTCGTCACATTATGGTACCTTGAACCAATAATTTGCTAATAAGATACATATAAATGGATACTTAATGCAACAACAATGAGTTGGGGAGCTGTTTGCACACAAAATAAAGTGTTTGGAAGCTGAAAATACACATGGGTCTTATTTGAGTAAACAGAGAACTTCTAAAATTTTCTAGGGAAATAGATGTGCAGGTCAAATAATAAGAATGGATTAAGGTGTTTTAACACATTAGAGAGTGGGAAAAAGGTCATTGGCTACATGGGATATAATACACTGCCATTATGTATCACTTGTTATAGGATAACTTCGGAAGCTTACTTGATGGAACAAGTGTTCGATTTCATGCCAAAGAGTACATAATGGAGTATGCCTTACATACCTGGTTGTACAAATCCAATACCAACCCAACTCGACTTCCCGCCCTTTTAGATTACTTATCTACAATGAAATATATGGCAAACTAATATTAGCAGCCAACCATCACATTTTGGCTATTTAACTTCACCAAAACAGCAATTGGGAAGTAAGCTTTTACTCTATCAATCAAGGGTGTTATCTTAACCTTTTTTCTCCTCTAATTACACCCACGTACTATACATGTTCTTATAAGATTCACAAAAACCACTTCAGCTTCCTTACACATTCCTAACAATACACAAAACAGATTGCGCAGTAACAAATGCAATAATTAGTTGGTGGTGTACCACCACACCTTTCTTCTATATTTCAATTCGAATTAGTCACACCTTTCTCCAAGAAAACCTGGCAGCCCACAACATATACACATAAAATATTTCACAAAATAGCCCCAAATTCCTTTTATTATAGCAATCAATTATTAAACTCATCATCTCTTGAGTTCTCAATAACAACACATCTATAATTCTCTATCAAATTCATATTCATGGAAAACAAAATGGAGCAGTCACCTTACCTCAATTCTGCAACTTATTCTTTTAAATTTGAACTCCTTAAGAACTTCAACTTTCACTTTCCTTCACACTTTAAACCAAAGAAGAAAAGAGATCTCTTAATAACCAAGAAAAAGTAAGCAAGTAGTTTGTTCTATATTCTGCCATGTATTTATAATTAGGCACCTGTAGCATATTTTCCTAAGCTTCTATGAGATAATTAAGCTAAAACATAAGTGTTTTCACTTACCTTAGGCTGCAAAGGTTGGGGTTTCTTCAAGAGCCCTAGAAAGGAAAATAGGGATGCTCCTAATTTCTTAAAAGGAAGTAGGGAGAGTTTGTGAAGTGTAACCCTTTTTTATGACTTAATAATGAGGGAAATGACCAGCAACTTCTTCTTATAAAGCCTCTATTTTTGGCCATCCACCTAGTTGATTTTGGACCACAAATTTAATCAAATTGGTCCAAGGAGGTGATGCACCTACTTAAGGAGTTAAAGCAGCTCAAAATGTCAAAGTAGGTGATGCACCTACTTGATTAAGTTCTTAGTTGGGCTCAATTATATTTGGGCCTTGGCAGATTTGAGCATTGGGCCTTTTTCCATTTTTCTTGTTCTTTTACTTAATTTAGGCCCAAATAAGTATTCTAATAAAGGCCCAAATCTGATTCATGGACTTGGTCCATTAACTTGGCTCATATAGCTCAAGTAGGTGTCTCACCTACTAGCTTAATTAAGTCAAGTAAGCACCTCAATATTTTATGACTCACCTACTAGCTTAATTAAGTCAAGTATGCACCTTAATATTTTATTCCATTTTCAGCTCCTAACCCCTTTAATCTAGTCATAAACTTAAACACACTTGGTCAATTTAAACTTCAGATTCAAGTACAAACTTACGATCCTAAGTTTAAATAGTTGTATCGATGTTAACTTGGTCACATCACATTAAATTGTACGGGCAACATCTATAATTCTATCTACACCATTAATACTTGCATTACAAATCTCATCTGTTACCTATACAACAAGGCCATACCGGGTTCGATATAATTGGAACAAGTACAAGCAAAAATACAAGATGTTACAATATGAATACAAACTATACATATATATACATGTCGGGAAAGGGAACCGGGTTTAGCATGCCTTTAAGAACTTTACATGGGTTGTGTAGCTCTGTTGTCCTAAACCATCCATGGGCTATATGGTTTTAGCTCCCCCTACAGAAAGGCCCCCAGTGCATGAAGATGCATGACCAGGGAAGAAAACCTGGGATGACTAGTACATCCCCCAAAATATTAAGTGTGACATCATGCACACGGTCACTAGGACCAAAACTCACATAGATAAATATGAATTTCTAGTTTTGGTCCCCTGGGACCTCCACCTTCCATGGCTTTGCTACATATCCTACCATTATTGCCCAATTAAAAACTATTACCGACTAACCAAACCATTATCCATTTATCAACCAAGGTCATTAAAGGCGGTATCGTCATACTGGCTATAACTTGCAAGTATTGTCCATATCCGACCATTTATAGATTAAAAGGGATTCCCATATACCCTTTAATTTGCCATATTAAACCACTTGGGGGATTTCTATTTACCCCACAAGTATCATCATTTAGATTGTAATGATTATTCAAACCATTTCTATTCACTTGGGGGATTCCCATGTACCCCGCAAGGCTTTCATTTAAACCAACTATAACCATTTCAAACCATGCATACCATTTAAACTATTTTAGACATTTCCAAACATTTAAAGCATTTATATCATTAAAACTATTTAAACCATGTAAAACGATCCAAATCTATTTAGAGTTCCATTACCTAACCAAACCATACAAGAGTTCCAATGAAAATTCAACAATAGAGTAAAAACATTCTTTTAGGATTTTTATCAAACATGTTGAGGGCATACCTTTACCCAGACCAAAATAAAAGTATAAACCATCATAATTAGGGTTACTCAAGACCCATTTCTTAAACCATAACCAGACAACACTCACATGTGCAAACCATTACCAAAAATATGTAAAAATATAGTTTTAAACCAAGACCCAACAATATACATCAAGACCCTCAACATTGTTTCAAAACCACCATTTATGATTTCATAAATCAATGCTTAAAAAAAATAAATAATGCCTTTAGTTGGAACTAACAATGAGGGAAGAAGTACATGCCTTATACATGAAGATTCACATAATAAATCTTGACCTGTGAGCCCTTTGAATAACACATGAAGAAACCCTAGCCTCCAATCATCAAGAGTGAGTTTGAGAGAGTATTTGAAGTGTTTTAATCCTTTAACAAGTTATATGGAAGGCTACCAAGGGTTATATAACGTGAGTACATAAGGTTTTTTGAAGTAGGAAATGTCCGGACTACCCTAACGTGAGTACATAAGGTTTAAAATTAAACAAGCCAAAATATAGGGTACGACTCACCTATACCATTTGTACCCTAGGGTACGAGTAGTACACCAACTCGTACCCAGGACTTTTCCAAAACCCCATACAATGGTTCTTATATGACTCACCAACCTAACTTGTACCTTAGGGTATGAGTGATGCACCAAACTATACCCACCTATTGTATCTTGGAAATTTTCACAAAGCAATCATTCAAGCACTATATGACTTAACCTTATGCCCCTAGTATATTTCTATATGACTCGTACCTTGATGAGCCATATATTTGGATGAACTTAAATCAAACATACTTCCTAGTATATGAGTGAACCCTCAAAACAACCTCTAAATCATATCAGAAGGTACGAGTGGTACCTTTGAGCCGTACCAAGTCCATAATTCTGAAACCAAGGAAATTTTGCAAGGGTCCAAGTCCAAGGGTATTTCATAGATGTGAGATGCCTTACTTATAATATTCCTTCAAGGTGTGAGATGATTGCAAACATGCTTTACGGAGTATAAACATGTCATGCCTCATAGTTGGACTATGACTTATAAATACAAAATGTCTTACTAATATGATTATTGATATGAGTTTTGGATACGTATGTGGGCCTAAGTTTGTGATTATGATGGTATGATTATTCTGGATATATTATTGGGCCAAAGGCCATGTTATGATATTGGTTGAATATCTGAGAAGTAATTATCCTTGTAAAGGATATGGTTGTAGTTTATGAATATATATACGTTTATATACACATCTTTCTGATATAGAGGAAGATGTAGTATAATTCTTATGATTTCAATGTTTAAATACTAGTGGTGGCATGCATATATATGGTGCATTCATGATCATTATATTGGTAAATAATGTGATTCTAGTTAGAATATGATATTATGACTATTCTTCCTAATTAAGGGTCAAATATCACTTTTCATCTTCAAAATAGATTTCTTTACTATAATAACTGCCTAATTTAATGGATAATTTACATACATAACAACAACTAATAATGTTGTTTCAAAGAATTGGCCGAGACTAATTTGGGTTTATGATTTGACACTACTATTTATTGCAGTCATGAGATATTCCGACCCTTTCTACACCATATAATAATTTAGTCCTGAAGATCACTCTGGGTAATGGATTTATGTATTTACACTCTTTTTATTCACGACTTGATTCCTTGCACCTATTATGTATATTCTTATATATAATGTGATATTGATGATGATCCATGAATTATGGACATAGATTCTACCTTGTTTCTTGTTTCTCTTTTCATGATCATTTACTTTAACCCTCATAGGGCTTGTTCTTTACTTTAGCGCGCACGAGGCTTTTACTTTATTTATCCTTAGTGAGGCTCGCTCTCTATTATTGGCATTGATTTGGATATTATGCTGATATGACAATACCTGACAAGGCCAAAAGATATTATAATAATGTGATGATGCCCAGCAAGGCCCGAGTATATTAATATGACATAATGATACCCAATAAGGCCAGTGTATATTTGATGATGTGATGTTTCCTGATAAGGCTAGAGGATATTATAATGATGTAATGATACCCGTCAAGGCCGTACGATGCTATATTGATGATATTGATACTCTACAAGGACGGAGAATGATTATATTGATGTACCTATGTATATCAATTGGTTCAAGTCTGGCTATCCCTATGTATGGAATATATATATGTATATGTATATATATTTACATTTCGAATATATATATGTATATATAAATGTATATATATACCCGAAAAAGTTGAAGGATGATTATGATAAGGATAATATGTTGATGGTTATGACAGTGAGGTTTATGGTTTTGGTATTATGATACTATGGATTTTGTTGCATTAATACTTATTTGTGCATCGCCTATCACCAGTATATGCATAAGTCTATCAGCTCATATAAGAGGGCTAAATAGACATGGGTGATGACTATGCCTTATGTTGTTGTATGCTGATTAAACATTTTGAGCTTGGGGTAATGGGTGAACACATAGGTTTGATTAGGTATTTTGTTGTCTAGAATAGCTGATTACTTGTAGTGTTATTGATATTGTTGTTATCACTGTTATGCTCAAAGTTATGTCTAGCTTATGATAGATAGGTCATTGATTTAGCATCGATATTTGAGGTATACTTTTGGCCTCTTTTAACTTACAATTATATTCTTATGCATATTTATTTCATGTTTAGACATACGGATTAGAAACCCTGAGTATGATAGTACCAAATCCTTATTAGATTATAATGAGACCTTAAAAAAAAGATATGATAATCTAGGTGGTGCTTCGAGTTGACCTTATATCCATATATATATATATATGTATATCTATTTATAATTAGCTATGAAATTACCATATATCCTTTTCTTCATTTGTTCATTTTGTATATTAATTTCTTACCTAGTATATTAATATATATAATCTTTATTCATCCTTTATTAGTATATTGGCCAGGGATATACGTTATAGTGTTGATATTTCTAAGTATGGATAAAATAGGATAGTTCATTCTCAATACTTTCTTAGCCTTATTATGTTAGTCTATTGGACATGAATATAATAGGTTATCTTTCTTATCTCATTGGCTATTTTGTGGTTGCTGAGCATTGGATGTAGTTTCCATTCTATTTCTATGTTATATATATATATATATACTAGCTTTATCTTTTAAGCTCAGTTGGAAGTCCCTACCAAGTACTATTTATCTTGTACTCATACAACACTTCTGTAGCCTACAGATCATAGTACGAGTTATCACTATTAATGTGTGCATCATGCAGAGCAGCCATGGTTTGGAGACTTAGAGTGAGATCCTGATGTTAGGAGTATTACTTATCTCTCTCTTATGTATTAGACTAGTCTGTATATTGTATTCAAAGATAAGTTATATTCGTGTATTCATTTGTACTTCACGTTGTAGTCTTGTATTATTAGAAACTCTTGTACTGATACCACCAAGGTTTGAGATTTATTTATGTATTTGATATTTTGTTACATTTATTTTGCATTATTTCCTTATTTTATTTAGTAGTCCGTTACTATACATTTCAAACTATGAGTTTAGCTTTCCTACTGGTGGGTTATAGTAGGCACCATCATGATCCAAGAAATTAAGTCATGACAAATTGGTATCAGAGCCTAGGCTTCACTAGTTTATTAGTATAAGAGCTAAGTGTTAGTAAAGTCTTGCTGATCGATGCAAAGATGTTCGTAACCTATATTTGGAAGGCTACAAGAAAATTCAAGGAAATTCACTTCTTGACTCCTTATCATGTGTCTGCATTGCTATGAATCTCGAACGCATTCTTTGACTCTCTTCTATTCCAATAAACAATGCAAGATGGTCAAAAGATATGGATGATACCTCGACACACATTTCTTGAGTTTTAGTGTAGCACCAGACTAGAGAGTTAGAGATGGATATCAAATATCTTTAGTATCAACTAAAGGGATTTAGGGCCAAGTTAACCTTTGATCTTGTGACTCCTTCAGTCCTTTAACATTCAATCATCGTAAAGATCTCAAACCAAGTCAGGTCTATTGGTGTTCATCAGGGTTCTTTACCAATTTTGAGTATAAGATTGGATTTCTCTAGTAGGCTAGGAATATTCCTATGCTATATCCCTTTGAGTAGGGCATAGTGTATGGATTTATTATAGGATTAACATTGATACTCTATTGGGTACCTGAGAACTCCATAGCAGTTGGGTCTTCCTTCTCACAGGTGAGTATGTATTAAGACTTAAGGAGGTGGCGACAAGAGGCCATGCTCTTGGTATTTTATCCGGGAGTGAGGATTCTTCTCGTGGAGGTCAACTTTACTTATAGTGTATCGGCTCTATACAGGTAGTATATCAGACTATAAGTAGTTCTCATATTAGTCATGATGATCATAGAGGATAGAGCCTCTATCAGACCTTGTGGAGTTTTGCTATAGGTCTTTAGTCCATGATGGCCATCATGGATTATAAGGGGCAGTATATTAAAGTATTCCAAGATCTTGTCTTAGTCGAGGTGAGATGGGCCAATGGTCCAGAGAATGTCCCAACATAAGATTATTAGTTGTTCAGCTTATTCAGATCAACTTCATAATGTTGTGGAACTTTGGTTAGAGATAATGTGCCTAGCGCCTTAGTTGATGATTTAGTTGGTTGGTCTGAGTTTGGACCTATTCAGATTTATCCTCCCTATGCCTGTCAGGCATGTGATTATGGATTTTACCATGATAGGTTTGCTTTGATTTCCTGCATTTTTTCCTTTTTATTATGTGTATTAGGGTTTGCATACCCATTGATGATTATATGCCCTGATGAGTTCATATTGATTATTGTGTGCCCTGTAATTGAATTCATGATTACGTACTACTTTGTGGTTTATTTCTTATAGTAGTGGATGAAATAAATCTGTATTGACATTCCCCTCCTATAGGTGTAGCATTTGGGTTAAAGTCCTATTTATCTTTGCAGATTATCCTCATTGTGTCCCTTGAGTGGTATATGTTATTGATGTTTATTTTGGTACCGCCTATTAATTATACTGATGCTGATATTATTTTTAATATTGCTATCACTGCTTGAGGTTATTGATATTTTGTTTGGTGTTATTATTTAATGTAATTGATCCTCACTGGGTAGTTGCTTAGACTAGTGTCGACTAGTCAGAATTTCATTCCTTATGATCTTAGTTAGTGGCTTGAGTGGATATAGCCCGATTTGATGAGTTCTTTTTCATAGCGTAGCGAGGTTGATTATTTTCCCTTTTGGTTAGCTATGTTAGATTGATTTGAGAATGTATTATGGTATCGTAGTTAAGTTGACCTTTTGTGGTTCTGTATGACTCTAAAGTTGGCAATTTAGTTATATTGCTTGATCTTGATTTGAGATTCTTGGACTTGCCTCCTGGGTTGAGAAGGTTTTTGTATTGACTATCCCTTTTTATATAGCCTATTTTTAATCTTGAATAGTGTTGGAACTGTTCTTTATTTGTGGCTATTTCATCGCCCGATAATGATTTTGATATTGAGATTATGTTGTCATCGATTTATCTCTTAGATTTGTTAGATTCGTTCCCTTGTGATAGTTTGTTCTTGCTATTGGTATGGAAATTGGATGCTTCTTTACTATTGTGATGATTTGTCTGAAAGTAGAGTTGGAAAGTTAGAGGCAGGTGGCCTTTCTGGTGATCACTTCTTATGTTGGTAACGTGGAAATTCTTTATCTTGAGTCTTTTATTTTTATTTAATGGTCTTGACTTTGACCTTGGTTTCGAGTATGGTATTTTCTTCCTCAACACGGTGACTTATGGTATATTGAGATATGGTTGTCCTACTTGGGTGGATTTAGTAAATCCCCATCTTAGAGTTTTTTGGCCTAATGAGGCTTGGAGGAGTATTTCTTCTTGATTACATGTGCCTATGGCTTTTCTTTGTCGAGATGGTGTAATGGACTGGTTAGTTTCTGGCTAAAGTTGCATTTCTACGATTTGCTAGAGTTAGCCATTACTAGGTTGGTTTGCAGCCTTGTGGAGATTTTGAGTTTCCTTGATAGGTCATTCTCTCCAGTAGTTATGGAGTGAGTTATTTGTATTTTCAATCAGTGATTTGGCCTTTGGGAATGGTTTCAGTACTACGACTACATTTAGTGCCTTCTAGCCGATATAGAGTTGGTTGTTGTGTTTTTAGACAATGGTTTATCCCTCTGGTGATTTTCTTTTTCATCTATGTCTCAAGTGTGGAATGATATGATTTATCTTGGTTATATCAAATTTGGATGCTAAAGTTGATTTGAGTGGTTAGAATTGATATAGACTTATTGGCTTAGCTTTTAACTTGATGCCTTAGAATGGCGATTTGGAAGTTATGAAAATAGGCTTATTCTCATGTTTACCATATGGACTTTCAGCGTATCATTTTTTGTTCTTTGATATCTCAGTGATGAGATTGCACGAATGAGGCTTAGGTGATTTCCTTCTTGTTTGGAGTGGATAGCAGGTGTGATATGGTAAAGAAAGGCAATATTTAGATTTAGAGTCAGTGGAATGACTCGTGTCTTGGGTTATCTTTGGCGTGGATGAGCCTTTATTGGTTTTTGTGGATATCAAAATGGTATTATTCTGTTGTGGTCCAGATTTGCGTGCATCAACCTTTTCAGTTCAGTTGGAGGCCAGTTAGTGGTTAAAGTTAAGTATGGACTGTTTGGAAGCAAAGTAAGGGTGCTGGTTGAAAAAGAAATACCTGTGGGAAAATCCCTTGGAAGTTTTTTCTTCATAGAAGTTATCTCAAAAGTCATGATCAGAGCATGTGGGCCCAGTACCTCATCCTTTTGAGCTTTTGGAATTCTTTCTATCCTTTGACTTTCGGGAATGAAAGTCTTTTTAGTGGTGGATATTGTAATGGCCCTTCCAATAATTTTTCATAATTCCTATTATTTTTACCATATGAGCTTCTCCATAGCTGCCCCAAGTCATTTATGACTTGTTGGGATAGATCGTTCGATTATCGGGCAATTCATTTGATTTTTAGAATCAATTTCCTATTTAGAAGTATTTGCTGGTTTCAAATGGCCATCAAGCAAAAACTTTAACACAATGATCTCAGATGCAAATTCTAAATGCACCAGAAGCTTTGAAATATCGATTTTAGGCTAGGTAAAACTTTGGTCGGGTTCTAATATAATTGAGCTCATTTTGATCCATTGGTCTAAAAGTTGGAAAATCAGAAGATATGGATATGAGGCCCATATTTGGTCTAAACGAAAACATGTCTGGAATGTCGAATCTAGTGGGGTAACATAGTTTATTTTGCAAAAATCCTAATATGGCATAGGACTTGAGTTTAGCCCCAAATTAGCTTTGTTTTCACCCATTTTTTGAGAGTTATGATTCCTTGTTCATGTATGAACATTGGGTTGACCTCAGAAATGCATTTTCTGTAAGTGGCACCCACTTGAGGCTTTTGGTGTTATTTTTAGACTCAATGCACAATGCTGCAATATAGGTATTGTTATTTTCGTATTGATGAGTGGATTATGATTTTCATAGTGTGATGAAATTCTGGGATTGTGAAATGAAGATGATCTTTTGGTGAACGATTTAAGGATTTGTGGTTCGTCTTTGAGGTAGGCTTTTGTCTACTCTTCTTCGTATATGATGTGAGATATATATTGTAGAAAAATATGAAAGTTAATCTTGAATATGGGTAGGATAACTTGGTCTTGATTATTAGTTTCTTTGGGATTAGATGAGGGGTTGGACCCATAAGGTAGAATACCTATTACCCTTTAGAATCCTATTGCCTTCTCTCTAGATTGGACTAATTCGTAGAATGGGTATGACATTATGCTAGGTTTGGGATGTGGTTTAACTGTTGAAATCATGATTGGTATGATATAACCTTAGTTGGGCTAGACTAGTGATCTTGAAACCATAATTTGGTTAGAGTTGACTTAAATGCGCATGTTCTAGACGAAGCTTCTGTCTTAGAATTGGTTATGGCTTACTTGACATCTAGAAGTTAAAATAGACACCTTATCCTAGATTGGGGCATAGATTGCCTAAATATGGAGATTGAAGATTAGAAGTAGGATTGTCTGTCCCACTTAGGCCAACACTTGTGTTAGTCCTTTGTGGACTTAGTTGGGGATGCCAGGCATAGTTGAGACTATTGAGTATTTAGAAAAAGTTTACTTTGTGACTTGGTAAATTATGATTACTTTCCCTGGATTATGACTAATGGCTTATGACCATGATATTCCTTATGGAAGTGATATTGGTCCTTTCGAGATGTTCTTTCTTCCTAGATATGATAATGGGTCTTTAGAGACGATATTCCTCTTAAATATGGTAATTGTCCTATAAAGATAATATCCCTCATAGTCATGATATATGACCTATAGATGTGAGATGCCTTATAGATGTGATATGCCTTATAGATATGATGTGCCTCATAGTTATGATTTATAGCCTAGTGATATGTTATATCTCCTAGATGTGAGATGCCTTACTTATAATATGCCTCCTAGGTATGAGACTATTACAAATATGCTTTAAGACTTATAAACATGTTATGCCTCATAGTTGGACTATGACTTATAAATACAATATGGCTTACTAATATGATTATTGATATGGGTTCTAGATATGTATGTGGGCCTAAGGCTATGATTACGATGTTATGATTATTTCGTACACATTATTGGGCCAAAGGCCTTGTATGGATATTAGTTGGATATCCGCAAAGTAATATCCTTGTAAAGGATACAATTGTAGTTTATGAATATATTTATATATACATATGTTTATATACACATCTCTTTGGTATGGGATGGAGGAAGATGCGACATAATGCTTATGATTCTAATGTTTAAATACTGGTGATGACATGTATAGATTCGGTACATTCATGATTATTATATTTGTAAATGATGTGATTCTAGTTAGAATAAGATATTATGAAGATTCTTCCTAATTAAGGGTCAAAGCCGACTTTTCATTTTAAAAATAATTTTCCTTACAATAATAACTGCCTAAGCTAATGGATAATTACATACATTACATCGACTAATAATGATGCATTTAAAGAATATACCAAGACCAATTCCAATCCATGATTTGACACTAGTATTTACTACAGTTGTGAGATATTCTGACCCTTTCTACACCTTATAATGATTTAGTCCCAAAGATCACTCTAGACAATAAATTTATGAACTTACACTATTTTTATCCACGACTTGAGTCTGTGCACCTATTATATATATGCTTATTGATAATGTGATATTGATGATGAACAAACAATTTTGGACATATATTCTACATTGCTTCTATTTTCATGATTATTTACTTTAGCCCTCATAGGGTTTGTTCTTCACTTTAGCCCTCATGGGGCTTGTTCTTTACTTTAGCCCTTGTGGGGCTTGCACTTTACTTTAGCCCTTGTGGGGTTCATTCTTTATTATAGGCATTGATTTGGATATTATGATGATATGATTATACCTTGTAAGGCTGGACGAAATTATAATGATGTGATGATTCCCTAAAAGACCGAAGGATATTATGATGATATGATGATACTTGAGAAGGCTGGAGGATATTATGATGATGTTCCACAAGGTCGGAGGATATTATGATAATGTGATGATACTCGATAAGGATGGAGGAAGTTATGATGATAATCTTGATGCCCGACAAGGCTAGAGGATGATTATATTGATGTGCCTATGTGCATATATACTGGTTCGAGTCCAGATAGCCCTATGAGTATATATATATATATACATACATATATATATATATAAATACACCTGGTAAAGGTGAAGAATGATTATAATGATGATGATAATGATTATAACGTTGGTATTATGGTATTATGGATCCTGTCGCGTTCATACTTGCATGCGCATCGCCTATTACCAGTATGCGCCTATTTCTATTAGCTCGTATGGGAGGGCTACATAGATATGGGTGATGACTATTCCTTGTATTATTGTATGCTGATTGAACCTTCTGAGCTTGGGGCGGCGAGGGTACGCACAGACTCAGTTAGGTATTTGGTTTTCCGAAATAGCTGGTTACTCGCACTGTTATTGATATTGTTATTATCACTGTTATGATCTTTGTTATGTCTAGTTTATGACAGATTGGTCATTGATTTGGTATCGAGATTTAAGGTATGTTTTCGGCCTCTTCTATCTTACGATTGCATTATTATGCATATTTATTTCATGTTTAGACATACCAATTAGAAACCCTGAGTATGATAGTACCAAATCCAGATTGGATTATAATGAGGCCTTAAAACAAAGATATGATGATCTAAGTGGTGCTTTGAGTTGACCTTGTATCCATATATATATATATATATATATATATATATGAATCTATGGTATTACCGTATATCCCTTTCTTCATTTGTTCATATTGTATATTCATTCCTTGGCCTTGTAAATTAATATATATATATATATATATATAAAATCTTAATTCGTCCTTTATTCATATATTGGCCAGGGATATATGACATAGTGTTAAGATTTCTGAGTATGGCTAGAATAGGATAGTTCATCCTCGATACTTTCTTAGCCTTATTAGGTTAGTCTATTAGAAATGAATAGTATAGGTTATTCTTATTATCTCATTGGAGATTTTGTGGTTGCTGAACATTTGGTGTAGTTTTCATTATGTTTATATGTTATATATACCTGTTTTATCGTTGGAGCTTAATTGGCAGTTGCCTACTAAGTTTTTTTGGGGTATAATTTAGGATTTTATTAATAAAAAAATGCCTTAAACATGATGGAATAACCCATCCAAATAATCCAACTACTAAGTCTGCAAAAAAGAAAAAATGGATCGGCCCAATTAATCTACCTGATCCAAAAATAAAACACACATAAATCCAGTAGGGTTTCCAAATCAGCGCTTACAGCTAAGCTCCCCTCTTCTCTGTCTCATTCCCCATGTTCAACTTTTTCAACCTTTAATTCTTTCTTATTCAACTCTGGGTGCTTAATACCGTGCCATGGTTGCACTAAGATAAGGATTATTCCAGCTTATGAGTAAGTATAGTCCATTCTTGTTTTGGTTGTTTCTTAATATTGCACTGAGAACATTCTTTAAATCTTCCCTTTTAATGTCCCAGTTGAGATCTCCAATATGCTGATAGTACTTTTTGGTGCTAATACTTCGGGTCTAGTCCACTGAAGCTTGTTTTCTTCTTCAAGTAAGTCAGTTCCATCCTTGAGTTTGCTGACTACCCTGTATCTTCCTTTTGACAACCTGTTTCTTCTCTAAATGTAGCTATAGCTGGGATGGATATTCTGGGATGCTCGAACCCACTGATATTTGATGAGGAACAAGTAACTCAGTCACTTAAATCGTATCTGACCTCTTAACCCCCAATCTACTGAGATTCCTTTTTTCTTAGCTGGTGTAGATAGGCTAAGTAGCAAATTCACTTTTTTCTTTACTCTCCCAGGTTGTAAATATGATGTATGTGAAAAAATTTGTTGTAGCCCTTCCAGTCCACTTATCCTTTTGCTAGTACTAGCCTCAGATGTGGGCATCGGTGCTTGTCATTGTTAAGTATTTTTCTACCTGAGCTTGGTAACTGGTTGAATGCTGTAAATATGAACTTCTCATGCTGAAATGCTAAATTAGCTAAGTAATCAGCAAGTTGATTGCCTTCTCTGAGTATATGCTATATTTGTACTTGCTTGTCTGCCAATAGTTTGCTTTATCTAGATTACTATGTTTGCTATATTCCATGGACTTTCCCACTCCTCAATTAAAAACTTATGCATGGCTAAAGAGTCCATACAAATAATTACTTTGTCTTGACCTGATTGATTGCAATGAATGGCTGCATGTAAAATGGCCCTGGCTTTTTCTACCATGCTACATATGTCTTCAATTGTTGACCCTTTTGTATGTATTAAATCACCATGTATATCCCTCAATAAGAGTGCCTATGAACTACTCCTTGGGTTCTCTTTTGATGCTCCATCCATATTGTATTTACACAAACCTTGATCAAGAAATTCCCATAGCACTACTTTAGCACTGACTTTAGGTTTTAACTGGCTTAGTTGATGTAGAATTGATGGCCAATCCATTGAAAATTCCAGTGTTGGTTTTTTAATCTTCAGTAACATCCTTAGGTACCTTGTGATATTAAAGATCAATCTATGTAGTGACCTCTTCGCCTTAATGCTTGTTAATATTTCTCCTCTTCCATAACTCCTACAATATGATTGCTGGTAGTGCTCTAAAATAGACCTTCTCCCTTTTGTTCAACTGAGCATCCCACCATTCATATATTTTCTCTCTTAAACTTAGTCCGTGGATGCTAATTCCTGCAAAAGAAGAAAAGTAGGACCAGGTCCTATAAGTTGAAAAAGATCCTAGTAGTACATGAGATATGGACTCTTGTGCTGGATTCTGGCAACACCAGCACTTGGAAGGACCATGTATATCCTATCTTCTTATAGTATCATCAACTGAGATCCTCCCTTTCCATATTCTCCATATAAAAAACACAATGTTGAATAGCAGCCCTATTAATCCATAATTGTTAATAGAATTCATTAGGTTTATGCCTCACATATATCCATGCTGATTTTACTCTGAAGTTACCTCTTGCTTCCAGACTCCAAATTTCTTTATCCTTTTGAGTTGTCTGTTTTAATGGTCTTACTTTATGTATTACATGCTCTACTATTTCATCAGTAAACAACTTCTTTATTAGCTCTATATTCCAGTACACATTAGTCATTAGGTCCCTTACACACTGATAAATATCATCCCACTCCTTGATTTCCTATATGATATTGTAAAAATATCCTAAACCATTTTAGTTTGTCATACCAGACATGAGCATCTCCTTCTCTACCCTGCCATATAAAAAGATGATCAATAAGATCCCTGACTTGCAACATCTTTATCCAAACTTGAGAGCCACTGCCTACTTTCCATATAACTTCTTTAGGATGGTATCTTCTGCAATATTTATTTAACATGTAGTCACTTCAAATAGACTTCATAGTTCTAAAGTTCCACCACAATTTACAAAAGAGTGGTGTTAATACATCATGCAATATTCTGAACCCCAACCCTCTTTCGCTATAGGTAAACATATACTTAACCATGAAACCCAATGTCTTCCCCTTCCCCCTATAGTACTACTCCAAAAAAAACTTAAAAATATCTTCTGAACAGTATTTAGGAAATTTTTAGGAGGATTCATAGTAGAGAAGCAATGTATGGGTATGCTTTGCACAACATGTTTAATTAAGACTGCTCTACCTCTATAAGACAACAACTTTCCTTTCCATGTTTGTAACCTTCTACTGATTCTATTCATAATCTGCTGAAAAACACTTTCTTATTTCTCATATAAAAGATAAGACACCCAAGGTAGTTGAAAGGGAATTCCTGTCTTAATATCTCTGTTACTACCTCTGCCATTACCACTCCACCATTAGGGCTATTCCCATGTAGATAAAGGGCACTTTTCTTATTGTTAATTTTTTGACCTGACAAACTTTCATATTTCTCCAATGTTGATATGACGAGCTGCAAAGTAACTAGTTCTACCTTGCAAAGAATAATCGTATCATCTGCAAATGCAAGGTGATTTATTATTGGACTCCTTATAGGTATCCCAAAGAGTCTAAATTCTTTCCTGAACATGAGTTCCTTCAAACTTCTTGATATAACCTTTGCTGCAATAATGAACAAGGTAGGTGAAAGTGGATCACCTTGCTTTATACCCCTAGTAGATTTAAAGAAACCTTTAGGCTGTGCATTTAGTAGTATAGTGTACTAGTTGTTTGCCAATAGTCTAAACACCATATCAATCATCTCTTAACAAAACCTAATCCTCCTCAGAAGTTTAGTCAAAAACAACCCTTCTACCCTGCCATATGCTTTTATCATATCAAGTTTCATCACTATGTTAGGATGATTTCCCCTTTTTCTAATTTCAGAGACTATTTCTTGAACCACCAAAATATTCTCAGCTATACTTCTTCCCTGGACAAAACCAGCTTGTCCTTCAGATACAATATAAGGAAGAATACCCTTAATCCTTTCATGAATAATTCTAGAGAAGATTTTATTCATAAAATTGCTAAGTGATATGGGTCTAAGATCTGAGAAGGTATTTACTACTAACTTCTTTGGTAATAACACCAAATTTGTATAAGTAATAAGCCTTGGAAGGTCATATCCACAGAAAAAGCAATAATTATTTGATGTAGATCCTTTGAAATTATACTGCATGCATCCTAAAAGAATGCACCGGTCATGCCATCTAGTCCTCCTGCACTGTTCCTATTCAACCCTATTAATGCCATATGTACTTCCTCCATAGTTAGTATTTTCTTTAGTTCTTCATTTTGAGCATCTGTTACCAACTTTGGTAGCACCTCCAGCATTAAGAAATCTTCAGCATCCTCCTGTTTCTCAAATTGCTTTTGGAAGAATGTTTCTGTTGCCTCTGCTATGTCCTCTTGCTTTTCCAGCCAAATCCCCTCTTTATTTTGAATTCTTAGCCTAAGTCTTCTTTCTTTGACAACTGTATGGAAAATTTTTGTGCTCCTTTCTCCATATTTGAACCACTCAAAACCTGTTTTCTGCCTCCAATAATATTCCTCACTTTTCAATTGTATTGCTAACTCTACTTGTACTTGTGACAATTTAGCACTGTTATTCCCTAATGTTTCTTCTTCAAATTGATGTTCTCTCACTTTAATTACCTCCTCCAGTATGGGAATCTCTTGGAAAATATTTCCAAAAGTTTGTTTACTCCACTTAGTCAAGGTAGCTTTGGTTTGCTTAAGCTTCTAATGAAACTTGACAAAGGGATTTCCTTCACTCTCAGTAGTTCAATTCTGCCTAATAACCTCCAAGCATTATTCTTTCTTCAACTAGAAGTTAAGAAATCTAAAAAGTTTGATCAGCTACTCACTTGACTTGCTAAATTGTAGCAGCATTAGAGCATGGTCTGAACCACTCCTTACCAGATTCTCTAATTCCATAATGAGAAAAAAATCCTGTAGTTTGTCATTAAACAAAACCCTATCCAACCTCTTGAATATACATTCTTCATCTATTCTGCCATTTCACCTAGTATATTTACTTACTTTGAAATCATATTCCTCTAGTTTACACATGATAATATAGTGATTGAAGTCATCTATCTCATGAACTGTGATTTGTAATACTCCTCGTTTCTTCTCCTCATTTCTAATTACATATAAATCACCACCTAATATCCAAGGATGTTGAATTAATGTAGCCATTTCTCCCAGTGATTCCCATAGAACTAGTCTTTCATTTTGGTAACACTTTACATACACCAATATAATAAAAACCACTACACCAATATACTGATTTTCCAGTTTGAGAGTGAGTTGTTGATCTTTGTCTCTAATGATACTATATTCAATAATACCATCCATAAAAGCCCATATTTTTCCTGAACTATTCATCACTGCATGTTGTATTCACAGTCTACCTTTATACTCTTCTATATTGTGGCTCTCCTGAAATGGTTTTATTAGACCAATTAAACCAAAATGATACCTTCTATACATTGTGATAAACCTTATGAATGCTTTTTGTGTGTTAATAGACCTGATGTTCCAAATTAAGTCATTTATTTTGATAAAGATTTAAGCATGTGGCTCCTTGTCTGCATTGTACTTACACCTATCTTTTTTTTTCTTCTATTATTTCCCATGCTTTGTATTCAGTGACTGTATCTGTTTTGGGGATAAATCTACTTCAACTATAAGCCTATCAATATTATCCACTAAATCACCAGTATCCAAATATTTTTTCTTACTATTTACCATTTCAATGATATTTCCAACCTCCATTGCTAATGGTAACACCCCTTCTAATATCATCTCTTGTTTCTTAGCCTTATAATGATGTACCAGAGCTAATTCTGCATTATTCTATACCCCTTATTCCTTCTATTGCTAAACCGGTGTCTGTTGCTTGTCATTAACCTTATTTTGCACTACTACTGCTTCTTCTCCTTGCTCTTTATTTTCCTTGCTGATGTTATCTGGTTGACCTTGATTCATATCCTTATTTTTCTAGTTTTGTGATGTTGCTTTTGTTGCTTTTGAAAAAATCTTAGTCACCCAGTCTTTTATGTTTTCCTTGCAATGCATGATACTGTCTTTTACTTGATGCTCATTATGTTCTTGATTTAAAATATCAAAGGCATTTGATATCTCAAGATCATCTCCCTTGTCATCTACTTCTCCAACTATGTTCCCATATTTTTCTCTTTTATATTTGGTCCTTCTTTATAACCACTGATTTTATTGCTCTCCTTTACTGCACCTCTCTACCCTTGTTCAGTCCCCTTTTCCTCTTCTTTAGTATTTTCCTTGACTTCTCTTTGTCCTTGACTATTCTCATATATCTCTGGATGAATATTCCAATAAGATTCTTCATCATGGCACTATAAGCAACATTTCTTACAATATTTAGGTTTGTGATCATACTGTATATTTATCCATTTGGGTTTTATTTCTCCATTCATATCATCCTCTTCATTGATCTTCACTCTATGTGGTAGCTTATCCATAAGGTCCACTTCAATCTTCACTCTTGCACAGCTTAGCCTTGTGTGATTTTTTGTAGCCATGTCCACCATTAAAGGGTTTCCTACTGTAGAAACAATAGAGAAGATTGCTTCTTTAGTGAAGAAATTTGGTGGTAAATCTAGCATTGAGATCCATGCTATGGCTATTGTTGTTTCAACATCCTATTCCAACCATGGATCCCATTTGAGGGTTCATATTTAACAATATATCTCATTGGCCTTAATGTAATAAGCAGCTATTGATAACAATTAAACATAGTCTTCAAGATGATTCAATCATATCTGTATATGTCATGTGTCCAAAACCCCCTAGTGTACACTCTTCTTTGATACCATATTTAGCAGGGATAGCTTTGCATATTGTATTAACATCTGGTTTACCATAAGAGAACTTACAAATAATTCCATACTGTAAGTTCTCTTGTATTATTAAGTTCTTTACCTCGGATGACTTCCATGTCGCAGTTGGTTCTCCATGCATCATTGTGATAGGTTTTGGAGGAACCTCATTATTTTCATGCACGAACAATTTATTCTTCAATAAGTCAACATATTTTGGTGATAAAGATTTCAGCTTTCCTTATTATACTCTACTTTTCTTCGTAGATTCATCTAGTGGATTAGTTCAATCGGAATTAGTAGCCATTATTAATGGAATGTAGCCAAAATTTTAAGCTTTTTGCATGAGCCATTATTAAGGTTTTTTCTTGAGGGATTTTGTTACATCAAATTTTAGTAAATTAGTTTCCTACTAAGTACTATTCATTTGGTACTCATACTATATTTCTGTAGCCTGCAGATCATAGTACGGGTTATTACCGTTGATGTGTGCATTGTGCGGTGCAACCATGGGTCAGATACTTAGAGTGAGCTCCTGACGTTCGGAGTATTACTTATCTTTCTCTTATGTATTAGACTAGTCTCCAAGTTGTATTCAGAGATAAGTTATATCAGTGTATTCATTTGTACTTCACTTTGTACTCTTGTATTATTAGAAACTCTTGTACTGATACCACTAGGTTTTGGGATTTATTAATGTATTTGATCTTTTGTTACATTTAATCTGCATTCTTTCCTTATTTTATTTGGTAGTTCACTACTAGCCATTCCAAACTAAGGGTTTGGCTTGTCTACTGGTGGGTTATAGTAGGAGCCATCGTGATCCAATAAATTGGGTTGTAACAAATGGCCCAATGCATTTATTTTTGATTGGGTGAGGGGTTTCTTGTGGGTCTTGATGTCCTCTTTGGATTTTTGTTGCCATTCCTGTTTTCCCCGGAGTCTTGTTCCTAGTAGAGCCATCATGTTTAGGTCTTATTGTGCTTTGTTTCGTATTGTGGTTTATGTTTATCTAGGAGAAAAATGAGTACTTAAGAAAGTTGATGTACTTTGTTGTGATTTTTTTTAGGAAAGCGATACCCCTCTAACCAAGTTATTTTTGAATTATGTGATGTGTATATATGTGTGACCATTGAGAATCATACTATGGCATTAGAATTCGCGACATAATAATCATAGCTAACATTTGCATGAACTTGATAGGTAGTAGTTTATGATGCAACCTTGTTCTATGTGTGCTGATATACTACTTTATTTTATTTGTGTGTTGAATTAGAACTTGGCCGGTTAGTCTTGCATAGGTTTAGGATAGTTAGTTAGGAAAGGATCACGAGTTATTTTTGATATTAGTCCACTTTTAGCCTACATAACCTTCCGAAGGTGAATAAATATCCCTTGATCCCTATTTTGAGCTTATATAGACTATTTTTCTTGTATAGCTTCCTTGGAAATTATGCACCTCAACTCAGGCAGAATGTCTAAGTTGAGGGTGGCTATCATAGAGGTGCGTAATGTGAAGTGGGTATGAATAAGGGTAAATAATAGAAAAGAAAGTAGGGTTGGGTGTGGTAGAAAAAGAAAAAAAAAAGAAAAAGAAAATAAAAAGAGAAAAAAGAAAGAATAAAAAAAACCACACCCAACCTGAATGTGCAATAAATGATTAAAAGGGGAGAAATAAGAGTGGAATGAAAGAAATTGGTTGAGTAGTGGAACCCCAATTTAAGTATAGTGCCAAGAAGACTTAGTCACTAAAGATTTCTGTATGTACCATACTAGCCCTCCAGCCTATATTACAAGTCAGGTAAAGTCCTATAGTAATCCTAACTCGACTGTCTAAAAGCTAAGGTAAGGAAAATAAGGGCAAGCCTATGGCATTCTACGCACATTGATTGGAACTTCTTTCTGAGTATAAGTGTCTCTAGATCATCCCTGCATTGACATGCATTATTTCATATGACTGATTGGGAATTCTTTGATGTAAGGGCACATGGGTTGTATTGATAGCTACTAACTTGTTTGGGCAGTGTAACTTATACATTTGCATGATTTTTTGTTGCAAATGTAATGCCATATCTTGATTCCCTTGTGTCACATTGTTGTGCTTTATTAATACACACAATTAGTTTTGAGTGTTAAAACATGGAGGGGGGGTCAATGTTCGTGAGCTTGAAGTTGTTGATTGACTGCCATAGGTATCTTAGATTTCTCTTGGTTAAGAATCTTTGTGTTATCTTGTTATGCTTTTGTTGCTTGAGGACATGCAACGTTCTAAGTTGAGGGTCTTGATGTGCCATAGTTATATGGCACTTACAATAATTAAACTTGGAGAATATGCATGTACTTAAGGTTATTTTGGTGGATTTGATGGGTTTTGAAGTGAGTTTGAAGGAAACTACGTGTTGGAAGCAAACCATAAGAAAACAAAATGAAATGCTGAGAAGTGACCACCTACCTAGGCACCTACGTCATGTAGGTATCACCTAAGGGGCGTAGGTAGTGGCGTAGGTGTCAGAAAATAAACTGTAGAGAGATATTTTTGTGGCACCACCTATAGCTACCCCACCTAAGGGGCGTAGGTAGTGGCGTAGGTGTCAGAAACTTAAATTCATACAGAGATTTTTGGGTCATCACCTATGGCCACCCACCTAAGGGGAGTAGGTGCCACTTACGGCCCGTAGGTGGGTCCATAAGTGGCCGTTGACGGACTTTTCCCAGATCATTTTTGATTGATTTTCTAGGTTTTCCATGTTGATAACGCTCAACTTACACGTCAATTTAGTGCAAGGCGGTCGTCGTTAATATATTTAACCAACTTTAGAGTTGGGGTCGAATCCACAGAGAACAATGTGAGTGGTGATTAAACTAATTTGAAACTATAGCTACAAGTTAAATTCAGACAAATCACACGAAAAGATAAAATCAGGATAATTAGACAATGGTTAAATGTTCAACTTGTTTCAGAACTCAAAACTAAGATTTCAATGGTTCAAATCAATGATAGAGAGAAACTAAGGTTGTGATCACTATGACTATTAATCCTCCATTGAATAATAACTGTAGTACTGGGTTCTCATAACTTATGGGAAACACCAAATTATCAATTTCGACAGTTCATCTAAGTGTTTCTCAACCTACCTAGATGTTTGGCTGCCTAATTCTCTCGGACTTAGCAAACTCTCCTATTCATATTGATTTTATCTCAAGTTGGTCAATATTGTTACAACATTAACCATTAGATAAGAGCTTAACCTTCCCAAATCCTTGTTGATAATTCACTACCTTTTGTTTATTTCTCAGTTCAAGCAAATAAACATAAGGTGAGATCTATTGTTTGCAACCAATAGAAAATAATTAATACAAAAGAATTATCAAGATGTTCCCACAATGATTCAAACCCTAGCCAACTATTAAATCAATGGAGGAATCATCATAGATCCCACAACCCTAGTTGTGGTTTTTAGTTCCAGATGGAATAGAAAAAGATAACAACAATTGAATCCACAACTCAAGGTAATTAAACTTAAAAAATATATAGTCAGAAGTTGATTCTCTAATAAATCCAAGAGGAATATCCCATAACTCAGTCAAAGAATTCAAAATCGAAATTAAAGTTAATAGCCAAAACTATAGAGAAAAGTGACCAAGTCCCACCCTGCAGTTCAAGGTGCAGATCCCTCCTTATATAAGAAAACCCTAAATTATGCTTTAAATACTTCAGCTTAATTATGGAAACAAAATCACAGGGTGTAGTATTTTTCTCGGACATATGACGACATTTGTGATGCTTTATCAGGAGTCTGCCGACTTATCAGAAATGTCATCAGCTCCTTCTTCAGTTTTGAAACTTCTTGTTTAAGGCTGATGATGAAACCTGATGCCTTATCAGATATGTACCGACATATCAGAAATATCATCACTTTGTCACTCTAAATCTGATTCTCGTTCTAAGCCTGACGGTAATCCTGATGGCTTATCACACTTCTGACGGCTTATCACACGATATTGTCACTTAGTTCAGCTAAAGTCTATTTTCTATCTAAGTTAACGACAACTCTGATAGCCTATCCAGGGTTGACGACTTATCAGAAATGTCGTCAGCCACACTTTCCTGCTATTTGCATCATAATTCATCTTTTTCACCTCCATTATTATGGGTTCTCTTGTATCTTGACTTATACTTCAAAATCAAAGATAACACAATCAAAAATGATAAAAGTTGCTTAAGACCTTACAATTATATAGAGTTAAAAGCCTCAACTGTGTTTGCATCTGCTCACACATCAACACCCTCAACTTAAAATAATTATTTGTCCTCAAGCAACCAAAACACAACAAAGAGGATATAAAGTACAATTGGTAGCAAATCACTCATATAATCTTAAAATATCATCACCTTCTCCAAGGTCAATCAATTCAACAACAATTGTGTTATTATTGGAAAACAACCATGTAACACACCGAAATTAAGATACGGCCAAATTCAGCAACAAAAACCATGCATGTATCAATATTACACTACCCAAACAAGTTATCAACTAGTAACATACTCAATGTGCCCTCACAACAAAGAAATCCCTTCTTCACTCATATCATCAATCACATGTGTAGGTACAGGGATAATCAAAAGATACTCACTCTTAGAATGAAGTTCCAATCATTGTATGTCAAATGCCATAGGCTTTCCCTTATATTCATTACCAAGGTTTTCAGATAGGTTAGTTAGGATTACTATCGATCTTCTTCAGGCTTGTAATGTAGGCTAGGGGTTGGTATGATATTCAAGGACATTTAGAGTGACTACACCTCCTTGAAACTACACTAACCTCTTGGGTTCTCATTTCTTAACCTTTTTTTTTCATTTCTTGATTAAAGAACATTCAAGATAGGTGCGGTCTTTCCGACAATCATTTCTTATTTTCCACAACTTTTCTTTTCTTCTTCTTTTCCCACCGCACCCAGTTTTTTTTTCTTTTCTTTACTTTTATTCAACCTTTATTCATACTCATTTTTTATCACGCACTCCTATGCTATCCACCATCAACTTAGGCCATTTTCCTATGTCAAAGTGCATAATGTCCAAGGAGGACCAAGTCCAAAACAGGTTCATTGTGATAAAAATGGAAAGGTGATAGGTATAATAAAAAGAATAGGCATTCAGGCTCAAGACCGGGATCGAGGGATATCATTCACACATGGAAGGTCATTTAGGCTAAAAGTGGACTAATATCAAAACAGCCTATGATTCTTTCCTAACTCCTATCCTACAACCTAGGCAAGACTAACCGGGCAAGTTCTAGATTCAATCATACAAAGGGAACTCAGTACACCTCACACACACATGGCACACAATTTTATTACAAATTGCTTCTTATCTATTTCATGCAATTGTTTAGTAATGATTATTATGTCGCTAGAAGTAAAGCCAAAATCAAGATGCACAGTGGTCACAAATAGATGTAATTCACACAGTTACCAGATAGATAATTGGAGAGGTATTTATCATTCCAAGAAAAATCATCAAAAATATGTCAACTTCCCTAGATACTTATTTTTCCTCCAGTTAACCACAACACATCACAAAATAAACATAATACGCCTAAACATGCTAACTCTACTAGGAACAAGACTCCGGAGAAAAGAGGCACGAAAACAAAAACCCTAAGAGGACATCTACACCCACAAGCAGTCCCACCCTCAACTTATAATCATGCATTTTCCCCAATGCGTCAAACCAAACAAGAGAGTTAGAAACATACCTGT
The DNA here is from genome assembly GCA_030864225.1 of Capsicum baccatum var. pendulum. NCBI lineage: Eukaryota > Viridiplantae > Streptophyta > Magnoliopsida > Solanales > Solanaceae > Capsicum > Capsicum baccatum. The sequence continues at coordinate 175,275,872 of CM061560.1, forward strand.
GGCACCATGGGTGCAAAGATCTGATATCAATCACATAATACAAATACAAACAACAAAACACCTTGGGCTGCCTCCCAAGAAGCGCCTAATGTAGTGTCGTGGCACGACTAGGTTATCTTGACTACTCAGAATTCATCAAGATACCTTAAAAGTGCTTCATACTTTATCCCTCCACTTAAACAATTTGAATTTTACCCCCAACTTAGAGTCCATCTTCTTGCCTCAATCATAGGGGGTGGTACAAAAAATAAGAAGCCGAGTAATGGATTGAGCGTGGTAAACCACTCAACCTTAAAGTAAGGTGTGTTTTTATGTTGCTTGTCTAATGAAAAATCAAGAATATAGGATTCTTGCTCCTCATCTTCACATTCTTCTACTATTTTAAATGATTCCACAGACAAGATATCATCTAAACATAATGTAGAAAAATGCTTTGAGTGAGGCCCAACTAATTCTAATTCAAAATTTACACTATCTACTACACACTCACTTTTTTTCACCTTCTCAATGTCAGTCTCAAGATCAATATGAAAATTGAGTGGTTGTGATTCTTGAGTTTTCTCCTCAAATTGGCTAATGTCCCTCTCATATTCTTCTTTGTTTAGCCATTGTAAACATGGTGGGAGTGGTAACTCTTTTATCCTTGCCCACAGCTGTTCTTGATTCTTTAAGATTCCTTTCATCAATTCGTTCACTTGAATCATGACAGGACACATAGCTTCAGTATGATCACTTTGACCATAAGCTAAACACCAAGTTACAGTAAGTAGGACAGTATCCATATCATATTGTGAAGGTCCTATCCATGCACTTCCAAGTAAATCTAGATAGCAAGCCTCAAAATATGGCCCCCCATAATAATAACAAGAATCGTCATCACTCAAAAAACCATCTATCCAGGCTGACATCTTAAGAAAGGTATGGAAAAACTAAAATAAAAGAAAATAAAATGAATAAATAAAAAAGAATAAACTAAACAAATATTTACAAGTTTAAATTCAAGCAAGTAAACTAAAATTCCAAACCAACTCAATACGCCAAATTGTTCCCCAGAAATGGTGCCATTTTTTATAACGCTCAACTTACACGTCAATTTAGTGCAAGGCGATCGTCATTAATATATTTACCCAAATTTGGAGTTAGGGTCGAATCCATAAGGGACAATGTGAGTGGCAATTAAACTAATTTGAAACTATAGCTACAAGTTAAATTCAGACAAATAACACGAAAATATAAAATCGGGATAATTAGACAATGGTTAAGTGTTCAACTTATTTCAAAACTCAAAACTAAGATTTCAACGGTTCAAATCAATGATGGAGAGAAACTAGGATTGTGATCACTATGAATATTTATCCTCCATTGAATAATCACTGTAGTACTGGGTTCTCATGACTTGTGGGAAACACCAAATTATCAATTTTGACAGTTCATCTAAGTGTTTCTCAACGTACCTAGATGTTTGGCTTTCTAATTCTCTCAAACTTAGGAAACCCTCCTATTCATACTGATTTTATCTTAAGTTGGTCAATCTTGTTACAATAATAACCATTATATGAGAGCTTAACCTTCCCAAATCCTTGTTGATAATTCACTACCTTTCGTTTATTTCTCAGTTTGAGCAAATCAAAATAAGGTGAGATCTATTGTTTGCAACCAAAAGAAAATAATTAATACAAAAGAATTATCAAGATGTTTCCACAATGATTCAAACCCTAGACAACTATTAAATCAATGGAGGAATCATCATAGATCCCACAACCCTAGTTGTCGGTTTTAATTCCGTATGGAATAGAAAAAGATAACAACAATTGAATCCATAACTCAAGGTAATTAAAATTACAAAATATGTAGTCAGAAGTTGATTCTCTAATAAATCCAAGAGAAACATGTATCTTGCCAATTTTACTAGGATCTGTACTTCATAAACCATATTGAAGGTGGATGAGGAAGCTTTAAGATTGCGGTTGTTCCCTTTATTGCTGATAAGAGAGGCATCATTGTGGCTGGTGAAACTTCCTAGAGGCTCAATGATGACTTGGAACAAGCTGTGCAGACTATTTTTGAATTGATTCTTTCCTCCTGCCAAGATGCTACAACTAAAAGATAAGATTTATAACTTTTGATAGTTGTCTGCAGATTCTATGTATGAAGCATGGTTTTGGTTTAAAAAGAAGTTAAACATGGTACCTCATCACCCAATTCAAGATCCAACCTATTAGAAATATTCTATAGATCCCTGAATGTTATCTCTAGGGAGATTAAAGATAATATATCTAGAGGTTCACTCATCCGTCTTTGGTGCGATATAGTACAAGAAATGCTAGATAAAATCTAGCACCCAAACAAATATTAATGAGATTGTTGATGGCAGACCAGATCATAAAAAGGTCGGTCGGTGTTCTTTATGATATGTTGGTAAAGGTGGCATCCTTCATATTTCTAGACAATTTCATGATACTTGATTGTGAGGTAGACTTCCAAGTCCCTATCATCTTGGTCAGACCCTTCCTATATATGGGTAGGGAATTTTGACAGATGAAGTTCAGACTTAACGATGAATAGGTAATATTTTATCGATGCTCATCAATGCAACAGCTGGACGATATGAGAGTTGTGTTAGTGATAGACACCATTAATGACGAGGTTGATGTAGTGACTATTCTAATTAAGGAGAGGCTGGGTGTTAAAGCATTAGCAGTGTGATTATGAATTTTGATAGTGATGTGATTGATGAATATAACAAGATGGTAGGTGCTCTGTATAGGAGAAGATTCTTATAGTTAAGCTCCAAAGAAGCTTTATCTAGATTTGAAAAATAGAACCACTCCTCCTGCTTGTCTATCAATTAAGGATCCACTAGTTTTAGCATTGAAGGACCTCCCATCTCATTTATGTTATGCATATTTTATGGCTCATAACACCTTGCCATTGATTATTGTAGCTGACTTGGTTGAGATAGAGGTAGAGACATTATTATTAGTGTTACAAAGTTTTAAAAGAGTTGTAGGGTGGACTATTGCTGATATTATGGGTATTCCACTAGGCATTTATACCCATAAAATCCAACTAGAACCGGACTACATTCCTAGTATAGAGCATCAATAGTGAATAAATCCTCTCATGTAGGAGGTAGTAAAGAAAGAGATCAATAAATGGTTGGAATCTGGTATAGTTTACCCTATTACTGATAGAAAGTAGATCAGTTTTATTTAGTGTGTCCTAAAGAAAGGTGGAATTACTCTTGTGACAAATAATAAGAATCAGCTCATGCCAAAGAGACCAGTCATAGGTTGGATAGTCTACATAGACTATAGGAAGCTAAATACATGGACACAAAAGGACCATTTCCTAATTCCCTTCATGGACCATATGCTGAATAGACTCGTGGGAAGGGGATGGTATTATTTTCTTGATGGTTATTTGGGTTACAATAATATCACTATTACTCCCAAAGATTAAGAGAAGATGACCTTTACTTACCTTTATGGGACTTTTTCTTTTAAGAGGATGCCCTTTGGGTTGTGCAATGCTCCCGCTACCTTCTAGAGATATATGATATCGATATTCTCTTATATGGTGGAAGACACCATTAAGGTGCTTATGGATAATTTTTCTGTGGTTAGTAATTCTTTTGACAATTATTTTAGTGTATTTGGTGAATGCTCTAATCGATGTGAGGAATGCAACTTGGTGCTTAACTAAGAGAAGTGTCATTTCACGGTGAATGAAGAAATTATGCTTGGGTATAAGATCTCAAAATGGGAAATAGGGGTTGACAAGGAAAAAATTAAAGTAATTGAAAATTTACCTCCATTAGTCTCGGTGAAGGGTATGTGGAGTTTTTTTAGTCTATGCTGGCTGTTACAGGAAATTCATCAAGGATTTATCAAAGATTGCGAATCCTCTTTGCAAGATATTAGAGAAAGAGGTGAAGTTTGATTTTGATGAGGGATGTTTGAAGGCTTTTGAGTGCTTCAAATAGCAGTTGGTATTAGCCCCTATCATAGTGTCTCCCGACTAGTGTCTGCTATTTGAGATCATGTGTGATACAAGCAGTCTGGCTCTAGGTGCGGTCCTAAGCCAAATGCGAGAAAAAGTACTTCACCTTGTGTACTATGCTAGTAAGGCATTAAACCCTGCTAAAAAGAATTATACTGTAGTCAAACAAAAGTTTTTAGTAGTTGGTTTTTCCTTTAAAAGGTTTTGGTCCTATCTGATTGGGAATAAGGTCATTGTTTATATAGACCATGCAACATTGAGACACTTGATGGCAAAGAAAGATACAAAGCCAAGATTGATTCGGTGGGTTCTCTTACTACAAGAGTTTGATTTTGGGGTGAAGGACCAAAAAGGTATAGAAAATTAGGTTGCAGATCACTTTTCCAGACTTGAGGAAGAAGCAATGCAAAAAATAAGGGATAATCTTGAAATCGATGATACTTTTCCTAACAAGTAGATTTTGGTAGCATCATAAAACCGAATTCCCTGGTTTGTTGATTTTGTCAATTACTTGGTGAGTGATCTTGTCCTAGAAAACTTAACCTTTCAGCAGAAAAAGAGATTTATGCACGAGGTGAGGAAATCCTTCTGGGATAAACCATATCTATTCAAAATTTATGCGGATGGTATGATTCATAGATGCATCCCACAGGTGGAGATGATGAGTATTCTTGAGGCTTGTCATGCTTCACCTCTTGGGGGTCACCATGAAGAAACCCGCACAACCCATAAAATCTTCCAATGTGGGTACTACTAGCTGACAATATAGAAAGATTCTCATGACTTTGCGGTAGCCTGTGACCAATGCCAGCGTTAAGGAAATATTTCGAGGTACCATGAATTTCCTATAACCCATATTTTAGAGTTGGAGTTGTTTGATATATGGGATGTGGATTTTGTGGGGACGTTTGTAAGCTCCTATGGAATGAGGTATATCTTGGTTATGGTTTATTGTCTGTCAAAATGGGTGGAAGTGGTAGTGCTCCCCAATAATGAAGGTAGGAGTGTCACCGTATTTCTTAAAAATCATATTTTTTTCTTGATTTGGCACTCCATGAGCAATAACTAGTGATGGTGGGTTGCACTTCCACAATCACTTGTTCAAAAGTCTTCTTGAGAAATATGGAGTAAAGAATAAGGTAGAAACACCTTATCACCCTCAGAAAAGTGAAAAGGTTGAAGTCTCCAATTAAGAGATTAAATCTATTTTGGTGAAGACTACGAATGCCAATAGAATTGATTGGTTAAGAATGTTGGATGACTCATTGTGGGCTAACTGGACAGCTTATAAAACCCCCATAGGTTCCTCTCCATATCATCTTGTGTTTGGCAAGACATGCCACTTGCCTGTTAAACTTGAGCACAAGGCACTATGGGTATTAAAGAAACTAAATTTTACGTGGCATGATACAGCAAAGATAAGGATGTGTAAAATGAATAAGTTGGATAAATTTTGACTCCGGGCTTATGAAAGTGCTGCACTACACAAAGAGAATTTAAAGGTGAATCATGATTGAAAAATTGAGAAAAGAGTAAATGAGCCAGGTGACCAGGTGTTGCTGTATAATTCAAGACTTCACTTGTTTCCAAGCAAGTTAAAGTCTAGGTGGTATGGGATATTCAATATGATAAAAGAGTTCCCATATGGTTCTATAGGATTGAAGCGTTATGGTGAAGCCCCATTAAAAGTATATGGGCAAAGGGTATATGTGCACCACAGAAGAAGTAAAGGTGGTTGATGATGTGAGCCTTGGTGAAGTCTAAGTAACCAAGGCAACTGAGTCGTGCCACGATGTTAAATCAGGTGCTTCATGGGAGGGAACTCATGGGGCTGGTTGGTGAAATCTGAGTGTCCAACCTAGCCACATTGTGCCTCGACATTAAATCAAACACTGTGTCAGAGGAAACCTATGTTTTTATACTTATTTGATTATAGGGTAACTTAGGTTTTCAATGTGCAGGGTTGGAGATTGCAGAAAAAGACCAGAAAATTTTCTGGTTCTAAGCCTCATGACTTTCTTATCGAACCATAGTCAGACTTAACAACTCATAAGAAAGAGTCATAGGGCACTGGAACTCAGACCACTCTCAGGTATTTTGTTTCTAGAGTCATTACAACTCTAATAATGAGTCGTAGTCAATAACTATGACTTGACACCTTGAGACAACTTTTCACCTTGAGTCGTAATGACTGGAGACCCAGGTAAGGTTCCATTCCTCATGGAGGGAGTCTAAGACACATAGTCATAGGTTACGAGTCATTATGACAACTCGTAATTAGGTTTAACATTGTAGACCCAGCAGGTCAACCCATACCAAATCAAATGATTAAAATTAAATAAATCAAAGGGAAATGATTGGTGTTCCAATCTTTCAAATTAGCAACTCCCCTATTCTCTTTGGCTACCAACTCCATTCAACCACACTCTCACTTCATCCCATCTTCAAGTGCAATAAAATCTCCCATAAATTGAAAAATCTTAAAAAGGGTAGGGCTCAAAATTTGCTAAAGTACATTAAAGAAGAATCCTAGATAAGTATCAAGTAAGTATTTAATTTTAAATTCTTAATTGTTAAAGTAATGCATCAATGTGAACTAGTTGCTTGGTCTTTATGTTCAAATATATATGCATATAAGTAAACGAGCCCTAGTCCTAAGAAATTTGTGTGACAATGGGAGAAAATGACTTAATGTAGTCTAATGTTTATTGAAAGGGATGAATTAGAGATACTTTATATTGTTAAATATCTATATTGTGTCTTGGGAATGAATAGGGGAACCAGCTACTCTAATATTCCATGTTATAGTGGCTACAAAACACTTAACCACTCATAATGTCACTTAAAGAGTTGTTGCATGACTCGTAACCACTGGCAACATGATTGATTAGAAGAGTTAAGGTTCTATTAACATTACGACTCATATCAATGAGTCGTAGTCACACTATACGACTCGTAGACAAGAGTTGACTAAGAAGCGTATTACATTAGGAAAATATTTTTGGTCAGACAATGAGTGTTAGTAATGATTCATAGTCTAGCATTATGACTTATTAGGAGGACTTGTTAACTGACCAGTAAATACTAAATAGGAAGTGTTCCACCTTACGAGTCTTATAATGACTCGTAACCAAAGGTAATGACTCGCACTGATGAGTTGTAGTATACATAAACCCTGCTACACAGACACCTTGTTTTCTTATTTTTCTTAGTTATTACTAATGGAGTTGTATCAATAGGTACCAATGGAACCCAAAGGTGATTCATCAAAGAAGCTAAAAATGAATAAGAATACCTAAAAGAAGCCTAACACAGATTCCACTCTTCACCTAAGAAACAAGGACACTGATGAGTTAAGTGGTGACCTCACATAATGCCTGGTAAAAGGGTAGGTGGGTGATAAGTGATGATTTTACAACTCGTTTGCACTGAAAATTCATGCATATTACCATGTTTTGAATGAATAATTGAGATATAATTTTTATTGAATGCACTAATATCCATATTTTTTAAGCACATAGTTGATGACATAGCAAGGTATGGATTGGATCTTAAAATGATCAAAAGGAAGCAAGATAGTGAACTGAAGAATTAGAGAAAAACATAGACTCAGGTACCTCAGTCGCAGTATGAGGACCGCGATCGATGCTGTCAAGCAAGTCAACAAGGTGTGATCACGTGGGTCTAGCATGGTCGTGGTACTGCAGTTACGGTGAAGCATGTGTGATCATCACATAGTTGAAAAATGTAGCCTAAGGGAAGAACTGTAAATGTACTTGACTGATCCCAAATTTGACAAAAAGAGAACTCAAACCCTAATCGAAAAACATGTTCCATCTTCCCTAGTAGTTAGTTTTTTTTTTTGAGTTCATAGATTCCATACTTGGAGAACAAAACATTGTAAAATTTTTGGGTGAAGAATACTACTTTGGAGTACCCTCTAAGTGGAGGATTAGCTTACTTTCATTGGAGATTTATCGGAGTCCAAAGTTTGAAGTAACATTTACTTAATCTTCACTAAATCATTTTAATGGATATTATGGGTACATCTTTTCTTATTTATATTATGTGTAGTTAGATCTCCCTCTTGGGGTTATGTATTAATAAGTATTAAAGTGTGTGTGGTTTGTTATTATTAGCTTCCGTTTAGTAGTTCATGTTAATGGGTTTATCATTGCATGATCAATTTTGTTGGGAATCATTGCGTGATCAATTTGGTTGGGATTTATGGGTGAAAGCACCAAATACCTATTGGGTTTGATGGGTGAAAGCTCCAAACACTAGAAAGCTCAAAGCCATCTTTGAAAGATTTGGGTGAACTTTAGGAATCCATATCATCCTTGAAAGAGGGATGTGGAAACCAAAGCAATGGTAGACAATTATGTGTGTAGTTTTCTAATCTATCACTATCTTAGACATAAGGGTGGTTGTGAAGTTAACTATACCGTGGGTATTATCCTATAAATAGGGATGCCTAAATTGAGGTTTGGTTACCAATTATTGAACACCCCCATTAAGTATTCAAAAGAATGAATGGGTGAATGTTTGGTGTTTTGTTTAAGGACTAGCATCAAAACCTATAATCGAACCTACCTACACTTGATCAACTAATAATGAAGTTAACTATTATATCCACATGTCATTTCCCTTAGTAATACATAATCCCAATATCCGTGCCTAATTGATAAAACTCTAATTATTCATAGCCCCAAATTTACACTAGAAAAACCCAAAAAGAAACATTAGTGTTGATATATATCTCCCCCACTATTCGTCGTGGATTCGACCCCAACTCTAAAGTTGGGTAAATATATTGATGATGACCGTCTTCCACTTAAATTAATGTGTGAGTTGAGAGTTATAAAAAATAGTGATGTTACCTGGGAATAATTTGGCATATTAAGTTAGTTTAGAATTTTAGCTTACTTTCTTGAATTCAAGCTTTTAAATACTTGTTTGTGATTTTCTATTGTTTCTTGTGCTAGGTAGATTTTCATTTTACTTTAATTTTCTCTATGGCATTTTTTGACAAATAGATTTATGTAGTTGGAAGCCCTATCTTGACGATCCATGTCCATATTGTGAAGGACCGCACTTCAGGAGAGATTGTAACTATGCTCCTCGAAGAAAAATGGAATTACCTTTTTGATCCTATTAGGAGTCTAGGTGTTCTTTGTGTGGTGGTCTAGATGGACACTAGAGTTATTTACCAAATGCCCCTTCCCCCTATTATACTAACCAAGTTGCTACTATGAGTTTGATAAGTCTTATAATGATGAGAAGGAAGAGAAACATACCGGGTCCACTAGTCTTGAAGCAATGCTTCAAACTATTTTGGATTGGGTAACTACAACAGGGGAGATTGTACAAGACATACATCAATCCAACGAGGCATTCAAAGAGAAATTGTCAAGATAGAGAAAATGGGCACAGAATCAAAACATGCAAATTCCGCTACATTGCCCATTTCCCAAGAGGAGGCTAATCAAAAAGATAAACCAAGCTATGATCATGTGATTGGTAGTTAAGAATCCTTGGCGATTTGCTAATCAACCAAATCAAATGAGGATGAAGATTCCAAAATAAAGGGAATGGTACTACAGTCGAAAGAAGAATCAAATCCAATCTCTTATGACGACTCTAGTTCATTTTGAGGTGAAAGTGCTACAAGGGATGAAATTCCAGAATTGGGGGTTAGAAATCATTCAAACCACTTTTCAACATTTTTCTTAGAGTATGTGTGGAGAATATATATATACCTAGGAAAATGGAAGATTATGAGGAGAAGGAGTACAATCCTTACATTTTAGGATTTGACAATCCTAGTGAGCACATGTAAGCCCCACCATCAATGGCCAAAGACTTTAACTGTTGATGTGCAATTAGTGGCCTATTGATGTCTTCACCTTTTCCCAAGGATCTAAACCAGAATTTTGATATGAAATTAGGTAAAAGGTTTAAGCCTTCAAAATAGCGAGATCGAAGCTCCCTCGTCATTTCCTTGCTTCTTCCAAGTTTTATCTTAGAAGATCTGAATATTTTGTCCCTCTGCAGCTCATTACACAATGAATGAAAGTGAGGATGGAGATTCAAATCTTCTATGTAGAAGCACAAAACAAAGTGGAGAAGGCACATGCTGAGACATAAAACTAAGTGCTCGATAGGAGGCACCCCATCACGCCATAAAAAATAGCCTCTATCCTTTTATTTTATACATAATAGAGTAGATTTTATTTTTGCATTTGTTCATGCGTAATCCATACAAAGGTAGTACTATGAGGAATTTTGATTGAAATTGAAAAGGGCAATATTTGAAGTTGGTATGTTGGATTTAACAGAGAAGTTTAGAGACCTTGATTTTGGTCTTAGTTACCGCGATCACAGTCCATGCCACCGTGATCGCGGAGGCCGTTTGTCCGTGATAGCGGAACTAGGACCACGATCACGGCCAGATAAGTTTATGTGACCATCCTAATGCCATTATCTCATACGCACCTCTTTCAAAATTCTCTCAAATTTCTCTCAAATTTTTGGCTTTGTATTGCATACCGAAGTGTCCTCTCAATCCCTTGCTTTCTCTAACTTAGTAAGTTGTCTCAACTTCCTTGATATTTATATATTTGCATGCTTAGAACTTGTAGTTTAGGAAAGGCAAAAAATAATGTTTTGATTGCAAAATACATGTTTGTGTATGAATATTATGGTTATTAGCTATTGTAGTTGATGTGAACTCCAATGAGAAAGCCTTGAGTACCCAAATTTAGGCCTTAACTTGTTGAAACTATCGCGTACATCATGTGTTCAATTCAATGCCCCTATGAATTTTATGTTAAAATCATTGAGTTTGGGGTATAATCAAAATATATAGGCTCAACTTCCTTACTCATGATGTTTATATGCCTAGTAGAACACAAATCTCGAGAAAAAATCATGCATTTTGAATGATGTGCAAAACTATCAAATCAGGTCTCAGGTACTACAATCGTGGTTCCAATATTCGCGATTGCGTCTTGCGATCACTTCTCCACTATCGCCATACCTAAGGGTAGTGTCTGTAGGAATCGAAATTTTTGCACATCCATTTCTACCCCCAAAACCTTCTATAACACTTCCACATGAGTTTATCTATTTGATCTAGTATGTTTTTTTGTGTGATAATGATAATGATGGTATGAGTTGTATTGTTTACAGGTTCTGCCTAAAAAATGGAAGATTTTGACAACTCCAGATTCGTGGACACACAATACCAGAACCTCTACTATGTGGACTTGCCAAGGACTAAGTTACTCCCTAAAAGAGGTATCATCTTAGACAAAGTAGAGGAAAAGTTCCCAATCTTCATGCGAGACTCACTCAGATAGGGTGGATGTGTCTTTCCCCATAGCCTTATGTTACTAAGAAGCATTGGTTACGTGAATTCTATGCTAACCTAAGAATAATTTCTTTCACAAACCCAGTGAAGATAATTTGGGGAAAGCAAGTGAACTTTGGAACAGAGTAGATCAACAAGGTGTATGGGCTCCCAAATTCTGACATAGAGCAATTCCTTGCAAAATCATATGAGCCAAGGACTTGGATAGCAAATATTTTATGTCCTGGCAAAGAGGTTCCCTAAACTACTACCAAGAGAGATATTTTGATGAATGATTTCACAGTTGATGCCAGGCTTTGGATGAACATTATCTGTTTTAGGGTATCGCCATGCACTGATATGACCATTGTCACAGACATACAAGCTCGGATGGTGGCATGTATCCTATCTGGTATTGCCATAACTGTGGGTGATATTGTGTACTTAGAGTGAATGTACTTCAAGAATCATAGAGGTACATATCTTCTCTTCCCTTCCCTTATCACAGAGCTATGCAAAAGGGAACAGGTCGAGGAATATGCTACAGATACCTGGGTACTCCCTGTCCTCTGTATCTTCCCACTCAAGTTTAAGGGTAAGGGTGCCCCAAGCCATAGCAAGAAGAGGAATATGGACTCAAGAAAGTCGACCCAGGAGGACACATATTCTTGTAGACCCTCATTATCCACCGTCTTCGATGACATCTCTGGGCAAATGCAAGTGGTGAAGGAGCTTTTTTCTAGACCACCTCAAGGACTGAAAGAGTCCTCCACTGATCACCACTCATATGTAGCTCAGTTTGATTAGGAGAAATGCCAAGAAGGGCAGAAGAAGAAGGGAGCCATAGTCTCCAAATTAGAGAGAGCTTATTCAGCCTTAGATGCGTCACACAGGGACCTCAAGGAGCCACATGAGAAGACTGTGAAGATAGAAAAAAAAGAAAAATTCTTCAAGAATCTATGGAAGAGGGTAAAGGTCATCTTTAAGGTTCTCAAACCCAATCATCGACTATCTTAACCAAGGTTGGATAGTGAGGATGAGGCCCTGGCTGATTGGTTTTTTGATGATACTATTGGTGATGGTGCAGAGTCATCGAGAGAGAGCAGCTCTTGATGAAGATTCAAGGATACCTCTCTTACTCTTGATTTATTACACATGCAGTGTGGAAACTGCACTCTTTGTCATTGGGGGTGCCCCCAAATTTGTATTGTTTTGATGATATGTTGCCGGATATTTATTTTTATGTTACTTTGTGATGACATTCTGGATGCTATTTTTTTATCTTTGAGATGCTATATTTGGGGCACTCTGATGGTGCCTGTATTTTCATGGATTATCATATGGTGTTTTTTCTAAGTTTTCTTTATACTTTTTACTTTAGTTTTATTTTGATTTTGGTAATGCATAACGAGTTTTGTCCTATGATAGATTGAGTGATGGCATTCTTAAGGGTAAGGCGTCATGTTTGGGTTTTGAGCTAGAGATGCAGGGAAATTCTGAGTACCTATGGCACAAAAAATATGGGGTCTCACTGTGCATCATTAGCGAAGCCTCAGTAGCCATATGGTGGGTTTTTCTATTTTGAGACAAAAAGTGAGACTAAAGCTTCGGTTTTTGCCACGTTTAGCCAATTGTGTGTGGTGCTAATGCAAAACAAACAACCCCTCTCCATCCAAAATTTTTCAAAAAAAAAAATCAAGGCCATGGACGTGAACAACCTTGTAACAAAGATTTTTCTCTTATTATGGCTCCATAAATAGTTAACTTGTTAATAGAAATAGATACTCTAATTTAGTCTTTAGCGGGAGGGACATTTGAGCCCTCTTGGAGAATTTTGCATGCCATGTGTGGTGAGATTTTTGAATTCATCTCTGGCATACTTGTGTTATCTAAAACTTGTGTCGGTAATCTTTAAAAGCTAATTTTGATTGTATTTGTTTGGAGAAATGATCTTAGGCCATCTTTGTGATTTTGGAAGTCTCTTTATCCTAAAAATCCTACCCAAGCATGAATGTAATCCCTAGTTACCTACTTTGAGCATTTGGACCATTCTTTGGATAACACATTATAAGCCGTGAGCCATTCTTTTTATCCCTCTTTTGATCAATACCCTTCTTGAACTTAAAATTACAACTTGAGGTTAAAAACTTAAATTGAGGTGGTAAAGATTGACAAAAATAAGTTTGGGGCCACGAAGTTGTAAGTAAAATGCCTAAGTACCTAAGCATTGAAAATAAATAAATAGAAAAAAAGAGGATCTAACAACAGAATGAATTGCCTGAAATGTTCAAGAATAAGAAATGAAAGATAATGGGTGAATAAAGGTAGCCAAAAGTTGGCATGTGAAAAGAGAAGAGATCAAAGGTGAGTGGCCTATAGTAAAAAAGGAGAATTAAATAGTGTGATGTAGATGTTTAAGGAAGGGTGTAGTCATGTTGATCCCAAATGATATCCTACCCTAACCCAAACCTACACTACAAGTTAAAAAAGTCCTTTGATATCTTCAACCATTGACTTTCTTTGTAGTGGAGATTGAAAATAGGGGCAAGCCTATAGTATGACACTTGTTGACAAAGAGAGTTCTTTTGTGAGGAAGAGAGTTTTTTCACTTAAATTCCTTGTTGAATATTTGGTAGCTTCGTGTATAAAATTTTCTTTCTTGAGAGGGGGTATGTGAATGAGTTGAGGTGGATGATTTTGTCCGCTTCCGATCAATGATGTAAATGGATTATAGCCTAGTTTTGGTAAAAAATGAGTCACTTCTAGTGTATTGGTTGTTATTTCTTGGTCTGTCTTAGAATTTTATGCATTCTTAGATATTGCATTTAATGTTGAGGGGTGTAATGAAAAATCCTAAGACTATATGTAACAAACTACTTATGGTAGTGACTGAGCTAAAGTCATTGTGATCTTAGAGGCATGAATTTTGGGCATAGATAATTTTTGTCTCATGGTAAGAGATAGAGTTGCTTGAGGACAAGCAAAAGCTTTAAGTTGAGGATGTTGATGAGTGGTGATTTTACCACTCATTTGCACTCAACATTCATGCACACTACCATGTTTTGAATGAATAAATAAGACATAATTGTGATTAAATACACTAATATCCATATTTTATAGGCACATAGTTGATGAAATGGAAAGGTGTGGATTGGATCTTAAAATGATTAAAAAGAAGTAAGATAGTGCAGCTGAAAACTTGGAGCAAGACATAGCCTCAGGCACCATGATCGCGGCAGTCAATCGAGTCAATGAGGTGCGATCCTGTGGGTCTAGAGCAGTCGCGACCAAGCCTATGTGATCGCGGCATGGTAGAAAATACAGCCCAAGGGAAGAACTGTTAATGTACATGGAAGATCCCAAATTTGACAAAAAAAAAGACTCAAAATCTAATCCAGAAACATATTCCATCTTCCCCAATAGATAGGTTTTTTTCTTGAGTTCATAGCCTCCATACTTGGAGAAGAAAAGATTGTATAAGTTTTCGGTGAAGATTACTTTGGAGTAGCCTCTAAGTAGAGGATAAGCTCACTTATATTGGAGATTTATGGGAGTCCAAAGTTTGAAGTAAGATTCACTTAGAACACTAAATCATTTCAATGGAGATTATGGGTGTATCTTTGCTTATTTATATTATATGTAGCTATATATCCCTCTTGGGGTTATGTATGAATAGGGATTAAAGTGTGTGTGGTTTTTTATTGTTAGCTTCCATTTAGTAGTTCCTGTTGATGGGTTTTATCATTGCTTGATCAATTTGGTTGGGATTTATGGGTAAAAGCCCCAAATACCCATATGGGTTTGATGGATGAAAGCTCCAAACTCTAGAAAGCTCAATGCCATCTTCAACAGAAGGGTTTTGGATGAACTTTAGGGATCCATATCATCCTTGAAAGAGGTATGTGGAGACCAAAGCAATGGTAGACAATTATGTGTGTAGTTTACTAATCTATCACTATCTTAGACATAAGAGTGGTTGTTAAGTTAACTATACCATGAGTATTTTTCTAGAAATAGGGATACCTAAATTAAGGTTTGGTTACCAATTTTTGAACAAACCCATGAGGTATTTGAAAGACTCAATGGGTGAAAGTTTAGTGTTTTGTTGCAAGATTAGCATCAAAATGTAATCTATAACCGAACCTACCCATATTTGACCGACTACTAATGAATTACTATTAGTATCCGTATGTCACTTCCCTTAGTAATACATAATTCCAAGATCCATGACTAATTGATTAATCTCTAATTATTCATAGCACTGAATTTATACTAGAAAAAAACAAAAAGAAACATTAGTGTTGATACTTATTGAAATACCATGTACTTCTACCTAGCTTTAAATCGTCCCAAAGATGTTAAAGACTTACTTTAAAAGATGAATCCATTTTTATATATGTGGTATTTTAAATATTTTTACTTTTTTCATGTGGGAAATTCAATAAGCTTTCCATCAATACTAAATTTTCCCAAATCCAACACTCGAGCGAAGAGTTAGAGCCTTTTTAGACAGTGTATCACATGAGCTATCAGTGTATCGCGGAGCCAGCCTAAATGGCAATTGTCAATTTCTAGTGTTGCTTTGTGATAGTGGCACGTTGCTTCAAACTTCTAGATCTCAAACAAAGTGGCAACGCGATAGCTCCGCATTGCGCCAGTAAGTAATTTCCCATTTGTCACTTTCCTGAGACACGCACGATAGCGCAGCGTTGCGCTGTGGGTCCAAATTGGAAAATTTTCACAGAATTTAAATACGCATCCAAGGGTTAAAAGGGTCACTTTTTCACCCCGATATAACCCCAATAACACGTGATTCAGCCATATTTCACCCAAAATATATTGTTTCTCTCAAGTTTCTCTCAAGAACAAGCTAGGGTTTTCAATTGGAAATTCAAATCAAAGACTCAAATTCAAGAATTTCTCAATCAATCTTCATAAAATCAAGAACTAAGATATGCACAGTGTTGATTCATGGAATCCTTTCATCAATGAATCTCAAGAACCCTATTTTTAAACTATATGTCATGATGTTCTTATTTTGACTTGATCATGTTCATGTTGTTATTGTTGTATAATTTCCAAGATTGTATTTTATCATGTTTTAATGAAACCATGTTAGTATAGGGGTGGAATTCATGCAATTGAGATACATTGTGGAACTATGTTATATTAAATTGATAATCATACCTATGCCCTAAGTGTGCATGCAAGGTGTTTGATAATATGCCCCAATGAATAAATTATGATCAAGTACTTAGTTTCCATGTGTCAAGATTATGTCATGCCTCTTAAGTTATGATATACCTATTTGATTAAGATGATTCACATGCTAAACCTATGCATTGTAATTGCTTGATGGGATGTTCATAAGATTAGAAGCATGAAATTATGCTATGTTTATATGCATTACTATCCATGTACAACATTATGATGATCATGTGCTTCATGAAATTCTCAACTATGAAATTATGAATTGTTTATATTGGTCATGTGATGAAAAGTGTCAAGCCTTGTCTGTTTCATTCTATCAAGTCCTGGGTATACTTGTACTCGACAATTTAGCTGTGTGCCTAGAGGTATATCATGTTTTAGCAATACTCTCAGTCAAGCCATGATCAGTATAATTTAGTCAGTCATGTGACTCAGGAAAACTTACTAAACCCATTATCAGTCCAGCCTATTTAGTAATCTCAGTAATCTCAAAAATCTCAGTGATCTCAGTCATTCATCATGTCTCAGTAGCATTTCATCAGTCAACAAAACTCAGTGAACTCAGTTTAGCTTCGCTAAAAAATACCATTACTATCATTTCAGTTTAGTTAATTAGTTCCGTGTCTATTCAGTTAGGAGTAGGATTCAGCACCGAGTGAACCCAAGGATGGGGATTCACCTGTTATTCAGTGTAGGGTGTGATCCTTAGAAGCAATCCTTGCATTCCAGAACTACGTAGCCATCGTAGGTTGAGATATACCCTTATGTATGGGGATATTAATACATCTCGTTTGGGGTTATTCTGACAGGAGGGTTGACAGAAGAGCTTTCTATCACAGAGGGTTACCTCACTTCTTGTCTTTACTTGTGACACGGTATTGATACCCTTCCATCTGGGGTTACAGGTTGGACCCCACCAGTTCAGTTTTGGGGTATGTTGATTAGATGATTACCTCTCACCTTCTCAGTTTTAGTCTCAATCTCAGTCTCAATAATAGAACTCAGATAGTTCTATAGATTTCAGGACTATTAGATACAATCACTCAGTACATTACAGAACTCAGCTAGTTCTATCAGAACTTTAAATGTCAAATACAGTCGGTCAGTATCAGTATACTAGATATACGAAACTCATATTCTCAGTATTTAGTTTTAGTACTTTTAGATACAGTCAACCAGACCAGTTATTCATAATTAGAATTATCCAAACATAGTTATTTATGTATCCATAATGTAGTATCAGTCCCTCAGTATTTAGTATCCCAACATCATTAAACTCAGATGTCTATAAATCCATGTTATCAGTAGACTCAGTAGTCATAACTTAGTATTCAGTCATATCTAATCTCAGTTATAGTTACATATTCATGCATGTATTCTCGCGTTCATATCATTCAGTCAGTTAGTGTTTTCCATGCATATGAACTCTTTTTCTTTCAGCCTACCTCACTTGCATACCAGTATATTCAAAGTACTGACGCATTTGCACTATGGTGTCTTATACCATAGGTTCAAAGACACGAGCTCCAGAGCATCAGTAGATTCCAGATATCAGCAGTCAATCAGCAGTGAGTGCTCATCCTTTGAGGATGATATGATTTGATATTTCATTATTTGTACTTAGTTATTTTAGTAGTCAGAGTTATTTGGGGGCATGTCCCATCAACTCAATAGTTTTTAGACAGTTTAGAGGCCTTCAGACTACAGTATATTCAGACAGTATTTCAGTTATTTTAGGTATTCGATACTCCACACTTATGTTATTTTTTATCATCTATTCATTTTGAACCTTACGACCTTACAACTTCTATTCCATATTTTTTTAGTGTATATATATAGTATATTATACAGTGTATAGGTACAGATATCACTCATGGGTTAGCTTGTGGTCCTTTAGGGTAATGAGCACCGTGTAGTGTTTTGGGTACCAGATTTGGGGCGTTACAAACTTGGTATCAGAGCCAGGTTCAACAGTTTCCTAGGAAGTCTAAAAAGTCGTATCTAGTAGATTCTTGTACATGGGTGTATTGTGCACCACACTTATGTACATGAGGCTATGAGATGTTTTAGGAACAGTTTCCCTTCTTTTAGTATTCATGTTGTGCCAGTGAGTATAGGATTAAAGTTAAAATCTTAGTCTAATCCACTTCTTCCTTTCATTTACAAAACATGTCTCCTAAAAGGACTAACGAAATGGGAAACAAAAATCAGGTAACACCTCAGTCCGTCCAGCTAGATTCTCTGGATGAGCATGTCTCTTATGCAGAATTCAAGACTGCATTTACTACTCTAGCCAGTTCAATAGATGCTTAGAATGAACAGCTAGCTGTTGTTCCAGCCAACCCACTGGAAAGTTCTGCTGCAGCCAGGATACAGAACTTCACCTGAATGAATCCTCCCTTATTCTCCAGTTCTAAGTCAAGAGAGGATCCACAGGAGTTTCTCAATTATGTTCAGAAAGTCACAGACATCATGGGAGTGACTTCCAGAGAGAGTGCTGAGTTAGCCGCCTATCAGCTACAAGATATAGACCATATATAGTTCAAATAGTGGAAGGTCGACAGGGGTACAGATGTGGATCCCATAGATTAGGAAGAGTTTGCTACAGCTTTCTTAGATAGATTCTTTCCCATAGAGCAAAAGGAGGGTAAAGTGTTAGAGTTCATCAATCTCAGACAAGGTAGCATGAGTGTAATAGAATACTCCCTTAAGTTCACTTAATTAGCCAGGTACGCTCCCCATGTAGTAGCAGACAGTAGATCCAGAATAAATAAGTTTGTTTCTGAAATATTAGGTAGAGTGGTTAAGGAGTGCAGAACTGGGATGTTGATTAAGGAGATGGAAAAATCTAGGCTTATGGTCCATGCTCAATAGATTGACGAGCAGAAGCTTAAGAAGGAGAGATAAAATAAAAGGGCCAGAATAGGTAGTTATAGTTTTGCTTTGTCAGGATGGCGGGGTGGTAATCATTTTTAGTTGTGTCAAAAATGTTCATCCCCATTCACCCTACAGCTAGTGCACCAGTACCAAAGTTTAGAAATAATCGTAGGGATAGGGAATCAGGATCCAAGGCCTAGGGTAGTAAGAACAGGGTTTTTACTCATCTGTTTTGTAAAGAGTGTGGTATCATAAGGAGGTATGTAGAGCAAGCAGTAATGTGTGCTTTAAATGTGGTGAGTTAAGTCACAAGGTTCAAGAATGTCCTAAACCTTGTCCTTGAAGTCAGCATAGGCATTCTTCAACTCAGTCTGATTGCCCAAAATGGCAGGGCACCAATTCCAGATCTATCAGTGGGCAACGCCCAAACAGGCTCTATGCACTTCGGTCCCGGTAGGATCAGGAAATTCCTCCTGATGCAGTTACTGATATGTTATAGATCTCTTATTTACATGTTCATGCTTCTTCATATTCATGAGTTTCTTTTTTTTTGAAACCCTGCTTAGCAGTTAAACTTTGGGATCAGAAAGTCAAGCCTTCAGATTCTAGTTATAGTTCCAGTATGTATAGACAATCAGTAAGGGAAAATGACTCCCAACCCATTCCTATCTTAGTGCAAAGTTTTGTACTATAATCATCATGATATTTACGTATGCTACCCGTTTTAGTCCTACGAATACATCTTATAACCATATGTTTCTCACAGAATAGTGTGGGTTCTAAGTTCCTAGTATAGGAATTCTGATTCACTTAGTGTCACGAATCATGTCCCATGAAACACAAAAATTCCAGGCTCAGGTCATGCAGCTCATGACTCATGTACTCATGTCAAGCTTTACAGTATGCTCGGCCCATATGACTAATGTTCCACTTCTAGCGAGCAGCCAAACTCAGTAGTATCATGTACACCCTCAGCTTAAAACCCTTGATAAATCCATGATTTTGGTATTCTATTTCTTTGGCCTCAGTTAAGTATCAAATTTGATATATCCCTGGCATTGTCAATTGTCCTTAAGAAATTATCAGAACTCAGTTACAATTTTAGTAATCAGCATTCAACCCCAGAATCAAATACTTCAGCTCTAGTCTAAACCTCAGTTATCAGAAATCAATGTTTAGTCCCAATTACCATCTTAGCCATGATCTCAGTCCCAGTTCTAGTCTAGTAATCAGATTAGAAATTTAGTCCAATTTCAGGATAGCTTGACAATGTTACGGTTATCAATACCTCAGTTTACATAATGTTCCCAATTACATTAGACGCCTAGCCTAGCATTCTTGAGGTAATATAGTTTTCACTCATTCATGCTCAGTTGCCTCATGTTATCCAGTCAGTTATTAACTCCCATGCATGATACTCTACCATTTCATTTCAACTATTCAGACTAAGTGCAGACTAACCTCCAAGACTCAGTATTCAGCTATCAGTCCTTCAGTTAATTAGATAAGTCAGTACAGTTATGAATTCGTGCTCAGCACCTACGTGAATCTTTCAGTAGTTTCAGTTGCAGTGCATGAGGCTTAGTTACTTCATCTTAGATGATGTTCATAGGTCTCAACTCATCTTACCGAATCTCAGTCAGGTTATGATTTTCTTACTCAGCTGTCTTATATAGACAAATTCATATAGTTTGGTTTCCATGTCCCTAGCTATACGCTCTAGTCGAAATCTCATGAAAGAATATAACCATTCTAATATGAACCAATTAGATAGATGCAAGATTAGCTCAGTTCATGTATCATGCCTTAGTTTTAGATCTCAGATAACTAGTTATGACTTAATTCCTAGGTGCCTTGTGTATCACCTCTATTTTCCTCAGCAGCTCAGCCCAGCCAGTATTCCTTAAAGGACCTAGTCTCCAAAGTGGGAGATACGCTATATTCCCCCAAACTTTCAAGACATAAACATGTCGCTCTCTTTTCATAACGAATCCCGTTTGGAGTAGTAAGTACCCATAAGTTAACCCTCTAGCTCCAATCATGGTTGTACGCCATGTACTCAAGGTACTCAGTTCAGATCTCAATATTCAGCTCATGTATCACATTCCAGACCCAATTATATTCTAATGTTTCCGCTCATGAATATTAAGTAGTTAAACTCAAACTGATACCAAGGCAATAGCTTTTCTTAAGCTTATCCAGTTTTATGTTTAGATTTCAATTACAAATGTAGTATTCAGCTCCATGCTCAGTTTTTATTTCAAACTTGGTGTCTTTACCCTTACATGTTAGTCACATGTTAATGAGTCAGTTTAGTCATATATTTATGCATCAAATATGCATGATCAACTTATTAGTACTCTCAGTCATACATTTATGCATCAGCTCAGTCATAACATCATGCATCAGATATGCATGCTTAGTATGAAACTTAATAATGTCAATCATGTAGTAGTGTTTCAGTTGTTCATGATCAGTATACACTTTATCTTATCATTTCTCCCATCTAAATTAGTCTTATTAGAGGATGAATGTCCCTAAGGGGGAGATATTGTAATACCCCGTACTTCTACCTAGCATAAGATCATCCCAAAGATGTTAAAGACTTTTTTTAAAAGATGAATTTACTTTTATGCATATGGTATTTTCAATATTTTCAATTTTTTCATGTGTAAAATTCAATAAGCTTTCCATCAATACCAAATTCACCCAAATCCAACACCCGAGCGAAGAGTTAGAGCCTTTTTAGTAAGATAGTGTATCATTTGAGCCATCAGTGCATCGCGGAGCCAACTTAAATACAATTGAAAATTTTTAGTGCTACTCCAAGACAGTGGTGAATCGCGCCAACCTCCCAGGTCGTAAACATAGTGGCAACCGGATAGCTCTGCATCATGCCACCATGTAATTTCCCATTTGTCACTTTCCAGAGACATGGCGCGATAGTGCTGCGTCACGCCATAGGTCCAGTTAGGGAAATTTTTACAAAATTTAAATACGCGTCCAAGCATTAAAAGGGTCAATTTTCCACCCATATATAAACCCATTAACACGTGATTTAGCCATATTTCACCCAAAATATATTGTTTCTCTTAAGTTTCTCTCAAGAACAAGCTAGACTTTTCAATTGGGAATGCAAATCAAAGACTCAAATTCAAGAACCTCTCTATCAATATTCATAGAATCAAGAACTAAGGTATGCACAGTGTTGATTCATAGACTCCTTTCGTCAATGAAGCTCAAGAACCCTATTTTTAAACTATATGTCATGATGTTCTTATTTTAAATTGATTATGTTCATGTTGTTATTGTTGTATGATTGCCAAGATTTTATCTTTATCGTGTTCTTATGAAACCATGTTAGTATAGGGTTGAAATTCATGCAACTGAGTTAAATTGTGGAACCATGTTATATTAAATTGATAATCATACCTATGCCCTAAGTGTGCATGCAAGGTGTTTGATAATATGCCCCAATGAATGAATGATGATCAAGTACTTAGTTTCCACGTGTCAAGATCATGTCATGCCTCTTACGTTATGCTATACCTATTTGATTAAGATGATTCCCATGCTAAACCTATGCATTGTGATTTCTTGATAGGATGTTCATAAGATTATAAGCATGAAATTATGACATGTTTATAGACATTACTATCCATGTACAACATTATAATGATCATGTGCTTCATGAAATACCCAACTATGAAATTATGAATTGTTTATATTTGTCATGTGATCAAAAGTGTCAAGCCTTTTCAGTTTTATTCTATCGAGTCCTAGGGGTACTTGTACCCGACAATTTAGCTGTGTGCCTAGAGCCATGTCATATTTTCATGATACTCTCAGTCAAGCCATGATCAGTAGAATTTAGTTATTTATGTGACTCAGAAAAATTTAGTAAACTCAGTATCAGTCCAATCCCATTCAGTAATTTCAGTAATCTCAAAAATCTCAGTGATCTTAGTCAGTTATCATGTCTCAGTAGCATTCCGTCAGTTAACGAAACTCAGTGAACTCAGTTTAGCTCCGCTAAACAATACCATTAGTATCAGTTCAGTTCAGTTAATCAGTTCAGTTTATATTTAGTTAGGAGTAGGATTCATCACCGAGTAAACCCAAGGATGGGGACTCACTTGTTATTTAGTGGAGGGTGTGATCCTTAGAAGCAATCCTTGCATTCCAGAACTATGTAGCCAGCATAGGTTGAGATGTACCCCTATGCGTAGGGATACTAATATATCTCGTTTGGGGTTATTCCTATAGGGGGTTGACGGAATAGCTTCCTATCAGAGAGGGATACCTCACAGCTTGTCTTTACCCGTGGCACGGTATTGACACCCTTCCAGCTGGGGCTATAAGTTGGACCCTTCCAGTCCAGTTCTGGGACATATCGGTTAGATGATTACCTCCCACCATCTCAGTTTTAGTCTTAGCCTTAGTCTTAGTAATAAAACTCAGATAGTTTTATAGATTTCAGGACTGTTAGATACAGTTACTTTGTACAGTACAAAACTTAGCTAGTTCCATTAGAACTTAGACTAGTTGATACAGTTTCTCATATCAGTATACTAGTTATACAAAACTCATGTTATCAGTATTCATCTTTAGGGCTATCAGATACAGTTAACCAGACCAGTTTTTTATTATCAAAACTATCAAAAAATAGTTATTCATGTATCCATAATGTAGTGTCAGTCCCTCAGTATTCAATATCCCAGCATTAATAAACTCAAATGTCTGTAAATCTATATGTTATTAGTAGACTCAGTAGTAAGAACTTAGTATTCAGTCCTATCACGATCTCAGTTACAGTTAATTATTCATGCATGTATGCTCACGTTCTTATCATTCAGTCAGTTAGTGTTGTCTATGCATATGAACCCTTTTGTATTTAGCCTACCTCACTTGCATACCAGTACATTCAAAGTACTGACGCATTTATGTTATGGTGTCTTATACCATAGGTTCAGAGAGACGAGCTCAAGAGCATCAGTAGATTCCAGATATCAGCAGTCAGTCAGCAATGAGTCCTCATCCTTCGAGGATGATATGATTTGTTATTTCATTATTTTAGTACTTAGTTATTTTAGTAGTCGGTGTTATTTGGGGACATGTCCCATCAAATCCACAGTTTTTAGACAGTTTAGAGGCTTTTAGACTACAATATGTTCAGACAGTATTTTAATTATTTAGGGTATTCGATACTCCATACTTATGTTGTGTTTTATCAACTATTCAGTTTGAACCTTATGGCCTTATATCTTCTATTCTGCATTTTTTAGTGTATATATATCTACAGTAAATTATATAGTGTATAGTACAGATATCAGTCATGGATTAGCTTGTGGTCCTTTGAGGTTATGAGCCTCGTGTAGCATTTCGAGTACCAGATTCGGGGCGTTACACTTATCTCCTCTACTTTTATCTTTGTGTAATATTTGTTTGAACCCCAACCCCAACTCTAAAGATTGGTAAATATATTAACGATGATGTCTTGCACTTGAATTGATATGTGAGTTGGGAATTATCAGTGGAGCCAAGGGAAAAGCAACCGAGGGGTAAGAAAGAAATTATTGTGGAGGAAGACACTCTCCTAGGTCCATACCAAGGATGAATAACCCTAGCACCTCTCCACCTCATTCACCATAATTCTTTAAGGAGGAAGATAATGATGAAGATGATAAATAAGAAAATGGTGAGGATACTGGTGAATAAGAATTAGGGTCCGAGGATGAAAATAAGGTTAAAGATGGGTCTGCTTTCAAAGAAGACAAAAGTGAGGATAGTGGTAGTCTAGTTAGAAAATTATAAAAACCACAAGTACCACCCATTCCAATTTCCATTTAGTCCACTTTGGTTCCCATTATTGAATGGTGGTGGTACCCCAAAATGTAGGCCCTATATGAACAACACAGTGCCATAAACCTTGAAACAGAAAGCCCTTAAGAGGTCTTTATCTTGAGAGAAGGTTGACCATCATAGGCATGTTTGAGATGCCTGCATTTGATGCCCGGTTCAAGAAATACAAATTTGAGTGAATGACTAGAACACTGGTGCAGTAAAGTAAAGTAATGATACATGAGTTTTATGCAGCGTACCAAATGGATTTAAAAATAGAAAACCCACAAGGAAATTTTTAGAAGGGTACAAACAAAATATTAAACTTGGTGCTGCGAGGTGTTTGGGTGAACATCTAAACTCAGACAATCTCTAGGATATTACATGGGCAAAAATTTGTACTTTAGGCCAACACCTCAAATTTGGACTTCCGAATAGAGGTGATAAACAAAAGTGAAGGTGAAATGAATTGGCTCAGAAGATAAACATATTAAGTTCTGGTGAATGGATGAAACTATTGCTTCAGCTCGGGAGGAGGCCCCAAGGGTAGTTGGTGGAGTTGGAGGATCATCTTCAATCAAGAATAATAGACTAAAATTTTAGGACAAGGCTTGGTGGACCCTAGTTAAGCGGAGGTTGAGTCCAAATTTATCTGACAATGTTATGGTTTCAGACAAGGCAGCGTTGATAGCAAAATAATGTCAGACTATGATATATATATATATATATATATATATATATATATATATATATATATATATATATATATATATATATATATATATATATATATATATATATATATATCCAAGTGGATAGATCATGAGATCAGGGATAGGGCTATTATCACTAATACAGTGCAGACCTTCCCTTATTTGTTGACTCAAATTTGCATGGAGGCGGGAGTGTAAGAGCTCCCAAATATAAATCTATTTTTGGGGTCAAGGACCATGAATGATTTAGGGTTAATCATAGATATAAACAACCCTATCTCAAAGATGGAAAATTTGGGTGCGTTGATAATTAGTGAAGCATATGGAGCTGGTGGAGATGACACTACAGGGTACACCGATATAGGTGACACCCTAACTAAGACCGACCAATCCACACCCCAAGATTTTGATGCAGCAGGTACATCCAGTACTCCTACTCCACTACCTACTGCAGCACTATGACCATTCACATCCAGGTTGGTTCTATCCAGCTATGTATTAGTGTCGTAGTTACTTCTGACTGAGCTATGTCGAGGTTGAGTACTGTGGATATAAATGTGCAACATATGGAGGGAGGAGTAAAATAATGGGTCAAGAAGAGTCTTAGTAATAAAATAAGGAAAATAAAGGAGAGATTTGATGGGTTTGATAAGAGGATTACTTAGAAGATTGAGAGTATCCAGTACCCAGACTTAGAAGGAGTACAGGCTGAGTTGGCCGAGATGCGGAAATTAGTAGATGAGTTGCATAATAGACCAATTCTCTAAATAAATATTGTTGAGGAGACCCATGGAAAGGATATGGTCAAAAATATTTGGTCAATTGATGACGCGACCCATAAATCTATTATGATGGAAAGAAAAATATAAGAAGAAGAAAAGAGGCCAAAGTAAGGAAGAAAACACCGAGGCAGCAAAAATAGTAATTGTGCAGAATGAGTTGGATGGGCATGCTAGAATCCAAGAGACAGTGATGGGGTATGGTAGTTTGAGACCCACTAATGCTGATGAAATTATTAGTCGTACAGCCCCACCACTTGATCCACCTCTAATACTGATGGAATTAGTAGTAGTACAACCCCATCACTTGATCCACCACTAAGTGCATCAATCACCACCTGTGCCATGATTTTTTAGGATGTCTCAAAATCTATTGGGACCACTACTGATGAGAGTGGGGGCTGACCTAAGGTCCCTCATGCTGATGATGTTAGATTTGGTGACTAAGATGCCCAAGTATGTCTTTGCTCTTTTTATTTATTTCTAGATGCACTGGGATAGTGCATAGATATTTAGTTGGGGGTGGCGGTGTATCGCATAGCCGCCGCGAGTTGTTGTTACCTTATTTTTTTCCCATCGGCTTTAGTTTGAATGTGGAACTGTCATGTCTAGTTTAAATATGAGATATGTTTTGTTTTATGTTTTATGTTTTATTTTGTGTGTGTGATATTTAATAAGGAATAAAGTTTGTATCTGAGGTAGTGAATATGTTTTGACTAATGTTTGGTGCTGAATTTATTTTGTTTAAATGGTGCCCCTCCTAAAATTTTGACAATTGTGTGATATGTGCATGTGTGCGACCACTGAGAATCTCATAATGATATTAGAATAAGGAACATAATAATTGTGGCAAACAATTGCATGAACAGAATAGGAAGTAACTAAAATGTGACACTATACATTGTGAGTATGAGGCGTTAACTAGTTCCCATTGGGTGAGGAATCCAAAACTTTCCATGTTAGTCTTTCCTAAGTCGTAGGATCATCAGTTAAGGATCATAGTCCATTTTTTAATACAATCCACTTTAGACAAAACAACCAACCAAAAGTGAATAAGAATTCCTTGATCCCGAGTTTGAGCCTTAATGAACCTAAATTTTCTGTTTGCACCAATTCACCCTCTAATTTTTAATTTTCATGAACCTGTTTTGGCCCTATATCTCTTTGGACACTGTGCACCTTAACTCAAGTAAATCGCCTAAGTATAGAGTGGCTATTTTAGGGGTGCACAAAGAAAAGTGAGTACGAAGAAGGAGTGTAAATATAAAAGAAAGTAGGGTTAGGTGTTGAAAAAATGAAAAATGAGAAAATTGTGAAAAATAGAAAAAGATCAAGAAAAATAAAAAATGATCAAAATAAAAAATAAGAAACCACACCCAGTTTGAACAAGTAAAAAAGGAATAACAGGGAAGAAATAAGGGCGGAGTGAAAGTGATGTTGGAAAATAAGTAGACCCTAATGTAATCATAGTGTCAAGGTGGCTTAGTTGCTGAAAAAGTACCAAAAGATCATCCCAAATCCAAACCATCATTATAAGCTAAATAAAGCCCGATAGTGATCGTAACCTGACTGTCTGAAAAATAAGTCAAAGAAAATAAGGGCAATCCTATGGCATTCTGTGTACACTGTGGAGCTTCTTTGTGATCGAGAGCATCTCTTGACCATCCCGATATTATCATTTTCAATCCATGTGAGTAAATGGGTCTTCTTTTATTATAAGGGTACTGTAATACCCCGTACTTTTTCTTAGTTCAGTTTAGATCCTAGAATGTCAAGGGTTAGCTTTGAAAATGAATAAATATTGATACATGTGGAATTTTAAAGTACTATACCCATCAATGTGTAGATAATTGGCTCAGCTTTCCAACGATACCAATTTTGTCTTAATCCAATACTCGGTTGAGAAGTTATGACATTTTTAGTAAAATAGTATGGCATTTTGACAGGCACCACATGGCGGTGAAGGAAGATTTTGTTATTGTCAAAATATAGTAGAGAACTGGATTACGTTGCATTTAAGTGAAAGTCCAGTTCCTAACCGTCCTTTTTCCACTGAGGCGACGCGATTTTAGCGCGTCACAGCAATGGCCAAAATGGGACTCGTCCCTTTTCCAGTAGCCCAGCGTGATAGTCCAGAGTCACGTTAATGGGCAAAACCGGGCTCATCCCTTTTCTAGTAAGCCACCGCAATAGTGGCGCATCGCAGTGAGTGGCTAAATCGGGATTTTTTTCCAGTTTCTGAGTTAAATTTTAAAAAGGTAATTTAGTCAATTCATAAGCCCCGGAGTCGTGAATAACACAGAATTAAATCTATTCTAAGCACTCTATGCTCACTTTGCATCAATTCTCTCTCAAGAAAACCTTAGAACCTCAAATCTTAAAATCCAAGAAATTAAATTTCCTCCATTCTTTTTCCAAGATAGCTCAAAATTAAGGATTCCCAATTCAAGAGATTCAAGAATTCAACTTCAAGAGCACAAATAGGGATTCAATTTCAAGATTTCTTAGTAATTGCATCAATTAAGGTATGTGGGATTTATGAACAAGGATTCTCATTCATCCATGTTCCCAAAACTAGTTTTAATTACAAATTTATATAATTTTGTATGATTATTCATGAATTTCAAATTAGGGTTCATACCCAATATTGCTAATTGAAGGATTTTGAGTTTTTAAGTGAGTTAGATGATGAATTTCATGTTTACTTTTGGATTTTCATGTGTATTACAGTATTTTCAAAATTTTAAGTTGAATTATCAATACCTTCATTATCAAGCATGAATATTATAATACTTTGACATGAATTTGATGCATGGGTATTAAGCCATAGGTGAATATTACTATTTCAAGATTGATTATGCTATGAGCACCCTATGACTAGAGTATTTTTAGATTTTCGATAAAGATTTAATCTTTTGATCTCAACTTAGATATGAAATCCATTTTTCAGTTTCAAACTATAGTTTAACTTAACAAATATACAGTTGGTTTTTGTAATGGACCATTAAACTAGATTTTAAAGTGGATTTCCAACAGACTGAGCTTATAGATTAAAGGAAGTAGTATTTAACATTGAGTTAGGTATGTTCTCATGCCCCAGGACTACGAGCCAATGTAGGTTCAGATTATCAGATTATTCCCATTTCTATATAGATGACAAATATAGATGTGATCACTTAGAGTAGGTTATACTCCTTCATAAAAGTATGGCGGCTCTCCCCAGCGTGAGGTTTTCCCATAAGGGAATTATTCGTTGGACTCAATGATAGCTCACATGGTTTATGTCAGTTAGAAGAACCTCCCTTACAGAAAGCTTTTAAAAGAATTCCCTACAGCCTAACAGTAAAGACTTTTAGAATAGTTTTTTTAAGTATTTCCCTACTAGTAAAACCTTACAAACTAGAATAATTTTAACAAAATAGATTTTAGAAACTAAGTGTAAAGGCTCATCGTTTTATTCAGATATTGCTTTACATATGGCTTTAGCTATGAGACTTCAGATTTTAATTTACAGATACAAAAGTGAGTCTTTTGTACACTTAGAGAGTATGATTTAAAGATAGAATACTAGTACAGCTTTTAGAAACTAAATGTTATGACTCACTAGATTTATGCAACATGTTTTGCTATTCTTGATTATGATTTACAGTTTTCAGATATTCCAACTTATGTGAGTCATTTACATTTAGCATGCATTATTTTATAAAATGTGATAATGTTGAGATATTATTTTGCTTATGCATTCACCCCCCATATACTCAGTACATTCTCAAAGTACTGATCCACATATACATCTACGTTCTACATTGTCTCCTAATGTAGGTTCAAGTTCTCAGTTTCAGCAATGTGGGTGATTTCGAGCATCTCCATCTACATCCTGACAGTTGGTGAGTCCTCATAGTTCGGGGACTTAGTCTTTTAGTTTTTCAGCTTATTATATAGATGATTTTGTATGTTTAGATAGTTTGAGATAGCTGGGGTTTGTCCCAGTGACTCTCTGGCATTAGTAGTAGAGGCTTGTCAGACTGCTACATTATGATTTAGATTTTCAGTATTGATTGATCTTGAGTCTAGTATTTTTCAAAGATTATATTTAGATATTCTCAGTTAGCATAGAAAAAGTTTTGCATTCTTGTTTTGATGTTATATTTATATTTCCTTATTATAAGATTCAGACTTAGTAGAAGGCAGACATGGTTAGCTTAAGGCTACTCGTAGCCTTGAGCACTGTGTGATATCTCAGGATTCATTTTTAAGGCGTTACAAACTTGGTATCAGAGCCGAAGGTTATAAATGTTTTAGAGAATCAGACATAGCCACTTTGCATAAAGTCTTGATCATGGGTGTAAAGCGTGCCACATTTATGAACAAGAGGCTACGTGACATTTTAGAAAATCATATCTTTCTTTCGTGATCTATCGTGCTTATAGTATCTCTATGTTATTTTAACTCATGCTCTTACATAACAATTGAATATGTTGCCTCATCGAGCTAATCCTTATAGAAATGATAACCAACCACCCCAGCCTGTCGACCCTCTGAATTAGAATGTATCCTATTCTAAATTTTGGGCTGTCTTTCAGTCATTGGCCTAAGCTGTGACTGCTAATTTTTAGGGCAACCATCAGGCAGAAGTCCCACTTCAGTAGAATGGGGATTTAGTAGTAGCCAGAATTAGAGACTTTATGAGAATGAATTTGCTAGAGTTTTTATGATCAAAAGTAAGTGAGGACCCACAACTTTATTCAGATGAGGTGAAAAAGATCACCCAAATGCATATTTCTGAGAAGGAGAGTGTAGAGTTAGAATCCAATAGATTGAAGGATATAGCATATGATTAGGTGGTTATGTGGAAGAATGGTAGAGGTGAGATTGCCGCTCCTTTGAGTTGGTAGGTGTTTCATGATGTATTTTTTGACAGGTTCTTTCTGCATGAAATAAGAGAAGTTGAATTAGAAGAGTTTGTGAACCTAAGATAGGGCTCGATGTCAGTGAAAGAGTATTGCCTTAAGTTCAACCAATTGTCTAAGTATGCCCCCGATTCGATAGCTCACCCTAGGGCAAGTATAAGTAAGCTTATTACTGGAGTATCTGGTTTGGTAGTCAAGAAATGTAGGACTGCCATGCTTATTGGGTACATGTATCTTGCTAGGTTGATAATTCATACCTAGCAGATTGAGGTAGAAAAGTTAAAAAGAAGAGAGAGGGGAAATAACAAGGCTAGAATAGGGTAGTTTGAGTATGTCCAGATAATGTATGGAGTATTAAATCATTCATAGTTTCATAATCGTTCATCTATGCCAGCACCATCTTCAGATAGTGCTCCCGCTTCCAGAGCTAGATAGGAGTAGTGGGGAGGCCTTTTTGTCCAGATCTCAGAATAATATGAGTGGAAAGCCTAGTTATCCTCCATGTGGTAAGTCTAGTAAGAATTATCTTGGTGAGTTCTTGTTGGGACAAAAAAGTTCTTATGATTGTGGTAAGTTGGAACACAGAATCAAAAAGTGTCCACACGCTAAGCAGGGAAATAGGGATGTTTGTCCCCAGACTCAGCCTACTAGCGCACCAACTCCTCTATGTCACCCAGTTCATCCACAGGGCGCATCATCCAATACTGATGGCGGTCAGAGCCAGAAATGGTTTTATGCTTTACTATCCTGACAAGAGCAGGAGGATTCAGCAGATGTTGTTACTGGTATACTTTACATCTTTTATCTTGATGCTTTTGTGTTGTTAAACCTTGGGTCGAGTTTCTATTATGTGACCCCATTAGCTACAGTGAATTTTGAAATAGGTCCTAAAAAGATCCTTGACTCCTTCTTAGTTTCTACCCTATTGGGTGAGTCAGTTGTTGCCAAAAAGATATATAAAGAAAGTCCTATAACTGTCCTTCATAAATTATGTTAGCAGATTTAATAAAGTTAGATATGGTCGGCTTTGACCTTCTTCTTGGTATAGATTAGCTCTATTTTTTTACTTATCCATAGATTATTGCACCAGAGTGGTGAAATTTCAATTTCCAGATGAGCCAGTCTTTGAGTGGGAAGGAAATTCAGTATCTCCTAAGAGTCATTTCATATCCTATCTTAAAGCCAAAAGGTCTCAAAGGGGTGTATCTCTCATAAGTCTGGATCAAAGACATTAAGTTTGAGACCCCAACAGTTCAGTTAGTCAGTGTAGTCAATGAGTTTCCTGATTATTTCTTGAAGATTTGCCAAGGGTACCTCCTGATAGGGAAATAGAATTTTGTATTGACTTTCTTCTAGATACTCATCCTATCTTTATTCCTCCATATCGTATGTCTCCATCCAAGCTTAAAGAGTTAAAAGAGAAACTTAAGGACCTTTTTAGATAAAGGTTTCATAAAGCTAGTATTTCTCCGTAGGGCGCTCCCGTCCTGTTGTGAAAGAAAGATGGTTCTTTGCGAATGTGAATTGACTATCGTCAGCTAATTAAAGTTATAGTTAAAAATAAATATCCTCTTCCCATGATTGACGACTTATTCGATCATCTTCAAGGTGAAAGTTATTTCTCTAAGATAAACCTTAGATTCGACTATCATTAGCTTAGAGTAATATGATCTTCCAAAGACAGCTTTCAGAACCCGTTATTGTCATTTTCAGTTTCTAGTCATGTTATTTGGTCTTACCAATGCCCCTGCAACCTTAATGGACTTAATGAACAGAGTTTTCAAATAGTATCTGGACATATTTGTCATAGTCTTTATAGATGATATTCTTGTTTATTCTTATAGTAAGGATGATCATGCAGACCACCTTAGAATTGTGTTGCAAACTCGTAGAGATCACCAATTGTACGCCAATTTCAGCAAATGTGAATTTTGGCTAATATCAGTAGCTTTCCTCAGTCATATTATTTCCAGTGATGGTATCAGGGTTGATCCCCAAAAGACAGAAGAAGTAAAGAATTAGACTAGACCTATTTCTCCATCAGACATTAGAAGTTTCTTGGGTTTAGATGGCTATTATAGATATTTTGTTGAGGGTTTTTCATCTATTGCGTCCCTTATGTCTAGATTGACCCAAAAGAAAGTTAAATTTCTGTGGTTAGATTCCTGTGAGAAAATTTTTCAGGAGTTAAAGACTCGACTCACTTCAGCCCTAGTTTTAGCATTACCTGATGGTATAGATGGGTTTGTTGTCTATTATTATACTTCTAGAATTGGTATGGGTTGTGTTTTGATGTAGAGTGGTAAGGTTATAGCCTGTGCCTCTAAACATCTTAAGCCTTACAAAAATAACAACCCTACCCATGATCTTGAGTTAACTGTTGTTGTGTTTGCATTGAAAATCTTGAGGCACTATCATTATAGGGTGCAAGTTGATGTGTTTACGGACTGCAAAAGTTTGCAGTATGTGTTTACTCAGAGGGAGTTAAATTTTTGTAAGAGAAGGTGGTTAGAATTGTTGAAGAATTATGACATAAGTGTGCTATATCATTTGGGAAAGGCTAATGTAGTGGCATACACCCTTAGTATAATATCTATAGGCAATGTTGCATGTATGGAGAATGATAAGAGAGAGCTAGTTCAAGAAGTTCATCAGTTAGCTAGATTGGGCATGAGATTGATTGACTCAACTAAATGGAATGTTTGGGTCCAGAGTAGTTTCGAATCTTCTCTAGTTTCTAAAGTGAAAGAGAAGCAGGATAAGGATCCTAGTTTGGTCAAGCTGAAAGGTTTAGTTAAAGACCAAAAGGTAGAAGTTTTCTCCCAAGTGGGAGATGGTGTGTTGAGATACTAGAGTAGATTGTGTGTGCCATGTGTTGATGATTTGAGGCAGTAGATTATGGAAGAAACCCATGGTGTACATTATTTCATTTATCCAGGAGCCACAAAGATGTACCGCAACTTGCGGGAAGTATATTCGTGTAGTGGTATGAAGAAAGATATAGCAAAATTTGTAGCCAAGTATGAAACCTATCAACAGGTTAAGGTAGAGCACCAAAGAACTAGTGCCACCTTGTAGGAATTTGGTATTCCCACTTGAAAGTGGGAAGAGATGAATACGGAATTTGTGACTGGAACCTCATTCGCGTCGTTAGCATGATTCAATTTGGGTTATTATAGACAGATTGACAAAGTTAGCTAATTTCTTGCTAGTTCACACGTCCTACACAACAGAAGATTATGCTAAGCTAGACATTAGAGAGTTGGTTAGATTGTATAGAGTTCCGTTGTCCATCATCTCAGATAGGGGTACTTAGTTTACCTCTTAATTTTTAAAAGCCTTTCAGAAGGATCTTGGTACCAAAGTTCATCTTAGTTCAGCTTTTCATCTGCAGACAGATGATCAACCAGAGAGGGCAATTCAGACTTTAGAAGATATGTTGAGGGCATGTGTTCTTTACTTCAAAGGCAGTTGGGACGACCACTTTCCATTGATTGAGTTTGCCTATAATAACAATTACCATTCTTGTATTCAGATAGCCCCATTTGAGGCTCTTTATGGGCGAAGATATAGATCACCAGTTGGTTGGTTCAAAGAGGGTGAGGCTGCTTTGATTGGGCCAGATATGGTGTTTGAAGCCATAGAGAAAGTTTAGTTGATTGGAGAGAGATTGAAATCAGCTTAGAGTCATCAGAAATATTATGCAGACATAAGAAGAAGAGATGTTGAGTTTGAATTAGATGATCTTGTATATTTGAAGGTTCCACCCATGAATGGGTGAAGAGATTTGGGAAAAAGGGGAAGCTTAGTCCCTGATAAGTAGGCCACTACATGATTTTGAATCGTGTTGGGAATATAGTTTATGAGCTTGAGCTACCCGTAAACTTGTCGTCATTTCATCCAGTGTTTCATGTGCCCTTATTAAAGAAGTGCATGAATGATTCAGCCATTATAGTCCCTCTAAAAAGTATAGATATTTAGAATAGCCTCTCATACGAAGAAGTTCCAGTAGACATTCTTGATCATCAGATTCATACACTAAGGAACAAAGAAGTTCCCTTGGTCAAAGTTCTTTGGAAAAATTAGTCCGCTGAGGGTGCTACTTGGGAAGAAGAAGTAGACATGCATACCAATTATCCTCACCTTTTACCCACGAACTCAGATTCAGCCGAAGGTAATAATCTTCCTCAATTCAATTATTTTTCCACTCTCAGATTCAACCATACAGTTATCTTCAAGTAAATTCATGCACTCATAGATTAGTTCAGTAGCTTAGCATGTTTATATTCAGTCATGTAATTTTTTCAGTTGTGCATGTCAGCATATAGCCTCAGTTCCTTAGTATTTCAAGTTTAACTAGCCATATTCGAGGATGAATGTTCCTAAGGGGGAGATATTGTAATACCCCATACTTTTTCCTAGCTCAGTTTAGCTCCTAGAATGTCAAGGGTTAACTTTGAAAATGAATAAATCTTGATACATGTGGAATTTTCAAGTTTTAGACCTACCAATGTGTAGATACTCGGCTGAGAAGTTATGGCATTTTTAGTAAAACAGTCTTGCATTTTGACAGGCACCACATCACGGTGAAGGATGATTTCGTAATTGTCAAAATTCAGTAGAGAACCATGATTACGTTGCATCGCGGTGAAAGTCCAGTTCCCACTCATCCTTGTTCCAGTGAGGCTATGCAATTTCAGCGTGTCGTGGCGATGGCAAAAATGGGACTCATCTCTTTTCCAGTATCCCAATGTGAAATCCCCGCATCGCAATGATAGGCAAAATTCATCTCATCCCTATTCCAGTGAGCCATCGTGATAGTGGCGCATCGCGATGGATGGCCAAATCAGGATTTTTTTCTAGTTTCCAAGTTAAATTTTAAAAGGGCAATTTAGTCAATTCCTAAGCCTCCAAGACATGAATAACACAAAATTAAACCTGTTCTAAGCATTTTATGCTCACCATTTATCAATTCTCTCTCAAGAAAACCTTAGAACCTCAAAACTTAACCTCTAAGAAATCAAATTTCCTCCATTTTTTCCAAGATATCTCAAAATTAAGGATTCTCAATTCAAGAGATTCAAGAATTCATCTTTAAGAGCACAAATAGGGATTCGAGTTCAAGCTTTCTTAGTAGTTGCATCAATTAAGGTATGTGGGTTTATGAACAAGGATCCTCTTTCATCCTTGATCTCAAAACTAGATTTAATTACAAATTTACATGATTTTGTATGATTATTCATGAATTTCAAATTAGGGTTCATACCCAATATTGCAAATTGAAGGATTTTGAGCTTTGAAGTGAGTTAGATGATGAATTTCATGTTTACTTTCATATTTTCATGTGTATTACAGTAATTTTTAGATTTTGAGTTGAAGTTTTAATACCTTCATTATCAATCATGAATATTATTATACGTTGACATGAATTTGATGCATGGGTATTAAGCCCTAGTTGAACATTGCTATTTCAAGATTGATTATGCTATGAGCACCCTATGACTAGAGTATTTTTAGATTTTCGATAAAGATTTGATCTTTTGATCTCAGCTTAGATATGAAATCCACTTTTCAGTTTCAGACTACAGTTTAACTTAACAAATATATAGTTGGTTTTCGCAATGAACCATTATACTAGATTTTAAAGTGGATTTCCAACAGAATGAGCATACAGATTAAAGGGGGTAGTATTTTTCACCGAGTTGGGTATGTTCTCATGCCCCAGAACTACGAGCCAACGTAGTTTCAGATTATCAAATTACTTCTATTTCTATATGGATGAAGATACACATGTGATCACTTAGATTAGGTTATACTCCTTGGCAAGAGTATGAAATATTTCCCCAATGTGAGGTTTTCCCACAAGGAAACTAGACGTTGGACTCCATGATAGCTCACATGGTTTATATCAGTTAAAAAAACCTCCCTTATAAAAACTTTTAAAAGAATTTCCTATAGCCTAACAGTAAAGACTTTCAGAATAGTTTTTTTCAGTATTTCCCTACTAGTAAAACCTTACAGAATAGAATACTTTTAACAGAATAGCTTTTAGAAGCTAAGTGTAAAGGCTCATAGTTTTATTCAGATATTGTTTTATATGTGGCTTTAGCTATGAGATTTCAGATTTCAATTTACAGATATAGAAATGAGTCCTTTCTAAACTTAGACAATATAATTTAAAGACAGAATACCTATATTGCTTTTAGAAACTAAATGTTATGACTCACTAGATTTATGCAACATCTTTTTCTCTTCTTGATTATGATTTATAAAATATGATGACGTTGAGATATTATTTTACTTATGTATTCACCCCCATATGCTCAGTACATTCTCAAAGTACTGATCCATATATACGTCCATATGATACATTTTGTCATAATCTAGGTTCAAGTGCTCAGTTTCAACAATGTAAGTGATTTCGAGCATCTCCGTCTATATCCCGACAATTGGTGAGTCCTCATAGTTCGGGGACTTAGTCATTCAGTTTTTCAGCTTATTAGTATAGATAATTCAGGATTTTCAGATAGTTCAATTCAGCTGGTGGTTTGTCCCAGTGACTATCTAGCATTAGTAGTAGAGGCTTGTCAGACTGCTAGATTATGATTCAAATTTTCAGTATTGATTGATTATACTATTGAGTCTAGTATTTTTCAGAGATTATATTTAGATATTCTCAGTTAGCTCAGACAGATTTCTACATTCTTGTTTTGATGTTATATTTATATTTTCTTATTATAAGATTCAGACTTCGTAGAAGACAAACAGGGTTAGCTTAAGGCTACTCGTATCCTTGAGCACCGTGTGACATCTCGAGATTAATTTTTGGGGTGTTTCAGGTACATGGGTCGTGTTGTTAGAATACTTATATGTTTAGGTAGTGTAATTTATGTATATGCCTAGTTGTTCGTTGCTAATGAAATGCCATGGCTTGATTCCATGCAGCCAATTTTCAAATTTAGTTTACAACACATTACCTTCTTCTATTTTTAGATATTTCAGAACCCATTTTGTCATGTCTTGTACAACATATAATTATACAATTGGGTTTTGAAATATCTAAAAATAGAAGAAGGTAATGTGTTGTAAACTAAATTTGAAAATTGGCGGCCAAAGGTATCTTAGGATCTTCCTGTTTAAGCATTCTGTTTATTTTTTTTTTATGTTTTTGCCTGAGGAAATACAAACGTTCTAAGTTGAGAACGTTGATGTTCCATGGAAACATGGCTCATTTCTTGGTTAAAATGGTAAAACTATGCATTGACTTAGGTTGTTTTATCGAATATGATGTGTGTTTTATGTGTTTTGTTGGAAAATTAGGCAGGAAGTGGCTTGGACTGAAAAATAAAAGAAAATACTCTCAAGTAGAAAAGCACTGATCAGGCTAATAGTCGTTAAGTCACCTTATCACTAGTAACCCTCAAACTTAATATCTCTATAGCATGAAATTACATGGTTATTTACGTGATTAAAAGTAAAGTTTTTGA
Organism: Capsicum baccatum var. pendulum; assembly: GCA_030864225.1. Taxonomy (NCBI): domain Eukaryota; kingdom Viridiplantae; phylum Streptophyta; class Magnoliopsida; order Solanales; family Solanaceae; genus Capsicum; species Capsicum baccatum. The sequence continues at coordinate 175,315,043 of CM061560.1, forward strand.
CATGATTGAGGGTTTTAACATAAATGGTGAATTAATTATTTTCACATGGTTTTACTGTTCGTTACTTATGTCTTAACTATGGTTTTGAACTTGTCGGTGCATAATTATGGTGAATAAATTAAGGGATTGTGATTTCCAAAACTTATGACTTTTGAAGCAGTTATGACCCAAACCCTATATTTTGGAACTATTGCATTATGATATTTAATTGAAACTTGTGGGTTGGTGTTTTCAAAAGCTATAACATTATTAAACCAAGAGAGGTTATGAATTACCCAAGAAATGATATTATTTTGGCATGTTAATATTACCTTACAAGTATAGTTGGTATGATGATACCAATAATGTATGCCTAAATGTGTATTGTGGTTCAGTGAATGCGACTGTGCGTTAATATTATTAATTGGGATTTAAAAAGAGTTGTGTAGCTGAGTCGTGAAAGTGGTGGATTATCGATGTGGGGTCTATATGACCAGGTGGATCGAGTCCCCATATTATTATTATTATTATATGATTGGGAGGTTCGTGTCCCTAATATCTCATTACATAATTTGGTACTAGCGTCACCTTGATATGCAGGGAGGTTTGAGTCCCCTATAGTGCATATGTTTATCCTCTAGTTCATGTAGCCCCACACACTATAGCCCTACCAGCTGGGAGAGAGTTAGGCCTATATAGCCCGTGGGAGCCTTTTATATTATAACAGTTGAGATACAAAGTCTAGACTAAGGTTTTTAAAATACATGTTAAGCCTTTTTCCCTATCACAGCATATGACATATATTCACGTATATGCATTAGATGTTGTGCATGAAATTTTGAATGATTTTGAACTATTGATCATAGCATTATGTTATATTGCATTCCCTGAGTTACATGCTAGCATTCCAACCGCTAGCCATCTTCAGACGTTGTATCCCCATGCGATTTAAGAATTGGCCATACTTCTACTTCTACTTCCTCTGCTCAGTGATTATGATTCAGGATCAGCTCATGAGTTGACATTGAAGAAGTGAGCTTCCATACATTAGAAGAATACATTTCATATTTTGGTCTCTTCTATTTTAGACTATTTAGACTTGTTTTTGGCTAATGTTAGGGGCATGTCCTGACACTTTATTGATATACAGTTTTGGTTCATGTTTAGAAGGCTTTGATAGATAACTATGGAATTGGGTGGTGTTGGCTGATTGCTTTGGCCGGTGGTTGGTTCTTGATCATAGAAGTATCAATTGTTCTTGAATCTATCTTGTTATATATTGTGAATTCATCTGACATTGAAAATGTTATGTTTACTTGGTTAGGTGCAGGGGGTGGTATCCTAAAACACCTTGATCTTTTGAACTCTCTAGGAGCCATACCACTCAATCATACTAGTCGTATGTTTTGCAATTGATTTAGGAGCCCAAGGCATATAATAAACAATGTGTTCTAGGTCATTTTTTGTCAAAGGTACGACAAGACTCCATATGAGTCATATGTACATGATACGAGAAGTAAAGTCCAAACTGTATGTTGTTCAGTGTCCAAGGTCCCCACACTTGGGCCCATTAAGGGGGCAACGTTGGACCCATTTAGTACGTAGGTGGTTTTAGGACGTTCAAGCTACACAACCCAGGTTAAGGATTTAAATCCACGCTTAATCTGATTCCCTTTTTTGACATAATATATATATGTATGAATGTGATTGCATTTTGATATTTAATTTGGTTTTGAATAATGACATTACCTTATCCTTAGTCCTGAGTACATACTAGCATTCACCCACTAATCCATCTTTGGGCATTGTATCCCCACATGATGAAGAAACCGGTCATACTACTCCCCTATCTTAGTGACTTGGATTTGGGGACAATATTTTTGTCAGACTGAAGTGGTGAGCTTCCATACTCTAGAAGACTTCATTTCATGTTATGGATATCTTTTCATACTTTTGGTTATTTCTTGGACTTTGGTTTTGTCTGTGGTCATGGGCATGTCCCAACCAAAGTTTCTTTGATTTCGATTAGAGGATTTGAATGACTACTATGGGCATGGGCGGTATTGGTATTTGTATCAGCCTTGGCATTAGGATTGCTATTGGAGCTGAAACTGGTTGGATGTTTGGTTGGATGTTTGGATGGTATTATTAGGGATTTTATTATTGTCTTTGATTATTTATTATCCTATCTTGCTATATGTTCAGAATTCATCCGACATAGGGCGTTGGGTGGTTATGGTTTGGTATTAGTGGGAGTCTTCGATGCCGGTTGGACTTGAGGCACCAACATGACTAGGCCCTGGTTTGACTAGTGTTAGATTTGTATCAAAGCCCTAGGTTCATTGTCACTTGGGAGTCCATAAAGTCGTGTAGAGAAGAGTCTCTTTTAAGGTTGTGTAGAATGTCACATTCATAAGGGAGAGGCTACAAGGCATTTAGGAATGTTTCTCTTTCTTGTGTTCTATTTTCAAGATGTAAAGTCTACGATTCTAAATTCTCCTCTAATTTTTGTTTCTTTTCTTTTTAGATCATGCCTCCTCGATGATTTAAACCTCATGAAAACTCCTCTGTCATAACTAAGGATAATTTTGATGGGACGTGCCCTATTTATGGGGTCCATAACTGGTCTAAGGGTCTAGTTCCTGATTGTTCTGGAGTTCTATCATTCCTTCTAGTCCTTCTTGAGCTTCTCGGGCTGAAGTGATAAATGCTGAGTTTTGTCAGTCCATTAATATGTTGGCAGAGTTGGTAGATTTTTAGTCTGAGCATGGTATTCCTTTTACTCCATCTTTTGAGGCCACAAGGGTTAGCCAATTCATGAGGTTAAATCCTCCAACCTTTACTGGTGCTAAGGTTGAGGAGGATCCTTAAAGTTTTCTTTATAAGATAGAAAATATCTTTTGTGTTATGCATACCACGAATGTGGAGGGTGTGGAGTTTGCTTCCTACCAACTGAAAGATATGGCATACCAGTGGTACTAGGAATGAGATCGGGCAAGCGGTGATGATGTTGACTTATCTCTATGGGAGGATTTTTTTAATGTATTTTAGGACCATTTCTTTCCTCAGGAGTTGAGGGAAGCTTAGGCAGAAGAGTTTGATAATCTAAAGCAAGGAAAGATTTCAGTCAAGAAGTATGCCTTGAAGTTTCACCAGTTTTCTCGATATGCTCTGAAGATGGTTTCTAGTATAAGGGCTAGAATAAAAAATTTTGATTTCGGGTTGTCTAGAGAGTTGATATTGGAAAGTAAGGTTTCCCGATTGATAAAGGACATAGATATCTCCAGGTTGGTTGTGTATATACAACAGGTAGACAAAGAGAAGAAGAAGCAAGCTGAGATAAGGGAGATGCAGGGCAAGATATTTAGGTTCTCTGAGTAGGGTAGTGGCCAAAGTAGAGTAGCAGGGATAGTGGTAAGTAGACTGGGAAGAAGTGGGATAATTTTGGGTCTTAATCGATGGCTAGTGCTCCCTACCCAAAACCATTAGGTGATAGGAATTTCCTTGGTGGCAAAAGCTTTAGGGCACAGGGTGCCTAATCTCAGGCTAGTGGGGCCCAGTTAGCTCCATCATATCCTTCCTATAGGTTTTATGGTAGATTGCATTGGGGTTTCTGTGATAAGGAGAAGGACAAGTGCTTTAACTGTGGTTATCCAGGGCATATGCTTAGAAACTTTCCTATTGGTAAGGTTTCTTTTTGGGCGAACAAGGTTCCAGTTGCTTTATCATCAGCTTTGACACCAAAAGATGCACCATCTAGTTTCAGCACTGGTTGAAATAGTCTTTACGCTCTTACTACCCAATAGGAGTTCGAGGCATCGCCCGATGTCATGATTGGTATGTTGAAACTCATTTTTTGAGATATGTACTGTTTACTTAATCTGGGTCCCCTCTCTCTTATGTGACCCTATTTTGGGCTGTGCATTTTGGTTTTGGTCCCAAGGTTATTTTGGACCCTTTTTTATTTCTACCTCAGTAGGTGACTCTGTGATTGCTAGAAGAGCCTATAAAGGGTATAATGTATCTCTGGGTAGTAAAGAAACTTTAGGGGATCTGTTTAAATTAGATATAATGGATTTCGACGTCATATTAAGGATGGGTTGGTTGCACTTATGCTATGCTTCTCTAGGCTATCAGTCCTGTAAGGTTGTCTTTAAATTCATTAATGAGTTGGTTATTGAGTGGGAGGGTGGCTCCTTAGATCCTTAGGGAAGTTCTTATCATATCTTAAGTCTCGGAGATTAATATTAAAAGGGTGTCTATATTATCTAGTCTGGGTTAAAGATTCTAACTCAGATGGTCCTTCTTTATGTTCTGTCCTGGTGGTGAATGAGTTTCCTGAGGTCTTTTCTGATGACCTTCTTGGTGTTTGTCCTAATAGGGATATTGAGTTTGGGATTGATCTTGTTCCGGACACTCGTCTAATTTTTATTCCCCCATATAAAATGGCTCCAGCTAAGTTAAAGGAGCTTAAGGAGCAACTCAAGTATCTTTTAGGTAAGGGTTTCATCTATCCTAGTGTGACCCTTGGGGTTCACCGGTGCTATTCATCCATAAGAAGGATGGTTCCCAGGCGGGACTTGGTTGCGTTTTGATACAGCATAGAAAGGTGATAGCTTATGCCTCTAGATAGTTAAAGGTGCATAAGAGGAATTGCCCGACTCATAACTTGGAACTATTAATTGTGGTGTTCGCATTGAAAATCTGGTGTCACTATTTGTATGGATTACATGTGGATATCTTTTCTGATCATAAGAGCCTGCGGTATATGTTTACTTAGAAAGAGCTTAACCTCAGGCAAAAGAGATCACTTGAGCTTTTCAAGGACTATGACATAAGTCTTCACTATCACCCAGGTAAAGGTACCATGATTTTTTATGCTCTTAGCAGGTTATCCATAGGAGTCTAGCTCATGTGGATAAATAGAAGCGAGATTTGGTGAAGGACATTCACTAGTTATCTAACGTTGAAGTTCTCCTCTTAGACTTTGAGGATGGTGGTGTGTTGGTGTAGAAAGTGGAGCGATCATCTCTTGGTGCTGAGATCAATGAGAAAAAGATGTTAGATCCTTTCTTGATGAGGATCCAGGGTAATATAGGTGGGAAAAATGTGATGGCCTTTGAGAAAAGTGGCTATGGTACTTTGCTGTACCAGGAGAGGTTATGTGTTTTTGATGTAAATGGTTTGCGAGAGAGGATTTTGGTTGAGGCATATGATTCGCGCTATGTTGTTAATCTTGATTCGACGAAAATGTATCATGACCTCAAGGAGATGTATTGGGGGAACAATATAAAGAGGTATGTGGCTAAATTTGTGGCCAAATGCATAGTGTATCAACAAGTTAAAGTTGAGAAATGGGGCCTGGGGGATTGTACTAAGAAATATAGTTGCCTAAATGGAAATAGGAAGTAATCAACATGGATTTTTTTACCTGTCTTCCTCGATCACAAAATCAATTTGATTTGGTTTGGGTCATCGTGGATAGGATGACAAAGTCGGCTTAGTTTTTGCCAGTAAGGACTAACTTATCGGCTAAGGATTATTCAAGGTTGTACCCCCAAGTGATTGTGAATTTGAATGGCGTACCTATTTTTATCATCTATGATTTTGGTATGTAGTTTTCATCTCACTTTTGGTGGTGGTTGTTTCAGAAAGAGTTGGGTTCTAAGGTTAGTCTAAGTACTGCTTTTTTACCCATAGTCAGATGGGCAAGCAGAGAGAATGATTCAAATGTTGGAGGATATACTTCGAGCATGCATGATTAACTATGGTAGTAGTTGGGTTGAGCACTTACCTCTTGTAGAGTTTTCTTACAACAATAGCTACCACTATAGAATTGGAATGGCTCCATTTGAAACGATGTATGGTAGGAGGTGTAGGTCTCCTATTGGGTGGTTCGTGCTTAGTGAGGAGGATATGTTTGTCCTAGATTTGGTTCCTAAGCTATGGAGAAGGTAAAGGTGATTCGAGATAGGCTTAAGTATGCCCAAAGTTGCCAAAAGTATCATACAGACGTGAGGTGAAGGGACTTGGATTTTAAGGTTGGAGATAGGGTATTTCTAAAGGTGTCTCCCATGAAGGGAGTAATGTGGTTTGGGAAGAAGGGGAAGCTCAGTCCATAATTTGTGGGTCCTTATGTGATTTTGGGGAGGGTTGGTAATATTTCCTATGAGTTGGAACTACCTTCTAGTTTGAGCTCCATTCACCCAGTATTCCATGTCTCTATTTTGAGAAAGTGTATTAGTGATCCATCGCAAATTGTTCCTATCAAGGATATTGGTATTTTGAATTCCCTATCTTATGAGGAGATCCCGGTTGAGATCATGGATTGTCAGGTTCGTAGGTTTTGGACCAAGATATGGCCTCAGTAAAGGTTCTATCGAGAAACGACAAGTTGGAAGAGGCTACATGGGAAGCCGAAGATCCTTTCGATGACCTATGTTGAAGGTATATCTATCTTATCCAATTGATTGTGTAAAGCCCGCGGTAGCAACGGGTTCTACCACTAAAAAGCCCACTGTATATGGCATGTGGATCTTCTCTATCTTTGGATGACATGAAGTCCAAGTATCCATTCCTATTTTCTACTCCGAAAATACACACGGAAGGTATGTGTTCTTTATAATGTCTTTGTTTTCAAACTTTGCTAAAGGAAAGACTGACTTTCTTGGTATCTTTGTTTTCTAACATAGTTAAAGGAAAGGGTAGGTACGTTTGGGGTTTAAATCGTGCTAGTCGTGCCTCGTTCCATCATTCGAGGATGAATTATCCAAATGGAGGTGAATTAAAATACCCTAAGTTTTGACCCTTAGATATTTCCTAAGTTTTTGAACTCTTTGGGAACCATACAACTCAATCATACTAGTCGTATGTAGTGCTAACAACTTAGGAGACCAAGTTGTATAATAAACAGTGTGTTCTAGGTCATTTTTTGTCCAAGGTATGACAAGAATCCATAAGAATCATATGTGCATGATATGAGAAGAAGAGTCCAAACCGTATGTTGTCCATGATCTAACCTAGATGTTTTCTGCTTAGGATATGACTTTAAGGGTACTAGTCATATTGTAGGGTATGGGTTAGGCTAAGGAGTCATATATTTTACCAAATGTGATGTCTAACTTTCTGATAAAGGTATGAGTGGAAGGTACCATCTGTGGAAATTTTTCAATTTAAGTTGGGGCATTTTGGATATTTCACCTCTTAACTTCTTTTGACCCCACGACTTAAAACACTCTTGGGACTTTATTAACCTACTATTCTCAAATCAAACACTTTAAATTCTCTCTCAAGCTCTTAGTTCAAGAAAAGGCTAGGGTTTCTTCAAGGTGGTCAATTAAGTCTTTCAAGGGTGGTTTCTCTCTGTATTCCTTGTTATCTAAGGCATGTTACTCCTCCCTTATTGTAATCTCAAGCTAAAAGCATGTTTTACTTAATGGTTTTCATGGCATTATTATGGGTGTATGTTGGTTTTGAAATATGTGTTGGGGGCTTTGGTTACTAATGGTTGGATGATGTTTTCCCATGTTCTATTTATGGTTTTTTATGTTATAATGTTAGTTTGAAAATGTGGTTGCATGGGAATGGTTAATTGGTTCTTGGTTTTGGTTTTGGAAACTCTATACCCTCAACATGTTTGTTAAAATGCCAATGAGAATGTTTTTTTCACATAGTTTGACTTTTATTGGAAACTTTGCATTGCATAAGATGGTAATGGAACCTAATTGGTTTAAATGGTTTGAAATAGATTGGAAAGGCCTTGGTGGCCCTAGCTTATTTTAATTGGAATACGTATGGGGTACGTGGGAATCCCCTTGGTGTTGGCTAATGACATTGCTTGCAAGCTATAGTCGGTCTAATGATACCGCTTCATAATTCCTTGGTAGTTAACCTCTGGAATTGGTGGTTTGGTTATGTGCCAAAGGTTTTAATTGGGCAATAATGGCGGGTTGTTATAGCTAACCATGAAGGTGTGAGTCCAACGGACGGACACTGGAAATTCATGTTTGCCGACATAAGGGTTGGTCATGATTACCATATACTTGTGGGGTACACAGTAATCCCCTAAGCTTATACTTGTATATATGTATCATGGAGAGAGGGTACACGGGAATTCCCGGCCACTATGATATCTCCGGTTCATGAGGCTACATGTACTATGGCCCATTCAGGGGTAACACTGGGCCCATATAGCCCGTGGGTTGTTTTAGGAAGTTCAAGCTACACAGCCCAAGTTAAATATTTAAATGCATGCTAAACCTAGCTCTCTTTCCCGACATAATATATATATATATATATATGTATGTGTGTGTATGAATGTGATTGCATTCAGATATTTACTTTGGTTTTGAATAATGGAATTACTTTATCCTTATTCCTGAGTACATTATAGCATTCACCCGCTAATTCGTATTCGAGCGTTGTATCCCCACATGATATAGGAACTAACCATACTACTACTCCTGCTCAGTGACTTGGATTCAGGGACAACATTTGTGTCAGACTGAAGTGGTGAGCTTCTACACTCCGAAAGACTCCAGGACTTAAGTGCTCAACTTTAATTTGTTGAAACACCATGCACTTAGCCACAAAATTGGCCACATCTCTCTTGATGTTACTCCACCAATAAATTTTTCTTAAGTCATGATACATCTTTGTAGAACCAGGATGAATGATATACCTCGACTCAGGAGCCGCTGCCACGATTCTCTCTTACAACCCACCAACATTGAGAATGCATAACCTGCCTTAGTACCTCAAGATACCATCCCCACCAATCTCAAAAGCCATCCCTTTCTAGTAACCAGCATCATCCTTGATCTGCATTAAGATAGGGTCCAAGACCTATTTCTCCTTCACCTCAACTCTAAGAGATGACTTTAAGAACTATTTCTCTTTTACCTCAACACCAAGAAATGACCACCAACTCTTGCAAAATCACACTACCAACCTCAGAATCCAAAAGAAGAACTCTAAGATTAGCCAAATGGTGAATATCCTTCACCAGACCTCGTTTCTCCTCATCAACATGAGACAATCTCCTAATAGATAACCTATTAAGAGCATAAGCAACCACATTAGCTTTACCGGGATGATAATGAAGACTCATGTTGTAATACTTGAGCAACTCAAGCCATCTCTTTTGCCTGATATTTAGCTCCTTCCGGGAGAACACGTACTAGAAACTCTTATGGTCTTAGAAGGTGTAAACATGAACCCATACAAATCATGATGCCAAATCTTAAAAGCAAAGACCACGGCCAACAATTTCAAATCATGCATCGGATAATTCTTCTCGTACACCTTTAATTACCCAGAAGAATATGCAACCACCTTGCCATGCTGTATCAGCACACACCCTAGTCCCACACGATATGCATCACAATATACAACAAAGCCATTGATACCCTCAGGCAAAGTCAAAATAGGAGACGAAGTCAACTTATTCTTTAACTTCTCAAAACTACCCTCACAAGCACCAGACCATACAAACTTTACCTTTTCTTAAGTCAGCTTGGTTAATGGGGCTGTAATAGAAGAGAAACTTTCCACAAACCTTCTATAATAATCAACTAAACCCAAAAATCTCTGAATATCGATTGGAGTCATGAGTCTAGGCCATTTATTAACCATCGCAACTTTTTGTGGATCTACAATGATCCCTTAACTAAAAAAACATGGCCTAGATAGGTCACAACATTCAATCAAAACTCACACTTTGAGAATTTTTCATACAATCGTTGATCCTTAAGAGTCTGCAACACTATGCAGAGGTGATCGGCATAATTCACCTCACACTTAGAATACACCAAAATATTATCAATAAATACAATTACAAATAAATCTAAGAACTAACGGAATACCTAATTCATAAGTTCCATGAATATCGCCGGTGCATTTGTCAAACAAAGAGACATTACCAAGAACTCAAAATGCCCATACTGAGTTCAGAAAGTAGTCTTAGGGATATACACCTCCCTAATACTCAACTGATGATAACCAGACCAAAGACCAATCTTAGAAAAGTATTTAGTTATGTGAAGCTGATCAAATATGCCATCAATCCAAGGAAGAGGATACTTATTCTTTGCTATCACCTTATTAACTGGCAGAAATATATACACATCCTAATGGACCCATCATTCTTATGCACGAAGAGGATCGGAGAACCCTATAAGGAAACACTAGGGTGGATAAAACCCTTATCTAGAAGATCTTTCAACTGCTTCTTAAGTTCTTTCAACTTGGCTGAAGCTATTTTGTAGAGAGAGATGGACATAGAATGAGTGCCCGGTAGATAATCAATCCCAAAATCATTTCCCTATTGGATGGAACACTGTGAAGATCATCAGGAAACTCATAGACCACAGGGACCGATTGTAATGAAGGAAATTCGGATCTAGAATCCTTAATATGCACTAAATAGTAGAGACGCCCCTTAGAAACCAATTTTTGGGCTCTAATATAAGAAATAAACCTCCCCTTAGGCACTTGGGAACTACCTTTCCATTCAACCACTGGCTCATTAAAAAATCAGAAATTGGCCCCTTAAGTCCTACAACTAAGAGATGAATAGCACAAATGCAACCAATCCACACCTAAAATCACATCAAAGTTTAGCATGTCTAATTTAATCAAATCCATAAACATATCCCTACCACAAATGAATACCACACAACCCCTATAGAATTTTCTACGTGCTACATATACATCACAAGCCTAGAGAAATCTCTATTGCAGTTCAATAAGGCAGCCTTACACTCTTACACCAAGTCTCAAGACCAATATAAAGCAAATTTCCTCATCTTAGCCATCATATTAGATACTTGCTCAAGAGCATAATGGGACAATTAGTAAAACTTCAAGGCATACTCATTCACAGTCATCTTGCCTTGCTTAAAATTCATGAACTCTTAAGCCTTCGCCTCCTTCAACTCCTAAGTAAAGAAGCAGTCAAGAAAAGCACTCAAGAAATCCTCCAATAATGCCAAATTTGCATCATCTTCCCTAGATTGATCCCACTCCTCATACCACTGATACACCACATCCTTCAGATGGTATGCAAGTTTAATGTCAGAAGAATCCATCACATGGAGAATATTCTCCATCTTATCTATGAACCCTTGAGGATCTTCCTCAACCTTAAAACTAGTAAAGGTCACAGGATTCAGTCTCAAAAAATGGCCAGCACTTACGGCCTTCAAACAACTCACAGTAGCACCAATAGGACCCGCCTAATGTGATTGAGATGTCACCAACTAGGTCAATAGATGAATAGAATGATGGAACTCAACATTGGTAATATTTCCTGGAGGTGACCGAGCAGGAGTGTTACCAGCGGAAGAAGGATTAATAAGGAACGGTAGAAATCCACTAGGGCAATAAAAAAAACAACCCTAGACTGATTTTGAACTTCTTGAGTAAGATGAGCCGTGTCTACACTATTCTCAAGCAAGATAGAGGATTTTTCACGAATATCAGATCTTTTGGGTGGCATGATATGAAAAGCAAACAAACGAGAATTAAAGGAGATTTTAAGACCTTAGACTCTACAACCCGATAGTAGATCACAAGAAAGAGAATCATTCCTAAATGCCTCTTAGCCTCGTTCTTATAAGTATGGCATTCTACACACCCATAAAAGAAACTCTACTTAACATAACTTTGTGGATACCCAATAACACCAAACCTAGGCTCTGATATTAACCTTGTCACGACCCAAACCAGGGCCTCGCCATAATGGGTATCTCAAGTCCACCAAGGACCGGAGACCACCCCCATTGCCTAGTCGAACAAAACCTAATGCCCAGCAGAAGTTGAAGTTTTAGCATAAAATAAGATAAGATATAAAAGGTCAAAGGAATCCAAGATAACTAAATATCCAAAAGCCCCTAACTGAAACCACTCAAGTCCACAACAATATCCATAAAGACTCTAGATAATATTAAAAGCCAATCTAAGTCAGGGAATTTCCCTAACTCTAACAATGACAATGACAATAATGATGTTAATGTAAACTCTTCAATTCTAGTCTATGAAATAAAACTGATGAAATGACTAAGTCTTTAGGAAATGGAAGTTCACCACTTAATCACAAATGACCAATGAATTGAGCTAATCCACCTATTATTGCACAGAAAAAGTAGAAGTATTTTTTATTCCTGCATCGTGTGGGGATATAGTGTCCGAAGAAGGTTAGTGGGACGAGCACTAGAATGTAACTCACGAATAAGGGATAAAATAATGCAATGGTCAATATTTCAAAATCATTCAAAACTAATGCACCCAATCATAAATATAAATATCTATATATATATATATAAGCATGTTATGCTAGGACAGAGAACAAGGCTTAGCATAAAGTAAACTTTATCTTGGACTATGTAGCTCAATCATCATAAATAGGCACCCAGGGGGCTACATGGTTTTACCCTCCCCCCCCACCCCCATTGAATGGGCCCTAGTGCATGTTAGCCAAACAAACCTAAGGTAAAAATAAAAACTAGGAAATGCACCAACCCCAAATCAATCCAAGATACAAATATATCAATAGTGTGAACTAGGCACACAGGTCATCAAGACCAAAACTCACGTCGGCAAACATGAGTTTCCAGTACAAGTCATCTAAGATCCACACCTTCTCAGCTTCACTACATAACCCCCATTAAGCCTAATTTAAAAAAAGTTTCACATACCCCATTTATTAAATAAAGAACCAACCGTTAAGGCACACCATGGGTTTTATCATACCTTTACACTTGCAAGCTTGTCTTTATGCCATAACAATCACATTAACTCGAGGTAATTCCTTGACCCCCTTTGTTCATTAAATCAAATCATATTCAACAAGGCTTTCAAAATTCGTGTTCATTTCTTAATCATTTATGCTATACAATAACAAGGTGGGTAAGTCAAACCATGTGAAAATTTCACAATTCAAATCTATTTACACAAATGGGTTGTAGGAACATAATTATTAAAAACTAATTCCAATCTCAAATCATCAATGTAGGGAAAACCATGGCCCTCTAGTATATTCACCATACCATGCACCCCACAAGTTCAAAACTAGTATTAAAGCATGAGCAATGCATAATGAATCATGAGAACACAATTTAAAAATCAACCATGTCGAACCCTCAGCCACATCAAAACCCACCTTTAAAACCATCCAATTAATCCTTTACATGATTTTAATTAAATAATAATTAGGGAAGAGTAACATCACTGCAATACGAAGATTTATGGAGAGAAATCAACCCTTGAGCCCTTAGATGACCAACTTCTTTGAAACCCTAAGTATCTTGACCTTGAATAGTTTTGAGATAAGGGAAAGTGTTTTAATTGTGTTATGAATGAGAAATAACTCCCTTGAGTGATTTATGGATGTGGGGTCTAAGTATGGAAAAAAAGGAATTGACCAGAATGCCCTAATGGAAAGACTAAAAATTTGATTGCCCAGTCGCTATGAGTGACCATGTGACTTGTAGGGTCGCCTTATGACTCGTAAGGTCCCACTCTTAGGCTGGACTGTGTTTATGATCACAAACACCGACTTGGCTATGATTTGTACCATATGAATCATACTCAATCATTACTACTTGTAGGGTCCAATCATCGTCAAAGTAGAAACAATTAGGCATCACACTGGTAGGCTGCATAAGACACCATATGACTTATTTTGAGTCTTTACAACTCATATCCCCTAGTTGTATTCATAGCAAAAACACAGGCCAACATATTGTCCAGGCTACGATTGGGTCCTTAAGACTCGCTAAGACTCCCTATGACTCATATAGAGAGTTATAGTCTAGGTAGTGATGATAAATTTTAGAAATTTTCCAAGGACCGAAATCTGAGGTGTTATGAAAATGATTGATATACCCTTTCAACATTCATAACTAGAAGCTGGTGGAGGGGATGTACTGGACCTTTCTACGATCGTGAGACCAACCAATGATCATGGATTTTACTCGTGGTTGGGATCTAGATGAGAGGTTTTTGAATATTATTAGATGAACCTTAGTATGATATTGGGATCGACCTATGGCCATATCTTGGTTCGTAGGTTTAAAGGTTCAATAAGGATATTATGTGGGACTCATAATCATGCTTAGGATCATGGTTTCAAAGTATGATCATGGTTCCCTCTTATGGGTGGAATGTATACTTGTCAACTTTCAAATTTTGGGATTATTTCGATCATAAGATACCATTGTATAGTAGTAAAATGTAACCACGACCGTGGTTTATCTTGTGACATCTCACTTTAGGATAGTGCTTCACTAAAATAGCTATAAATTTTCCCCCTAATATGGTATTAAGGCAAAAATGAATGCGTTGGAAATATAATTTAAATATCCATCATTTTTTATGTCTATAGCTCAATAATAAATCAGAATATATAGGTTACTCTCATTTGAAATTAATCATTTCTGAAGGAAATGATCGGTAAGGAAGGTTTTGGCTTGGTTACAAGATAGGAGGTTCTTGTGGTCTTGGTACATGGACACATCCCTTCTTATACTGTTATAACTTGATATTTAATCCTACATGTACTTGAAGTATGATTCTACACTTGGATTAATTTTTGAGGTGTTACAAGACTTGACCTATAGGGAACAATTATCGTCTATTTACTAAATCTCGGACATGACGGAATAATTATCGTCTACTTACTAAAACCCAAAGACAAGTGTCTGCCAACTTTGTTTCACCAAGAACCTGTGAGAATATTCTAATTACCAAAAATTTCTTGTTTAATGATAAGACAAGACAAGTCATAAAATTATTGTAAAGCGATATACATTGGCCAACTGAACAACATGCGCTAACTAATCCCAATACAAAGTAGTTAACATACACATAGCATAATTTGGACTAAACAACAATACCATCACCTATACTACCGGTGGGGACTTAACCATAATGCATCCACAATGCTAAGCTTGAAAGACCTTAACTAGGCTTACCACCCTAGGTTATTGAAAAACTCACCCTCTTCCTGCCTAACTAGATGCCATCCCTTTTCAAAAAGTTTAACTAATGCCTAATGTTTTTGGTATTTCCACTATAACCTATATAACTCTATGATAGGGACACACCAATTTATCACATACATACTTTATAATATGAATAATTATATAAATAGCCCATAATTTTACAAAAGCAAAATTTCTAACTAATTTTATCCATGCATAAGGACCTAGACATGAAGCCTCCCGTCCATCTATGTTACATTCATGCTTTCTAACCCGGGTCAATTCCACTTTATTAACCTTAGCTTACTTGGATGTTAACCAGCTATGGGAAGGACAAACTAACATAATTCCCAGATAAATGTAAAGATTATGAATGTACTATTTATGAAAAACAATGGGTTTACACCTATTCACACCTTTTTCCCCTCTTTTCTATGATTCTAAGGCATGAAAGGCAACCCTTAGGGATTTATAGCCTTCTACCTAATTTATTTCACCCAAAGTGAAGAAGGTAAATAAATCCCACTTATGTAGGATTTTGGGCTGCATCACTCCGCTATAGCAGCAGGCTCACTACTATAGCGATACCGCTATAGTAGAATAAGTCCCACAATAGCGGGTTGCGCCAGCTCGACCCAATTATTTAAGTCCTTAAAATTTTAATTACTCATGGTAAAATCTTTAAATGAATCCTAAGCAATTTTGGACTCTACACTAATATCGAGGCATCTCCTAATAATGATGGATTTGGTTGTTACATATGGTACCACAATTGTATGCTCTGAACTTTCTTCTAAATGCGAGAAAAATTTTCAACATTTTCAAAAATTAAAAAATACTTTAACTGTGTGTGAATAAGGACTTCCTTTATGGTGAGGGAACTTGAAATTGAGGATAGGCCAAGTTCAAACCTTTACTTGAAGCAAGATAAACAAATCTTGTCAATACTTAGGTATGTTTGAGGTACTACTTGAAGTTACAGGAATTATCACAAAGTCAATATCAATTTCAAGATACGCAAAAGAGAAATTTTATGCTATGCTAATTTTTGGTACCAACGATAGTCAAGAATTGATTCTCTTTTCTGTTAAAAATAAAATTGGGGCAAGAACCCATCTTTTAATATCTACCAAAGAAACCGATTGGTCATTTCATTTATTAGATTATTCATAATGTATGTCATTCATTTGTCACAGTTACATGTTATATTATATTGGATTATCAGCTTCTATTTGTGATATTTTAGATCCTCACTCCTATATTTGTGACATATTTTACTGGATAGTCACTACTATATTTATGACATGTTTGATGGATTATCACATTCTATTTATAATATGTTGGAAGGTCACTTTGATTTGTGACATGTTATTTTGGATCCTCACCTTCCTAATTGTGACATATTGCATTTGAGACTAATAAGTTTAGTATAGATGATTATAAGATACCTTGGGAAGTCACCCTATTCAAAGTGACATGTTGCATCAGGTATGCGCAATTCTTAGATTCTCTTATATTCATTTGAAACTCATAAATTTAGTTCCACCTATCTTATCCCTAAATATAAAGTTTGATATTACTAGCACAATGATTTAACTACTAGATCTAAAGGGTGTATTCTCAAGAGAAGAAATAGATGATACAAACATACACCTAGCAAATTTTATGGGGATATGTACCTCATATACCAACCCTGGGGTAGATCAGGAAGCATTAAGATTATGATTGTTCCCTTTTTCACTGACTGGTGAAACATTATTATGGCTAAGAGAACTCCCTAAAGGCTTAATAATGACTTGGCATGAACTGTGCAGACAATTTTTGAATTAATTTTTCCCTCCTGCCAGGATGTGTAGTTAAAAGATTAGATTTATAATTTACAATAGTTACCTATAGATTCTATGTATGATACATGGTTTTAAATCAAAAACAAGTTGAACATGGTACCCCATCACAGGATTCCAGGATCCAAACTGTTGGAAATATTCTATATATCCTTGATATCAGCTATAGGGTAGTAGTAGACACAATATCTAGTGGTGCACTTATGCATATACGTTGAGAGATGGCCCAAGAGATGTTAGATGAGATTTCGTTCTCTAATTGAGGACAACATACCCAGGAGGATGATAGAGGAGTTAGTACATATGTTATTGGGTCTGTAAGTGACTTCAGAGCTAGTGATTATATGGTAGAACAAAAGTTACAAAGCTTAGAACTGATATTGGGCTTCTTTTAAAATAATTTACAGCAATGACAGCTGAAAATATGAATGTTGTGAGGGAACAGGGGTCAACTTCTTGAATATATGATTCTGATATAGATAAGGAAGCAAAGTATTTAGAAGTGAAGTAGCGGGTTTTTGAGCTAAATGGTAAGAAAATCAAGGTCAAAACTATTATGGTGATAGGCACTGAGACAAGAGCATAGAACAAGATGGTGATTAGAGGTGCAAGGATGACTATAAAGAGAAGAGTTACAGATATGTCCCAATAGGTAGTTGAGTACTGAGTCAGGAATGGAAGCAATTTTATCAAAATTATTAAAATGCCAAGAAATTCAAGAGGGTCTCTTAAGGAGATTATGATAGATCTATCGGGACTCAATCAGAAGGTTAAGTTGCATTCTACTATGATCAAACAACTAGAGCAGCAGTTCGGCCAGATGTCATCCACGTTAAATCAAAGGTAGCTTACCACTCTTTTTAGTAATATAGTGCAGAACCCAAAGAATGATAGTCATTGCCATACAGTTACTACTCGAAGTGGAAAACCCACCATGGATCCGCTCATGTCCATTGTGAATGAGCCAAAGAATGATGTTGATCCTGTTGCTATTGAGGGAGCACCTGATGTAGAAGCAGAGAAATCGCTCAATATTAAGAATATTAGTATGGATGACAAAGGTAAGGGTAAGGGTAAGGTTGAGGAGCCTATTCTTAAACCATTCCAAGACCTCGACTACCTTATTTTCAAAGATTTAAAAAGAAGCAGAAGAAGAGTAAATATCAAAAGTTTCTATCTATGTTGAAGGGGTTATATGTAAATATTCCATTAGTTGAGGCGTTGGAGAAGCTGCCTGGCTATGCAAAATTCATAAAGGATCTGGTCACTAGAAAGCAGACTGTGAGCTGTGATCCTATGGATAATGTTCATAAGTGTAGTGTTATTACTTCTAAATCATTAGTAGAGAAGAAGAAAGACCCTAGAGCCTTCATCATTCCATGCACTATTGGCTCTTTCAAATTCGATCATGCTTTATGTGATCTGAGAGAGAGCATTAATCTCATGCCACTAATTATGTTTAAGCAGTTGGGGTTAGGAGCACCAAAACCAACATCAATGAGATTTTTGATGGCTAATTGAACAATGAAAAGGCCGATTGGTATTTTATGTGATACTTTGGTAAGGTGGCATATTTCATCTCCCTAGATAATTTTTGTGATACTTGATTGTAAGGTGGACTTCCAAATCCATATCATCTTGGGTAGACCATTCCTAGATATATGTAGGGCATTAGTTGATAGGGAGTTGGGACAGATGAGTTTTAGACTAAAAAATGAATAGTTAATCTATAACGTATACCAGTCAATATGACAACTGGATGATATGAGAGTTCTGTCTTTGATAGATACCATTGATGATGCAGTTAAGGTAGTGACTTTTCTAATTGAAGAGAGTTTGGGTGTTAAAGTATTAGAAGCAGTTATTATGAATTTCAATAATGATAAAATTGAGGAGCACGATGACATAGTTGGTTCTCTATATAGGAGAGGTTCATATACATACGCTCTGAAGAAGCTTGATTTGGATCTGAAGAATCGAACCACTCCTGTCGCTCGCCCATCAATTGAATAGTTTCCAGTATTAGAGTTGAAGGCCCTCCCATCTCATTTACGCTATGCTTTCTTAGGGGCCAACAACACATTAACAGTGATTATTGGTGCATATTTGATGGAGAATGAGGTACAGGTGTTATTGTTTGTATTACAAAAGTTTAAATAAACTATAGGATGGACTATTGAGGATATTATAGGTATTTCACCTTTTATTTGTACTCACAAAATCCAACTTAAACCGTACTGTATCTTAAATATTGAACATCAAAAATGACTGAATCCATTTATGCAGGAGGTAGTAAAGTAAAAGATAACTAAGTGGTTGGATGTTAGTATTTTTATCCTATTGTTGATAAAAAGTGGGTCAGTCATATTTAATGCATCCATGAGAAAGATGGCATTAAGTAGTGCCAAACAAAAATAATGAATGAGAGACGATAAGATCATTAATAGGCTAGAGGGTGTGGATACACTATAGCAAGCTAAACATATGGACCCAAAAGCACCACTTCACAATGCTCTTCATGGACCAGATGCTGGATAGGCTTGCGAGAAGGGGATGGTATTGTTTTCTGGATGGCTATTTAGGGTACAATCAAATTATGATTTATCCCAAAGATCAGGAGAAGACAACTTTTACCTGCCTATATAGGACATTTTCATTCAAAAGAATGCCATTTGGGTTGTGCAATGCTCCAACGACATTTCAGAGATGCATCATGTTTATCTTTTTTGACATAGTAGAAGATACCATTAAAGTATTTATGGATGATTTTTCTGTATTTGGTGATTCTTTTGATGATTGTTTGATTCACCTAGCCAATGCTCTACATTGACATAAGGAACACAACTTGGTACTTAATTGGGAGAAGTTTCACTTTATGGTAAAAAAGGAATTGTGCTTGGGTGCAAGGCATAGAGGTTGAAAAGGCAAAAATAAAAGTGATTGAGGAGCTGCCACCGCCAATTTTGGTTAAGGGGATCCAAAGCTTTTTGGACCATGCAGGCTTCTACAGGTGATTCATCAAGGATTTCTCAAAGATTGAAAATCCTTTATGTAAACTTCTTAAGAAGAGGTGAATTTTGATTTTGATGAGGTATTTTTTACAACTTTTAAGTGTGTAAAGGAGCGGTTGGTGTCTGCTCCTATCATTGTATTCCCTGACTGATCCTTGCCATTTGAGATAATATGTGATACAAGCAGAATGGCTCTATGTGTTGTCCTAGGATGATGGCGAGAGAAGATTCTGCACCCTATCTATTATTCTAATAAGGAAATAAACCCTGCTCAGAAAATTATACTATGACTGAATAAGAGCTATTAGTAGTGGATTTTGCCTTCGAGAAATTTTGGTCTTTTTGATTAGCACTAAGGTTGTTGTGCATACTGATCGTGCAGCCTTGAGATACTTTATGGCAAAGAAAGTTGCAAAGCCTAGATTGATCTATCAGGTTCTCTTGCTGCAAGAGATAAATTTTGAGGTAAAAGACCGAAAGGGTATAAAGAATCAAGTTGTTGATCATTTGTCTAGACTTGAGGATGAAGCAATGCAAAAAGTAGGTAATGGGATTGAAATCGATGATACTTTTTCAGATGAGCAAATTTTTGCAGTATCACAAGACTTAATTCCCTAGTTTGTTGTTTTCACAAATAATCTAACAAGTGATCTAGTCCCAAAAGATTTATCCTTCCAGCAGAGAAAGAGATTATGCATAAGGTAAGAAAGTTTTTCTGGGATGTCCCTTACTTATTTTGAATCTATACAGATGGTGTTATTTGTATATGCACCCCTGAAGTGAAGATGATGAGCATCCTTGAGGCTTGTCATTCCTTACCAGTTGGGTGTCACCATGGAGGAAACCACACAGCCCACAAAATCTTACAATGTGGGTACTACTGGCTAACAATATACAAGGAAACTCATGACTTTGGTTCCATGAACTTCCTATGACCCCTATTTTAGAATTAGAGTTATTTTGTATGGGGTGTGGACTTTATGTGACCTTTTGTAAGCACCTTTGGTATAAAGTATATTCTTGTAATAGTGTATTGTGTATCAAAATGGGTGAAAGCAGTTTCACTCCCCAATAATGAAGGAAGACGTGTCATCCCTTTCTTAAGGAAATATATTTTTTCTTGATTTGGCACACCACGTGAAATCATTAGTGATAGTGGGTTACATTTCAGTAATTGGCTGTTTAAGAGTCTACTTAAGAAGTATGGAGTGAAGCATAAGGTGGAAATGCCTAACCATCCACAGACTAGTGGACGGGTTGAGGTGTCCAATAGAGAGATGAAGTCTGTTTTGGCAAAGGCTGTGAATGCCAATTGAACTGATTGGTCAAGAAAGTTCAATGATGCATTATGGGCTTACAGAATAGCTTTCAAGACTCATATAGCTGCTTTTCCATATTAGTTGGTGTTTGGAAAAAAATATCACTTGCCTGTTGAACTTGATAAAAAAGCACTGTAGGTATTGAAGAAGTTGAATTTTGAGTTGCAGGGTGAAGAAAAGGAAGAATTAGTAAGATGAATGAGTTGGATAAATTCTGACTCTGGGCTTATAAGAGTTCTTCACTTTACAAAGAGAAGATGAAGCTACATCATGATCTCAAAATTGAGAAAAGAATATTTAAGCATGGTGACCAGGTATTGCTATATAACTCAAGACTTTGCTTGTTTCTACACAAGTTAAAGTCTAGGTGGTATGGGACATTTACTGTGGTGAGAGTTTTTTCATATGGTGCTTTAGAAATAAAGCGTGATGGTAAAGCCCCATTCAAATTGAATGGGAAAAGGGTAAAGCTCTATATGGGTAACACTGAGGAGGTTAAAGTGGTTCTTGAAATCGACCTTCGTAAAGTCTGAGTAACTAAGGCAATTATATCGTGTCACGATGTTAAATCAAGTGCTACATGGGAGGAAACCCATGAGGCTGGTTGATGAAGTCTGAGTATCCAACTTAGACATATCATGCTGTGATGTTAAATCAAGCACTTTGTGGGAGGCAACCCATGTTTTGTACTTAGAAAATTATAGGGTAACATATGTGCTCAGTGTGCAGGAATGAATATTGCATGGGTCAATCAGGAAAACTGTAGAAATTAGGTCACACGGAGCTCTTTATCAGTTGTTACCTGACATAATGACTCGTAATCAAGTTTCTAACAGACTTGGAACTCAGACCACTCAGGTGTTTGGTCTCTGAAGTCATTACCACTCTAAGAATGGGTTATAGCCTCTGTTTACAATTCGTCACCTTGAGTCGTAATGACAAAAGAACCCAAGTAGGCTTCCAGTTATTTACGGAGGGAGTTCAAAACTCGTAATCAATGGTTATGAGTTATAATGAGGAATTGTAACCAAGCCAACCAGTTCAGGCATCACGGGTTAACCTGGTCCAAATAACGATTTACAATAAAAAAAAGCACCCAAAATGGGTACCCGTCTTTTCAATTCATAGACTCCCTCTATTATTATTAGCTTGTAAAATTGAAAAAACACTCCATGTTCACTCTAAAGTACAAAATCAAACAATTTCAATCTGTCCAAAGTGTGAAATTCACCAAGATTAGGGCTCAAATTTGTTAAAGTCGAGAAGTCTAAAGTTCAAGCAAACAAGTAAGTGTTTCATGCCTAAAAGCTCTTTTAACTAAGTTAGTTTCTAACATTAATATAATATCATTGGATTTCTTAATTTAACTATGAGTATAAATCTATAATCGAGCCTTATATCTAAGAATTGTGATATAAAGTATGGTAATAGGATTGAAAATAGACTTGATGTGTTGATTTGTATTTAGGGATGAATGTATGGAGTATTAAGTAGTTTTTAAATGTACAGTGCTGTGTGTTGGATAAAGTATTGTCACCACTCAAGTCCATACCCTCATGTTACAGAGGGTACAGGCCTCCTAACTACTCGTAATGACACTTAATGATTTGTTATAACACTCATAACCACTGATAACATGAAGGATTAGAGAAGAATAGGTTCTGGTAACTTTATGACACACATAGTATAATATATTTTTGGTCAGCTTATGAGTGTTGGTGATGAATCATAAACTAACATTACAACTCATTAGGAAGACTCGTAACCTAACCAACGAACATAAATTTGTACATTGTCCACCTTATAACTCGTCTAAATGAGTCGTACCCAGTGACTATGACTCGGACTCCTCAGTTATAATGAGTCTTGTAAAGGCACAATAGCACCAAATTTTCTTGTTTTTCTTTCCTCATCATAGAATTCACTAATTGGTCTTATGCAAAAATGTTTGAATGGATCCAAAAGGTGATTCATCATCCAACCAAACCCCAAAAAAGAACAACAAGAAGAAATCTTCTCCTAAGTCTAATTATCGATTGAGAAATAAGAAAACTGATAGTCAAGTGGTGACCTCAAAAAATATCCAGTAAAGAAGCAGGTTAAGCCCATAAAGAGCCTACTTTGGGGCAAGAAAATAACTGCGACAGAGGCCTCTGCTCCAAAGAAAGCACCAAGAATGAAAAACTCTAGAACTTCTCTACCATACTTACCATCATCTTCGGATGACGACAATGATGAAAATAAAGAAGAAAATAATGATGAGGCCGAAAAGGAAAAATTATGCTCTTATAAGAGAGAGACTGAATGTGAGGGAGAGGAGCATGTTACTGTCATTGATGTTCAGCCACCACCACCACCCCAAGTTCAATTATCGATTGAACTTTCTTAGGTACCCATCATTGAAAGGTGGGGGTACCCCAGAATGCAGGATACCTATAATGAGGGGATAGAAGAAAATCCGACCACAAGAAAAATAAGAAGGGTGATATATCTAGAGAGGAGAGTAACTACTGCACGCATGTCTGGAATGCCTAAGTATGAGACATGGTTCAAAAAATATTGATTTTAGTAGATGACCATAACTTTAGGAAAATCCAGTCTCGTACTAGTACAGGAGTTCTATGCAACCTACAAGAGAGAGCTGAAGAGGCAATACCCACAAGTCAAATTGTGGAAAGGTTGTGATCTGATCACTTCCTTCACTATTCGTGGAGTTCGAGTGAACATCTCCCCGTAGACTATCTCAAGATTCTTTCATGGACCTAATTTCTAACCCCAAGTGAATACGGCTGAAATCGAGTACCCCATGGAGAAAATGCACAAAATAACAAGGAAAAAATTAGGCACAGCGAACAAGATGATACATTTCTGGTGGATAGCAATTCTGGTTGCTATAAATAGAAAGAAAGCAAGTTGGGTGGTTGGTGGTCCAGGAGCGAACTTGCAGTAGATTGCCAAGAAAATGCTAAAATTTGAGGTAAAATCATTATGGACTCTGTCCCAATCTTACGCCCAAGCACTTAAGCAAGTGTACGTGGTCTCACCAAGTAGTAAAGTGGCCATTTAGAAGCCAAGTATCAATCCCACAGGGACTTGTTTTAAAATCTATCTAATTCTTGTTCAATATTTTGATTAAAGTGGTGTAAAAGTAACTGAAAGAGTTTTAGAGATGTATACTAAAAGAAAATTAGACAATGCATAAAAGTAAATTTCTTGGACAACTAATAAGGAAAAACCCAGGGTTACGTCTCTGCGAATAATCATACTAAGCTATTGAACATCATTGGTTAGATTACTTATCTTTGTTGCTGATTCACGGGTTTGATATAATGATCATGGTCTCTTGAGCCTCTAGTCACCTATCTAACTTAGCCTCACAACTACATCATTGAGCGGGGATGTGAGAACTAAGCTAAACACATTTATATGAATTCTGTTGTGAACCAAATAAGTCATGTAGGTATATCTCTATCCTACATACAAATTACAATCTTCCTTCTATAGAAGCTTATAATCCTACTCTATTTACCCCCACAGTCTATCCTCGTATTCTACCTCTCGAGTTCACAAAGACAACAATAGATGTATTCTAAGGTTCACAAATTCTTAAAATAGTCATAACAATGGTAAATAAACAACCAAATATGATAATCAACCAAAACCTAATCAATTCAAAGCAATAGTAATCATGTTCTTTCCCTTAACCCCATAAAGGGGGTGTTTAGACACTCATGGATATACTCATAATCACCATAGATAAATATAAGATAAAATACCTAAATAAACTAAAATAAAAGAATAAAAACCCTATTTGAAGTGTTTTCCAGCCCCTCTCAATGTTTCAAAGCCGTCCAAGGTCAATAACATCAAGTTTAACTGTCCTATTTATAGGAGGACAATTTGGTCGTTTTGTACATTAGGTCTACGTTTCCCATCTATTCCATGTACTAGGGTGTGCGACGTGGACTCATAATGGTGACCCACTATAAATTCATCTTTTAAGATATATCCATGTTTGTGACACCCCTTGCATATCATGGACCAAAGTCTATGACGCCCCATGTATTCACGACCTCAATTTGACTCTTAAACTTCCTTCATGCACTTGTCCTTATATCCAAAGCATTGTGGTGGTGTTTCCACTTGATTTACAGCTTGTGTATCATCCATATATCATCATAATCAACTCACCAAGCATGCTATATCATCAAAAACCATGGTTTAGATCTCAAAACAACATAATGTCCAAGACAACAAACTAGAAACGTAAGCTAACAAATAGTTTTGCCCTTTTCCATCTTTAACTTATTGTTTGACTCTAGGCTTGATTCAATTTAACCTTAAACCTTGTGACTAATTAATTTAACACTAAGATGATCAATCATATCATTATTAACATAATAAGCATATAAGTAATCCTCATAACAAGGCTAAATAAGCTTGAATATTAACATTGAGATGCATAAATCCACCTCAGATCACCCAACATAGATTATGTACCATAATTGGGGACAATGTTCTTAGTCCAATCTATTCAGCATTGATAGGTAGATTCATGGAGGGGTATGAGTTCAACATTACATAATTCATCGCCAGAGAGATACGAGATTGAGTTGTAGGTAATGATGTGATTTTGGCATTCCCATTCTTGTTGATTAGATATGTTTAGAAGCAGAAAAAAGTTTGGTTGATGGATTTGGGAGTAAAATCCTAGGCTGATAATAGACTTGATGAGCAAAACACAAGGGTACAAAAGAGGTTGGATACTTTCGCATTGAGTCTTACTTGCTAGCTTGGAAGTGTTCAAGCTCCTAACTAGTAGGAATTAAGGCTAAAATGGCCGAATATTAAAATTTGGTGAATGAGTTGTATAAGAGTATAGTTTTACCATGCTAGTTATGAAGGAGATAAAGTCAATACAAGAGGTTGAAAATATTTGGGGTATCAAAATTAAATAAGAAGGAAGAAAGAGAAATAAGGACAAGAAAAGAAAAAGAAGAAGCACTGAAGAAGAAAATGTTAAACCAGCAAAAAGAACAAGTGTATAAAGTAAGAAGGACCAGCAAGTGAGGTTCCAGGAGTTGGCTATTGGTGCTGGTAGTTTGACACCAACAACAGATGTTGAGAGGGGCAGTGACATAGCTTTGATACCGGATATACCATTGAGCACGCCAGCCACAACTGGTGCCACTAATATGGAGACAGTCTTAATAGTTGATGGGACTACTGTTAAGAAGAGTGGGGACTGATCTAAGAGTCCTCGTAATGACCTAATTTGAGCTGGCACCTAGGGCACCCAGGTATGTCCTCAATCCCAGCTTTATAATGCTAGATGCACTGGGATAGTGCATAGGTTTTAGTTAGGGGTGGGGGTGTACCACAGTCGCCCCTGATTATAGTTGCCATATTTCAAAACCCTTAGGCCACAGTATGAATGATTAACATTCATGTGTGTTTGTTTTTGATTATGTGATGCTTAAGTGAGAAGAATGAGAGGCATAGGAAGTCGATAATTTTGTGCTAAATAATTCTAATTGAAACTTTTTTTTTAGAAATTATACCCATCCTAAAAAAATTTGAATGTGACAAACTGTGTGATCTGTATGAGTGTGCAACTATTAAGAATCCCTTAACGGCATTAGAATTAGGAACAAAATAACGACGGCATGTAGGTGTATGAACTGGATAGGTCGTGACTAACAATGTGACCCTGTAAAAGTGAGTTTGAGGCATTACCTAGTTTTCAGTGTGTACAAAGTTTAGAACTTGCCCGGTTTGTTTTGCCTAGAACATAGGATGTTTTGGGTAGAGATGATCACAAGCCATTTTTCTGATTAGTCCACTTAAGCCTAAAATTCCAAACCAAATGAGATAGGAATCCCTTGATCCCGATTTTGAGCCTAATTGACTGACTTTTATTTGTTTACAATGATTTCACCTTCCCACTTGACTACAATGAACCTTTTTGGCCCTATTCCTCCTTTGACACTTTGCACTTTAACTCAGGCAAATCATCTAAGTTGAGGGTGGCTATCATAGAGGGTGCATAGTGAAAAGTGAGTACAAATAAAGAGGTGGAGATAGAAAAATGATTTAAAGGCAGGTGCAGTAGAAATAAAAGAAAAAGGGAAAATAAAAAAAGAAAAAAAAATTCATGGAAAAAGAAAGAAAATTGCACCCAACCCAAAAATAGGCATAAAAAGGAATAAAAAGAAAAAATA
Source organism: Capsicum baccatum var. pendulum (assembly GCA_030864225.1). Taxonomy (NCBI): domain Eukaryota; kingdom Viridiplantae; phylum Streptophyta; class Magnoliopsida; order Solanales; family Solanaceae; genus Capsicum; species Capsicum baccatum. The sequence continues at coordinate 175,342,398 of CM061560.1, forward strand.
AGGGCAGATTAAATAAAAAGATGTTAGAAAAAGTGGATCCCTAATAAAGAGAATTTCCAACAAGGTTGAGTCATTTAAGAGTCCCTAAATATACCATAACCATCCCCAAGACTACGTTACAAGCCAAATAAAGTCCTATAGTGATCCTAGCTTGACCGTCTGAAAATTTAGGTAAAAAACATAAGGGCAAGCCTATGGCATTTTGTGTATAGTGATTGGAACTTATTTGTGTGTGAGCATCCTAGACTGTCCCTAAAATAATAGTCTGAATAAAAATGAGTGATAAGGACTTCTTTGATTGCGAGGGTGAATGGGTGGCAATGTCAGGTTACAGATTTATTCGGGTAGTGTATGTTGCTTAGGCCTAGTTGTTCATCAGTAATGCAATGTCATTGTTAGTTCCTAAGGGTTACATTGTAGTACAGGACCATTATCCACAGTAGTATTTGAAATAATGAAATAGGAGGGGGGTAAAAAGTATGCTTAAACTGACTGATAAATCGAATGCCAAATGTGCCATAGACTCTTTAAAGTTAAGCATCATGTTTTTTTGGGTTTGATCCATGTTGTGCCTTAGTTCATGCAAATATTCTAGGTTGAGGTTGTTGATGTGTCATGGAAATATGGCACATTCGATGCTTAAAATAAGGAATTTATTCTTGGACTTAGGTTATCTTGTTGGATATGATGTGGTTTTGTGTGTTGTTTCAAGTGAAACAGGTTAACATTGGTGTTGGCCTCAAAAGATGGAAGAAGATCCTGAAAAAGCTAATGAACTGGTCAGGCTACAACTCGTCGAGACACTATATAACTCTTACCCATAATCATTAGGATACTAAAAGTAAGAGTGAAGTTGAGAAGCCAAGTAAAGAGTGACCATGGCTAGTGACTACAACTCGTAAGAAGTAGCAACGAGTCATTAGAATAATCGTAAAGTAAGAAGAATCAAAGACAAAGTCTATGGGGGAAGTCATAGAAGACTACGAGTAATAAGGATTGACTACGAAGCGTAGTAGACAATCGTAAAGAAACCAGTGTTCAAAGCCCTAAAGTTTAAGGCATAAATGATAAAGAGTGAAGGCCATAAGTTGTAAGGACTCACTACGAGTCGTGGTGCTGAATTGTAATGACAATAGAAGATTGGAGCCTAGAAGATGAGAATTCATTAAAGTGCCAACGACTGATAGCTCAAGACTCATAAGGAGAACTTACGAGTTGTAATAATTGCCGACTTATTTTTCCTATTCCATTTTTATTAGAATTTCTCTATTATTTTGAGATACTATAAATGCCTTAGGGTTATTATTTTATTAGGTTATGTACTTTAAACACACATTTGCATACTTTTTGATACAATTATATTGAATTTTTGGTTTAGTATTCAATTAAAGATTATGGATTTTATTCTTTCATAATTGTGAAATTAATTACATGTATTCTTCATTGATTATCATGGGTTATTGCATGAGAATGAGCAGCTAATTTCCTTGACTAGGATTAAGGGAACCCTAGTGGATTAGCTACGTAGGGGAAGTGGGAGATTCATCTACTCTATGGCAATTGCATGTATTGCAATCTTCTTCATACTAATTGGACTCAAGATACTGCTAAAGCTTGGGAATTTCTTATACCCCAGAACATCCTCATAACGGAGTTTAAGAATGGGAAAAGGAGATTATAACAGTGATTTAAGGCTATCAACCCTCATCTAATCAAATTGAGACTCTGAAGGTGAGAGTTGTACTGAGGTTATAGACAAGGGACATCAACTATATACCCTGAGACTCACAAAGTAAAAGGTGAAATCTATCTATATGCTCACAAGATGGTTGATAGTAAAAATCTTGTTAACTTTGCATGCGTAGAAGTAGGATAAGTGGGTCGAATATGAGAATTCTATGTAGTTGTGAAGCGAGGGGGGACACAGTCCAAGTGTTCTTCTTCTATTTTTTACAAACTCAAGCATTTAGATTTGGTTACTTACTGTTGACTTCAAATCCTCCCTCATTTACTTTTCCTCACTGCTCGTGGATTTTGTTATACTTGTGATACTATTCAACGTTTTCCCTATGGGTTTGACTCCAGCCATAGTTGGGTTACTATATTTGGCATCGGCCGCAGCATACTTCTTAGGAGGTTAGTTTTGGGTGACATCGTTACATTTAAGATGGGTTGTTCTTAGGGTTGGTTATTTGATATTCGGTTCAATATTTTTAAAATTTGGGTTCAATAATTCTATAATCGATAAATGAAAGTAGATACCAAATACCATACTTTTAAGTTTTGATTTGTTCCTATTTCATCTAACTAAATTTCTAAAAATCTACTTACTCATAATAAAGGTAACTACAAATGTATTAAAGTAAATAGGGTTAGTCTAGTTTTAACTTTTGGGTAATGCTATTGTAAAGCTGAAGTAAAGAACGAATGGTGGACCTTTTGATCTTTGAGCATTAGGCTGATAATGTGATAATTAGATATATTATATATGCAGTCAAACCTCTCTAAAGTGACAACATTTGCAAAAGAATTTAATGGTTGCTATAGATAGGTACTACTATGTATGTATTCTTGTATTTGACATTCCAATCTCATTGGTTGTTATAAACAAAAGTGTGCAAAATTAGAAAGATCATGAATTTAGAAAAGGCAAACATTAGTAGTCTTTTCCTTGTGATGTTATGAAATAACTGTTGTGCATCATTTAAATTCAACTTTTTTCATTTATATTAGATATTTGTACTTGAAATTTACTGTTTTCATGACATTAATGATGATTACCATAAATACTTTGGTAGTTATTTTGTACATAATATACTTCTTACAAAATATTATTACATAATATTCGAGTATGATATTATAGAGAGGTAATTTTACGAAGAGTGTACCACTATAAAAACGTCACTACTGTTATAGGTAGAGTATCATTATATCAAAGTAAATATACCATGAAAAATTAGTTTTGAGAAAATCATGCCTCTAAAGTAAAATATAGTTATAACAAAGTGACGTTATAGATGTATATATAAGGGATGAACCTTTCTTTAATTAGTAATTTGGTATTCGGTAAAATACCCATTACCAAATGGTATTAATATCTTGTACCAAATCCTAATCCAAAAGCTATAATTTTGAAATTTTACTCCCAAATTTCATATCAAATACCAAATTACCAAATACCAAATACTAATTTTTTTTATTCAATCGACAATTTGATTTTTGGTATTTTATGCCCAACATCAGTTTCCCACCTTTCAACGAGACAAGATGGGTCATCTTTCTTTAAAAGAGACACATTGGGAAGTCATCCCTTTTAAAGTAACATGTTACATTCAAGATGGGTCGTTCACCTTTCAATGAGATAAGATGGGTTATCTGTCTTTCAATGAGATAAGTCAAGTTTTCATATGTTCAAATAACATATAAGCTTAAAATGGACCATCCACCTCTCAATGAGACATGGTTGGAAGTCGCCCATTCAAAGTGGCATGTTACGTTCAATATGAGTCATTCGCATTTCAACAGGGAAAGATGGGTCATCCTTCTTTCAATAATACAAATTGGGTAACCATCTCCTTCAAATGACATATCAAATTCAAGTTGGGTCGTCCGCTCCTCAATGAGGCAAGTTCACCCGCCACCTTATTCAAACAGTTACACAACCTTGCATCGTAGCTTCTTTCAGGCCTGACAATGTGCAAATTTCAGAAGTAAAGTCTAAGGTTATATTAGAACAATTCTTACCTTCTTATCAAATGACAATCCATCCCTTCTAACAAATAGAAAGTATTGTCTGAGTTCTATTAATAGTTGACATTGTTCTTTGCACATGTCATTCTTTGTCTTCATTGTCTAGTCAAAATTAGCTACACGTTAAATTCTTCATTCAAAGATTATTTCATCATTTTTGAACAAAGAAGGGGCAGTTGTTGACACTTAATTTTGGCCAGACATTTTCAAAATAAATAATTTTATGCTCCTTATATATTAAAGAACACGAAGTTAAATCTTAACATATTTCATTAAATTTAACACAAGCTATTGGCAATCATACTTATTTTGAAAATATCTTAGGATTTGTATCAATATATTGTCATTTTTTAATTAATCTTTAAATTAACTTATATTTGCACTGTCATTTTATAAAAAAATATTGTTTTAATTTTTTAAAATATTATTTTGGTCTTCAATTGAGATCACCTTCTTTTCTAATGTTAAATATATTTAAATTTATATTATTTACAGTTCGTTGATTCACAAAAGGCGAAGAACGTACTTTTGCACACATAAGTTAAATATCCATAGTTTTGGATAAAATCAAATAATCATGGTTCTGAATAGTCCATGGATTTTTCAAAACCATAGTATTGAACACAAAGTTTTGCACTTGAGTGATTTTATTATGTCTATAAAACTAATTCACTCCCTTCACAAAGGTGGTGGAAATTTTTAAATCTGGCAAAACCACTAAAAATCCTCTTCTCCCTTTGAATTTTTGGCTTAACAACCGCCTCCCACCTATTGCAATTTTCCAAAGAAATTATCCACCACAACGCCACTGTTCCATTGTCCACAAAAACCACCACAAATAATAATCATTGCTATAATCTCAACCTCCAACTCACCAAATAGTTCGCTCCCTCTATTGTCTTTACTATTACGTCATTGGTGAAGCCATCTTCGATGAACACTACCCACCACCCATTCTCTTCTTTCTTCTCCAACCTATCTCTATCATGAAATAAATCTCTGGCTAAAACCTACTACCCCAAAAAGCTCGATAATCATAAATCTGAAAAAACCTACTCAAAATTTAATGAAATAACGCCATTAATCGTGAGTTCAAAATTCACAAAACAAGCAACATATAATCGAAAAACAATAACAACGATGCTTGTAATACCCCAGGTTCTGAACTCTTAAATTATCTTAGTGTTGTGATCATTGCTCAGGTTGTGTCTCAGTTGACGAGTCGTAAAGACTCCTCACGAGTCGTAAGGTGTTAATCATTACCAAATCAATAAAGTTATCCATGGTTTTTGTTGAGATCACAACTTGGACCTCATGAGTCATAAGGTTTGGCTATGATTCGTAGGGTGGGGCTCGTGACCATATCAATAAGGTAGTCTTAAGTCACTACCTAGGCTACGAGTCTAGGTAACGACTCATGTCTAGTAGTCATGAGTCATGAGGTGACCCATAATGATTTTTCTTGGGTTTTAATTAGGGGCACTTTGGTTATTTCCTATCATCCCCAATTATAAACCACAACATAAAACACCCCAAGGTACCCCATAACTCCTTATTAGTCAATTAAATACACTTCTCTCTTCTCTCAAATTCCCAAGTTAAGAACAATTAAGGTTTTCTATGGATTGGTCATCTAGGTCTCAAGTGTGGTTTCTCTTTCAAAATTCTTGGTGTCTCAAACATGTATCTTTTCCCTAAACTTGTATTTTATCATGGTATGTAATTATTTGATAATCATGTGGTTTTTATGTTTGATTTTGAAACTTGAGTTGAGGATTTTGGATGGTTAATGTTAAATGGTATTCCCATGGCTTTAAGGCATTTATGTATGCTTTATTGATGAATTTTAAAACTCATTGGGTGCATGAGTATGGATAGTGGAATGGGGTTCATGGATTCCCACAAATTTATGAATAATGGAATGGGGGTCATGGATTCACCCAACTAAGTTGATTTTGGTATTGGAATTGGTGATAACCTCAATCCACCTTATGAAATTGGATTAGAAATATGGATATATTCATATTGAAACCAATTTTGAAACTTTCCATTGTATAAAAGGTTAATGGAACATGTTTTGATTTTAAAACTAGACCTTAGGGGTCATGGATTTCTCCAAATTGGTGGATAATCGGAATGGCATAATTTTCTAAGCTTGCATGCATATTGGAATGACAATACCAATGGTAAATTCCTTAAGACATAATTATTTTTTAATGAATGAGTTATGTTAAAATGTTTTAATTGGGCTTAATGAGGGTTGTGTAGCTTGTCATGAAAGGTAGAGATCCTGGAGGGACCGATATTGGAAACTACATTTGTCGACATGGGGGTCTTCATGACTGTGTGAATAGTTCACACTTGATAAATATATATATATATATATATATATATATATATATATATTTACCTTGTATTGGCATGGGGTTGTGGATTCATTGGCCTTTCCTTGGACTTCTTCGGTTCATGCAGCTAACACGTATTGAGGACCTTTCGATAGGGGAATGACTGACCCATATAGCTCGTGGGTGTACTTATGGAGGTCGAAGCTACACAGTCTAGGTTAATGATTTTAAATCTCATGTTAAACCTTGTTCCCTATCCCAACATCTTATATATATATATATATGTATATATATATATGCATGTATATGAACATATACACTGAGTATGTTCTTGATTTTGAAATACCATTGTTTATCTCTATCTTGAGTTACATGCTAGTGCTCGCCCCGCTAACCATCCTAGGAGGCTACATTATTTCATAATGTAGGGTCTGAGGATACTTGTTTACCCCTATACAGCATTAGGTGGATTTTGGTTCATCGGTTAGTCTGCGTTAAAATGGTGAGCCTCTATTTTTCGAAAGGCCAGAAATTTCATTGATTTCTGTATAAGTATCAAAATCCCATCGATTTTTTTTATATTTTGGATTTTTTTTGCCATGGTTGGGGGCATGTTCCAACCTAGTTTGATATTCGGTTAGAGGCTTTTATGGACATATGTGTGGCTGGATGGTATTGTTGACTCTTAGAGCTTATTTTGAGCTACCTTAAGTGTTTTATATTTATTCTCTAGTTGTATTCTTCTTGTTATTAGTTGGAATATGTTTGAATTGTACAAGATATGGGGGTGGTCTCTGGTCCATAGTGGACTTAAGATAACTGTCACGACTACGCCCGAGGTCGGGTCATTAAAAGCTTTGTATTAGATCATACGTTCAGGGTCTATGAGTTTCCAAAATGTCGTGTTAAGTAGAGTTTCTTTCATAGGTGTGTAGCGCACCACAATTATAAGAGAGAGGCTACAAGGCATGTAGAAATATTTCCCTTTCTTGTATTCTATTTTTGGATATAGAGTTTAGTGTCTTGGAATCTCTCTAATCTCTGGCTTACTCTCATTCCAAATTATGCCTCCCCAATGATCTAATATTTGCAGAAACTCTATCGAAACCTCTTCCCCACCTAAGGGCAATATGGAGGGGACTCACCTTATTTATAGATTACAGTCTTGGTCTAGAGTCCCTACTCCTAATTGTGCCACTCCACTTGAGGTCCTGTCGATCCCTGCTAGTCCTTCTCCTGTGGGTAACATTCATGCTCGGTCACCTCAAGGAGATATCTCTAATACAAAGTTCCATCAGTCTATTCATCTACTTACCCAATTGGTGACATCTCAGTCTTAGCAGTCTGGTCCTGTTAGTTGGTCAATTGATGAGGTTGAATCCCCCAAGATTTACAGGCTTTAAGGTTGAGGAGGATCCTCAAGGATTTATAAATGAGATGACAAAGACTGTAAAGTGATGCACGCTACTAATTCTAAGGGTGTGGAGTTTGCTGCATATCAGTTTAAGGATGTGGAATATCAATTGTATGAGTAATGAGATTAGTCAAGGTTTGATGATGCAAAATTGACATTATAGGATGAGTTTTCTAGTACCTTCCTTGATCGTTTCTTTTCTTTGAGAGAAGCTAAGGCCGAGGAGTTTGTGAATCTGAAGAAGGGAAGGATGAGTGTGAAGAAGTATGGTTTGAAATTTCATCTGTTGTCTCGCTATGCTCTGGAGCTGGTTTCTAGCATAAGTGTTAGAATAAAGAAGTTTGTTTTGAGTTTGTCTCAGGATTTGGTATTGGAGTGCAAGGCTTCGATATTGAACAATGACATGGACATCTTTAGACTTATGGTGTATATGCAGTAGGTTGAGGATGAGAAAAAGAAGCAGGCAGAAATGGGAGAGAGAAAGAAAAAAACATTTAGGTACTCAGAGTAGGGAGCTAATCAATAGAATATTGGAAGAGATGGTAGACAGTGGTCCAAGAAGAAGAATTGAGGGAGTTCTAACTCTTATTCGATGGTTAGTGCTCCTAATCCCAATCCCTATGGTGATCATCCTTTCTATACTAGCAGTGGTTTTAAGGCACAGTGTGCCCAGTCTCAGGCTAGTGGAGCTCAGTCAACTCCAACTTATCCTCTATGTCAATTTTGTAATCAGTTGTATCGTGGCTTTTATGATAATAGAAGGAATTGGTGCGTCAATTATGGTCAGCCTGGGCATATGCAGAGGAATTGTCCCACGAGTAAAGTAGTTACTGGGGCTAATAAGGTTTCGATTACCACTTCTTCAGCTCTTATACCAAAGGGTGCTACCTCTGATTTCGACACTGGTCAAAATTATCTCTATGATCCTGCTACTTATCAGTAATTTGAGCCATCTCCTAATATTCTTACTGGCACGTTAAAGCTTTTCTCTCATGATATATACTGCTTGCTTGATCTGGGGTCTAATATTTCTTATGTGACACCTTATGTGGTTGTGTACTTTGATTTTGATCCCGATTGTATTTTTAAGCCTTTTTCTATGTCTACCCCAGTGGGTGATTCTATTGTGGCTAAAAACTTCTATAGGGGTTGTGTGGTGTCTATTTTTCATAGGGAGACCTTAATGGAACTGATGAAATTGGATATGGTGGATTTCGATGTTATCTTAGAGATGAATTGACTTTATTCATGCGATGCCTCTATAGATTATCGGACCCATAAGGTTAGCTTCCAATTCCCTAATGATTTGGTAGTTGAATGGGAATGGAGTTCCTTAGTGCCTAAAGGGAGGTTTATTTCCTATCTTAGAGCCCGAAAATTAATTTTCAAGGGGTATCTTTATCATTTGGTCTGAGTTAAGGATCTAGTTATGAGGTTCCTTCTTTGTGATCTGTCCCTATTGTTAATAAGTTTCTTGAGGTGTTTCTTGATAATTTTTCTGGTATTCTTCCCAATAGGAAAATAGATTTTGGGATTGATCTTCTATCGGATACTCGTCCTATCCATATTCCTCCATTTATAATGGTTTCAGCTGAGTTAAAAGAGCTAAAGGAGCAATTAAAATATCTTCTTGATAAGGGTTTCATCCTTCCTAGTGTTTCTTCATGGGTTGTCCCTGTGTTTTTTGTGCAAAAGACAGATGGGTCTCTACGAATGTGTATAGATTATCGATAGTTGAATACGGTGACGGTTAAGAATAAGTACCCTCTTCCTAGGATTGATGATCTCTTCGACCAGCTTTAGGGTGCTAGATACTTTTCTAAGATTAATCTTCATTTGGGGTATCATTAGTTAAAGATTTGGGAGGTTGACATTCCTAAGACTTCTTTCCGAACCTAATATAGTCACGATGAGTTTTTGGTGATGTCACTATGAGTATCGAAATCTCATCAGTTTCTTTTCATATTTTGGATTCTTTTTCAGCCATGGTTGGGAGTATGTCCCGACCTAGTTTTATATTCAAATTGGTTTAAAGGCTTTTGTGGACATATCTGTGGGTTGGATGGTATTTTTGACTCTTAGAGCTTATTTTTGAGCTACCTTAACTGTTTTATCTTTATTCTCTGATTGTCTTTCGCTCGTTATTATTTGTAATATGTTTGAATTGTATAGGATATGGGGATGGTTTCTAGTCCTCGGTGGACTTGAGATACTTATCACAACTAGGCCCGGGGTCGGATCGTGACAACAATCCTCACATCGTATTCTTTGAAAAAAATGTTGATGACCCACAATGACACTCTAGCAAGCTCTAAGCTCAGATCTATGGTGAATTCCAATGGAAATAGAGAAGCAACCAACAACTTCCAACTCCAGTGAACAATAACACCTCGATGACCAGTCCCCTTTTACTTCTTTTTGTTCATATCTGGCCAGAAAATTTAAAGTTGAGGTAACCCTCTATTTGTTCTTATTTTTCTATGTTTTCCTATGAATCCTTTTCTTCGTTTTCTTTATGTTTCAGATTTGGTTGGAGAAGTTCGAACTCCTGCTAGCTCCACTTTGCTTTTTTTTTTTTTATATACGTTTTAGATTATTCTAATTTTCTATTATTGAATATGTTTAATTTTAAATTGATCTAGTTATTTTTTAAATTTTTTGATATGTTGGATTTTTTCAGTGAATATCTAGACCCAATTTCGTTTTGTGGGTGACCTAGTTAATTCTCTAATTATTGTTTTGATAGTTTGTCATTTGGTATAGTTCGTATGCTCTGTTTCATTGACTTCATTTGTTCTTTTTGAATTAATTTTTTTGCACCTTTTCAATAACTTTTATTTCTTTTGTTTTGGATTGTATTATGTGATTTCTATTATTTTTTCATGGTCTCTTTTATTTCGTATGTCATTATTATTCCAATTCTCAACTAACTTTTGTTGCATTATTCTGATTTTATCGTTATCTCATTAATTATTGTTTGTTTCTACTTTAAATTTTATTTTATATAATGTTGATATATTTACTTTATTGCTATGGTGGTTAATATTTAATAGATACAGTTCATACTATACTTGGCCAATGAAAGAATCCGTCGAACTTTTGAGGCCTCCTCATTACAAAGATAAATTTTATTTTAAATTTCATGTTTCAATACTTGGACGATGAAAATTTTTTCATTGATTTTCAAGGCCTTTCATGTATATAAGATGGATTTTACTTTTGTTTATTATTATTTCAATATATTAATTTGCTTAAAGATTGGAAAATATTACGCCATCTTTCCTATTCATAATTTAATTTATTATTTGTGTATATTTTATATTTATTATACAAGCGGAAAGTTATTTTATCTCCTCCTCAACTAAAAATATTAATTTTAATCGAAACTCACATTTGTAGATTTCGAAGGGTGCCTAATATATTTTCTTTGGAACAATCTACATCCTTACCTAGAATTTATTGGTTTTGCAAACTATTTTTTTTAATTAATTAATTAATTTTAGGTGGCGACTCTAAATTTTTCAAAAGAATTATTAATTTATTTTTGAGTCTCTATTACAATGCTTTCAACCATTACAAAAAAGAAATTATTTTATTTGAATTATTTTATATTCATTGCTATTGATGGATAACCGTTGCACTATGGCAACACTTAACTGACAAAAAAAAAAGCTATTGCGTCATAACTTATTCCCATTTCCCTCCCAAATTTTTTCATTACATCCGCCAAAAATTAAAATAATATATATAAAAAAAGTAAGTATATAAAGAAAATTTTCCATTTCTGTTGAAAATTTCCCATTCTCAACCAAGACCGCCAGTACGCTTCGACCAACACCACCAGTAGGCTCCGTCCACACACCACAAGTAGCTCCGACCACACACCACCAGTAGCTCCGACCGCACACCACCAGTACTCTCCGAGTGCACACCACCAGTACACTCGTTTCCAACTCCTCTCTCAATTCGTCTCCATCCTCAGCCACTTTATCCGACCGCCTGAGTTCAATTTCACCCCAAATCCATCATATTTCATCCACTGCCAGATTCTTACTCTGCTAATCTCAGTTACGGCAGCATCCTCCAAGAAGTTGTAAAGAGGCACCACTGCTCAACCATCACTTAAATTTCCGAGCAACTTTGGGGCTTTGGTCTAATTTGTTGATTTTAAGGTTAGTTTAGTCTTCTAATTGATGATTTTGACCTAATTCTTTGAGTTTTTATTTTGGGGTTTTCTTCTCCTTCACTTTGATTGTTTACCTAATTTATTAATTTTGCAGAATTTTCGCAGTCTGATTGAAAGAAAGCTAGTGAATTATTGAAGACAATCGTGGCCTCATCGTTAAAAATTTTCACCTACTGTTCATACTAACATTTTTTCATTTTAGTTTATTTATCAGGTTGTTAATTAAGTTTGTTTGATTATTTATATCAACTGCTGAATTGGATCTCCAGTTGCTGTGTTGGCCAGACAAATGGGACTGGATCTTGGATCTTCATTTAGGTAACCCACAACCCCCCTTCACCCCTTTGTTTTCTTTTATACAATAGTTACTTGCCTTTTTATAATGGATGTGATGTAAAGTTCAGATTTTTAATTAAAAGTATACTTCTATTTGTGTTCAAAAGAAAAGGAATTTTGGTTTGAATATGATATGAAGATTATATAGCGGTCGAGTTAAATGAAGTTTCAGCTATGTGGCTTCATTCAGAACTTGGAAATTTAAGTATTGTGTGGTCGAAGGAGCTTATATGCTGTAAATTTTGCATAACCATAGTTGAATACCTGACTCCATTATAGAACCAAGACAGTTAACGGTCCCAGGTTCGGGCATGGTCCCGAGCTTGGGAAAGGGAGAGGGTTCTCGGCTCGGGCGTAGCCTTAAAAAGTGGGGTGTGTGTACCAAAGTACTTCAACTACTCTGAGAAAATCATTTTGATCCCATAGATAGCATACTCTCTTTGCCATTGTTCAAGATTATTTCTCAAAAAGGCGCTGAACGTCAAATAGTGAAAAGGTAAGATTAATGTTGAGTGGCAAATCTAGATCAAGCTAGTTGATTCTTCTTTCAATTACTTCTTTTATCAAATTACTTAACTACTCTGACAAAATCTTTTTGATCCTATAGATAGCTTACTCTCTTTGCCACTGGTCAATACTACTTCTCAAAAAAGGACTTCCATCGCTAAACTTCAAGGTAATGAATTCTGAATTCTTATATGCCTTGGAGTGCCACTAGAATATGGTATCTAGTCATATTTTTCCTCTATTAGGTTTTTGATTTTGTTTTTGTCTAATCACTAATTTAGTCATTTTACTGTTGAAGGTGATTTTCTAGTTCAGTGCTGTCTGGTCATCTGTTGTTAGTAATGAACGAGAAAGATACTTCTTTCCATGTTAATGGAGTTGCCTTAATTAATTAATTTGAAATTGTTCTATTAAATGTATTCGCAGGTACCGAATTTTGTCATCAATTGAGTGAACATAAACCAACTTCATTTTATACATTACTTCTCTTACCATGAATCTCAGATGGTTGGAGATTCAGATAGTATAGTATGGAATTATTCTAGGCATTTTAGACATATAAGTTGTTAGAAAAGTTAGTTCAGATTCGCAAATTTAATGTTTTGATCCCTTATCACTTATACCTTTTGAAGTTTGTAAAAATTTCATCGAAAAGCTTAATTTATGAAAGCTATCAGATGGTTGGAGGTTCAGATAGTATAGTACGAAAATTTTCGTGCTATCATAAGAGTGAGGAAGAAGCACACCAACTTAAAATGATTACATGAGTTCTCGACACAATTTGCTCGCAGTTTTCCTGACTTTTGTGATAACAAGATATTCTTCAGGAATGGTTTCCGATCCTTATCAGCCGGAAAAAGTGCCAATAGTTCTTTTCATTCTTAAAATTTTCTTTACCCCAACATCTTTGTAGATGCCTTTGTCGACAGTGAAAATGGTGTCCCTTCAATTCCTCCAAGTTCTATTCTGAGTATTGATTTTGAACTAGTTTCTTTCAAACCTTTAATAAATTTGACTGGTGATCTGGGAGTTTTAAAGAAGATTCTAAAAGAGGGAGAAGGCACTCTTACTGCAAATGAAGGTCCTGCTGTAACTAGTAAGTATTCAGAATTATGTGCATGTTACCTTTTCGTCCTTGGGGTAATAAATACAGATAGTTGATATTATGTTACTAATAAAAGGCTGGGTAGCGATGGCTTTGCATGAAATTGTAAGGCTTCGAGTATGCATTTGGGTCATATCTTTCTGTTTTACCCTTGATTATTTGTGAGATTTCATCATTATGGGTGAGACCTGTGCCTTGGATATGACTTACGCGTTCTATTAACTAAGGCGGGAACCATACAACCCTTTTTTGTGGGATGGAGTTAACAACAACAATAACAACATACCCAGTATAATCCCACAAAGTGGGGTCTGACTTTGGTATAATAATCCCTACCTAGAAATCAAAGTATTATTGTTTATCAGCTTACAAGCCAATAATTATAATCTCTCTTTAAATAGTCCGTGAACCAGAAGACGCTTCAATAAAAAACAATGACTCTATACAAATATGTAGCAGGGAAATCTCATAATGATGTTAAGAAGAGAAAGCTCTCCAACTAAATTGGTAACTGGTTAAACTTCTATAAAAGTTTGGTACAAATGCTGAAAACTGATGCTGACCCAAAAAAATAAATAAATAAAGTGAAGGCCATATTCTAATAATTGATCAAAATTTGGGGGCCAAATCCTAGTCAACTGGTAATTAAGTAATGACAGGAACAGTTCACTAAATCGCAACAAAGCTAAAATAGCTTAACCTAGTTGAGATGAAACTGGGTTAATGTATCATGAAGAAGACTAAATAGGTGGATGTTAGTGGTAATCCTAACACTACTTTTTTCATGCTTCATCAAATTTCATATTGCGTCGTCCTTCATCATCCTGGGAAAGAGGACTGCAAAGATGGATATGTTGCCTTACTCGCTCAGTGAAAGGCACACATATGTGCTCAGCTATTTTGAGGAATGTAACTGCAGAATTAGCTTAAGGGGTTGGGTCCAGTTCAAGTATTGGTAATGGGATTCAGCTCGAGTATGGAGAATTTGCTCACTACTTGGTTTTTGTTTTAAATCTGCAGTTAGATGTACAGCTAAGCTTGAGGACGACACTTTGTTTGAGAAAAGAGGCTTTGATAGGGTGGATGCGTTGAAGTTTATAATTGATGAAGGTCAGTACATTGAACAAATTTAAAATTCACTTATGGCTGATAATTAAGCATGTGATGTATTTATTCCCATTATCCACCCTTGAAATCATCAGGTAATAAGGTTCATAAGGTTATAAGGTTTATTGTGTTAATTGAGCTTCTTGTGGTAAGCCCTTGGTCCTTTGTCTTGAAGTAAAATTTTTATCTGCATGAATTTCTTCTGACAGCTCTAAACACTTTAGATTTTGTGTAATATGAATAAACTATACGAAGGAACCCTGCATATGTGCCAAGTCTTCAGTGATGCTTCTAAACTTGTTTAACTTATGCCTACGAACCTTGCCTTACTATGATTATGTTGTGTTATTTTCCATGCAGAGCAAGTCGTTGGACTGGACCAAGCTGTTATTACAATGAAGAAGGGTGAACATGCAATAGTGATAGTTAAACCTGACTATGGGTTTGGAAATACGGAAGTGAAAGCGGGATCTTGCAATGGTCCCTCCTTGCTCAACCATAATTTTCGAAGTTGAGATGTTGGAGTTCACAAAGGTAATTTCTGACTGGAAATCTGTAATCTGCCAAGACATAGTTTGCTAGGTACATATGGTTCAGCAAATGTAGTGTTAGGACCCATGCAGCAATGATGTGTAAATGACCCAAACAAGTGGCACTAAGTTCTGTCTGGCTAATGTAGTTAAATTTTAAGGGTCGAACTTATGAAGAAACCTGAACATTAAATGGCATGATTGCTTGGACTGATTGATTATGTTTGCAAATATATTCCTGTGTTTTTTTCTTTTTTTGACAAGATTTAGTTATATCTAATCTTACAAGTAACCATGAGAGAATCCAAGTGTCCCATAAGAAGGAAGAAGGCAACCTACTCTTCAAAGATGGGAAGTATCAAAGAGCAGTGAAGAAATATGAGAAGGTATCTCAGTGGATTGGTCATCAATGTTTAGAATATGTGACTTTTTGTTAGATGCTTTATAATTTGTACGCTTTTTTCATTTTTATTTCGTTCAGGCTATTGATTGTATTAATAAAGATGAACCTTTTGAAGATGATGATCAAAAGATAGTTAAATCATTGACAGTCGCATGCTGGTTGAATGGTGCTGCTGCTTGTCTTAAACGAAATTATTTCCAGGAAGCAATCAAGCAATATTCCAAGGTAATGTACATATGTAACAAAATAAATCAATAGAACAATACTATTTTCATGTAACTTCTTAAAGACAGAGCTGTAGGAGTAATTCCCACTGAAACAGTGTATGCTATATTTCTCTATTTATCCTTTTATCAAGTGCTTATACGTTGTTTATATCTCAATACCTTCTCTTGATGGACAAAAAACCTTCTCTTGATGAACAAGCCTCAAATCTCATTCTCATTACTCTGCATATTTACATTTTGGTTCAATTTCTACTCGGGCTATGTGATAAAAGAAAATGCTAGTAAGATAACACTTGTCGTATCTCCAGGTTAATTTCTATTCTGCTATTCAATGATTTTGGTATATACCCGATACTAGGACTTGCTTAACGATATCTGGTGTTAGGACTTTCTTCCATTGCTTAATGATATCTGGAGGCCATTGCTTTTTTGCTGATGGCTCTATTTTTATTTATATTAGTATCGATTCAAGGTAATGAATTCTGGTTTTCCTTAACTAGGGTATTGCATTGATCATCATGGTTCTCCAGGTTGTGCAAATTCCAAACCTCAAGGTAAAACAATTCAGCTGGTTTTTATTGTGTTACAGCGGTACAGTTTTATGTAATGTTTTGAATTTAGGAAATGGTATATCCCTGTACCTTCTCTCGGGTTTAAAATTTTATTGTGGATGAGCAATGTCTACCATATTGTGGTATCCCCGTTCTCGACTTTAACTATTAAGGAGATAAGTGCTCCTCAAAACCCTAAACTCTACATAAGTTAACCTTTTACTTCAGTGGATTCTAATTTTGCTTTTAATTGTCAACAACTAATAACTACAAGTCGCCAACTATTTTGCGAATGAGGCATCACTCTGTTAGTATTAACAAAGTTTTTGAGAATTTCATGTATCATGCACACTGATACATCATGTGTATGATAAATTAAACATTTGTTTTGTTTATGATGTGAACATTTTCAAGAATAGAATTAGCCTTATAATATTTCTAATATCTCTTTCCTCTGTTTCTGGTGTAGATATGGACGTGGAAGATATAACTTAATCTAGAGAAGCAAAGTGACGAACAAACGTCCAGCATCTGAACTGGAGGTCCTGCTCATGAAATTGTTTTTGTCTGTAGTGCAATTACACATTAAAATCTCTAATAGTAGTGCAATTTTGGATTATGAGATTATTAATGAATGATTTTATTTTGCGATGTGTATATATTGTGTTATAATTTATTATGTATGTGAATAAAAATTTACATTAATACGAGTG
Organism: Capsicum baccatum var. pendulum; assembly: GCA_030864225.1. Taxonomy (NCBI): domain Eukaryota; kingdom Viridiplantae; phylum Streptophyta; class Magnoliopsida; order Solanales; family Solanaceae; genus Capsicum; species Capsicum baccatum. The sequence continues at coordinate 175,359,572 of CM061560.1, forward strand.
ACTTTTATATAAATCGTTTCAATTTAATAATAGGTGACAATAATTGTTGCAATAGATCAATAAATCATTGTAATAGGTAATCAAAAAGTGTTGCAACAAAATAATAAAAGTGTCGCAATAGATGCTATTGCAACGGTTTAATGTCGTTGCAATAGAATCTATTGTAACAATTAGTAATCGTTGCAATATATGAAAATAGGCGTCCCAATAAGTAATTAAATAGTTGTAATAGGTATTCAAAAAGTGTTGCAACAAAATTACAAAAGCGTCGCAATAGATGCTATTGTAATGGTTTAATATCGTTGCAATAGCTTCTATTGCAACGGTTAGTAACCATTGCAATAGCTGAAAATAGGCATCTCAATAAGTCAAAAAATAACCGTCGTCATAGGTCAAGCTATGGCGACGATTGTCTGAAACCGTCGTCATAGTTTGACCTATGGCGACAGATCAGACAGTCGTCGCATAAACCGTTGTCATAGACCTATCACAACGCCCACCTATAGGAGGCTTGCTGAACCGTTGCAGTAGAGCTATGACAACGATTTTATTATCTATTGCAACGGTTTTAAAACCGTCATTATAGGGGTAATTTCCCGTCGTGGATATCCCAGCAATAGTGAGGCAAGAAAAAGACGAGCCTCTCGTTGTCGGCTTTATAATGCAAGAACATATAGCCATGTGTGAATGCACATCTCAAAGCAAGTTATTCCAATCTTTCATTTTTTGTAAAGGATGACATCCGATCGCATGTTGCCATATTGGCCCTTCATTTTAAAAAGTTGCTACTCTTCACAAACTGTTGCTTCTTATTTGAAACAATTCCTTTTGGCTATAAATATCTATTTTTCCTCATGTATTGACATAAACTTGTAATAAACTCCTCTTTTTCCTAAAAATTCAAGTGTGATTTGCAAATTGTTGTCTAAGTTTGCAGTGCAGCAAATTTGAAGTACCACTATTTACCGAAGTAAATCTTTTTATCCTGGGAGGATTTATTCCATTAACCTCGGGTACTTTAGGAGAATAATTTTTTTAAGGACACACTGTGAATTAGGTGGATTTGATTCTTTCTTCTTCATCTCTTTCTTTTACCTTTTTGTGAAATACTTTGAACTTCTTTTGGTTGTTCATAAGTTGTTTGAACTTGCCTTTGAAGTTCTTGTTGAAAACACAGATTTGTAACCCAAAAATAATAATCTTAAGAAAATTAATAAATTGTATTTTGATTTCTAGATATTAAAATCTTTTGGTTTTCTACTCCGTTTGAAGTTGATACTGATTTGAAGATATAAAAACATTGTCGGGATTCAAATTTCATTCGGTTGGTGATTTGAAGAACATAAAAACTTCATCATTAACTAGAAACAAGTTTAATAACAATTAAATTATTTTGTTAGTATTCTGAATATTCTAGTTTGTCTATTTGTGATAGAAAAAAGACCAATGAAAATGAAGTCAATGATGGAATGATGAATGTTGCCACAACAACTACTAAATCTTCAAGTCATTCAAGTGTTGTTCCTTCCATGACATCGGCAGAAAAATAAAAAAAAATTATGGTATAGATTTCAAGAGGTGGAAGCAAAAGATGTTCTTCTACTTGACTACTTCAAGTCTATGGAATTTTATTAGTTAGAGCGTTCCCAACTTACCAGAATCAACTCTGAAAAAAGAATGCTTCTTAATGACAGAAGCTTGGAAGCACTCAAATTTTTATATAAGAATTACATTCTGAGTGGCCTACATGATATTTTTGTACAATGTGTACGACAACATAAAGACCTCAAAGAAAAATCTAGGATGCTTTAAAAAAGAAGTACAAAACAAAGGATGTCGAATGAAGAAATTCATTGTTGTAAAATTTTTGGACTATTGTTGTTATCCAAGTTTAGGAGTTGCAACTCATAATCCATGATCTCCTTGTTGAAGGCATAATTTTATATAAACCTTTGTTGAACGTACTAAGTTTGTTCTTAACTCTAACATAACCTTCGATGTAGGTTTGGTTATGAATGATGCATTTCAAGTGGCTACCATAATTGAGAAGTTATCACCTTTGTAGGACTTCAAAAACTACTTGAAATGCAAAGGTAAGGAGATATCTGTCGAACATCTGATTGTAAGATTGAAAACTGAAGAGGATTACAAGATTGCAGAAAAGAGATCACATGAAAATTCACCACAAAAGTACGGTCCATAGGATGACTCCACAAATCATGGTTTGGCTCGTGGGAACTGGAACACTTGCACATATTTAAGACTCCATCTATGACTCTTAGGGGTCGTTTGGTGTGAGGTACTAAGGTAAATTATTTCGGGATAAAAAAATAATCCCGGAATAAACTTTTTTATACATTGTTTGGTTGACAATACTCGGAATAACTTATCCTGGGACTAATAATAATCCCGGGATAATTTATACCACATATTTGGTGGTATAAGTTATCCCAAGTTAATTTATCCTTGGATAAAATTATAAATGACAAAAATACCCCCAAACCCTTTTCTTTCGACTTTCTTATATATATATAAACCTAGTTTAGGTGTACGTGTCTCGCGTGTGTACCTCACTATAATGAATTTAAATGCTACACTAAATACGATATTTATTCAAATAGTAAGAGAATTTATTTAATTAGATATATATTAGTTGTAAATATCAAAGATACAAATGAGGTAGGTGTAAAATATTGACAACCCCAAAAATTACGGTTGGTGTTTTAGAAAAATAAAAATAATCATAATATTTTATATGACTCAAAATTTTGATCATTAATTGTCCATATCATCATAATCATCATTCATCTTCAAGATACCTACAAAATTGAAAAAAAGAAAACTACGAAATCAATGCATCTCAGTAAATTAAATATTACAAAAATATATTTCGTTGACGTATCTTGACGATAAAAAAAAAGAAGAAAATTCAAATCAAATAATAAAGAATCATTTAAGAACAAAACTAAATATATCTTGTTCCATATGTTCATATTAGATATTATTGTATTTTTTCAAAAGAATTCTCAATTTATTGAAGTTCAAAACTCTTTTCTTCAATAAAGAAATTATATAAATATGATTGATTTTTACTTTTTTCATTAATTATTTATCAATAATAGAATATTTTAAATTCCAAATAAACTAAACTAACACAAATAAGAGTGATTTTTTTAACCCTTTTTATTTTTTGATAAAATTTTACTTTCCTTTTATTTAATACAAAATAGAGTTCATTTTAAAAAAAATAAAAATAAACGTAGTCCTAAAAAAGAGAGGGGGGGGGGGGGGGTTCGATTTTAGTTGGGTTTGAAGTCCTAAAATTAATTAAATATTATTAGGTAAATAGTAAAAAGACGCTTTTATCTAAAGGACAATCTTTTAATGAAGGGCAAAAAGTTTAAATCACTTTTCTAAAGATTTTCACACTTTTAATATATTATACATATAGATATAGATTATATATATATATATATATATGTATGTATGTATATTGCAGTATTTATGCCACTTCTGCTTGCTGCTGCTAGGCTCTTGATATCTACTAAATTGATATACTGAATCATGGACTCAACACACCAGCTGAGATAGGCGATGAGAACCAATGACCATAGTTACGGATGGGAAAAAGAGAAAAAAAAAAATATTAATACAAACAATATATTGATGGGAAAAGAAACATATGAATTTCTAGCTATGTAAAAGAGACATATTCTAGCTATGTAAAAGAGACATGAATTTCTAATTTGATGGGAAAAAAAAAACTCATATAAATACAAACAAGAACCATATAAATACAAACATAAAAATAATTAACTAAAGTGAGGGTTATTTTTGTAAACAAACAATATATTTTTACAAATAATACACTATATATTATTTTTAGTACCATAAACCAAACAACCACTAAAACATAATGCCAGCATAACTTATCCCAGCACAACTAATTCCGGCATAACTAATCTCAGCATAATTAATCCCAGTATAACTTGTTTTCAAACCAAACGAACCCCTCTTAGTTCACGAGTCGTGGTATAAAAAATTCAATAAAAATTCTAATTTTCTATATGGGCCTTTGTATGTCTCATACAATGACTTCACGAGTCGTCCCTTGTACTCCACAAGTACTTAGCTCTTTTTTAGCACAAAAGTATACACCAAAGTATACGCTTAATTTTAACAAAGGAATACTTAGAAAGCTTAGAATTGAAAAAACCTCATTTCCAATTTTAAATATACCCTAGACCTTCAGTTGTTCTTTTATTCTTAAAAGTTATTTATTTTCAAAAAAATAAAATAAAAGGTGAAATATGCCATTTCAGTAAAAAAATAAGTCCACCAAAAGTTTACATTTCCAATTGTCATGACTATTTGATTACTAGGATGATATTATAACTTTCTTATCCTATTTAATCGATATCTTGGTAATGTTTGATAAAATTTTGACATGTTGATAACGTATTTTTTTGGCTAAAGAAATTTCGCAACCTACATTAATAAGGATAGCTTTTTTTAGAAAATTGCAACATAGTTATCTTGTCAATCTTTGAGAAAAAGACTCAAATTGTGTACAGGTTTTTTAATTTTGAGTTTGCTATAAGTTTTTCCGTTAAATAAATGGTAAATTTGTGTCAACTTATAAAGAGTATATTTAGACCAACAGTATAACTAAGGGTATATTTAAACTATTTGTGATAGTACAAGGATATATATAACCCTTTTCCATTTTATATTTGTTTTTCATCTGTTGCTTGATGATATCATATTTAAATTTAATCTTTACAACATTAAAAATTATTAGTAAATCAAATAATAAGTTTTAAAATTTTATTAAATTATTTTTTTCTAATATTTGAACATTAAAAATAACTAAAAGAGGTGACAACTACAAATATCATTAATTTTCCTTTTGTAAAAAAGATAATCACACTAAACAAATTTACAGTTCAAACTCAAAGTACTATTCCAAAAAATAAATTAAAAATGGAAATCAAACATAATCTTCAAGTGAAAATAGGAAGAAGTAAACATATCAACATGATCACCAGGCTAACGTTTTCTTTTATGTGAACATCTATTTTAAGGAAATTGCAAAAGATGATTTCCTCTTATATTCATCATTGACAAATATTTTAGGTGCAGTTTAGATTTTCAATTATTAGTTTTTTTTTTTTTTTTTTTTTGGGGGCGGGGGGGGGGGGGGGGGGGGGGCGTTCAAACTGAAATATTTTATTCAATCAAATTAGAATTGCACACAACCTGCACTAATGGACTAGAGACATGCCTCTCAAAATGTAATGATTCTATGTTTTTTTCGAGTTCACACATTTTTGATATTTTGAGCCTTCCCATAGTGACTACAAGTCATTTATGATTTGCTAAAACTGGATGTTTGGTTATCAAACAGTCTGTTTGGATTTTAGGCTCATTTTTCTATTTTGAAGCTTTAACTGTTAAAGAATTGGTCTCAGAAAGCACTCCTAAAGTTGCCTTACAGGAGAATATGACAATGTCATCAACTCCGGAACATTGATTTCGGGCTAGGGGACCCATGGTTCAGGTAACGATGCTTTCAAACTCATTTTGGACTATTGGGTAGAATTTCGTTAAAATAGAACTAGTGTTGGGACCCATATTTAATTGAAACGATATTGGATAAAAGTTTTGATGATTCTATTGATTTTGAAATGTTAAATTTAGTATGAAAGCATAGTTCGCTTTCATGCACGAGATTCTAAATGAATCGCAAATCCTCGATCGAAGTCCGTGAGGACTTGGAGAAATGCTAGTGCAGCTAAGCCTTGGGATTTGAATTCACAAGGCTTGGCCATATTTTCTATGGTCAAGGAATCTTGACATTCATGTTTGTGAGCTAGCGATTGAGTCTGCGAAGGGGAAGCCATCTTGCATTGCATTCACGATGGACCGCTTCGTTCACAAAAATTTGGTCTGTGCTAACATTGCATTCCCTTCTTATGCCCCACATTCGCGTTCTATTCCCTATGTTCGCGAAAGGCTTTGCCCTGACAGTATATGAACCCTCTTTTTTGAGATTTTCTTATTTTTCCTACCCTAATTGCCATTAATGCCATTGAGAGTTCAGGAAATGAGTGGGAGTTAATCAATGAGAGTGCATAGTGGAAGTGGAAGAGATTATTTCTCCTAATTTCTTCGTGAGTATTTTTTCCTAATCCTCTGTGTAATTCTTATTTTTTCCTCTTGTTCCATTATGTTTCAGGGCTGATTTGAGCCTGCATTTACACTCTATTTTTGCTCAACTTTTGAGCACCTATTTCTAGTCTTTCAAAGGACCTCATGACAAATTTAATTCTAAGTTTCCATTAGCGGACCTTATAGGCTCATTTTTTACCTGATTTTGGGCCTGGAGTTTTATACTGCTACACCAATATCTTTTTTCTCCTATTAATTTATAGATTATTATTTTGATACTGCAATATTATTTTGGGATCATAGAGAAAAGAAGAGCGATTTATGGACGGTTTAAAATATGATTCCGCATCGAGGTAGGCTTTCGTCTACTTTTCTCTATGAGATGGTGTTGTGTATAGATTTCATGTTGGTTATACATTATTCTTATGACTAGTGTATCATGACTGAACCTATTTAGGAAATTTAGGATTGAAATGTCACTCGAACCTTAGCCTAGACTACTTAATAGGGCCTTAGAATCCTATTATCCTTGATTATGGACTTGATTATGCATAGATAAACATTATGGATTCTTTAATATAGGACATATCATATGACTTGGTGATTTGGGCGGTATTTCCCCAATTTGAGCTTTGTTGTGATTTTATGTTCTTGATTACGATAGTTTCCCGAGTTATGGGGCCTTATTATGTTAATTATATATTATTAGAATCGAGGCCTTGGTTATGACACCATTTGGCTCCAAGTGTGTATTCTATCCTCAAAACGAATGTGCTTCTTGTTAATAGATGCTTAGGATTATAATTTTTGGATATTGGTGATGTCATGCAAACTTTTAGGCGCATTCATGCTCACTTAGTGGTACGATCCTAACAAAATCCTTGATTTTACTACTATTTTCTAAAATGGATTTAGTCAACTTTTCACTATTAAAATGTATTCTCTTACAATGGGAATTGTACCACCTTATTTAATGATTTATGGGCTTTAAGAACTAAATGAGATACTTTGGAAATTATACCAAGGTTGATTCCAGTCCATTAGTAAACCCCACTACTCTTTACTTCAGTCAAAGAAGTTATCGACACTTTCTATACTATTATTCTGATTTAGTCTCAAACATGATCTCGTACAATGGATGTATATATATATATACACACACACATCCATTGTACGAGATCATGTTTGGGATTAAATCAGAATAATAGTATAGAAAATGTCAATATATATATATATGGTAATGGATGGAGCAGATTGATTATGATAATTATTGAAAGTCCTAGTTTGGGACCTGGCAGTGTATACGAATATCCTGAGTCCTCTATGGGCCCTTTCACCTGTGAGCCACAGTGCTGGAGAAGGATGGTCGTTGTAGGTTCTGCCTTTGCAATCTACTGAGCTGGTAGAGGTGTACACACTTGGTACATTATAGCACTTGGACTAGTTGATGGTACTGAATTACACTTGCATTCATTCACTTATTATGTGCATCACCTATCACCAGTATAATTTTTTGGTGCTTATATCTATTAGTCTTATGGGGTATGTATAGGTATAATCCATGGCTACTATTTACCAGTGCTTTCTTGCACCTTATGGGCTTATGGAGGCCTGATTCAGATATTATTTATCTGGACTAGCCAGTTACGTTACTTTTGGTTATTATCGTCATTTTGTGGATAGTTATTTTTTACGTTATTGGTACATTGTTTAAACTTTACTCCTTCTAGGGTAAAATTCTGTACTGCTAGATTACTTTATAGTTTATTATTCACATTGGTTAAAGGCCTTGATGCTAGTATTGGATCCCTTACATGGCTATGAGCCCCTAGAAGTTAGGTTATTTCTCTTAGGTTATTACCTTTGAGCTTTGTCCTATATATGTATGTATGTATGTAGCACACACACACACATATGTGTGTGTGTATGGAATTATTGTGTATCCCTCTCTATCCTTATTTATTCACATTGTATATGTATCTTTTATCATTGTACTACTACTATATATCCCTCTTTCACTCTTCACTTATATATTGGCTAGTGATATACCATATTGCACCTTAGTTCCTGAATACTATAAGAATAGGATAGTATACACTTATTGCTCCATTAGTATTATCATGTTTAGTTTCTTGGATAGTTGCCTGTAGTATATATATTTCTGCTTTACATATTATTTATGCTTACAATATCTTTTGAGCTTAATCAACCAATGCCTACAGAGTACCACGTGTTTAGTACTCATATTATACGTCTACAACTTGCAAATCATAATACAAGTTATCATTGTTAAAGTGTGTATCATGCAAAGCAGCCATGGATCAAAGATTAGGGGTGAGCTCCAGACATTCAAAGTATTCCTGCTCTCTTTCTCTCTTCTTGTTAGACTGATCTCTATTTTGTATTTAGAGGCATCTTTGTTTATGTATTTATTTTGTATTTCACTTGTACTTATGTCGTATTAGAAGTTCTTATACTGACTTCATTAATTTTTGAGGATTTTATCTTTATATTAGTCTCTAATTTAATTATCTTCCATTATTTTTTCATTTTTATTGATAGTCTGTTACTAGCTGTTTCAAACTATGGGTTGGCTTACATACTGGTAGGTTATAGTAGGTGCCATCATGATTTGAAAAATTAGATCGTGATATATTGGTATCAAAGCTAGGTTTACCAATATGTTGGTACAAGAGCTAAGTGTTTAGTAGAGTCATGTGGCTCGGTATGAAGACGTCTATATCCTTTCTCTGGGAGGCTATAGGGCATTCTTAGGAAATATATTATTGACTTCTTGTCATGTATCTATATTTCTATGAACCTCTAGTGCCTTCTTTGACTTCACTCTTTCCCAGATGGATGACATGAGGTTATCGATAGATGTGGACAAGACTTTTTCACATATTTCCAGAGTTAGAAAATGATATCGAGCATCTTCAGCATCAACGAAAGGTTGTAGGGCCAACCCAAGCTCTAATAGAGTTTGAGACTACCTCAGTTTTTTAAGATACTGTATTGGGAATTCCAAGTCTTTTTGTGGATACTTTGTATCCAAAGATGATGTTTTGTACATGAGTAGTTCTCGGACCAAAGTTGGATTTGTTGGTATTTAGAAGGATTCTCTATCAATTTTAGAGTTTGAGATTGGGTTTGTCAAGTAGGCCAGATGTTCTCCTATACAATATCTTTCAAAACATGAGATGGTGTTCGAATTTGTTAGAGGGTTAGATTTTCCACCAATCTTGGCATTAGAGTATTTGATCACAACAGAGCATTATTTTTCTCAAATTTTTGTTCATATGATGACCACAGAGAGGGCATTTATTGAGATATACAGATGTGGCAGTAAGAGGCCGTATTAGAGTTACAATGTTAGTGGTATTTTGTTTGGAGGCAGGGATCTTCCCAGCAGAGGTCAGCCTCACTTGTAGCATATTCGGTCCTTAGAGGTTTCACCTTAGATTATAGATAACTCCTAGATAAATTATGGTGGTCGTAGTGTGCAAAGTTCTAGTTGAACATTATAGAGTATTACTTTTGCTCTAGGTCTTCAGGTCGTGATGGCTATTTTGGATCAATAGGTTCAGTATATCAGGGGTCCTAATGGGCATGTTTTAACTATAGAGAGGTTAGTCATTGGTCTAGGAGTGCTCTAGGCGTGAGTTGGTCTTTTAAATAGGGTCAGAACATGTTCCTCACTAGCCTATAGCTACCAACGTAAGTTTGGATTGCAGAAAAGATAATTATTTTAGTAGAGAGTGTCCCAAGCATCAGTTGGTTAGCTAGTTGGGAAAAACTCATATTTCTCTCCAAGTTACAACTTCAAGAGTTTGTTATGACTATAGAAAGACTGGTCACTAGTCTAAAGAGTGTCAATATCATAGGATTACTAGTCATTCAGTTCATCTAAATCAATCCCACTATGTTGTGGAACCTTCGGTTAGAGGTAATTCACTTAGTGCCTTAGTTGGTGATTTAGACGCTCGATCTAGATTTGGACACACCCAAATTCGTACTTCTTTGAGCACGTCAGGACTATGACTTTAGACTTGTAATGTACTGGGAATACACCCTATATTCCATACAATGTTTATAGTCATAAGTGACCACAAGTTAACCCATATGCTGGTACCTATTGTGAGTACTGAATAGACTGATAATAAAGGGTACACATGTACAAAAAATAAAACTGGATATGCCATAAGGTTTAAACATTTAAAAATATCTCAAAATTAATATACCTAAAAAACAAATGTCTGAAAACAATACTGTAAAGACTGCCAATAACAACTGATAACTAACTAAGTATCTGTAAGTATCTGAAAGCCTCTAACTGACTGACTGTGGAGTTGATGGGACAAGTCCCCAACTAACTCTGACCGACTACTGAACTGAAACACTGAAATAAACATAAATAGTCCTCAGAATATGAGGATTCATCACTGCTGTTGTTGCTGGTGCGCTAGGATGTCTAGATTCGGTCGGGAACCTGAGTGTTTGAACCTATGATATAAGACATCATAACGCAAGAAATGAGTATGTGATCAGTACTTTGAATGTACTGGTATGATAAATGAGGTTAGACTGATATGCATGGCTTATATGCATGAATAATAACTAACTGAATAAATAGCATGAGATAACTGATGTATAGTATGCGAAGAAGTTGTAAAATATGAGAATGCATGACAAAGAATATGACATGATACTGGGATATTCCATAAACTGAAACACTAAAATACTGATATTGAACAACTAATAACTATATGCCATAGTCAAGCAAGCCTGAAACTAAACTCTGAACTGATTACTGGACTGAGACTGTGGGAGCTATCATCTAACTGACATGCCCCAGTAAGATCTAATTGGGGTCTTACCTGTGACCCCAGTTGGAAGGGTATCAGTACCGTGCCACGGGTACTAACATGGCTACGTGGATTCACTAAAATGAAGTCCCGAAGGACTAAAGTGTCACCCTGTACTAGAAGGTGCTCTAGTGAGATATATGTCAACCCTCAACTGGAAGGTTAAGCTCTCTGATGTATGTTGGCTTCGTAGTTCTGGAATGCAGGGACTGCTAATAAAGGTCACACCCTCAACTGGCATGTGAGTCCCCATCCCTGGGTTCGCTCGGTACTAAATCCTACTCCCAACTGAACTGACTCGGAATACTGAACTAATCTAAACTTGACTGATAGGATAACTGACTGAACTAATAATACTCATATATGCCTGAAAACCATTCTTAAAGTACTAAGACTAAGTAAACAACTAAATTTTGGGTATTCATAACCCCCAGGACTCGATAACATTAATAGTAAAAGCATACCAAAGCTTCAAAATCATAATAAGTAGTCATGCTCAAAATTCAGCTCTTAGGCATTTCATCAAACACTTGAAATTCATAAACTTAAGCATGGGAATAATTGAAACATGTGGGAATAACATAATCATAACACTAAAACCATACATTAGGGGATTTAACATGGAATTCATGCTTTAAACATGTAAAGGCTACTTTCCAACAAAACATTAGTAAACATCATGCATAATCAAAATTCCCAAACGCTTCATGAAATTAACTCATTGTAAACATGTGAAATCTTAATTTTGAACACAAAAATAGGTACTTGGACTCCATGGGTGAAAAGGGCTCATAGATAAAGATTTAACATACCTTTAGGCTTTAATCTTGCAAGAGAATTGACGTTCTTGATCGTTCTTGGGTGTTGAAGCTGGAATTCTTAAGTTTTCTTAAAGATATCATGGTTGAACTTGATGAATTGGGGTGATGGATAGGGTTTATTTTAAAGAGGAATTGTGGAAATAGGGCATATAATGCCTTATCTGATGATAAATCCCGTGTTTTTAAAGATTGGGGCCATGGGATAAGATCAGACTGCCCCTCTAAAATTAAAATTCATAACTGGAACGGTGATTGAGCCCTTACGGCGATGCACCCTTTTGAAAAGCCTTCTAAAAATGAGTAGTAAACTGAGTACCTCTGTCTAAAATGATGGAAAACGGGACCAAGCAATCAAATCAACACTCTAATATAAAGCTTGGCATAATCCTTGGCTAAATAAGAAGTATGGACTGGCAAGAAATGGACTTATTTGGTTATTCTGTCCACAATAACCCAAATCAAATCGTGCTGGTGACGTGAACGAGGCAACCCTGTCACAAAACCTATGTTCACCTCTTCCTACTTCCAAGTGGGTATGCTGAACTCCTACATAGAACCACTAGGCCTTTGGTGTTCAACCTTAACCTGCTGTCAATTAGCACACTTGTCTACAAACTCTGCAATATCCTTTTTCATACCGCTCCACCAATAGATTTCCCACAAATCATGGTACATCTTAGTAGCTCCTAGGTGAATAGAGTAACACGCACCATGCACTTCTACAAGAATTTCATGTCTCAAACCATCTGCACATGGCACACACATTCTACCCTGGCAATGCAACATACCATCTCTCCCTTGGGAAAAAATCTCTACTTTCTGATCTCTAACTGACTCCTTTAACTTAACTAGATGGGGTCCCTATCTTTCTTTTCTTTCACTTTGGAAACCAAAGAAGATTTCAAACTATTCTAAAAACATACACTACCTTTAGCTGAGTCAATTAAGTGAACGCCTAATCTAGCCAACTGATGAACCTACTAAACTAACTTTTTCTTATTATTCTCAACATGAGCCACACTACCCATATACAATCTACTAAGGGCATCTACTACTACATTGTCCTTGATCGGATGATACAAAACATTCATATCATAATTTTTCAACAATTCTAACCACTTCCTCTGATGAAGATTTAACTCTCTCTACATAAAAATATACTGAAAACTTTTGTGATCCGTGAACACATCAACATGCACCCCTTACAGATAATGCTTCCAAATTTTAAAGGCAACCACAATAGCTGCTAACTCAAGATCATGGGTAGGATAATTCTTCTCATGGTGTTTAAGTTGTCTAGAGACATAGGCTATGACCTTACCTTTCTATATTAGAACACAACCCAAACCAACTTTGGAAGTAACACAGTAAATAACAAACCCATTTGAACATCTGTCAAGGTCAAAATTGGGGCTGAGGTGAGTCGAGTCTTCAACTCTTGAAAACTCTTCTCACAGGAATCTGACCACTGAAACTTGACTTTCTTCTGGGTCAATCTAGACATGGGAGACGCAATAGATGAAAACCCTTCAACAAACTATCTATAATAATCATCCAAACCTAAGAAACTACTAATATATGACAGAGAAATGGGTCTGGGCTAATTTCTCACTGCGTTGGTATTTTCAGGGTCGATTCTACTGCCATCATCAGAAATAATGTGGCCAATAAAAGCTACTGATCTTAGCCAAAACTCGCACTTACTGAATTTAGCGAATAATTGATGGGCTCTAAGAGTCTACAATACTATTCTAAGGTGGTCCGTAAGTCATTTTCATACGGGAATAGACAAGGATGTCATTTATGAAGACTGTGACGAACATGTCCAAGTACTGATTGAATACTCTATTCATCAAGTCCATGAAAGTTGTTGGGGCATTTGTAATACAAAAATACATGACTAGGAATTTGAAGTGACCATATCGGGTTTTGAAAATGGTTTTCAGAATGTCACATTCTCTAACTCTGAGCTGAAGATAGCCAGATCTGAAGTCTATCTCAGAGAAGTAACTAGCACCCTGAAGTTGGTCGAACAAGTAATCAATTCTAGGAAGTGGGTACTTATTCTTAATTATGACTTTGTTCAACTGACGTTAATCGATGCACATATGAAGATCATCTTTCTTTTGCACAAAAATGACTGGAATGCCCCATAGGGAAACACTGGGCATGATGAATCCCTTATCTAAAAGATCTTTCAACTATTCTTTTAATTCCCTAAGCTCTGATGGAGCCATTCTGTAGGGTTGAATATAGATAGGCTGGGTATATGGAAGGAGATCTATTCCAAACTTAATTTCCCTTTTGGGAGGAACACCGGGAAGATCTTTGGGAAACCTATTTGGAAATTCACTCACTACTGAAACTGACTCGAGATTGAGAGTCTCTGAACTAGAGTCTTTAACTCAAAAAAGATGGTAGACACACCCCTTAGATATCATTTTTCTTGCTCTAGGGTACGAAATAAGCTGAACCCTAAGGGCTGAGGTACTACACCTCCATTCTAGTATTATTTTATTCAGAAACTAAATGAAAAAATCTGCTTCTACAATCAACTGAATCATAGCATGAGTGGAGCCAATTCATGCTGAGAATGACATCAAAGCCAGTCATCTCTAACTCCACAAGATCAACTGAAGTGACTTTCTGGGATATTATGACCGGACAGTTCCTGTATACCTGCCTGGCTGTAATAGAGACACCTACTAAGGTAGACACTAAAAAGGGTTCTGCTAAAGTCTCAAGACTGACACCAAAATTAATAGTTATATAAGGGGTTACGAAAGAAAGAGAAGCTCTGGGGTCTAACAAAGCATAAACATGCAAATGAAAGACCTACAATACACCAGTAACCACGTCAGGAGAATTTTCCTGATCCTACCAAGACTGAAATGCATACAATCTGTTTGGTCACTGACCACTAGTGGCATTGGAAATGACACCCTGTTGAGTCGGGCGACCAGATGGAATTAAGGGATGACAGACTGACCCTGCTGACCACTCAGTGGGAAATCCCTAGCCCTATTGCTGGCTTTCTACACCCAAAGCAAACATCACTTCCATCTCTACACGCACCCTAATAGTTTCTACCATATTTCTAGCAAAGAGGATTTATGTGACCATTTTTCACACTTTCCTAGGGCTTAGGGCCTAGATCCCTATCTTGATTATCATTTCTGAACTTCGGCATTAGAATACGAGCCAAAGATGGAGCTGGGGCTGGGGCTGAAGATTTTTGACGGAATTGAGGATCCGACCTCAGCTGAGCAAAATTAAAGCTACCTGTTCTAGCCCTCTTACTCTCCCTTTCTTTCTCCTTAAAGTTCTGCTCCTCAATCTGTTGAGCATGGACTATCAACCTAGACAAGTCCATCTCCCTAATCAACATTGTAGTCCTGTACCCATTGACCATACTATCAGCTACACCAGAAACAAACTTACTCATCCTAGACCTGTTATTAGACACCACAGTAGGAGTATACCTGGCCGGCCGAGTAAACTTAAGAGAATATTCTTTCACACTTATGTATCGCTGCCTCAAATTAATAAACTCTGGTACCTTAACTTCTCTTAACTCCAAGGAAAAGAGCCTATCTAAAAAGGTCATCACAAACTCTTCCAATTTAGTCGGCTCTGCATCTGCCGCTCTATATTCATTCTTCTACTTATACCAGATATGAGGAACATCCTATAATTAGTAAGCATCCAACTCTGCACTCTCTCTATAAGTCACACCTATAATATGAGTTACATTCTAAACCATGTTGAGAAACTCTTGCGGATCCTCACCAGACTTAGATCCTAAAAACAGAGGAGGGTTTATTCGAGTGAAGTCCTGAATCCTAACTGCGGTAGTATGATCCATTGAAATGGCTGGTACAGTAACCGACTGATTATTCTGGGCTACTACTATGTGAGCTAAAGTAGTGAATAAAGCTCTGAATTAGGCATAGGAGACATGCTCATTCAGGGGATCTTCCTGAATAGGCAGACGTGCAGGATGATTCTTATTTCTTCTTTCATTATTCTTTTCTGAGGCATGTTCTATAAATAGAAAGAAGATTAAATTAGAAAGAGGGTTTAAATTAAGCTCATTTTTACTCGCATGACATGAATACTGAAAGAAGGGAAAATTTTCCTAACACGTCTTGTACCCTTCTTCCCATAAGTGTAGCGCGCTTTACAATCAAGCATAAGAATCTACTCAATGCAACTTTTAGACTCCCTAGGACACATTAAAACCTTAGGATATGGTACCAAGTTTGTAACACACTAGGAGTAGTCTCTGGATGCCACACGGTTCTTATAGGTTCAAGTGACCACAATCTAACCCATGAACTGGTACCTACTGTGAGTACTGAACAAATTGATAATAAAGGGTACACATGTGCAGAAAATAAAGCTGGAAATTCCATAAGGTTTAAATATTTAAAAATATCTTAGAATTAATATGCTAGAAAAATAAATATCTAAAAACAATATTGTATAGACTGCCAATAATAACTGATAACTGACTAACGATCTGTAAGTGTCTGAAAGCCTCTAATTGACTGACTGTAAAGTTGATGGGATAAGTCCCCAACTAACTCCGATTGACTACTAAACTAAAACACTAAAATAAATATAAACAGTCCTCAAAATATGAGGACTCACAACTATTATTGCTGCTGGTGCTCTAGAATATCTAGATACAATTGGGAACCTAAGCGTCCGAACCTATAATACGAGACATCAAAGGTTAGGATGATATGCATGACTCATATGCATGAATAATAATTGACTGAATAAATAGAATGAGATAAGTAATGTATAGTATGTGAGAAAGATGTAAAATCTAAGAATGTATGATAAAGCATATGTCATGATACTAGGAGAGTCTATAAACTGAAACACTGAAATACTGATACTGAATAACTAATAACTGTATGTCATGGTCAAGTAAGCCTGAAACTAAACTCGAAACTGAATAGTGGAATGAGACTGTGGGAGCTATCATTTAATCGACATGCCTCAATAAGAGCTAATTGGGGTCTAACCTATGACTCCAATTGGAAGGGTGTCAGTACCATGCTACGGGTACTCACACTGGCTATGTGGATCCACTGAAATGAAGTCCCGAAGCAATAAAGAGTCACCATCTAGTGACATATGGTCTAGTGAGATATATGTTAACCCTCAACCGACAGATTAACCTCCCTAAGCTACGCTGGCTATATAGTTCTGGAATGCAAGGACTGCTAATAAAGGTCACACCCTCAACTGGTAGAAGAGTACCCATCCTTGGGTTTTCTCGATGCTAAATCCTACTCCCAACTGAACTGACTTAGAGTACTAAAATGATCTAAACTTGACTGATAGGATAACTGACTGAACTAATAATACTTATATATGCCCGAAAACCATTCTAAAAGTACTAAGACTGAGTAAATATCTAAATTTTGGGTATTCATAACCCCCAAGACTCGATAACATTAACAGTAAAAGCATACCAAAGCTTCAAAAGCATAATAAGTAATCATTGCTCAAAATTCAACTCTTAGGCATTTCATTAAACACTTGAAATTCATGAACTTAGTCATGTGAATGATTGAAACATGTGGAAATAACATAATCATAACACTAAAACCATACATTGGGGGATTTAACATGGAATTTCATTCTTTAAATGTGTACAGGCTACTTTTTAACTAAAAACACTTGTAAACATCATGCATAATTGAAATTACCAAATGCTTCATGAAACTAACTCATTGTAAATATGTGAATTCATGATTTAGAACACAAAAATAGGTACTTGGACTCCATGGGTGAAAAGGGCCCACGGATTAACATTTAACATACCTTAAGGATTTAATCTTACAAGAGAATTAACGTTCTTGATCGTTCTTAGGTGGTGTAGCTTGAATTCTTAAGTATTCTTGAAGAAATAATGGTTGAATTTAATGAATTTGGGTGATGTCTAGGGTTTATTTTAAAGAGAAATTATGGAAATAGGGCATATAATGACTTATCTGATAAAAATCCTGTGTTTTTATGGATTAGGGCCATGGGAAAAGACCAGATTACCCCTCTAAAATTAAAAATCATAACTGGAATGCTGATTGAGACATCATTGCTCTATGCCAAGTCCTCCATCGCTATTCCACCGTGACGCACCACAATTGTGATGACTTGCTGTATTGGAAATCCAAACATGGTTCAAACCTCATCTGAAAAATCCAAAACTTACCCGAGACATGCCACTTACACCCCTGAACAAGAATCAACTCAAAAAATTACGTCTCGGGGTTAAGAAGGTCACTTTAAAAATCATCAAAAATTAAGAATCCAAAAATAAAACTAAGTCTTCTTCACATAGCTAAATTTTCATATTCTAAGTTCCTTGTACATGCAGTATGGGATGAATTGAGCTTAGAAAAATATGGGGTATTACAAGACTCAATCGAAATATGTGTGATTTGACTTATTATCTTTTACGTTCTATTTGAGTTGAGTTGGAGTTTTCATACCATAGGTGATTTTATACCTTAATTTTATTTTATTGGTTGTTGTAGCCTCTCTGTTGATTTTTATGCTTATTTGGCTACCTTCTAGATGGCTTTTTCGTTTTAGCAAAATGGGTGGATTAGTATTGTGATTTCTTTGTTATGTAGAATTCGAGTAAAAAGACTATTTCCTTTGGCATATTGTCCTTGTTATGACCTTAGAGTGGTATTGGTTACATTTTTTTTTAATACCTCCTGCACCTTATATTAGTGTTTCTATTGTTATGATTTTTGTGATTGCTGATTCTTACTTAATAGACGGCAAGACTAGTGTCATCTAGTTAATATTGCCCTTCCCTTTTAGCCTAGAGCCTTGGTTGGTTGATTTTTACTTTTTAGTGAGGTAAGGTCGATTGTTAAGTAGATTCTGAAATTAAAGGTACGGTTGGACTTTTATGGCTTTGTTTTTGTTCTAGCATTGGCAACTCATTTCTATGGCCCATTCTAATAATTGGTCAATTTGAGGTTTTCCCTTCTGATTCGGCGGGTTCGTTACTTAGTAGTGGTCTTGATCTTGTTGTTGGTGTTGATATAGGTAATCCATTCTTCCTATGATGTGGTTCATGTATTAGTTGAGTTGAGGTTGGTTTTTATGGTAAATTTAGAAATTCTCCTCTCAGCATTTGTTCGGCCAAATATGACTTCAGGGAGTGCATCTTCTTGGTGACATGTACTTTCGGGTAGTCGTGGGTATAGATTGAGTATTAGATTGACCATCTTTAGGCTAAGATTGTCATTTTCTGAGTTGCTTGGATTTGGCTATTTCTAGCATTCTTTGCAGCCTCATTGTGTTCTTCGTTGTGCCTTGATGCATTTTACTCTCCGAACAGATGCGGATTTAATTGGTCATATCTTTAGCCAACAGTTTTGCTTCAGGGTAATTATGTATTTTGGTGACATTTAGTTTTAACCATTGCAAGAATCATTGGATATATGTTGATTTTTAGTAGTGAGATTGATCTGGATATTTGACAATACTGAAGACTTGTTGGGACTAGTTATAGTTGTTGACCCTTGGGGATGATGACTTAAAACTTGTGATAGATTTTGGAGTATGGATGTTGAATCGTCAATGGGATCAATTTGGGTAGTTTGGATCGAACAATTTAGCTTTGGTGTTAAGATTATAGCTATGGATTGTGTAACTTGGTTGCAGTCTTATTTTGGTGTTTCAATACAGTTGGGAGTTTGTTGACAGGTTTACTAGGCCAACTTGGTACCTACCAACTCAGTTTTCTTTAGTTTAGAGGATTTTTCTTTGATAAATGCTTGAGGGATAGTCCGTTGGCACACGCCATTAGTTTCTACTACTCTTGACATTGATTTTAAGTTTTTGTTATAGTTTTGGATTGTCTATTCAATAGGAGGATTATGCTCAAGTTGGACTTAGCATCGTTTCATCCACAGTTAGTGGGACATTCTTTTTCTAGAGTTTGTCCTTTGTTTCCTGACTATTAGTTTTGAGGGTTATTCAAATTAGTTTTAGCTTTGGCTAGAGATCGTTGGCTTTGGCCATCTCCATTTGTGTGTTTAGGTAGCACCTTATGAGCTTATTCTTATGCTCACTAGTATGGATCTTTGGTAGATTAACTATAGTCCTTCGAGGTTAGTGTGTTTTGATGGCATAAATAGGACTTAGATGACAGGTTTGAAACAACAAAAGAATGTTGGATTTAGAATTTGGAGTTGGTTGCATGATTCATGCCTTAGATTTTCATTATCATTGTTTAGTTTTGTCCTAGTTGATCTTGTATGTGTGTGATTTCATTATGGTTGTGCTTGGGTTTATGTGCTTAAGTCATGTTCAGATCAGTTGGAGGCTTGATGTTGGGTGTATTTATGCATTCTAGCGTTACTATTCTAGCCTTTTTATCCTTGTTTTGAGGATGATTCTTATTATATATATGTTGATAATGATATCAATGAGAATTTATGTGTCCAAGTATGTGTTTACAATGTTTAATGGTGTTTTCACATGAGTTTCGATTCAATTTGAGTGTTTAGAGTTCAACCGAGAAAACTAGTGTTACTAGCTTGGGCTAGGTGTTTGTCTAGTCTATCGTGTTCGGTTAGAATGTGTTTAATGAGTTCCTAATGTTGTTATTTTGTATTTATATGTGAAAAAACTTGTTTATAATGTTCAAGGGTCAATTGGATCAAGACAAGAGTTGAAACAATGAGTTAAAGATAAAAGTGAAATTAGCCTATGCTTAGCTTGTCTTTCTAGTTCACCGTTGAGGATGTTGTGTTGTTTTGAGCTCTAAATTGTTGTTTTTAATGATATATGATGCTTGGTTAATGAATAATAATGATAAATAAAGGATATACAAACTTCAAATCAAGTGGAAACAACTTAAGAAGGCTCGGAATGGCTCAACGAAAGCACAATACAAAAATTGATGTAATTTGAACCCCTGAAATGTATTGGGTGCATGTAGGCTGTTGAAGTGTCCACTGGACTCTTGAAAAACACCAATAGATTCAGAATAGTACCAAAATAGTGACCCACTGGCACGTGTAGGTCCTAATGGAGTTTAAAGAGGCACCGTGACGCAGTGAAATCGCAATGAGATTCTGGATTTTGAAATTTTTTTGACAATTGCGATTTGGCTCAACACCGTGACGCGATGATGCCCAAATTCGAGATAATTCTTTCCAGCTGAAATAAAATAGTGTGGAAACCCAATCCAAGTTGGTTTATGACTTTTATACTATAAATATAATGTCCCAAACTCCATTTTAAACATCTCGGAACACCCTAGATCAACTTGGACATCAGTGAAGGCTACCACAAATTTTCTTAGGTTTTATCATTCTTTAATTTAGTTATTTGTATGGTTTGTATCGTCACTCCAAGGGATTGGATGATGAATATTTCCATTCAAGTCTAAACTCCCTTTCCAGGGTTAAGGCCAAGATCATGAATACTTTTATTTTGAATTAATTTTGTTTAATTTGCTTATCATTATTGGTTATTTATTTATTCTTAATATAACTATTTTAAGGATTAGCTACCCTTAGAATACATCAATTAACAAACTTTTGATCTCGGGAGAAGAAATAGGGAGATAGAACATGGGAATAAATAAAGTATGATTTTTGTTCTTTTATTAAATAAAGAATTTGAATTAGCGTCTAGTACAGAGATGTACTTAGATGCCTTACTTGATTCAACGTAGGATGATAGCTTTAAAATGCTTAATTGGATTATTAAATCCCCGCTCAATGATGTAGTTGTAACATCCAATTTAGGTAAACGGTTAGAGGTAGGAAGACCATGATCATGCAATTAACCTCACAAATCAACAACTAAGATAAGAGAATTAACGAATGAAGTCCAATAACGTAGTATTATTGTTCTTAAGCCCAAAAACTTGACAGTGCCCAAGTGAATATGCAAGTGTACGTGGTCTTATCAAGTAGTAAAGTGGCCTAATGAAAGCCAAGTATCGATCCCACAGAGACTTGATCGGACATCTATTCTATTCCAGTTCACAATTTAGATTCAATTGATGCAAGTGTAACCAAAAAGAGAGTTTTGAAATTTAACTTGGAATTAAAGTAAATAATGTGTAAATAAAAGTCTTGGAACAATCAATAGGAGAAAACCTAGGGTTAAAGCACTTCAAACATTCATGCTATGCTATTGAATTTCATTCGTTAACTTGCTGATCTTGGTTGTTGATTCGTAGAGTTAATTGCATGATCATGGTCTCCCGACCTCTAATCGTTTACCTAATTTGGATACTACAACTACATAATTGAGCGGGGATGTAATAATCCAATTAAGTTTTTGAAAGCTATCATCTTATGTTTGAATCAAGTAAGACATCTAATTACATCCCTGTCCTAGACGCTAATTCAAATTCTTTATTTCATAAAAGAATAAAAATCATACTTTGTTTATTCCCACGTTCTATCTCTATTCCCTCTTCCAAGATCAAAAGGTTGAAAATTAATATATTTTAAGGGTAGCTAATCCTTAAAATAGTTAAATTAAGAATAAACAAACAACCAATAATGATAAGCAAATTAAACAAAATTAATTCAAAACAAAAGTATGCATGATCTTGGCCTTAACCCCAGAAAGGGAGTTTAGCCTTGAATGGAAATATTCATCATCCAATCCCTTGGAGTGATGATACAAACCATACAAAAAAACAAAATTAAATAATGATAAAACCTACAAAAAGTTGTGGTAGCCTCCAATGATGTCCAAGTTGATCTAGGGTGTTCAAAGATGTTTAAAATGGAGTTTGGGACGTTATATTTATAGTATACAAGTTATAAACCGACTTGGATTGGGTTTCCACGCTGTTTTCTTTCATATGGGAAGAATTATCCTGATTTTGGGCATCACCGCGTCGCAGTGTTGAGCCAAATCGCAATTGTCAAAAATCTATCCAAATCCAGAATCTCGTCGCAATTTCACCGCGTCACGGCACCTCCTTAACTCTATTAGGACCTACACACGCTATTGGGTCAATATTTTGGGACTCTTATGAATCCAGCTTTGTTTAGAACGCATCCATTGGTCACTCCTACATATCCCACACGCACAATACATTTCAGGGGCCCAAATTGTATCAATTTTTGTATTGTACTTTCGTTGAGCCATTCCGAGCCTTATTGAGTTGTTTCCACTTGATTTGAAGCTTTTACATCCTTAATATATCATCATAATCCTTAATCAAAAATCCTATAGCATTAAACACAACAATATAGAGCTCAAAACAACACAACATCCTCAACGGTTTACTAGAAACCCGAGCTAAGCACAGGCTAATTTCACTTTGACCTTTAACTCATTGTTTCAACTCTTGTCTTGATCCAATTGACCCTTGAACATTATCAACAAGTTTTTCACATATAAATACATAATAAAAACATTTGGAACTCACTAAACACATTCTATCCCAACACGATAGACTAGACAAACACCTAACCTAAGCTGGTAACACTAGTTTTCTCGGTTAAACTCTAAATACTCAAATTGAATCAAAACTCATGTGAAAACACCATTAAACATCTTAAACATATACTTGGACACATAAATTCTCATTTATATCATTATAAACACATACAATGTAAGAATCATCCTCAAAATAAGGCTAAAAAGGCTAGAATAGTAACGCTAGAATGCATAAATACACCCAATATCACCACTCCACACTTAAAGTCCTGTTTGTCCTCGAACAACTCTTCACCTTAAACACCAAGAGCTGAAGGGACTCCATAATTCTACTAAATTAAGTACACTCAAGCTAGTACTACAATGACTACATGGAATGTGAGTTTCTAAACTAAGCATGTCATAGACAATTAAAGCCCAAGAATCCTACTTCAAAACATCCTAGCCTCAAGAATTGACTCTACAAGTGGCAAACTCATGCATATTGCTCAATCAAAGACATTACAAAAATCATCCACATTAATCAAACATGTGTCCCTCACCACAAGAGAGTTACCCATAATAACTCACAATAATGCAAATTATCACAATGGGTATACAAATGAAATTACGCTAACTCTCTCAAGAAATTCACAAGTTACACATAATGAACCATAAGTTTTCCCTTAGTGTAATGCTCCACTAATATTAGAATGTAAAGCTTCGGATCAATTAGGACTTTTCTAGGTTGTAATGTAGGCAAAGGGATGGGTAGGAACTATTCGGGAATAGTGACTAACCTCTCTAAGCACTTTAATACACTACATTACACATTTAAAAAAAATATTCAACAACCAAATTACACCATTTTCATCCACCCATATCTTTTATTTTTTCCCCATCTCTTTTAAGCATTTTCATAAATATATGGTGGGCGTATTGTTTATTCCTTCAAGATTCAATATTTTCTCATAACATCATTTATATCATTCCTAACCATCACACATCAAATATACACACCAATAACTATTACCTTGGGGAATTAATTTCACCTTTTTCTTCAATTTCTCAAACTCTTTACTAAATCAATTGTTCATTAAAGCACTTAGGAGCTTTTTGGATCAAATTATGGTCTATCAAAGAAGGGTATTAGGCTACATAAGAGGCTAACAAATAAAAGGATAAAGGCTCAATAGGGGTTAACTGGGATAATGCACAAAGATAGACAAAAGAGAAGGTAAAAATAAGGCTACCAAAGAAATGCCTATATCATCTTCTAAATCAACATTCTTTATTTTCCTTCACACATACAACGAGAAAGTTCTAAAAATCACATACAATAAGAAATATACAAAAATCTCACATGCACATGGCACATGCTCAACTCAATAGGATCATCATAGACTTCCAACTAAACAATAATGAGAATTCAAATTTAAGCCAAAAGTGCTAGAGTCACAAACATAAGCCTAAGAGTCTCAAAAGTAGTAATTCCACAAATTAACATACTTATATAACTAAAATCACTTGCACCATGCAATCAAAACTAGCACCGACAAGAATGTCTCACTTATTCCTAACCTAAAAATTTTTAAATTGAGCCCAAAATTGGAAATTTTCCCACCCCACACTTAAAAATCTACTTTGTCCCCAAAGTGACTTTAAAAGTAAGAGATATAAATACTCCCTAGGCCTCTAGGACAAACTAGTAATATCTTTTGCATTTATGGAATCTTTGGGACCCCACACTCAGTCTTTGTCATGCTCCTTAGCTCAGGTTTTCGGTACTCAGACTTCCCAGTAACCTGCTACTCAATCAAAAACAAAAACTATGTGAAAATAACAAAAAACTAAAAACTAAAAAGAAAACATACCTTAGCTTGGGTTGCCTTCCAATAAGCACCTGATTTAGTGTTGCGGCATGACCCAATCAATTTTTTCCTCCATCTTAAGGATATGAATTTTACCCCCAACATCACATCCATTTTTTTCCTCGATGATAGGGTGGGGGTACAAAGATTAAAGAATTGAGTAATGGATGATACACGGTAAACCACTCGGCCTTAAAGTAAGGTGTGTTTTTATGTTGCTTATCTAGTGTAAAATCAAGAATATAGGATTCTTGTTCCTCATCTTCACACTCTTCCACTATTTTAATTGATTCCACAGACAAGACATCATCTAAACATAATGTAAAAAGTGTTTTGAGTGAGGACCAACTAATCCAACTTAAAAATTTACACCATTCCCAATACCCTCACTCACATTCACCTTCTCAATAACAGTCTCAAGATAAAGATGACAATTGAATGGCTGCGATTCATATGGTGATGGTAGTATCTCCTTAACCTGTTCAACAATTTCAATTTTTAAGTACTCAAACTTCCTCGTATTGTCAGCAACTTTGTCCTCAATAGGTTGGGAAGTCAACTATGAATCTACCTCCTTACTTGTTTTTAGAGTTTCTTCATTGAGCTTTGTACCATTCCTCAAAGTTATTGCAATTACTTTCCCACTGTTACTTGGTAAATCACTTTGAGGTATGGTATTATGTACCTGTTGCACTTTCCTTATCTGCATCATCAAGTTCTTCATGATAATTTGCTGACGCTCAAAATTTTCCCCATAACTCTTTATATCTACTAACAACTGTGCTTGATTAGCTAGAATTTGTTCCAGCATCTCTTCCAAATTATTTGTTTGAAATGGGGCTTGGTAATTCTGAACCTGCGACTATTGAAACTGTTGTTGTTGATTGTAGGTATTCTCATAGTATTTCCTTTGATCATAGCCCACAAACATTACTGAATCGGGGTTGACAGCACACATATCTTCAGAATGACCACTATTTCCACAAACCATACACCATATAGAATCGTCACTACTCGTAAACCATCTATCCCAGGATTCTATGTCAAGAAGTGTGATAAAAAGTGAAATAAAAAAACTAAAAAAGAACTAAAAAACTAAACTATTTACAACTCAATATAGACTAAAACTAAGATAGTTGTCAATCTAAAAATCCCCGGCAACAGCGCCAAAAACTTGACAGCGCCCAAGCACACACGCAAGTGTACGTGGTCTTATTAAGTAGTAAAGTGGCCTAATGAAAATCAAGTATCGATCCCACAGAGACTTGATCTACCAACTATTCAATTCTAGTTCACAATTTAGATTCAATTGGTACAAGCGTAACCAAAAATAGAGTTTTGAAATTTTAACTTGGAATTGAAGTAAATAATTCATAAATAAGATTCTTGTAACAATCAATAGGAGAAAATACAGGGTTAAATCACTTTGAAAAATCTTACTATGCTATTATATTTTATTCGTTAACTTACTTATCTTGGTTGTTGATTCGTATGGTTAATTGCATGATCATGGTTTCTCGACCTCTAATTGTTTACCTAATTTAGACATTACAACTACATCATTGAGCGGGAATGTAATAATACAATTAAGTGTTTGAAAGCTATCATCCTACATTTGAATCAAGTAAGGCATCTAATTATATCTATGTCCTAGACAGTAATTCAAATTCTTTATTTCATAAAAGAATAAAAATTATACTTTGTTTATTTCCACGCTCTATCTCCTTATTCTCTCTCCTGAGATCAAAAGGTTAACAATTGATGTATTCTAAGGGTAGTTAATCCTTAAAATAGTTAAATTAAGAATAAACAAACAACCAATAATTATAAGCCAATTAAACGAAATTAATTCAAAACAAAAGTATTCATGATCTTGGCCTTAACACCGGAAAGAGAGTTTAGCCTTGAATGGAAATATTCACCATCCAATCCCTTGGAGTGATGTTACAAACCATACAAAAAAACTAAATTAAATAATGATAAAACCTAAAAAAAAATTGTGGTAGCCACCAATGATGTCCAGGTTGATCTAGGGTGTTCCAAGATGTTTAAAACGGAGTTTGGGATGTTATATTTATAATATACATGTAATAAACTGAATTAGATTGAGTTTTCATGATGTTTTATTTCAGATGGGCAGATAATCCTAATTTTGGGCATCACTGCATCGCGGTGTTGAGCCAAATTGCAATTGTAAAAAATCTGTCAAAATCCAGAATCTCATCGCGATTTCACCGCGTCACGACGCCTCCTTAAAGTCCAGGACCTACACGCACTAGTGGTTCACTATTTTGGGACTCTTCTGAATCTATCAGTGTTTTCTACACTTCAATTGGCCACTCCTACAGCCCACACGCGCCCAATAAATATCAGGGATCCAAATTGCATCAATCTTTGTATTATACTTTTGTTTAGCCATTCTAAGCCTTCTTTAGTTGTTTCCACTTTATTTGAAGCTTGTATATCCTTTATATATCATAATAATCCTTTAACCAAGAATCCTATAGCATTAAACACAACATTTATAGCTCAAAACAATACAGCATCCTCAATGGTGAACTAGAAACATGAGCTAAGCATAGGCTAATTTCACTTTGATCTTTAACTCATTGTTTCGACTCTTGTATTGATCTAATTGACCCTTTAACATTATAAAAATTTGTTTAACATATAAATAAACAACTACAACCTTAGGAACTCACTAAACATATTATAACCCAACATGATAGACTAGACAAACACCTAGCTCAAGCTAGTAACACTAGTTTTCTTGGTTGAACTCTAAATGCTCAAATTTAATCAAAACTCATGTGGAAACACCATTAAACATTGTAAACACATACTTGGAAATATAAATGCTCATTTATATCATTATCAACACATATAGAATAAGAATCATCCTCAAAACAAGGCTAGAATAGTAATGCTAGAATGCATAAATACGCCCAACATCAAGGCCAGTTGGTTGTTTGAGGATGAGTTTTGGACTATTTGAAAAGTGAAGTAATAAATCTGGTGAAAAAGGAATAACTTTGGTAAAATTCCTTGAAAACGTTGTTTTTTTGTAGAGGTTATTTGGGGAGTCGTGCTTTGTGAATGTGGGTTCAGTACCTTGTCCTTTGAGATTTTGGGCTCTTCCTATAAATTTACTTTTGTGGATAAAAGTCCTTTTAGAAATGTATATTACAATGACCCTCCAAGTTATTTTTTTCATTTTCATGCATTTTCAATGTTTTGGGCCTTCTCATAATTCCTACTGTTCATTTATGACTTGCCTAAACTATCAATTCAATTATCGAACAGTTCGTTCTGGTTTTAGGCTCATTTCCCTATTTTGGAGTTTTACATGTCAAGAAATTATTCTTGAACCAAAAATCTTATAACACAGCCTTATATGAGTAATTCAATAGCTACATCAGCGCTGAAACATTGATTTTGATAGTGCATGTGGAGTATATTGGTGTTTTGGATTCCCTATCTCATGAGGAAATCCCAATTAAATTATTGGATAGGCAAATCATAGATTCAGAATTAAGGATATAGCTGCGGTAAAGGAGCTTTGAAGGAATCAGAAGGTAGAAGAAGCTACATGGGAAGTTGAGGAAGATAGAAAGTCCAAGTTTCTGTTCATGTTCCCAACCTTGTATGCAAATGCTTGAGGTATGGGTTTTGTTTCCATCTTTACTCATTTTGAATTGTTCTTAGATCTAAGTTGCATTTTTTGGTTATCGTGCCAAGAGTACCATAACTTCTCATTTGGGGATGAATGCTCTTAAGTGGGAGGTGGGACGGGGTGATGTGACACCCCAGGTACTTGAAATCTAGTCCCTCCAAGTAATAAGCTCTTAAATTGGCAAATTTCTATAATAGAGTCAAAACTGTCATGACCACGACTCAGGTAACGAGTTATTACCTCATATAATGAGTCATGAGGTGGGACTCGTTGTTCGAGCAGTGGGATTGCCCTTGAGTTCTGCCTTGATCATGATTCTCCACCATGACTCATGATGATTGACAATGAGTGGTGATGCAAGACTCGTGGTCATACAGTGAGGTGCCAAGTTTTTGGTCCTCAGGTAACAACTTATGGTGAGTTATCATGAGCCGTTACCTGAATCGTGATGGTAGGACCCAAAATTTCGTGCATATCTTAATTAAGGTTGTTTTGGGATTTTCCTCCCTCCACACTATTCCCATAACTTAAAAACACATAAGGGCCCTCATTATCTTTAGTTACTCAAAACCTTACTCCTCTCCTCTTTAACTCCTAAAGCAAGAACACTAGGGTTTTATAAGGGATTCAACACCTAGGCTCCAATCCTTGGTTTCTCTCCAAATTCTTTAGGGTTTCGGGCATCTCTTATCGCTAACATAAATTTTTATACTATGTCATATGTTTCAATTATGATTCTTGTGATTTAATTATTGGGTTTGAAATTGGGTTGAGGGCTTTTGATGGTTATTACTTGAATTGTATTTCCCGTGGTTTAAATATGTTATTTATACTTTAATTAATGGTTTTTCGATTTGAATGGGTGAATTATTGTAATATTTTGAAAGGGGGACATAGGTTAGAAAAAAGTGATGGATTTTGGGCTTCGTAATGGCATTAACCTTAACGCACCTACATGATTTTGGTTTTAAATGTGGAACTTTCATAATTTAACTCATTTTTGAAAGTATTGCATTACAGTAATGGACAAATGGGTAAAAATGGATTTGAAAGGCCTTGGTAGCTATGGTTTTGGATTTTTGAAGAAACTTAGGAGTCAATTGGTCAATTGGAATAGGTTGGAATCATTATATAAGCTTACAAGCATAATTGGTATGATGATACCAAGTGGTATATGCTTTAAAATAAGACTTCTTGGTTTATGGTTTGAACTATGTGCAAAATGATTTTAATTTGGGCTTAAAGGGAGTTGTGTAGCTTATCGTGAAAGTACAGGTCCCAGTGGATTAATACTGAAAACCATATTTGCTGGAGTGGGGGTCTATGTAACCGTGTGCTTTGTTCAAGCATTAAATTTTTTGTTGGGGGAGGGGGGATGGATAGAACCATGGTGTAAGACCCTTAAAGTTTTGATTATTTTATTTTTGACCTTCCCGTGTTTGTAATTTAAATTTTTCACTTGAATTGTCTTTAAGGATGTTGAAAGGGTAATTTGGGAAAGTTTTGAAATTTTCAAAAAGGGTTTGGAATAATTTTGGTACCCCGAGAAAGTGAGGGTCTGTGGTATCACTGTGTTATGAAGGTTACCCTCCGTGATAATGGTGTGCCACGTGAAGGTGTAATTTTCATCCAGATTTTTGTTTTCACTTAGGGTTGAGGGTACCCTTTTCCATCAATTTTCAAAGATCAAGCTCCACTTTATTCATCTTTAACTCTCCAACCAAGAAAGCTTCAGGGTTTTACTATGCATTCATCATTCGGGCTCCTAACTTCAAATTAACTTTGAATTCTTATGTGTTTCAGGCATGTTTATCCTTCCTAAACTTTATTTTTACATTGAATCATGAATTGAATTGTTTTCCATCTAATTTAAGTTGTGTGTTTTGAAATTGGGTTGAGGTGTTTTGGTTGTTGCGGATTGTATTACTAGTTCCATATTTTGAATTGATTGTTCATGCTTTAAATTAATGTTTTTGGGACCAAATTAATACATTATTTAAATGGTTGGAATGGGGGACATGGGTTTCCCCAAATTGAATGAATTTTGGTTTGTAATTGCATGAATGTCAACTCACTTTGTGAACTTGATTTTAATTATGAAAAATTGCATGGTTTAACTTACTTTTGAACTCGATGCTTTGCATTAGTGGATAAACAGTTATTTAAATAGATTTGGATGGCCTTGGTGGCTATGGTTTGGATTCCAATGGAACTTGGGAGTCCAATTTAGTTATGTGAATTGGTTTGACATTTTTAATTTAGCTCGTAAATGTATTGGTATGACAATACCATGTGGTAATTGCCTTAATTAATGACTCTTGGGTTAATGGTTGGAATTATGTGTAAATTATTTTAATTTAAGCTTAAATAAAGTTGTGTAGCTCACCGTGAAAGTGTAAGTCCTAGGGGGAATGAACATTGGAAGCCACATTTGTCGGCGTTGGGGGTCTATATGACCGTGTGCTTGCCACACACTTGAGATATATATATATATATTTGGGATGACTATTGCCTATTATGGATTTAGCTTTCCTTCCGATTTTCCTTGGTTCGTGTGGCTAACACGCACTGGGACCCTTTCAGCAGGGAGAGTTAAACTCATATAGCCGATGGGTGCCCTTGGACGGATTGATCTACACAGTCCAGGTTAAATGTTTTAAAAACTTTCATATTTGTGACCATTACCCTATCCCGACATCTTATATATATATTTATATAAATATATATATATATATGTATGAATGTGTGTATGTGGTTTTTACTGATTTTGGACATGGCATTATTTTATAACTTTTTCCTAAGTTAAATGCCATGCTTATCCCACTGACCGCCCTAAGACGCTACATCGTTTCATGATGTATGGTCCGAAGCCACTTTTGTAGCTCCTGTGAAGTGTTAGGTGGATTAGCACACTTGTTGAGTTATCGTGAAGTGCTGAGCCTCCATCCTTTGAAAGGAATTGTTGCTTCATCATTATCTCCTTATTTTAATAGTACTTTGGATTCTTTTTCATCATAGTCTGGGGCATGTTCCGGCTTGGATGTTATTCTGGTTTTTAGAGGCTTTGTGGACAAATGCGGGTTGGTTGGTTATTAATTGACTCTTCATTTTCATAGAGGTATCTATTCATATTTGTTTACTATTTAATTGGATTACACATCATTATTATTATTATTATTATTATTATTATTATTATTATTATTACTACTATTGTGCTCTTGTGGTTAGGTTTAAGGGGTGGTATCCAGTCCATGGTGGACTTGAGGTACTCGTCACGGCTAGGCCCTGGTTCGGGTCCTAACAAGCTTGGTATCAGAGCACAGATTAGAGTCGTTGTGTGTTTACAAAGCCTTATTGACTAGAGTCCTTTTTATGGGTGTATAGCGCACCACACTTGTATGGAGGAGTCTACAAGGCATTTAGGAAAGTCTCTCTTTAGTGTGTTCTATTTCGAGCTATAGAGTCTAGTTTATGAAACTTCTCTAACTCCTAGATTACCCACGTTTTGGATCTTGCCTCTCCAAAGATCTAATGTCCATAGAAACTCTATTGGGAACTTTGTCCTAATTGAGGACGATGTGGAGGAGACTCACCCTGTGTATGGAGTGTAGACCTGGTATAGGGTCCCCGCTCTAAATTGTGTTGCTCCACGTGGAATTCCACCTGTACCCATTAGTCCTTCTTGAGCTTCTCAGTGTGGTGATGCTTATGACCAGCCGCCAAAGGGGGACATCTCTAATATAAAGTTCCATCGATCTATTTATTTGCTCACTCAGTTTGTCATATCTAAGTCTCATCAGTCGGATCATGTTGGTTCTATTTCTTCTTTATGTGGGGTCACTCAGGTTGGTTATGTAATGAGATTGAATCTATGTTATACCCGATGCTCCTAAAGTCATTATAGAACTTGCAACTCATCCTTTAAGTCGTCAAGACTCATTATAAGTCATATGATGCAGCCATAACCAAGACAGTGTGGAATGATTGAATCTTCTGGTCACTTGAAGACTAAACCCTAGGAGTCATTACTAGATGTTACGAGTTGTATAGTGAGGGTCATAAATTCAGCAGTTTTGGTAAGTTTTTGTCCAAGTTACGAGTGATTGCTATAAGTCTTGGTAATATGTTATGAGTCGCGAGATACGAGTCGTATCCAAACCAGTGTGTGCTTTCTTTATTTCTACCAAGGTTACGAGTTGCTAGGTCCACTTGTAACCAGATGTTACAAGTCGTGAGATGACTTATGACAACTGACGGTAAAGTTTCTATAAGTTCAGTTGAGAGGCCTTTTTGTCTTTGCCCCTCTTACAACTTCCAACCCACGACTTATAACTTAAGAGAGGTATCATTTTCCTCTATTCTCAATCTATTAACAACACTTCTTCTCCCCCTATTCTCAAGAACAACAAGACTAGGTTTTCTTCCACAAGGATATCTCTAAAGTCTCTAAGTTCAGATTCTCTTTACAAGTAAAATAAATCAAGGTATGAGGGTCTTGAACTCCACGAGTGTCCTTTCTGATTATGATTTAAGTAAAGAGAAACAGAATTAGTTTTCAGTCTAAAAACCTTTATGCTATTTTATATATATATATATATATATATATATATATATATATATATATAGCATTGAGAAGGGAATGTGGATGAGCGTATCCTAAATTCCTGGAAATTCCCTTCTCAATGCTAAATACTACTCCCATATATATATATATATATATATATATATATATATATATATATATAGGAGTAGTATTTAGCATTAAGAAGGGAATGTGGATGAGCGTATCCTAAATAGCTAGAAACTATATGCCACTGTAGGTTTAAGTCCCAATATTGGTTAAGTTCAGTGATAACTTAAGTTAGGGTTCTATTCTGATGGAAAGGGTAGGACATCTCTCCCAACGTGAGTAAAATGTTGGACTTCATGATAGCTTACATGGTTTATGATGGTTAGATGAATTTCCCACAAGAAAGACTAAAAGTAAAGATTTTAGAAACTAAGTGTAATGACTCACTATGTTTATTCAACGTACTTTATTGCTCATGTTATATGATTATACAGTTTTCAGATTTACTCAAGTCCAAGGTGAGTCCTGTACACTTAGCCTGCATGGTTTGAAAGTATATATGAATAAAATCAATTTCTATTTTACTTATGCATTCACCCCCATATACTCGGTATATTCCAAAGTACTGACCTACACATATATGTCTGTGTTGCATTATTTTATAAGAGTTTCAAATCATATAAATGTCAAGGGTTAGTTTGGGGCTAGTTGTAGTTCTAGGTATCGTCTGACGTCTAAGAGGTACTTCTGGGTCATTAAAAACTTAGTATCAGAGCCAAAGGTTTTTAAAGAGTCTTAGGGAGTCAGATAAGCCGTGTTACGTAGAGTCTTGATCATGAGTGTTAAGCATGCCACATTTGTGAGCAAGGGGATATTGGATGAGTTAGGAATTATCTTTTCTTTCATGATCTATCGTGCTTGAAGTTGTCACTATCTGCTCTAATTTGTACTTTTACGTGACATAATATGCCTCCTTGCCAAGTTGACTCCCGCAGAAATGATGATCAACCACAACTAAACGCAGACCCTCTAAATGAAAATATTTCAGGGAAACCAACTGGAAGTAGTCTCACTTCAACAAAATGGTAACTTAGATACAGGAAGGATTCAGGATTTTATGGGGATGAATCCATCTGAGTTTCACAGGTCAAGGATGGATGATGGTCCTCAACTCTTTATTGACGAGGTGAGAAAGATTACTCAGATCATGTATGTTGCAGAAGATTACTCAGATCATCCATGTTGCAGAAGAGGAGAGTATGGAACTTGTATCTTATTGGTTGAAGGATGTTGGTTATGATTGGGTCGTTATGTGGAAGGATGGTAGGGGTAAGAATGCAGCTCCTATAAGTTTGTAGGTATTTAAGACTTCTTTTCTAAATAGGTTCTTTCCTCGTGAGATGAGAAAGGCCAAGATAGAAGTGTTTATGAATCTGAGGTAGGGATTGAAGACAGTGAAAGAATACTACCTTTAGTTCACTCAACTAGCTAAGTATGGTCCAGAGTTGTTATCTGACTGTAGAGCTCGTATGAGTAAATTTGTTACTAGGGTGTCAGATTTGGTGGTCAAAGAGTGTCGGACTATCATATTGATTGGATATATGGATATTCCTTGTTTAATGATGCATGTGCAATAGATTGAGGCAGATAAGTTGAAATAAAGAGAGAAAAAGAACAAGAGAACTAGGACTGGATAGTTTGAGTACAGTCAACAAAGGTTTGGAGGGGGAAATCGTTCATAGTTCCAAGGCCATCATCACTGCCTGTACCATCTTCAGCCAGTTCCCCTGCACCCAGGACAAGGCAAGAGCAACGGATCAGGGCTTTAAATTCCAGGTCTAAGAATAGTGTGGTCGGGAGGCCCAATTATCCAACACGTGCAAAGTGTTGTAGGACCCATCTTGGTGAGTATTTGATGGGCAAAAGAGGTTGCTATGGTTGTGGAAAGGTGGGCGACAGAATCAAGGAGTGTCTATGTTCTAAGAAAAGAAGTAGGTATGTTCGTCCTCAGACTCTGGCTTCAAATTCAGTAGCTCATCTGGGAGGCACAATCCCTCTATAAGGTGTATCATCTAGTACCGGTGGCGGTCAACGCCAAAATTGTTCTATACTTTACCATCCCATTAGGAGCAGGAGAGTTCACCATATGTTGTCACTGGTATGATTCATTCTTTTCACCTTGATGTATATGTTTTCCTAGAGCCAGGGTCAAATTTCTCCTATGTAACTCCGCTTATAGCTATAAATTTTAGGGTAAGCCCTAAAAATCTTCTTAAGCCCTTCTCAGTATCTACCTCAGTGGGTGAGTCAGTTATCGATAGGTGCGTCTATAGAGAGTGTCCTATTATCATTCATCATAAAATCACACTAGCGGATTTAATAGAGCTAGGGGTGATAGATTTTGACGTTATTTAAGGAATAGATTGGCTCCATTAATGCTATGCATTAACAGATTGTCATACCCGCGTGGTGAAGTTTCAGTTTCCTGATGAGATAGTTTTTGAATGGAAGGGTAGTTCTTTGTCTCCCAAACGTTGTTTCTTCTCCTATCTTAAGGCCGGGAAGTTAATATCAAAAGGGTGTATTTACTATCTAGTACAAGTCAAAGATATTAAGTCTAAAGCACTGACATTTCAACCAGTCCATGTAGTCAATGAGTTTCTAGAGATTTTTCCTGAATATCTGCCAGGGCTACCTCCAAAAAGAGAAATAGATTTCAGTATTGATCTCCTTCCCTATACTCAGCCCCTCTCTATCCCTCAATATTATGTGGCTTTGGGTGTACTTAAAGAGTTAAAGGAGCAGCTTAAGGATCTCTTAGATAAGGGTTTCATCATACCTAGTGTTTCTCTATGGGACGCTCCAGTTTTATTCGTGCGTAAGAAAGATGGCACTCTTAGAATGTGCATAGACTATAAATAGCTAAACAAGGTTACCATTAAGAACAAGTACCCCATTCCTCGAATCAGCAATCTATTTGATCAGCTTCAAGGTGCCCGGTGGTTTTCCAAGATTGGCCTTAGGCCAGGGTACCACCAGTTGAAAGTCAGGGAGCATGACATTTCAAAGATGGCTTTCCGAACAAGGTACAGTCATTTTGAGTTTGTGGTTTTGTTGTTTGGACTAACGAATGCTCCTGCAGCCTTTATGGACTTAATGATTATGGTCTTCAAGAAGTACTTGAACATGTTCGAAGATGACATACTGGTATATTCTCGGAGTGAAAAGAAATATGTTGATAATTTGAGGATAGTGCTGCAAACCATCAAGGACCCTCAACTATATGTGAAGTTTAGTAAGTGTGAATTTTTGTTGGACTTTGTTACCTTCTTAGGACACGTCATTTCAGGGGCTAGTATTCATGTGGACCATCAAAAGACTAATGTAGTGAAACGCTGGCCTTGACCCATCACTCCATCTGTCATCAGGAGCTTTTTTGGTTTGGCTGGGTACTACAAAAGATAAGTTGAAGGTTTTTTCTCCATAGTTGCACCATTGACTAAGCTGACACAAAAGAAGTTAAAGTTTGTATGGTTGGATAAGTATAAGAAGAGTTTCCAAGAATTGAAGAATAGATTGACTTCGGCACCATTGTTAGATATAAAAGAGGTATTAGATATATTCATAGTGTATTGTGATGCTTCCAGAGTTGGGTTAGGTTGTGTGTTGATGCAAAATGGGAGAGTAATAGTGTATGCCTCCAGGCAACTTAAAGATCATGAAAAGAATTACCCAACTCATGATTTGCAGTTAGCTATTGTGGTGTTTGCTTTGAATATTTGGAAGCACTACCTTTATGGTGTGCATGTTGATGTTTTCACTGACCACAAAAGTCTTTAGTATGTATTTTCTCAAAGGGGGCTAAATCTTCGTCAAATAAGGTGGTTGGAGATATTGAAAAATTATGACATAATGGATGGTACGCTACAAGAGATTAGTATCCCTACTTAGAAGTGGAAAGTAGTGAATATGGATTTCATCATAGGGTTTTCTCGTACAAGACATCAACATGATTAAATTTGGATCATAGTAGACCAAATGACCAAATCGGCTCATTTCCTACCTGTTAAGCTTCATATACGACGCAAGATTGTGCCAAGATGTATATTCGCGAGGTAGTAAAGCTTCATGAGATACCCTTGTCCATAATTTTAGACAGAGGCACTGTAACGCTCTGAATCTGGTACCCGGAATGCTAAACGGTGCTCATGACCTCGAAGGACCACAAGCTAACCCATGACTGATATCTGTACCTGAGCACTACATAATATACTATATAAATGCGGAATAAAAGGCTGAAAGGCCATAAGGTTCAAATATCTAATAAAACATAACATCTGAAAAACACGGTATATCAATACCAAAATGACCGAAATAACTATCTGAACATGCTATAGTCTGAAAGCCTCTAAAACTGACTGAATAAGGAGTAGATGGGACATTTCCCAAACTATATCAAACTACTAAAATAAACTAAGTACTAAAATAATGAAATAATCAAATAATAGCATCCTCGAATGATGAGGACTCACTGCAAGTCTGACTACTGAAACTGGAATTGCTACTGATGCTCTGGAGCTCGGGATTTTGAACCTATGGTATAAAATACCTTAGCTCAAATGCTTTAGTATGATTGAATGTAAATGTAAGCAAGTGAGGTAGGCTGAATTTAAAGGGTTTATATGCATGAACGATACTAACTGACTGATAACATGAATGTGAGAATACATGCATGAATACATGAACTATAACTGAGATCATGACACCACTGAATCGAAATAATGATAACATAAGTTTCGTATAAATGATATACTATTATCTTAATGACTGTGTCTGATAGTCCTATTTCTGATGAAACTAGCTAAGTTCTGTACTGAACTGGGTGAGTGTATCTGACAGTCCTGAATTCTGTAGAACTATCTAAGTTTTATTACTAAGACTGAGACTGTAACTTTAGGAAGTAGTTATCTAACTGACATTCCCTAAATAAGATAATATAATTGAGTTAGGGTCCAATCTGTAACCCCAATTAGAAGGGTGTCAATACTGCGCCACTGGTAAGGACAAGCTGTGAGTAATCCTTTATCTAATAGGTACTCTAAAGAGAATGATGGAACCCTCCGATAACAGGTTAAGCCACCTCATCTACCCTCAAATAGCAGGTTTGATGTCTCAACCTAAGATGGCTATGTAGTTCTAGAGTGCAAGGATTGCTTCTAAGAATCACATCCTCTAATAACAAGTGAATTCCCATCATTGGGCTCACTCGGTGCTGAATCCTACTCACATCTAAATAGACACTGAACATGATTAACTAAAATAAACTGGACTGCGTTCATTGAGTTCCGTTGAATGATGGAACACTACTGAGATTACTAAATTTCTAAGATTTTTGAAATTACTGAGTTTACTATGTTTTCCTGAGTCACATGACTGACTGAGTTCTACGAATCATGGCTTGACCGAGAGTATCGGGAAAATATGACACTGGCTCTAGGCACACAACTAAATTATCGGGTACAAGAAGCCCCAGGACTCGATAGCATGAAACTGAAAAGATATGACACTTCTTGATACATGACCATAGTCAACAATTCATAGTACAATCACTGGAGATTTTCATGAAGTATTCACATGCTATAAGCTTACACATGAATAGGAATGCATGTAAACATATAATAATTTCATAAGCCTAATCTCATGAGCATTTTGTCAATCCATTACAAAGCATAACAATAACGTGGGAGTCATATCAAACATAAGGGAGAAATATGGATTCATTAATTTTGGTCACAAATGAGGCAAAAGGCATAATTCCTATTCTCTAAGGCATTTTACCAAACACCTAGCATGCATATCTTTAGGCTTAGGCATGAATATTGAAATAATACTTCATAGCAATATTTTACACTTTTAATGCAAGAATTTCAACCACATACGAATATATTTTCATGATAGTCATTAAAGACTTCAACTAGGAAATGAAACAACAACATAAACATGGATATAATTCAATTCATACCATGGAATCCAAAGTTATATTTCAAATAGGGTTTCTTGAGCTTCATGGGTGAAAAGAACCCATGAATCAACACTTGACATACCTGGGTGGATGATTTCTTGAAGACTAGTGGAGGAAAACTTGAATTCTTGACTTGGAATTAAATACCTAGGGTTTTTTGTTCTTGATGATTGATCTTTGAGAGAAACCCTAATTTGGTGTCGTGGATGAATAAAAAAGTTATGAGCTCTGGTCTGGTATAATTAGGGGTCAAAACGAGTGGGAAAAGACCCTAATACCCTTTTAAAAATGGCTTAAGATCTCTGATCGAAAGTGGCGATGGTTTGGTCGATGGTCCATCGCTGGCTCGATGGTCCGTCGGTCCTGACCGTTGCACTTGGACAGAACCTGAATTTTCTACCTCGTCTGCGATAGTTTAGGCGATGGTCTGTCGCTAGCTTGATGTTCAGTCGGTCCTGGCCGTCGCACTTGACCAAAATTTGGGTTTACTGCCTTACTCATAAAGACTTGGGTTATTGTCCATCTCTAGCTCGACGGTCCATTGGCCTGACCATCGCTTCTGGGTAGTTATGATAGTTCTCTGTAAAATGTCCATAACTTCTTACTCCGATATCGGATTTGGACGAAATTGGTATCGTTAGGAAGCTAATTCTATTTCCCACATGATAAATAATCGAAATTGGGGAAATTATATTTGATTTAAAAATTAATCATTTAGGAAGTCATCACTAACTCTTCTGGAGACTAGATTTGACTTAAAGAAAGTTTGAGGTATTACAATATCTCCCCCTTGGGAACATTCGTCCTCGAATAGGACTGACTAGATCGTGAAATCTAATAATAGACTAATCTTACTTAAGGGACTTGAATATTTTAACATGTCTATATGACTAGAACTTCTGATATACTGAAATCTCATACTAAATATGCTTGTTTGATGCATGGATATGTGATGAATAGTCTTCATGAATGTATGACTGAAATTACTGAGAAACTGAGTTTCTCATGATGAGAATTCATATCTGATGTATGAATACGTGAATGACATGATACATGAACATATGACTAGATATGCAAGGTATTTGATACTAAGCTTATAACTGAAATCTGAACATGAAACTGAATAAGCTTAAGGAAAGCTATTACCTTGGGCGGAGTATGAGTTTGTGGAGAAGAGGTAAGGATACTTGGTCTGCATGTCTGCTTCTGCTTCCCAAGTATTCTGCTTACTAAAATCCCTCATCTAACAGGTACTCTAAGGAGAATGGTGGGACCCTCATGTAACAGGTTAATCCATCTCATCTACCCTCAACTAGCACGTTTGATGTCTCAACCTACACTAGCTATGTAATTCTGGAGCGCAAGGATTGCTTCTAAGAATCACACCCTCTAATAACAGGTGAGTTGCTATCATTGGGCTCACTTGGTGTTGAATCCTTCTTCCAGCTGAATAGACACTGAACATGATTAACTGAACTGAACTGGACTACATTCATTGAGTTCCATTGACTGATGGGTGACTGATGGGACACTATTTCCCACATGATAAATAATCGAAATTGGGGAAATTATATTTGATTTAAAAATTAATCATTTAGGAAGTCATCACTAACTCTTCTGGAGACTAGATTTGACTTAAAGAAAGTTTGAGGTATTACAATATCTCCCCCTTGGGAACATTCGTCCTCGAATAGGACTGACTAGATCGTGAAATCTAATAATAGACTAATCTTACTTAAGGGACTTGAATATTTTAACATGTCTATATGACTAGAACTTCTGATATACTGAAATCTCATACTAAATATGCTTGTTTGATGCATGGATATGTGATGAATAGTCTTCATGAATGTATGACTGAAATTACTGAGAAACTGAGTTTCTCATGATGAGAATTCATATCTGATGTATGAATACGTGAATGACATGATACATGAACATATGACTAGATATGCAAGGTATTTGATACTAAGCTTATAACTGAAATCTGAACATGAAACTGAATAAGCTTAAGGAAAGCTATTACCTTGGGCGGAGTATGAGTTTGTGGAGAAGAGGTAAGGATACTTGGTCTGCATGTCTGCTTCTGCTTCCCAAGTATTCTGCTTACTAAAATCCCTCATCTAACAGGTACTCTAAGGAGAATGGTGGGACCCTCATGTAACAGGTTAATCCATCTCATCTACCCTCAACTAGCACGTTTGATGTCTCAACCTACACTAGCTATGTAATTCTGGAGCGCAAGGATTGCTTCTAAGAATCACACCCTCTAATAACAGGTGAGTTGCTATCATTGGGCTCACTTGGTGTTGAATCCTTCTTCCATCTGAATAGACACTGAACATGATTAACTGAACTGAACTGGACTACATTCATTGAGTTCCATTGACTGATGGGTGACTGATGGGACACTACTGAGATTACTAAATTTATGAGATTTCTGAG
Source organism: Capsicum baccatum var. pendulum (assembly GCA_030864225.1). Lineage (NCBI taxonomy): Eukaryota > Viridiplantae > Streptophyta > Magnoliopsida > Solanales > Solanaceae > Capsicum > Capsicum baccatum. The sequence goes on from CM061560.1 coordinate 175,401,446, forward strand.
ATTACTGAGTTTACTGAGTTTTCCTGAGTCGCATGACCAACTGAGTTCTATGAATCATGGCTTGACCGAGAGTATCTAGAAAACATGACACTGGCTCTAGACACACAGTTAAATTGTCGAGTACAAGTACCCCCAGGACTCAATAGCATGAAACTGACAAGACATGACATTTCTTGACACATGACCATAGTCAACAATTCATAGTACAATCATTGGGGATTTTCATAAAGTATTCGCACGCTATAAGCTTACACGTGAATAAGAATGCATGTAAACATATCATAATTTCATAAGCCTAATCTCATGAGCATTACGTCAATCCATTACAAAGAATAACAATAACGTGAGAGTCATATCAAACATAAGGGAGAAACTTGGATTCATCAATTTTGGTCACAAATGAGTCATAAGGCATAATTCATATTCTCTTAGGCATTTTATCAAACACCTTGAATGCATATCTTTACGCTTAGGTATAAATATTGAAATAATACTTCATGGCAATATTTTACACTTCCAATGCAAGAATTTCAACCACATACTAACATATTTTCATGATAGTCATTAAAGACTTCAACTTGGAAATCTAACAAAAACATAAACATGGATATAATTCAATTCTTACCCAGTAATCCAAAGTTATATTTCAAATAGAGTTTCTTGAGCTGCATGGGTGAAAAAAACCCATGAATCAACACTTGACATACCTGGGTGGATGATTTATTGAAGATTGGTGGAGGAAAGCTTGAATTCTTGACTTGGAATTAAACACCTAGGGTTTATTGTTCTTGGGGATTGAGCTTTGAGAGAAACCCTAATTTGGTGTTATGAATGAATAAAGAAGTTATGAGCTCTGGTTTGGTATAGTTAGGGGTCAAAACGGGTGAAAAAAACCCTAAATACCCTTTTAAAAATATCTTAAAATCACTGATCGGAAGTGGCAATAGCTGGTTCGACGGTCCTTCGGTCCTGACCGTCACACTTGGCCAGAACCTGAACTTTTTGCGTCGTTTGCGATGATTTGGGTGACGGCCCATCACTAGCTCGATGGTTCATCGGTCCTAGCCATTGAACTTGATCAGAAGTTGGGTTCACTACCTTAGTCATGACGGTTTGGGCGACGGTCCATCGCTAGCTCAATGGTCCATCGGTCGGACCATCGTTTCTGCATAGTTCTGACAGTTTTCTATAAAAGGGCCATAACTTTTTACTCTGATGTCGGATTTGGATGAAATTGGTATCGTTGGAAAGTTAATTCAATTTTACACATAATAAATGGTCGAAATTATTTAAATTATATCTTATTTAAACATTAATAATTTAGGAAGTCACCGCTAACTCTTTTGGAGACTAGCTTTGACTTAAAAAAAGCTCGAGGTATTATAGGCACACAATTCATTTCCCTATTTTAGAAATTATTTTAGAAAGGAATTGGAACAAAGGTTAAGCTTAGCACTACTTTCTATTCGGAGATTGATGGTCAAGCCAAACGCATAATTCAGAAATTGAAGAAATGCTGAGAGCATGTGTTTTAGACGTTAAAGAAAGTTGGGATAATCATCTACCTTTGATCGAGTTTACTTATTATAACAGTTACCATTCCAACATTCAGATGGCTTGGATGTAGGCGTAGATCACCCATAAGATAGTTCGATGTTGGTGAAGCGACATTTATTGGGCCAGACAATATTCTTGAAGATATGGAAAAGGTTTAATTGATTCGCAAAAAACTAAAACTGCTCAAAGCCATCAAAAATTGTATCCAAATATTAGGAGGAGAGAGCTCAAGTTTGAAGTGGAATATTAGGTATTATTGAAGGTGTTACTTATGAAGAGAATAATGAGATTCGGAAAGAAAGGAAAGTTGATACCTTGATTTTTTGTTTTGTATAAGATAATAAAAGGTGTAGGAGAAGTTGCTCATAAAGTGGACCTTCTGCCAGAGTTAGCTGCGATTCACCTAGTTTTCCATGTTCCGATGTTGAAAAAGTGCATTGGAGATCCATCTTTAGTAGTTCCCCAAGAGAGTATTGGGGTCAAGGATAGCTTGACGTATGAAGAAATTCCTATTGAGATACTTGATAGGCAAGTCCAAAGACTAAGGAATAAGGATGTCGCATCAGTAAAGGTTTGTTAGAGAAACCAATTGGTCGAACGGGCTACTTGGGAAACCGAAGTAGACTTGATGACCAAGTACCCTTATCTCTTTTCTTCTGATTCTTTTCCTAGAGAAGGTAAATCATTATTCCACTAAATTTTTTCTCTTTAAGTCTGTTCAAGTATTCTTATATCATAACTTGTGTTCGTGGGTCCTGAAATCCTAGTGTAAGATTTAAGATTGATTGTAAGATCAGTTTTGAAGAGTAAGTTCTATTCCAAAATCCCTATCTGATTTGAGTCTCATTCATGGACGAATATTTCCAAGGAGGAGATATTGTTATACCCCGTTCTCTCAAAGTTATTGTAGAACTTACGACTCTTCCCTCAAGTCTTCAAGACTCATCACGAGTCGTATGATGCAATTGTAACCAAGACAGTGTAGAATGATTGAAGCTTCTGGTCACTTGAAGACTCAACACGAGGAGTCGTTACTAGGTGTTACGAGCTGTATAGTGAGGGTCGTAAAGTCAACAGTGTTGGTACTCTAAGTTTCTTTCCATTCATAACCAGATTTTACAAGTCGTGAGATGACTCGTGAGGACTAACGGTCAAGTTTCAATAAGTTTAGTTGAGGGGCCTTTTGGTCTTTACCCCTCTTAAAAATTTTAATCCACAACTTATAGCTTAAGAGAGGCATTATTTTCCTTCATTCTCAGTTGATTAACAACACTTCTTGTCCTCCCATTCTTAAGAATGATAAGACTAGGGTTTCTTATGCAAGGACATATCTCAAGTCTCTAAGTTCAAATTCTCTTTACAAGTGAAGTAAATCCAGGTATGTAGGGTCTTGAACAAGTGTACTCTTTCATCCTTGTGCCCGAAAACTTGATCTTTAAATTTGAATTTACATATTTTAATCAGGGTTCACACCCAAGTTCTCTTCTTTTGAAGAATAGCATTATCATGTGATTTAAGAATTAAAGTGCATAAGAGTTTTCATATATTCATGTTTTGAATTGCAAGATTTCTATTATGATCTAAGTTTCATTAGTTTGACTTTAATTTTGATGAAAGATTTCTATTTAAGTATTGATCAAGTTTTTTTTATTATAAGTTCCATGAAAGAAAGTATAAAAGTCAAGGCTTAAGTATAAGCGCTGAGTTTACAAGAAACCTAAGATTTTAAGCTTTAGTTACATGTTCAACAACATGATTAATGTTCAGCTTGATCATTTGATATAAGATAAGACTTGAACTCCATAAGTTTCCTTTCTGATTATGATTTAAGTAAAAAGAAGCGCAATTGGGTTTCAGTCTATAAACCCTTATGCTATTTTAAGGTGGATTTCTTTAGTATGAGCATATACATATATATATATATATATATATATATATATATATATATATATATATATATTTTATTTTGGGAGTAGTATTTAGCAACGAGAAGGAAATGTGGATAAACCTATCCTAAATTTCTGGAAACTACGTGCCACTATAGGTTTAAGTCCAAATATGGTTTAAGTTCAGTGATCACTTAAGTTAAGGTTCTATTCTGATGGCAAGGGTAAGACAGTTCTCCCAACATGGGTAAGATGTCGGACTCCATGATAGCTCACATGGTTTATGTTGGTTAGAAGAATCTCCACAAGAAAAACTAAAAGCAAATATTTTAGAAACTTAGTGTTATAACTCACTAAGTTTATTCGGCATGCTTTATTGCTCATGTTTAATGATTATACAGTTTTCAGATTTACTCAAGTTCAAAACCCTCAATCCATGTTCCAAAACCAACATAATAAACACATGGAGAACTATCTAAAACATATGATTTCACAAAGTAATAGTTGGGGAAGAGTAATATGCCTGAAATATCAGGAGTTATGGAGAGAATTTTCCCTTGGGAGCTCTAATTGATCAACTTCTTGGAAACCCTAAGTATCTTACTTGGTAGAATTTAGATAGTTTGAGAGAGTTCTTTAAGTACTACCATGTTGAAAATAACGTCCCAAGGGCATTTTATGGTCATGGGTATTAAGTGGGTAAAGAGAGAGGTCCAAAGTTCCCTTAATTAAAGGCTGAAAAATTTTCGCTAGTGACTACAGGTCACTATACGACTCATAAGGACATACTACAGCTTGTCATCACGAGTCGTAGTCTGGACAGTAGCTAAGGGACCCTATTTCTGGTAACACTACAACTCACACATTATGAATCATAGAGTCCAAGTTGTAGTCAAGATAGAATACTTTGGGCATTGCACTGGTTTGGCTACAGATGGGGCCATAAAACTCATTTTGAGTCTTTACGACTCGTAACCCCTATTCTTATTCAAAATAGAAACACCAGGCCAACATACTGTCCACGCTACGATTAGGTCCTTAAGACCCATAGTGACCCATGATGACTCAAAGGAAGAGCCGTCGTTTAGGCAGTAAGTCTAGAAACTAAGAAATTTTCAAGGGCCAAAATCTAGGGTGTTACATTCTCCCCCACCCCCTATAGGATCATTCATCCCCAAATGATTAGAAAAGGTATCCATTAGAACGATTTAACCTGGAATACAACTACACTTTCCTTTAACAAAAATAGAATACAAAGATGGTAAGATTAACACATACCTTAAGCATGAGTATCAGAAATGGAGAACCAGAATGGGTATTTGGACCTCATGTCCTCTTCAGCTTCCTACGTAGCTTCTACAAACTTTTGGTTACTCCATATAACCTTCACTGAGGCCACATACTTGGTCCTCTACCAATGGAATTTCCAATCTAAAATCTTAACTGGGAATTTCTCATATGAAAAGGAGCCTGAAACACCAATACTCTCCAAAGGAACCACTAAGGAAGGATCACCCACACACTTCTTTAACGTCAAAACATAAAAGATAGGATGAATGGAACCTAGGAGCAGAGGCAAATTCAACTCATAAGCTATACTGCCCACTTACCTCAAAATTTGGTATGGACCAACATAACAGGAACTGAGCTTTGCCTTCCTTTTGAACCACATCACTCCCTTCATGGGAGACACCTTTAAGAACACCAAATCATCTACATCAATTCCAAGTCCTTTTGCCCTATATCCACATAGGACTTTTGGCAACTCTGGGCAGTCGTAAGCCTGTCCCGACTCACCTTCACCTTCTTCATGGCTGGATAAACCAAGTCGGGACCATACAATCTATTTTCACCAACCTTGAACCACCCAATAGGAGACCTACATCTCCTACCATAAAGATCCTCAAAAGGAGCCATTCCAATACTTGCGTGATAGCTATTATTATACACAAACTCTATAAGAGATAAATAATCAAACCAACTACCACCAAAGTCAAGCACAAGACCTTAGCATAGCCTCTAATGTCTAAATGATCTTATCTATTTGTCCATCCGTCTGAGGGAGGAAAATGGTGTTAAGGTTCACTTTAGTCTCCAAACCTTGGTCATCCTATCCATGATGATCCAACTAGAATCAAACTGATAGTGGCACCATGGAAGACCAGTAATGAAATCCATATTAATTGTTTCCCACTTCCATTCGGGAAACTCAATCTCTTGAGATAACCCACAAGGTCTCAAGTTCTCCATATTTACTTATTAACAAACCATACACTTGGCCATCAAATTCTCCACATCCCACTTCATGTTAGTCTACCAATAGATCTCTTTAAAATCAGGGTACATCTTTGTTAAGCTAGGATAAAAAGTGTACCTCATTTCATAAGCCTCAGCCAAGATCCTCTCTTGCAGTCTATCAACATCAAGGACACACAACCTACCTTTGCATCTCAACATACCATCACAGCCAATCTAAAAAACTATCAATTTGTGCTGGACCACATCACCCTTAATCTACATCAAGATAGGATCTAAAACTTGCTTCTCCTTCAGCTCGGCATAAAGAGATGACTTCACCACCCCTTGCACCATCACACCTCCATCCTCAGAGTTATAAGATAAACTCCAAAATTAGCCAACCGGTGAATATCCTTCACTAATTCTCACTTCTATTCATCTACATGGGATAAGCTCCTCATATATAACCTTCTAAGAGCATCAACAACCTCGTTAGCTTTACCTAGGTGATAATGAAGACTCATATCATAGTCCTTAAGCAACTCAATCCATCTCCTCTGCCTCAGATTCAACTCCTTCTGGGTAAACATATATTATAAGATCTTATGATCTGAATAGATGTCAACATGAACCCCATACAATTAATAGTGCCAAATTTTCAAAGAAAAGACAATAGCCAACAATTCTAAGTCATGCATCGGGTAATTCTTCTTATGAAATTTTAGCTATCTAGAATTATAGGCCATAACCTTACCATGCTGTATTAACACACATCCCAATCCTACATGAAATGTATTACAATAAACAATAAAACCCTCGAAACCCTTAGGTAGAGTCAAAACCGAAGTCAAAGTCAACCTATCCTTCAACTTCTCACAACTACCCTCACAAAAATCAGACCACAAGAACTTTACCTTTTTCTGAGTCAACTTAGTCAATAGGGTAATAATAGATGAGAAACCCTCTACAAGCCTCATATAATAACCGACTAAACCCAAGAAGCTCCGAATGTCAGTTGGAGTCGTGGGTCTAGGCCACTTCTTAAGCACCTTAACTTTCTGTGGATCCACCTTGATCCCCTTATTTGGCACCAGCTAGCCTAGATAGGTCACAATATTTAACCAGAACTTACACTTAGAGAATTTAGCATAGAATCACTGATCCTCAAGGGTCTATAAAACTATACAGAGGTGGTTGGCATGATCTGCCTCGCTCTTACAATAAACCAAGATGTCATCAATAAACACAATAATGAATAAGTCCAAAAGCTAATGGAATACCCAATTGATAAGATCCATAAATATTGCCGGCACATTAGTCAAACTGAAGGACATCACCAAGAACTCAAAACGACTATACAAGGTTTGGAGAGCAGTCTTAGGGATATCAACCTTTATAATTATCAACTGATGATAGCCCGACCGAAGGTCAATCTTAGAGAAATAGTTAGCACCCTCCACCCTGAAGTTTATCAAATAGGACATCAATCCTAGAAAGAGGATATTTATTCTTCACCATCACCTTATTCAACTGGTGGTAATCTATATAAATATGAAAGGTCCTATTCTTTTTACGCATGAAGAGCATAGGAGCACCTTACGGAGAAACACTAGAATGAATAAAACCCATATCTAGAAGGTCTTTCAACTGCTTCTTAAGTTTTTTCAACTTATTTTATAGGGAATGATAGAGATAGGATGCATGTTCAGAAGAAGATCAATCCCAAAATTAATTTCCCTATTAGGAAGAAAACCAGAAAGATCAATAGGGAACACTTCCGAAAACTCACAAACCACCAAGACAGAATTCAATGAAGGAACCTCAGAATGAGAATCCTTAACATGCACCAAATAGTATAGACCCCCTTGGAGATAAACCTCCAGGCTCTAAGATATAAAATAAACCTTCTCTTAGGCACCAGGGAAGTTCCCAATCAATCACCGATTCATGCAAGAATTGAAAACTGAACCTTCAGGTTCTACAATTAAGAGACCATAGAACTAGTGCAATCAATCCACCCCCAAAATTATATCAAAGTCTAACATGTCCAACTCTATCAGATCCACTAACATCTTCCTACCGCGGATACATACTACACAACCCCTATAGACTCTTCTAGACATAATAGAGTCACCCACTGGGGTAGAAACCAAAAAGGGATTCAGAATATACTCAAGACCAAAACTAAAATAAATAGACATATAAGTGGTCACATAAGAAAGGGTAGACCCTAGATCAAGAAGACAGTACCCATTATGAAAAAAAAGAGTTATAACATACCATAGACAACATCAGGAGTAACTTTAAATTTGCACCGAGTGGTAAGAGCAAAAAGGTGGTTCCAACCAGTTCCATATCCAAAAGTAGAACCCTTTGGTGTAAGAGCTGCAAAAGTGGCACCTTATTAGCCCCAGTAGCAACCCTAACTGATGGAAAATCCCACTTTTGGTAGCCCAACTGACCATACTTAAATTAATTATTCCTCCCCTCCTCATAATATCCATGATACGCCTGCTTAAAGAAGTGGAAAAAGGTATAAGATAGGGTTGACTAAGCTTCACTAGCCTGAGAATAGGCACCCTATGCCTTGGGACCATCATTGTTCTAGAAACGATGGTCATCAGATGGATTAGGCTATGGGGTACTAGCCATAAAATAGAAACTAGACTTTTCCCAGGCCTTCTTCTTAGACTACTGCCTATCGCCACCACCACTATTTTTGTAGCCTATACCTTGAATTGAGTACTGAAACTTCTTATTCTGCCTCTCTCCAATTTTTGCCTGTTTTTTCTTCTCATTATCTACTTGTTGCACATAGACCACTAACCTGGAAATGTCCATATAATTGTTCAACAACATGACCTTGCATTCAATACCAAGTCACAGGATAACCTAGAAGAAAACTTCTTCATCCTTCTCTCATAGAAGATACTAGCTCATAAGCATAATGAGATAACTGGTGAAACTTCAAGGCATACTACTTAACAGTCATCTTGCCTTGCCTCAAATTCACAAACTCCTTGTCGTTAGCTTCCGTCAACTCTTGAGGAAAGAAACGGTTAAGAAAGGCGCCAGAGAAATTATCCCACAAGGCTATCTTATCATCATCACCTATAGATTGACCCCCACTTCTCATACCACTGGTATGCTACATCCTACAACTAATATGCACAAACTCCATACCCTCATAGTTATAAGTATGCATAACTCAAAAGACCTTCATTATTTTATTTATAAATCCTTGAGGATCCTCCTTAACCTAAGAGCCAGTAAAGGCATAGGATTAAGACTCATAAACTGCCCAACTCGAGTAAACTCAAAAGAAATCATAGCAGTACCAATAGAACCCGACTGACATGACTGAGATATCACCAACTAGATCAATAAATGAATAGATCAGCAAAACACTACATTAAAAATGTCTTTCTAGCACGGTGGGTCATGATCATCATCAGCTCGAGGGGCTTGAGGAGTACTGAAAGGGACTGTTGAAACTCTATGAAAGCAATCAAGAGCTAGAGCCCAAGATAGGTTCTGAACTCCATAAGTAGAATAAGCTCTAATAACATTGTCCTCAGATGAGATAAAAAGTTTACATGCAGATCAGATCTTTTTGGAGGCATGATTTGTAATGTGAACAAATGGGGATTAGAGGAGATTTAAGACCATAGACTCTATAGCCCAAAATAGAACAACAAGAAAGAAAAATATTCCTAAATGTCTCATAGTCGCCCCCTTATAAGTGTGGCATGCTACACACCCATAAAAGAGACTCTACTTGACACAGCTATGTGGACGCCCAATGATACTAAATGTAGGCTCTGATATGATTTTTTTTCATGACCCAAACCAGGGCCTGGCTGTGACGGGTATCTTAAGTCCCCACCAGGGATTAGAGACCACCCCTCCTAGATTAGTCAAATAGGATATAACACTAGTAATGGCTGGATTTTGAACATATAATATGACACATGCTTAACAACTTAAAAGATGTTTTAAGGTTTTTCAAAAATCAACAACTGGTAATTGATAACCAATAACTAACAACCAATACACAAGTCCACAGTAATATCCACAAAGCCTCTATTAAATTAAAAATAATTTTAGTAGGGACATGCCCCCGACCCTGACAATAACAATGACAATGAAAATATTATGTGAACTCTTTAATTTTAATTTATGGAAGGAGACTGATGAAATGATCAAGTTTTTTAGAGAATGTGCTTACCACTTTACTGCAAATGACCGACGAACCAAGACGATCCACCTAACATTGTGCAGGAAAAATAGAAGTATTCTAGTGGCTGTGTTGCATAGGGTATAGTATTCAGAGATGGTTAGTAGAGGTTGAGCAGTAGTACGTAACTTAGGGATAAGGATAAAGTAATGATAATTTAAAATCTAGTTCAACTCAATGTACATATTCACGTACATATATGCATACATATATACTTATATAAAATGTTGGGATAAGGAACAAGGCTTAACATGCACTTTAAAACATTAGCCTACATTGTGTAGCTTTACTGTCATATATTAATACCCACGGGTTATATGGACCTCGGCTCTCACCCCCTGGTCGGGTCTCACTACGTGTATCCACACGAATCGAAGAATAATCTCATATATATATATGCACGAGGGACCCAAACCTCCCAACTATATACTAAGGTAATTTAACCACCTGATCATGTAGTGTATTATGGGGGACTAGAACCTCCCAATCATGTAATAAGGTGGACTCGCACTACCTAGTCATAAGAAAAGAGACTCAAACCCCAGTCTATTTAGGCCTCCACGTCAGCAAATGGGGTTTCCAGTATGGTCCCTCGAGACTTCCACTTTCACAGCCCAGCTACACAATCCTCTTTTTAAGCCCCATTAAAACATTTATCACATATTCCCATTCATTGAACCATAATACACATTTAGGCATAATCCATTAGTATCATCATAACAACTATACTTACAAAGTAATATCAACATGATATCACATTCCATTAACTTAGGAAAACAACTCCCTTTATTCATTAATATAAGATGGAGGAAAACTGACTCCCATTGTTCATTAAATTAAACCATCATGTTTTAATAACCTCTTTATATTACGCAATTGTTCATGAAATAGTTCAATGTAATTTTTCTCATACCCAAAACTACTTTCACAAAATTGGGTTGGGGTTATTACCAATTCAATTGTCAATATTCATAAAATTTGGGGAAATCACAATACCCTAGTTTATTTACCATACGCATGCATCAAATTTATTTTAATCAACCATTTAAGACATAGACAATGCATATGTAAACATGAAACATCACATAATCAACAATCATTCAAAACCCTCAACTCATATTCCAAAACCAATATCAAAATCACATGGAGAGAAATTTAAAACATATGTTTTCACAAAGTAATAGTTGGGGAAGAGTAATATGCCTGAAATATCAAAAGTTATGTATAGAATTTTCCCTTGGGAGGTCTAATTGATCAATATCTTAGAAACCCTAAGTATCTTACTTGAGAGAATATAGAGAGTTTAAGAGAGTGATTTGAGTGATATTGCATTGAAAATAACTTTCAAAAGGTGTTTTACGGTCATGGGTGTTAAGTAAGTACAGTGGAAAATGTTCAAAGTTTCCTTAATTAAAAGCAAAAAAATTGTCATTAGTGACTACGGGTCACTATACAACTCACAAGGACTCACTACAACTCATAGTCTGAACAATAGCTAAGGAACCCTATTTCTGGTAACACTATGACTCATTATGAGACCTATGACTCGTAGAGTCCAAGTGGTAGTCAAGACAAAATACATTAAGCATCGCACTAGTTTGGCTATGGATAGGGCCATACGACTCATTTTGAGTCTTTACAACTTGTAACCCCTAGTCGTAGTCACAACAGAAACTCCAAGAAAACATACTGGCCAGTCTATGATTAGCTCCTTAAAACCCATAGTGACCTGTGATGACTTGTAGGAAGGGTTTTCGTCTGGGCAGTAAGTCCAGAACTTTAACCTTTTTAAGGGCCAAAATCTAGGCTATTATAAGGTGTCTTTCTTGATCACTTCTTTCCTCAGGAGTTGAGGAAAGCTAAGACTGAGGAGTTTATAAATCTGAAGTAGGGAAAGATGAGTATGTAGGAATATGTATTAAAATTTCAGCAGCTATCTCATTATGCCCCAGAGTTGGTGTCTAGCCAGAGATCTAAAATAAAAAAGTTTGCTTTTGGGTTGTCTCGCGACTTGGTATTGTAGTCTAATGCTTCAATTTTGAGCAATGATATAGACATCTCTAGACTTGTGGTTTATATATAGTATGTAGATGATGAAATAAAGAAATAGGCGGAGACTAGAGAGAGGCAAAATATGAAGTTGGGTATTTGGAGTAGGGTAGGGGTTAGCAGAATAGTGGGAAGGAGGGTAGACAATGGACCAAGAAGAAGAATTAGGGCAATTCCTATTCGTCTACTAGTTTTTCTTATCCTAAGATTTTAGGACATCATTGTTCTTATGCTAGAAATGGTCTTAAGGCACATGGTGTCTAGTCTTAGGATAATGGAACTCAGTCGGCCCTACCTTATCTTTTTTGTCGTTGTTGTGGGAAACTTCATCGTAGATATTGTGAATAATAAAGAAATTGGTGTTATAATTATGGTCGGCTGGGTCACATTTAGCAAGACTGTCCTTTAGCTAGAGTTCATATTGGGGCCAATAAGGTTTCAGTTGCCATGTCCTTATCTCCCATGCCAAAGGGTGCTACTTTTAGTATTGTCACTAGTCGAAATTACTTCTATGCACTTGCTACTCGCCAAGAATTTGAGGTATCTTCTGATGTTGTTAGTAGTATGTTATAGCTCTTTTCTTGTGATATTTATTATTTGCTTAATCCAGGTTATACCTTTTCTTTTGTGACTCTTTATATGGCTGTGTATTTTGGTTTAGTCTGAAATATATTTTTGAACTTTTTATGTCTACCCTGATGGGTGATTCTATAGTTTCTAGAAACATCTATAGAGGTTGTGAGGTGTCTATCTTTTATAGGGAGACATTGGTGGATTTAATAGTCTGATATAGTGGTTTTCGATGTTATCTTGGGGATAGGTTGGCTTTACTCGTGCTATGCCAAATTATAGGACTTTAAAGGTCAGTTTTTACTTTCCTAATAAGCCAGTATTATAATGGGATAGGATCTCCTTGGTACCCAAAGGGTGGTTCATCTCTTATCTTAGAGCTCATAAATTGATTTCAAAGAGGTGTCTATATTATCTAGTTCAAATTAAGGATTTTGAACCTGAAAGTCCTTCTTTGCAATTTATCCCAGTGGTTAATGAATTTCCTAAAGTATTTTCTGATGATCTTCTTGGAATTTCTCCAGATAGGGAAATAGATTTTGGGATTGATCCTCTACCGGATACCCATCCTATTTCTATTTCTTCTTATAGAATGGCTTCAGTTGAGATAAAGGAGCTAATGGAGCAGTTAAAGATCTTCTTAATAAAGGGTTCATTCTTCCTAGTATTTCTCCAAGGGGTGTTCCTATACTTTTTGTGTGAAAGAAAGATGAGTCTCTTCAAATATTTATAGGCTATCATCAGCTGAATAAGGTGACTGTGAAGAATAAGTATCCTCTTTCTAGGATTGATGACCTCTTTGATCAACTTCAGAGTGCTAGATGCTTTTCTAAGATTGATCTTTCTTAGGCTATCTTCAATTGAAAATTATGGAAGTTGATATTCCCAAGACTATTTTAAGACCCGATAAGGTCACTATGAATTTTTGGTTATGTCATTTGGGTTGACTAATGCTCTGACAGCATTTATGGATCTTATGAATCAGGTTTTCAGGTGATTTCTAAATTTTTTTATGATAGTTTTCATCAATGATATCTTGGGGGTACTCTAAGAGTGAGAGGATCATACCAATCACCTCTGAATTATGTTGCAAACCCTCAAGGATCAAAAGATATACGCTAAATTTTCTAAATTTTCTAAGTGTGAATGTTAGTTAAATGTTGTGAATTTTCTGGGGAATGTTTTTTTCTAATAAGGGGGTCATAGTGGATCCACCAAAAGTTGAGGCAGTTAGGAAGTGTCCTAGACCTATGACTCCAACCAATATTAGGAGCTTCTTGGGTTTGGCTGGGTATTATAGGAGATTTATAGAGAGTTTCTCATCTGTTATTGCTCCATTGATAAAGTTAACCCAGAAAAAGGTGAAGTTTTTGTGGTTAGATGCATGTAAGGGTAGCTTTGATAAGTTAAAAGAATAAGTTAACTTTTGCACCAGTTTTAACCTTGCCTGAGGGCACATATGGTTTTGTTGTGTTTTGTGATTCATCTCATATGGGACTGGGTTGTGTTTTGATGTAGCATGGTAAGGTGGTAGCCTATGCTTCTAGGAAGCTTAAGGTTCATGTAAGGAATTATCCGACTCATGACTTGGAGTTGGCAGCTGTAGTTTTTTCTTTGAAGATCCATCGCCATTATTTGTGTAGGGTATATATGGATATCTATTTAGATTGTAAGATCTTGCAATATGTGTTTACTTAGAAGAAATTAAATCTCAGGCAGAGATGGTGGCTCAAATTTTTTAAGGTTTACAACATGAGTCTTCACTATCATCTAGGTAAAGCTAACGTTATTGCTGATACTCTTAGCAGGTTATCTATGGGGAGATTTTCTCGTATGGATAAAAAGAAGACAGGGTTAGTAATGGACATTTATAGATTGACTAATTTAGGAGTTCATCTTTTGGATTTTAAGGATGGGGGAATCATTGTACAAAAAGTAGTTAAATCATCTCTTGGTGCTAAGGTAAAGGAGAAACAGGCTTTAGACCCCATATTTATGTATATTAGGGATGAGGTAGGTCAACAAAAGTTTATGGCATTCAAAATTTGGTGAGTAGTATTCTAAGGTACCAAGGTAGGTTGTATGTTCCTAATATTGATAGGCTGCGAAAAAGGATTTTGACTGAGGCTCATGAGTCAAGGTATACTATTCATCCATATTTGACTAACATATACCATGACTTGAAGGAAATCTATTGGTGGAATAATATAAAAAGGGTTGTAGCTAATTTTGTGGCTAAGTGAATGGTTTATAAGCAAGTTAAGGTTTAGTACTTGAGGTCGGGTGGAATATCTCAAGAGATAGAGTTGCCCATGTGAAAGTGGGAGATTATCAATATGGATTTCATTATGGGTCTTCCGTGGTCTCACAATCAGATGATTAAATTTTGGTCATTATGGATAGAATGACTAAGTTCACTTACTTCTTACTATGAGGACTAACTACTCCAGAGAGGATTATGCCAAGCTATTTATTTAGGAGATTGTGAAGTTGAATGGTGCACTAATGTCCATTTTAGATCAAGGTATGTAATTTTAATCCCACTTTTGGCATTCTTTTCAGAAAGGTTTGGGTACACAGGTGAACCTTAGCATCGATTTTCACCCTCAAATGAATGGGCAAGTAGAGCATACTATTCAGACTTGGGAGGATATGTTAAACCCTGTGTGATTGATTTTAAAGAAAGTTGGTTTGATCACTTGACTCTTATTGAGTTTGCACAAAATAATAGTTATCACTCAAGCATTCAGATAGCTCTTTTTGAGGCTCTTTATGGTAGAAGGTGTAAGTCTCCTATTGGATGGTTTGAGGTTGGAAGACTAAGTTGTTTGGTCCTGACTTGGTTCACCAAGACATGGAGAGGTAAAGGTGATTAAATAAAGACTTAAGACTACTCAAAGTCGCCAAAAGTATTATGTAGATGTGAGGAAAAGAGAATTAGAGTTTGAGGTTAATGATTGGGTATTCTTAAGAGTGTCTCCAATGAAAAGAGTCATGAGGTTTGGGAAGAAGGGGAAGCTCAGACCTCGTTATATTAGTCTGTATCTAATTTTGAGGAAAATTGAGAATGGTGCGTATGAGTTAGATTTGCCTGCGAGTTTGGATTCCTTGTCTTATGAGAAAGTCCTCATTGAAATATTGGATAAGCAAGTTCATAGATTAAGGACCAAGGATGTAGCTTCAGTGAGGGTTCTTTGGGGAAACCAAATGGTGGAAGAGGCTACATGGAAAACTGAGGAAGATATGGAGGCCAAATATCTATTCTTGTTCCTCGGGCTTGATAAAAGTGTGTGAGGTATGAATTTTATTTTTCTTTTGTCATTATCTGAGTTTTTCAATTGATTCTGGTGTATTCTTGCTATTCTCATACTATAAGTGTCCTAACTCATCATTCGAGGATGAATGATCCTAAGGGAGGGATGATGTAAGACCTTTAAAATTTTGATCATTTTATTTTTGACCTTCATGAGTTTGTAATATCAATTTTTGACTTGAATTGTGTTTAGGGATGTTAAAGGGTAATTTGAGAAAGTTTTAGAGTTTTCGTAAGGAGTTCGAGGGAATTTTAGGACCTAGAGGTAGTGAGGGTCTGTAATGTCACCGTGTCACGAAGGTTACCCTCCACGGTAATGGTGTGGCACGGAGGATAACCTCCACGGTAATGGCATGCCATGCCAAGGTGTAATTTTCATCCAGTTTTATTTTTTATCACTTAAGGGAGAGGGGCTTTTGGTCTTTTTACCTTTTCCACGACTTATAAACATAAAAAGGATCATTTTCCTTTAGTTTTAAGAGATCAAACTCTACTTTATTCATCTTTAACTCTCCAATCAAAAAAGCTTAAGGATTTTACTATGCATTCATCATCCGGGCTCCAAACTTCAAATTAACTTTGAAATCTTGTGTGTTTCAGTCATGTTTCTCTTCCCTAAACTTTATTTTTATATTATGTCATGAATTAAAATGGTTTTTCATGTAGTTTAAGTTGTCAATTTTGAAATTGTATTGACGGGTTTTGGTTGTTACCGATTGAATTACGTGTCTTATATTTTGAATTGATTATTCATGCTTTAAATTGATATTTTTGGGACTAAATTGATACATTATTTAAATGGTTGAAATGGGGGACATGGGTTTCCCTAAATTGGATGAATTTTAGCTTGAAATTGTATAAACCTAAAGGATTCTTCAGCTCTTCTAGAGGTTTGAAGCAGGGAGATCCATTGTCTCTTACTTTATTTATAATAGCTTCGGAAGTGTTATCAAGAACACTTAATCCTCTTCTAAGGATAAAGAATTTAAGAAGTTTGGTATGCCAAGAGGTAGTCCAACTATTAATCATCTTGCTTTTGCGGATGATATGATTATTCTATGCAAGGCAAAAGCAACAACTATGAAACTGATAGTTGAGACACTGAAGAAGTATGAAGCAGCATCAGGCCAAAAGATTAATAAAGAGAAAAGTGTTATATACATGCATCACAATGCGTCGGAGGTGATGTAGTTCTGGCAGAGGTGGCAATAGGTATATTAAGGAAGGATTTTCCTTTCACATATTTAGGATGTCCTATTTTCTACAGGAGAAACAGAAGATTTTTTATAATCAGATGATTCTAAGGATAAATTCAAAGCTGCAAGCTTGGAAAGAAAAGTTGTTGTCCTGTGAAGGAAAAGCAATACTAATTAAGTATGTTCTTCAAAGTATTCCTATTCATTGCTTATCAGTTATGAATCCTCCTCAGAGTGTACTAAATTAAATTCATCAAATGATGGCATAATTCTTCTAGAGTAGTTGTATTGGTCGAAAAAGTAGGCATTGAACAAAATGGAGGAGTTTATGCTTATCAGAGAATAAAAGAGGGTGGGGATTTAGATTACTACAAGATGTATCTATAGCATTGTTTTGTAAAATTTAGTGGAATTTCAGGACCAAAAAGTCAATATGGAGTGATTACATAAATAACAAGTACTACAAAAAAGAGCATTGTAACATGGTAATATGAGAGAAAGAAAGGGGAGGGTCTCAGGTTTGGAAAAGAATGATACAAGCTACAGATTTGATCCAGCATCAAATATAGTGGAATACCAAAAAAGGAAATTCTAATATATGGCATGATAATTAGACTATTTTGGGACATCTCCACAATTACACAGGAAAGAAGGGAGAATGGGATGATACATATGAATCCATAGTACATTTAACCAAAAATGAAAGTTGGGATGTGGAAATTTTGGGTCAATTGTTCAATAATGAAGTGGTAGCACATATTGTGAAAAATGTGCAACCATCATACCCTGATGCAGTTGAGGATAAACCTTATTGGATGCTAAGCACTGATGGGAATTTCACTGTGAGGATTGTATGGTAGTACATAAGGAACAAATACAGTTCCAATAAGATATATAAATAGATGTGGGTCAAAGGATTACCAATGAAAATTTTTTTTCTTATGTGGAGCTTGTGGAAATTCAAAGTGCCAATAGATGACAGAATTAGAAGGTGGGGTGTGAAAGGTCCATCTAGATATTGGTCTTGTCCAAATCCTAATCAAGAGACACAATCGCATATATTCTTAAGATCAAATATTGCTAAAAGGACTTGATCCTACTTTTGCTCTTTTAAGATCAAATATCGCTGGAGTAAGAAAATGTTTAAAATCATACTATAAGTCTATTCATAGCATTATAGTATGGGAACTATGGAAGTTCACAAATCCCAGTAAGCATGAGGGGAAGAAGTTGTCAGCTCAAAGGGTTATCCATAATGTGGTTAGAAATTTACATATGCTTCTCAGAATAGAAAGATCTAATAAAGAGTTTCAAGGACATTGGCCAGGAATTCTGAAGAAGCAAAAGAATTTGAGCCACAGGTAAAAATGCTCAAAGTTAATTGGGACTTTCCACCTGTAGGATGAGTCAAATACAATACTGAAAGGGCAGCTAGAGGTGATCTCTTTTGATTTTTTCCTTAGAGATGAAAAAGGAAACTTGATGTATGCTCAAGGCATTAATATAGAAGACACAACAAATACAGTAGCAGAGGCAAAAGCTACGTTAGCAGCAAGTAATCATTGCAAATGTACACAGTATAACAAGGTTATCTTTCAGACAGATTCCATGTTGATTAGAAAAGCTCTAGGAAGGGGGTGGGCATGTCCATGGAGCATCACAAATATCATACATGAGATAAGAAATAACTTTGTAGAAAAATAGATAAAGGTTCAACACATCCTAAGAGAGAGCAACAAATTAGCAGACTATGTGCCAAATCTAGCAATAGATAAAAGGAGACTGTAGTTTCATTCATATCAGCAGCATGGACACAGCAGGGAGAAGCATCATGTACAGTGACAAATTAAATACCCCATACTTGAGAGTATCTCCTATAAGGGGATAAGGGGTAGGGTAGGCTAAGGCTACAGCACAATGTTTTCACTTAACAAATATTTACAGTACATAAAGATCCTAAACAAGTGAAATGCTAGCCTATCTATTTCAGAGATCAAAAAGGACTCAGAAAAATAGGAAAGTCTGGGGTACCATCAGGAACAATAAACCTGGAGGGTAAATCTCAATTATAGGGTGGTAGTACTATCTTTCCATACACCCAATCAGGAACCCACCTACAACATCAAAGGAGTTATAATCAATGCAAAATGAGCTAAATCAATATCTAACTAAGATGTATTCTTACCGAGTAGAGCTAATACCCATCCAAGATGGGACTTTCAGCAAAAATAATTAAGCATATCCAACCACCAGAAAGCATAGCTGAAAACAAATAATAGGTTAGTGCAGGATTCGAATAAGAGATAGAGAAACAGAGAGTACTCACTATTGAAAGTTGATTCACAAGAAATCGGATCTCCCAAAGCAAAACCATTAACGATCCAGAGGAAAAGAAGCAAAAGTTAGTGATTGAATAGCAACGGCAACATCAGAAGTCAGGTGTTAAGGGCAGAAGAAAATGAAGGTTGAATTAGGAAACCCTTGCTTTTAGGGTATATAGAGATAGTTGGGCCAACCGGGTTTTCAGGTTGGGCCATTAATTAGATTTTTGATTCTTTAGTTTAGCCGTTTGTTTTTATTTTGGGCCAGTTGACTTTGTTGTGTATTTGATTTTCTTAATTAATCAATAAAATTCAAAATTTTGTTTAAAAAAATACAAAATAATAATAAATTGATACAAATTCTAATATTTTTTCCAAAAAAGAATAATTATCAATAACTTGTGTTAAATTAAATAAAAATATGATAAAATTGAACTTCGTGCTCTTTAACAAGTAAGAAGTATAAAAGTGCTTATTTTGAAAATGTTGGAGAAAAAATTAAGTGTCAACAACTATCCAGATGAATGAGTGTTTCTATATTAAAGCATAAGAGTGCTCCTTTCTCCTTTTTATAAAGTCCACAATTCACTCTTCCCTCCATTTTTCATTCATATTTCACTAAAAGTCAATAATTCTTAGATGAAAAGAAATTATTTATGGTAGGAGATTTACAAACAGTTATTTTCTTTTTGAAAGATGAATAACTAAGAAATAGAGACGTGGGGAAGGGAAAAAAAGAGAGAAAATGACAAACAAAGGGAAAAAGGAGAGAAGACATAATTTCATTTTATGGATTTTGGGATGATGAATTTGAGTTACATGTTTTCTTTTATTTTTTATGTGTCATTCTTATCTATTTTATATTCTTCTTTAAAAGGGAAAAGGGACAAATAGATCCTCAAACTATAATAAATGGTATGTATAAATTCTTCGGCATACTTTGAGTACACATATGACCTTATTGTTAATGAAATGGTGTGTATATACCCCTCACACTAACGGTAGGAGCATATGTGTATCCAGAGTATGACAAAGGGTATATACATATCATTTATCATAGTTTGGAGGTATATTTGTTCATTTTTATTTTAACTTTTTTATCTCAAATAATCAACCCAAGCCTACTACCCGACTCGATCCCAATTAAAATCCAAGAGACGCCTATTTAGCAAATGCATTTTTCCTCCCCTATTACGATATACACATATAATACAGTAACACTTACTACTATCAATTTTCAAAAAAAATATTAACCCTTAACACTCAAAAACATCACCAAAAAAATTGAACCCTCATGTTTCAATTTTATTGGGAAAACACAACCCACCACCGGTCAACACCACATAGCAACTGTCTTATCGAACCAAAAACACCCCATCGGCAAACCATCACCACACCCCTAGCTCCAGCAATCTCCAGTCTATTCTCCACTCCCTCCAACCAGTAAACAACAATTAGTAGCAACGATCAATCACTATAATTTGATTGGGGTTCATGTTTAAAAGAAAAATAAAGGGAGTATCGGGTTTGAAACAAAAAAAAGAGGTCGGGTCGAGTTGGTTTTAAATCGAGTTTGATGGATTTATTTGGTCGGGTAGTGGATTTGAGTTAATTATTTGGTATAAAAAAATTAAAATGAAAAAGGATAAATATACCTCCAAACTATGATAAATTGTACATATATGCCCTTCATCATACATTGGGTACACATATGTCTCCACCGTTAGTGCGAGGGGTATTACATATCATTTCATTAATGGTAGGGGTATATATATATCCAAAGTATGACGGAGGGTATATGTGAATATTTGTCCCTTTTCCATCTTTAAAATATTAAATAAGTTGAAAATTATGAGAACGATGACATTTAATTCTCTAACGTTATGAAATAAGTAGTAATTACTTATGCATACAATCTTAAATATACAAACTACTAGAACTACATGTTTACACTTATATAACCTAAATCAATTCTTTATTTTTTCTTCTATTAAGAATTTTTTTGAAAAAAATTGTTTAGCTATTGTTATTTTATTAGAACTTGAAGATTAAAAAAGAATATTACATAGTTTAATATTGAAAAATATTATGAGGAAGGTAGAACATTAATGAAGGCCTTCATGCGCAAAGCGCTGACGAGTTATTTAATTCATTATAACAGTAAAATTTCACGAAAAAGGTCAAAAAAAATGTCAAATCATTATAACAGTAAAATTTCACAGAAAAAGTCGAAAAAAATGTCAAATGATAAAGACAAAAAATGCCCCTATGCAGGATCGAACTACAGACCTCCAGTTTACAAGACTAGTGCTCTATCACTGAGCTATAGGGGAAACAATTACACATATGATTACAATTATTTTATTTAAGAACATAGTTAATCTTCAAAGATCAATTAACTCACTCATAGTCTATGACATCCACAGCTTTTAGTAGCTCCAACCTTTTATTTTGACAGGTTTAGATTGCATATAGGGGTGTACATAGGTCGAGTTGATTTGATTTTTCATTAAAATATAATCAAACCAATAATATCGATTTTTAAATCTATAAACCAAATCAAACCAATATACAGTCGGTTTTTTTGATTTTTTATTTTAGTTGGGTTTTTTTGGTTTTCTCAACTTTTCAATTTTCTCATTTTTATTTACTATTATAATGTGTTTGAATCAAAAATCAAATATTTTCAATAAAAAGATCAAAAACAATGGGCATAGCCAATATTGGGCATCAATATACATCCTTCATTCAAATAGTTCCAACAAAAATATAGAGTTAATCAAAACAAGCCATGAATTCCAGTAAAAATATGTTAATATAATCTTCAAGCATCATGATAAACCACGATATAGCTGTCATATTTTCTTCTCTAAGCTAATCGATACTCAAAGGGGCACCTGGACATTCTGAAAGGAAAAAATTTATTAGCACTCAAATACATAGTTAGTTATTGAATCACTTGTTAACTTGTCAAACAGCAACAAGATTAAAGGAATTTCCAAACTAGAAGCAAAAACCTAAGAGCAACCACCCATTGAATCGATGAAAGGTGTAACGACCCGATTTTCTGGAATCGGAACGCACACGGTGCTCATTATCCCAAAGGACCACAAGCTAACCCTCTACTGATATCTGTACCCGAACACTGCATAATATAAATAATAAATGCAGAAACTGGACATAAGGTTCAAAACATCTAAAAATACTCAAAATTGAAAACTAAATACTGATACATCTGTCCGAAAAGCCTCTAAACTGTCTGAACTGGGGAGTTGATTGGACATTTCCCTAACTAACTCCGTCTACTAAAAGTAAACTAAGTCTGATATGATAATAATAAAAATAAGGATCATCCTCGACTGAAGAGGGCTCACTGCTATGTTTACTGCTGCTAACTGGGACTGAGATACTAAGGATACTCTGGATCTCGTGCCTCCAAACATATGGTGTCAAATAAAACACCTTAGCATAAATGCGTCAGTACGGAATGTACCAAGTATGAAAATGAGGTAAGGATAAATGCAAGGGCTCATGCATGAACAATTACTTAACGCAATAATCATGAGAGTACTAAATAAGAACACATGCATGAATGCATGAACCATAACAGAAATCATCATGACTCGAAATACTGAAACTCGGATACTATTTTACTGTCATCTAAACTCACTACTAATGCCTGAGATACTGAACACTGAATCATATGATACTGATAACTGAGTACTGGAGTTGAGATCAGTCCTCTCTAGCGAGTGATCTTAGAAACTGATATTACTGGAGCTGATTAACTGAATCTACTCACATCAATGACTGAAAACTAATCTTACTACTCTCGACTGTCTAAATCTAAGATCAAACCTGTCTAATAGATGATCCTTGAATCTACTATCAATGATAAGAAAAGATTATGTATGAGATCAAACCTATCTAGCGAAAGATCTCTAAATCTGATAAAGAGAATACTCAACTAAATTTGAGACTAAGATCAAGCCTATCTAACAAGTGATCTCTGGATCTGATAATGAGATTACTTAACTGAATCTGAGACTGAGATCAAGCCTATCTAATGGGTGATCTTTGGATCTGATACTGAGATTACTCAACTGAATCTGAGACTGAGATCAAGCCTATCTAATGGGTGATCTCTGGATTTGATAATGAGATTGCTCAACTGATTCTAAGAATGAGATCAAGCCTATCTAACGGGTGATCTCTAGATCTGATAATGAAATTACTTAACTGAATCTGAGAATGAGATCAAGCCTATCTAATGGGTGATTTATGGATTTGATAATGAGATTACTCAACTGAATTTGAGACTGAGATCAAGCCTATCTAACGGGTGATCTCAGGATCTGATAATGAAATTATTCAACTGAATCTGAGACTGAGATCAAGCCTATCTAATGGGTGATCTCTAGATCTAATAATGAGATTACTCAACTAAATCTAAGACTGAGATCAAGCCTATCTAACGGGTGATCTATGGATCTGAAAATGAGATTACTCAATAACTTTATGTGGGACCATGCCTATCTAGTGGGTGGTCCATGAGTCAATGGAACTATTTGAGTTCCTCACTGAGATAGATGACTGTGTCTGACAGTCCTAATTTCTGAGTTCTACTCTGAAGATTGATACTGAAACTGCAACTGTGAGAGTTCTCACTTAACCGACATGCCTCGAATCTGAACTAGTGGGGTCCAACTTGTAACCCCAGCTGGAAGGGTCTCAATACCATGCCACGGGTAAAGACCTCTCTGGTCAAGCCTCTCTAATGGGAGACCCTCGTAAGAAGTCAAGCCTAAGGCAGTATAATAGTCAAGCCTTATTCTAACGGGTGACTCCTGCATCCTGCACTGACTACATAGTTCTAGAGTTCAGGGATTACTCCTAACGACTCTGCATCTCTAATGGAAAAGCTGTCATCCCTGCACTCACTCGGTGGTAGCTCCTACTCCTAACTGAAAGACTCTAAACTGGTTCTTAACTAATCTTAAACTGAATTGAATCTGTTACTGATCATTTTTCTTGAATGATCTCACTGAGTTACGCTGAATTCACTTGGTTCCATATCTGACGGAATACTACTGAATCTCGTTATCTGATGCATGATATTGAGTTCCGAATTTAACATTTGAATACTACTAGGTCTGAGCTGAGTACAGAACTGAGGCCAGAATACTAGCAATACTGAGATTACTGAGATTTCTGAGATTTTTTAAGTTTTGTATCTGTCTGAGAGTACAAAGTTCTATAACTCATTGAGTTTTGAAAGTCGTGGCTTAACCGAGATTATCGAGGAAACTGACACGGGCTCAAGACTGCAGCTAATTTGTCGGGTATAAATACCCTCAGGACTCGATAACATAAAAGTAAAACATAACCACTCTTGAATAATCAAGACCATGGACAGTTATTCACCATAACAATTAGTAAACCATCTCTTCAAGTAGTTAAAAATCATAAACATGTAATAGTATAGGGAGACAGTCTATTGGCTCATACTCCATTCAACAAGGTCTTACATCAAACACTCAGCATGTATTAAGTCTTAGCATGTATCGAAGAGCACATAATTGGGAAATTTCATGCTATCATGTCATAATTCGTTCACTAAGGCCTTTCAACAAACACTTGGCATGCATGGGCTTGCACAAAATTGGGGATTTCTAGTCAACATGCTATAATGGCTCTAATTCTTTCACATTAGCATTTTATCAAACATATGGGGAGCATGCTTTGCTTATTCAACAATTTCTACACTTAATTGACATGAACACCTCACTTAACAAGCAACTTGAATAGGGTTTATCATGAACATCATATGATATCACATACTAGGGCTAAAGCTTGAAAACACATTAATAAAACATGAATTAAAAACTCAATAATAGCATGAACTCCAAATTCAATTCACATGAATCATGAAAAATCATAAACATAAGATCTTTGAAATTTAGAAAAGGGTTCTTGAGCTTCTTGGATGAAAGGGACCCAAGAATCAACATCTGCATGCCTTAGTTTCTTGATTATTGAAAAGTTAATAGAGAAATAATGATAATTGGGGTCTTGATTTAGGAACCCTAGCTCTTGTTCTTAACAACTTTGAGAGAAAACTAGTATTTTTGGGTTAAATAAGGCCAAATCCCGTGTTAAGAAATATATATAGGGTTAGCAAAATGACCGTTTCTGCCCTAGGAATTAAACTGAACAATCCTGATTTTACATGTTGGAGCGATGCACCATAATCGTGCCAGCTTACTGGAAATTGGACAATTGGGAAACTGTTTGATGGCGCGACGTGGTGGAAATCGTGTTGCCACCTTGGTTGTAAATTGGAAAGGCAGCACGGCATAGTAGAATCGCGTTGGTGCACTGGAAATTGACAACTCTGAAACTAATCCTTGGCACGATATACCATAATTGCGGAGTTTTACTGGATTTTGACAATTGCCATTTTGGCTGGCTCCACGATGCGTTAAAGTGCTAAGTGGCACATTGTCTCACTAAAATGGCCCTAACTTTTTGCCCGAGTCTCAAATTTTGGCAAATTTGGTTTTGATAGAAAGCTTATTCAATTCTCTACATGACAAGAAATCGATATTAGGGAAATTCTACATGGTTTAAACTACTTTTCACTTGGGAAGATACTTCTCAGTCTTTTAGGGCTGGATTAACACTTTGCTGAACACGCTCTAAGGCTCAGACTATGAGAGAATTTTGTGGGATCTTACAATATCTTCCCCTTGGAAACATTCATTCTCGAATATCTCTTGATAGGCTAAGAATACTGATCGACTGAACTTACTCAAGAAATGAGAGCATCTAAAGCATGACTATGCAATTGGAACTACTGATATTCTGAACTATCATACTGGACATGCATATCTGATGCATGGAATACTCGACTAAAGCTACTCATAAGCTGAATTCTCATAATAGAAATACATATCGGATGCATGGATGAGTAGCTGAGTTGTTCTCATGAATGGATGACTGAATACACTGAAAAACTGAACTCTTTCTGCTGAACATGCATATCTAATGCATGAATTTCTGACTGTACTGAATCTCTAAAGCATGAATGGATATGCAATGATAACTGATGTTTACTTCATAAGGAGATTCTGAACATGCAACTGAATGAGTCTAAGGACATGAAAGCATTGTAATATCATGGGGTATCTTTCTCTTAGGACTCTATGTCCCTCTAAACAAACTTCGTTGAAATATTGGGGCAGTGCACGGGGAACCTACAAACTAGGTCATGATTGACCGACTGAGATCTGAAACTAATGCATGACTCATGCTGGCATATAAGCTCAAAATGGGATCAAAGGATCTAACAATGCATATCATAAAGATGAAGGACTCATAACATACTTGAATCTATATCAGGGAACCTTTCCTAATCATGGTGAGTCTAAAGTTCATGAAGTCTATTCTGACGCTGACCACTATTGGCACCAGAAGGGGCACCCTGCTGACACAACTCTCTACCCCTCTGAGCTAGCAATCTACACTCTCGCATTCTATGGCTCAGCTCACCACACCCAAAGCATATATCACTATCAGCTCTACACACACCTAGGTGACTCTTGCCACACTCTCCACAAAGTAGATAGGTACTAACACCACTAGCACTACTTTGGGATTTGGAGCCTGGCGCTCCATCATGACTGACATCCCCAAACTTTGGTGCGGGTACACTAGCTAAGAATAGAGTTGGGACTGAAAACTTTTGACTATGCTGAGAACGGCTACCACCCGGGAAACCTACCTGAGAGGAATCGTGACTGCCTATTCTGGCTCTCTTACTCACTCTCTCTCTTTCTATCATCTTATCTACCTTAATCTGCTACGTATGCATCATCAGCCTAGAAAGGTCCATATCTCTATTGATCACAATGGTACTACACTATTTTAATACTAACCCGGACACACCAGTAACAAACTTACTCATACTCGCTCTAGGGCCAGCTATCAAGTCAGGGGCATACTTAGCTAACTAGTTAAACTTAAGACAATACTCTTCACTGTCATGGAGCCTTTCCTTAGGTTCATGAACTCTTCTACCTTAGTTTCCCTCATCTCTAGTAGGACAAATTTATCTAAAAACGCATCCTGAAACTCCTGCCAAGTCACGGGAGTTGCATCCTCCCCTCTACCCTTCTTCCATATCACAACCCAATCATGAGCAATATTCTTTAGCCTATAGGATGCTAACTCTACACTCTCCTTCTCAGAAACATGCATAACTTGGGTGATCTTCTTCACCTCCTCAAGATAAAGTTGTGGGTCCTCACCTGCTATTGACCTATAGAACTCTGGCAGGTTCATTCTCATAAAATCTCTAATTCTGGTTGTGGCTGAACCCTCATCTTACTGAGGTGGGGCCACAGCCTGATGGTTACCCTAAACATTAGCCACATCTTAGGCTAGCGCCTGAAAATCTTCCCAAAACTCTGCATGTGACATATTCTCATTCTCAGAATCTACTGGCTGAGGTGGCTAGTCATCAACCCTATGGGCATTATCTCTGTGAGGAGGCATACTCTGTATATGGAAGAAAAAGGTGGATTAGACAGAGGATCAACTTGAGCTCATACTAACTCGCACGACACGAATACTGAAAGAAGGGAAACTACTCCTAAAATATCTAATAGCCTCTTGTACATAAATGTGGCGCCAACACACCCATGCACAAGATTCTACTAGATGCGGCTTTTCAAATTTCCTAGGACACTATTGAACCTTAGGCTCTGATACCAAGTTTGTAAAGACCCAATTTTCGGGAACCAGAACGTCACACAGTGCTCATGATCTCGAAGGACCACAAGCTAACCCTCTACTGATATCTGTACCCGAACACTACATAATATATTTAATAAATGCAAAAACTAGTCGTACGGTTCAAAACATCTAAAAATACTCAAAATTGAAAATTAAATACTGATACATCTATCCAAAAAGCCTCTAAACTATCTGAACTGTGGAGTTGATGGGACATATCCCCAACTAACTCCGTCTACTGAAAAATAAACTAAGTCAAATATGATAATAATAAAAATAAGAATCATCCTCAACTGAAGAGGACTCACTGCTATGTTTACTGCTGCTAACTGGGACTGAGATACTAGGGGTACTTTGGATCCCATGCCTCCGAACCTATGGTGTCAAATAAATACCATAGCGTAAATGCGTCAGTACGAGAACGTACCAAGTATGAAAATGAGGTAAGGATAAATACAAGGGCTCATGCATGAACAATTACTTAACGCAATAATCATGAGAGTACTAAATAAGAACACATGCATGAATGCATGAGCCATAACAGAAATCATCATGACTCGAAATACTAAAACTCGAATACTACTTTACTACTATCTGAACTCACTACTGATGCCTGAGATACTAAACACTAAATTATCTGATACTGATAACTGAGTACTGGAGTTGCGATCAGTCCTCTCTAGTGAGTGATCTTAGAAACTGATTTTACTGGAGTTGATTAACTGAATCTACTCATATCAATGACTGAAAGCTGAGCTTACTACTCTCGACTGTCTGAATCTGAGATCAAACCTTTATAATAGATGATCCTTGAATCTACTATCAATGATAAGAAAAGATTATGTATGAGATCAAACATATCTAGCGGAAGATCTCTGAATCTGATAAAGAAAATACTAAACTAAATCTGAGACTGAAATCAAGCCTATCTAACGGGTGATCTCTGGATCTGATAATGAGATTACTCAACTGAATCTGAGACTGAGATCAAGCCTATCTAACAGGTGATCTCTTGATCTAATACTAAGATTACTCAACTGAATCTGAGATTAAGATCAAGCCTATTTAACGGGTGATCTCTGGATCTGATAATGAGATTACTCAACTAAATCGGAGACTGAGATCAAGCCTATCTGACGGGTGATCTATGAATCTGATAATGAGATTACTCAACTAAATCTGAGACTGAGATCAAGCCTATATATCGGGTGATCACTGGATCTGATAATGAGATTACTCAACTGAATCTTAGACAGAGATCAATCCTATCTTAGAAGTGATCTCTGGATCTGATAATGAGATTACTCAACTAAATCTTCGACAAAGATCAATCCTATCTAATGGATTATCTCTAGATTTGACAATAAGATTACTCAACTGAATCTAAGACTGATATCAAGCCTATCTAATGGGTGATCTCTTGATTAGATAATATGATTACTCAACTAAATCTGAGATGGAGATCAAGCCTATCTAATGGGTAATATTTGGATCTGATAATGAGATTACTCAATAACTTTATATGGGACCATGCCTATCTAGCTGGTGGTCCATGAGTCAATGGAGCTATATGAGTTACTCACTGAGATAGATGACTGTATCTGACAGTCCTGATTTCTGAGTTCTACTCTGAAGATTGATCCTGAACCTGCAACTATGGGAGTTCTCACTTAACCGACAAGCCCCGAATTTAAATTGGTAGGGTCTAACCTGTAACCCCAGATAGAAAGGTGTCAATACCGAGCCATGAGTAAAGACTTTTCTGGTCAACTCTAACCGGTGACCCTCGCAGGAAGTCAAGCCTAAGGCAGTGTAATAGTCAAGCCTTATTCTAATGGGTGACTACTGCATTCTGCGTTGGCTACACAATTCTAGAGTTCAGAGATTTCTCCTAACAACTCTACCTCTCTAACGGGAAAGCTGTCATCCCTGTAATTGCTCAGTACTAGCTCCTACTCCCAACTGAAAGACTCTAAACTAGTTCTTAACTGAACTTAAACTGAGTTGAATATGTTATTGATCATTTTTTCTCGAATGATATGACTGAGTTACGCTGAATTCACTTGGTTCTGTATCTGATGGAATACTACAGAATCTCATTATCTAACTGCATGATATTGAGTTCTGAATTTAACACTTGAATACTTCTAGGTCTGAGCTGAGTACAAAACTGAGGCTAGAATACTGGCGATACTGAGTTTACTAAAATTTATGAGATTTCTAAAGTTATGTATCTGTCTAAGAGTACAGAGTTCTATAACTCACTGAGTTTTTTAGAGTCGTGTCTTAACCGAGATTATCGAGAAAACTGACACTGGCTCTAGACTGCAGCTAATTTATCGGGTATAAATAACCCCAGGATTCGATAACATAAAAGTAAAACATAACCATTCTTGAATAATCAAGACCATAGACATTCATTCACCATCACAATCACTAAAGCATCTCTTCAAGTATTTAGAAATCATAAACATGTAGTAGTATAAGGAGACATGCTATTGGCTCATACTCCATTCAACAAGGTCTTACATCAAACATTCAGCATGTATTAAAGTCTTAACATGTATCGAAGAGCACATAATTGTGGAATTTCATGCTATCATGTCACAATTCATTCACTAAGGCCTTTAAACAAACACTTGGCATACATGAGCTTGCACAAAATTGGAGATTTCTAGTCAACATGCTATAATGGCTCTAATTCTTTCACATAAGCATTTTATCAAATATATGGGGAGCATGCTTTGCTTATTCAACAATTTCTACACTTAATTGACATGAACAACTCTCTTAACAAGCAACTTGAAGAGGTTTTATCATGAACATCATATGATATCACATACTAGGGTCAAAGCTTGAAACCTCATAAACAAGACATGAATTAAAAACTCAATAGTGGCATAAACTCCAATTTCAATTCACATGAATCATGAAAACTCATAAACATAAGATCTTTGAAATTTAGAAAAGGGTTCTTGAGCTTCTTGGATGAAAGGAACCCAAGAATCAACATCTGCATACCTTAGTTTCTTGATTATCTTTGTTATTGGGGTCTTGATTTAGGAACCCTAGCTCTTGTTCTTGAACAACTTTGAGAGAAAACTAATATATTTGGGTTAAATGAGGCCAAATACCGTGTTAAGGAGTAAATATAGGGGTAGCAAAATGACCATTTTTGCCTTTGGAATTAAACTGAAAAATCCTGATTTTACATGCTGGCACGACGCGCCACAACTTACTGGAAATTGGACAATTAGAAAGCTTCTTGATGGTGCGACGCGGTGGAAATCACGTTGCCACCTTTGTTTCTAACTGGAAAGTTACCGCGACGCAGTGGAATTGCGTTGGTGCACTGAAAATTGACAACACTAAAATTAAGCCTTGGCGCGACGCGCCATAATCATGGAGGCTCACTGGATTTTGACAATTGCCATTTTGGCTGGCTCCGCGATGTGCTAAAGTGCCAGGTGGCACACTATCTCACTAAAATGGCTCTAACTCTTCGCCCCAGTGTCGGATTTGGGCGAATTTGGTATCAACGGAAAGCTTATTCAATTCTATACATGACAAAAAATCGATATTAGAGCAATTCTACATAATTTAAAATACTTTTCACATGGGAAGATACTTCTCAACCTTTTAGGCCGGATTAACACTTCACTGAACACGCTCTAAGGCTCAAACTACGAGAGAATTTTGCGAGGTCTTACAAAAGGTATGCTTGGTAAGAAAATTGCATCTAAAAATATTGTAAACACAGTACCAAATAAATGTCAGTTCTTGATATCAAAGTATTATCTTGATCAGTTCAAAGCCCCAAAAAATAAAATTAAAATGTAAAGATCAATTTTGTTCTATCAAGAGCTCGTGTTACACTTTTTGGAATAAAACATTAGGTTTGTGTCAATTCCACATGATTTTTTTCAAATGACCTCCCGCTATTAAAAGTATCATCACATCATATACAAACCTTATTTTATAGGTACAACCATAAAGTATCGGATGATTTGGTCTTCTCAATGCTCACCTAGTGTTATTTGCCTCTATTGAGATTTAAACCTGATACCTCATGATTCTTCTCGCACTTCATTGTTTGCTAGGTCACACTCTTGAACTCATATGTTTTATCTCATAATTACAAGCACATCAAGTTACTTTAGTAGAAAACAAAAGCAAGACAACTCCATACAATATATATCCACCAATGCAAGTCAAGCAAATCAATAAATTACATTAGTGATTCATTCATACATAGGAGCATCAATAAATAATGAATGTCAAATGTCCACTAGTTTTAGAGCATCGAAATTGAAATTACCCCTCCATATAAGAATAATTTTGTATTGAAAAACCCACCATTACATGGCAGCAAAATATCGTGCAAGCAAAGCACCAGGTTTACAAGTTGAATAGAAATCTTTGCTCTCCCGTCTTCTTAGCTACACATCTCTTATACTATGACTAGAACCATGGATTGAGAAGACCAAATAATCTTTTATCCAAAACATTATCTTTGGATAAATTTCACAATTTTTTTCTAAACGACCTCCCACAATTAAAAGTATCATCACGTCTTATACAAACCTTCTTTTATAGGTACAAGTATGGAGTTTAGTTCTCATACCAAATAATCTTCAACTCTAATTAAGTTCTACATGATTCATCACCTCATGACTTATCTAAAGATTATTTATGTAGCACCCCACATCAATTGAGTATTTATGGCCACCAAACCCCATTGGCTTTTTTTTATGTGTGTGCATCTGTCTCCGGAGTTATGGATAAAAACAGTAAGCCAATTCGTAGATGGGCAAAGAAACTTTGGTCCTGATGCATCACTTTACCATCTCTATACTTATCTTTCCAAACTATTGGAATTGATACTAGTTATTGAACAATATTAGACCAAAGATATTCTTGACATGACAGTAATATTATCCTCTTTTGGGTTGAGTATACACATTTTTCGTAAAAGGTCTTACCCCATTAAAACTACCACTATATTATATATGTAAACTCCTTTTCTTTTTAACTACTAAAGTAAGACTTCATTAGCATATCCAACATACTATATACATGCAACGGTCAATGCAAGTTAAGTCGATATGAATGTGGAAAGGGAGTCATTGTATCAGAATAATCACCACTTCTTGCAGCAAGTCATAGAATGAATTTCTTTCAAGTTCATTGACAATCTATGTCATGACCCAATTTCTTGGATCCTGATAGCGCCCACTATAACCCACCAGTAGGCAAGCCAAACCTATCCTCCAAAATGGCTTGTAAAGGACTACCCAAAGAGATAAAGGAAAAAATGCAGAAAAGATATAATAACAGATCAAATACATAATATAGTCCCAAAATCTGATGGTATCAGTATAAGAGGTTCTACATAATAAGATTTCAAAGTGACGTATGAATGAATACACTAATATAACTTATCTCTGAATACAACATAGAGACTAGTCTAATACATAAGAGAGAGATAAGTAATACTCTGAATGCTAGGAGCTCACTCTAAGTCTCCAAACAAAGGTTGCTCTGTATGACGCACACAACAACAATGATAACCCATACTATGATCTGCATGTTGCAGAAGTGTAGTATGAGTACCAAACACGTAGTACTAAGTAGGCAACTACTGATTGAGCTCCAAAGATAAAAAAGATATATACAACATATAAATAGAATGAAAAACTACACCCAAATGTCCAGTCACAATATAAGACTGGCAATGAGATAATAAGGATAAACTATCCTATTCATGTCAAAGAGACTAACATATTATGGCTAAGAAAGTATTAAGAATGTATTATCTTATTCCAACCAAACTTAGGAATCTCAAAACTATACCGTATATCACTGGCCAATATCCAAGTAAGAGCGAAAAGAAGATATATATAAGTATACAAGACCAAGGAATGAATATATATAAAGAAAAGGAGGGATATACGGTAATACCATAGCGACATATGGCTAAGTATGTATGTATATATATATATATATATAAGTACTTAACCAAGGTCTACTCAAAGTATAGACTAAGTCATCAGACCAGCTATTTAAGACCTCATAATCATTACCTGAGCTAGTGCTAGAATACTCAGGATGTTAATCCATATATCAAATCATTATATAGTCATGCATAATAATGTAATTGTTAGATAAAAGAGGTTGGAATCATACCTAAAGTCTCGATACCGAATCAATGACCAATATTGCATAAGCTAGCCATAATAATGATCATAAAGATGATAATAACAATGTCAATAACAATGTGAGTAACCAGCTAGTTTGGACAACCAAATACCTAACTGATCCTATCACGTGCCCCCGCAGCCCTAGGCTCAGAAGGTTCAATCAACATAAACACACTATAAGGTATAGTCATCACCCATACGTATGCAGTCCCCCCATATGAGCTGATAGATATAGGCGCTTACTGGTATAGGCAGTGCAAATGAAATGATGAATAAAACAAAATCCAAAATACCATAATCGATAAGTATAATCAATATGATGATATTATCATCATGACCATTACCTTCATAACTATTATCATCATAATCATCCTCCGACCTTGCCAGGTATGTATATAATTATAATTGTCATACATAGGGCTAGCTGAACTCAAACCGGTAGACGTAGTCATAGGCACATCTATATAATCATCCTCTAGCCTTGCTGGGTATTAATACATTATTACAACCATTCTCTGACAATGTTGGGTATCAATCCATCATCATAATATCCTCTGGCCTTGACGGGTATCATCATAGTATCATAATATTCTTCGATCTTATCGGGTATCATCGCATCATCATAATATCCAAATCAATATCAATAATAGAGATCAGGCCTCATGAGTGCTAAATTAAAGAACAAGCCCTATGAGGGCTAAAGTAAAGAGCAAGCCAAACGAGGGCTAAAGTAAATGTCACGACCCAAAAATAAGGGTCATGATGGCACTTGTCACAACTCACTTGATAAGTAAGCCTATCACCCAAACTGATGTGAAAAGAGGAAAAGCTAAAAATATTCCAAGATAAGGCTTCTAGAACGAAGGCAAATCATATAAGTAATCATAATAATGCAGAAAGAACTTATCCAAAATACCAATCATGCCCAAAACCAGGTGTCAATAGTGTAAAAACTACTAATACAATCCAAGAGTCAAATACATCGAAAAAATAACCACAAAGAAATAATATCTATCTCTGAATACTAATAAAGACATAACTACTGTAGAAAGATAGAGGTGAACTTCGAAGGCATGAATGTCTAACCGCTACCTTGGAAGCTCCAACAATCACCCAAGTCAATCAAGTTGCGATGTACTCGAGCTAGGACCTGCACCAAAAGGGTGTAGTAGGCATAAGTACGGTCTATTTGTACTTAGTAGGTATCATAGGCCGACAAAGCAAAGTAGTAAATAAAGCATACAAATATACACTAAGGGCACGCCACCTGCAGTTAGAAAATATCCTACAATAGTAGCCCGCACCAATTGCACTAATAGTTCTAATATATCTCATATATATTGCAACATCACACCAAGATAGAACAAAAGTATGTATTATATCACATATAAAAAGAATAAGGGGAAACATGCATATACAAGATCATCAAATACAAGTAAAAGAAGATACAATAAATACATAGATGACAAGTAAATATGGTAATATAACACAATAAAGTAAGCGCAATATATATGATGATGCACGAGGTCATCGCACAACCTCTGAGATCATCACACTCCCAACGCAAGACCTTTGGAGGGTTCGTCAACCCATATACAATCCACATATCTCATATCTCCATTTCAACACATCTCTTGGAAAGGGTTTTATAAGGTATTACAGTAACTCCTTCCTGGCACATCCCTCGGAAAGGGTTTTAAAAAGGTGTTACCAGTGTTTCTCAGATGTTGCCACGGTAGTACAAATATTTCATGAATGAGTATGATATGAGGATATAATGCTCACATACAATAACAATGAGTATTTTCACCGCCAACCATATTGATATATTTCCACAACCATGTGAGCCAATATCCACTCATAATTTTAGTTTCAACCACGAATTTTCACATGTCTCATATGCCAAATAAGGTATGAATATAATCAAAATACTTCAATGGTACCATATTAAGCATCTTAACAATACAATACAATTATTCGCATATATTCAAGGCTATTAAATCACATAGAACTCCATACGGTCACACATATCACATAATAACTCAATTTCAATAATTACGTCACATATAGGCCTCACACGGGCACAACACATAAATAGCCATTTTTCATGATTAGTTCTCACCCTTAACATGCATTTTGTATCATTATTTACTACCTAACCCAGTTTGAAAGAGTTAAGCCATAACTACCTAAAAAGTCGAAATCGGTCTGCTACACTTCGAACCCAAGACCTTACTTTTCACAAATAATGTCGAACTCTACTAAAAACATTAAATATTAAATCTACATTTTAAAACAAAACCAACGACACCCATATTGAATACTTTTGGTTCGGGATCAAAACGGACCCCCGAAATAAATTTTCGAAAAAGAAGCGCAAAATTAAAACTTTACTTCAAAAATATGTTTCGCATATTTTTAGAAACCTACAGCTGAATATCCAAGTTAAATCGAGTCAAAAATAAGGTTCAAATAAAAAAAATATTTTTGAGCTTTACCGGGTAAAATGTTTGAAATCTGGGTTAAAATCAAGAATCGAAATTGTTTTTATGGTTAAATTGGTGAAAAATTAGTAATTATAGGATAAAAATATTATTCAAGTGAAAAGGAGTGAACTTGAAGTTTAAAATCAAGTCCTAAGATTTTTGGAATTTTGAGAAATTTATCATGAAATTACTAAGAAAATGGTGAAATTTTACCTTAAATCCGTAATAAAATAAAGAATTAAGTGTTAATCTAGCTTTCTAAGCTCCCACAAGCTTCACTTTTAATCTCCACAATATTTTAGGGTTTAACTCTATACAAGATGACAAATGAACAAAATGGGCAAAAAGAGGAGAAAATCAGCAATATATAGCTGAAAATCTGCTATGACAGCAGTTTTTTCTTTTTTAAAGTCCAACCTGGACTTCGACGGAGTGTCCAGCATTCGTTCGGAGTCCCATAATACAAACAAACTATGCAACCATACTAAATTTGATGTTCCGGATGTGTTGGCGAAGTTAGATTTTTAAAAAAAATATCATTTTCACAAAGTTGACCCCCGAAACACGAAATTACAAATTTTCAAACTGGGGGTTGAAATGAGATTTAAAAGCCGTAAAATCATACCAAACATGCTAACACCTTAAAATCGACATTCCAGATTTGCTGGCGAAGTTGTATTTTTCATTCGAGATCGTTTCGATCAAATATGAGTCCCATACCCATATTTTTAATTTTTCAACTTTCCGATCAATAGGTCGAAATGAGCTCGGGTTTATTAGGACCCGAACCAAAGATCTACCTAGACTAAAATCGATATTCCGGAGCTGCTGGCGCAATTCATTCTGCCATCCGTCATACGGATCAAAAGATATCTCCATAAGTCTAAAATAAGGCTCTCGAAGCCATTAAAAACCATAATATCACATAAATGATACCAAAATGCATGGGAAATCATGCCAATACTCCCACACCCCAGAAATACCAAAATGCAACTACGTGGAGGGGTAAAATAGTAAAATCACATAAAATCATAAATTTCACACATTTCATCAAATTTTTAAGTCGTTACATCATCCACCACTAAAAATCTAGTTTGTCCTCAAACTAAGGCAAAGAAATACCTGAATCAATGAAGAAATGAGGATAAGAACTACGGATATCATACTCGACCTCTCAAGTAGCTTCATCTACAGGTCGATGTCGCCATTGGACCTTAACAACTAGGATCAATCTAGAGCACAACCGTTCATCTAACCGAACCAACTCCCAACAAATGACATGAGATTCATCGGGAATATAACGACTAAGCATAAAAACATGATAAACCGGATGAACAGATGATAGATCAAGGGGCAAAGCCAACTCATAAGGCACATCACCAACAATTCAAAGAATCTCAAATGGATCAATATATCTAGGGCTAAGCTTGCCTCTCTTCCCAAAATTCATCACACCCTTCATGGGTGAAACTCAAAGGATAACACGATTTTCAATGCCAAATCTCAAGGTACGAAGTCCACAATCAGTATAGCACTTCTGCCTACTATGAGCTGCTCTAAATCTATCCTGAATGATCTGAACTCTATCCAAAGACACACGGAGCAAGTTCCCACCTCAAAGTCTCATCTCTGAAACATGAAACCAATTTACTAGGGAGTGACAACACCTACCATATGACGCCTCAAAAGTAGCTATATCAATACGAAAATGGTAGATCTTTTTATATGCAACTCATCTAAAGCCAAATGTTGCTCCTACTGGCTACAAAAATCCATCACACAAGCGCGGAGCATACTCCAAAACCTAGATAGTTCGCTCTAACTGGCCATCAGTCTAGGGTGAAATCCTATGCTAAGATCAACCTGAGTACCTAAATCATCCTTAAAAGTCTTCCAAAAGTGAGATGTGAACACAGAACTTCGATCTGTAATACTGGACTTGTCTATCGATCCACGATGACCCAAGCACTATTAAAACCATGAGATGTACGAGGAGAACCAATCACAAAGTCCATGGTGATCCATTCCTACTTTCACTCGGTAATGGGTAACCTCTGAAGATATCCACCAGGTCTGAT
Source organism: Capsicum baccatum var. pendulum (assembly GCA_030864225.1). NCBI lineage: Eukaryota > Viridiplantae > Streptophyta > Magnoliopsida > Solanales > Solanaceae > Capsicum > Capsicum baccatum. Next base: position 175,440,373 of record CM061560.1, read on the forward strand.
ATACTCAGTCTCTACCTGCTGACAACATAGGCAATGAGCCACAAAATATGCCATATCTCGCCTCATACCTCCCCACCAGTAGTGTTTCCTTAAATCACGATACATCTTAGTCACACCTAGATGGATAGAATATCTTGAACAATGGGCCTCCTCTAAGATCAACCTAATCCAGTCACCCACTCTATTATACAAACTCGGCCCCCAATCCTCAAAGCTCCATCTAAATTAAGTGATGCTTTCTTAGCCTCCCCACTCAACACTTTATCTTAAATGAACCTCAATCCAACATCATCAAATCGATAATCTCGAATTTGCTCCATCAAAGAAGATCTAGCATCCACAAATGCCAAAACATGCCCCAGTGTCAAAATATCAAGCCTAACCATCTGGTTTGATAAAGACTGAACCTCTAAGACCAAAGTCTTCTCCTGATCAAAAGATGCGCCCAGCTACCCATTCAAGTCGATTTTTGGCTTAAGGCATCCTTAACCATATTAGCCTTACCGGATGGTTGAAAATAGTCAAGTCATAATTCTTAAGCAACTCAAGCCAACGGCACTGCCTTATATGAAGATCTCGCTAAGTAAAGAGGTACTAAAGGCTACAATGATCTAAGAAAATCTCACAACGAACTCCATACAAGTAGTGCCTCCACAACTTCAAAGAAAACACAACTGCACACAACTCTAAATCATGGGTTGGATAATTTCTCTCATAAGGCTTCAACTGACAAGGCGTATACGCAATCACTTTTCCCTCCTACATCAACACAACACCCTAACTAACACTAAAAGCATCACAAAACATAAAAAATCTTATACTCTCCTTAGGCAAAACCAATGTAGGAGTTGAAGTCAACAAATCCTTGAGCTTTTGGAAGCTCACCTCACAAGTATCAGACTACTAGAAGGAAATTTTCTTCTAAGTCAACTTAGTCAATGGAGATGCAATGGATAAAAAACCCTCAACAAAATGCCGATAATAACCCACCAAGACAATAAAACTCCAAATCTCTGTGGGCAAAATAGGTCTATTCCATTCATGAATCGCTGCAACCTTGGCTGGATCAACTATAATACCTTCCTTAGTCACCACATGATCTAAGAAAAATATACTCAAACCAAAACTCGCACTTAGAGAACTTTGTATACAACTTTTCATCCCTCAATCTCAGAAGAACAATCTGCAAATGCTCCACATAAACCAATATATCATCTATAAATATAAAAACAAAGAAGTCGAGATACAGTTGAAACACCCGGTTCATCAACTCCATAAACGCGGCAGGGGCATTCGTCAACCCAAAAGACATGACCAAGAACTCATAATGACTATATCGAGTCTAAAAAGTTATCTTCGAAATATCCAAAGCTCTAATCCTTAATTGGTGATAACCGAACCTCAAATCAATCTTCAAAAACACTACACCACCCAAAGTTGATCAAATAAATCATCCATACAAAAAAAGAACACTTATTCTTAACCTTCACCTTATTCAACTATTGATAATTAATACATGACCCATTTTTTTTATTCACAAACAAGACAGGCACACCCCAAGGTGAAATACTAGGTCAGATAAATCCCTTATCCAACAACCCCTACAACTAATCCTTCAGTTCCTTCAACTCTATTGGGCCATCATATAAGGAAGAATAGAAATGATCTTGGTTCCCAGCTCAACATCAATACTGAAATCAATATCTCGATTCGAAGGCATACTAGGCAAGTTTGTAGGGAATACATCTATAAACTCAAAGACATCACGAACAAAATCCAAAAAAGGAGGCAAAACAGCACTGGTGTCACAAATATGATCCAAGTAAAATAAGCATCCCTTCTCAACTAGTTTATGAGCCTGAACATAAGATATGACCCTTTTAGGACCCGAATGAAGTACACCTTTCTAAGCAATCCTTAGCATACCCATTAAAGCTAAACCCAAAGTCTTAGCAAAACAATCTAAGATAGCATGATAAGGAGCCAACCAATCCATACCTAAAATAATATCAATATCGACCATATCTAATATAAGCAAATCTACCAATGTCTCACACCCGATAAAACTAGATCTATACGCCTGATCCACCACTAAAGAATCACCTACAGAGGCTCACTAATAGAATCAAAACCCGAAGTAAAATACACAAACACATAAGAGAAAGTTAATCCGGGATCAAATAATACTGATGTAGGTCTGAAACAAATAGGGATGATACCTGTAATGAAGCATCAGAAGCCTCTGCCTCAAGTCTGGATGGTATAGCATAACACTGACCATGACCACCAATTGCTTATGTAGACCCATGGCCACCCCCACGAGCTCTACTACATCTGCCCCTCATACCTCTGGTAACACCCCTACCCCTCACAACTGAAATAGGAGTAGCTCTAAACATAAGGTGAGGACAGTCCTTAGCCATATAGCCAATCTCATCAGGCAAATAGAAACCTCTACGACCAGTCTCAACAGAAGAAGGCACAACTAGGCCTAAACGACCACCCTAAGCTGCTGAATTAGAAGGTCCAACATTAAACTCTGTAAGGCCTTTTTCACTAGCCTACACTATCCACGAGAATCACTAAAATATCTACAATGGGGAGACTGACCTCTGAACTCATAAAAATGATGCACCTTCTTGGATCCACCTTGAGATACTTGAAGAATACCCTTTGTCATCTTAGTGTGATCCAAAATACTATGAAAAAAGCCCTAAGTACAACCATTTGAGACATAGCCACTAAAGGGAGACATCCAAACCTTTTACAAACTTCTGAGTCCTCAGACTCGATGGAAATACTATCATAGGAATATCTAGATAGGACAGGAAAATATGCCTCATACTCCGCTATTATCATGGAGCCTTTCTCCAAATGATCTGACTCGTCCCATATCCGATCCCTCAAACTATAAGGCACAAATCTCTCCAGAAAAGCATCAGCAAATTGATCCCATGACAACTCAGGAGCATCAATAGGCCTACAACTGACAAATAATCTCCACCGATCTCTCAAAGTATCTCTCAACTGATAGTAAGTATAAGCCACATCATTCACGTAAAAAGAGTGAAACACAACTCAGAACACAAGATATGAAAGAACTTCACATGATAAAGAATAAATGAGGGAAGTTTCCTAAAGACATCCTATAGCCTCTCAAAGATAGATATGAACGTTTACTTATCGATCAGCGAGACTCTATTAGACATCTCGTTTATACATCATTGATACTAATGAAACCTGTGTGCTCTAATACCAATTTGTCATGACCCAAAAATGAGAGTCATGATATCATTTGTCGCAGCGCACTTGACAAGTAAGCTTATCACCCAAACTAATATGAAAAGAGGAAAAGATAAAAATATCCCAAGATAAGACTTCTAGAACGAAGGTGAACCATATAAGTAATCATAATAATACGGAAAGAACTTATCCAAAATACCAATCATGCCCAAAACCAGGTGTCAATAGTGTAAGAACTACTAATGCAATCCAAGAGTCAAATACATTGAAAAAATAACCACAAAGGAATAATATCTATCTTCGAGTACTAATAAAGACATAACTACTGTAGAAACATAGAGGTGAACTTCAAACGCATGAATGTCCAATCGCTACCTTGAAAGCTCTAACAATTGCCCGAGTCAATCAAGTTGAGGTGTACTCGATCTAGGACTTGCACCAAAAGGACGCAGTAGGCATGAGTACGGACCACTTATCCTCAATAGGTATCACAGGTCGACTAAGCAAAGTAGTAAATAAAGTATACAAAATATACACTAAGGGAACATCACCTGCAGTTAGAAAATATCCTACAATGGTAGCCCACACCACTTGCACTAACAGTTCTAATATATCTCACATATATTTCAATATCATACCAAGATAGAACAAAAGTACGTATTATATCACATATAAGAAGAACAAGGGGAAACATGCATATACAAGATCATCAGATACATGTAAAAGAAGATACAATAAATACATACATGACAAGTCAATATGGCAATCCAACACAATATAACACAATAAATTAAGTGCAATGTATATGATGATGAAGATGATGATGATGATGATGATGATGCATGAGGTCGTCACACAACCTCTGGGATTGTTGAACAATCCTCGTATACACCTACGGAGGAAAGCCTCCCAATGCAGGACCCATGGGGGGTTCATCAACCCGTATACTATGCATATATCTCATATCTTCTTTTCAGCATATCCCTCGAAAAGGGTTTTATAAGGTGTTACAATAGCTCCTCCCCGGCACATCCCTCGGGGAGGGTTTTAAAAAGGTGTTGATAGTGATTCTCAGATATTACAATGGTGGTACCAATATTTCATGAATGAGTATGATATGAGGATGTAATGCTCACATCCAATCCCAATGAGCATTTTCACAACCAACTACAATGATATATTTCCACAACCATGTGAGCCAATATCCACTTATTATTTCAGTTTTATCTACGAATTTTCACATGTCTCATATGCCAAATAAAGTATGAATATAATCACAATATACTAATGGTACCATATTAATCATCTTAACAACATAATACAATTATTTACATATATTCAAGGCTATTAATATCACATAGGACCCCCCACGGTCACACATATCACATAATAACTTAATTTCAACAATTACATCACATATAGGCCCCCACACGGTCACAACACATAAATATTTATTTTTCATAATTACTTCTCATCCTTAACATGCATTTTATATCATTATTTACTACCCAGCCCGGTCTGAAAGAGTTAAGCCATAATCTACCTCAAAAGCCAAAATCAGTTCGCTACACTTCGAACTCACAACATTACTTTTCACGAACAATGTCGAACTCCACTAAAATTATCAAATATGAAATGTATGCATCAAAATAAAACCAACTACACTCATATTGACTACTTTTGGTTCGAGGTCAAAACGAACCCCCGAAACGGGTTTCCGAAAAAGAAGGGAAAAATTAAAATTTTACTTAAAAAACATGTTTCCAATATTTTTAGGAACCTAAACCTAAAAAGCAAAGTTAAATTAAGTAAAAAATGAGGTTCAAATTGAAGAAAAGTCATTTTGAGCTTTACATGGTAAAATCTTTGAAATCTGGGTTAAAATCAAGAATCAAAGTTCTTTTGATGATTAAATTGATGAAAAATAAGTAATTATAAGATAAAAAATATTATTCAAGTGAAAAGGAGTGAAATTGAAGCTTAAAATCAAGTCCTAAAATTTATGGGATTTTGACAAATTTATCAAGAAATTACTAAGAAAATGGTGAATTCTTACCTTAAATTCATAATAAAATCAAGAATTAGGTGTTAATCTAGCTATCCAAGCTCCCACAAGCTTTACTTTTAAGCTCTCATACTATTTTAGGGTTTAACTCTCAATAGACAAGATGAAAAATGAGCAAAATGGGCAAAAAGAGGAGAAAATCAGCAAGATATAGCAGAAAATCTGCTATGACAGCAGTTTTTTTTTTAAAGTCCAACCCAAACTTCAACGGGGTGCCCAAAATTCATTTGAAGTCCGATAAATACAAACGAACTATGCAACCATACTAAATTTGACATTTTAGATGCGTTGGCAAAGTCGGATTTTCAAAAAAAAAGATTATTTCACAAGTTGATCTCCGAAACCCGAAATCATAATTTTTCAAACCGCGTGTCAAAATGAGATTTAAAAGTCATAAAATCATAACAAACATGCTAACACTCTAAAATTGATATTCTGGATCTACTGGTGAAGTCGTATTTTTCATCCGAGGTCATTTCGATCAAATGTGGTCTCACACCCATATTTTCAATTTTCCAACTTTCCGATCAATAGGTCGAAATGAGCTCGGGTGTATCAGAACCCAAACCAAAGGTCTACCCAAACTAAAATAAATATTCCAGAGCTTCTGACACAGTCTGTTCAGCCATCTGTTGCACAGATTAAAAGATACCCCCATAAGTCTAAAATAAGGCTCTTAAAGCCATAAAAAACGATAATATCGCATAAATGATACCAAAATGCATCAGAAATTATGTCAATCACTCCCACACCCCAGAAATATCATAATACAACTACGGAAAGGGGTAAAACAGTTAAATCATATAAAATCACACATTGCATCAAATTTTTAGGTCGTTACAATAAATAATCATGAAAGAGAAGTATGGTAGAGTATATTTCCATAATTCATCATTCATCATCAATTTCATCTTATTAATAAGCATATATATTAATATTATAACTATCATCGAGTTTAATTGGAATTTATATCATCAATACAATATGTTTCTCCGTCCTTATCAGAAAGTTGTTTATTTAGATATATAGTAGGTGCATGGACTTAAGTCGTGGCTAAAAGGGTGTAACTCCATAAGTTTGTTGTCTGGGTGAACTTAGGGATTAAATTATTATAAAAGTGTAGAAAGGGTCAGAGTTTCTCACGACTGGAGTAATTAGTAGTATCAAATCATAGACCGAAACTTATCTCGGTCAAGTCTTTATAACTTTATTATTATCCTCTTTTACATATAAGCAATTCATTAAAACTAACATTTATTATTATGAAGAAATTCATTTTAATGTAGAAACTGGGCTTTAACCCTTAGTTAGTGACAACAATTATAAGATTATAATCTAATTGGAATCGTATCAATCATCAATGCAACAATCATGAATGTACCGAATCTATGCATCTAATCACTAGTATTCATACAATGGAACCATAAGCATTAACATATCAATAAACTACAATCATATCCTATACATGGATAAACACTTTTAGAATGGTCAACTTATATCATAACACAGCCTTGGGCCTAATAATGTGTTCAGAATAATTATAACATCATTATCACGGCCTTTGACCCATATACATATTTGAAACCCATATCAATAATCATGTCTATAAATCATCTAATATCTATGTTATAGCGTATTCATGAGGCATAACATCTCTATAAGCTATAAGGCATATCTATAATTATATCACATCTAGGAGGTATAATATATCAATAAGCATCTCACATCTGAGAGGCATAATGCATCAATAAAGCATAACTCATAACTATGAGGTACATCACATCTATAAGACATCTCATATCTATAGGTCATATATCATGACTATGAGGAATATCATCTTTATAGGCCAATTTCATATCTAAGAGGAATATCATATCTAAGAGAAAATAATATCTTTAAAGGTCCATTATCATATCTAAGAGAAAATAACATCTCCAAAGGCCCAATATCATATATAAGAGGAAATAACATCTCTAAAGGCCAAATATCATATCTATAAGGAATATCATGGCCATAAGCCATTAATCATAATTCGGGGAAAGTCATCACGATTTATCAAGACACGAAGTAAACTTATTCCAAAGGCTCAATAGTCTCACTTATGCATAACATTTGCAACTAAGTCCATAAGGGCTAACACAAGTCTTAGCCTAAGATGGGATAAAAGAACCCACTCTAACCCTCGAATACCATGTTTAGGCAATTTATACTGCAAACTAGGATAAGGTATCTAGTTCAGATTCTAGATGTCGAGTAAGCCATAACTAGTTCTAAGATAGGAACTTCGTCTAGAAACGTAGGCATTCAAGTCAACCTACCTAAATTACGGTTTCAAGATCTCCATAATAGCCCAAGTAAGGTTAATAATACCAACCATATTTCCAACACGTAAACCACATCTCAAACCTAGCATCATATCAAATCTATTCTATTAATTAGCTCATTCTAGGTAGAAGGCAATAGGATTCTAAAAGAGTAATAAGCAATTCACCTTACAATTTAAAACCCTCATCTAATCCTCAAAATTTAATATTTAATACTAGGTCATTCTACCCATAATCACACTTAGTATTTACATTCACATGCAATATATAACATACATCATCTTATGAAGAATGGTAAACATAAGCCTACCTCAAAGCCGAACCGCAAATCCTTAAATCATTCACCAAACGTCCATCTTCACTTCACAATCCAAAAATGTCATCACACTATTAAAATCATAATCTACTCATCAATACAAGAATAATGATACTCATATTGCACTATTATTCTTCAAGTCCAAAAATGACATCAAAAACCCCATGTGGGTCTCGCTTATGAAAATCACATTTTTGAAGTCAACTCAACATTCATACATGAAAAAAGAATCATAACCCTCATGGGTGAAAACCAAGCTAATTTAGGGCTAAAATCAAGCTCTCAAGCTATTTGAGGTTTTGGGTCAAGAACCAAGAATTTCACCAAGAGAAGGATGAAATCTTACCTTAAATCCAAAGATATTCGCGATAATAGATGTTAATAAAGCTGCCAAATCACCCAAAAGACTCAATTTTGAGTTAGTACACTATTTTTAGGGTACTTTGTTCTCAAGAGTGAGTGAAAATAAGCTAAAATGCGGCCGAAGGGGTCCTTTTGTAGCCCCATCAGGTACCCAAGTGTTGTTATCTCACACCTAAGGGTTGCAATCACACACAAGCTACAGGAGCAAGTATTATGATTGCAATACCTCATGCTGTGATTGGACCATCCTCTCTGGCACCAGATATCAACTAAAATTTAGAAATTCTATAAGTTTTCGCTAATGCTTCAGGATTCATTCAAAATCTAATTTATACAAATGGACTATGTAACCCCGCTAAATTCGAGGTTTTAGATGTGATGGTTGTAATGCCCCACAAAATCCTCTTCCAGTCTGAGCCTTCGAGCGTATTTGGTAAAGCAAAAAATCTGAGTCTAAATGTTTCAGAAATATCTTCCCAAGTATGAAATACTTTGAATAATGTCAGAACCTATTTGAGCATGAATTAAGATCATAGAGGTCCCCTAACTGAAGGAAGAGTTGAAAGCTTTCCTATCGTTCAAGTTTTAGTGAGCGTCAAAACTTTGGTCAACTTCAATCGACCATAACTCTTTGTATGTATCGAATTAGAGGACCTACTATATATCAAATGTAATCTCTTTGAATTATCTTTCCAACTATATAAATTTCATAAAAAACCGATATCAGAGCAAAGAGTTATGCCCATTTTACTCCAGCATATCAGGCTGAGAAACTGAGTGACAACATTCATGATAAGCTGTCACGAGCGTGATGACCTATCACCAATATCGTCATCCCTGGAAAAATTTCTACCTCTAGTGACAATATTTTGTGATAAACCATTACTCCCGTGATGACCTATCACCAATGTCGTCAACCTTAACCAGAAACTTAAAATTTTACCCTTTTGCGACGACATTTCGTGATGACTTATCACCAACTTGACGGCTTCTCACGGATGTCGTTAGCTATTTTTTCCAGCAATTCAAGGATATTTTGCAAGGGTATTTTAGTCTTTTCCCTTTTTTGGAGGTCTCTAAAAATATGAGGAACCCCATTCAAACCCTAATTTTATCATTTACTCTTCCAATTCTCTCAAGAGAAAATATCTAGGGTTTTAATTTAAAAACCCTAATCTTCCAAAAATTCATCCATAAATCTTCAAGATTTCTTCAAGAATCAAGTACCTCATAGTGTGGGCTTTGAGAATCATTTATTACAAGTGCAGATAGAGTCTCAAGCATTAAAAGTCATCCAATTTCAAAGATTAAGGTATGTAGATGTTGATTTTTGGGTCCCTTTCATCCAAAAAGCTCAAGAACCCTTTTTAAAACTCAAAGATTTTTATGTTTATGAGTTGTTAATGATTTGTATGAGTGAGATTGATGTTCAATGTGTTGTTGAGTTTTGATTTATGTTTTTTTACAATATTTATGAGCTTTGACCCTAGTATGTGGAACTCATGTGATGTTTGTGATAGACCCTTTTGAAGTTATTTTCTATGTGATGTGTTCATGACTTTTAAGTGTAGAAATGGTTGAATAAGCGAAGCATGTCCCCCATAGGTTTGATAAAGAGCTTAGGTGAAGCATAAGTGCCATTATAGTATGTTGAATAGGAAACCCCAAATTGTGAGCTAGTCCATGCATGCCTAGATTTTGATAAAATGCCTTAGCAAATAAATTATGCCACAATAGTATGGAAATTCCCAAATAAGTGTGAACCCATGCATGTATAGTGTTTTGTTGAAGGACCTTAGTGAACAAGTGGGGATGTGATAATAGTAAGTTCCCCAATTATGTGCTCTTTGATATATGCTAAGCTTTTAATACATGTCAAGTGGTTAGCAAGTAAGTTGTGACATGATTGTATGAAGTTTCCCAAAATCATGTGATATCCAAACACATGTCAAGACTAATATAGGTATGAAATAGTTGAGGTAAAACCTTGTTGAATGGAGTATGATCTAGTAGCATGTTTCCCCTACGTTATTATATGATTATGATTCCGAGATGCCTAAAGTGACCCCTTGGCGACTGTGATGATTAATAGACGTTTGTGATAAATGCTTGAGGTGATGTCTTAATGATTGTGGGAATGAACATATGACATAATTCTTAATTACTTGTAAAGATGCTTTAATGTTTGTGATAATGAACGAATGCTTGTGATGATGAATGAATGATTATGGTGATGATTAGTCAAGAATGATTATGCTTTACTTTTATTGTCTAGATCCTGGAGGTATTTATAATTGACAATAAAGCTATTGTCTAGAGCCCGTGTCAGTTTCTTGATAATTCCAGTCAAGCCATGATGCTCAGAACTTAATGAACTATAGAACTCTTTATCCTCAGACAAGTGCAGAACTTAAGAAAGCTTAGTAATCTCAGTTATCTCTGTATCTCTAGTAATCTATCCGCAATCCTGTAATTAGCTCAGATCTAATAGTATTCAAGTGATTCAATTCTAATCTCAGAAGCGATTCAAGTAATTTATTCAAGATCTGTATCGTAAATTAGATACCATAATTCGATACCTTTTCCGTCAGCTATGGAACTAAGTAAACTTAGTGTAACTCAGTCAGATCTTTTGAGAAACATAATCAATATCAGATTCAGCTCAGTTGCGTTAAGTTAAGATTTTAGTTCAGAGTCTTTCAGTTGGGAGTCGAAGCTAGCACCGAATGAGGGAAGGGATGACGACTCCCCGTCAGAGAGGCCGAGTCGTTAGGAGCAATCCTTGAACTCCAGAACTGTGTAGCCAGCACAGGATGCAGAAGTCTCCATCAGTAGAGGCTATCACCGTCAGAGAGATTTAACTATTATATTAGCTCAGGCTAACTTCCTGGGAGGGTCACCCGTCAGAGAGTCTTGACCAGAAAGGTCTTTACCCGTGGCACAGTATTGACACCCTTCTATCTGGGGTTATAGGTTGGACCCCACTTGGAGCATGTCAGTTAAGTAACTACTTCCCACAGTTGCATTTTTAGTATCAATCTTCAGAAATTAGGACTGTGTGGTACAATTATCTATCTCAGTAAGGAACTCAGATAGCTCGATTGATTCATGGACCATCCCGTCAGATAAGCTTGGTCTTATATACAAATTCTCATTATCATATGTAGAGATCTTCTATCAGATAGGCTTGATCTCCATCTTAAATTCTATTGAGTATTCTTGTTGTCAGATTCGGACATGATCATACTTCTTATCATTGATAATCGCTCCTAGAATAATCTATTAGAAAAGTTGATCTCTAATTCTGTCAGTCAAAAGCAGTAAGCTCAAAATTCAGTCCTTGATGTAAGTACATCCAGACTCTCATTTATCAGTATTAGATGAGTCAGTGATTCAGTATCTCAGTGTCAGTAATGAGTTCAGCCTGCAGTAAAGTGGTATCCAAGTTTCAGTATCTAGAGTTGCGATGATTGTGTTTATGGTTTGTGCATTCATATATGTGTTCTAATGCTGCATTTTCATGATTATTCAGTTTAGATATTATACATGCATTAGCCTACCTCGTCTACATACTCGGTGCATTCCTGTACTGACGCATTTGCACTATGGTGTTTTATTTAACACCATAGGTTCAGAGGCACAGGATCCAGAGTATCCTTAGCAGTTCAGTCCTAGTCAACAGCAGTAGCAGTGGGTCCTCTTCTTTTGAGAATGAATCCCAGTTTATTATTATTGCTTTAGACTTTATTTATTTTCAGTTGACGGAGTTAGTTAGGGACCTGTCTCATCAACTCCACAGTCCAGATAGTTTAGAGTCTTTTCATATGGATATATTAGTATTCAATTTTCTATATTATGCGTATTCATAGATGTGTTGAACCTTATGGCTAGTTTCCGCATTTATTTTAGATATTATGCAGTGTACAGGTATAAATATCAGTAAAGGGTTAGCTTGTGGTCCTTCGGGGTCATAAGCATCGTGTGACGTCTCGGGATAGGATCTAGGGGTGTTACAAACTTATTATTAAAGCCTAAGGTTCAAGAGTGTCCTAGGAAGTCTTAAAAGCCGTATCTAGTAGAGTCTTATGCATGGGTGTGTAGTGCATCACATTTATGTACAAGAGGCTACAGGATGTTCTTAGGAGCAGTTTACCTTCTTTCAGTGATTATTTTGTGCGAGTGATCATGAGCTCAAGTTGGTTATCAGTCTAATCCACTTGTTTCTTCTAATTACAGAATATGCCTCCTCGCAGAGATTTTGTTTGTAGGGTTGATGATCATCCCCCACAGCCAATAGATCCTAAGAATGAGAGTGTGTTACATGCAGAGTTTCGGGCAGCTTTTCAGGAGCTAGCCCAAGTTATGACTAGTGTTTAGGGCAATCGTCAGGCTGCAACCCCACCTCAGTAAGATGGGGACTCAGCCGCAGCCAGAATCATAAATTTCATGAAAATGAACCCACCCAAATTCTTTGGGTCAGTAGTAGGTGAGGACCCGCAGCTTTATCTAGAGGAGGTAAAGAAGATCACCCAAATTATGTATGTTTTTGAGAAGAAGAGTGTTGAGTTAGCATCTTATAAGTTGAAGAATGTTGCTTATAATTAGGTAGTGATGTGGGAAAAGAGTAGAGGGGAGAATGCAGCTCCTGTGAATTGGCTAGAGTTTCAGAGTACCTTTCTAGATAGGTTTTTCCCGCTAGAGATGAGAGAGGCTAAGCTAGAAGATTTTATGAACCTAAGGCAAGGTTCCATGATCGTGAAAGAGTATTGTCTTAAGTTTAACCAATTAGCTACGTATTCTCCTGACTTGATAGCTGACCCTAGAGTGAGTATGAGTAAGTTTGTGACTGGTGTATCCGGTTTAGTTTTGAAAGAGTGTAGGACTGCTATGCTTCACAGAGATATGGAACTTGCTATATTGATGATGTATGCACAACAGATTGAGGTAGATAAGATGAAGGAGAGAGATAGAGAGTGAAAGAGCTAAGACAGGTAGTCGTGGTTTCTCGCAGTCAGGGTCTCAAGGTGGTAGTAGTTCTCAGTATGGTCAGAGATTCTTAGTTCCAGCTCCATCTTTATCTAGTGTACCCGCACCTTTGTTTGAGGGTGTCAGATCTAAGGGAGCGCCAAGCTCCAAAGCACATAGTAGTGCTAGTGGTGTTCGTATCCATCCACGTTGTGGAGAGTGTGGCAGGCGCCACCAAGGTATGTGTGGAGCCGGTAGTGATGTATGCTTTGTGTGTGGTGAGCCAAGCCATAGAATACGAGAATTTAGGGTGTTAACTCAAAGGTGTAGACTCCATGCGTTTCAGGCTCGCCTTGATCGGGAAGGATTCCCAAAAATAGACCCGGGTATATTATGAGCCCTTCATCATTATGATATGCATTGTTAGATCCATTGCTTCTATTTTGAGCTTGCATGTAGCATGACTCATTCATGAGTTTCAGATCTTGATCGGCCAATCATGACATAGTCTGTAGGTTCCTCGCGCACCACCCCAGTATTTCAGCGAAGTGTGTTTAGAAGGGCATAGAGTTTCAAGGGGTAGATACCCCATAGTATTATGATGTTGCATGCCATTACATTTATCCCAACGCTTGTTCAGATTTTCTTTATAAAGTTAGCATCAGTCGTTATTGCATTTTCAAGTCGTGCTTTTGAAAGTCAGCTTAGCCGGATATTCATGCATTAGATATGCACATTTAGTAGAAATGAGTTCATCTTGTCAGTGTGTGATCAGTCATGCATTCTTGAGATAAGCCCAGTTATGAGTCCATGCATCAGATATGCATGAGTGTTATGAGAATTCAGCTATGAGTAGATTCGGTTGAGTATTACATGCACCAGATATGAATCATGCCCAGTATGAGAACCCTATATGTAAGTGGTTCTAATTGCGTATGCATGCCTTGAAATGTTTCCATTCCTTGAGTAGGTTCTATTGATCCGTATTTTCAATCTATCAAGTGACACTCGAGGATGAATTTCCCAAGGAAGAGATAATAAAATGCCCTGCAAAATCCTCTTCCAGTCTGAGCCTTAGAGCGTATTTGGTAAAGCAAAAAATCTGAGTCTAAATGTTTCAGAAATATCTTTCCAAGTATGAAATACTTTGAATCATGTGGGAATCTATTTGGGCATGAATTAAGATCATAGAGGTCCCCTAACTTAAGGACGAGTTGAAAGTTTTTCAATCGTTCAAGTTTTAGTGAGCGTCAAAACTTTGGTCAAATTCAATCAACCATAACTCTTTGTATATATTGAATTAGAGGACCTAATTTATATCAAATGCAATTTCTTTGAACTATCTTTCCAATGATACCAATTTCTCAAAAACCGATATCGGAGCAAAGAGTTATGCCCATTTTACTCCAGCATGTCAGGCTGAGAAACTAAGTGACGACATTCATAATAAGCTGTCACGAGCGTGATGATCTATCACCAATGTCGTATGCCCTGGGTATATTTCTACCTCTGGTGACGATATTTTGTGAAAATCTATCATGCCGTGACGTCCTATTACCAATGTCGTCAACCTTAACCAGAAACTTAAAATTTTACCCTTTTGTGATGTATCACCAACTTGACGGCTTTTCATGGATATCATCAGCTATTTTTTTCCTGCAATTTAAGGATGTTTTTGCAAGGGTATTTTGGTCTTTTTCCATCTTTTGGACGTCTCTATAAATATGAGGAACCCCATCCAAACCCTAATTTCTTCATTTACTCTTCCAATTTTCTCAAGAGAAAATATCTAGGGTTTCAATTCAAGAACCCTAATCTTCCAAAAATTCATCCATAAATCTTCAAGAATCAAGTACCTCATAGTGTGGGCTTTGAGAATTATTTATTACAAGTGCGAATAGAGTCTCAAGCATTAGAATTCATCCAATTTCAAAGATTAAGGTATGTAGATGTTGATTCTTGGGTCCCTTTCATCCAAGAAGCTCAAGAACCCTTTTTAAAACTCAAAGATTTTTATGTTTATGAGTTGTTAATGATTTGTATGAGTGATATTGATGGTTAATGTGTTTTTGATTTTTGATTTATGTTTGTCTATAAGATTTATGAGCTTTGACCCTGGTATGTGGAACTCATGTGATGTTTGTGATAGACCCTCTTGAAGTTGTTTTCTATGTGATGTGTTCATGACTTTTGGGTGTAGAAATGGTTGAATAAGTGAAGCATTCCCCCCATAGGTTTGATAAAGAGCTTAGGTGAAGCATAAGGGCCATTATAGTATGTTGAATAGGAAACCCCAAATTGTGAGCTAGTCCATGCATGCCTAGTGTTTGATAAAATGCCTTAGAAAATGAATTGTGCCACAATAGTATGGAAATTCCCAAATAAGTGTGAACCCGTGCATGTCTAGTGTTTTGTTGAAGGACCTTAGTGAAGAAGTGGGGATGTGATATTAGTAAGTTCCCCAATTATATGTTCTTTGATATATGCTAAGATTTTAATACATGTCAAAGTAAGTTGTGACATGATAGTATGAAGTTTCCCAAAATCGTGTGATATCCAAACACATGTCAAGACTGATATAGGTATGAAATAGTTGAGGTAAAACCTTCTTGAATGGAGTACGATCTAGTAGCATGTTTCCCCTACGTTATTATATGATTATGATTCCGAGATGCCTAAAGTGACCCCTTGGTGACTGTGATGATGAATAGACGTTTGTGATCCTTAAATACTTGAGGTGATGTCTTAATGATTGTGGGAATGAACATATGACATGATTCTTAATTACTTGTAAAGATGCTTTAATACTTGTGATAATGAACGAATGCTTGTGATAATGAATGAATGATTGTGGTGATGACTAGTTGATAACGCTCAATCTACAACTCTCATAGGAGTGTAAAGCGGTTGTTGTCAAATATATAACCCAACTGGGTTGGGTATCGATCCCACAGGGAATAGCCGGTCAATAAGTAGGCAAAGATTATTAGACTTTTGGTGCAAGTCTCGTGAAAGGGGGGATTTTAATGTGCAAATAATGTAATCAAAATAGTAAAGTAAAAACAGAAAATAGCAAAGTAAAAAGAAAGAATGTTTAGTAAGATGTAAAACAATGAGAATTGAGAAGTTGGGGTTATGTCCACCTTCTGAGTTGTACGTCTCTATTGGCTATGAGTTGTGCGGAATTCAGACATGCATGTGCTTATAGAGAATTGTATTCGATGGTAAATCCAAGCGTCTTTCGACCTAAATAAGGACTATTTCACTTTAACTCTTTCGAGCTTAAAGCGTGTCTAACGGTACAAATTTTCCAAGAGGTTAATCCAGTTACGGCACTAACTTTTTAACAGGGGTTGGTGCCCTATTACCTTGACATTATCTCTTTTCCATACATATAACTTTTCTTTCGAACAAGTTAATGCTATACTGGCGTATTCTATGCGTTTGCAACCACAAGAATTTGCATTAAGATGAAGAGAATAATGATATAAGCAGCATACGTGTCGCGAATTCACAAACTCATAGCAATAGATAGTATCTCATAAGGCTTCCATAACCCCAACAGAGAAGTTTAGCTATTCATGAGTCCGAAGGAAATCACAATAGAAATTATCATTGTACCACAATAAAGATCTCACGTTAGGTATAGGGGTAAGAATGGCGTGAATTCCTTGCTGAGTAACGTTTCTCTTGTTGTGGAAATTAAGAATTGAATAGATGAATAGAAGAATAATAAAAAGTAGAATTAATGGAAGAATTAGAAGTAGTAGTAGAATGGTAAATTGAAGAATGAATTAAAACTAGAATAATAGAGGAATGAATAAAAATCTCTAGCAGAATAGGGTATTTATAATACCCATATCCTATTCCTACTAAGCTAATGCATTACTTAACCCAATCCTACTAGGTTAATGTATCATTATCCTAATCCTACTAAGTTACTGCTTAGTCCCCAAAGTCTTTAGAATTGTTGTTTTGCCCGAGACAGATTTTCCATGCGCCACTTTTGGTCCTTGGCGTCCAAGCTTTGCTTTCCTCCTTTCGTGAAGCTTCCTTTGGCGTCAGTTATCCATAAAATGCTGAATTCTGCATCATTTATTCCTAAAAACTTGCTAATCATGTTCGTTAGCTCACTTACAGGAAAAAGGACTAAAAGTGCATGAATTATATAATTTGTCCTCAAAACTTAGCTAAAATATGGGTAAAATATATTACTTTAGGCGTGTAAATTCGCCTATCATCAACACCCCACACTTAAAGCTTTGTTCGTCCTCGAACAAACTATCATGTCCATCTAAACATCTACTTAGGGTTTCACAGTAACAACACAAAATATTCATCAAGGCAGGCACGACAATCATTAACAAAGAGTAGTTTTCTAATCATTAGTAGAAACAATTTAACCTCCAACATAGACTTGTGATGATGGTTAATTTATATTCAAAAAGTTTAAGGCACAAAGAATCATACACAACTACCCAAAACTCATCAACCATGTGTGTCTCACAATATATTACCCATAATCACTCACAAGTATTTTATATATTTCGAACATGGGTATAGGATTATCCTTGCTCTCACTCTCACAAAGAATTCATATGTTGCAACTGATGACCATAGGCTTTCCCTTAGTGTAATGCTTCACTAAATATCAGAATGCTGAGCTTAGGATCAAATAGGTCTTTTACAGGTTGTAATGTAGGCTAAGGGACGGGTAGGACTATTTTGGCCAGAAATAGTGACTATGTTCCTAAGCGCTTTAATACATCACATTATGCCATTAATACTTTCTTTTAAACAACCTTGCTACCTTTCTTTCGTCTATCACTCCTTTTCACCTATTTTGCCATTCAAACATAACTATCTTTTTATTTAATCATAATCATAATTTATCTTTTTGTTTTTCTATTTCTTTTTCTTTTCTTCTCTTTTTTTTTTCTTTTATAACACCTTTATGATAGCCACTCTTTTTCATAACAAATTCAAGTACCAATACATTCTAAGGCATCACACTCACCCAATTTCCTCTTATTTTGTCACATGATTTTACAATTTACAGCACTTAGGAATTTGGATCAAATTATGGTCTTGAAAAATGGATTAGGCTTACATATGAGGTTGTCAAAGAAAATAGGCTAAAGGCTCAAAGGGGGTTATCTAGGATGATGTCCATGGGTAGATAAAACGAAGGTAAACACTCACAGGTTGCCAAAGAAATGCCTAAATCATCTCCTAAACTCACATTCTTTATTTTGCTTTACATACATACCAGGCAAGTTCTAGCATCAGCCACAAACACAGAATATACTATTATCTCACACACACAAGGCACATGGTCAACTTTATTGGGAGTAGTATAGACTCTTGACCCAACAGATGAAGGAATTGAACCATACAATTATCACATAGTGAGTCACAATTAGAGCCTAAACATCTCAATCGTAATGATCTTAGCACAAACTCTTGTCATAATACCATGCCGCCTATCAGAACAATTTTATGCATCAAACTCTATAATTTTTTGAAAATTTAACTACTACTAAAAATCAAATAAATAAATGTAGGTAGGAAAAGAAATACAGCATACAAATATCAGCACCCCACACTTAGACGGGACACACTGTCCTCAGTGGAAAATAAATAAGAAAAACCTGATTCCAAGAGTGCGTCGAGGTATTTGCAGCGAGGAGGATTCAGCTTGCTCTTTTCTTCCTCTTTTCTTACCTTTCTGTGAGGTGGTCGCTTTTTCTTTTCCTTGTCGTCCTTTTTGGTGCCATTCTACCTGAAATTCATGTTAGCTCATCTCGGAAGATATAATCGACAAACAAACTATAGTGGCACCACCCCACACTTAATTTGTTTGTACAAACTAATTAAGTGTGTGATGTCGATTACTCAGATTTCATCGACATACATATAGGCGATATGTTCCAACAATATGTTCAGCACATTCATACTTGCATGTTGTCTTTAACTATTCTTTTCAACTCTATATCATGTAATCTTGACCTTTGTGAGGTTAACCTTCTTCGGATTGTGTGGGAGTTTATGATCAGCCAGTTCCTCTTCGATGTCTTCCTTCCTCAAGATTGCAGTCAACAGATTGCCAAAGCTGAAATGGGACCGCTTGTGTAGCCTGGCCTTCCGCATTGTAGATCGAATGATTGCCCCAATGTTGATAGGTACATTCGTCATCAATGCATATACCAAGCACACTCTATCTCTTTTTATTTTTGTGTATTGCGTCCCTGGAATGAGGCAAGAGTTGACTATGCGCAACCATATCCTTGCTTCCCTATTCAAAGGAGCATATGGGAAGGTGTTGTGTCGACCGGTGTCTTTATGTCTGCTCCATCGTGCCATGGATTTTGTTCCACAAAGTGTGTGTCGAATGGCTCTGTATGGAGGTCTACTATACAGCTCTTTGAATGGTGATGGATCAACAACAGGCAAGCCAAGAAAGGAGTTGAAGAAATCCGCATTGAGTTGTAAAACTTGGCCCCGAATCTTGACCTCGCTTCCTGTGGTTTTCGGTGACCAGTTGGCATAACATTCTCTTGTTAAATCGAGATTGCATTCTCCCATGTCTCAGAAGATGAAATCAAGATGTAACGCCATGATCTTGGCCAACATGCGTGGCTCTTTCTTTGCTAGGCTTTCCTTGTTTATCAAGTCCACATGAACATATTTCTTCTCTTTGTTGTTCCTATACCATTCCTTTGCTTCCTCCTCTAAAACCCATTTAATTCCGAACATGCGGCGTGGTATTTGCATCGAGGAGGACTCTCCTTGCTCTTTGCGTCCTCTTTTCTTGCCTTTTTGGGAAGTGGTTACCTTATCTTTGCCTTGTCTTGCTTTGGGTGTCATTGTACCTGAGACTAAAACAATGTTCATGTTAGCGTCATCTCGATGGATACAATCTATAAACAAGCAATAGTGGCACCACCCCACACTTAGTTTGTTGGTACAGACTAGTGAAGTGAAAGTGGTCGATTATTCAGACTTCATTGTCATACGTTTTAGGTGCTATATTCCAACAATAAAATCAGAGCAGTCATACTTCTTGTAATCTTGGCAATACTTTCATGTTTGATATATCAAGACTACTACATAGGGATTGAATCAAGGTATAGCATCTAACAATAATCACAACCTCCTATGTCGGTAGGCAACTATAATTCTTATTCCGATGAACAAGTCATTCCAATATGTAAGTATTCAAGTGACAAGATTATGCAATTTTTGTGACCATATCAATTCCACAGAAGTATGATAGTGCATCAAAATCAAATTCAAGTTGGAAATAAGTTAAGATCATCCTTACGTATTCATTCACCCACTTGGTTGTATCACAATAATTCAATCACATTCAAATCATCAATACTACTTTCAAGATTCAACAATTCATAATGGGCGTAGTAGTGTAGTACTTACGGAATATAAATGAAGAACAAAGTAGTACTTACTTGATTGATGCCTTTGGATGATGTTCTTGTTAAGTAAGAGAGCAAAAGGAAAATTTTTGAGAGGATTTGGGGACTATAGGCGGCGCTTAAGCTAGGTTTTCAATTTGCTTTTGGTTCAAGACTAAGTCTCATATTTATAGGAGAAGGTTGGGTCGGGTTTTGACCCATTTAAAATTGGATTTGGAGACAAGAAGTGACCATAGGCGGCGCCTTTTGCTTTGCCTATGTTTGGCATAGGCGGCGCCTTTTGCAAAGCATTGTCTAGCATAGGCGGCGCCTATGCCATGGCATTCCTAGGCATAGGCGGCGCCTTTAGCATGACATATGAGATTCAGAGACAAAAGGCATTAGCATAGGCGGCGCCTATGCTATGGCATACTTGGGCATGGGTGGCGCCTATACTATGGCACACTAGATTCCGAGACCTTAGGCCATAGTATAGGCCTTGCCTTGTTCGTGGCCTAGTTTTACCTAGGCCTAGCCTTGTTCGATGCCTATATTTTCATGAGCAATGCTCAATCCATAGCCTTTTGCTTCTTCATTCCTAACTTACCACCTTTAACATGCAATACGTCCAAATCAAAATTTGAAACCGACCTCCTCGTTTTACACCTCTTTGCACCTACATTTACTAAAAAACAATAAAGACAATTAGAATGATGGGTTGCCTCCCATCAAGCGCCTTAGTTTTGGTCGTGGCTCGACTACAAAAACAAACTCCAAAAAAAACAAAACAAATAAAAACCATGGGTTGCCTCCCTTGTAGCGCTTGATTTATTGTCGCGGCACGACATAGTTACCTCGATTACTTAGACTTTATCGAGATAGATGGGGCATCGTTTTCTGAATGGATTCAGACGACGTTGATACTTACTTATAGACATGCAATCTTGTTCGAGATGAATCTTGTGCGTACATATCCCAAGAAGGGTCCCAATGATATCATCAATGAACCACCCAATGGCTCTCTTGTACCTCTTCAGAGCAGAGATGAGAGCCTCTACGTGCTGTTCACTGAAATCATCTGCCACACTTACCGGTAGTGTATTTCCACTTTCAAAGCATGCATGCTTTAGATAATTGGGGAGCTCTTCAATGAAAGTCTTTGCTGTTGGTGACGGTTGATTCTTAAGATCAAGGTCCGGCTGCTTAGGAGTATGAGAATAGGACCCTATTCCTGTTAGAGAACTCATAGTTTCTTCATAATCTTCATCATCCTCATGCTCAACATTCAGCAGTGCAGCAGACAATGGCTCAACAGTAAGCTATTTCTTTACAGATAATTCTTTCTTATCCTCATAAGCTACGGAGAACACATCCA
This sequence comes from Capsicum baccatum var. pendulum, assembly GCA_030864225.1. Lineage (NCBI taxonomy): Eukaryota > Viridiplantae > Streptophyta > Magnoliopsida > Solanales > Solanaceae > Capsicum > Capsicum baccatum. The sequence continues at coordinate 175,462,436 of CM061560.1, forward strand.
TATCGCTGGGTTGCTTCATTGCTTTGCATATATCAAAACGGACCACTTCGTCATTCAACCGAAATATAAGCTCATTAGCTCTCATGTCAATAAGCACACTTCCTGTTGCAAGGAAAAGGCGTCCCAAGATTATAGGAACTTCAGAGTCCGCCTCACAATCCAGAATTACGAAGTCTGCCGGAAAGATGAATGAAGAAACCTTTACCAATACATCATTCAAGATACCCACAGGTCATTTTACCGACCTATCAGCCATCACGAGCCTCATATTGGTTGGTGTCGGATCGCCTAACCCCAACTTCTTGTAGATGGATAGTGGCATCAAATTGATGCTAGCACCCAAATCGCACAATGCCTTAGCAAAATTCATAGATCCAACCGTGCAAGGAATAGTGAAGGCACCAGGGTCGGCCTTTTTCTGAACTAGTGATCGGGTAGTAATAGCACTGCAATGATGAACATTATCTGTCGGCTCATAGCTTACCGCCCGTTTCTTTGTTAAAAGGTCCTTCATGAATTTCGCGTACCCAGACATTTGTTCTAGTGCCTCCACCAACGGAACATTAATAGTTAGCTGCTTTAACATAGTCATGAATTTGCTGAACCTTGTATCATCCGCCTTTTTCTGCAATCTTTGAGGAAAAGGTGGTGGTGGAAGTGGGATTGTTCTCTCCACAGCTTTCTTCTCCTCTTGCTTTCGAATTTTCATCTTTTCAAGCTGCAAACCACTAGGGGTGACGTCATGGATGTCTTGGTCAGCTTCTATGGCGTCCTCATCTTCTTTATTTTCGGTCACTTGCTTGCTTTGGGATGAATTTTCCAGCACCTTAGCACTTCTGGTAGTAATAGCCATGCATGATCCATCGTTCCTTGGATTTTGCACAGTGTCGCTAGGTAAAGTGCCAGCCTTTTTTTGATTGATTGCTGCTGAAAGTTGGCTCAATTGCTGCTCTATTTGTTTTATTGAAGTGGAATGTGAGTCAACCAATTGCTTCATCGCGGACAAATCATGTATTACCTCCGTTACTCCTGCGCTGGTTGCCTCCACTCCTTTCAATAGTTTAGCCATCATATCTTTCATATTTCCAGAACCAGATGCAGTGGCATCACGTCTTCCTGGGGGAATATACAAACCACTATTATCATTCTTGTTCTTCCAACTACCTTGGTCCTTATTTCCGGATTTATCATAATAGTTCCGACCTTGGTTTCCTTGGGTATTACCTCGAAAACCCCCCTGATTGTTCAAGTAGTTGGCTTCTTCTTCCGAATCAGATTCGTCTCTTCCTTTTGATGCAATAGCTTTGACTTTTTCGGTCTTCCCTGATAATAGATGCTTTGTAAGAAGATCCACTTGTGTTTTCATGTGCGTCATATCTTGATCGCGTTCTTCTTCTCTTCTCCTTTGGTCTGCAGTCATGCCAATAGATAAAGTGGGGCTTGATACCTCAGAATCTCTGGTATGCCAAGCTCTACTTTGCTTCGTCATCCGATCTAGCATATTGCTTGCCTGACCAAAGGTGAGGTTCATAAATGATCCTCCAGCTGCATTATCCACCACTAGTTTAGTTATTGAATTCAAGGCTCTGTATAATATCTCCATCAAGTGGACATTGGTCATATGATGGTTTGGGCACCGCATAAGCTTCGTCTTGAACCTCTTCCATGTTTTGTGGAGAGCTTCAGTTGGAAGCTGTCGAAAATTGTTGATCTCATCTCTCAACTGTGCTTTCTTGGATGGCGGAAAGAATCTTTCTAGGAAAGCGTCTTTCAATTGCCTCCAATTAGTAATAGAATCAGGAGTTAGCCCATTCAACCATAGAGTTGCCTCTCCAGATAGAGATAATGGAAATAAGCGCAGCCGAATTGCATTCTGTCCAACGCCTAGATTGTCGAATGACTTGCATGTTGAGATAAAATTGATCAAGTGCATATTCGGATCATCACCTGCAAGTTCACCAAATAATCCCTTGAGTTGCGGTAGTTGAATCATGGTGCTTGTGATATTGAACTTGACTCCAGGTGCCAAGGGTGGCAGAATAATGGCTCCTGTGGCACCAGCTTCATCCAAATCATCATCATCATCATCAAAAGGAATCTGCACAGCTCGGCGATCAGGCCTCAATCGTTCTTGACGATCTCTTCTCAGCATGGGCGCCGCCACCTCAGTAGTATGCCGTGGGTTTAGTAGCTTCTCATCACCCAGGTCCTCATCGTCAGGATTTGTTGCTCGGCCTGGGTTATCAATATTCTGTTGATGCACTTGAGCAGCTGCCAATACAGCTAACCTAGCCTGCTCCTGTTGAGCAGCCATTCTTTCTATGTCACGTTGTGCATCCATTCTGTCAACAGAATCTGAATAGAACAAAAACAACAACTAAAAGTAAAAGTACGAGAATCTTTGACCAAAGGGTCTAGTAATTATCACAAACTTAGTTGACAACCGTATTCCCCGGCAACGGGGCCAATTTTTGATAACGCTCAATCTACAGCTCTCGTAGGAGTGTAAAGCGGTCATTGTCAAATATATAACCCAACTGGGTTAGGTATCGATCCCACAGGGAATAGCCGGTCAATAAGTAAGCAAAGATTATTAGACTTTTGGTGCAAGTCTCGTGAAAAGGGGGATTTTAATGTGCAAATAATGTAATCAAAATAGTAAAGTAAAACCAGAAAATAGCAAAGTAAAAAGAAAGAATATTTAGTAAGATGTAAAACAATGAGAATTGAGAAGTTGGGGTTATGTCCACCTTCTGAGTTGTACGTATCTATTGGCTATGAGTTGTGCGGAATTCAGACATGCATGTGCTTATAGAGAATTGTATTCGATGGTAAATCCAAGCGTCTTTCGACCTAAATAAGGACTATTTCACTTTAACTCTTTCGAGCTTAAAGTGTGTCTAACGGTACAAATTTTCCAAGAGGTTAATCCAGTTACCGCACTACCTTTTTAACAGGGGTTGGTGCCCTATTACCTTGACATTATCTCTTTTCCAGACATATAACTTTTCTTTCGAACAAGTTAATGCTATACTGGCGTATTCTATGCGTTTGCAACCACAAGAATTTGCATTAAGATGAAGAGAATAATGATATAAGCAGCATACGTGTCGCGAATTCACAAACTCATAGCAATAGATAGTATCTCATAAGGCTTCCATAACCCCAACAGAGAAGTTTAGCTATTCATGAGTGCGAAGGAAATCACAATAGACATTATCATTGTACCACAATAAAGATCTCACGTTAGGTATAGGGGTAAGAATGGCGTGAATTCCTTGCTGAGTAATGTTTCTCTTGTTGTGGAAATTAAGAATTGAATAGATGAATAGAAAAAGAATAAAAAGTAGAATTAATGGAAGAATTAGAAGTAGTAGTAGAATGGTTAATTGAAGAATGAATTAAAACTAGAATAATAGAGGAATGAATAAAAATCTCTAGCAGAATAGGGTATTTATAATACCCATATCCTATTCCTACTAAGCTAATGCATTACTTAACCCAATCCTACTAGGTTAATGTATCATTATCCTAATCCTACTAAGTTACTGCTTAGTCCCCAAAGTCTTTAGAATTGCTGTTTTTGCCCGGGACAGATTTTCCATGCACCACTTTTGGTCCTTGGCGTCGAAGCTTTGCTTTCCTCCTTTCGTGAAGCTTCCTTTGGCGTCAGTTATCCATAAAATGCTGAATTCTGCATCATTTATTCCTGAAAACTTGCTAATCATGTTCGTTAGCTCACTTACAGGAAAAAGGACTAAAAGTGCATGAATTATATAATTTGTCCTCAAAACTTAGCTAAAATATGGGTAAAATATATTACTTTAGGCGTGTAAATTCGCCTATCATCACTAGTCAAGAATGATTATGCTTTACATTTATGTTATCGAGTCCTGGGGGTATTTATACTCGATCATAGAGCTGTTGTCTAGAGCCCGTGTCAGTTTTTCGATAATTCGATCGAGCCATGATTCTAAGAACTCAGTGAACTATAGAACTTTGTATCCTTAGACAAGTGCAGAACTTAAGAAAGCTCAGTAATCTCAGTTATCTCTGTAATTTCTGTATCACTAGTAATCTAGCCTCAGTCCTATAATCAGCTCAGATCTAATAGTATTCAAGTGATTTAATTCTAATCTCAAAAGCGATTCGAGTAATCTATTCAATCTCTGTATCGTTAGTCAGATACCATGATTCGATACCTTTTCTGTCAGATACGGAACTAAGTAATCTCAGTGTAACTCAATCAGATCTTTTGAGAGACATAATCAGTATCAGATTCAGTTCAGTTTTGTTCAGTTTAGAGTCTTTCAGTTGGGAGTAGGAGATACCACCGAGTGAGAGAAGGGATGGCGGTTCCCCGTCAAAGAGGCTGAGTCGTTAGGAGCAATCCCTGAACTCCAGAACTGCGTAGCCAGCACAGGATGCAGGAGTCCCCATCAGTAGAGGTTGTCACCGTCAAAGAGGTTTGACTATTAAATTACCTCAGGCCGACTTCCTACGAGGGTCACCCATCAGAGAGGCTTGACTAGAGAGGTCTTTACCCATGACACGATATTGACCCCCTTCCAGCTAGGGTTATAGGTTAGACCCTACTTGGGGCATGTCAATTAAGTAACTACTTCCCACAGTTGCAGTTTCAGTATCAATCCTCAGAAATCAAGACTGTGTGGTACATTTGTCTATCTCAGTGAGAAACTCAGATAGTTCCATTGATTCATAGACCATCCCGTCAGATAGTTTTGGTCTCATATACAGATTCTCATTATCATATATAGATATCTCCCGTCTGATAGGATTGATCTCCATCTTAGATACTGTTGAGTATTCTTGTCGTTAGATTCGGACATGATCATACTTCTTATCATTGATAATCGTTCTCGGAATAATTTGTTAGAAAAGTTGATCTCTAATTCTGTCTGTCAAAAGCAGTAAGCTCAAAATTCAGTCCTTGATGTAAGTACATCCAGACTCTCAGCTATCAGTATCAGATGAGTCAGTGATTCAGTATCTCAGTGTCAGTAGTGAGTTTCGCCTGCAGTAAAGTGGTATCCGAGTTTCAGTATCTAGAGTTGCGATGATTATGTTCATGGTCTGTGCATTCATATATGTGTTCTCATGCGGCATCTTCATGATTATTCAGTTTAGATATTGTGCATGCATGAGCCCTTACATTAGCCAACACAGTCCAGATAGTTTAGAGGTTTTTCATACGGATGTATTAGTATTCAATTTCCTGTATTATGAGTATTCATAGATGTGTTGAACCTTATGCTAGTTTTCGCATTTATTTCAGATATTATGCAGTGTACAGGTATAGATATCAGTAAAGGGTTAGATTGTGGTCCTTTGGGTTCATAAGCACCGTGTGACGTCTCGGAATGGGATCTCGGGGTGTTATAATGGCGAAGTCATATTTTTCATTCGAGGTTATTTTGACCAAATATAGGTCCTATACCCAAATTTCTGATTTTTCAACTTTCAGACCATGGTCAAAATGAGCTCGGGTGCATTGGGACCCGAACTAAAGGTCTACCTAGCCTAAAATGAGCTGCTGGTGCAGTTGAAATTTGCATCTAAGATTATTTTACTAAAGTTTTCACTCAATGGCCATTTGGTACTAGCAAATACTTCTAAAGTAATCAAACTGTCAGTCCCAGTAAGTCATAAATAACTTACGGCAGCTATGAAAAAGCTCTGTCGGCGAATATAAGCAGAAATATGAAAAATGACTTGAAGGATCATTACAATATATCAGTATAATCCAATGGAACTGACACTATGAAAGATATATATAAGTTATAGAACACTAGCCAGTATGCAAAACAACCCAGAAAGGTTAAAACTTTAAGCAAAAGATTAACAATTTAGATGCATGAATTTTATGTTATTTTCCTTACAAATAAGTTCTAGAAAATTTTGCATTATAATGTAACTACTTAGTCCAAATATTTCTTTTACATGCATGACCATGAGATTTACAGTGAGAAAAAAAGGAAAAGACAAAGAAAATGACACATTAAGAATTAGATCTGTAAATTAGCTTTTTCAACTTGCTCAATTTTCTGAAATTCTTCTAAGTAATCTTGAAACTTCCATTCTTTAGAAGGTGATTGTATCCATTGTTGAGTGCAAATAAGAGTTTCTACCAGTTTTGGTGAAAAAAACTCTAATAAGAATCAAGAATACGACCACCGATACTGAAAGTTGATTCAGATGCAACGGTGGATACATGAATAGAAAGAACATTCCTTGCTATTTTTGAAACAATTGAATATCTACCCGAAGAAGCTTTCCACCAAGCCGAGATATTAAAATCCTTTGGCTTCTCAACACTATCCAATAAATACTAATCGACCTCAGATTTGTTTTCAATATTTTCCTCTTCCTTTAAATTTTTTTCCCATTGAGATTGCAATATATCATCTTCACCGATCAAGTTAGTGTCACCTCCAATATTATCAATAGAAATTGCAGTACGAGAATTATTATAGTACGCGTACAAATGCTTCAAGATTCCTTCCACCTGATTTGCATTTAATTTTCTGAGCAAAAAAACTATATGATTTGCTAAGATTAAAGTTTACATATCTCATCTTATACCTAGGATCTAACACAATTTCAAAAAACAATAACATGTTCAAATTCTCTGATTTCTCATAATTTTCCCAATATTTATCAAACTTAAGTTTCATCCTTCCAGCCATTTCAATCAAATTAAGATCTTCATTATAAGAATACTTAACAATAGAACTTCAGACATTAAAAAATTCATGAATGAATAAGTTTGAAGTAACATATAAGCTCCCTAAAAATTTAAAAGTAGACTAATAGAAAATGTTCAGAAACTTTATAAAAGCTTTCACATTCTGCTAGTCAGTTGTAGTTGGATGTCCTTTCAATCCACTTTGAAGACAATACTTTCAGTAGTTATGATTATCCACATACATTCTTGCGAAGAACTTTTCAAAAATTCATGGCAGTATCTAGCATTGTATATGTAGAATTCCACCTAGTTCTAATATCAAGACTTAAAAGGTCATGAGTTTCTATCTTTACCTTCTCAAGATATGACTAGAAAGAGGCAAACCTAGAAGCAAAAGACTTCATATTTTCATTGCATTTCTTATACGATAAATGAGCTCAATTTATTCATCTAAACCTTCTTTTACAATGATATTCAGAATATAAGCATTACATCTAACATGTAAAAACTCATTATCCAAAATTACCCCTTTCCAATCATCAATACGTGCCTTCAAATACATAATGGCAATATCACTGGCAGTTGCATTATCCAGAGTCACTGTAAAGAAGTTTTTGATTCCCAGTCTAATGAATATGCCTTAATACCTTTCGTCATAGTCTCACCCTTGTGATCCAGTGTTTGGAAAAAATTAAGGATTTTCTTCTATATGTTCCATTTATCATCAATCCAATTAACAGTGACAACCATATAAGTTATATATTGAAGTGAAGTCCATATATCACTAGTAATACATATACGTTGGTTCATGATTAGTTTCTTAAACTTTTCTTTCTCTTCTTGATAAATCTTCAAATAGTGTCTAGTCACAGTTACACGTAAAGGTAAATCAAAATTAGGCAAAATTTTAGCCATCAATTTTTTAAAACTTTTCCCTTCAACAACCTTAAATGGTTTCTCATCAATAATGACAAATTTAACAATGTACCTCTTAATATAATCCACATTATACATCATTTTTTTTAATAGAATGTGTTCCATTTTCTTCTCTCCCGACTTTGCTAGGTACATGTTCCAAAGTTGGCTGCCTTCTATCAATAATTCTAAAGAGAGATTTGAGACATTTTTAATTTAAATGTGATCATAATGTAGAAATCCCATTTCTTTTGATTCTGGCAGCAATGTGTTTGACACAATATTTACATTTTGCTCTTCATTTACCTTCTTTAGTGATAAATTTACTAAAGTGATCCCAAATCTATGACGTTTCTTTTCCATTATTACCATCTATAGGATTGAAATATGTAAGAGTTGTTCTTTTTATTTTTAAGGAGCAGTATGGAGAGAAGGAGTTCTTTTACATCTCTTTTGAGGTACTAATAAAACCGAAGGATTCTCAACAGTCATTTCTACATCTATTCCAGTCGTAGTCTCCATCTAAGAACGTGAATAGAAAAAACTAATACTTATCGTAGCAGCAACAATGAACCCTAAAGAACCCAGAAATAAAACATCATAAAGAAAACATCAATAAGAAACTGAAAATGAAGTCTAGATGAAAATAAAAAAAAATTAAAAAAATAAAAAATTGCATATTCCAACATTGTGATTAACAAGAGTAAATGACCTTTGAAAAAATAAAAGATTAAGAATTGGAGGCGGCTTATTAAAAGCTTAACTCCATAAAGCAGTTAACTATAGCATAATTTTATAAGAAAAAAAAAAGAGAAACAAACCTAAATCGTAGCTTGAGAGGAATGAGGAGAATGAGGAAAGTAAGATGAGGAAATAATGAGGAGAACTCTCTGAAAACTTGAAAAGTAAACTAAAAAGTGAGTCAACTGAAGAGTTTTAGATTTTTATATTAATATTGGGCTTTATATTAGTTTGTTATCAATGGACAAATATTATAATTAAAGGCCCAAGAATATATATCTATTTTCTAAATATAAAAAAATAATAAAAGTAATAAAAGTAATTTAAAGTAATTAGAAATGAGATTATAAGTAATATTTTTTATGTATAAAAAATTAAAATTATATATGTATTATGTCGATTTGGTTTAGGTTTGGTTTGATTTTATTTTTGCTAATACCAAACCAAATCAAGAATGGTCGTTTTTTTTTTCAACGCCTAACCAACCAAACCAAATCATAAGTCAATTTTTTTCTCGATTTGATGTGGTTCGTCAGTTCGATTTGACTTGATGGTTTGGTCTATACACCCCTAATTGCACATATGGGATTGCGAAAGAGCAAAATTATTAGAAAGTAACACTTAACGTTAGAATAAATTTTATATCTATTTAAATGATATATAGCTTGAACCAAAAAAAAAGACAACGATTAGAGCCTATTATTAAAAAATAATGATGATATGCTAGATCTCATACTTTATTCACACAATTGAAACAGTTATATATAATTAAATTTTAAAAGAGAATTCATATTGAATTAGAATGACTAACCAATTTCTTGTGACAAGATGTATCGATCAAAAGTATCTAGTCATAATTGTATATAACTCAGTTTCAATTTATTAATTGCATATGAGTTATTATAAACAAAAATCACAAAAAGCTTCTCAATTAGCAATTATATATTACGAATACATGATAAGTTATTATTTTAAACTTCAAAAACATACTAAATAACAAAAAAAAACTTCTCAATTAGCAATTTTTTATAAAAAATAGATGATAATTTATTTTTAAAAACATAAAAAGACATACTAAAATTTAGAAAACTTACCTCAAATCACTAAAAAAATTTTCTCTTCAATCATAGATACTATTAATATTTTAAGAAAGTAAAATAGAAAATTCGCAATTATCAATCAAAAAACATGATAAGTTTATTATTGTAAATTTAAAAAATATACTAAAATTTTCGTAAATCACAAGTAAATCTATCTTTTTAATCATACATACCGTCAAGATTGTAAAGTGAAGAACAAACTAAAATTTTAGAAAGCTTACTTCAAAGCACAAGCAAATTCGTGTATTCAGTCATAAGAATAGCAAATTTCACAAAAATAAAATTTGGATTAGCAATTGTCTATCAAGAATACATGATAATTTATTTATTGTAAACTTCAAGAACATACAAAAAATTTTAAAGAACTTACCTCAACTTTGCGATTGGAAATTGTTTACCAAGAATACATGATAATTTATTTATGGTAAACTTCAATAACATACAAAAATTTCAAAAAACTTAGCTCAAATCACTAGCAAATTTATCTCTTTAATCATAGATTCTATCAAGATTGTAAACATAAAAAACATCCTAAGATTTTAGAAAACTTGCCTTAAACAGCAAATAAATTTGTCTCTCAATCATAAGATACATCAAGATTTCATAAAAGAAAAATTTCTCAATTAGCAATTGTCTATCAAGAAAACATACTTAGGCCTCATTTGTTTGCACTTAATGGAGGGCTAAACCCTAAACCATTAAGTGCATTTATTTTTTATTAAAATTTTAGCTCTTAATAGGTTTGAATATGTATTAATTATTCAGATCTAGAATCAAGTTTTAATATTATTAAGAGGTATTCTTGTGTTGAACAATATTCACCGCCACTCTATCCATAATCGCTAGTCACCACCTCTGCCATCATCATCAGCATACATTTTTCAGCCACCACGATCAACACCTCCAACTACTAACATGATCAACCAACTATATATCACAGTCACCACCATCACAATCAATCTCCACCATCATGACAGTCACTACAATAGCAATCATCTCTAGCATCACAACTATCATCACCAATATTACTAGTCACTTACATCAATCACTACCACCACCACAACCACCATTACAAACCATCTCGACTTTCACTAACAAACATGCAAATTTTTTTTATCAAATAATAATTTTATTGTATTAAATTAAATATTTTTAAATATATTATTAATTTTTATTTGGATTGTATTTTTATTATATTCACTAATAGATAAATTTTGTATATTTAAATATTGAAAAACAAGAAGTTTTAATCTTTTCGTTTTTAAATGTAGAGACATCATCTTTATCATTCAGATTCAAATGTTTGAATCTTAATAAAAACAAATACAACCTTAAACTTGGTTTGATCTCCCTATGTACAATAATTAAAAAGGGAAAGGACATGGTGTGACCATTTTAAAAAAAATGGTCCACATTTGAAAAGGTGGACATGCTTAGCCAGTTGGCTAAAGTAGTACCACTTTTTAGCCATTTGGCTCAATTGGGCACATGCAGTCTCTATACTCAATTGATACACTTTTATACCACATTGATACACTTTTATACTATATTGATACACTTTTTAAAAAAGAGAAAGGAAATTCTATGCAAGCACATGCAGTCCTTATACCCAATCGATACTCTTTTACATGACAGTAATACATTTTTATACTACATTGATACACTTGCAGTGTCCATATACTCAATTGATACTCTCTTATACTAGATTGATACATTTTTTAGAATGCATATAAAAACTATATAGAGTCGTATAAAATATGTATCTAAATAATAATTATAGTTAAAAATTGTATAAAATATGTATAAAAATGCTATAATTATTAGTATATAGAATATGTATATGTATAGAAACTCTATAATTATTATATATAAATATGATAGACGTACTCGTAATATTTTCTCAAAGTCACGAAGTTAGAGTACTTTAATTGAAATTTAATTGTCAGCAAGTTGAGTACTGAAAAGTCAAAAGCTTGGATGCCAATAATTTCCTCCAATCCATAGAGTGGAAAGAGTTGTCAGATTCCTCTCACTTTCTCAAAGCAAACAAAGAACAGAAAAAAGAAGGCAACACGGGCCCATTAAAAATAAAAAATCGGCCTGTACATAAAACGGAAGGGCCGAATTGCGATGTACTCATCCCTTAATGGTTATTTACTGAATTTTTAGATTTAGGTGCTAGTTTTGTGAAATTATTTTAGTGTTAGGTGTTATTTTTGTCCTTTCCCCTAATTAAAATCAACCTTTTAATTTATAAGGAAAACTTTTCAAAAAAAGAAAAAGCAAAGGACGGGTTTTTTCTAAATCGTGTTGTAATATATATTACTCCTATTACGTGAGGGAATTGGTATAAAGTTTTTGGCACTTCACAAATAACAAAAGAGATATTTTTTACTATAATTTATAAATAATAATATTCAATTGACGCCTATTTAAGTTGAAGCTTATGCTACCGAAAGTTTCCACAAAGTTTCAGTCAATAGAAATTTTCTTTCCATGCACAAATTCGTTTTATTCCAGGATTTTGACATAATTCAAATAAGGAAGAAATTAATGATTAAAATTTTAATTGATTTTAAAGTCCTAAATATTATAAAGAGAATTAAATAATAGTTACAGAGAAAAAAGGTGAAAAAATTATTTTGTCTATTGCGGGTTATCTATAATCTATAATCTATAATCTATAATCTATAATAATATTAATAATTAATATTAATAATATATTAAAAGTGTGAAGGGCCTTAGAAATGTTGTTTGAACGTTTTGCCCTTTATTAAAATACTCTGCTTTAGAAAAAAAATTACCATTTCACATTTTTTCTATTATTTTGATAATATTAAATATTGACTATATTACCAAAAAAAAAAAAAATAAGACCTTTCCTCACAAAAATATAATTCCTCAAATCAATCTTTCCCCAACCTAAAATTGAAGAAATACTAATAAAAACAAATATATAATCTATAATCTATATCTATAATTTATATATATATATATATAAGTGTGAAGCCTTAGAAAAGTGAAACAAAACTGTCTTTTCATTATTTTCTTTAGTTTATTATTTAATTATTTTTATTATATTAACTAGACTCCTAAAATATATGAAACTTCTAAAATATATGGAAGGAGAATCAATTATATTTTTCTTTGTACTGATCAATTAGAAAAATACTCATAAAATAAGATAGAAAAATACTCCTCTATTAAGGAAATACTTTTATGAATATTGAGATGCACGTTAAACCAGAGAAGAAACTGATTTACTTATTGGAAAAATATGATTGATACTCATCTAACTTGATTCGGTTGCATGTCTAGATTGATGGGTGCTTAATTTTCTAACCCTCAACTTCTTCACTATTTTTGTCAACATAATAGATTCAACGTGTGTGTAATATATATATATATATATATATATATATATATATATATATATATATATATATATATTATCTTTTTTGTTTTCATTTAAGTCATTCTTTTGTGTCAAAATTTTCGCTCAGTCAAGAATTATTTAATCAAACAGAAGCTTTGTGATCACTATTGTATTATTTTATTGTAGTTTACAGGTGGTAGATGAATGTCGGTCGGCTTTGAGGATTTTTTGAATTGTATTGTTTTTATATCTCTGTTTTGAGAATTTTTTTGGTGTAAAGGTAAAGTTTAGTTGTATTATTTTGATATCTCTATTGTCGTATCATTTTGTTATAGTTTACAGGTGGTAAATGAGTATCGGACGACTTTCGGAAATTTTTTGTGTAAAGGTTAGATTTAATTATATTGCTTTTATGTATTTATCATCGTATTATTTTATTGTAGTTTACAGGTGGTAGATGAATGTCGATCAGCTTTGAGAATTTTTTTTTGGGTAAAGGTTAGGTTTAATTAAATAAATTCTCCAAAAGATGTTGAATTTAATTATTATATTCATATTTATTATTTAAACAAATATCCTAACGTTTGAACTCAATAAAATGAGGTACACGCGCGAGGCATGTACACCTAAACTAGTATATGTTAAAAGTGTGAAGAGTTTTAGAAATATTGTTTGAACCTTTTGTCTTCCACTAAATGTCACCGCTTTAGATAAAATGGTATTTTCACTATTTTTCTCAATTTATTATCAATTAATTATATACTAATAGATTTTTAAATTAATTAAAATCATCATTTAATTTTGGTAAGGAATCATAATATTTAATAATTCTAAATTTATTAGAATTTTACCTTAGATAAATAATATTTTGTAATTCTATGTAAGGTAATATTTTTAATCTTTGCCTCTTTCTTATATATTTTTCTTGCTATTCTACGGGATATTCTTTTACCTAAAATTTTCAAACACTTCCCATTAATTTCCTTAATTGTAGGTGTTGGAAATGTTTCGTGCAGTATTTTCTACGTAATTTCATCACTTTGAATTACTTATGGATTTAGATTTTTTGTGTGCGTGTCTTTTAGGTTAACATGATTTAATTTTCCTTTCATGTTTTAAGGATTAGAATTTTTAATTTTTCTTCCACATATTTTTTTGCTTCCCTATATTAAGAATTTGAATTCGTTTAGGTGTAAAATTCATGTTATATTTTCATTAGGTTTTCCTTTCTTATTTTAAAGACTTCTTCTTATTAATTTGAACTAGTTTAGGATACGTACGTTGCACGTGAATTTTAATCAAGATATTATACTCTCAATATAATGCAAAGTAAAATTTTGACTTGTGCTATTTAGAATTCGGCAGTGAAGAAAATATATCAAGTAATAAGAAAAGCAAATAATGCGATAACTGAAACTTAATATACAATTGATGATAATAGACATCAAAAGTAAGAAAATACACGTGTGAGGTCAAAACTACAACGGACACAATGCTCTCAAAACTTCCATCAAACCTAAACCTCTCAAAAAGCAAGTAAAAATACTACCTACTAACCTTTTACTTTAATTTGTGACCTCCATACCCTCTCATCTAATGCACTTGTATAAAAAAGAATCACAAAATCTTTTAAAAAAAAAAAAATCAGAACGAAATTACACATAAAACTGTGACATTACAGAAAACATGATTCATAATCAATAAAGAATTTAACCTTATACCATAATCTGTGACTATCATATCCTCCTATCTAATGAACCTGTATAGAAAAGAATCACAAATTTTTTAAAATAAATACATTACGGGCATGCAACAGTATTGGAATCAAATTGCACATAAAAGTTACGATTTTACAAAAAACATGATTCATAAATAAAAAAAAAAAATCAACCTTCTACCCTAATCTGTAACCTCCATATCTTCATATCTAATGCACCTGTATAAAAAATAATCACAAATTTTTGAAATAAATATATGGACATGCAACAACATAAGAACTAAATTGTACATAAAAGTTACGACATTTCAGAAAACATGATTCATAACTCAAAAGAATTTTAACTTCTACTTTAATTCAGCACATTCATACTCTTCTATCTAACGCACCCATATAAAAAAGAATCACATATTTCTTAAAACAAATCTACTATAGGCATGCAACAATATTACAACTAAATTACACATAAAAGCTACGCATTACAAAAAAAAAAAAAAAAGATACAATTTATAAATCAAAAAAGAATTTAACCTTCTACACTAATTTGCGACCTCTAGACTCATATGGTTAACATAATCAAAATTAAGGCATGATTAAGCAAAGAAGAAAGGAAAAGCGATAAACCTATTTTATTTTTTGACTACTTCATTCAACAATAAAATGCTTATTCATCCAACTTTTCAATTAAATTTTCACTTGAAAGAGACATATCAATATGTACAGCAAGTTACTTTATGTTGTATTGTCATAAAACTATAAATATTGTTTGTGCTTACCCCAAACCACTGCCTACTTGCTCGACAAGAAAGGAGATGAGTTCAAAATTATCAAATCTTTGCAGTACAAAGAAAATGCACATTACATTTGTGTGAGATGTTTATTATTTTAATAGATGTAATGCCTTGATATTTATTATCATTGTTGTGATCTAGTGTTATTTTTCAGGTGAATTTAAAATGGCAGGACTCCAATCAACAACTTGAAATTTGCTAACATAAAGGACTTGATACAAAAGTGGTCTAATAACAAAGAGGAAAAGCTTAAAATGTATGACCTGAAGTTGGAACTTTTATTGTAACTATCAAATTTTGTATCGTCTATCTAATTTTTATTCCATTAATAACATTAAATATAATCTTAATCTAACATGAATTGGTAACACAAAAATAAAAAGGACTCTTAAATATAAAAAATAGTACTGAAATTCTTGTGTAATATGAGAAATGAGACCTTTAATATTAAAAAAAAATAGGGGAAGAGACTAAATTTTATCGAAATCTTGAAAAAAATAAAGTTTTTACACAAAAAAGTAAGTTATAAACATATTATAATTACGATATTAAGGAGTATTTTGCCTCAATTGGTGGAAAACTAACTTTCAATGTGATCTTCACTTGGGAAAGCAATAATGCCATCAATCTGAAAAACAAATGACATAGCACAATGCGTTTAAAACCTTCAGCATAAGAGGCTTCTCTAGAAACATAAAATAAAGTAGCAATAATCACTTAGAAGAAAGAAAAGCAAATACTACTACTTATATCAAAATTAGTAAAAGCTATTGCTTCTCCATTTTTAATTTAGTTGTATTAGTTGCTATTTGAGTGAAAATATTAGTTAATTATACTTTTAGTCATTTCAGTTTAAGTGACATTGATATAATTTTGAGAGTCCACCAAATATTTTAAATCTTTTAAATATTTTAAATTATTAACTATTGTGATTTATAGTACTTTTTATGTAATTTTTAAATATGTAAATTTTATTTCTAACAAATAAATGATTCTATGACCAAATTTACCTTAAACATTAGTCATTTTAATCCTGATACTCCAAAGCAATCTAGACATATTAAAATAAAGAGTAGTATTTTTCAATAATTTAGATATATAAAATATGAAATAAAGAAGAATGAATAAAAGAAATTAAACGCATAATATACATCTTCATCGGCAAATTTAAAAGCTTTTACCTAAAACTATGCATAGATCGTTGGACAATAAAACCTTAAGGAACTGATTAGTTATTATTTAGGTAGCAAGATGGTCATTAGGTGACCTTCTAAACGATTAGGGATTTAGCTCTAACTAATAAATACATGACCAACAATACAACTTCAAAAATTAAAGTCCAAAACAAACTGACTGTAAAAAAGATATTACTTACTTGATTGTTACCCACTTTGCAGCAAATTTTCAAATTAAAAACATTTAAAAGAAACTATTCATATCCAACCGACCATTACATTGCAATAAGGGCTTCAAAAATAACCGAATTTCAATAGGGATAAATAAATTATAACTTATTTACTTGTCCTAATTTAATTAGAATAGGATTTTGGTTTTTGGGGGTTCACGTGATTCCCCTGATATTACTTTGTAATTGAATAGAATAGGACTCAATTGGATATTAACGTTTATGTTTAATCTATAATTGCTAAATTATATTAAATTTGTTATAGATAATATTTAATATAATAAAAAGTAAAAAGATAATTTTATCTAAAAAGGAGACTTTTAATGAAGGGCATAAAGTTCAAACGTGATTTATAAGGCACTTCACACTTTTAATATAATTAGTTTATGTAACATGCGTTGCACGTGTATCCATTTTTTTTAAGAATAAACATAATAAAAAATATGTTAGTTGTACTATGTTATTTTAATAAGTAGAAAAAAATAATAAAACAACGTAAAATTTTAATATAAAAAGTGTAGTTAATTAAAGGAGAATTTAATCATTATATTTATTTTCCATGTTTTTTAAAAAGTTATTTTTTTGAAAAGTTATTTTTATTTTTAGAAATTCTATATATTTGTACTTTATGTAAAATATAATTATATTTGAAACAATTTGCATTCCTACACTATTATATATATATATATATATATATATATATATATATATATATATATATATATATATATATATATTCAGAACTTCACTTTCCATATATATTTAATTTAAAAAATTTATATACATTGAAAATACTTTATATAAAATTTTAAACATGCATGTTTAAGAATGAAATGATAAAGTAACTCCTAAACCAGCAAAAGGCCAATAATTAAAAAAAGAAAGAAAAAAAGGAATTGGGAAGGTCAAGTAAATTCCAAAAGCTTGTTTTCTTCTCACACTCTCATTTTTTTCTTTCTTTTTGGAAGATGAACCCTCGGCGACGGAGAGGTGAAGATGGGTGCTTGGAGCACCAAGAAGAAACGTCCCTGGGAGATGATCATCAAGTTTCGCCTGTAATTTTTCTTTCCCTTTTTCCTTCATTTTCCATGCTTTAAGACGTTTGAAGAGTTGATTTTTAAACCCTTTTTGTTGTAGATTTCTTATGTTTTGATTTTCTTAAAACCACTTTTGCTTTATATGTCCCAAATTTAATTTTTTGTTACCCCTTTTGTTTTGCATGTTTGAAGATTTAATTTTTGAAAACTTATTTTGCTTTAATTTCTTGTTTCATGTGTGATTTGCTTGATATTTACATAAAATATGTGTTAGATATGCTTAATCTTATCAGTTGTTAATGTCATGATGTTTGCATGTCAGCTCAGATTCAAAATTGCACCAAACGACCCTTGAATGTCTTAATGGTGTGTTTATCGGAGGGAATGAGAGAATTTTTTTTTGTATGAAGAAGGAGGAAAGTGTTTTTATTGGATAAGAACCATGAATTGAGATCCGATTCACGTCCTTTATTTCTTTAACTGGTCATGTCCCTACTGAAAGAACGAATATTTAGTATTTACAATGAAATTTATTTATGTGGCTCCTCTGTATGCCTATTTCTTAAGAAATGATTGATGTTCTGGAGATGTTCATGGATGGAAGGAATCAAAAGTTTTAATTTTTTGTCTTGATAAGAAGGTTGAATGTTCAGATTTGATATGAGGGGTTGCTCGGGTGGTAAGCACCCTTCGTCTTCACCTCTTATGTTGTGAGTTCGAGTCACCAAGAGAGCATAAAATGGAGGAGCTAGGGAGGGGTAAAAAGAATTTTTTTTTAAAATCTGATCAAGCTGTTGTCTAGTGTGGTGGATTATCTGCAATTTGAGAACATCTTTTCTTGCTATCCATGTACTCCTTCATTTAAATGGTTGTACTTCTTTTCCTCAACATAGAATTTATAAAAGAAAATATGAGCAGGTTTTTTTTTCTTTTTGTAATTGATGTCTCTAAAAAAACGAAACAACTTTGTAGTGAATCTATCTTTTACAACGAACCTTATTCAATTACACTAAAAAAATAATTCGTAATGAGTGGCAGCTTCCAGTAATAACCAAGATAATAACAGCAACAATAAAGTAATATAGCAATAACATTGTCTACAAAAATTAAGTGAAATAGAAGAACCATAAAAACAAGAATGAAGTAATATAGCAGACACATTGTTTATGAAAATTGAGTGAAATAGAAGAACCTACTAAACAAAACACATACTTCTTTGAGAAACAACTGGCAATTTTTGCTTTAGAAAGAGTAGAACAATCCCTTCATTTTAGATCAACATTTAAAACTTATTCATCTTAAGTTAGCATTGTTCTTACATTTCAATTCTTAAAAATAAGCATGCCCACATATTAACAATATAGTCAAATATATGATGTTAAGTGCAGAAAATGAGTAATGACAATTAATGAAGTCAATTTATAGTTAATGATAATTTGTCGACAATATTCACGTTCTGCATGATATGCTTGATTTGGTACTACTGTCATCATCCATGCTTTTTAAAAGGATATAAAGTTTCTTTTATCAATTTACTCTTATTTAGCTAAAGTGTAAAAATATAACCCTGATTTAATTATTTTTTCTCTTAGCAAATAACCCTCAGTTAAGTTAGTTTTCTTGTTCCATAGATATACCGGTGGCTAGACAATTTGAAGTTGTGAAGAGCAAAGAGGTTATAGTAGCGCTCCTCCCTCATATGGAAAAACAGACGGTGCTACAGCACAAAGGTTTAAATTCGATTAATTAGTAACTGCAACAGAAAATTTCAAGGAAGATTACTTCTTGGGAGAAGAAGGTTTTAGCAGAGTATATAAAGGTCATATGGGGGATACCAGTGAGGTTAGCTCGACTCCATTCTCGTAGTACTTGTCATTCCTTAAAGTCTTCGATAAAAAGGAAAATTATTTGAATATTGTCCTTCTTTTATGAATTTATATACTCTCCAATCTTTGCGGGGTCATTTACAGTGAGTGGTTTAACATCAGGAATAATTGGTGGCCTGAGTCTATTTTCATTTTCTAATGCAGATTGTAGCCATCAAAAAACTCGATCCAAATGGATGTCAAGGAGTTAAGGAATTTGTTGTTGAAGTACAGACACTAAGTAAGGCTGACCATCCTAATATTGTTAAACTAATTGGCTATTGTGCCGAAGGAGATTAGAGGCTATTGGTGTATGAGTACATGGCTCTTGGTTCACTGGAAGATCATCTATTTAGTATGTTATAATTGTTTACTTCATGTTACGTTCTTCCAGTCTTAAGCGCGTCCATCTGATAAACATGCCTATTTTTTCGACTTTGTAATGGGTCTATTTTCTTTGCTTCTTTCAACATGTGTAGACGCCTGGCCAAGTCAAAAACCTCTTGATTGGAACATTAGAATGAAGATAGTTGCAGGTGCTGCAAGAGGCCAGGAATATTTACATGACAAGATGACACCTCCTATAATTTATCGAGATCTAAAATACTTTAATATTTTGCTTGGTGAGGAGTACCACCCAAAATTATCCGATTTTGGTTTGGCTAAAGTTGATCCTAGTGGGGGACAAGACTCATGTTTCCACTAGAGTGATGGGAACATATGGATACTATGCACCAGATTATGCTATGACTGGCCAACTAACATTTAAGTCATATATTTACAGCTTTGGGGTCGTTCTTTTGGAGATAATCACCGGCAGGAGAGCGATTAACTATACAAAATCTGCCGCTGAGCAAAACCTGCTTTCTTGGGTATGTTTTCTTGATTTCTTATTCTTTTCATATGAAGGAAGTTATCTCAAAGCCCTAATGGATCAAAATGAATATATTGATACTAAGAAAATATTGTTGAGATGTTTTGGTAAGCTTGCAACTTCTTTGCATGATTTCGACATCGATTGATGGGTTGATCATATACTAAAGCAAACAAAGTATGCATATACGGTTATAATATATATTGCTTTACAATATGCATAGAAATTTATCTAGAAGGGGAGGGAGGGTTGCTGGATTGTGGAGTGTCATTTGCAACCCTATATTTTCTGATGACAATTGACTGTATGCTTTTATTTTTCTAGGTGCAGTGAAACAGATGAGATCTACAAAATATGCAGTGTTATAGGTACCCCAATCAAGAGGGACTGGGCTCAGGGACTTGCACTTGCTAGTAATATTAACTATCTAAATCAGAACCCAGCAACCAGTGAGATGCCTTAGTAGACCAAATATTATCCAAAATTGTTCCTGCGGTATGAAGCTTTTCATCTTTGAACGAAACAAAATTGTTCGAAGAACATAATGTAGAGAATGGACTTTTGCATTCTTGAACTATAGTTCCATCAAGGAATCCAACCTCAATGTCCTTATTGACCGAAAGAAAATTAGGATTGGGAGGACCAATGTGGTTGTTCATATTGTAACAAAAATTACCTTGATGTAAAAACTTTTTCCATGTTTTAATATGTCCATTGAAAAAGGTGGCATTAACTTTGGTTCTCCGAAAAGAAAGAAAAAATAAGATGAATCAATAATATGACTTACAAATAGAAAATTAACAAAGAACAGGTTGGTACTACACGCTTGAAAATTCTTATATTTATTTTCCTTGTATAATTAAGTTGCAATCACTGTTGCTTTTCATAAAAAAAATAAAGAAACATTAATAAACTTGAAAATAGAGGTATAGGGGCCAAATATCCACTATTGATGGGTTGCTTTACTGCTTTGGATTACACTGCCAAAAGCTCTTAATCAGCATAGTTGCTTGATTGATAATGGATTGTTTTTCTCCCTCCCCGACCTTTTGTTGGTTTGTTTTGAATATTTTCTTTATATTTGAGCAAATTTCAAGCATCCTTTGGGTCCACAACACTAAGTCAGTCTATTGAAAGAAGTCTTAAGGCACGAAGGGCTCTTTCTCATACCTTATTTGCGTCTTTAAACTTGATACAGTATAAAAGAAATTTTTTTCTTTGAATCGTTTATTGTTGAGAATGTCTGAAGTAACAAAAAACGACAACACTTGATTTAATAATATAGATGGTTCTTGATAAGTAGAACAGTAGAAGAACATAACCATAAAAAAGTGTAGTGGTTGAATTAAATACCTCTTCATTGACGAATGTGAAAGTTTTTCAAGTACCACTCGTTGATCAAGTAAATTCTTTTGTTGCTTGACATCCTATAACCAAGATCTTTATTATGGAGGTGCGATCATTGAGCTTCAGAGTGTTAAGAGGCACCACTTCACTAATTGAATCAGTTAATTCGGTAATTATAGTCGTTGAGTCCGCTAATTCAATATTTGAGTCCATTGCACTAATACCGTTAAAAATCAAAGTTATGATAACAGTAACAAATGATTATATATTAAATGTATTATATGAGATAAGATAATTTTACCTGAATATATGAATCTTATTGGTAGATTAGCAGAATAGCAGTAAGAAATAAGAGTTACTAAATAGACTCAAACAGGAACAGAAAAAGTAGATGAACTAAGAATGTAAGCAATGGTAAGGGAACAGTAAACCTCAAACAAAATAACTTTTAAGATGGCATAACAATTAATATTGAGTTTAAGGTATGTGAAAAGGTGAATTGTTGAAAGAAATTATAGCAAAGAAAACCTGAGAAGAAATTGATGGTGATGCAGGAAACAGTTTGATCGTGATGAAGAAAACAACACGAGACCAGGAGCGAGAAAGGAGACGAAGAAGAAAATAGCAAACTACAATTGTATTTATAGAAGGGCTTGTCCTAATTTAATATGGATTGTATAAAAAAAGTACGTGAATTTGCTATTTTTAGGTCCAACATGGGACGCTATTTTAATGATTGTCTTAATTTGATTAGAGAGTATAGGACTTTTGAAAAAAAAAAGTACGTGAATTTGCTATTTTTGGGTCAGATTATCCTAATTTAATTAGAGAAGGATTTTGGCATGATTTTGCCATGTATAGGACTTTTGCAAACAAAAAAGTACGTGAATTTGTTATTTTTGGGTCCAACATTGAACGTTAATTAAAAAAAATTAATATAGGACTTTGCAAATAAATATAAAAATTTAATATAGGACTTTGCAAAAAGACGATTTTGTTTAAAGGGGGACTTTTAATGAAGGATAAAAATGACAAACGCCAATTATAAGGAGTTTCACACTTTTAATATAACTAGATTAAGGTACGTGTGTTGCACGTGGTTTATAATACATAAATATATATAAAAATGGATTACCTGTAATATCAACTAACAATTAGATTAATATAACATTCATATGAATGAAGAGATAAATATTAATACATTAAGTGGTTTTTAATACATAAATATATATAAAAATGAACTACCGGTAATATCAATTAACGATTAGATTAATATAACATTCAGATAAATGAAGAGATAAATATTAGTACATTAATACAATATTCATATTCAAAGTAAATTGAATTTTTTTTGAATTTGCAAGGACAAAAAATATGAGTTATTTATTTAATTATATATTATTTTTTTCCTAGATAATGTGGAGTGTGATTTAATATATGTGTTATATATTTCATCAAAATAAAAGAAAAAAGAAGATGCTCGTATTACTCTCAATATTTCTATAAAAAAATATAAAATTAAAATATGAATATTAATTATGATATAGAACTTTGAATTAAAAATTATAATGCACTATCAAATTAATATTATTGAGCTTAATCGATTTACATTATAAAGTTGAAGTACAAATTTATTTGAAAGACATCAATAGAAAATGTCTATAAAAATAGATAATAATTTATTATTATAAATTTCAAGAACCTACTAAAATTTTACAAATTTACCTCAAATCACAAGTAAAATTTGACCTATTAAAAATTAGAAAACTTACCTCAAATCACAAGAAAAATTATTTCTTTAATCATAAGATATATCAAGTTTTCACAAAAGAACTTTGCAATTAGCAATTGTCTACCAAAAATACATAATGATTTATTTATTATAAACTTCATGTATATACTAAAAATAAAGATAACTTATCTCAAATCACAAATAAATTTATCTCTTTAATAATAAATACTATCAAAATTATAAACATCAATAACTTACCAAAATTCATGCAATTTCATGTACAACTTTTGCAGGTCCTATCAATGTCAAAAGTTTAAATTTGAGGCCAACAATACATTCTCATGTTACACCAATGAGATTTCAGTCTCTCAGTCTCATGCATCTTGAAACAGAATATGTTGGTTCGACAGATACTGAATATCAAAATAATGGAAAAAGCTATGAAGCATTTTTGGGGAGGAAATCCAATTTTGATGTCAAACATATTTAGATGCTTAAATTAATATGTACACATTAATTGTGCTATTTTAAATAAAGAAAAGATTTGTATTAGTTCATTATAATTTCTTAAAAAGCAACAACTCCTTTTTTTCGCCAAAATTAGATATTTGGTAGTTATGGACTTTTGATAGGAGAAAGGAAATTTTTTCCTTATTAATTTCTTTTTGGTTTCACGTTGGGAGAAGTTTTTTTTTTGTTGTTGTTGTTGGTTTTTGGATATTTTATTTAGAATTTTTGGGTTGTCCTTTTTTTTTTTTAGGAATGGTCAATTTCTTTTTTGAGATGATGAAAAAATAATTCTATTTTTGTGAGGAAAACTATTTTTTTTTATAATATAGTCAATATTTTATATTACCAAAATAATTAGGTAATGGTGAAAAGACGATTTGGTCTAAAACTAATTCTTTTATTAAAGGACAAAAAGTTCAAACAACATTTTTAAGGCCCTTCACACTTTTAATATATTATATATATAGATAGAGATAGAGATAGAGATAGAGACATAAATGTGCCTAAAGATGTCAAACGGGCCGGGCGGGGCCAACACGGAACCGGCCCTCCCATTTTAACCGGGTTCCGGGCCGGTTCCGGGCCGGGTTTGACGTTAACCGTGCCGGGCCGATTCGGGTAAAACAGTAAAAAAAATTAAAACTCACCCTAACCCGGCCCACTTAACCCAATCCGGTCAAACCCACCAAAACCCGGTCAAACCCGGTTAAAAACCGGTCAAACCCGTTTAAAAAATAAATAAAAAATCCAATATACACTATACACACTCCAATATACACTATATACACTCTAATATACAATATATATTTTTTTTAAAATATAAAGTATACACAATTACACATATATACGTACCATTCAATGTATAATTATATATGACTATACGTACTACTTTAAATAAATCATATGCTATAATAGTATAATATATATATATATATACACTACAATATATATATATACTAATTTATAAAACATATACACATGTATACGTTAAATATATACTATTTTAGAAGATATATACACATATATATGCACCATTCAATATATAATTATATATGTACTTCTTTAAATAAAATATATACTACAATATACATATATATAGATACACCAATATGTATATATATATAGTTACATACTAATTTATAAAACATATACACTTGTATACTTTAAAGATATACGTCTATAGAAGATATATACACATATATACACACTATTCAATATATATGTACTACTTTAAAAAAAGTATATACTACAATTTATACACTAATTTATAAAACATAAAGTAATGTATACGTTAAATATACACTTCTATAGAAGATCTATTCACATATATACACTCCATTCTATGTATATGTAATACTTTAAATGAGATATACTACAATATATATACATTACAATACATATTTGTATAGTTATATACTAATTTATAAAATATATACACATGTATACGTTAAATATACACGTCTATAGAAGATCCATTCACATATATACACTCTATTCTATGTCTATGTAATACTTTAAATGAAATATACTATAATGTATATACATTACAATATATATATTTGTATAGTTATATACTAATTTATAAAACATATACACAACTACACATGTATACGTTAAATATACACGTCTATAGAAGATCTATTCACGTATATACACTCTATTCTATGTATACGAACCATTCAATGTATATATACTACTACTTATAAAATATACTACATTATATATACATTACAATATATATATATATAAAACATTATAGATATACTTATATACTAATTTATAAAACATATACACATGTATACATTAATTATACACTTCAATAGAAGATATATACACATGTATACGCACCATTCAATGTATATATACTACTACTTATAAAATATACTACATTATATATACATTACAATATGTATAGATATACTTATATACTAATTTATAAAACATATACACATGTATACGTTAAATATACACTTCTATAGAAGATATATGCACAAATATACAAAACATATGCTACTTAATATAATAAATTAATAATATTTGGTAGTAAATTAATAATATATTAGAAGTAAGTTTTTAATTTAAAGTAGAAAACTAGAAATTCAATTTAAAATTTTAAATCGTTAAATAAAAAAAAATAAAAAACAAGGACTAAGGAGTGAATGAATTTGAGGAATTTTATTGATTGCAAAATGATCCAAAATTTATAATTTACATGAATGAAAAATCTATAAATTATGCATCATTTTTTCCAACCCATTCATGTTAATATTAATGGGAACTTGCATAGGATAGTCGAAGTCAACGGGGGCAAAACCATCCATTGGACTTGATTCTGCTGAGTTCTCCCGTGAAGTCATAATTTCTTCAAGTTTCAGCTCGTCGCTTCTCTCCGGTTCCATTCCTTGGTTTCTTCTTTCCGCTCTAATTCAATCTCTGAGGCAAACTAGAACATTCATTGCATTGCTTCCCAATGAGTGTCGGTTGTCTCCAAGCTGCTGTCGTCCCTGACTAAAGGCGCTCTCTGATGCAACAGTTGACATTGGAACATTAAAGATATCTCTAGCTAATCTTGAAAGCACAGGATTTTGTGATTCATTATTCCTCCACCAATCCAACGCGTTGATCCATCGTCTGCGATCCTCTGGTGCCGTCCGAAGATAATATTTCAGCTCTTCCCGATAAGTTGATGTGTAAGTTCTCTCAGCAACACTGTTCCAACAATTTAAATCATAAAACGAATCAGAAAAACCACTATGTGCCGGCCTTTTAGAAGATAATGGCTCCTCGGGATGATGAGGAGCGATAGTTGGAGTGATATTTGTAGGTACGACTGAATCAAATAAATCAGCATAGTGATTATATAATTTTTCTATGTAATCCTTTGCATCAGCCGTAGCCGTCCACAAATCAGGTTGTACTTGTTCAGAATCATGGTTAGTATTTATTTCTAAGTTAGTATAAATAAGAGTACTAAAGTGATACATATGATTATATTTCATGCACGGATTTAGCATAGCACCAACCAAGTAAATAGGGGGAATCGGGAAAAAATATTTTTTAAATTTCGTAAACATGGTTCCAACAACTTCTTTATAATCTTCTTTATTTTTATATTCTTTGAGCAAACCAGAAATATTGGCTATATATGCCAAAATATTGCAAATAGTAGGATAATAAGCACCGGAAAATTCATCCGTAGCTACATAATTTTTTTTTAAAAACTTAACAAGATCATTAATTACAACCCAATCAGAATTATGTAGCATGCAATCAGCAGAATCAGCAAATGAACCGCAATGTTGGTTAAAAGCTAGTGTAATAGGAATTCTATATTTATAACAAGTTTTTAAAAATTCATACGTAGAATTCCATCTAGTATCAATTTCCTCAGGCATCAAAATCGGTGTAAGTCCATTTTCTTGACATTTAACTTTAAATTCTCTAATTCTCGATCTACGATTATTTCCTTGAATAAAACCAACGGCAAGACGAATTTTTTCAATATAAAGCTCAAAAACGTCAAGACCATCTTTTACAATTAAATTATATATATGACATGCACACTTAATATGAAAAATTTCAGGCAAGGGCGGAGATAGCGTAGATTTTATTTTTGTTATAGCAGTCTTGTTGTTAGAAGCATTATCAAAAGCAATACATAAAATTTTATTTTCGATACCATAATATCCGGCAATTTTAACAATAGAATCAGCAATAAATTGTCCAGTATGTTTACGATCTTCATCATATAAAAAAGCAAGAGTACGTTTTTGCATCACGAAATTACTATCCATCCAATGACAAGTAACAGTTAAATAATCATTTTTATTTACAGCACGACCAAGATCAGAAGTTAGGGACAATCTACATTGAATATTTTTTAACAATGTTGATAAATAAAAACAATATTGTGAATGACGTCTAAAAATATCAGACCGACAAGTAGTTCTAGGAATACCATTAAACATAGGATTATAAATTGCTTGTATATAACGAATAAAGGCATCAGAAGAAGGAAAACTAAAAGGCAAACAACCCACAACTACCATTTTAGCTATTTCTTCCCTGTCCCTTAATTTATTATACTTTTTCGCTACTTGACCGGTTGCTGGGTCCATTCTAGTTTGCGTTAACCCACCAACATCTCCACTACCTTTTGCAATATTTAACTCTCTTTTGTGATCTTCAGCTATATGTCTCATTAACGTACCCGTACCTCCTTGCTTGCCTCCACTTCTATGCTTATATATTTGTTGACAAATATTGCATTGCACCTCAATATCTGATATACGTTCAAAAAATTGCCATGCAATACTAGTTTTTTTACGAGGTTTTAGGGCACTGGGAGGACGGGAAGGGAGATTAACTGATTCAGATCTAACGTTAGCATCTTCTACTGCGGGTATTTCAGCAATATTTTCATTATCTTCGTGTAAATTAACCGCATCTACTTCATTTTCTTCTTCTATACCGTAATTTTCCTGAGCTTCTACATAATCCATATCGTGAGCACCTACACCTATTTCTTCCTCAAAAGGTGTACCAAATGGTACCGGAGGCGAAGGCACACGGGTATATCTACTACTTGAACTACCTCTACCGCTAGTAATTCGCTTTTTACTACCACTACCGCTTCTGGGACAAAATTTTTTAACACCTTTAGTAGCGAGGTTTCTTAATTTATCCATAATATAAATTAAATTAAACTAAAAATATTTAAAATACACAAATATAATAAAATTAAATATTAAACAATTAATACAATAAATAAAAATTAAACGTAAGAGATGGAACGACAATACCAATTTTTGAAAGTATCCGAAGATTGCAACTTTAGAAACTTCCGCTTGTACTTTGTAAACGAAAAATTAAAAAATTAAAGTGAACACTTTAAGAAATTAAATATATTGAATATTTGAGAATTGAGAATTGAGAATTGAGATTTGAGAGAGAATGAGATTTGAGAGAGTAAAAAATTGTGTGAAAAATGATTTGAAGTTGTAGGGTATTTATAGATTTTTTTGGGGGATTAAAAAATATTTTTTAAAGTCTTTTTTTTTATTAAATGGGCCCAAACTAGCCGTTTGGACCCAAAAACGGCTATATAGCCGTTGGGCCAATGACTAGTTTGGCCCAAAATCCAATATATATATATATTTTTAATTTTTCGGGCCGAGCCGGCCGATTAACTGGTGGACCTGGATCGGGTTTGATCCGGGCCGGATTAACCGAACCCATTTTAACAAAATAACCAGCCCGGGACCCGAAATCCTAAAACCCTAGGGCTTACCAGGCCAGGTCAAACCGGGCCGGATTAGGTAATCGACCCGGCCCACTTGACACCCTTAACTGCGCCTAGTGTAGTTGCCCTGTTTACTATTTCCTTTATTAAAAAAGATGAGTCCGTTCATAAAAAAAAAAAAAAAAAGCGAGAAAATCAAATCAAAAGTGTCCGCTAATTGCTCCCACAAAATAAATTTGATGTCGAAGAGTTACATATATTTTTAGCTTTAAAGTTTTTGTTCATATTTTTTAACATGAAATTCTAAAGTGATTTTTATTTTCTTCGTATTAGAAATTCATCAGTTCATTCGTATTTGCTCAGAAAACAAAGAAACCATTAAATGATTTTGAGAATTGTTTTTTATGATTTAAGGTTGACTTACTCTATCTTTCGCTCGTTCTTGAAATTATATATAATTCATTATGAGCTTTTTTTTAATCATATATTAGGAACTTGATTTTTAATCATGTGCCGTTTGTCTTAGAGTTAAGTTTTTGTAGTTAATTGTTAGAGTTTGTTTGGAGAGTAGAGATACCGGTATATATTAGTTTAATTTGTTCATATTTTTAACATGAAATTCTAATGTAATTTTTATTTTTTTTTATATCAGAAATTCGTCAATTTGTTGGTGCTTGCTTAGAAAGTAAAGAAACAATTAGATGATTTCAAAAATTGCTTCTTATGATTTAAGATAAACTAATCATATCATTAATTTATTCTTGAAGTTATTCAATATATAATTTATTATGAGTTTTTTTTCCTCTTCATATTAGAAATTCACCGCTTATCTCATAATAGGAACTTGATTTTTAATGGTTAGTTGTTTGTCTTACGTTTAAGCTTTGCGTCGTTGATTGCTAGTATGGCTATAGGGAATAAAGATGCCATCAGAGATCTGAGAATTGCTGCTTACGTTTTCAGGTAATTTACTAGTATATCTTTAGTTAGTTCTTAAAGTTATGTAAATAGAATTTATTATAAGTTTTTTTTATTCTTTGTATTAGTTATTCATCAGTTGTATCATAGTAGAGACTTCATTTTTAATCATGTTTATTATTTGACTTACACTTAACCTTTCCGTCATTGGTTGTTAGTTTTTTGCTTACGAAAAAAGAGGCTACCAGATGATTTTGAGAATTGTTGCTCGAGGTAAACTTACAATATATTTAGCTTGGCCTTGAAATCTCATATATGAGATAATAATCTATAAATTTTGATATGAAGAAAAAAGTGGCATAGGACTTCATGTTAACGAATGTGGGAATACAATTTCTTTTATAGTAGTATTCATCTCCTCTTTATTCTAAATAATTTTGATTGGCTTATAATTAGCTTTTCATTCCGAGGATTATTTCTTACACTTTGATGTAAACTTACTATATTTTTATTTTGTTCTTAAAATTAGCTATTAAATCTTTATTTATTGTAAAAATAAGAACTTCTAATAATTAGTATTGATAGCATCTTTATACCCTAAGCAAACGTTAACAATCAACAGCGAAAACTTAATCGCAAGACAATTAGAATATGTTTGTTCTCTAAACAACTATGACAATTAGTACTTTACAAAAGTAACAGAAGAAAATATTTAAGTAAAATACAATAGTTATTGTTTTATTTAAATCAAATAGTAAGTGCACATGGCTTGGCAATACTGATCAAATCATCGTCATATGGCTATGAGATTATGGGTTCGAGCCCTTTGCAGAAATATAAGGTAATATTTTATGAGTTTAAGTTTGGTGCACCGTTAGTGTATGTTCTTTTTAGATCATCATGTGACTTTTACCTTTTGTAGCAGGTCATTCATTTTTATATTTTTATTTGAGAAATCGATGACCTGCTATAGCAGGTAAAAGTTACCTGATAGTGTAAAAAAAAAAATACATCGACGGTGCATTGAACTTAAATTCATATCTTATGACTATAAGGTCATGGTTTCAAGTTTTTTTTGTAGAAATATAAGGTAATATTTTTTACAACAAATTTTTATAGTCTGACCCTTCCCTATGTCTCACACATAGTGTGAGTTGTAGTGTATTATACTGTTATTTTAAAATTGTAAGTGCGATATGAAACTATTTTCAATTTGTATAAATTGTCTGAATCGGTATCCCATTGTAAAAATAAAAATAGTTAGTCACTTGATTTATAACAATTATTTTAAGATTTATTTATCTCTTTTAATTAATTCTACTATGATATAATACATTATTTAAAAGTCATGTTATTAAGAATAAATATTCATCCTCATAACAAAGTGAAAATTAATAAATATTGGACGTTTTAGTCTCATGAAGTAGTACCAACGAATATGGTGTATTAGTTAAATATTTTTGGATGTATTTATTTATGTGTTAAGAAAAAATGGATTAAATAGACGAACAAATATATAATGCTATTTATAAAATATTATAATATTATAATTCATTTTTTTTATATCTACTTATGTTAATAATTTTCATAAATAACGTTTGATTTTACAATTGTTTGTGTTCTTTTGCCAACTACTTTCATGCATCATGAATTACTATTAACTTTTTGATATAATATTTATTCTTAAAAGTTAGCTTGAGTGTATGCAAACTTGAAATTAGAGTATATAAAAGAGTTTATGTTTTATTAGAAAAAAAATAAATGTAAGACATTAATAATGAATTTTAGGATAAGGAAACACATGCTCTTTTAAAACAGAAGAAGGAAAATTCATCAAAATTAATAGTGTGTTGCTTAATTCAGGTGAATCAATTATAGTATATTATGACATCGGTGCACATACACATAAACTTTTTAATTTGTTTAATTCTGATCATGAATTCAACTCTATAATCATAGTTCATTCTTATCTTAAATACACTTTTTTAATTAATATAAGTAAAATTCATATGTAGCGCAAATAACTAAAGAGACAAAATAAAAATTCTTTTTCAAAAAGAATATATAAGATTACTTGACATAAACTAAAGCGCGTACTTTAAACAAATTTTAATAAAGGACAAATGAATATAGATTATATATTATAGATTATAAATATAGATATTTTCAATAAATGAATGTGTACAATTGACCGCTATAATTTTTGAATCCACTTAAGATATAATAACATGCACCACCAATTTGAGGAAAATCTAAAACAAAAAGGATTTTATAATCGGAAAAGCTGTTTATTGATTTTCACTATTGCATAACGCAATAGCATTACATCACACACTCAAATCTCAAAACAAGTACATGAATATCAAAAAGCCAGTACATGGCATTTTTATTCTAAGCAGACGGATAAATTAGAATAAGAACAATAATACTTAGAACTCGCTAGAGGACTAGTAATGGTAATTTTATTCAAATATATAGTCCTCCAGGAGCAACGCCAAGACAGTTAATCATATAAATCAACCTCCATAAATCCTCACTCAATGCAGCAGCGATACATGATAAACTTCTCCATCGGACGGCCACATTCTGCACAAACCACTCTCTCAGGAATATGTCCAGTGGTACCCGGCAGAATTAGGCGAGTGCAGTGATGAGGACTATGAAGATCACGCAGTTGACGGTCCAATGTAGGAACAAAAGTAGTAATGTCACTCACTTCATGTCTCCAACGATCAAATCCTTTCATAACCTGCACTATCAGGTCACCTTTACCTCTAGTCATTTCAGCCAATCCGCGGCTGAAAACTGCCCATCCTTGGTCACTTCCATCATAGCTCAGAATTGTCACGATTTCCTGAAGGATCGGATCAGTTTCACCGGGGATGTCTTGTTGAGTCCTGGAGTGCCACATGCTTTCTAGCCTTTCCCAGAAGAACCAAATGAGAGTCTGGTCTTGCACCACGTGGCTCAAGTTTTCGACTTGAATTATCGAGCTGTTCTTGCGGACTCTTTCTTTTGGGTTTCTTTTTCCCACGTAGAGCATCTCTAGTGGGACGCGGGCTGCATTTGCAACAGCCCGCGTTGCAGTGGTGAATGATCTGATCCATTCAATATCTTCTCCTCCGTACAAGCATATGCATTTGCCTTCACTAATCTGCATGGGGGGATTAACCCAAGGGGCAACTATTAGTTAAAGACTACGTATATGCAATGAAGTGACTATTTTATTACACACATATTATTACTTAAACACATGATGACATAACAGATATATAATAATCAGCAATCGTTTGTAAAAAGAAAAAACGGGACTCGCTAGTTACCGATATATAGGGGAATACGAGTATGTTTAACTGAACTCATTAAAAATAATGTCGAGAATTAAATGTTGAAAAACACTTTCTTTTGCTGAAATTATTTTTATTAATAAATAGTTATGTATTTAGATAGAACTACAGAAATTGATATAAACAGATGGTGTGTTTTGAAAATAAGCTCGCTTTCTATTAAATAATTAAAATGCTCTTATATATATATATATATAGATAGATAGATAGATAGATAGATATGTAATGGCATAAACTGAATCGTGTGGGAGTTGAGGTTTTCGTTTCGAGAAGGGTTTACAAAATATTAAGGATAAAATAGTAGTAATAATCTTGATTAAATGATCAAAAGATCCTGTAAGATAAAAAGTCAATATTTGGAGTAAAAACCTAGTACTTTTTTAATCATCGTCGACAATTTGGATTATAAATTCGACATTTACTATAAATTATTTTGGTGTTTACTAGATTAAGTCAAAATGTACTTATAATTAAGCTAATTTTAATAGCAATTATAAGTAGATGTTTTACGTACCCAGGTGAAAATGTTTTGATCAATGGAATCAGCTAAGAGTTCAATAGTCCAAGTTTGTTCCTTCCAGAGAGCTTCTTCCCTAGCTTTGGTAAAAGGAAAGGCCAAACTTCCCCAAATCCACAACATATGGTAAGCATTGTTGTTTGCTTCTTTCCCTTGAGGATCAAGAACAACAAGCTGTGGCTTCTTATTGTATCCCCACACCTCTTTGATGCATCTTATCACTGCTGGATCAATCATTGAAGGATGTGCCACTGAGTACCATGGCATTGAAGCTTGTACTTCTTCAAATTTCGTTTGTTTGGCTTCAGTCCATGGAGTTATTCTCTTGTCGACGACAGGGATCCAGACAACCTCGTAGTTGCTCTCTGGTCTGTTTGGTTGTGTCTTTGATTCAGCGTACATGTGATGGAGAATAAAGAGCTCTTCTGGCGCAATGTCTAGGTCGGATAGCAAAAGTAATACATGCTTCCTCCTTAGCACATCAAGACTTACCTGTCATCAAGCAAATGTATGCACCTATATGAGTTCAAATTCTATATACTTGTGCAATTATCAATATAGTATGTTAGGTTGTTATGCCTTTAAAAAATGAGAAATTACGATGAATCTTTTTTCTATATATCTTGTCGATCAACTAAAAGATAACTACATACAGGTAAATGTTCATAAAAGAAATGTGAGTATTATCTTGAAAAATAAGATAGGTTACTTGCTATAACATGTTAAATATGCTAAAAAGTGAAAAAATTATTTATATTGTAAGTATATATAATTAAGTTAAATCCCATCGATAGTTAAACAACTTGAGAATGCTTTATTTGGCTAAGGTGAAAAGTTAAGTACAAATTACCCTTCTCTTATGAGTTCCATCAAAAAGTGGGAGCTGGTCATCCTTGGAGTAAATCAAGATTGAGAGTATCTTCATGTTATCGATGTGAGGTGTCCTGAGAAGTCGCAGAAGTGCTTCGAATGCATCATGTTGCCTTCTCTCCTCTATATTATCACCAAAAAAAAAAAAAAAAAACGCTTTAAATATCGCAGTTTAAATGTGTTTTATATATGACATAACTTATAATAGTACATATAATAAACATAACTAACCAATCTTTTGGTGACAAAGGTTAAGAACCTTTCTCAGGTGATCCAATATGTTTGCAAGCTTGTGAGCCAAACTAGATATCTCCCAAGCCTCGGATGTTGAGGATATATGCCTAATAGTAATATACACAATTTATTAAGTTCATGCATGGCCTAGACTCGCTTCTAATCTGATAAAAATGGTAACTAATTACCTTCTATAACAGGTTACTACATTATTTGTGTAAAGAATTTATAGTAACTATCTATCTCTCTCTCTCTCTCTCTATATATATATATATATAAAGTTAAGTTCAACATACTATTAAAAATATGCTGAATGTTGAAAGATCAGTTAAGGAAACATACTCGTGGCCGAGGGCAATGAGATTCAAAATCATAGCTGAACACATGACAGCAGCCCTTATAGTCCAGTAAGCAGCAGTGGAAATATGGGCGGTATTGATCAACTTTTCCAATTCTTGTGTGATAACATACTGCTGGTTGGATGTTTGAATGTCTCTGAACTGGATGATGCACTTGGTGACGTCCAACATTTTGTCGATCAGATCATGGATGGCATCGAATTTTTGCCTCAGAACATCTTGACGCACCATGATTTCTGGAAGTTCCATGACTATTGCAACAGACTTGGCCAGTGGATTTGTGGTATATTGATGAACAAGCAGCCCAAATTGACCGTATTGTTGGGCGAAAGCCGCGAATGTTATTGCGACTTTCGTGTCCCAGGCATAGGTTGTGAGCGAGTGAAGCAGTGACATTGTTGTTGAATGCGCATCTTCTTTGTTAGCACATTTGCATATCAACTGTCATATTACATTTATGTGAACCATCAAATAACTCATAATAATCGGCTAAATTGTATTGATAGTGTAAAAAACTAAATATTTTTGTAATTCGATATAGTAGATCCTATTTTTTTTTTCATTTTCCAAATATTTGTATGATTTATTTTCAATCTAGCCAGCTCTAATTGTGGCAAAATTACTTGTATCTATTAACTAATAACACGTTGACCAGGTTGCAAGAGAGAAAAGATCTACTAATTAATTGAACTTGCTCTCTATAAATTAGTAGTCCGAGTAAAAGATGTTAATTATGGAGTATAAAGATATTAATATTGGGTTATTAGTAAGTTAGCAATCCGAGTTATCTTTAAACTTTATTATAGTGCACTTACCTCCATATTAATCCTATGTATAGGATATGCCAAATAGTTGAGTATTTCAGTAAGTCCACTTTGAGGAACCTTCTCTTCCAATGCTTCCAGATGTGCTTTAACTTTAGCTTCCTAAAATTCCAACACATTATAAAAAAAATCATGAAAACCGTTTTTGATATAATTTATAAAGTACCTACTAATAGAACTAGATTAAAAAAAAATGACTTAACTTATTCACTAATTGTTTTAGTATATAGATTCAACAAATAACGACTTTTGGTTATCTTTAAAGTGATTTAATAGTTTACTTTTCTATTTATACTATCAGTATATAAAAATTAAACTGAAAAGATAGGTCAGATGATCGATAAATACATGAACATTGCTAGCAATTGGAGTCGCGCGATGCACAATTTCCTCAATAACATGGACAAGAGGCTTGACATCAAAATCACGGCCATCAGGGATATGGGTTTCTTCAATGTGCTTCATCATTGCATTATCATCAGATGCCATGAACATGTGATGATCACCTCTCCTGTGTGGAAGCCTAGCTGCTGCTAGATTTGATGTCCGTGGATTGATCTGAGTTGTATGAACAGCAGGTACCACAGCTCCTGGTACCTGTCAACAGATAATATAATTAACTGAAGTTATATACATATATATATATATATAGCTTAAACTCTCTCTCTCTATATATAGCTTAAACTTCTAGATGAGCTGACCATATTATTCAATGGGGTATTGAAGCAAACAAAGGTAGCGTTATAGAATCAATTTCACTGCTTCCAAAGATCAAAATAAAAATAAAATTGGGGCATCGTACAAATGGCCTTCTTTGAAGTTACAATTTAAATTCTCTCTATGTTAGCTTGTTGGGCTAAATTTGTCTACAATAATATAAACTCATTCAACGACTTTTAATGGTGAAATTCAGATTTACTGGGAATAGAACTTAAAGGATAACCTCAAAAAAAAGTCATATGATGCAATTAATCAAAAATATTTTAAATGATTGGTTCATGAAAAAAGAAAGTGATATGTACACATGAGAGACATGTTGACACATAATATCATTAAATAATGTATAAATATTTAAATGAAATGATCGCACAATTTAAAAATGATGTACCATGTCATGACTCACTGGTTTGACCACAGCATGTGGATTGATCTGAGCATTCAAAGGGTTGATCTGGGCATTCAAAGGGTTGATGTGATGTCCAGTAGTTGCATGATGGCCAGTATCATGATTCATTGGGTGCATCCTGTTGGCAGCAGCAGCAGCAGCTGGTCCACTTGACAAATTAGTCATTGGGTTTGTAGCCACTGGGTGGTTCACGGCTCCCTTTTCAGTCAATGGGTTAACACTTTCCATCTCAAGGGAGAGAAAAGAAAAACTAAATGAAGGGTTTTAGGAAGTGTTTAAAAGGGAAGTGTAGTTAAATATTGTTTGTGTGTTGAAATGAAAGGGTGACAAGGGTTTATATATAAGTTACTGAAATGGTATAAAGGTAGTGGTGAAATGTGAATCAAGTTCCTTGCTTCTAATGGGGTCTAAAGTTGTGAAGAGGTTTGGAATTTGGTCCTATGAGTGGCTCCAATGAAGCAAACATCTTTGTCCTTTCACAGTAAAAAGGATAAAAGTAATTTAGACAGCATTCTTCTTGTAATCTTTGCCATTAAGATTTTGTTTCTCATTTCGCGTGATGCATGCTAATGCTGTTTATGTTTGAGCTTAAATTATATATTCACTTCATTCTTAAATTAATTTATTTGGTACAATTGAAATTTTTAGAGTCAACCAAATTTTTATCTTTGATCGAAAATTTTTAATATGTCCTTCAGAAATTTTAAAAAATAATTATTATGATTTATAGTACTTTTTACATAATTTCCAAATATATAAATTATATTTCAAAGTAATTAAAACTTCTATGTCTAAATTCACAATCAAAATTTAGAAGTTTGAATCTTGAAATTCCACGTGTGCCATAAATTGAGAAAGAGGAAGTAACCCGTTGTTTAAGGATTTTGTACACTATCAAATTACTTCTACATGTTATAATAGGTAATACTTATATCGTATTTTTAAAATTACAAATTTCACATCTGTGAAAATTACTATGTCGTTTATTATAGAAGACTTACCCTGTGAAATTTGAATAACCTAAATATCCTTGAGGCAGCTTGATACTGGTTAGGGTTTTGAGCTAAAAGAGATAAAAGAGTTTGAAAACAAGGGGTAGGTCACTCAAGTCTTAATAATTTAGTGTAGGTGACAATTACTTTATTATGGATTAAGAAAGTTAGATAAGTTTGAGCATATCCCACAAGTTTTTAAATTTTACACTTTAATCCAAATGTTTACCTAATATAACAGAAAACTGAGGGAAAAAAAACATGTTTCTCTTTCTTCTCATTCATTACTGTTTCTCTCTATCTTAGCAATTTTTGTTGTTCATTATTGTTGTTGTTTTATTCAGCATCTTCTGCTTCATTATCATCTTCTACGTCATTATCATTTTCATACTCTTCTTGCTGACCATTGTTGTTGTTGTTGTTGTTGTTACCGCTACTGCTTCTATTTGACCAATTTCTTATGTCAAATTTTATTTCGTACACCACTTTCAACTTTGGCATTACTTCACAGGAAACTTTGGTGAGTCAAATAATGATTTTTAGTTGAATTTGTCATCTAGGTAACTGCCATTGTGCTATTTTTCCAACAATAGATAGCACGAAAACATGAATGCAATATAAGAGCCATCTGTTTAAATAGATCAATCATCTGTTGCGACGGAAGACTCATATGTTCGATTCATATTTATAATTCTATAGTGTCGAACCATGAATCGAACAGATGGGTCATCTGTTGCAACATATGACCCATCTGTTGCAACAGACTAGTTATCTATTGCAATAGGATAAATATCTGTAGCAATATATTAGTAACCTATTGCCACAAAATCCGAACTCGATTCCAATAAATGTGTTATCTGTTGCAACAGGGTAAATATTTATTGCAACAGATTAGTAATTAGTAACATGTGTCGATTCAATAGACGATAAGTCATCTGTCGCAACAGGTTAATTATCTGTTGCAACATGTCACTCATCTATTGGAATAGCTTCAAAGGTTCCTTAGTACTGCAACATCTGTCCCAAAAGACCCTTCATTTATCACAACAGATGTATGTAGACACGTGATTTTTGATCCTCCCTAAATTTTAACTTGTTTATCGATATTAAATATTTATATTTATATTTAATCATATATTATTTTGATTATTATTTTATTTTTAATTTATAAAAATAATTAAATAAAGTTAATTTTGGATGTTATTTTATTTTATTCCTATTTTTTTAAAAAATAATAATACAAAAAATTTTAAAAAATAAAATAAAATAATATATTTTTATTTTTAAATAAATAAGTTAGTAGTTTTTGTACTATCTTAATTATATAATTTATTTTTGACTATTTTTAGACTTTTATTGCATTTTTTGAAATATAAAAATTAATTAATTATTATTATTATTATTTTATTTGTTACTATTATCTTATTTATTTATTTATTGTTATTATTATTATCTTTTAATATATATATATATATATATAAGTTTCCTATCCTATCCTAAAAAAAAAACTACCCTATCCAATCCCTAATTTCCCTCAACCCCTCCTCAACTCCCTCAACTTTCCCTCCTATATTTCTATATAAAAAGACAACAACACACACATGGACAGGAACACAGAAGGAGAAGGATAGTGAAACCAGATAAAAAAAGAAAACTAAGAAAATTAGTAAAAAAAAATAGCAAACAAAAGAGGGTGAAGTTGAATTTGAACAACGATCAAGTTTACAGGACGATATTCAAAGTTTCTGTTTCATTTTATCACATGTTTTATTTGTAATCCTGTATTTTATTTTATAACTTTCATTATAGATTGGATGATAATATGATTGTTTTGATAATTTATGAATTAACATTATAGGAATTTGTTATCATGTTTGTATTTTATGCATGTTGTCAATAGTAAAAATTAATATCATGTCTGACTTTTCATCTGCATATAACAAAAAAAACAGTATAAAATATTGTTCATACAAATGATAATATTCACAGGACGACATGTATTCACAGAATTCGTCTTTTACACACTGTACACTTATATGTAACTCATCAATTTGTACACATTACATAACATGCAAAATACAACAAACATGGAAAAACTAGTAGAAAAAAAAAGAGATAAAAACAGCGGCGCCGCCGTCCTATCGGTGCTGGCGCATCTGCCGCCGTCAGCTGTCCCTGCCAGATATCCGTTCATCGAACCGACCCAACCCCCCTACAGTCGAAAATCTGACCGCGGCGCGTTGGCTAAGATCCGACCAGATCTGTCGTCGCCAGCGGTCGCAGCTCACCGTCCGGCAAAACAGCCGGCGAATCGGTATTGACATCGATAACAACCACGCCGTCGGTTCTTTCCCGTTCCCTTCGCCGTTCCATCGGCGGAACAACCGTGACGCCGGCTCACGACCAGATCCGGCCGCGGCGCGTCGGCTTGATCCGACCAGGTCTCTTCCGCGGCGCGTCGGCCAGATCCGGCCAGATCTCCGTCCGTAAACCCTACCAACTCCGACGACAACCATTCTCAAATCCAGAGTCTCCCATTTCCTTTCTCCTGATCTTCCACGATATCACCTGCACCGGCGCCGCCTCTTCCTATTTCGCGCTGCCACTGCTGATTCCCTCTTCCCTTTACCCACTTTTTGAAGACACCAGTGAAACGTCGACGCGCAGGTCAGCCAACAGAGGCTGCCGCCGACGTTCTCTTCCGTTCTTGGTGTTCATTATCCATTTTGCATATGTCAGTACCTTGTTATTGAGAGAAGAGAGAGAGAAGGATTTTCTTTTGTGGGAAAAAAAAGAAGAAAGAGATATGATTGAGGGATTTATGTGTATACATAATTTATTTTATATGTAGTATAGAGCAAAATTAATATAATATAGATTATTTTATAAATTTTTATTTTGTTATTATATTATTTTATTTTATTTTCTTTTTATTAATAAAATTTTATTATTATATTATGTTTATTTGTCGTCAGTAATAAGATTTCATAATTTTATTATAATTAATTATTTTAAATAAAATTGCTCTAAATCACTATTAGAATTAGATAGAACTTTTAGTAAGAATGTTTTTGATATTAGATAAATTTTAGACGCACTTATAATATTTATCTCGATTAAGAATGCGGTGTACGCATCTTTCTGAGATACTTTAAAATTCAAGGATACAATAATGCACCTTAAAAAAAATTTTAAAATTTATTTTTACCGATTTATTTAATATAATATAATAGATAAGTTTTTAGTATATTAAAAAAAATGAACGAATTTTGGCCTTAACACAATTTATCGAAATAATTTTAGTTAAGTATAAGTCAATAAAAGCGACCGTGATAGAACCACGGGATTCAAGGGGTGCATCACACCTTCCCCTCGATCAACAGAATTCCTTACCCATTTTCTGTTTTCGCAGACCAAATAAGAGTCATTTCCTTTTAATTAGGGATTCAAAAAAAATGGTGACTTGGAACACCAAAACTCAATTCCAAGTGGCGACTCTGTAAATAATTTAATCCCTATTCAATATCGTCACTTTAATTGGAAAAACCCTTCGACTCGGCTCTCGAGCAAAAAAGGGGTGTGACATCTCTGGCGACTCTGCTGGGGATAAATAAGAATTCGAGCTTTGATATTGACTTTACTTGCTTTAATTATTTTATAATGTGTTTATTGGTCTTATGTTCTACTTGTCGCTCATTTACTGCTTTGATATTGTTTGAATTATATTATAAATTGTCTTCTCTCGCGTACCCCCTCCGAGTCTCTGAAATAGGATAGAGGGAATGCAACATATGCATCCTACCTTCTTTTGAGATAGCCGGAGTGTCAAGGCACCTGGTGAAGGATATAGTCACACATGTTAGGCGGGGTTCGGATCGACAACGAAGGCGGTGTTTCCCTGCTACCGACCAAGTTGTCCCTCCCCGGCTCGAGTGTCCGCTCGGGTAAGCCAGTCTAGACACCTATCCCTATTAGGCATAAACTTAGAAGAACTGAAAACTCAGAATCTGGTTATCTCTATTAGGTACCGCTTTATTTGCATCATATGCATTTGATTTAGCGGGACTCGGCACAGAGGTCGGGTCTGTCTAGGACAGGTAACCTAATTCATAAAGACCAACATGTGCATCCTACGTGCTCTTTGACATTTGCTTGGAAGACTATTTATTTGTTGACCGGCTTTAGGCAATTTTAAAATATGAGAGATTAATTTATTCTCAAATTTAGTTGATCATTTTTGAAAGAAAAAATTTATTTTAAAAATAAAGAAATTTTTAAATATACAGCAACACAATTTTTACAATCTTTATGAACTACGAGGGTCTGATTCCCACATCTTAGTGAGATACGTAGGAAGTCTTTCCCAGGATACGACCTTATCTTTTAAAAAAAATTGTTCATAGATTTATTGGAAAATATTTTGAAAATATGATTATTTTCATAATTATTTTTCAAATTTTTAAGTCCAATTTTTATATATTTTAACAGCCCTGAATCTTTAGGGATCATGAGGCTAAGATTAAAATAATAATAATAATAATAACAATAATAACAATAAAATAAAAATATATTTCAAAAGCCGGGAATCTTTAGGGATCATGAGGCTAAGTTTTTACAAAAAATATATATATATCAATTTTAACAAGTCCTGAACCTTTAGGGTCGTGAGACTGAAAATTTTATTCAACTTCATACATAAAACGGTCATTCTATTTTTCTTTATTTCTGAGTCCTTTTATTTTATTTTTGTACTTAGGGAATATTGTCTTCAAACATATAGATAAAATTGTCTAGAAGTCTGTTATAGCAATGCTTTTGATAGAGTCAATTTAACTAATAAAAACAAATATTACCAATCTTGTTTCTCTCGCTTTGATTTTTGATAAAATTGTTCTTTGCAACTAAGTTTAAATAATGGTCGCACTAGGTTTTACAAGTTAAGTTATAAATTCTTTTCAAAATAAATAAATTAAGTTTTGTCTAAGTCTAGATATTTATTAATCTTATGTCCCTTTCAATAGGTATAAAATGTCCCCCCCTGTTTGTGGAAAGCGTCCAAAGAGAAAGAGAGATGGGAATGTACCGCTTCAGGTTGTGGATTGTACCCCTCTTACACCAGCTTATTTCATAGATTGAAAAAAATGATTGTTCTAAACCCAATTGAGAGAAGGATCCCAAATCCTTCTCCGAAGAATTTGGACTATTCTAGAAGATGTGAATACTGTTCTGATGCCCAGGGCACAACACAGAGAAATGTTGGTATCTAAACAGAGCCATTCAAGAGTTGATTAATACCGAATAGA
The DNA here is from genome assembly GCA_030864225.1 of Capsicum baccatum var. pendulum. Taxonomy (NCBI): domain Eukaryota; kingdom Viridiplantae; phylum Streptophyta; class Magnoliopsida; order Solanales; family Solanaceae; genus Capsicum; species Capsicum baccatum. Next base: position 175,506,284 of record CM061560.1, read on the forward strand.
TTATGGTAGAAAGTCCAGACACTCCAAATGTCAATCAAAATCTACTGCCAGATCATAATGAAACAAACATACTCGATGTGATACTCAGTGGTGAAGATACTACGATTTCCTTTAAGCCAATCATTAAAATTAAAACTGATTCGGAAAAATCAGCAAATGCTGTAGATTTAACGAAAGAAAAGCCTGTAGAAGCGGAGGTGGTGATAGAACCCGAATCATCGAATGATCCCTTGGTGATGGGGAAAGAGATTTCAGAAAATATTGGGTCAAGTCAAATAAAGCCGAAACTCATTATTCCCGGAAGATCTAATAAGCCTCTTTTAATCATAAAAGGAGCTCCCGTAGCTCCTTGTGTTATTAAACCAGTGTCACAGCTGCCTATGGTTGATACCAAGGCAGTCCCTTGGAATTATGATCGCATTGTGGTGATGCACAAGGGGAAATAAGTGACTGAAGATGTAGATGAAGTAGGAGGATTAACTCAATCTGGAAGATGTTATGCTCCAATAGAGTTAAGAAAGAATAAACAAGGCGGTGAAGAACGAATAACAGTCAAGAAGCCTGTCACTGATGAAGAAATTGAAGAATTCTTGAAAAAAATAAAATTGCCAGAATATTCTGTTATAGAACAGTTGAAGAAAACACCAACACCGATTTCTTTGTTGTCTTTATTGATACATTCAGAGGAACACCGCAAGGCTGTAATGAAGATTCTTAATGAAGCATATGTTCCTAGTGATATTAGAGTAAATCAGCTGGAAAAAGTTGTTAGAAGGATCGTTGAAGCAAATAAAATTACTTTTTTAGACGATGAATTACCCATAGAAGGTACGGAGCATAACAAAGGTCTGTATATTTTTGTGAAATGTGAACATTCCATCATCACTCGAGTGTTAGTTGATGGAGGATCGGGCGCTAACATTTGTCTTATGTCAACTTTACAAAAGTTGAATGTTAATATGGAAATAATCCGACCTAACAATGTGTGCGTCAAAGGTTTTGATGGATCAAAAACTGATGCCATTGGTGAAATGGAACTCATATTGACAATTGGGCCTGTGGATTTTGCTATGGATTTTCAAATACTGAACATTGATGCTTTATATAATATGTTATTGGGAAGGCCATGGATTCATAGGGCTAAAGTAGTCGCATCAACGTTGCATCAAATGGTCAAATTCGAATGTGACAGACAAGAGATAGTGGTTCATGGTGAAGGAGACTTATCAATGTATAAAGACTACTTTGTTTCTTCCATCGAAGCAAATACTGCCAATGTGTTAATTCATCAAGCTTCTGAGGTAGTGGTTGTTGAGTATATCCTTGAGGGGAATCTCATCGCAAGACCACAATTGTCCTGTGCATCTGTTATGTTAGTGAATGAAATATTGAAGCATGGCTTCGAACCAAGAAAAGGTCTAAGGATGTTTTTGCAAGGCATAGTTCATCCAGTAAACCTCTATGAGAACTTTGGTACTTTTAGTCTGGGATACGAGCCTACTGCTGAAGATATAAAGAAGGCTAAAAAGCGTAAGAAAGAGTTGTGGTCACTTGCGAAGCCTATACCGCCACTTTATGAGTCTTTCATCAAATTCAGTGTTGTTGGATCTTCCAAGTTACCTGTTGCAAAATTAATGAATGATGATGATACAGAGTTGATTGACCTTTTTCAGAATATGTTCATTGAAGCTGATATAGTTGAAATTGGGGAAGGTACCAGTAATGCAGATGTGCAGTTTGTCGGCCCTGATGTCCAGCTTAACAATTGGGAGGCCGCTCCTCTCCCTATTATAAAAGAGTCTTGGTAGTTTGTTTGTTTTCTTACAGTCTTAGTAGTTTGTTTGTTTTACTTCTGTAATTTAAATCATTCTAGGATTATAATTCAGAACTTTAAATCTGGTATGTTAGGTTAAAACTCTTTCTATCTATGTTTCTAATGAAGCGCAGTTTCCTTCGTTTTATTTTAAGTCTGATTTTTATTTATTTATTTTCTATCATACAGTTCTTTCTATGCCGATTCTAATGATATGACATGCATGAAGAATTGTCAACCAAATTTAAAAACCCAATCTAATTTTGAAATAATGAATAAGGAGGTTGAATACGATGAAGAGGAAACATTTGAGGATATAAGCAAAGACTTCAAACATTTTGAGAATAAGACAAATCCCAATTTGGAAGAAACTGAGGTGATCAATTTAGGAGATCTTGAAAATATTAGGGAGACTAAGATAAGTGTACATGTTCAACCAGCCAAAAGAAAGCTATAATTGAAGCTCTGCATGAGTATAAAGACATCTTTGCATAGTCTTATGATGATATGCCCGATTTAAGCACTGATTTAGTAGTTCACAAGTTGCCAATTGATCCTGATTTTCCTGCTGTCAAGCAAAAGTTAAGAAAACTCAAAACTGACATAAGTGTAAGAATTAAAGAGGAAATCACGAAGCAACTTGAGGCTAAAGTCATTCGAGTGGCCCAGTATCCTATTTGGTTGGCAAATATTGTCCCTGTTCCAAACAAGGACGGCAAAGTTCGGATGTGTGTTGATTATTGCGATTTAAATAAAGCAAGTCCGAAAGATTATTTTCCACTTCCAAATATTCATATTTTGTTGGACAATTGTGACAAACATGATCTTGCTTCTTTTGTGGATTGTTATGCGGGGTATCACCAGATCATTATGGATCCAGAAGATGCGGAAAAGACATCATTTATTACTCCATGGGGAATATATTTGTATAGAGTTATGCCTTTTGGATTAAAGAATGCTGGGGCAACTTACATGAGGGCAATGACCACAATGTTTCATGACATGATGCACAAAGAAATTGAAGTTTATGTGGATGACGTGATCATTAAGTCGAGAGAGCAATCTGATCATATCAAAGATTTGAGAAAATTATTTGAAAGGCTTCAGAAGTATGATCTCAAACTTAATCCAGCAAAATATGTATTTGGAGTCCCGTCAGGAAAAATTTTGGGTTTTATAGTCAGTCGATGTGGTATTGAGTTAGATCCTTCAAAAATAAAAGCTATCCAATATTTACCTCCACCAAAAAATAAAACGGAGGTGATGAGTTTACTTAGAAGGTTGAATTATATCAGTAGATTCATTGCTCAGCTTACGACAACTTGCGAGCCAATATTCAAGTTGTTGAAGAAAAATGTTAAAGTTGAATGGACTGAAGAATGCCAAGAGACATTTGACAGAATTAAGAGACACTTGTCGAATACGCCTATTTTGGTTCCTCCAGAGTCAGGTCGACCCTTGATATTGTAAATGTCTATTTTAGATAATTCTTTTGGTTGTGTATTGGGTCAACATAATGTCACAGGAAGAAAAGAACAAGCCATCTACTACCTCAGCAGAACGTTTACCACTTATGAGGCTAAGTACACTCTTCTTGAGAAAATGTGCTGTGCCTTAACTTGGGTAGCCCAAAAGCTGAAACATTACTTGTCATCTCATACTACTTACCTCATCTCTCATATGGATCCTTTAAAATACATTTTTCAGAAGCCTATGACCACAGGCAGACTCGCGAAATGGTAGATGTTGCTTATAGAGTTTGATATTGTTTATGTGACACGAACTGCAATGAAAGCTCAAGCCTTGGCAGATCATTTGGCTGAAAATCCTATTGATGAGGAGTATGAGCCATTGAAATCTTATTTTCCAAATAAAAAGGTATTGTATGTTGATAAATTTGTTTCAGAAGATTGCCATTCAGGTTGGAAGTTGTTCTTTGATGGAGCTGCTAATATAAAAGGAGTGGGGATAGGAGCGGTTCTTATTTCTGAATCAGGACAATATTATCCCATAACAGCCCAACTTCGATTCTACTGTACCAATAATATGGCAGAATACGAAGCTTGCATTTTAGGATTGAGATTGGCCATTGACATGGGGGTCCAAGAATTATTGGTATTAGGAGATTCAGATTTATTAGTCCACCAAATCCAAGGAGATTGGGAGACTCGTGATTCGAAACTCCTACCATATAGAAGTTGTTTGCAAGATCTTTGTCAACAATTTGTATTAGTAAAGTTCAAACACATTCCCAGAGCTCATAATGAGATTACTGATGCTTTGGCGACCTTATCTTCGATGCTTCAACATCCCGATAAAACTTATATTGACCCTTTGCATATACAGATTCATGATCAAATGCATATTGTAATGTGGTTGAAGAAGAATTTGATGGGGAGCCTTGGTTCTATGATATCAAAGAATATATTCAGGCTGCGAAGTATCCTGTACATGCTGATGGTAATCAAAAGAGAACCATTCGATGTTTGTCTAGTGGATTTTTCTTAAGTGGAGGAATCTTGTATAAGAGGACTCCTGATTTGGGACTTCTGAGGTGTGTAAATGCTTAAGAAGCGTAAAAAATCATGATTGAAGTACATTCTGGGATTTGTGGACCACACATAAGTGGATATGTTTTGGCAAATAAAATACTCCGAGCAGGTTATTATTGTCTCACCATGGAGCGAGATTCCATTAATTTCGTTCGTAAATGTCATGAATGCCAGGTACATGGAGACTTGATACATTCCCCTCCATCTGAGTTGCATACAATGACTGCCCCATGGCCTTTTATGGCTTGGGGAATGAACGTAATTAGACCAATTGAACCAAAGGACTCAAATGGAAATAGGTTCATCTTGGTAGTCATTGATTATTTCACGAAATGGGTAGAAGCAACGACTTTCAAGTCAGTGACCAAGAAAGTTGTGGTTGATTTTATTCACTCCAATATCATTTGTAGTTTCGACATTCCAAAGATAATTGTCACGGATAATGCTGCGAATCTCAATAGCCATCTGATGCAAGAAGTATGCCAGCAATATAAGATTATGCATCAGAATTCAACTCCTTATTGTCCAAAGGCGAATGGAGCTGTAGAAGCTGCCAACAAGAACTTAAAGAAAATACTTCGTAAGATGGTGCAGAATTCCCGACAATGGCATAAATAGTAACCTTTTGCTTTGTTGGGTTATCGTACTACAGTTCGGACTTCAATTGGTGCAACTCCTTACTTGTTAGTGTATGGAACTGAAGCAGTTATACCTGCAGAGATGAGATTCCATCTCTTCGAGTAGTTGTGGAAGCTGAAATTGATGAAGATCAATGGGTCAAGAATCGTTTGGAGCAATTAAGCTTGATTGATGAAAAAAGATTGGCATCAGTATTTCATGGACAACTATATCAGAAGAGAATGGCACGAGCATATAATAAAAAGGTGCGTCACAGACATTTTAAAGTTGGTCAGTTAGTGTTAAGACGCATCCTTCCTCATCAGATTTAAGCCAAAGGCAAATTTTCTCCTAATTGGCATGGGCCATTCATGGTAAAGAAAGTATTACCTAATGACGCGTTATATCTGACTGATGTAGAAGGAAAAATGGAAGGAATGCCAGTCAATGCTGATGCAGTTAAAAGATATTATGTATGATATTCATGTACAATTATGTTATGTATGTTTTATACTTATTTTTTTAAAGATTGAAATGATGAAGGCATTTTGTTCTACTATCTGAATAATATATAAACCTTTGCTTACCCTTTTGAGCTTTTATTTTTCTTCGAATCCCTCTTTTGGAATCAAAATAAAAAGTGTGTGAAAAAAAAATCACTCAAAAATTCAAAATTAAACAAAAGAATAATGTTTCATGAACTACGTTTGACCTGATTCTTGCTATGACAAGATACGTAGGAAGCCCTACTCCGGGGTTCGGTCTAACCAGAAGAAAATTCAAATTACCCAGAATGAAATGAAACTGGGGCAAACATTTATTTTCTTAAAAGAATTGATTTCAAAAGTTGTATGTTTCACCCAATGTTATATAAATTTTTTGAGCCTCATGCCTACCTTTCTTTCTAACCCTATCCGAAAGCCAAGTTACAACCAAAGAAAGACCTTCGGATTAATCTTTGAGAATGTCAAAGCTAAACATATTATGAGTGCATGATATTTCATATTTTGGGTATTTATTAAAAAAAAAGTGATGAAAAAATGAAAATGAGAGAGTCTTATTGGTGAAAACCCTTTCGGGCATCATAAGACGACTGTGAGCTGAGACGAAAATGAAAAGGAGATAGGCTCGTTGGCAAAAACCCATTGAGGTGACACTAGCTTAAGAAAGGTTGTTATCAAGAAGGAACAAATTCAAGATTGGCTCAATTTCAAGCTCAATATGTGGACAAAAGTTATAATGATTGGTGTGGGTAGATCTGGTTGTTTTATTCAAAATGCATGTCATAATCACCAGAATCGATTTCCGCATTCAGATAAGTTTTCTCTTTGTTTTAAAAAAGAGATATCTATGGTCTTTTTATTTTATTTTATTTTTTATTTTTTATTTTTGTGTCTTTGTCATCAAACAAAATTTTTGTTGTCTTTTGAGTCAAATTCACATCAGGTCGAGTCAGAAAAGACTCCAAACTCGCTACCAACTCCTTTAAGGGTACAAAGCAAGACAAAGAGTCGATGTACAGAGACAACATTTCAAAGTAAAAGTAAGGTACTCAAGATGATTGTGATTTGACAATTTTAAACTCGTGAAAATCTAAGGGATGTATTGGAAGCTAAATTCAGAAGCATCATTCAACAAAAATATGATTTGAGTTGAGGATCTCAGTAGTCAGAGTTCTAAGTCAGAAATATGACAATTCAAAGAAGATTATCATGGATTGGAAAAGAGTTGAGCATGGCAAGTGCGAGAGCGGCCACTTCAAAAGCCAAATGCCACAAACTAACCACCATATGTTTTAAAACTCACAATTTTTCTTTCACATAAAGGATGTACTTTCATACTTCATTCAATGCAAGAAGCATGATTACAATATCCGATATTGGATCTCGGTTATGATAAACTTTATTCTTTGCGAGATATATTAAGATCCAGTAACACATAAATTTTTTCAGTACAAACTGGGGATAAATTTTATGTGTGTTGTATGAAATTTATTTTATTCTCAGGACCCTCCTGAAGAATGGGACAGAACCTCCCTGAAGAATGGGAATTTATTTTATGCTCAGGACCCTCTTGAAGAATGAGAATTTATTTTATGGACAGAACCTCCCTGAAGAATGAGAATTTATTTTATGCTCAGGACCCTCCTGAAGAATGGGAATTTATTTTTTACGCTCAGGACCCTCCTGAAGAATGGGAATTTATTTTGTGCTCAGTACTCTCCTGAAGAATGGGATAGGACCCTCCTGAATAATGGGAATCTGTTTTATGCTCAGGACCTCCCTGAAGAATGGGACAGGATCGTTCTGAAGAATGAGAATTTATTTTATGAACAGGACCCTCCTGAAGAATGGGAATTTTTTTTTATGCTCAGGACCCTCCTAAAGAACAGGAATTTATTTTATATACAGGACCCTCTTAAAGAATAGGATGTTATTTTTCTGTTTCACTATTTGCTTTGAGTTCAGGAGCCCACCTGAAGAACAGGGTGAAAAATTGTAAGTTCAGGAGCCCGCCTGAAGAACAGGGTGAAGAATTATAAGTCCAGGAGCCTGCCTGCAAAACAGGGTGAAGAAAAAGAAAGTTCAGGAGCCCACCTGAAAAACAGGGTGAAAAAGTTGCAAGTCCAGGAGTCCGCCTGAAGAACAGGGTGAAGAAAAAAAAAGTTCAAGAGCCCGCCTGAAGAACAGAGTGAAGAATTGTAAGTTCAGGAGCCCGCCTGAAGAACAGGGTGAAGAATTGTAAGTCCAGGAGCCCGCCTGAAGAACAGGGTGAAGGAAAAGAAAGTTCAGGAGCCCGCCTGAAGAACAGGGTAAAGAATTGTAAGTCCAGGAGCCCGCCTGAAGAACAGGGTAAAGAATTGTAAGTCCAGGAGCCCGCCTGAAGAACAGGGTGAAGAAAAAGAAAGTTCAGGAGCCCGCTTGAAGAATAGGTCAGTTGAATGTAAAAGTAGAAGTCGTCAACCGGAAACTCGACGGAATCTCACTCGACTTTAACCTTTTCTCTCACCAAATTACCTTTTGAACTACTCAGGACCTGATTCCCTTATAACCCGGGATAGGTAGGATGTCCAAAAACAGGACTCGGTCATATTTTTATTTTTATTTTTACCTTTCATATAATTGGAGGGTCAAAAATCATATCTTGTCTACTTCTTTGTATGAAAACTCTTCGAGATTTCACACAAAGAGGGGCAAAAATGTAGACATGTGATTTTTGATTCTCCCTAAATTTTAACTTGTTTATCGATATTAAATATTTATATTTATATTTAATCATATATTATTTTGATTATTATTTTATTTTTAATTTATAAAATAATTAAATAAAGTTAATTTTAGGATGTTATTTTATTTTATTCCTATTTTTTTAAAATAATAATACAAAAAATTAAAAAAATAAAATAAAATAATATATTTTTCTTTTTAAATAAATAAGTTAGTAGTTTTTGTACTATCTTAATTATATAATTTATTTTTGACTATTTTTAGACTTTTATTGCAGTTTTTGAAATATAAAAATTAATTAATTATTATTATTATATTATTATTATTATTATTATTTTATTTGTTACTATTATCTTATTTATTTATTTATTATTATTATTATTATCTTTTTAAAATATATATATATATATATATAAAAAAATTTCCTATCCTATCCTAAATAAAAAACTACCCCATCCAATCCCTAATTTCCCTCAACCCCTCCTCAACTCCCTCAACTTTCCCTCCTATATTTCTATATAAAAATACAACAACATACACATGGACAGGAACACAGAAGGAGAAGGATAGTGAAACCAGATAAAAAAAGAAAGTTGAGAAAATTAGTAAAAAAAAGATAGCAAACAAAAGAGGGTGAAGTTGAATTTGAACAACGAACAAGTTTACAGGACGATATTTAAAGTTTCTTTTTCATTTTATCACAGGTTTTATTTGTAATCCTGTATTTTATTTTATAACTTTCATTATAGACTGGATGATAATATGATTGTTTTGATGATTTATGAATTAACATTATAGGAATTTGTTATCATGTTTGTATTTTATGCATGTTGTCAATAGTAAAAATTAATATCATGTCTGACTTTTCATCTGCATATAACAAAAAAAAAAACAGTATAGAATATTGTTCATACAGATGATAATATTCACATGACGTACATGTATTCACAGAATCCGTCTTATACACACTGTACACTTATATGTAACTCATCAATTTGTACACATTACATAACATGCACAATACAACAAACATGGAAAAACTAGTAGAAAAAAAAAGAGATAGAAACAGCGGCGCCGCCGTCCTATCGGCGCTGGCGTGTCTGCCACCGTCAGCTGTCCCCGCCAGATCTCCGTTCGCCGAACCGAGCCAACCCCCCTACAGTCGAAAATCCGACCGCAAAGAAAGAAAAAAAGAAAGAAGAAAGAAGATATGATTGAGGGATTTTTGTGTATACAGGTCTTTTGTGGGAAAAGAAAGAAGAAAGAGATATGATTGAGGGATATTTGTGTATACATAATTTATTTTATAGGTATTTTAGAGCAAAATTAATATAATATAGATTATTTTATAAATTTTTATTTTGTTATTATATTATTTTATTTTATTTTCTTTTTATTAATAAAGTTTTATTATTATATTATGTTTATTTGTCGTCACTAATAAGATTTCATTATTTTATTATAATTAATTATTTTAAATAAAATTGCTCTAAATCACTATTAGAATTAGATAGAACTTTTAGTAAGAATGTTTTTGATATTAGATAAATTTTAGACGCACTTATAATATTTATCTCGATTAAGAATGCGGTGTATGCATCTTTCTGAGATACTTCAAAATTCAAGGATGCAATGATGCACCTTAAAAAAAAAATTTAAAATTTATTTTTACCGATTTATTTAATATAAGATAATAGATAAGTTTTTAGTATATTAAAAAAAATGAACGAATTTTGGCCTTAACACAATTTATCGAAATAATTTTAGTTAAGTATAAGTCAATAAAAGCGACCGTGCTAGAACCACGGGATTCGAGGGGTGCTTAACACCTTCCCCTCGATCAACAGAATTCCTTACCCATTTTCTGTTTTCGCAGACCAAATAAGAGTCATTTCCTTTTGATTAGGGATTAAAAAAAATGGTGACTTGGAACACCAAAACTCAATTCCAAGTGGCGACTCTGTAAATAATTTAATCCCTATTCAATATCATCACTTTAATTGGAAAAACCATTCGACTCGGCTCTCAAGCAAAAAAGGGGTATGCCAATGTATAGTCTGTTGCAACATATGATTCACTTATTACAACAGATGACTCGTCTGTTGAAATCAGCTTCAGGAGCATAACATGAATCCCAACAAGTAAGTAATCTGTTGCGACTGATCATTTACCTGTTGTAACTTATTTCTTACTTGTTGCAACATATTAAACATCTATTAGGATTCATGTTATGGTACTATGAAATCACTATTTAACAAATAAATTTATTTAGGTACCACTAATGGATGGATCAATAACAATAGGGGTGGATTGTCATGGTTAATGTATCGAGAAGAGAAATCAATATGTATGGCATTGGAAGGAGGGTAAAATGCTAGAGATGTTAGCTATGATAGTCCAAAGTGATGTTTCGTATGATAATTTTGTGAACTTAATCAACATCTACTGTGAACTAAATTGTCAATAAAAAGAACTCATCATCAGCTACATACACAACTTCTTTGAAAATCAGAGGGTACTACCTTTCAAGATAACCGATTAGGTTCGATTGCGTACATATCTTAGTGATTCATCTAGGCCACTGTTAAGGGTGTCCGTGGTTGAAAAGACAAGAGAGAATGAGAACTAAAATGTAGAATAAGAAGAAGAACAAGAACAAGACATCTTTGATGATAGGTTGGATGATCTAGACATGAATATTCCAGATGATGATCAAACACCTATGCCCGTTGATGCGACTAATATGGTGGGCAGTTCTTCTCGATCTACACAGTTTGGCAATCGTCAAGACAACGAGACCGCTTTTACAAGGGAATGTCATTCAAGGACCAAAAAGAACTATCTACTACTTTCTTTATTTCTTGCTTGAAAAACGATTTTAGAATAATTAAGCTGATTAATTCGAGCAAAGTCTTTTCGTATAAATGTGTTAATATGAACTGCAAGTGGTGGTTGAGAGCGGTGAAGTACTTAAGTTCTGACAGATTCGTCATTCATAAACATAAAAAGTATCACACATGTGGTTTGGAGCATATTTTGGGCCAAAATCCTCACACCATGGCAAAGGTCCTCGATGAATATTTCAAGAATAGATTACTCAATGGAAAAGGCCCTTCTACAAGAGTTATGGCCAATTAACTCCTTACGAAATTGGGTGTCCTGGTCAGTTATTGATAGATATATACGGCCATGGGGATTGCCAAGGACTTGGTTAGGGGGACACACGAGCATAGGTATGTAGTCCTCGATTCCTACTATTAAATGCTTGAGTTCACAAATCCCGAAAGTAAGAAGACATTGCATATTGATAAAAATGGAAGGTTTAAGTACTTTCTTGTATCCTATGATGAATGGATTGAAGGTTTTCAACATTTGAGAAAAGGCACAGCTGTCGATGATTCCTTCTTGAGGAGGAGGTATAATGGAGTTCTACTAGCGGCGGTAGTGCAGAATGTGGAGAATCACATCTTTCCTATTGCATTTTGTGTAGAAGACAAGAAACGTGATGTCTTTTATGGATATTTTTTTGAACAACTGTGAAGCTGTGTCGAAGATACCGAAGAGTTGTGTTTTGTTCGAATAGGCATCCAAGTATTCCAAAGATGTGTTCAATTTTCTTCACTTCAGCTCACTTTGGCTGTTGCATCAGGCATCTTGGAGAGAACATTCAGACCAACTTTCACATTGAAAGGGTCGTGGCACTTTTTTACAGAGCAGCTAAAGCATATAGTAGAGAGAAGTTTTTAGACCATTTCAATTAAATAATGGATATGCATCCCAAGGTAGCAGAACATCTCGTACATGTTGATTTTAAGAGATTAAGCCGGGCATTCTGTCTGGAAAATAGGTACATTCTTATGAATTTAATATCTTGTTTGAGTTACAAGTTTAGTATGATATCTTACTAAGTGATTCTTTCGTATAGGTACCAAATTATAACATCAAATATAGTTGAATCAACGAATTCATTGTTTAGTGATGAAAGAGAATTTCCTATCGTGGCTCTGTTTGAAATAATAAACCAAAAGTACGGCCAATTTTTTCATAAAAGGCGTGTGGAGTTTGAGGACACAGGAACCCCATTTATTCTAGAAGTGAAAAAAATAATATCAACGAACAACAGTCTAGGGAATAGGTTATTATCTCATCAAATATCATATTACAAGTTTAGTATCAACGGTCATGGTATATTGCCGCGGTTGATCTTCAAACAAAATCTTGTACGTGCAAAGTTTTTGATTTGAACAAAATACCTTGTCCATATGTTATGGCAACGCTTATAGCTCAATACAATGCAAACTATGGAACTAAAATTTATAAGTATTCCTCTCCATATTTTTCAGTGGAAAAATATACAATGGCATATAGTGGGCATATTACTCCGGTTCCTCCCGAAGAATTTTGAGTTATTCCTGCAGAGCTTTTGGGGAGATTAATACCTCCTCCATATATTGAACCAAGCACTATCAAACGGGGAATAAGTCCATATAAGAGGAGGCATGGAGTCGGAGAATTATTTTCATCAAGAAGAAATAAGCGTTCCGTATGTAAGAGCGCTGGCCATAAAAGAACTACATGCCTGGATCGTAATCCACCATGATCGTTGTAATTGCATAAACTTGTGTTGTTGGTTTGTTGTGGACTTTTATATATTTAACTCATTGTTGTGAACATAAATATTATCATTTATTATACAAAATCTCTTTTAATAACTTGTACATTAATAAAAAAGGTAAAATGTGAACTAAATACAACATACGGCAAAATTATTTTCAACAGATTACTTATCCGTTGCAACAGATAGATATTAGATGGAAGGACGCAATACAGTTTATCAAACTAGAATGTTTTCCTCCAACAGATAACAAATCTGTTGTAACAGATGGATAATCTGTTGATAGAAATCCAACTGATGACCAATCTATTCCAACACATGATCCATCTATTGAAAGAACTCAAAAGCCAAAATTACTATTGCTACTGGATTCAAAATTGCTCCTTACCTCCAACCGTCGACATATTAACATGTTTAGAAGAAAAAATAGACTGAATAAAAATTAAATAAGAATTAAAAATCCAAATTCGATCAAAAATAAATTTTTCATTCAATGAAAAATAAAATACATTAAGTATAGATCCGATATAAAAAAATTAAAATACATATGCTAAAGTAAATAAACATTCTAATTATTACTATCATCATCACCATCATTATTATTGCCAACCGGCCAATCATCAATCGACAACAACAGGACCCTCATCAGCCTCTGTATCTCTCTGAACATCTTTACTCTCATGGTGACCAACTCTCTTTGCAGGTCGTTAACCTTCCTCTGAACTTCCCACATGGTATCGCGCAGAATAGCAATATCTCAAACAAGATCAGCCATATCTAGAACACACATGAATTGACAAAAAATGTAAACACAAAAGTAAAGAAAAGAGTCTGAATGTAATATAATGTATACTACCAACTGGTAGATTTACAAAAAAAAAAAACTTACCTCAATGAGAAAGGAATATGTTCTTTGAATAGAATTGATTGAAGATGTAATACGAAAAGACAAAATGCAAGAAATAAATAAAAGTGGAGTAGAATGAAGATTAAGGAGGGGTCTATTTATAAAAGATTGAATCTGAATATGTTAGGCAAAAAGGTATGACTGTTCAGCTTCATTGTATTAATTACATTCAAACTGCAGCCTTTTTATTTTCTTTGAAAAGTCGCGACTTTTACTTTTACATTCAAACTTCTCACCTCTTCAAAATAGTTTGAGACATAATAACAACCGTTATTATTGAGCTGTTTCAACAGATCGTCCATCTGTCACAATAGAAAACCCACTGTCGCAACAGATTTACCATCAATTGCAATAAATGATCTGTATGTACAACAGATGAGACATCTGTTGCAACATATAATCTATATGTTGCAACATATAGACAGTTTGTTGGAGGGGATATTTTTGATTTCTTTTAACAACTGATTCATCAGTTGCAACAGATGGGGAATTTGATTTATCAGTTATTTTAAATGTGTTAGATAAAAAGTCATGATTGTTCACCTCTTTTTTAATAGTCATCACATACCTTAATAAATTCAAATTGGTGACTTTTTTATTATATAAACAGATTTGAAAACAAAAAAGGTGAAAAGTCACGACTTGTAGCACTTGTTTTTTCTTAATGGGCAAGTAGTCCTCTGACATTGAAGATGGTTACTCTTTGATCCTCCATAGTCTTGTACACTACTTAACGATGGAAAGTGAAGAATAAACACTATCTGACATTGATGGGGTAGGAAGAATAAGGTGTATACAGATGAATGGATCCACTTTCATGCGTGGGAGTTATGTATTATTGATCAGGCTATCGTGATAGACACACATAAAGTACAATAATTTTGTGAATGCAATTTTTTACCGATTAGACATTGATTTTTTAAATAAGATCCGGTATTTTTACAGTTTAGTTTGATAGGTGCGAACTGATAAGGCCGAAGGGTTCCAAGATGGTGGTGTCGATACCCTGTTATAATTTAATGATGATTTTGCTCATGTTTATGTGTCATGTTTGGAGAAGAGTTTAAGTTTTTGGTGGTAGTGTAAATATATAATAGTGATTGGACTACTTTTAATGGTACAATGGACTTTTGAAAGGCCTTTAAAGCCTTGCACTGCAACAAACAAGAATAAAAAACCAATAAAAATTCACCTGGTTCAAATTTATATGAATGGGTTATTAGAGGAGACTATTATACAACAGAAGGTGCTTGGGAGAATACCTGTACGGGAAAGAGGAGATAGAGAAGACCATATATCATCTCAGACCTTGTTTAAGAGGAAACACAAGGATGCAAGTAAGGAACTTCTAGCGAATCTGGCCAATAAAATTGACTTGAGAGATGAAAAAGCTGAATAAGCTTCAAATGTGGAAGTGTATCCAAATAATAAAACTCGCCAGTTGTTCTTGAAAAAGGAAAATGCTCAAGAGGACTGGACCTGGACACTTTGCTAGGGACTTCGACTAGTGAGGGTGGCCTCAATGAAGACCCACAAAGTGCAAGACTAGAACTCTAAGGAAGCAACATGGCGAGCACAGAGTATTGGTAAGATTATCAGTCAAAAATGAAACCTGAACCAACAGCTCCAGAAGTAAAAATAAGGAAATCCAAGGCATCAATTTCTGAAGTCTAACTAGCATCCCATGCCTTCTGTTTGTGGCTTTGATCAGGCCACTGGCAGTAGAAAAAAAGGTCTAAAGTTAGGCTGAAATCCCATGCCTTGTTGTTTCCACTTCCTTTGACCAGGCCATAGCCATAAACAGGAGGCATGGGATGCAAGTTTAACTTAAGAAATTACCATCTTGGCTTGATCCCTTATTTTTACTTCAGGAGTTGTTTGTTCAGGTTTCGTTCCTGACCAAAAATCTTACCACCATCGGTGCTCGCACAGCTGAAACCTTAGAGTTCTGGTCCTGCATTTTGTGGGTCTTCATTTAGGCTATCCTAGCTAGTTGCAGTCCCCTAATAAAGTGCGCAAATCCAATCCACTTTAGCATTTTTCTTTTCAAAATGGACTGATGAATTTTTATTTTTAGATACACTTTCATATTTGCAGCTCATTCAATTTTTTCATTTTTCATGTCAATTTTATCAGCCAGTTTCTCTACACTTTTATTCCTACCTTGTGTTTCTTCTTTAATAAGGTTTGAATTGATATATGGCTTTCTCTACCTCCCCCTTCTCGCATAGCTACTTAAGGTGCCAAAGTAAAAGATCACTGCAACTTTAGGTGCGTCGATGGGTTTCGTCTTTTTTATTTTGAGGCACTTCACTTTACATGTAGTGGTAATTTTTTATGTCTAATGAAAGTTGAATTATTTATAATGAAATAGATTGTCCATCTATTGTAACAAATATTCTACCTGTTCTGACAGATAGTTTATCTGTTGCAATAGGTTGGTCAATTGTTGCATTATGCCGATGTTTCTATCTAAGTCTATCTGTTGAAACAGTGAAAAGGCCTGTTTGATAATTTCCAATAGATTACCTACATGTTGCAATATATATCTAAATCTGCTTAATATTTACCAACAGATATGTCGTCTATTACAGTAGATACCTTATTTGTTGCAATATTTGAATTTAGTATTCCATTTCAATTAATAAGTTCAAATCTAAGGATAAAACAAAATCATAGACAAAATAAAATAAATCGAAGCCTCAAAAATTACATGAAATAAATCAACAAATAAATAAAATATAAAAAAATTGTTATGGGTATAGATCTCAACAAATAAATCAACAATTTAAATTTTGATACCAACAATTCCTAAGAAGAGGGTGAGGTTATTAATTGACAGACTCAAGCTATAAATATCTACTAAATATGGACAAGTTGTTCTTCATTCGGTGCTACGAAATTTAGCTTTGGTCATTGTGGATCATTAATATCGCGTGTGTATGGTTTCTGCGCTTTCTCTCCTCCATATTTCCATAAAAAGAGTAGTATATTGTCAATGCTATTCAACAGTAGCTTCTACAGTGACATCTACATGGAAATCCAGAATTTGTCAATGTTAATCACAAGATACAAAAAATAAAAAAAGATAACCCATCTGTTTTAGCAAATCAAACAGGTCTTCCTCTTATTTTAAATTGTCCCAAACAAATTATATTTCTGTTGCAACAGATGGATCAACTGTTGGGATAAAATATAACATAAGAAAGACCTGTATGATAATTTTCAATGGATGAACCATCTGTTGCAACATATGACTCATCTATTTGGAAAAACTAAAACGATAAAAGTCTTGATTTAATTTGTCCCAATAGATGACCCATCTGTTGCAGTAGATAGGTCATCTTTTGGTGCAAATAAAAATGATATGTAGAGTTGTTTAATTTGCTAAAACAGATAAAACATATGTTGCAACATATATTATATCTGATACAACATGTTAGTTAACTGTTGCAACAAATGTACATATCTGTTTGATAATTTTCAGCAGATGTGTCATCTATACACATTTATTGAAATAGATATGTGTCTGTTTATTAGTTGAACAGATGATATATATTTACCTTTTTTAGCTCGTGCTGCTCTTTTGTGGACCTTGTACACTGCTTAATAGTGTAACACACGGACAGAGAAGTTTCAATTTCGCTTTTTTTGGATGCTTGATAATGCCTTAGAAATTACTTTCTGTCTCCTCTTAGCCTTAATCTCTAATGGAGTGAATGGATATAAAATCCTCTTTGATGGAATGACACCTCTCTTAGATGTCAATTCCTTTACAGAAGCAGTTAATGCATTAATAACATTAATCACTACATCATATTTTACTTTGCAGTCTTGACATTTGCATGCAGAACATTCGCTAGGAGAGGCAAAATTTGTATAACCAGTATGATCATACTCATAATTGTTTGTTATAAAAAATGTAAGAGGAGCATCATTAGTACCAACAACAGCACCACTACCACCACCAACAACTCCATCACCACTAAGACCATCAATAACAACAAGCCCACAATCTAAAATTTCTTTTCTTATGGTGGTTTGTGCTCCAAATAATTCCATTTTTATTTTGTTAATGACCTTAGGGTCCGATAAAGCTTGCACAGATCGTAAAGTAAGAAAAAATGATATCTTCAACTCTCGATTGGTCGGAATAAGCGACAGATGCATAATCTAACATAAATTATTACATTTATTAGAATGATGATTAGATTGTTCAAAAAAATCATTAATTAAAATAAAAACTTAATTATAATTATACTTACTGCATCCTTCGGGGGGTTGAAGAGATACATTTTTTGCATTTTTATTAGTATTGACGGACAACCATCTCAAAATTCTTGGACAGGAAACTTCTTCCTGGTAGTTCATTTGTTGTCTCAAATAAGGAATAGTTTAAAAAACCCAAGCCTATAAAATAACGCCAATAAATCAAAACTATTATTGAATAAAAAAATAAATCATATCATAATAAAAGAAACATTTACCATTAAAGCCTATGGAAAGCCATATAAGATAAATGTCTTTGGCGTTAATGGAGTCAAAAAATATTTGACAGTCATTTTGAAGCTTTCATAACCCCAAGGATAGCTGTTAAATGCCTCAAGATCCTCAGAGATCTTCATTAAACCAACGCTTATGTTGTTGTTAACATCTCTAGCCTAAAGAATATTATGTACAAACCAAACCAAGCATAATGATTGCTTGTGCTTCCTTGAAATTCTTTTACCTTTCAACGCTTCTATCAAGTTTTTATTTTTGAAGCTTGGACCAACAATAGACACCGGATCATCATGATCACTCGACTTGCCTTTGACCTTTTTGAGTGTGCGAGGTGCTTTTTTGGGTTAGAATAGGTATAACTTGTTAAGGAGAATGAGGATAATATTTTTAGTCCAGTAACTATGGCAAACTCCTACCTACCCAAGCAAACAGACATGCTACAGTAATTTATCCACACCTCATCCACCTTATCTTTGTTTTCATAGATAAGCCTACGCTTGAGAAGATCATATGCCATTTTCATTTAGAAACTCGCACTATTATCCTCCAATAAATCAAGATATTTCCCAAAGCAGTTGTCCCTAAAATAAGCATCCAATTTTTATTCTCAAAGTATTTTTCTAGAGGTGTCGAAAGATTTTTTCATGGCTGACTTAACCACGAAATCACCCGTTAAATTTGTGGTACCATCGCACTGCATTCTCACAAGATAATGATTAATGTTGAAAATTTTAACCAGCTCTTTGGTGGAAGAGCTATTAACATTTGGATTATCTCTTTTAAAATATTCCTCCTTCCCATGTTCATCATATTCTGCTCCTGATTGAGATAATACTTATAAAGCAAGCTTATAGAGTGGTGGATGTAGCCTAACTTCTTCACTTGTCCCTTTACTTGGACTTTTGGTAGCCATATAATCTAAAAATAACAGAAACATAAAATAGATTATAATTGTATAATGCATTGTTAAAAAAATAACAATATATCTAACATATGCAACCATAAAATAACAGTTTCAGTAAATCATATATCTGTTGCCCTAGGTAGGTAATCTGTTATAACATATAACTAATCTATTGAAACGGATAAGTAATCTGTTGCAACAATAAAAACAGATTACTCATTTGTTGAAACAGATGATTGGTCTGTGTAATAGATCACAATCTGTTGCAACATATGAGAGATCTGTTGGAACTGTTATCAACGGTCAATATTGTTTAGATTTCTTCCAACAAAAGAGTCGTCTATTGCAACAGATGAATGATCAGTTGGAAAAATCAAGTCTTGGACATATCCTGTTAGAATAGTTGATAGGATTTTAACCATTAGAAGGTTCATTTGTTGCATCCGATGATTGCTCTATTGCATTAGATTTTTAATTTGATGGTCCCTCTGTTGCATCAAATGGTTGATCTGTTACATTGACAGGTTAATTTGTTGCATCAGATTGTAAACCGGTTGGTTTCTCTGTTGCATCCAATGGTAAATTTTCCGCAATAAATATTTAATTTGTTGCATCAGATTGTAAAATTATCAGATGTTTAATCTGTTGCATCAGATGGTTAATCTGTTGCATTAGATGGTTAATCTATTGCGTCAGATGGTTAATCTGTTGCAACAGATAGTTAATTTATTGCGTCAGATGGTTAATCTGTTGAGTTAGATAGTTCATCTGTTGTGTCAAATGGTTAATATGTTGCATCAGAAGGTTAATTTGTTGCATCAGATAGTTAATTTGTTGCATCAGATGGTTAATCTGTTACAGAAAAAAATAGTAGCATGATTTTGTTCAATAGATCAACAAAAATATCACCATTTTTACCAAGAACAAGAACAAATCAACCCAGCAATGGGCGCAACACCAAAACACCAACATAGTTGTTTTGTTTGTACAAACACAAACAACGAAAATCAAACTTCAAAAAATGCAACAAACAACAAAAAATCATATTTCACTCTGAAAAGAGAAGAGAAGAAATACCAAAAATTAGAGTTTTATTTAAATCACATTTCAAATTAAAGCAACAAATATTGAAATTGTTAACAAATACTAGAAGAGAAGTTGTATGAAGTTCCTATTTTTCTTCAAAACCAAAAAGACCATAATTTTTTACCTGTGAAAGAAGAAAAGAGACGATGAAGAACTCGAAACTGTTGTGGCCGGAGAGCAAGTTTGTCACGTCGATTGATGGTTGAAAGTTGAAAAGGAACTCGAAGCCCAACTATTTGTCGCCAGAGGTTGAAGTCACCGGAGATTGAAAGGAGAAATTTGCAGAACTGTTGGTTGAGAGAAATTTTCGAAAGAGAGGGGAGAGAGACGGTTGATGATTTGGAGAGGAGAGGGGTGTGGGTTGATTTGTGTTTTTGAAAAGATTAAAAAGTTTTGAAAATATTAATCAAGTTCATAATTAACTTAATCAAATTTTCTAATTATGTTTGACCCTTTAAATTGGTCAATGTAACCAATTCTTCATTCATGACTTAAATGACATCTTTCCTTCAATTTTCTCATACTATTTTTTTTTTTTTTTACAGTGATGATGCATATGATTAATTGAAACTCTATATACACACATACATTTATTTGCATATAAAATGCCAAATTTGTATAACTGCCCAGCAGTGAAAAGATTGTAGTCTATCGATGTAGTCTAACTATAATTATAGCTTTGCACCATTTTTACTAGGTTACTGATCAATACTTAGCACAATTTTTTTTGATAATTATTTTATAACTCACCTGGTTGTGTAATATGTTTGCATTGTGAATATACTATATTTATTTAAACTCATCATTCAGTCATTTAAGTCAATCCATTATTAATAAAATTCAATTTAATACTAGGAAATGAGGCCCTTACTTAGACCCTGTCCATAGCGAAAATATTTAGAAAAAAAAAAGAAAAAGGGAGGGGGGGGGGGGGGGGAGAAGGTCTATAGCAGATATAGCAATGCTAAATTTATTTGTATATGGTCGCCTTTGCTTAGCAAAATTTGCATAATGGAGGACATGAATGAAAGGTAAGCATCTGGGGGTATCAACCAATAAGATGAAGTAAGTGACGTTTTCGAAATTCGAACTGATTGAGAATTTGATTATATACACCGGAAAAAACAAGTTACATTTTCAAAATTACAGACCCTGCTTTATAAATATAAAGGGTTACTTGTAGATATTTTAGGTAAGCATAAAAGTTTCTTATGCTATTAGTATACACGTAGTTAAGAATCATTATCTAATACATGTGAAATGAGGGATTTGTTATGGGTTGTTATTTTATACGTCAAAAGCCCAAAAAGTAAATCCAGAAAAGGCAAGAAGATACAATGTATTAAAGTTCTAGCCTTAACTTCATTATTAATTTACTGCTGAAAAGACTATTCACTTTACTTGGTTAACTAAAAAACAATCACTAATAAGATATGGATTAGTGGATAAAATATTTTTGAAAATCTTAATTATTAAATTATAAGAGATGCTCTCAGAGGCGGATCCAGGATCCGAATTCACTGGGTGTCAAGTAAACTTATCAATTAAATTAATCGGATTATTCATATTTTCAATCTATAGGATAATTAACAAATCAATCAATAATAAAAAAAAACAGTAATAAAATGACTAAACTTAAACTTTTAATAATATTACTAATATCATAATATCCATAATTCATTACAATTGCCCACGATGAATTTTCATATTCTGAAAATGATCAATGATAAGCCTTTTGTTGGCGACGATAGAGAATCAACCGGGCAGCAAGAAGCAGTAGGCAACAAACTTGAAGAGTTGAAGTACAGAGAGAGTCGATGATTTGATATTTGGAAATAGGATTTTTTTTATTTTAATGAGAGAGATAAGAGATTAGATTATACCTTTTCTAACCATTAAATAAATAAATAAAAAGTCAATAAATAATATTAAGTATTAACTTAAGTCAACTAGAGTCTACTACTATTTACTACGCCTTTTAATTGCTTCAATTTGGGATCGAACTCGCAATTTAGGGGCGACAAAAATGGTGCCTTTCCACTTGCACTAAGCATGTTTCTATGTTTTTATCAATAAAAACAATGCTTTAACATTTAAAAATTTAATTGCTTCAATGTGGGATCGAACCCACGACCAAAAGTGACATTTTGCCACTTGCACTAGCCACTAGATATTGCTTTGATTTTATGGATGACAGATTAAATATTTAACTATATCAGTGTGTATATATATATATAGCTGTATATATAGAATTTCCGTAGAAGTTTATGGAAGACATGCCACCCCACGGCAATAAATAGATCCGCCCCTGATGCTCTTCGAAGTTCTAAGTTTCCTATCTCTTAAAATTTTTTAACCATGTACTTGGAGGGAAGATATTATTGTCAAGTTGAAAAAAAAAAATGAACATGTCAAATCGTAAAGTGCCTACTATGTTTCAGTACATGCAGGCATCAAGAAAAGCTAGCTGAGAATCAAGATTTTTTGGCTTTTCCCACTTTTTCTGATTACTTCATAGGGTTGATTTTGTGGACCCTTGTGAAGCTTGGGAATATTGCAAAGTATAATTAATCAATTGAAAAGCAGGAAACTATGCTTGGTAAAAGAAAAGGTTACTGAATATATAAAGGGACAAAATGTTTTGTACCAGCCGAGGTAAAATCTTTTCATTGAGAATGACTGCTCATACACCAATCATGGGGTGCTATTTGCTTCACCCTTTTCTTTTTACTTCTTTCTTTTGCTTTTTGAGGATTTTATTGTTGATTTTCATCTTTAACTTTAAGTAATTAGAGAGTTTTTTTTTGGAAAATAATCTCTCTATCAATTTGCGTATATTATATTTTTTTCAGACTGAAAACTGAGTTTGTTGTTGTTAACTAGTGCAGCAGATGAGAAAATAAATTAAATGATCCATTGGATGTTCTGAGACTTTTATTTGGTATAAATTAAAAGAGAACACCTTGGGTTTAATATGTATGAAAAGTGTGAATGGAAAATGAAGGAAAAATAGTGGAGAGAAAGAGAGACACTAAAATGGAAAATATACTCTTTTAAGTGAAAATTTACTAATTCTCCCACATTGGTGGGAGAAGGGAACTTTTTATAATAAGCAGCACTTACTCCACATGGATAGTGAGGCAAAAACAAGGCGGTGCCTCTCGCCGTCTTCGTTGCCAGGTTCGGATTCGAATTCGGAAAACGATTGATTTGATCTATCTTTTTGGACCAAATTTAATCCGAAATCCTTCATATGCATGCAGTGGTGGAAACACTATTTCGAAATGCAGTGCATAACCCTTCAACGAAATGATACACTGATTCATGAAATGGTATACCTGTTCAAAAAAATTTTGAACATACAAACTCTTCATGTCTTCAAAAACATTCCGTGTGATCAATCAAACCGTTGAGTGAGTTCGAAGATATTCCAATTGTTTGAGGTACCGCTACAATTGGTTTGTTTGGCCATTTTATCCTGGGAGGAAGATTCCATAACCTCGGGTACAGTGAGGGGAATTATTCCGTAAGGACACTCCATGAAGTTGGGGGACTTGGCCTTCAAATTCTGTTTCATCTCATTTCTAAAAGTTAACATACTTCTTGGATAGATCGTTATAATCTTGTGTTGAAAATGTTAAGGAACTTATAAGTGTTCTAGTCTTAAACTTGAACTTGTGTTGAAATTATTGTTGCATGTATATACAAATTCTTGTACCCAAAAACGTTGAAGATAACACACCTAAATAACAATTGTATAATGTGTAATAGAAATCTGTAAGTTAATTAAGTTCTAGTCTCCTTCATTATAGAAGATTAAAGCTTATACAGTAAAAACTCTCTATAGCCACAGCTTTAGTCTAAAAATTGGATGACTGCTATAGAGAGGTGGTGTTATATATGTTTACTAACATTTATGTTCAGACCTCATCTGGTTGTCATAAACAAAAGTGTGCAGAATTAGAAAAAATATGAATATAAAAAAGACAAATATTAGTAGTCTCTCCTCTTGAAGTTACGAAATAATTGATGTGCACCATTTAAATATAATTTTTTTCTTTGAATTAGATACTTAAAATTTACTGTGTGCATGACATTCATAAATATTTTGTTACTTTATTTTGTACACAACATATCACTTGTAAAATATTATTACATGATATTTGAGTATGCTACTATAGAGAGGTAATTTTACAATGAATGTACGGGTATAACAACCACTATTATTGTTATAGGTAGAATGTTATTATAAAGAAATAAAATATAACATGAAAAATCAATTCCGAAAATCATATTGCTATAGTGAAATGCGGATATAATGAGGTGACGCAATAGAGTGGTCTGACTATATATTGATTACATGATATGCAACATCATTTTTTTCATGATATAAAAATGATCATTCTTGTAATTAGTCCTAGTAGTTATGTTCATCTCATGACACTTAACAATTGTAGCCAAGGCATTTTAGTTCCATCTTAAATAACCATAAAGAAGGGCAGCCGTTATATCGCCATGTAATTAGGAAATCATGAGGTCGAGCTTATTTGAAAATAAATTCTGGCAAAAATATAGGGTGTAGCTGTGTACAATAGGCCCTTGCGGTCCAGCTCTTCCCCCAAACTCCACGCATAGCGGTAGGACCAGGCTGCCCCTAACCAACCATAAAGGAAGGTGTCTAATGGTAATCCTCTCCTCACTTAGACATTGACTTAAAGTAAGGATATAAGTGTTCTTCTATATATGCTTTTATTATTTCGTAAATTACTGATCTACAGTCTCAAAGTTAAATTTATGTAATTCTCTCAACAACAAAAGAAGAAGAAAGATCAACCATATGGCTAACGGACTACAAGCTATAGCCAAGTAGTCGACTACGTGGAACTTCGTTTCATGCAGCTTTCAAGTTCTAACCTGAAGTTGAGCAGACAATTATACTTATACGATTACTAGTTTTGTGGGGGAGGTTCCCTAATATATAGTGTTTAAAACTCTTTTTTTCTACTTTCTTTTTTCTGATCTTATATATGTCATCCATTGATCAATATATGGTAAGTTAGTTCAGACTATTGTTCTGTGTTTCACAGATAATTACAAGACCGGAGAAAAGGAATATCACGCAGATGATTCGAAAACTTAGATAAAAGTATCTTTTGTTTCAGCATCTCTTTGAAACAATTTCATCAGTAATACCAAAAAAGAAAAAAAATGCATGCATGGTACTGCATTATATTTGTTTTTGAAAATTACGAGTAAATGTGATAATGCAGAACTGCTGATCAATCATCATAATGCCTACTCACAATGAGTGCGTAAAAGTTCTGTGTAATTAAGCAAATTTTTTGACCCCTCTATGAAAATCATTTCTGTTACCTTATTTCAAAGACTAATCAACTTGGCCTACTGTTCTGCTGACTCTGTTACATTACATTGGTAGACAACAAACTTCTCCACTGGACGCTTACAGCGAGAGCAAAATACAGTTTCTTCAGTCAATCCTTCTTCATATGGAAGGATCTCATTGTGATAACAAGGTTTAACAGGCAGAGGAGGTCCCATTGCACATGTCATAGCATCAAATAAGCCCAACTTCGTGACATTTTCAGCCAATTCTGGAACAAGATTCAAGCATTCTTGTACTTCTCTCCCCTTGAGGATTACTACATCAGTTGATGATCCTTCTCCAATTATCATCCAATCATTGGAAGTTTCACAAGCATCCAGCAATCTTAACACATGCTGTAAGCTTTTGTTATAGTGAGCTGCCTGTTCTACTCTAGCAACTGAACTCTTTATGCTCTCCAGCCTAAGCCAGAACCACTTCATCTTCGTCGTAGATAGGGAAATACTTAAATTTTCTTCGATGCTGATGTCTAAAACGTTCTCGACGTCTTTAGATGGATTTCTATAGCCAACATAAATAGCTTCAAATTGAATTCCAATGCTTTTGATTTTCTTTAATGACCCGTTAAATTCTCTGATCCAACTAATGTTATCACTTCCGTAGATGCAAAAATGTTTACCCTCCTCTACCTGACATCAAAAAGATATATCTCTTCTGTAAGTTAAGAACTAAAAGCACAAGTAAGGAAAGTGAAGCTTTTACAAGGCCGTAATTTGCTTAAGGATTACACTAATTATTGGTAAAAGGGCAAAGGCAACATATAAGAAGCTTACCCAATTGGTCAGTAAAGGGTCAATCCCATGAATTAAAAGCTGCAAGATCCTGTTTTCCTGTTCCCACAACTCTTTTTCTCTTGAGGCTGAGAAAGGAAATGCTTTGGCGCCCCACAGCCATACCATATCAGTAGCATTTAAATTTGTAACAACACCATCAGTGCTTAATACTACCATTACGGGCTCGTTTTTGTAGATCCATTCTTTTCTAATAAAGTTTACCACAGCTGAATGTAGTGACCACGGGCGTCGGATTGAGAACCAGGGCAAAGCATTTGACAGAAACTGGAAGTTCAGCTCGTCAGTCAAACTCCATGTGTGTGAAGATGGAATCGGGACCCATAAAATTGCATAGCTTCCTCCAATTTTTTTATGCAAGGGATGATCATGCATTTGTCGTACTAGATAAAATATTTCCTCCACGGAAAAGAGTTCTGGCTTTGAGATCAAGAGTAAGACCACCTTGTTTTTCAGTTCTTGGATGCCATAGTACTGTTGAAGATGAAGAAGTTACTAGCTATTATAATAAGTAGCTGTCGTTGATTCATCAAACTGCTGGCTACCTTCAAGTCTTAATATTTATCTCTTTTTCCACCATTCAAGTGTATACTTACAAGGCTATTGACTCTCGACATATATTTTTAAAAAATAACTTCGTAAAAGAAGTACCTTTTCTTGGGAGCTATCTTTCAACGGTAAGTCATTCTTCAAAGAGAATAACACACGAAGCACCTCTTGATTGTGAAAATGGGCCACTTTGAAAAGATCGCGTATCTTTTCAGGAAACTGTCTATCTGAGAACAACAAAAGAATTTCAACTTCTTTCATGTGAATTTTGTCAGACAAGTTATGTTCCACAACAAAGGCTCATAGAAAGACAATCACCTATTTGCATTTGGCACGTATGTAATTTCTCTCGAAGGTCATTGCATAAGCCACTTAGCTTATATACCAAGCTGAAGAGAGTCCACGCTGCAATGTTTGATGAATCCGAATTCCTGGAGTCAGGAATTTTCATGTCACCTTATTTACTGGTGAAGAGATAAAGAATTTACCAACTATGAGATATTATATACTGAATTACTAAATAAGGGGAAAAGGGAAAAAACATGCACTTGGTTATCTTTCATGGTCCTGAAATCTGCAATCTGAGAGGCGCATGAGATCGAGCTTCTTAAAATCCAGTAGACTGTTATGTACATCTTCGACTTTGTAACAACGATTGCCTCATCATCCAAAAGTTCTTGTTGTAAGGGCAGGCCTTCAAAGTCAAGGACAAGATTTGCTGCTTCTATCATAGTATCGAGCAACAAGTTCAAAGCTCTACATTGTAGCGTTAACATGTTTAATTCTCTAGGCATTTGCTTAAGTGCTGCAGTTAAAGCTGCCAAAGAGTTGCAATGGACTAACTGCATTATGAGCCAAAACTCTCCATATATTGAAACCACAGCTGCAAGTGTTAAAACTACTTTAGCATCCCATCTGAAAGGGCCTAAAGTTTCAAACAACATCATAGTTTCTTCATGTAAGTTTCCATCCTCATTGCATTTGCAGAAAATCTACAATAACCAATTATTATACTTAGATCCAAGAACACGAATAATGAGGAAGGGAACCAAAAATATATGATCATAAATAAGAGAGAAAGCACTTACCTCATGTGAAATCTTTTTAATGGTGTATCCAAGCTTTTCTTCTAACCCAAACACTTCGATATTCCATGAATTCATACAATTGCTTTGAGGATAAGAGAACTGAAATGAAAAAAGATCAGAGGCTGTCATGCTACATTACAGTATATTCTCAAATATATGTCTAGTACTCCGAGACTAGTTGCTCGGGCTCTCCAAAAATGCACTACTTTGGAGGATCCGACATGCCAGAAGTGACATTTTTGAAGAGTCTGTGCAACATATTAAGCCCCCGTTCTTTTTCTTTCTTCTTTTAATATTATGGTCTTGTACAAGCAATTGATAAATCAATAAGTATTTAATGTAAAACCTCAATGAATACATAAACACAAGGGGGAAAAACTCATAATGACAGCTACTTCTGCAATGTTTTAGCAACACAGAACAATCGTATATGATTTACTGTATGAAACCAAGAAAATATACATGAATACAGAACATAGACAAAAGAATATTGAATAACTTGGAAATTACGAAAGAACAGACATAACCTTAGGTGAGATGAAATGCATGGTGCTCTCGGCAAGAAGAAGCAAATGGCCGGCATCTATCTTATAACGAAAATCAGGATCATGGGTTCGGAGGATGTTCTTAATTAAGAGATCTTCTTGTATAGATGATAGGAGACATGGATCAAATAATTCAATCCTAAGCAAGTTCATGGCCAGGGTGCTGAAAGATTGAGATGTCACATAAAACAGTTGACTTGCAGCCTTGTTATGCAACTTGAAACTGCCTCAGATTTGAGTTCTTTCTCATATTTTCTATACTTGTGTCTACCAAGAAGTTTGAGGAAAATGTGCATATATGTTCATGTGTTGGGAAAGAAAAGTGCTCCTACTTCTACAGTGATGTAAAAATAAGTGGAGGACCACCAAAAGAAGAGATGCTTATTCAAAGTCCTATCAGGGGATTTCTTTTGGAACAGTAGATTAAAGAATCATTCTGTACTTTCTGTTATGTGATCCTGAAGAGACCCAAACTACCACTTGAAGAAATCTTCTTCAAGAAAAAACAACACTAAAAAGCACCTTATTAGGCCATACATGAATATGACATAAATAAAGAAAGGTGGGACATACCATCAAGCACTGACCTAGAAGGCTACAGCCGTACCCATTAGCTTAGTCCCATCTAGAATTTGTATTAAGAAATCCACTATGTACAAAAATTAAATTCAGAACTTAGTTACTGGCACGCACTGATGTCAAAAATTTTGAACTCATAAAGTTCAAGGCTATAAATACCAGTATGTTACTAATAATGCTATAGTAGTCAAATTATGATTAATCTCTTAATAGGAATGAACAAAAAGAATTCATACAGTCGACCTTAATTAGTTCAAGATTGAGGACACTGATTGAAACTATAACCTTTGTTTATATATGTAAGACTTGCCTCTTTGAGACTACAGCAAATCTTGAACTCTAACTTTCTATTCAAGTTGGTCGTTTTTGCTCATTGTCTTGAATTAAACCAAGAAAAGAAAAGAAAGGCCGTGCCCACCGCAAGCAAAAACATTAAAAAGCCTAGGACATGCTTTAATATACATGCAAATATAAAAGAGTAAACAGGAGAATATTGCCTAAAGAGGAAACAAAAAATAAGGCCTAGTCCACTAAAATCACGCTGTATTCAGGGGTTACGAGGAGAGAATCACAAGATCAACTTTACCGTGCATTTTTTACAAGATACTATTTACAGCTTGAATTCGTGACTTTCACATTAACTTTACCAAGACTATTCACTTCAAAATATTGAATAAAGAGATTTGCAAATTTTTTTTAAAAAATCGGACAGAAAAGCATATATAGGTAATATTTGACCAGATGCTTCTCAAGTCCAAACTGAATCGACTCCGAGGAAGCTAGTAACGTTTTCACTAGGGTGACAAATGGGTGGATCCGATCAGATTTGAATAGATTGAATATGGATTGAGGTTAAATGAATTAAATTGTAATTTTCTATATAATATATGGATAAATATAGATTTTATCAAATATAAATTAGGTAAAAATAATTTCAACCGATTTTAACTCCTAAAGTCAAAAATTTAGAACTTCCATATACATATCAACTTGATTTTTTTTATCCTACCCTCCAAAAGAAAAACATAATTTTTTTTTTAAATTACCCATTGCACCCTCACATCATCTACCCCAACCCCTCCCCAAAAAATAAATTACTTTAAAAAAAGAAAAAAAATTCTTGCAAAAATTAATTTCTTACCCCCACCTCCACTTTTTTACCCCCCCTATAACGATCTGCAAATTATTTTTAAAATTTATCTTATTTTAATCGATCTCGTAATTTTTAGACATAATGTACGACTTACGGGGATGGATGGTGCCTATTCCTGAAGCATTTCAAGGCAACTTAAGTCATTAATTGAGATTTTGGTTTTTAATAAAGTTAAGTCCGATCATGATCAATCTTTGATCGTGACGACCTCAAATTAGCTTCGTAATATTTTCAATAGGTTGAGAATTTTTTTTTATCAATATAAATATTTAGTTTATTTTGTTGAGGGTCCAAACAAATTTCAAGGATATAATCGAATATTAGATATTTTAGACATTATTTTATGGTTAATGAATCAAATAGATATTTTCTTAAGTCTTAAGACCTATGTGTAAGAATAAATTTAAGTGGGAATGATTATCATATTTATTAATACCGTCAGAAACTTAATTGGTGGAGATAGACACAAAAGAGCAATTTCATTCTTTTTCTTTCCATTCCAACTTTTGACAAAGATCTCGACAATTTGGTTAGTGGTAAGCCACTTTGAATAGATATATTTTTAATATTATGTTTGTAATATTGTGGGGTGAGTTTAAAGTTTAGGTAGAAAGTCATTGTTTTGGACGAATTATTAGTTATGTTGCTGTAGGATTAGTGTAAAGTGTTAATTATAAATCATGTGATAACAATTATGGCATAAGTTATTAATAATTAGCAGTTGTTTGTCCTTATTAAGAATTAAGAAAATCAGCAAATTAGTTGGCAGTACTTTTGTCCTCATTGAGGATTAAGAAAACAGTAGTACGAAAGCTACTGTTTCGTTCGTATTGTTTTTTAAATTTGAGAATTTCAGTATTATTTTTTTATTGTCTTTATGATTATAATTTTGAATACAATTTAGGTTTTAGGTCTAGAATTTTTAGAGTATGAATTTATAAATTGGAGTTGGAAGTACTTTTGTCCTTGTTAAGGATTAAGAAAACAGTAGTACAAAAGCTACTGTTTTGTTCGTATTATTTTTAAATTTGAGAATTTCAGTATTATTTTCTTATCGTCTTTACGATTATGAATACAATTTTGATTTTAGGTCTAGAATTTTTAGAGTATGAATTTATAAAATGGGTGTTATTAGATTCTTATTCATATGAGATATATATATATATATATATATATATATATATATATATATATATATATATATATATATATATATATATATATATATATATATATATATATATATATATATATATATATATATTTGAATAGATTTTGATCATTCGGAAGCTTTAAGAAAGGACAAGTTTGTAAATTGGCGGTTGGCTTCGATTTGAGGCAAGTTGAGACTTTTTTAGACTATTTTTCAAAGTGCTTACTTGTTAGTTATGTGTAATGAGAGTAACGAGGAATAGGGGTTCCGTACAGGTGAAATAAAAAGCATTTATGCGGATATCGGTATTATTTGAGAGGTTAAAATAAGTTAATTATACGTTTTGAACTGTTTTCACTATTTTCTAGTCCAAATAAGTTGATTTGCTATGGTAAATGAATTGTTGAAAAAGCTAGCTAATGAGAATGCTTCCACTTGATAAGTTGAGTTAATTTTTGGAATTGATGTTTATTTGGTATAAGATATGAAATATTTTGCTTAACATTATTGTTGATTTGAGATCGGAGTTGCACGCCTGCACGTCATGCATTGTATTACATATAGGGTCAGAGTTCACACCTTCACATTATTATATATTATTGGGATCGGAGTGCACACCTGCACAATATATTTATTAGGATCGGAGTGCACGCCAACATAGTACATGGACCTTGTGAGTCTCCCATAGGTCCTAACCTTGAAGCCATTGCTCGGTGGGAGTGTAGACAACACATGCATTGTATTGCATTCATTTATTCTTGGTTTAGATTAAGTAAGGTATAATTATTAACTTTGTATTATTTATCAAGTACTTGAGTATTTGTTACTTGATTTCACTGTATTTAGAAATTCTTGGATTGTGTTATGATGTCCTTATGATTGTTAGACTTGATTATTCAGTTAGAATAGAGTGGTTTTCCTGAGCGCAATTTGTATGATTTTTTTAGATGGTTGACACGGTATTACCCGTCACCAATTTGAATTAGGATCGATTGACGATGCTTGCTGAGTACACATGATTCCGTACTCACTCTTGCTTTTTCTGTACCTTATGCGTAGGTTCTGATATGATGACCTCTGGGCATTAATTCTTATGGTTCCTTCAGTGTTAGCATCTTTGGAGATTCGAGGTAGCTGTTATTGTTTTCAGAGACTATTGAAATCTCCCCAAGCCTTACCTTGATGCATTTTCTGCATTTTGAGATACTCAAACTTTTTTTAATTTCACTATTTAGTGGCTTGTATTAGTGACTACCAAACCTGGAATTGTATAAGTTTAACTATACTAGTCTATTAATCTACTTTTGAGATTTTTCAGTGTTTATTATGTTCTTATTTTCTTCCGCTTCTATACATTGGGGATGTTATATTCAGAATTGAGTTCTTGGCGTACCTATCATGGAAGGTTGGATAGGTTCCATTATGATCCTGAATATGGTCCGTGACAGATGGTATCAGAGCCCCAGGTTCATTGGTCTCACAAATATAAGTTGAGTATAGTAGAGTCTCATGAATTGGTATGGAGACATTTGTTACCTATCTTTGGGAGGATATAGGACTTTAGGAAATATTCATTATCTTCTCTCTCTCTTATCGTGTAATATTGATCCTTTAACTTGAAATACTAAAATTCTTATCTTATTCTCTCATAGATGGTGAGGACTAATACATATCAGGATGGTTGTCTGGACCCCCCCTCCCCCCCCCCCCCCCCGTCAGACCCTAAGTCGTCCACCCGAGATGGGATATGCGAATGAGGGGAGAAATGGTAGGGGTAGAGGTTGTGGTAGAGATAGAGCTCGAGGAGCTACTTAGATTCCTGATAGGGTGGGGTCTCTTGAGGTTGAGTCCAAGGTAGGTGATGATGATGTTCAGGTTCCAGCTGATAATGTGGGCCATTTTTAGACACCACCAGGATTTATTGCTACACTGATTCTTCAGGATACCTTGATTAAAGTGTTCGGTGTTTTGAAGACTATAACTTAGAAAAATGGATCATTTGGTACTCCATAGGGTTTAGATATTAGGGTGGGGGCACAAACCCATATTTCAACCCAATCTAATTTATCAAGTTTCAATGGTTCAGCTAACATCGAGTTATGATGGTATGCCCTTACCATTGGTAGGATCTACTGATGGGGTTAGAGCAGCTATGTATAATGAGGAGCAGCGATGGTTTGAGAAGTTTAGAAAGATTGATCCATTGTAGTTTCAGGGTGATCAACGTGAGGATGCCTATGTATTTTTGTTCAGTTGTCATGAGGGACTTCAGAATGTAGGATTGATTGACTCCCACGAGGTTGATTATACTGCCTTATAGATGTGTGGATCTGCCAAACAGTGGTGGCACTCTTATATTGATTACAGGCCAATGGGTTCTCCATCAATGACTTGGGCTATGCTTGCATAGGATTTTCTTGACAGATTAGGCACCAGAATGAGAATTTAACATAAGAGGGTATTTCTATGGCTGAGTACGATATTTAATTTTATGTATTATCCCGTTATGCTATGGTGATCTTGTCAGATGAGGTAGAGATAATCAGGAGGTTTATGAGAGGTTTGATACTTAGGATTAGAGAGGTCATATTTGTTATAGCCCAATCTGGGGCTTCTCTTCAGAGGGTGGTTGAATCAGCAAAGGAGTTTGAGTTTATGCATCGTGAGCAGTATATGAATCTAAGAGACAAGATATCCTATACTACAAGTCAATTTAGTGGTACCTCATTTGGAGGTAGAGGTTCATTTAAGAGAGATTTTTGCCCTCAGCATAGTAGTCTAGTTCATGCAGTGATAGAGATATCAGAGGATGAATATTTAGGTCGGTGTTTTTATGGTTCAGGATAGGTATCACAGGGTTCTTCTCAGTGGTTTTTAGGGCATGATGTCTATATCAGATACTTAGGTCATTCTCGATAGTTGGTTCTCAGGTCCTGTTATAAGTGTGAAAGTCTAGATTTCCAGTATAAAGATAGAGGTGTCTACTGTAGGGTTACCAGGCTCCTACTAGAGCT
This sequence comes from Capsicum baccatum var. pendulum, assembly GCA_030864225.1. Classification (NCBI taxonomy): domain Eukaryota; kingdom Viridiplantae; phylum Streptophyta; class Magnoliopsida; order Solanales; family Solanaceae; genus Capsicum; species Capsicum baccatum. The sequence continues at coordinate 175,540,785 of CM061560.1, forward strand.
GTAACACTCCCAAATAGGGGATGGGGTAGGTCTTCAAAAGGTAGAGGTGCAACACCAGCTGGTAGGGAAGGTGGTAGACTCAGGCGATAGATGATAGAGATCACTATTATGCCTTTCCGGGGAAGCCCGAGGTAGAGTTTTTTGATATAGTCATTATAAGTATCATCTTGGTTTGTCATCGACCTACTTTGATGTTATTTGATCATAGTTCTACTTTCTCTTATGTGTCTGCATATTTTGCTTCCAGTATTGATATGATGTGTGAGTCTATAGTTGTGCCTATCTATGTTTCTACCCCATTAAGTGATTACTTAGTGGTGGATCGAGTGTACTGATCATGTGTTGTTTTTATTTTGGGGTGTGATACCCGGGTAGATTTGGTTATCCTCGATATGGTCGATTTTGGCGTAATTTTAGGCATGGATTGGCTTTCTCCCTATCATTCTATCTTGGACTGTTATGCCAAGACAGTTACTTTGGCTATGACTAATCATCTAAGGTTAGAGTGAGCGCTGCTCGGAGTTTGTATTATATGAATATGATTCATTCATATAGGTCCAACGATTAGTTGAGAAGGGATGTCTATCATATTTGGCTTTTGTTCATGATACTGGTACTAAGACACCATCATTGGAGTCAGTAAAGATGTTTAAAGAGTTCATGAATCTATTTCCTACCGATCTTATGGGTTTTCCTCCTGATAGAGATATTGATTTTGGTATTGATTTAGAGTTGGGCACCAGGCCAGTCCTATTCCTCCTTATAGGATGGTACCAGTTGAGCTGAAAGAATTGAAATACCAGCTTCAGGATTTGTTGACTAAGGGGTTTATTCGACCAAGTGTATCACTTTACGGTTCTCCGGTGTTGTTTATGAAAAAGAAAGATGGGTCTATGAGGATGTGCATTGATTATCGGCAGTTGAACAGGGTGACAATTAAGAATAAGTATCCTCTACTGCATATTGATAACTTATTTAATCAACTTCAGGAGCCTTCAGTGTTCTCAAAGATTGACTTAGGTCGGGGTATCATCAGTTGAAGATTCGAGTTTCAGAAATTCCGAAGACAGCTTTTCAGACTAGATATAGCCATTATGAGTTCTTGTTTATGTCTTTTAGATTGACTAATGCCCCATCAACATTCATGGATTTTATGAATAAGGTATTTTGGCCTTATCTTGATTCATTGGTGATTGTGTTCATCGATGATAATTTGTTGTATTCTCAGATTAAGGCGGATCATGCAAAATATTTGAGGATCGTATTTCAGAGGTTGAGAGACGAGAAACTATATGCCAAGTTTTCAAAGTGTCAATTTTGGCTCAGTTTTATGGCATTCTTGGGACACTTGGTGTCTAAGGATGGTATTATGGTTGATCCGACCAAGGTTAAGGCGGTTAGAGATCAGTCACGACCTACCTCACCTTCAAATATTTAGTGTTTAATTAGGCTAGCAAGCTAGTACGGGCAGTTTATGTAGAGTTTGTCCTCCATTGCAGCTCCTTTGACTTGATTGACTTAAAAAATATGGCTTTTCAGTGGTCGGATAAGTGTAAGGGAGGCTTTCAAAAGCTCAAGATTCTTTTGACTTCAGCTCCTATCTTGACCCTACCTATTAACGGTGATGGCGTTACTGTGTTTTATGATATTTTTTGTATAGTCTTAAGTGGTGAGTTGATGCAGAAAGATAAGGTGATAGTGTGTGCATCGAGGCAGTTAAATCCACATGAGATAAATTACCCTACCTATGATTTAGAGCTACTAACAGTTGTGTTTGTACTGAAGTTATGACGACATTATTGGTATGGAGTTCATTGTGAGGTATACACTAATTATCGCAACCTTCAGTATATCTTCAAGCAAAAAGAGTTGAATTTAAGACAACATAGGTGGATGGAGTTGCTGAAATATTATGATATGAGTATCCTATACCATCTGGGTAAGACTAATATAGTAGCGGATGCATTGAGTAGAAAGGTAGCTAATATGGGTAGTCTTGCATTGTTTAGTATGAAGGAGCGACCATGATATGGTTATGGCTACCCCCACAGGTACACGACCCTTCACACGAAGCCAAGCGCGGGAATTACAAACACTCCAAGCCTTGTTCATGCAAATGGCCGTGTGTGAGTTGTTGGCCGAACCAACCAAGGGCCTCAACGTCCTTATGTGTGAGGAGGGGCCTAAAGTGTAACAAATTAATTCCCCAAGGAGGCCACAACAAAGCAAGGGCGGATGGGTCTTTTTACTCATTTTGTTGTAGTATAAATAGAACATGATAGTGAGATATCCACTAGTTGATTTTGAAATCTGAAATTGTAACCTAAGAACTCCAAAATATCTTCTCTCTTCTTCTCCAAGAAGCCGTCCCTAGATCTCACAAGTAGAGGAATACTTGTGTTGTCTCTTTGGCTAGAAACAAGGGTTTTGAGGATGTTGAGTGCCTCTTGGTCCTTGTAAGAACTTGGTGTTTATATTCATTAGACTTAGGGTCCTCTCTTGATGTTAGGGTTCTTAGTTTCTTGAATATTATATGTCAAGTTATTTATCTTTCATTATCTTGTTGTTGTTGTGTTGCTTTGATTATCTTGAAAGTCTAGTGAAGCCGTGTGGGGCTTGTTTCGATTCACTAGCATTGTTGTATCTCTTGTTGTTCTCGGATTGTGGCTTAAAACCGAAACTATCTCTTGTGTTGTAATCTGAAAACCGAAACATAAAACTTGTTATTCTTGTGTTGTTAGATTGTAATCCGAACTCTTGTGGTTGTTGGTTTGATCTTGCATCATTTGGTATCAAAGCAAGACCGGTTGTGTTCCAACATAACCCATCTTGGGCTAGTTCACGGATTAAACAAAAAAAAAAATTCTGAAATCTGTCCACTAAGAGTTGAAAACCGAGAATGATGTTGTATGCCTAGATCTAGGTGATATTTTGCTTGTTTAGTGAGTTTCTAGTGTTGGTTTCTTTCTCACCAACACTAAGGTGTCTAAATCCGAAAGTTGAGCTTGAAAGGTTGAACATTGTGTAGTGACTTGAAGTGGCCGAAAGTTGAATGTTGTGGTGACCTAAAGAAAAATCGGTGGTTGTGTGATTATGTGCTAAGGAAGTGTTGAAGTTTGTGGAGTGTTCATCTTTTGAACTTGTGCATATTGTTCCTCTTGTTGAAGTGTTCATCTTGTTGTGTGCTCAAGTAGTAAACTTATAAAGTTGATTGTGAAAGACTTGCACCCATCACTTTGTAACCTTGTCAATCACTTCCCCTAAATCAAGGAACCTTGTTTTGTGGAAATTGTCAACCAAATCCACTTGCTTGAGTTTGAAAAAGAGTCAAGACTTCAAAAAATTAGTTTTCCCACCAAAACACTTTTCCATTTGTCACAAGTTGTGTGAATATTAATTCAAGACAAAAAAAAAAAAAGTATATAAAATCCGAAGGGAAGGAGAACGTGTGGGGCCAATGCATGTTACTATGTCACCATAAGCTCAACTTAGGATAATCTATGGTTGCTAATTGTTGATTCTTGGTTTCCCTTACTTGATCTTAGAACTAATTAACAAACTAGTATCTTCCCACTAGGTTGTTAACTAGTTCCTTGAGCCGTTTGTTCGTGTCTACGATTGCTTGTGTGCTTTTATTCGTTTGAATGAGTTGCTGATTTTGATTCTAGTCCGGCAAGAATTCTTTGAGTCTTCAAACAAGAATCCATTCCGGACAAGAGCTTACTCAAACCTTGTAAATCTCACGGTTACTAGCCAATTATACAACACTTGTGGAACACGAACTTGTGGGAAACTAAAGCGGCTAACACCTTGACGATGGAAGGAACAACATCTCATAATGCGGATACTAATGCTCTTGACTCAATGAGGGCCACTCTCGAGGCCGTTACTCGGACACTTGAAAGGATGAACTCGGAGTTTGGGGCCGTGAGGGGGGACTTGGCAGCAATAAGGGGGGAAGTATCGACTATTAGTGGGAGACTAGATCAAGTGGAGAGTCAAAGGAACTCTCGGCCATCGACTCCTCTACATGTCTCTACCAATGGTCATGATCGGACATCCTCCGCAACCATCACTCCCGAAATGGTCCACCAAATGTTAAATGCACCTCAAGCTCCACTAAATACCGCCAACCAATCTACCAACTTCCCACCAACCCGAGACTCCACTAGACCGCTACATTTCCAAACTCCTCCAATTCCACAAGAGGGATTTGGGCGCCAAGCACCACCACCAAATCCGAACCCTCCCTTCCAAGCTCCACTAAACCAAAGACCACAAATTCCAATTCCTACGAATCAAAATGGCCAAGGCCGACCAGCCCACTTTGACGGATACGGTAGAGAGAAGTATGATGGAGAGGGGGCCTATGATGATGCTTATATGAGGGAGGAGGAGTTAAGAGGGGGTCGGGGAGAACCTAGGAGATACCGGGGGTATGGAGATAGGGGAAACCGACACCAAGAGAGAGACGTAGGCATCAACACCATCAAGTTGAGCCTACCTATCTTTAAGGGTGAAAGTGACCCCGAGGCTTACTTAACTTGGGAATCGGCTTGTGACAAAGTTTTCCAAGTTAATGACATCTCGGAAAAAAAAAAGAGTTGCTATGCTATAGCTCACCTCGAGGGCTATGCTAACACTTGGTGGGAGTATGTTAAACGATTCGGTAATGAATTGGTTGACGGGCAGCCACCACCTTGGTATCGGTTGAGGTATTTGATGAGACAACGGTACCTTCCCGAGAGATACCGACATGAATTGCTTGCTAGATTATATGGCTTGCGGCAAGGAGGCAAGAGTGTGATGGCCTATTTTGACGAGTTCCAACAACTCATGTTGAAACTTGATCACCGTGGGGAGCAAATCAGCCACGACATCATTCGGTTCAAGTGTGGATTGAACAAAGAGATCTCCACTCACTTGACCTTCACCGGTTCGAAACTATTGACGGTATCTTCCAAGCGGCCCTAGAGATTGAGAGGGAACTTAAGGAGAGATCAACCTTCAAGGCAAGGGTCCAAACCCCCTCGAGTTGGACCAAAAACAAGGACCAACCCGGTCCTATGAAGCTGCCCGAACCCAAAACAGCTCCTAAGTTTCCTCCGAAGCCGGAGGCTCACAAGTACCCCAATCCAAAGGGGTTCCAATGTTTCAAATGCCAAGGTTGGGGGCATAAGGCAAATGAATGTCCGAACCGGCGTAATGTGATCCTACGAGAAGGGAAAGTGTACTACTTTGGTGAGGAGGTGGAGTCCGAAAGGGGGGAGATTGAGGCCGAGCCTCAAGATGGAGAGGAAGCCGAGAAGGAACCGAATGAGGAAGGAGTAGATGATAGTGAAGATGTCTATCCGCAAGAAGGGGAGTGTGTGGTTCCAAACTTTGTGGTTAGACGCGTCATGATTAGTAAGGCGGTAGATGACCCGAGCCAAAGGGAAAATCTATTCCATACTAAGTGCCTTGTCAAGGGGAGTGTGTGCACCTTGGTAATCGATAGTGGTAGTTGTACAAATGTTGCGAGCCATGCTATGGTAAACTTCTTGAAGCTACCGACTACACCACACACTAGTCCTTACAAGCTACAATGGTTGAATGATTGTGGTGAATTGAAGGTCACCCGGCAATGTGTGATTCGGTTTAAGGTGGGCAACTACCACGATGAAGTGCTTTGTGACGTGATTCCAATACAAACATGTCACTTGTTGTTAGGTAGGCCTTGGCAATATGATAGGTCTACTAAACACGATGGGAGGTCCAACCGATACACGCTTGAGAAGGATGGCAGAAAGGTCACACTTCACCCTCTTTCACCCTCCCAAGTAAATGAGTGGTATAAAAAATGAGAGAATTAAAAGGGAAGGGGGGGGGGGAACCCGAGAGGGGAGAAAAGGGAAGGGAGGCCGTAGGTGAGGAGGTAGGGACATCCGAGGCTATCCTAACGCCAAGGGAAAGGGAAAACGTAGTGATGTTGGCTAGGAGAAAGGAACTTTTCGTGGACCATGATGAAAACAAGCCAATGCTACTTTTGGCCCATTGCTTTAATACTAACCCCGCTAATCCTTCCATTTCCCCTTTGATTTCTTGTGTGTTGCAGGAGTATGAAGATGTATTTCCGCAAGAACTTCTGCAAGGATTGCCCCCGCTTCGGGGAATTGAACACCAAATTGATTTGGTGCCGGGTTCACAGCTTCCAAACAAACCGGCCTATAGGAGCAATCCTATGGACACGAAGGAGCTTGAAAGACAAGTGGAGGAACTACTCAACAAGGGATACATCAAGGAAAGTATGAGTCCATGTGCTGTTCCGGTACTTTTGGTACCAAAGAAGGACGGAACGTGGCGCATGTGTGTCGATTGCCGAGCCATCAACAAAATCACTATAAGGTATCGTCATCCAATCCCTAGGTTAGATGATATGTTAGACGAGCTCCACGGATCTTGTGTGTTTTCTAAAGTGGACCTTAGGAGCGGCTATCACCAAATTCGCATGCAACCCGGTGATGAGTGGAAGACCGCATTCAAGACCAAATTCGGTCTATATGAGTGGCTGGTCATGCCATTCGGCCTTACTAATGCTCCTAGTACTTTTATGAGGCTAATGAATCATGTAATGAAGCCTTATATTGGAAAGTTTGTGGTAGTTTACTTTGATGATGTGTTGGTGTATAGTAAGTCTATTAATGAACATGTAATGCATTTGAAATGTGTGTTTGATGTGCTCCGAAAGGAGAAGCTGTATGCCAACATGGAGAAGTGTTCTTTTGGTGTTGATAAAGTCATATTCTTGGGTTTTGTAGTGAGCTCAAGGGGAGTGGAAGTGGACGATTCCAAGATAGACTCTATACGAAGTTGGCCGACCCCTAAAACTATTGGAGAAATCCGAAGTTTCCACGGGTTGGCAAGCTTTTATAGGAGGTTTGTCAAAGGATTTAGTTCTATAGCAGCCCCCTTGACCGAGGTAATTAGAAAGGACGGACCCTTCAAATGGGGTGAAGAGCAAGCTAAGGCTTTTGAGGCCTTGAAAGCGACGCTCGTCTCGGCGCCTTTATTGCAATTACCCAATTTTGATAAAATGTTTGAGGTAGAGTGTGATGCTAGTAAGGTCGGCATCGGGGCTGTTTTGATGCAAGAAGGTAAACCCGTTGCCTATTTCAGTGAAAAGCTCAAAGGGGCAACTCTTAATTACTCGACTTATGATTTGGAGTTGTACGCCCTTGTTAGAGCCTTGGGAAATTGGCAACATTATTTGTGGCCTAAGGAGTTTGTGATACGAACGGATCATGAGTTGTTGAAACACCTTAAGAGCCAAGACAAGCTGAATAGGCGTCATGCTAAGTGGATTGAATTCATCGAGACTTTCCCTTATGTAATTCAATACAAAAGGGGGAAAGAAAATGTTGTGGCCGATGCCTTGTCTCAGAAGCATGTGCTTGTTGCTACCTTGTCTTCGAAATTGATGGGTTTTGAGAGCTTGCGGATGTTATATCCCGAGGATCCTATCTTTGCTCCTATTTTTAGGGAATGCGAAGAATGGGGAAGGGACCGTTGGCTCAAGGAAAATAACCACTCCTCCTACTCTCGGTTTGATGGTTATTTGTTCAAAGGGAGGAGGCTGTGCGTTCCTTCCAGCTCTTGGAGGGAATTATTTGTGAGAGAGGCCCATGACGGAGGCCTCATGGGTCACTTTGGAGTAGACAAGACCCTCGGAATCCTAGAGGAGAATTTCTATTGGCCCAAAATGCGCAAGGACGTCACTAAAATTTGTAGTCAATGCGTGTCCTGCCGGAGTGCGAAATCTCGCCTCCAACCGCAAGGGTTATACACCCCACTCCCTACTCCCCTTAGACCTTGGCTGGACATATCGATGGATTTCGTTTTGGGGCTGCCAAGGACTAGAAAGGGCCGAGATAGCATTTTTGTCATTGTTGATAGATTCTCTAAAATGGCTCATTTTATTCCATGTGTAAAAACCGAGGACGCTCCTAGTGTAGCTTCATTATTTGTTGAACACGTTGTAAAGCTTCACGGAGTACCAAGGACCATTGTGAGTGATCGGGACTCCAAGTTCCTAAGCCTCTTTTGGAAGTCCATGTGGGGTAGGCTTGGCACGAAGTTACTTTTCTCCACGTCTTGCCACCCACAAACCGATGGCCAAACGGAGGTAGTAAATAGAACCTTAGGGTCTATGCTACGCTCCATGGTTAAAGGTAAATTGACTTCATGGGAAGAACACCTACCCTTGGTGGAATTTGCATACAATCGGGTAATACATTCGAGTACGGGAATGACTCCCTTTGAATGTGTTTACGGCCTCAATCCCCTTACCCCTTTAGATCTCACTCCTTTGCCTAGTTATCTCATGACCAGCTTAGATGGAAATAAAAGAGTCGAGGCCATGAAAAAGATGCATGAGACGGTGCGGATCAAGCTTGAAAGGAAGAACCAAGAGGTTGCAAAACGGGCAAACAAAGGGAGAAGGAAGCTAGTGCTTGAACCCGGAGATTGGGTGTGGGTGCATCTTCGAAAGGATCGGTTTCCAGCTCAAAGGAAGTCCAAATTGCTGCCGAGGGGTGATGGTCCTTTCCAAGTACTTGAGAGGATCAATGACAACGCCTACAAGATTGACCTACCACCGGAATATCAAGTGCACAACACCTTCAACGTCGGAGATCTCTCCCTCGTGGATGCGGTTGAAGATGATCAAATGCCGAATTTGAGGTCAAATTCCTCTCAAGATGGAGAGGATGATATGGTTATGGCTACCCCCACAGGTACACGGCCCTTCACATGAAGCCAAGCGCGGAAATTACAAACACTCCAAGCCTTGTTCATGCAAATGGCCGTGTGTGAGTTATTGGCTGAACCAACCAAGGGCCTCAACGTCCTTATGTGTGAGGAGGGGCCTAAAGTGTAACAAATTAATTCCCCAAGGAAGCCACAACAAAGCAAGGGCGGATGGGTCTTTTTACTCATTTTGTTGTAGTATAAATAGAACATGATAGTGAGATATCCACTAGTTGATTTTGAAATCTGAAATTGTAACCTAAGAACTCCAAAATATCTTCTCTCTTCTTCTCCAAGAAGCCGTCCCTAGATCTCACAAGTAGAGGAATACTTGTGTTGTCTCTTTGGCTAGAAACAAGGGTTTTGAGGATGTTGAGTGCCTCTTGGTCCTTGTAAGAACTTGGTGTTTATATTCATTAGACTTAGGGTCCTCTCTTGATGTTAGGGTTCTTAGTTTCTTGAATATTATATGTCAAGTTATTTATCTTTCATTATCTTGTTGTTGTTGTGTTGCTTTGATTATCTTGAAAGTCTAGTGAAGCCGTGTGGGGCTTGTTTCGATTCACTAGCATTGTTGTATCTTTTGTTGTTCTCGGATTGTGGCTTAAAACCGAAACTATCTCTTGTGTTGTAATCTGAAAACCGAAACATAAAACTTGTTATTCTTGTGTTGTTAGATTGTAATCCGAACTCTTGTGGTTGTTGGTTTGATCTTGCATCAGACCACTAGCTAGAGAGGTTCAACAGTTAGCTAATAGTTTTGTGTGTCTTAATATCTCTAAGTTAGGGAGATTTCTTACATGCGTAGAGACGAGTTTTTTATTGATAAAGAAGATTCGATATCGTCAGTTTGAGGATGATAAGTTGTGTATTATCAGAGATTATGGACTAGGAAGGTGTTTTGAGGATTAAGGGATGGATTTGTGTTCCTAGAGTGGGTGATTTGACTAGATCTATTATGGAGGGGGCCCACTGCTCGGGCTATTCAATTCATCCAGGAGCAACAAAGATATATCATAACCTAAAACAACATTACTAAAGGTGTAGGATGAAAAGATATGTTGCAGAGTTTGTGGTTAAGTGTTTCCATTGCCAGCAGGTGAAATATGAGCACTAGAAACTTGGCAGTTTGCTTCAGAGGATGCCCATTCTTGAGCGAAAATAAGAGCGTAACTATGGATTTTGTAGTTGGGTTGCCTTGTACCCTGGGAAAGTTTGACTCCATTTGGGTGATTGTGGACAGATTGACTAAATCGGCCCATTTCATGCCTGTGAATATGAATTATAATGTAGAGAAATTAGCCAAGATCTACATTCATGAGATAGTTTGACTACATGGAGTACCCATTTTCATCATTTCAAATAGAGGTAATCAATTCACTTTAAACTTTTGGAGTACTTTGCAGCGGGAGTTGGTCACTCAGTTGGATATGAGTACAACATTCCATCCACAAATATATGGCTAGTAAGATCATACTATTCAGGTGTTATAGGAAATGTTGCGGGCTTGTGTGATGAATTTTGGGGATCATTGGGATAAATTTTTACCTTTGATGGAGTTTTCCTAAGTAACAACTACCATTTTAGTATTTAGATGGCTTCATTTGAGGTTTTGTATGGTAGGAAGTATAGGTCCCCAATTGGGTGGTTTGATTCTTTTAAGGTTAAACCTTGGGGCACTGGCTTGTTAAAAGATTCGACGGACTAAGTGAGATTGAGCTAGGATCGACCCTTGGCAGCTTAGAGCAGACAAAAAAGTTATGCTGATATAAGGGCCAGGGACTTGGAGTTTGTGCAGGGTGAGCGGGTCCTATTGAAGGTATCACCCATGAATGGTGTGAAGATGTTTGAGAAGAAAGGAAAACTCAGTTTGAGGTTTATTGACCCTTTTGAGATTCTTCAGTATGTTAGCCTATGGCTTTGCCATCGGGTCTTTCAGTCATATATCTAGTTTTTCATATTTTGATATTGAAAAGGTACAATCCGGGTGATTCACATGTGATTTAGTGGAACTCAGTGAGTTTGAATCAGAATCTGACATTTGAGGAAGAGCCTATAGCTATTCTGGATAGGTAGTTCAGGAAGTGATCCAAGATAAGGGAAAATGTATATATAGGCTTGTAAATATGTATCTATTGTTATGTTAATTTGAATAATAATTACAAAATATTAGATACATATAAAAATAAAAAATGTCTCTAATGAAAAATAAAAAATGTTAACATTAAGAAGTTTAATGAATTTCTTATGTATTTGTGAATACAATATTTAATTCAAAATATCTAAATGATATAAAAAGATTAATCTGAACGTTCATTGATAAATTGATTACATATTGCACAAGACTATTGTTATGTAATTAACAATTGATACAATCGTAAAAAATTTGTATGTATTGAAAAATATATTTTGTGAACAGTATGAAGCGCATAAACAATTACGTTCAGATCGAAAATGTTATTCAATTTAGAGACAAAATGTGTTGCAACAAAAAAAATTAAGAAAAAGAAATTTATGTTATGATTTAATATGAGATTTAATTGTATGATGTATCGTTATGTTGCATAATGTAATGTTGTGTTGGTTACTTTAATTGCTGGACTTAGTTATATATGTTTCAATAAACTTGATACGTATAGTTATAAATATGTATCTAATACAATGTAACAAAAACTGTTAAATATGATGACTTTGTAAAATGTAACAAAAATATACAACAAAAAAAAATAATATATTATAACCTGAAATAGCCATATGACAATCATTGGTGATAAGGTAGAATCCATGATGTTGAAAAATATCTAAAGAAAATACTAACCACATATACTAACATCATCAATCTATATAACAGTCAACTAGTCAACAAGTAAACAATTACTCAGTATGCAAAGCACAAGCTTTTTCTTTTAGTGTGAAGTTGCTCCTTGGCCTTGGTGGATCAACATTCTCACTAAAGTATCCTTTCTCCACCTTTACAGATCCATACTTGCATAAAAGAGTGGCATATCTCATGCGATGGTATTGAGCATCAATACCCGATGAAGGAATGTCTAATCCCTCGCTTGGGTACTTGGCATAGATAGCTACAACTACACCACAATCCCCATATATCGATTACTAATTGAATTAAAAATACATATATACTTGTATAAGATAATGAAAATAACAGAAAAGGTAATGTAATACTTACAAACTTTCACTATCTCGTTATGCTATTCCGGTAACATATTCCACTCGGAATGGATCCTAAAAAAACATAAAATTAAAAAAGTAACATTAGATGCAATAACTCTACAATAACATAGAACAATACATAGAAAAACTGGATGAACAAAATATTATAGATACAAAATAATACAAATATGTATCTTGGTTGAAATACATATATCTATTGATATGCTTAAATAAATAAATGTTAAACAATACGAGATACATATAATCCACTCACTTTTTATAATAAAAATTTTCCTAATTCTCCTTCCTTCTCTCAACCCTATCATATCACTTTTTTAAATTTCCTTCACCTCTCAACGTGTTATGCTGCTGATTTTCTCCATGTCTCTCTGTCTCTTGCACTCAAGAATAATAGGTATGAATTCTCGATCTCTCTTATTTAGTATGGCTATGTGTTGCTTAGAGTTTGATATGTGAGTTTGTTAGTTGTTAAATTTCCTTGGGTAATATTGGAATTCAAGATTTTCCTGATCAAAATTATCTTGATATGGGTCTTAACAATGAATTAAGAAGCATAGTGTGTAAGAGTGATGTTTGTAATTACTTAGCTCTGCATATGAAGGTTGTAGCAGCATGATTTTGGCGAGTTACTATATGTGTGGTTGTGAGGTTGGAGGTATCTGCATTTAGAGTAAAATTGATGACTTGAAGACTAGTTTGTTGAAATAGAGATGCATGCTCCCTATGCTAATTGTAAAGATTAAATGGTTAGATTAAAACATCATTGTCTAACACTCGAATTAGTCAATATTACTTGGGTTTCTTTAAGTTGTGAGGAGAAGTGATAATAAGAGGCATTAAATGTTGCTCTATAATCCTGTAAGCTTTAACTGATACAAACTGGTTGAGTTTGACTCTTTTGTAGTAGTGACTAGTGTTGATACGTGCAAGGAGAAGAAGTTTGAGTACCCTCACTTGGAAACTAGTACAACCCCACTAGCAACTAAGTGTTGGGTGGTCCCTAAAGCCTATAACACTTAGTTTTGGCTAGACTTGTTGACTTTGAATTTACATGGTTATTTTATATTATTTTTGTAAGGTACCATGTCCGACAAGAAGCAAAAGGATAAGGGAATTGGTCCCTTAAACAAGGAAAGGAAGTGAGTTCGTACAGGTGCTTATGTGCCAAAGGCTCCAGCAGTCCCCAGAGGTCAGACATAAAAGTTTAGGACTAGGTGGGTGATGGATGAAGGAAAAAATAGTATAGTAATCATCCAAAATCCAAGTATGGCCCTGATTAAATGATTGACAAGGATAGTTTGAGAAAGGAATTCTAACAAATTATGTGGCAAATTAAGAAATTAGGTATGAACTTTGTGTTTGATAAACCGACAAAGTGCAATATACATCTAATCAAAGTATTTTATGTGAATTGGGATCCTCAAAATCTTGACTTTGAAGTCTAGATTAGGGGAAAAGTTGTAACATTTAAAGCACACTATCTGAGTGCCATCTTGGGCACTCTAGAAGCTGATTCTATTCAGCTAAGGTAGTTGAACATTATGCCACCATATCCTGCTATTCGACATATGTTGCATGGTAACAGGTTAACAGCGAGGTAGAGTCGCCACAAGGATAATTATTACTATTTTATATTTGCTTATCCCTATATGAATAGGGAAGCTCGTGTGTGGTTGAAGATAGTCTGTCATTGCCTCATGTCAGGTAAACATATACGGATGTTCCTCGTGATCAAATTCATTTGGTCTATGCCCTTATACTGGATGAGTTTGAGATAAATGCTGGGGAGGTAATCAAATTTGCTACAAAAAAGGCATGAAATCATCAGGGTCACATGTATGGTTTTGGTGGGTCGCTGACTAAGTTCCTGAGAATCCATGGAATTAAAGAAGACACATGACTAGGACTAGAGCACTTAATGTTTCTTATGGGCCTGTACTGACACTAGCTGAGAGCCATGCTCGAGATGATGAGATCAGGATCTGCATTTTTGGACTACAAAATATGTATCTTTCTAGTGGAGCTAGAGCAATGACTAGAGATGAGATACCAGAAGTGGAGTTGGATTATCTATTGGGTCACCACACCAATTTATTTCTTAAGATTGGGCCATATTTTATAGAATTGATGAAGGATTATGTTACCACTTATAAGGATATACATCTACAAGACTCAGACATTGATTTCAATGATGATGATAAGGTTGATCCAGACTTGGGTAATGAAGGACAAGGCCAGATATGGATGACGACATAGAGGATTGACCAGGGAGTTTTTAAAAACATCACTTATGCACTTGTTTTGTTTTTACAAACACTAGGATAGTGCTATATTTTTAGTGTGGGGTGGGAGAACTATTCTTGTTCTTTTATGTTTTGTTGCTATTTTGTTATGTTTCAGGTGTTAAGACATTGCAGTAGATGCTTTGTTTTAAATTCAATTTGTAATAAATAAATATTCTTTCTTATGGATCTTAATAGTTAGTAATAGTTGGGATAATTCTCTAGTTAAGTTTGTTTCATTATGAGTTTGAGCAGTATTTTTTGATTTTTGGGTTCCTTGGATTTTTTTTGGTTCTTTTCTTGAGAATAGTCCCTTTGAACCAATTAGGATCAAGTTTTTACATTTTTGAGTTTAAGGGGTAGAATTTTTTTAGGTATAAGTGCTAATACCAAGTAATAGTTTAAGTACTTTTCTCGATAATGGATGGATAATGACTATCTTAAGAGATATTCATAGGGAGTGAGTAGGAAGTAGAACCCATTTCTGATACAAAGTGCCTACATGATATGAGTTTGTTTTAAATTGGAAGCATGCTGTAATAAGCTGAATGACTATTCTTGAGACATGTATGCTTAATTATGTCTCTTTTATGATTTTAGCTTAATTTGAATTCGTCTTGTTTCTTGATTGAAAATTTATAGGGGTCCATCTTGATTTAAACATGTGCCATGTGTGTGAGGTTTAGTTTTATTCTATGTTAACATATTTGTGTCTAGAACTTTTTCGGTGTGTATGCAAAATGAAATAAAGAATGTTAAGTTTAAGAGATGACATAGGCATTTCTTTAATGTTCGTGTTTGATACCTATAACCTTTACCCATTGAGCCTTTAGCCTTTTCTTTAATAGCTTCACGTGTAGGTTATTCCCTTTCTTTTTAACCAAAATTTGATCCAAAACTCTTTAGTAATTTAGTTAAAAAACTAAGATGTAAGGAGCATGGAACTAAAAAAAGAAAAAAATTAAAGATGAAGCCCCAAAGTAATAACTATTAGTATGTTTATAAGTTTATGTGGTGTTGGTGGACAGTAGTGTACTGAAAAAAATTGATCGAAAATAAGTGAGGCATATGTTGGTAAAAATGCTCCCTGCTAAAGATGGGTAAGCTAACTTAAAGAGATGGGCAAAACAAAAGAGTGTAAAGATTGAAATAGTGAAAAATAGGCTGGTTGAAGATGAGTTTAATCAAAGTGTCATCTATTAAAGTGCTTGCGGATGTTAGTCACTATTTCTATTAAAAGTTGTTCCTACTTATCCCTTAGCCTACATTATATCCTCAAAGTCCTACTAGATCTTAAGCTTTGATGTTCTTATATTAGTGGAGTATTACACTAAGGGAAAGCCTATGGGTCATCCTAATTATATATGTGAATTCTTTGTGAGAGTAAGCATATTTCTATCCTTGTACCTAATAGTGTGTGGATTACATGACGGTGAGTGATATTCGGCAACTCTCTTGTTGTGAGGTGTATGTTTAATGAAGGATATGTGACTTACATGACTTCTTTGTTAAGGCAATATGCATGAGTTTGCTAATTTCATTTCTTGAGGTTTGGAGGTTTTAAGTTGTTATTCTTGTGGTTGAAATTGCAAAGTAACATGCTTGGGATAGAACTTGATATTCATATTAGTCATTTTGGTTCCAACTTGTGTATCTTGTTTGCATTAGTGATGATGGATCATATTATGTTGAACTTGAGTGTGAAAAGTTGTTCGAGAAGGAACAAGATTCTAAGTGTGTGTGGTGATTTTGGGCGTATTTAAACCTCCAATTACTAATTATTGCCCATACTTTTGTATATTTTGTGAGCTACATTGTATATATAGTCATTTAATTGAGCTTAACTTGTATTCATGAATTGATGGATATGATTAGTGTTTCAGGTTGAGGCTGTTGAAAAGATTGAGCTTGATTTGACATCTATAATAAACTTGTGGATGACTGAAGGCGTTATGATCAATATCGGAAAGAAAGATAAGTTTAAAGAGCTGTTTAAAGGAAACTACAAACCATGGGACAAAAAGAAAAATGGAAAGATTGCAATATATTGGGAAATTGGAAGCTAAAACATCCCTCCGAGCCACGAAAGCTAAGTTTTATTTTATTGGTATGGCACAGAGACGGTCACAAACGGGTTTGCAATAAATAGTACTGCTACGCAATATTGGGGTACCACAGAGCTGATGCCTATGATTTCAAAGTGCCACGGAGGGGGTTTTTCAAAATATTTTTACACTACTAAAAATAGGAACTTGTTTTATTTTATTATTATCATTACGTACGTCTGGAAACAGAAAAAAGCCCAAGGAGGCTTGGTTTTAGGGTTTACTTCACCACTCTTCTCTTTTATTTCAATTATTGTATGAATATTTTGAATTCTATGATGTTGATTTTGAACATAAATGACTAATAACCTTTGTTCTAGGGTTGGGACCGAACGTATGTTTGTATTTCTTATTCTCGATTTTATTTTACATTGAATTATCGCATGGGTTGTTTTTAAATTCTTGTTTTCACTATTATAATGTTTAGCCACCATTAAGATACATCTATAGTCCTTTTGTGAACATGGAAGGAGAATCATTAGGATAGGATGAGGGTTTTGAGGAACAAGTTCTTATTTTCTCAAAACAAGGATTTGATTTGCGTCTAGGATAAGAATATACTTACAACACCTTGTTTGATATTTGAAAGATATCTAAATGCATCTAAATTGAATTATTGCATCCTTGCTCAATGATGTAGTTGTGATATCCTTTTTCATAGACGATTAGAGGCTCAGAAGGCCATAATCATATTATCAGCCCTGTGAATTAACAACCTGATATACAATAAAATCAATGAGAGAGTCAAGATATACATGATTCCAATGAGCACCTTGACCCTGGAATGTCCCCTCACTATTGATTACATCATTGCTCGAATTGTAATTGTTACATTTCATTACCTTTTCTTACTATTAATTTGCTAGGCTTTCACAAATCATCATGATATATCACAACACATGTTCAAAATATTATTAACGACTCAATGAAGTGAATTGCTAAACTTATAGTCCTTGTGGGTTCGATATCCAATTCCTATAGAGCCACTATATTACACACTAGACCACATGCACTTGTTTGTGAGGTAGGCCACAACAACCCCTATACCAAACGACCTTTAAGAGCCTCCTACTAACTACAAAAAAGGAATCAAACTATTAAAAAAAGTTAGCTAGAACTTGAATGGCTGACAAACCTTTCAATGTTAAGAAATTAGGAAGATGAAGCTTTCAAGACTATATGTTTTTCTATAAAGGTTTGTCTGGAAATTCATGATCTATGCCATAAAAGCTAAAATAATCAATATAGGTAACAAAAGACACTAAAAAGTAGTTTAAAGCTGAAGGTAGCATTCAAATTAGCTCTTACAAACTTACCCCGTAATCACTCCTACTGTTAATTGAAAATGACTATCTTTTTTAATGCTCCCAAAAATCCTAATAATGATAGAGATATTTAAAAAGTCAAGTATTTCTTTCAATTAATTTTGAGTGCTTGATGATCTTGTTGAAACAAAGAAAGTTTTTATCAAAAAGTAGTAAAGCAACTATCAAATCTAAAGAAAGATCTCTCTTTCGCCTACATAAAATATTGACCTTTTCACTTAAACAGATGAAAACAATCTTATTTTTTTCCATCTATTCATATTTTTAAAACTAGAAAGACAATAATCAATCAAATCAATGTCATAGTAATCAGGGTAACAAGGTATTAAAGAAACCTCATATCGATGGACTTTCTAAAGAATGCTTTTGAGCTAGAATGACACTCTATGTTTCTACTGACAAATTACTTGTGCCTGAATCAAACTCGGGCACAAATGGAGACTTAGAAAAAGTCCCTGAAACTTTACTCTACTAGCTTGTCCAGGCAAGATGTGCTATGTCACTCTTTCAGAATTTCTTGAGAGTGATATATTCATGAGATCTGGCTCAATTATGTTGACATCAACTGAATACTAAACTAAAATAGAAGAAGGAGAGTTTACACTATGCTTTTTCTCATCTCGCATATGCCCTTCTTAGCTTAAGCAATAAGAATAACCCAAGAAAGTTTACAGTGTGCCCTTTATAAATCAAGCAACTAAAATAGCAGAGGGAGAGTTCTCAATATGCCCTTTATCATCTCGTTAGGTTGGAATAGCAGAAGCAAAAATCATAGTATACCCTTTCTCATTTAGAGCATGCTCATTGTAATATTTTTCATCTTTTTCTCCCTTGTGATTTGAAAAGCTTTTCAAATGAAGACATAAATTTATCATTAAGATACAAAAAATTAACTTTATCATTAAGACAATTTCAGCTAGTAGATCATGAGACACAAGACTTGAATTCATAGACACCATATCTAGCTTAGTTTCTTTATCTAGAACTTTTTCCGCTGCAGAAGTAACCATTTTGAGATGCATAAACTATTAAAAAAAGGTGTGTGGGGGGGGGGGGGAGGGGGCGTTAGTACAGACTATTCATAACCACAATCTAAGCAAAAACATCTATAGTAAATTTTAAAAACACACAAAATTATTTCAAGTGTTTCTAGAATACCCTAAAGAGTTTATTTATGGTGAAAATCTAATTCGTGAATATATACACACACATTGTACATACATTATACAACTTCAATACATACTTATACATCATCTATAAACTAAGTAAAAATCAAATCATGAATATATACACATATGTACATAAATTATACAGTTTCTATACATTCTTATTCATCATCTATAAAATAAGTATACAAATTGAAATTATCATCTACATCCTGTATTTTATACTCATCGAAAGAATAAAAATGCACCAAAACACTCTACGAATCATCAAAGAAGGAACAAAACTAAAGAATCAAAAGGCACAGTCAAAAATTTTAAAAATTAAGCAAATGACAGTCGGTCTACACAAAATTCATAGAAAGAACAAAAAGTGCACCATTAAAAACCCTAAAATCAACAAAGAAGAACCAAAAGTGAACAATAAAAAAGCACAATGAAAAGTCATAAGAATCAATGAAGAAGGATAAAAATGAACAATAAAATACACTCAAAATGAATGAAAAGGGACAAAAAACTCATAATAAAATGTTAAAAAACAATGAAGAAAGAAGAAACTTACCTAGTTAAAGGTGAAGAAGACACCAATGGAGTTGAGAGCATAAAGTTGAGCATGGTGACTTCGTTGAAGATGAAGGAAGAACGACGGAGGAGCTAAGAACGTAAAGAATATTTTCATTCTGAAAAAGGAAAGACCAGTTGATAATTAATGTGTTTAATTACCAGAATTGTATAATTTGAGTTATTTTCAGTAATTTCGAATAAGATGGACTAAATAAAGGGTAAATAAGTTTGAAGGGCTGACATTCTGCCAAATTTTCTCTAAGAAAAATGTGAAAAAAGACGAAGGATAAGTTAAAGGAGTTACCTGTCACTAGGGTGTTCACGTTGTATTATAAATCATACCAAACCAAAAATCAAATCAAACAAAAAAAAATACTTTGTTAGGTTTGATTTAGTTTGCCTTTTAATTTTATTAATCGAAAAACTTTTGATTTCAGTCTAATTTTAAGTAAAAGATAATTGAGAAATACCGGGTCAAACAATTATATAAATACTATCTAAAATTATATGAAAATATAGTATATATATATATATATATATTTTTTTTATTCTCTTGACTTTTATTTTAAAAGTATTACTCCATCCATTTCAAAATAGGTGGTCCTCTTTCTAAAATTCTTTGTGTCAATTTAGTTGTCTCTTTACAAAATCAAGAGAATATTACTATGTTCTTTAATATTACTCCTATCATTAAATGAATAAACATAATGTATATGCTAAAATGTACATTTTCAAAACGTAATTAATAAAACTAATTTAGTAAAATAAAGGAAAAAATTTAGAAATAACAGTCTAGGTCGATTAATTAGAAGACTCATAACAACCTTTTGCTAATTACACTCAATAGCAACATGTATATATATTTGATGTGCAAGATAACATCAAATACATATACAAGTATACGTACTTACCTTATTTTTAGTTAACAACTTGAGTTTATACAAAGTAAAAGAATTTCAACTTCCTTAAATCACATTTATCCAATTAATTAAAGATTAATTGAAGTTTCAATTTCTAAAAATATAAAGATTTTTTTGTGAGTTTCAAAACTCAAATAGGTTTGAATGATATAAAAAAATATTTTTCTATTTTTCTCTCTTTTTTATTCAGTTTTTCCAATTTTTTACTGTTTTTTTATTTTTTCTTTGCACTTTTTTTCTTTATTGTTTTTTTTTGTTTTGTCATTTGTTCTTTTTTTTTTCTTTTTCTTGTATTTTTTTCTCGTTATTTTTTTTGTTGTATTTTATATTTATATGTTTTAATATTTATATTTATTTGTATATATATATATATATATTAAATAAATTTATTATGTTGTTTGAGAAGCCACCTGGGATTAGAATTTATTTAATTATTGGGGCAGTAATTACACAACCTAATAATTATGATAACTTGTTTGGTTGCCACAATGTAATTATAGTGTAACTACAAGTATACTATTTAGTTGCACAAGTGTAATTACATGATTTTATTAAATTTTTAAAATAAAAGTTAATGATCAAAACTAAAAATTTATATTAGACAAATAAGGGCCTTTATAAATGATATTAAATTAATATTACATACATACATACTTACACACACACATATCTATATCTATATCTATCTATCTATCTCTCTCTCTCTCTCTCTCTCTCTCTATATATATATATATATATATTAAATTAGTATATTTTAATTGAAATAATCATAAAAACTAAAAGTACATGATTTTTAAGAACAACATGACATACAAGTTTGACAAAGAAACTAATATTATAAATATAATGTCATAAAATTTGTAAAAGATTTTACAACAAGATAAATCTATCAAGTCTAACTAAAAAAATGAATAACTTGCAATGTGAAATATCAAGTCAATACTAGTAAAACAAATAAATTGGAACTAAAAATATAACATGTGTTCAAAATACAAAACAAAAAAGTTAACATAATACTCTTATATCAAATTTCATCATAACGTACATAAATATGATTAAAAAGATAAAAAAAAAACGTAAGTCTATAACCTTATTCAACAATAAATTTTACTTTAATTTAAAAATTAGAATACTAACAAAATTATGCTAAATGAATATAAACATAACATAAATAAAATAAATAATATGAACAATTGCATGAAATCTCAAGAAGTAAAGGTTAGAAAATAAGAAGGAAATGAAATATAAATAATATAAAACTAAAAAATATATTTTTAAAAAAATATTAGAATAATAAAAATAAAAAAATTTAAAAACAATATAAATAAAAACAAATCAAAATAAAAAAATAAAATAAAAAAGTAACCAGCTTGTAATTACACCATGTAATTATCAACAATTCATATCTCTTCCAGTGAATTGGAGTGTAATAACTCCCTGTCAATTACACCCAATACCTGCTAACCAAGTAATTGCCTAACCAACCACACGTGTCAGACAGTGTAATTACAACTAATTACACCAAATTGAATTCCCAAGGTGGAATTTCAAACATGCCCTCTTTGTATTTGAATAACTTAGCCGTGAATATATACAATTTATCATATGTATTTGCATATAAGCAGGTCTATGTATTAGTTGTTTGCTTGAGCCTAAAATAGACAAATAGATGTGCAATGTATCATTTAATACCAATGTATCGTTAGTATTTGTATGTCAAATTAATTATTTGTCTATGTATGGTTCAAGTTATATAAATATATATCATTTGATTCAAATGTAACATTTGTATAATTTATCATTTCTATTTGTATTGTTCAATTTGTTAATAAAATACAATTTGTATCGATGAAAATATAAGTATTCATAGGAAAAAAAATAACAATTCTTTTTCACTTGTTTAAATATACAAATGATCTAGTCAACTACAAATTCAAATACAAATAAATAAAATTACAAATACAAATACAATATGTGGTTAACTTAAAGAGGTTAACTTAAAGATACAAATAAAAAATAATTCCTTAAAACTACAAGTGTTTCGACAAAAATAAAATATAAATACAAATAAAATAAAATAAAAAAATACAAATTCAATCTGCAGCCAATTATAAAATTCAAATACAAAATAATTATTTAAATACAGGAGCAAATTATACAATATATAAATGGTGGTGTGAACAATAAAATACAAGTACAAGTGCGAACTACAAAATATATACAAGTACAAGTATGAATTATAAAATACATAAATTTACAAGTAAGAACTATAAAATACAAATGTAATTGTATCAAAGAATACAAAATATAAATGATGTTGTGAATACAAATACAATAAACGATTGTTGTATTTTTATTATCATCCATCGCTTGTGCTAGACATAGCTATATTTTTCAAAAATACAAAAAAATATTATATAGGACCAGAAAGATGAGAAAGAAAAGACATACCCAAAAGATTTTAAAATAAAAAGAGAAATAAAATCTAGCGGTAGAAGAGTAAAAAAAAGCAAAAAAAGGGAAAAAATGAAAATAGGGCAAACAAAAAGAAAATAGGAAAATAAAAGAAAAAAAGGAAAAAAGGAAAAAAAGAAGAAACAAAATAGTAGCTAGAGATAGAAGAGTAAAAAAATGAAAAGAAAGAAACAAAAAAAAATAAAAATAGGAAGAAAAAAGAACTAACAAAAATAAAACTAGAAAAAGAGAAAAAAACAAAAAAGAAAAAATGAGAAAGAAAAAGTCAGTAAAGAAAAAAATGAAAAAAAAAGAAAGAAAAATAGAAGCTAGAAATAGAAGAGAGAAAAAAAAGTGAAAAAAATGAAAAAGAACAAAAATGAAAATTGAAAAAAAATTTAAAAGTAAAAAAGAAGAAGATGCAAAAACGAAAAAGAAAAAAAGAAATAAAAAGGCTGGAGATATATAAGAGAGAGAGAAAGCGAGAAAAATGGCGGAGGATAAGAAGCCGCTAAAATTTTGCTATTTACTATCTCACTTAATTTTCTAAAGTGTTCGTATTTAGCTTAATTATAAACTTAAGTTTGCTAGTTTTTGTACTTTTTTCAATAATCCCCTAATAAATTTTTACTTAAGAAAAGTGTTAAGTCAACAAGGGCCTAATATTTTAAAATTAAGAGAGTATTTCACTAGCACTTGGCCTAAATTAACAAAAAGAATTTGGAAAAATCACACAAAATGCCCATAAATGCTAAATATTTATATGTTTTTGCCTTCATTGAAACTAATTACACCGCGCACCCCTT
Source organism: Capsicum baccatum var. pendulum (assembly GCA_030864225.1). NCBI lineage: Eukaryota > Viridiplantae > Streptophyta > Magnoliopsida > Solanales > Solanaceae > Capsicum > Capsicum baccatum. The sequence goes on from CM061560.1 coordinate 175,564,383, forward strand.
CGACAATTAATTATTACCCGACTTACCCATATATGTGATGAGCAGCGAGATAAATGATTCTCTCGGCTAATTACAATATCCAAATTATTATGAAATATAAAGTAAGAACAAGAAAAATGAACAGAGAAGAGAGGTAATTCTTATTTCTCTTGAAGGATTTCTTGAGAGGTCTAATTACAATGAAGAAAAATCCATTTATTTATAAGAGAAAATTAATTTTGTCCCAAAAGTTGGGGTTTCTAACTTTTTTCATAAATAGACATCCACTCTATATGGTAATATATTTATAACACTTCTCGTTGAATGTCTAATGATAGATAATGTGCCTTGTTAAAACCTTACTAGAAAAAATTTAGTGGAAGAAAAAATCTAGTGAAGGAAAAAGAGTACACATCTCTTATAATACACATATAGGGTGCCTCATTAAAAACCTTACAAGAAAAATCCAATAGGACAAAATCTCGTAAGAAAAAAAGTACAACGCGTATTAACTCTCTCTAATGAGAACATCCTTGAATATTTGCATCACAATCTTGTGAACCATCTACTTAAAAGTTACAGTTGAAAGAGACTTGGTGAATAAATTAGTCACATTATCTCTTGAACGAATTTGTTTTCACCATTCTTTTGGAGCTCATGTGTATAGAAAAGTTTTAGCGAAATTTGCTTCAATCCATCCCCGTTTATGAATCTCCCTTAAGTTGTACTATGCACATTGCATTATTTTTATATAAAATTATGGGTACTTTGTCACATTTCAAACTATATTTTTCTTGAATGAGATGTATCATGAACCTCAACCACACACATTCTTGTCTTGCTTCATGAATAGCTATTATCTTAGCATGTTTCGATGAAGTGGCTACAATAGACTACTTTGTAGATCTCCAAGATGTGACAGTACCCTCACATATAAGCACATAGCTTGTTTGAGACCAAGCTTTATGCGGGTCAAATAAATACCCAACATGAGCATAACCAATAAGATCGGGACTGCCATCCTTAGAATAAAATAAGCTCTTGTGTTTGATCCCATTTTGATATGTCCTAGTGATGTGCTATAGAAATATAGCACTTTCAAAGCTTTAAACTATGAAAATATGCAAGTTTCTTAGGTTGTTTTGTTAGATATGATGTGTTTTGGGTATGTTTTGTAGTAAACTAGGTTTTGGATGTGAAGTTCAAGAAAAAGATGAAAAGTGGAGTTTTTGGCTTCTTACTTAATCATTTTTTGGGTATTTGTGACACTTTACGAATGTATGTGATCAAAGCATGTATTGAAACTCTAAGTTTGGAAGCTTGGTTATAAGATTTAGAAGTCCTGGCACTTACCTATGTCTACATGTGGTCTGTGTGTGACTAAGATAAGTAATAGAATTGAAGATCCAAAGAGTGAAAGGGCCGAAAAAGAACTTTCAGCATTTACCTATGTCAACATGCAGACTGCATGTAGCATATATGGAACGGATGTGGGTAAGGTAAATGCCAGAAGTCCAAAGTCCAGAGAGTAGGCAGTGCAAGAAATATTTTTGGCACTTACCCGTGTCTACATGTGCCCAGGGTTAGGCCGCATGTTGCACATGCGCCTAAGTCCAGGCCGCATGTAGACACAGGTAAGCGGCCACCGACCCTTTTTCTTTTTTTTCATCTGGGATTTGATTTTTATGGTTTGATTATGTACTATAAATACCCCTTATGTGTTTTTTAGTATAAGTTACGCACTCTTGATACTTACAAATATATTTTGATTCAAAAATCCACTTTTGGTCTTGGAATTCTCTTGTATTGATTTTGGTTGATTAATTCAGTTAAAGTTTTGGGTCTGCTGTGATTATTGCGATTTCATCTTATGCTTTCAATTATGAATGTTATTGATTATTTCACAAGTATGAGAGGCTAAAAAACCCTTATCTAGGGCTGTAGAAACCCTGGAAGATTGACAAAGTAGGGGAAGTGCTACGTTGTTCTAAACTGATACCCATGACTTCATTGTATTATCTTCACTTTAATAGCTATCTTAGTGGTTGCAAATGTTAGGATCCTGCCTAGATTATTTCTACTTACTCCAAAAGAGGAGTAGTGACTAGAAAAAGATAATTACAACAATAATTTGAAGTTTAACTGTCATTCCACGCTAGTAAGTATTATCTAAGTAAGATGGTTAACTGTCATCTAATAAATAGAGACTCAAAAGGTAATAGTTAATTGGGATCTAGGATAAAGTTTAGAAGGCAATATTTTGAGACTCAAAAGTTAAGGCGTGAAATCTGTTAGCTAGTCTAAAAGACGGTTGGTAGTGCATAGCTTATCAGATTCTTCTTGCAAGGTATCAGATTAGTTCAATAAAGCACGATAAGCGTACAGAGTTGAGAAGTCAGGGGAACACAATCCTAGTGTTCACCAACGTCTAATTATAACCAAAGTTGATACTAGCTACTTGTTCAATACTGATACTCCAATCCCCTATTTACTTTTCTAGATTTTCCCATTGATTACAACAGGTGAAAACTGCAATTCCACATAGTCCCTTGGGAGTTTACCCTAATCTTTGTTGGGTTACTATATTTGACAGCGTCCACATAATCTTCAGATTAAAGGTTTATCTAGGGCATTATTAGATTTAGGTGCAGTTGCTAGGAAATACGGTGTTAAGTTGTAAATCGAGGCTTTTGTAGTTTTGGGTCTTTTTGTTTTTGTTCTTAGTTGGGTATAAGCTGGTGTATGCCTATCATACGGAGTAGATACAATCCCTTACTCCTAGTAAATCTGAATCTAGAGAGGATCCTACAAACACCTCATAGGATAACGAAGCCGAAAAGAGATGATATCCCTGAAGGTATTCGTGCTGATGTACACTAGGTTCCTTTCCCTCCTCTTAAAGGAGTTCAGGACATTATTGAATAGTAGACGGGGGTATGGTTAGCATAAGCTGCTAATCAAATGAGGAAATAAGATGCTCAATGGATAGCTCAAGAGGCAAAGTTAGCCGTGAGGCAGGAAACAGACAGCCGAGCAGCACTCGGTGGAAATCAGAACAGAGTTAGAGGTGGTCAAGCTCAAGTGATCCAAGCATACCAATACTTGCAGCCATATGAGAATGATGAAGAGGATCTGGGTTATGTTGAGCCGACAGAGATTGGAGCTATAATTCCTCTTGTTTTACCCCCAAGCATTAAGTTTGACATAACAAGCGCAATGATCCAACTCTTAAATCTGACGAGTGTATTTTCATGTTTACCTACAAATGATGCAAACATGCACCTTGGAAATTTTAGTGGGATCTATAGTTCATATACCAATCCCGGGGTAAATTAGGAGGTGCTTAGACTGAGGTTATTTTGCTTCTCGCTTACTGGAGAAGCATCTTTATTGCTAGGGTAATGGTCACATCCAAGCTACGCCTTCTCTCAAAAGATGATATGGTCCCTACCAAATATAGTAAACCAACGAAGATTGGGGCCGAATCCCAAGGAAATATATGGATTGAGGGCTCTCAGTTATTGTAATCAGTGGATAGAGATGGAAAAGTAAAGGAGGGGGGGATGGGGGTTTGAGTATCAGTGTTGAGCTAGTAGCAAATATCAACTCCGATTGTAATAAGTCATAAATGAACACTAGGATTGTTTCCCCCCAATCTTCTCAACTTCGTACGCTTATCTTGCTTTGTTGAACCAACCCAATACCTTTCATGCAGAATTGATAAGTTATATTTCTTCTACAGTCTTTTGGATGAGTAGAAAGATTTCACTCTTTACGTTTTGTGATATGAGACGAAACTATGAAAATGTTAACGACACAAAAACAAAGGAAACACACCAAAAAATAATCATAAAAACAAGAATATGGAGTGATAAAGTAAAAGATATATAAATTGACATAAGTCTATAATGAGAGGACAACCAAGGGTATACTAAGCCCTAGACCTTCCTATCAATTACCGATAACACCAAATTCTTACGAGGACATAATGGAAATGGATTACGAGCACCCACGTTTCTAGACAACCAAAGAAACTGCCAACAAGTTTCAATAATAACACTTGCAAGTGTATCTCAATTCATCATTCATCAACTAAGTCTAAAATTATGAAAATCTAGCTATTTATATCCACGGGCTACTTATTACAAGATAGCCCAAAAGTATCCTAAATATCAAGGGGCCCAAAGTGGCCCTAAATATCAAATGCCCGTATGTGGGCCCAAACACCATTCCTTTTCTTTTTGGACCTTGTACACTTTACTCTATCTTCCAAATACGTAGTGGCTCAATACAACAAGGGCGGACATCATAAAATATAGATATTCCCATGCTCCAAGATATCCTCCAATCTCGTATGTGCTTCTGTAGGATGATTAGGTCATGGATTTTAAGGTTTGGTCCTTGAAGCATAGATCCCAAAAAAGTGGAGCTTATTTGGCTAATATCATTTTAAGTCTCGGAATGTCGCCTTACTAACCCTTATCTTGATCCCAGTTAACTATTAACTTTTGAGTCTCTCATTATTAGATGAAACCTAACTATCTTACTAAGATAAAACCTAGAAGCATGGATTGACAATTAAACTCCAAATTACTGGTGTCTTTATCTTTTCCTAGTTACTACTCCTCTTTTAGAGTAAGTAGCAATAATATAGGTGGGATCCTAATGTGTGTACCCAATAATAAAACTATTATATTGAAGATAAAATAATGATACATGGGTATCGGTTCAGAACAATAATAACACTCTCCTACTTCCTCAATCTGTCAGGGTTTCCACAACCTTAGCTATGCATTACTAGCCGCTTTTTCTTGTGAAAAGATCAGAAACATTCATAATCGAAAGCATAGATGAATCACAATGATAAGAAGTAGAAAACCCACAACCATAATTGAATTAATAAACCAAAGTCAATACAAGAGAATTCCAAGATCAAAATCAAATCTTGGAATCAAAATATGTTTGTGAATATCAAAAGTGCGTAACTCTTACTAAAAAACAGATAAAGGGTATTTATAGTACAAGTGGAAACCATAAAACCAAAGTCCGAATGAAATAAGAGAAAATAGTGTTGGTGGCCACTTATGGTCTGCACTTGAGCCCTGACCCTGGGTGCAGGTAGCACTTATGGCCTGCAGGGTGGGTGTAAGTGCTAGAACATAATTTTTCTGCAAGTCAGCTCTCGGGATTTTGGAATTCTGGCACTTTCTTTGCCTACATATGGTCCAATAGTTCTACTTGCGGTCCACATGTTACTTAGCAAGTGCCTGGATTCATCCTTTCAGCTCTTCTTCAAGTCCTGAACATGCTTTGATCACGAACAAGATGGAAAATGTCCCAAACATCCATAGTTGCTCAAATAAGTATCCAAAACACCATTTTTTAAATTTTTTTATGAACTTAGCTTCCAAAATATAATTTCCTACAAACATATCCAAAAAGCATCATATTTAATAAAACAACCTAAGAAACTTGCATATTTTCCTCGTTTAAGCATCGAAAAAGTGCTATATTTCTATATCACATCAACACCCTCAACTTTGAATGTTTTTATGTATTCATGCAACAAAATACAATAAAAACAAAAATGATGCTTAACTAGGAGAATCTATGCTATTCAAGGCAGTTAGTAAACACTTTAAGCTCGGAATGCAACACCTCCTCTAATCTTACTTTTCAAAACCAACTATGTATGAACATGAAGCACGACAATGTGATACAATGGGATAAAGGTATGGCAATTACATTAGAAATAGACAACTATGAGTATGTACAAGTTACACAACCAGAAACAACAAATAGCTAGCAATATGACTCATTTGACCTTACAACAAAGATGCCCCATTAACTCATATAAAATAATGCACGTCAATATAGGGACAGTCACGGGACACTCATAGTTAGAAGAGAAGTTCCAATCAATGGTCAAATATCATAGGCTTTCTCTTATTTTCTTTACTGTAGTATTCAGATAGTCAAGTTAGGATCACTATAGGACTTTTCTCAGCTTGTAATGTAGGCTTTGGGGCTGGCATGGTACACATAGACATATTAAGTGACTAAGCCTCCTTGGCACTATACTTAACTTGGGGTCTTACTTACTAGCCAATTTCCTTTTATTCCACCCTTATTTCTCTCTTTTATTATTTATTGCACATTCTGGTTGGGTGTGGTATTTTATTCTTTCTTTTTTATTTTTTCACAATTTCTCTTTTTTTTCTCTTTCTTTTTCTTTTCTTTTTCTACCACACCCAGCCCTACTAACTTTTTCTGTTATTTTACCTTTCTACATACCCATTTTATACCATGCACCCCTATGATAGCTACCCTCAACTTAGGCATTTTTCCATAGTTGAGGTACACAATGTCCAAGGAGGACTAGGCTGAAATAGGTTCATTTTAATCTAAATAGGAAGGTGAATGTGTGAAATAAGAAAAATAGGCTGCAAGGCTCAAAATAGGGATCAAGGAGTACAATTCGCACATAGAAGGTCATTTACGCTAAAAGTGGACTGAAATAAAAAATGTCCTATGATCCTTTCCTAACTAACTATCTCTTAACCTAGGCAAGATTAACCAAAAAACTTCTGAATTCAACACACAAAGGGAACTAAGTAGCATCTCACACACACATAGTGCAGAGTCAATATTACAAGACACTATTTATCCAATTTATGCAATTATTAGCAAGTGATTATTATGTCACTAATCCTAATGCCATAGCAATATCTATAATGTTCACACACATATATACATTCACACAATTCTCAAACACAATTTTGAAGGGGTATTATTTTTTCTCAAAAATTAATGAAAAACATGACTACTGCCTTAAATACTTAAAAATCTCTTAATTACACAAAAGCATACAAGAATACAAAATAAAAGAATAATACGACATAAATTATCCTTGACATGTTGATTCTACAACTATACCACGATCTATAAGAAACAAAAGCATAATAATAAAAACTTGTAACGGTTATGGTACACCCTACCCCCAACTAAAACCTATGCACTATCCCCAATGCACTAACATAATACAAAATAAAGGAAAATGTGAACATACCTAGGACGCACTAGACGTCTGTGTCTTGAGCATCTCCATATGAAGGGATATTAGCTGGCAGAGGTGGTGGTACTGGTGGTACTCGACTAGAAGATACACTCGCTTTTCACTTTATACGCTTCTGCCTATCAATGACTGAAGAATCAGTCGAAGCATGGTTAGCCTTTTTAATGGCCTGGTCATATGGCATATCAAGATCCTGCAAGTCTCCTATGTGACGTCTCTTGGCCCCAACTATTGGAATCGCCTCATCATCTTTTGCAAAGAAATCAAGCCATATTAATGGATGTGGAGGTAATTTCTGGACCATTGAGGGTTACACTGAGAGAGTGGCTGATACTCAGCCATCTCTGAGAGAGCATACCTCTGATCGTGGTATATCAAAATCCTCCCCTCTAGGATAGATCTAACATATCTGTCTGTATGAATTAGGGTGTAGATTATCTCTCAAACTTATAAGATACGCCAGCCGACTCTAAATTCAAAGCGGGGATGAAGAAAAAGTAGATGGTGTACCATCACCCTACGTACTCAAATCTGGAGCCTCTCTTTGCTTCTCTATCTCTATATCAATACCAATACCCACATCACCTCCATGTGTATCACCAGGCTTTAGGGAAATTACTGGGCCCTCAGTCTGGGGCCTAGGTACTATGGTTGTCTTTGTAGATCTATTGGAAAGGTCTGGGGGTTCCTAGCCCTTCATAATCTTTGTATTCACAATAGTCGTAGCACGCACCGTCTCATTTATGCCTGGTATCTTAGGTACATCGGCCTTATTGCATAGTCTTTGAATCATGTAGGGGAATAACATATTAGTTAACTCCCCAAATGCTTTGTCATGGATCTCATGTTGGAGGATAACTACAAAATCAATAAAATATCTGGCCATCATGCAAGTAACCAGGGATGCACCCCCCAAGTCAACAAAATATCTGAAGAAGTGGGGAACAGTTGATACCAAATGAGCAACCATCAAAACTTTCCCTTAAAGGTCATTGTGCCCTTCTTGATCAGACCATGCCCCTCAATCCATGGGGTGGCATCACCCAAAGGTGAAATATAGCTGGCTATCCACCTAGACATCTTGTCCCTCTCTTGTCTGTGCTCAGCCTCCCATATAATATGTCGATCACACATGACTCTTAGTATGTGGTTAGTTTCATCTATGGATATAGGAGTAATGTAATCTAGACCAAAAATAAATAGGTGGATAGTCTCTGTTGATAGATCAACTCTAATCCCTCTCACAAATGTATGATCAAACTACGACTGCTTTATGTTCCTTATCAATCTTGGCAATATGTGAATGGGAAGCTCTACTATAGCTTGGTATGATTCATAAAACTCATGCACCATAGTTGATTTGTAAGACCTGAGTGGTTTAGTAACCACTCTAACTGATATAAATTAAAGCTAGCCTGTAACTATGGTAATATCTTCAGTCCCAATCAATCAATCCTGTACTCCTCATAAATAATTTTCTTAGGCCTGCCAGTCTAAGATACGACTGTGTATATTATAAATTTCCTATATATCCTCTACACACTACCTCAGAGGTGCCTCCGTGGTATGTGCGGGTGTAGGACTCTACCTCTGCTGTGCTGATGCATTGTGGGAAGCATGCTTTGTACTCTCATCAGATGAGGGTACCTCTGTCTATTGTACCTATGTTGTGGTACCCTTCTCAGATTAGGGTTCTACTGATGACTCCTATTGCTTAGTATCCTCGGATTCATCTTGGGATCTCTCCTTAGACCGGGGGTCCTAGCTGCAACCTGTGGAGTAGGCTCTAAATCTGTCTCCTTCTCTACCTCATTATCTGGTGAAGGAGTGTGTGGGGTTGACATCCACGCTGACTTCATTCGTGGTTGGGCTACAACTATCTAGGCAGCCTAGCATGTCTGCGCTCCAGTGACTGTAGGTGTCACCCCAACTGGAGTGTCTCTACATTGCTGCCTCGGTTACTGCACTAAACAACTAGGCTCGAGAGACTTTGTCTATCTCCTCAAAAAATAATTCGTTAGTTTCCAATAAAAAGGAGGGATATAACAGTTGAAAAAAGACTCAAAATTTGAAAAGTTTGAATTTTTCCTCAATTTTCCCACCCCTTTAACCTATTTGAAATCTTAGCAAGTCCAATGTACACATATACATCAAGAATAATGATTTCATAACAAATTCAACATGCTCAACTTGTGGTATTACTCTATTTCTTTAAGTTCAACTTTTGGTTAGGGTATAACCTTAGAATTTAATTCAAAACAACACCCTATATTATGATTTTAGGCTACTTCAAGGCTTCTACATACAAGCTTAATATAATCTACATAGTTTGCATATGAATATACATATCAACTTGCTTAAACAATGAATAAATCAACACATAATCCTTTTAAGCTTCAAAAGTTACCTCTTTTATGATGAACCAAAAGTGAACAATGAAGAACTCGAGAAAAATCAAAGTTGGAACTTGTTTTTAGTGTATTAGAACAAGTTGGTATCTCAAATAAGTGTCAATTTAGCCTTTACTTAAGTGTGGGGTTAGTTTATATTTTAAGAGAGTAGTTTGAACTCAAAGAGAAAAGTAAAGTTTTGAGGATTTGAACGAGTTTGAATGAGGCTAATGATGTCTAAATAAGGATTGGGGGCTATTTTAGGTCATATATAAGTGCTGGTGGCCCTAAAAATTTAATTAATATTTGGGCCCACTTTTGACCTAGCCGTGACAGTTACTTGCACTTGCCACCTGCGGCCAGGACTGGGGCATAAGTCACCTGCGGCCAGTAGGTGCAGGGACAAAAATTTTTGCCCGCTTTCCTGTAATCCTAACTTGGCCTTCTGACATTTTCCAACTACTTATGGTCCCAAAACGTAAAGTTATAGTCTCAAAAGTATGGGTAGGTGCCAATGTCCATAACTTTCCATTCTCATCCTTAAAATTTCAACTTTTGAATTTATTGTTCAACTTACCTGGTCTGTGTGGGACTTGTGACCATGATGGTTTGGTCACATAATCCCCTTACTTAGAAATCGATGAATGTATTATTCTTACCATATTCCGGGCAAGTCCATATGCTAAACCTACAAAAATAACAACAAAAATATGAACACTAAAATAATGGGTTGACTCTTATTCAGTGCTTGATTTAATATCGCGGCACGATATGGCTGCGTTGGTTACTCAGACTTTACTAACAAGCCCACGGGTTGCCTTCCTTATAACTCTTGATTTAATATCGTGACACGACACAGGTATCTTGATTACTCAAAAATCATCATGATACCCATACGAGTACCCTCTGAGGTTATTGATACAATCAATTACCGACACCTCTCTTATATCAGTTAGCTGCTTTATTGATTTTTGGATATTGAATGTGGCCTCCTCACCATTGACTCTAAATTTCAGTTCTCCTTAAACCATTGCTATACCTGTGCCCATAAATGGTCTCTCTAATATAATAGGTATCTCGATGTCAACCTCACAATCCAAAATGACAAATTCAACTGATGTGCCATAGAAATATAACACTTTCAATGCTTAAAACAAGGAAAATATGCAAGTTTCAAAGGTCTTTTTGTTAGATTTGATCTGTTTTGGGTATGTTATGCAAAAAAACATATTTTGGATGTTAAGTTCATGAAAAAGGTGAAAAAGGTGTTTCTGACCACTTTTGGAGAGATTATGGATATTTGGGATGTTTTTCAGGTTGATCGAGATCAATGCATGTTTGAGAGTCAAAGAAGAGCTGAAAAATGACTCCTAACACCTACTATGTTGACATACGGATCGTATGTACACCTACGAATCACATATAGACAAAGCGGGTGCCAGAAATCCTAAAATCCCAAGAGCTAACTTGTAGGAAATTGTCCATCCACAACCTGCGTTCTGTACCTGTGCCGTGTGCCAGACCGCAGGTGCCACCTACACTCTGCCATATCACAGGTACAGAGAGTAGGTGGCCACTAAACCTATCTTTTCTATTTCATCTAGAATTTGTTTTTAGGGTTTTTCCTTGTACTATAAATACCCTTTATGTACTTTTTAGTATGAGTTACACACTTTTAACACTTAGAAACATATTTTAATTTCAAGATCCATCTTTGATCTTAGGATTTCTCGATATTGACTTTGATTGATTATTTATGTTACAGTTGTGGGTTTTTATTCATCTTATTATTGTGATTTCATACTTGATTTCTAATATGAATGTTATTGATTTCTTCACAATCATGAGAGGCCGAAACCCATAGCTAGGGTTTTGGAAACCCTGACAAATTAATAAAGTAGGGGAGGTACAATTATTGATCTGGACTAATACTCATTGCATGCATTAATTTATCTTAATTATTATTGATTTCATAATGGGTGAAATTATTAGGATCCCACCTAGATTTTTGTACTTACACCAAAAGAGGAGTAGTGACTAGGAAAAGATAAAGACAACAGTAATTTGGGAGTTAATTGTCAATCCATTTCCACACAATGGAATATAATGAATGATTGTTAGTTTTCATCTAATAACTTGAGACTCAAAATGTAATAGTTAACTGGGATCAAGATAAGGGTTAGTAATGTAACACCCTGAGACTTAAAAGGTAAAGGGTGAAATCCTCTTACTCATCCAAAACACTATAAGATATACATAACTCATCAATTTTGCATGTAAGGTATTGGGGTGGTTCAATAATGTACAATAAGCCTATGGAGTTTTTATGCCAGGGGGAAGACAAACCCAGTGTTCACTTACAAGAGATTTCAACCAAGTTAGTAATGTTCTTTTTTTGAGATTAATGCAAACAAAATTGAAACACCATGGGTTTTAACCATTAGAAAATTTCACAAATTTTTATCTTTTGGACATCATATATCTTGGGTTATTTCTCGTATGATAAGGTATGGGCTAGGTGACCTAGTCGTATGTTGTCCAGTGTTGGGTGGTGTAGGGTGGTTAAGTTTCTAGAATGGGTACGACTAGGTGGGTATGAGACATATGGTTGGTGACGGGTCATTGTTTTGGGCTTTTCTTTACTTAATTTTAAACTTAGTAACTTAAATTTGATTTGAGTACGAGTGTCTTACCATGAGTCGTGAGGATAGGGTATGAGTCGTATAGTCCAACTCATATGTTGGACAATGTTCAACCCCTCATGATTCTATCTAGGGTATGATTTCATGGTACTAATCATATGGTTGGGTATGGTTTGTCTTGGGTGGTTGTATATTGGATGGTGTCGGGATCTAAGAGTATTCCTAGGGTACGAGTGATGGGTACCACTCGTATGGTACGGTACGATTGGTATGGGGTAGTCATACCATCCCTCAAGAATTTAAAGTAGTTTAAGTTAGGGGTAATCTGGAAATTTTTCCTCTTAACCTCTTAAGACCTATGACTTATAACACCCTTTAGACATCATTTAACCTATTTTTAATAAATCAAACTCTGTTAAAATACTCTCAAATTCCCTTAAGGCTCTTGGGTAAAAAAGGCTAGAGTTTCATCAATAGGATCAATTTGGGGCTTACAAGAGTGATTTCTCTCTGTCATCTTCATAATCTAAGGCATGTTACTCCTCTATCATTATTAGTTCCAACTAAAGGCATGTTTCATAAATTATTTTTATGGCATAAATGTTGTATGGTTTTGGGTTTTCAAATACATGTTGGGGGTTTTGGTTACAATGGTTGGTTATCGTTTCCCCTTGTCTTTTATTTATGGTTTTCATATTATTATGGTGGTTTGAAAATTTGGTTGCATGGGAATGGTTAATTGGTATATGGTTTTGGCTTTAGAAATACTATCCCCCAACTTGTTTGATAAAATGGCTATGAGAATGTTTTTGGTTAAATTGTTGGACTTTCATTAAACTATGAATGGTATAACTTGGTAATGGAACCCTAAATGGTATAAATGGTTTGGAATAGTTAAATGCTAAGGTCTTGGTGGTTATGGTTGGTCTAATTGAAAGCCTTGTGGGGTACAGAGGAATCCCCAAAGAAAACATAATAATGATCACTTGTTGGGTGCATCGGATTCTCCCAAGTCAACTTATTAATGCAAACTATGGGTACATGGGACTCCATTCTTCTAAAAAATAATGGCTAAGGATATTGATTTCAATCTATAGTTGGTATAATGATACCATTACTTATATCCTTAGCTTATAATATATGGAATGGTGGTTTGACTATGTGGTAATGGTTTTAATTAGGCAATAATTGTCGGGTGTGATAGCTAACCATGAAGGTTTGAGTCCAATGTACGGACACTAGAAACTCATGTTTGCCGACATGGGAATTGGTCATGGAGAGCATATATAACACTTATAGGGTACACGGGAATCCCCTAAGTACACTTGCACATATATATCATGGAGAACGAAGGGTACTCGGGAATTCCCTACTCCTATGGTATCTTTTGTTCATACGGCTTCACACACCAGGTCCCATTCAGGGGGTTAATATATAGCCCGTGGGTGGTTCTAGGATGGTTAAGTTGTACATACCCAGGTTAATAGTTTTAAAGGCATACTAAACCCAGTTCCCTTTCCCATTATGGTTATATATATGTATGTATGGTTATGAATGCATATGGTTGGTTTACTTGGTTTTAAAGGTTGCAATTATCTTATCCTTATCCTTAATGCATGGTGGTATTCACCCTCTAACCTATCTTCGAGCGACTGTATCCCCATGCGATGTAGGAATCGTCCATTCTACTTCTCCTACTTAGTGATCAGATTTGTAAGTAACTCAGTTGGATTGAAGTACTGAGCTTTTATATTTTGAATGACTCCATTTTATGGCATGGATTTTTTACATACTTTTTATTTCATAGACATTAGTTTTAGCTATGGTTGGGGTCATATCTCAATCAAATATTATTTTACATTTAGTTAGAGTCTTTGTGCGACTACTATAAGTTGATATGGGTAATTTTGGTTGTGGTGTCAGCCTTGGAATTGGTATAGGTATTATAGTTGATATCAGTTGACTATATTTATGATTGTTCCATCCTATTATGTTATAGACTCGTACTCAATTGTTGTATTGGTTTTGGTATGGACCTATTCTAGAGTCTAGAATTATGCAAAATGCTATCTTGTTATATATTCAGAATTTATATGACTCAGGGTATGTGTTTGGAGGTTGGGTTGGTTAACGGGGGTGGTCCTCGATCCTAGTTGGACTTGGGAAGCCCATTACAATAGGGACCCAGTTCAGGTTGTGTTAAGTTGGATTAGAGCCAGGTTTATGGTCAATTAAGAGTCCATAATGCCGTGTCGAGTAGAGTCTTTTTTAAGGGTGTGTAGTATGGCACACTCATAAGAGATAGTTTACTTGGTATTTAGAAATAGTTCTTTTTCTTTGTGTTTTATTTACAAGTTGAAGTCGAAGTCCTGGAATCTTCTCTAATTCCTATTTGTTTTCCTTTTTGATCATGCCTCAATGATCTGATGTGCATGAAAACTCATTTATCCTAATTGTGGACAATGTTAATGGGACATGCTTAATTATAGGATCCATACTCGATCTAGGGGTATAGACCTTGATTTCTCAAGGGTTCCACCGGTACTTTCTACCGCTTCTCAGGATCCTCAGGATCCTCAGGAAGATGTGATGAATGTAGACTTTTATCATTCGATCCATATGATTTCTCAGTTAGTAGCTTTTCAGGTTGAACGTGGTGCATTTGGTATTTCATCTTATTAGGCCACAAGGGTTGTCCAGTTTATAAGGTTGAGTCCTCCAACTTTTACTGGTGTTCAGGTAGAGGAGGATCCTGAGGGTTTTCTGGAGATTGAAAAGATCTTTAGGGTCATGCAGGCTACGACTGTAGAAGGGGTGACTTTTACTACCTATCAGCTAAAGGATATGGTGTACCAATGGTACGAGGAATAGGATTAGGCAAGGGGTGAGGTTGATGAGTTATCTCTGTAGAGACTTTCTCTAATGCTTTTTTGGATGGCTTCTTTCCTTAGGGGTTAAGGGAAGTAAAAATAGAGGAATTTGTTAATCTAAAATATGGGAAGATGTAGGTCAATGAGTATGCCTTGAAATTTCACCAGCTATCTAGGTATGCTCCAAAAATTGAATGGACATAAGGGCCAGGATGATAAAGTTCGCTTCAAGATTGTCTCGTGAGTTTATCCATGAAAGCAAGACTGCATTGCTGATTAAGGACATGGATATCTATAGGTTAGTTATTTATATTCAATATGTAGAGGAGGAAAAGAGAAAAGAGTTTAAGGTAGGGTAAGAGGTTTAGGTTCTTTGAGCAAGGTGGTCAACAACAAAGTGGTTGGGATGGTGGTAAGTGGATAAAGAAGAAGTGG
Source organism: Capsicum baccatum var. pendulum (assembly GCA_030864225.1). Classification (NCBI taxonomy): domain Eukaryota; kingdom Viridiplantae; phylum Streptophyta; class Magnoliopsida; order Solanales; family Solanaceae; genus Capsicum; species Capsicum baccatum. The sequence continues at coordinate 175,579,774 of CM061560.1, forward strand.
GGGAGTTCTGGTTCTTTCTATATAGCTAGTGCTTCTTACCCAAGGCCATCGAGTAATAGGCATCATTAGGGTGGAGATAACTTCAGGGCATAAAGTGCTTAATCTCAGGCTAGTAGGGAACAATCGGCGTCATCGTGTCCTTCTTTTAAGTTTTATGATCAGTTACATCGGGGCTTTTGTGATAAGAGGAGGGATATGTGTTTGAAATATGGTCAGCCAGGCCATATGCTTAGAAATTGTTCAATTGTTAAGGTTGCTTCAGGGGCGAACAAGGTTCTGGTTACCTCTTTATTTGATGCTATACCCAGGGGTGTTTCTTCTGCATCTGTTTCTGCTTTTGGTACTGCATAGGACAAAATAGGTCATATACTTTTGTGTCCTGATAGGAGTCTGAAGCATTGCCTGATGTCGTGATTGGTACATGATAACTTTTTTCCCATGATGTGCATTGTTTACTTGATTCGGGGTCCATTCTTTCTAATGTGACCCTATTTGTGGTTGTGTATTTTTGTTTTAATCCTGAGGTTATTTTTTGATAGTAAGATGACTTTAACGGATTTGTTCAAATTAATATGGTGGATTTTGATGTCATTATAAGGATGGATTGGTTACACTCATGCTATACATCCTTAGATTTTTGGACCCATAAGGTTGTTTTAAATTCCCTGGTGAACCAGTTATTGAATAAGAAGGTGGTTCCCAAGATCCTAAGGAGAAGTTTATTTCATATCTTAGAAATCAGAGGTTAATCTCTAAAGGGTGTCTCTATCATTTGGTCTGAGTTAAAGACTTCAACTTAGAAGGTCCTTCTTTGTATTCGATTCTGGTGGTGAATGAGTTTCCTGAGGTCTTTTCAGATGATCTTCATGGTGTTCCTTTGGATGGCGAGATTGAGTTTTGGATTTATTTGGTTCCGAATACTCGTCCAATATATATTCCTCCTTATAGAATAGTTTCGACTGAGTTGCGAGAACTGAAGAAGCAACTTAAGGATCTCTGGAATAAGGGTTTTATCTATCCTAGTGTGTCCCCGTAGGGTGCACCAGTGTTATTCATGCATAAGAAGGATGGTTCCCTTTGGATGTGTATTGACTATCGACAGTTAAATAAGGTGACGGTTAAGAACAAGTATCCTCTTTCTAGAATAGATGGCTTATTTGATCATTTGCAAGGTTTAAATTTTTTTTAAAGATAGATATTCAGTTTGGGTATCATTATCTTAAGATTAAAGAGGTGGATATCCCTAAGACGACATTCTATACCTGGTATAGGCATTGTGAGTTCTTAGTTATATCATTTGGTTTGACCAATACCCGAACGACCTTCATGGATTTGATGAATAGGGTATCCTATTAGTTTCTAGATCTATTTATCATTGTGTTCATTGATGACATTTTGGTGTACTTTAATAGTGAGGTGAATCATGTCAATCACCTCCATGTGGTGTCGCAGACCTTAAAAGAGCAGTAGTTGTATGCCAAATTCTCAAAATATGAATTCTGGTTTAATGCTGTCACTTTTGGGGTCATATTATTTCTAGTAAGGGGATCATGGTTTATCCATATAAGGTGGAAGTGTTAAAGAAGTGGCCTAGACCCACAACTCCAACAAACATTCAGAACTTCTTGGGTTTGGCCAAGTATTGTAGGAGTTTTTTGGAGAGCTTTTTTGACGATAGCTGCCCTATTGACTAAGTTGACTGATAAAAAGGTAAAGTTCTCTTAGTTAGATGCTTGTGAGGGTAGGTTTAAGAAGCTGATGGATAAGCTAACTTTGGCTCAGGTTTTGACTTTGCCTCAAGGCAATGAGGGGTTAGTGGTTTACTGTGGCATCCTGGGTGGGACTTGGCTATGTTTTAATGCAGCATAACAAGGTGATGGACTATGTTTCTAGGCAGTTGAAGGTTTTTGAGAGGAATTATCCAACTCATGATCTGGAATTATTAGCTGTGGTATTTGCATAACAAATATGGAGGCACTATTTATATAGAGTGCATGTGGACATCTTCTCGAATCATAAGAGTTTGTAGCATGTGTTCACTCGGAAATATCTTAACCTCAGGTAGAGTAGATGGCTTGAGCTTCTCAAGGACTATGATAGGAGTCTTCACTACCATCCAAGTAAGGGTAATACTATTATTGATGATCTTAGCAGGTTGTCCATGAGGAGTTTCTCTCATACAGATAAGGAGAGGCTGGAGTTGGTAAATAATATTCTTCACTTGGAAAATCTTAGAGTTCGCCTTTTGGACTCCAAAAGTGGTGGATTTTTAGTACAAGAAGTGGTTCAGTCATCTCTTGGTGCAGAGATCAAGGAGATATAAATTCTAAAACCTTTCTTGATAAAAATCATGGGTGATATAGGTGGGAAAAAAGTAATGGTATTTGAGATTAGTGGCGACGGTACCTTGTGGTACCAAGGAAGGTTATGTGTTCTTGATGTCGACAGTTTGCAAGAAAAGGTATTGGCTGATGTACATGAATCACACTATGTTATTCACCCTGGTTCGATGAAAATGTATCATGATCTCGAGGAGTGTATTGGTGGAATGATATAAAGAAGGATGTGGCTAATTTTGTGGCTAAATATTTGGTGTTTCAATAAGTGAAAGTTGAGCACATGAGTCCTGGAGGGTTATATTAGGAAATTGAATTGCCTGAATGTATATGGGAAGTGATCAACATAGATTTCATTACTGATATTCCTCAGTCGCAAAACCAATTTGATTTGGTTTGGGTTATCGTGGATAAGATAAAAAAGTTGGCTCACTTCTTTTTGGTGAGGACTAAAGTTTTGGCTGAGGATTATGCGAGGTTGTATCTTCATGAGATTGTGAACCTGCATGGGGTACCTATTTTGATTATCTCAGATCGTGGTATAAAGTTTTCATCTCAGTTTTGGTGGTTATTTTAGATGGGGTTGGGTACTAAGGTTAGTTTGAGTATTGCTTTTCATCTGCAGATAGATGGGCAAGCAGTGAGGACTATTTAGACATTGGAAGATATGCTTCGTACATGTTTAATTGATTATGATGGTAATTGGGTTGAGAATCTATCTCTTGAAGAGTTTTTTTACAACAATAGCTATCATTCTAGCATTGGGGTGGTCCCTTTTGAGGCATTGTATGGTACAAGGTGTAGATCTCTTATTAGATGGTTCGTGCTTGGTTAGGCAGATATGTTTGGCTTAGATCTGGTTTATCAGGCTATGGAGAGGGTAAAGATAATTTGGGAGAGGCTTAAGGCTACCCAAAGTTTCCAAAATTCCTATGTAGATGTAAGGTGTAGGGACTTGGAGTTTGAGATTGGGGATGGTGTGTTTCTAAAGCTGTCTCCCATAAAGGGAGTAGTGTGGTTCAGGAAGAAGGAGAAGCTCAGTCCTCAGTATGTTGGTCTTTATATGGTTTTGAGAAGGGTTGGTAATGCTGCGTATGAATTGGATAATCCTTCTAGTTTGAGCTCCATTCATCCGGTATTCCATGTCTCTATGTTTAGAAAGTGTATTGGTGATCCTTCAGTGGTTGTTCCTTTGGAAGGATTGGGTATCTCAGATTCGCTGTCTTATGAAGAGATCCCGATTGAGATCTTGGAACGACAGGTTCGTCGATTTTAGACCAAGGATGTAGCTTTGGTAAGGTTCTATGGCGGAACCTCAAGGTGGAAGAAGCTACTTGGGAAGTGGAAGAGGACATAAAGTCCAAGTATCCACATTCATGCGGAAGGTATGTGTTCTTGATCACATCTTTATTTTTTACCTTGGTTAAAGAAAGGTTGATTTCCTTGCATCTTTGTTTTCTAACATAGTTAAACATTGGAATGGTTATGTTGGGGTGTAATTCATGCTTGTAATACCTTTTTTGTTATTCGGGGATGAATGATCCTAGTGGAGGAGACTGAAACACCCTGGGTTTTGACCGTTAGAAAATTTCTCCAATTTTTAGCTTCTGGACATCATATGACTAGGGTTGATTCTCATATAATAAGGTACAGGTCAGGTGACTCAGTCTTATGTTTTCTGGGGTTGGTGGTTGAGTTTTTGGAATAGGTATGACCAAGTGGGTACTAGTCGTATAGTTAGTGATGGGTATTGGTTTAGGTTTTCCTTTACTTAATCTGAAAATTAATAACTTAACTTGGATCTACGTATGAGTGGCTGAGTATGAGTTGTGAGGATAGGGTACAATTCGTATAGTCCAACTTGTATGTTAGACAGTGTTTAATCCCTTATGATTCTGCCTAGGGTACGATTTCATCGTACTAATCATATGGTTGGGAATGGTTTGGCTGTGGTGGTTGTATGTTGTTCTGTGTTGGGGTCCAAGAGGAGGCCTAGGGTATGAATTAAGGATACCACTCGTATGGAAGGGTACGATTGGTATGGTGTGGTCATAATATCCTATGGTAATTTAAAGCAGTTTAAGTTTGGGGTAATCTGGACATTTCCCCTCTTAACCTCTTAAGGACCCATGACTTATAACACTTTTGGGACATCATTTAACCTATTTGCAACCACTCAAACTCTCTTAAAACACTCTCACATTCTATCAAGGATCTTGGTTCAATGAAGGCTAGGGTTTTATCAATAGGGTCAATTTGGGTCTTACAAGGGTAATTTCTCCGTCGTCTTTGTAATCTAAGGCATGTTACTTTCCCCCATTGTTAGTTCCAACTAAAGACATGTTTCATGAATTGTTTTCATGGCATAAATGTTTTATGGTTTTGGGTTTTCAAATATATTTGGGGGATTTTGGTTACAATGGTTCGTTTTGGTTTCCTTTGTCTTTTATTTATGTTTTTCATATTATTATGGTGGTTCAAAAATTTGGTAGCATGGGAATGGTTATTTGGTACATGGTTTTGGCTTTGAAAACACTATGCCTGCAAGTTGTTTGATAAAATGGCTATGCGAATGTTTTTTGTTAAATTGTTGGACTTTTATTGAACTATGCATGGAATAACTTGGTAATGGAACCCTAAATGGTATAAATGGTTTAAATGATTTGGAATGGTTAAATGGTAAGGTCTTGGTAGTTATGGTTGGTCTAGTTGAATGCCTTGTGGGGTACAATGGAATCCCCTAAGCAAACATAATAATGATCACTTGTGGGGTGCATGGGATTCCCCCAAGTCAACTTAATAATATAATCTATGGGTACATGGGAATCCCTTTTTCTTAAAAAGAATAGCTAAGGACATTGCTTTCAAGCTTTAGTCAGTTTTATGATGCCACTGCTTCTAGCCATGGTTAATAATGAATGGAATGGTAGTTTGGCTGTGTGGTAATGGTTTTAATTGGGAAATAATGACAGGGTGTGATAGCTAACCATGAAAGTGTGAGTCCAATGGACGGACACTGAAAACTCATATTTGCCGACATGAGGATTGGTCATGTTGATAATATTTGATACTTACGGGGTACACGAGAATCCTTTAAGTACACTTGTCCAATGTATCATAGAGAGCGAAGGGTACTCGGGAATCCCTTACTCCTATGTATCGCTGGTTCATCTGGCTACACACATCGAGGCCCGTTTAGAGGGTTACACTAGACCCATATAGACCATGGGTGGTTCTAGGATGGTTAGCTGCACATACCCAGGTTAATGGTTTTAAAGGAATACTAAAACCAGTTCCCTTTACCGGCACACATATATATATATATGTATGATTGTGAATGCATATGGTTGGTTTACTTGGTTTTAAAAGTTAGCATTATTTTATCATTATCCTTAATGAATGCTAGCATTCACTCGCTAACCTGTCTTTGGGCAGCTATATCCCAATGCGATGCAGGAACCGACCATTTTACTCCTCCTACTTAGCGATCGAATTTGGAATCAACTCAGTTGGATTGAAGTGGTGTGCTTCCATATTCCGGAAGGCTCCGTTTTGTGTCTTGGATGTTTTTTCATACTTTTATTATTTCATAGACATTGGTTTTTGCTATTATTGGGGGTATATTGCAAATGGATATTGTTTTACTTTCAATTATAGGATTTGTGGGACTACAATGGGTTGGTATGGGCGGTGTCGATAGTGGTATCTACTTTGGCATTGGTATTGGTGTTATGGCAGTACTGTTTCACTGTATTTATGATTGTTCCATCCTATTATGTTATGGACTCAACTCGATTATTGTTTTGGTTTTGGTATGGTTATTGGTTGGTAGTAGATAGTTGGACTTTCTTGGGTTGGTCACGGCTATAGACCTATCCCAGAGTCTAGAATTGTGTGAAATGCTATCTTGTTATATGTTAGGAATTCATCCGACTCAGGGTACGTATTTAGAGGTTAAGTTGGGTAACAGGGGTGGTCTCCGGTCCTGGTTGGACTTGGGATGCCCATTAGGACAAGGCCTCGATTCGGGTCGTGTCAGAAACCCCCCATTTACTTTTCTTGTTCTGCCCAATTACTACAACTATTGAGATCTGCAAAGCCACGTGTTCCCTTAAGATTCAGCCCCAACCTTAGTTGGGTTACTATATCTTGACAACAATTGTATCATCATCTCAAATGAGGTATTGCTTAGACGTCATCATCAGCCGGGAAGATGGAATTGTCCACTCTCACAATCACATCATATGAAATGCCAACAGGTTTCTTCACTGTGTGGTCTTCCATTATTAGACGCATTGAAGTCGGTTTCAGAGGATTCAAACCCAATTGCTTGAATATGACCAAAAACATCAATTTTATGTTGGCTCCAAAGTTACATAAGACTCTGGAAAATCGAGATGACCCAATAGTATACGGTATAATGAATGCTCTGAGGTCACTCTTTTTCTGAACCAAAGACCTCATGGTGACTGCGTTATAGTGGTACAAGCCATCAACATCCTTGATAGTCGCTGCTTTCTTCTTTGTGACTAATTGTTTCATAAATCTGGCATATCCAGGCATTTGCTCCGTCGCCTCGAGAAGAGGGATATTCAAGCTTAATTTTTCAGCATCTTAATAAATTGCTTGAATTTTCCTTTCTCTCTTCTCCTAATTTTCTTAACCCTTCATCAGCTTAGCCAACATCTCTTCCATTCTTGATTATGCATCTCATCTTCCAGGCGAAGTGTACCTATCTCCTTTCTTTCTGTAGTCATCCTTCTTCTTTCAATCAATATCTCGCTCTCTACAATGGTCTCTGTATCTATCATAGTAGTTCTGACCTTGGTTCCCTTGCCCTTGGCTCGGAAACCTGCTAACTGATGATCCAGATAATTTTCTTCCTCTTCTTATTTTGACTCGTAAGATTTGGAAACTGAACCTTGTGCTGCTACTGCGTTCACTTTCTCAAAAGTCCCTGCTGCAACATACTTCACTAGCACCCTTAGACTAGTTCTTAGCATCACAATTTCTTGCGTTATTGAGTCATCAACTACTTTTTGTCACAGTCGGCACCAATAGCATATATATTGGATCCCCTATCAACCTTTGGAGTTTTCCACCCTCGATTAGTGTGTGAGATCTGATCTAACATCTCTAAAGCCGCCTCCCAACGTAGCCTTATAAAAGCTCCCCCCAGAGATGGTATCTGCCATATCTCTGAAACTGGTGGTCAAGGCTTGGTAAAATATCTCCAATAAGCTCGTCCCTGACATCCGATGATTGGTAACTATACTCAGCTTCTTGTTGAACCTAAACCATGTCTTATACATAGATTTTGACTGCAGCTGCCTGAAATTATAAATCTCGCCCTTTAGCTGTAACATCCTTGATAGAGGAAAGAACCTGTTTAGGAATTTCTTACGCAACTTATTCCATGTAGTGATAGAGTCTCTTAGCAGTTCCCTTAACCATGAAGATGCTTCTCCTTTTAGTGTGAAGGGGAATAACCTCAGTCTAAGTGTTTCCCAATTTACATCTAGATTTGTATACAAATTGCAGATCCCGATAAAATTTGATAGGTGCAAATTTGGATTATCTGTAGGCAGACCTGGAAACATACCCTTCAGATTTAAGAGCTAGATCAATGACCTCGTTATTCAAACGTGATGCGTTAGGGTAAAATATGAGGAATAATGGCTCTAGTATCTACCAGCTCAATGTATCTCAGATCTTGTTCATCATCTATATATGGTTATACATACTGATATGTTGGGATAACTTGAACATAGGCATCTTTCGCTCGATTTTGATTTCCATCGAGTGCTGCTCGGAGATCTGCTTCCTATTTTTTCTCATCTAGCTTTGCCTCTCGAGCTACCTGCTGAGATTCTTCCATTGCCCTTATCTTATTCTTAACTTTATCTAAACGCTCACCAGTCTGTATCAATAATATCCTGTATTCCTTCAGGAGGAGGGGGAGGTACAACATCACAACCTCTTTAAAATTATCATCTCTTTTCTGTTCCATCACCATACTAAATATTTGTAGGATCCTCTCTGGATTCAGATTTACTAGGAGTAAGAGATTACCTCTACTCCTTGTGCTGGGAATACACCGGTGTATACCAAACAAAGAACAAAATAAATAGAAAAGCCTGTAGATTGCAACAACTTTAAATCACAAATCAACACCGTATTCCCCTACAACGGCACCAAAAGTTGGTGACATCCAAGCTACACCTCCTCTCAAAAAATGATACGGTCGCTTATAGTTAGAGTAACCCAACAAAGGTTGAGGTCAAATCCCTAGGTAATACGTAGATTCATGGCTCTTAGTTATTGTAATCAACGGACGGAACTAGAAAAGTAAATGAGGGGTTTTGAGTATTAGTGTTGAACTAGTAAAAAATATCAACTTCAGTTGTAATCAGTTGTAAGTAAACACTAGGATTGTGTCCCCCCTATCTTCTCAACTCCGTAGGCTTATCATGCTTTATTTAACTAAACCGATACCTTGCATGCAGAATCGATAAGTTATGTACCTTCTATAATCTTTTGGACGAGTAGAGGGATTTCACCCTTTACTTTTTGAGTCTTAGGATGCCTTAATAACCCTTATCTTTATCCTAGTTAACTATTTCCTTTTAATTCTCTAGTTATTATATGAAACCTAACCATCTTTCTAAGATAAAACCTAGAAGCATGGATCAAAAGTTAAACTACAAATTACTGTTGTCTTTATCTTTTTCTAGTCACTACTCCTCTTTTAGAGTAAGTAGCAATAATATAGGTGGGATGCTAAAGTGTGCACCCATTAAGAAAACTATTATATTAAAGATAAATCAATGCATGCATTGATATTGGTTTCGAGCAACAATAGCACTTCCCCTACTTCATCAATTCGCTAGGGTTTCCATAACCCTAGCTATGGGTTTTGTAGACGCTAATGCTTGTGAAGAGATCAACAACATTCAAAATAGAAAGCATAGATGAAATTACAATAATAAGAAGTAGAGAACCCATAACTAAAATTGAATTAATGAGCCAAAGCCAATACAAGAGAATCCCACGATCAAAATCAAATCTTGGAATCAAAATATGTTTGTGAATATCAAAAGTGCATAATGCCTACTAAAAATACATAAAGGTATTTATAATACAAGAGGAAACCCTAAAAACAAAGCCCAAATGAAATAGGAGAAAATAGGGTCGGTGGCCACTTATGGTCTACACTTGCACTCTGACCCTGGGTGCAGGTAGCACTTGTGTCCTGCAAGGTGGGCGCAAGTGCCAGAACACAATTTTCCTGTAAGTCATTACTTGAGATTTTGAATTTTTAGCAATTGCTTTGCCCATATGCGGTCCAATAGTGCTACTTGTGGTCCACATGTTATTTAGCAAGTGACAAGAGTAATCTATTCCACTCTTCTTCAAGTCCCGACATGCTTTGATCATGAAGAAGCTGAAAAGTGTCCCAAACATCCATAATTTCTTCAATAAGTAGCAAAAAATACCTTTCTCACCCTTTTCACAAACTTAGCTTCCAAAACATGCTTTCCTGCAAAACATACCCCAAACACATCATATCTTATAAAGAAACGTCAAAAACTTGCATATTTTCCTCATTTTAAGCATCAAAAGTGCTATATTTCTATAGCACATCAGGGAACTATCACTACATGGAACGAGCTGTGTAGATAATTCTTGAACCCGTTCTTTCCCCCATCCAGGATGTTGCAGCTTAAGAATGAGATTTATAATTTCAGGTAATTGTAGTTAGAATCCATGTACGAGGCTTAGTTCAGGTTTAAGAAGAAGCTAAATGTGGTGCCCAACTATCGAATTTCAGGGATGAGCTTATTGGAGAATTCTACAAAGCCCTGACCATCAGTTCTTGAGCCATGGAAGACACCATCTCTGTTGGAGTTTTTATGAGACTACGCTGGTAGGTAGCTTCAGATATTAGATCTTGCTCACTAATCAAGGGTGGTACACTCAGGAGGCTGAGAGGAGATCTGACACATATGATATTAGTGCCTCCTACGACCAGAAAGTAGATGATAATTCAATGGCATAATAAATTTCATTGCTAAGAACTGATCTTGGGTTACTACCAAAGAAGTTTGTTGCAGCAAGTTCTGAGAAAGTGAACGAAGCAGGAGCACAAGGTTCAACTTCCAAAGCTTATGAGTCAGAGTTAGAGGAGGAAGCAAACTATCTGGATCATCAATTGGAGGGTTTCTAAGCCCAAGGGCAAGAAAAACAAGGTTGAAAATATCATTAAAAATATAGAGAATGTAGTAGGGAGCGAGATGGTGATTGGAGAAAGAAGGATAACTACAGAGAGAAGGGAGATAGGTATATTCTGCCTGGAAGACAAGACACAGAATCAAGAATAGAAGAGATGTTGACTAAGATAAAGGGTAAAGAAAATTAGGAGAACAACCTTGAAGAGAACAAGGCTGACATTTCGAGGTAGACTCAGAAGTTTGAATCTCATACTACCTTATCAAGCAGTTGGAATAACAATACGGGAAGGTGTTAGCAATACTAAATTAGAGGCAACCAAGTACCTTTTCGAGCAACACTATACAAAATTTTAAAAACGATGGTCATGTTCTTTCCATAATCACAAGGAATGGTAGAACTACTGTAGACCCCTCCAATACCTGCTTCAAAAGCAACACGACATGATGAATCTATTATTGATGAGACACTTCTTATGGAGTCAGAAAAGGCAAAGGGAGGTAATGGTAAGATTAATAAGGACAAAGGTAAGGGTTCGGTCATTGAAATAGAAATAAGACAAATTTCAAGACCACCCCCACCTTTTCCTCAGAGACTAAAGCAGAAGAGAGAGGAAGGAAAGTTCAAGTTATTAATTGAGATATTGAAAGAATTGAGCTTGAACATCCCTTTTCTTGAGGCATTAGAGCAGATGCCTGGATATTTGAGGTTTATGAAGCAAATGATTACAAAGAAAAAAAAGGGCTACGATTGAGGATGTTGATGGGTTGCACCCCTGAGTACAGTCACGAATAGGTCTCTAGCTCAAAAAAAGGTGATCTTGGTGCATTCACTATACCACGTATTATTGAGTTATCCCAGTTCACCAAAGCCTTTGTGACTTAGGAGCAAACATAAATTTGATGTCGCTGACTTTATTCAATCAATTGGGCTTGAGCCCTCTTGAACCAACTGTAATATGGTTGTTTATGGCTGACTTGTGAGAGTTTATTACTTTATATATCCGGCTAACTTTGTTATTCTGGATGGTGAGGTTGACAATGAGATACCCATCATATTGGGGAGACCATTTATGGCCACAAGTAGAGGGATAGTTGATATAGAGAAGGGAGAGCTGAAGTTCAGAGTCAACAGTGAGGAGGCCATATTCAATATTTTGAAAATAATGAATAGCCGACTGACAAATGGGTGGTGTCGGTGATTGATTGTATTGATGAACTAGGTGGATATTCCTATTAGAATCTTGATGAATTCTAAGTAATAAAGGTACCTACGTCGTGCCGCGATGTTAAATCAAGTGTTGCATAGGAGGTAACCCATGGGCTTGTTGGTGAAGTCTGAGTAATCAACATAGCCATATCGTGCTGCGACATTAAATCAAGCACTAGGTAGGAGGAAACCCACTATTTTTAGTGTTCACTTTTGTTTGTTTTCTTTTGAAGGTTTATAACTTATGGAATTACCTATAATATAGTAGGATTGCTACATTTATAACATTCCAGGTAAGGGGACTTTGTGACTAAACCATCAGGTTCACATGTCTCACTCGGGCCAGGTGATGTTGAGCGATAATTGAAATAAATGAAAATTTGAGGATAATAATGGAAAGTTCTTGACTTCGATGCATAATCATACTTTTAAAGCCATAAATTCAAGTTGTGGAAACATAAGTAGCTGGGTAAACATTAAAATCCAAAGTCTAGGAAGCAGGAAGTTGGGCCAAAAAATCAGGGCACTTGTGCCCAACACATGCGGACATGTGGTACATGTGCCCACTGGCAGAATGCATGTGACCTATTTGTGGGCCCGAATTTTAGTAAAAATTTCAAGCTCACCAATGCTTATTTAATACCTAATTTTCCCCCCTGTCCAACTATTTAAACATATTTTGCCTCATTCTAACCCATTCAAATCCTCAAAATCTCATTTTTTTTCTTTAAATCTAAACTTTCCTCTCAAAGAATAAACTAATCCCACAATTAGAAAATGACTAAATTGAAACTTATTTAGAGTACCAACTGGTCCTAAAACTCTAAATACAAGTTCAATCATTGGTTTTCCTATATTTCTTCATAGTTTACTTTCGGATTCTCAGAGAAAAGGTAACTTTCTCGGCTCCTAATAGTTATGTTTTTATTTGAATAGTAAACCAACAAGTTGATATGTGTATTTCCATGCAAAATATATACAAATAAGCATGCTTGTGTGTAGGAGCCTTGAAGTAGTCTAAAATCTTGATGTAGGGCTTTGTTTTGAATTAAATTCTAAGGTTAGGCCCTAAACGGAAGTTGAACTTGAACAAGTAGACGGATACCTAAAGTTGGGCATGTGAGTTTGCATTAAAAATCATGATTCTTGATATATGTATGCACATTGAACTTGTTAGAGCTACAAATAAGTTATAAGGGTGTAAAAATTGAGGAAATATTTAAACTTTTCAAATTTCGATGTTTTTCTTCAACTTTTGTAATCCCCAAATTTCTGTTGGAAACTAACTGTCACAACCTAAACCAAGACCGGGCCGTAATGGGTATCTCAAGTCCTACATGGGCCAGAGATCACCCCCTGTACCTAATAAAACCGAACACACCACACCCCATGGTCAGATGAATTCCATACATATAATAAGATAGTGTAAAATAACCTAAGAAAGTTTTAAATGCATATCCCTAACCAACCACTGACGACGGGACAAATGACCGATCGACACCACCCAATAGCCATAGTAGTGCAAACAAACCCTTCTAAACAATGATCCAAAAGTGAATATACATAAGGCATCGGGACATGCCCCTGACAATAGCCGAAACCAAATCCAAAGGAATAGTGAAAATGTAAAGGAAACCATAATCATGAAATGGGGTCTTACAAAGTATGGAAGCTCACCACTTCAATATGACTCACTATCTAATTCTGAATCCGAGTCACTAAACAGGAGGAGTAGGAGTATGACTATTTCCTGCTTCTTATGGGGATACAACATCCAAATATGGTTAATGGGGTGAACGCTAGCATGTAAATCGGTGATAAAAATAGTATAATGACATGATCAAAAGTTAAAATCATGAAAAAACCAATGCACATAATCAAATGCATAAACATACATACACACGCACACACACACACATATATATATATATCATATGTTGGGATGGAGAATAAGGCTTAACATGCCTTTCAAAACTTTAGACGGGATTGTATAGCTCAACCATTATATAATAGTACCCATGAGGTATATGGGCCCTAGCTCTCACTCTCTGGGAGGGCCCTAGTGTGTGTAGCTGTACAAATCAGAGAATAATCTCATATATATGCACAGGAGGAACTTAAACCTCCCAATATATACCAAAGTGAATTAAGCACCCGATCATATAATGATTTATGGGGGACTCAAACCTCCCTAATCATGAAATAATAATAAAGGGGACTTGAACCTCTCTGGTTACTCTAGCCACTACATCCGTAAATGCGATTTTCACTATCGGTCACTTGGACCTCTACTTTCATGACTTAGGTACACAACCCTTAATCAAACCCCAATTAAAACAAGTATAACACATTCCTATTCATTTAACCATATTCCACATTAAGGAATACATTATTGGTATCTTCATACCCACTACACTTGCAAGGTAACAACAACATGCCAGAACAATTCTTATTAATTTGGATAAAACAACTCCCTTTGTTCACTAATACACGGAGGGGGTCACCGACTCCCTTTGTTCATTAAATCATACCATTGTATTTTAAATACCTCTTTGCATCATGCAATAGTTCAAGACTAGTTCAATTTTTACAATTTCCCATAGTTCTCATAATCAAAAATAATCTCACAATTCCCTGGTTCATTCTCCATAACCATAGACCCAGAAGTTCAAAACCATATTTAAAGCATAAAAATCATATATAAACCATAAGAAACATTGTTCGATTAATAAACATTCAAAACTCCAAACGCTTGTTTCAAAACCATCACAATAATCTCATGAACAATACCTTAAATCACATGCTTTTACAAAATTAAGAATAAGGGAAGAGTAACATGCCTGTAATAGTAAAATTTGTAGAGAAAAATCACCCTTGAAAGCCCTAATTGATAAACCTCTTGAAAACCCTAAGTGTTCTTGACCTTGAGAATTCGGGAGTATTTAAGATGTTACTTTGATTGTTTCTGAGAGATAATGAATCCCTAAAGAGGTTATAAGACATGGGTTTCAAGTTGGGTAAGAGGATAAATGTCCAGAATGCCCTTAACTTAAAAGCTGAAAAAGGGTCGTCTTTGATTATAAGTCAACACCCTGACTCGTAACCTCTCCAAACAACTCGCTACCATGAGTCGTAACTAAGACAGTACCACCAAGGAACCCTCTATTATTATCCTTACAACTTAATGGAACCACTCGTTATGGGACCCTACGACTCGTAGGGTCCAATCGTAGTCAACATAGAACCCAATTTGGGACTTACATTGGAGACCCTATGATTACACCTAATGACTCGTAAAATATCCTTACGACTCTTTGTGAGCCACTCATGCTCAGAGAAAAATCAAGCCACAAACTTACTATTTTGGTTATGACTCATCTCAATAAATCACCAGGACACCCTATGACTCATCGGGTCCAGTTGTAACCAGGGCAATGAGCTCAAAGCTCAGGAAATTTTCAAGGGCCAAAATACGAGGTGTTTCAATTCTCCCCCACTTGAATCATTCATCCTCGAATGATTGGTCAATCCAAGTGCTAGCATGATTTGACACCAAATACCTCTACTCCCACATTTAACAAACTCAGAAAATAAAGATTCCAAGGAAATCACTCTTTATTTTAATATAGTTAAAAAACAAAGATGTTAAGAATATAACATACCTTAAGCATGATTATCTATAACAAAAAACAAGAATGGATACTTGGACTTTATGTCCTCTTCAGCTTCTTAAGTAGCCTCTTCATCCTTGTGGTTCCTCCATAGAACCTTTACTGAAGCTACATCCTTCATCCGAAACTGATGAACTTGCCGATAAAAAATCTTAACTAAGACTTCCTCATACGATGAGGGATCCTTAATACCTACCTTCTCCAAAGGAAGAACCATTAAAGGATCACCCACGCACTTTCTCAACATCAAAACATGAAACACCGGATGAATGGAGCTTAAATTAGAGGGCAAGTCCAATTCATATGCAACACTACCATTCCTCTTCAAGACCAAGTATAGGCTGACATATCGAGGACTGAGTTTTCCTTTCTTCCCAAAGCTCATTACTCCCTTCATGGGAGATACCTTAAAAAACACCCAATTGCCAACCTCAAACTCTAACTTCCTACGCCTCACATCTGCATAGGACTTTTGGCGACGTTAGGAAGCTTTGAGTCTATTCTGAATCACCTTCACTTCTCTATCACTTGTTAAACCAAATATAAGTAAAAAATCTATGCCTCACCAACCTTGAACCACCTAATAGGAGATCTACACCTTCTAGCATACAATGCCTCAAATAGAGCCATCCAACTACTAGAATGGTAGCAATTTTTATACAAAAACTCTATAAGAGGTGAATGATCAACCCAAATACCACCATAGTCAATCATGTAAGCTCGAAGAATATCTTTCAATGTCTAAATAGTCATTTCCGCCTGCCCATCCGACTGCGGGTAGAAAGCAGTACTAAGGCTTACCTTAGTTCCCAAATCACTCTAAACTAAATGCAAAAAGTTTGATGAGATATAAGTACTACAATCTGACATAATAGAAATAGGAGCCCTATGCAACTTCATAATCTCTTGGAGGAACAACTTTGCATAATCCTCTATTGAATAATTAGTTCTCACTAGCAAGAAGTGAGAAGACTTAGTCATCCTATCCATGATAACCCAAATCAAATCAAACTGACCCTGAGATCGAAAAACTCTGGTAATGAAATCAATATTAATTATCTCCCATTTCCATACAGGCAACTCAATCTTTTGAGTTAATCCACTAGGCCTTAAGTGCTCAACCTTTGCTTGTTGATGCACCATGCATTTAGCCACAAAACTAGCCACATCTCGCTTCATATTGTTCCACCAATAAATCTTCTTAAGATTATGATACATATTTGTCGAACCAAGATGAATGACATAACATAACTCGTGAGCCTTAACTAAGACTCTCCCTCTCAACCCATCTACATTGGGAAAACTAAATCTGCGTTTTACCTCAAGATACCATCGCTTGCAATCTTAAGAGCTAAAAACTTTTATTGCTCCACAACTTCCTTAATCTTTATCAATATAGGATCCAACACCTGCTTCTCCTTTATCTCAACAATAAGAGATGACTTCACCACCCCTTGCACAGACATACCACCATCCTCAGAGTCCAAAAGAGGAACTCCAAGGTTATCAAAGTGGTGAATATCAGTATCAACATAAGCTAGACTCCCCATGGATAACCTGCTAAGAGCATCATCAACCACGTTAGCTTTACCAGGGTAATAGTAGAGACTCATGCCGTAGTCTTTCAGCAACTCAATCCACCTTCTCTGCTTGATATTTAACTCTTTCTGGATGAATACATATTATAGGCTCTTATGATCAGAAAAGATATATACATGGACTCCATACAAATAGTGATGTCAAATCTTCAATGCAAACACCACAACTAACAACTCTAAGTCTTGACTTAGATAATTCCTCTCAAGAACTTTTAATCGCCTAAAAGCATAAGCCACCACCCTACCATGCTGCATCAATACACAACCAAGTCCTATGCGAGACACGTCATAATAGACAATAAAACTATCAGTGTCGTTGGGCAGAGTAGAAGCTGGAGCTAAAGTTAACTTATCTTTTAGCTTTTAATAACTACCCTTACAAGTACCAGACCACAAAGAACTTCACCTTCTTAAGGCTCACTTAGTTAGTGGGGAAACTATAGTTAATAAAATCTCCATAAATCTCCTATTGTAACTGGCTAAACCTAAGAAGCTTTGAATATCAATTGAAGTCATGGGTCTAGGCCACTTCTTAACCACTACAAATTTTTGCGGATCCACCATGATCCCTTCACTAGAAATGACATGACCCAGATAAGTAGTAGCTTGCCACCAGAACTCACACTTGGAAAACTTAGCATACGAATGCTGACCTTTTAAGTTTAGTAACACGATACAAAGGTTATTGGCATAATTTTCCTCACTCTTAGAATACACCAGAATATCATCTATAAACATGATGATAAAAAAATCTAGAAACTAATATAAGACCCTATTCATCAAGTTCCTGAATGCCATTGGGACATTAGTCAAATCAAAAGACATAACTAAGAACTCATAATGACCATACCAGGTTTAAAAAGAAGTCTTGGGGATATCCACCTCCTCGATATTTAGCTGATGATAACCAGATCTAAGATCAATCTTAGAGAAACATCTAGCACCCTCAAGCTAGTCAAACAAATATCAATTCAAGGAAGAGGATACTTATTCTTCAACGTAACCTTATTCAACCGATGATAATTAATGCATATTTGAAGGGAACCATCCTTTTTACGCCCAAATAAAATAGGAGCGACCCATAGAGACACACTAGAATGGATAAAACCCTTGTCAAAGAGGCTTCTCAATTGCTCTTTAAGCTTTTTCAACCCAGTTAGAGCAATTCTATAAGGAGGGATAGAGATTGGATGAGTGTCCAAAATAAGGTCAATCCTGAAATCAATCTCCCTATTAAGAGCGATACCAGGAAGATCGTCAGGATAAACCTCATAGAATTCATTAACCATGGGAGAGGATTACAATAAAGGACCCTTAGAGTTAAAATCCTGAACCTAGACTAAATGATAGAGACATCTCTTGGAAATCAACTTATGAGCTCTAAGATATGATATGAAATTCCCTTAGTTCCTAGAGAACCCCCTTCCCACTTGATGACCAATTTATTAGGGAATTTAAACATGACCTTATGGGTCTGACAATCTAAGGAGGCATAACACATGTGCAACTAATCCATCACTTATATGCCATTATTTTCAACCATGTCTAACTCTATCAGATCTACCAGAGCTTTTCTACCACCAATAAATACTACATAATCCCTAGAGACTCTCATAGCAACCATAGAGTCACCCACAGAGTAGAAAAAGAAAAGGCACCAGGGATACACTAGGGACTAAAAAGCAAAATATAAAGCCATAAATGGGTCACATATGAAAGTGTAGACCCTGGATTAAGCAAGCAATAAACATTATGAGAAACGACTCGTAACATAGCAGTGACGACATTGGGAGATGACAAAGAGTTCTGGCAGGTAACAAGAGCATACAAGCAATTTCAGCCAGTGTCGGTACTAGAAGCAGAAGCAATACTCTTTGGTGCAGGAGTTGATAAAGTGGAAACAAGAATCTTATTTTCCCATAAAGCAGCCTTATAAGAATAATTCCTATGAAAATGACTAATTTGATCCCATTTAAAACACCCATTCCCTTTCTCTTCACAAAACTCACGGTTCGGATACCCACAGAATCTACAAAAAGGATATGATAGAGTAGATTGAGCCCCAACATCCCAAGATTGGGCATCCTGCACCCTAAATCCACCATCATGCTGAGAACAACAATCTCCCGATGACTTTGGATTAAGAGAACTAGCCATAAAGTAGGAACCAGATCTTTTCTATTTCTTCTTAGACCATTTTCCACTAACTCTACCACTCTACTACTGACCTCCATCGTGGTAGAAAAATCTGAACTTCTTTCTCTATCTCTCCCCTATCTCCGCCTGCTTATTCTTCTCTTTCTCAACCTGCTGCATAAACACAACTAATCTGGACATATGTATAACCTTGTTTATAAAGGCAACCTTACACTCTAGGATCAAATCACAGGATAACCCAAAAGCAAATTTCCTTATTCTAGCTCTCATGCTAGATAGTAACTTAGGAGAATATCTGGACAACATATTGAATTTCAAGGCATACTCCTTGATTGTCATGGTACTTTACTTTAGATTAATAAAATTTTCCATTTTTTCCTACCTCAACTCCTAAGGAAAGAAGAAATATAGAAAAGCACTAGAGAAATCATCCTACAGTGCATATTTGGCATCATCTCCCTAGACTATTCCCATTTCTTATATCATTGGTATGCAACATCCCTTAGCTGATAGGTTGAGAATTATAAACCCTCCACATTAGTAGCATGCATGAACCAAAAGATCTTTTTTATCTCCAAAAGTTTTGAGGATCCTCCTCAACCTTAATACTAGTAAACATAGGAGAACTTAACCTCATAAGTCTCAAACAGAGACTATTCAGACTATCCAGGTAGCTCAAGTTGATCGAGGATGAAGTAATCTTGAATATCACCTTCACACTCTTTTATATTGAGTGATGATGATGATGAGGATGAGGAAAATTCTAAGCCAGATTCTCAGGGTTCATCTCAGGGCCCCCAGTCTGAGGATAGGTCCCAAGATTTGTTTGAGGCTACAGATCAAGTGGAGTGATCAATTATTACCCATTATAAAGAGGGTACAATAAATCATAAACATCCATTAAGTGTACCCCAGTCTGAGAAGGTTATAGAATAGGTTTCCATAAGGTGCCTATTCCAGATGAGGAGGCAAAAGTATAGTAGGGATAAAGTTTTATCGCCCCTACGCATGCATAGAAGATATATCTTAATGTGAATAACCCAAGGTAGTATGTAGGAGGAATGCATATGATTTATGACATAGATAGTTGTATCTCAAAGAACGACAGGTCTACGAGGCTTATTTTTTTAGGTGCTTAGAATTGATCTATCTGGGATGAGTAGAGTACTACAATTGTAGGCTTCTTTTGATTATTATCAGTTGGAATAGATGACTAGACCACTCATTTTTTACAGCCCAACTTTGGTCCAAGAGTTTTATGCATCATATTGTTCCAAAGTAGTTCTTTTGATACACTGATTTCTAGGTCTGATAAGACATATAGTGCATCCATAGCTTAAGTAGACCTATATGAGAGGGGTCATGGTTGACATTTCAATAACGACTATTCGCCAAATTATTTTTTATAGGTTATATAACTCCAGCATCCACAACAGAGTGTGACTATAAACTGAGAGTTACATATGATAGACATATCATAAGAGAGGTGGAGTATAGACTTTAAAGAGTTAAGATAGATAGGGAGCATAGAGGTCAGCGACTTAAGATAGCTAGGTGGATAGCCGATTATATTTCCCTCTTGGGTGATGAGATCTATGGATCGAGGGACTTGGTGTGATAAAAAAGGCCCAATTAATATTTGCTGCTAATTTCTGGTGGTTGATAGTTAAATATAGATTATTGCCAACCACTTCAGATAATGTGCTAACTTTAGAAGGAGTTTCCCTGATTGATAGTATAATGGCCGAATATGCAATTGTCTTTGCAACCATACTACGACATGAGATTCATGATAGAGCCTTTGGGAAGGTAATGAATTTTCCATTCTCATGCCTTATTCGGAGATTGTCTAATAATGTAGGTGTTCTAGAGATACTATGTGTCAATAAGGTAGTACTTGTGATATCCACTTTACAGATGAAGACTATAAAGGATTTGACATGCCTAACCCTTCCTATGAGACCTAGTGGTCCTGCCATAGTACCTCAGATCTAGACTGAGGGCCCTTCAGTTTCCACAGAGCCTAGTGATATGTATAAAGATAATGTGGGATTTAGTGTTGGTATTAAGATGGGGGAGCATAGAGAGGCCCCAAATTTTAGTACTCAGGGTAAGGGGACACCAACCATTTCTTCATCAGCATTATGTTCCAATTCAGAGCTGATGGGTACTTCTACATTTCCTCCTTGCTCATCTACTAGACTTGTTGCTATAGGTATGACTTTGGTATCTCATGAGTTCTTATAGAGCCTAGTGAACAGTCAAAGATTCACTGATGAGTAGTTACTTGCAGTTGAGACTAAGGCGGATACTCTATATGGGTATATCTGATTATGGGTCTGGACTAGACTAGAGACGATAGAGGCCAGATGGTATACCACACATAGAGTTTCTATGTCGGAGTTACGTGCTAATTTACAGACATGTATTGATGTTTTTCATAGATGTATTATAGCTAAATTTGTAGAGATTGAGACTTTAAACCTAGGTCCTATTACGAGGAGTTGGATACCTAACGAGCAAAGGTATGCTCTCTCATAGAGAGCCATATATTTTCCACTTCTCCAATTATACCCTAGTGGTTTCGATATCACCTCCCTGCAGGCCTAAAAACTTTCATCTATTTGTCGAGGATGATGAGGAAGTCCTAGTAGCTAGGACCAAGAGAGGACCCGTTGAGGATTTGTAGGATCCTAACATACCATATGACAAAGCCTTTAAAAATGCCAAACATAATTCGATGGATTTTATAGTTAATTAGAGGCAGAGGTATGCCGATATAGTAGCGGGTGCATTTTTTAGTAGTTTATCTCGACCATCACTGCCTCCTCCAATAGATATACCCCTATATGGGGTTTTCCATGAAATGCACACTTAGTGTATCCCATGTATGTCCTCATTTCCTTTGTTTTATAGTATTTTTGCATATTAGGGATAGTGTATAGTTTTAGTTGGGTTGGTGTGTACCATAGCCGTTATGGGTTTTTATTTCCATGCTTCTTTTCCTGTCGGCCGCTATAGGGTTGTAGAATCGGTATGTCTAGGATTAATTTATGTTGTATTATGTTTTGTTTAATATTGTGTTGTGTTTTTGTGTAACTAAGAGATTTTTATGTATTAAGGGCAGTTGTCATATTTTTGATTGATTTTTGAGAAAAAATGATATCCCTACAAAGTCTTATTTTAGAACTATATGAATGTATATATGTGTGAATATTATAAATATTGTTATGGCATTAGGATTAGGGATATGATAATCACTTTCTAACAATTCCATGAACCAAATAAGTAGTAACTTGTAATATTTCTTCTGTGCCATCTGTTTGTGAGATGTTACTTAGTTTCTTTTTGTATGTTGACTTCAGAACTTGCCTGGTTAGACTTGCCTAGGTTGTAGGATAGTCGGTTAGGAAAGGATCATATATTGTTTTTTTATTTTAGGCCACTTTTATCCTAAACGACCTTCCCAATGTGAAATAGTATACCTTGATCCATGTCTTGATCTTTATTGTCTGTTTTTCTTGTTTAACCTGTCACCTTCCCATTTGTGTTGTAGTAATCTATTTTGTCTCATTCGTCATTGGACATTGTGCATCTCAACTCAGGCAAATCACCTAAGTTGAGGGTAGCTATCATAGGGGTGTGTAATGTAAAGTGGGTATGTAGAAGGGTGAAATAAAAGAAAAAGTTAGTAGGTATGGGTATGGTAGAAAAAAAAACATAAAAAGAAAAATTCTGAAAAAGTAAAAAAGAAAGAATAAAAGACTATACCCAACCTGAATGTGCAATAAAGAATAAAAAAGGATAAACATGGTTGGAATAAAATGAAAGATGGATAATGAGTGGACCCCTAATTTGTGTAGTGCCAAGGAGGCTTAGTCACTTAATATCTAGATCTATCATACCAATCCCCTAAGACTATATTACAAGCCGAATAAAGTACTATAGTGATCCTAACTTGATTTCCTAAATGCAAAGGTAAAGAAAATAAGGGAAAGCTTATGTTATTTGATGCACATTGATTAGAGATTCTCTTTTGAGTGTGAGTGTCTCTTGACTGTACTTGCATTGACGTGCATTATTTCATATGAGTAAGTGAGACGTCTTTGTTGTGAGGGAGCATGAGTCATATTGCTAGCTACTTACGTGTCTAGGTAGTGTAACTTGTACATATGCATGGTTTTTTATTGCTAGTATAATGCCTTACATTGATGCCATTATGTCATATTGTTGTGCTTTATGTTTATACACAGTTGATTTTAAAAGGTTGAAATAGGAGAGGGTATTGTGGTTTGAGCTTAAAGTGTTGATTAACTTCCTTGAATAACTTAGATTCTCCTAGTCAAGGGTCATATTTTGATTTCATTGTGTTGTGTTTCCCGAGGACATACACATGTTCTAAGTTGAGGGTGTTGATGTGCTATAGAAATATAACACTTTCAACGCTTAAAACTATGAAAATATGCAAGTTTCTTAGGTTGTTTTGTTTGATATAATGTGTTTTGGGCATGTTTATCAAGAAATTAGGTTTTGGATGTGAAGTTCAAGAAAGAAATGAAAAATGGAGTTTTGGATACTTAATCATTTTTTGGGTATTTGTGACACTTTTAGGATGTAGTGATCAAAACGTGTGTTGAAACTTGATGTTTGGAAGTTGGTTACAATATTTGGAAGGCCTGACACTTACCTATGTCTACATATGGACAACATGTAGCACATGTGGTCTGTAGGTGACTAAGGTAAGTACCAAACTTGAATATCCAGAGCGTGAAAAAGTTGAAAAAGAATATCCGACACTTACCTATGTTAATATACGGACCGTATGTAGCACACGTTGACCGCATGTGGGTAAGGTAAGTGCTAGAAGTCCAAAGTCCACGGAGTAGGCAGTGTGGGAAATTTTTCCAGCACTTAACCATGTCTACATGCACCCAGGGTCAGGCCGCATGTGGCATATGTTCCTAAGATTAGGCTGCATGTAGACATAGGTAAGTGTCTACCGACCCTTTTTCTCGTTTTTCGTTCGAGCTTTGATTTTTAGGATTTCCTCAAGTACTATAAATACCCCTTATGTATTTTTTAGTAGAATTTACACTCTTGATTCGACGTAAACCTTTGTTGGGTTACTATATTTGATAGCGACCACATAATCTTCAGATTGAAGGTGTAGCTTGGGCGTTATCACCTAGTAGGAGCAAAACTATACCTTATTAATAAACTAATAGAAAAGGCTATATCAGGCCTTGCAATATATTTGTGCCCCAATTTCTATAAGATATGATACTCTATACCTAATTCAATTTGGTATATTTCTCATTTCAGCAAATAATCTATTTCTTTTGTAAACTCTCCAAGAGTTACAATAATTTTCAAGTTAAAAATTTATGTAATTTAAGGATTTATAACTAAGTTTTCCAGAAACTTTCATATGCTTAAAACATTTTGAATCCTTAAAATGTTTTATATAAATTTTGTCAAGTGACAATATTCAACATACCATGTGTGACATCTTTTGGTGTTTGGACTACAGATATACGTTTTATGCTTACCAAGATGCATCTGTTTATGTTACTTGATAAATGTTTCTACACCAGCATGCTCAAATAAATATAGAATTCAGATTCCCATAATCTTTTATAGTATTGCATCAAAGATATTATTGATGATATACCATTTTGTATCAGCTCACAATGTGACATAACATTTTGAGATCTCATCACTTTATTATTTTTAGGTACTTGAACCTTTCATAAGGTTTTATAAATTGTTATGTCGTAGACTCTTTAAGAGCACATTGACTCGTTATTATAATCATTTGCTCCTTTTTATTTTTTAAGAATCATTATTTTTAGAACCTATTGATCTACCATGATTCGTACATGGAGTAGTCATTGTCCTTCATGGACATCCAATTGGATAATTTATAACTAAATATGATTTAATTTTTGAGTCAACAAATCCTCCTAGCATTTGAACTTGAATTATCCTTTGAATGAGGATCATATTGATGATAATTCACAACATATTTCTTAGCGGTTTATTATCTGCCCCTCACATTATGAAAACTAACAAACATCTCCATTTATTTTAGAGAATCCATCTTTGAGAATCATGGTATATCCGTTAATCGTATACCTCACATCAAAAACTTTTAGATGAAATATTTAATTTCTAACCTTGAACCAATTAAGAGGGAAGAAATAGTCATAATTTATTGGTCTAATGTGTACAAATTCTATTGTATACAATATATCATATTTAAAACTAAAACATGAAGCTTTGTTCTCATTAACAATGATTCAGCTATTTATCGAAGCCATTTAATGCCAAACTAGCATTATCAAGATGAATTTTCTTGATTAGACAAGCTGTAAGTTATGCTCTTAACTCAATTTTATTGAGCCAACAACTTTATAAATGTCAAACTGCAGGTTGACAATGAATGTACATATTATTATCTTATTGATGAATCTTTTAAACATATGACATGATGGGCGAACATATCCTCATTTACCTTTACTACTTTTTAGAATTTAGGGGATGCAATCCCATGTCCAACTAACTTATGTAATGACCTAAAATCATCTCCCCGGATGTCACACGGTGCCTAAGGCTGCGAGTAGCCCCAAGCTAACCCTTAGATCCAGTTTTTACCAATGACACTCAATTCAAGATAAGAATGGACTCAACACTAGCATAGTCATATCACATGAACGGAAA
The DNA here is from genome assembly GCA_030864225.1 of Capsicum baccatum var. pendulum. NCBI lineage: Eukaryota > Viridiplantae > Streptophyta > Magnoliopsida > Solanales > Solanaceae > Capsicum > Capsicum baccatum. The sequence continues at coordinate 175,605,694 of CM061560.1, forward strand.
TATGAAAAAGATACCCAGTCCATAAGACTACAATATAAAGAAATCTCAGCAAAACCACAATATCTAACCCTCAACATATCACAAGTCTGACACTAGTCTTACAAGACTCTACAAATCAAAATTTAGAGAGCCATTGGGATAGGTCCCCAACTGACTCAAAATGAACTGAAGATAAAACATAGTTTCTCAAGTACGGTAAATATCTGAAGATCGGTCCTCAAATCATGAGGACTCACCACTTTAGAAAATGTTGGCAAGGTACTCAAAGAATCACGGGAGAGGCTAGGACTGAGCACCTGAACCTACATTATGACACAATGTAGCACATAGAAATATATATGGATCAATACTTGGAATTTACTGAGTATGCGGGGCTGAATGCACATGAATAAAATAGTAACAATCTTCTTTAATCAAATCATGTATGCATTATGAGACGACTCACATGGCTTGAACAAGTATAAAATATAAAGCTCAAAGTCATGTAGAATGGGGCTTGTGACAAAAATCTCGTGAGTCATCATTGTTTAAATTTGAAAATTTAAAATCTTCTCTTGTTCTCAATACCCAAAGGTTAAGGGACTTTAAACAATACTTTCAACTCATGCATAAGTCTCATGGAGAGTAAAACTTCTTCAATGCTCAATATTTCATAACTATTTAGAACTCATGTACTTGGAATTCAGAATCATATAACTTGAAAACATACTTGAAGACATTTCATTCACTTTAGGAAAACATCTCATATCAAGCTTTGGGGAATTCACTCCATCTCGAATGAAAATACATTCTAGTTTATGGAAACAACTTATCTCAAGGATTTATAAAAAGTGCTATAACAAGGGAAGATTCTTTGATTTAGGAAATAACTCACATCAAGGAAATACTTTAGTTGGGGAAACATCTTTGCAATTCAACCATCTAGGAAAATAGCTTACAGGAAAGGAAAATAAGTATTTGATCTCAAAGTCTAAATGTCAAGGGAGGTTCTCATAACCGGCATAAATCATGCAAGCTACATGGAGTTCAATGTTTTGTCCTCCTAAGGAAGAGACCCCACGTTGCGGAGGAGCGTCATACTCTTGCCAGGGAGTATAACCTAGGTCTAGTGATCACTAAAATAAACTCAGTCTCGGGACCAATCATAATCATCATAAACTCGGCCTCAGGCCCAACCTATAGTGGTACGTAGTTTTGGGGTAAGAAACCAAATTAACTTACCCACTTGGTGCTAAATACTACTTCCTTTAGATTATCTGCGCTCATCTCATAAAAAATCCACTTTTAGAATAACCACATGGTTCACCACGAACCCAATAATCAAATCGACAATCTCATATAGTGAAGTGGATTTCAAAGCTCAAGGACCATTAGGTCAATTCATTTCTCAATCATCTCAAAATACTCAAAACATGGGTGCTCATAGCACAAGAGTTCATAATTTCACAAGTCTCAAATAGTGCTTACTAACCCATTATTCAATCTCAAGTTAAAGCTTATCAAAAGCATAATATATAGCGTATAGATTCATAAATCATGTGAAACTCTAGGAATTTCAGCAAGTTACCTCAAAATCTCAATATAGCCATATGATTTAATATCTCAACAATGCAAATATTATCTTATCAAGGAGTAAAATTATGGGGTTTATACCCAGCTATAAATACTCAAGAAAATATGTAGAAATAATGCCATTTGACTCTTAATTCATGGAAAATACCAATATAATGCATTCAATAATAATGGGTGAAAAACCCAATTCAAATTCATGTAAAAAAACTTCATATATTTCAAGAATTTCATGATGTAAATAGCCTTTTGGGCACAAGGGTTAAAGGGTTACCCTTGTTCAAAAATCCCACATACCTTGAATTAGAAGCTTTTGAAGAACTCTTACTTTTGGAACTCTATTCGTGCTCTAGAATGAGGGTTCTTGAGGTCCTTCACTTGGGAAACTTGAATATTGACTCAATTTAGGAAATCCATGGTGAATTGTTGAGATTCTTGGAAGAGGTTTTGGATACTTAGGGTTTATGTTGAGAGAAAACTTGAGAAAAAACTCATAAGATGCTTGTAAATGGCTTTGATTTAGTGTTTCCATGATTTTATAGGCTTGGAAAAGATCCAAAGTGCCCTTTTAAACATCTGTGCGAAACTGAAAAAATTAAGCTGGAACCCGATTTCATTGGCCTCCATGACACGCCACTTATCGCGGTGGTTCACTGGAATTTGATAATTGGGAAATTGAAAACCTCCGCGATGCGGAGACATCATGTTTTCCCACTGGTTGGGACCTAGGATTCCTCCATGATGCACAACTATCGCGGGGTTCCACTGAAAATTGACAATTGACAGTTAAATGATGCAGTTTTATGACTAAGGCTTAAATTAGCCATAACTTCTTACCCGAGTGTTGGATTTGAGCAAATCTTATATTGATGGAAAGATTATCAGATTTACCACGTGACAAAAAGTATAAATTAGGGAAATTCTATATGGTTAACACATTGCCTACTTATAAAGCAACTTCTCAATCTTTTAGGGTAAGAATCATGTCTCACTCGACACGCCCTACAGCTCAAACTATGAGGAAACTTTGCGGGGATTTAAAACTTATCACAAGAACAAGCGACTTTAAAAGTTCATGAAGAATTTTCTTATTCTTCAATATATGTTTTACTTAATATGCACATCTTTAGGATGTTGTAATCATTCATGTCAACTTATGAAATTTATACTAGTAAACTCCAAGTTTACCAGGGCATTTGTTTTTTTTTTAATTTTCGTAAGCTTCTTGTTTACTATGACATGAATTTTGTATTAATAAACAATAAACTATTAGTTAATCATGGCATGTGATCTCATCATGCTTAGGTAACTTTTTACATTTGTATTTCTTTCCATAGGAACTTGGAGATATTCAATCTTCCAACTGTTCTACCTCTTTAGGAGGTGGATGGTGATATCTTCACAGCCAAAAATACTGCTGAATTTATAAACTTTACTAGTACAGTCGCATTCACCCTGAGGGTATGGATCCATATTTATAACAATTAAAGTACTTATTCCCCAGAAATGGAATATAATCGTGTCTTAGGCCTATAGATTATAGCCTCTTTTAAGATATTGATAATTTGGGAGAAAACCGAGGCATACATATGGTTGTAGAGAAATTTTCTCTAACATATCTTATAATCCTAATATGTGTGTGAAAATACTATCACCTTTTTATGATTATTAGCATATTGTCCCTCCATGCTTATATTCATGAGTTCAATCATTTGTCTTCTTTCAGACATATTATGCATTGCTACTACATTCACTTCAGGGAACAAAGCATATTCAATGAGACACATTTGATGTTTTTTCACTAAAAGTACATTATTTTGCCTTAGTCATCATTATATCATCAATATGGTGTATTGAGATTCTAATAATTGAAGAAGATCTAATTAAAGTTGTCAACGACAAAGTTAAGAGAATACAACTTCAATGATTAATAACTTGCCTTGAATTTACTTGTCAAAATAGCCATCACCACATGAACAACTTGTACATTTAAGAGAAATCAATATTCGTCAAATACTTTGGTGAGTCAACACAACTTATTTTTATTATTGTAAATTGTTTCACGATTTCTTAGGGAACCAATTAAGCTGCAAAATTAAACAAAGTAGAGATGGTAGAAAATTTTCTTACTAGAAGAAGGGGTAAAATTGATACAACTACCAAACCTTTTCAGATGAAGGACAAATTAGTGGATATGAAAAATCAGTTGGTTAGAGTCTCGTACTGATAGCTTATTATGAAATATAAAGTAAGAATAAGATAAATGGACGGAGAAGAGAGGGAAATTTTTATCTCTCTTGAAGGATTTCTTGATGGGTCTAATTACAATGAAGAAAAAATCCTTTATTTATTGAAGAAAACTAACTTGTCCAAAAGTTGGTATTTCTAAATTTTTCATAAATAGATATTCAGTATATATGGTAATACATTTAAAACACGAAGAATTCATCATAAAAATAGAGTAGCCCACGTGAATTAGTAGGTCGCAAGTCATCTGCCCCATTTCGTTCCACTTAAACTCTGTCGTATATGCATTGCTTTAAATTAAAATATTAATTTCTTTCTCCTAATTTTAGACTACTTGCTTTCCCTCAGCTAACTATTTCTTAAATTAATAAAATTAAAAGAAAAAAATTAAATTACAAAAAAAAGACTAATAAAAATATTTAAATCACTACTTTATTTATTAAAACTTAAATTAAATGGGTCCTATGTAGAAGTTATGGCCAAAAGTTATGGCCAACTTTCTATCTCTAGCTAAACCCTAACCCTACACCTTATTTTTCAATTTTGGCCATCATGGCCACCGCCTCTGATGGGGTTAATCTATCAAAAAATACTTAAAAGATGAAGAATGTAGAGAAAAGCAGTGATGTACAAAGAGCCTTGCCTAAAAAGATGAATTATATGAATTTACTAAAACCTAACAGCTTTAATAGTAATGTTGAAAGGGTTCCACCTAAACCCGTGGTGAACCAAGCATTACATGGAAGTCATCTAAGATAAAAAGTTTAATCATTCAAGAAAACTTGAAATATGATATCATAGGTAAATTATGGCAAACCAGATATAATGGAGTTGAGAAAAGCTATTCCAAGTCAGTGTGGTATTAAAGGTGGATGCAATATTAGAGTTTTGGATACTAGACACATACTTATTCGTTTGCAAGTATTGGAGGATTATGTTAATCTTATGTCAGCTGCTGCATACTACATAAAAACTAAGGATATGTTTTGCCAAATGAGAACATTAAAGTGGGATCTATGGTTTGAACCAATTGTTTAAACCACCATTCGAGTAACATGGATATCAATGCCAGACCTTCCTCCAATTTTTTTGTGAAAGAGGCAATTTCTTCAATAGCTTCAGTAGTTGGGAAGCCTTTAACAACAGATATGGTTATTAAGAATCAAACAAGACCTAGTTTTGGTAGGGTTAAAGTGAAGGTAGATTTGGTTTCCATGTTGCTAGAAAGGGTGAGAATAAACGAAGAAAATGATTTAACAGGAGAAATTAAATCCAAATGGATAAAAATTCAATATGATTACATGCCAAAGTACTGCAAGGAGTGCTACTTACAAGGACATAATGAGAGTACATATTGAAATATTCATCCCAAACTGTATGAGAAAAAAGTTGATAAAAAACGAAGAGGCAAATAAACAATCAGCAGAAGGAAGTAAGGAAAAGGAAGAAGCTTCTAATAAAAATTATCAAAGGAAAGGAAAAAATAACAATCAGTAGTAGCTTACAAGAAGCAAAAAATATAAAAGAGCTAAGTATAGGCCTATTCTGGGAGAGATAAAAGAAGAAAAATAGAAGGAAATTCCAGTATCAAATACCTTTGATGCACTTACTGAGAAGGGTAAAATAGAGGGGAAGCATAATGAGGATAAAAAGACTAAAAGTAATAAGGTTTAGCTGGATAACACAGAAAGTACTGAAGACTGGGTTACCAGTAAATTTGGAAAGGTAGTAGAAGAAAAAGAAAAAGATGGTGAGAAACAAATAGAAAGGGATGGAATCTTAGCTACTGAGTCATTTCCTAAAGGGAGCAATATTGAGCAACAATCTACTCAGAAGGAAGAAAGGTCAAAGAAGATAGTTATAGCAGACCAACAGAATAGTAAAGAGACAATAAAGATATTCTTAGATTAGTAATTCAAGCCAGAAACCAAATTGAGTTCAACAACAAAGAGAAAGTGAGTTTGGATGAGGAGGATCTTGAAAGAAATATAGCGAAAGCATCTATTGATGGAAATCTATCACCAAAGCAAATTGATAAGCTGAAAGCATCATAAGGAATTTAGAGAAATAACGATATAGGAGTTAACTCAAGTTCAATGCAAACTAGAAGTCGTCTTAAAAATGAATCTAGATGAATTCACTGATATGGAATATACGATTAGTGAATACTTAAAAAATATTCACCAGATTGATCACTCTTCAAAAAAGACATTATTTTTATTTCATAGGATTGACAGAACCATTTTAAGACAATTATAATAAAGATAAGTACAAAAAAAGATTAAGGATGCAACATGCAGTGGCTAACACATTAGGAAATATATGGGCATTCATGGATTCAATTGTTAATGTTACTGTGATAAAGGATGAAGAACAACAACTAATTTAAGGTTGGAAAATAATAAAGCAGGGGTATCAGTTGTAGTTACATTAATGTATGCTAAATGTAATTAAGTGAATAGATTAACATTATGGGAATCATTGGAGGAGATAGCACAATCAACGCAAGAGGCATAGTTAGTTAGATGGGACTTTAACATCATCATTAGTGAAAAAGAGAAATTAAGAGGTTTACCAGTTACCATTACAGAAACTGAGGATTTCAAACAGTGCATAAATTTATATATTCTATAAGATCCTAGGTTCAAAGGCAGTAAATTTACATGGTGGAATGGGAGAACTGATGAGAAGTGTATATTTAAGAGATTGGATAAAGTTTTCTTCAATGAAAGATTACATGATTTATTTCCAGTACTCGAGGTTGAGCACTTATTCAGAAGTGGTTCTGACCACACAACTCTGTAGATTAAGTTCAGAACTGTGAATGAGTAGATCACTAAATCCTTTAGATTTCTAAATCTTTGGTTGAAAGAAAAGTCTTTCTTGGAGGTTATAAGGCAGAACTATAAAAAAGAGCTGCAAGATAATCCTTTCATCATGTTCCATCACAATTTGAAAAAAGCTAAATCTGCTTTAACTAAATAGAGTAAAGAACATTTTGGTAACATTTCTTAAGAAATTTATACCTTGGAGAAATTTATTAAGGTAAGGGAGAAGCAGTTTGAAGAATTACCGTCAGGAACAAATAAATAATTATTGTTTAAAGCATAAGCAGATTTAAATATCCAACTCAGGAGGGAAGAAGAATTTTGGAAGTAGAAAGAAGGTTTGCAATGGTTCAAAGATGTTGAAAGAAACACCAAATTCTTTAATGTAATTATCAAATATACAAGGTGTATATTGAAAGTTAAAATAATCCAAAATGAAGAAGATGAGTGGTTGGAAGATCAAAATGAGATTGATGAAGAAACAGTGACTTTCTTTTAGAAACAATTCTCAAAGAAAGATAAAATTAAGGATTTTTCTATGTTGGAAGAATTACCAACAATAGTGAATGTAGAGTAGAATGTGGAGTTGAATAAAATTCTTGACATACAAGAGTTAAAGGAACCAGTGATGGGTTTAAATAGACATAGTACTAAAGTTCCTGATGGAATGACATGATCTCTTTTCTAGGAAGCTTGGGATATTATAGGAATGGATGTTTATTAAATGATGGTGTCTTTTTTTGTGGTTATGAATTACCAAAATTTGTGACACATACAAACTTGGTTCTTCCACTAAAAAAGTTAGTGGTGAATACCTTTTCTGATATGAGGCCAATTTCGTTGAGTAATTTTGTAAATAATTTTTTTTCCAGAATTATTCATGACAGAATCAAGAAGTTGCTACCTGAGATCATTTCAAAAGAACATGCTGGTTTTATCCAAGGAAGAAGCATTGCAGAAAACGTCTTAGTGGTGTAAGAGTTCATTTCAGAAATAAGAAAGTGGGGTAAACCCCTCAATATGGTGATCAAATTAGATATAATGAAGGCTTATGACAAGGTTAATTGGTTGTACCTTACTAAAGTTTTAGAAAAGTCGGGTTTAATGAAACAATTATAGATATGGTGTACAGATTAGTAGGTAACAACTGGTACTCAATTCTTTTAATGGGCAACCTATGGGATTTTTTTAGATCCTGTAGGGGTTTGAAATAAGGAGACCCCTTATTCTCTACTCTCTTTATTCTGATAGTAGAACTGATCTCTAGAGCTTCAAAAATCCCTAGCACTTAGAAAATTCTTTAAGTTGTTTGGCATGCGAAGAGGAAGTAAAAACGTTAACCACCTATCCTTAGCTGATAATATGATCATATTATGTAAAGTAGATTTGGTTACTATACAAGGGGTTTCATCTACTTTGGAGAGGTATGAAAAGATTTCTGGCAGAAGGTTAATAAAGTGAAAAGTGCAGTCTATCTATACAAGGGAGTTTCTCAAGGAGTAGTGGTAATAGTAGAGGCAGCTAAAGGGATCCTAAGAAAAGAATTTCCTTTTACTTAACTTGGATGTCCTATTTTTCACATGAGAAAGAAGAAAGATTTTTATCAGCCTATAATGAATATAATCAACACTAAATTGCAAGGATGGAAAGAGAAAATGTTATCATATGGAGGAAGAGCAGTTCTTATCAAGCATGCATTACAAAGCATTCCAATTCACTGCCTATCAGTTATGAATGCCCCAGGAAATGTAATGAATTTAATTTAGAAAATGTTATCATAATTTTTCTAGAGTAATCATAAAGGATAAAGAAGCAAACATTGGGTAAGATAGAGGTTGTTACATTTTCCTGAAGAAGAAGGAGGTCTTGGATTTAGATTGTTGCAAGATATGAATATGGCTCTCTTTTGCAAATTATGGTGGAATTTTAGACCTAAATTTTCTATTTGGAGTACTTATTTTCATAATAAGTATTGTAAAAAAGAGCACCCAAACATGGTAATGTGGAAGATATGGTCAGGGTCTCAAGTGTGGAAAAAGATGTTGCAAGCTAGAGATTTAATTGAGCACTAGATTTTGTGGCAAATAAGAAGTAGGAATTCTAGTATATGGTTTGACAACTAGACAACTTCAAGAGACTTATATACTATTATTCAAAATAGTAGGGAATATGATAATAGTTATCAAAAGTTAAAAGATTTAGAATAAGAGGGAGCATGGAACTCACAATTGATCAATCGGTTATTTCCACAGAAGATTTCCTGTCATATTATGGACAATATTTGTCCTCTAATCAGTACAGGAGGAAATGATAAACCTATTTGGTTGCTTTAAGCTAAAGGGAAATTTACTGTGAGATCAGAGAGATTTGGATAAAAGGTTTGTCGTTCAAAATGTCTTTTCTAATGTGAAGAAGCTAGAAAGAAAAGGTGCCAGTTGAAGAGAATATAAGAAGATTGGAAATAAAAGGTCCCTCGAGGTATTGGTGTTGTATATCTCCAGATGAAGAAACTATATCTCATGTGTTTCTAAGATCTCCTATTGCTAACAGGACATGGTCCTACTTTCCTTCTCTTACATGTATTAATATAATTGGTCTAAGCTTTAGAAAAACTATTATGGCATGGTGGATTGCTGAAGTTAGGATTAGAGAAAGATCTTACTATCTAGATATACCTAGTATGATCATTTGAGAACTTTGGAGAGGAATGAACAGTATAAAACATAATGGAAAGAGGATAGCAGCATAAAGAGTAATATTCAATATTACCATGAATATTAGAATGTTACTCAAAGTCAGAAAGCCAAACAAGGAATTCCCTCATGCTTGGACGGATATTTTGAAGGAATTTGAGCATAGAAGATCAAGGGTGAAAGTTACAAAAGATCTTTGGTAGTTTCCTATGGAAGGATGTGTCAAATATAATTCTGATACAGCTTTTATAGAAAATCCTGGCATTAGTGCCTATGCTTTTTTCTTAAGAGATAAAAGGGGAGATTTGATTTTTGAAAAAGGAGCTAAAATAGATGACACTTCGAATGTTGAAGAAGAGGCATGCGCTATTCTAAAAGCAGCAATGCATTATTCTCACACACAATATATAAGGTAATATTTTAGAAAGATTCTCTTTTTATTCAGAAAATTTTAAATAGAGAATGGAGCTATTCATGGAATATAATAGAGTATATAGAGCAAATATGGTCATTGTTAGAACACAATTGAGTCAGTTGGCGGATCATTTAACTAATTTATCCATTGATAAAGAGGAATTCACAATCATATCTTTCCAGCAGTTAGAAGTTACAGGCAAGAAGATTGTTAATAGTGATAAATTACGATGTCCCTACTTAAGATTCTCACCAATGATAGGGTGAAGGGGATGGGAAGGCTACAAATTAGTTTGTTCACATATAAGTATTTACAAGCCATTGAGGCATCAGGAAGAGTGAAAAATCTATCAAGCCTATACTATAGCAGCTAACAAAAAGGACTAGTAGAAAAGGAGAGGGTTATATGGATATTATGCATTCGGTACACCTGAAGAGTATGTTAATCTCCGACCATTTGTGGTTTTGAGCATCCCATTATCTCTATACTGGCCGTAGCTACAACAATAGAGGAATGAAAAAAATTAAATCATGATTTGAAAAAGGAACAAGAGTTGGGATCTTACTCAGAGAAGTTACATTCTTCAGGGGCCTAGAAACCTCAGTAGTGCACAAAAAAGATTTCTAATTCCCATCAACCAGAGAACACAACTAGGAGAAATAGAATAGGAGAAACATGAGTTACAAATGCAAGAGATTTTTGCACTGGGAAGAAATCTACACTCAGTTCTGCAAGCTTAAATAAGAAGCAATATCAATGAGCCAAGGCACGAAGTTAATCACCAAAGATGGTACAAGAGGAATCAATGATTAAGCAAGGGAAAGTTCTTCATTTTTCAGGTGTTTTGGGGATAATGCGGTGGATAAAGATGGAGCTTCATTTAGGAAACCCTAAGAGTGTGGACATATGTAATAGTGTAGGTGGATTGGGCCGGTCAGGTATCAGATAAGAGTAGGCCTTTTATTTTATTTTGTGCAATTTTTTTAGATGGATTGGTCCTTTTTTGGGGAAAGACATAAGTTGTGTTTTACTTTATTATTTATTAAATCCCTGAATTAGTCCCCAAAAAAGGTCCAATGTCTTTTCTCCTGTTTATTAGATTATTTTATTTTTAACTTTTTGTCTCTTTCTCAAGTTTTTACTTTCTAAAAAAAATTAAAAATACAAAGACAAAATGTTAACTATTTTTAGATTGATAAAAAGGTAATTAAATAACTACACTATAATATTAAATGAATAAGAAAAATATTGAAGTCTGCTAGCTTTTTTATTAAAATCTAAATTAATGAAATATATATATATATATATATCTGTTTGTATGTATGTATTCTTTTTTTTTACAATAAAAGCAAAACATGTGCTCTCCCTGTTTTAGTTTATTTATCATGTTTTAAATTTACATGGAGTTAAAAAAAAAGGTAAAAAAGACTTGAATTTTGTGGACTATTAAAGGACTGAAGCATATAAATACCTCAATGATACCATATTAGTATTTAAATAAATTTTAACATCCAGATTTGGACATGAGTGACACCTACCCCTGGGAGAATTAATTACCCTGGAAGCATTAATCAAGACTTAGTAAAGTAAATAAACTATCCATTAATAGTTCAAAATAAATTCAAGATATAGTCATCAAGCTAAAAATAGAAATGCGGAACATAGTACCAAATAAAATACCATCCATAGTACCCAAAATTCGATGTACCAAAGTTACTACAAAATTGTCAAGAAAGGGATGCAAAAAAAACTAAGAAATATTCATACGTCCAAACAAAGGACTCTAACATCAAGAAGGATCCATGGTATCCCCAAATATGCTACTCACCCTTGAATTTAGAGTTTAATACAATCACAATTGAGGTCTTGCAAGAGCCGCTGGAATATTGTGATGACCCTTTAGGTTATTTTTATATTTCTACCGATTTTCACTATTAGAGCTTCTCTATAGTTTCCCCAAGTCATTTATGACTTGCTGGAAATGGCAGTTCAGTTACCAGGTAGTTCATTTTGGTTATTAGAGTCATTTCACTATTTTGAAGTCTTCGTTGGTTCTAAATAGTCATTGGGCAAAAAATTTAGTGAAACAATCTAAAATGCAAATTCTAACTACTCCAGCAACTTTGAAATAACGATTTTAGTCTAGGTGGAATCTTGGTTTGGGTCCCGAGTCACCCGAGCTCATTTTAACCTATTGGTCAGAAAGTTAAGAAATTAGAAAACCCACATTTCATCAAAATGATTATGGATAAAAATTTTGACTACACCATTGAGTCGTGAACATTGAATTCGGTATGGTTACATAATTAACGTATATGAGATTCCAGATGAATTTTGGGGGCTTGGCGGAGATTTCTAGTCTCAACTATAACTAGTGCAACCGCGATCATAGGCCCTTGATTATGATTGTGATCTAGAAACACTAGCAAGTGTCGTGATTGCAACATATTTAGCAGCGATTGTGACTCCTTGGGCAGACTACAAGTGTTACGATCATGAAAGGTAAATATTGCAATTGCAACTTTTGTGCCTGATACCTTGCATCATGATTGCAATAGTCGGGTCATGATAGTGATACCAGAGGACTGAGGATAGGTATAAATCGACCCCTTTTGACCAATTTTTCTTATTCTTCATCTATTGTTTTGAGAGCTAAAGCCCAAAATGATGACATAGCTTAAAGTTTTAGCTTGTGAGCGATTTGGGAACTTGACTAACACTTGTTTATGCAATTATCCTTTGATTTATGGTAAGATTCCACCCTTATTATGGTTGATTTTACCCTTTTTATTTCTAACAATACCAAAACCTTGGAGGATTGATTTTAGCCGCAAATTATCTCAGACCGCACCTATTTTTTAGATTAATAATTCCTTAAACATGTGGGAACATTGGGTTGGTGTCAAAAATATGATCTTTTCATAAATAGGATCCACATTGGATTTTTGGGTAAGTTTTGGACCCAATTCACAATGGTGCAATAAGGGTATCATTATTGTCGTATTAATAAGTAGAATATAATTTTTATAGAAAGCTTCTCGCAAGAGAAAAATGGTGATTTAGCAGATCTTTTGAGCTTTATTCGGTGCCCAGGTAGGTTAGGTTTTAACCCTTGTTAGATTGAGCTAATTCATAGTATGTTTATGATATTGTGTTAGATTTAGGATGGGTTTTAGGTCTTGGCATGATAAATTGAAATAATTGGGATTAGTTCAATCATTTAGGCTATTTTGGATACCATTTTGAGCATGATTAGCCTAGTTGACCATACCTCAGGTAACGTTGGCCTTGTAGGCTTGTGGTTAGGTCGGAAATAATTTAGTTACTAAACTAATGAAGTGATTACCTTAGTCACCTGAGTATAGGAGGAAACTTGCATAAGTTGCCATTACCTTAGGTGGGTTGGCCTTAGTTGCTCTACATTAGGAGAAATTGCTTACCTAGGACTAATTATGGCTTGCTCAACATCTAATGATGGATTTAGATACCTTATCCTGGTTCGGGATAGACTTTGCTTGGTAATAATTTTGGGAATTTAAAATTGATCTCTTCAACTCACCTTAGGATAATACTTGAGATATTATTGAAGAACCTTTGATATGATTGTGTATATCTAGGAGGATGGTAATTTCAGTAATAGTTAGATGCCTTGGTACTTGTTGGTTATGATGAATGGTATTAACAGTAAGGCTTAACAAGTATGCTATGAATGAATTATTGATTACGATTATGTTATTGATGAACTATTGAATATGCTATTGATTTGGCTACAGATTGGGCTACCAAAGATACTCTTTGATAAGTCCTTAATTATGATATTGACTAAGCCATAAATTATGCTATTGATTGAGCCAACAAATGAGCTAACTAAGTTAATAATTATTCTTATTGATATATTAGCATGAGCGATATTTTTCATGCTAGAGTTCATGCTTATTGACTACAATGGTGATTACATTACTGATTATGCTATGAATAAGCAATAGATTATATCATGGATTAATCATCAATCAAGCATTGATAAGCTATCTATTATGCTAATGATAAGCAATTACTTAGGCTATTGACTAGTTATTGCCTATGCTTGATAGTACATATTGATTATGTTAGTGACCATATTTATTGACAACATTGGTGAATACATCATGGATTATGCTAAAGAGCATGCCTATTAATTATATTAGCGATAATGCTAAAGATCGTGTTTATTTACTATGTTGTCCATCATTCTATTGATTATGCTAGTGTTTATGTTTTTTATTATGATTATTAATTATGCTATTAAATACTTTAATGATTATGTTATTGGCAATATTGATGATGATATTGATCACTCATATACCCATCAAGATCGGGGGATGATTATGATATATATACCCGACAAGGCCAGAGGATGATTATGATGATATATAATTGACAAGGACGGATGATGATTATGATTATATATATCTGGAAAGGTCAGAGGATGATTAAGATGATACATATATGCCCTACAAAATTGGAGGATTATTATGATGATATTTATGAGGATATTGTTGAATATCCCTACTAGTTCAAGTCCAGATATATGTGTTATACTATGGTGAAATACTTATTATATTATAATGACATTGGGGTGTGAGATTGACAATAATAAGCCTAGATAAAGCTTGAAAATGGGGAAATGACTATAGTGTGGTAAATTATGAATAGATTCTAGTGAAATAATGATTAGTTGATAAATATCTGCTAGTTGGTAAATATTAATTATTTGATAATTAATGATTAGTTAATAAGTGATGTTTATTTTGATAAAAGATTGTTTATTGAAACATGAGGATAGATTTCTACATGATGCATAGTTGATAAGTGTTGATTAATTCACAAATGATAAATATGGACAAATCAATGGTCATAGTGTGGTATGACTTGGATGAACTCCAATGGTATTATTAGAGTTGATAAATAACGGTGGTGGGTTGCTATCTTGTTTGTATTTCCAGGATTATTAGGGCTTGCGATGGGTTATTTACTTTTCCACACTAATTGGCCTATGAGAGACAATTTTGTATTTATGATTGCATGTGTTGATGATTTATGTTATGTTATGCTACTATTTTGATTTATCTATTTATTTATGAACAACCATGTTGGAGTTTGTCTATTCCTTGACTTAGTTATTTTATCTTGCATTTTATCATACTTATATCATGATTTAACTCAGTTGGTCGATAATGCCTACTGAGTTCCCATGGTTTTGGTACTCATACTATAATTCTATACCTTTTTGGTGAAGATTTGAGTACTAGTTATCGCTGTTGATTCGTGTTCGTGCTTATTTATATCCAGAGATAGGATGAGCTCTTGTTGTTCGAGTCACCCATTTCCCTCTATATTTTTATGTTCAGTTTTTTGTGTCGAGACAAATGTTTTGATTATTCTAGATATTTGAATTGTACTATTATTACTAGATGCTCTTGTACTTGCTCTACCAAGTCATGGGATGGTATCTATGTTGAATGTCTTTATCCATTTCAAATACAATGTTTATTTATAAGTCGTATTGTTGATTTCCGCCTATGTTAGGCATTTCCCACCAAATTAAATGATTGTGTTTAACTTCGGGTTATAATTTTCCTTACCTACTAGTGGGATAAAGTAGGTTCCATCATGACTCATAAATCACGCCATGACAAATATGTGCAACACTCAACAAAAGTAAAAGAAGGTGTAGTATTGATACAC
This sequence comes from Capsicum baccatum var. pendulum, assembly GCA_030864225.1. Taxonomy (NCBI): domain Eukaryota; kingdom Viridiplantae; phylum Streptophyta; class Magnoliopsida; order Solanales; family Solanaceae; genus Capsicum; species Capsicum baccatum. The sequence goes on from CM061560.1 coordinate 175,621,170, forward strand.
AAGAAAATAATGGTGTACTGGTAGGGTCATTTCGCCAACCTAAGATGAGAAATATGAATACTTAGCCATGACATAGTACAACAATTTAATACATGCTCACCCTAACTATACCTATGTGTAACAAGTGACATTTAGAGTTTGGAATCAATAGCAACAAGTCAAAGGTAGGTACACATATGCCAATCAAGTCAAGCAAAGTGAAGTACTATAATAATGTGTACATATTCCTTCGATGCCCTAATTGAACTGTCAAACTTAACTTACTTTGTACATATACGGTAAGGGTATTATAACCATCCTCTAGTCATGACATGCATGGGACAAGTTTTGTCCATGTACTAAATCCCAGAAACAAGTGTTTGCTAACATTATTCCACTAACATCCCATGAGAATTTCCAAAGGAATATTTCCAAACATAAGTGAGGACCAATTTTATTCCACCAATATCCTGTACGAATGTCCAAATACCAAAATTCTCCACAACCAATAATGGAATATAAGAGAATAATATAACACAAGGATAACAACCATTACTTATAGCATTCATAATCTTTGTATATAATTCATTGAAATGTGATCACACTTAATGACATTTATGAACAAGCAATACTAATAAAAGGTTAACATGAAAATATAGCACAAATTGTATACGGCGGAGCCTTGACTTTTCGTGCAATGTTTGCTTCATTTTGATCTAGAAATACATAAGAAATGTAAAATCAATGCAATGGCCTACCATGTTAGGAATTATAACTCAATCCCAACCCTAAGGCCAAGTCCATGATCATTCCCTCCCCTTTCTCGGGCTTTTCTACCATAATCTACCTAAAACTATAAATTTCATGGATTATTTAGTGAATTAAAAACATGCAAGAGTAATTTAACAATTATTAACAAATAACTAGTGATTTTGCTCCTAAATTACTCCCTTTTACTAGAAAAACAGCTAAAATAAGTCCATAATATTTTCCATGATACGTAAACTAGTAGTTCTAGGGCTAGATTATCAAGTTACTAGTTAATGGGGATGAAATACTTACCTTAGTGAATAAAATAAATGAAAACCAAGTATTTTCTCCAAAATTTATCACTACTAAAGCTACCAAATATGTTTTAGAATAAAGAACCATTTTTGTGTTTTTTCTAAGTAAAACAACAATTTATGTCGCTATTGCTGCTATAATGACATAGTTGCTATAGGGGCCCTTGACTGGTCACTGTAGTAAGAATTTCTCCACTTTTGATCATGTAACTATAGTGATATTCATAATGCTATAGTGACACGGAGGGGATAGAATTTCAAAATTTTTCCAGAAATCCTGTTTTCACAACACACCTTAAATCTAAACCATCACAAACAATACCCCTTACGCTAATATCAATTTTAGGAGTTCTACTTAACCAAATTCAATTTTTTAAAGTACTATGGGCCCTTATCACTTTGCAGACTAGAAATCAAGGTAAAAACTATGAAATATGCTACATACATTCCCATTTGACACAAATCATACTTCATTTAGATTTCGTCCGAGACTAGCCTAACCTATGAATTATAACTTTAAAATTTTAAAAAATCTTAACCAAAATCTTTAAATAAGTCACTCGTAAGGATGGAAAGGGTCAGTACATATATTATGTTGGTATTATGAAATTCTTACTGAAGAATGGAAATAGATTTTAATGATACTATGACAATATAATGATAAAATATGACGATATCCTTCACTCCTTAATGATATTTTGGAGGAATAAAACATGTCTCATTGAAGGATTGAAGTAGTCCTCCATGATACCATGCTATATAAATATACTTTGGTTATATACTAAAGAGTGTCTTATTGGAAAACTGATTCAGTTCTCTATGATACCATGCTAGTATAGATATAGTGCCATGGTATCATAGAGAAGAGTGATGTCTACTTAAAATGCGATGGTATCATAGAGGAGGGGAGTGTATACTTAAATTTTATTCCACCAATATCCCGAGAATGTCCAAATACCAAAATTATCCACAACCAATAATGGAATATAAGCAAATCACATAACGCAAGGATAACAACCATTACTTGTAGCATTCATAAGCTTTGTATATAATTCATTGAAATGTGATCACACTTAATGACATGTATGAACAAGAAATACTAAGAAAAATTTAACATACACATATAGCACAAATTGTATTATAATATGTAAACATCACCTAGCTCAATCCAAGCTTGCACAACTCAACTACGGCGGAGCCTTGACTTTTCGTGCAATGTTAGCTTCATTTTAATCTAGAAATACATAAAAAAATGCTAAATCAATGCAATGGCCTACCATGTTAGGAATTATAAATCAATCCCAACCCTAAGGCCAAGTCCATGATCATTCCCTCCCCTTTCTCGGGCTTTTCTACCCTAATCCACCTAAAACTATAAATTTCATGGATTATTTAGTGAATTAAAAACATGCAAGAGTAATTTAACAATTATTAACAAATAACTAGTGATTTTGCACCTAAATTACTCCCTTTCACTAGAAAACCAGCTAAAATAAGCCCATAATATTTCCCATGATATGTAAAGTAGTAGTTCAAGGTCTAGATTATCAAGTTACTAGTTAATGGGGATGAAAATCCTTACCTTAGTGAAGAAAATCAATGAAAACCAAGTATTTTCTCCCCAATTTATCACTACTAAACTACTAAATATGTTTTATAATAATAAACCATTTTTGTATTTTTTCTAAGTAAAACAACAATTTATGTCGCTACTGCTGCTATAATGACATAATTGCTATAAGGGCCCTTGACTGCATTGACTGATCACTGTAGTAAGAATTTCTCCACTTTTGATCATGTCACTATAGTGATATGCATAATGCTATAGTGACATGGAGGGGATAGAATTTCAAAATTTTTCCAGAAATCCTGTTTTCACAATACACCTTAAATCTAAGCCATCATGAATAATACCCCTTACGCTAAGATCAATTTTAGGAGTTCTACTTAACCAAATTCTTTTTCAAGTCCTATGGGTCCTTATCGCCTTGCAGACTAGAAATCAAGGTAAAAACTATGAAATTTTCTACATACATTCCCATTTACCACAGATCATACTTTATTTAGATTTCTTCCGAGACTAGCCTAACCTATGATTATAACTTTAAAATTTTACAAAATCTTAACCCAAATCTTTAAATAAGTCACTCGTAATGACGGAAAGGGTCAGTACATATATTATGTTGGTATTATGAAATTCTTACTGAAGAATTAAAATAAATTTCAATGATACTATGACAATATAAAGATAAAATATAACGATATCCTTCACTCCTTAATGATATTTTGGAGGAATAAAACATGTATCATTGAAGGACTGAAGTAGTCCTCCATTATACCATGCTATATAAATATACTTTGGTGATATACTAACGAGTGTCTTATTGGAAATCTGATTCAGTTCTCTATGATACCATGCTAGTATAGATATAGTGCCATGGTATCATAGAGGAGAGGAGTGTCTACTTAAACTGGGATGGTATCATAAAGGACAGAAGTGTCTACTTAAATTGTGATGGTATCATAGAGGGGAGGAGTTTCTACTTAAGGGATTATACCATGACAATATATAAATATAGTATACTGAGGAGTGTCTTATTGAAGGATTGTCTTAGTTCTCCATGATACCATATTAGTATATAGATATACTATGAAAGTATCATGAAGCATTGGGGAATATCTCATTTGAAGGATCATACTATGCCAATATATAAATATATAGTGATTGCATACTCAGGCGTGTCTCATGGAAGGACTGAAATAGTCCTTCATGATACCATGGAAATATATAAATATACCATGATGGTATCTTGAAAGATTAATGAATGTCTCATTAAGGATAATACCATGCCAGTATATTGATATATTATTATGGTATATTAAGGAGTGTCTCATTAAGGATTGAAGAAGTATTTTATGATACCATCATAATATATCAATATACTGTGAGGGTTTAATAAATAATTGAAGAGTGTCTCAATGAGGGTATCATGAAGGACTGAAATAGTCACTCATGATTTACAATATATCGATATACCTCCCTGATACCATGTCCATATATATATATATACACACACATATATGTATATGTATATATATGTTGTGATTGTATCATAGAGATTTTACTGAAGGATTAAGGTAGTCATCAATGTACCATGACAATATATAGATACACTTTAATGGTATCATGAAGGTCTCACTGAAGAATTGAAGTAGACATCTATGATGCCATAACAATATATTGCTACACTGTGATGGTATTATGAGATTCCACTGAAGGATTAAACAACTATGAATAATACTATAATAATATATAGATATACCGTGATGGTATCATTATGGACTAAACCAAACCCAAATTATACTATGTTAGTATATTGATATACTATGATGGCATTATGGAGGTCTCACTGAAGGATATAGCAGACACCAATGATACTGCCATAACCCGAACTAGGGCCTAGTCGTGATGGGTATTCCAAGACCATCGTGGGTTAGAGACCACCCCCTTAACCTAACCTCTAGAGAATAAAAAGAGCATACAGCAGAAGCCTGCCAAAATATAATGAAGATAGATAAATCTAATAAAATCTACGAGTCTAAGCAAAAAATCAAGCATCCCTATGCTCTCCACAAAATCCTCTAAACCAGAGTTACAAACTAAATTGGGACATGACCCGACTATGACCAAAAAGAATCCAAAATAAAATACTAAGTCAATATTAAAAATAATGAAAAGATCGGGTCTTTGGAAGATGAAAGCTCACCACTTCACAACAGATCCACAAATATACCACACCACCTAACGTTACACAACAATAACAGAAAAACCCTCGGACCCTATATCATGAAATGATGTAGCGCCTAGGGACTATCAGTGGGGCGAGTACCGGCATATAACTCAGGAAAAAGTGATAAAATAATGCCATTACCAAAAACCAGTCAAAACCACATGCACAACATTTATATATACATATATAAGTTCCTGAGATAAGGACAATGGTTATGAAAATGAGATGTAAAACCATTATCCTAAAGTGTGCAACTCATTTCTCCCTAAAGTCACCCACAAATATATAGGCTTATCTTCCCTACTGAAAAGGACCAAATGAGTGTTAGCCGCAAAAACTGAGGAAATCGAGGAAAGGATAAAGACACCAAGGAGATAGCCAACAAAAATATAAAGTGTGCACTAAGAACACGGTTATATATACCCTGAACATCGAAAAACATGGTTTCAAGTATTGATCCCCCGTGACATACTCCTTCACGATAAGCTACACAGTTCCATTTTATCCCAAATCAAAATAGTTTATACATAAACTAACCATTAACCAAGGAGTTCTTATTAGGCATTTTCCAATATGGTATCGTCATACCAATATGCATGCAAGCTAATATAATTATGCCAAACCAGTCTGTATAACCATTTGACCCCCAAATTCCATTTAAATTCAAAACCATGGCCACCAAAATCATTCCAAAACTATTTTCATCTATCTATCCTTTAATACATTGCAATGTTTTCAAAGGACAAGTTAAACTATGTAATATTCATCTTTAAAATCAAGATTACAAAGTTGGTTGAGGTTAATGCCATTACCAAGACAAAAATCCATTAAATTGGGCAAACCAATGTCATCCATTCCAATCATAATAACATTGTACCAATTTAGTCCCAAAAACCATCAATTAAAGCACGATCCATTTAAAATATGGGAAAAACAATTCAAGTAATAACAATAAAACTCCTTAACCCAATTTCAAACCCAATAATTAAAACACATGATTATTGATTAAATAATTGCCACGATGTAAAATATAAGTTTGGGAATAAGCAACATGCTTTAACTACCAAAATATTTGAAGAGAAACTCAAGTTTGGAGCTTGAATGCTGAATTCCCTGAAAACCCTTGAGCTTTCTTGGGTTGAGAGTTAAAAAGGAAAAGAGTGGAGGTTAATCTTTGAAAACTGAAGGAGAAGTGTCAATTTTATGTTTATAGGTTGTTTAAGGGATAAAAAGACCAAACTCCCCTCACCCCAAGTGAAAAAAACAAAAACTGGACAAAAATTGACATTGCTATCGTGGAGCTTAGCATCCATTACATGCCTTTATCACAGAGGCTAAGTGGCATGGCACGCCACTATCTCAGAGGCTTACTACCTCAGGGTCCCAAATGGCCCCGAACCCCTTTTAAAAATTCTAAAACTTTTCCAAAATGCCTTTTTAACACCCCTTTACATAATTAAAGTAAAACATTGACAGTACACACATGAAGGGTAAAAAAAAATAGTTGAAATTTTGCGGGTCTAAAATTATCCCTCTTTGGATCATTTATCTCCAAATGACGAGTTAGGACTCTTTTAGTATGATAACATAAATAAAAAAGTAAAACCCATGGAAAAATTCAAAGTATGATAGGAGGTCAATTGAAAATCATACCTTAAGAATTTTCATCCAACATTGTCAACAAGAACAGTTATTTGGCCTTTATATCTTCTTCAGCTTCCTATGTAGCTTCTTTCGCCTTTTGATTTGTTCAAAGAGCTTTCAACAAAGCTACATCCTTTGTACTCAGTCTACGAACCTGCCTATCTTATATTTCAATCCAAACTTTCTCATAAGACAACAAATCTGTAATGCCCAAATCCTCAATAGGCATTATCAAATAAGGGTCACCCGTACACTTTTTTGGGATAGACACATGGAAAATAGGATGAATTGAGGCCAAAATCGATGGTAAATCTAACTCATAAGAAAAATTCCTAATTCTCTTTACAGTCAAATATGGGATAATACAATGGGGACTGGGCTTTCCCTTCTTCCCTAACCTCATGACTCTTTTCATAGAAGAAATCTTCAAGAACACTCAATTACCTACTTCAAACTCCAACTCTCTTTTCCTCATATTTGCAAAGACTTTTGGCAACTCAGTGCAATATTAACTCTTTCTCTAATCTCCTTCACCTTCTCGATGGCTTGGTGGACCAGGTCAGCACCAAACAACCTAGTCTTACCTACCTCAAACTATCCAATAGGAGAGCTATACCTTTTACCATTAAGATCCTCTAAAAGAGTCATTTGAATACTAGAATGATAATTGTTATTATAAGAAAACTCAATAAGAGGCAAATGGTCAACCCAACTTCCCTTAAAAATAATCACACAGGCCCTTATCATATCTTCTAAAGTCAGAATGGTATGTTCTATCTATCCATCTATTTGAGGGTGGAAAGCGGTGCTAAGATTCACTTATGTACCCAAAACTTTCTTAAATAAACACTAGAAGTGAGAATAAAACTATGTACCTCAGTCTAAAATGATAGACACAAGCACTCCATGTAACTTAACTATCTCTTGAATGAACAAGTTAGCATAATCCTCTCCTGAGTCGTTAATCCTCATAGGTTAAAAGTGAGTAGACTTAGTCATTCTATGCATAATAACCTAAATAGAATCATACTAATTCCGACACTATGAGAAGACCTGTAACAAAGTCCATATTAATCATCTCCAACTTCCATATGGGTAACTCTATATTTGGAGACATGACACCAGGCCTTAAATGCTCAATCTTGACTTACTGATAAACCATACACTAAGCCACAAAGTTCACTATATTTCTCTTTATATTATTCTACCAGTAGATTTTCTTCAAGTCATGATACATCTTAGTTGAACATAGGTGTACCGTCTATCTAGATTCATGAACCTCAGTGAAAATCCTTTTCTACGGCCCATCTACATCAGGAACACACAACCTTCCTTGATACCACAGAGTACCTGTAAGACCCCGCAAAATGCTATGCTTAACTGAATCTTTTAAGCTTGCTAAGCGGTCCCAAACTTAGAAAATTTTAGCTAAGTATTCAAACTTAGTGTCATTTTGTCCTTTGTAAGTTGGCAACTCTATTTCACGACCTCTATGAGCGGAAAATGTCAATCTGTAGGTTAATTCTTGACCAGGAATATCAGTAGGTGTTCCCAGATGATTTTTCTATTTTTTGTACCTTATTTGAACCAAATTTTGGAATCCAAATAGTGCATCGATGAGATCTCGATGCGGCGTGGTGGATATCGAGTCGATTAATATTTTCCTTAACTCCCAATGGAAATTTCCAGTGAACCAATGCGAACTCGACGCATCACATTGGCTATCCGTTGATGCTAATGATGTGGTGCATTGGTCTATGCATATGGTTCAATTTTTATTCATTAAAAATCCGCATCTTTGAGGGTAATTTGGTGTTTTTCCCATGTCCTTCAACCACTATAACATGAGATTTACCCCTCAATTAGCAAATCATATTCATTGTTTCTCAAAATACTTAAGAACAAAAACCCTAGAAGATTAAATCTCAAATTCAAGGCACAAGATTCCACTATTAATCTTTAGGAATTTGACAACCAAGGTATGTCAAGTGTTCATCCAAGGGTTTCTTCCACCCTTGGAGTCCAAGAAAATCTTTTAAATTTCAAGTAACTTGATTTTATGCTTTCCATGATTTGGATTCAAGTTTATTCATGATTATAATGTTGATTGGATTTCTATTCCATGATTAAGTGCAAAATTTATGTAAAAACAACTATTATATATTTAGTATCATGTGAATTCATGTTAAATCCTTAAAATTGTGATTCATGTGTTGATTTGTACTATAGGAATATACAACGCTTTCCTAGTGTTTGATGAGTTGTTCATGAGAATTAAATCATGAAAGTATATCATGTTAGCATGTACTCAAGTTCATGTCATGCAAGTGTTTGCTAGAATGTCCTAATGAATGAATGATGATGTAGTAGTTATTTATCATGTTTCAAGATTGTGCTATGTCTTATAATTTATGCTATCGAGTTGTGAGGATAATTAATACCTGGTAATTTAACTGATTACCTAAAGCCATGGTAAGTCTCAGGATTTTATCAATTATGTCATGATCAGTAGTACTCTCAATCAGATATAGAACTTAGGAAAAACTTATTTCACTTAGTATCAGTCCAGTCAAGTTTAGATATTAATAAATTCAGCTAGTTAACAGAATTTAGTAGTATTCCATTAGTCAAAAAAACTCAGTAAACTCAGTTCAGTTCAATTAGACAGTATAATCAGTAACAGCTCCGTCAAGCCTAGTATGAACTAGAAATCAGTTGGGAGTAGGATCCAGCACCGAGTGAATCCACGGATGGGGACTCACCTTCCAGTAGAGGGTATGATCCTTAGAAGCAGTCCTTGTGTTCCAGAACTACATATCCAGCGTAGGTTGAGATATCAACTATCCAGTTGAGAGTTGATAAGGTGATCTACCTACCTATTGAGGTACCACTGATACGCCAAAATTACAACTCTCGTTAGAAAGTACAATCGGTCACTGTCAAATATAGAACCCAACTGGGTTGGGTGTCTAATCCCACAGGGAATACTATGATCACTAAGTATTGCGATTATTATTAGACTGTTGATCGAAGGTTCCAAGGTAAGGGGGTTTCAGTTTAGGTGCACAATATTATTATCAGTGTAACGATGAGATGATATGTGTAATAATATTCGATCACAGATAATGACAAATTAGGGTTATGTCCACCTTGTAGCTTCTACTTCTCTATTAACTATGAGTAATAAGGATTTGATACATTCATGTACTTATAGAGAGATGTATTCTAATTCTAAATCCAAGTGTTTCTCAACCATCAAGGATTTATTTACCATAGTTCTCTCGAATCTAAAGTGTACAACCAATCGTACGAACTCTCCAAGAAGTTAATCCTTCTAAGGCATTAACGTGTAAAATAGAGGTTGGAAACCCTATTTTCTTATCACACTCTCTTTTCCAAATAGTAAGTTTTCTATCGAATAAGTTATTACTATAATGGCGCATTCCTTATGTTTGCAACCACGAGAATTCAATCAAAATGAAGAGAGTAATGATATAAGTGGATTAACACATCACAAATTCAAAAATCCATAGCAATAGAGAGTATACTACAAGGTTTCCATAACCCTAACAAATAAACTTAGCTACTTATGAATAAAACAGAAATCACAATAGAAATATTCATCACACCAGAACTTAGAATGATCTTGGTGGTAAATATGAATAGAAAAAATAAGAGAGAAAAACGTTTCTCTCTCTCTCCGTCCTCAAGCTAATCCGCTTTCACTTGTTTTTCAAAATAATATAGAATGTCAATGATCCCTAAAAATTCAGCCATAAGGCTTTTAATAACATCATTCTCTAATAAATTGCTACTGCATCCTTAACTATTTAAAAATATTGAGTTTGCCCGGGAAAAAGTTCCCATACATCACATTCAGTCCAAAGCTGCTTTCCTTTTTATGTGAAGTTTCCTTTGCTGTCCACAGGTACCCAAAGTTCTGTAATCTTCCTCATTAGTACCTGAAAAGAATGCTAATCACATAAGTCATCTCACTTAACTAAAAATAGACTAAAAGTGCAAGAATTATATATTTTATCCTCAAAACATGGGTAAGTTATGGTGCTTAGACGTATAAATATTCCCAACATCACCACCCCACACTTAAATATTTGTTTGTCCTCGAACAAAATAGTACATCTATGCGAATGCCTAACTAAACTTCACAAGAGCAACACAAAATTTTCAACAAGACACACACTGTAATTATTAACAAAGAGTAGATTTCTTGATCATTACTAGAAACAACACACCCTCCAACATAGACTCATTAAGTTGATTAATTCGTATACACAAGTTAAGCCAAAAAAAATCATATAAAACTACCCAACAATCATCAACCATGTGCGCTCACACAAAATGTTACCCATAATCATTCATAGTTTTGCATTTTTCAGAAATATGGGTATAAGAACTTGCTTGCTCTCACTCACAAAGAATTCTTAGATTACAACTGATGACCATATACTTTCCCTTAGTGTAATGCTCCACTAATATCAGAATGCTAAGGTTAGGATCAAATAGGTCTTTACGGGTTGTAAAGTAGGCTAAAGGGATTGGTAGGACTATTTTGGCCAGAAATAGTGACAATGTTCCCTAAGCACTTTAATACACTACATTATGCTATTTACACCAACTTTTAACAACCACTCTACCTTCCTTTAATCTACCAACCTTTTTTTCTTTTCTTCACCCATTTTGTTACTCAATCAAAAACACTATGATGGGAATATACAACTCTTTTTTTTGTGAAGCATCTCTATGATAACCACCGTCAGCTTAGACCATTTGAGTTAGTCGAGGTGCATAATGTCCAAGAAAGGAGCAGGGTGCCACTCCCGATCACAATATTTTGATGTACCAATAACTAAACTTTGGGGCATCACTTTCACCATTTTTCTCTTATTTTGCCACACTCTTTACTCAACTTGATTCTACAATTTAAAGCGCTTAGGAGCTTTTGGATCAAATTATGGTCTTTTTTTTAAAAAAATGGATTAGGCTACATATGAGGTTGCCAAAGAAAATAGCTAAAGGCTCAATAGGTGTTCACTAGGACAATGTACAAAGGTAGGTAAAAAGAAGACAAAAAATCAAGGCTACCAAAGAAATGCCTAAATCATCTCCTAAACTCACAATCTTTATTTCGCTTCACAGACACACTTGGCAAGTTCTAGCATCAGTCACAACAAAGAATATACAATAACCTTACACACACATGGCACATGGTCAACTTAATTAGGATCATTATAGATTCTTGTCCCAACAGATAAATGAATTAAACCACAGTCAATTAACACAGAATGAGTCACAACTTAGAGTCTAAATGTTTCAATAGTAGTGATTCAGTACAAACTCCTGTTATAATGCCATGTCGTTTATAAGAACAATTTCATGCAAAAATCTAACTAATTCTCTCTTAAGACTGTCGTCATTTATCCATCATTGAGAAAAAATGACTAATTACAACTAACTAACTACGACTAAATCTAAACAACTATAGAATAAATGCGGGCAAGCAGTAGGCAATACAGCAGACAACGCAATCCAGGTGTACACGTACTTATACCCGCCCCACACTAAGAAGGAACACACTGCCCTCAGTGTAAATAAATAAGCAAAAACCTGGTTAGTCAAACTCTTTCTCTACATCCGGGGTCATATCCAGAATCATAATCAGAGTCTTCATCATCAGAGTAGCAGTCAGTGATTATCGTCTGTCAGCACATCATTATCTAGAGGTTCTTTAAAATTTACCCCCACTCCACACATGAACCGAGTATGCTCATTAAGCGGGTAGTCATAATCAAACTGCCGATGCTCTGCATCAGTCGGTACTTGACCCTTATTCATCATAGTAAACTAGTCATGCCATACAGATGGCGAAAAAAACTCTCATCTCGAGCATGTCTCTCAGTAGTGGTAAGGTTTATGCCTTGACTAGTTTTTGGATCTTTGATGTTCATGAGATTCACATTCTTCGGGTTTTGTGACAATTTATGGCCTGCTGGCTCCTCCTCAATGTGCCTTTTCCTTAAAATTGTACTCAACAAGTTGCCAAAGCTGAAATGGGACTTGTTGTGCACCCTTTCTTTTCGCATCGACGTTCGTATAACTGCACCAATGTTGATGGGAACATTCGTCGTTAGATCATATACCAATAAGACTCGATCATGCATGACCTTAGTGTATTGTATCCAAGGAATCAAGCAGGAATTGACTATTCTTAACTATATGCGAGATTCTATGTTCAGACAAACATATGGGTAAGTATTGTGACGACGATTATCTTTATGACGAGTCCACCGGTTCATGGACCTTGATCCACACAACGTATGTCTGATGGCTCTGTAGGGAGGTGTTTTGTATAGCTACTTGATTGATGATTGATCCATACTTGGAGTACCCAGGAAAGAGTTGAAAAAATCAGCGTTCAATTAGAAGACTTGCCCTCGAATCTTTACTTCATTTCCCACAGTCCTTGGGGACCAGTTGGCATAAAACTCTCGAGTCAAATCAAGATTATATTCGTCCATGTCTCGGAAGATAAAGTCAAGTTTTAGTGTCATAATCTTTGCCAAAATGCGAGGGTAGTTCTTTGCTAAACTTTCCTTCTGCATCAAGTCCACATGTACATATTTCTTCACTTTATTCTTTCTGTACCATTCCTTCCCTTCCTCCTCCAGAACCCATTTGATCCCAAAAGTGCGTCAAGACACTTGAAGAGAGGAGGAATCAGCCTGGTCCTTTCTTGCTCTTTTTTGACCTTTTTGTGAGGTGGATGCTTTCTCCTTTCCCTGTCGTCCTTTTGGAGCCATGTCACCTGAGATCATAATAGGGTCATGTTAGTCTTATTTCATTGAATTCACTATAATCGAAAAATAAAATAGTGATGGCACCACCCCACACTTAATTTGTTTGCACAAACTAATTGAGTTAGTGTTGTCGAGTACTCATACTTCATCGACATACATTTAGTGCAGTCACACTTTCAACCCTTCACTTTACATAATAATTTCTCAGTTTGATATACAGAAGTGGCACGCAATTATCCTGTAACCTTGACTATTATTTCCAACTTTATTTCATTTGAGCAATGCAATCTTTGAACAAGACTACCACATAGAATTCTTATCATGCTATAGCATAGAAACAATTTCACAATCTTATGCTTTTGGTTAACCATGATCATTACATCGATGAACAAGTCACTCACATAGTCAAGCTTACAACTCCCAAAATCATGCATTAAACTTCAATAGTTCAACTCCATAATAATAAAAAATTATGACAGTGAATACCAATCAATACATGCCGGAGTAAGATCAAGATTACCCATGAGAATCCTTTCACTCAATGAGATGTATTTTTCCAAAATCATAACAAACTTACCATACTCTTATCACCAAGCACTACTAGAAAATCCAATTAACCAATATGAGCGTAACAATGAAACAACTATGAAACATGAAAGAACAACTTACTTGGTGATAAATTTGTGATGAATCGTGCAAGTGAGTCTGCAAGATTAGATTAGAAAAGAGAAGGGCTTGGAGAGGAAAAGGTTATTTGGGAGGCACTTAGGTTTAAGAAAAATTGAGTGGGGTTTAAGAGTAGAAGATATATTTAAAAGATGAGACATGGGTCGGGTAGATCCATTCAAAAACGGGCTATTAGGAAAAACTTACGTTGATAGGCGGCACCCATGGAATCGCCTAAGCATAAGTAGGCAAAACCTAACCTATCGCCTATGTTATCATAGGCGGCGCCTGACCTATCACCTATGTGAGTCAGTGATCATAGGTGATGGCATAGGTGGCGCCTAACCTATCGCCTATGTTGACATAGGCGGCTCCTAACCTATCGCCTATGTTGGCATAGGCGGCACCTAACCTATCTCCTATGTGTGGCAGTGAGCATAGGCAATGGCATAGGCGATGCCTAACCTATCACCTATGTTGACATAGGTGCCGCCTAACCTATTGGCTATGTTGACATAGGCGGCGCCTAACCTATTGCCTATGCGAGGCAGTGAGCATAGGCAATGGCATAGGCGGCGCTTAACCTATCGCCTATGTTGACATAGGCCGTGCCTAACCTATCGCCTATGTTGACATAGACGACGCCTAACCTATTGCCTATGTGAGGTAGTAAGCATAGGCAATGGCATAGGCATCACCTAACCTATCGCCTATGTTGACATAGGTCGCGCCCAACCTATCGCCTATGTTAAAATAGGCGGCACCTAACCTATTGCCTATATCAGGCAGTAAGCATAGGCAATGGCATAGGCGACGGCTAACCTATCGCCTATGTTGATATAGGCGGCCCCTAACCTATCACCTACGTTGACATAAGCGCCGCCTAACCTATCGTCTATGTGAGGCAGTGAGCATAGGCAATGTCATAGGCGGCGCCTAACCTATCGCCTATGTTGACATAGGCGGCGCAAAACCTAATGCCTATGTTGACATAGGCGGCGCCTAACCTTTCGCCTATGTTGACATAGGTCGCGCCCAACCTATCGCCTATGTTGAAATAGGCGGCACCTAACCTATCACCTATATCAGGCAGTAAGCATAGGCAATGGCATAGGCGGCGCCTAACCTATCGCCTATGTTGATATAGGCGGCCCCTAACCTATCACCTACGTTGACATAGGCGCCGCCTAACCTATCGTCTATATGAGGCAGTGAGCATAGGCAATGTCATAGGCGGCACCTAACCTATCGCCTATGTTGACATAGGCGACGCCTAACCTAATGCCTATGTTGACATAGGCGGCGCCTAACCTATCGCCTATGCGAGGCAGTGAGCATAGGCAATGGCATAGGCGGCGCCTAACCTATCGCCTATGTTGACATAGGCGGTGCCTAACCTATTTCCTATGTGAGGCAGTGAGCATAGGCTATGGCATAGGCGGCGCCTAACCTATCGCCTATGTTGGCATTAGTGGCGCCTAACCTATCGCCTATGTCAGGCAGTAAGCATAGGCAATGGCATAGGCGGCGCCTAACATATCGCCTATGTTGATATAGGTTGACCCTAACCTATCACCTACATTGACATAGGCGTCGCCTAACCTATCGCCTATGTGAGGCAGTGAGCATAGGAAATGGCATAGGCGGTGCCTAACAATTCGCCTATGTTGACATAGGCGGCACCTAACCTATCGCCTATGTGAGGCAGCGAGCATAGGCAATGGCATTGGCGGTGCCTAACCTATCACCTATGTTGACATAGGCGGTGCCTAACGTATCGCCTATGTTGACATAGGTGGCGCCTAACCTATCACCTATGTGAGGCAGTGAGCATATGCAATGGCATGGGCGGCGCCTAACCTATCGCATATGTTGACATAGGTGGCGCCTAACCTATCGTCTAAGTGAGGCAGTAAGCATAGGCGATTGGAAATACGGCGCACTCTTGGTCGAAAAGGTCCACACCTTGGGGCCTTCGATCCCGTACCCCCATCTATCAGCCCGATCATTACGCTACTACCACAGACCTTATTGAAAGTCACAAAATAAAGTTGCACCACAAAACTTTTTTGTTCGAATCTACATAATTTGAGGAGTGACTCTAATGCAAATCATAATTGAGCGTTACACATTTGACCACTCGCACTTACCTGTATTGTTCCATCACTCCTAGACTTACCACCATTGACATGGTTCACTTCTAAATAAAAATTGGGACTAATATCCTCCTTTGTATTTCATGCACCTACACTTAATCAAAAAGAACAAAAATGATTAGAAGGATGGGTTGCCTCCCACCAAGCGCCTTAGGTTTGGTTGTGGCTCGACTTTTCTTTTTGAATTTTCATTTACCAAAAACAAAATCCTAGTAAAATGATGGGTTGCCTCCCATGTAGTGCTTGATTTATTATCGCGGCACGACACAGTTATCTCAATTACTCAGACTTCATCAAGATATATGGTGGCTATACATTTTATCGAGTCGGTTGGACCGATATATAGCTTCACTCTTTGGCCATTCACGTTAAAGACACTACCATCATTGTTTTCTAACTCCACTACTCTAGATGAGTAGACTTAGCTGATTCTTAATGGACCAGACCATTTAGACTTCAACTTACCTGGAAAAAGCTTCAGTCTGGAGTTGAAAAGGAGTACCAAATCGCCTTTCTGAAAGTTTCATTTGATAATCCTCTGATCATGGTACTTTTTCATCCTTTCCTTGTAAATATCTGCTCTTTCATATGCATTTAGATGGAATTTATCCATCTCGTTCAGCAATCCCAATCTCATATTTATAGCATCATCCCCGTTCATGTTAAGCTACTTCAGTGCCCATATTGGTTTATGTTCTTGCTAAATTGGCAAGGGACAAGAATTTCCATAAACTAGTTGGTATAGTGACATGCCAATTGGTGTCTTAAACATGGTCTTATATTCCCATAAGGCATCATCCAGCTTCTTGGCCCAATCTTTCTTGCTGGCATTCACAGTCTTAGCAAGGATCAGCTTGATTTCCCGATTTGAAACTTCTACCTGCCCACTAGTTTGTGGGTGGTACGGTGTAGCTACCTTATGTTGCTTAACCCCATACTTTGCTAATACGGATCTGAACAACTTGTTTTAGAAATGTGATCCTCCATCACTTATGATGGTATGGGGTACCCCAAAACGAGAGAAGATATTCCTCTTTAAGAACGCCACAACACTCTTAACTTCATTATCAGCTAGAGCGACTGCTTCGAACCATTTGGATACGTAATCTACAGCAACTAAGATATATTTCATCCCAAATAAGCTCACAAATGGGCCCATGAAGTCAATACCCCAGACATCGAATAACTCTTCTTCAAGCATTTTAGACATGGGCATCTCATGGTGCTTTGCGATAGAACCTTGCCGCTGGCACTGATCACATCTTCTTACAAAATCATAGGCATCTTTGAATAATGAAGGTCAATAGTAGCAACTTTGTCGTACTTTCTTGGTCGTCCGTTCACCTGCATGGTGACCTTCAGTATACTAGACACCTGTACATCTGGGATGCACCACCTAATAATACCATCAGCACATCATCGAAAAAGATATGGCTCATCCCAGAAGTAATATTTCACATCATGCATGAACTTTTTATTTTGATGAAAGGAGAGATTCTCAGGAATCACTTCGCTTACTATGTAGTTAGCAAAATCTGCATACCACGGTAAATTTTCCACCATAGTTGCTAGAATCTCTTCATCGGGGAATGCATCATCAATATCAAGGTCGGTATGCGCTGTGTGCTCACTCTTAAGTCTAGATAGATGATCAGCTACTTGGTTTTCATAAACTTTTCTATCCTTTACCTCGAAATCGAATTCTTGAAGCAGAAGCACCCACCTAATTAGCCTTGGATTGGCATCCTTCTTTTCTATTAGATATATTAGAGACATATGATCTGTTTGAAACACTACCTTGGTTCCCAACAAGTAAGCACGGAACTTCTCAAAAGCATAAACAACCGCAAGAAGCTCCTGTTCAGTGACGGTATAGTTCTTCTGTACTCCATTCAAGGCCTTGCTCGCGTAGTAGATTGGATGAAATAGCTTTTATTTTTTTTGACCAAGTACAAAACCCAAGGATGCACCACTTACATCACACATAATTTCAAATGGTAGAGACCAATCGGGTGCTACAATAATAATGGCTTCAACTAGCTTTCCTTTGAGGTATTCAAATGACTTCAAGCAATCTTCACCAAAGTAAAAATTTGCCTCCTTCTCTAAAAGTTTGTATAATGGGTTTGCAATCTTGGAGAAGTCTTTAATAAACCTCCGATAAAAACCAGCATGACCAAGAAAACTAAGAACCCCCTTCACAGAAATTAGAGGTGGTAGTCTCTCGATAACTTCAGTCTTGGCTCAATCAACTTCAATTCCCTTTTTAGAGATTTTATGCCCGAGAACAATGCCTTCCTTAACCATAAAATGACACTTCTCCCAATTTAGCACTAGATTAAATTCCATACATCGCTGCAAAGCCATACTTAAATTTGCCAAGCATGACTCAAATGACTCACCTACAACCCAAAATTCATCCATAAACACCTCCAAGGTGTCTTCAACCATATCAGAGAAAATGGACATCATACACCGCTGAAAAGTGGAAGGTGCATTACATAGCCCAAATGACATTTGTTTGAATGTAAAAGTACAATATGGGCATGTAAAACTGGTCTTCTCCTGATCTTCAGGAGCAATGCAAATCTGGTTATATCCAGAATAACTATCCAAGAAACAGAAATATCCCTTTCCTACCAATCGATCAAGCATTTGATCCATAAATAACATTGGGATGTGGTCCTTTAACGTCCATGAGTTTAGCTTCTGGTAATCCATACACACCCTCCACCCGTGACAAGATTGAGTGGAATTAGATCATTCTTCTCGTTCGCTACTACTGTCATGCCCCCTTTTTTGGGAACATATTATACAAGACTCACCCATTTACAGTCTGAGATTGGGTACACCACCCCTGCATCTAGCCACTTGATGATTTCTTTCTTCACCACCTCTTGCATAGGTGGATTCAGATGACGCTGATGCTCAATAGTGGGTACACAATCTTTATCTAGCTGAATCTTGTGCATACATATGCCAGAAGGGATACCAATGATATCTGCAATAGTCCAACCAATAGCTCTCTTGTACATCTTCAAAACTAAGATGAGAGCCTCTACCTGTTGTTCACCTAAATTAGCAGCAATAATAACCAGCAGTGTATTTCCACTACCCAAGAACACATACCTTATATAATTGGATAGCTCTTTTAATTCTAACACCGGTGGCTCTTCAATGGATGGGGCCGCCGGTGGTGAAGGTTAATTCTTAAGGTCAAGGTCCAGCTTCTTGGGTGCATAAGAATACGACCTTATTCCTGTCAAAGCACAGACAGTTTCTTCATACTTCTTAACATCCTCACGACCAAAGTTCATAATCACAGCAGCCAATGGCTTAACAATAAGATACTTCTCTAAAGATAATTCCTTCTCATCCTCATAATAAACATCAACTATAGAGAACACATTCATATCCTTGGGCTACTTCATTGATTTGTATACATCAAAACGTACTACTTTGTCATTCATCCAAAATAAAACCTCATTTGCTCGCAAATCAATAAGCACACTTCCTCTTGCGAGAAAAAGTCGACCCAAGATTATGGGCACCTCAAAATTCACCTCGCAATCTAAAATAACAAAGTTTGCAGGAAAAATGAAGGTAGCAACCTTTAATAATTCATCATATAGGATACCAACAGGACATTTTACCGACCTATCTGCCATTATTAGCCGCATGTTGGTTGGTGTAGGATCCCCCAACCCCAACTATCTATAAATGGATAGTGGCATCAAATTAATGCTATCCCCTAAATCACATAAAGCTTTAGGAAAATCTAAAGATCCAACCATGCAAGAAATAGTAAAAGCACCCGAATCTGCCTTCTTCAGTACCAAAGACCTCATGGCAATCACACTGCAATGATGAAAATTATCTGCCAGTTCATAGCTCGCCGCCCTTTTATTTGTCAAAAGGTGTAGTATCATGAACGTTCTCATCCTGATTTTCAACTTCTACAGAATCATCACAATCTACTTCAATAATATTCTCCTCTATACTATCAACCACAGGCTTGCCCTTGGATGGATTTTCCAACACCTTACCACTCCTGGTTGTAATAGACAAACATGATCCATCTTTCCTTGGATTTTTCACAGTGTCACTTGGTAAAGTGCCAGCTTTTCTTTGATTGAATGCCACCGATAATTGACTCATTAGTTGTTCCAGTTGTTTTATTAAAGTGGAATGTGAGTCATCCAATTGATTCATTGAGGATAAATCATTTTTTACCTCAGCTACTCCTGTGTTGGTTACCTCCAATCCTTTCAATAGCTTAGCCATCATGTCCTCCATAGACATCTTCCCAGATCTAGGTGCAATAGTTTCACGATTTCCAGGAGGGACATACAAATCGGTCCTGTCATTCTTATTCTTCCAATTCCCTTGGTCTCGGTCCTTGTATTCAAATTTTTCATAATATTTTCCACCTTGGTTTTCTTGGACATTGCCTCAGAAACCCTCCTGATTATTCAAGTAATTTGCTTCCTCCTCAGAATTGGAGCCATCTCTTCCTTGTGATATAATAGCTTTGACCTTTTCTGTCTTTCCTGATAATAAATGCTTAGTAAGAAGGTCTATCTGCATTTTTATGTGAGCCATATACTGGTCACGTTCCTCTTTTCTTCACCTCTATTCTGTTGTCATGCCAATAGATACAGTAGAGCTTGCTACCTCAGAATCCCTGGTATGCCAAACTCTACTCTACTTTGTCATACGTTCCAGCATATCACATGCCTCAATAAATGTAAGGTCCATGAATGACCCACCCACATCATTATCTACCATTGGCTTAGTCACCGAGTTCAAAGCATTATATAATACTTCCATCAAGTGGACATTGGTCATCTGATGATTTGCGCACCGCATAAGCTTCTTCTTGAACCTCTCCCAAGTATCGTGGAGAGCTTCAGTTGGAAGCTATCTGAAATTGCTTATATCATCTCTTAATTATGCTCTCTTGGATGGCGGAAAGAATCTTTCTAGGAAAGCTTCTTTCAGTTGCCTCCAATTGGTAATAAAGTTAGGAGTTATCCCGTCTAACCATAGAGTTGCCTCTCCAGATAGAGACAATGTAAATGAGCACAGCCGGATCGCATTCTATCCAACCCCTAGATTGTCAAATGATTTGCATGTTGAGATAAAATTAATCAGATGCATATTTGGGTAATCGCCTGTAAGTCAACCAAATAACCTTTTTAGTTGCAATAGCTGGATCATGGTGCTAGTGATATTGAACTTGACTCTGGGTGCCAAGGGCGGAGGAATAATAACCCCTGTGGCACCAGCCCCATCCAAGTTATCATCATCATCATCAAAAGCAACTTGTACAGCTCGGCGTTCGGGTCTCATCCTAGCTTGACGATCTATGTTGAAATTACTATTCACTAGTGCAGCCACATTATCTGCATGACTTGGATTTAATAACTCATCATCACCCAGGTCCTCATCATCAAGATTTGGTACCCGACCTGGGTTACCAGCATTCTGTTAATTTACTTACACATCTGCCAATACAGCTAATCTAGTCTGCTCCTATTGAGTAGCTATCCTTTCAAGGTCTTGTTGCGTATCCATTCTACCAACGAGATGTGGTTCAAGATTTATAGGTAATAATGGATGACCCGATCTCTGCGTATTTGGAATGCAATCCACTAAACCTAAACAAAACAAAAACAACAAACAAAAAGTAAAATTTGAGAATCTTTGACCAAAGGGTCTATTAACTATCACAAACTTAGTTGACAACCGTATTCCCCGGCAACGGCGCCAAAATTTGATACGCCCAAATTACAACTCTCGTTAGAAAGTGCAAGCGGTCACTGTCAAATATAGAACCTAACCGAGTTGGGTGTCGAATTGCACAGGGAATACTATGATCTCTAAGTATTGCGATTATTATTAGACTGTTGATCGAAGGTTCCAAGGTAAGGGGTGTTTCAGTTTAGGTGCACAATATTATTATCAGTGTAACGATGAGATTACTTGTGTAATAATATTTGATCACAGAGAATGACAAATTAGGGTTATGTCCACCTTGTAGCTTCTACTTCTCTATTAACTATGAGTAATAAGGATTTTATACAGGCATGCACTTATAGAGAGATGTATTCCAAATCTAAATCAAAGTATTTCTCAATCATCAAGAATTTATTCACCTTAGTTCTCTCGAATCCAAAGTGTACAACCAATCGTACGATCTCTCCAAGAAGTTAATCCTGCTAAGGCATTAATGTATAAAATAGAGGTTGGAAACCTTATTTTCTTGTCACACTCTCTTTTCCAAATAGTAACTTTTCTATCGAACAAGTTATTGCTATAATGGTGCATTCCCTATGTTTGCAACCATGAGAATTCAATCAAAATGAAGAGAGTAATGATATAAGTGGATTAACACATCATAAATTCAAAAACCCATAGCAATAGAGAGTATACTACAAGGTTTCCATAACCCTAACAAATAAAATTTGCTACTCATGAATAAAACGGAAATCACAATAGAAAATTCATAATACTAGAACTTAGAATGATCTTGGTGGTGAAGATGAATAGCGAAAATAAGAGAGAAAAGCATTTCTCTCTCTCTCCGTCCTCAAGCTAGTCCGCTTTCTCTTGTTTTTCAAAATAATACAGAATATTAATGATCCCTAAAAATTCAGCTATAAGGCCTTTAATAACATCCTTATCTAATAAATTGCTACCGCATCCTTAACTATTTAAAAATATTAAGTTTGCCCGGGAAAACGTTCCCATACATCACATTCAGTCCAAAAGCTGCTTTCCTTTTTATGTGAAGTTTCCTTTGCTGTCCACAGGTCCCCAAAGTTCTGTAATCTTCCTCATTAGTACCTGAAAAGCATACTAATCACATAGGCCAGCTCACTTAACTAAAAATAGACTAAAAGTGCAAGAATTATTTATTTTATCCTCAAAACTTAGCTAAAACGTGGGTAAGTTATGAGGCTTAGACGTGTAAATACGCCCAACATCACCACCCCACACTTAAAGCTTTGTTTGTCCTCAAACAAAATAGTACATCTATGCGAATACCTAATTAAACTTCACAAGAGCAATGCAAAATTTTCAACAAGACATACACTGTAATTATTAACAAAGAGTAGATTTCTTGATCATTACTAGAAACAACTCACCCTCCAACATAGACTCATTAAGTTGGTTAATTTGTATACACAAGTTAAGCCAAAAAAATCATATAAAACTACCCAACAATCATCGACCATATGCGCTAACACAAAATATTACCCATAATCACTCATAGTTTTGCATTTTTCAAAAATATGGGTATAAGAACTTGCTTGCTCTCACTCTCACAAAGAATTCTTAGATTACAACTAATGACCATATGCTTGCTCTTAGTGTAATGCTCCACTAATGTCAGAATGCTAAGGTTTGGGTCAAATAGGTCTTTACAGGTTGTAAAGTAGGCTAAAGGGATGGGTAGAACTATTTTGGCCAGAAATAGTGACTATGTTCCCTAAGCACTTTAATACACTACATTATGCCATTTACACCAACTTTTAACAACCAATCTACCTTCCTTTCATCTACCAGGCTTTGTTTTTTCTTTTCTTCACCCATTTTGTTACTTAATCAAAAACACTATGATGGGAATATAAAACTCCTTTTTTGTTAAGCATCCCTATGATAGCCACTCTCAACTTAGACTATTTGCATTAATCGAGGTGAATAATGTCCAAGAAAGGACCAGGGCACCACTCCCGATCACAATATTTTCATGTACCAATAACTAAACTTTGGGGCATCACTTTCACCATTTTCCTCTTATTTTGCCACACTCTTTACTCAACTTGATTCTACAATTTAAAGCACTTAGGAGATTTTGGATCAAATTATGGTCTTTTTTTAAAAAAATGGATTAGGCTACATCTGAGGTTGCCAAAGAAAATAGCTAAATGCTCAATGGGTGTTCACTAGGACAATGTACAAAGGTAGGTAAAAAGAAGGTAAAAAATCAGGGCTACCAAAGAAATGCCTAAATCATCTCCTAAACTCACAATCTTTATTTCGCTTCACACACACACTAGGCAAGTTCTAGCATCAGTCGCAACAAATAATATACATTAACCTTACACACACATGGCACATGGTCAACTTAATTAGGAGCAGTATAGATTCTTGACCCAACAGATAAATGAATTAAACCACAATTAATTATCACAGAATGAGTCACAAATTAGAGCCTGAATGTTTTAATAGTAGTGATTCAGCACAAACTCCTATTATAATGCCATGCCATCTATAAGAACAATTTCATGCAAAAATCTGACTAATTCTCTCTTAAGACAGTTGTCATCCATCTATCATTGAGAAAAATTACTAATTACAACTAACTAACTACGACTAAATCAAAACAACTATAGAATAAATGCGGGAAAGTAGTAGGCAATACAACAGACAAGTCAATCCAGGCGTACACGTACTTATACCCGCACCCCACACTAAGAAGGAACACACTACCCTCAGTGTAAATAAATAATCAAAACCATGGTTAGTTGGACTCTTCCTCTACATCCGGGGTTATAACCCCTGCGTCAAAATCATCATCAGAGTCTTCATCATCAGAGTTGTCCTCCATATCAGAGTCTAGCAGTTGGTGATCATCGTCTGTTGGCACATAATTATCTAGAGGTTCTTCAAAATTTACCCCCACTCCACACATGTCCCGAGCATGCTCATTAAGCGGGTAGTCATAGTCAAACTGCCGAAGCTCTGCATCAGTCGGTACACGACCCCCATTCATCATAGTAAACCTAGTCATGCCATACAGATGGCGAAAAAAACTCTCATCTCGAGCATGTCTCTCAACAGTGGTAAGGTTGATGCCTTGACTAGTTTCTGGATCTTTAATTTCCGTGAGATCCACCTTTTTGGGGTTTTGTGGGAACTTATGGTCTGCTGGCTACTCCTCAATGTGCTCTTTCCTTAAAATTGCAGTCAACAAGTTGCCGAAACTGAAATGGGACTTGTTGTGCACCCTTGCTTTTCGCATCGACGTTCGTATAACTGCACCAATGTTGATGGGAACATTTGTCATTAGAGCATATACCAAATAGACTTGATCACGCATGACCTTAGTGTATTGTGTCCCAAGAATCAAGCAGGAATTGACTATTCTTAACCATATGCGAGCTTCTCTGTTCAAACAATCATATGGGTAAGTATTGTGACGATGATTATCTTTATGACGAGTCCACCAGGTCATGGAATTTAATCCACAAAACGTATATCTGATGACTCTGTAGGGAGGTCTGTTGTAGAGCTCCTTGAGTGGTGATTGATCCACACTTGGAGTACCCAGGAAAGAGTTGAAGAAATCAGCGTTCAATTGCAAGACTTACCCTCGAATTTTTACTTCATTTCCTGTAGTCCTTATGACCAGTTGGCATAAAACTCTCAAGTCAAATCAAGAATACATTCACCCATGTCTCGGAAGATAAAGTCAAGTTTTAGTGCCATAATCTTTGCCAAAATGCGAGGGTAGTTCTTTGCTAAACTTTCCTTCTACATCAACTCCACATGTACATATTTCTTCACTTTATTGTTTCTGTACCATTCCTTCCCTTTCTCCTCCAGAACCCATTTGATCCCAAAAGTGCGTCGAGGCACTTGAAGAGAGGAGGAATGATCCTGGTACTTTTTTGGTCTTTTTTGACCTTTTTGTGAGGTGGGTGCTTTCTCCTTTCCCTGTCGTCCTTTCGGAGCCATGTTACCTGAGATCATAATAGGGTCATGTTAATCTCATTTCGTAGAATTCACTATAATCGAAAAAGAAAATAGTGATGGCACCACCCCACACTTAATTTGTTTGCACAAACTAATTAAGTTAGTGTTGTCAAGTACTCATACTTCATCGACATACATTTAGTGCAGTGACACTTTCAACCCTTTACTTTACATAATAATTTCTCAGTTTGATATACAGAAGCAACACATAATGATCCTGTAATCTTGACTATCATTTCCAACTTTATTTCATTTGAGTAATGCAATCTTTGAACAAGACTACCACATAGAAATCTTATCATGCTGTAGCATAGAAACAATTTCACAATCTTATGCTTTTGGTTAACTATGATCATTACATCGATGAACGAGTCACTCACATAGTCAAGCTTACAACTCCAAAAATCATGCATTAAACTTCAATAGTTCAACACCAAAATAATAAAAAATTATGACAGTAAATACCAATCAATACATGCCAGAGTAAGATCAAGATTACCCACGAGAATCATTTCACTCAATGAGATGTATTTTTCCAAAATCATAACAAACTAACCATACTCTTATCACCAAGCACTACTACAAAATCCAATTAATGATTATGAGCGTAGAAATGAAACAACTACGGAACATGAAAGAACAACTTACTTGGTGATAAATTTGTGATGAATCGTGAAGGTGAGCCTAAAAGATTAGATGAGAAAAGAGAAGGGCTTGGAGAGGGAAAGGTTGTTTGGGAGGCACTTAGGTTTAATAAAAATTGAGTGGGGTTTAAGAGTAGAGGATATATTTAAAAGATGAGACATGGGTCGGGTAGATCCCTTCAAAAATGAGTTATTAGGCAAAACATACATTAATAGGCGGTGCCCATGGAATCGCCTAAGCATAAGTAGGCGGCGCCTAACCTATCGCCTATGCTGACATAGGCGACGCCTGACCTATCACCTATGTGAGGTAGTGAGCATAGACGATGGCATAGGTGGCGCCTAACCAATCACCTATGTTGATATAGGCGGCGCCTAACCTATCGCCTATGTTGGCATAGGCGGCGCCTAACCTATCGCGTATGTGAGGCAGTGAGCATAGGCAATGGCATAGGCGGCGCCTAGCCTATCGCCTATGTTGACATAGGCGGCGCCCAACCTATCGTCTATGTGAGGCAGTGAGCATAGGCAATGGCATAGGTGGTGCCTAACCTATCGCCTATGTTGACATAGGTGGAACCTAACCTATCGCCTATGTTGACATAGGCGGCACCTAACTTATCGCCTATGTCAGGCTGTAAGCATAGGCAATGGCATAGGCGGCGTCTAACCTATCGCCTATGTTGATATAGGCGGTGCCTAACCTATCACCTATGTTGACATAGGCGGCACCTAACCTATTGCCTATGTTTAGCAGTGAGCATAGACAATGGCATAGGTGGGGCCTAACCTATCACCTATGTTGACATAGGCGGTGCCTAACCTATCGCCTATGTGAGGCAGTGAGCATAGGCAATGGCATAGGCGACGCTTAACCTATCGCCTATGTTGACATAGGTGGCGCCTAACCTATCACCTAAGTGAGGCAGTAAGCATAGGCGATTGGAAATGCGGCGCACTCTTGGTCGAAAAGGTCCATACCGCGGGGGCTTCGCCCCCGTACCCCCGTCTATCGGCCCGATCCCTACGCCACCACCACAGACCTCATTGAAAGTCACAAAATAAAGTCACACCGCCAAACTTTTTGGGTTGAATCTACATAATTCGAGGTGCGACTCTAATGCAAATCATAATTGAGCCTTACATATTTGACCACTCCCACTTACCTGTATTGTTCCATCACTCCTATACTTACCACCATTGACATGGCTCACTTCTAAATCAAAATTGGGACTAATCTCCTCTTTTGTACTTCATGCACCTACACTTAATCAAAAACATTAAAAATGATTAGAAGGATGGGTTGCCTCTCACCAAGCGCCTTAGTTTTGGTCATGGCTCGACTTTTCTTTTTGAATTATCATTTACCAAAAACAAAATCGTAGTAAAATGATGGGTTTACTACCATGTAGCACTTGATTTATTGTTGCAGCACTACACAGTTATCTCGATTACTCAGACTTCATCAAGATATATGGTGGCTATACATTTTATTGAGTTGGTTGGACCAATATATAGCTTCACTCTTTGGCCATTTACCTTAAAGACACTACCATCATTGTTTTCTAACTCCACTACTCTAGATGAGTAGACTTGGGTTATTCTAAATGGACCAGACAATTTAGTCTTCAACTTACCTGGAAATAACTTTAGTCTGGAGTTGAAAAGGAGTACCAAATCGCTTTTCTCAAAGTTTCGTTGGATAATCCTCCGATCATGGTACTTTTTCATCCTTTCCTTGTAAAGATCTGCTCTTTCATATGCATTTAGACGGAATTTATCCATCTCGTTTAGCAGTCCCAATCTCATATTTATAGCATCATCCCAGTTCAGGTTAAGCTACTTTAGTGCCCACATTGGTTTATGTTCTAGCTCAATTAGAAAGTGACAAGCCTTTCCATAAACTAGTTGGTATGGTGACATGCCAATTGGTGTCTTAAACGTGGTCCTATATGACCATAAGGCATCATCCAGCTTCCTGGCCCAATCTTTCTTGCCGGCATTCACAGTCTTAGCAAGGATCAGCTTGATTCCCCGATTTGAAACTTCTACCTGCCCACTAGTTTATGGGCGGTATGGTGTAGCTACCTTATGTTGCTTAACCCCATACTTTGCTAATACGGCTCTGAACAACTTATTGCATAAATTTAATCCTCCATCACTTATGATGGTACGGGGTACCCCAAAACAAGAGAAGATATTCTTCTTTAAGAATGCCACAACACTCTTAACTTCATTATCAGCTAGACTGACTGCTTCAACCTATTTCGATACGTAATCCATAGCAACAAAGATATATTTCATCCTAAATGAGCTCATAAATAGGCCCATGAAGTCAATACCCCAGACATCGAATAACTCTACTTTAAGCATTTTCGACATGGGCATCTCATGGTGCTTTGAGATAGAACCTTGCCACTGGCACTGATCACATCTTCTTACAAAATCGTAGGCATCCTTGAATAATGAAGGCCAATAGTAGCCACTTTGCAGTACTTTCTTGGTCCTCTGTTCACCTGCATGGTGACCTCCAACTTGGGAAGTATGGCTTGCTTCCAGTATACTAGACACCTGTATATCTGGTATTCACCGCCTAATAATAACATCAGCATATCATAAAAAAAGATACAGCTCATACCAGAAGTAATGTTTCATATCATGCATGAACTTTTTCTTTTGATGAAAGGAGAGATTCTCATGAATCACGTCACTTACTACGTAGTTGGTGAAATCTGTATACCACAATAAGTTTTCCACCATAGTTGCTAGAATCTCTTCATCGGGGAATGCATTATCAATATCAAGGTCGATCTGCACTTTGTGCTCACTCTTAAGTCTAGATAGATGATCAGCTACTTGGTTTTCACAACCTTTTCTATCCTTTACCTCGAAATCAAATTCTTGAAGTAATAGTACCCACCTAATTAGCCTTGGATTGGCATCCTTCTTTGCCATTAGATATATTAGAGCCGCATGATCTGTATGAACCACTACCTTGGTTCCCAACAAGTAAGTACGAAACTTCTCAAAAGCATAAACAACCGTAAGAAGCTCCTGTTCAGTAACCGTGTAGTTCTTTTATTCTCCATTCAAGGCCTTGCTCGCATAGTAGATTGGATGAAATAGCTTTTCTCTTTTTCAACCAAGTATAGCAGCCAAGGCTGCACCACTTACATCACACATAATTTCAAATGGTAGAGACCAATCGGGTGCTACAATAATATGGGCTTCAACTAGCTTCCCTTTGATGTATTCAAATGCCTTCAAGCAATCTTCACCAAAGTAAAACCTTATCACCTTCTCTAAAAGTTTGCATAATGGGTTTGCAATCTTGGAGAAGTCTTTAATAAACCTCCGATAAAAACCAGCATGACCGAGAAAACTACGAACCCCCTTCACAGAAATTAGAGGTGGTAGTCTCTCGATAACTTCAATTTGGCTTGATCAACTTCAATTTCCTTTTCAGAGATTTTATGCCCGAGAACAATGCCTTCGTTAACCATAAAATGGCACTTCTCCCAATTTAGCACCAGATTGAATTCCACACATCGCTGCAAAGCCATACTCAGATTTGCCAAGCATGACTCAAATTGCTCACCTACAACCGAAAATTCATCCATAAACACCTCCAAGGTGTCTTCAATCATATCAAAGAAAATAGACATCATACACCATTGAAAAGTGGCAGGTGCATTACATAGCCCAAATGGAATTCGTTTGAATGCAAAAGTACCATATGGGCATGTAAAAGTGGTCTTCTGCTGATCTTCAGGAGCAATGCAAATCTGGTTATATCCAGAATAACCATCTAAGAAATAGAACAATCCCTTTCCTACCAATCGATCAAGCATTTGATCCATGAATGGCATTGGGAAGTGGTCCTTTAACATCTATGAGTTTAGCTTCCGGTAATCCATACACACCCTCCACCGTGTGACAAGACTGAGTGGAATTAGCTCATTCTTCTCGTTTGCTACTATTGTCATGCCCCTTTTTTTGGGCACACATTGTACAGGACTTACCCATTTACTATCTGAGATTTGGTACACCACCCCTGCATCTAGCCACTTGATGATTTCTTTCTTCACCACCTCTTGTATAGGTGTATTCAGATGACGCTGATGCTTAGTAGTGGGTACGCAATTTTTCTCTAGCTAAATATTATGCACATATATGCCAGGAGGGATACTAATGATATCTGCAATAGTCCAACCAATATCTCTCTTGTACCTCTTCAGAACCGAGATGAGAGCCTCTACATATTGTTCACCTAAATCAGCAGTAATAATAACCGTCAGTGTATTTCTACCACCCAAGAACACATACCTTAGATAACTGGGTAGCTCTTTCAATTCTAACTCCGGTGGTTCTTTAATGAATGGCTTCGCCGGTGGTGAAGGTTGATTCTTAAGGTCAAGGTCCAGATTCTTGGGGGCATAAAAATACTACCCCATTCCTATCAAATCACAGACAGTTTCTTCGTACTCCTTAACATCCCCACGATCAAAGAGCATAAGCACAACATCCAATGGCTCAACAGTAAGCTACTTCTCTAAAGATAATTCCTTCTCATCCTTATAATAAACATCAACTATAGAGAACACATTCATATCCTTGGGTTGCTTCATTGATTTACATACATCAAAATGTACCACTTCGTCATTCATCCGAAATAAAATCTTATTTGCTCGCAAATCAATAAACACACTTCCTGTTGTGAGAAAAGGTCGACCCAAGATTATGGGCAGCTCAAAATCCACCTCGTAATCCAAAATAACAAAGTCTGTAGGAAAAATGAAGGTAGAAACCTTTACTAATACATCATATAAGATACCAACAGGTCATTTTACCGACCTGTCTGCCATTAAAAGCCGTATGTTGGTTGGTGTAGGATCCCCAAACCCCAACTATCTATAAATGGCTTGTGGCATCAAATTAATGCTAGCCCCTAAATCACATAAAGCCTTAGAAAAATCTAAAGATCCAACCGTGCAAGGAATAGTGAAAGCACCCAAATCTGCCTTTTTCTGTACCAAAGACCTCATGGCAATCGCACTGCAATTATGAAAATTATCTGCCATTTCATAGCTCGCTGCCCTTTTCTTTGTAAAAATGTACTTCTTGAATTTGGCGTACCCTGGCATTTGCTCCAGTGCCTCCACCAAAGGCATATTTATATTCAGCTGCTTCAGCATGGTCATGAATTTACTGAACCTGGTGTCATCAACCTTCTTCTTCAGTCTCTGAGGAAAAGGTGGTGGTGGATTTGGAAGAGTTTTGTCCACCACTTCCTTTTTATTGTGCTTCCTATTATCAATCTTTTCAGACTGGTGACATCTAGGTGTAGTATCATGAACGTTTTCAACCACGGGCTTGCCCTTGGATGGATTTTCCAACACCTTACCACTCCTGGTTGTAATATCCAAACATGATCCATCTTTCCTTAGATTTTTCATAGTGTCACTTGGTAAAGTGCCAGCTTTTCTTTGATTGAATGTCGCCGATAGTTGACTCATTTGCTGTTCCAGCTGTTTTATTGAAGTGGAATACTAGTCAACCAATTGATTCATTGAGGACAAATCATTTTTTACCTCATCTACTCTCGTGTTGGTTACCTCCAATCCTTTCAATAGCTTAGCCATCATGTCCTCCATGGACATCTTCCCAAAGCTAGGTGTAACAGCTTCACAATTTCCAGGAGGGACATACAAACCGGTCCTGTCATTCTTATTCTTCCAATTCCCATGGTCTCGATCCTTGTATTCAAATTTTTTATAATAGTTCCTACCTTGGTTTTCGTGGACATTGCCTCGGAAACCCCTGTAATTATTCAAGTAATTTGTTTCCTCCTCAGAATCGGAGTTATCTCTTCCCTGTGCTATAATAGCTTTGACCTTTTCTGTCTTCCCTAATAATAAATGCTTAGTAAAAAGGTCCATCTGCATTTTTATGTCAGCCATATCCTGGTCACGTTCCTCTTCTTTTCGCCTCTGTTCTTCAGTCATGCCAATAGATACAGTAGATCTTGTTACCTCAGAATCCCTAGTATGCCAAGCTCTACTCTACTTTGTCATACGATCCAGCATATCACATTCCTTAATAAAAGTAAGGTCCATGAATGACCCACCCACAACATTATCTACCACTGGCTTAGTCACTGAGTTCAAATCCCTATATTATACTTATATCAAGTGGACATTGGTCATCTGATGATTTGGGCACCGCATAAGCTTCCTCTTAAACCTCTCCCAAGTCTCGTGGAGAGCTTCAGTTGGAAACTGTCTGAAATTGCTTATCTCATCTCTTAATTATGCTCTCTTGGATAGCGGAAATAATATTTCTAAGAAATCTTCTTTCAGTTTTCTCCAATTGGTAATAGAGTCAGGAGTTAGCCCGTTTAACCATAGAGTTGCCTCTCCAGATAGAGATAATGGAAATAAGCGCAGCTGGATTGCATTCTGTCCAACCCCTGGATTGTCAAACGATTTGCATGTTGAGAGAAAATTAATCAGATGCATATTCGGATCGTTGCCTGCAAGTCCACCAAATAACCCTTTTAGTTGCAATAGCTGGATCATGGTGCTAGTGATATCGAACTTGGCTCCGGGTGCCAAGGGCAGAGGAATAATAACCCCTGTGGAACCAACCCCATCCAAGTCATCATCATCATCATCAAAAGCAACTTGCACAGCTCGGCGTTCGGGTCTAATCCTAGCTTGACGATCTATGTTGACATTCCTATTCACTGGTGCAGCCACATCATCTGCACTCCTTAGATTTAATAACTCATCATCGCCCAGGTCCTCATCATCAAGATTTGGTACCTGACGGTTATCAGCATTCTGTTAATTTACTTTCACAGCTGCTAATGCAGCTAATCTAGCCTGCTACTATTGAGTAGTTATCTTTTCAAGGTCTCGTTACACATCCATTCTACCAATAAGAAGTGGTTCAGGATTTATATGTAATAATGGATGACCCGATCTCCATGTATTTAGCATGCAATCCACTGAACCTAAACAAAACAAAAACAACAAACAAAAAGTAAACTTTGAGAATCTTTGACCAAAGGGTATATTAACTATCACAAACTTAGTTGAAAACTGTATTCCCCGGCAACGACACCAAAATTTTATACGACCAAATTACAACTCTCGTTAGAAAGTACAAGCGGTCGCTGTCAAATATAAAACTCAACTGGGTTGGGTGTCGAATC
This sequence comes from Capsicum baccatum var. pendulum, assembly GCA_030864225.1. NCBI lineage: Eukaryota > Viridiplantae > Streptophyta > Magnoliopsida > Solanales > Solanaceae > Capsicum > Capsicum baccatum. The sequence continues at coordinate 175,654,910 of CM061560.1, forward strand.
CCACAGGGAATACTATGATCACTAAGTATTGATTATTATTAGACTGTTGATCGAAGGTTCCAAGGTAAGGGGGTTTCAGTTTAGGTGCACAATATTATTATCAGTGTAACGATGACATGATATGTGTAAAAATATTTGATCATAGAGAATGACAAATTAGGGTTATGTCCACCTTGTAGCTTCTACTTCTCTATTAACTATGAGTAATAAGGATTTTATACATGCATGCACTTATAGAGAGATGTATTCTAATTCTAAATCCAAGTGTTTCTCAACCATCAAGGATTTATTCACCTTAGTTCTCTCAAATACAAAATGTTCAACCAATCGTACGATCTCTCCAAGAAGTTAATCCTTCTAAGGCATTAACGTGTAAAATAGAGGTTGGAAACCCTATTTTTTGTCACACTCTCTTTTCCAAACAGTAAGTTTTCTATCAAACAAGTTATTGCTATAATGGCGCATTCCCTATGTTTGCAACCATGAGAATTCAATTAAAATGAAGAGAGTAATGATATAAGTGGATTAACACATCATAAATTCAAAAACCCATAGCAATAGAGAGTATACTACAAGGTTTCCATAACCCTAACAAATAGACTTAGATACTCATGAGTAAAACGGAAATCATAATAGAAATATTCATCGTACCAGAACTTAGAAGGATCTTGGTGGTAAAGATGAATAGCGAAAATAAGAGAGAAAAGCGTTTCTCTCTCTCTCCATCCTCAAGCTAAGCCGCTTTCTCTTGTTTTTCAAAATAATACAGATTGTCAATGATCCCTAAAAATTCAACCATAAGGCTTTTAATAACCTCTTTATCTAATAAATTGCTACTGCATCCTTAACTATTTAAAAATATTGAGTTTTCCTGGGAAAAAGTTCCCATACATCACATTCAGTCCAAAAGATGCTTTTCTTTTTATGTGAAGTTTCCTTTCCTATCCACAGGTCCCCAAAGTGTTGTAATCTTCCTTATTATTACGTGAAATGCATGTTAATCACATAGGTCAGCTCACTTAACTAAAAATAGACTAAATGTGCAAGAATTATGTATTTTATCCTCAAATCTTAGTTAAAACATGGGTAAGTTATGGTGCTTAGATGTATAAATACGCCTAACATCAACCACTGGTCTCATTCAAAGCACCTGCCGGATAAGGGTGACTCAGCTTGTCTTTAACTATGGCACGGTACTATCACCCTTCTAATTGGGGTTACAGGTTGGACCATAACCAGTTCAGAGAGGGGAATGTTGGTTCTATAAGATCTATATGGTCAAATACAGTCACTTAGTTATCAGTTACACAGTATCAGTAACTGAAATATCAATAAATCAGTAACTCAGAACTCAGTATCTAGTGTTATCATGATCTTAGTGATAGTTTATGTAATCACGCATGTACTATTATTCAGTTATATATATATCACTAGTCAGTATTGTTTATGTATATGAACCCATGTATTTTAGCCTACCTCACTTTGCATACCTGTACATTCAAAGTATTGACGCATACTTTTCTTTTACACTATGATGTTTTATATCATAGGTTAAGACGTGCGGGCTCCCGATTATACTTAACAGTTCAGATATTCAGCTGACTGAGTTAGTCATGAGTTATCTTATTTTGATAACATGATGATTATTTTAGTAGTTTATCTTATTTCAGTAGTTCAAAGTTAGTTGGGTACTTGTCCTATCAACTCGATATTTCAGACAGTTTAGAGGCTTTTTCAGACTAGAGTATTTTCAGACAGATGTTTCAGTTTTAGTATTCTTATACCATATTTAGTTTTATTTCATTATTGAACCTTAAGGCATGTTTTCCACCTAATTTTCATATATTACAGTATTATCATTCAGTTAATGCAGCAGGTACCAGTCATAGGTTAGGTTATGGTCCTTCAAGATTATAAGCATCATGTAGTGTTCGGGGTACAGGCTCGAGGCATTACAAACTTAGTATTAGAGCCTAAGTTTCAATAAATTCCTAGGAAGAATGAAAGCTATATCTAGTAGAATCTTATGCATGGGTGTGTAGCGCGCCACACTTATAGGCAAGAGGCTATTAGAAGTTTTAAGGAAAAGTTTCCCTTCTTTCAGTATTCATGTCGTGCGAGTAAGCATGAGTTCCAGTTAAACTCCTTGTCTAATCCAAATTTCTCCTCTATTTTCAGAATATGTCTCCAAAGAGAACTAAGAGAAGAGGAATGGGAGGACATCCAGACCCCCAGCCCATTCAGCCAGATCCTTTGGATGAACTTCTCTCCCATGCTGAGTTTAGAGCAGCTTTCACCATCCTAGCTCATTCTGTGGCAGCCTTAATGAATGCCTAGCTACTGTTTGCCAGGATTCAGGACTTCACCTAAATGAGACCTCCATCTTTTACTGGGTCTAAGTCAGATAAAGACCCTCAGGAATTTTATGAACAAGTGCAGAAAGTTACTCATATTATAGGGGTGACTACTGTTGAGAGTGATAAGTTGTCCGCATATCAGTTATAGGATGTGGAACACTCATGGGTTAAATAGTGGAAAGCAGAAAGGGCCACATATACAGGGCCTATAGAATTAGAGTAGCTTGTTGTTGCTTTTATTGATAGCTTCTTCCCATTAGAGTTGAGAGAAGTGAAGGTTTCGGAGTATATAAATATAAAGTAGGGAAACATGACAGTAAAAGAGTATTCTCTTAAGTTTACTCAATTAGCCAGATATATTTCTCATGTGGTAGTAGATAACAGATCTAGGATGAGTAAGTTTGTGTCTGGCATGTCTAATAGTATGGTTAATGAGTATAGGACTGGAATGTTAATTAAGGAGATAGACATATCCAGGCTCATGGTCCATGCTCAACAGATAAAAGATGCTAAGAATAGGGAGAAGGAGAGCGAGAACAAGAGAGCAAGATCAGGTAGTTTTAATTTCGCTCATCCTATGTTAGAGGGTGGGAATCATTCTCAGTTCTGTCCAAAATCCTTAGTTCTAGCTCCATCCTCAGCTAGTGATCTAGTGCTGAAATTTAGAGACGACAATAGAGATAGGGCACCAGGCCCTAAACCCCAGGGTAGTGTTAGCAGTGCCCAAACCAATCCCTTCTGTCAGAAGTGTGGCAGAAACCACTAGGGTATCTTCAAAGCGGGCAATGATGTATGTTTTGCGTATGGTAAGCCAGGCCACAGAGTTAGAGATTAACCTCAGTCAGGTTCTCAGGGTTAGTATAAATGTCCCCCATCTCTGTTCGATTACCCAAATCAGCAGGGTGCTATTTCTAGTGCCACCAGTGGGCAGCGCCCAAACAAACATTTTGCTCTTCAGTCCCAATAGGGTTAGGAAAATTCTCCTGATATGGTCACTAGTACGTTACAAGTTTTCTATTTACATGTTTATGCTTTGTTAGATCTAGGTGTTTTGTTGTCCTTTGTTACTCTATATATAACGATTGTTTTTGAAGTCGGCCCCAAGATTCTAGCAGATCCTTTATCAGTTTCTACCCCAATGGGTAAATCTATCATAGCCCGATGGGTATACAAGAACTGTAAGATTATGATATCTCAGAAAGTCACTTCAGCAAACTTAGTCAAATTAGAGGTGACTAATTTTGATATCAATCTCGGCATGGATTTACTTCATTGCCACTATGTCTCAGTCAACTATAGAAACAAAATTGTCCAGTATCAGTTTCCAAATAAGTCCGTCCAAGAATTAAGGGGTAGTACTTCAGCACTTAGGGTGTTTCTTACCTTCGGGCGAGAAAAATGATATCTAAGGGATGTGTCTACCATCTCGTTCGATTCCAGGACTCTAGTTCAGAAACCCCTATTCTTGAATTAGTGTGAGTAGCATGTGAATTCCTAGATGTATTTCCTGAAGATCATCCCAAAGTTCTTCTCAAAAGGGAAATTGATTTTGGAATAGGCCTTCTTCCAAATACTCATCCCATATCTATTACACCATATAGAATGGCCTCACAAAAACTCAGAGAACTAAAATAATAGTTAAAATATCTCCTAGATAAGGGATTTATCAAATACAGTATGTCCCCATGGGGTGCACCAATTTTATTCGTGCAGAAGAAAGACAGTTCTCTTAGAATGTGTATTAATTAATGTTAGCTAAATAAAGTCACGGTCAAGAACAAGTATCCACTTCCCAGAATCGATGACTTATTTAACCAACTTTAGGGTGCCTATTACTTTTCTAAGATAGAACTCAGATCAGGCTATCATCAGCTTAGAGTCAGAGAATGTGACATCCTAAAGATAACATTCAAAACTTGGTATGGTCACTTTGAATTCTTAGTCATGTCATTTGGTCTCAATGCCCCTACAACCTTCATGGACTTTATAAACTGTGTGTTTAAGCAGTACTTGGATATGTTCTTCATACTCTTCATAGATTTCAATTTTATGTACTCTTGCAGTGAGCATGATCATGAAGACCATCTCAGAATAGTATTGCAGACTCTTAGAAACCATCAGTTATTCACTAAATTCAGTAAGTGTAAATTTTGGCTAAGGTCAGTAGCCTTCCTAGGCCATATCATTTCCAGTGATATCATTAGAGTTGATCCCCAAAAGACCAAAGCAGTTAAAAACTGGCCTAGACCCATCTCTCCATTATATATCAGGAGTTTCTTGGGATTGGCTAGCTATTACGGAGGGTTTGTTGAGGGATTTTCATCTATTAAGTCCCATTTGTCTAGATTGACTCAGAATAAAGTCAAATTCCAGTGGTCAAATTCTTGTGAAAGAAGTTTTAGAATTTGAAGACTTGACTCACTACAACTCTAGTTTTGACCCTACCAGATGGTTCAAATGAGTTTATGGTATATTGTGATGCCTCTAGAGTTGATTTGGGTAATGTTTTGATGCATAGAGGTAAGGTCATATCCTCCGTATCTAGACAGCTTAAACCCCATGAAAAGAACTATCCTAGTCATGATCTTGATTAGTAGCAGTGGTGCTTGCCATAAAGACTTGGAGGAACTATTTGTATGGTGTGCACGTTGATGTGTTCACAGACCATAAGAGCTTGTATGTGTTCTCTTAGAAAGGCCTAAATCTCCATCGGAGAAGGTGGTTGGAGTTGTTGAAAGACTACGATATAAGTGTCTTATACCATTTGGGTTAAGCTAATGTAGTGGATGATGCTCTTAGTATGATGTCTATGGGTAGTGTTGCTCATGTGGGGGATCGTAAGAAGAAGTTAGTTCATGAAGTTCATCAGCTTACATGAATAGGTGTTTGCTTAGTCGATTCATCAGAAGGTACTGTATAGATGCAGAGTAGTTCAGAATCATCTCTAGTTTTTGAGGTAAAGAAAAAGTTGGAAAGGTATCCTAGTCTAGTCAAGTTGAAGGAATCAGTCAGAGATTATAATGTAGAGATTTTCTCCCAAGGGGGAGATAGTGTGTTGCACTGCCGAGGTTGGTATGTGTGCCAGGTGTAGATGACTTGAGATAGAAAATTTTGGCAGAAACGTATGGTGCGTGCTACTCTATTCATCCTGAGGACACTAAGATGTACTGTGATTTGCAGGAAATCTATTGGTGGAGTGAGATGAAGAGAGACATTGCAGGGTTTGTGACTAAGTGCTCAATATTTTAGCAGGTTAAGATTCAGCATCAGAAGTCAAGTGGGTCCATACTGGAGTTCAGTATTCCCACCTAGAAGTAGGAAAAAGTGAACATGGACTTTGTGATGGTTTTGCCTCGTACTCATTTCCAACATGATTCAGTTTAGGTCATTGTGGATAGGATGACCAAATTAGCTCATTTTCTACCAATCCATACCTCTTATTCAGTCAAGGATTATGCCAAACTCTATATCAGGGAGTTTTTTAGATTTCACGGTGTTTCATTGTCCATTATCTCAGATAGAGGTACCCAGTTCACCTCTTATTTCTGGAAAGCATTCCAAAAGGGTCTTGGTACCCGAGTTCATCTAAGTATGGCCTTTCATCCTTAGAAAGATGTTCAAGAAGAAAGAACCATTCAAACTTTAGAAGATATGCTGTGAGCGTGTGCAATACACTTTAAAGATAGCAGGGATGACCTCTTGCCTTTGATTGAATTCGCATATAACGACAATTATCATTCCAGTATTTAGATGAATCCGTTTGAGATGCTTTATAGAAAGAGGTGTAGATCTCCCATTGGTTGGTTTGAAGTGGGTGAGGCCGCAGTGGTAGGGACTGACTTGGTATTTGATACCTTAGAGAAAGTTTAGTTGATCAAGGAAAAGCTTAAGACAGCTAAGAGCTGATAGAAATCATACACAGAAGTACGCAGAAAGGATCTCGAGTTCGAGATTAGTGACATTATGTATTAAAAAATCTCTCCAATGAAAGGAGTAAAGAGGTTTGGCAAGAATGGGAAACTTAGTCCCTGATATGTCAGTACTTACCAAATTCTCAGCCATTTCGGAAAGGTAGACTACAAGCTTAAGTTACCTTCAGACTTAGCTTTAGTACACGCAGTGTTCCATGTCTCCTTGCTTAAGAAATGCATAGGTGACCCAACAGTCTTAGGCCCTATAGAGGGCATAGAATTCAAAACAACCTCTATTATAAAGAGATTCCATTCGAAATCCTTGATTATCAGATTCGCAGACCGAGGAACAAAGAAGTCTCTTTAGTCAAAGTACTTTTGCAGAATCAATCTGTTTTAAGGGAGCTACTTGGGAAGCAGAAGCACACATGTGGACCAAGTACCCTCACCTCTTCTCTGCAAGCTCAGACTCAGCCTAAGGTAATAGATTCCTTTGAATTTAATCAGTCTCATATCATATATAACTACCGCCTTGGTATCAATTAACGTTGCATACCCAGTCATGCATTCACGAATCAATTCAGTCATGTACTCATGCATAAGACATACATGTTCAGTATATAAACTGAGCTTATCAGTAATCCCAATCATGCATTCAATAATCATGTTCAGCTATACACTGAGGCATCAGATATGTATGTTCAGTAAGATAATTCAGGATATCAGTAATTTCATTCATGGAATCATGCTTCAGTTGTGCATGTCCAGTGTCTAAATCCAGTCTATCAGTATTCTCAGTTTAATCAGTCTCAGTAGAGGATGAATGCTCCCAAGGGGGAGATATTGTAAAACCCTACTAAATCCTAAGATTAACTCAGTTTTTAAGCTTGCTAAGGGGTCCCAGACTTAGAAAATTATAGCTAAGTATTCAAACGTAGTGTCATTTTGTCCTTTGTAAGTTGGAACCTTTATTTCATGACCTCTATGAACTTAAAATTTCAATGTTTAGGTTAATTCATGATCAAGAATGTCAGTAGGTGTTCCCGAACGAGCTTCATATTTTTTGGACCTCGTTTGGGAATCCAAAATAGTGCATCAATGCGATCTCAGTGCGGCGCGACAGCCATCACGTCGATCAATATTTTACTTAGCTCCCAGTTGAAATTTCCAATGAACCAACATAGACTCGACGTAGGGAGTTGGCTATTACATCGATACCAATGATGTGGTACATCGGTTTGCGCATCGATGGTTTAACTTTTAGTCATTAAAAAGCTGCATCTTTGGGGGTAATTGGGTCTTTTTTCCATGTCCTTCAGCCCCTAAAACACAAGATTTAAGGCTCAATTAGCTAATTATATTCATTCTTTCTCAAAACACTCAAGAAAAAAACCCTAGGAGATTAAATCTCAAATTCAAGGATCAAGATTCCACCATTAATCTTTAGGAATTTAGCAACAAAGGTTTGTGAAGTGTTCATCCATGGGTTCCTTCCACCCTTGGAGTCCAAGAAACACTTTTAAATTTTATGTAACTTGATTTCATGCTTTCCATGATTTGGATTCAAGTGTATTCATGATTATAATGTTATTGGATTTCTATTCCATGATTAAGTGCAAGATTTAAATAAAAACAACTATTATATCTGTAGTATCATGTGAATTCATGTTAAAGCCTTAAAATTGTGATGTTCATTGGTTGATTTGTACTATGTGCATATATAATGCTTTCCAAGTGTTTGATGAGTTATTCATGAGAATTAAATAAAGAAAGTATATCATTTTAGCATGTATTCAAGTTCATGTCAAGCAAGTGTTAATGTCCCAATGAATGAATGATAATCTAGTAGTTATTTATCATTTTTCAAGATTGTGCCATGTCTTATAATTTATGCTATCATGTCCTAGGGGTATTTAATACCCAACAATTTAGCTGATTACCTAGAGACATGGTCAGTCTTAGCTTAGTATGAGTCATGTCACGATAAGTAGTACTCTCAGTCAGTTATAGAACTCATGAAAAACTCAATAGATTCAGTATCTGTCCAGTTTAGTTCAGACCACAATAAATTCAGCCAGTTAATAGAATTTAGTAGTATTCCATCAGTCAACTGAACTCAGTGAACTCAATTTAGTTCAGTTATATAGTATAATTAGTAACATCTAAGTCAAGCCTAGTATGAATAAAAAATCAATTCAGTGTCTTTTCAGTTAGGGGTAGGATTCAACACCGAGTGAACCCATAGATGGTGACTCACCTGCTAGTAGAGGGTGTGATCCTAAGAAGCAGTCCTTTTGTTTCAAAATACATAACGAGTGTAGGTTGAGACATCAACCTTCCAGTTGAAGGTTGATGAGGTGATCTACCTGCCAGTTGAGGGTACCAACATTCTCGTTTAGAGCACCTTCCAGATAAGGGTGACTCATTTTGTATTTACCCATGGAATGGTATAAACACCCTTCTATATGGGTTATAGGTTAGACCACAATCAGTTCAGAGAGGGGCATATCGATTAGATAATTACTTTCCACAGTTCCATCCTCAGAATAGAACTCAATTCAGTTTTACAAATTCAGGACTTAGATAGATACAGTCACTTAGTTCAACACAAAACTCAGTATATTCCACAGGATCAAGGCTGTCAAATATAGTCACTCTGTTATCAACTATATAGTATCAGTAACGCAGAACTCAGTATCCAGTGTTATCATGATCTTAGTTACAGTTTATGTATTCATGTATGTACTCTTATTCAGTTATATACATGTCATTCAGTCAGTATTGTTCATGCATATAAGAGCCTATGGTTTAACAGAGTCCTAGGAAGTTTGAAAGCTTCATCTATTATAAACTTGTGCATGGGTATGTAGCATGTCACACTTATGGGCAAGAGTCTATTACATGTTTTTAGGAAAAGTTTCCCTTCTTTCAATATTCATGTCATGCGAGTGAGCATGAACTCCAGTTAAACTCCCTATCTAATCTAAATTTCTCTCCATTTACAGATAAGAGAAGAGTAATAGGAGACTAGCCAGACCACCTGCCCGTTCAGTCTGATCCTCTGGACGAACCTATCTCCCATGCTGAGTTCAGAGCAACTTTCACCACCATAGCTTATTTTGTGGTAGCCCAGAATAAATGTCCAGCTGCTGTTTTGGCCAACCCAGTCTCCAATACTGCTACTTCCAGGATTCAGGATTTCACCTGAATAAACCCTCCATCTTTTATAGGGTCTAAGTCAGATAAAGAACTTCAAGAATTTCTTGACCAGGTGCAGAAAGTTATGGATATTATAGGGGTGACTGCTGTTGAGAGTGCTGAGTTGGTCGCTTATCAGTTACAGGATGTGGCACACTCGGGTACCAAGATACTTTTAGAATGATTTCTAGAAATGAGAGGTGAACTAGGCACCTCTATCTAAGATAATGGACAACAAAACATTGTGCAATCTGTCCAACTCCCTATATAGAGTTTGGTGTAATCCTCAACTGAATAAGAGGTATGGACTAGTAAAAGATCCTTTAGCTCCTTTAGTTCAGCCAAAGCCATCCTGTAAGGAGAAATAAAAATAAGGTGGGTATCTGATAGAAGATAAATCATGAAATCTATTTCCCTATCGTGAGAAATTCTAAGAATATCACCAAGAAAAACTTAAGGAAATTCAATAACCATGGGGATAGATAGTAAAGTAGGACACTTAGAGGTAGAATCCTTATCATGAACTAGATAATACAGACACCCTTTGGATATCATTTTCTGATCTCCAATATAAGAAATAAACCCCCTTTCGGGCATTAAGGAAATTGCCCCATTCAATTACCGGTTCATTTGGAAAATGGAAACTAACCTTTGCATCCTACAGTCCAAAGAAGCATAGAAACAATGAATCCAATCTATCCCCAAAATTACATCAAAATCTACCATATCGAATTCTATCAAATCCACCAGTGTATCCTTATGAAATATGGACACCAGAAAACCCTTATAGATTTATCTAAAAACAATAAAATCACCCACCGGGGTAGAAATAGTTAAGGGTTCAAAAATATTTTTATGATCAAAACTAATGTGTACAGCCACATAAGAAGTCACATAAGATAAGGTAGAACCCCAATCAGGCAAACTATAAACATCACTAAAGAAGAGTTGCAACAAACTAGTGACAAAATCTGGAGATGCCTTAGATTTTTAATGAGTACCAAGCGTATAGAGACAATTTCGGCCACTGCCGGTACCTAAATTGGCGCCCTTAGGTGCAGAAGCCAATAAAATGGTGATAGAAACCTTATTAGCTCTAGTGGAAACCTTAGCTATAGGAAAATTTCACTGTAGATGACCCAGATGACCATAACTAAAACACAAGTTTCTCCCCTTCTGACAATAACTGCAGTAAAGCTGCCTACAAAATCGGTAAGTAGGATAAGGTGCGACTGACTGACCTCTATTAATTTGAGACTGCCCTATGCCTTTGGACCACTACTATCCCGAAAAGGTTGATCACCTGAAGTCTTGGGATAAGGAGCACTAGTTGTCGAATAAGAATTTCCCTAATTCTTTTTCTTAGTTCACTATCTACCATCCTTCCCACTGTTTTTCTAACTTACACCCTACTTTATATATCTAAACTGCTTGCTCTACCTGCTTCTTTTTGTCATTCTCTACCTGCTATATTTAAAACACCAGCCTAGATATATCCATATCATTATTTATTATAGCAGCCTTACACTCTAACACCAATTCACAGGATAAACTAAAAGCAAATTTCCTCATTCAGGACCTCATATTAGATACCAACTTTGGAGCATAATGAGACAACTTATAAAACTTTAAGGCATACTCCTTAACACTCATCTTACCCTACTTTAGTTTTACAAAATCTTTGGCCTTAGACTTTCTCAACTCCTAGGGAAATAAGTTTTCAAGAGAAGCACTTGAAAAATCATCCCACACTGCCTGTTCAACATTATCACCCCTCACCAATTCCTACTTCTCATACTACTGGTATGGCATATCTTTCAGCTGATAGACAATAAACTCCATACTCTCTAAATCAGTAGCATGCATAAACCTAATGATATTTTCCATATCATTAATAAGCCCCTAAGGATCCGCATCAACCTTAGATCTTATAAAGGTTGGGGGATTCAGCCTCATAAATTGTCCAACCCGAGTGACTTTAAATAAAAAAACAATATGATCAACATAATCAGAATGACAAAAATGTGATGCCACCAGGTGAACAAGAATATGAATAGACTGATGGAGCTTAGCATGAGAGATATCTCCTTTAGGTGACTGAGCATAAGTATCACTAGCCGGAGAAGCCCGAGGAGGACTACTATGGAAAAGTGAAACCCGAAATGGAGTACAGTCAGGAGTAAGGACCCTATACTGGTTTTGCACTCCATAAATAAGGTAAGTTCCCTCAATATTTTCATTAGGTGGGATAGAGGTTCCGATAGAGTTTATACGACCGTCAGATCTTCGTGGAGGCATGATCTGAAATGTGATCAAGCCAGGAGTTAGAAGTTTCATGACAACTAAACTCTGTAGCCCAAAATAGAACACAAGAAAGGAAAGCATTCCTAAATTCTTAGTAGGATTCCTCTTATAAGTGTGGCACGCTACACACCCATAAAAAGGACTTTACATGACATGACTTTATGGGCACCCAGCGACCCTAAAATGTGCTCAGATACCAAGCTTGTCACAACCTTTACCAAGTCCTAGGCATAATGGGTATCCCAAGCCTATCGTGGGCTAAAGACCATATCCTCAGCCTAACCTCTAAAGCATAATAATAAGATACAGCGAAAGCCAACCAAAATATAATGAAGATAGATAAATCTAATAAAATCTAAGAGTCTAAACAAATAACTAATCATCCTAATGTTGTCCAAAAAATCCTCTAAACTAGAGTTACTAACAAAGTTGAGACATTCCCTCGACTATGACCAAAAAGAATCCAAAATAAAATGCTAAGTCAATACTAGAAATAATTAAATGATCGAGCCTTCCGGAAGATAGAGGCTTACCGTTTCACAGTAGATCCACATATGTACCATACTACCTAATGCTACATAGGAGTAATAGAAAATCCCTTATACCCTAAATCATGAAATAATGTAGTGTCCAGGGATGGTCAGTGGGGAGAGCACTTGCATGTAACTCAGTGGAAAGGGATAAAATAATGCCATTGCCAAAAACTAGTTAAAACCACATGCACAATATTTATATATATATATATATATATATATATATATATATATAGGATGTCAGGATAGGGACAAAGGTCATTAAAATTAGACTTCAAACCAATATCTTGAACTCTATAGATTTTTCCATCCTAAAGGCACCCATGGGCTATATGGGTTCAGCTCCCCCTACTGAAAGGCCCCAGTGTGTGTTAACTTTAGGAATCAAGAAAACTGAGAAAAGGCTAAAGATACCAAGGCAATAGCCATCCAAAATATAAAGTGTGCACCAACCATACAATCATGTATACCCCCAACGTCAACAAACATGGTTTCCAATGTTGATTCACCCAGGACCTACACCTTTACTGTGAGCTGCACAATTTTCTTTAAGCCCATATTAAAATAGTTTATACATAAACCAATCATTAACTAAGAAGTCCTTATTTTTGAATTTTCCAACATGGTTTCATCATACCAATATGCTTGCAAGTTAATTCAATTATGCCAAACTAGTCTGTATAATCCTTATACTCCCAAGTTTTCTTTAAATTCAAAACCATGAATACCAAAGGAATTCCAAAAATTATTTTCATTCATTTATCCTTTAATGCAATGCAATGTTTTCAAAGGACAAGATAAACTATGTAAATATTCATATTTAAAATCAAGCTTACATAGTGTGTTAAGGTTAATGCCATTACCAAGCCAAAAATCCATCAAACCTGGCAAACCCATGTTACCCATTCTAATCATAATAACAATGCACCAATTCAATCCCAAAATCCATTAATTAAAGCATGAATAATCCATTTAAAATATGAAAAAAAGAAATTCAAGTACTAAAACTTAAAACCCCTCAACCCAACTTCAAACCCAATAATTAAAACATATGAATAATGATTAAATAGTTGCCACAATGTAAAATACAGGTTTGGGAATGAGCAACATACATGAAATACCAAAGCATTGAAGGGAAATTAAAGTTTGGAGTTTGAAAAAAGAATTCTCTGTAAAGCCCTCGAGCTTTCTTGGATTGGGAGTTAAAGAAGAAAAAAGTGGAGTTAGATCTTTAAAACTTGAAGAAAAAGGGTAAAATTGTGTTTATAGGTCATTTTAGGGGTTAAAATACCAAAAGCACCTCAACCCAAGTGAAATAAACAAAAAGTGGACGAAAATTACATAGTGTTGTGACACGCCGCTATCGCAGAGCTTAGCCTCTATGCCACACACTTATCGGGGACTTAATTTCTCAGGATCCCAAAATGGCCCCAAATCCCTTCCAAAAAATTCAAAACTATTTTCCAAACACTCTTTTAACATCCCTTAACATAATTCAAGTCAAAAATTAATATTATGCATGAGGGATGGTAAAAAATAAAATAGTTAAAATTTTGAGGGGTCTTACAGATACTATGGACAGTATATAGATATACTCTGATGGTATCATTATGGACTAAAGAAAACCCTAATGATACCATATTATTAAATAGATATATTATGATAGTAATGAAGATCTCACTGAAGAATTAAAATAGATATCAATTATACCATGATAATATATAGATATATATAATGTTGTTAATGTCAGGGACTGAAGAAAATAAAATGGATAAAAAAGGGAATAAAATGAAATTACAAAAAAAATATAAGAAATAAATAAAATGGAAAAAAATTATAAAGGGACAAAATATGAAATTAGATTATCTTGATAAAAATATAAATATTATGATTTGAGGAAAAAATAAATAAAAAAGAGGAAAAAATAAAGAATAAAGAAATAATCAAAAAAGAAAATGAACAAGAAATTAATAAACTAAAAAATAAAGAAAAAAATAAAAAATAAAAATGCAAAATTAAAAGAAACCAATAAAGAAGAAACCGGTAGAAAATACTTGAAGCTAGAGACTATGTGAATCAAGCAATATGGTGAAAACCTAAATATGGTTATGTACATCTATTTGAAGATGTGAGACAATTATTTGTTGATGGAAAGTGGAGTTCAAGTTTACTAGAATCGTTATTCACAGAAGAGGTATGCAATTATGTTCAACATAATTTAATGGTAGAAGATGTTTTAGAGGAATGGGATATGCCTTGGTGGATGCCTAACTCTTCTGGTAAATTTACATTAAAATCGTCCTGGGAGATTATGAGACAAGTAAAAGAGATACAAAAGGATTTCAAAATATTGTGGATAAAAGAATGTCATTTAAAGTGTCCTTTTTTCTGTGGAGAGAGTGGGAAAAGAGAATTCCAATCGGAGAAGTTATAGTAATGATAAGGGTTTGTAAGGAGATGTATTCTATATGTTGTAAAGATAATGTGGAAGAAACTACTGAACACTTATTTGTTAAGCGTACTTTGGTTAATAGATTGTGGTGCAGATTTGCAGCAGCAATTGGAATTGCAGACCTTCTTTTGCAACTTAGAGATTTAGTTTTCAAGTGGTGAAAAGCTCGTACACCACTAAAGCTCCAATTACATCTTAATGTTGTTCCTATGTTTATAATTTGGCTTGTGCGAAAGATAAGGAACATAATCAATCATGGAGACAGAATGTCCTACGTAGGGATATAGATGGAGATAAAGAAAAATTTATTTCTGTTGGCTAGATATAATTATCCTTGATTGGAAAACTTACCAACATCATGTCCTATATTTGTGAAGTTTTTTCAAGATTATACACCCATATTAAGAAGTAGAATGGTGATGTGGAACTACTCCAAATATGGGATTTTTAAATATAACTTTTATATGGCATCTGTAGTGACCCTTCAGGTCATTTTCCATATTTATACATATTTTTGTTGTTAGAGCTTCTCTATAGCTGCCCCTTGTCATTTATGACTTGATGGTACTAACAGTTTGGTTACCAAGCCATTCATTTATTTTTTAGAGCAAATTCCTTATTTAGAAGTACTCGCTTGTTCCAAATGGCCACTAGTTGAAAACTTTAAAAAAATAATCTCGTATGAAAAATTTGACTACACCAGTAGCTTAGAATATCGATATTAGGCTAGTTAGACCTTTGGTTCGGATCTCGAGGCACCCAATATTATTTTGACCTATTGGTCAAAAAGTTGAGAAATTTAAAATATGGGTATAGGACCCACATTTGGTCAAAATTACCTCTGATTAAAAATCCATGATTTTGGGCATTTATCATCTTTCCCTTTCATAGTTAAACCCTAAAATAGTATGCTAGCTTAAAATTAAAGCTTGTGGGAGCTTGGAATTCTTAGGTAACATCTAATTTTGCTATGATCAGTCGATTTAACGTAAGAATTCACCCTTTACTTATTGAAATTTATTGATTATTTACTCAAAACCCTAAAATATTTAGGTCTTGATTTTATCCCAACTTTATCTTGATGATTCCTTGAGCTTTTATGAATATTGGATTGGTCTCGAAAATGGGATTTTTGTAAGTGAGATCCACATGGGGTGTTTGATGTTATTTTTGGGCCCAAAGAAAAATGGTGCAATATAGGTATCGATGTTTTCATACTGATGAATAGATTGTACTTTTGATAGATTGGAATCTTGTGTAGGCTTCTCTAAAGGGAAAAGTGAAGGTTTAGTAGTTCGTTAAGATATCTTCAACGTTGATGTAGGTTAGGTTTATCCCTTGTTAGATTAAGCTACATTATAGTATATTTATTATATCTTATTAGATTGGGATGAGTTTTAGGTGTTGGATTAATGAAATGCAAGAATTGGGATTAATTGAGCCATTTAGGCTACTTGACACAGTTAGATTGAAACACATAGGTTGTTCCTCATACCTTAGTTGAATTGGGCTTCATTACTCATGTTTGGCATGAGAATTCCTTAGATTGCAAAAGATTAATTAAAATGCTCTAGTTAACCATGCTTAGAGTAAGTTGGCCTTAGTTGCTTACAATAGTGAAGGTTTCCTTAGTTTCCATAGGACTTAGTTAATGTATTTGGGAAGAATATCTACCTTAGGACTAATTGTGGCTTGATACATATCTAAAAGTGGATTTATATTCCTTAAGTCTAGTCTGGGTAGAATTTCCTTAAAATGGAACTTGAGGATTAGAAGTGAACTCACAACCCACTTTTGGCTAGGGCACATATTAGCTTTGGTAAAATCATTTACACTTTTTAGACTCTTAGAAATATTTATTGAGGTAATATTAAGAAACATTGACACATGATGGTTATGTTGGTTAATGTAAGGGTTGACACATATTGATTATGATATTGTTACACATATTAATGATACTATTTATGATGTGGATTTTATATATATATATATATATATATGCATATATATACACACACATATATATATATACACATATATATACATATATATATACATATATATATACACATATATATACATATATATATACACATATATATACATATATATACACATATATATACATATATATATATATATATATGTATTTGGTTTGAGTCTAGAAGATGGTTATGTTGTTAATTATATATATACACCCAGTTCGCGTCCAAAGGATGATTATGGCTATTGATTATATTTATCGGTTTGAGTCTGGATATTGATTATATTTGCCAGTTCGAGTCTGGCCATTGATTATATTTACTAGTTTGATCTCGGATATACATAATATTCTATGATGACATACTTTTTATGATTAATGATATTGGGGTGTGAAATCAAAGGTAGTAATTTGGCTAAGTTGGAAATTGAGGAAATGTTATAATATGGGGTGACTTAAATGGATTCTACTAGTTGAATAGATTGGCTAATAAGTGATGAATGGGTAATAAATAGTAATTAGTAAGCAGTAATGGTAAGGTTGTTTAATGATGGTAAAATTATGGAGTATGCATAATTTGTGGAATATGGTTAAATGGCAATGAAGGTTGGTTATAATGTCGATTGATTGCTTATTCTTCTCTTGAGTGTACTCTCCAGTCGTGTGGGAAGTTGTGATGAGTTCTTTACTTTTCTGCACAAATTGGCGTATGGGAGCATATTTTGTAGTTTGTGATTGCTTATGTGATATTATGTTATATTATGTTATAATTTTGGTTTATTTACTTATTATGTATAGCAGTTTTTTGAGATTATCCAAGTTCATCTAATGTCTTTCATATTATCATACTTATATCATGATTTATCTCAGTCGACCGATGATGCCTACTGAGTACCTATTACTTTGTTACTCATACTACACTTTTATATCTTTTTGGTGTAGATATGAGTACTAGCTGTTGCAGTTGATCGTTATTCGTACGGTGATTGATTTTTGGAGATAGAATGAGCTCTTAACCCATTGTGTTATCTCCAAGTTATGGTTTGGCTTACCTAATGGGGGGATTTAGTAGGTGCCATAATGAATCATAAATTGAGTCATGACAAATTGGTATAAAAGCCTAAGTTTCACTGGTATTGTTGGACAAGAGCAAGTGTCTAGTAGAGTCCTGCGAATTGAAATGATAATGTCCATTTTCTATCTTTGGAGGCTATGAGACATTCTTAGGAGTTCATTATTTCTTTTACTCCTTTCATGATAATAGTCTGAGATGGTTTGTAGATGTATTCTTTTCACTTTACTCTTTCACAGATGCCAAGACACATGCTACAGCTACTTGGAATAAGGGTCTTAAGACCAAGCCTAGGGATTCTACTCCTATTCATGATTGACTTATTGGTTGTAGAAAGCCGTGTAATGTGTCCTCGTCTAGGGGCCAAGATAGGACACCTTCCCCGAATCCTATTCCTACTCATGTGGCAGAGATTCTTTTGCTATAATCGGTGGTTGGCTAGGGACTAACCCAAGCTCTACCAGGATTTATTTCTGCTTCAGTGCTTAGAGAAGTATTGGTTCATCTTTTGGGTATAGTTGGTGGTATGTCGTCTAATGGTGCACATTCTGCTAATTAGAGTGGTACTGAAGTGGGGGCACAATATGTAGTTGCAGCTCCTAGAGTTGAGGTTCCTCATGCACTGGTAGTTGCTCAGCTAGTGGTTCCTAGGAATGGAAATGGTGCAGTATTGAGCTGTGCGGTTTGGGTTTTTTCTAAACCTACAAATTTTAAAACCGCACCACATCCCCTTTAAACTTTCCCCACACTCATACACGCACCGCACCGCCCCATGCTTTATTTTTTTCTTTTATTGAAAAATTTGTAACTCCGTTGAAAATCATAATATTTTCAAATCTACAACTAGGAAATAATAACAACTAGTTTCTATTATATCACTTTTCACTAAGAAATTGTCAAAAATCATCACGTATACAAGTAATGATCAAATATCATTTTTTTATAATGAATAAAGATATTAAAAAACCTATAAAATTATTTATTTGTAGTGTTATACATGTCATTTTAAGTATCATAACATTTCAAGTAAAGAATACATATAATATTCACGAGAATAATACTAATTTTTATTTTTTTTTAATTTAAAGCTGCATATACCCGCAACCCACACCACACTGCACCATTTAAAAAAAATACTTACTTTAACCTGCACCGCACCCGCACTACCCCGCATAGCTTAAAATACGCCCGCCTCTCTTAGCTTTAAACCCGTACCGCACCAGACTCACACCACCCGATTGCCATCCCTAGTGGTTCCTTAACCTGCTATGTCTTCTGAGGAGAAGATGTTGGGTAGATTATTGAGATTGGCTCCTCTTAAGTTTTCAGGTGCTTTGAGCGAGGATGCATATTATTTTCTGATTTCTTGTGAGGATAGGCTTTTAATTTGGGCCCTATTGTGATTCATGGTATGGATTACACCATATTTTTATTAGATTTAGCTACTCATCATTGTTGGAGAGGTCATATATATTCAAGAGGAAAAGTACATGCCTTACAACCTTAGAGATCATTTGAGAGATCAGTTCTCTAGATTGGAGTAGGGCTCCATGATAGTTGAAGAGTATGAGGCTCATTTCGCGAGTTGGCTAGGCATAAGAATTCTACTCTGGAGACTGAGTATGAGAGAGTTTGCCACTTTATTAGAGGACTAAGACTCCCTAGTCATACGTTTACTCAGATTTTAGTCACTACAGGTTGATATTTGACTGAGGTTATGGATCATGCTTGAATGATGGAGGAGATGCATCGTGATGCCCATAAGGGAAACAAAAAGAGGGATAAATATCAGGGCAGTATTAATGGAAGCCATAGTAGTTTCCGATTCATAAATCGTAGTTCTCATTGTGGGTATTCTTCGTGTCCTTCCTATCAGCCTCAAACTCAACATACTCGACCTGTTTAGGCAGATCTTCAAAATATTGATGGAGGTCAATCTTGTTCTAGTGATTGTCTTAGTCAGGTGGGCGTTCAGTCTTTGAGGGGTTTATCTTCTGGTTATTCTAATTGTGGTGGTTACTGTAGGTCAGCGAAATCTATTAGTTCTAGTTTTGCTTTGGGTTTATGTTATAGTTGTGCGGATTGTCGTCACCATTTTTGAGATTTTTCTCTTCGTGGGGAAATTATTGCTTTAGCTTAGAGAGTTCCTCCTATTAGAGTAGTTCATCTCTCAGCTAGAGGTGGTTCTTATGGTCACAGGGGTAGTTTTCAGGGTACCCGAGGAGGTTCTTAGGTAGGTAGGATAGGAAGTCGGTTAGGTCCCCAAACAAGTGACAAAATTGGTCAGTTGTATGCTGTATCTGCTAGACCTGAGGCTAAGATTTCGAATGTAGTAGTTACAAGTATGATTATGGTGTGCCGCCAGTCGACCCTCGCTTTATTTGATCCAGAATCCACATATTCCTATATTTTTTTCTTATTATGCACCATAGTTGGAGTTGTCTAGTGACTTATTATTTGTGTTATTGCATGTATCTACTACCGTGGGTGATTCTTTACCATACATGATCGAGTTTTCAGATCATGTGTTGTGACTGATAGTGATGTTGATACTTATGCTGATCTTTTATTCTTGATATAGTGGATTTTGATGTGTTTTGGGCATGGACTGGTTATCCATTATCATGTGGTCATGGATTATTTTGCCAAGAGTGTTACCTTAACCATGCCTGGTGTACACCAATCTTGTGGTAGGGAGCGGTTACCCATGAGCCAATGGGGATCATCTCCTGTGTTCATTCTATGAGGCTTATTATGAGGGGGTGCGAGTCTTATCACACTTATATTTGTGATACTAGTATGCAGAGTCCATCGCTTGACTCTGTTCCTGTTGTTTGTAAGTTTCTTGATGTGTTCCCAATAGACCTGCCTGTATTTCCTCTGTCCATGAGATTAAGTTTTCTATAGATCTCGAGTCTGGTGCCCTATATATTTCTTTGGCACCTTACCATATGACTCCTATCGAGCTTAAAAAACTGAATTCTCAACTTCAGGATCATCTTGGTAAGGATTTTTATTAGATAAGTATGTCTCCTTGGAGATCTCGTGTATTGTTTGTGAAGAAGAAAGACGGTTTCATGCACATATATATTGATTATAGTCAGCTTAATAAGGTAACGGTAAAGAACCATTATCCTATGTCTTGCATTGATGATTTGTTTGACTAGCTTCAGGGTGCGATAGTGTTTTCTAAGATTGATTTGAGATCGTGTTACCATCAATTGAGGATTCAAGCTGAAGATATACCAAATATCATTTTTAGGACCTGTTATGGTCATTATGAGTTCTTAGTGATATCATTTGGGCTGACTAATGCCCTAACACTACTAGAAATTACCCCTATGGTGATGGTTGCAAAACAGTTGCAATAGATAGAAAAATCATCGCCATAGCTCTACCGCAACGGTTTAGCAAGCATCCTATAGGTGGGCGTTGCAATAGGTTTATGGTAACGATTTATGCGACAGTTATAGGAACCATCACCATAGGTCAAGCTATGACGACGGTTATTTTTTGACTTATTTAGATGCCTATTTCATCTATTGCAACGGTTACTAACTGTTGAAATAGAAGCTATTGCGATGACATTAAACAGTTGCAGCAACCTCTATTGCGTCACTTTTGTTATTTTGCTGCAACGCTTTTTCAATACCTATTACAACTATTTCATTACTTATTGGGATACCTATTTTCATCTATTGCAACAGTTAGTAACCATTACAATAGAGTCTATTGCAACGACATTAAACTATTGCAATAAATCTATTACAAGGAGATGAAACCATTGCAATAGCTCTATTGCGACGCTTTTGTCATTCTGTTGTAACACTTTTTAACTACCTATTGCAATGGTTTTTTGATCTATTGCTACAATTATTGCCACATGTTATTAAATTGAAACAATTTATATAAATAGCCACTCGTATTAATGTAAATTTTTATTCACATACATAATAAATTAAAACACAATATATACATATTCTAGTTGCTCTAACACAAGAGTGTTTATATACGTCCTTCTAAAAGGAAAGAAATATCACATTAGGAACATCCATTCCAGATGAGCTTTGCACATGAAAATTACTATCTTTCTGACATTCTTTGTTTGGTACTAGAAGCACAACCATGCTATACCACATGAATGTTGTGTCTTTACTCTGATAGGCAAACGTCCAGAATTGAACTGAGCTTCCTTCCAAAGCCCCGTACAGAATGAGTATTTAACTGCCTCTTCTAATTGACCCTATTCCTACAACAAGGCCAATTAATTTACAATTAACATTAATCGTGAAAATAGTATATAAAACATAACAAGATATAACTTCTTAAATAAACCACTAAATAATTTTGTATACCTCATTTTCAGTGAAAGAAACATATTTTTCATTGGCAATCTCTTCACAGCGCACAGTAGCTACCATAACCTGTAATTTGGTCAAAATCGAATAAGTCATAAATACATGGATAACTAACTCACAATTTCAATTAGAGCAGATTTTTTATATAACCTTATGGGCAGGCAAGTCAAGGTCCTTGTTCTCTTTTATAATCTTCCATATCTGTTGTGAACTAAATGAAAAGCCTCAAGAAGGAACAACAACTCATATATCTCCAGCAATCCCACAGGTGCAATAGAATAAAAGAATCACTGTCTTAGACTAGCCACCTTAATAAATAAATAAGAAGGAGCACAACTAAGTACACCAGATTCAACTAACAAAAAAGTAAGTCTTCTAATCTGATCATTGGCTACAACATATCCAAGACTACCATATATGATTGAAGTAGACATGAACTGCTAAAAAAGGAGTTATATAAAC
Organism: Capsicum baccatum var. pendulum; assembly: GCA_030864225.1. Lineage (NCBI taxonomy): Eukaryota > Viridiplantae > Streptophyta > Magnoliopsida > Solanales > Solanaceae > Capsicum > Capsicum baccatum. The sequence continues at coordinate 175,677,538 of CM061560.1, forward strand.
AAAGAATGCTCAAAAGAATATTTCTCGTATACCTGCTATTTGAATTATTCCTCCTCCTCTTCGAAACAAGAGAGCACCACAACCTCGACCTGGACATTCAGCCATTTCACCAACCTATGAGAACAAATATAAATAGACAACACGAATGTAACAACAGAAGAAATCTTAAGGTGACTCATATTAAAAAACTCGTTGAGCTTGTGGATTTGGGACAGAATTACATATCTACATAGCCAGAACAGGTTTGATAAAATCAATAATGTAGTGTTTAGAAGTATAAACAAAATAAGAAAACTCAAAAACCATCAAATATGGTACCTTCTAAATGTCTTCCCTTAGAACAGGTTCCAAATGTTTTAGGGGAGTCTACAAAAGAAAGTGAAAGAACAACATGCTTAAACATTTTATTTTCAGAGGATCCGTAGATACTAGAAATGGCATAAAAACACTTGATAGAGAAGAAGACACCTACCCTTATTTTGTCATGAAGAACAAACATCAATTTCGTTTTATGTGGAATAGATAACTGCATCATAACCCGGTCAAAATAAAGGAAGACATAAGACATATAGAAGAAACATTCTAAAAAATAAGCATCTGTGTACTTTACCTGGATGACAGTCTTCGAAAAAGGCTTATTTGCAGCCTGCTCACGACCAATATCATGACACCATAGTTGTGCCTAATATTGGCTCTGAAAGTTTTGGAGGCACCTCTTCCATAGGAAGATTTACTTCCTATGTTTAATTAGGAAGCCCATAGAGACACAAGTTCTCCTTTTCTAAAAGTAAATACATGGTTTAATTTAGAAATGGACATAAGCAATTCACAAAAATAGTCTGCATAAAAGATCTAAAGGAAGGAATAATTGAACATCGAATGAGGGAAAATACCCAACAGGCCTCATAACAAGGAAAAAAAGAGGGCAAACAGTGAAGTGGAGGGGAGAAGAATGATACAAACAGTGAAGATTTAGGGATTTAGCGATATAGAGCGTAGGTTTAAGATTTTTATTTTTGGGTAGAGGAGCAGGTTCAAGCTTAAGGACAAAAAATGTTTTTTTTAATAGAATTTTATTAAAATATTTTCCCTTTTGGTGAACTTGATGAAATTTCTCATGAAAAATAGAGAGAATAAAATAAGCATTGCAATAGCTCATTTTGTTTATCTATTTCAACGCTTAATGTCAAAAACAATGGTTATAGTGTTAAATTATAGCTAATAAATCAATTATTTTTGCCAATTGATCTATTGCAATGCTTTGTTAACCTCACCAAAATGTTCGTTTCCATAGGGGTAATTTCTAGTACTGCAGCCATGTTCATCGATTTGATGAAATGAGTATTTAGGCCTTATTTGGATACTTTTATGATTGTGTTCATCAACGACATCCTTCTATGTTTGAGGAGTAGAGAGGAGCATGTACATCATTTGAGGATTGTGCTCCAAACTTTGAGAGATCATGTACTTATTGGCAATTTCTTTAAGTGTGAGTTTTGGCTTAAGTAGGTGACATTTCTTGAACATGTGGTGTCTAAGGATGGGATTATGGTAGACCCAACTAAGATTAAGGTGATTTATAATTGGTCTAGACCTACATCTTCGACAGAGGTTCGTAGCTTTATTGGTTTGGACAATTATTATGGATGCTTCGTTGAGGGTTTTTATACTATTTTAGCCTCTATGACCAGATTGACTCGGAAGGAGGTTCATTTTTGATGGTCCGAAGAGTGTGATTCTAGCTTTGGAAAGCTCAAGGGTTTCTTTACTTCAGCATCTATTTTGGCTCTTCGTATTAAGGGTGATGGATTTACCATATTTTGTGATACTTTTTTTGTTGGCATTGGTTGTGTATTAATGCAACAGGGTCATGTTATTGCTTATGCTTCTAGAAAGTGTATGGTTCATGAGTAAAACTACCCCACTTATGATTTGGAGTTGGCGGAAGTAGTTTTTACACTTAAGATTTGGAGTCATTATCTTTATAGGGTGCATTGTGATATTTTCAACGATCATGGTAGTTTTCAACATCTTATAACCCAGAAAGAGTTTAATGCTAGACAACATAGATGAATAGAGTAACTCAAGGACTATGATATTTTGATCTTGCATTCTCTAGAAAAGGCAAATATGGTCGCAAATTCCTTGAGTCAGAAAGCGATGAGTGTGGTTTTCTTAGCTTGTATTTTTGTTTCTCAGAGGCAATTGGCGCATGATATTTAGTCATTATCCAACTTGATGGTTCGCCTTGATATTTCAGACCCTAGGAGAATTCTTACTAGTATTGAGGTGAGGTCTTCACTATTTGAGCAGATTCAAGACCGTCAATTTGAAGATAACAAGCTTTGCTTATTTCATGATCATATGTTGAGTGGTATGTCCGATAGGGTCACCATAGATTCTAAGGGTATTTTGAGATATGTGGTTGCATTTGTGTCTCGCAGATTGATGACTTAATTCAGTCAATTTTGCATGAGGCTCATAGGTCCAGATATTTCATTCACCTCGGCAGAACTAAGATTATATATATTTGAGGCAACACTACTGGTGGAGTGGTGTAAAGAGAGAGGTGGCAGACCTTATAGCTAGTTGCCTATGTTGCGAATAGGTAAAGGTTGAGCATCAGTGACCTGGTGGATTGACTCAGAGATTACCTATTCTTGAGATGGGAATACCATAGATTTCATTAGTAGTTTTCCTCATACTTCCCGTAGTTCAAGCAGTATTTGGGTCATCATGGATCCATTGAACAAGTCAACATTTTTCATCCCTATTCAGATGTCCTTCAATGCTGAGAGATTGACCCATATCTATGTTTGGGAGATAGTTTGTTTACATGGTATACATATTTCTATCATTTTAGACCGCGGTTTTATGTTCACTTTAAGATTTTGGAGACCATTTCAATAGTAGTTGGGTACACAGGTAAATCTTAGTATAACCTTTTATCCACAGACAAGTCTGAGCGAACTATTCAGGTTCTTAAGGATATGCTCCAAGCCTATGTTATGGATTTTGGAGTCCAGTAGGAGCAGCACTTAGGCTTGGTAGAGTTTACATATAATAACAGCTACTATTTGAGTATTGAGATGGCGCCTTTTAAGGGTTTATATGGTAGGATATCTCATTTTTTGATCGGATGGTTTGAGACTTATGAGGTTAGGCCTCGTGGTACTGAATTTCTTTAGGAATCATTGGATGGAGTCAGGGTAATACAGGATAGGTTGAGAGTGACTTAGAGTAGACAAAAGGCGTATGCAGACTGTAGGCTTTGTACCTTGAGATTTGAAGTTGGTGATCGTGTATTCCTTCGTGTATCGCCCATGAAGAGTGTGATAATGTTTGGGAGGAAGGATAAGCTCAGTCCAAGATACATTCAACTTTTTGAGGTTCTTCGCGTAGTTGGTGAGATGTCTTATGAGTTAGCTCTACCTCCAGATTTATTGTTGTCCATTCAATTTTCCATGTTTCTATGTTGTATAATATATTCCTAATCTGTCTCATGTGCTTATATGGGACTTAGTCAGTACGACGAGCATTTGACCTTTGTAGAGGAGCCAATGCTCATATTGGCTAATGACATCAGGCGATTGTGAACTAGATAGATTCCTATGGTTAAGGTTCAGTGGAGGTGGCCACTTGGGAGATCAAAAGCGTGATTCATACTGTAATGACCCAATTTTCTAGAACTGGAATGTCACACGGTGCTCATGATCCTAAAGGACCACAATCCAACCCTCTACTAATATCTGTATCTGAATGCTGTATAATATATATAATAAATGGAAAAAATAGCCATAAGGTTCAAAACATCTAAAAATACTCAAAATTTAAAACTGAATACTGATACATCTGTTCGAAAAGCCTCTAAACTGTCTGAGCTGTGGAGTTGATGGGACATGTACCCAACTAACTCCATCTACTGAACATAACAAAAATCTGATACGATAATAATAAAAATAAGGATCATCCTCGACTGAAGAGGACTCACTGCTATGTCTACAACTGCTGACTGGGACTGAGCTGCTAAGGGTACTATGGATCTTGTGCCTCTAAACCTATGTGTCAAATACAATACCATAGCACAAATGCGTTAGTACGAGAATGTACCGAGTATAAAGATGAGGTAAGGCTAAATGCAAGGGCTTATACATGAATAATTACTTAATTGAATAATCATGAGAGTACTTAATGAGAACACATGCATGAATCCATAAACCATAACTACAACCATCACGACTCTGAATACTGAAACTCAAATACTGTATTACTATCATCCGAACTCACTACTAATACTGAGATACTGAACAACTGAATTATCTGATATAGAAAACTGAGTACTTAGGTGAGATTAGTCTTATCTAGCGGGTGATCTCGAAAACTGAGGATACTGAAACTGATTAACTGAATCTACTCATATCAATGACTAAATTTTGAGCTCACTACTCTCGACTAACTCAATCATAGATCAACTATCTAACGGATGATTCTAGAATCTATTATCAATGATAAGAAAATGATCATGTCCGAACCTAACCACAAGAATACTCAACCTACTCTAAGACTGAGATCAAGCCTATATATCGGGTGATCTCTGGATTTGATAATGAGATTACTAAACTAATTCTAAAACTGAGATCAATCCTATCTATCAGGTGATCTCTGGATATGATACTAAATAACTGTATATGAGACCCATCCTATCTGACGGGTGGTCCATGAATCAATGGAACTATCTGAAATCCTCGCTGAGATAGATGATTGTATCTGAAAGTCCTGATTTCTGATAATTGATACTGAAACTGCAACTGTGGAAAGTAGTTACTTAACCGACATGCCCCGACCTCCCACTGGTGGGGTCCAACCTGTAACCCTAGCTGGAAGGGTGTCAGTATCATGCCATGAGTAAAAACCTCTCTGGTGGTTGACCCTTATATGAAGTCAGCCGAAGGAAATATCATAGTCAACCTTCTCTCTACGGGTAAGAGCCTTTACTAACGGTGACTCCTACATCCTGTGCTGACTATGCAATTCTGGAGTTCAGGGATTACTGCTAATGACTCAGCCTCTCTCTGTGACGGGGAGACGTCATCCCTCCCCTCACTCGGCGCTAGCTCCTACTCCCAACTGAAAGACTCTAAACTGAATTCTCAACTGAACACAAGCTGAACTAAATCTGATACTGTTCATATTTCTCAAATGATCTAACTGAGTTAAGCTGAATTCACTTGGTTTCATATCTGACGAAATACTACTGAATCTCGTTATCTGACTGAACGACATTGAGCTTTGAATAGATTACTCAAATTCTACTGAGGACTGAACTGAACACTTGAATACTACTAGATCTGAGATGGGTACAGAACAGAGGATAGATTACTAATGATACCGAGATTACAACAATTACAGAGATTACTAAGATTTCTTAAGTTTTGTATCTGTCTAAGGATACGGAGTTCTAAAATTCATTGAGTTTTAAGAATCATGGCCCTACTTGAATTATCATGAAAATTGACACAGGTTCTAGACAACAACTAAATTGTCGGGTACAAATACCCCTAAGACTCGATAACATAAAAGTAAAACATAACCAGTCTTGAATAATCAAGACCATGGACAATCATTCACCATCACAATCACTAAGGCATCACTTCAAGCATTTTGGAATCATAAACATGTGATAGTATTGGGAGACATATTATTGGATCATACTCTATTCAACAAGGCCATGTATCAAGCACTTCACACATGTTTAAGTCTTGGCATGTACCAAAAAACACATAATTGGGGAACTTCATGCTATTATATCACAATTCATTCATCAAACAGTTAGCATGTATTAAAGTCTTAGCATGTATCAAAGAACACAAAATTGGAGAATTTTATGCTATTATGCCACAATTCATTCACTAAGGCTTCTCAACAAACACTTGGCATACATGGGATTACACACAATTGGAGATTTCTAATCAACATGATAGAATGGTTCTAATTCCTTCACATAAGCATTTTATCAAACATATGGGGAGCATACTTTGCTTATTCAACAATTTCTACACCTAATAACATCAACACACCACTTAACAAGCAACTTGAAGAGGCTGTATCATGAACATCATATGAATATCACATACCAGGGTCAAATCTTGAAAACCTTGCAAACAAACATGAATCAAAACTCAATAAGCATGAACATTAATTTCAACTCACATGAATCATGAAAACTCATTATCATAAAATTTTTGAAATTTAGAAAAGGGTTCTTGAACTTCTTGGATGAAAGGGACCCAAGAATCAGCATCTACAAACCTTGGGGAAACTCTTTTTTTGAAATCCCTTGGAGAGATTCTTGATTTCTTGATTTCTCTTGAACTCTATTGATTTTTCTTGAATGATAAATAAGGGTTTTGATTTTGGAAACCCGTAGTTTTGATGCTGAAGATGGGAAATTAGGCTGAGAGCCCTTTATCGGGTATATATAGGGGCTAAAAAAGAATGGAAAAAGTCCAAAAATCTCTTGAAATTAAAATCAAAAAGTGAAAGAATCCCAATTTTACATGCTGGCGCGACACGCCATAATCCCGCTAGTTCACTGGAAATTGGACAATCGAGAAACTGCTTGATGGCGCAACGCGGTGAAAATCACGTTGCCATCTTGGTTGGAAACTTTAAAAGCACTGCGATGTGGAGGAAATCACAGAGGCTCACTGACAATTTGACAATTTTCATTTTGGCTGGCTCCGCGCTACGCTAAAGTGCCAGGTGGCATACTGTCTCACTAAAATTGCTCTAACTCTTCGCCCAAGTGTTGGATTTGGGCAAATTTAGCATCGATGGAAATCTTATTCCATTATCTACATAAAAAAAAGTCGATATTAGGGAATTTCTACACGGTTCAAAATACTTCTCACTTGGGAAGATACTTCTCAACCTTTTTGGGTTGGATTAAAACTTCACTGAATATGCTCTAAGGCTCAGACTATGAGAGAATTGTGGGGTCTTACACATACTCAGTATCCTCACTTGTTCAAGACTTCAGCTATATCCTAATCCTTAACTCTCGCGAACAAAAGTTCCTTTAGTAGTGGATATTGTAATGACCTTTTAGGTCATTTTTTATATTTCCACATATTTTTTCCATCATAGCTTCTTTATTGCTGCCGTAAGTCATTTATGGCTTTCTGGGACTGACAGTTTGATTATCAGGCAGTTCGTTTGATTTTTAGAGTAAATTCCCTACTTAGAAGTCCTCAATAATTTTAAATGGCCATCGAGTGAAAAATTTAGTAAAATGATCTCATATGCAAATTCTAACTGTTACATAAACTCCAAAATATTGATTTTAGGCTAGGTATACCTTTGGTTCAGGTCCCAAGGAACTCGAGCTTATTTTAACCTATTGGTCAAAATTTTGAGAAATTAGAAATATGGGTATGGGACCCACATTTGGGAGAAACAACCTCGGATGGAAAATTCAATTGTGCCATTGAGACTAGAGCATTGAACTTAGTTTGGTTACATAGTTCATTTGCAATTTTTGGATTCCAAACGAATCCCGAGCACCTGGTAGAGCCTATTTTGAACTTAAAAAATTTGGTCCCATCGCAATTGCACCTCTTTGGACTGTAATTGTGACTTTGTGTAAAAGAGATGCCACGATCGTGAAGAGGTTTCACGATTGTGACTCATTTGAAAGACGAGAGGTACCGTGATTACAAGGCCTCAGATCACAATAGCGATTATTGAGGCCTTAGGCTAGGTATAAATTGAGTCATTTTCTATGATTTTGGGCATTTATCATCTTTCCCCTTAAGGGCGAAACCCTAAAATAGTATGCTAATTTAAAATTAAAGCTTGTGGGAGTTTGGTAAGCTTGGGTAATATCTATTTTTGCAATTATCATTCGGTTTAAAGTGAGAATTCACTCTTTCCATGGTGAAATTTCTTGATTATTTGCTCAAAAATCCAAAATCTTTAGGGCTTGATTTTAGCCCCACTTTAGCTTAGTTTTCACCCATTTTCTATGGTAATGATTCCTTGAGATTTTATGAATATTGGATTGATCTCGAAAATACAATTTCTATAAGTGAGACCCACATAGAATTTTTGAGGTGATTTTTAGACCAAAAGCACAATGGTGCAGTATGGGTATCGATGTTTTTTTATTGATGAGTAGATTGTGATTTTGGTAGCTTAGCAACTTCTGAAGGCTTCTCGAAAGGAAAAATCAAAGGTTTAGCGATTCGTTGAGCTATCTTTAGCATCGATGTAGGCTAGGTTTATCCCTTGTTAGATTGAGCTACGTTATAGTATGATTATTATATCTTATTAGATTGTGATGGGTTTTAGGTTTTGGATTGATAAAATGCAAGAATTGGGGTTAGTTGATCCATTTAGGCTACTTGACATAGTAAGCTTAAAACACTTGGCTTGTTCCTCATACCTTAGGTGAATTAGGCTTCATTACTCATGTTTAGCAGGAAAATACCTTAGATTTCTCAAGATTAAGAAAAACACTATTGTTAATCATGCTTACAGTAAGTTGGCCTTAGTTTCATACACTAGTGAAGGTTGCCTTGGTTTCCATTGGATTTGGTTAATGTTTTTGGGAAGAATCTCTACCTTTGGACTAATTGTGGCTTGCTTACATCTAAAAGTGGATTTAGATACCTTAAGTCTAGTCCGGGTAGAATTTTCTTAAAATGGAACTTGAGGATTCGAAATGAAATCTTAACCCACTTTAGACTATAACACATGTTAGCTTTGGTTAAACCAGTCATGCTTATTAGACTCTTGGAAATATGTATTGACACTTGATGGTTATGTTGGTTAATATGAGGGTTGACGTTTATTGATTAGGCTATTGATTCTGCGTATTGATGGTACTATGTATGATGTGGATTACACACATATACACACACACACGCGCACGCACACACACACACACACATATATATAGAGAGAGAGTTCGAGTGCAAAAGATGGTTATGTTGTTGATTATATATATACATACCTAGTTTGAGTCTAAAGATTTTTTAAGGCTATTGATTATATTTAGCATCTCAAATCTGGCTATTGATTATATTTATTGATTCGAGTCTATCTATTAATTATATTTATTGGTTCGAGTTTGGCTATTAATTATATTTATCGGTTCAAGTCTGGATATGCATAATATTCTATGATGATATACTTTTTATGATTAATGATGTCGGGGGTATGAAATTAAAGGTAGTAATTTGGCTAAGTTGCAAATTGAGTAAATGGTTAAAATATAGGGTGACTTAAATGGATTCTAGTAATTGAATAGATTAGTTAGTAGGTGATGATTGGCTAATAAATGATGATTAGTTAGCAAAGATGGTAAGGTTGTTAAATTATGGTATCATTGTGGAATATGGATAAGTTATGGAATGATGGTTAAATGATAAAGAAGATTAGTTATAATGTCGATTGATTGTTTATTCTTCTCTTGAGTGTACTCTCCAGTCGTATAGGAAATTATGATGAGTTCATTACTTTTTTGCACCAATTGGCATATGGTAGCCAATTTTATAGTTTGTGATTGTCTGTGTGATATTATGTTACATTATGTTATCATTTTAGTTTATTTACTTACTATGTACAGTGGTATTGGAGATGATCCAGGTTCGTTTATGTACCTTGAATTAGTTATGATATCTTGCATCTTATCATACTTATATCATGACTTAGCTCAGTCAGTCGATGATGACTACTGAGTACCTATTATTTTGGTACTCATGCTATACTTCTATACCCTTTTGGTGTGATTACAAATACTAGCTATCATTGGTAATCATTGTTTATATAGTGATTGATTTTCGAGATAGGGTGAGCTCTTGGAGTTTGAATCACTCATTTCACTCTATCTTTTATATTTAGTCTTTACTTATCGAGATAAATGTATTAACTATTCTAGACTTTTGAGTTGTATTTACACTATTAGATGCTCTTATACTGGCTCTACCAGGTCGTGTGATTGGTATTTTGTATTGACTGTTTATTTTATGTGAAATCTTTGTTATTTATAAATTGAGTTCTTGGAATTTCACCTATGTTGGAATTTTCCTACCTAATTACCCCATTGCGTTAGCTTCGGTTTATAATTTGGTTTACCTAATGGCGGGATTTAGTAGGTGCCATCATGTCTCGTAAATCAGGTCATGATAGCATCCAAAGAAATTCCAGGTTGTAGGTCTGGGGCCTTCTGTATAAGGAATAGAGGAGGGTTTTTGGTATGCCAAAATTAGAAGAATATTTGATAGAACTAATCTAGTTGCAAAGATTGTGGCGCAAAGATTAGGACTTGAGCATTGTGTTGAACATAACTTCCTTCCTGTAACTCTAACGACTAACTCACTTAGCCTGAAAAACATTCTAGAAGGGAAATGAGGTAGTTAATAAAATATGAATGTTAATGCTGGAAAAGGAGGTAGTTGCAGGGTATACTCTCAGGGAAGGCAATATGTTTGCGAATTTTTTCAATAATCAATTATATTTTTTTGTAGGTACAAATGAGCTAACATATTCTGCACTACATGAAGTACCAACTAAAGCAAGAGGCATCATACATATAGAAAAATTAAAATGCCTAATTTAAAGATAATAATTTTAAAATATAGATCACAAGAGTCGATCTCAAAATTAAAGAGGGGAGCAATTAAATAAGCAAGGAAACAACAACATAGCAAGGCAGTAGTCAACAACAAAGAAATTTGGTAAGTAATTTACCTATTTTCTCTTAAGTTTGAGCCATGGTTATTAGCCCTTAATTAGGATCAACTCGAGGAACTATGGGGAAAATGGAGAATTATCATACTCAAAGAAACAACATAACAAGAACAACTCAGAATAATATTATGGCTACAATAGAAAAAATTAAAGGGAATAAGGACATATTACATGTTCTAGAAGATTCCAGCATGTTAGTTACTCAAGAAGCACATATCATGAAATAAGGAAAAAATATTAGATTCATGCAAAATAGAAAAAGAAGGAAATAGTATATCAATAATCGACCCTTAAACTCACAAGATATGTTGATAGATTTGAACAAGTCTTCATTGTGCTGGTTTTCATGGCATTCATGAGATTTAGAGTGTCTTATATGAAAACACCTCAAACTCAACAAAGTTCAGATTAGGGTGTATAATTTTGAGATAGTAAATTGGTGTTTATTTTGTCCTTCTTCAGCTATGTTTCATCATTAGAAGGTTGGAGATAATTGAGGTATCTAGAATAGGATGGAATTGATTTCAGATGAACACAAAATGGTGTCATCAAAGCTAGCTTGTATTTTTCCACCCCAATAATGGTATAATATAAATGAGTTCACAGATTTAACTCAACTTGTGGTATTAATCTCTTTGGGATTCAACCCATTGAGTGGATGATTGGTGGACTCATTCAATTTTTACCTTTATTGGTGAGAAACAAGTAACCAAAAATAAAATGGTGGACTCAAATCTAGATATTTCTATGAGAAGAAATGAGGTCGAGGTTATGGATTCAGAGTATAGTGATAAAAAGACACAACACTGATAGAGAAAAAGAACAAGTTAGAAGTCTCTTCATCTTTCCTATTTCTTATATCTTTAGGTATTATGTTGTGTTAGATCAGATTATTTTTTTGGGCTTAGGTCAGTCCTATGGGATACTGGCCATTTCTAAATATTGACTTAACTTTTTGATTAATAAAAAGTATACCATCCTGAGGCCTTTAGTTAAAAAAAAGAATTGGTACTACAGTAGAAGCTTGTCAGAGGTTCTTAAAGCATGAACCTGTGTTATTAATTTTGCAACAACTGTTGTTGATTAGTGATTATACACCCACTAAATTTATAAGATCAATTTTAAATATTATTATTAATAAGAGTCCAAGCCCAGATGGGTATGGGGCTAGTTCCTTCAGAGATGCATGGAATATCATTAGTTCTGATTTTACTATTGTTGTTTAGTAATTTTTCAAGCCTGGTTGATTTTTAAAGCAATTAAATAGTACTTTAATTACTCCCATTCCCAAAGTGGCCAAGTTTGAATATGCAAATCAACAGACCTATATCAAGTTGCAATGTCTTGTACAAATCTATCTTCAAGATGATATGTAGTTGGTTGTCTTAGGTATTGCCTTCAATTTTTAATCCCAGACATGATGCTTTTGTTAGAGATATGTCCTTGGTGCAGAATATTTTAATATGTCAGGATATTTTGATACATTATGACAAGAAAACATTTCCAAGTTGTTTGCTCAAAATTGACCTTTGAAAAACATATGATATGGTGCACTGGGACTTTGTTGATAAATTACTGATTGGATTTGAATTCCTCAAGAATTCCAAATAGATAATAATTGCTTGTGTGACCACACCTAGTTTCTTCATAAACATTAGTGAAGGAAGTTGTGGTTTCTTTGAATGAAAGAGGAGACTTAGGTAGGAGGGACCCAATTTCACCACTATTATTTGTTTTGGTGATGTAATATCTCTCCAGGGTGCTATACACAATGGGTAAACTATCTGATGTTACCACCCAATGTGTAATACTTAAAGCTTGACACAATTATCTTTTGTTGATGACTTTATGGTATTTTGTAAAGGCACTATAGCATCAGTTAAGAGAATAATGGAGGCTTTATTACACTTTTCACATGAGTATGGCTTGGAGGAAAATTTTGAGAAGTCAAATATGTACATGGAAGGTGTAATTGATGCTATGCATCAAGATATTTTGAGGATCACTGGGTTCACATGTGGAATATTTCCTATGAGTAGGCCTTCCTTTGTCACCTAGGAGATGGACTAAATTGGACTACCATTATTTGAGTATGAGGGTAACAGAAAGGATAACAACTAAAGTTATTAAGCATTTGTCTTAAACTAGCAAATTATAGATTATCACCTATATTTTGTTTCCTTTCCATAACTTTTGGGGTTCAATTTTGTATTCCCTCAAACTGTTTTTAAGGAGGTTGATAAGAAGTGTACAGAGTTCTTGTGGAGTATCTCAAAAATGGGTAGAAAAATAGACTTAGTCTCTTGGGATTCTATATGCAGACCTAAGTCTCAAGGAAGTCTCAACATCAAGAATTGTAAGCTATTGAATATAGCCTCCATTGGCAAGCTTATTTGGTTACTAACGCATAAAAAATAGGCATTTTGGGTTAAATGGATACGTGGAATCTATTTGAATGAGATGGTATTTTGGGATTATGTACCAGCATAAGATTGTAGTTGGTATTGGACAAAGCTCAATGGTTTAAAGGTTCACATGGTAGGATGGTATACAAATGAGAGATATAACATGAATCCAAATAATGGTTATTCTATATGTAGTGGGTATTCTTTGACTGGAGAAAATCCTAAATGGTCTAATTCTAATATAGTTTGGAGTAGAGCATTACAACCTAAACACTAGTTTTTACTATAGTTGGATGTGTAGAGGAAATTATTGACAAAAGATAGAATGAGTGGTATGGGAATCAATCGTTACACCATTCAGTATGTGCTATGTGACATGTCTGGCTTTGAGACCCTATAACACGTGTTTTGAGTGTACTTGGTCCAAAGCATTGTAGCAGGGTATCCAACAGTGGAATAGACTAGTATTTCAAGGGGATAGTATTGACAATATCTAGGAGCAGATCAAAAAAGAAGTACTGGTACAGGTTGAGAAAGGAGGTGGCTGCAGCTATCTTGGAACCAAGAATTTATCATATATTGAAAGAACATAATTGGAGAATATTAAAGATGACTAGCTTATATACTAATTTTATACTACAAAAGAATAAATATAAAGTTAGAGTGAGATTATAGAGATGTCTAGGTACTAAGCAGGAAATGAAATGTACAAAGTTTATAGAGAAAAATTGTAAATAACTGAGATTGAGACATATCCTAGCTTAGTAGGCTGGGACTAGGGGCTCCGTAGGTTTATGCATTGATTTGGTTGGTATAGTAATAGTTTACAATTTATTGCCAAAAAAAAGAAAAAAAAAGAGAAATAGAGACAAAAATAATTTTGTTTAGTTAAATTATAGAGAAATGGGATCTATTTAATTTCTAATAAGTCTATACAAAATGCCCCAACAAACCCAAACAAAAATAAAAAAAAGCTAAAGTAACAAAAGAAATCTGGCCTCTTCTATTAACAGAACCTACTTATAAAAGAACAATCCTAGATAGTAGGGTTCCCTATTTTGATCTCCACTTTCTTATCCTTCATATCACCGTTTGGAGCTTTCTAAAACCGACCTCCCTCTTTATTTTTCTATAATAAACAAAATTTACCTCTTTATGTCATTGTTTTATATCTTTCTCAGCTCACAGAATTAAGTGTCTTCCTCTATTTCTTTGTTTCCTTTTCTGTTATAACCCCATCCACTTTTATTATAAAGGTCTATTTTTGTGGATAAAATGGATTCTACGATGGATTTGATTGAGGTTTCAAGCCATGTGTGCTTTAAGTAGTGCTCTTTGTAAGCCCCTTTTCTCTATCTCTATCTTCTCTTTCCCTCCATCCCTTTCATATTTTCTAATATTTTTTCTTTCCATGTGAATCAGTAATAGATATAATGGGATGCTCATGATCTCCTTCTCTATGAAGTCCTTTCTCAGCCACAGATCTCTCTTTACCCATTTGAATTGAAGGCCCTTGCTTTTTGTTGGTGAAATTTTTTGTATGCTCACATAGCTTAGGCTGGGTATCTTAGTACTTCTCATGGTTATGTAAGTTCTGTAGTGGCACAAACTATTTTTATAAATATCATAGTTGTGAGACCTTGTGTTGTTATTGTTATTACTAATCCTATTCATGTTGTTGTTTCTCTAATATTATCCTTCTTGACTTGATTCTCAGTGTTGATATTTGTGCTTATTTAAAATTCTTTTACACTACATTGATAATTACTAAAATATGTTACATGGTATACTTCTATTTTGGTTGCATGCCCCATTTGCCATTTTGTTTGCTAACTAATTTGCCTTTCTAAAAGTATTTTTTATCTTTAACTATGTAAACAATAAAAGCTCTTGAATTTCTTCTATATCCTCTACATGTTTCCATGGAACCTCCACTCCTTTCTTATCATTTCGATTAAACTCAGAGAATTTGTCTCTACTTCTATATTCATGATATCATTGTTGTTACAATACTTAAGAGGTTTAAGAATAACAACTATTTCTACCACTATGTTAGTTCTATTGCTTATCGTCTTTGCTTCTGCACATATTAGGTCTCCTAAGTCATTCCTTAGGTAGAAACTATTAGCATTATCTCCAGTATTTCCTCTACTTGCACCATTTGTATTGCACTTTATTCTTCCTTAATTTGGGGTTAACCACTCCACTGTATAATAGTAAAGTCTAGGTTTGTAGTTCTGTAAAAACCCCAATATCCCTTCCTAACTTCTTGGGACATAAATATAATGATAGTTTTTCCTTACAAGCTAAAACATAGTGTTTAGACATTGTTATTGTAGCTTATAGAAAATTAGTTCCTTACCATGTCATCTAGCATTTCTTTCCTTCCATAACTCCCACATTAGTATAGCAGGGACTGCTTGAAATATTTTTTTCAGTTTTGGCCTACTTGATTCCTCCCACCATGCTATGATTACTTGGTCCAATCCTTAATAGAGTTGAATTTCTTTACAAAAAGCAAACCGCTTCCATAGTCTTTGGGATATGGGTGTTGTTAGCAGAAGGTGGATCATAGTTTTCTGTTCATATTCCTCAGAGTAACATCTGGAAGCAGTAATGATCCTAATATTTTTAACATTATCCTCAATATAGATTCTTCTTTTCAAATTCTCCACAATAAGAAATCAATTTTAAAAGGAACTCCTCTACTCCAAATGTTCCCCCCTCTTTCATTCTTCTGTGTCTTATGGCTTCATAAGAAGACTCCACTATAAAAATACCATTAGTGTTTCCCATCTATCAAGATTTATAAACTTTTCCTTCACTCAGCTAAGGTTTATCAATGTCTCCTTCACCCAGCGTAGGACTAATATTCTTCATTATATACTCTGCCATCTCTTCTAAAATTAGTCCTCTAAGCCTTTGTCTATTCTATCCCCCTTTATTAATTAAATATCTAGCTTCCATTTCCTCATCTCCTCGACCTTGTTCTTCTATAAAATATAGTGCCCTTTGTTTGGTCCAATTATCAAACCAAAAATTGACTTCACCTGATTTAATCGCCACTAAATATCATATTCTACCTCCCCTCTGATTTCCAATATCTTTGTCCAAGCCTATGAACTCTCCGTTCATTTAACTATGAGTAGATGGAAATTTTTGCAATATTTATTCCATATAAATCACTCCACAAAGATATAAATGTTCTAAAATTTCACTATAACTTTGAAATAGGGCTTTAGATATGTCCTGTAAGGATCTAAACTTACTCCACCTTGTTTATTTGGAAAACACAGGTCTTCTAAGCTATTGAGTGCATTCCTTTCTCTCCCCCTATTTTAATCTAAATAAATCTTGCAAATATTTGATGCTACTATTTAATGGTCTTTTTGGAGGGTTCATTATTGATAGCAAGTATATAAGCGTAGATTGGAGAACATTTTCAATCGAAATGAACTTTACTCCATAAGATAGACATCTATTCTACCATAACATGATATTTTTATGATCTTTCTTCACCAACTCCTCAAAGTGAGGTTTTCTCTTTCTTCCATAGAAAATAGGTCATTCTAGATAAGTAAAATAAAATAAACCCTGCCTGATCCTAGTAATCCTCCTCACTCTAATTCCAAAAATCAAATGAGTATTATCATGAAAGTTTAAAAAACTTTTATTAAAGTGGATCATCTGACCTAAAATCTTTAGATACTCCCATTATTTTGTAGATAGAGTTTTTTTCTCCTGAACAGAACAAGATTATGTCATCTGAATATGGTAGGTGATTAACAGGAGGAGTCCATTTAGGCATACAATAACCCTTTAACTACACATCTTCATGTAAATTGTTCAAACCCCTTACTAAAACTTCTGTTGCAATAATGAATAAAGTTGGTGAAAGTAGATCTCTTTACTTAAGTCCCCTTGAAGATTGAAAGAAACCATATGCTTTTTCATTAACTTGTACAGAGTACCAGTTATTAGAAATTAATCTTCAAATAATATTAATAATGACTTATAAAAATCCAAATCTTCTTATTGTCATGCCATATGTTTCTCGCAAAAAGCTGGATTTAATATGACAACTCTTTTTGGGATTGTTTAAAGAATGTGAAGAGTCAATACCTAATAAATTAAGGTGCGTTAGGGCACCATTCTACGATAACTACGAACATATTTTGTTATTTAGTCTTAGTTCACAAGAAATTTGGGTAAGGGTTCAAATTACCTTAAAAGGAAGATGTTAGGCACCTTTCGAGGTCCACAAAGATGGTTCCAGCAGAATTCATACCTTACATGGGGATTTTATGTGATAAACAAAGGTCAGTTATTTTACCGACTTATATGTTATAAGTGGCAAAGTATGAATAATCAGGACATGTAATTTCATTATTTTAGCTATTAGTCTTCTAAGTGATAAAATAAATGAAACATATAAATAAGACAAGCGAAAGAGAGAAGGAACACAATTTATAACAAAATATTTATTAAATTAAATACCCTAAACTACCCCAAGCAAATAACATATAAAATAAATAAAAAGTAGAAGATATTTTTTGAGACTTAAAATAAAACATGAAATTAAATCTGGGATAGGTTATTAAGAACCCATCAATTTTTTATGAAACTTGATTGAAACAAATGGTGGCGAGGCAGTCGGTCGGAGAAGTGACAAAAATGAATGAAGAGATGGAGAAGCAGTAGTTGTATAGTGGCTAGCGGAGTTAATTTTGCTAGAAAAGCGACGGTTGTTGGTTTTCGCCAGTTAGTGATGGTTGGATGGGACTCATCAAGTAAAAACTCTAGTGAGTCTACGAGTGTGGATAAAAGGTGGGAAGGGAGAAGAGTGGCGATAGGAGCTGCGGTAGTGGTTGGCTATAACTGGTGTTATTCGCTGGAGAAAGGTAAAGCGAGAAGGAGGAGGGGGGTATTGTTGATCATGGAATCAGCGGCTGTGGCAATAATGGTCTCGCCAATGAGAGGGATAACTGTAATGGTGGAGTTTAGAGAGATAAAGAGGGAGAGGGATGGTTGCTTTGTTGATTTAGAGAGAAAGAGAGTGAACTTTTAGGGTAAGGGGTTATTTTGGTGTATAAAAGAACAGAGAAGGTTGAACCGATCTCAATTGTTGGATCATCTTTGATCGACAGTTGAGATTAAATCAGTTTAAAAAATAACCAAAGATTTAAATGTCAATTTGGGATAAAAACTGATGTCAATGTTAGGCTGAAATTGATATCAATTGAACAAAAATTGACTAAAAATTAAAACTCATAAGAAAAATTGGAGGAAAGTGGATTCTATTTTAATACATATAATAATGAAAAATAATAAGATGTCACTATTAAAAATAAATTGCACTTGTAAACCTAATGTTACGTATAAAATTATCAGCAAATAATAATGATAATAAAAAGTATAGAGAATGTATTTGTAAATTATGAGTATGCATATTTACGAAAAATGATTTAATAAATATTAACAAAATTATGTAAAAAATATTATTTTTAAATTAAAAAATTGTAAAAAATGATACTAAAAATAATAAAATAATTTTTATATTTTTAAATCATGAATGTGACTTGTCAAAATTTAATTGATACCAAAATAATACGTACAAAGTATTAATGTTAGAAAATAATAATTTTGAGAAAATAAAAGCCTAAGAGGAGTGTTTGGAGGTCAAAATTAGGTGTCAATAACTGCCCCTTCATTGCTTGAGAATGATGAAAGAATTGCCGAGCAACGAAAGTTGACGTAGTAGCCAATTTTATCTGACCGAGAAGAGAGTTTGTTGGAACGAAAGCAACATGGGTGTTTTTAAAATAGTGTGGTCGAGAATTTAATTTTAAGTCTCCTACATATCTCTAGTTTTATAAGAATCGGCCCTTGTGTAATTCTAGATTTAAGAACGAATGAGATTCCCAAAGAAAATTGATAAATGTGGAGCACAGCTTTACAAAGTTAGAGTATAAGTAGTTTTGAAATGTGAAATATGAAGAGATTGATATATTAGAAGAAAAAATATTTCAAATTCGAGATGAGGATGATTGTCAAACGTCTTTCATTTTACTTGTCACTTTTAACACAACTTGGCAAAAATGATTTGCCCAAATACATAAAGAAGATTAAGCAATTAGATGAAAACAAATAAAAAAACAATAATGATGAGATAAGAAAATTAAACGTATCTATTTAACGTTGCCCTTGATCCCAGATTTTGATATCCTAAAAAATCTGCCCCAGTTTCGACTTTTAAGGAAAATGATCACATTGACCACGTGCCTGCAAAATCAAGTGTTCTTATTTTAGGGCGGACAAGCCCAATTGTCTAGCATATCCTAATTCAAGGTGGATGAACCTAGTATATCCAGCATATCCTATTTTTTGGGTGAATGAACCCGACATATCAAATATATCCTATTTTTTGGTGGATGAACCCGGAATGTCAAACATATCTTATTTTTTGGGTAGATCAACCCAAAATGTACAACATATCCTATTTTTTGATGAACGCAACATATCAAGAATAATCTATTTTTGCGTAGATGAACCCGACTTGTCAACATATCCTATTATTGGGTGGATGAACCCGACTTGTCAAAAATATCTTATTTTAGGTGGATGAACCCGACATGTCAAACATATCCTATTTTTTGAGTAGATGAACCCCCTTGTCAAACGTATTTTATTTTTGTGTGGATGAACCCGGCTTGTCAAACATATATTGTTTTTGGATGGATGATCCCGACATGTCAAATATATCCTATTTTTTGGGTGGATGAACTCGGCATGTCACACATATCGTACTTTTTGGTGGATTAACCCGACATGCCCCTTATTTGTCTTTGAAATTTTTGAGTACCCTAAAAAATTTCTGCAGTAGTTGAAAATATAATTTGCACTTTTCTTCAAATCAAAATATTATATAGTGGTAGTATTTTTTAAGGTAATCTTAAAAATTATGCCCTAATATTAATTGTAAAGTCGTATATTCCTACATCACTCAAAGAAATTATTAGTTCAAAAGAAACAGTTGTTTTGTATTCAAATATCGAGGTTTGTCTTCGAATTTGCAATTTGTCATTTGTAGTCATGAATGGGCCAAAATAGCTTAGATTTATCGAATAAAGTGTTATCACAAGCTAAGATGATTTAAATATGAAGGGGAGAGAAAATATTTCATTAGATTAAGACCGAACCCAAGAGGGCTACCTTCGTATCCAAATGGAAGTTAGGTCAAATGTAGTTAATGAGTACAAAAAGAAACGTAAACAAACGCAAAACAAATTTTCATTAGAAATGAAACTGTTTATTTGCTTGATGGTTTCATCCTTGTCAGTTTCTTTGATGTACCTTATGCTTCCTTGTCAAATGTCTCATAGCAATCTCTATTAGAGTACCTAGAAAAACAACTATGCCTGTGGTAGCATCATAAATTTTATTCTGTGGCCCCTGTTTCGCCATATTCTTGTATTTATCAATAAAGTATTGAATCTTTTATCACAATCCTGAACATTCCTTAGTATCATGTCCTTGGATATATGAATGATATGCACACCTTTTGGACAAGTCAAAATTTGATGGTAGGTACTTAGGGATCAAACCTTTTCTTGGTTTCAAAATTCCTTGAGCAAACAACCTTTGGAATATGCCAATCAAAGATTTAGTTAAAGGGGTAAAAGTACGAGGTTTCAGTTTCTTTGGTTGATAGGAATTGGATGACATCGGATAAGTCTATTGTTGAGAATTAGGCTGGTGAGAGTTTGGGTATTGAAAAGATTGTGCGTTATACGTGTCAAAAATAGCATAAGCATGTTGGGCATTTGGACAGTGTGGTTCTTGAGGTGGGAAGGTTGAGATATCTTCTTATTTTTCTTCTTTTAGTGAGGCTTTTATGCTTGGAGGGTACCTTGTATTGTGGAAACATCAATAACTTTTGATAGTAGATACCATAGAGCGACCTTATGAAAGCTTGAACCAACTCTTCCTCAGGCTTAGGGGGACGTATCTTAGAAGCTTCAAATCTTCAGAATGTCATATAATCCTCAAAAGGTCTATGAGTCACTCTTGTTATTTCGAACTTATCCAGCATAGTCGAATCGGCCTTGATATTGAACTTATATTGTCTCACAAAGTCTTGAGCCATGCTTGCCTATGTATTCGAATCGTCAAAGTCTTGTTTGACATACCAAGTAAGTGTTATACCTATCAGGCTTTTGATAAATAATCTCATCAGGAGAGCTTTGTCATGTCCTATGCCAATTAGTCTGCTACAATAATCCTTCAGATGCATGATCGGGTCTCCAAGCCCATCAAACAGATTAAACTTTGGAACTTTATACCCTGGAGGAAAATTAACCATTATATGTAGACACAACTTCTTATACCTTAAGTCATAAATGCCCTTTGAATGTAGACACTCATCCAGTCTCTTTTCCAAGTCGAGAAACTCTTGTGTTACCATGTTTTACAAAGTACCAAGGGAATAAATTAGGATATATAGGTAGAAGGTATCTTGTATTGGGGAACAACAAAAATTATTTTAGAAAAAGAATCAATATGGTTAGGTATATTTGTCAAATTGCAGATTCTTGGCCGATTCAATGTTCAAATGCTTGACAACCTTTAAATAAAAAACAATCTAAACAAACGTTACCACCTAGCACATATAAGTTTAAACCAAAATAAATAGATAAAAGAATGAAAGTCATTTAGGGATTAAGAGTAGAACCTAATAAGCAATCTAAACATAAAGATTTAACCCATTAATACACGAAACAGATGATAGGGATAGAACATGATTGTGAATTTGAAGTTGTGATCATAAAGAAAATAAGAAAGCCAGTAAAATAGATAAGTTCGAATTTTATTAAACAACTGACCACATTTTTGATCCATCAAACTCCATATAGAAGAGGGTAAAACATAAAAAAAATTATTATGATGAGACCAAAATCATTAAATGAGCACCTACGTATCCCTCATATAGGGGAATCCGGTCGACCGTAGTTCTAATTTCATAAGCAAGGAAAAGAAAAAGGAAATTACATATTATGAATCTTGAAGAAATTTTAAATGATTAATAATCTAGAGCGCAGAATCAACCATTATAAGTCAAGCCTAGGAAATCAATCAGCATCAGGATTTGGCCTCATCATATTTATCACCTTGGCATCAATGAACTTATGATTTTTGTTCTTCAAGTCAAAACATGACTCAATAGGATGTCCTCTCACTCCAAAATGATAGGAACAAATTTGATCAGGGCGATATCATACAGATTTAGTAACAACAGGTATAACAATGATGGGTGTGATGTTTCCAACTTTTTTGAGTCGTTCATACAATTGTTCCATAGGTTCACCTAGAGGAGTGTAATTTTTTGGTGGATTTTTCTACAATTTATGTTGAGGTCTGGTATATTGGTTGGATTGTTGATTTGTTGGATCGAAGGAAAGACTTAAGGGGCAATAGAAAGCAACAAGGTTTGGCTACAAAATACCATGTGACTGTATCATTTTGAAATTGATTGATAGTAGTTCATCGAAGAGAGTAATTGTTTGGTATTTGCTTCCTTCAGGATTTGGAGGTTTTGATATCTCATCAATGATTATGTTTTCCTTACTCTGTGGCTAGACCAAATCATTCTAGTTTATGAGCTTCCTCTTCAGCTTAATCAAACCGCCTGATAAAGTCACTTTCCAAATTATCCCAAGAGACCCACTTGCTAGTATCTTTTTCTGCATACCAAATCAATGCAAGACCAGTAAGTGAACTGGCAAAGATCTTCATCTTCAAACCATCACTTTACCCTATAAATTCTAGTTTATCAAGGTAGGCCTTTAAATAGGAATGATGACATTATTGGGGTCGGGAACCCCTTTGGACATTGAATGAAATTGACATTCAACATATCAAGGGTGCTAAGGTATCCTAGGTTGAATGAGACGTATATTCCTTAGTAAAGGAAATACACAACCACGATCTAAGAAAAAGAGTGGTTTCATGATAAGGTTCCCTTAAGTGGAAAAATCAAGAGTGGGAAAACTTGTAACAGTCGATGCATCACTGATCGACTGATCCACAAGTCTTTTCCTGAAGGGTTTTTCTGGAAATAATATCCATACAACCATTCAACTATTCATAACAATAAAATAAAGGATGTTCCAAGTGGAGGAAAATATGAATGGAATGACAGTTTATGAAAAGTAGTAACGCTATCACATAGCAAAATTAACACATTCAACAAGATAATATAGCATAGAGTTAATTATCAAGAAAAAATGAAAGGAAATAAACATGAACAGACATATATAAAAACACGTAAAGGGACAGGAAAAAGTTAACATGTAGAAAATAAATCATGATGCTAAAAGATGACAATATTACACAAACATCGAAAAAAAATTTTAAAAATGGAGATAATCCCACATAAAGTACAAATGTGCAGTGGTTAGAACCTAAGTATCCCTAGTAGAGTCGCCATTCTTTCGCGCCCCATTTTTCTAATGAAAAGTACGATCCAACATGACAACTCTTTTTGGAATTGTTTAGAGAATGTAAAGAGTTGCCACTTAACGAATTAATATACATTAAGGGACCATTCTAGGCTAACTATGAGCCTATTTTGTTATTTAGTCTTAGTTCGCCAGAAATCTGGGCAAGGATTCAAATTACCATGAAAGAAAGATGTTAGGCACCTTTCTAGGTCCACAAAGGTGGTTTTCTTCCAAATTCATACCTTATATGGGGATTCTATGTGATAAACAAAGGTCACTTATTTTACCGACTTAAATGTTACTAAGTGGCAAAATATAAATAATCAGGACATGTAATTTAATCATTTAAACTGTCAGTTTTCTAGGTGATAAAATCAATTAAACATATAAACAAGTCAACCGAAAAGAGAAGGGACATAATTTATAACAAAATATTTATCAAATTACAGATCCTAAACTACCCCAAGAAAATAACATATAAAAAAAATGTGTTCGAAGGATCAAACAAGGGAGTTATTTTATTTTATTAGTATCAGTACCCAACTTGTTAATTATCACCCAACCCATTAACTAATAGCCGGATTATAAACGGATAATAGTGTCATATGTCGCATTGTCAAATTATACTTGGTTTATCATCACCTCTGAATGTGTTGGTTGTTAACCTAAAGGCGTTCTAAGAGAAAGGATAAAACTAACGCCTCTAAAATTTCTATCATCACAATCTATCATCCAACAGACATTGGACTTTTTCTATTTTGGATTTATGGTCTAGACAAATAAAGCTAGGTTTCCTAGTTGGATTCGAAGCGCTAAAACACATAGGACGTCAAGTAGCACATAATGGTCTAAATTGGGCCTCTTGGTTGATTAAGGTGTTGATTAAAGTGATTAACATACTAAGGCAAACAATTACTTGTTTTTTTTAGTTAATCTTACAGACATGATATCGAGGTGTCACATAATAGTTGATATAACGAGATATAATTGTTAAATTATTTCAAAACAATTGTTATAAAATTGCACAAAAAAAGACATAAAAATGAGTGAATATATTAGGAAACGATAATAGTCGAAGATAATTAACCATGTTGTAAATTAATAAAAGTGTTAAGAATTAATGTATTCATATGCTGAAAACAATTAAAATGATAGAGGGTTACAATTTTTTTTAATTACTGAAAATACTGCAAAAACATTTAAAATCATGTTGAACACTTATTTTAATTTTATGAGGGTAACTAATTTGGATATACTGAAAGTTAATTATAGCATGCTGGTAGCTAATCTCATATGCTAGAAATTAGCTTATTATACGGGAAACCAATTTCGGTGTATTGAAAATTTAATTAACATGCTAAAATTCTTTTTTCATGCTAAAAATTGAATTTCATATATTGAAAATTGATAAAACGTGCAGAAAAAGTATACACAAATGCTTAAAATTAATTTTTTTTATTTTATCGACCACATTAACATGCTTAAATTTAACTTAATACGTCAAAATGTCAATTAAACTCTTAAAGTGAGATTTCTAGGTTACAAAATAATTTTATTATAAATCCTAATTAAGGGTTTGCCTAAGTGATTCACGTAACACATAAAACACATAATTCCCTGCCCCAGGTAGTCCCCTAATTTTATTATTACATCAATAGAGTTGTACAATAATTATTACAGACCAACAATAAAAGAAATAAAAAAAAAATAAGAAGGGCTAGATTGGATAACCCTTAACGACTTCTCAAATTGATGGCATCTCTGTCTCATCTAGGTGTTCATCTTTAACATATAAAGACAAACAAAGACATCAAAACACTTTCTAGATCCAAAAACATACCTTTGACAACTCATAACCAACCCTTGACGTTGTCGAGATCCTAAGGATCTCAAGAATCTCGGCCAGGCTCATGCCAAAGGGGTTATGAGATGTGAAAAGGTCGTTTTAGACTCACAATATACAACAAAACTTTAGGGGGGGGATAGAGAAAGGGATTATGTCAAACCAATGAAACAAATAATATGAACACTCAATAGGTCAAGAAGATGCACAACAATGAGTGGAAGGCTACGCAAATTAAACATATAAAGTACGTAAATAAAAGTACAAGATCACAATCACATAGGAAGAATGCATCATTAGATGAAACTAACCAATTATAGGCGAGTATAATAAATATAAATAATAAAATCGTACTTCCAAAGGACTAATCTGTGATAATAGTGAAAACCGAAGCAAACTCAATACTTAAAAGTAGAAAAATACTTTTTGTCGTGGAGAGGAGTAATGTTCCATGTCCGCACCCCTTCTAATGAAAACAAACTTGTTCTATAGTAGAGAATTGCTGTCACATCAATTGCTTAAAAGGAAAGAAGAGTATTCATGTAATCAATTAAAGGAATTAAAAGAGGAGGAAAATCAATTATTCAAAATATTATCCTTAGACAAAGAAAAATAAATCAATGAAATTGAAATAAGATAAGAGTTTACCATAATTATCACTAACTAAGTTGTATTAACTAAGTTGTATTAGTACCATTAAAGGAATAAAAAACCAATCAACAGAGAGTAAAGGAAAGAAAATTAATCATTTAGGATATTCTTTTTGAACAGACCAATCAGAGTAACTAAACAGGTATAAGGTTACCATAAATAGAAGAGTGAGAATCATAAAGATTCGAGCAACAAATTGTTTCAAGGTAACAATTCAAATTACCATATTTAAACCATGTAAAGCTATCATAAATTTGAATTCAAAATATAGAAGCACACAACTAAAATTTACTTAGGATGGAGTATCAATAGTTTGTAATTTTAAACTGGTTCAATAACAATGCAGCACAGACTTTAGAATTGTACAAAAATAAAAAATTGAGCAATGAAATTAGGGTTAACCCAAATTAGTGAAATGTGGGGCTTTTCATATATGATAGCATAGATGATCAAACAAACACAAATATCAAAAGGTTTTAACATAAATGCTAAATTTACTAAACCAATTTTAAATCATGAAATCTGTCAAAAATTAAAAAGTAGAAGAGGTTTATTGAGACTTAAAATAAAACATGTGACTAAACCTAGGATGGGTTCTCAAGAACCCATCCATTTTTTATGAAACTTGGTCGTAGAAAGTGGCGGTGAGGAAGCAGAAGAGGTTTTTCGTTATTGATGTTCGGTCGGAGAAGAGATGAAAATAAGGGGAAGGATGGCTGAGCGACAACTACATGGTGGCTGGTAGTAGGGGTTTAGTTAGAAAAATGAAAGTTGTTGGTTTTCGCTAGTAAGTGATAGTTGGATGGGGCTTATCAGACATAAACTCTAGGGAGTTCAGAGCGTGGCTAAAAGGTGGAAAGGGAGAAGAGCAATAGCAGAAACTGTGACAATAACTGGTGTTGTTCATTGGTAAAGAGAGAGAGAGGAGAAGGGTGTCGTTGATTGTGGAATCACCGACGGTGGCAATGGTGGTTTCGTCGGTGAGAGGGGTGACTGTAATAGTGGAGTTTAGAGAGAGAAAAGAGGGAGAGGGATAGCTGTTTTATTGGTCTAGAGAGAAAGTGAGTGAACTTTTAGGGTTAGGGGGTTGTTTTGGTGTATAAAAAGAAAGAGAAGGTTGAACCGATCTCAATCGTTGGATCATCTTTGATTTACGGTTGAGATTAAATTAATTTAAAAATAGGCCAACATTTAAATGTAAATTAGGGATAAAATTGATGTCAAAGTTAGGTTATAATTGGTATCAATTGAACAGAAATTGACTAAAAATCAAAACCCATAAGAAAAATTAGAGGAAAGTGGTTGCTATTTTAATAAATATAATAATAAAAATAATAAGATGTCTCTATTAAAAATAAATTTCACCTGTAAAATTAATGGTATGTATAAAATTATCGGCAAATAATAATATTAATAATAATAATAATTAAAAAAATTAGAAAATGTATTTGTAAATTATGGGTGTGCATATTTACAAAAATGATTTAATAAATATTAACAAAATTATGTAAAAAAGATATTATTATTAAATTAATAAATTATAAAAAATAATACTAAAACTAATAAAATAATTTGTATATTTTTAAATCCTAAATGTGACTTGTCAAAATTTATTTGATACCAAAATAATATGTAAAAAATATTAATGTTAAAAATAATAATTTTGAGAAAATAGCAGCCTAAGAGGGGTGTCGGGATGTGAAAATTGAGTGTCAACGGCCACCTCTTTGTTGCTTGAGAATGGTGAAAGAATTGTCGAGCAACAAAAGTTGACATAGAAGCAAATTCTATTCGACCGAGAAGAGAGTTTGTTGGAACAAAAGAAACGAGGGTGGTTTTAAAATAGTGTGGCTGAGACTTTGATTTTAAGTCGCCTACATATCTCTGATTTTGTGAGAATCAGGCCTTATGTTGTTCTGGATTTTGGAACGAATGAGATTTCTAAAGAAAATTGATGAATTTGGAGCACGCGTTTACAAAGTCGAAGTATGAGTTGTTTTGAATTGTGAAATATGAAAAGATTGATATATTAGAAGAAAAAATATTTTGAATCTAGATAAGGATGATTGTAAATCATCTTTTATTTTACCTGTCACTTTTAACACAACTAGATAAAAATGATTTACCCAAATATATAAAGAAGGTTAAACAATAAGGTGAAAACAAATAAATAACAATAATGATGAGATAAGATAAGAAAGTGTATATGTTTGATGTTGTCCTTGATCCCAGATTTTGAAATCCTCAAAAGTCTGCCCCAGTTTTGACTTTTTAAGGAAAATGATCACATTGACCATGTGCTTGCAAAATCTAGTGTTCTTGTTTTAGGATGGACAAGTCCAATTTAGCATATCCTATTTCATGGTGGATGAACCCAATATATCAAGCATATCCTACTTTTTGGCTGGATAAACCCGACATACCAAACATATGCTTTATTTTGGTGGTTGAACTCGGAATGTCAAACATATCTTATTTCTGGGGTGGATGAACCCAGAATGTCAAACATATCCCATTTATTGTGTGGATGAACTCGGCATATCATACATATCTTATTGTTGAGTGGATGAACCAAAATGTCAAACATATCTTACTTTTGGGTGGATGAACCTGAAATATTAAACCTATCCTATTTTAGGGTGGATAAACCCGAAAGATCAAACATATCCTATTTTTTAGGTGGATGAACCCGTCATATCAAACATATCCTATATTTTGGTGGATGAACCCATTTTATCAATACATCCTATTTTTGAATGGAAGAACCCGACTTGTCAAATATATCTTATTTTTTGGTGTATGAACCTGACATATCAAACATATCCTAATTTTTAGGTGGATGAATCTGGCTTGTCAAACATATCTTATTTTTTGGTGGATGAACCCGGCTTGTCAAACATATCTTATTTTTGGGTAGATGAACCTGATATGTCAAACATATCCTATTTGTTGGATGAATGAACCCGACATGTGTGACATATCCTATTTTTGGGGGGGATGAACCCGACATGTCCCTTATTTGTCTTTGAAATTTTTGAGTACTCTCAAAATTTTTTGCCCTAGTTGAAAATATATTTTGCACTTTTCTTCAAATCAAAATATAGTCTACTAGTAGAATTTTTTAAGGTAATCTAAAAAATTCTGCCCTAGTATTAATTGTAAAGTCTTATATTCCTACATCACACAAAGAAAAGTTTAGTTCAAAAAATCCGATTATCTTGTATTCAAACATCGAGGTTCGTCTTCTAATCTGCAATTTGTCATTTGGAGTCATGAAATGGGCCAAAATAACTTACATTTATTAAATATAGACTAATCACAAGCTAAGATAATTTTAATAGGAAGGGGAGAGAAAAGAGTTCATTATATTAAGACCGAACCCAAGAAGGGCTGCCTAGGTATCCAAATAGAAGTCTGGTCAAATGTAGTTCATGAGTATAAAAGAAATGTAAACAAAAGCAAAAAAATTTATTGATTGGAAATGAAATTGTTACTTTTCTTGATGGTGTTGTCCTTGTCAGTTTGTTTGATGTGCCTACGCTCCCCTGTCAAATTCCTTGGAGCAATCTCTATTAGAGTACCTTGAACAATAACTATGTCTGTGGTAGCTTCATAAATGTTGTTGAGTGGCCCTTGTTTCACCATAATATTGCCTTTCTCAATCAAGTTTTTTAATCATGTACCTCAATCCTAAACATTCTTTAGTATCATGTCCTTGGATATATGAATTATATGCACACCTTTTGGACAAGTCAAAATTTGATGGTCGGTACTTAGGGATCGAACCTTTTCTCGATTTAAAAATTCCTTAAGAAAACATCTTTTGGAATATGCCAACCAAAGGTTCAGTTAAAGGGTAAAAGTATGAGGTTTAGTTTCTTTAGTTAATGGGAATTGGATGGAATTGGATAAGTCTGTTGTCGAGAATTAGGTTGGTGAGAATTTGGGTATTCAAAAGCTTATCGATTATACGTGTCAAAAACATCCTAAGCTTGTTGGGTATTTGTATAGTGTGGCTCTTGAGATGGGAGGGTTTAGATATCTTCTTCTTTTTCTTCTTTTTGATGAGGCTTTTTGTGCTTGGAGTGTAGATTGAATTTCGGAAACATCAATAACTTTTCCTATCCGAATAGCATATTCTAATATCTTCTCAATTAAAATTAGATCGTCAAACCTTTAAATACATAAATATCATAAGTTTTGATAGTAGATACTATCTAGAAACCTTATGAAAGCTTGAACCAACTATTCCCCAGGCATAGGAGGATGTATCTTAGAAGATTCCAATCTTCACCATATCATATAATCCTCAAAATATTCATGAGTCACTCTTCTTATTTCGAACAAATCCAGCATCATCGGATTGACCTTGACATTGAACCTATATTGGCTCACAAAGTCTTGAGCCATGCTTTCCTATGTATTCCATTTGTCAAAGTCTTGTTTATCATACCAAGTAAGAGCTATACCTGACAAGCTTTGAATAAATAATCTCATTAGTAGAGTTTTGTCGTGTCCTATGATAATTAGTCTGCTACAGTAATCCTTCAAATACGTGATCGGGTCTCCAAGCTCATCAAACATATTGAACTTTGGAACTTTATACCCTGGAAACAAATTAACCATTGTATGTAGACACAACTTCTGATACCTTAAGTCATAAAATTTCCATTAAACGTAGACACTTATCACTGTCTCTTTTCCAAGTCAAGAAACTCTTCTGTTACCATGTTTTACAAAATACCAGGGTAATGAATTAGGAGATATGGGTAGAAGGTATATTGTATTGGGGAAGGAGAAAATTTATTTTTGAAAAAAAACCAAGATGGTTAGGTATATTTTTCAAAATGCTAATTCTTGGCCGATTCAATGTTCAAATACTAGACAACCTGTAAATAAAAAAACAAACCAAACAAACGTCACCACCTAGCACATATAAGTTTAAAACACAATAAATAGATAAAATAAATTAAAGACATTCTAGAATGAATATTAGGACTTAATAAAAAATCTAAATGTAAAGATTTAACACCATAACGCAAGAAACAGACTATAGGGATGAAACATGATAGTGAATTTGAAGTTGTGATTGTAGATAAGATAAGAAAGCTAGGAAAGTAGATAAGTTTGACTTTTATTTAAC
This sequence comes from Capsicum baccatum var. pendulum, assembly GCA_030864225.1. Classification (NCBI taxonomy): domain Eukaryota; kingdom Viridiplantae; phylum Streptophyta; class Magnoliopsida; order Solanales; family Solanaceae; genus Capsicum; species Capsicum baccatum. Next base: position 175,708,831 of record CM061560.1, read on the forward strand.
AACCGAAACATCACATTATTGATCCATCCAACTCCATATAGAAAAGGATAGAACAACAAAATTTTTTTTTACTATGATGAGACCGAACTCATTAAACGAACACCTACATATCCCTCATATAGGGGAATCAGATCAAACGTAGTTTCAATTGCATAAGCAAGGAAAAAAAGAAAATTACATATTATGCCTAAGAAATTTCAAATGTTTGAGAATCTAGAGTGGAGAATCAACTGTTGCAAGTCAAGCCTAGGAGATCAATCAGCATCACGATCTGGCTTCATCATACTTATCACCTTGGCATCAATCAACCACTGAATTTTGTTTTTCAAGGCAAAACATTCCTCAATAGGATGTCCTCTCATTCCAGAATGATAGACACAAATTTGATCAGGGCGATATCGCACAAACTTAGGTCAGTAGGTACAATAGCGATGGGTATGATATAGCCCTCTTTTTTAAGTCATTCATATAATTGTTCTATGGGTTCACCTAGAGGAGTGTACTGTTTTGGTGGATTTTTCTAAATCTTATGTTAAGGTTTGGTGGATTGGTTGGATTATTGATTTTTTAGTGGGTTTTGGTAAGAAACGGGAATATAATTTGATGTTGGAGCAACGGATGGGTATGGGAACCAAGCAGCCTTAGGAAGAGGTTTTATGAAGGATTGTGGATAATAGGCTTGGACAGAATTGGAGGTTGGAATGACTTCTGGAGCTGGGTAACATATCAATTGAGGGTGGGTTTTCTTTACTATCCTCCCATTGCTTATCAAGTTTTCTATCTATTCCTCAATTCACGATATTCATCGGTATCATAACCAGGCATGACAGAATAAAAGGCATAATGCTTTTCTAAATCGAAAAAGAGGACTTAAGGGGAAATAGAAAGCAACAAGCTTTGGCTGTAAAATACCATGTGAATTCAGCATTTCGAAAGTAATTGATGGTGGTTCATCAAAGAAAGTTGTTGCTTGGTGTTTTCTTCCTTTGGGAATTGGAGGTTTTGATATCTTGTCAATGATCGTCTTTCTCTTACCCTGTGGCTAGACTAAATCAATCTCAGTATGAGCTTCATCTTCAGCTTATTATTAAACTGCCTGATAAAGTCTCTTGATAAATTATCCTAACAGACCCACTTACTAGCATCTTTTTCTGCATACCACATCAATGTAAGACTAGTAAGTGAACTGACAAAGAGCTTCATCTTGAGACCATCACTTTGCCCTATAACTGCTAGTTCATCAAGGTAGGCTTAAAATGGGAATGATGATTTCCGAACCCATCATATAATGGGAAGTTCAAGTCCCTAATTCTATCCATATTTTTTTTACTTAGATTTACACGACTTATTAATATCGGGCTATTGAGATGACCCTGCCTCACGATTAGCAGCCTGTCCTTTAATCTCCTTTTCTTTGCCTATAGTTGTCAACCTATTGAGTGTTTTCTGCAGTTTAACTGAATACCGACTTGAATACACTTATGCCTTCGAATTTGGTGTGAGTGAGGTCGTTAATATAGGGGAAGACATAGTTTAGGTGGGATCAATGAAGTCTGGGAAAATCTTGTGGCGTATCCGTTGAACCTTAAAGATTTGTCAATATTACCCTAATTCTCTCTATTCTTCATTCCATCCTTTTGATGCTTGAAATAACTTTGTTTTGGTGCAAAACCAAACCCTCATGATCATCTTCGGTATTGACAAGATTGATAAACATTGCTTGACTGACCATTTCTTATGTTCAACTTTAGTCCACCTTTAGGAGAAAAGACTTACAATTTGAAACAAATAGTACACACGAGAGTCTAGATTGAATATTCTACTTATTTGAGAATAATGAGTTATGCTCACTCGAAGTGAATAGAAATTAAGAAAGCTAGAGTACAATGTGAATATGATGATATTAATATCCGAGAATCATGGTAGGACAATATTATGTTGAAAATCATTAGGAAGAGGGTATTCTAAAATGATGAGTTGCACTAAGATATTATGAGTTAAACTATTAACTCATTATCAAATTAAGAGTTGGACCAAGGGGGATTAATATACTAACGGATGAGTTAGGAGGATAAATTGATAAGTATTGAACAGTCCCTAAGAGTGTATTGTAGTATTCTAACCTGACAATAATTTTAAGAGTAAAGAGCTCTAAAATGAGGGACACTAAGAGTAGGAAGTGACTAAGACAATAGGCAAGATATTAATGCATACCTAGAAATGCAACACATAGAAAATAACATTATAGATCCTATTGGGGTCGGGAACCCTTTTGGACTTTGAATGAAATTAACATTCAACACATCAAGGGTGCCAAGGAATCCTAGGTTGAATGAGATGCATATTCCTTCGTAAAGGAAATACACAACCACGATCTAAGAACAATAGTAGTTTCATGACATGGTTCCCTTAAGTGGACAAATCGAGAGTGGGAAAGCTTGTGACAGTCAACACACCACTGATCACCCGATCCATAAAGGTTTTACCAAAGGGTTTTTAGGAAAGAATGTTTGTGAAACATGTAACAGTTCATAAAAATAAAATAAAGGAGGTTTCAAGTGGGGGAAAATATGAGCGGAATGACAATCTATGAAAAGTAGTAATACATAGCACATATTGAAAATAACACATTCAACAAAATAACTCAACATATAGTCAATTATCAAGAAAAAATGAAAGGAGATAAACATGAATGGACATATAAAGAAATACGTAAAGGGACAGGAGAAAGGTTAGCATGTAGAAAATAAATTATGATGCTAAAAGCCGACAATATTACACAAACATCAAAACAAAATTTATACAAATGGAGAGAATCTCACATAAAGCACAAATTTTCTATTGTTAGAACCTAAGTATTCCCAGCAGATACGTGATTCTGCCGCACCCCATTTTTCTCACAAAAAGCGTGATTCGATATGACAACTCTTTTTGGGATTGTTTAAAGAATCTAAAGAGTCACCACCTAATGAATTAAGGTGCATTAGGAAACTAGTCTAGGCTAACTACGAACCTATTTTGATATTTAATCTTAGTTTACTATAAATTCGGGTAAGGGTTCAAATTATCTGGTAAGAAAGTGTTAGGCAACTTTTGAGGTCCTCAAAGGTGGTTTCCAACAAAATTCATACCTTACGTGGGGTTTCTATGTGATAAACAAAGGTCACTTATTTTACTGACTTAAATGTTACTAAGTGGAAAAATATAAAAAATCAGGACATGCAATTTAATTATTTTAGCTATCAGTTTCCTAGGTGATAAAATCAATGAAACATATAAATAAGACAAGAGGGGGAGAGAAGGAACACAATTTATAACAAGATATTTATTAAATTTAAGAGCCTAAACTACCCCAAGAAAATAACATATAAAATAAGTAAAAGAAAAAGAAAATATGGTCAGAGGATCAAACAAAAGAGTTATTTTATTTTATTCAGATTTGTACCCAACTTGTTAATCATCACTTAGTCCGTTAACCAGCGGCCAGATTATAAATAGATGACAGGGTCGTATGTAGCATTGTCGAATTATACTTGGGTTATCATCACCTTCGAATGTCTACCCAGCCCCACCTAGGTTGGTTGTTAACCTAAAGACATTCTAAGAGAAAGGATAAAATTAACACCTTTAAAATGTCTATCATCCAAACCTATAGTCAAAGATAGGTTTAACACCTTTAAAAGGGTCGTATGTTGCATTGTAAATTGGACTTTGCTATTTTGGATTTATGGTCTAGACAAATAAAGCTAGATTTCCTAGTTGGACTCGAAGAATGGCAAACACATGGAACGTCAAGTAGCACATAATGGTCTAAATTGGGCCTCTTGGCTGATTAAGGAGTTGATCAAAGTGATTAGCATGCTAGGGCAAACTATTACTTATTCTTTTTAAGTTAAGCCTATAGACCTGACATCTAGGTGTCACATAATTTTTGATATAATGAGAGATAATTATTAAATTATTTCAAAACAATGTGTTATAAAGTTGTACAAACAAAGACATGTCAAAAATGAGTAAATATCTTAGGAAATGAAATTCAACGAAGATAATTAACCATGTTGTAAATTAATAACAGTGTTAAGAATTAATTAATTCATATGCTGAAAATAATAGGGTTACAATTTTTTTAGTTACTGAAAATACTGCAAGAAAATTTTAAAATAGGATGAGCACTTGTTTTAATGTTATGCGGGAAACTAATTTTGATATACCAAAAATGAATTCTAACATACTGGTAGATAATCTCATATGCTGAAAATTAATTTTTATGCGGGAAAATAATTTTAGCATACTGGAAATTCAATTAATATGCTAAAATTCTTTTTTCATGCTAGACATTGAATTTAATATATTGGAAATTCATAAAATGTGCAGAAAAATAAACACAAATGTTGAAAATTAATTTTTTATCTTATCGACCAAATTAACATGCTTAAAGTTAACTTAATATGTTGGAGTGTCAATTAAACTCCTAAAGCGATATTTTGAGGTTACAAAATAATTTTATTATTAATACTAATAAAGGATTTGCCTAAGTGATTCACGTAACACATAAAACACATAATTCTCTACATCCACAAAGTCCCATAATTTTATTATTACATCAATAGCTTTGTACAATAATTATTACAGACCAAGAATAAATGAAATAAAAGAAAAAACTACGAAGGGATAGATTGGATAACCCTTAACGACTCCTCAAATTGATGATAACTCTATCTGATCTCGGTGATCATCTTTAACCTGTGAAGACAAACAAAGACACATAACACTTCCTAAATCTAGAAACATACCTTTGACAACTCATAACTAACCCTTGACGTTGTTGAGATCCTAAAATATCAGGCAGTCTCATTCCAAAGGGGTTATGAGATGTGCAAAGGTCGTTTTAAACTCATAATAACAACAAAACTTTAGTGTGCGTGTGTGTGGGGGGGGGCGGGGAATAGAGAAGGAGAATTTGTCAAACTGATGAAACAAATAATATGAACACTTAATAGGTCATGAAGATGCACAAAAATGAGTAGAAGGCTACGCAAATCAAACATTTAAACGACAAGATCATAATCATATAGGAATGAATGCATCATTAGATGAAATTAACGAATTAGTAGTAATGATAATACATATAAATAATAAAATCGTACATCCAAAGCAATAATCCGTGATAATACTGACAATCGAAGCAAACTTAAGACTTAAAAGTAGGGAAATATTTTTAGTTGTGGAGAGGATTAATGTTCGGTATCCGCCCCTCTTCTAATGAAAACAAACTTGTTATATACTATAGAATTGTTGTCACATCAATTGGTTAAAAGGAAATAAGAGTATTTATGCAACCAATTAAAGGAATTAAAAGAGGAGGAAAATCGATTATTCAAATTATTATCCTTAGATAAAGCAAACTAAATCAATGAAATTGAAATAAGATAAGAGTTTACCATAATTATCAATAACGAAGTTGTCTTAGTACCATTAGAGTAAGAAAAAAAATCAGTCAACAGAGAGAAAAGGAAAGAAAATCAATCAATTAGTATATTCTCTTTGAACAAATTAATCAGAGTAAATAAATAAGTATAAATTTACCATAAATAGAAGAGTGAGAATCATAAGGATTCGAGCAATAAATTATTTCAAGCTAACAGTCCAAATTACCAAATTTAAATAATGTAACGTTGTCATAAATTCAAATTCAAAAGACATAAGTGCACAACCAAAATTCACTTAGGACAGAGTATCGACAATTTATAATTTTAAAATGGTTCAATAACAATGCATCACTTACTTCAAAATTGTACAAAAATCAGAAATTGAGTAATGAAATTAGGGTTAATCCAAATCAGTCAAATTTGGGGCTTTTCATATATGATATCATATATGATCAAACAAACACAAATCTAAAAGGTTTTAACAAAAATGCTTAATTTGCTAAATCAATTTTTAATCACGGAATTTGTCAAAAATTAAAATATAGAAGAGGTTTTTTGAGACTTAAAAATAAAATATGAGATTAAAAACCTGGGGTGGGTTCTCAAAGACCCATCGATTTTTGACAAAACTTGATCAGAGCAAGTGGCAGCGAGGCGGTAGAAGGGGTTTCCCATTGTTGTCGTTCAGTTGGAAAAAAGACAAAAATGAGGGAGGTGATGGCTAATCGACAGCTACATAGTGACTGGCGGCGCTGATTTCACTGGAAAAATGACGGTCGTTGGTTTTATTCGGTTAGTAATGGTTGGCTACATAAACTCCAATGAGTCCAAGAGCATGGATAAAAGGTAGAAAGGGAGAAGAGCAGTGACAGAAGCCGCGACAGTGGCCGGAAATGACTGGTGTTGTTCATTGGAAAAAGGTAAAGTGAGAGGAATAAGAAGGGTCTCATTGATTGTGGCATCACCGACGGTGGCAACGGTAGTCTCATCAGTAAGAGAGCCGACTTAATGGTGAAGTTTAGAGGGAGAAAGGGGGATGGGGTAGTTGTTTTGTTGGTTTAGAGAGAAAGAGAGTAAACTTTTAGGGTTAGGGGGTTATTTTGGTGTATAAAAGGAAAGAGAATGTTCAATCGATCTCAATCATTGGATTATCTTTGATCGACGGTTGAGATTAAATCAGTTTAAAAAATAGGCCAGTATTTAAATGTCAATTTGGGATCAAAATTGATGTCAATATTAGGCTAAAATTGATATCAATAAAAAAAAAATTTACTAAAAATTAAAACCCTTAAGGAAAATTAAAGAAAAGTGGCTGCTATTTTAATAAATATAATAATAAAAAATAATAAGATGTTGATATTAAAAATAAATTACACCTGTAAAATTAATATTACGTATAAGATTATCGTGAAATAATAATACTAATAATAATAATATAAGATTATGTAAATTAGGAGTGTACTTATTTACAAAAATGATTTAATAAACATTAGTAAAATTATGTAAAAAAAATATTATTTTAAACATAATAAATTATAAAAAATGATACTAAAAAGTAATAAAATAATTTCTATATTTATAAATCATGATGAATGTGACTTGTCCAAATTTATTTGATACCAAAAAATATGTAAAAAATATTAATGTTAAAAATAATAATTTTGAGAAAATAGCAACCTAAGAGGACTGTCGAGTGGTCAAAATTAGGTGTCAATACTTCGAGCATTAATTTAAAAAATCATGAAATCCTATCATATGCTTTGGCCATATCCAACATTACTATAACATTGTGGTGTTTCTTCCTCATATAGATATACCTTATTGTCTCCTTAGTCAGAAATATATTTTCCATTATGCTTCTCACCTTTACAAAACCATACTGACTCTCTCATATGATATCAGGTACAATCTTGTCATTCTTTCATGTATAACTGCAGATATAATCTTATTAGCAAATGTACTTAGACTCACAGGTCTAATATTAGTGAAATCTTTCACACACTTCTTTATTGGTAACAATACCAATTTGATATCAGTAATGTATTTAGGGAATTGTTGCCCATGGAAAAAAGATTTAACCACCCTAGTAATGTCCTCTCCAATTATTTCCCAGCAACTTTGAAAGAACAAATTGGAAAATCAGAGGCCATATATTCCAATTTCTCCTAAAGCTCTAACCACTTTAATGTATCACATCTAGCATATACAGTTGTAAGTAATATTTCCATATCTTTGTTGCACAATTACAATAATTATTTTGATAACCCAATTTTCTTTTATGTTGTTCTATCTCCCGTGAGCCTTGAGAAGGTTCCATCAGCGCTATAAAATTGTAGTAATATCGTCTATGCAGATTTACTAGTCTCTCAAAATCATTTTAAGACTGAACAGATCTTATGTTTTAGAAAATAGCTTTCCCAATAATTGAGAAACCTCTTCTATCTTTTTCTTACGGGTCTTTGTTTTTACTTGAAAAGAGAGTGAAGGTTGATTTGACTTACTTTTTCCCCACTCTCTAAGTTTTTTTTATTTGCCTAAGGGATAAATCCCCTTCCCTTTCCACTTTGCTAATATTTTCATCAGTCTTTTCATCTTCCTCCGTATCCCTTATATGTTGCTTCTCCTAATTGATGATTTCTTGCAGATCAAGAATGCCTTCTTGTCTCTCATTTCTTTTATCTTGTTTATAGGAAGAGATACCCCCATTCTCATTTTGCGTCTTTCATTTTTCAACATCTTTTCTAATTATATCCCTCTTACTTCTCTTTTCATCTCTTTCATTCCCTTCATTCACCACTTTACCAATTGAGATTCAATAGGGTCTAGTTGTTTGTATCAATCAAAGTGATGGCATTCCTAAATTTTATTAATTGAGAGGCATTTTAATATTGCTTGAGGATGAACAAGAGTCTAATTTTAATGTTGCTCGAGGATGAACAAGAGTTTAAGTTTGGATATTGATGTGAGGCCAAAATTATATATATTTAGTCTTTATTTGACTCATATTTAATATTTTTGTGTATTCTTTTTGAGCATTGATTTTATGAATTATGCTTAATATTATATTTTTATTTTTAGTATTAAATTGGTGTGAAGATGATGAAATTTGGAGCAAAAATAAAATTTAAATCAAGAAGTTATATAAGAAAATCAAGTATCAACTTAATGAATTAAATTTATCATAATAATCAATTTCTGCCTTACCTTACAATTGAATTACAATTTGAAAGCTGGTTAGAAAGTGGCGGTTGCATTGTGCGATGCAATCCAGTGTAGATTGGACTGAATTTTTATTTTCTAGTTTATTTTGGACTCAGCTATTTTATTTTGAGTTTTTCTACATCTATAAATATTTCACAAAAATAGTTTGTATGTAACTTTTGATAACGTTTGATAATTATTAGTACATTGAATCTTTGAAAAAGTAACTTGTAAACTTTTTATTTAGAGAAAGCTTGGAGCCATTCCAGAGGCAAAACAAAAATTGATTTATTCTTTTCTTCACCATCTTTATTAATTTTTCTTTGAGAATTCAGGATTCCGAATTTATTCTAGTTAATTGTAAGTTCATAATTATGATTTTGTCTGTGATTTTTAATGATGATTTTGAAGTCATGAGAATCTAAATTCCACAACTAGGATTGTGAAAACCATGATGAACTAACAAAATGGATTAAGTGTGAAGTGATTCTAGACTGATGTGCTTTCATGTATTGGTATTTTCTTTGTTTTGATTGCTTTCTTAAAGGGTGCATACATTAGGAACTTTCCTGCATTCGATACTTGCTCGTGAGAGAGGTAGAGATTAGGAAAAAGAGATAACAACAGTAATTTGAGGCAATCAAACTTCATCTACTTAACTTAAGACTGAGAAGGGATAGTTAATCTGAGATCCTAAAACAAGGGCTAGTAATGCGGCGCTCTGAGACTGAGAGAAGATGAGTGAAATTAACCCAAATTAAAGTTGAGAGACGGTTAGGTGATATATAATTTGTTAAATTTTTCATGCAATACATAGAGATAGTTTGTCAAGCACAAACGTTTGGTGTAGTTATGAAGTCATGGCGAGCACAGTCCTAGTTCATCATTCTCATTGATTTTCTCAACATAAACTGATATTTGTTTACGTGTTACTTCAATTTACAAACTGTTGACTTGTTCTCTTTAATCCCCCCCTTTCAAAAATAGTTAATAATAGTCTCAATAAATCGCTTGACATTGATCCTATTCCTCGTGGGATCGACCTCAACCTAGTTGAGTTCTATATTTGTTCGACAATCACTTTATACTTAATTACGAGGGGTAATTTGGGTGACACCAATTTTGTTTCAACTAATAATAAATAAAACCTATAACATACTTTACCCTTAACAAATATTGAAAGATATTCCACCCCACACTTAAAATAAGCATTGTTCCCAAAGTAATAAAAAAAATAAAACAAGGGTAAAAGATACTCTCGGAGATCCCCTAGAGCCTAGCTAGTAATACGTATATTTAATTTTCATGAAGGATTGCACTCACCCTACTCTTAAGTTTAAACATGCTCCTTATCTTTAAATTCAGGTACTCAGACTTCTCCTAACTCTGCAAAAACAAAACAAAAAATGTAAAAATAAAAAGAAAAATATGTGATATTATAAAAATAAATAAAATATAAAAATTTAAACTACTAGTTGGATTGCTTCCCAATTTTCTTTTCACTTTGAACTTATGAATTGTACCCCTAATTTCTTTTCTAATTTTCTACTATGCTCAAAGAGCGGTGGTATAAAAGTAAAAGAACCAAACAATAGATATGGCATATTGAAAGTCTTGGCCCTTAAGTGTGGAATGCAATTTTTTGACTTTGACACCACAAATTCAAGAATTTAGACAGTTTCCCTCCTGTTTACACTCTTCTATAGTCTCAAATAACTCGGTTAATATCTTAATATTTAAACACAATGTGAAAAAAATGATTTGAATAAAATCCATTACATCCCAACTCATGAATTACATTATTATTGATATCATCATATAACTCTAGTTTATTCTTATCAATAGTGATAACATCAATAAAAGTATGATCAAATATTTGTTCCTCTAATTTTAGCTCCTCGATTTGGCTTATAGAATTTTTTTCAGTCTCACACAACTCATAACTAAATTGTTGGACCTTACACGGATCAACCTTTTAGCATTCAAATTTTCTTTTATGTTGTGAATATCTAAGCCAAATCTATCAATCTTTCTAAAGAACTCATTTTTTTTGCGAGGAGTGTCAATATTTCCATCATACTCTCATTGTTATCACATAAAATATTTATCATACTCCTGTAATAATGAACTATATTAAAAGAATAAGGATCATAAAGTAGGAGTCCTCATTACTTGACACTTTCTCTTGTAAAGATATCATATCAAGAATAGTAGTAAATTATAATAAATAAATAAAATAAAAATAACAAAAAAATATAAGACAAATAATATATACAATAAATAAGAACTAATAGTCAAATAAAAACAATTAACCTAAAATCGTATTCTCCGGCAACGACATCAAAATTTAATGTCGCCCAAATTACACCTCGTAATGAAATATGAAGCGATTGTCAAACAAATATAGAACTCAACTAGGTTAAGGTCGATCCCATGAGGAATATGGTTAGGACCTAGGTCAATACAATTTATTTAGACTATTAACTAACTATTTTCGAAAGAGAGGGGGGGGGGGGGTAAAAAAATCAAGTCAACAGTTTGTAAATTGAAATAACAGTAAATAAATATAAGTTTATGTTCAAAAAATCAATGTAAATGATGAACTAGAACTTAGTTCCCCATGGCTTTATAACTCAACCCACCATTTATGCTTGTAAAACTATCTTGATACCTGCATGTAAAATCTAATAAATTACGTATCACCTAACCGTCTCTTGACCTTGGTTTGAGTGAATTTATATCATCTACTATCGATCTCAAATAGTCGTATTACTAACTCTTATTCTATGATCTCAAATTAATTATCTCCTCTAGGTATCAAGTTAATTAGATGAATGTGTAATGATCCTCCAGGTCATTTCCTCGATCTGTGTACATTTTCAATATTTCAACCCTTTTCACAATGGCTAGAAGTTATTTATGACTTGTCAAAACAGTCATCATGGTTATAGGACAATTCCTTTGGATTTTAAGCTCATTTCTCTGTTTTGGAGCTTTCGCTATTTAGGATTTGGTCATGAACCAAAACTATTAATAGATGAACTCATATGAGATTCTGATAGTTTTATCAACTTCAGAATATTGATTTTAGGCTAAGGGACCCTTTGTGTAGGCCCAGAGGCTTCCAAACCCATTTTGGGCTATCAGGCAGATTATATAAAAAATAAAACTATAGGTATGGGTCCCACATTTAGTGAAACTATATTGGATATAAGTTTTAATGATTTTATTGGATCCAAAATATATTTTACTATCAATTTAAACTATTGGTTCATGTTCATAGGGTTTTGGATGAGTTTCAAGGGCACAAACAAGTTTTGGAAGTTGTTGGTGCTGGTGTGACTGCTTAAGTGACAATTGACCATTTGACCGGGTCACTTAAGCGAATATTTGGATGCATAAGAAATATTTTGATCCTTTGATTAGGTTGTTTAAACGATAAAAATATCTCTTAAGCGACCATTTTTGATTATAAAATCTAAATCGAACCCTTTTGTGGCCATTGCTGATTATAAGATGCAAATCAAACCCTTTTCATATTTTTGACAGTTTGGGAGCTAGAAAGTTCCAATTTTAATAATTTTTTATGTGCTTTTCTCGTATAATTATTTTATATCAATCTAGAAGTCTATTTTACCCATTTCCTACAATATTCTGTTATATTTTCTATGATTTTCACTTAAGTTGAGAATTAAAACCCCATGTTCATCATTTTTGGGGCTTAGGAGATTGTATTTGGACGATTCTAAAGGAGTTTTTGAGATTTCCTTCATGGTAAGTTTGATAATATTATAATTATCATTTTTCCTTGATTCCATCTTCAAAACAACTTTAATTCTTGATTTTAAGATCAGTTTTGGGGTTTTATGCTGGTAAAGCCTTAAAATGATTTTTCTTTAATTTGAACCTCATTTTAATCTCATTTTCACTCTGATTTTCAATTATAGATTCCTATGAGTATGGGGAACATATTTCTAAAAAAAAATTTATATTTTTACCCCTTTTACTTTTGAATCCATATTCGAGGTTTGTTTTTAGACCTATATTGAATATATCAATATTAGTCTTGTTTTACTTCTAACGACATGTAGATTACTATTTTGATAGTGTGACGACATTTTAGGATTATATAGTGAAGGAAAATAATTTATGAGAGATTTAAGATTGGCGATTTGGCATTGAGGTAGGTTTCTATCTACTCTTCTTCATAATATGGTGTGTTATATATGTTTCATGTTAGATAAGGATGTCAGGGTGTGATCTTGGGTAGTACACTATGACTTAGCCTAATTTATGAGTTTGGGGATAGAAATGTAATTGACCCTTAAGGTGAAATACTTATTATGCTTTTAGGATCCTATTACCCTAGGTCGGTAGCATGTTAGGCATAGTTGACAATAATGAACTATCTGTATAATATTTACTATGATACTCGGTGAATTGTGATGGGTTTTTCTAGATTATTATGATATGGTTGTGTCGTATATATATTATTGCGCCCAAAGTCATGTTCATGATATTGGTTATATTTCAGGAAGTGGTTTATCCTTGTAAAGGACGTGGTTGTAGTCTATAGACATTTAGATGCTTATAATTGTTTTGTTTGGATACCAGTGATGACATGCATAGATTCGGTACATTGATATTTACTAAAATGATAAATTGTATGATTCACTAAAAATATGGTTTTACTACTCTTTTTCCTAAAAAGAAATTTATTCTCACTTTTTACTTTTAAAATGGATTTTTTCATAAGGGAAATCGTACCATGTTAATAAATAATTTATGATCCCTTGAGACTAAAAATGATGTTCTAGAAATTTGACCTAGATAGATTCTAGTCAATGATTTTACTACTACTATTTACCTCAATTGAGAGTGATTTTGACCTTTTCTATACTTTTGTTATGATTTAGTCCTGGAGTTTATAATGGGCAGTGGATTTACAGACTTACACTCTCTTAGATACGGTTGTAACTCGTGCATTTATACATAGATGCATATATATATATATGTCTGTATGTATATGTATATATATATATATATATATATATATATATATTTACCTGGTATCCAAACAATACAATCCTGGATCGGGACAAGGCCAGTTTATATGGGTATTACCAAACACCATCAAGGCTTTTTCATCTGTGAGCTATGTGCTGGAGAAAAGAGATCGTTGTAGGTCCTACCTTTGTGAGACGTCGAACTGGAGGAGGTATATACTTCGATTTACTTTATGGAACTTGAATGATTTATGGTATTATGAATTAACTTTGCATTTATCCTTGCATATGCATTGCCTATTACTAGTATCCATCTATATCTATCAGTCTTATAGAGGGTTGCATAGGTATAGGTGATAATTATTAATTGCGGTATACTATGTGCTGATTGGATATTTTGGGTTATAGGTTCTGGTTTAGGTATTGTTTATTCAAGAAAGCTTTTTAATTTATATTGTTATAGTTTTTATGATTAGCTTATGACAAGTTGATTATTGATCTGGTATTGATATTCGAGGTATGATTCTGATTCCTTTATCTTATGTAATGACCCTTTAGGTTATTTTTCATATTTCTTCTTATTTTCATCGTTAAACCTCTCCTATAGCTTCCCCAGGTAATTTTTGACTTATTAGGATTGACAGTTTGATTATCAGACAGTTCATTTTGGTTTATAGAGCCAATCCCTATTTTGAAGTCTTCGCTGGTTCAAATTGGCTACCGGGCAAAACCTTTAGTCAAACGATCCCGTATACTAATTTCAACTATTCCAACAGCTCCAAAATATTAATATTAGTCTAGGTAGACTCTTGGTTTGGTTCTTGAGGCACCTAGACTCCTTTCAACCTATGGGTCGGAAAGTTAAGAAAATAGTTGGGTGTGGGACCCATTCTTAGTCAAAATAATCTTAGATAGAGTTGGGTATGGGACCCATTCATGGTGGATTTTCTCATTTATTGTTCAAAATCCCTAAAGTTTGGTGACTTTATATTGGAACCAATGTATCTTGAATTCCACCCATTTGTAAGGGTAATCACTCCTTGACCATAGGGGGATATTGGGTTGGCTTCAAAAATGCAATTTCCATAAGTGGGATCCACATAGGATTTTTGAGTAATTTTGGACCTGAAGATCAATGGTGCAATATGAGTATCATCGTTCACGTATTGATGAGTAGAATGTGATTTTGACAGTGTGGTATTTTGCAAAGCTTATTAGAAGGAAAAGTTGATTATTTAGTGGATTTTGAGCTTTCTTTGGCGTCTAGGTAGGCTAGGCGTCACCCTCCTTATAGATTGAGGTAGTTCATAGTATGTTTATGATATCATGGTAGATTTGGGATAGGTTATAGTTTTTTTATTTACAGGGGATTGATTTTGTGGGTCCATTCGTGAGCTTCTATGGAATGAAGTATATTTTAGTGGTGGTTGACTATGTATCTAAATAGGTGAAGGCGGTAGCACTCCTAAACAATGAAGGTAGGAGTGTCACCATTTTTTTAAAGAATAGTATTTTTTCTTAATTTGGCACTCTATGTGCAATCATTAGTAGTGGTGGGTCTAAATTTTGTAATCTTCTATTTAAGGCCTGTCTTGAAAAATATGGCATAAAGCATAAGGTGGAAACACCTTACTATCCTCAGATGAGTGGGAAGGTTAAGGTCTCCAATAGAAAGATCAAGTCTATATTGGCGAAGACTATGAATGCCAACTAGACTGACTGGTCAAAGAAATTGGATTATGCATTATAGGCCTACCAAAAAACTTTTAAGACCTCCATAGGTGCCTCTCCATATCAGCTTGTGTATGGCAAGGCATGACACTTTCCTGTTGAATTTGAGCATAAGACACTACGGGCATGGAAAAAACTAAATTTGGAGTGGCATGATGTATCTACATTGAGTTTGAACAAGGTAAACTATTTGGATGAATTCTGGCTCTGTCCTGATGAGAGTTCTTCTCTATATAAAGAAAGGATGAAGTTGTATCATGATAAAAAAATTGAGGAAAGGGTGTTTGAGCCTAGTGATTTGGTCTTATTGTACAATTTAAGACTTCGGTTATTTCCTGGCAAGTTGAAGTCTAGGCGGTATGGAACATTCACCACGATATGGGTATTCCCACATGGTGCTATTGAGCTAGATCTTAATGGTGAATCACCATTCAAAGTGAATAGGTAGTGAGTGAAGAACTATATAGAAAACACAGATGAGGTGAATATATACATTGATATGGACCTTGGTGAAGTCTAAGTAACCAAGGCGATTGTATCGTGTCGCGACGCTAAATCAGGTGTTGTATAGGAGGCAACCTATAGGTTGGTTGGTTAGGTCTGAGTATCCAACCTAGCCACGGCATGCCATAATGTTAAATCAAGCATTGCATAGGAGGCAACTTAGGTTTTGTACTTATTACATTATAGGGTAACTTGTTTATTTAGTGTGTAGGGCTAGAGATTGAAGAAAAAGACCAAAACATTTTATGGTTACAGGTCCCCATGACTCACCTAATGAGTTGTTATCACTCATCACGACTCATTACTAGATTCATAGGAAGATGAACTTAGGCCAGTCTTAGGTAATTAGTCTCTGGAGTCATAACGACTATCAGAATGAGTCATTGCCAGTGATAATGACATTGATTCGTTATAACTAGAGACCCAAGTAAGGTTTCAGTCATCACGGGTGGAGTCACTTACTTGTTACTAGTGGTAATATGTTATTAGAAGTGACTCTTTATCATCCTAGACATCGCAGGCCTATTGGGTCGACCCGATCCAAAATTGGTGTTATAAACAGGAAATTAACTCCCATTCTTGATTCTCTTCCATTTGAAATGTCGTGACTCCCTCCATTTTAAATAATCGACCATTATTGTATTACAATACTCCACATTCATCCCCTAGCATCATAATCAAAGAATCAAACTCTCCCAAAGCTAGAATTGTCAAGAACTAGGGCAAAGTAACTTCAAAAGCATTATTTCTCACGGTATAAAAGTAAGAAATCAAGTAAGTCGTGTCACCTAAATTTCTTATCTCTTAATTTTGTACTTTAATATGGTGAAAAATTATTCTATTCCTTGATATAACTATGTTATTAATGTAGAAATGAGCCTTATGCTTGAGTAAACATAATACATAGTGCAAAATTGAAGTAGCTTGAACTTTGTTCTTAATATTGTTTGTGGGGATATATGAGAAGTTGTTTAACTCTGCTAAAACCATAGGGGAGTATGAGTACCCATTGGGAATGTGAAAGTTGAGCCAACTCCTCTAAACATACATGTCACAATAGCTATGAGACTCATAATGACTCATAATGTAGCCTAATGAGTCGTTACATGACTTGTATCCACTGGTAACATAGGTGGAGAGAGGATTATAGGTTCTGTTGACATAAAGACTCACACCACGAGTTATCTCACCATACAAATCGTAGTGAGAAGTTATTATAACTCGGCAGGGTAATACACAAAGGAAATAGTTCTGGTCATACAATGAGTGTTGGTAATGAGTTATTGTCTAAATTAACGACTCATTAGTAGGACTCATTACCTGAAAAGTGACTATTACATATGCAAAGTCTTACCTAACGAGTATCATAGTGACTCATTACCTGTAGTGATGAGTCATACTCTGACCCGTTAGGTATCCATTCCCCGCAACACTTATGTAATCTTTCTATTTTTTCTTACCTTTCCCCAGGATATACTAATGTGTGTATTTTTTCTCGGTACTAATGACACCAAAGAATGACTCCAAAAAAGTAAAGTCCTAGTAAGAAGGTTCTCACCCTCATTCATATCTCAAAAATGAACCCACTAACGATGAAGAATCAAGTGGGTCATGGGAGGAATACCCAATCAGAGGGCCAATAGAGCTAATGGAGAAATTAGCCAAAGGTGCTAAAGATATTACATAGGAAGTCACACTACCCAGGCTAGGCCAAGGATGAAAAATCCTATCTAGTCACTACCCTCTCACCATCCCAGTCTAAAAATAATGGTAAAGATAATGAAGAGGTAGAGGATTCTGGCACCGAGTAGGAAAATAATAAAGGAGATGATGGGTCTGAGAATGAAGAGTCTGACAATGAAGGGCCCGAGTCTGAGAATGGTGAAGAGGAGGAAAAGAGTGAGCTGACTGAAACCCTAGTTGAAATCTCACCTCCTCTATCACCTACTACACCACTTTTAGTAGAGCCTGCTCTGGTGCCCATCATTGAATAGTAGGGATACCCCAGAATGCAGGCCTTTTATAACCAAGATAGTGCCCTTAGCCCTTCCATGGGAAAATCAAATAGAGAGATTTATTTAAAGAACAAGATGAGCACCACAGACATGTTTGAGATACTTAAATTGGACGCCCGATTAGACAGTACCACTTTGAGTAGATTACAAGAGCTCCAGGCTACTACAGTTATGCATTAGTTCACGAGTTCTATACAACTTATAAAATAAAGCTTAAAAGGGAGTATATACAGGGGAGTTCACGCAAAGGTGGTGACCCTTTGGTGACACTGATGATCAGAGGTGTTTAGGTGAACATCTATACGTAGACTATTTCTAAATTTCTACATTGTCCAATGTTCTAGTTACCGACAAACACAATTGAGATTGATTACTGCATGGATGAGATGTAGAAGGTAAAGGTAAAACAGATTGGTTTAGAGAAAAATCTTGCACGCTTTTAGTGGATAGACGAAAGTATTGTTACGAAGCTGAAGGAGGCTTACTAGGTGGTTGGCAGAATTGGATCTTTGTCTTGGATTATGAAAAGGGTCTTGAACTTCACTGTGATGGATTGATAGAAGCTTGTGCATCATAGGTTGAAACCTACATAAGGGGATACAACTATATAGAGCTTCCCTGATCATAAGCATCATAGAGGGATACGAGCTAGACAACCAAGTGGATAGAGAGAAAGCTTTGTGATCTGTTAGTGAGCACCGACACAGCCTTGGCATTCTTGTGCTTGCTTACATGGATATATTTATATACAGGAGTAACAAATACTCTAGCAGTTGATCTATTTATCACTACAGATTTAGGCTTAATTCGAGATGTTGCTAACCCCATATCTAATGCAGCTAAGGTGGAGGTCACATTACTCCGAGAGGCATTCTAAGTTAGAGGGAATGTGGTTGATACTCTAGGGTTTGCTAAAATTAGTGAGACTACCGTTGAGACTTCCTATTCTAAGCCTTATGCCTCACCTACTGTAGTCACTTCCTAAAATCTGACTCCACCCTTTGAATCGAGACCATTCACTACAAAATCGGCCCCTATCAACTATGCCTTAGTACCGCAGATATTCCTGAATGTAATATTAAGAGATTAAACACCATTGATAAGAAAGTAAAGAATATAGAGAGATGGGTGAATCCATGGGTACTACAAGAGATTAATAGTAAGATAATGAGAATGCATACTTGGTTTGTTAGGTTTGAGTGATGGATCAGCTAAAAGTTGGCAGATGTACAACCCCTAGATTTAAAGGGGATATATAAGCAACTGGACGCACTCCAAGATGCTATTAAGAATATGTATAACAGACCCTTCCCCTTGATGTCTATTATTAAGGAGGAGGTGCCTGATATATGGGGAGTTAGTTGGTAAGACACTATTGCTGGAGTTGATAATGATGATAGTCTACGAAAGAAAAAAAAGATGTAAGAATCGTGAGAAGAGGGATAATGAGGAAGTTGAGGCAGCTAGTATTCAGGATGAGCTGGACCATTAGATGAGGGTTCGTGAGATGGTGATGGGAGCTAGAAGCTCCTGAATTATTGCTAAGATGGTTGTAGATACAACTAAGTTGATTTAGAGCACTACTTCCACCCCACAGGCACTAATGAATGCACTGGCCACAACTACTGTCACTATTGATTTGAGCATCTCAAATACCACTAGGACCACTATTTATAAGAGTGGGGCCTATTCTAAGCCCCCCCACACTGACATTGCATGAGTTGGTGGCTTGAGTGCCCAAGTATATCATCGACCCTTGTTTTTATATTATAGATACACTGGGGACAGTTCATAGTTTCTTAGTTAGGTTAGTGTATACCATGTCACTGTGGGTTTTTGTTGCTGTGTTTCTTTTCTCGTCGGCTGCATTATAGTTGTAGAACCGGTATGTATGGAATAGAATTGCTTAGTGTTGTATTTTGTTTTGTGTCATTTTGTGTTTTTATTTAACTAGGAAAAATAAGTACCTAAGGCAGTTGATATGTTCTATTTGATTGTTCTTTAATTAAGATACCTCTCCAAACTTTTTGTTTTGAACTATGTTTGATAGACATATATGTGACCATTGTGAATCTAGTTATGGCATTAGGATTAGGAATATGATAACCATAGCTAACAGTTGCATGGACCATATAGACAATAATGTGTGATATAACTCTATGCTAAGTGTGCGTGAGATACTACTTAGTTCCCTATGAGTGTGAAATCCAAAACTTCCCTGGTTAGTTTTGCCTAGGTTGTAGGATAGTCGCTTAACAAAGGATTATAGGTCGTTCTTCAAAATAGTCCACTTGTAGCCTAAAATGACCTTCCAAAATGAGAATTAGAATCCCTTGACCCCAATTTTGAGACTTAAAGACCCATTTTCTTGTTTACACTACTTCACCTATCTATTTTTTCATAATGAACCTGTTTTTGGCCCTGGTCCTCCTTGGACATTGTGCACCTCAACTCAAACAAATTATCCAAGTTGAGAGTGGCTATCATAGGGGTGCATTATTTAATGTGGGTATGGAAAAAGTGCACGAATAAAATAAAACAAAGTAGGGCTGGGTGTTGTTGAAAGGGCCAAAAAAAGAGAGAGAATCAAAAAGAAAAAGAAAAAAAAAACATACCCAACCTGAATGTGCAATAAAAGAATAACAAGGGAGAAATAAGGATGGAATAAAGGAATTTAGTTAATAAGTGGACCCAAAAAAGTATTTGTATTTCAAAGGAGGCTTAGTCATTAAATTCCCAAATATATCATACCAACCACTAAGCTTACGTTAAAATTCAAGTAAAGTCCTATAGTAATCCAAATTCGACTATCCAAAAACTAAGATAAGAAAATAAGGGAAAGCCTATGGTATTCTGTACATATCATAGAACTCCTTTGTGAGTGTGAGTGTGAGTGTCTCGTGACCGTCCCTATATTGATATGCATTCTTTGTTTGAGTGAGTGGGACTTCTTTTATGTGAGATCCCATGCATTGTGTTACAAACTGCTTGTTTATTCGAGCAATGCAATTTGTATATAATGTATGGTTATCTATTGCTAATGTAATGCCATAGCCTAATTCCTTTGTATCACATTTTCGTGCTTTATTAATTTACATAATATTATCTCTGAAAAGTAAAATTAGGAGGGGGTAATATTTTTGAGATTAAAAGTGAAACTGACTTTCGCAGGTATTTTAGGTTATTCTTGGTTAAGAATTGTGTTTGTGTTGTTTTGTTTTTGTTGGCTGAGGATATGCAAATGTTCTAAATTGAGGGTGTTGATGTGCCATAGTTACATGGAACTTTTGATGCTTAAAATGGTGAAAATATTCAAATACTTAGCCTTTTTGTCGGATATGATGTGTGTTTTGTGTATGTTGCATGTAAATTAGGTTAGAAGTGGCTTAGATTAGAAATAGATAAAAAAACTCCAAAAAAATGTAAGTGTTGACTGGGCTGCGAGTCATTTAGTCACCCAACGACTTTTGACCTAAGTTGTGATGTGAACAGTAAGAGAGGCTGACTTCAGGAGAAAAGTGGAGATTGACTATGACTCATTACAAGTTATAGCGAGTCATAGGGTGAGTCATTCTGACATATTGGCTAAAAGTGCTGAATGTTGAATAGTTAAGGTTCTAGTGAAAACAAGTGAAGCCCTCAAGTTGTGATGACAGATAATGACTCATGGTGAGGAGTCTTGCTAATCATGGAGAAAAAGTACTGAAAGCTAAAATTTGTTGGAGTCATAACGAGTCCCAACTAATAAATCATTACGTTTCATAATGAGTCATAACCACTGTGTTAAGAAGAGAGCTATGATAGAAAGTAATGAGTCATTGTCTGACATAACAACTCGTTACCTGAGGTGTGACCACTGTCAACCTAGTTTTCCTATTTTGGTTTGGTTAGGTTTCCTTTGTTATTTTGAGACACAATAAATACCCTTGAGGTACTTTTGTAATAGTTTATGCACTTTGACATATTTTTACATTCTTTATACTCTTGTTATTGTTTTTTGGTTTGTTATTCAATTTGAAACTTTGAGTTTTATTCTTCATTATAGTGAGATTAATTCTATGATTTCTTCATTGAAATTTATGTTTTATTTTATTACTATGAGCGACTAATTCTTCTAACTAGGATTGTGGGAACCTTTGCAGATTAAAGAAGTAGGAAAAGTGTATTATTCAACTAGATCAATGTTTACATGTGTATTGTGATTTCCTTTAAGTTAATTCTTTTCTTAGTGGTGGAAAACTCTAAGAACTCTCTTGTATTCGAGATTGTCTTCACAAGAGAGATTGAGATTGGGAAAAGGGAATTACGACGGTGATTCAAGGATATCAACCCTTATCTAATAACTTGAGACCCACAAGGTGATAGTTAAACTCGAATCAAAGGCAAGTGATAGTAAAGTACCATCCTGAGTCTCATAAGGTAAAGGATGAAATTTACCTATGAGTCCACAAGATAGTTGGTAATACCTAGCTTGTCAGGTTTTACATGTGTGATAGTGAGATAGTTGGGTTGAACATGAGAAACTTACGAAGTTAGGAAGCCAGGGGAAACACAGTCCTAGTGTTCATTTAAGGTTGACCACTCTCAATTGGTTGCTTTTCTTGATTACTGCAAACTCTCATTTACTTTTTCAAACTTTCAGAAACTTTAACAAGTTTGAGATGCGAGTTCGACCTATTCTTTGTGGGATCTACCCCAACCTAGTTGGTTTACTATAATTTAATGGCAACCGTATTGTATTTTTTTGTACGTATAGTTTGGGTGTCATTAGAGATTGAGAGCAATATATAGGCCTAGTATTATCACCTGTTCGAGGCTTCAGGTACATCCTAATGCTTAACTTTAGCGAATGAAAGTATTTTTAGTAGTGGAGATGGTAACGACCCTTTAGGTCATTTTCTATATTTCTACTTATTTTTGTCGTTAGAGCTATCCTATAGATTTTCCAGGTTATTTATGACTTATTAGGACTGACATTTTGGTTATCGGGTAGTTCATTTTATTTTTAAAGCCAATTTCCTATTTTGAAGTCTTCGCTGGTTCAAATTGGCTACCGGGCAAAACCTCCAGTCAACCAACCCCATATTCTAATTCTAACTATTCCAACAACCCTGGAATATCAATTTTAGGCTACGTGACTCTTGGTTCATGTTCCGAGGCACCTGGGCTAATTTCAACCTATGGGTTGGAAAGTTGAGAGAAAATAAAAGTTGGGTGTAGGACCCATTCTTAGTCGAAACGACCTCGTATGGAAATTTTGACTACACCATTGAGTCTTGTATGCCAAATTTTATAGGGTAGTATAGTCTGCATATACGGGATTTCAAATGGATCCCGAGGGCTTAGCAGAGACTTGGAAGATTCTAAGTCTTAACTTTAACTAGTGCACTTGCTAATAACGGTCCATGAGTGGCAATCGTGATATCCGTGGTAAGGCACC
The DNA here is from genome assembly GCA_030864225.1 of Capsicum baccatum var. pendulum. Classification (NCBI taxonomy): domain Eukaryota; kingdom Viridiplantae; phylum Streptophyta; class Magnoliopsida; order Solanales; family Solanaceae; genus Capsicum; species Capsicum baccatum. Next base: position 175,732,157 of record CM061560.1, read on the forward strand.
ATATTCTACAATCTTGGTGCACTAGGTCACGAACGCAATTCACTTTGTAGCCACCATATGTCAGGATCATGACAGTCGGGTCGCGATTGTAACTCCCAAGCACTTGGAAAGGGTATAAATATTCCCCCTTTAGCATCTTTTTACCCATTCTCCATCCATTTCCAAGAGAGTTAAACCATAAGTATTGAGAAATTTAGGATTAGAGCTTGTGGGTGAATTAGGGAGCTTGGTTATCGATTGTTATGCAATTTTCCTTTGAATTCGAGGTAAGATTCCTTCTTATTCTTGGCGGATTTTCTCATTTCTTGTTCAAAATTCCTAAAACTTAGAGACTTGATTTTGGCACCAATGTAGCTTAGATTTTACTCATGTTAGGGTAAATTTTCCTTGAAAATAGAGAAATATTGGGTTGGATTCAGAAATGCGATTTCCATAAGTAGGATCCACATAAGATTTTTGTGTAATTTTGAACCTAAAGAACAATGGTGAAATATGGGTATCATTATTATCATATTGATTAGTAGAATATGATTTTGATAGTGTGGCATCTTGTAGAAGCTTCTCGGAAGGAAAAGTAAATGATTTAGCAAATTTTGGGCTTTCCTTGGCGTCTAATTAGGCTAGGCTTCACCCTTCTTATAGATTGATCTATTTCATAATATGTTTATGATATCATGTCATATTTAGGATGGTTTTTAGGTGTAGGTGATGTGATTAGAAATGCTTGGGATAGTTGGATAGTTTGGGCTATTCAAAAATTGTAATTTAGGCATAAATGGCTTAGTTGCTCATAGTCTAGGTGACATTTCTATTTAAGATTGATTCTGGTTTAGTTAAAATCTAAAAATAAATTGGAAACCTTAGAATAGTTTGGGGTAGAATTTTTCTTAAATTAAACTTTGAGGATCTAGAAGTGGGCCTTCAGCCCACCTTAGGCCAAGATTTGTGTTAACTATTGAAAACCTTTTATACATATGTTGTACACCTTGAAAATTCTTCTAGAGAAAATATGGAGAGACTTTGGAAATTTATAGTTATAATGGGTTAGTATAGAGAGTTGACGCCTATTGATTAAGCTAGTGGTTATGCTTGGTATGATAATGATGATATACTTATTGGTTCAAGTTTGGATATTGATGATAAGGTTAATGGCATACATACTCGATTCAAGTTTGAAAGATTATTATGATATTTATTATATAACTACCGATTCAAGTCTGAAAATTATTATGATATTGATCATAATGTTGCTGATAAGACATTTGCGATATTGATTATATGATTACCAGTTTGAATCTGGCTATTACTTATGATATTGATTACATGATATTAGTTCAAGTCTAACAACGGAGTATGATGTTCATAAATGGCTATTATTTCAAGTCCAAATATGGGAATGGTTTATAGTATGGTATGGCATGGGTGGATTCTAGTTGTGTCATAGAGGTTGGTAAATGACAGTGGTTCGGCTTATGTTTTACTTGATTGTATCCTCCTGGCTTATGGGGGCCTGCGTTGGGTTATTTACTTTTCTGCACTTATTGACTTATAAGGGCTAATTTGATAGTTATAATTGTATGTTCTTGGTCCTTTATGTTATGATATTATTTTGGTTATTTTGCTTACTTATATACGTGATGTTGGAGTTGATTCAGATTTGCCTCTACCATGACTTAATGATGGTATTTTACATTTTATCATTTTATGTCATGTTTTAGCTCAGTCGGTCGATGATACCTACTGAGTATCCATGATTTTAGTACTTATACTACTTTTTTGCATTTTTTTGTGCAGATTGGAGTACTAGTTGCTACCATTGATTCATTGATCATGTTGTGTTGAATTTCAGAGATAGGGTGAGATCTTGGCGTCGGAGTTGCCCATTTTCCTCTATCTTATTTATGTATAGTCTTTTATTTTGAGTCAAATTATGTGATTATTTTTAGAGCATACATTATATTTATAGTTGCTCTACCAGGTTGTGGGATGGTTATCTTTATTATTGTCTAGCTTGTCTATTTCTATTGTATTACTTATTTATAAGTTGACATTGTTGTTTTCTCTCTTTTGGAAATTTCTCACCAATTTAACCCATTGCCTTTGGCTCTGGATTACTGTTTGGCTTACCTATTGGTGAGATAGATTAGGTGCCATCGTGACTCATAAATTGGGTCGTGATATCTTATGATTATTTTACTATGCATGATTATCCCATAGTTAGACCTTATGGTTTTAGACCTTGATTATGTTATTACTAGTTCCTACTATGATTATGAGGCTTTGAGATACTAGTGTGACTACTTAGGTTGTACCCTTTGAGTTAGCCTTGCTTATGTATATGTAAATATCTATAATAGTTATGGTATTACCAGATATCCCTCTCTTCTTTTATTTATTCATGTTGTATATCCATTCCATGGATTCGTATACATGCATATATATATATATATATATATATGTATGTATATATATATATATATGTATGTATGTATCCTTCTTCTATGCCATATTAGTATATAGACTAGTGATATATGGTATAGTTCTTAGGTTCCTGAGTAATGCTAGCATAGAATAGTTCATCCTTATTGTTTCTTTAGCTTTACTTTGTAGTTTCCTGGATATATGGGTGTAGTTTACATTCTTGCTTATGTGTTATTTTTATTTGCATTATCTTTGGAGCTCAGTAGATAGTTGCCTACTGATTACCATGTGTTTGGTACTCATACTACACTTTTGCAGCCTGTAGGTCATAGTATAGGTTCTCATCGTTATTGTTTACGGCGTGCGGAGCAGCTATGGTTCGGAGAAATAGGTGAGCTCCAGGAATTCAGAGCATTGCTATTCTCCCTCTTATGTATTATACTAATCTCTATGTTTTATTTGGAGATAGGTTGTATCAGTATATTCATCTAGTACTTCATTTTGTAATCTTACTACATTAAAAGATCTTGTACCGATTCAACCAGGTTCTAGGACTATCTTGTGTACTTTAGCCTTTTTTTTATATTTATTTAATATTCTTTCTTAATTTGTCTTGGTAGTCCATTACTAGTAGTTCAAGACTATGAGTTGGCTTACCTATTGGTGGGTTATAGTGGGTGCTGTCATGACCTGGGAAATTGAATCGTGATAGAAGGTTGATAGCTTTAAATTACTGTTGTTATCTTTTTTTTCTAATATCTCTCTCTCTCGAGCAAGTATCAAATACATGCAATTCCTAACAAGTGTACCCATTAAGAAATCAATCAAAATAAAGAAAATGCTAATACATGCAAGAACATCGATCTAGAATGACTTTGCACTTTAATCCACTTCGTTAGTTCATCATGCTTCCCACAACCCTAGTTATTAGATTTAGTTACTCATGGCTTGAAAATCACAATTTAAAATCATACACAAAATCATAATTGTGAACTTAGAAATTAGTAGAATAAATCTGGAAGCTTGACTCTCAAAGAAATATTAATAAAGACGGAGGCTGCTTATCAATTAGATCGGTTGGATAATATGCTTACCGGTTCGACTTATTGGTTATCGATTTTTAAATATACTAATTCGCTAGCCACCCAATAAGATAACGATTGGTTCGGTATTGGATTAGCAATTAACGAATGATTATCGGATGGTGTAACGGATAAATCTAAGAGAGAATGAAATATCGAGCGATTATTGGTAGTTCTTTCATTTCTTCACCGACTAAGTTGTTTGTATACTCTGATTGATCTATTTATCAATCTTTTTAGGCTACTTGAGTTTTGTTCGTCTAGTTATTTAATAAGTTAAAAACATTGAATCAAATAAGAATTTTCTTCTAAACCTATAATGTATGTAGAAACATTTTTAATTACTGGATTGACAGAACAAAATTAAAACTTTAATATTATTTGAATTTTTATGTTTTATATCAAACTTTGTGAAGGACACATTTTAGTTGTTTTATTTTTATTGCGGTCCTTTGTGTTGTCAAGAATAATTTATGTTTTGTTTAAAAATTAATTTCAGATTTTCTTTACATTTTAGGGAGTCTGACTGCACTTTATGATTAGATGTCACAAGAAGTGACATGTTATTTTCTAAACTAAGAAGTGAATAGAATAATAAATAGAGTTTTATATGTTAAATTGACAAAAGATACTTATATATCTAAGGGTAAAAATATAATTATAATAATTCTTAATGGGTTAACGGTTTACCCGATAAGAAAATTGAGTAATCCGTTCCTGCATTAATAAGCCATTAATTATAAAGTTTTGATCCGTTCTCCAACCATTAATCCAATAACCCATTACCAATTAGCCAATAAAATAATTTTGCGGTTGGGTTAACGGTTATGTTTCGGTTTTGAACAACCCTATATTCATCAAGTACTTCATTTTGTAATCTTATTACATTAGAAGATCTTGTACTGATTCCACCAGGTTCTGGGGCTATATTATGTAATTTAGCCTTTTTACTATATTTATTTCACATTCTTTCTTAATTTCTCTTGGTAGTCCATTACTAGTAGTTTCGGACTATGGGTTGGCTTACCTATTGGTGAATTCCTGAGAAATTGAATCATGATAGAAGGTTGATAGTTTCAAATTACTGTTGTTATCTTCATTTTCTAATCTCTATCTCTCTCTCGAGCAAGTATCAAATACATGCAAATTCCTAACGTGTGCACCCATTAAGAAAGCAATCAAGATGAAGAAAATGCTAATACATGCAAGAACATCGGTCTCGAATGACTTTGCACCTTAATCCGTTTCATTAGTTCATCATGCTTCCCACAAACCTAGTGGCTTGAAAATCACAATTTAAAATCATACGCAAAATCATAATTATGAACTTACAAATTAGTAGAACAGATCCGGAAGCTTGACTCTCAAAGAAAAATTAATAAAGATAGAGAAGAAATGAATAAATCAATTTTTCTTTTGTCTCCACTGCATTGCCAAACTTTCTCTAAATAAAAAGTTTAGTTACTTCTCCAAAGATTCAATGTACTAATAATTATTATAAGTAGTCAAATATTACATAAAAATTATTTTTGTAAAATATTTATAGGTATAAAAAAATTACAAAATAAATAATTGAGTCTAAAATAGACTTGAAAATAAAAATTCATTCCAATTTGGACTGGATTGCATCGCACAATACAACCGCTTTCCAGCCGCCTTTCAAATTGTGATTAAATTGTAAGGTAAAGTTGAAATTGATTATTATAATAAATTTAAATCATTAAGCTCCTAGCTTGATTTTCTTATATTTCTTGATTTAAATTTTGTTTTGGCTCTGAATTTTTTTTATCTTCACATCAATTTAATCCTACAAATAAAAATATAATATTAAGTATAATGTATAAAATTAATACTCAAAAAGAATAAATAAAAATACTAAATATGAGATAAATAATGAGTAGATATATATAATTTTAGACTCAAATCAATGGATGGCACAGTTCCCGAGATAAATCGATGCGTTCCAACTTAGAAAACCAAAATATAAAAAAGTTGAAAAGTAAAAGTTTGCCCAAAGTCAACACAATGGATAAATGTTGTCAAAATTCTATGTTAATACTTCCATAAAGTTCAAAATATAATGTATGATTTAATTAGATGGTTTGTACGTGTTTCAAGGTGCTCAGGAATGATTTAGATTCTTGGGTTGGTTAGTAATCCTTTTAAAGTTAGGATTTGACCACTGATTTGCATATTTAGTTCATGTCTTTAAGGATTTGGATGGGTAATGACTGATGTGTGCACCATTGCGTCTATGGAGCGCAATTTCGCTAAAGGAGGAAAGCACGGGCAGCAGTATTATGTAAAAGAAAGGGTTTTGAGAATTTTGGTCAATGTCATTGGGGAAGCTTGAGTATTCGCGTATTCGCTTTGTTAATACCTAATTTTTGTCTTCTCCCATCCAAACTAATTTTGAGCTTCTTCAATTTCGAAAGATTTTGAAATAATTGTTTTACAAAAGTAAAATATTTTCAAAACTAAATTCGGGCTTATTTTATCACTCCCATGTAAAATATATGATTTTGTATTTAAATAGATGGAGTTTATATGATATTTAGTTGAGGAATATTTTAAGAGGTAATTTCATTAAAAATGACATTTGATTTGATTTTACTTTAAAATTGACTAAATTGAGAATTTATTCAATTATATTTCCAAAATAAATCAAAAAAAGTGTCAAGATGATTTTTTTTTGTTAATCATTGAAATCAAGAAGCTTAATTAATTAATTCAGAATTTGATTCAACGTAATTTGATTGGAAAAATTCTACTAGTCAAATTGTTTTATCTACTTCTAAAATTAATGTAGCCATGTTTTTATATCAATTTGGCTAAATTAGTACTCCTTTAATTCTTAAACCAATAACCTTTTATTTTTCAAGTGGGCTGACTTCAAACCCAATTTCTTAAGTATAAATAACATAAATATCAATACTTTTGAAAATAATTACACTCTCTCACTTTTAAAATTACTTTACTCTCTCTCCCTATTAATATACATAACATCGCCGACATATATATAACATTCTGTGTATATGTTGGGATTTTTGTAATATGTTTAGGGAGTTGAAATTTTTTATAATATTGAAAACATAAGTTGTGTATTTGTGTAATTAATCCCATTCAAGCCAAACCAAATGACATTACTCGGACCAACCTCACTTTAGTTTTTTTTTTTTTTTTTTTTAAAGAAATGACAGAAAACAACAACATCAAACCTAAAATGACCCATTTTCTTCTTCATCTCGACCACATGACACCACCAAAACTCAAAAACACCACTATCTACAATTCTATGTCATCCCATACTACCTCGCGTGCCAAGCACAAGGGTCATACCACGCAGATTTTGGAATTTGCAAAGTGGTACTCATGTAGAATTTTTAAGAGTTTTTTCCTTTTTTACTTTGAAAATTTCTTCAACTTCGTACTGATATAGTTTGATTCAAGTCACCAAAACCTCATCCCCCCAACTAATTTTCCAAAAAGTTCTTGAAGATCCCAACTTGTCACGATTCAATTCTCAAGTCATGATGGTACCTATTATAATCCACCAGTAGGTAAGCCAACCCATAGTCCAGAACTAGTAGTAACAGACTACCAAGAGAAATAAGAGAAATAAAGGGAAATAATCAAATATAGAGACTAATATAAAATGGAATCGCAAGGCTTGGTGAAGTCAGTATAGGAACTTCTAATACAATCGGAGTACAAGAGAAATATAGAATAAATATACAGGTACAAACCATCTCCAAAATATAAAATAAAGATAAGTCTAATCAATATAAGACGGAGCAAAAATACTGCAATCATCAGGAGCTCATCCCAAGTCTCCGATCCATATCTGCTCCACACGATGCACATACTCGTAGTATGATCTGCAGGCTGCAGAAGTGTAGTAAGAGTACCAAACACGTGATATTCACTAGGCATCAAACAACTGAGCTCCAAAGATAATGTAAGTATGAGTAACATGTAAAGGAAGAATATAAACTACAAATAATTATCCAAGAAACTGCATATAATATTACTAGTGTAGCAATAAGGATAAGCTATCCTATTCTAATTGTGCTCAGAAACTAAAGTGCAATATCGTATATCACTATCTAGTATACCAATGAAGAACGAAAGAAGGTTTTGCAGTTATACAAGGCCAAATGATACATATACAATATGAATAGACCAAGAAAAAGAGAAATGTATAGTGATACCATATATATATATATATATATATATACATATATAGAATTAACTTAAAGTAATAACCAGAAGAAGAAAACCTAACATCTCAAGGATCATAACCACGTAGGGAATCTAATATTGTCGTAATTTGGGTCTCTAATCATAACGTCTAACTTTGAGGTAAACTGTCAATAATGCACTTTACCATAATAGGAAAACAAAAATCAGAAATGTATCGATAATTTTAGGTACCAGTCTATAACCATCATACCAAGAACAAACCATAATAACTTACAGTAAGTAACCAATTAGTTCGAACAAACAATAACCTAACTTAGACACCATAAGCCCAGAAGGCTCAAACAAACACGCAATAAGCCATACTATACATATCTCATAGAGAAAAGTAGACCGAAGCCTATCTCGATGTCGAACCGCAAGTCTTGACTCATAAACAAATCATTCATCTTCGATCAATGATCCCAAAATGTCACCACACTATCAAAAGAAAAATCTACACATCAATACAAGTAAAATAAGACTCATATTGCAATATAAAATATTGGGCCCAAAATCAAGTCAAAATGCGCCCATAGGGCCCACTAATAAAATCTCAAAATTGAATCCTGCACGAGGACCCACAAAGAACAAAGAATGTATGCTCAAAAGTTGAGCACAAACGGGACACAAATTAGGGCTCAAATTCTCCCCTAAAGAATAGGAACTTAAGACCTAAATTTTAGGAATTTACACTGATAAAGTGTGGAATTTGACAGGTCAAATAATAAAAAATGACCAAGGAGTGTTGAACTAGCTTACCTTAGCTTCAATGGATGATTTTCCATAATTTCCACACATCAAGCTCCAAAAATAGAGGGAAAGTCCCTAGGAAATGAAGGAAAATTGGGTGAAGGTGAGAATATAATACCAATAGTGTAGCATAAGCTCTGATTGGGTTGCTTAAGCTACAAATGCTTAACCGGTATATGACTACAATAATGATGGGTTAGGAGAGGTAAGGACCACTTAAACAACACCCCGGTTACTAAAGTGACGTCTGCTTAAGTAGAGAGGTTTCGCTAAAGTAATACCCAGTTGGGCAACTAAGGCTGCCAAGTCGGAACAAGGTGGTTAAAGAAACTATCACTTAAGCGACCCCCAAGCTGCTTAGGGGACTGCACCAGCAGCCGAGGCATCAGATTTTGCTAAGTCTAAATGGACTTTAATCAGGTGTTCGGGATTTGCTTGGAACCCCGTACATGCAAACAAACTATGCCACCATACCAGGTTTGACATTTCAAACTCAAGAGAATGCTAGAAGTTTTCATCCAAGATCGCTTTGGTTAAATGTGCATCCTATACCTGTAGTTCTATTTAAATACTTTACCCAATAGCATAAAATGAGTTTGAAAGCCTTGGGACCTAAACCAAGGACCCCTTTGCCTAAAATCAATGTTTTGAAGCTAATGGCGCTGTAAGTCTGAGACCAATTTCTTAACAATGAAAGCTTCAAACAGTTAAATGAGACTAAAACCTAAATGAATAGCCTAATAAACAAACCAACTATTTTAGCGAGTCAAAAATGACCTGTAGCACTGTGGAAAGGGTCAAAATACTGGAAACATATGGAAATAACCTAAAAGGTCAATACAATATCCACTACTTAAAAGACTTTTATTTGTGAAAGTCAATGGATAGATAGAGTGCAAAAGCGCAAGAGGATGAGGTGTTGGGGCTGCATATATCAAGAATGACTCCCTAAATAACCTCTAAGGTAGAACAACATTTTTAGGGAATTTTACCTAAGATATCCCTTTTTCACTAGCTGTCTTACTTCATTTCCCTAATAATAAAAATACAACCTTATCAACTAACTAGCCTTCAGTTGAATCTAGAACTACTGAAAGACACAAACCCAAAGCACAACATGCTGATATCACACCAATACAAGAATAACTAGGTGAAAACTCAACCAAACTGAAGATCACCCAAGGCATGAACCATGAAATAAACTCCAAATTCTAAAATCTAACATACTCTTGCCTTTCTAATCCTGCTATCTACTCTGATATGCATAGATTATCATTTGAGTCCTAATTGGACAATCACCTCCCACTAATATCAAAAGACTAAAGTTGATCCATTGAAAATCCATAATGACAAACATAAGAATACACCCATTAGATGCTACATGGACACCCAAATAGAGATGATCAAAGCATGCATTCCTAACTAATGATACAACTGGTCCAGATAACCCTTAAAACCAATAATGATGAATCCCAAGTATAGGATCTCAAATTTGAATGATCCACTCCAGAATACCCCACTGACTGTGGTGAAACCATGCTAAGTCCAACTTGAGCACACTCCTTCTCAAAAATTATAATGAAAACTGAAAATAATGGTCAGGAGTAGTAGAAACCAATACTGTGTGCCAAAGGAATATCCCTCGAGCATTTATCAAGCATAACCCATTTAAACTGAAGACAACTGAACCAGTAAGTAAAGGGTAGGCTTATTCAGCCTATAATTGAATTCTCATCTTAATTGGGTTTGCAATCAAGTTACTCAATACATAGTTGAAATCTTCAAACTGAATTTGATCTACTTGATCTTAACTATCCAAATTGATCCTATTAGAGAGCGAAAATCCACAACAAAAAATACGTCACAACATCAAGTTACTTTTCAAATACCTAATCCAAAATTTAAGCTCATGAGTCTTCACAAATATCAAATACTCAAACTAATCTCACTATCTGAAATAAGGAATCATATCGTGATCACTATAATGGCTAAAACTAAGATGATGCTGTGAGATAAAATCACAACTACAGAAAACCATCGACTGAAAACACAAGCAATAAAATTAAGATCTGCTGAAGGGCATAATGCATCAAGGCATAATCAAGTACACATGGAATCTATTAAGAATACAAATTATAGCCAAAGCATGAGAAACATAGGACATTTACTATCTTAGGTTGAATGTGGAAAACCAATACTCAGTCGATGACCAATACTACATCATAGAAAGAATAGAGCACACAAATCAACACCAATATCAATATCAAGACTATCACTAGAAACAAACCTAATAAACTGAAAGGGCACACCCCAAATTGATCAATCTCAGAAATGCCATAAAATTAAGCTGCCAATGCTGGAATCATAGCAAAATCATGAAAGGCCAAACATACCTTCACTCTCCCTCAACAACTATTCCAACTTAATAATAAAGATTAAAAACAAACAACCTTACCTCACTAAGAGAGAGAAAACTAACCAACTGAGCTAGCTATCTAAGATAATAAATAAGAATCATGAGAAAGAGGATTCTAACTAGATAATGCTTATCTATACATCTATTAATAAGAAGTAGTTTATGTTAATTCAATGACAATTATAATAATAGTATGAGATGTAGGAGGCACAACATGAAAAACATAGTCGATACCACTCTAAGGTCATAATAAGGCCAATATGCTAAAGTAAATGGGCCTTTAACCCAAATGCTATACCCAAAAAAATAAAAATATTGATCCGCTTACCCACTGCTAAAAGAAATCATTTATGAGGAATGTCACATAAATATAAAAATCTACGCAGAGGCTACAACAACCCATGTAGTAACATCAAGGCATAAAACCACCAATGGGTATGAAAACCCCAACTCAACTTAAATAAAAGGTAAGAGATAGTAAGTCAAATTGCAGCTATATCAATCAAAACCATAGTAATAGTCCCAACATTCTTAAAGGAGTATGAATCTAAGTGTGTTCAAACCTGGAATAAGCGTCTAAATAATTAACTGAGCCTCTAAGTGCCCCACCTCTAACTAAAGCTGCCACAACTCTATTAGACTGATCTAGTGTGCTAAATAACTAATAATCTTATATTAAGGACACTTTCTAAATGAGTGACTGGTCTTTCTACAGTCATAACAAACCCTTAAAGCTCTAACTAGACAAGAAACATGAGTTATTCTCAACTGGCTGACCAACTGATGTTTGGGACATATTTTAGCAAAATGATTATCCTCCCTGCAATCATAACATACCTTAGGAGCTCTAGGCTAGCGAGGAATATATGTTTACCCTGTCTAAACAATCAACTCATGCTTGAGGTATTCTTTAAACCAATGACCAACCTCTCTATAGTCCAAACATGCCCATGGGACTCTCTGATATATTGTACTTTCTAATCTAGAATGGCTGTTATGGTGTGAAAACTTATACTGAATATTCTGCAATATCTGATGAGAACTCCACCATTTGTGACTACCACGACTAATCTGAGAGCCACCTAGAGCCTGATATGCTACTTTAATAGAACTAATAGGCATCAGATGATCTTGATCCCTACTGAGAGGACCCTTACTCCTGAATAGAATGTTAATAGAACTGTACTGATGACATGAACTCTTCCCGCTACCTCCATATGTATCAATACATACATTCTTTTTGGTCTTCATATAATCAACAAACTGAAGAAAAGTAGACCCAATTCCTATTAAATGCTCTATCGTTAAGTGGAGTAGTAAAGTAAATCCTCTGACAAATCTGCATGATATCTTATGCTCTAAAGGATATAACATGGGAATATGTTGAGCACACTTGAAAAACCCAATATCATACTTTGAATCAACTTAACTCTAAGAACTAGTCAATATTTTGGACATTATATCTGTCTTTAAGGTATCTACTAGAATACTTGGAATTCCTAATGCTGAATCTTGAAAAATTGAGGCAGCCACTAACTCTATCAGAGCCTAGGTCAAATCCAAATTCTTTAGCTGACGCTAAAGATCTTTGGCATTAATACCTAACTCCCTCGACTGACTCTAAGATAAAACTATGGAAACACATACAGAAGTTTCATCCACATTTATTGATAATGCCATTCATCTAATTTGGAAAAGAATGGAGTCAAAGAAAGTATTAGAGATTCATAGAAATATGGGCACACGATAGGAATTTGAGAATATAGTTTTATAAGGATGGCCTATAGCCTTCCGAATATAGGATATAAACATTTTTATACTAATTTTCAATAATATACAAATACTTTCCTCTTGCACCAACACACTGGTAAACCTAGGCTCGGATACCAATTAGCCACAACCAAATTCCTTAAATCATAATGACACCTACTATAACTCACCATTAGGTAAGCCAACCTAGAGTCCAGAACTTTTATTAACAGACTACCAAGAGAAATAATAGAAACAATAAAAAAAATCAAATAAAGAGACTAATATAAAATGAAATCCCAATATCTGGTAAAGTCAATACAATAGTTTGTAGTACAAAGGGAAATATAGAATAAATATACATGTCCAAACTATCTGTGAAATACAAAATAGAGATAAGTTTAATCAATATGAGGGTGATCAGGAGTACACTAAATGTCAGGATCTACCCCAAGTCTCTGATATATAGTTGCTTTTCACGATGCACATGTTAATAGTGAGAACTCGTTCTATAATCTACAGGCTGTAGAAGTGTAGTATAAGTACTAAAAACATGGTAACTCAGTAGGCATTAGCTAACTGAGCTACAAATATAATGTATGCATAAATAACATGTAAAGTAGGAATATAAGCTACATGCAACCATCCAAGAAACTGCACAAAATAATACTAATGGAGCAATAAGGATAGGATATACTATTCTAATAGTGATTAGGAACTAAAGTGAAATACCATATATCAATAGCCAGTATACCTATGGAAATTGAAATAGGGATTTATAGTAGTAATACTAGGCCAAAGGATACATATACAATATAAATAGACAATAAAAAGAGGGATATACAGTAATACCATGTATATATATATACATATATGTGTATATACACATACACACACATATATATGTAGATATAGAATTAACTCAAAGTTAATAACCTAAGGAAGACAATCTATCATCTCAAAGATCATAACCAAGTAGGGAAGTTAATACTATCATGATACAGGTCCCTAACCATAATGTCTAACCATGAGGTAAACTATCAAAAATGCAATTTACCATAAAAGAAAAGAGAAAAATCAGAAATGTACCAACAATCTCGGATAGGGATTGGAATTAAATACCAAAAATCAAATTACCGAACTGAGCCAAAAATTTTTGTACTTGGTATTCGGTAATTTAGTATGTGGTATGTTATTTGAGAGTAAAATTTCAACATTTTGGTTTCAGGATTGGGTCTGGTACAAGATATTAATACTGTTTAGCATTTTGTAAAAGCCAAATGCCAAATTATTTAACATATATATATATATATATACATATATATATATATATATATAGAGAGAGAGAGAGAGAGAGAGATAATACAATATGTCACTCAAACCATGCTAATATATTCATATAAAGCACAAAAAGAATACTAAATAGGGCTTTTATTAATTATACTCTTTGAATTTTAAACATAGTTTGCATATCTCCAACTTTAACTTGGTGTAAGACCCTTGAAATTTTGATCTTATTATTTTTGACCTTTCCGTGTTCATAATATCGATTTTTGACTTGAAATGTGCTTAGGGATGTTAAATGTGTATTTGGGGAAACTTTTTGAATTTTTAAAGGGGTTTGAGGTCATTTTAGGACCCCGAGGAAATGAGAGTTTGCGATATTACTGTCTCATAGAGGTTACCCTCCTCAATATTGGTGTGGCACGGAGGATAACCTCCGTGATAAGGGCATCCCATGCCAAGGTGTAAATTTCATGTATTTTTTTCACTTAGGGGTGAGGGGATTTTGGTATTTTCATTTTTTTCATGACTTATAAACACATAATTGATATTTTCCCCTATATTTAAAAAGATCAAGTAATCTTATTAACTTTTCTAATACTTAAACCAAGAAAGCTTAACGGTTTCACTAGGCATTCATCATCCGGGCTCCAAACTTCAAATTGACATCAAATTCTTGTATGTTTCAGATATATTTCTCTTAAATAAACTCAAATTTTATATTGTGGTATGAATTTAATGGATTTTCATGTGATTAAATTGTTGGTTTTGAAATTAGGTATAAGGGTTTTAGTTGTTATGGATTTAATTACTTGTCCCATATTTTGAATTGATTATTAATGTATTAAATTGATATTTTTGGGACTAAATTGGTACATTATTTTGATGGAGGGAATGGAGGAAAAGGGTTTCCCCAAATTTGATGAATTTTGGCTTGAAATTGCATGAACCTCAACCCACTTTGTGAATTTAGTTTTAATTATCAAAATTGCATGGTTTAACTTGCTTTTGGAATCAATACATTGCATTAATAGATAAATAGATATAAAAATGGTTTTGGATGGCCTTGATGGCCATGGTTTGGATTTTTATGGAACTTGGGAGTCCAATTTTGTCATGTGAATTGGTTTGGAATTAGCTTGCAAGCATATTGATATGACGATACCAAATGGTAAAGACCTTAATGAATGAATCTCAGGTTAAAGGTTGGAATTATGTGCAAATTATTTTAATTTGGGTTTAAATAGGGTTGTGTAGTTCACCATGAAGGTCTAAGTATCAGGGTGGGAGAGGGAGGGGGACAAACGCTAGAAATAATGTTTGTCGGCGTTAGGGGTCTATATGACCGTGTGCTTGAGACACACTTGATATATACATTTTTGGGATAACTAGTTTCCTGGGTGGATTTATCATTCCCTTGTTTTTCCTTTGATTCATGCGGCCAACACGCACTAGGGTATTTTCAGCAGGGGAAACTGAACCCATATAACCCATGGGTGCCTTTAGGACGAATTGAGCTATACAGTTGTAACGCTATAAATCTATTACCCAGAATGCTACACGGTGCTCATGACCCCAAAGGACCATAAGCTAACCCGTGGATGATATCTGTACTTTTATACTGCATAAAATACTTTATAATGCGGAAATATGAACTAAAAGGCCATAAGGTTCACATAATGAAGTAAAACATAGCATATGAACGTATGAAATACCCAAAAAAAAATTGAACATACTGAAGTCTAAAACATGATAGTCTAGAAAGAGTTTAACTGACTGAACTGTCTGAGTAAGGAGTTGTTGGGACATGTTCCCAACTAACTACAACTAATAAACTGATTAATGATATAATAAGGAAATAATCATGTCCTCAAAAGATGAGGACTAAATTCTAACCCTGTCAGTGAATATCTGGAATCTACTATTGCTTTGGAGCTCATGTCTCTAAACCTATAGTATAAGACCCGATAGCACAAATGCATCAGTACTTTGAATGTACTGGTATGTATCTGAGGTAGGTTGAATGCATGTAGTTCAAATGCATGAACAATAATAATAACTGGCTAATTATCATGAGCGTGGGAATACATGCATAAGACATAACAACTAACACTAATACTATGATAGCATGATTACTGAATCTGAATACAACTGATAACATGGGTGACTATATATGACAGTCTGAATATGATGGAACTATCTGAGTTTTGTACTGTATCTGAGTTGACTGTATCTGACATTCCTAAAATTTAAATAACTATTTGAGTTCTATTACTGAGACTAATAACGATATCTGGCAGTGTTGCTTCTGTAACATGAAATTAGATGGGAAGTAGTTATCTAATTGACATGCCCCTAATATGCCATTATGACTGATTTAGGGTCCAATTTGTAAGCCCAATTGTAAAGGGTGTCAATACCATACCACTGGTAAGGAAAAACTATGGGTGACCCTCATCTGATAGTGTCCCCTTTATGAGAATGGTGGGGCCTTTATCTGACATTGCTTATCCACCTCATCAACCCCCATCGACAGTGTTGATGTCTCATCCTATACTGGCTACGTAGTTCTGGAATGCAAGGATTACTGCTAAGGATCACAACCTCATATGATAGTGTATGTCCCCATCCTTAGGTTCACTCGGTGCTAATTTATACTCCCATATGAATGGACACTGAACATGATTTACTGAACTTAACATGGGTTGAGTTACAGAATTCCATTGACTGATAGAATACTATTAATATCTGACAACTGACTGAGTTCATGAGATCATTGAGATTTTTGGATTCATACGACTATGTGAAGTCTAAGGATTTATAGCTTGACTGAGAGTAACCTTAAAATATGACATGGCTCTAGGCACACAACTATTATTTTGGGTATAAGTACCCCCGGGACTCAATGGAAGGAAAACTGACCAAACAAAACTTACTTGAACATATAACTAACATCATAATCCATAATACATTTATAGAAGCATTTCATCAAAACATGTGATAGGCATAACTTGTACATATATAGGGATTTCATGGTATCATGCTACTTAGACACTCTTCATCTAGGCATTTAATCAAACACATGATAGTCATAATATATGTAGACGCCATTATTCAATAATTGCACATCATGATTCAACATCTAATTTCATCATCCTAGAGTTTAATCATAGGTCCACATGAATATACATATATACAAATTAATTCCATGTAACATTAATCACCCAACATGGATTTGAATTCAATTGATTATTCTCAACATAAAAAAAATAAACCTAACATAAAGTTCATAAAGAAAATCTAAATCTTGACTTTAGAAGACAGATTCTTGGGCTTCATGGACGAAAGGAGTCCATGAATGAACACTATAATACCTTAGGTCATGATTTCGTGAAGATTGACGAAGGATATTCTTTATTATGTATCTTCTATGAAAAACCCTAGGTTATTTTTGAGAGGTTTTTAAGAGAAACTAGTATATTTTGGGTGAAAAATGGTTGAATCACGTGCTAAAGGGCTTAAATAGGGGTGGAAAAGTGACCTTTTTAACCATGGATACATCTTGTAATTTTAGTAAAAATTTCCCAAATTGAACCCCTAGCGCGACACGACGCTATCGAGATGTGTCACTAGAATTTGACAATTAAGAAACCGAGGGATGACGCAATGTGGAGCCATCGCGTTGCCCCTTCTTTTGAGACCTGGAACTTTGGCGCGACACAGGGGATATCGCGCTGAGACACTAGAAAATAGAAAATTCTAGATTTAGGCCTTGGTGTATCATGCCATAATTGCGGACCCCCTACTAGAATTTGCCAAAAGCCATTTCGTCTTGTGGGACGACACGCTATTTACCAATATGGCACTGTTTTACAATGGGAACTTGAAATAGTCGTAACTTCTAACCCAGTTATCAAATTTGGGCGAATCTTATATCGATGGAAAGCTTATTGAATTTTCCATATAACAAAAGGTGAAAATCTTGAAAATTCCTCATGGAATAACCATCATTCAATTTAGAAAAAAATGCTAGACATTCTTAAGATGAAATTAGCTAGCAAAAAGTATGGGGTACTACAGTATCTCCCCCTTGAGAATATTCATACTTGAATGAGACTGACTGAGAAGGGAGAAAAGGCAACTGACATACATACTAAACATGAATAACTGGAACATGATCTCATGACTGACATGACTGACAAGCTGAACCTATAATTCTGAACATGTATATCTGATGCATGTATAAATGATTCATGAATGCCTAACTGAGGGTTCTGATGAACTATGTTTCTCATAATGAGAATGGATGTCGAATGCATTATTACATAACTGAGCTGATACATGACTGAATATTCAATGGTATTTAATACCAAGTTTATAATGAGAACATGAGCATGAAACTACATACCAAGTTTGTGATGAACATTGAATATGAAACTGAGTAAGCTTAAGGAGAACTATTACCTTGAGCTTGATCTGAGTTGGTGAAGAAAAGGTGAGGATACTTGGTATGCATATCTGCTTCTGCTTACCAAGTAGCTCCCTGGACAGACTGGTTTCGCCAAAGAATTTTAACTAGAGGGACTTCTTTGTTCCTCAATCTATAAGTTTGATAGTCTAAGATTTCGACTGGAATCTCTTTATAAGAGAGAGTGTTCTGAGCATCAATGCTATGAATAGGGACTACAACTGATGGGTCACTTATGCATTTTTTGAGAAAAGAGACATGAAAGACTGGATGAACTGAGTCTAGATCTAAAGGCAATTCAATTTCAAAGGTACCTTGCCAAAGAGACCAAGAATATTGAAGGGACCAACCTATTAGGAATTGAGTTTCCCTGTCGTGCCGAACCACTTCACCCCTTAATAGGATATATCTTTAGATAGACATAGTCACCAATCTCGAACTCAGGATCTTCTCTATGAATATCTATATAAGACTTCTGTCGGATCTGAGCAGCCCTGAGTTTTTCTCTAATCAACTGGACTTTTTCTAAGGCATTGAATACCAAGTCAGTGGCTATAACTGAGGCCTCAATAACTTCGAACCGACCAATTATAGATCTATATATCCTATCATAGAGATCTTCGAATGGAGCCTTCTGAATACTGGAATGATAGCTGTTGTTGTATGCAAACTAAATCAAAGGTAAGTGGTCAGCCTAACTTCTCCCGAAATCAATTATACACACCCTTAGGATATCTTTCAATGTCTGAATGGTCCTTTTTGGTTGAACATCTAGTTAAGGATGAAAGCTATACTGAGATGAAATTAGGTACCAAGACCCTTTTGGAATGCTTTCTAGAAATGAGAGGTAAACTGGGAACCTCTGTCTGAGATAATAGAGCGCGGAACACTGTCTAATATTACCAACTCACTGATATAGAGTTTGGCATAATCCTTGGATGAATAAGAGGTATGAACTGGAAGGATGGGAGCTTATTTGGTCATTCTGTCTACAATGACCCAGACTGAATTATGCTGATGACTAGTTTGAGGCAAACCTATCATAAATTCTATGTTCAAAACTTCCCACTTCCAAGTAGGAATAATGAACTCCTATATGGACCCACTAGGCTTCTTGTTCTCTATCTTAACCTGCTGACATGTAGAGAACTTAGCCATAAAATCTGCAATGTCTCTCTTCATCCCACTCCACCTATAGATTTCCCACAAGTCGCGGTACATATTTGTGACCCGTGGATGAATAGAATAGCTAGAACCATGCGCTTCTGCAAGAATTTTTTGCCTTAAGTCATCTACGCATGGAATACAGAGACGAACCTGACAACGAAGAACACCATCTCCCCCTTAAAAGAAAACCTCTATTTTCCTATCCTGAACTAAGTCTTTCAACTTGATAAGGTTGGGATATCTATCTTGTTTTTCTTTCACCTTGGAAACTAGAGATTATTCTGAACTACTATGAACCCATATATCACCCTCATTTGTTTCGAATAAGAGAACGCCTAGTATGGCAAGCTGAAGGACTTCCTAAGCTAACTTCTTACAATAATCGACATGAGCAACACTACCCATAGACAGTCTACTGAGAGCTTTGGACACTACATTGGCCTTTCTCGAATGATAGAGAAGACTCATGTCATAATATTTCAAGAGCTCTAACCACCTTCTCTGATGAAGATTGAGATATTTTTGAGAAAGACATACTGAAGACTCATATGATCTGTGAACACATCTATATAAACACCATATAGATAATGCCTCTAAATCTTTAAGTAAAATACTATGGTTGCTAACTCATGATCTTGAGTAGGATAATTTCTCTCATGGGTTTAAGCTGTCTGGAGGCGTAGGCTATGACCTTACCATACTGCATAATGAGACAAACAAAACCTACTCTAGATGCATCAAAATACACTACAAACCCATCTAGACCATCTGGAAGAGCTAAAACTGGAGCTGAGGTGAGTCGAATCTTCAATTCCTGAAAACTCTTCTATCAAGGATCTGACCATTGGAACTTGACTTTATTCTAAGTCAATTTGTACATAAGGGATGTAATATAAAAAAATCCCTTAAGAAACCATCTGTAGTAGCTAGCCAAACCAAAGAAACTCGAAATATCTATTAGAGAGATATGACAAGGCCTGTTTCTTACTTCTTTAGTCTTTTGAGGATCTACTCTAATGCCATCACCGAAAATGATGTTACCAAGGAATTCTACTGACCTTAGCCTAAATTTGCTCTTAATGAATTTAGCAAACAACTGATAATCTATGAGAGTCTGAAGTACTGCTAGGAGATAGTTTATATGATCATGCTCACTATGGGAATAGACTAGGATATAATCTATGAAGACTATAACAAATATACTGGGTCTAATAAATCCCTTATGTAAGAGATCATTTAATTTTTCTTTCAGTTCTCTAAGTTTTACTGGTGCCATTCTATATAGCCAAATAGATATAGGCTGAGTATTTGAAAGAAGATTAATACTGAAGTGTATTTTCTTTTTGGGTAAAATTCCTAGAAGATCTTCGGGAAAGACATCTGAATATTTATTCACTATTAACACTAATTCAAGACTGGGAGTTTTGGAACTAGTGTCCTTGACTCAAACAAGATGATAGACATATCCTTTAGATATCATTTTCCGTGCCCGAAGGTAGGTAACAAGCTGACCTATAAAAGCGGATACACTAACCTTCCACTCTAGGATGGGTTCATTTGGAAATTGAAACTGGACTATTCTGTTTCTGTAGTCAACTATGAAATAGCAAGAATGAAGCCAATCTATGCTGAGAATGACGTCAAAATCAATCATCTCTAATTAGACTAAGTCTGCTAAAGTGACTTTCTAAAATATCATAATCGGATAGTTCTTGTATACCCGTTGGGTTATAATAGTTTTACCCACTAGGGTAGAGACTAAAAAGGGTTCTACTAGGATTTTGGGATTAATTTCAAAATCGCCTGTTATATAGGGAGTAATAAAAGACAAAGAGGCTACTGGATCTAGCAAAGTGTAAACATGCACATAAAAGATATGTAACATACTAGTAACTACATCAGGAGAATTTTCCTGATCCTTTTGAGATTGAAGAGCATAGAGATGATTTGGACATTGCCCGATAGTTGCAATGGTAGTAGCACCCTATTAATATAGGTGACCAGACTGAGTTGAGGAGGGATTCTGTTAACCTTGAGGACCTGGATGAGGATAGTCTCTGACTCTGTGGCCTAGCTTTCCATACCTGAAAAAAATAACACTGCTAGATCTGAAAATACCCTGATGGTGCTTGCCATAAGTTTGGCAAAGAGGATAGGTGCGGGCACTGCTAATACTGCCCTGGGACTTACAGCCTGGTGCTCTATCTTTGTTACCCTCTCTGAACTTAGGAAATGGAGCATCGGCTGAAGAAGAAGCTGGAACTGATGACTCAGGATGTAACTGAAAATAGTTTCTTCTTTTTGACTTAGGCTGAGCAAAAGTAAAACTATATATCTTTTCTATCTTATTCTACTTCTCCCTCTTCTTCATCTTTTGCTTCTCTACATGCTGAGCATGAGTCATGATCCTGGCTAAAGTCATGCCACTATTCAGCATGGCAGATCTACACTCATTAACCACACAATCATTCACCCCTAAAGCAAACTTACTCATCCTTGACCTTCTATCTGCAATCACATGAGGGCCATATACGGCTAATTGAGTAAACTTAAGAGAATACTCTTTCACTATCATATTGCCCTGCCTGAGGTTGATGAATTCTAGCACCTTATCTTCTTTAACCTCTAGGGGAAAGAATCTATTGAGGAAAGCAGATGCAAACTTCTCCCACTCAACTAGCCCTGCATCATCTTCCCTCTCTGACTTTCACTGCTTGAACCAAGTATGAGCAATATCCTATAACTGATATGCATCTAGCTCAGTAGTCCCAACAGTAGTCACCCCCATGATGTCTGTCACCTTTTGCACTTTATCAAGGAATTCTTGAGGTTCCTTATCTACCTTAGACCCAAGAAAGGATGAAGGATTCATTTGGGTGAAGTCCCAAATCCTATCTATGGCTGAATTGGCGAATGACTGCTGGCCATTTATTTTGAGTGATATCTGACTGAGTAAGAGTATTGAATGCGGCCTTAAACTCCACATAAGAAACATAATCACCTAAAGGATCTTCGGGCGGAGGGGCTAACTGATTTCCTTTTCTTTTTTAAGGAGGCATATTCTGTAGAAGAAAGGGAGAATTTATTAGACTAAGAGATTGCTTTGAGATTATGCTCACTGCACAACATGAATAGTAAAAGAGGGGAAACTATTCCTAAAACATCTTTAAGCCTCCTATACATAAATATGGTGCACAACACACCCACGTACAAAACTCCACTAGATGCAGATTTCAGACTTCTTAGGACTCTATTAAACCTTAGGCTCTAATACTAAGTTTGTAACACCCCAAATCTGGTACTCGGAATGCTACACAGTGCTCATGACCTTAAAGGACCATAAGCTAACCAATGACTGATAGTTGTACTTGTATACTGCATAAAATACTTTATAATATGGAAACATGAACTGAAAGGCCACACGATTCACACAACTAAAGTAAAACAAAACATCTGAATAGGGTATGAAATACCCAAAATAAAACTGAACATACTAAAGTCTAAAACATGATAGTCTAGAAAGCCTCTAATTGACTGAACTATCTGAGTAAGAAGTTGATAGGACATGTCCCCAACTAAATCCAACTAATAATTTAATTAATGAGATAATAGAGAAATAATCATGTCATTGAAAGATGAGGACTCATTTCTAACTTTGTCTGCACATATCTAGAATTTACTCTTGCTTTGGAGCTCGTGTCTCTGAACTGAAGGTATAAGATGCCATAGCACAAATGCGTCAGTACTTTGAATGTACTGGTATACATGTGAGGTAGGCTGAATGCATAGGGTTCAAATAGATGAATAATAATAATAACTGACTAATTATCATGAGCATGAGAATACATGTATGAGACATAACAACTGTCACTAATACTATGATAACATGATTACTTAATCTAAATATAACTGATAACATGGGTGACTCTATCTGACAGTCCTGAATCTGATGGAACTATCTGAGTTTCGTATTGTATCTCAGTTGACTGTATCTAACAGTCTTGAAATTTGAAGAACTATCTGAGTTCTGTTATTGAGACTGATTGACTATAGCTGATAGTCCTAATTTTGTAACATAAAACTGTGGGAAGTATTTATCTAACCGACATACCCCTAATATGTCATTATGGCAGAGTTGGGGTCCAATCTATAATTGCAATTGGAAAGGGTGTCAATACCGCACCACTGGTAAGGAAAAGCTGTGGTTGACACTCATATGATAGTGTCCCCTGTATGAGAATGGTGGGGCCTTTATTTGACATTATTTATCCACCTCATCAACCCTCATCGATAGTGTTGATGTCTCAACCTATACTGGCTACATAGTTCTGGAATGCAAGGGTGACTGCTAAGGATCACAACCTCATATGATAGTGTGTGTCCCCATCCTTGGGTTCACTCGGTGCTAATTTCTACTCCCATATGAATGGACACTGAACATGATTTACTAAACTTAAAATGGACTGAGTTATTGAATTCCACTGACTGATGGAATACTATTGATATCTAATAATTGATTGAGTTTATGAAATCATGGATATTTCCGGATTCATAAGACTATCTGAAGTCTAAGGATTCATAGCTTGACTGAGAGTAACCTTAAAATATGACATGGCTCTAGGCACACAACTAATATTTCAGGTATAAGTACCCCCATGACTCAATGGAAGGAAAACTAACCAAACATAACTTACTTGAACATATAACTAACATCATAATCCATAATATATTTATTGAAGCATTTCATCAAAACATGTGATAGGAATAACTTGTACATATATGGGGATTTCATGGTATCATGCTAGTTAGGCACTTTTCCTTCATCTAGGAATTTAATCAAACACATGATAGGCATAATATATGTAAAGACCATTATTCAGCAATTACACATCATGATTCAACATCTAATTTCATCATCCTAGGATTTAATCATAGGTTCACATGAAAATACATTTATACAAATCAATTCCACATAACATTAATCACCCAACATGGATTTGAATTCAATTGATCATTCTCAACATAAAAAAAATAAACCCAAGATAAAGTTCATAAAGAAAATATAAAATATTGACTTTAGCAAAGAGATTATTAGGCTTCATGGATGAAATGAGTCCATGGTTGAACACTATGCATACCTTCGTTTGTGATTTCTTGAAGATTAATGGAGGAAATTCTTGATTCTAAATCTTCTATGGAAATCCCTAGGTTGTTCTTGAGATGTTTTTAAGAGAAACTAGTATATTTTGGCTGAAAAGTAGCTGAATCACGTGTTAAACCCTTTTAACCCTGGACGCGTCTTGTAATTTTAGTAAAAATTTCTTGAATTGACCCTCTGGTATAATGTGGTGCTATCATACTGTGTCACTAAAATTGACAATTGGGAAACTGAGGGATGGCGCGACGTGGATCCATCAAGTTGCCCTTTTTTTTTTGACCTGGAACTTTGTTTCGCATGGGGAAAATCACACTGAGACACTGGAAAAGGACAATTCTAGATTTGGGCCCTAGCAATACATACCGTAATCGTGGACCCCTACTGGAATTTTCCAAACGCCATTTCCTCTTGTGGCACATTGCGCCACTGACTAATATGGTGTTGTTTTACGATAGGAACTTGAAATAGTCGTAACTTCTAACCTAGTTATCGAATTTAGGCGAATCTTATATCGATGGAAATCTTATTGAATTTCCCACATGACAAAAAGTGAAAATCTTAAAAGATCCTCATGGAATAACCATCATTCAATTTAAAAGCTAATGCAAGACATTCTTGAGATAAATTAGCTAGGAAAAAGTATGGGGTATTACAATAGTCTAGGTTAATGTTTTTTAAAAAGCTCTCATATTCATGGACCTTACCTTTTCCTTGTGTTCTATTTTGAGATGTAAAGTCTAATGTTATAAAACTTCTCTAAATCCTAGCTTCCTTACATTTTAGATTATGTCTACCTGAAGATATGATGTTAGTAGAAACTCTGTTGGGAACTCTGTCCTATCTGAGGATAATATCGAGGGGGCTTACCATATTTATAGATTCAGAACAAATCTAGGGTCCCTTCTCTTAATTATACTGCTCAACATGAAGTTCCACCTATCCCTACTAGTCCCCCTCATGCTTCCTAGGCTAGTGATACTTATGATCATCCACCACAAGAGATATTTCTAGCGTAGAGTTTTGCTAGTCTATTTATTTGCTTACTCAGTTAGTGATATCTAAATCTCATTATTTGGATCGTATTGGTTCTATTGATCCTTTATATGAGGTTACATGGGTTGGCTAACTTATAAGGTTGAATCCCTAAACCTTTAGAGTCTCTAATGTTAAAGAGGATCCTTAGGGGTTAATTTATGAAATAGAAAAGATATTTTGGGTGATGCATGCTACTAAGGTAGAGGGTGTGGAGTTTTCTGCATAATAATTAAAAGATATATCTTATCAATAGTATGAGAAGTGGGATCAGTTGAGAGGTGATGATTATGAGTGAGCATTATGGGATAACTTTTTAGGTTCTTTCTTAATCACTTCTTTCCTCATAAGTTGAGGTAAACTTAGGCTGAAGATTTTGTGAATCTAAAGCAGGGTAAAATGAGTGTGAAAGAGTATGCCTTGAAATTTTAGCAGTTGTGTCATTATGTTTCGGAGTTGGTGTATATCTAGATATCTAAAATAAGAAATTTTACTTTTGGCTTGTCCCATGACTTGGTATTAGAATGTAAGGCTGCAATATTAAATAATAATATGGACATCTCTAGGCGTGTGGTTTATATATAGTAGGTTGAGGATGAAAAAAAAATATGTAGAGATTAGAGAGAGACAAAATAAGAAGTTTAGATATTTAGAGCAAGGTGGGTGTCAGCAGAACAGTGGGAGAGATAGTAGAAAGTGGACCAAGAATAAGAACTGGATAAATTCTTATTCATCTACTAGTGATCCTTATCCTAAGCATTTGGGTGATCATCATTTTTAGGATAATAATGGTCCTAAGGCACAGGGTTCACAGTCTCAAGCTAGTAGAACTCAGTCAGGCCCACCTTACCCCCCTCCCCTATCATTTTGTGGGCAGCTTCACCATGGTTTTTATGAGGATTGGAGAAATTAATGTTATAATTGTGGTTAGCTTGGTCACATATAGTGAGATCGTCCTTCTACCAGGATTTCCATAGGAGATAATAAAGTTCCAGTCACCACATCTTCAGCTCCTGCACTAAAGGTTGCTAATTCTAGTACCGATATTGGTTAAAATCATATCTATACACTTTCTACTTTCGAGGAATCTGAGGTATCTCCTGATATTGTTACTATTATGTTACAACCTTTTACCATGATATTTATTGCTTGTTTGATCTAGGTTCTACCCTATCGTATGTGACCCCTTTTGTGGCTTTGCATTTTGGTTTTGGTCCTAAGAGTATTTCAGATCCCTTTTGTATTTCTAGCCTAATGGGTGATCCCATAGTTGCTTGAAAAATATATAGAGGTTGTGTGGTATCCATCTTTCATAGAGAGACATTAGTGGATTTGATAGAGTTGGATATAGTGGATTTTAATGATATATTAGGGATGGATTAGCTTCGTTCATGCTATTCTTCTCTAGATTATTAGACCCAAATTATTAGTTTCTAATTCCCTAACAAACCAGTTATTGATGGGAGAGAAGTTCCTTAGTACCCAAAGAAAGGTTCATCTCTTATATTAAAGCTCAGGAATTGGTTTCAAAAGGGTTTCTATATAATCTAGTTTGGGCTAAGGATTTTAATTCTAAAGGTCTTTCTTTGCAATCTTTTAACGAGCGTTTCTTGATAATCTTCTTGGAATTCTTCCTAATAGAGAAATAGATTTTGGCATTGATCATTTTCTCAGAAACTCATTCTATTTCCATTCCTTCTTATAGAATGGATCCGACTGAATTAAAGGAGCTAAATATGAAGTTGAAAAATCTTCTTCATAAGGGATAAATTCATCCTAGTATTTTTATGCAGGGTGACTAAATTCTTTTCATGTGTAAGACAGATAGGTCTCTTTGGATATGTATGTATTATAACCAGCTAAATAAGGTAACATTGAAGAATAAGTACCCTCTTTCTAGGATTAATGACCTCTTTGAACAACTTCAGGGTGCTAGATATTTCTCCAAGATTGATCTCCATTCGGGTTATCATCAGTTGAAAATTAGGGAGGTTGATATTCCTAAGACTGCTTTCCGAACCAGATATGGTCACTATGAGTTTTTTATGATATCCTTTGGGTTGAGTAATGCTTTGGCTACTTTTATAGATCTTATGAATTGGGAGTTTAGGTAGTTTCTGAATTTGTTTATCATCGTCTTCATGATGACATCTTGGTGTATTCTAAGGTGAGGAGGATCATGGCAATTACCTCTGAATTGTGTCACAGACTCTTAAGGATCAGAAGCTGTATGCTAAATTTTCTAAGTGTGAATTTTGACTAAATGTTGTGACCTTTCTTGGGCGTGTATTTTCTAGATTGGGGATCACGGCAGATCCACAAAAAATTGAGACGATTAAGAGGTTACCTAGACCCACGACTCCAGCTGCCATTAGGAGTTTCTTGGGTTTGGTTGGGTACTATAGGATATTTGTGGAGAGTTTCTCTTCTATTGCTGCTCCGTTGATGAAGTTGACTCTAAAGAAGGTTAAGATTTTTTTGGTCTGATGCTTGTGAGGGTAGCTTGGAGAAGTTAAAGCATAAGTTGATTTCTATGTCAGTTTTGACCCTTCTCGAGGGTACTGATGGTTTTATTATTTTTGTGATTTATTCTATATGGGACTAGGTTGTGTTTTCATGCTGCATATTAGGGTTGTAGCCTATTCTTCTAGATAGCTTAAAGTTTATGAGAGGAATTATCAGACTCATAACTTAAAGTTAATGATTATGGTTTTTGATTTAAAGATTTGGTGCCATTATCTATATAGGGTGTATGTGGATATCTATTTAAATCATGTGAGCTTACAGTACGTGTTTACCTAGAAGGAGTTGAATCTCAGGCAGAGGTAGTGGTTTGAAGTGCTTAAGGATTATGACATGAGCCTGCACTACCATCCATGTAAAGCTAATGATATTTCTAATGCTCTTAGAAGGTTTTCTATATGGAGCTTATCCCGGGTTGATGAGGAGAAAAGAGGATTGGTGAAGGACTTTCACAGGATGGCTAACTTGGGAGTTTATCTTTTGGTCTCAGAGAATAGAGGAATGATTATACAAGAAGTGGTTAAATCTTTCCTTAGTGCTAAGGTTAAAGATAAAGAAACTATGGATCCCTTACTTATGCAAATTAAAGATGATGTGGGTCAGCAAAAGTTTATGACTTTTGAGATTGGGGGAGATGGTAATCTGAGGTACCAAGGTAAATTATGTGTTCCTGATGTTGATGGTTACAAAAAAGGATTTTGACAGAGGCTCATGAGTCCAGATATACGGTTTATCTGGTTCAACTACTATGTACCATGACCTGAAGGAAATCTACTAGTGGAATTATTTGAAGAGAGATATGGCAAATTTTGTTTCCAAATGTATGATTAGTAGCAAGTTAAGGTGGAACACTTGAGGCCAGTCTCTATCATTTCAAACTAAGGTACACAGTTTTTTCTCACTTCTGGCATTCATTTAAGAAAGGTTTGGGTACTCAGGTGAACCTTAGCACCGCTTTTCACCCTCAAATAGAGCAAACTATTCAGACTTTGTAGGATATGCTAAGGTCCCATGTGATTGATATTAAGGGAAATTGGGTTGATCATTTCCTCTTATTGAGTTTACCTGTAATAATAGTTACCATTCTAGCATTCAGATGTTTTCTTTTAAGGCTCTTTACGGTAAGAGGTGTAGGTCTCCGATTGTATGGTTTGAGGTTGGTGAGACTAGGTTGTTTGGTCCTGACTTGGTTCACCAAGCCATAGAGAAAGTGAAAGTGATCAGAGAAAGACTTAATATTGCTCAAAGTCGCCAAAAAGCTTATTTGGATGTGAGGTAAAGAGTATTGGAGTTTGAGATAAATGATTGTGAGATAACTCACAACTTATAGTTAACAATTGTGGTTTTTGCATTGAAAATTTTGTGCTATTATTTATATAGTGAGTATGTGGATATCTATTTAGATCATATGAGCTTGCAGTATGTGTTTACCTTGAAAGAGTTGAATCTCAGGTAGAGGTAGTGACTTGAATTGCTTAAGGATTATGACATGAGCCTACACTATCACCTAAGTAAAGCTAATGTTGTTGGTTACGCTCTTAGTAGGTTGTCTATGGGGAGCTTATTCCATGTTGATGAGGAGAAAAAGAGGATTGATGAAGGATTTTCACAGTTGTCCAACTTTGGAGTTTATCTTTTAGACTCTGAGGATGGAAGATTAATTATCCAAGAAGTGGTTAAATGTTTTCCTGGTGCTGAGGTGAAGGAGAAACAAGCTTTTGATCCCATACTTAAGCAGATTAAGGATGATGTGGGTCAGCAAAAAGTTGTGGCTTTTATATTGAGAGAGATAGCAATATGAGGTACCAAGGTAGATTATGTGTTCTTAATGTTGATAGTTACGGAAAAGGATTTTTATTGAGGCTTATGAGTCCAGACTTATGGTTTATCCGAGTTTAACTATGATGTACCATGACTTGAAGGAAATCTACTCGTGGAATAATTTGAAGAGAGATATGGAAAATTTTGTTGCCAAATGTATGGTCAGTAGCAAGTTAAGGTTGAATATTTGAGTCCAGTGTCCATCATTTCAGAATGAGGTACACAGTTGTTTTCTCACTTTCGGCGTTCATTTAAGAAAGATTTGGGTACTCAAGTGAACCTTAGCACCAGTTTTCACCCACAAAGGAGCAAACTATTCAAATTTAGAGAATATGCGAAGGTCCCGTGTGATTGATATTAAAGGAAGTTGGGTTGATCATTTTCCTCTTATTGAGTTTGTACATAATAATAGTTATCATTCTAGTATTTAGATGGCTCCTTTTAAGGCTCTTTATGGTAGGAGGTGTAGGTCTCCTATTGGATGGTTTAAGGTTGGTGAGACCAGGTTGTTTGGTCCTGACTTGGTTCGCCAACCCATGAAGAAGGTGAAAGTGCTTAGAGAAAGACTTATGATTGTTCAAAGTCGCCAAAAGTCTTATGCGTATGTGAGGAAAAGAGTATTGAATTTTGAGATAAATTATTGCGTATCCTTAAAAATGTCTCTATGAAAAGAGTCATGAGGTTTGGGAAGAAGGGGAAACTCAGTCCCCGTTACATTGTCCATATCAAATTTTGAGAGGAATTGGGAATATTTTTTATGAGTTGGATTTGCCTGCATGTTTGGGTTCTATTCATCCTATTTTTTGTCTGTCTCTGTTAAAAATGTATGTGAGTGGCCCTTCCTTGATAGCATTTGTTGAAGATGTTAGCGTTACAGATTCTTTGTCTTATTAGGAAGTCCAAATTGGGATATTGGATGGGCAAGTTCGTAGATTAAGGACTAAGGATGTAGCCTTAGTGAAGGTACTTTGGAGAAACCAATAGGTAAAGGAGTCTACATTGGAAGTTGAGGAAGATATGAAGGCCAAATAACCATTCTTGTTCCCCGTGTTGGATGAAAGTGCTTAAGGTATGAGTTTCATTTTTCTCTTATTACATTAAGAGTTTTTCATTTATTTCGGGTGTATTCTTTTTATTCTTATTCCATAAGTGTCCAAACTCATCATTTGAGGATAAATGGTCCTAAAGGTAGGGGGGGAGGGGAATAATGTAATACCTTTGAAGTTTCAATCATTCTAATTTTGACCTTCCCATATTCACAATATCAATTTTTGACTTGAAATGTGTTCAAGGATGTTAAAAAGGTTGTTTGGGGAAAGTTTTGGAATTTTTGAAAGGAGTTCAAGATCATTTTGGGAACCCGAGGCATTAAGGATCCAAAATATCACCGTATCACGGTGGTTACCCTCTGCGATATTAGCGTGGAACGGAGGATAACCCATGTGATAATGGCGTGCCACATCAAGGGGTAAATTTCATGTTGTTTTATTTTTTTCACTTAAGGGTGAGGGTTTTTTGTTTTTTTCCACCCTTTACACGATTTATAAATTCAAAATTGACCTTTTCCCTTTTCATTAAGAAGATCAAATACTCTTATTATCTTCTCTAACAACTAATCTAAAAAAACTTAAGGGTTCCATGCTCTTAACATCAAATTGACTTCAAATTGTTGTGTGTTTCAAGCATGTTTATTTTCCCTAAACTCAAATTTTACATTTTGGCATGAATTGAATGGATTTTTATGTGATTAACTTGTGGGTTTTAAAATTAGGTTGAGGGGTTTTTGTTGTTATGGATTTAATTACACATCCCATGTTCTAAACTGATTATTACTATTTTAAATTGATATTTTTGGGACTAAATTGGTACATTATTTAAATGGTTGGAATAGGGGACAAGGTTTTTGAACACCATGGATTCGGGACCCTTAGAAAATTTCCTGGATTTCTTGCTTCTGGACATGATACAACTGGGGGTACAGGTCATATGTTGGGGTTCGATTGGTAAGGCTTGGTTGTACATGAACCAGTAATAGTTGGTGTGTTGAATTGGTTTCTATAATGGGTATAACTTGGGTTGGTACGAGTCCATGGTCAGATACAGGATGTATGGTTGGGTTTTCCTTCACTTAATCTGATACGTAGTAAAGTAACTTGGATCTGAGTACGAGAGGCTAATTATGGTCCATGTGATAGGGTACGAGTCGTATTGTCCCACTCATATGTTGGATAGTCTTAATTTCTCTTGGTTCTATTATAGGTATGGGTTGATGGTACTAGTCGTATCCTTAGATACAGTTTGTCTTGCATGGTCATGTGTTGACAACTGTGTGTGTTGAGGGGCTCTAAGGGAGTTCTAGGATACCAGTGGTAGGTACCACTCGTATTGTAGGGCATGACTAATATGGTGGAGTCATACACACCTGGAGGGATTTTATGCAGTTAAGTTGGGGGTAATATAGATATTTCCCTTCTTAACACATTATGACCCCACGAATTATATCACACCTGGGAGGTTATTTGCCCTATTATTTTATTCACTAATACTTAGAAAACACTCTCTAATCCTCTCTATGGATTTTGGGTAAAGAAAGGATAGGATTTTACGAAGGTGATAAAATTGGGACTTGTGTTGGTGATATCTCTCCATTATCTTCCCGATTTAAGGGAGGATACTTCTCCCTCAATGTTAGTTCCAACTAAAGGCATGTGTTATGCAATTTTTCATGGCATGATTATTGTATTATTTTGGGGTTTTTAAATATATGTTGGGGTTTTGGTGTTTAATGCTTGGTTATGGTTTTCCGATGTTTTAATTATGTTTTACATGCTTTATTGGTGGTTTGGACAATTGGTTTCATGGGAATAGTTAATTGGTAATTGGATTTTGTTTTGGAAACACTATGTCCCTAACATGTTTGATAAAATCCATATTATAATGCTTTTACTATATTATTGAACTTTTAATGGAACTATTTCATGGTATGTTTTGGTAATGGAACCCTAAATGGTATAAAATGGTTTAAATGGTTTTGGAATAGTTAAAGTAATGGTTTGGTGGAGAGCGAAGGGTACTTTTGAATCCTCTAAGTACACTGTACATATGTATCATGGAGACCGAAGGGTACATGGGAATCTCCTACTCTTATAGTATCTTCGGTTCGTGCAGCTACACGCATCGGGGCTCGTTCAAGGGGTTAATCTAGACCGATATAGCCCGTGGGTGGTTCTAGGATAGTTTAGCTACACATACCCAGGTTACTAGTTTTAAAGGCATGCTAAATCTGATTCTCTTTCCCGACACGGTTATACATATTATATGTATGGTTTGTCTGTGGTTTGTTTACTTAGTTTTACCGAATGATGTTATTTTATCCTTATCCTAATTTCTTGCTAGTGTTCAATCGTAAACCATCCCCGGGCGGTTGTATCCCCACGTGATGAAGGGACCGACTATTCTACTACTTCTACTTAGTGTTCAAATTTGGGATCAGCTATAGGATTGAAGTAGTGAGCTTCCATATTTCGAAAAGCTCCATTTTATGTTCATGGATGTTTTTACATACTTTGCTTTATTTATGGATATCAATTTTTTCTATGGTTGGGGGCATGTCCCAACCAGATAGTATTTTTCTTTTGGTTAGAGGCTTTTGTGGAATTACTATGGGTTGGAATAGGTGGGATCGATATTTGTGTCAGCTTTGGTATTGGGACTGACACCGGTTGACTAATTTGTTTGTTGTTCCATCCTCTTTTATTTTGAGATTATATGATTATATTAGAACTTATATGATTATGGTTTTTGATTATGCTTTGGTATGGTATTGGTTATCGATAGGGTATTGGAATGTTAGGACTCATTTGGGTGGTCACGGTCATAGACCTATCCCAGAGTCTTGGATTGCACAATAATACTATCTTGTTATACGTTTGGAATTCATCCAACTTAGGATATACGTAGGATGGTTGGGTTGGGTACCAAGGGTGGTCTCCGAACCTGATTGGACTTGAGATTCCCCTTACGATAAGGACTCGAGTTGGGTAGTGATCTACAGCATGAACTCAGGATAAGGATAAAATAATGCCATTTATGAAACCAAGTAAAATCATCCTTATGCACACAACCATACATATATATAACCATGTCGGGAAAGGGGACTGGGTTAAGCATGCCATTAAAACCTTTATCAGGGTTATGTAACTTTGTCGTCCTAAATCACCCACGGGCCCCAATGCGTGAAGCCACATGACCAGGGAATAAAAACCTGGGATGACTAGTACATTCCCATAAATATAAAGTGTGTCATCATGCACACAGTCACTAAGAAGAAACCTCACATCTGCAAATATTAGTTTCAAATTTTCTTCCCCCTGGGACCTCCACCTTCCATGGCTCTGCTACACTCCCCGCCATTATTAACCAGTTAAAACTATTACCAAGAAACCAATTAATACATTTATCATTTATTAACTAAGGCCATTAGTAGTGGTTTCATTATACCGACTATACGTGCAAGTTTTGTCCATAGCCAACCAAATACAGGTTTAAGTGATTCCATGTACCCTTCATGATTTCCAATTAACCAAAGCTATGGCCACCAAGGCCTTTCCAATCCTTTTAAAATCAATTAAACCATTCATATCATTTAGGGTTCCATTAACAAGTTTAAACCATGCATAAGTTCCATTGAAAAACAAATATTATAGTGGAAACATTGTTAAAGGCATTTTGTCAAACACATTGGAGGCATAGTAATTCTAAAACCAAAGTCCATTACCAAAGAACCAATCCCATGAAATCAATTATCCAAAAACACCATTAATGCATTTAAAAAAATAATTAAAACATGGAAAAATCATAACCAAGCATTTATAACCAAAACCCCTAAATCATATTTAAAAACCTAAAATCATACAACATTCAAATCATAAAAACATTGTATAAAACCATGCCTTCAATTGAAACTAACAATGAGTAAACAGAACATGCCTTAATTGACAAAGTAGATGGAGAGAAAACACCAACAAGATCCCTAAAATTAGTTCTCTAGTTGAAACCCTAGCTTTCTTGTGCAAAAGCTTTTGACAAAATTATAGAGTGGTTAGGAAGAGTTTCTACGTGTTAATGAATTGAATAATAGGGTAAATAGCCTCCTAAGAGAGTTAGAAGTCATGGGACCTTATTTAGGTAAGTATGGAAATGTCCAAAATACCCCCACTTAAGCTGTAAAAAATCCTACCACAGGGGTATGACTGATCCTCACGTGTCGTACCCCTCGATACGAGTGGTACCCTCCACTCGTATCATAAGCCTTAAACCTTGGACCCAACATTGTCCAGTGTATGAATTATCCTACCCAAGTCATATTGATAACATACAATCTGTACCCTTTACTCTTATCCCCAGCAAGATAGAAATGCAAAAGGTTTGGACACTGACTACCATACGAGTCCTGAATAAGATTCGTACACTACCTTACGGCTCATGGTGAGCCACTCATACTTAGATACAACTTAAGTTACCAACACTATTCAACTTAAGACTGGACCATACCATTTGTATCCCAACATATGGATTGTACCCATGAGTCGTATTGGGTCCAGTGACCAAAATTCCAGGAAATTTTCTAAGGTCCAGAAAGCAGGGTGTTTCATTCTCCCCCACTAGTAACATTTATCCCAGAGTTACGGACAAGATAGGGGTAACCACTCACATGAGTCATTTGCATTATCAAATATATTCCGAATCTGTAACAAAGTTTGAAAACATAGAGGCAAGGATATTAATATTTTTCTTTAACAAACTTAGAAAATAAACATGTGTTGAAAATACATAATATCTGCATGAATCCCAAGAGCAGAAAACAGATGCGGATACTTAGACTTCATGTGCTACTCCACTTCCTATGTAGCTTCTTCCACCTGACAATTCCTCCATAGAACCTTAACCAAAGCCATAAACTTTGTTCATAATCACCGAACCTGCTTGTCCAAGATCTCAACTTGGACCTCTATATAAGACAGAGAGTCTGATATTCTCAACCCCTCTAAAGGAACAATCAAAGGAGGATCACCAAGACACTTCCTACACATGAAGACATGAAATACTGAATGAATCGAGCTCAAGCAAGAAGGTAATTCCAACTCGTAAGCAACATTACCAACCCTTCACTGAATCTCATAAGGACCAAATCACTGAGGACTGAGCTTCCCTTTCTTACCAAACTTCACTACTCCCTTCATGGGAGATAACTTGAGGAAAACCTTATAACCAACCTCAAACTTCAAGTCTCTATGCCTAACATCTACATAGGACTTTTGCTGACTTTGGGCAGACTTAAGACTATCCCAAATCTCCTTTACCTTCTCTATAGCCTTGTAAACTAAGTCGAGACTAAACATATCCATCTCCCTAAGCTCAAACCAACCAATAGGAAATCTAAACCTCCTACTATACAATGACTAAAAAGGATCCATGTCATTACTAGAATGATAGTTATTATTGTAAGTAAACTGTACCAAAGGTAGATGCTTAATCCAATTTCCGCCATAATCAATCATACAAGCTTCAAGCATATCCTGCAATGCCTGAATAGTTCTCCCTTCTTGTCTATCCATCTGGGGTGAAAAACAGTACTCAGACTCATATTAGTACTTAATCCCTTTTAAAAAAACCTTTGGAAATGAGACGTAAACTATGCACCATAATTAAAGATAATCGAACATGTACTCCATGAAGCTTTACAATCTCCTGAAGATATAACTTCGCATAATCCTCTGTGAGAAGGTAGTCCTCACTGGAAAGAAGTGAGAAAACTTTGTCATCCTATCTACAATGACACAAATCAAATTATATTAATTTTGATACTGAGGAAGACTGATAACAAAGTCCATATTAATTATCTCCAATTTCTATTTGGGCAAAACAATCTCTTGATACAACCCACTAGGTCTCATGTATTCAACTTTAACTTGTTGACAGACCAAGCTCTTGACCACAAATTCATCCACGTGCCTCATAATACCATTCCACTAATACATCTCCTTGAGATCATGATACATCTTTATCGAGTCGGGATGAACAACGTAGCACAACTCATGCACCTCAACCAAAATCATTGGACATAACCTATTGATATCAAGAATGCACAACATTTCTTGGTACCATAAAGTACCATCGCCACTGATCTCAAACACCATCACCTTTTGCCTACTAATATCACCCTTGATTTTTATGAAGACAGGATCCATCACTTGTATCTCCTTGATCTCTGCACTAAGAGATGATCGAACCACTTCTTGTACCATTACACCTCCATCCTTAGAGTCCAAGAGGAGAACTCTAAGATTAGCTAAGCGATGAATATCCTCCACTAATTCCCGCTTTCTTTCTCCACATGAGATAAAATCCCCATGGACAACCTGTTAAGAGCATCAACAACCACATTATCCTTACCTGGGTGATAGTGAAGACTCATATCATAGTCCTTGCAAAGCTCCGACAATCTTCTTTGCCTGATATTTAGCTTCTTCTGGGTGAACATATACTATAGACTCTTATGATCAGAAAAGATGTCTATGTGTACACCATACAAATAATGCCTCTAGTTTTTCAAGGCAAAAACTACCTCCATTAACTCCAAATCATGAGTAGGATAATTCCTCTCATGTACATTCAACTGCCTGGAAGCATAGGTAATCACCTTCCTATGCTACATCAAAATAAAACCAAGACCTACCCGTAATACATCACAATAGACCACAAACCCATCATTCCCTTTAGGTAATTTCAAAATCAAAGCCAAAGTTAGCTTATCTTTCAACTTCTCAAAACTCCCCTCACAAGCATCCGATTAATAAAAATTCGCCTTTTTCTGAATCTACTTAGTCAAAGAAGCAACGATTGATGAAAAGCCTTCCACAAATCACCTATAATACTTAGCCAAGCACAAGAAGCTCCAGATGTTAATTGGATTCGTGGGTCTAGGACACCTTTTAAACACAACCACCTTTTGCATATCCAACATGATCCCTTCGCTAGAAAATATATGACCAAGAAAAATTCACAACGTTCAACCAAAACTCACACTTAGAGAACTTTGTATAAAACTGTTGTTCATTTAAGATTTGCACAGAGGTGATTAGCATGATCCACCTCACATTTGGAATAAACTAGAATGTCATTAATAAACACAATATCAAAGAGTTCTAAGAACTACCTGAAAACCCTATTTATCAAATACATAAATGTCGTTGAGGCATTAGTCAATCCAAATAATATTAGCAAACACTCAAAGTACCCATACCAAGTACAAAAGTTATCTTAGGGATATCCACCTCCCCAATCTTTAGATGATGATAAAAATACCAAAGATCTATCTTAGAAAAGAAGTTGGCACCTTAGAACTAATCAAATAGATCATCTATCCTTAGAAGAGGATACTTTTCTTAGCCTTCACCTTATTCAACTACTTGTAGTCAATGCACATAAAAAGGAAACTATTCTTCTTGCACATGAACAATACTAGCGCACTTCATGGGGATATACTAGGATGCACAAGCCCCTTATCCAGAATATCCTTAAGTTCCTCCTTGAGTTCTCTTTACTCAGCCAGAGCTATACTATAAGGAGAAATAGATAATGGACGAGTGTTAGAAACCAAATCAATACTAAACTCTATTTCCTTATTTGGAGGAATATCAGGAAGACCATCCGGAAAGACCTCAGGAAGCATATCTACTGCCAGAACTAAATAAAAAGATGGACCCTCCGAGTTAGAATCTTTAACACATACCAAGTGATAAATACAACCTTTAGAGATTAACCTCTGAGCTCTAAGATAAGAAAT
Organism: Capsicum baccatum var. pendulum; assembly: GCA_030864225.1. Classification (NCBI taxonomy): domain Eukaryota; kingdom Viridiplantae; phylum Streptophyta; class Magnoliopsida; order Solanales; family Solanaceae; genus Capsicum; species Capsicum baccatum. The sequence goes on from CM061560.1 coordinate 175,771,118, forward strand.
AAACCCCCTAGGATCTAGGGAACCACCCTTCTAATCTATACTCGATTCACTAGAAAACCTAATGATAACCTTATGGGTCTGACAATCCAAGGATGCATAATAAGAATGTAACCAATCCATCCCTAAAATAATTTCAGAATCCACCATATCAAGTTCAAAGAAATCCACCAAAGTCTACCTACCACAAACAGATACCACACACCCCCTATAGACTCTCTCAGCAATAATGGAGTCACCTACTGGGTAGAAAAAGAAAAGGAACCAAAACAACCTCAGAATCAAAACCAATAAATACAACCACAAATGGAGTCACATAAGAAAGAGTGGACCCCATATCAAGCAAATAATGCACATCATGAGTAAGGAGTTATGACGTACTAGTAATGACATCAGGCGATGCCTCAGATTCCTATCGGGATGCCAAAGTATACAACCTATTTTGGCCAACAGAAGAACAAGGAGTAGTAACAAAAGTAGATACGACACCATAGGGTGTAGGAGTAGAAGATAAAGCCATTGGTACCTTATTTTCTCCCGTGGCAACCTTATTAACCAAATAATCCCTGAGTCAATAGCTTGTCTAGCCATACTTAAAGCATTTGTCCCTCCCTTTGTCACAATAACCCTTATAAGGACGACCACAAAACTAACAAGGAGAGTATGAAAATATTGACCGACCACTACTCACTTGAGATTGGGAACTCTATGCCCAGAAATTATCACTACCCTAGTGACGCTTGTCACCCGACTGCTTAGCGTAAGAATCACTAGCAATAGAGAAGGATCCAAAACTCCTCTATATTTTTTGTTGCCATTTTCTACCGTCCTAAATACCCTAAGACTGAGAACCTCCATGATCAGAAAACCTGTTCTTCTTACCTTGCTGATCTCCGAACTCTGCCTGTTTTCTCTTCTTATTCTCTACTTACTGCATATGAATAGTCAACCTAGAAATGTACATATATTTAATTAACAAAGCAGTCTTTCCTTCCAAGATCAAATTCCGATTCAACATAGAAACAAACTTTCTTATTCTTGCTCCATATCATACACCAAATCAAGAGCATACCTTAACAACTCATAAAACTTTACGATATATTCCTTGATAGACATTCTCTCTTACTTAAGATTCATAAACTCCTCTATCTTTCTTTCCTTAGCTCTTAAGGAAATAAATGATCCAGAAAATCTACAAAAAAAGCATCCCATAAGGATGACTTCTCCACATCTCCTCTATCCCTATCCCACTCTTCGTGCCATTAGTATGAAATATCCTTGACCTACTAAGCTACAAAGTTTAATATCCTGCATCACCCTAAACATATTCTTTATTTCATACAAGAAACCCTGAGGATCTTCCTCCACCTTCACCCCAATAAAAATTAGAGAATTCAGTTTTATAAACTAATCAACCCTTGTAGCCTCAGTAGATAACCCACCAGACGCATCCCGATCAACCTGAACAACAACTAATTTAGCAATAATATGAATAGAATAGAAAAATTCTGCATTAGTCACTTGACCCTAAGGAGGACTAGTAGCAACCAAAGAATCTATTGAACTATCAAGGATTGGATAACGAGATCAACGACGAACTCCAGACGTAGGATGTACCCCATCAACATTGTCCCCAAATGGGATTGAAAAGTTTTCTTGTGTTCCAGATCATCGAGGCATAATCTGATAAGTGAACAACCAAGGATTAGAGAATAATTTTAGGACTTAGACTCTAAGCTTAAAAATAGAATACCAAGGAAGTAAAACATTCCTAAATGCCTTATAGCCTCTCTCTTATGAGTGTGGTGTGCAACACACCCCTAAAAGAGACTAATCTTGACATATCTTTATGGACTCCCAATTAACAATGAACCTAAAGATCTGATACCAGCTTGACACGGCCCGACCGGGGGCCTTGTCATAATGGGCATCATAAGTCTGATCGGGACCAAAGATCACCCCCGTTACCCAACCCAACCTCAAGATGGCTTTCTTAAGCTGACTGAATTTTGAGAATATAATAGGATAGTATAACAACTCACATAAAGAATCTAAATGGGATCACAACCATGACTGACCCAACCGAACCCAACAATCCCATACTAACTATCTAACTATACCAAACTAAACCAATATAAAAACAAGGGCCATAAACAAGGCCATAACCAAATAAGATCTAAAACATAATATGTAATCCAAAAATTAAATATGATGAAATAATGAGAAATTATGTTCAATGATGTAAGCCCCAGTTCTAACGCCAGTATTAAGGCCGTCACCAATATCGATTCATTTTATTCCAGCCCATAGCAGTACAACAAAGCCTCTAACCAAAAGATTAAGAATATCCGGTTAGGACATGCACAACCATAGCCAAAACCAATATCCAAAAATAAATCAGAATGTCTAAAAATATCCATAACATGAAATGGAGCCTTTTGAAAAAACACATCAATCCACCAGTTGTCCCAAAGTCAATCACTATATAAGAGGATTAGAATGACCTATTCGTGAATAGAATAGGTATATAAACACTTGAATATTGGTTAATGAGTAATCGCTAGCATGAACTCAGGATAAGGATGAAATAATACAATTTATGAAACGAAGTAAAACCATCCATATGCACAAAACCATATATATATATATATATATATATATATATATAACCATGTTGATAAAGGTGACCAGGTTTACCATGCCATTAAGACCTTTACCTAGGTTGTGTAGCTTTTCCATCCTAAACTACCTATATGCGATATGGGTTAACCTCTCCCTATTGAAAAGGCCCCAGTGCGTGAAGCGCACAACCAGGGAATTAAAACCTGGAATGAATAGTAAAGACCCCTAATATAAAGTGTGACATCATGCACACAGTCACTAAGACTAAACCTCACATTGGGAAATACGAGTTTTTAGTTTTGGTCTCTTCAGGACCTCCACCTTCCATGACTCTACTACAAACCCTGCCATTATTGCCAAATTAAAACCATTACCAAACAACCAACTAATCCATTTAAAATTTATTAACCAATACCATTAATAAAGGTTTCGTCATATTGACTATACTTGCATGCTTTGTCCATAACCAACCATATACAGGTTTAAGGGATTCCATGTACCCTTCATAATTTCTAATTAACCAAAACCCCTATTAATGCATATAAAAACATAATTAAACCATAGAAAAACCATAACCAAGCATTTATAACCAAAACCCCTAAATTATATTTGAAAACCCTAAATCATACAACATTTAAATCATAAAAACATTTTATAAAACCATACCTTTAATTGGAACTAACAATAAGGGAAAATAACATGTCTTAATTGACAAATTAGATAGAGACAAACCACCAACAAGGTCCCTAAATTAGTCCTCTAGTTGAAATCCTTGCTTTCTTGCCCAAATTTTTGAGAGAATTATAGAGTTCTTAGAAAGAGTTTCTAAGTGTTAATGAATTAATAATAGGGTAAATAGCCTCCCAAGAGAGTTAGAAATCATGGGAACTTATTAGGGTAAGTGGGAAAATATGAAGAATACCCCCACTTACGTTGTAGAAAATCCTGCCATAGGGGTATGACTGATATTCATAATTCATACCCTTCGATACGAGTGGTACCATCTACTCGTATCCTAAAACTTTCTAGTGTATGAATCATTCTACCGAAGTTATATTGACAACATATAATCCATACCCTTTACCTGTATCCTTGGATAGATAGAATCATAGAAGGTTTGAACACTGACCACTATACGAGTCCAGGGTATGACTCATACCCTATCTTATTGATTATGGTAAAACACTCATACTCAAATACAATATAAGTTTCCAAGTCTAAGGTTAAGTAAAGGAACCAAATGATTCGTATCCAACCATACAACTCATACCACCAAGTCGTATCTATTCCATTGACCAAAATCCATCCTACCAACCAATACGGGATAGGATACAACTAGACCATACCATTAGTACCCTAATATATGGCTCCTACCCATGAGTTATATTGGGTTCATAGACTATAATTCTAAGAATTTTTCTAATTTCCTAAAACCAGGTTGTATCAGTAGTGTGCCACAGTCAAAAGAAAAAGGCTACAATGCTTTTAGGAATATTTCACTTTCTTGGTATTCTATTTTCAAGCTACAAGACCTAAGGTTCTTTTTAATCCTGATTTATTTTCTTTTCATATTGTGTCTCGATGATCTGAGATGCAAGGTAACTTTTTTATTCCAACTGGAGATAATGTTGAAGAGACATGTACTACTCAAGGGATCTATACTGGATCTAGGAGTCTATTCCCTGATATTTTTAAGTTCCATCGATTGTTACTAGTCCTTATTAGGGCGAGATAACTAATGTGGAATTTCATCAATCGATTATATTATTACTCAGTCGGTTGCTGCTCTGGCTGAGTGGGATATATATAGTGTTCCATGTGCTGAGGCTACAAGGGTTGTCTCGTTTATATAGATAAATCTTCCAACTTTTTTTGGTGTGAAGATGGAGGAGGATCCTTAGGGTTTCTTAAATGAAATGGAGAAATATTTAAGGTAATTCATGCCATAAATATGGAAGGGGTAAATTTTTGCAACTTATTAGTTCAAGGATATTGCGTACCATTGGTATAATAAGTTAGATAAGGTTAGAGGTGATGCTGAAGAGTTGTCCTTATGGGAGACTTTCTCAAATACTTTTCTGGATTGCTTCTTTTCTTTGCAACTGAGAGAAAAAAAGATTGAGGAATTTGTGAATCTTAAGCAAGGAAAAATATCAATTAAGGAATATGCCTTAAAATTTTATTACTTGTCAAGGTATGCTTTGGAATTGGTGTCGGCGAGGATGAGAAAGTTTACTTATGGGATATCTCAGGATTTGATCCTTGAAAGCAAGACTATGTTGCTCATCAAGGAAATGGATATTTTAAGGTTAGTTATTCACCTGAAGCAGGTAGAGGAGAAAAAGAGAAAATCGGTAGATTTTAGGAAAATGCAAGGTAAGAAGAGCAGGTTCTCTAAAAAAGGTGGTGCCCAGTAATAGGGTTTTCGAGATGGTGGTAAATGGAAAAAATAAGAAGTAGGGGAGTTATGGTTCCTTCTCTACTTCTAGTTCTACTTACCTAAAATAGTTGGGTGATAGGTGTTAGTAGGGTTACGATCATTTTTGGGCACAGGGTGCCCAATCTCAGGTGAGTGGGGTTTAGTTAGCTTCTTCATGCCCTCATTGTCGGTTTTGTAGTTATCTTTATTGGGGATTTTATGATAAAGAAAGGGACAAATATTTAAATATGGCCATCCAGGCCATATGCTCAGGAATTGTCTAGTTGGTAAGGGTACTTCCAGAGCGGTCAAAGCTTTGGTTGCTTTATCTTATACTGTTACACCAAAGGTTCTACTTATGTATTTGTCCTTACTTCTGGTACCGGAATATGGCAGAATAGGTTATATGCTCTTGCTACTCGGCATGAATTTAAGGGATCACCAAATGTTATGACTGGTACATTGTAGTTTTTTTTTCTCATGACATGTATTATTTTCTTGATCTAGAGTCTACTTTTTCTTATAATACCTCATTTGTGGCTGCGTGTTTTGGTTTTGATTCTGAGGTTATTATGGATTATTTTTCTATTTCTACCCTGGTAGTTAACTTGGTTATTGCTAAAAAATTCTATAGGGTGTGTGTGGTATCTATTGGTAGTAGGAAGACTCTGGTGGATTTGGTTGAATTGGATATAGTAGATTTTGATGTCATTTTGGGAATGGATTGGTTACACTTTTGTTATGCATCCTTAAATTATTAGACCCGTAAAGTTGTTTCTAGGTTCCTGGTGAACCAGTTATAGAGTGGGAGTGTAGATCCCTAGCTTCTAGGGAAAGAATTATTTCTTATCTTGATCTCAGAGATTAACCTTCAAAGGGTGCCTCTATCACTTGGTCCGAGTTAAAGATTTTAACTTGGAGGATCCTTCCTTTAATTTGGTTCTGGTGGTAAATGAGTTTCCTAAGATTTTTATGGATCATCTTCCTGGTGTTTATCTTAATAGGGAGATTGAGTTTGGTACTGATTTGGTTCTAGAGACTCATCCAATATCTATTCCTCCTTATAGAATTGCTTCGACTGAGTTGAGGGAACTCAAGGAGCAACATAATGATCTTCTTGATAAGGGTTTTATCTGTCCTAGTGTATCCCATTAGGGTGCACTAGTTTTATTCGTGCTCAAGAAATATGGTTCCCTTCGAATGTGCATTGACTATTGACAATTGAATAAGGTAACCATTAAGAACAAGTATCCTTTTCCAAGGATAGATGACTTGTTTGATCAGTTGCAAGGTGTCAAATTCTTTTCTAAGATATGTCTTCGGTCTGGGTATCATCAACTAAAGATTATAGAGGAGGATATCCCTAAGACAACTTTTTGTACTCGGTATGGGAACTTTAAGTTCTTTGTTAGGTCATTTGGTTTGACTAATGCCCCGATGATATTTATGGATTTGATTAACAGGGTATTCAAGAAATTTTTTAATCTTCTTGTCCCTGTGTTCGTTTATTACATCTTTGTTTATTTTAGGACTAAGGTAGAACACGCTAATCACCTCTATATGGTATTACAAACCTTAAAGGAGAAAAGGTTATATTTCAAGGTCTGTAAGTGTGAGTTCTAGTTTAATGCTGTAGCTTTTCTTGGTCATATTATTGCTAACAAGGGGATTATGATGGATCTACAAAAGGTTGCTATGGTTAAAAAGTGGCCTAGACCCTCGACTCCAATCGATATTCAGAGCTTCTTGGTTTTGGCTAGGTATTATAGGCAGTTCCTAAAAGGTTTCTTGACGATAGCTGGCCTAGTATCTAAATTAAATCACAAGAAGGTGAAGTTTTTTTAGGTTGGATGATTGTGAGGGGAGTTTTAAGAAGCTTAAGGATAAGCTAACTTTTGCTCTAATTTTAAAATTGCCTGAAGGAAATGAGTGGTTTGGGGTTTATTGTGATGCATACAAAGTAGGTATTGGTTGCATTTTGATGCAGCATGGGAAGGTAATTTCCTATGCTTCTAGGAAGTTGAAGGTGCATGAGAAAAATTATCCTACTCATTTTAGTAGTGGTTTTTTCTTTTAAAATCTGGCGGCAATATTTATATGAAGTGCATGTGGATACCTTTTCTGATCATAAGAGTCTACAGTATGTGTTCACTGAGAAGGAGCTAAATCTTAGGTAGAGAAGATGATTAGAGCTTCTCAAGGACTATGATATAAGTATCACTATCACCTAGGTAAGGATAATATGGTTACCGATGCTTTCCTTGGGGAGTTTATCTTATGTGGAGAAAGGAAAATGGGAATCGATGATGGATATTCACCATTTAGCTAATCTTAGGGTCTGTCTTCTAGACTCTGAAGATGGTGGTATAATGGTACATGAAGTGGTTTGATCATCTCTTAGTGTAGAGATCAAGGATAAAAAATGCTAGACCTATATTGATGAAAATCAAGAGTGATGTTGGTAGGAAAAGGGTGATAGTGTTTGAGATCAGTGGTGATGCTACCTTGAGGTACCAAGGGCGACAGTGTGTTCCTGACATCGATGGTTTGTGATAAAGGGTTTTGGATGAGGTGCATAAATCACGCTACGTTTTTCATCCTTGTTCGACAAAAATGTATCATGATCTCAAAGAGATGTATTTGTGGAATGGTATAAAAAGGGGTGTGGCTGAGTTTGTGGACAAATACTTGGAATGCCAATAACTCAAAGTTGAGCACATGAGTCTTAGAGGGTTGTACTAAGAAATGGATTTGTCGGAATGGAAATGGATGGTAATCAATATAGATTTTGTTCCTGATCTTCCTCAGCCTCGGAGTTAATTTGATTCAGTTCGAGTCATTATGGATAGGATGACAAAATCTACTCACTTCTTGCTTGGGCGTACTAATTTTTCAGTTGAAAATTATGCGAGGTTCCCTCAGGATAATTTAAATCTGCATGGGGTACCTATTTTGATTACTTCTGATCGTGGTACACAGTTTTTATCTCACTTCCGACAGTCTTTCCAAAAAGGGTTGGGTACTAAGGTTAGTCTGGGTGATATTCATCTGCAGATGGATGGACAAGCAGAAAAGACTATTTAGACATTGAAGGATATGCTTTGGGCGTGCATGATTGATTATGATGGCAATTGGGTTGAGCGTCTACCTTTGGTAGAGTTTGCTTACAATAATAACTATCATTCTAGTATTGATATGGCCCCTTTTAAGGTATTGTATAGTAGAAGTGGTAGGTCTCTTATTGGGTTGTTTGCACTTGGTGAGGCAGATATGTTCAGTTTGAATTTAGTTTGTTAGGCTCTGGAAAAGGTAAAGGTGATTCAAAATAGGCTTAAGGCTTCCCAAAGTCATGAAAAGTCCTATATGGATGTAAGGTGTAGTCACTTGGAGTTTGAGGTTGGGGATAAAGTGTTCCTAAAGGTATCTCCCATGAATGGAGTTATGCAGTTTGGTAAGAAAGGGAAGCTTAGTCCATGGTACGTTGGTCCTTATGAAATTTTTATGGAGGTTTTGTATCCTAGTATATGAATTGGAGTTTTAATCTAGTTTGAGCTCCATTCATTCAATATTTCATGCCTCGATATTGAGGAAGTGTCTTGGTGATCCTTCTTCAGTGGTTCCCTTGGAAGTGTTGGATATCGTTGATTCTTTGTCTAATGAAAAGATCCTAGTTGAGATCTTAGATTGGCAGGTTAGTCGGTTATGGACCAAGGATGTGGCCTCGATTAAGGTTCTATGGTGGACCACAAGGTGGAAAAGGCTATGTGGAGAGCAAAAGCGGATATGAAGTCGAAATATCCACATTTTTTTCTACTTTGGATATTTATATGGAAGGTATGCATTCTTGGTAATATCTTTATTTTCTAGCTTAGTTAAAAGTTGGATTGATATTTGATAATGCAATGAATCATGCTTGTGTTTGACCTAACTTGTCCGTCATTTAGGGATGAATGATCCTAGTACGGGATACAGAAACACCCTGGGTTTGGGGCCCCTAGAAATTTCCTGGATTTCTGATTTCTAGACAAGATACAACTGGAGGGTATAGGTCGTATGTTGGGGTAAGGTTGGTAAGGCTTAGACATACACTAACAAGTGATGGTTGGTGGGTTGGATTGGTTTCTAGAATGGGTACGACTTGTCTTAGATCTGAGTATGAGTGGCTCACCATGGTCTATGAGATAGGGTATGATTTGCATTGTCCTACTCGTATGTTGGATAGTCTCAACTCCTTTTTGTTCTGTTATAGGTACGAGTTGAGGGTACTAGTCATTTCCTTATATATGGTTTGTGTTGCATGGTCATATCTTAGCTAGTGTAAAGGAAGGGGATCTAAGGGAGGTCTAGGATACAAGTGGCGGGTACCACTCATATGGAGGGTACGACTAGTATGATGAAGTTGTACAAACCTATAGGGATTTTATGCAGTTAAGTTGGGGGTAATCTGGATATTTTCCTTCTTAACCCATTATGACCCCACGACTTATATCATATTTGGGAGGTTATTTTCCCTATTATTCTATTCATTAACACTTAGAAAACACTCTTTAATCCTCTCTAATGCTTTTGGGTAAAGAAAGGCTAAGTATTTACTAAGGTGATCAAATTGGGGCTTGTGTTGGTGATTTCTCATCATCATCTTCTCAATTTAAGGAAAGATACTTCTCCCTTATTATTAGTTCCAACTAAAGGCATGTTTTCATGGCATGATTATTGTATGATTTTGAGGGTTTAAAATATATGTTGGGGTTTTGGTATTAAATATTTTTTTATGGCTTTCCCATCCTTTAATTATGTTTTTACATTCTTTAATAGTGATTTGGATATTTTTTACGTGGGAATGGTTAATTGGTAATTGGATTTGTTTTTAGAAACACTATGTGCCCAACATGTTTGATAAAATGCCTACGATAATGTTTTTACTATATTATTGGAATTTTATTTGAACTATTGCATGGTATGGTTTTGTAATGGAACCCTAAATGGTATAAATGGTTTTTCAATGGTTAAATGGAATAGTTTGGTGGTCATGGTTATGGGTAATAAAAATCCTTGTGGGGTGCAATGGAATCCCCCATGTAAACATGGTAATGAACAACTTTCTGGTTACATGGGATTCTCCCAAGCAATCATAATAATGGAATACTTGTTGGGTACATGGGATTCCCCCAAGTTAACTTCATAATGTAATCTATGGGTACATGGGAATCCCTTTACATTAAGTTGGCTAAGTACATTGCTTGCAAGCTATAGTTGGTATGACAATACCACTTCTCATAGCCTTGGTTGATAATAATGGTATGATGGGTTAGTTGGTTAGAAATGGTTTTAATTGGGTAATAATGGCGGGGTGTGATAGCTAATCGTAAAGGTGCGAGTCCAGTGGATGAAAACTAGAAACTCATGTTTTCTAACATGAAGGGTTGGTCATAGCTACCATATATGATACTATGAGGTACATGAGAATACAATAAATACACCGTACATATGTATCATGGAGAGATAAGGGTACTTGGGAATCCCCTACTCTTACGGTATCTCTGGTTCGTGCGGTTACACACATCAGGGCTCATTCAGGGGGTTACACTGGACCCATATAGCTAGTGATTGGTTCTAGTATGGTTAAGCTACACATACCCAGTTAATGGTTTTAAAGGCATGCTAAAATCGATTTTTTTCCCGGCATAGTTTTATATATTATATGTATGGTTTGTATGCATATGGTTGGTTTACTTGGTTTTACTTGATGGCATTATTTTATCCTTATAATGAATACTTGCTAGCATTCACATTTTAACCGATCCCTGAGTGGTTGTATCCCTACGTGATTCAGCTATTGACCATTCTACTTCTCCTACTTAGTGCTCGAATTCGGGATCATCTACTGGATTGAAGTAGTAAGCTTCCATATCCTGGAAGGCGCTATTTCATGTTTATGGATGCTTTTACACACTTTGGTTAATTTATGGATATTAGTTTTGGTTATGGTTGGCGGGATGTCTCAATCAGATATTGCTTTTCTTTTGGTTAGAGGCTTATGTGGAACTGCTATGGTTTGGAATAGACGGGATCAGTATTGAGTTTATCCTTGGTATTAGGACTGAGACCGGTTGACTGTATTGTTGGTTTGTTCCATCCTCTTTTATTTTGGGATTATATAATTATATTGGAACTCAGATGGCTATGGTTTTGGATTATGGTTTGGTATTGGTTATCGGTTGGGTATCAGACGACTTGGACTCATTCCGGTAGTCACAGTGATATACATATCCCAGAGTCTTGGATTGTGCAATGACACTATCTTGTTATATGTTCAGAATTCATCTAACTCAAGAAATACGTAGGTTGGTTGGGTTGTGTATCAGGGGTGGTGTTTGATCCTAGTTGGAATTGAGATTCCTATTACGACAAGGCACTGGGTTTGGTCGTGTTAGGTTTCCCCAAATTGGATAAATTTTGTCTTGGAATTTGATGAACCTCAACCTACTTTGCGAATTTGGTTTTAATTATGGAAAATAATGTGGTTTAACTTACTTTTGAACTCAATGCATTGCATTAATAGATATAAAAATAGTTTTGGATGGTCTTGGTTACCATGGTTTGCATTTTAGTGGAACTTGGGCGTCCGATTTGGTTGTGTGAATTGGTGTGGCATGTTTAAATTAGCTTGGAAGCATATTGGTATGAAGATACCAAGTAGTAAATGCCTTAATGAATGACTCCTAAGTTAATGGTTAGAATTATGCGCAAATTATTTTAATTTAGGCTTAAAGGGTGTTGTTCAGCTCATCGTGAAGGTAGAGGGCAGACAATAGAAAACATACTTGCCGGTGTTGGGGGTCTATATGACCGTGTGCTTGAGACACACTTGATATATACATTTTTGGGATGGCTAGTTGCCTTGGTGGCTTTTGCTTTTCCTCGATTTTTCTCTGATTCGTGTGACTAACATGCACTGGGGAACTTTCAAAAGGCAGAACCAAACCCATATAGCCCATGGGTGCCTTTGAGATGGATCAAGCTACACAGTCCAGGTTAATGGTTTGAAAAAAAAACTCTTATGTTCATAACCCTTACCCTATCCTGGTATCTTATATATGTATTTATGAATGTGTGCATATAGTTTTGACTGATTTTGGAAATAACATTGTTTTATCTCTTTCCATAAGTTACCTGCCAGAGTTTATCCCAATGACCATCCTAAGATGCTACATCGTTTCATAATGTAGATCTAAATACACTTTTGTTATCCGGTGCAGCGTTAGGTGGATTAGCACATTCCTCGAGTAGCTATGGAGTAGTGAGCCTCCATCCATCGGAAGGCCTTATCATTTCCTTATTCTTTTGTTATTAATTCATTACTTTTGGATTCTTTTGGTCATGGTTGGGTAAATGTCCCAACCTATTTGGTATTCTGGTTTTAGAGGCTATTATGGATGGATATGGGTTGGTTGGTTATTGATTGACTATTAGTTTTCATAGAGTTATCCATTCTTCTTTCTTCACTATCTGAAATAACTTCCACATTATCTTTATGGTTATTTTTATGCTCATGAGGTTAGGAGATGGGGGTGGTCTCCGACCCATGGTAGGCTTGAGATACCCATCATGATCAGGCCCTGGTTTGGGTCGTGACATTTGATATTACCAAATACCGTACCAAACCAAAGTTTAATTTACCAATTACCGAATTATCAAACCGATGTTTACAAGTTTGGTATGTGGTATCTACTCTCAAATACCAATTACCAAATTATCAAAGCCAAATTTTGAAAATACCAAACTGAATACCAAACACCTACACCTGATCTTGGGTACCAAACTATAACAATTTTTCGAAGAACTAACCATAATAACTAACAATAAAGTAACTGGTAAGTTAGGACAAACAATAGCCTAATCGGTCCCCCATAAAACTTAAAAGTTCAAACAAGCACTCAACAAATAGCAATCATAGATTATACCTATACAACCTTCTATAAGGCTGATAAATATAACCACTAAATAATTATAGTGGTGATAGGTAATGTATATGAATGAATGAATGCAACATAAGACAATAATATCATAATGACCAAGTGACAAACTATACTATGGTTTAGTATCTTACAAAGACAGGACCTACGGTAACCATCCTTCTCCTACACTATGGATCACAGATATAGAGGACCATAGAGGACTCGAGATATGTGTATATACTGCCTAGTACAAAAATAGGACTTCAAGTAACCATCCTAATCAATGTACTCAATCCAGTGCCAGAGAGATATTTAATATAACACCAGAGAGATATTTAATATAATAAGTACATGGACTTTAATTACGACTGAAAGAGTATAAATCTGTAACTCCATTTCTTGAGCTCAAGTTCAAAACTAAATTGGCATAATAGCATAGAAAGGGTAAGAATCTTTCTCAATCAAAATAAGTAGTAGTGGTAAAAGGGTGATACAAATGGACCAAAATCAAACTCGGTCTAATTTCCAAAATAGCACATTAAGTTCAAAAATCTCATAATTTATTAAATAAGATGGTATGATTCCCATTATTGAAGTAATCTATTTTAAAAGTAAAATGTGTGAATAAATCCCTTTTTAAAAATAGTAGTAAAATCAAGGATTGGGTTAGAATTGTACAATTAATTAAACATGAACACGCCTAAAAGTATGCATGCCATCACCAGTATCCAAACAATACAAACATAAGTGCCTAAGCGTCTATAAACTAAAATTATGTCTATTATAAGGATATAATTCTCACTTGGAGTCCAACAGGTACCGTAACCATGGCCTCAGGACCAACAATGTATAATTAATATAATAAAGTCTCATAACTCTGAAAAATACCATAAATGAGAGTGCAAAGACACTAAAGGATCTAATCAGGGAAATGTCATTCGATTTACTAAGTCAGATGGTAAATATTATATTAAAGGATCCTTAACATCAAGCTATGGTTACCATGCTTATAATCATGGATAATGAGATTCTATGTCCATAACGGGTGTTTCATACGAATGTTCAGTCACATTTCTATCCCCGTTTTCCTAAATAGGTTAAGCATGATATACTAATCATCAATGATCCTATAATCCCCACCTAAAATGCAACCTATACTATATACAATCTCATAGAGAAAAATACACTAAATCCTACCTCAATGCCGAACCACACAACTTGAATCTTACTTAAATCACTCATCTTTGACCCACGATCCCAAAAGGTCACCATACTATTAAAATAATAATCCATACATCAATACATGTAAAATGAGATCTACATTATAATACAACTCTCTAGGCCTAAAAATAGGCCAAACATAGACTTGGGGGCCCACTAATGGAATCCAAAAATTAAATCCATCACGAGGACCCTCAACTAAGAAGGAATATGTGCTCAGACATTGAGCATAAATGGGACACAAAATTGGGATCAAATCATCCACAAAAGTATAGAAGTTTTAGACTTAAATTCAAGCAATTTACAATGATAAAAGGTGCAATTTGATGGAAAAAATAATGAAAAATGATAATGGAGTGTTGAACTAGCTTACCTTAGATTAAACAGATCATTCCCCATAATTTCCCATACTTCAAGCATTAAAAATGGAGAAATTGGGTAAAGAAGAGAATAAACACCAACAATGTCCGCTTAAGTAGCCACTGGGTCGCCTAAGTGAAAATTGCTTATGTGGTATTTACCCACTAAAGTGGTGGGCTAGGATAGGTGGGGACCACTTAAGTGAAACCTTGGTCAATAAAGTGAAGTTCTCTTAAGCATAAAAGGTTCATCAAAGTGACCCTCAGCGGCGAAATCAAGGCCGCTAAAGAGGCACAAGGTCTCTAAAGCTACTATCATATAAGTGAACCCCAAGCCACTAAACCAAATTCACCAGTAGCTGAGGCATTGGATTTTGATAAGTCTAAATGGAATCTGATTGGTTTCTTGAGATTTATTTAGAACTCCGTGCACACAAATGAACTATGCTACCATATTAAGTTTTACATTACAAACTCAAAGGAATCATTAAAAATTTCATCTAAGACCATTTCATTTAAATATGGATGCTAAACCTATAGTTTCATTTAAACCAAATTCTACCCATTAACCCAAAATAAGTTTGAAAGCCTTTGAACCTAAACCAAGGGCTCCCTATCTTAAAATTAATGCTTTAGATCTGATGGCATTGTCAAAATTCTCATCTGAGGCATTTTACTAGGATTTTGGGTCTGAGACCAATTCTGTAATATTGAATGATCTAAAATAGGGAAATGAGCCTAAAACCCAACTTAGATGTTTGATAATTGAACTGATAGTTCTTGCAAGTTATAAATGACCTATAGCCAATGTGAGAAGGCTCAAAACAATAGAAATGTACAGTAATCAAGAAAATGATCTATAGGGTCATTACACAACCCCACGCCACCAATTCAATCAATAGTCCTCTAATTTACACTTATATAAATGCCATCATTACCTATTATTCCAGACAACTTTATGGACCTAAAAATTCTTATTGGCACCCCAGGGGTGAGAAGCTTCCTACTTGGCTAGGAGTTTTGTTTTTTTATCCCCAGCCTAAGACCTAAGAAATTCTCTAGCCCCTTCATCAAAGCTTATCGTTTCAGTTTACTTCTCTAAAAAAAGGTAAAATACTCGTCAATTAGGTTTTCTCAATTTTTGGTCTTTGTTCCTTAAGATTATTTTTCTTGCCTCATGTGAAGTTGGACTTGGATGGTATTATATGATTTTTTTTAATGTTTAATTTTCCTCTTCAACTATTTTTCTATATATGATAGGCATTATAACGAAAATCAGTTTACTTAAATTTTTATTGTAAAATTCTTATTTGATTATGGTGAAAATAGAGTTGGAAGTTATAATTAATAGTATGAATTGATTGGAGAAAAACATTGTTCACATTTTCATATATGTTTTTGATCTTCTAATGTGTGTTTCTGTTTTTGTATATGAATAGTAGTCAAAAAAATGAACATTAAGCTCTGTGTATTATCATGGATGTTTTACTTTATAACGCTTTGACATATTCCTAAGTCGAGGATTTCTCTTAAAGTTTGCTAAAGATGTGTTCTTGAACATGTGTTGATTTTGTATATTTTTCCTTTAAGAACTTGTCTATTCATTCAGATAGAAAATTATTTTCTGGATAAATCTTTGTTTTCCAAAAATGCATTCCAAAATGTGACTTGTTCATATTTATATGCCTTAGAATATGTAGAATAAGGTAACTTTTGAAACATGGTTTCCCTCTTATGATTTCTTTTCTATTATATATTATGGGATGAACATTCTCCTCAAAAGAGTCTCTTTGATTTCTAACATCAAAGAAGAATCTTTGAAGAAAGAAGAATGATTTTTTAAACCACACTTTTATTTTTCTCAAAATCATATTTAAAGATTAAAAATAACGTTAAACAATTACTCATATTTCACCTTTAAACTTGTTTTCTGATGAGCTTGATTTCCTAATTGTACAAAACTATTTTTCCTTATCTCCCTCTACTTTGATTTCTTGTTTGTAGATTGATTGGTATTATACTTGTTACTTTTCTTTCTAATACCTAGAGAAATACTTGAATAAATCCTAATACAAGAATTTGCCTACAACTTTGCAAAGGTTTAAGAATCTGATTTTAGAAAAATGAAAGAAATATGACCTTCTTTATGAATCATTCTTCGGGAACGTGAAAACAAAGAAGCTTGTCTTCATTGCCTTGTTTCCACTTGATAATAATATTCTAATCCCGCTTGGAAAGCTAAATCTTGAGTGAAGTATGGATACTTCAAAGGGATATTTATTTAAGGAGTTTTATTGCAAAACCTTTTACCCTGCTTGTTATTATAAATCAAAATTGAGTGTGTATCCTAATTAGAAATCAATATAACAATTTGCTATAATTTTTATGATTGAGTTTATTTCCCCTTTCAAATGCTTTGATTCATATTTTTCCCCCTCATTTCTATTACTTGAGTTTTGGTTACATGTTATCGGAGTTGTGATTGATATCAAGGATAGGTAAGGAAGGAAACAATAGTGGACTATTTTTGTTCATCTCTTACTTTTTTGTTTATTAAATGTGCTCCAAGCTATGTAAATACCATTTATTTAGTCCTAATTCATTTTAAGTTTAGCTTGGAGAACTTTGTGATAATTTTGCTATCTCAATGTTCCTGAATTTACTTAAAATTTATCATGAATGTGTTTTTCCTTTTACGTATAAATTACTTTTTTGATTGACTATGTATTTATTTTGTGAAATTCACATGATCTGCTTTGTGGATTCATATCCAATACCTTTCACAATTCTTGAAGATTTCTTCTCCTTTTGTAGTTTAAAAATCGTAGTATTTCTCTTTGTGCATCTCTTTTTACATGTCAAAAATAGTTATTGCATTATGTTTAAATTCAAGCCTTTTTTAGACATTATCTGTAAGTTCTCCTTTTATGAATGAACAACCTTCATTGAAGTCCAAAATACACTCTAACCTCTGTGTATCATCACTGGACCAAGGAGGAAAAATAGCCTTATAGATTACACTAAATATATAGGGTCAATGTACATAGATATATTTATAAGAATCTAAGTTCCAAGATCATGATTCAACTTCTACTCTATTATGTGGAAGCAGTAATAGAAAAAAGTTAGTCCGTTCAGCAAAATTTTATAGCTCATCCAGGTTGGGTGGAATTTAGATATGCAAGCAAAGATGAAAAAAAGGCATTCCTATTGATGTCTCCCAAAAACTAACCTCCAAAGAAGTATGCTATGATTGATGTCAATTATCGTAACCTAAACAAGGTTGGGGTCCAACCCACAGGGAATACGTGGAACGGGCTCTTAAACATGACATAATTCACGACCAGTACAAAAAAGTAAATGGGGGGATTTGATGATCAATAGTAACAAGTAACCAAACTTGAATGCTTGCATTTGCAAACAATAGAAGACGAACACTAGAACTATGTTCCTCTTATCTTCTAAACTCCATAAGTTTCTTATGTTTAATTCACCTAACGCACTGCTTTGTATGCAATGCTGACAAGCTATGTCTTATCAACCGTGTTATGAACATGTTGATAAAGCTCACCCTTCATCTTGTGAGTCTCAGGCTATTGCCTTGTTGTCCCTTTTCTATAACCTCAGTACAATTCTCACCTTTTGAGTCTTGAGTTGATTAGATGAGGTTTTATAGCCTTGAATCACTCTCGTAACCTGTTTTCCCAATCTCAAACTGCCTTGTGAGGATGTCCTCAAATACAGGCAATCCCCAAGCTTCTATATTATCTTGGGTACAATTTATATGTAGAAGATTGCAATAGTTGTATCTTCCACTTCCCTTACATAGTTAATCTACCAAGGTTCCCACAACCCTTGTCAAGAAACTTAGCCGCTCATGTTCATTCAACAATCCCTGGTAATCAATGAAGAAGACATCAAATTAACTGCACAATAATGAAATAAGAAAATACACAATCTCCAATTGTATACGAAACCAAAAACTCAAGAACAATATTGTTAATGATCGTAGTATGTAGAAAATTATCAAAAGTCTGTAACATAACAAAGGAATAACCCAAGGGTATTTATAGTGTGTCAAAATAACCAAAGAATCCTAATAAACTTGGGATAGGAAAATTAAATTGGTAGTGGTTGCGCTTCTAGCAATGAGTCATTTAGTCTCCTTGTGTTTCGTTCCCTACTGTCATAGCTCCATTTCTTTTTTTAGTGGCTATGACTCATATGGTCACATTAAGAGTCATATCTTGCTAGTCTTCATCACTCCAGTATATCTTCTAACTTAGGGAACTTGAGTGTATTTTATTTATGACTCTTCTCCATGAGTCGTCATTAGAATTTATGAATTATAGTATTCACTCATAAGTTCTGGATCATATATCTCTAAGATATTCAAACACTGGTCACCTTGTGACTTCAGGATACAAGTCGTAGTCTATCATTGTGACTCGTAGCTTGACCAATAGTCCACTTCTTTGGAGAATTCTCTTATCTTTTTTAGTCTATGCCACTTCCCACCTAATTTTCCTACAAAATACATAAAACACATATCACATCCGATGAAACAATCTAAATCAATGCATAATTTCACTATTTTAAGCATCAAATATGGGATGTTTCGATGACACGTCAACACCCTCAACTTAGAATATTTTCATTTCCTCAGGCAAAACACAAAATCATAAACAAACATGGTTCTTAAAAAGAAAGATCCTCAGAAACCCTCTTATATTTTTAACTTTTCAAGAACCCAACTATGCATATTGATTTAATACAATGTGATAACGGCCAAACTACAGCTCTCATAAGAAAGTGTAAGCGGTCGCTGTCAAATATAGAAACCAATGGGGTTGGGTGTCGAATCCCACAGGGAATACTTGGTCACTAAGTGTTCCAATTATTAGTAGACTGTTGGTCACAAATTCCACGGAAAAGAGGGGATTTGATTATGCGTGAACTAACAGTATCAAAGTAACGAATGCGACGATGTATTTAGTAAAATTTAATCACAGAGATTTGTAAGTTAGGGTTATGTCCACCTTGTAAGTTCTGCGTATCTATTAACAATGAGTAATGCGGAATTTAGGCATGCATGGACTTATAGAGATTCATATTCTAATGGTAAATCTTAGTGTTTCCCAACCATCAAGGATTATTTCACTTTAACTCTCCCGAGCCTAAAGTGTATAACTAATGGTACGAACTCTCCAAGAAAGTTAATCCGGTTAAGGCATTAACGTGTAAACAGGGGTTGGAAGCCTTATTTTCTTGTCACACTCTCTTTTCCAAACATGTAACTTTTCTCTCGAACAAGTTAATGATATACTGACATATTCCTACGTTTGCAACCATAAGAATTCAATAAAAACAAAAAGAGTAATGATATAAGTAACATACACGTCAAGAATTCACAAACTCATAGCAATAGGTAGTATCTCACAAGGCTTCCATAACACTAACAGAGAAGTTTAGCTACTCATGATTACAACGGAAAACAAAGTAGACATCATCATCATACTAAAACTATAATAATCAACACGATGAAGATGGTTAGGCGTCAAGAGGGAAAGAACGTCTTCCCTCTATACGTTACTCAAGAAAGCCGTCCTATTCTATTCTAAAATTATAGAGTCTGTCACGTGAATTATGAATAATGATAATAATAATGAATGCTGAAAAATTCAGCTATAGGGTTTTTATAGTATCCTTGTCTACTAAGTTACTGCTGCACCCCTAAGTATTTAGAAATACTAATTTTGCCCGAGACAAATTCTCCATGCATCACATTCAGTCCACAAGCTTCCAAAAGTTGCCTTTCCTCTTATGTGAAGTTTTCCTTTGCTGACCAAAGGTCCACAAAGTGCTGAAATCTTTACCATTAATACCTGAAAAACATGCTAATCACATAGGTTAGCTCACTTAAAGGAAAATGGACTAAAAGTGCAGGAATTATTTATTTTGTCCACAAAACTTAGCTAAAATATGGGTAAATTATGGTTCTTTGGCGTGTAAATACGCCCAACATCACAATGCACTAACAGAAGGAATCCAATGGTAAAATTACATTAGTGATAAATAAATAGGCTTAGATACAAGTTACATTAATTAAACAGAGAAATAACATAACACTACAATTTTTGTACCCTCTCAATAGTCTCAGCTAGTTTTGAACTACCATCCCCTGCATCGATCTCATGGAAACTTACCTCCCAGTCCTTACCACTGTGTATGCTCTCTTTTACTGCTATCTCTACCTCTTCATCCTTCATTCTCTGTCTCTTTCTCTTTTTATTCTTCTTTCTATTCCTTCATCCTTCTTTAAAATTTCCCACGGGAGTCGAATCATTAACTTCCCAAATGTCTTAAACCATAGGCTCTTTGGGAATCTCTTTAATAATTGGAATCAAGAGGATTGGTCTCTCATGCAACTCCTCTACTAATTTTTGTAGCTCGGCTAACTTATCCTGTACCCCTGCTAAATTTGACGACTGGATCCCCTCAAGCTGCTAGGTAATCCTCATCTCAAACCCCTCTACTTTCCTTTCATCATCACCCTTTTTCACCTATTTTGTTATTCAATTATAAACACAACTATCTTTTTATTTTTCTATTTCTATTTTATTGTTATTTTATTTATTTATTTATTTATTTATTTTATAAAACACCTCTATGATAGCCATTCTTTTTCACAACTATTTCAAGTACCAATACACTCTGAGGCATCACTCTCACCCAATTTCCTTTTATTTTGTCACATGACTCCACAATTTAAAGCGCTTAGGAATTTGGATCAAATTATGGTCTTGAAAAAAAATGGATTAGGCTACATATGAGGCTGTCAAAGAAAATAGCTAAAGGCTCAAAGGGGGTTCACTAGGATAATGTACAAAGGTAGGTAAAAAGAAGGTAAACAATTACAGGCTGCCAAAGAAATGCCTAAAGCATCTCCTAAACTCACACTCTTTATTTTGATTTACACACACAGCAGGCAAGTTATAGCATCAGTCACAACACCAAATATACTACAACCTCACACACACAAGGCACATGGTCAACTTTATTGGGAACAGTATAGACACTTGACCCAACAAATGAATGAATTAAACCACACACTTATCACACAGTGAGTCACACTTAGAGCCTAAATGTCTCAATAGTAATGATTTTAGCACAAACTCTTGTCATAATACCATGCCGTCTGTCAAAACAATTTCATGCAAAATCTAAAAAATCTAAAAAAATTTCAAAAATTTAACTACTAACTACTAATTACGACTAAGTAGCAACAACAAGAATAAATGTAGGCAAAGAAGTACAAGACAACATACAAATACCAGCACCCCACGCTAAGACGGGACACACTGCCCTCAGTGGAAAATAAATAAGAAAAACCTGATTAGTTGGACTCCTCCTCTATGTCTGGGGTCATACCCCCTGCGTCGGAATCATCATCAGATTTGTCCTCCATGTCTGAGTCTGGAAGTCGGCGATCATCATCAGTTAGCACGTCATCATCGAGAGGTTCCTCAAAATATACCCCCATTCTACACATGGCCCGCACATGCTCATTCATCGGGTAGTCATAATCCAACTGCTGGAGCTCTGCATCAGTCAGAATACGACCCCCACTCATCATGGTAAATCAGGTCATGCCATATAGATGGAGAAAGAAACTTTCATCCCGAGCATGTCTTTCTGCAGTGGTCAGGTTGAAACCATGCCCAGTTTCAGTATCTTTAACCTTTGTGAGATCAACCTTCTTCGGGTTGTGCAGAAACTTATGATCTACAGGTTCCTCTTCAATGTGTTCCTTCCTTAATATCGTAGTTAACAAATTGCCAACGCTGAAATGGGACCTCTTGTGCAGCCTAGCCTTACGCATGGATGATCGTATAACCGCACCAATGTTGATGGGGATATTAGTCATCAGAGCGTACACCAAGCATACTCTATCACGTGTGATCTTTGTGTACTGTGTCCTAGGAATCAGGCAAGAGTTGACTATCCTCAACCATATTCTAGCTTCTCTGTTCAAGGAAGCATACGTAAAGGTATTGTGCCGACCGGTATCCTTGTGACGAATCCACCGGGCCATGGACCTTGTTCCGCACAGTGTGTATCTGATTGCCCTGTAGGGAGTTCTGTGATAAAGCTCCTTGAGTGGTGATGTATCTACAGATGGAAGACTCAGAAAAGAGTTGAAGAACTCCGCATTCAGTTGCAAGACTTGGCCCCGAATCTTTACTTCACTTACGGTAGTCTTTGGGGACCAGTTGGCATAAAACTCACGTGTTAGATCAAGATTGCATTCCCCCATATCTCAGAAAATGAAATCAAGGTTTAGTGCCATGATTTTAGCCAAGATGCAGGGTTCTCTCTTTGCTAGACTCTACTTCTGCATCAAATCCACGTGAACATATTTCTTTACTTTGTTGTTCTTGTACTACTCCTTTCCTTCCTCCTCTAGGACCCACTTTATCTCAAAAGTGCGTCGAGGTATTTGGAAAGAGAAGGACTTAACTTGCTCTTTTCTTCCCCTTTTCTGACCCTTCTGTGAGGTAGACACTTTTTCTTTTCCTTGTCGTCCTTTTGGTGCCATTCTTCCTGAGATTAAAATAGAGTCATGTTAGCTTTATATCGGAAGATTCAATCGAAAAACAAATAGTAGTGGCACCACCCCACAGTTAATTTGTTGGAACATACTACTTAAGTAAGTGATGTCGATTACTCAGACTTCATAGACATACATTTGGGCGATATGTTCCAACATGTTTAGCACAATCATACTTTCATGTAATCTTGATTACACTTTCATGTTTGGATTAATACACTTTTTGAACAAGACTACCACATAGAGATCATATCAAGTTATTGCATAAAAATAATCACAACATCTTGTGCTTGTAGTCAATCATGAGCGACATCTCAATGAATGAGTTAATCAAACATTCAAGCATTCAACTTTCAACAATATGCATTAACTTCACAATTTTAATTCCATGAAAAATATGACAGTGCATAACAATCAAGTACAAGTCAGAAAAAAGTTAAGAACACCCACACGTATTCTTTCAGTCAACTAGATGTATTATAACAAACCAACCACATTCCAATCACCAACACCACTTCAAAATCTAACAAATCATTATAAACGCAGCCTTTCAACAACTACAAAATATAAAAGAATAACTTACTTGGTGATGGTTCGGGAAGATGAACTTGCAAGATTAGATGAGCAAAAAGAAAAGTTTTGAGAGATTTGGGAAGCTTAGGCGGCGCCTAGGTTGAGAAAACAAGTGCATTTTGTTCTAATATTGAATATCTATTTATAGACTAAGACATGGGTCGGGTTTGACCCATTAAAATCGGATTAGGAGACAAAAATACATAAGTAGGCGGCGTCTAATGCTTTGCCTATGCTTAGCATAGGCGGCGCCTTTTGCTTTGCCTACTTAGACATAGGTGGCTCCTATGCTATAGCCTAGTTGAGCATAGGCGGCGCCGATGCTATTGACTAGTTGAAATAGTGAGCATAGGCAATGGCATTGGCGGCGCTTTTTGCTTTGCCTAGAGTTGCATAGGTGACGCCTATGTTATTGCCTAGATTTGTATAGGCCTTGCCTTGTCTATTGCCTAGTTGAGGCAGTGAGCATAGACAATGGTATAGGCCTTGCCTTGTCCATTGCCTAGATTTGTATAGGCCTTTCCTTGTCCATTGCCTAGTTGAGGCAGTGAGCATAGGCAAAGACATAGGCCTTGCCTTGTTCGTTGCCTAGTTTTGCATAGGCAATGCCTAATCGATAACCTTTGCTCCTTCATTCGTAACTCAACACCTTTAACATGGCTCACTTCCAAATAAAAATTTTTGGGAGTAATCTCCTCCTTTGTACATCTTGCACCTACACTTAATCAAAAACAACAAAAACAATTAGAAAGATGGGTTGCCTCCCACCAAGCGCCTTAGTTTTGATCGTGGCTCGACTTTTCTTTTTGAATTTTTAGTTAAAAAAAACAAACTCCTAGTAAAACAAAACGATTAAGAACGATGGGTTGCCTCCCATGTAGCGCTTCATTTATTAACGTGGCACGACATAGTTATCTCGATTACTTAGACTTCATCGAGATAGATGGTGGCCATGCATTTTATCGAGTCAAGTGGACCGATATATGGCTTCACTCATTGGCCATTCACCTTAAAGACACCACCATCATTATTTTCTAATTCCACTACTCCAGACGAGTAGACTTGGCTAATTTTAAATGGACCAGACTATTTAGACTTTAACTTACCTGGAAATAGATTCAGTCTGGAGTTGAAAAGAATTACCAAATCACCTTTTTGAAAGTTTCGTTGGATAATTCTCTGATCATGGTACTTTTTCATCCATTCCTTGTAGAGGTCTGCTCTTTCATACGCATGTATACGGAATTCATCCATCTCATTCAGCTGCTCCAATCTCAGATTAATAGCATCATCCCAATTCAGGTTAAACCGCTTCAACGCCCACAATGCTTTATGTTCGAGCTCAATTGGAAAGTGGTAAGCCTTACCATAAACTAGTTGGTAAGGTGACATGCCAATTGGTGTCTTGAATGCAGTCCTATAAGCCCATAAGGCATCGTCCACCTTTCGGGACCAATCTTTCCTACTAGCATTTATAGTCTTAGCAAGGATCAGCTTGATCTCCCGATTAGAAACCTCTACCTGCCCACTAGTTTGTGGGTGGTAAGGTGTAGCTACCTTATATTGCTTGACCCCATATTTCACCAACACGGCTCTGAACAGCTTGTTGCAAAAGTGTGATCCTCCATCACTTATGATGGTATGTGGTACCCCAAAATGAGAGAAGATATTTCTCTTTAAGAATGCTACAACACGCTTACCTTCATTATCAGCCATCTCTACTGCTTCGACCCATTTGTATAGATAATCCACAGCAACTAGGATATATTTCATCGCAAATGAAGTCACAAATAGGCCCATGAAATCAATACCCCACACATCGAATAGCTCTACTTCAAGAATTTTCTACATTGGTATCTCATGGTGCTTTGAAATCGCGCCTTGCCTCTAAAAGTGATCACATCTTATCACAAAATCATAGGTATCCTTGAATAATGAAGGCCAATAATAACCGCTTTGCAATACCTTTCTGGCTGTCCGATCACCTGCGTGGTTACCCCCAACTTGGGAAGCATGACTTAATTCCAATATGCTAGGAACCAGCACATCAGATATGCATCGCCTAATAACACCATCAGCACATTGACGAAAAAGATACGGTTCATCCCAGAAGTAGTGTTTCACATTATACATGAACTTTCTGTTTTGATGAAAAGAGAGATTCTCAGGCATCACTTTACTTACCACGTAGTTCACAAAGTCTGCATGCCATGGTAAGTATTCCACCATAGTGGCTAGGATCTCTTCGTCGGGAATTGAATCATCAATCTCAAGATTGGGCTGCTCTATGTGCTCACTCTCAAGTCTAGATAGATGATCAGCTACTTGGTTTTCGCAATCTTTTCTATCTTTTACCTCAAAATCAAATTCTTGGAGCAATAACACCCATCTAATTAGCCTTGGATTAGCATCCTTCTTTGCCATTAAGTATCTCAGAGCCGCATGATCTGTATGAACCACTACTTTGGTTCCCAATAAATAAGCACAAAACTTTTCAGAAGCATAAACAACTGCTAGAAGCTCTTGTTCCGTGACAGTATAGTTCTTTTGGGATCCATTCAAGTCCTTGCTCACATAATAGATTAGATGAAATAGCCTTTCTATTCTCTGACCAAGTACAACACCCAAAGCTACTCCACTTGCATCACACATAACTTCGAACGGTAGAGACCAATCGGGTGCTACAATAATAGGAGCTTCAACTAGCTTCCATTTGAGTCATTCAAATGCCTTCAAGCAATCTTCACTGAAGTCAAACTTTTCATCCTTCTCCAAGAGTTTGCATAATGGACTAGCAATCTTGGATAAGCCTTTAATAAACCTCCGATAAAAACCTGCATGACCGAGGAAACTATGAACTCCCTTTATAGAAATTGGAGCTGGTAGTTTCTCGATAACTTTAATCTTAGCTCGATCAACCTCAATTCCTTTTTCAGAGACTTTGTGCCCAAGAACAACGCCTTCCTTTACAATAAAATGGCACTTCTCCCAATTTAGTACCTAGTTGAATTCGACACATCTCTGCAATGCCATACTCAGATTCGCTAAACATGGTTCAAACGACTTACCTACAACTGAAAAATTATCCATGAACACCTCCAAGGTGTCTTCTACCATATCAGAAGAAATGGACGTCATACAACGCTGAAAAGTGGCGGGTTAATTACATAGCCCAAATGGCATACGTTTGAAGGCAAACGTACCATATGGGCATGTAAAAGTTGTCTTCTCTTGATCTTCGGGAGCAATGCAAATCTGATTATAGATGGAATAGCCATCTAAGAAACAAAACCATTCTTTCCCTTCCAATCGATCAAGAATTTGGTCCATGAATGTCATTGGGAAGTGATCCTTTAGCATGCACGAATTCAGCTTCCGGTAGTCCATGCACACTCTCTATCCTGTGATAGGTCTGAGTGGAATTAGATCATTCTTTTCATTTGCAACTACCATCATGCCCCCCTTTTTTGGGCATTACACTATACCAGACTGACCCATTAACTGTCGGAGATTGGATACACCACCCCTGTATCTAACCACTTAATAATTTCTTTCTTCACCACCTCTTGCATAGGTGGATTCAAACGCCGTTGATGCTCAATAGTGGGCATGCCATTTTCTTCGAGCTGAATCTTATGCATACATATCCCAGGAGGGCTACCAATTATATCAGCAATAGTCCAACCGATGACTCTCTTGTACCTCTTCAGAACAAAGATGAGAGCCGCCATTTGCTGCTCACCCAAATCAGCCATAACAATAACCGAAAGTGTATTTCCACTTCCCAAGAATGCATACTTTAGATGACTGGGCAGCTCCTTCAATTGTAGCATTGGTGGATCTTTAATGGATGGTTTCGCTGGTGGTATAGGTTAATTCTTGAGATCAAGGTCCATCTTCTTAGGAGCATAAGAATATGAACCTATTCTTGTTAGAGCACAAATAGTTTCTTCATAATCTTTAACATCCTCACGCTCAAAATTCATTAGCACAACAGCCAATGGTTCAACAATAAGCTACTTCTCTACAGATAATTCTTTCTCATTCTCATAGTAAGCATCAGCTACAGAGAACACATTCATATCTTTGGGCTGCTTCAACATGGTCATGAATTTACTAAACCTGGTGTCATCAGCTTTCTTCTTCAGTCTCTGAGGAAAAGGTGGTGGTCGAAGGGGAATAGTTTTCTCCACCACTTTCTTTTTATCTTGCGTCCGATTATCGATATTTTTAGGCTCCAGACATCTAGGGGTAATATCATGAACTCTCTCTTCAGCTTCTACGGAATCATCACACTCTGTATCAATAGCATTATCTGCTATATCATCAACCACCTGCTTGCCTTTGGATGGATTTTCCAATACCTTACCACTCCTGGTAGTAATAGCCATACATGATCCATCATTCCATGGGTTTTGCATAGTGTCGATAGGTAAGGTGCCAACTTTTCTTTGATTGAATGCCGCTGAAAGTTGACTCAGTTGTTGTTCCAGCTATTTTATTGAAGTGGAATGGGAGTCAACCAATTTATTTATTGATGACGAATCATTATTTACCTCATTTACTCTTGTATTGGTTGCCTCCACTCCTTTAACCAGCTTAGCCATCATATCTTCCATAGACATCTTTCCAAAACCAGACACCGCAGCCTCACAATTTCTAGGAGGAGCATACAAACCACTCCTGTCAGTCTTATTCTTCTAACTCCTTTGATCACGATCCTTGTGTCTAGATTTATCATAATAGTTCCTACCTTGGTTTCCTTGGGCATTGCCTCAGAGACCCCCTTGATTATTCAACTAGTTAGCTTCTTCCTCAGAATCGGATGCATCTCTTCCCTATGATACAACGGCTTTAACCTTTTCGGTCTTTCCTGATAATAAATGCTTGGTAAGAAGATCCATCTACGTTTTCATATGCGCCATATCTTGATCACGTTTCTCTTCTCTTCGTCTTTGTTCTGCAGTCATGTCAATAGATACAGTAGAGCTTGCTACCTCAGAATCCCTGGTATGCCAAGCTCTACTCTGATTTGTCATACGATCTAGCATATCACTTGCCTCAATAAAAGTAAGGTCCATGATTGACCCAACTGCAGCATTATCAACCACTGGCTTAGTCACCGAGTTCAAAGACCTGTATAATATCTCCATCAAGTGGACATTGGTCATATGATGATTTGGGCACCACATAAGCTTCTTCTTGAACCTCTCCCATGTTTCGTGGAGAGCTTCAGTTGGAAGCTGTTGAAAATTACTGATCTCATCTCTCAATTGTGCTCTCTTGGATGGCGGAAAGAATCTTTCTAGGAAAGCATCTTTCAATTGCTTCTAATTAGTAATAGAATCAGGAGTTAGCCCGTTCAACCATAGAGTTGCCTCTCCAGATAGAGAAAATGGAAATAAGCGCAACCGAATTGTATTCTTTCCAACTCCGGGATTGTCAAACGACTTGGATGTTGAGATAAAATTGACCAGATGCATATTCGGATCATTGCCTACAAGTCTACCAAATTATCCCTTGAGCTGCAATAGTTGAATCATGGAGCTAGTGATATTGAACTTGGCTCCAGGTGCTAAGGGCGGAGGAATAATAGCCCCTGTGGCACCAGCTCTATCTAGATTGTCATCATCATCATCAAAAGGAACCTGGACAGCTCGACGTTCAAGTCTCATTCTAGCTTGAAATCTCTCTTGTTCACAGGTGCTGCTACCTCATCTGCACGCCATTGATGTAGTAACTCATCATCACCTAGGTCCTCATTATCCAGATTTATTGACCGACCTAGGTTATTAATATTCTGTTGATGAACTTGAGTGGCTGCCAATGCAGCTAATCTAGCCTACTCCCATTGAGCAGCCCTTCTTTCAATATCTCGTTGTGCCTCCATCCTGCCAATAAGTTGTGATTTAGGGTTTATGGATAATAATGGCTGACCCGAATTTCGAGTACTTGGCATGCACTGAACAGAACCTGAATAAAATAAAAACAACAAGCAAAAAGTAAAATTCGAGAATCTTTGACCAAAGGGTCTCGTAACTATCACAAACTTAGTTGACAGGCATATTCCCCAACAAAGGCGCCAAAATTTGATAACGCCCAAACTACAGCTCTCGTAAAAAAGTGTAAGCGGTCTTTGTGAAATATAGAACCCAACAGGGTTAGGTGTCGAATCCCACAGGGAATACTTGGTCGCTAAGTGTTGCAATTATTAGTAGACTGTTGGTCACAAATTCCATGGAAAAGGGGGGATTTGATTATGGGTGAACTAATAGTATCAAAGTAACGAATGCGACGATGTATTTAGTAAGATTTAATAACAAATATTTGTAAGTTAGGGTTATGTCCACCTTGCAAGTTCTACGTATCTATTAACTATGAGTAATGCAGAATTTAGACATGCATGCACTTATAGAGATTCATATTCTAATGGTAAATCCTAGTGTTTCCCAACCATCAAGGATTATTTCACTTTAATTCTCCCAAGCCTAAAGTGTATAATTAATGGTACGAACTATCCAAGAAAGTTAATCCAGTTAATGCATTAACGTGTAAACAGGGGTTGGAAGCCCTATTTTCTTGTCACACTTTCTTTTCCAAACATGTAACTTTTCTCTCGAACAAGTTAATGATATACTGGCATATTCCTAGGTTTGCAACCATAAGAGTTCAATTAAAATGAAGAGAGTAATGATATAAGAAACATACACATCAAGAATTCACAAACTCATAGCAATAGATAGTATCTCACAAGGTTTCCATAACCCTAACAGAGAAGTTTAGGTACTCATGATTACAACGGAAAACAAAGTAGACATCATCATCATACCAAAACTATAACAATCAACACGATGAAGATGGTTAGTCTTCAAGAGGGGAAGAACGTCTTCCCTCTATCCGTTGCTCAAGAAAGCCGTCCTATTCTGTTCTAAACTTACAGAGTCTGTCACGTGAATTATGAATAATGATAATAATAATGAATGCTGAAAAATTCAGAAATAGGGTTTTTATAGTATCCTTGTCTACTAAGTTACTGCTGCACCCCTAAGTATTTAGAAATACTGATTTTGCCCGGGACAAATTCTCCATGCATCACATTCAGTCCACAAGCTTCCAAAAGCTGCCTTCCTTCTTATGTGAAGTTTTCCTTTGCTGCCCAAAGGTCCAAAAAGTGCTGAAATCTTCACCAATAATACCTAAAAAACATGCTAATCACATAGGTTAGCTCACTTAAAGGAAAATGGACTAAAAGTGCAGGAATTATATATTTTGTCCTCAAAACTTAGCTAAAATATGGGTAAATTATGGTTCTTAGGCGTATAAATACTCCTAAAATCACAATGCACTAATAGAAGGAATCCAATGATGACATTACATTAGTGATAAATAAATAGGCTTAGATACAAGTTACATTAATTAAACAGAGAAATAACATAACACTATAATTTTTGTACCCTCTCAATAGTCTCAGCTAGTTTTGAACTACCATCCTCAACATCGATCACATGGAAACTTACCTCCCAGTCCTTACCACTCTGTATGCACTATTTTACTGCTATCTCAACCTCTTCATCCTCCATTCTCTGTCTCTTTCTCTTTTTATTCTTCTTTTTATTCCTTCACCCTTTTTTAAAATTTCCCACGGGGGTTGAATCTTTAACTTCCCAAATGTCTTAAACCATAGGCTCTTTGGGAATCTCTTTAATTATTGTAATCAAGAGTATTGGTATCTCATGCAACTCCTCTACTAATTTTTGTAGCTCGGCTAACTTATTCTGTACCCCTGCTAAATTTGGGGACTGGATCCCCTCAAGCTGCCAGGTAATTCTTATCTCAAACCTATCATACTTATCATATATAATTATTCTTTCTTCACCAATCTTTATCTCAACCCATGGTTTTAATCCTCATTTCATTAATTATACCTTTGTCTTTATAATACTCATCCTAGTCATTATCTTAGTTAGAACTGACTATGACACTATTAGATAGCCGGTTGGAACCGATCCGACTTTGGATGGTCGTAGTGTTTCTGTAGGTGGTAGAGTAGGATTACTAGAGTTACCTACTATATCTAAGTCCAGAGGTCTAGAATGGCTATTCTCAGTAGGGGTATCACCCCTCTTAGTGTCTTCTCTCTGCCCTTGGGCCTCAAAAGTATACTAACTATAGAAACTGCCAGTTTGGACATCTTGGAGATTGGGTTGGTGACATCTATGATCAACCGCAAGTATATAGTGGTCCTTGGCCTCAAGAATTGATAGATTTTTGGGAGCTCCTACCCTTCCACATCCAGATAGATCCGCATCAACAAACAAGGGAAGGCCAACACTGTATCAATGCTAGTTTCCCTATCCCTAATATCCTGAACTATCCACTTATCTACGTTAATATTATAAATTGACATTATTCCTACTATCATGCTTCTTTGTTATGACCCATGATGTTTTCTAGCATATTTAGACTCAACCTATGTCTAACCAGTGTCCACCATGCTTTATCCTAAAAATTCAACTAGTTCTTTTTGATTGAGGATGAATTTTTGACGCCATCAACTACCAATGGGTCCTTTTCCAAAGTTGAAGAAGCAATTCTAGCCATCCATAGAAGATGAACAATATTATCTTTCGAACCTATGTGTTTCACTTTTACCTTCTTCATCTCTTCTACTTAGAAGTTTAATTTTGTGGTGTTTACCAAAAGTACAAATTTTGCCCTATGTAATACCCAAGAGATTATCTAAGCTAAGATGTTAACCAGAATCCTCAAATCACTAAGTTTGATATCATCTCTACACCTCTCCATAAGTTTTCTTATGTATTTTTTTCTTTTTAACTCTATTTGATATGCCACATAGAACTCGTGTACCATCTCTTCACTATAATGCCTTGGTCCTCTAGTTATCTACTAAAATTTTTACTGTTTGACCCATGCCTTAAATATGTGCATCTTAACCATGCCTATTGTGGTTTACCTTCTTTCCATATAAAGACCTTTCAGAGGCTTTTTGTTTTTAGGGTTTATGGCACTGTGTTATTCATATAAGGCCTATATTCTGAGGTACCCCCACTATTCAATGATGGGAACTAGAGTAGGCTCAATGGAGAGTAGAGTGGGTGGTACGTAAAACACCCCAGATTTTGGCCCTTGAAAAATTCTTGAGCTTTGAGCTTGTTGCCTTGACTACAACTCATCCTACGAGTTGTAGCATGTCATTATAAGACCTAAGGACCCAAGTAATTACCAAATTATTAAATTAAGTGTCTAAGTTCATCTCTGAGTATGAGTGGCTCCCTACAATTCTAAGGACTTGTTATGAGTCAATGGGTGCAAATTATAGGATGTCTAGTGTTTACCTAATTGGGTTCTGTATTGTCTACGACTGGACCTTACGAATTATACAGTCTTATTATGAGTGGTACCAATCAAGTCGTAGGGTCAATAGTCTGTAGGGGTCCTAGAGATTATCTTGGTTAAGACTCATGGTGACTAGTCGTAAAAAGTGGTTATGATTCAATAGTTGACTCATAGTCAAAGGAGTTTTATCTAGCTTTTAAATTAAGGGCATTTTGGATATTTACCCTCTTACCTAACTTGAACCCCGTATCTTATAACCCCTTTGGGATGCCATGCACTCAAAAACAAATCAAAGTAACTTCTCAAAACCTCCAAAGGTCTCTCTAAATTCTCTCAAGCAAGTTAGGCTCAGGTTTTATCAAGTTGTTCATCTAAGGGCTCAAGGGTCGATTTCTCTCCAAATTTCTTCTTATTTAAGGCATGTTATTCTTCCTTCATTATTAATTTATTAAAATAATATTTTTTAAAGTATTGATCTTAAGATGTTTATGATGGTTTTGAAATAAAAGTTTGTGGTTTTAAATGCTTATTATTGAATAATGTTTTCCCATGATTGAATTATGATTTTCCATGCTTTAAATATGGTTTCTAGTATGTGGGTGCATGGACAGGGTGAATGAACTTAGGAATTGTAATTTTCCCCAAACCTGTGACTCTTAAAGTGGTTATGACCCCAGCCCTAGATTGAGAAATTGGTTTTTAGCTATGAGAAATATGGGAATTGAACTTTTCTTGAGACTATGTCATAACTATGTTATTATGATGTTGAATTGAATCATACAGATTTGTAATTTTATAAGCTATGGCTTAATTGAACCAAGGGGGTTGTGAATTATCCTAAGTGGTGTAATTATTTTGGCATGTTGTTGTTACTTTGCAAGTGTAAGTTGGTATGGCGATACTGACAGTGTATGCCTTAATGTTTAATATAATTCAATGAATGGAAATGTGTGATTATTGTTTTAGTTGGCATTTAAAAGAGGATTATGTAGTTGAGTCATGAAAGTTGAGGTCTGAGTGGCCAATATCAAAAACCTTGCTAGCTAGTGCAGGGGTCGTTATGGCTTGAGGGTTTGAGTCCCCCATATAATATTTCATGATTGGATGCTTAAGTCACCTTAGTATATGATTGGAGGTTCGAGTCCCTCCTGGATATATATAAGATTATTCTACTTTTCATGCTGCTACAAGCACTGAGGCCCAATAAGAGGTTTAGAACCATGGACCATATAACCTGTGGGTACTATTATATATGGTTGAGCTACATAATCCAAGTTACGATTTTAAAGTGCGTGCTAAATCTTGTTCCTTATCCCGGCATGAAATATATATATATATATGTATTTTCATATAGTTATATGCATAGGTTGACTTGGTTTTAATTGACAACATTATTTTATCTTTATCCTTGAGTTATATGCTAACGTTTACCCTGTTCATCGTATTTGGACATTGTATTCCCATACAATGCAGGATTTGTCCATACCTCTAATCTTCCTTCTCAGTAATTGTGGATTGATCGAGAGTAAACTTGAGGTGGTGAGATTCTATGCTTCGGAAGGATCAATTTCAGGATTATGTTTTCCTTTTTAGTTATAGAATATTGGCTACTATTTTTGTCTATAGTGTCCTGACACTTTATTGATATTCACTTTGGTAGAAGCTTTGTCGAACTGTTGTGGACTTGCAATGGTTTGGTTATTGGTTATTGACATATTATAATATCTTTAATTATAAGTTTTCTTATCTTGTTATATGGTAAAAAATTCATCTGACATAGGGTGTAAGGTGGTCGATGGTTTGGTTATTAGGGGTGCTCTCTAATTTTTATTAGACTTGAGATATCCGTCATAGCCTATCCTAGGTTTAGATTATGTTAAGATGGTATTATAGTAAGGTTCATGGTCAACTGGGAGTCCATAAAGCTGTGTCAAGTAAAGTCTTTTCAATGGGTATATAGCGTGCCACACTTATAAGGGAGAGGCTATAAGGCATTTAGGAATGTTTCCCTTTCCTGTGATCTATACTTTGGACTATAGAGTCTAAGGTCATGAAATCTCTTCTAATTCCTATAGGTTTACTTTTTAGATCATTCCTCTAAAAAGATTTGATACTCGTATAAACTTTTCTAACTCGTCTAAGGATAATCTGGATGAAACTTGTCCTACCCCTGGGTCACTGCTTCTGATTGCCCTAGTAGAGTTCCATTGATTCCTGAGTCCTTCCTAGACACCTCGGAGCAAACTGTCAAATGTTGAGTTCTGCCATTCTATTCATCTGTTAACCTAGATAGTAGTTTCTCTATTATGCCATTCTGGTCTTGTTAGTGGGAGATGGAATTAGGGTAGCCTGGGGGAGAGGTAGAGTAAGAAGTTCAGATATTCAAAGTAGGGTAAGGTTCATCGTAATAGTGGTAGATATGGGATACATTGGCCTGATAAAGAAAGATGGAAAGATTTTGTTTCATACCCATCAGCTAGATCCCCTTACCTAAAGTCATCTAGTGATCATCATTTTCAAAATGGTGTTTGTCCTAGGGCACAGGGTGCCCATTATTAGTCTAGTGGTGCCCAGTAAGTCCCTCTTTATCCTCTTTTCTGATTTTGTGGTAAGTGGAATTATGGGTTTGGTTGTGAGAGAAAGAATTGATGATTCAAGTATGATCGACCTAGTCATATATAGAGGCATTGTCCTTTGGTCAGTTTTACTACTAGAACCAATAAGATTCTGGTTGCTAGCTCTTTGGTTTTTGCACCAAGGGGTGCTAGTTTAGATACTAGCACATGCCAAAATTGTATTTATACTCTTACTACCCACCACGAGTCTGAGGCATTACCAGATGTCGTTACTAGTATCTAACAATTCTTTCCCCATAATGTGTGTTATTTTCTTGATTTGGGCTCTACTATCTCTTATGTGACCCCTTATTTGTCTATTCATTTTGGTTTTAATCTTGAGTGTATTTTACATTTTTTTGTGTTCTCTCCAGTGGGTGACTCCATTATGTTAGAAAGGTCTAGAGGGGTAGTGTGATATCGTTCCATAGTAGGGAGATCTTAGTAGATCTAATAAATTAGACAAGGTAGACTTTAATATGATTTTGCGGATGGATTTGTTACATTCGTGCTATGCATCTCTGGATTGTTAGACCCATAAGGTCAGTTTCCATTTCCCAAATGAGTCGGTGATTAAATGGTAAGGTAGTTCCCTAGTGCCGTCGAAAAGTTTTATTTTGTATCTTAGAGCCTAAACATTGATCCCTAAAAGGGTGCCTCTACCATCTAGTGCATGCTAAGTATTTTAGATCTGTAGTTCCTTCTTTGCAGCCTATCCCTGTGGTCTGTACATTTTTGTGGTGTTCTTGATCATCTTCCTAGTGTTCCTCCCGATAGGAGAATGGATTTTTAGGATTAATCTCTTTCTAAACACTCATCCTATCTCTATCCCTTATTATAGAATGGCTCTGGTTGAGTTAAAATAACTTAAGAAGCAAGTGAAAGATCTTATTGATAAGGGTTTGTCCATCCTAGCATTTCTCTATAGGGTGCTCCTGTTCTTTTATACATAGGGAGGATGTTTTCCTCTGGATATGTATAGGTTATCGACAAGTGAATAAGGAATTTAAGGTGACTTCTTTGTGGGGTGGACTAATATATATATATATATATATATATATATGTGTGTGTGTGGGGTACTCTGTTAGTTGTGCATGATGGTTATTAGACACTAAGTTTGAACCTTAGATATTGATTTTGGTGAAAGGAGTATGTTAGCTTGAGGGTAGCTATGCAATATTTGTAGGAGTAAATTGTTAGGCTTGATGGGGTATGTGTAAGAGATAAGGTTGATCATGAAGGAATAATGGAGTAGGAAAGTTATGATATATAGGCCGGAGGTCTACGTTGGAATTAATGGATTAAGGGGTAAGTCATTGGATGTATTAGGGCATGGAGTTTGTAAGAATATGTTGTACCCCAAGTAGCATCTAGATGGATGAGGTTTCAAGTATAAGAGAGCCAAATATCCCTAGTACATGTCCATGGTGGTACCTCTTAGAGAAGAGTATTATACTTATAGATGTACTAAGATAGAGATCATGCTCTAATCTTAAATTTTCTCCTAGTGGTGGGATTCAGGGGAGAGTCTGGGTGAATTTGCCCCTTTTCTAGTTATTCCTTTCTAATTTGGTTAAGAGGTCACTCTACTAGTGCCATACATATTCTAATAGTACTTATGCCTAAAACCAGCAATCTACATGTCATGAGTGGACATACTCCATCCCTTGAACCAAAGACAATAATTGTTCTTAGAAAATTTGAGCTTTCAAGTTTTAATCTCTATGTCATAATGCTCATTATCCATACATTTATGTCTCACATTGTGCCTAGTTATGAGATATGGTGGTTTCAAGCTAAAATCCTTACCTTGTTCCCTAAATATAAATCTTATCTTTATGTTATATTACACATGATATATGCAGTCATGTTTCTACTGGTGACCAGTCCTACGGATTCGTACTATGGTATATTCATGTTAAAAAGAACCTTCAATTATAACCTAGGTGGTTTCGACAAAGTACTTCATGCCAGTTGTATCGTGTTTTATTTTGCAGGACTTACCTTGAGTAGTACGATAAGTAGGAGTTGTAATTGAGAAGTAACCCCCTCATTATTGATACTTGTACTCTAGTTCCTCAGTGAACCTTCTTATGTTAGGATGGTAGTGGTTATAGAAGCATATAATGCTTTGGATCAGGGAGTAGATGTTCTTTATTGTAAAAAGTTTTTGGTGACTACTAAAGCTAAAGTTACAGATAAATTTGGAAGAGTAAGATGAACCTTTGTTATGTGAAATAGTTAAGAAGGAGAGATATGGTGAAATCCATCGTGATAGTGATTGATGTTTCTAGTTTTGATTGGGACATCCACCAAGAGAGAGGTAGAAAGGTAGTCTAGAATATTGCGATTGACAGATACACAAACCATTGTGTTATATGGTTGGTACTCCTTGATTAAGACCTAAGGTTACTTGATTGTTGTGATAAGATTGAGTAGTACTAATGGAGTGGTCTAAAGTATAGGGACCTATGAATTATGATGTTTCGGATTTTGACGGAACATTTTACATCTTTTTTAATGAATAGTTGTATGTGTTCAACCAATTGATGTTGTATTTAATATTGAATTTTAGTGTTTTTAGGGTAAGGAGTTATCTGAAGGAGAAACTTGAAAAAACAGTAGAAAAAGGTCACTAACGGTCAAACTGGCAGATCGTTAACCATGCGATGGACTGCCAGGGTAGTCGTCAGAGTAAAATAACAAGGAGAAAATGAGTGATATCTTCGATGGTCCAAGTGATGGGCTGTCAACCGCCCAACGGACTGCCAACTTGCCTGTCAGGATGAAACAAAACATGGCATTCTGGAGGATCAAGCGACGACCCATACGATGGGCTGTCGGGCCAGCGATGGCCTACCAAAATGACCGTTAATCCTCAACATAACATGACATTTTGGGACCATTAGTGACGGTCCACACGACGGACCGTCAGGCTTTCGATGGGTCGCCATCCTGATCGTCAACTTGGATGCCTCTTTTCTGAGTTTGAATTTTAAATCCTCTGTACCTAGGAACATATAACTACCCATTTTAGGTTTTATTTAGGTATATTTTATCATATTTCCATTTTTTGAAACTTATTGTAATGCAGTATTCTTTGAGATTCAACATCGAACTGTGAATCTAATCATTTTATGCTAATTCTCTTCTGAAGATTCAAGAACAATTCTTGTGATTTTTGTAAGTAATTTATGAATTTATTTATGAGAAACATAATGACTTCTTCTTCTTCTTCTTCCATGGTTAACTGAAGTTGTATAGACCCTTCTTCATAATAATGACCTTTGTTGGTTGAAAAGTTAAAGGGTGAGCCCAAGAACATCACTTGTTTTAATAGAAAAGTGCTTGTCAGGAAATGAAGAGGTTTACATGGAATCTAAGAGATTTAACCTTTGGGTTACAGGTTGATGCACTAACGGGATCAACCCACATGAAGAAATAGATGAATAAATTAACATCTCTTTTAAGTTTGAGAGAATTGAAGGATAATACACACATTTAGGTTGAGAGACAAATGGGTAAATTATAGGATTCAAAAACTCTTGCAATGGAAGTAATTAATTGGAAATTCAAGATAATTTACAATCCTAGCTGCTTAAACATCTCGGTAACCATAACTCTAGTTTGTCTACTCTCATTGAATTATTATTTTCAATAAGATCACTGGATGGAACACTCTCTGTTACAAATAGCAATATACAATTTTACAAATCAATACCCCTCTTTAGTTTGGAACCTTTGATCAACAGTCTAGTAACAACCATAATACTTAGTAAGCACAATATTTGATGTGGGTTTCGACCCCAACTTATTTGGGTTATATATTTTACAAATATCGCTTGCACTTTCTAATGAGAGTTGTAATTTGAGCATATCAAATTTTGGCGCCCATGCCGGGGAATATGGTTGTCAATTAAGTTTGTGTTTGTTGGTTTACCTTTTGTCAAGTTTCCCAAATTTTATTTTTATCTATCTTTTTTGTTCATTACGGTTAATCATTGTATATGCCAATCATTGTGTATTCCAAGTACACTTAGGTCAAGTGAACTGTTATTACCAATATATCCGGGACCTCAATTGATCGGTAGAATGGCTAACCAACAAGAAGCTGAAAGACTAGGCGCTCTGGATAATATGTAAGTTAATCAGGAAAATGCTGATAATCTAGGATGGGTGCCTAATGCTGATGATGTGGATTTGGGAGATGAGGATTTGTTAGACGCTTCTAAAAAAAGACGTATAGAGAATGTGGCTGCACCGGTGAACTATAATGTGAACAGTAATAGTCCTTTCAAGACAAGGAAAAATCAACAACCTGTGCAATTTCATCTTGAGGAGGATGAGGACGAAATGGATGGAGCAGTTCCAAGTGGAGCTATTATTCCTCCACCTTTGGCACCTAGATATAAGTTTAACATCACTAGTACTATGATTCAATTACTTCATCTGAAGGGACTATTTGGTGGACTTTCGGGTGATGATCCAAACTTGCATTTAGTGAATTTTATCACTATTTGCAAGTATTTTGATAACCCTAAAATAGGTAAGAATTCCATCCATCTGCTTCTATTCTCGTTGAATCTATCTAGGGAGGTAACATTGTGGCTTAATGGGTTGAGTCCTGATTCTATAAGAAACTGGAGGCATCTAAAAGGAGCTTTCCTAGAAAGGTTCTTTCTGCCTTCCAGGATGTTATAGTTGAGGGACGAGATTAGTAATTTTAGATAGCTCCCGACTGAAGGTCATTACGAGACTTAGGAGAGATTTAAGAAGATGTTGATGCAATGTCTCACCCACAAATTGACTGACGTTCATTTGATGGAGACTCTATACAGAGCGTTTAATTCTATTACCAAACCAGTGGTTGAAAATGCTGGAGGAGGAGCATTTCTGGGTCTCACTTTTCCAAAAGCTTCTAAAATGCTTAATAGGATGACCAAACAGAGTAGAACTTGGCATACCGGGGATTATGATGTAGAAAGATCTACTGTGTCTGGCAGAATAACTGCAGAACAATGTAGGAAAGAGGAAGAACGTGAGTAATACATGGCTCACATGAAAACCAAATGGATCTGCTTACCGAATATTTATTATCTAGGAAGACGGAGAAAATGAAAGTTATTGGGGCACAGGGCAGGTCTAATTCAGATTCTGAGGAGGAGGCTAATTATCTAAATAATTAAGGGGGTTTCCAAGGAAATATCCAAGGGAATCAATGTCAGAACTATAATGACAAAACTAGTTACATGGATAGGGAGAAAGAAAGTTGGACTAATAAGAGTAACAGGAGTGGACTGTATGTACCTCCTGGAAATTGGGATAATGCTGCTACAAGTTCAAACAAGATGTCTATGGAGGACATGATTGAGAAACTATTAAAGGGATTTAAGACAAACAATGCCGACGTGATGACGATGAAGAGTGTTTTATCTTCCATGAGTCAATTAGTGAATTTGCACATAACTTCTATCAAACAATTAGAGAAACAGATGATCCAACTCTTGGAAATATTTAACTAGAGGAAGAGTCGTACCTTGCCGAGCGATACAATAAAAAATCCTTGAAATAATAGCTCTTGCATGGAAGTTACCACTCAGAGTGGTAAGGTATTACCAAGACCTTCTGTGGGAAAAACTGTAATTAAAGAACTGATTGAAGAGGATATTAAAAATGAAGAAAGTTGTCTAGTGGAGTCTGAGAAGATGGATGGTAGTGACATCCATTCTAACTATCAACAGGATGATGAGTTAGAGAAAGAAAAAAAAAGGAGAAAGAAGCAGTGGTTACCACTTTACCAAAACTACCACCTCTCTTTCCTCATATATTGAAGAAGAAAGCTGATAATACAAAGTTTAACAAATTCATAGCCATACTGAAACAACTGACAGTGATTGTTCCTTTAGCGGAGTCATTAGAGTAGATTCCTGGGTATGCTAAGTTTATGAAATACTTTGTGATGAAGAAGATAACAGTGAGCTACGAACTGGTGGATAACCTTTACCACTGTGGTGATATTTCAAGAAGGTTTTTGGTGCAAAAGAAAGCGGACCAAGGAGCATTCACTATCCCTTGTACTATAGGGTCTCTTGATTTTTCTAAGGCCTTGTGTGATATGGGAGAAAGTATTAACCTGATATCGCTAGATGTTTACAAAAAGTTGGGTTTAGGTGATCCTATACCCACTAACATATGACTAGTGATAACAGACAGGTCAGTGAAGCAGCCAGTGGGGATATTGTATGATGTGCCAGTAAAGGTGGCCAGTTTCATATTTCCTATAGATTTTATTATCTTGGACTGTGAGGTAGATTTTGAGGTACCCATAATCTTTGTTAGACCTTTTCTCGCTACCGGGAGTGTCCCTATTGATTTAACAGCTAATGAGTTACAGTTCATGCTTAATGATTTGCTATTTTGCTTCGATGTGTGCCAATCTATGAAGCAACCCAAGGAGATGAGTGTATTTTCCATTGTTGATATTTATTATGAAGAAAATCAAAAGTTCTAATTGAAGAGAAATTTGTTGTGAAAACTTTGGGTGCAGTTTTGATGAATTTTGAAAGTGAAGGTATGGATGAGTACAAAGAGACAGTATGTGCTTTGACAGGAATTGGATCTTATTCATATGCTCCCAAGAAACTGGACATAGATCAAGAAAATTAACCAACACCACTCGCTAATCCATTTATCGAAGAGTCACCGGTATTGGAGTTGAAGGAGTTTCTAGGACATCTGCGGTACATGTTTTTAGGAAGTGTAAATACTTTGCCTATGATTATTGCTGTAGATTTGGGAGAGTACCGGGTTGAGGCACTTCTCTCTATGCTTAGACGATACAAAAAGGGTCATAGGATGGACTATTGTCGACATCATTGATATTCCTCCTAGTATTTGCACTCACAACATTCATCTTGAGGAAGATTGCACACTAACCATTGAGCACCAATGCTATCTTAATCCACCAATGCAAGAGGTGGTTAAGAAGGAGATCATTAAATAGTTTGACGCGGGAGTTAAATACCCAATTTATGATAGTAAGTGGGTAAGCCCGATCCAATGTGTTCCCAAGAAAGGGGGCATGACTGTTGTGGCAAATGAGAAAAATGAGTTGATTCCCCTCAGACTTGTGACTGGGTAGAGAGTTTGTATGAACTATAGTAAGCTCAACTCATGGAATTTGAAGGACCACTTTACAATGTCTTTCATAGATCAAATGATTGATCGATTGGAGAGAATAGGTTGGTATTGTTTCTTAGACGGGTATTCAGGCTACAACTAGATTTCTATAACTCCATAGGATCAGGATAAGATGACGTTCACTTGACTATATAGTACCTTTTCTTTCAAGTGGATGCCCTTTGTCTTATGTAGTGACCCGCCACATTCCAATGGTGCATGATGTCTATATTCTCCAACATGGTGGAGGACACCTTGGAGGTATTCATGGATGATTTTTTAGTGGTGGTTAATTTTTTTGAACTATGCTTGGTGAATCTGAGTAGAGCATTGCAGTGACATGAAGAATATATTCTTGTTCTTAATTAGGAAAATGCCACTTCATAGTGAAGTAGGGCATTGTTCTTGGTCACAAAATTTCTGCCAAAGGGATTGAAGTTGACCGGGAAAAAGTAGAGGTGATAGAGAAATTACCGCCTCCTATCTCTGTGAAGGGAGTGCATAGTTTCTTATGTCATACTGGGAAAAAGTAGAGGTGTAAGAAGACATTCGAATGACTTAAGGAGAATCTTGTTGCTCTCCTATTATTATGGATCCAGGCTGGTTTAAGCCTTTTGAAATTATGTGCGATGCAAGTGGAGTAGCAGTGGGTTTTGTACTTGGCTAGAAGAAAAAGAAATTGTTCCACACAATTTACTATTAGTGCAAGGCATTAAATGGGGCGCAACAGAATTATACTATTACTAAGCAGGAACTTCTCGCAGTTGTCTATACTTTTGAGAATTTATGTGCTTACCTATTGAGAAATAAGGTGGTGGTTCATACAGACCATGTTGCCTTGAGATATTTAATGGCAAAGAATGATGCAAAACCAAGTTTAATCATATGGGTGTTGCTTTTACAAGAGTTTGACTTTAATGTCAAAGATCTAAAAGCATGCGAAAATCAAGTTATGGATCATCTGTCCAGACTTAAAGTTGATCAAGTAGTCAAGGATTAGTTTGAAATTGATGATACATTTCCGGATGAGAAGATCTTGGTTGTTGAGCTAGAAAAAGTGCCTTGGTATGATGACTTTGCAAATTTTATGGTAAGTGAAGTCATCCCGAAGAATCTATGTTTTCATAAAAGGAAGAAGTTCTTTCATGATGTTACACACTATTTATGAGATGATTCGCATTTATTTTAGTGGTGTACAGATAATATTATCAGACAATGTATTCCAGAGGTAGACATGTTGAATATCCTAAAAGCTTGTCATGCTTCTCCGATTTAGGGTCACCATGCAAGTGACCGTACTGTGAGAAAAGTACTGTAGAGTGGTTATTACTGGACGACCTTATTCAAGGATGCGTATGAGTTGTTATGGATATCTGACCAATGCCAGAGACAAGGCTCAATCTCAAAGCACCATGAGATGCCGATGACAAAAATGATGGAAGTTGAGTGTTTCGATGTGTGGGGCATTTATTTCATGGGCCCCTTTGTGAGCTCTTATGGGTTGAAATATATATTGGTCATCATTGATAATATGTCACAATGGGTTAAAGACGTTGATTTAGCTGATAGT
Organism: Capsicum baccatum var. pendulum; assembly: GCA_030864225.1. NCBI lineage: Eukaryota > Viridiplantae > Streptophyta > Magnoliopsida > Solanales > Solanaceae > Capsicum > Capsicum baccatum. The sequence continues at coordinate 175,815,599 of CM061560.1, forward strand.
GAAGGAAAGAGAGTGGTTGCATTCCTTACGAAGAATATCTTATCTCTCTTAGGGGTACCACGTACCATTATAAGTGATAGTGGATCACACTTTTGCAACCAAGTGTTTCGAGTAGCTTTGTTGAATTATGTTGTGAAACAACATAAGGTTGCTATGCCATATCACTAATAGACTAGTGGGCAAGTGGAAGTTTTGAACCATGAGATAAAAGAAATTTTGGCTAAAATGGTGAATGCGAGCAGAAAAGATTGGTCTCGAAACCTCGATGATTCCTTGTAAGCATATCGAACTGCTTTCAAGACACCTATTGGAATGTCACCATAGCATCTGGTCTACGGAAAATCATGTCACCTTCTAATCAAACTAGAGAAGAAGGCTTTATGGGCTCTTAAACGGCTGAACTTGAATTGGAAAGAAGCAGCTGAGTTAAGGTTGGGTCAGTTAAATGAGATAGATGAATTCCATCTTGGTGCTTACAAAAGAAATGATCTGTAAAAAGAAAGAATATAGAAATACCATGACCAAAGAATAGAGAAGAGAGACTTTCAATCTGGTGACTGGGTATTATTATTCAACTCTGGACTTAGGCTCTTTCCGGGAAAATTAAAATCAATATAGTCTGGACCGTTCAACGTAAGTCAAGTTTTTCCATCAGGTGTAGTGGAACTTGAAGGTAAAGACGGAAGTATATTCAAGGTCAATGGTGAATGAGTCAATACCTATATTGGACCAACTGTTGATGTAAAGCTTGTGTCCACTGTGTATCTCGATGAAGTCTAAATAGTCGAGGAACCAAGTCGTGCCGCGATAATAAATCAAGAACCAGTAGGAGGAAACCCACAAAGTGTTGTTGTAACCATAGTTAGAATTTAATTATTGTTTATTTGTAATTTGATGTGTTTGTGAAGTGTGTAGGACTAAGAATGCAGAAGGAAAGAAGTTCTACAATGCTAAGGAGATGACAGGAAGACTAACGGACCGTCAAGGACTCGACGGGCTATCACTAGAACTATCAAATACATGATAAAAAATGAGATTTTGGATAAGTCTTGACATTTGATTTGGTGGACTGTCGCTGGTCTGAAGGACCATCGCATGGGTTGTCAACCAGAAGCTTAAATTCGAGGGTACTGGAATGTACTGATGGACAGGTAGACGGGCTGTCGCATCACTGACAGACTATTGCATTAGTCGTCGCAGTAAGATATGATTTCTAGTTTTTTGGTATGCCATGACGGTCCACCTGGTGTACCGTCAGACACCCCACAAACCATTAGGTAAACCATCAACTTAACCTTAGGTACGGGTCAGGTCGGGTAATTTTAAGGCCTAATTAAATTGTCTATATCTGATAGAAATTATTTTAACTGATAAGAAGAGGAGGTTACATATGTTGCTACCTATTCAAATTCTAAAACTGTTCAACTTTCTCTGTAGTCAAATTATCTGGGGTCAGTTATTCCCTTTTAGGACTCTCCCTCTTCCTTTTTTCTCCTATTTAAACAATACCTTCCCCCTTTTTCTCTCATCACTACAAAAGTTATCAATCATAGACAAAGGCTTTAAGTTTTATCAACTTCTGAAGTTGCAAGTGAGAAGAGTGAAGTTACTGTACCATCAAGGTATTATCATAACCTTATTCATTTTTTTTGAATTGCTAAATACAGAGGGAGTAAGTTGTTGTTTGTGAAAGATAATTCCTTCTTACTTGTGCTTAGTTTTGATTGTAATATTAAATTTGAACCATGTTGTACAATGTTCCAGGTGAAGTTTGAGTAACCCATTTACTGAAAGTGAGAAAAGTGGTGGTAAATCACTAAATGCAATTTGTTGTGTTAAAAAATTAAAATTTACACCAAGTGTTCGACAGAATGTCGAAGTAAAGGCTGAAACTAAAAAGGGTTGGTGATGTTAAGCTCGACGGACCGTTGGACTCGAGGAACCGTCAAGCCATATTTTTACTGTTTAGATTGGCTTTGACCTACAAACTGATTCCTTGATTCTTTCTAGGCATTATGGGAAAATCTCTCTGAAAAGAGGTAGTTGTAGAGTATGGGGAAGAGGCAAGCCAGCTAGGAGTGAGGAGGCACCTCTCTTCAATACTCAACAACGAGATAGGGAAATCCCCATACTCTCCCAGTTTGATGAGTATAGTGAGAGAAGCATTAGTAGTACCAGTTTAAGCCTAGATGAGAAAAGGGTCAACACATCTAACCCCAACCCCATTGAGGTAAAAAATCTCCATGTTGAGACAGAAATAGAGCAGAAAACCGTGGTTAAAAGCAAAGACCATCAAATGAGGTAGGTTCTTAGGTGGAAAATTGAGGGATCAAATGACAAGTTCCTTGATGGACTGGAGCCAAAGATGAGTAGGCCAATCAAAAGGCCAATCTATGAAGAGTACCAAAGAGTGATGAGTGAATTGCATAAATATCCAAAACTGGAGCGATAGTTTAATGAGTATGAATTGGCTTGGATAAGAAAGCATTTTGGTTCTTATCAACCAAATCTGATAAAGGAGTTTTTTGCCAATTATTTCGCACTAATAGAGAAAGATTATCCCAAAGGCACGAAGATCTCAGACTCGCCAAATAGAGAATCAGTCCCAGTGAGAGGATTTAACATTGATGTAATGTCTTGAACAATAAAAAATGATGTTATTTGGGCCCAACTATGAGGTAACGACCGCGGTTCCTGATCTTAAGTATCATCTGACTTTGACATCTACTCAAAGGTTGTGATTGTCTAGGCTACTGACTGATGATGGCAACCTCGCTTGGGAAACCAACCCATAAAAGCGCATTGCAACGTCCTCCCTTATCTTCCAAGAAACTTTTTGGTGGGCCATTATTCTATTAAGGTTGATGCCAATAGGAAGTGATGCTAATTTGGATAGTCATAAGGCAGTACTGGTGGCTAGTTCTATTGCGGGGATGAAGATCGATTTCAGCCAAATTATTGATGATGAAATGTTTGTGAGGGAACACAAAGTGTCAAGTGCACTCCTGTGTTTAGTCACGGAGCTATGCAGGCAGGCTAATGTTCCTCTGATTCACCTAGTTGATAATGCAGTTTGGGCCATACATAGGCAAGACATTGAGAAATTAAAATATGACTCAAATTTTGAGATGTGAGTTACAAAACCTCCATCCTACCAGACACAGTCAACACCAGGCCCCGATACTTTTGAAGTGCCCATAATTTTTCCATTGCCTATCATTACTTATGTGTTGCCTGATTATTTGCCACCTAGTACATCTACAATATCAGAGTCTATGCCACCAATGGGTGGGATAGATTATTCAAAGTATAGGTTAACATAGGAGAATTTTTCCATATTGGTTGAGCTGCAAAAGAAGTTTAAAAAGCACCTAGACACATAGGCTTCACAATTCAAGCCTTTTGTTGATAAAATTATGGCTGAGGTAATTCATCCATTCAAAAAATTCAATTTAGGATGGACTATATGGAAGAGACAATCAATAAAAGGCTGGATATCATGTCCATTCTAGATCTTGCTAAGTTCATGGCAGAATTTAAACAAGCACAGGCGAACATAGAAGAGTTGAAGAGCAAAAAGCCACAATATCCTATTTTTTACCCCGCTTTAGTGATAATCGATAAAGATGACAGTATTTTTAACTTAATAGGAAAGTCATTGAAAGACAAAGAAAATAAAGTAGATGAACGTGTAGATACAAATGCTTCTATAAGAAGAAGGCAAGAAACAATGACCTTGGAAGATAAAGAAGATTATAATATAGGGAAAGCTTTAAAAAGATCGAGGAGAGATGAAGAGAAGAGAAGAAAGAAGGAAGCAGATGAAGCTGCAGGAGTTTCTACTAGTTCATCCCCAACAAAGGGGTCAAGTTCAAAGCTATCCTGAGAAGCGATACCTCCAATTTTTGAGGAAACGATTGTGAGTACCCCTACCATCATAGGAGTTACTATTGCTGTAGATGAGGCCACTGGAGCCTCAACATATTTTACTGATGCCTCATTTAAATAAGCGGTTGTACAAGTATTCCCCTTCTTTGTATTATCTTTACATGCATTGAGGACAACACATTTATTTTATGTAGGGGTGGATGTACTTGTACCACGGGGTTTTTTGTTGCCTGTGTTCTTTTTATCTGGTGTGCTATCTAGTAAAACCGACATGTCTAGGATTGCATTTTCTTTTCTTAGGCTGTGATGTAAATATGTATTTGTTAATGTTTATTTATATAGGGTCTTTTATTCTAGCATCTTGTTGTATATATGGATGACAAATGACTTTAGAATAAGGCTGTGAGCATATTTATAACTATTTTCTCTTGTCATTTAGAATATGTTGAACAAACTTTGATGATTCTGTAATTGGCATTAGGATGAAAAGTGTGCATGACTATGTGATGTAAATAATCCCAAAAGTTTGTGGGATAAGTGTAGCTCATGTGCTTGTGTGTGGGAAATTTTATTTTAGTTCTTGGATGGTTATACACGAAGATATTAGCAGTTTAATGAAAAGGTAGTTTAGAGATACAATAAAGTAGCCGACCCTGATCTATATCAGATATTGTGCACCTTAAATGGATGCATTAGCATAAGTCGAGGGTGTTTGATTCTTAAAAAAATAAATAAAGGAGAAAAATATATATAAAAAGGGGGTTCGGACAAAGTGTGAATGAATAAGTGAAAGTGCAAGTAAGCAGGTAAAGCAGTAGCCTTGGTAAGTAAAATTCAAGGGAAAAGAGAGTTAAATCTGAATATTGAGTCACTTTTACTAAAATCTTTCCCTACCTAGGCCAGAGCCTTATTATAAGCATGAAAAAGACCTTCTTGATCGTTGCAAATCAACCATAAAAGAGTATTAGATGATAAGGGCAAGCCTATGCGTGTGTATGCTATGTTTGTAACTTCTTTGATGAGTGTTATAGTCTTGATTTTCATCCAACATGCTTGAATAAGGGATGGACTTTATTGACCGTGAGGGAAACTTGAGTTACACTTAGTTTTACTATCTCTGTTGGATGTTATATCCATGTTTATATGTATGTGTTGAATTATAAACAATGCCGGTTATAGATCCTGATGTGTTGAGATCTTACAGTAAAATGGCAAGTGAATAGTTGTGTGGAATCTAGTTCAGTAGTCAATTGCATGTCATTTTGTTGTTCATGTATGCAATTTGGTGATGAGTTGCTTGAGGACAAACAATTATCTTAAGTTGAGGATGTTGATGTTCCATCTTTTAACATAACATTTTACATTTTCTTTAAAGAATAGTTGTATGCTTTCAAGGAAATGATGTTGTATTTAATACTGAATTTTAGTGTTTTTAGGTTAAAGAGTTAGCTGAAGTAGAAACTTAGAAAAATAGCAGAAAAAGATCACTGACGGTCAAACTAGCATACCGTCAACCATGCAACGGAACACCAGGGTGGTCATCAGAGTAAAATAGAAAGGAGAAAATGAGTGATCTCTACAACAGTTCAAGTGGTGGACCATCAACCATCCGATAGACTACCAACTTGGTCGTCAGGATGAATGAGAACATAACATTCTGAAGGATCAAGTGATGACCCATGCGATAGGCCGTTAGTCCAGAGACGGCCCGCCAACATGACCGTCAACCCTTAACAGAACATGACATTTTGGGACTACCAGTAACAGTTCACGCAATGGAACATCAGGCTTTTGATGGGCCTGCAACCTGACCGTCAACTTAGACGTGGCTTTTCTGAGTTTGAATTTTACATCCTATGTACCTGGGAACATATAAATACCTAGTTTAGGTTTTATTTCGGCATCTTTTATCATATTTACATTTTTTGAAACTTATTGTAATGTAGTATTCTCTGATATTCAAGGTAAAATTGTGGATCTAATCAGTTTATGCTTATTCTCGTCTGAAGATTCAAGAATAATTCTTGCAATTTTTGTAAGTAATTTCTGAATTTATTTATGATAAACGTAATGAATTTTTCTTCTTCTTTTTCTATTGAGATATGTGGCTAAGCTCTCATGGCTAGGGTTATGGGAGGCTTGATATGAATAGCTGATTGTTGTGAAAACACTTGATTTCCTTGGTTAACTAAAGTTATATAAACCCTCCTCCACAATAATGACCTTTCTTGGTTGCAAACTTAAAGGGTGAGCCCAAGAACATCACTTGCTCGAATAGAAAAGTGCTTGTTGGGAAATAAGAGGTTTACATAGAATCTAAGGGCTTTAACCTTTGCATTACGGGTCGATACCTTAACAGGATCAACCCACATTAAGAAATAGTTGAATAAATTAACATCTTCTTTAATTTTGAGACAATTAAAGGATAATCTCCCCATTTTGGTTGAGAGATAAATGGGTAAATTATAGGATTCAATAACTTTTGTAATTGAAGTAATTAATTGAAAATTCAAGATAATTCACAACCCTAGATGCTTGAACATCTCGGTAACCATAACTCTCATTTGTCTACTCTCATTGAATTATTATTTACAATAAGAATCACTGGCTAGAACACTCTCTATTACAAATAGCAAGATACAATTTTACAAATCAATACCCCCTTTAATTCAAAACCTTTGATCAACAGTCTAGTAACAACCATAATCTTTATTAAGCACTGTGTTCTCTATGGGATTCGACCACAACCTAGTTGGGTTCTATATTTGATAGAAATTGTATACATTTTCAAAAGAGAGTTGTAATTTGGGCATATCAACTTATGATAGCACCTGTAACTCCGAGTTAGGATTTAACATGGGAGGGAGGTGCAACAAATGCTTAGGTCATGTAGTTATATATTTTGTGGGAGAGATAGGATGTTGAAATGGTTGAGTGTTGTATTCATAGTTGAAATCTTAGTGGAGTGTTTGGTTATATTTAAGGGTTATTAGAAATATTATTCGGGAGGAAGGAGCTATGTGAGAAGCTAGAGAGGACATAAAATCCAAATATCCATTCTTGTTCCTCTCTTCTGATAATCATGCTTGAGCTATGAGTTAATTCTTAACATATTTTTTTTCTAACTTATTTAATGGAAATTGTGATTCCTTGATACCTTTGTTTCCAGACATTGTTAAAGAGATGTATGGTTGTTTGTTGTGTTAAAATCGTGCTTGCAATTTCCTTGACCAATCATTCAAGGATGAATAATCTAAGTGGGGGAGAATTAAAACACCTCGGATTTTGTTCCTTAAAAAGTTCTTAAGCATTAAGCTCACTGTCTCGACTATGACTCATCCTGTGAGTCGTAGGGTGTCATTACAAGACCTAGGGACCCGAGTCATAACCAAATTTGTAAAGTAAGTGGATAAGTACTCTCTAAGTATGAGTGGCTCCCTATGAGTAATTGGGTACAAATCATAGGATGTATAATGTTTACTTAATTAGGTTCTATGTTGACTATGACTGGACCCTATGAGTCATAAGGTCTCATTACGAGTGGTACCAGTTAAGTTTAGGGTCAAAAGTGTGTGGGTGTCCTAAAGAAAATCTTGGTTATGACTCGTAGTGATGAGTTGTAAGGAATGGTTATGAGTCAATAGTTGACTCGTAGTCGAAGGCAACACTTTTCCTGCCTTTAAATTAAGGGCATTCTGGACATTTCCCCTATTACTCAACTTGAAACCCATGTCTTATAAACCCTTTAAGGTGTCATTAGCACTCAAAAAAATCAAAGTAACTTTTCAAATAGTCCAAAGGGATCTCTAAATTCCCTCAAGCAAGTCAGGATAGGTTTTCATAAAGTTGGTAAGCTAGGGGCTCAAGAGTTAATTTCTCTCCAAGTTTCTTGGTGATTAAGGCACGCTAATCTTCCCTCAGTGTTAATTTGTTAACAACATATGTTTTAAACTACTTTTCATGATATGTTTATGATGGTTTTGAAATAAGGATTGGGGTTTTTGAATGCTTATTGTTGAACAATGTTTTTTCATGGTTTAATTATGATTTTCCATGCTTTAAATATGGTTTTGAATAGGTGGGTGCATGGGTAGGGTAATGAACTTGGGAGTTTTGATTTTTCCTAAACTTATGACTCTTGAAGTGGTTATAACCCCAACCCGATATTATTAAATTGGTTTATAGTTATGAGAAATTTGTGAGTGAAACTGTTCTTGAAACTATGGCATTATTATGTTCTATTGAATCTTATGTATTTGTTTTTTCACAAGATAAGGTTTAGTTGAACCAAAGGGGCTATGAATTCCCCCAAGTGGTGTAATTTTTTTGGCATGTTTTTGTTACCTTGCAAGTGCAAGTTGGTAATACGTTACCGAAGGTGTATTTCTTAATGTGTATTATGGTTCGATGAATGGGAATGTTTGATACTTTTTTTAATTAGGCATTAAAAGAGAGTTGTGCAGATGACTCATGAAAGTAAAAGTCTGAGTAACTGATACAAGAACTCGCGCTAGCCGCTGTGGGGGTCTTTATGTATTAAGGGTTCTAGTCCCTTTGTTTGTGACCAGGTCTTATAAGTCCACCTTATTGTTATTATTATGATTGGAGGATCCCCTGAGTACTATTATATGATGATTGGTCTACATAATCCAGGTTAAGGTTTTAAAGTGCATGCTAAACCTTGTTCCCTATCCCAACATGGAATATATATACACATATATATGTATCTATATTTACAAATGGTTATGAGCATTGGTTGACCATATTTTAATTGACAAAATTATTTTATCTTTATCCCTTAGTTACATGCTAGAGTTTACCCTACTAGCACTCTCCAGAAGTTGTATCCCCATGCTATGCAGTATTTAGCCATACTTCTACTCCTCCAGCTCAGTGATTGTGGATTTCTCAAGAGTCAACTTAAAGTTGTGAGATTCCAGGCTTTAAAAGGATCCATTTTAGGATTATGTTTTCCTTTTTATATATAGACTATTGTATACTATTTTTGGCTATAGTCGGGGGCATGCTCCTAATGTTGGGTGTATTTATGCATTCTAGTGTTACTATTATAGCTTATTTAGCCTAGTTTATAGAATAATTCATGTGATTTATCTGTTAATATGACATAATTGAGCATATAAGTGTCCAAGTGATTGATTACAATGTTCAATATGTTTTCCAAATAGGTTTTGTATTTAATTTAGTCATTTAGAGTTCAACTCAGAAAACTAGTTTACTACCTTGAGCTAGTTGTGTGTCTTGTTGTGTTCGTTGGATTCTATTGTATTTAATAAGTTCCAAATGGTTTAAATATGAAATTATATGTGGAATAACTTGTTTGTATTGGGCAAAGCTCAATTTAATTAAGTGTAGAGTCAGAACAATAAGTGAAGATCACTGCAAATTAGCCTTATCTAAGCTCTTGTTTTGATTCGTCATTGAGAATATTATGTTGTTATGATCTTTAATATGTGGTGTATGATATTGTAGGGAATCTTTGTGAGTTGAATATTGTGATATATTAATGATATAAAGCCTGGAAATCAATGAAAAATACACCACAATACACGGGATGAAAGATGGAACGATAAAGACTTAACCAAAATTTTGGATGCAACTTCCAATGTATGCATACGTAAGCATGCATCACACCCTTCATTTTAGTGCAATACTTGATGCGTCGCATGCTGCATATTGATGCTCTCAAATTCACGTGATCTGTTCTACTCCAATAAGAATTCGGCATGTCACACTATTAATATACTACATTATACACATCTTAGAATGTGTGGGGAAATCTTTGGAATCTCTACAATCCTTAATCCTATAAAGATTATGATTAGTATATTATATATATACATGATTTTGTTAGGCAAGTGCCTTTGGGACACCTGTAGAGGTGGTTATAGTTTGGAAAATAAAAGGAGGTTTCTGCACTTCTTTATTAGGTTTTGAATTATTTATTTATCTTTTAATGATATCATATCATGTATTCAATTATTTGGACTGTGATTATAAATATTATCAGCTAAAATCCCTCTTTTCGGGGTTGAAGCCAAGAACATGAGTATAATTGTTTTGGATTAAATTTGTTTAATTTGTTCATCATTATTAGTTGTTTGTTTGTTCTTGATTTAATTATTTTATGGATTGATCACCCATAAAATACATATATTGTTGACCTTGTGATCTCAGGAGAGGGATTATGGAGATAGAACATGGGAATAAACTAAGTTTGGGTTTTTCTTTGTTTATAAAAAAAAGAATTGAAGTTGTCACCTAGGACAGGGATGTACTTAGGAGCCTTACTTGATTCACATGTAGGATGATAGCTTTAAATCACTTAATTATATTATTACATCCCCGCTCAATGATGTAGTTGTAATGTCCAATTTAGGTAAATGGTTAGAGGTCGGGAGACAATGATCATGCGATTAACCCTACAAGTCAACAAACAAGATAAGTAATCTAATGAATAAAGTTCAATAGCATAGTATGATTGTTCTTAAGCCTTAACCCTTGGCCTCTATCCGTTGATTGTACAAAGTCATTACTTTTCTGAAGTAGTTTAGTTAAATTTTAGTTTACAATTCAAAAACTTTATTGGTTACCTTTCTCAATTTAATAAACTAGATTTGGGTAGTTGAACAAGTCCCTGTGGGATCGATACAAGACTTTCTTGAAGGCCACTATATTGCTTGGTAGACCACGTACACTTGCGTGTGCACATGGGCATTGTCAAGTTTTTGGAGTCATTGTTGGGGACTTGTTAATTGGAAACTAACTTATTTTTAGTTTAGCAATATGGAGTTGTAAATAGTTTAGTAATTGGCAACTAACTTATTTTATTTATCATACTTCTTAAGATGTCAGCCTGGGATAGATGGTTTTCAATTGATGATGGTTCTTGTTATTTTTGTGGGGAACCACATCATGAGGATTATTGTCTAGATTTTTATGGAAGTGCATGACAGGACATTTACAATATGATGTGGTCCCCCTAAAAAACAAGAAGAACCATCATCAAAGGTTCTATCTGTGGAGCAGACTGCAACTTGGTGTTTGGTTTGTGGTCAAAGTGGTCATACAACAGCTATGTGTGGTATCAATCCCACTTCAGAATTGTTTGTGGGATATACTGAAAGGAAAAATTATATAAACACCTACAATCAAAGGTTCTAGACCCAGCCACAAATGCACTCATGGAACAACCAACAACAGTTTAAGCAGCAACAACAAAACATGCATGCCACAACTCAACTAACAACTTTGCAGATATTTTAAAACAACTTTTAACATCTTAGGCATGGATGTTGGTAGATATGAAGAACTAGTAGGTGGATATAAAGCAGTTGTATAATCAACTGGAGGTAGATGCAGAGTTGACCTTCCAACCAGGTGAAGACAAAGTTGTTGATAATTCTAGGAAGTCTGAGCACTTAGAAACTGATATTATTTAGCAGGTTAAGGAGATACCAACACCACCATGTCCACAGATGCTAAGAAAAGAAATATATGAAGAGGATACTAGTCAGTCTGTGGAACAGACACAAGAACCGCAACCACTCAATTGTTATTTTTTTAGACTGAAATTGAAAAGGTAAATATAAGTGAAGGTGTTGTAGATTGTGTAAATTTGAAGTGGGATTGGTTGGGCCTCACTCAAAGCACTTTAATAAATTATGTTTAGATGATGTATTGTCTATGGAATCATTTAAAATAGTGGATAAATGTGAATATGCAGAACAAAAATCCTATATTCTTGATTTTACTCCGGATAAGCAACATAAAAACACACCTTACCTCAAGGCCTAGTGGTTTACCATGCACATTCTATTACTTAGTTCCTTAATATTTGTACCACCTCTCTATGAGTTAGGCAAGAAGATGGATGCAATGTTGGGGTGAAATTCATATCCTCAAGGTGGAGGAAAAAGTTGATATAGCTCATACCGTGACACTAAATTAGGTGCTTCTTAGGAGGCAACCCAAGATAAGGTATGTTGTATTTTTAGTTTTTAGTTTTTACTTCACGTAGTTTTTTTTTTAGTCAGAAGTTGATGAAAAGCCAGAGTACCCGAAAGCTCAGGAGCATGGCAAAGACTGAGTGTGGGGTTTCACAGACCCTCTTGATATTTAAAAGGTGCTACTAGCTAGGACTACAGGTCTCAGGGAGTATTCTATCTCTTACTTTTAAATTCACTTTGGGGATAGAGTAGATTTTAAGTATGGGGTGGGGAAATTCCCAATTTTTGGCTAAATTTAATTCTTCTTTAGGATAGGATTAAGTTAGATATTTGAGTTGTTTCTATTTTTGATGGCATGGTGAAAGTTTTTTCATTTGTTAAAAGTATGTTGATTGAATGAATTAATACTTTTGAGACTCTTAGGCTAATGATGTGACTCTTGTTCTTGTGGCTTAACATTGAATTCATGCTATTGTTGATTAGGAGTCTATGGTGATCCTATATGAGTTGATCATGTTCTATGTGTGATGTGAGGTTTTTGTATATTCCTTGTTTCATGTGATGTCTAGACCTTTCCTAGTGTGTGTGTAAAGCGAAATAAAGAATATGGGTTTAGGAGATGATTTAGGCATTTCTTTGATAGCCTAGTTTCAAACCTTCTTTTTGACCTACCCTTTGTGCATAATCCTAGTAAGCCCCATTGAGCCTTTAGCTTTTACTTTGGAAGTCGCATAAGTAGCATAATCTCTTCTTTAATAGACCTTAATTTGATCCAAAAGCTCCTAGGTACTTTAATAAAAAATTAATTGAGTAAGGCATTGCAAAATAAAAGGAGAAAAAATGAAATTGATACCCCAAGGTAATAGTTTTAGGTGTTGATTAGTGATGTTTGGTGGTTGGGTGTGATAGACATTGAGCTAGAAATATTACCATGGTTATGAAAAATAAAAAAAATCAATTTATGCGGTAATAAACAATACTTCCACCATGTGTTTGTGAAAATGCTTAAAACAAATAGGGCAAAACAAAAGATACGAGTAGATAAAAATAATGTAAATTGGGTGTTGAAGATTGGTTCTAAATGTATAATATAGTGTATTAAAGTTCTTAGAGAGGTTGTCACTATTATAGGGAAATATAGTTCCTACCCGTCCCTTAGCCTACATTACAACCCAAAAAAGAACTAATTGATCTTAAGCATCAACATTTTGATATAAGTGTAGCACTACACAAAGGGAAAGCCTATGGTTCATTGTGTGTCACTTATGAATTCTATATGAGAGTGAGCATAATTTGATTCCTATACCCATTGTGATAAATTGCATTATTGTTGGAGATTAAGGGTAACTCTCTTATTGTGAGGGGCACATGTTTGATGAATGTGAGTGATTTGTATAATTTCCTTGATTGAGCAATAGGCATGAGTTTTCCATTAGGTGAGTCAATTCTTGAGGCTAGGATATTTTGGAGTAGTGTTCATAAGCTTTCAATTCTGTTTGTAACATGCTTAGTATAGAAAATTGCATTCTGTATTGTCATTGTAGTACTAGCTTGAGTGTATTGAATTTAATAGAAGTGTAGATTCTCTTCAACTTATGATGCTTAGAGTTAAGATTTGTTCGAGGATGAACAAGGATTTAATTGTGGAGTGGTGATGTTGGGTGTATTTATGCATTTTAGTGTTACTATTCTAGCTTATTTAGCCTAGTTTTGAGGATAATTCGTGATATTTATGTGTTAATATGATATAAATGAGAATATAAATGTGTAGGTTCTTGATTACAAAGTTTAACATGTTTTCCAAACAAGTTTGTACTTAATTGAGTCATTTAGATGTCAACCCGAAAAACTAGTTTTACTAGCTTGAGCTAGTTGTGTGTCTAGTTGGGTTCGTTGGATTCTATTTGGTTTAATGAGTTCCAAATGGTTTAAATGTGTAATTATATGTGGAATAACTTAAATGTAATGGGTAAAGTTTAATTTAATTAAGTCTAGAGTCAGAAAGATAAGTGAAGATCATTGCGAATTAGCCTTATCTTAGCTCTTGTATTTATTCGTCGTTGAGAATATTGTGTTGTTATGATATCTAATATGTGGTGTATGATATTATAGGAAGCTTAGTGAGTTGAATAAGGTGATATATTGATGATATAAAGGCTGAAAATCCATGGAAAATACACCATGATACAAGGGACGAAAGATGGAATAATAAAGACTTAACCAAAATTTTGGACGCAACAGTTGCGTACGATGAGCGTGTGTTGCACCCTCCATTTTAGTTCAACACTTCATCCGTCGCGTGATCCATTTCATGGAAATACTTCCCACATCGAATGATGCATATTGATGCTATCAAATTCACATGACATCTTCTACTCCAACAAGAATTAGGTGTGACACACTATTAATATACTAGATTATTTACGTCTTGGAATGTGTGGGGTAATCCTTTGAATATTTACAATCCTTAATCCTATAAGGATTATGATTAATATATTATATATATACATGATTTGTTAGTCTCAAGGCATTTTGGATTATCTTTGGGACACCTATAGCAGTGGTTACGATTTGGAAAATAAAAGGAGGCTGCTGCACTTCTCTATTAGGGTTTGAATTATTTATTTAGCTTTTAATTATATAATATCATTTATTCAATTATTTTGATCATGATTATGAATATTATTGGCTAAAAACCCTCTTTCCAGGGATAATGCCAAGAACATGAGTACTATTATTTATGATTAAATTTGTTTCATTTTACTTACCATTATTGGTTGTTTTTTTATTCTTGATTTAATTATTTTATGGATTGATCACCCATAAAATACATATATTATCGACCTTGTGATCTCGAGAGAGGCAATAGGGATATTGAAGTTGGGAATAAACAAAGTTTGGATTTTTATTTCTTTATAAAATGAAGAATTGAACTTATCACCTAGGATAGGGATGTACTTAGGAGCCTTACTTGATTCACATGTAAGATGATAGCTCTAAATTACTTAATTGTATTATTGTACCCCGCTCAACGATGTAGTTGTAATGTCCAAGTTAGGTAAATGGTTAGAGGTCTGGATACCATTTTCATGCAATTAAACCTATGAGTTAACAACCAAGATAAGCAATCCAATGAATGAAGCTGAATAGCTTAGTATGATTGTTCTTAAGACTTAACCCTGGGCCTCTACCAATTGATTTTCCAAAGTCCTTACTTTTCTGCAGTAGTTTAGTTTACTTTTAGTTTGCAATTCTGAAACTTTATTGGTTACCTTTCTCAATTTATTAAACTATAATTGAGTAGTTATTTAGCATAATTCCCTGTGGGATCGATATTTGGCTTTCTTGAAGGCCATTATAATTTTTAGTAGACCACATACACTTGCATGTACGCTTGGGCGCTGTCATCCCTGACCCGTTTTTGATATTCGGTTTGGTAGAGTGTTTGTCGGACTACCGTGGAATTGGGATGGTTTGGTAATTTGTTGTTTTTGGTTATGGACATATCATCATATCTTTAATTTTTAGTTATCTTATCTTGTTATATATTCAAAAGTCATCTGACTTGGGGTGTAAGGTGGTCGATGGTTTGGTTACTGGTGGTAGTCTCCGATCCTTGTTGGACTTGAGAATGCCCATCACAGCTTGGCCCTAGATTAGGTCATGTCAGTACCTCTCTAATAGGACTTTTACTCTCTTCAGTCTCTTCACTCTCCTCCTCTTCTTTAGATCTAGACCTCTCTTCATTATCTTTCTACTCCTTAGGCCCTAATTCTTCCTATGAACTTGATCCTTCCTCACCAGCATCCTTATCATTCTCTTCTTTACTAACGTTATTATTATCTTTATCATCGGAGGATGATTATAATTTGGGTGGTAAGGTGATGGGGTTCTTAATCCTTGGTGTAGACCTGGGGTATGTGTCTTCTACTCTAAGTTCTTTATTTCCCTGAGGTCACCTTTCCCTTTGCTCTACCTACCCTTTTTCTGGATATTCTTCGATGTCACCTCTTTACTCATCGGTGTCCTTATTTCTTAGTTGAAGAGTTAAAGTTGGGGTAAGATTCTCTTGGGTTTCCTTCTTCTGTGTCAGCTTCTTTGATGAATCTCCTTTGGGTGACATTGGTAACTATTGAAACTATCTCATTTTTGATAACTTGGAAAAAAGAAAGAAAAATAATAGAACAAATTATCAGTTTGGCAAGGTCTGGGCACACTACAACTTATGAGTTTGATTCGTTATCTCTAGTTGCGAGTTGTAGTGAGACGCATAATGTGGAAGGTTGCTTACTCAGTATTCACTGGTCAGACAATGAGTTCTCCTAATGATTCATACTGTTATACTATGACACGTTACAAACAATCATTATCTAACCATAAATACTTTTCTGGTGCAATATACATTCCTAGTCATTAGGACTCATCACTATGAGTCATATAGTGTGATTGCAAATCTTTGGGAGAAGTCATAATACCAATAGAACCTATATTTTTCTTATGGTTAATAGTATTTCCATTTTACTAAAAAATGTCATTACAATGTTCGAGGATTCTGACCATTCACTTCACTAATAAATCAACTTCTATATTTCTATACACAACATAGAAATTCTATGGCCTAAGGGTAATGCTGCAACATTTTTATTGCTCCATGCCATGCTCTAATCTTCCTACTCTTTATGTGTATGTGTTATGCCACCTCCTTGCATAATCTATCTGAAAAGTGGTATCCTTTTCAAATCTGATGTTGTTCCTTTCTCACCAAATCAAGTGAAGCATCATGCCAAATACACAATTGACAATGTTCCAGTGCCCTGTCTTCCTTCTTGGTCCTTTACACAACCATTGTACTTCTTATTTCCATGTGCCAATACTTTGTTGATGACCCAACCATACTAGCAGCCTTTTCCATACAACATTAACATATTGACATCCAAATAATAAGTTCTCAAACACTTCATCATCAATCCCACAAAACACACAAGTTTTAGCTATTTGGATTTCAATCTTTGTTAACCTATCCACAGTAGCTAATATTTCATAAGATGCTATCTAAAGTATAAATTTTTACAGGGGATGTAGTTGAGGTTGAAGTGTAATATTTTTCCAGGGAACTCTTGGGTATTGTGGCGTCATTTGCTTATACATTCTCTTAATGCTAAAAACATCAAAGTGTTGGAGTAGAGTAGCCTACTCATGAGATCACCTTGAATTCTTTGTAGTCTAAGAACAATATCCCTAGTGTCCAGAATCTTCCTTACTACCCAGGTTTCATTCTAGGGTATTATGTGGGAATCTAGTTCTTTATTCTTGATATACACACTGTGTATCCATTTAATCCACCTTGAATCTTTCTTTATTGCTATGTCTCATAAGTGTCTTTTAATTGCAGCTTTGTTCCATAGTTACAGGTCTATAATGTTAAGGCCACTTGCAACCTCAGCTAGACACACCTTGTCCCAAGCAATAAGGGCTTTTTTGGACACCAATTGCATTGATCATCTTTATTACTTTCTTAGGGAGCATAAAGAACACCTAAATATTTGAAATGGAGGTGTCTATCCTGAAAGCTTAGATGCTGCATAATCTCATCCTTTACTCTCTCAGATGCTGGAACTTTGCCTGGGTCTCCTATTATTGTGACTCAAGGTGACTAGTCATAGTCATAGATGATGACTTATTCTGAGATTCGTAATGACTCCAGTGGCCAAATATCTAAGAGTGGTCTGACTTCTGATCATCCTGTGGCTCCTGACTATGATTAGTAAGATCCTCTTTCCACTGGTAGAGAGGGTCGTATGTCCTAGAAACAATTTTTTTTTAGGTTTATTCTTTCAATCTCCATCCTTGCACATCAAACACACAAATTACCCTATACTCAAATAAGTACAAAATATGGGTTGTATCCCACGCAATGCTTGATTTAATGTCGCGGCACGATGTGTCTAGGTTGGATAATCAGATTTCACCAATCATCCCCGTGGGTTGCCTCCCATGTAGTTCTTGATTTAACATTGTGGTATGAAGCAATTTTCGTGGTTACTCAGACTTTACCGAGGTTCATATCAACAACCACTTTAACTTCTTCAGTGCTTCCTATATAGTGCTTCATACTTTGCCTATTCACCTTGGACGGGGCTTCAACATCACGCTTCAATTCTATAGCACCATATGGGAATACCCTCACTACACTAAATGGCCCATGCCCCCTAGACTTCAACTTTCCTAGAAACAAGCAAAACCTCGAATTATACAACAATACCTGGTCACCTAGCTTTTTCTCAAATTTTCTATTATGTTGCATCTATATTTTCTCCTTTTACAACGCATAAATCTCTTAAGACCCTATTCGAAACTCATCTAACTTTATCTTACTCAATCTTAATTTTGTTGCATCATGCTACTCTAAATTTAGCTTTTTCAACGCCCATATTGCCTTGTGATCATGTTTGATAGGAAAGTAGCATGCCTTTCCATACATAAGATGGTACGAGGAGGCACCAATGGGAGTTTTGTAAGCTATCTGGTAGGCCCATAACACATCATCTAACTTTTTATACCAATCTGTCTTATTGGCATTCACTGTTTTCGCCAATATGGACTTTATCTCTTTTTTGAAACCTAACCATGGCCGCTTGTCTAAAGGTAATAAGGTGTTTCTACCATATGCTTTACTCTATATTTCTCAACCCAACTCTTTAACAGGAGGTTGTAGAAATGTTACCCACCATCACCGATAATAGCACGTGGAGTCCTAAATTGAGAAAAGATATGCTTTATCAGGAATGGGGTGACAATTCATCCTTCATTATTGGGGAGCTCTACTGCTTCCACCAAATCGGACACATAGTCCACCACAACTAGAATATACTTCATACTATAGGATCTCACAAATGGCCTTATAGAAGTTCATGCCCCACACATTAAATGACTTCATCTCTAAAATATGGGTCATAGGGAGTTCATGGCGCCTCGAATTATTTCCCTGACACTGGCATTGGTCACAGGTTGCAGTAAAGTCATGAGCATCTTTGTAGATTGTTGGCTAGTAGTAACCACACTGTAAGATCTTCGGCTGTGCGGTTTATACCATGGTGACCCCAACTGGTAAAGCATGACAAGCCTCAAGAATAATCATCATCTCTACTTCAGGGATGCATCTACAAATGACTTTATCCACACAAATTCTGAATAAATAAGGTTCATTCCAGAAGAACTTCCTTACCAAATACATAACACTCTTTCTTTGTTGTAAGGTTAGATCATCTAGGACAAGATCACTTTCCAGGTAAATTGCAAAGTCAGTAAATCAGGAAATTAGGTCTTGCGATGCTACCAAAATCTGCTCTTCTTGAAAATAATCATCGATTTCAGGACCATTCCCTACTTCCTACATTGCTTCATCCTCAAGTCTGGATAAATGATCAATAACTTGTTTTTTTGTAGGCTTTTGATCTTTGACCTTAAAATTGAACTCTTGCAGCAAGAGAACCTAAAAAATAATCTAGTATTTGCATCTTTCTTTGGCATTATCTCAAGTTTGTATGAACAACAACCTTAGTTCCAATTAGGTAAGACTGAAATTTTTTAAAGGCAAAAACCACTGCTAGTAATTCTTGTTCTGTAATAGTATAATTATTTTGAGCAGGTCTTAATGCCTTGCTGGCATAGTAAATACGGTGAAAATATTTTCTCGCCTTTTTCCTAGGACAGGACAAAGGGCAACTCCATTCGCTTCACACATGATCTAAAATGGCAAGGACCAATCGGGAGACACTATGATAAGGGTTGACACCAACCACTCCTTCAAGCACCTAAAAACTTTCAGGCATGCCTTATCAAAATCAAATTTCACCTCTTTTTTAAGGAGCTTGCAAAGAGGATTTGTAATCTTTGAAAAATCCTTGATGAATCGCCTGTAAAACCCAACACGGCCTAAAAAACGCCAAATTACCTTGACTAAAATTGGTGGTGGCAGTTTCTCAATTACTTAAATTTTCACTTTATTAACCTGTATGCCTCTTTTGAGATCTTGTGCCGAAGAACAATTCATTCTTTTACCATAAAATGGCATTTCTCCTAGTTAAGTATAAATTTGAATTCTTTACATCGATATAAAGCTTTGGACAAGTGGACTGAATAGTCCTCACAAGAATCACCAACCGAAAAAAATTCATCCATAAATACCTCAGTGGTGTCTTCTACCATGTCAGAGAAGATGGACATCATGCATCTCTAAAATATGGCTGGAGTGCTGCACAACCTAAATGGCATTCTCTTGAAAGCAAAGGTCCCATAAAGGTTGTCTTCTCCTAATATTTAGGAGCAATCATAATCTGATTGTAACTCGATTAACTATAAAAAAATCAATACCAGCCCATTTTTGTAAGTCTATCTAGCATCTAGCCATGAAGGGCCTTAGGAACTGGTCATTTTGGGTCTATGTGTTTCGATTCCCATATTCCATGCACACTCTCCAACCTATGACTGGTCTTATTAGCACGAGCTCAATTATTTGATTTAGCACGATAGTAATACTACTTTTCTTTTGAATGTATCAAACAGGATTAACCCACTTGATATCAATAATGGGGTAAACAAAATTAGCATCCAACCCTTTAATGATCTATTTCTTTACCACCTTTTTCATAGGAAGATTTAGTTGCTATTGATGCTCTATAGTAGGAAGGAAGTCCAATTATATTTGGATTTTGCAAGTAAAAATTCCTTGAGAAATGCCCATAATGTTATTAATTATCAATCCTATAGCTATCTTGAACCTTTGCAACCCTAATAACAAAGATTCAACCATGGTATCCATCAAATCAACTACGATAATCACTGATAGGGTGTTGTCGACCCCTAAAAATGAATAACACAAGTGAGATGGGAAGGGCTTTAATTCCAAGACTGGTGGCTTCTCAATTGACGGACGAGCAGAAGCAGTGGTTCTGTTCTTAAAATCCAAATCAATCTTCTTTGGAGCATAAGTATAAGAACCTCTCCAATACAAACCACCTACCATATCTTCATACTCCTCAATTCCATCATTATCAAAAATCATAATCATCACTGCTAATTCTTCAACGCCCATCCTCTCTTCAATTGGAACAGTCACTACATCAACTACATCCTCAATGGTTTCTATGGTAGACACAAATCTCATATCGTTCAGCTACCATATTGAATGGTATACACTGAAAGTTACCTGTTCATTATTAAGTCTAAATATCATTTGTCCCAATTCTATATCAACCAATTCCCTACCCATAGCTAAGATGGGTGTGCATAAGATAATGGGGACTTAGAAATCCAACTCATAATCAAGAATCATAAAATCGGTTGGGAAGGTAAAGGACACCACCTTTACCAACATATCACAAAGAATACCAATTTAATTTTCATGGTATGTTTAGCCATCAACAATATCATCATGTCAATTTAGGTTCTCCCAAACCTAACTACTTAAACACAACTAGTGGCATAAGATTTATATTGGCTCCTAGATCACGTAAAGCCCGGGGGAAGTTAAAGGACCCAATGGTAAATCAAATAGTGAAGGCTCTAGGGTCCTCCTTCTTCTCTACCAAAAAAATAGATGTAAAAACACTACACTGATAAATATTGTGAGGGATCTCATAGCTCAATGTCTTCTTTCGAATGACCAGATTTTTCATGAATTTTGCATAACTAGGGATCTGCTCTAATTCCTTTACAAGTGGTATCTTTATGCATATGTCCTTCAACTTAGATAGGAACTTATGATATTTATCCTCTTCCTTCTTCTTTTTCAACTTTTGAGGAAAAGGAGAGGAAGGTCTTGGGATAGTCTTTAAAACAGTCCAAGTAGGCAATTGCCAAAAGTTTTAGATCTCATCTTTAGCTGTAGCATCCTAGTATAAGAAAAGAATCTATTCAAAAACTATATATGTAGCACATTTGAAGTCATTATTGATCCTCTAGAAAGTTCTCCTATCCACAATGATGTTTCTCCTATCAGTGAAAAGGAAGTACTAGCAATCTCAAAGCTTCTTGATCTGCCCCTGGTATGGTATATTAAGTACCGATCCTATTAAAATTAGAAAGATACATTTTATCATTGTTTGTTTCCAATCTCGAGAATACACCCTTTAAGTTTAGAAGCTAGATTACTCCACTAGTAATATCAAATATCACATTAAGGGGTAGAGCAGGAGGAAAAATAACTCCTATCTATAGAGGCTCA
The DNA here is from genome assembly GCA_030864225.1 of Capsicum baccatum var. pendulum. Lineage (NCBI taxonomy): Eukaryota > Viridiplantae > Streptophyta > Magnoliopsida > Solanales > Solanaceae > Capsicum > Capsicum baccatum. Next base: position 175,837,679 of record CM061560.1, read on the forward strand.
ACCTAACTAATGTCATCATCTTAATTATATAGTGGAAAATAATGATACTATGGTATTAATCATTCTCTGCCACCATATGCTCTATCACGATTATTATTAAGTAAGTGGTACATGTTGATCAGCTACTGGTCTAGACCTGTCTAGCTTTGCATGTTGTGCTAACCTAGCTTATTCTTCCACTCTTCTCTATTGTTAAGTTACCTCTGCTAACATTAGATCTGTATGTCTATTAGCAACATTGTGTGGATCACCTAGAGCAGGCTAAGGTATAGCAAGAGGGTCATCCCAAACCTTTTCTAGAACACCATCATGAGAATACTCGGAAATTCTTCTTGGTGTTCGCAAAATTCTTTTGGGTTTTGGATTAATGGGGAGTAAGGTATTGTCTTGAATCCTAGTGCTAGGCATACATCAGCGTATACCCAACTAAGGAACAGAAAATTCAATCCATGAACTTCACCAACTTCAGCCAACAATTCAACATCGTACTTCCCTGGCAACAATGCCAAAATTTGATGTCACCTAAAAACTAATCTCCAAATAAATATGTTGAGGCTAATGTCAAATATAGTAACCAAAATAAGGGTTGGGTCAAACCCACAGGGAATACGTGGAATAGTCTCTCAAACTTGACAAAATTCATAAGCAGTACCTAAAGGTAAATGAAAGGATTTGAAGATAAATAGAAACAAGTAACAAAACTTGAATGCTTGAATTTGTAAATAATAAAAAGATGAATGCTAGGACTATGTTCCCCCTGGCTTCTCAACTTTGTAAGATTATCTTATTTAATTCACCTATCCTACTGATCTATATGCAAAGTTGATAAGCTATGTCTTATCAACCATCTTGTGAACGTGTTGATAAATATCATCCTTTAGCTTGTGAGTCTCAGGGTGTCCCCTTGCTGTTTATTGTATATAACCTCAGTACAACTCTTAACTCATGAGTCTCGAGTTGATTAGATGAGGGTTGACAGCCTCGAATCACTATTTTAACCTCCTTTTCCAAATCTTAAACTCCCTTGTGAGGATGTTCTCAGATACAGGCAATCCACAAGCTTTTGCAGTAGCTTGAGGTACAATTTATATGATGAAGATTGCAATAAACATATATACAGTACACTAGATAAATATCCCATTTGCCTTATGTAGTTGTTCCACCAGGGTTCCTACAATCCTAGTCAAGTAACTTAGTCTCTCATATTCAACCAACAATCCATGGTAATTAATATAGAAGACATGTAATTAATTTTACAATAATGAAAAAAGAAAATAAATAATCTTTAATTGTATACAAAACCAAAATCTCAAGAACAATATTCTAAATGATCAAAGTATGTGAAAGTTTGTAGAAAATTATGAAAAGTGCTTAACATAAGAAAGGAATAACCCTAGGTATTCATAGAGTCTCAAAATAACAAAAAAATCCTAATATACTTAGGCTAGAAAAATTAAGTAGGCAGTGGCCGTGCTTTTGGAAACAAATCATTATGTCTTCTTACAACTCGTTGCCTACTTTTCGAACTCCATTTATCTTCACTAGATATGACTTGTATGGTCACATATGAGTCGTATGCTGCTATCTGTCATCATGCTAGTATTTTTTTCTTAGGGAATTTGAGTTTGTTGCCTTTATGACTCCTCACTGTGATTCGCCATCAGACTTTATGACTCATAGTTTTAACTCATAAGCACTAGAATATCTATCTCTAAGATATTCAAACATTAGTCACCTTTCCACTTCAGGCTATGAGTTGTAGTTTGTCTTTGTTATTCGTATCATTTGATTACTTGTTTTCCACATATTTAACTTAGGCATAGTTTTCTTTGTGAGTTGGGCTACGAGTCGTAAGGTGACATAATGACTTATAGCCTAACCAGTATTCTACTTCTTGGGAGCATTCTCTTATCTTTTTCAGCCCACACTACTTCCTACCAAATTTTCCTACAAAACACATAAAACGCACATCACATCCGACAAAACAACCTAAGTCAATGCATAATTTCACTATTTTAAGAATAAAATGTGTCATGTTTACATGAAACATCACCTATTAGGCAAAATGTTTTCCAGCACTCTTCCTCAATTGCAAGTGCATCATGATCAACCAACGGCTTGTTTATCCTACCCTTGGGCTAACACTTACTTTGGAAGGCTTGTAGTCAAATCTTGTTATTTGGACTGAATTGGAAGCTGTCATAAGTTGAAGAATGCACAACAAATGACACTAAGCCTATAAGTAGTAGAGGAAACAACAAAAAAATGTCTTTAGCTCCATGAGAATAGAAATGATTTTGGTATCCTAAGGCTCAAAATTTGTTTAGGACAGGGATTTTTATAAGGTCTTGGACCTTCAAAATTCCCGAATCTATTTATTTTTAATATTACTTTCTTATTCTAATAATAATTATTTTATTAACTTAGTCTAGTCCCTTCAAGGGTTGATATTTTCTTATTAAATCAGTTTATCATTCATTTTTGCTTAAACTAATAGAACAATTTTTCAAAAACTTAAAAACATTTCTTCTTAAAACAAAAGCTTTTACTCATGCTCCTAAGTTAGCCTAAACTAGGAATTTAATCACTGTCCCCTCCAGTGAATTTATTTAAAGTCCTTCAAGTTTCCTCCTTTACTTTAAATTGAACTATTTTCCTAGCTAATGACCTTTTCTCTATTAAATACTTTATCATAATTTTTTTTAATTTAGTCAATAAGAGTTAGTTCAAACATATCGGACAACCGTAAGTTAGCAAATACTCTTGGCATCTGAACACACTTTTAAGAGTATTAGTTTGAAACCTTACCAGGATTTCTTAAATTTTAATTATTTTTTTGTTTTAAATATCATGTTTTTCTTTTAACTCTTGAAAGGGTTTCCTGAAATTTTAAATAGTATTTTAGTGGCGACTCTAGGTTTTCTTTAATTTTGAAGTTTCTTTAAGTTTCTGAATATGATTAGAGTTAAACCATTTTCCCTAAAAACAGAAATGGCAACTCCGCTGGTGATTCAACTAGGTTCTAACCAAGTGTTTTAGACAAATCATTGTTTGACTAGCTATTTGATTTTTCTAATAAGTAATATTTACTTAACTTGTTTGCCTATTTTCTTACATATTTGAAATTATCAACTAATGTGTTTCATGGAATTTTCTGCCACTACAGTAAATTCATCAGGCATGAGGAAAAAAGAGTGGTAATATGATTATTCATAACCACCTTTTAGTATAAAATCTTGATTTTCTTTGAACATTCAAGTGAAGAATTTGATTTGAGTTGGTCAACAATCACTTTATCTGTTATCCCAAAACGTTCATTGTAATAACCCGTGAGTTCATTTTTTATATTTCTACTTATGTTTTCTATTAGGTCTTTCCCGTAGTTCCCCCAAGTCATTTATGACTTATTGAGACTGACAGTTCAGTTATCAGATAATTCGTTTGATTTTTAGAGTTAATTCCCTGTTTAGAAGTCTTCCTTGGTTCTAAATGGACACTGACCAAAAACTTCAGTAAAACAATCTCGAATAAAAGTTTGACCACACCAGTACCTTCAAAATATTAATTTTAGGCTAGTAGACCTTTGTATCAGGTCCCAATGCACCTGAGCTTATTTTGACCTATTGATCAAAAAGTTTTAAAATTAAAAATATGGGTGTGCGACCCATATTTTGTTAAAACAACATCAGATAGTAAATTTGACTTTGACATTGCATACAGAACATCGAATTTAGTGAGGTGACATAGTTCAGTTGCATAAATTAGAGTACGAATAAATCCAGAGACCTTAGCAAAAACTTGGAAATATTTCCAAGTTTCAGCTGATATCTGGAGCCAAAGAGGATAGTACAATGGTACTAAGAGGTATTGAAATCGCAATACATGCTCCTGCAGCTTGTGTGCAATTGCAAACAACACTTGGCTACCTGATGGGGCTATAAAAGGATCCCTTAGGCCGCGTTTTGGCCATTTTTTACTCAACCTTGAGAGCTAAAAGCCCTAAATGGGTGTGATAACTTCAAATTGAATCTTTCGGGAGGATTGGGATCTTGATTAACATCTTTTATTATGAATATCTTCCAATTTAAGGTAAGATTTCATCACTTTCTTGATAAATTTCTTTCTTCTTAACCCAAAATCTCAAATAGCTTGTGGGCTTAATTTTAGCCCAAAATTAGGTTTGTTTTCACCTATTCCTTGAGGGTTATGATTCCTTGATCATGTGTGAATGTTAGGTTGATCTCAAAAATGTGATTTTCATAAGAGGGACCTACTTAGGGTTTTAAGTTACATTTTTGGACCCAAAATACAATAATGCAAAATGGGTTTTGTTATATTTATATTGATGAGTAGATTACGATTTTGATAGCTTGATGGCATTTTGGGATTATCAAGTAAAGATGGATGTTGGTGAATAATGTAAGGATTTGTGATTCAGCTTTGAGGTAGGCTTCTATCTACTTTTCTTTGGAAGATGATGTGTGTTATATATTATGGGTGAATGTGAATGTTATGTTTTATTATACGTAGAATGACTAGGTATTGAATATTGATGATTAGGGATAAGAGAGGGTTTTGGCCTAGCTGAAATGCTTAATTCTCTCTAGAATCCTATTGTCTTCTCCCTAGATTGAACTAATTTATAGAATGGCTATGATATAATGCTAGGTTTGGGATGTGGCATTAGCATTAGAAGTATCATTGGTAAAATTATAAGTATGGTTAGTATCTTAGGTTTGGTTATGGCTTACTTGACATTTAGGAGTTGAACTAGATACCGTACCCTAGTTTTGGGTATAAATGGTCTAAATATGAAAATTAAGGATTAGAAGTTAGTTCGTTTGACCCACCTTAGGCAAAGTGTTGTGTTAGCCCTGCTAGACATAGTTGCAGATTTTAGTCATACTTGAGACTATTGAGCCTTTAGAATAAGTTTACTTTTTGTCTTGGTAAATTATGATGTACTTCTTTTCAGATAATGACTAATGGCTTATGGCCATGAAATTCCTTATAGAAGTGATAATCGGCCATTGGAGGTGTTATTTCCTCATAGTTATGATATTGGTTTTATTGAGATTATATTACTCTTAGATATGATAATTGGCCTATAGAGATGATATTCCTCATAGTCATGATGTATGGCCTATAGATATGAGATGTCTTATAGATGTGATATGCCTCATAATTGTGATTCATACTTTGTTGATGCATTATGCCTCCTATATGTGAGATGCCTCCTATACATGAGATGAATATAGATATGCTTTATGGCTTATAGAGATGTTACACATTATGAATACTCTATGGCTTATAGATATGAGATAATTTATAGATATAATTATTGATATGGGTTTCAGATATATATGTGGGCGAAAGGCTCTAATTATGATGTTGTAAATATTTTGGACACATTATTGGGCCAAGGGTCATGTTATGATATTAGTTGTAAATCCAGGAAGTGTTTATCCTTTTAAAGGATACGGTAATAGTTTGTGAATACTTATACATATATTGATACTTATGGTCCTATTATTTGAATACTGGTGATGGCATGCACAAATGTGGTATGTTTATGAGAATTTAATCAGTGAATGATACAATTCTAGCTTGAATATGATCTTATTACTACTTTTTCTAAATAAGGGTTAAAGACCGCTATTCACCTTAAAGCTATATTCCTTCATAATAATAAAAGCCCATTTTAATGGATAACCTATGTACAAAAGATTGGAAATAATGGTTTTAAAGATTTAACCGAGACAAATTCTGGTCTTTGATTATGATACTACTATTTACTCTGATCGTAAGAGATTCTGACCCTTTCCATATCTTTATAATAATTTAGTCCAAAAGATACCCCAGGAAATAGATTTATGGATTTTCACTCTTTTAGCCATGACTTAAGTCCATGCACCTATTATATATTAATGTGCATATCTCTCCAGTATAGTACAAAAGTAGATGGGGATGACTTTGATGATTATGTCGGTAAATGATAGAATTAATTACATTGTTAATTATGTTATTGATTATACTGCTATGATGATGATTATGTTATGATCGATTTAATTCTGAGTCCTGATGATACTTATGATCGGTTTAATTTTGAGTCTTAATGATTCTTATTTTCAATTTAATTCTAGATGACTTATATATATTCATGATTTGAGTTTGGAGGATGATTATGATGTTAATATATACCCAGTTTGAGTCTGAAGGATGATTGTGATACTTAATATATTACCAGTTTGAGTTCGGATGGTGATTTAGATATTGATTATATACCTTGCATTTATTCTTACATGTGCATCACCTATCACCAGTATGCACCTATATCTATTAGCGTATATATGAGGATTGTATAGATATGGGTGATGACTATTCCTTATGGTGTTGTATGCTAATCGAACCTTCTGATCCAAGGGTAGTGGGGATACGTGATAGGCTAAATTAGGTGTTTGATCATACAGACTAGCCCATTACTCACGTTGTTATTGATATTGGTATTCTCATTGTTATTAATATTGTTATCGTCATTGTTATGGCTAGTTTATTACACATTAGTGATTGATTTGGTATAGAGACTTGAGGTATGATTCTGACCTCTTTTATATTATGATTATATTACTTATGAATGACTATCTGGTGACATAATATATGGATTAGAACCCTAAGTATTCTAGAACTAGCTCCTACTATGGTTAAACGTCTTAAATAGCTAGTTTGATGATTTAGGCCGTACTTTGAGTAGAACTTGATTAAACACATATATATTGGAGACTTAGCTCTATGTAGCTATGGTATTACCATATATCCCTCTTTTCCTCTATTTACTTCAAATATATACTCATTCCTTGGCCTTGTATACTTATGCATATTTTCTTCCCAATCTTACTAGCATATTGGTCAGTGATATAGGATATAGTGTTGATATTCTTAAGTATAGTTGGAATAGAGTAGTGTATTCCTACTACTTCCTTAGGGTTAATTTGTTAGTCCCTTATATATGAATAAGATAGTTTAACCTTATTATCTTATTGGCTATTTCATATGGTTAATGGATATTTGAGTGTAGTTTTCATTCTATTTATATGTTATATATATTCATATTATCTTTAGAGTTCAATCGGCAGTTGCCTATTAAGTACTATATGTTTGATACTCCTACTATACTTCTACAACCTGTAGATCATAATACAGGTTACCATCGTTGATGTGTGCCTCACGTAGAGAAACAATGGTTCAGAGACTTAGAGTGAACTCCTGATAATTGGAGTATTACTTATCTCTCTTTTATTTATTAGACTAGTCATTGTGTTGTATTTGGAGATAAGTTATATCTGTTTATTTATTTGTATGTCACTTTGAAATCTTATTATGTAGAGGCTCTTATATAGATACCACTAGGTTTTAGGATAATATTATATATGTGATCTTTTATTACATCTATTCTGCATTCTTTTCTTATCTATTTGGGTAGTTCTTTACTAGTCGTTCTAGACTACGGGTATGGGTTGCCTATAGTGAGTTATAGTAGGCACCATCATGACCTAAGAAATTAGGTCATGACAAATTGGTATCATATCCTTGATTTGCTGGTGTATTAGTATGAGAGTTAAGTGTTAGTAGAGTCCTACCTATCGAAACGGAGACATCTTTAACCTATGTTTGGGAGGCTATATGGAAATTCTTAAGAAATTCATTTTTTGACTCCTTATCATTTGTTCGCATTCCTATGAATCTTAAACACTTACTTTTACTTTCTTCTATCCCCAAATGGGCAATATGAAATGGTCGATAGATATAGATGAGATTTTGATACATATTTTCACAGCATCAACACATCATTGGCCTAAAGAGTAAGTGATGTATATTAAAGATCTTAAGCATTATCAAAAGGATTTAAGGCTAGATTGTGCTCCAGTAAAGCTTATGACTACTTTATCCCTTTGAGGTTCAACATCGAGGATTCAAATTATATTGTAGATTCATTTTAGCTATGGAGGGCATTTGATTCATCATACAGTTCTCATACAAGAGTTGGGTCTATTAGTATTCATCAAGGTTCTTTGCTAGTTTTTGAGTATGAGATTAGATTTCTTGAGTAGTCTAGGCATTATCCTAAGCTATATCCTTTTGAGCAGGGCATGGTGCATATATATGTTAGAGGATCGGCATTTTTACTCCATTTGGTATCGAAGCACTTGATAGCAAATGGGCCTTTCTTCTCTAAGGTTGTTGGTAATTTAAGGGCCATAGAGAGAGTATGCATTAAGATTTATGAATGTTGTAGCAAGAGTCCATGACCTTGGTATTATGCTATTGCTATTTATCCAGGAGTGAGGATCCTTCTGATAGAGTTCAACTTTACCTGTAGTGTATCGTCTCTATGCACGTAGTATTTTAGACAATGAGTGGTGCTCAGATTAGTCATATTGATCATAGATGGCAGAGTTATCGATGAACCTTACAAAGTTTTTGTATGGTTTATCAAGATAATAAGGCCATTTTAGATTATGAGGGTAGTATCTTGAAGTATTCCAAGATCTTATTTTAGTTATGTCTTGATGGGACACTTGCTCAGAGAATGCCCCAAATATGAGTTAGTTGATTAGAGAGAGTTTGCTTGTATTCTTCGCCAGATATAGTTCTTTAGAAAATGTATGATTGCAAAAAATATTATCATTGGTAATAGAAAGTGCTCTCTACATCAGCTGGTCAGTCATTTTGGCTTAGTTTATGTCCTTGCCATATTGGTGCTTTCAGAGTCTGTATGACTGTAGAGAGATTGGCTATTTGTCTAAAGAGTGTCCCTGATATAGGATACTAGTCTTTCAACTCATTCAGATCAACCTCATATTGACTGTGGTACCTTTTGTTAAAGGTAGTGCACTTAGAGCCTCAGATGATGGTTTAGTCAATCAATCTGAGTTTTCACCTTTTAAGATATATTCTCATTATATATGTCAGGCATATGGTTGAAGATATCACTATGATCGGTGTACTTCTATTTCCTTGCATTTACTTTTTTATTTTGTGTATTGTGGTCTTTGCACCTATTGATGATTATATACCTTGATGAGTTTATATCGATTATTGTGTGCCTTGTTATGGAATTTATGATTATATGACTACCTCCACGGCTTATTTCTTTTAATATTGGATGAAGTAGATCTATAATGATATTTTCCTTCTATATGAGTAGCTTTTGGGTTTGAGTCCCATCTGTCTTGGCATATTGGCCTTATTGTGGCCCTGGAGTGGTATATGATATTGATGTTCATTTTGGTATCACCTATTTATTATATTGATTTTGATATTATTGTTATTATTTCTATCACTTCTTTAGGTTATTGATATTATTACTTAATGTAATTAATCCTCGTTGGGTAGCGGTATAAACTAGTGTTATCTACTTAGAATTTTATTTCCTTGCGATTCTTATTCGATGGCTTTAGTAGATATTGGCTAATTTAAAAATTTCATTCCTATAGTGAAGAGAGGTTGATTGTTTTCCCTCTTGGTTAGCCATGTTAGATTGCTTTGGGAATGTATTATAATATCAAAGGTAAGTTGAACTTTTGTCGTTCGGTATAGGTCTAAAGTTGGAAATTTTGTTATATTGCTTCTTATTGAGTTTGAGACTCTTAGACTTGCCCTTGGGTTGCAAAGGTTTTGGCTTTGGCTATTCTTTTCTATATGCCTTATTTGTGAGCTTAATCAATTTTTGGATCTGTTCTTTATTTATGAATATTTCACTGCCAAAAGTGTTTTTTATATTGATATTGAGATTTATTGGGTATATCTCGAATATTTGTTTGATTCATCTCTTTGTGATGGGTTTCCCTTGTTAGTGGTGTGGAGATTGGATGCTTAGTTCCCACCGTGATGTCATTCTTATCTTTCTTGGAGTTAGGGAGATAGAGGCTTGTGGCCTTTCTTGTGCTCACTTCTTAGGTTCACAAACTAAAAATTCTTTATCTTGAGTTGTTTGATCTTTGGGTGGTGGATTGACATTGACCATGGTTTTGAGATTGATATTTTTCTTGTTTAATAATGTGGTTCATGGATTGATCTATTGATGATTATCCTACTTGAGTGGATTCAGGAAATCCCTATTTTAGAGTTATTTGGCCAAATGCGGCTTGGTGGAGTGTTTCTCCTCGATGATATAAGCCTATGGCTATTCTTTACCAAGATGTAGTGTTGGACTGGTTAGTTTTTGGCTTGAGTTGCATTTACCCGAGTTTTTATAGTTTTTGCCATTACTGGTGTGGTTTGCAGTTTGGGGAGTTCTTAAGTATGCTTTGGTAGTTCATGCCCTCCAGCGGATATGGATTGATCCTATGAGTTTTCAGGCGATAATTTAACCTTTATAGTAATCTTATTCTTTAGTTATGTTTCAATTTTTACTCGGAATGATTTGGTACAAATATGTTTGATTTAGATAGTATAGTCGATAAGAGTATTTGACCTTTGGGATAGAGGTTTAGAAGTTATAATAGATTTGGAGTATTAATGCCTATTCATTTTTAGGTTTCATTTGGTTAGTTGAGATCGACCAGTTTAACCTTGATGATTGAGATTTTAGCTTGGATTTATAGAGCTTGGGTGAAGCATTCATTTTAGATTGGATGAGCCTACTCTGTGGTTACCTATTTGGTCTTCTCGACTTTGGTTGGATGAATATTGATAAGTGCTGAGATGATAGCCTATGAACCTAGTATTGATTCTTCCAGTTTTGACCATGAGTCATCAGTTTTTATTCGAAGTTTAGGATGATATACTCTGTGATAGTTGTATTCTTAAGTTGGATTCTACTTCATTTATTCTCAGTTGATGGGACATCCTAGAGAGGATCGTTCAATGATAAGTAGGTATGCCTTATTTTTTGGATTTCAATCTTGGTTACCATCCTGATTAGTTACAGCACTAGCATAGATTGCCTTTCTTGATTATCTCCATTTTTCCTAGATAGCGCCTTATGAGCTTATCCTTATATTTGTCATGTAGACTTTCATCGTAATAACTTTAGTTCAATTTTTTTTTAATAAGACTATGCTGAAAGGACTCAGGTGATTTTCCTCCTAGTTTAGAGTAGATAGCAAGTATGGAAGGGTAAAGGAAAGTTATATTTGGATTTGGAGCTAGTTGTAGGACTCATGCCTTGGGTTGGGTTGTCTTGGAAGATCCTTTATTGATTTATGTGTATATCAAGATAGTATCAGTTTGTTGTGGTTTAGATTTACATGCATTGGCATTTTTTTGATTTAGTTGGATGCCAGTTGGTAGCTGAAATTGAGTTTTACCTTCTTGGAAGTGAAGTAAGAGATGCTAGTTGAAAAGGGATACCTATAGCAAAATCCCTCAAAAGTGTACTCTCTTTGTTGAGGTTATCTGGGAAGTCATGCTTGGAGCATGCAGGCCCAGTACCTCATCCTTTTGATCTTTTCACATCTTTCTATCCATTGACTTTTCGGGACAAAAGTCCTTTTAGTAGTGGATATTAGAATGACTCTTCAGGTCATTTTTCATATTTTTTCTTATTTTCACCGTTAGGTCTTTCCCATAGCTACCTATGTAATTTACGACTCGACCGGACTGACGGTTTAGTTACCGACCTATTCATTTGGTTATTAGAGCTAATTCCCTCTTCGAAAGTCTTCGTTAGTTCCAAATGGTCACAGGGTGAAAACTTTAGTAAAATGATCTCGAATGCAAATTTTAACAATTCTAACAGCTTTGGAATATCGATTTTAGGCTGGATAGACCTTTGGTTCGGGTCTCTATGCACTCGAGTTTATTTTTACCTATTAGTCGAAAAGTTAAAAAATTAGAAATATAAGTTTTGGACCTATATTTGGTTGAAAAAACCTCGGATGGAAAATCCTACTTTGTCATTACATTTGAAACATCATATTTAGTGGGGTTAGATAGTTTATTTGCATAATCAGAGTCCGAATGAATCCCGAGGCCTTAGCAAAAACTTGGAAATTTTTCCAAATTTCAGCTCATATCGGGTGCTGGAGACGATAGTATGATTGCACCCAGAGGTATTGCAACCGCAATACATGTCCTATAGTTTGTGTGTGATTACAACCCTTAGGTGTGCGATCGCAACACCTGGGTACCTGATGGGGTTATAAAAGAACTCCTTAGGTTGCATTTTGTCCATTTTTGACTAAACCTTGAGAGCTAAATATCTTAAAAGGGTGTGATAACTTCAAATTGAGTCTTTGGGGTGACTTGGGAGATTGATTAATATCTTTTATTGCCAATATCTTTGGATTTAAGGTAAGATTTCATCACTTTCTTAATGAATTTCTTGATTCTTGACCTAAAACCCCAAATATCTTGTGGGCTTTATTTTATCCCTAAATTAGCTTTTTTTACCTATTCCTTGATGGTTATGATTACTTGGTCATGTGCGAATGTTCGATTGACATCAGAAATATGATTTCCATAATGTGACCCACTTGGGGTTTTTGATGTCATTTTTGGACCCAACGCACAATAGTGCAATATGTGTATCATTTTCTTATATTGATGAGTAGATTATGATTTTACTAGTGTAATGGTATTTGGGGATTGTGAAGTGAAGATGGACATTGGGTGAATGATGTAAGGATTTGCGGTTCATCTTTGAGGTAGGGTTCTGTCTACTCTTCTTCATAAGATAATGCGTGTTATATATTGCGTGTAAATGTGAATGTTAAGTTTGATTATGTGTAGAATGACTAGTTACTGAATATTGAAGTTTGGGGATTAGTTAAGGGTTTTGACCCATAAGTTGAAATGCTTAGTATCCTTTTAAACCCAATTACCTTCTCCTACATTGAACTAATCATATCATGTATATGATATAATGCTAGGTTTGGGATGTGGTTTTAGCATTGGAAGTATGGTTAGTATATTACCTTATTTGGGTGATTATTGTGATGATGAAATCATAATTTGTGCGGAGTTGACATTAATGCCCATGTTTCTAGACAAAGTTCCTATCTTAGGTTTGGCTTTGGCTTACTTGACATTTAGGAGTTGACTTAGATACCTTAACTAAGTTTGGGGTATAAATATCCTAAATATGGAAATTCAAGATTAGAAGAGGGTTCATCCGCCCCACCTTAGGCTAAGACTTGTGTTAGACCTTGTGGACCTAGTTGCGGATGCTAGGCATAGTTGAGACTATTAAGCCTTTAGAATAAGTTTACTTCAAGACTTGGTATATTGGGATGTACCTTTCCTCGGATAATGACTAATGTATTATGGCCATGATATTCCTTATAGAAGTGACAAAGGGCCTTTGGAGATGTTATTTCCTCTTATTATGATATTGGTCCTTTAGAGATAATATTCCTCTTAGATATGATAATTGGCCTATAGAGATGATATTCCCAATAGTCATGATATATGACCTATAGATATAAGATGTCTTATTGATGTGATCTTCCTCATATTTATGAGTTATGCTTTATTGATTCATTATTCCTCCTAGATGTGGGATGCCTCCTATATGTGAGATGATTACAAATATGCATTATGGCTTATAAAGATGTTATGCCTTGTGAATATGCTATGGCTTATAGATATGAGATGATTGATAGACATGATTATTGATATTGGTTCCAAATATATATGTGGTCCAAAGGTCGTGATTATGATATTGTAATTATTTCAGGCACATAATTAGTCCAAGGATTGTGTTATGATATTAATTGTACATCCGGGAAGTGTTTATCCTAGTAAAGGATGTGGTTATAGTTTGTGAATACTTATATATATTGATTCTTATGATCCCATTGTATGAACACTGGTGATGGAATGCACAAATGTGGTACATTCATAAGTATTTATTCAGGTAATGATGCGATTCTACCTAGAATGTGATCTTTTTACTGCTTTTCCTAAATAAGGGTTAAGGCCCACTATTCACTTTAAAACTGGATTTCGTCATAATAATAAAAACCTATTTTAATGGATGGCCTATGTACAAGATATAGGAAATGATGTTTTAAAAGATTTTATCGAGACATGTACAGGTCTATGATTTTGATACTACTATTTACTCCAATCATGAGAGATTCAACCCTTCCTACATCTTTATATGATTTAGTCCTGAAGACACCTCGCGAATTGGATTTATGAATTTGCAGACTTTTAGCCACGACTTAAGTCTGTGCACCTATTATATATCTATGTGCATATTTTTCTAGTATGGGATGGAGGAAGATGACCATGACTTTGATGATTATTTTGGTAAATGGCAAAATTAATTATGTTTTTTATGATGTTATTAATTACATTTATATATTAATGATTATGATATGACTGGTATAATTCTGATTCTTAATGATATGTATGATTGGTTTGATTCCAAATCTTAATAATACTTATTCACGGTTTAATTTTGAATGGCTTACATATTCTTGGTTCAAGCTCAGAAGATGATTATGATGTTGGTATATACCTCATTCGAGTCCGAAGGATGATTGTTATACTGATTATATTACCAGTACGAGTCTAAATGATAATTGAGATATTGATTATATACTTTGCATTCATAATTTCATGCGCATGGGCTATATATATCAGCTCGTACAAGAGGGTTACATAGATATATGTGATGACCATTCCTGTGGTGTTATATGCTAATTGAACCTTTTGAGCCTGGGGCGATGGTGTACATGATTGACTCAGTTAGGTATTTGGTTATCTGTATTGGTCGATTACTCGCATTGTTATTGATGTTGTTATTCTCTTTATATTTATCATTGTTATGATTATTGTTATGGCTATTTTATGAAAGATTGGTCATTAATTTTTTATATAGACTTGAGGTATGATTCTGAACTTTTTTATCTTACGAGTATATTACTTATGCATGATTGTCTAATGACTTAATATATGGATTAGAACCCTGAGTATTCTAGCACTAGTTCCTACTATGGTTAAGAGATCTTAAATAGCTTTTCTGATGATTTAAGCTTTACTTCAAGTAGACCTTAGTTATATACTCATATATATATATATATATATATATATATATATATATATGTATGTATGTATACTTAGCTATATATAACTTTGGTATTACTGTATATTCCTTCTTTCCTTTATTTACTTGGGTTATATACTCATTCCTTGGCTTTGAATACTTATATGTATTTTTTTCCAAATCTTACTTGCATATTGGCCATTGATATATGGTAGAGTAGTGTATTCCTACTACTTCCTTAGCCTTAATATGTTAGTCTCCTGGACATGAATAGGATAGTTTTTCCTTATTATCTTATTCGCTGTCTCATATTATGTCTGGATATTTAAGTGTAGTTTTCATTCTATTTATATGTTATATATATATCTATATTATCTTTTGATATCAGTCAGTAGTTGCCTACTGAGTATCATGTGTTTGGTACTGATACTACACTTTTGTGGCCTACAGATTATAGTACGAATTATCACTGTTGATATGTGCCTGATATGGACATCCATGGTTTAGAGATTTAGAGCGAGCTCTTAACATTTGGAGTATTACTTATCTCTTTCTTATGTATTAGACTAGTATCTATATTGTATTCGAAGAAAAGTTATATCAGTGTTTTAATTTGTACATCACTTTGAAATATTATTATGTAGAAGATCTTGTACTGGTTCCACCAAGTTTTGGGATTTTATTATATTTGATCTCATATTAGATCTATTTTGCATTCTTTCCTTATATGTTTGGGTAACTCATTAATAGTTGTTCCATCCTACGGGTTTTGATTTCCTACTGGTAGATTATAGTAGACGCCATCATGACCTAAGAAATCAGGTAGTAAAAAATTGGTATCAGAGCCTAGGTTCACCGATGTATTAGTAGGAAAGCTAAGTGTTAGTAGATTCCTGCCTATCGGTGTAAAGACGTCTGTAACCTATATTAGAGAAGCTACAGGTTCATTCTTAGGAAATTCATTTATTGACTCCTTGTCGTATGTTTGTATTGCTATGAAACTTAAATACATTCTTTGGATCTATTTTGTCCCTAAATAGGGGATAGAAAATTGTCTATAGATGCGGACGACACTTCGACATGTGTTTTCAAAGAATTAACACAATATCGATCTAGAGAGTCAAAGATAGATATTAAAAATCTTCAGCATTAGCTAAAGGATTTGAGGCTAACTTATGCTCCAGTAAAGCTCTTTACTACTTCACCCCTTTGAGGTTCAACATAGAGGATTTGACTCATGTTGTATATCCCTTCTATCTATGGATGACATTTGATTAATCATGTAGTTCTCAGACTGAGTTGCGTTTATTGGTGTTCATCAGGGTTCTTTGCTAGTTTTTAAGTGCAAGATTAGAGGATCGGAATTGCCACTCCATTTGGTGTCAAAGCACTTGATAGCAAGTGGATCTTCTTTCTCTATGATAGTTAGTCGTTCGAGGGACATAAAGTGAGAGTATGTATTGAGAGTTATAAGGGTGGCGGCAAGTGGCCATGACCTTGGTATTATACTATTATTATTTTATCTAGGAGTGAGAATCCTTTCGCTAGAGTTCAGATTCACTTGCAGTGTATCAGCCCTACACAAGTAGCATTTGACACAATGAGTAGTTCTTAGATTAGTCGCGCTGATCATAATGGGCATAGTTCTTGCCGGACCTTTCAGTGTTTTTGGTAAGGGTCTTCAATCCATGACGACCATTTTGGATTATGAGGGGTAGTATCTCTATGCATTCTAGGATTATGTTTTAGTTGTTCCATAATGGGACACTATCTCAAAAAGTTCCCCAAATATGATTTAGTTCATCAGACAGAGTTAGCTTGTATTCCCCGCCAGCCTATATTTCTTTAGATAGGCTATGGTTACGGGAAGGATGATCATTGGTAATAGAAAGTGCTCTCAGCATCATTTGTCCAGTCATTTAGGCTCAGTTTGGGTTCTTTCCATGTTGGTACTTTGGGAGCTTGCTACGAATGTACAAAGATCAGTTATTTGTCTAAAGAGTGTCATTGATGTGGGATTGCTAGTCTTTCAGTTTATTCAGATCAACGTCATGATGAGTGTGGAACCTTCACTTAGATATAGTGTGCTTAGAGCCTCAGTTGATGATTTAGTCAATTGGTCCATGTTTGGACGCGTTCATATTTATTCATCCTATATTCGTCAGGCATGTGGTTGTGGATATCACTGTGATCGGTGTACTTTTATTTCCTCGCATTTACTTCTTTCATTGTGTGCATTAGGGTCTTTATACCCATTGATAATTATATGACTTGATGGGTTTATATTGACTATTGTGTGACTTGTTATTGAATTCATGATTATATGACTACCTTCGTAGCTTATATCTTTTATTAGTGGATGGAGTAGATCTGTATTGATATTTTCCCCCTATGGATGTACCTTTTTGGTTCAATTCCCAATTTTCTTGGAACATTGGTCTTATTGTGACCCTTGAGTGGTACATTATATTGATGTTCATTTTCGTACCGCCTATTCATTATATTGTTGTTGATATTGTTGTTACTATTGCTATCACGACTTGAGGTTATTGATATTGTTTGATATTATTACTTGATGTTAGTGATCCTTGCTGGATATTTGTATAGACTACTGTTATCTAGTTAGAATTTAATTTCCTTGGGATTCATTGTCGATGGCTTAAGTAGACATAGCCTGATTTGATGATTTCGTTCTGATAGCGAGGAAAGGTTGATTGTTTTCCTTCCCAGTTCACCGTGTTAGATATATTTGGGAATGTATTATGATATTGAAGGTAAGATGACCTTCTGTCGTTCTATATGGGTCAAAAGTTGGAAGTTTAGTTATATTTCTCGTTCTTGAGTTTGAGACTCTTCGACTCACCCTTGGGTTCCAAAGATTTTTTCTTTCCTATTCCTTTCTGTATGGTCTGTTTGTGAGCGTAATCGGTTTTTGGATACATTCTTCATTTGTGGCTATTTTACCTGTAACGCCCCAATTTTCTGAACCAAAATGCTATACGGTGCTCATGACCCCGAAGGACCACAAGCTAACCCATGACTGATATTTTTACCTATAAACTGCATAATATCTCACAAAATATGCGGAAACATGAACTGTAAGGCCATAAGGTTCAATACTAATACATATTTGAAAAATATGGTATAACAATACCAAAAAGGAATATAAACACTGAAGTCTGAACATCTAATCTGACATCTAGTCCGAAATCCTATAACTGAACTGAATAAGGAGTTGATGGGACATGTCCCCAATTAATTCCAACTATTGAAATAAAGTGAAAACTAAAGTACAAATGAAATCATCATGTCCTCGAAGGATGAGGACTCACGGCTAACTCTGACTGCTGATCCAGGAATCTACTGCTGATTTGGAGCTTATGCCTCTGAACCTATGGTGTAACATAAGAGAAATCACCATAGTTCAAATGCGTCAATACGTCTGAATGTACTGAGTATACGAGTGAGGTAGGCTAAATGCAAAGGGTTATATGCATGAAAAATACTGACTGATATGAACGTGAGTGTCCATATATGCATACGTAACTGTAACTAAACTCATGGAGATACTGACTAATGAGACTGAATACTGACAACATGAGTGTACTAATAATGAGATTCTGAAAGACTGAGTGTACTAATATTGATATGTAAATCACTAATAAGTGATGGATATGATATTGTATTACTGAATACTGGGAGACTAATACTATATTACTGATAAAGAAATGATTGTTTCTGACAGTTCAAATTATGAGGAACTGGTCTGATTGACTGTATCTGATAGTCCTGAAGCTGAGTACTGATAGCATGAGTTCTGATAACTTTTGTGATTAATAGCATAAGTGGCTATATCTCACTGTCCATAAATCTGAAGGAAACTATCTGAGTTCCATTCTTTTTCTGAGTTGACTGTATCTGACAGCCTTGATATACGGAAATCTAAAGAGCTATCTGAGTTCTTTACTGAGACTGGGTAGCTATAAATGACAGTCTTGAAATCTATAACTGAAACTGTGGGAAGTAGTTATCTAAGCGATATGCCCCAAATACGCTATAATAGCTAAGCTAGAGTCCAATATCTTCCCCGACTGGAGGGGTGTCAATACTGCACCACTGGTAAGGACAACTGTGAGAACCCTATACTGGAAGGTACTCAAATGAGAATGGTGGGAACCCTAAACTGATGGGTTAATCCACCTCATCAACCCTAATCTGATGGGTTAAGATGTCTCAACCTACGCTGGCTACGTAGTTCTGGAACACAAGGATAACTACTAAGAATCACAGCCTGAACTGGCGGGTGTGTTCCCATCCTTGGGTTCACTCGATGCTAACTTCTACTCCTATATTAAGGACACAGAATTGAATAACTAAGTTAAACTGAGTAACTGAACTGAACTGGTTAGCTAAACTGATACTGATTAACTGGACTGATACTAGTGTCATTGTTTAGCAGAGCTAAACTAAGTTTACTAGATTCCAATGACTGACGGAATATACTGAGTTTTGAGGACTGGTTGAGAGTACTGAAGTTACTGAGATTGACTGTGAATACTGAGGTTACTGAGCACTGAGATTACTGAGATTATTGAGATTTCTGAGTTTTCCTGAGTCACATGACTGACTGAATTCTATAGATCATGGCTTGACTAAGAGTATCATGAAAACATGACAAGGCTTTAGGAACACAACTATATTTTTTGGGTACAAGAACCCCCAGGACTCAATGGAAGGAAACTGTCACAACTTGAATTTCTTGAGTACACGACCATCAATAAAAATCCATAATACATGAGTGGGGGATTTCATGAAGTACAAGGCCATCATAATATCTATCATGAATAGGAATGCTTATAATCAAGTCATAAATCTCATATTCTAATATCATGGTCATTCCGACAACATATACTAGTAATAGCAATCGCATGGAAACCATTCAAGAGTAAGAGAACGACCACATGTAACGTTTAGTTCATATTATAATGATTTGGGGATATTATACTTCATGTATTTATTCAACATCTCAAACATGGTACGGAAAGCATGGATATATTTTGTGTGCATAATTTATATATCTATTATCATACATGCTTTATACCACAACAATAACAACACATAATTTGCATGGAAATTTATATTGGAGTGTATGACTAACATGAACTTGTTATTTAGATATCATGAAATCATTCAAATATGAAGTTCTAACATACCAGGCATATTATCGAACACCTTGCATGCATTCTTTAAGGCATAGGTGGATTTCATACATGCATTCTATTAATATATCTAAAGATCATGTTTTTCAACTAACAACATAACTTTCATGAGATATACAGTCACAATACTATTATATAGCAAAACAAACAAGCAACAACATGGGTATGATCATATCACCACAATCAACCAAGCTTTTGTATTTTAAAGATTGATTCTTGAACTCCACGAACGAAAGGAATCCATGGATGAACACTATGCATACCTTGGAAGGGAGGTTCTTGATGATTGATGGAGGAATTTCCTTGAAATTTGATCTTCAATATTGATTGTGCAACCCTAGTTGTTTTTATCCTGTGGTGCTCTTGGATGATCAGCTTTGAGATGATAATAGGGTTGTAATGTGTTTTGAAGCTATATATTTCGTAGGGTTAAATTTAGGGACGTGTAAGGAGTGTTAAAAGGGTTAATTACCCTCAAAATAATCAAAATGGAGTGTTTTAGGAATTGGAACTGTCTTAGACGATGCCTAACCAATCGTCTAAGTTTGGTTGGGTGGCGCCTAACCAATTACCTATCCTTA
This sequence comes from Capsicum baccatum var. pendulum, assembly GCA_030864225.1. Taxonomy (NCBI): domain Eukaryota; kingdom Viridiplantae; phylum Streptophyta; class Magnoliopsida; order Solanales; family Solanaceae; genus Capsicum; species Capsicum baccatum. The sequence continues at coordinate 175,858,474 of CM061560.1, forward strand.
CTATCTCTCATGAAAATAGGCATAACTTTTCGCTCGGGTATTGGATTAAGGTAAAATTGGTATCGTTGGAAAGCGAATTCAATTATCTACAATTTAGTGGTATAAATATGCAGAAATACCACATTAAAATCTATTTATACTCGTTCAAAGATGACCCTTGCAAAATCAAACACTAAAACTTGATGGATTCAAAAACTCTTAGCTTGTATTACCTTAAGTGACTTATATGAACATTATTAATGTATCATAAGCTATATTATCACTAGGATACTCATTGTAAGTCATGTACTAAAATGCTAATCACAGGATAGGAGGTTTCATACGTAGGAAAAATGGTTCATCTCCTAGCTTAGAAACATACAGGGTATTACATTACCGCCTGAAAGTGGTTTTGATAATGATTTGTGTGTGAATCGGTACATCTTTTAGATTTATTTGATGTATCTCCTTATGATGGTTCTCCCTTGTTAGTGGTGTAGAGATTGGATGCTCCGTTCTCACCAGATGTGATATTTATACAAATTTTTTTCTTTTACCGTAACTTGTCCAAAGTTTTAGAACAATATTTAGGCAAAGAAAATCAAAATGGGATTCTTCCTAAAGCATTTTTCAAAAGTTCATCCTTACATTTGTTCAAAACCAATCCGTTCCTACTTCATGAAATTTCCAAATGAGGGGTCATCATCCACTTCACATTAACCATGTCAATAATTTTTAATATTCAATCATGGTCAGTCGCCTAAATATTCAAATGATAAATTTTAGGACTCCATCATTTTCAGAGGACTTTTCACCAAAAAAGGACTTTGAAATGTTCGATCATGGTTAGTTAACCAAATATCCAAATAATTTATACTCTATCAGTTTCAAATGATTTTTCAATATATAAAAATTAGAAAGTCAGTTAGCTTTGAATCTTTGAGTCTTCGTGCTTTTGTTTAAGCACATAGTTTACTTTGCTTCTTAAAACAAAAGTCCCAAAACTCATAAAAAAACAAAATCATCCACTCATCTTTTTGAGATGCCTCGTTTTTCAAATTTTGGACAAGTCTACTGTGTAAAGTGAAACTAGTATTGTCTGCATTATACATTATTTTGGGTTAATTATTGTGATCAATGAGCTAATATTTTTCCTTTTAAGTTATTCTTCTTTCTTACAGATGTTAATTTCTGTTGGTAACCAGTGATTGAACCAAAGTAGTTTCAAAGACACATTTTAACTTTGAAGACAGGTTGATCAACGCCATCACTTTACTTAATTCAATCTTTAATGTGTATATTGCAACTGACCCTACCACCATAACAAAATCAGAACCATATTTGGAAGGCATCACCCATCTTGAAAACCAAGTGATTCAGTTAAGGTCTATGATAAAAATAATGTGTCTTCTCAGCTCTCTCCAAACATGAACACAATTCTTAATGTTCATCAAGAAGAGACCTTGCTAATTTTAAATAAATTTGATTATAAAAATCATCTCACCACTCCCATATAAATTTAAGATACTCCGCTCCTTAATGCTCTCCTTTTGAAAACATTTCCTTCCCCGAATGGTCAGAATGTATCAATGACACACTATGTTCTACTTATTCATACTTATGGTGCTGTATGAATTTAATGACTGAGTTGTCTAGATATTGATCCTTATAGTAAGACTGTAAGAGATACCAATACTATTGATATTGATGCGGTGAATAAGAAGCTTAAAGAATTAGAAGATGTGATTCAAGATTATTATGGGTTCAATAGCAACCAAAGTGTGAAGTTTGAAGATTGGTGTGAGCTTCTCAAATTAGAGTTGTCACCAGACTAAAATATTTTAGAGTTTTAAGAGTTTGATGGATTGGTAAACCCAAACTCTCATTTGGAATCTTATTATGGAATATTAATAAGTGTAGGAGAGAACAAAAGGATAAGAATTAAATTATTCGATCAAAGTTTGAGTGGAAAAAATTTAGAGTGGTATTTTAAGAAAGATGCGACAAAATGGTGTGCCTGGGTTGGTTTGACTAAAGATTTTATAGATCAATATACATTCCATGTTAAGAGCACATATGACAGAATCTGAGTTAGAAACCTAAAAAAGAACCATAACCGATAAAAGTGCCATAACTTACCTAGTGTATACAACTTCTCCAGCTTAATGGCTCCTAAAGTAAACACCTACATTGACCTATCTTTTTTGCATGATGGCTCGCAAACAAAGGGAACCTTAAGGGGATTAGGAGTACCCATATACATTGACCTGGCTCGATCCAAGTTTTCTAATACTCATCATCATCAAAGTAATCAATCTCCTCTATCTATTATCTAAAAGTTGTATATATAATAGATGCGCAAACTCAAACCATGGCTAAAAGTTTTAGTCTATAAATCCATTGGTAGGGTCCAACTATGGGATTAAATCATCATAATGTAGTAGAAAGGGTCAAAATCTGTTAGGACCGAAGTAACTAGTTGTGGTAAAACCATGGACCAGAATCTATCTTGATAAAAATTTCAAAACAACATATTTATTTACAAAAGCTCATAAATTATCCATGAAGTTGGTGTGGTTACTGTTATGAAAGAATTTATTTTGAATGTAAAAAGTGGGAATAAATTCATTTTTAACAAAATAGTAGTAAAACTAAGATTTAGTTGGAATCGTACTACTAAGTGGTCATGAATGTACCATAATATATGTATGTCATCACCAGTATCCAAAAAATATAATCATAAGCATCTAACCATCCATAAACTAAACCACATCCTTTATAAAGATATATTACTAAACCACGGCCTCAAGTGCAATATTACATAACCATCATAATATCAATACTATAAATTGGGAAACTATGATCTAATCCACAAAGTCAAGTAATAATACTTATACTAAAGAATGCTTAGCATCGACTATGGTTCACATTCTTATAATCTAGGGTGACATGATTCTATCCCTATAACACACATGTCATCTTAAGGGTCTGTTTACCCTTCTTTTCCTAAATTCATAAGTTAGGCTAAGTTATGGTGCCCTATCCACAATTATATCTTATAATCTTTACCTAGCATAAAATATATATTGTATACTATCTCATTAAGAATAGTAGACTGAACCCTACCTCGATGTAAAATTATAAGTCTTGAGTCATCCATCAATCGTCTGCCTTTGCTCTATAATCTAAAAACCCATCAACTCTATCAAAATAGTAATCTATACATAATTAGGAGTAAAATGAGACTCATATTTCTATTAAAAGGGTAGGGTCAAAATTCAGGTCAAGAACAATCTCGCGGGGACGACAAATAGAATTTAAAATTCAATCTATCAAAAGGTCTCTTGAAGAACAAGGAATGTATGCTCAAAAGTTGAACAAAAATGGAGTAAAAATTGGGCCCCAAATCAACCACTAAGGTACAAGGTTTAACCAACTAATTTCTAAGAATTTGAGATAGAATAGGATGGAAACACATGGAAAAAATAATGAGAAACAACCAAAGAGTGTTAGGCTAACTTACATTAGCTTCAATAGACGATTTCCACTCTTATCTCTCAAAAATATTGTGAAATGGTGGGGGAAAGTGAGGAAAATTGGATGAAGAAAGGGGATTTTACAAAAGCCCAGGTGCCGCTATAGCAACCACTTGTCCGAAACACCCCAAACTTTGTCCCTTGAAAAAATTCTTAAGTTTTAGATATCTTGGACATGGTATGATTCATGGGTATGAGTAGTATGCCAGGGTATGGCTTGGCATCCTTTCTCTCGTATGTTAGATAATGTGTATGGTTGGTTTCTGCCTTAGGTACGACTAGGAACCATACCAATCATATGATAGTGTACATGTGATATGTTGCCAAATCATATGATGGTCTTAAGTATGGTCTTGATGATTCTGACCAAGGTATGACTCCTAAGGAACTACTCGTATGCTTTGATATGACTTGGCCTTGTATGGTCATATGTCGATCAGTATGGGGTCTAAGGAGAGGTTTAGTGTACGAGTAAGGGTATGGTTTAGGGGGATAGGTCGCACACTCTTATGAGTAGGTTTTCGGCTTTTAAGCTGAGGGCATTCTAGATATTTTCCACCCTAAAATCCTTATGTCCCCACACTATATAACACATTGTATCCTATCATAACTCTCACAGATGGATCAAAACACTCCATATAGTCTCTCAAAACACTCCCTTAAAAATTGAGGCTAGAGTTTCTGAAAGTGTTCATTCTGTTAATCTCCTTGTATAAGGCATGTACTCCTCCCTCATTGTTAGTTCCAACTAAATTCATATTTTAATTTGTTTAAATATTGATTATGAATCATAAATAACGGTTTTGAAAACCAATGTTGAAGGTTTTGATGCATATTTTGAGTATTGTTTACTCTTGGTTTAAAATATATTTTCATATATTTTTGGAAATGGTTTTCACATGTGGGTGCTTTTTAGTTATGGTTTAAAAAATGGGTTATGGGTAACCTTAAAGTTGATGGTTTATGCTTTGGTTTTGGTCTTGGTAAAGGTATGCCCTTAATATATTTTATAAAATTCCTATGAGAATGTTTTTGTTATATTGTTAATCTTTTATTGTAGCTTTTCATGGTTTACTATGGTAATCGAACCTAAGTTGGTTTGCATTGGATTAAACAGTTTTAAATGGTTTGAAATGGTTTTGAATGGTTTAGGATGGTTAAATGGTAAGGCCTTGGTGGATATGAAATTTTTTAAATGAAAACCTTACGGTGTACACGGGAATCCCAGAAGGGCCTGAAATTATAAAATTTGTTGGAATGATGAACATCTTGTGGGGTACATAGGAATCCCCCAAGCAAAACTTTATAATAAAATACTAGTGGGGTACAAAGGAATCCCCCTAGTAAGCCTAAGAGTGATGTACTTGCGGGGTACATGAGAATCCCCTAAGTAAACTTACTAATGAAACCTATGGTGTACATGGGAATCCCCTAAGGTTGGTTAAAGACACTGCTTGCATGCTATAGTCAGTATGATGATACCACTACGTATAACCTTGATTAATAATAAATGGAATTGGTGGTTTGGTTGTTAAATATTTTAATTAGGAAATAATGCTAGGGTGTGATAGTTAATCATAAAGGTGTGAGTCCAATGGACAAACACTGGAAACTTATATTTTCCAACATGAGGATTGGTCATGGAGACCATATACTCGAGGGGTGCATAAGAATTCCCTAACACTTATATATATGTATCATAGAGAGCGAAGGGTACACAGGAATCCCCTACTCCTATGGTATCTCTGGTTGATGTGGCTACACGCATTTGGGCCTGTACAGGGGGTAACACTGGACCTATATAGCTCGTGGGTGGATTATGATAGTAATGCTACACATACCCAGGATAATGGTTTTAAGGTCATGCTAAACCTGTTTCCCTCTTTTGGCATGGTTTATGCATATATATATGTGTATGGTTATGTATGCATATGGTTATTCACTTGGTTTTAAAGGATGGCATTATTTTATCCTTATCCTCGGTACTTTCTAGCATTTACCTGCTAACCCATTTTGGGCGGTTGTATCCCCACACGATGCAGGAACTAACCATACTACTCCTGCTCATTGATCAAATTTGGGGACTGCTAGTTTTGGATTGAAGTGGTGATCTTTCATAGTTTAGAAGGAATCTATTTCATTTCATCAATTACTTCTCATACTACTCATCTTTTTATAGACTTTTTTTTTTGGTTATGGTTGAGGGCATGTACCGACTAGATACACTTTGGTTTGGTTTTGAGGCTTTGTATGGCTAACTGTGGACTTAGGTATGAAACAATTATGATTTATATATTATATACATTAGTTATCATTTTTGGTTTGGTTGGTTTGTTATAGGATGGATTGACTTGGTCGGGTTGGTCTCAGATGTAAACTTAGCTAAAGTCATCATATTGTTAAATGTGTTATCTTGCTATTTGTTTGGAATTCATTTGACATAGGGTATGTGTTAGTTTGTTGGGTTGGGTATCAAGGGTGGTCTCCGATCCTGGTTTGACTTGATATGCCCATTATGACAAGGCCCCAATTTGAGTCAGATCAAGTTGGTATCAGAGCCAGTTTTAGGTGTCATAGGGTGTCCATAAAGTCGTTTCATATAGTGTCTTACTTATGGGTGTGTTCTGCACTACACTTATAATAAGGAGGCTACGAGGCATATAAGAATGTTTCGCTTTTTTGTTTTTCAATTTTTAGGCTATGGAGTGTAAGGTCTTGAAATCTTCCCTAATTCTTCTTTTGTACAAATTTTAGATAATATTTTGTCAATGATCTAAAATTTGTGAAAACTCACCTTTCCCACTCAAGGATAACATAGATGGATCTAGTCTAACTCATGGAGCTGAAATCGGGTCAAGGGTAGCAGTTCCTGATTTTCTTCATAGATTTCCACTTGTCTTCAGTTACCCTAAATCAGAAGGTGGAACTCATGGCTAGTTACCTCAAGAAAAAGTTACCAAGGTTGAGTCTTGACATTTTATAAATCTATTGACCCAGATAATGACAACTTTATAATGCAAGTCCGATCCTATTATTTTGGGGAAGAATACGACAAGGTAGGGAAGTAGGCATTGTAAGAGGTCTCGATTTTTTGAACAAAGAAGAGGCCAATAATATGGTGGTAAGTGGTCTTAGAGAAAGAGTTAGGTGGGTCATAACTCTTGTTCTATGTCTAGTGCTCCCTACCTGAAGTCATTTGGAGATGGATGTTCTTAGATTGGTAATGCTTTTAGGGCAAAAGGTGCCCAATCTAAGGCCGGTGGGTTCCAATCCGCACCATCCTATACTCCTTGTATATTTTATGGTCGGTCACACTGTGGTTGTTGCAAGGAAGGGAGGAATCATTATTTTTTTTGTAGTCAGTTGGGACACATGCAATGGGAGTGTCCCGCAAGGATTTCTACTTTGGAAAATAAGATTTCGGTTGCCACTTCTCTAGATCTTTCACCGCGGGGGTGGGTATGCTGATTCTAGCTGCAACACTGATTGGGATAATCTAAATGCTCTTACAATCCCTTAATAGTTTAAGGAATCTTCTGATACTGACCCTGGTATATTGCAAACTCTTTCTACATCTATCGTACGTGACCCCATTTATGGTGATGTATTTTGGTTTTGGTCCCAAGGTTATTTTAGACTCTTTTTCAATTTCCACCTCGGTAGTTTATTCAGTAATTGATAAAAGATTCTATGAAGGGTGTTTTATATCTTGTGCTAGTAAAGAGAATATGATGGATTTTGATGTTATTCTGGGGATGGATTGGTAACACTCATTCTATGCATTAGTAGATTATTTGACCCGTAAGGTTTTCTTTAAACTCCATGGTGAGTTAGTTATGGAATGGAAGGTTGGTTCTATTTTCTAGCTATTAAGGGAAAGCTTATATTATATCTTAGAGCTCGGAGATTAATCTCCAGTGGAGGTGTATCTATTATTGAGTTTAAGTTAAATATTATAACTCAAAAAGTTCTATATTTGTATTTCATTTTGGTGCTGAATGAGTTTTCCTGAGGTCTTCCTGATGACCCTCATAGTGTCCTTCTAATGGGTAGATTGAGTAGTGGATTGGTCTTGTTTTGAAAACTTGTCCAAATTTCTATTCTTTCTTTATAGAATGGTTTCGATTGAGTTAAAGGGGCTCAAGGGGGCATTAAAGAACCTCTTTAAACATAGGTCTCACCTATCCCAATGATTCTCTATGGAGTGTTTCCTTTCTTTTATGCATAATAGGATGTTTTCCCCCAAAATACATAGGTTATCGGTGGGTGAATAAGGAATTTAGAGTGTCCTCCTTGTGGGGTGGACCATTATAATTATTTTTATGTGGGGTACTTTGTTAGGAGTGCATGGAGGTTAATAGATTTGAACCTGGATATTCATTTTTATAAAGGGAGTACATAAGTTATAGGATAGCAGTGCATGGATTGTGGAGGTAGATAGGTAGGATGGATGAAGTCTGCGGAAGAGGTGAGGTTAATGGATTGGGGAATACTGGAGTGGGAAAGTTGTGATTTATAGGTCGGGGGTCTAGATTGAATGAATGGATTGGGGGTCTAGTCATCGGATAGGTTAGAGCATGGAGTTTGTATGACTATGCTAGACTATAGGTAGCATTTGGGTTAATGAAGTTTTAAGTATAGAGAAAACAAGCATCCGCAGTCTACGCTCTTGGTGATGGAAAGGTCCAGGTGTATATTCCAACAATTCCCTCCTATCTAAGTTAAGACAACGCTCTACAGTGTTGCATGCATTCTAATAGAGCTTATGCTTAAGATTCGCATTTTGTATTCACCTTATTTCCTGGATATGAATCTTGACCTTACGTTGCATTACCTATGATGTATACGGTAATATGTCTTTTAGTGTCCAGTCTCAAGACTCCTACTATGGTGTGTTATGTCGGGATGTGTCTTCATAATGTCTTAGGTGTTTCCTATAAAGTACCTTGTGCTTATTATACCATATTGTATTTTGGGGTCTTTCCTTGAGTAGCATAGTTAACTTTTGTACTTTAGTACCTTAATGACCCTTCTTATGTTAGGATGGTAGTGACTGTGGAGGTATAGTGATGTTTTGAAATGGAGGAGAGGTATGAGTCCCTAAGTGGGGGGGGGGGGGAGAATCTAGGGTGACTACTAGAGATATGCTTTTGGAGGGTGAGGTAAGGTTTTTTCATGAGGAATGGTTAATAGAAGAATAGGCGGTGAGAATCTATGGTAAAATCATCGAGGCTACTAAATCTTGGGATGGGTAGACCATACCGCGAGTACAGAAGACGTAGGCTTGAATATTGAGATAGATAAATATACCAATAGTTGTGTTGTGTGATAATGCTCAACTTACATGTCAATTCAAGTGGAAGGCATTCGTTGTCAATATATTTACCCAACTAAGAGTTGGGGTCGAATTCACGAGGAACAATGTGGGTGGCGATTGAGTAAATTCAAAATAAAAGTAGCTTGCTAGGTTCAAACCTATGGTACAAAATGGTTTGGGGGGATTTCAATTTTGTCTAATGTAAATGAAATACTTGGGCTTCTAAGGGACTAATTTGAGACCCAGGGTAATTTGAGTATAATCAATTGAAATGGATCTTGGGACTATGCTTTACTAGGGGCAAGATATGCATGGGAACTTGATAATTCAATGAAAATTTTAATCTTTGGGGATGTGCTAGGCTAGGCTTAATGTCGTTGAAGCTAGTTCTTAAACAAAACCTCAAAGATGTTACTCATTGACCCTTTTGATTACCTAACAAATGTAACAATTATAGCCACCCAACACCGCAATTGGTTATCCCTATTTTTAGGATAACACCCATGGTATAGTCAATCTCCTAATCAACCTTATGTCTAAGAGAGTGAAAATTAGAAACACATACCTATAAATTATCTACTATTGCGTTGGTTCCCATATCCCTCTATCAAGGCTAAGGTGGGTTCCTAAAGTTCACCCCAAACCCCTCTTTCAATGATGGTTTGAGCTTTCAAGAGCTTGAGTTTTTTATCCATCAAACCCATTTTGGTATATGGGACTTTCATCCGCAAATCCCAACCAATTTAATCAAGCAATAATAGAACTCATCATCAATAAACTAAAATACAGACAAATATATCACAACCCATACACAATTGCATCCTATTCTAGTATAATCCCAAGAGGTAGATCTAGCAAATCTAATGATAATAAACACAGATAAACCAATATTTCTATCAAAATTATCCATAAAAAATAAAGAGAGGGAAAACCACACTGCAGAATCCAATGAATCTTCAATGGTTGATGCTAAATCTACACTATGGAGTTCCTCTAATTAATTCTTGTCTCAAATTAGGGAAAATTTTAGCTCCAAGACCCAAGAAATTATGAAAACCATAAACTAAGAATAGGATAATATGTAAGATAAAAGATGAATGATAAGGGTTTTGAGCCTTTTTTTTAAAAAGGAATTTGGGGTCGTATATGTGCTTTTACAACTTTCCCTTGGCTGAAAATCCCGTTATACTGTGATCGCACTGGCTTAACCGTGATCGCGGCTTTGTGATTACTGCCTTTATCATGTGATCACTACCTTTTGACTTTCTTGACTTACCAGGATCACGGTGGCCACTACACGTCGCGATACCTGAGGCCCAATCTGCATAGGTTTTCCTTCTTTTGAACTTCTCTTGCCGCTTTGATTCTTTTTAATTTCATTTTGCCTCTTTTTGTCTCAGCAACTTTGTACCTGAAAAACATGGAAATTAGTGCATTTAATATCAAAGTTGTCTTAGACACTCAAATCATAGTAGTGTGCACGGAAGTGAAATATAAATGAGTGGTCAATTTCTGACTCATCAGCACCCCAAACTTAAATGTTTGCTTGTCCAAAAGCAACAACACTTCATACTACATGAGACTCTGCACTTGTAAACCCATTTGTCTCACCGAATAATAACAATGAATTTGAACTTGGATTGTACCAACAATATGCACCTATGCATAAGTAAAGCAATTTTATACTACTCCCCCATCATTAAACACAAATACTAAGATGCAACAGACTTTTAAGAGCAATGATGAAATTATTACTCACTCTCTAGAAGAGTCACTCTATCGATAGCACATTTCTACACTCATTTTGCCTCTTTCTTTGGAAAATGAAAATGTCACCCACCTTGATTCATTTAAATATCTCCACACAAGAAAGAAATACCACACATTAATTTTTTTTTGAAACAGCAAGGGATATAAGTGTGACACTCACTCTCACAAAGAATCTCTCCACACAAGTGAGTATCATACCATAAGCTTGCTATTTTTTTCCATCGCCACTAATATGAACATGCTTGGTTGGAGATCCCAAAGAACTTTTCAAGATTTCAATGTAGGTTCGGGGAGAATGGGTAGGATATAATTTAGGGATATAGTGACTACACCCTCCTGAACATCTATATCACTTTAACAATTTTCAACCAACTTTTCGACCATCAGCCACTTTATTTTCTTCCCAAATTCACACATATTACAACATTTGCCATTTTTTTATTCACCCATATCTTTTGAAGGTATTTTTTATTCAGTTGACTCTTTTGCAATTCATGCATTTTCTTCTTTTGGCTCTTCCTCTCTTTTCTATTTCTTATTTTGCTTTCTTTTCTTAGCATGTAGGCATCCATTTAAGGAGGGTCAGATTCAAAAGAGGGATAACATTTGAATGGGCTAAGGCTTGTAATGCGGGTTCCAAAAAATGGTTTGAAAGCTCAAAATGGGTGAATAGGGAGATGATTTATGCATGGGTAGGCTATTTACGTTAAAGAGGACTCCTATGTTCACAGAGATGGCGTAAAGTCATTTCACCAATGATGAAATGATCACAATTATCCTTGAAATACTAATCGAGCAATTTCTAGATGATACAAGCATGCATGAGAGTAAAACAATTTTTTCACTGCAAACATGACATGCAACCTTCTCAAGGAGGCTCAATTTCACTTCTATTAGATACCAAAGGAGGTATTCACCATATATTACAAGCTACCTATTTTGGAGTCACCAAAAGAAGGGAAGCATTGTCATGAAGTTACTCACATCCATGCCCCATGATTTTTCAAAAATTTTTAGACGGAGGTGGGTGTATGTTTTGCATCCAAACCACAAAAAAATTTCTATTGATAGTATCAACACCAAGATGCCATCTCACATCCCGGCTCTCATAGGGGCAAACCATATGGATACTCAAACTTTACCAAAGGTATGAGTGTGGTCCCAAACCCACAATGCCACAAGTACTCAGACTTCCCCTGCATCTATGACTCTAAACCCAAACACAATATTATTAAAAGAAATAAAGAGCTAAAAATGAAAACAATCTACTTCACAAAATCTCCAATCTTCACATCAACTAAGTTCAAGTATTACAAGCCAATGTGTACCTACACAAGGGCAGGGCCGCAGACCCCCAACTTAAAAGACTAGTAGTAACCTCACTACATATATGAAACCATAAGAAGGGTCTAAATGACTCCCTAAAATTGTATTGATAACCAAGTTGAAATCTAGATACAGAGGTGCGATTGCAACCTGATTGCATGATTGTTGTACCGTAATTACAGCTCTCGTCCTGCAATCGCGGTAACTAAGGTCGTCTTCTCCTCTGTTTTTATGCATGGATTCTACACTTCTAAACTTTTTTTTCCTATGTTATTGGCTTCCAACCTATCCAAAGCACCTGCAAAGCCTTAAAATTATGTGAATTATTCCAAAAACACAAAGATGTAAATATGAAAACATTGGGTTGTCTCCCATAAAGAGATTGATTTAATGTCATGGCACGATGCCTCTTTAACCATAAATTATGTCTCTGCTTAGAGAATTTGAATATTCTACCCAATTTTTGATCAATGCATCTTTGAGGTACATTGGGCAAATGCAAGGGAATGAATAAATATGTTCTATCACGCCACTTCAATTAGTTGAACCTTTTACCCAATTTTGCCTCAAATTTTTTATTAGGCTCATTGGGTAATGGTGGGAATAGGATGCTAGTTGAACACCAAAAATTGAGCTCCTTGTCCTGCAAGTGCTGGGTCCTTATGCCCTTTAGAAATGACAAACTCCAAAAGATAGGGATTTTTTTCCTCATCTCAAAATTTCATCATTCGCTTAGGTGGTCAAATTTTCATCACATCCACCAAGCATAATGTTAAAAAGTGGTTAGAGTGAGGTCTTTTACTTAAGTTAGGAGTCTCATCCCTATTGTCAACCTCACCCCGAAATGGACAACAGTCTTCATAAGGAATTTGCTTGGATTCTTGTTTTGAATCTAGCACCATTTCCTTTATTATGGTATATTCAACCATATTGAGTTCGGTTGGTTGGGAAATACTGAGGGTTCTTCAGTGTAAAGCTCATTTAGAAGCTTGGGCATGGTCGTAGTATTTGCATGAGTGACCTCCATTTCCATGTCTTCCAATTTCCTGATTTCCTCATTGCATTCCCCCATGGCTTGATGCATGTGGTGTAAGTTATCCCCCATTGATTCTACTTGGTCTAATATAAGTTTACGCATTTATTCAATACCAATATTTTTCTCGCTTTGTTCTTTCCTTTCTTTCTCATAAGACCTATAGATATCATATAGAGAACTAGCAACCGAGTTAGTATAATGGTGGGAGGGGGCATTTGGACAATTACTCCAATGTCCATGTCGACACCATATAGAGAAAAAACATACTCCCTATAAGATCGAGATGGTACACACATGTTTCTTTGAGGAGCATGTCTACAATTTTACCAAAAGTGGGGTCCACCACAACATGGACATGGGTGGCAATGATAGGATTTCCAACCACAGAACTTGCTTTCATCCCAAGATACCATAGTAAGATTAAAAAAAAATCTACCTAAAAAGAAAGAAAAACAAAATCACAAACAACTATTTACAAGTTTGAACAAAAGTAAGCAAAAATTCCAAACTAATTCAATACGCCAAATTGCTCCCTGGCAACGGCGCCATCTTTTATAATGCTAAACTTACACATCAATTTAATTGCAAGATGGTTGTCATCAATATATTTACCCAACTAAGAGTTGGGGTCAAATTCACAAGGAATAATATGAGTTGCGATTGAGTAAATTCAAAATAAAAGTAGCTTGTTGGGTTCAAACCTATGGTACAAAATGGTTTAGGGGTTTTCAATCTTGTCTAATGTAAAGCAAATTCTGGGGCTTCTAAGGGCCTAATTCGAGACCAATAATAATTTGAGTATAATAAATTGAAATGGATCTTCAGACTATGCGTAAGTTATGCAAGGAAAAATAATAATTCAATCCAAATTCTAATCATTGATGATGAGGTAGGCTAGGTTTAAAGTCCTTGAAGCTATTTCTTCCACAAAAACTCAAAGATGTCACTCATTGACACTTTTGAGTACCTAACAAGTGTAACAATTAAAGGTACCTAATACTTCAATTGGCTATCCCTATTTCTAGAATAACACCTATTGTATAGTCATCCTCCTAATCACCCTTATGTCTTAGTGAAAAATTGGAGAGACATAACCATATATTGTCTACTATTGCTTTGGTTCCCATATATCTCTTTCAACGATGAGGTGGGTTCCTAAATTTCACCCAAAAACCCTTTTTCAAAGATGGTTTGAGCTTTGAAAAGCTTGGGATTTTCATCCATCAAACACATTTGGGCATTTGGGATTTTCATCCACAAATCCCAACCAATTTAGTCAAGAAATAATAGAATCCATCATCAAAAAAATAAAAATACACAAATATATCACAACCCACACACAATTGTATCCTATTATATCATAATCCTAAGAGGTAGATCTAGGAAATCATAATGATAATAAACACAAATAAACCAATATTTCCATCAAAGTTATCCATACGAAAATAAATAACGGGAAAACCACACTTTAGAATCCAATGAATCTTCAATGGGTGATGCCAAATCTACACTTTGGAGTTCCTCCAATTAATTCATGTCTCAAATTAGTGCAAATTTTAGCTTCTACCCCCAATAAATTACAAAAACCCAAAACTAAGGATAGGATAATATGTAAAATAAAAGATTAATGATAATGTTTTTAAGCCGTTTTTTAAATTTGGGGTCAGCTATGAGCTTTTACAACTTTGCCCTTGGCTGAAAATCCCGCTATACCGCGATCGCACTGGCTTAACTGTGATCGCGACTTTGCGATTGCTATCTTCATCATGCGATCGCTACCTTTTGACTTTTGTGACATACTAATATTATTGTGTCCACTTCACGGTCATAGTAATTGAGGCCCATTCTATATAGGTTTTCTAGCTTTTGCATTTCTCTTTCCGTTTTGATCCTTTTTCAACCTATTTTGCCTCTTTTCATATCATCAACTTTGTACATGAAAAACATAGGAATTAGTGAATTTAATATCTTATTTATCTCATTTATACAGTCAAATTATAGTAGTGTGCAATGAAGTAGAGTGTAAATGAGTGGTAAATTTCCCACTCATTATTGGGCACTTAAAAATCTTGGTGGAAATGAAATCGTGTTTTGGATAGATGTAAAGACTAGAGTCTCGTGGCCTAAGTTAACTCCTTTTAGATCTGTATAGGTTTTAACACTGAGGTGGTGTATATCTATACTGAATCTCTCATAGTGATGTGCCTCTGGGAAATTGTAGGTTCAAACGGAATTTTTCTCTAGCATGAGTTCCATTCATCTGATATTCCATGTATTTATATTGGAGTAAGGTATGAATGGCCCTTCATTGGTTGGTTCCTTTGGGTGGTATTGGTATCTCAGACTCTTTGTTCTTTAAGGAATTCCTAGTAAGGATCTTGGATTGGAAAGTTCGTTGGTTGCGAAAAAAAGGTATGGCTTCGATGATGGTTCTATGGTGGAACCGAAAGCCCGAGAAAGCCATTTGGGATATGAAAGAGGGCATGAAGTTCAACTATCCGCATTTGTTCTTCATTCTAGAAATTCATTATTGAGGTATGTATTCTTCATCATATCTTTATTTTCTAACTTGTTCAAATGAAAGGTGGATTTCCTTGTACCTTTTTTTTTCTAACTTAGTTAGAGGTCGGGATGAAGGTGTTGGGCTGTAAATTGTACTTGGAGTATGTGATGATCTTCTCTTCTTGATTTATATCCTTGAATTATAATTTGTTTCAAGGGAAGCTTGACCAGTATTAATTTGTTAATTCATGCTTGTTCTCACCTTTACCCATCGTGCGAGGAAGAATGATCTTAAGTAGGGGAGAAAAAAACACCCTAAACTTTGGTCCTTACAAATATTTCTTGAGTTTTGGATATCCTAGACAAGTTATGATTCATGGGTATGAGTAGTATGCTAGGGTACGGCTTGGTGTACCTTCTCTCATATGTTAGTCAATGTGTTTTCTTCCCTAGGTACGACTAGGAACCATACCAATCATATGATAGCGTACGAGTGGTATGTTGCCAAATTGTATGATGTCTTAAGTATGATCTTGATGACTTTCACCAAGGTACGACTCCAAGGGTTCTAGTAGTATGCTATGCTATGACTTGGACTTTTATGGTCGTATGTTGATTAGTATAGGGTCCAATGGGAGGTTTAGGGTACGAGTACGGGTACAAATCATACCCTAGCGTATAGTTTAGGGGGATTGGTCATACCCTCCTATGAGTAGGCTTTTAGCTTTTAAGTTGAGGGCATTCCAAACATTTTCCACACCAAAACCGATATTTTACCACTCTATACAACTCATTTTAGACTCTCATAACTATCATGTATGGATCAAAAGACTCCAAATACTCTCTCTAAACACTCTCTTGAAAATTGAGGCTAGGGTTTATGTAAGTATTCTTCAAAGGGCTTAAGAGTAAAGTTTCCTTCTGTGAATCTTCTTGTATAAGACATGTACTCCTCCCTCATTATTAGTTCCAACTAAAGGCATGTTTTAATGTGTTTTAAACATTGATTATGAATCATAAATGGAGGTTTTGAAAACCAATGTTGAGGGTTTTGATGCATATTTTGAGTATTGTTTACTTATGGTTTAAATTATGTTTTCACATGTTTTTGGTGATGGTTTGCACATATGGATGCTTATTGTTAATAGTTTAACAAATGGGTCATGGCTAACCCTAAACTTGATGGTTTATTCTTTGGATTTGGTCTTGGTAAAGGTATGCCCTTAACATATTTGATAAAAAGCCTATGAGAATGTTTTTGCTTATATTGTTGAACTTTCATTGAAGTTTTGCATGGTTTACTATTGTAATGGAACCTAATTGTGTTTTCATTGGTTTAAATGGTTTGAAATGGTTTTAAATGTTACACAAAATAATAAATGACATAGAAAATCTAGAATTAGATATACACTATAGTACAGAAAGAATAAGTTATTACACAGAAATTTGTAACTCAGCAGTTACCACAGGATAAAATAATAAACTAAATTAATGAATACATCTCACAAAAAGAATAACTTATTAAAGCAAAATCTAAAAAATAACCACGCACAAAAAAGAATAGATTCATCAGCTATAATAAATCTATTTATAAATCTCTTTACCAACTCAGTTAATCTATTTATAAATCTATTTACCAACTCAGTTATCCGCACCCCCCTCCAAATGGTAAGGCCTTGGTTGCTATTAAATTATTTAAATGAAAACCTTGAGGGGTACATGGGAATCCCCCAAGTGAAAGAAATAATGAAATTGGTTTGAGTGATGTACACCCTGTGTGGTACATAGGAATCCCCTAAGCAAAACTTAATAAAAATATATTTTGGGGTACACGGGAGTCCCCCAAGTAAGCGTAAAAATGATGTACTTATGGGGTACATAGGAATCCCCCAAAGTTAACTTAATAATGTAACCTATGGGGCACATAGGAATCTCCTAAGTTTGGCTAATGATATTGCTTGCACTAGTTTGTATGACAATACCACTACATATAGCCTTGATTAATAATAAATGAAATTGGTGGTTTGGTTGTGTTTTAAATGTTTTAATTGGGCAATAATGGTAGGGTGTGATATCTAACTGTGAAGGTGTGATTCCAATGTACAAACACTGGAAACCCATATTTTCCGACATAAATATTGGTCATGATGACCATATACTTGAGGGGTATAATGGAATCCCCTAAAACATGTATATATGTATCATGGAGAGTGAAGGGTAAACGAGAATCCCCTACTCCTATGGTATCTTCGGTTCGTGCGGCTACACGCATCGAGGCCCATCCAGGGGGTATCACTAGACCCACATAGCATGTGGCTGGATTATGATAGAAATGCTACAAATACCCAGGTTAATTATATATATATATATATGTATGGTTGTGTATGCATATCGTTATTCATTTGGTTTTAAAGGTTGGCATTATTTTGTACTTATCCTAAGTACTTTCTTTGAGATACTATATCCCCACGCGATATAGGAATTGACTATACTACTACTCTTTCTCATTGATCGGATTTGGGGACCGTCGGTGTTTGATTGAAGGTGTGAGCTTCCATAGTTCAGAAGGCATCTATTTCATGTCATGGATTAATTTTCATACTTCTTGTGATTTCATATACTTTGGTGTTTGTCTATGGTCGGGTTTTATGTCCTGACTACATACTCTTTGGTTTGGTTTAGAGGATTTCTATGGACAATTATGGACTTTGGTATGGAACGGTTATGATTTATATATTATATACGTTGGATTATCCTTTTTGGATTGGTTGGTTGGTTATTGGATGGATTGACTTGGTTGCTTTGGTCTGAGAGATAGACTTATCCCAAATTCATCAAATTATCAAATGTGTTATCTTGTTATATGTTCGGAATTCATCCAACACAAGGTATATGTCGGTTGGGTGGGTTGGGTATCGGGGTGTTCTCCGATCTCGGTTGGACTTGAGATACCCAATTACGAGAAGGCCCAAGTTCAGGTCATGTCATTGTCCTCTTAAGAGGATTCTGCTTAAGCAGTACAAGTTGCTAAAGTGGTCATATATTAGGGATGTGGGCATCGGTAAAGAGGTGTCCTAGCCATTAAAGATATGTCCACTTAAGCAGTCTTTATCTACTACGACCCAAAAACCAAGGGTCATGATGGGACTCGTCGTGGAAATCCCTAAGAAGTAAGCCTGTCACCCAAACTGACATGAAATGAGAAAACAATACCAAAACCCAAGGCAAGGCTTTTAGAACAAGCCAAACCACACATATACCATAATAGTGGGAAAATACAAAACAAAGATACCATAAATCTCTCAAAATCTGGTGCCACGTTGTAAGAACCAACTATGTACATCTAAAATAAAAATAAAGAAACTGATAGGACAAATGAAACATAATCTATCTCAGAAAACAAAACAAGACATAAACTATATAAAAAGAGGTAGTAGATCTCAAAACTACTCTACTCACATCCTGAATTAGCTACCATGTGATAACTCATACCTGGATCTGCACTGATAGGGAGCAATAGGGAGGAGTATGGTCCATTTGTACTTAGTAGGTATCATAGGTTGGCTAATCAAAGTAGAAAATAAAGCATATGAAATGCACACTATAGGCATGTTACCTGCAATTACAAAATATCCCAAATGGTAGCCTATACCGTCTCTACTAACATTTCTACAATATACACATTTACCAAAATAGAAGTACTAGAAAAAAGCAAAATAGATAGATATCACATCAAGAATGCAAATACAACACAGAATGTACACAGTGAATGAAATGCAATAAAGATGATGATGATTAGACACCCGATATTATTGTATAACCTCCGTATATACCTACCGAGCTATGCTCCCAAGGTTGGACCCATGGGGGTTTCGTCAACCTATATACAATCTAATATCCAATATCCAATACCAATCAAATACTCCTCTCCGCCATATACATAGAGGGTTTTTAAAGATGTGTCATGACCCAATTTATAAGTCATGATGGCACCTATTTTATCCGAGCAGTAGGTAAGTTAAACCATAGTCGGAGCTCTACACAATGGGATAACTTGGGGGAAAATGGCCTAAAAGCTAGAAATCAACTCTTAAAGAGATAAAACAGCAATAAAGTAATCATAACCATCAAATAGATAGATAAAGGGTCAACAACCATCCCAAGACTCGGTAATGTCATCCCAAAAGCTACTACAAATGAACCATAAGTACTGAATAGTCAAATCCAATTTGTCTAAAAAATGAAGGACTAGACATAGATAAGCAGAAGGAAAAAAGGGTAACTCCAACTCCAAGAGCTCACCCAATCTACGAAATGAATCTTGCACGATTGTCAGATCAACAACGGTAACTAGTACTTAAATCTACACTAAAAATGTACATAAGTGTAGTATGAATATCAAACCCATAGGTATTTAATAGGTATCATTAGCCAACTAGGATAAATCACGATATGAATATGATAAAATACAAGATAAACTGAACTAATTTAATGTAATAGGGGAAACCTGGAATTAAAATCCAACACTATTGTACATAAAGAAATAAAAAAATTCAGAATAGAAACATAAAGATCTCACCACTATATCTATAAAATTGGCCCCATAAGCCAATAAGTGTGGAAAAGTAAATAACCCAAGGCAGGCCCCCATCAGCTTGGAGGGTACAATCAAGGAAAATAAATAACTAAAGATCCATAACTCTACGGACCATCAGCTATGACCATCAATCCATTCATACAGAATCATATCATGCTAACTCTCAATGTTGGACTTTAATCAAATCTCGTATCATTATTGTCATAACATTCTTAATAGTATCATCATCATAATATCATTTGATGGGCTTGAACCAAAAATCATATTATAAATATCATCACTAATTGTAAGACTAGGCCAAGGTATCTAAATTCATTTTCAAATATGAAATAAGCCATAATTAGTCCTAAGATAGCATTTCTCCCTAAATCATGAGCAACTAAGTCAATTATTCCTAAGTTACGATTTAAAGATAGCCTAAACAATCCAAATAATCCAAATATTTTCAATCATACCCCCAAAACCTAAATTTATGCAGAGTGTAAACCTAGCCTACTTGGACGCCGAAGAAAACCCCAAAGAATCCATTAAACCACCAATTTTCGTTGTATAGAAGCTTCAACAAGGTGCTATGCTAACAAAATCATAATCTACTCATCAAAACAAGAACAATAATAGCCTTATAGCACGATTGTTCTTTGGGACAAAAACTACGTAAAAATCCCATGTGGGGCCCAATTATGAAATCATACTTTTCAAACCAACACAATATCCCTCTATTCGCAGTATTTCAAGCCTGAATCTTTCTACAATCAAGCCACCAAGATTTTAAGGATTTTAGAAAACGATAAAGGATTCTATCAAGACATTAATGGAAGCTTACCATAAATTCGCAGAAGAAATGTGTGAATTAACTTTACCCAAGCTCTAAAATCTACCTCAAATAATTCTCCCAAGTTTTTGCATTTTTTAGGGTTGAACATTAAAGGGAATGGATAAAAATGGTAAAACACTGGTAAGTAAGTGGGGTATTTATACCCTTCCCATATCCACAAGTGTTTCTTAAGAGGACACTGGTTATTTAAGCGACACAGTGTTGTTTTAGCGACATCTGGTGTTAGCCCAGATACCGTTTAAGCGACCTTTGGCTACTTAAGTGGTCATCGCATAAGCGCCAAAGGTATCTCTTAAGCAATAACTACTGGGAAATGCCATATTTCTCTAGCAGCATTCTTTTAAGCAACCTCATGGCGGCTAAAGCGATGCTCCAGCACTAGCTGAGACTTGGAATTATTTTAAGCCTCCACCAACCCCTCAAGATTCATCTGGAATCCCTTATATTCAAAAGAACTATGGTATCCTATAAAATTTGACACTCCAAACTCAATGTCACAGTTAAAATTTCCATTCGAAGTTGTTTTGATTAAAAATAGGTCCCAAACCTATGTGCCATTTTCTTAATTTTTTGCCAATAAGCCAAAATGAGTCTGAAATCCTTGAGATATAAACCAAGGGTCCACTTGGCATAAAATTGATGTTTTGGATCTTTTGGAATTGTCAGAATTGGCATACGAGGTCCTTTGACTAAAGTTTTTTCCCAGTACCCAATTTGAAATACAAATGGCTTCAAAATATGGAATTGGCTCTAAAACCTAAACAGACTACCCAGTAATAAAATAGTCAGCTTTAGCAAGCCATAACTAACCTGGGGCAGCTATAGGAAATATCTAAACGACAAAATTGAGTAGAAATACAGGAAATGACCTGGAGGGTCATTACAATATCCTATACTAAAAAACTTTTTTTCAATAAAAGTAAAAGATTAGAATGTACCTAAAGCATCAAATAGGTGAGCATATTGGGTCCATATCTCACTCTCGATCTCCAAGTAACCTCATCTATTGGGTGGTCCCACTACTTACCATTAACTACTGGAATCTCTCTAGTGCGCAACTGCTTGACATCACTAGCCTATATGAGCATTTGTTCCTCCACGAAGGTCAACTACTCATCCAGCTGACTTGAGTCCCATCTAAGCACATAAGAAGGGTCAGGAATGTATCGCCGCAAAATCGAAAACCGGATGGACAAAATTAAAATATAGGGGCAAAGCTCACTCATAATCCACCTTCACTAACTACGCAAAGAATCTCAAAGGGTCCAATATTTCTGGCACTGAGCTTGCCTTTCCTCCCGAACCTTATGATACTCTTCATGGGCGATACTTAGAGAAATACCAAGTCATCCACTCCAAATCTCAAGGAACAAAATATACTATTTGTATAAGCCTTCTTTCTACTCTAAGTTGCCCTCAACCTGCCCTGAATCACCCTGACTCTATCCAATGACTCCTGAAGAAAGTCAGTACCAGAGGGTCTAATCTCAAAAGTCTCAAAACATCCAATCGTTGAATGACATTGTGTACCATATAAACCCTTAAAAGACACCATCTCAATTCTCTAATGATAGATATTATTCTATGCAAACTCTGTGAAAGATAAGTGTTGCTCCTACTAACCTCGAAAATCCATAACACGAGCTTAAAGCATACCATTTAAAAACTAAATAGTCCTCTCTGACTGGCCATCTGTCAAAGGATAGAAGGTTGTACTAAGATCCACCTGAGTACCCAACTCCTCCTGAAAAGTTCTCCAAAAGCTTGAAGTGAACAATAAACCCTGGTCTACAATGTTACAGATATGCACACCATGCATATAAACTATCTCAAACTATCTTACTAACATAGATACTAGAAAACCTCTCAGTACTAAAGGGCATCTGAATAAAAATGAGTTGTGCTGACTTCATCAACCGATCCATATTTAATAACTTAAATATATTGAGACCATGGGAAGTACGATGCAAATCACTAACAAAGTTCATGGTAATCATCGCCCATTTCTAGTCAGGAATGGGAAATCTATGAATCAAGCCACTGGGTCTCTGATGCTCGGCCTTCACCTACCGAAAGTATAGGCAATGAGCTATAAAATTAGCCATATATCTCTTCATACCACCCCACCAATAATATTGCCTCAAATCTCTATACATATTAGTTGTACCCAAGTGAATAGAACATCTGGAGTTGTGAGCCTTATGCAAAATGGAGTAACTCAAGTCATCAACCCTCAAAACACAAATACAATTATCAATTCTCAAGACACCCTAATAATATATGGTTGCCCTCTTGGAATCACCACTTAACACCTGATCATAAATGATTTAAAGCCTCTTATCCTCAAACTGATGACTCTGAATCTGCTCAAATAGTAAAGACCTTGCCTCAACACTAGAAAGAATCTTTCTAGGGTCTAAAATATCATGTTGCACCATCAAGTTGGCTAATGACTGAATATCTCATGCCAACAACCTCTGAGAAACTAAAATGCAAGCCAAGATGCTCATACTTACCGCGTTATGGCTCAACGCATCCGCTACCATATTTGTCTTACCCGGATGATACAAGATAGAGATGTTATAATCCATAAGTAACTTCATCTATCTACGCTGCCTAGAATTAAGCTCTCTATAGGTCATAAGATGTTGAACACTACAATGATCTATGAAGATCTCACAATGCATGCCAAAATGATGATGCTTCAAAATATTAAGCGCAAAAACTACCGCTGCCAACTCAAAAACATGAGTGGGGTAGTTATGCTCATATACCTCCAACTGTCTCAATGCAAAGTAATAACATGATCATACTACATCAACATACAGCCCAAACCAGTACCAGAAGCATCACAATACACAGTGAATTCCTAACCTTCAATAAGAAGAGCCAAAATAGAATTTAAAATAAGAAATCCCTTAAGGTTTACAAACTAAGACTCACACTCGTCAGACCATCAGAAAGGAACCTTGTTATAATTCAATCTGGTCATCAGTGCTGCAATTGTTGGAAAACTATCAACAAACCATCTATAGTAGCTGGCCAAACCACTGAAGCTACAAACCTCAAATAGATATGTAGGTCTGGACTAATAACGAATAGCCTTAAAATTTGTTATGTCTACCATAATTCCACCCTTAGGCATCACATGACCAATAAATATCACCGACTTAAGTCAAAATACACTTAAGGAATTTGGAAAAAAACATATGATCTCTCAAATTGTTGAGCACAATCCACAAAAACTACATATGCTCCTTTTTACTCCTTCAATACACAAGGATGCCATCGATGAACGAAATCAAAAAAGAATCCAAATAAGGCTTGAACACACTGTTCATCAAATCAATGAATGTGGGTGGGACATAAGTCAACCCAAAAGACATCACAAAAACTCATAATGACCATAATTTGTCCTGAAGGTTGTCTTTGGGATAACCTCAACTCGAATCCTCAACTAATGGAACTGGACCTCAAATCAATCTTAGAGAACACCACTACTCCCTGAAGCTGGTCAAACAAATCTTCAATGTGAGGCACAGGATATCAGTTCTTTTGTGTCACCTTATTAAGCTGCCTATAATCAATACACATACACATGGAACCATTCTTTTTTTGTTACCAATAACACAAGAGTTCCCTAATGAGACACATTCAGTCTAATGAACCCTTACCAAGAAAATTCAAAAGCTGAGAATTTAGCCCCTTAAGCTCGATAGGAGCCATATGATAAGGTTCCATAGAAATAGGTCAGGGGCCCAGCTCAAGATCAATAACAAACCTAATATCACGCTTAGTAAGAAGATCTGGTAGATCGGTAGGGAAAATATGAGGAGACTTATGAACTATAGTAATAGATTCATGCAATGAAATCTCCACACTAGCATCACAAATATAAGTAACATATGACTTGCAAGCACTTGAAATAATTCTCTTGGCATAAATATAAGAAATAATCCCCGTTGTCTTATGGCTAACTACTCCCTACCATATGAACGAGTGTATGCCAGACATGGCTAAGGTAAAAGTCTTGGCAAAATAATCTAGGAATGTATGATAATGGGATAAGTATTTCATGCCCAGAATCATATCGAAATCTATGATGTCTAATATAATAAATGAGTAACAACATATCAAACATTCATAACACTACTTAAGAATGAGTAAATATATATAATGGCCTAGATAATGAATCCCAATATAACTCTAACTATGGGTCATAATAAGCAAACATATAAGGATAAATAGATCCCATAGCAAAAGCCGAGTAATGGCACACTAAGATCATACCATAATAGAAGCATTCCAAAACTCAGCCTTAGGTCTAGAAGGTACTGCATACAACTAACCGTACCTACCACCTTACTGGGATCCAAATTAATCTTCTATCCTACCTTGATGATAACCTCTATGAGCACCCTAGGGACCATTCCTACTACCATACATACCATCTCTAACTGGAGGAAAAACTTTCCAAATCAATGGAACACTCTAAACTAAAGGCAACATTGCCCACAATTGGTCACATTATCAAGAAATGACCAAAATCTCCACAACCATAACATGTCCCAAGCATTGTACTAAAATTAAAAGATCTAATTGACCCAAAATAACTATGAAAACAAGAATAACTAGAAGATGAATCCCTTAAAGATTAGAATAACCACGGTGACTAGAATAACTAGAAGATCTCTCCCAAATAAAGCAACAAACCCTCTTATACTCAGTGGTCAAAATAGAAGTAGCATACCTAGACAACTTATAAAATTGAGCCTTATACTAAAAAAAGTCATTAAGCCCAACTTTAATCTCGAGAACTGATATTTTAAATAATCCCTTAGAATATGAGGCATATACTTCTCCAAGAAGATCTTAGAGAACTAAATCCATGTCATTGGGAGAGATTAAACTAAACTAGAATCAAGATAACCTCTCCAATAATGTTGAGCCAAGACAACCTGTCCTACTTGTACTCATCCTTGCCTGGTGCACCAGAAAATCTGCGCGGAGCTAATCTCAAAAACGTACCCTATATTTCCTTCTTGTTAATGGATATAGTAGGCTGGGAAACTATCGGCTAAGCAACTACCATCTGGGAAACTGTCAACATAAGAGGGTCCTTAACTCTAGGAGTTACCTCTGCAGGCTATGCCCCTGCCTTCATACTAGTCTAGTCCATAGACTATGCACCATCAATCAGTGCACCACCAACTAATCTAAAAATTTGAACCAAAGAATCCTTGAACAGTGAAGAAGAAATAAACCCTAGCAGAGCCTTGACTATCTCTGGCCTACCACTAGCTAGTGTAGAAAAATCTCTAGCTGGGGGCAGAGATATGGTCTAGTGAAGGCCCCATATCCTTTCCCCTAACTAGAGACTCATCCTTGGATTTTTTATGACTTCTAGGTTATCCACAAACAATACTAGGATCCCTGGGTTCAATCTTGAGACCCTCATGTCGTGTAGTAGTAGCATGTGTACTAGCAATCTGTGAAAAAGCGAAACTAAAGTAATGTTTTAGAAACTAACTCAAAATCTTAGCACAAAATGAGAGAAACAAATGAAGAACTCCTACTATATCCTATAGCCTCCCAAAGATCAAAGACGAACATCATTGTTCTAAATCGCAAGACTCTACTAGACACTTGCTCTTGTACCAATAATGCCAGTGAAACCTAGGTTCTGATAATAATTTATCACTACCTGATTTATAAGTCATGATGGTAACTTCTTTATCCCACTTGTAAGTAAGCCAAAATGGGCTAACTTGGAGGGAAATGGCCTAAAAGTCAAAAATCAACACCTAAAGAGTTAAAACAACAATAAAACAGTCATAAAAGTCTAATAGAAATATAAAGGGTCAACAACCATCCTAAGACTCAGTAATATTTGTATAAGAGCTACTACAAATAAACCATAAGTAATAGTCAAATACAATCTGTCTCAAAAATCAAAGTTAGACATAAATAAGTAGAAGGAAAAAGGAAAAATCCGACTCTAAGGGATCACCAAATCTTTGAGATCAACCTCGTAGGAGTGTCACCACAATGGCTATAATTAGTCCTCGAATGTATAACAAAAAGGTATTGAAGTGTAGTATGAGTATAGGAACCATGGGTACTCAGTAGGAATCATTATCCAACTAAGATCATGATATAAATATGATAAGATACAATATAAAGTAAACTAAGTCAAGGTAATAGAGTAAACCTAGAAAAAAGCTCCAACACTGCTATACATAAATAAATCTAAAATAGTAACATAAAGATCATACCACTATAACTATAAAATTGGACCTCATAAGCTAAAAAGTATGGAAAAGTAAATAACCAAATGCAGGCCCCCATAAGTCTGGAGGGCACAATCAAAGGAAATAAATAACCAAAGATCAATAACTCTACTGAACATCAGGTATCACTATCAATTATCTATACCAAATCATATCATGCCTAACTCTCAATGTCAGACTCAGACCAAAACTCATATCATTATCATCATAACATCCTTAATAGTGTTATCATCATAACATTATTTTTTGAACTTGAACCGAGATTCATATTATAAATATCATCATCGATTGTCGAACTTAAATCAAAACTCATATTACCAACATTATTATCAAATGCTGGACTTGTACCAAAATTCATATATTAATAGACAATATCAATAGACAATATCAATAGACCATATAAATAAACTATAATCATAAGTCATACCACTAAATCACTGCAATTATCGATCAAACCTTACCTGAAATTAGCGCTAACTCTCAACTACCAAACAAGTATAATCAATAAGCATTTAATCTCCTCAAAATCCAAAAGAGCCATTAATAAGGGTATATCATGTATAAATAACTCTATAAAAGTTAATACAAGTCTTGACCTAAGATGGGCTGGAGGGTCCCTCTTCTACTCTCTGAAATCTATTATAGTCAAAATCTACCCTGGACTAGGCTAAGGTATCTAAATTATTTCTAGATGTAAAATAATCCATATTTATCCCTAAGATATAAATTCTTCATAAATCATGAACAACTAAGTTAGTTACACCTAAATTATAATTACAAGATAGCCTAAATAATCCAACTAACCCAAAATTTGCAATTATACCTCTAACACCTAAATCCCACCCATATATAGCAGAGTATCATAATATAACTATGAAATAGCTCAATCTATGAAGAGGGTCAGCAAAGAATACTTGGATGTCAAAAAAAGCCTGAAGAATTCGTTAAACTATTGATTTACATTTTTTAGAAGCTTCATCAAAGGTGCCACGCTAAAGAAATCACAATCTACTCATAAAAGTGACAACACTAATACCTATATTGTACTATTATACTTCGGGTTTAAAATTATTTCAAAATCCCAAGTATGGCCCATTTATAGAATTGCACTTTAGAAACCAACACAATATCTCTCTATGTTCAAGAAATATTTACCCTTAATTAGAGGAATTTCGAGCTCTAATGATGCTATAATCAAACCACCAAGCTTTTAGTGATTTTAGAAAAAGTTGAAGGATTCTATCAAGAAATTAATAGATGCTTACCAGAAATTCAAAGAATAAATGCGTAAATTAACTTAACCCAAACTCTAAAATGAATCATAAATGATTATCCTATGTTTTCCCACTTTTTGGGGATCAATATTTGAGAGAATGGATGAAAAATTGTGAAAATTGAGCCAAGTCAGTTATTTATACCCTTCCCAGATCCACAGGTATCGCTTAAGGAGAGACTGGGCCACTTTAGTGACATAGTGTTGCTTTAGTAACATATAGTGTTAGTTTAAAAATTGCATAAGTGACCTTTAGCTGCTTAAGCAGCCATTCCTTAGCTACCAAAGGTTTCACTGAAGAGATACCTATTGTCGATGTCGGGCTACTTTAGAATAGCCAGCCCATTTTAGCGGCATTCGCTTAAGAGATCTCATAAGCGCTTAAGTGATGCACCAATAAGAGTTGAAACTTGGAGTTTTTCTAAGTTTCCACCAACCCTTTGGGATTTATCTAAAATCCCTTATATGCAAAAGAACTATGCCATCTTATCAAATTTGATGCTCTAGACTCAATAGCACTGCAAAAATTTTTATGCAAAGTCATTTTAAAAAAATAGGTCCCACACCCATATTCCATTTTACTTTACTCTTTTCCAACAACCAGAAAAAATTTTGAAAACCTTGGGACCCAAACCAAGGGTCCACCTAGCCTAAAATCTACGTTTTAAAGATGTTGTAAAGATAAAATTGGCATACGATTTTTGTTTCACTGATGTTTTCTCCTGGTAGCCAATTTTAACCAATGAAGGCATCAAAATAGCGAATTCGCTCTAAAAGACAAACGAACTACTCGATGACCAAATGGTCAGCTATAGTAAGTCAAAAATGACATGGGTATGAGCATAAATATAGGAAATAATATGGAAGATCATTACAAGATATCATATTTTCTATCAGAAAAAACAAGTATTTCCATGGTGGTACCAATGTTTCATGAATGTATATGACATGAGAATGTGATTCTCAAAACCAATACCTATGTTCTTACTTATGCTTCAGATCTTTCAAGTAATAATTTAGTAAAACCATAAATCTTATTATTTACCCAATTTTTGTGATCATATTGAGTAATACTAGTGGTTTCGTTCAGTCAAACTTAAGTTAGTACTAGTGTTAGTTTAGTTGGGAGTAGGATTTAACACAGAGTGAATCCAGAGATGGGTCTCACCTACCAGTAGAGGGTATGGACTTTATTACCAATCCTTAAATTCTAAAACTACATAGCCAGAGTAGATTCGATAGGTATTTTTTCCAGTTGAGGGTTGACACGTATCTCGTAAGAGCACCTTCCAATACAGGGTGAATCATTAGTCCTTAGGAACACCAGTTTAATGGATCCATACAACCATGTGTTAGTACCCGTAGCAAGGTACTGACACCCTTCCAACTGGGGTTATAGGTTTTACCCAGATTAGCTCAGATTGGGGCATGTAGATTACATAATACCTCCCATAATTTTAGTTAGTATTCACTGTATCTTAGTCTAGGTTTTCTTGATCAAGCATACAGATTTTCAGTTGTTCATTTATACAAAGTTTAGTCTTTCAGATTATAGATCATATCAAAACCATATTTATGCTTGTTTCTTGCCTTTTTAGACTTTATATGTCCATGCATTCATGTTTAGTTATCTTATGTATTTTAGTTAGTCTTTATCTCACGTACCAGTATATTCAAAGTACTTATCACATACTTTTATTTGCGTTATGTTGTCTTATAACATAGGTCCAAATGCTTAATTCTCAATCGTTCTTTGACAGTTTAGCATTACCTAGTAGTAGTGAGTCCTCATCCATCAAAGAAATGTTATGCTTTTACAGTTATTTTAGTATTTTCGTTTATTAAGTCAGTCAAAGTTAGTTAGGGGGTTGTCCCATCAACTCTTTATGATTTTTAGAGACTTTTAGACAATTATACAATTATTAAGTTGTCAGTATTATTAGTTATTTTAAATAGATACTTTAATTTCTAGTACTTACCAGATATTTTAGACATTCCATGTTACATAATTTAGTATTTTGATTTAAAGTACCTTATTGTTTTACTTTTTGCACATATTATGTCATTATCATTTTACTCAGTGCTCACAACAGGTACTAGCTTATGAGTTAGCTTATTATTACTTATGATCATAAGCATTATTATCGTGATGAGGGGGTAGCCTCAGGGCATAAAAAATCTTAGAATAAAAGCCTAAGGTTTTAAAGTGTCCTAGGGTGTCTAAATGATGCATTTAGTAGAGTCTTGTGCATGGGTGTAAAGAGAACCACACTTATGGATAATAGTCTATGAGATCATTCTTAGAAAAGTTTCCCTTCTTTCAGTATTCATATCATACGAAAGAGTATAAGCTCTATTAAGTCTTTTTTTGTAACTAGATCTTCATTTTGTTTACAAACAATGCCTCTCAAAAGGAATAATGGAAGAAGGAATGGGGATCAACCTACATCTCCACCTATTCAAGAAGATCCCCTGAACGATAATGTCTCTCACATTGAATTCAGGGCCACTTACATGGCCTTATCCAATTCTATAACTTTATAGAATAACTAGTAGGTTGTTGCCTTATTCAATCCAGTGGAAAATACAACTGCAATTTTAATTCAAGATTTTACTCAAATGAATCCGCCTTTGTATTCTGGATCCAAGTCTGAGGAAAATCTGCAGGATTTTCTGGATGTGGTGCAGTAAGTAACAGATATCATGAATGTCACTTTGGTAAGAGTGTATACTTTGCAACGTATCAGTTACAAGGTATAGCTATTACTTGGTTTAAGTAGTGGAAAGAAGATAACAGAGTTGAGGCAGGGCCTGTAGAATGGGAGGAGTTTTCCATAACATTATTAGATAGGTTATTTCTCCTAGAGTTGATAGAATATAAGACTCAATAGTTCATCAACTTGAAAACAGGTAGCATGAGCGTTAAGGATTAATCACTCAAGTTCAATCGGTTTGCAAGGTATGCTCCGACTATGGTGGCTAACACTGGGTCCAAGATGAATAAGTTTGTGTCTAGTGTATCTGATAGTATGGTCAAGGAGTTTAGGACCTTTATGTTGATCAAGAAGATTGACCTATCTAGACCTATAGTTTATGCTCAGCAGATTGAGAAGGAGAAACTTAAGGGAAAAAAGAGAGAGAATAAGACGACCAAAATAGGTAGTTCAACTTTTCTTAGATAAGGTTAGAAAATGGTAATTATTCTCAGTTTTACCAAAAATGTTCCTCCCATCTTTATCTTTAAATAGTATGCTAGTGCCTAAGTACATGCATGATAATCAGGATAGAACTTCAAGATCTAAGTCCCAGAGTTGTGGGAATAGTGGTCGTACAAAGCAGCTCTACATAAAGTGTGCTAAGAATTATCAAGGTAAGTATAGAGCTGGCAGTGATGTGTGTTTCTGATATGGCAGGCCAGGTTATATGGTAAGGGATTTCTCAAGGGATAGCTGATATGGAAAAAATGTTTGTTGGCAGGGTCAGTCTAATTCTTCCTTAGCTCTAATTGGTCACTCGACTCAGTAGGGTGCAACTACTAGTAAAACCAGTTGGCAATGCCATCATAGATTGTCTGCTCTATAGACTCAGCATGATTAGGAAATTTCTCCTGATGTTGTTACGGGTATGTTGCATGCTTTCAATCTTTATGTTTATGTCTTATTAAACCCCAGAGCTTTATTTTCCTTTGTGACTCCTTATGTAGCTGTCAACTTTGGTGTTAGTCCTGAGATATTAGTACAACCATTATTAGTGTCTACCGTAGTGGGTAAGTCTATTATAGCCAGGCAAGTATACAAAAATTACCCAGTCATAGTATCAGAATGTTACCATAGTTGATCTTATGGAGTTAGTGATGACTAATTTGACATTCTTGAAATGGATTGGATCCACTCTATCTATGCCTCAGTTGACTATAGAAATAGATTTATTCAGTTTTAGTTTCCTAATGAATCAGTTATCGAGTGGGGATAAAGTACTTTAGTGCCTAAAGGCCAGTTTATTTCCTATCTTAGAGCAAGAAAAATAATATTTGATATGTGTATTTACCATCTTGTCTGAGTCAAAGACTCCAGTTTTGAAAATATGAGTTTTGAGTTAGTTCTAGTAGTAAATGAATTTCCAGATGTGTTTCCTAAAAATATTCCTTAAGTTCCTCCAGAGAAGGAAATTAACTTTGGAAAAGATCTTCTTCAAGAAACCCAGCCTATCTCTATTCAACCATACAGAATAGCTCCAGCTAATCTTAAGAAACTATAAGAACTGTTAAAATATCTCTTATATAAGTGTTTAATAAGTCCTAGAGTTTCTCATGGGATGCTCCAGTCTTTTTCATGCATAAGAAAGATAGTTATCTTAGAGTGTGCATCGATTATCATCAGTTGAAAAAAGTCACAATAAGGAGTATGTATCCACTCCCCAAATTAATGACTTGTTTTACCAACTTCATATTGCTGGTTATTTCTCTAAGATAGACCTCAGATCCAACTATCATCACCTTAGGGTCAGAGAATATGACATTCTAAAGACAATTTTTAGAACTTGATATGGTCACTTTGAATTTATGGTTATGTTTTTCCTACTAACAAATGCCCCTGCAGCTTTCATGTACTTGATAAATAGGGTGTTCAAGTAGTACTTAGATATTTTGGTCACAGTCTTCATTGATGATATCCTTGTCTATTCTTGTAGTGAGAACGATTATGCAAATCATCTGAGAATTATGTTACAGACCCTTAGAGATTATCAATAGAGATCATCAGTTATTAACTAAGTTTAGTAAGAGTGAATTTTGACAGAGATCAGTAGCTTTCCTTAGTCATATAGTTTTTGGTGATGGTATCTAAGTTAAACCTTAAAAGACCAAAACAGTGAGAAATTAGCGTAAACCCATCTCTCCATCAAATATCAGGAGTTTCTTAGGTTATGCGGGCTATTACAGATGATTTATTGAAGGATTTTCTACTATTGATTACTCCATGTCTCAATCAACTCAGAAGAAGGTCAAATTTCAGTGGTTAGATTTATGCGAGAAAAAATTTTAGGAGTTGAAAACTCGACTCACTTCCTCCCCAGTGTTGACTTTGCTAAATGGTTTAAATAGATTTGTAGTTTACTATGATACTTCCAAAGTTGGTCTTGGTTATGTGTTAATACAGAGAGGAAAGGTCATATCCTATGCCTCCAGGAAGCTTAAACCCCATGATAAAAATTTTCCAACCTATGATCTTGAGTTGGTAGTTGTTGTCTTTGCCTTACACATTTGGAGGCATTATCTTTATGGGGTTCATGTTGATGTTTTCATGGATCATAAGAGTTTACAGTATGTGTTCATGCAGAAAGATTTGAATCTTCCTCAGAAAAGGTGGCTTGAGTTGTTAAAATATTATGATATGACTGTATTGTATCATCTAGATAAGGCCAATATAGTGGAGGCTGCCCTTAGTAGATTCTCCATGAGTAGTGTTGTCCATGTTAAGGATGATATGAAGGAGTTAGTCCATGAGTTTTATTAGCTTTCTAGATTAGGAGTATGGTTATTTGAATCAGTTGAAGGTAGTATATGGGTTCAGAATGGTTTGGAATTTTCTTTGGTTGCCGAAGTGAAAGAAAAACAAGATAGGGATCCCAGTTTTGTTAAGTTAAAGGAGGCATTTAGATATCAGAAAATAGATGCTTTCTCTAAGGGGGAGATGACATACTTCATTGTCAGGTGATGATAGGCGAATTTACACGCCTATATCAATATATTTTGCCCATATTTTAGCCTAGTTTTGAGAACAAATTATATATTTCATACACTTTTAGTCCTTTTTCCTGTAAATGAGCTAACGAACATGATTAGGAACGTTTCAGGTATAAATGATGCAAAATACAGCATTTTATGGCTTACTTGACGCAAAAGAAAGCTCATGAACGAAGGAGAAGGAAGTGGGACGCCTAAAGGACCAAAACTGCTGCATAGAAAATCTGTCCCGGGCTAAAACAGCATTTCTAAAGACTTTGGGGACTTACAGACACAAAGCTGGATTTTGACAATGATACATTAACCTAGTACAATTGGGTTATGTATTTCATTAGTTTATTTGGATTAGGAGAATGTTACATTAACCTAGTACAAATGGGTTAAGTATTTCCTTAGTTTAGTAGGATTTGGTTATTTATTTCATTAGCATAGTAGGAGTAGGATAGGAGTATTATAAATACCCTATCATGCTAGAGATTTTAAGGAAGTCCTCCCTGAGTGGAAAGGGAAGTCCTCCCTTAGTGGAGAGGCAACTCCTCCCTTAGAGGAGAGACACATTCTACTTCTCAATTACAACTCTTCTAATCTTTCCATTAATTCTATTCTTCTTCTATTCTTAAATTCCACAACAAGAGAATCGTTACCAAGCCAAGGAATCACGCCACACGCCTATCACCTACTTCTCACGCCATCAACCATGCAAATAGTGATATCCTTCGCATTCATGGGTAACTAAACCTCTTAGCTGGGGTTATGGAAGCCGAATGAGTTACTATCTATAGCTGTGAGTTTGTGAGTTCGAGACACGTATATTGCTTATATCATTATTCTCTTCATCTTAATACAAATTCTTGTGGCTGAAGACGCATAGAATAACGCCAGTCTAACATTTAACTTGTTCGAGAGAAAGGTTATTTGTCTGGAAAAGAGATAATGTCAAGGTAGTAGGACACCCTTTCCTATTAAAAAGCTAGTGCCGTAACTGGACTAACCGCTTGGAGAATTCGTACCGTTAGACACGCTTTAAGCTCGAGAGAGTTAAAGTGAAATAGTCCTTGTTCAGGTCGAGAGACGCTTGGATTTACCATCGACTACAATTCTCTATAAGCAATTGTATGTCAAGACTCTACACACCCATAGCCAATAGAGACGTATACCTCAGAAGGTGGACATAACCCCAACGCCTCAATTCTCATTGTCTACAACCAACGTGACAATCTTCCTCTTTTTACTTTGCTATTTTCAGCTTTTACTTTATTGTTTTGGTTACATATTACAATCCCCCCTTCTTACGAGACTTGCACCAAAAGTCTATTAATTTTACTTACTTGTTGGCCAAGCTATTCCCTGTGGGATCGACACCCAACCCAGGTTGGGTTCTATATTTGCTAACGACCGCTTTACACTCCCACGAGAGCTGTAGATTGAGCGTTATCAAAAATTGGCGCCGTTGCCGGGGAATACGAGTGTCAATCAAGTTCGTGATAATTACTAGACCCTTTGGTCAAAGATCCTCGTACTTTTACTGTTAGTTGTTTTTTTTGTTTTTTTTTAGGTTTATTTAGTGCATCAATGGAGGCACAACGTGAAATTGAAAGGATGGCTGCTCAAGTGCATCAACAGAATATTGATAATCCAGGTCGGGCAACAAATCCTGATGATGAGGACTTGGGCGATGAGGAGCTACTAAACCCACGGCGTACCGCTGAGATGGCAACACCAGCAAACAGAAGAGCTCATCAAGCAAGATATAGGCCTGAACGTCGAACTATACCAATGCTGTTCGATGATGATGAAGATAATCTTGATGAAGCTGGTTCCACAGGAACTATTATTCTTCCTCCCTTAGCACCGGGAGCAAAGTTCAATATCACTAGCGCCATGATTAGCTTTTGCAACTCAAGGGATTATTTGGTGGACTAGCAGGCGATGATCCGAATATGCATCTGATCAACTTTATTTCTACATGCAAGTCATTCAACAATCCTGGAGTTGGACAGAATGCAATTCGATTACGTCTATTTCCATTGTCTCTGTCTGGGGAGGCAACTATATGGTTGAATGGGCTGACTCCTAATTCTATTACTCATTGGAGGCAATTGAAAGACGCTTTCCTAGAAAGATTCTTTCCGCCATCCAAAAAAGCACAATTGAGAGATGAAATCAACAACTTTCGTCAGCTTCCCTCTGAAGCTCTCCACGAAACATGGGAGAGGTTCAAGACGAAGCTAATGCGATGCCCAAACCATCATATGACCAATGTCCACTTGATGGAGATATTATACAGAGCGTTGAATTCGGTGACTAAGCCAGTGGTTGATAATGCAGCAGGTGGATCATTTATGGACCTCACCTTTGTGCAGGCAAGCAATATGCTAGACCGGATGACAAAGCAAAGTAGAGCTTGGCATACCAGGGATTCCGAGGTAGCAAGCCCCACTTTATCTATTGGCATGACTGCAGACCAAAGAAGAAGAGAAGAAGAACGTGAGCAAGACATGGCGCACATGAAAACACAATTGGATCTTCTTACAAAGCACTTATTATCAGGGAAGACCGAAAAAGTGAAAGCTATTGCGTCAAAAGGAAGAGACGAATCTGATTCGGAAGATGAGGCCAACTACTTGAACAATCAGGGGGGTTTCCACGGGAATGCCCAAGGAAACCAAGGTCAGAACTATTATGATAAATCTGGAAGCAAAGTCCAAGGTAGTTGGAAGAAAAATAATGAAAAGAGTGGTTTGTACGTTCCCCCTGGTAGACGTGATACCACCATATCTAATTTTGGAAGTATGGAAGACATGATGGCTAAGTTATTGAAAGGAGTGGAAGCAACGAGCGCAGGAGTTAAGGAGGTGATTGATGATTTGTCCTCCATGAAGCAACTAGTTGATTCTCATTCCATTTCTATCAGGCAAATAGAGCAGCAATTGAGCCAACTTTCAGCAGCATTTAATCAAAGAAAGGCTTGCACCTTACCAAGCGATACTGTGCAAAACCCAAAGAAAGGTGGTTCATGCATGGCCATCACTACCAGAAGCGGTAAGGTGCTGGAAACTTCAGCAAAAGGCAAGCAAGTGATTGACAAAATGGTACGGTTTGATATATGCAAAGCAATGAAGCAGCCCAGCGATATGAATGAGTTATCTGTAGCTGATGTTCATCAAGAGGATATGAAAGCATTATCTATAGAGAAACAGCCTACTGTTGAGCCATTGTCTGCTGCGCCACTGAATGTTGAGCATGAGGATAATGAAGATTATGAAGAACTTATGAGTGCTCTAACAGAAATAGAGTCTTATACTCCTAAGAAACCGGAATGTGATCTCAAGAATCAACCAACAGCGAAGACTCCCATTGACGAGCCACCAATGCTAGAATCGCAAGAGCTTCCCGATTATCTAAGGTATGTGTTCTTGGAAAGTAGAAATATACTTCCTAAGAGAGCAGATGATTTAAGTGAACAGCACGTAGAAGCTCTCATCTCTGCTCTGAGGAGATACAAGAGAGCTATGGGTTGGACTATTGATGATATAATTGGAGACTCTCCGGAGAAACGTATGAGCCATCTCGAAGAAGATTGCATGCCCACAGGTAAGCCTCATTGCCGTCTAAATCCTTTTAGAAAACGATCCACCATTTACCTCGACGAAGTCTGAGTACTCGAGGTAACCATGTCGTGCCACGACAATAAATAAGGCGCTAGATGGGAGGCAACCCATTGTTTATCGTTTTTCATTTATCGTTTATCGTTTTCTTTCATTCTAGTACTTGTCTTGTTTTTAATTAATGAAAATCCAAAAATAAGAGTCGTGCCACGACCAAAACTAAGGCTCTTGGTGGGAGGCAACCCATCGTACTAATCGTTTTTATTGTTTTGAGCAAATATAGGTGCAAGAGGTATTCAACGAGGAGATTGGTTTCAAATGACGATTTGGATGTATTGAATGGTAAAGGTGGTAAGTTAGGTATAAGGATGCATAAGGGTATGGATTGAGCATTACTCATGCTTAAATAGGCATCGAGGAAGGCTAGGACTAGGTAAAACTAGGCCACGAACAATGCAAAACCTATCCTATAGCCTAAGGTCTCGGAATCTAGTGTGCTATACACTATGCGCCGCCCATTCCTAAGTGTGCTTTGGACTATGCGCCGCCTATGCTATAGCATAAGGTCTCAGGATCTCATATGCCATAGACTATGTGGCGCATATGTCTCTAAATGCCATAGACAATGTGCCGCATAGTGTATGGAATTCTTAAATAAATGCATGGCATAGTGTATGGCATTCTTAAATAAATGCATGGCATATGCTATGGCATTCTGCTCAACTAGGCAAAGCATTAGGCACCGCCTATGGTCACTTTTGGTCTCCAAATCCGATTTTAATGGGTCAAAACTCAACCCAACCTTTTCTTACAAATATGATACTTAATCTTGAACCAAAAACACATTGGAAACCTAGCTCATGCACCACCTATAGTCTCCAAATCCTATCAAAAAGTTTCCTTTTGCTCTTTTTCTTCACAAGAACATCATCTAAAGGCTTCAACCAAGTAAGTACTACTTTGTTCTTCATTTAAATTTTGTAAGTACTACTTTACTACACCTATTATGAATTGCTAAATCTTGAAAAAGTATTGGTGATGTGAACGTGTTTGAATTGTTGATACAAAACCAAGTGAGTGAACATGTACGTTAAGATGCTCTTAACTTATTTCCGACTTGAATTTGATGTTGATGCATTGTTATACTACTTGAGGGATTGCTATAGTAATGAACATTGCATAATCTTGTCACTTGAATACTTACATGTTAGAATATCCCGTTCATCGGAATAAGACTTATAACTACCTACCGACATAGGAGGTTGAGTTTATTGATAGAAACTATACCATGTGGTTACCCCTATGTAGTAGTGTTGTTATATCTACCATGAAAGTAGTCCAATGGCTGCAAGAAAGTGATGCATTGCTGAGTTTCTTGTTAGAATATAATCCTAAAACGTATGTCGATGAAGTCTGAGTAATCGACCACTCTCACTTCACTAATTTGTAGCAACAAACTAAGTGTGGGGTGGTACCCCTACTGCTTGTGTATAGATTGTATCTATTGGGATTGTGCTACCATTAACAATATTTCAAGTCTCAAGTACAATGGCACCCAAAGCAAGACAAAGCAAAGAAAAGGCTACCACTTCCCAAAAGAGCAAGAAACAAAGGCTGCAAGGAGCAAGGAGAACCCTCCTTGCAGCAAATACCCCGACTCACGCTTGGAATTAAGTGGGATACTTATGAGAAACTTCTGAGGATGACGACTCTGATGATGATTCCAATGCAAGGGGTATGACCCCAGACATAGAGGATAAGTCCGACCAACCAGGTTCCTCGTATTTATTTTCCACTGAGGACAGTGTCCCGACTAAGTGTGGGGTGGTGGTATTGCATGCTATACTTCTCTATTCACATCTATGTTTGTTTGCTTTTGTTTCATTTTTGTTTTGTTTGCTTTTGTTTCATTTTTGTTTCGTTTTCATTTTTTTTCTAGCCTCGCATGAAATTATTTTGATAGGCAGCATGAGATTATAACAAGAGTATGCGCTACAATTGTGACTATTGAGACGTTTAGGCTCTAGTTGTGACTCATTATGTGATATTATGTGATTCAATTCCTTCACTTGTTGGGTCAAGAGTCTATATTACTTCCAATCAAGTCGACCATGTGCCTTGTGTGTGTGAGATTAATAGTATCTTCTATGTATGTGGCTGATGCTAGAACTTGCCTGGTATATATGCAAAGCGAAAATAAGGAGTGTAAGTTAGGATATGATTTAGGCATTTCTTTGGCAACCTATATTTGTTTACCTTCAGTTTTACCTACCCATGGACATCATCCTAGTTAAACCCTTTTGAGCCTTTAGCCTATTTCTTTGACAACCTTGCATGTAAGCCTAATCCATTTCTTTCAAGACCGTAATTTGATCCAAATTCCTAAGTGCTTTAAAGTGAAAAAGTCATGTGACAACATAAGAGGAAATTGGGTGAGTATGATGCTTTAAATTGTAATGGTGCTTGAATATGTTATGAAAAAGAAAGTGCTATCATAAGAGGTATGTTGTGAAAAGAAAAAGGAAAAGAAAGCTGAAAAGTGAGTTGTGCTTAAAATTGAAAAACAAAAGATGAGAACAAGGGTGGAAGAATAAAATAAAGAAAGGTTGAAAGAAAAAAGTGTCAATGATACAATGTGATGTATTAAAGTGCTTAGGAACTTAGTCACTATTTCTGGCCAAAATAGCTGATCCTACCCGTCCCTTAGCCTACATTACAACCATCAAAAGACCTACTTGATCCTAAGATTAGCATTCTGACATTTAGTAGAGTACTACATTAAGGGCAAGCCTATGGTCATCAATTGCTACATATGAATTCTTTGTGAGAGTGAGAGCAAGGACATTTCGATACCCATGTTTGAAAAATATGCTATATTTGTGAGTAATTATGGGTACTATATTGTGAGACTCAAATGGTTGATGAGCTTTGGATAGTTGTATATGATACTACGTACCTTAACGTTTGCATGCGAGTTGATCACCATCACTAGTCTACGCTAGAGGTTAAACTGTTTCTACTTATAATCGGGAAGCTACTCTTTGTTGATAATTTTTGTGCTTGTCTTGAAGAATGTTTTGTTTTGTTGCTGTAAAAACCCTAAGTGGATGCTTAGAAGGACATGATATTTTCTTCGAGGACGAACAAAACTGCAAGTGTGGGGTGTTGATGATAGGCGAATTTACACGCCTATATCAATATATTTTGCCCATATTTTAGCCTAGTTTTGAGAACAAATTATATATTTCATACACTTTTAGTCCTTTTTCCTGTAAATGAGCTAACGAACATGATTAGGAAAGTTTCAGGTATAAATGATGCAAAATACAGCATTTTATGGCTTACTTGACGCAAAAGAAAGCTCACGAACGAAGGAGAAGGAAGTGGGACGCCTAAAGGACCAAAACTGCTGCATGGAAAATCTGTCCCGGGCTAAAACAACATTTCTAAAGACTTTGGGGACTTACAGACACAAAGCTGGATTTTGACAATGATACATTAACCTAGTACAATTGGGTTATGTATTTCATTAGTTTATTTGGATTAGGAGAATGTTACATTAACCTAGTACAAATGGGTTAAGTATTTCCTTAGTTTAGTAGGATTTGGTTATTTATTTCATTAGCATAGTAGGAGTGGGATAGGAGTATTATAAATACCCTATCATGCTAGAGATTTTAAGGAAGTCCTCCCTGAGTGGAAAGGGAAGTCCTCCCTTAATGGAGAGGCAACTCCTCCCTTAGAGGAGAGACACATTCTACTTCTCAATTACAACTCTTCTAATCTTTCCATTAATTTTATTCTTCTTCTATTCTTAAATTCCACAACAAGAGAATCGTTACCAAGCCAAGGAATCAC
This sequence comes from Capsicum baccatum var. pendulum, assembly GCA_030864225.1. Lineage (NCBI taxonomy): Eukaryota > Viridiplantae > Streptophyta > Magnoliopsida > Solanales > Solanaceae > Capsicum > Capsicum baccatum. Next base: position 175,900,144 of record CM061560.1, read on the forward strand.
GCCACACGCCTATCACCTACTTCTCACGCCATCAACCATGCAAATAGTGATATCCTTCGTATTCATGGGTAACTAAACCTCTTAGCTGGGGTTATGGAAGCCGAATGAGTTACTATCTATAGCTGTGAGTTTGTGAGTTCGAGACACGTATATTGCTTATATCATTATCCTCTTCATCTTAATACAAATTCTTGTGGCTGAAGACGCATAGAATAACGCCAGTCTAACATTTAACTTGTTTGAGAGAAAGGTTATTTGTCTGGAAAAGAGATAATGTCAAGGTAGTAGGACACCCTTTCCTATTAAAAAGCTAGTGCCGTAATTGGACTAACCTCTTGGAGAATTCGTACCGTTAGACACGCTTTAAGCTCGAGAGAGTTAAAGTGAAATAGTCCTTGTTCAGGTCGAGAGACGCTTGGATTTACCATCGACTAAAATTCTCTATAAGCAATTGCATGTCAAGACTCTACACACCAATAGCCAATAGAGACGTATACCTCAGAAGGTGGACATAACCCCAACGCCTCAATTCTCATTGTCTACAACCAACGTGACAATCTTCCTCTTTTTACTTTTCTATTTTTAGCTTTTACTTTATTGTTTTGGTAACATATTACAATCCCCCCTTCTTACGAGACTTGCACCAAAAGTCTATTAATTTTACTTACCTGTTGGCCAAGCTATTCCCTGTGGGATCGACACCCAACCCAGGTTGGGTTCTATATTTGCTAACGACCGCTTTACACTCCCACGAGAGTTGTAGATTGAGCGTTATCATCAGGGCAGGCTATCTGTACCATATGTTGATGATTTAAGGTAGCGAATCTTAGAAGAACCACATGGTATGTGGTATTCTATTCATCCAAGAACCACTAAGATGTACCATGATTTGTGGGAAATATATTGGTGGAAAGGTATGAAGAAGGATATTGCAGAATTTTCGACTAAATATTCAAATTATCAACAGGTTATGGTTGAGCACCAAAGGCTTAATAGTACATTTTAGGAGTTTAGAATCCCCTCATAGAAGTGAGAGGTGGTTAACATAGATTTTTTGATAGGTTTAGCTTGTACATGTCATCAGCATAATTCAACATGGGTCACTGTAGATAGAATGACCAAATTAGCATATTTTCTACCAGTTCATACTTTGTATTCATCTAAGGATTATGCTAAACTCTATATTAGAGAGTTGGTTAAGTTACATAGAGTTCCATTTTTTATTATTTCAATAGAGGTACTCAGTATACCTCTCACTTTTGGAAAGCTTTTTAGAAGGGTATTGGTACCTAAGTTCATCTCAGTACAACTTTCCTCCTTAGATAAACGGTCAATCATAACATACCATTCAGACCTTAGAGGACATATTGAGGTCCTGCATAATTTATTTTAATGGTAGTTAGAATGAACACTTATATTTGATTGAGTTTACCTTTAAAAATAACTATCAATCCATTATTCAGATGGCTCTGTTTAAGGATCTCATTAGTAGGAGATGTAGATCTTGTATTGGTTGATTTGAAGTAGGTGAGGCTACTTTGATAGGGTCAGATATAGTCTTTAAGAGGATGGAGAAAGTATAGTTAATTTAGTAAAAGAATTAAGACAACCCAAAGTCATTCGAAGTCATATGCGGATATGAGGAGGAAAGATCTTGAGTTTGATGTTGGTGATTTGGTTTATTTGAAAATTTACCTATGAAAGGAGTAAAGATATTTAGAAATAAGGGGAAACTCAGTCCTCGTTATATTGGCCCATATAAAATTTTAAGCCATTTTTGGAAGGTAGCTTATGAGTTAGATTTGGCTACAGTTTTGAAATGAGTGCATCCATTGTTTCATGTCTCCTTGCTAAAGAAATATATTGGTGATCCAACTTTAATCTTTCCCTTACAGAGTGTGAATGTAAGAGAGAGTCACTCTGATGAAGAAATTATATTTGAGGTCCTTAATCATTAGATTCATAGGTTAAGGAACAAAGAGGTTCCCTTAGTTAAAATTCTATGACGGAATCAGTCTGTTGAGGGAGCTACTTGGGAAGCAGAAGCAGATATGCGAGCCAAGTACTCTCATCTTTTCTCCAAATATTTAGACTCAATTTGAGGTAATAATTTTCCTTGAATTGACTCTTTTTTGTTCTCTATTTTATCTAAGTAGCCATTCTCATGTCATTACATACATTCACTAAATCAGTTCATCTCATGTATCATGCTTTAGACTCAATTATGTAATCATGTTCCAAATCATGCATGCTTAGTTTATAATCTCAGTTGCCTTAGTATTCTTAGTCTAACCAGTCTCATTCAAGGAACATTGTTCCTAAGGGGTAGATATTGTATTACCTCATGTTTTAAAGTCCCTGTGCAACATACGATTCATGACCCATAAACATAATCGAGCATATGATCCATATGTTAGACTCGTACCTATGACAGTGTAGCATGGTGGATATTCTATTGCAAGTATGACTTGACCCTCATAAGTCTTCAAGAGGGGTACGAGTCATATGAACCCATTCATAAGGAAATTAACATAGACCCCTTGAGGTTCTTTTCAGGATACGAGTGAAGGGCAATAAGTCGTATATAAAAGATATGAGTTATGATAAGCCATAACTAAGTAAGTATGTGAGAGGAATTCTATTCAGGATATGAAAGAATGGGTACTACTCATATTAGGGTGCGAGTTGTAAGATCCGCTGGTATGGTGACCAGTGTATAAAATTTTGTTTTGGTCGAGCTTACAAGTCAAGCAGTCAAGTTGTAACCTAACATACGGTCATATGGTCGACTCATACCAATTGGGAACACATTTTTCTGCACGTTTTTTCAGGGGCTTCTGTGTCTTTACCCGCTCCCTTAAAAGCCAAACCTATGTCGTTTTGTCTTCACAAGGGGTAGTATAAAAGTCCCCAAACACCCAATTCACATAATAATCTCTAATATCATCAGAAACAAATCAAAATAATGATTTTCCTTCTTCCCCAAGAAGTTAGGGTTTTCTAAAGGACAAGAACAACTTCAAAGATTATTTTCGTAAAGCTTCTAATTTAGGTATATAGGGTATTCATCAATTGGCCCTTTTCACCCATTGAGCCCAAAAACCCTGTATTAATTTAAAAGTATGAATATTATCCTATTTTATGAAATCATCCCTGAATTTCTTACTAACTCAAATACAAACCATGTCTACATGTGCTTCCATGTGAATTAAGCTATTTCATGTTTTGAATTCCAGTTTCCACGTCATATTACATTGATTCCATGTTAAATCCTCAAGTTATGAATAAACCCATGTAAATATGTTGTTTTCATATGTTTAACACATTCCCATAGTCAAGCGCATGCTTCTCACTTATTTGTTGAAATGTTTTATATTTTGGGTCTTTCAACCATAATACCACACCAAAGTTTGTTATCATATTTTGTAGTCATTCAATGTTGGTGGGTTATGAACACCAAATACCTATGTGTTTACTTATGCTTCAGATCTTCCAAGTAATAATTCAGCAAAACCATAAATCTTATTACTTACCCATTTATTGTGATCATATTGAGTAATATTAGTGGTTATTTTTAGTTGAACTTAATTCAGTACTAGTGTCAGTTCAGTTGGGAGTAGGATTTAGCACCGAGTGAACCTATGGATGGGGGCTCACTTTCCAGTAGAGGGTGTGACCCTTAGTAGCAATTTCTAAGTTCCAAAACTACGTATCTAGCGTAGGTTTGAGATATCTTCCTGTCAGTTGAGGGTTGACACATATCTCATGTGAGCACCTTCAAGTAGATGGTGACTTCTTAGTCCTTCGCGACACCAGTTTAGTTGTCCACACAACCATGTGTTAGTATCCATCGTAAGATACTAACACCTTTCCAACTGGAGTTACAGGTTGGACCCTGATTAGCTCAGATTAGGCCATGTCAGTTACATAATACCTCTCACATTTTTAGTTGGTATTTAGTGTATCTCAGACCAGGTTTGCTTGACTAAGCGTACAGATTTACAGTTGTTCAGTTATACAGATTACATTCTTTCAGATTACAGATCATGTTAGAACTATGTTTATGCTTTGTCTTGCATTCTCAAACTTCATGTTTAGTTATCTTATTCATTTTAGTTAGTCTATATCTCACGTACCATTATATTCAAAGTACTGATTACATACTTTTCTTTGCGATATGTTTTCTTATAATATAGGTGTGGATGCTCAGTTTCCCGATCGTTCTTAGACAATTTAGTGTTTCCCAGCAACAGTAGTGGTGAGTCCTTATCCATTGAGGACATGATATGCTTTTACAGTTATTTTAGTATTTGTTTTTGTTCAGTCAGTCGCTATAGTTTGGGGTTTGTCCTATCAACTTGTCATGACTTTTAGAGGCTTTCAGAAAGTTAGGCAATCATTTAGTTGTGAGTAATAACATTTGTTTTAGACAGATAGTTTAGTTTCTAGTACTTATCAAATATTTTAGACATGCCATGTTACATATTTCGGTATTTTGATTGACAATACCTTATTGGTTTACTTTTCATACATTTTATGTCATTATCATTTTACTCAGTGCTCAAGTAGGTACCAGCTCATGGGTTTGCTTGTGGTTACTCATGGCCATAATCACCATTGTCGTGACCTGGAGTAGCCTCGGGACATGACATTATTCCCTCTGGATCTTGCCATAGATAAAATCAAAATGTAGCTAAGAACCAAAATAACAATGTAGGATAAACCACAGGCTCTAAGTGCAAGCAATCAGCTTCATCTCTGTTGGTGGGCATGATTCACCAAACAATACCCAAGAACTCACCAAGGTTGTAAATAGTCTATAATAGCCAAAACTCTTTGAGGAATGGAATATTATCCAAAAACTAATCAATCCAATACTCTATCTTAGCAACAAAAACCCAATTTGTCATCTTAAGAAGCGGTAATAGAAAAGATCATATATCACCTATCTTCACCTGTCTTAATTCCACTGGAATAAGAACCACATGATGGAAAGAACAGAGTATCCAACCCCATCCAAATACCAAGATCAAACTATCACCAGGAGACAAACTAAACAAACTTGAAAGGCTAGCTCAAGACCCCTCAATATAAACAGCATGACCACTACAAGGCAATGAACTGGCCAAATGAAAAGAATGAATCCCAAATGTTTCAATATCAAAAATAGGCTATATAACCAAATCGCCAACTCCAGAACATAAAAAAGTCATGGAAGGCCATTTGCCTTTCCTTTCATAGCCCACTTAATAAGCGATCTAACCTCTCTAACAAAAGAAGAAAATGATCAAACTTATCTCTCTAAGCATAGAAAATCATCAAACCAAGCTAGCTACCTAGGCTAACGAATAAGAACCGCGAGAAAAGAAATTCTAACTAGATAATGCTAGTCTAGTCATTGATAAAGCAAGGGTCGATCAATACCAATAATGGATATAATAACAACAACAATAGAAATACTAGTATAAGGAGCATGTAGTACCAAAAATGAAAATTAATGACAAGTACCACTCTAGGCCATAATAAGGCCGATATGTTAAGGTAAATAGGACTCAAGCCCATATGCTACATCCCTAGGGAAATATCAACATTGATCCACTCCATCCACTACTAAAAGAAATCATCTACGGGGTTAGTCACATAATCATGAGATCTACACCAAGGTAAAAAAAAACAATATAAACCTACCATGGAACATAATCATTAATGGGTTCAAAAACCATAATGCAATCAAATAAATATGTAAAGGCGTAAAATAAAAGGTACACCTACAATGCTAGAATTCAAAGTCACAAGTCTAATATTCCAAAAGGAGTACAAATCTGAGCAGGTCAAAGCTTGGACAAAGCTCCTGAATCACCAACCAAGGTACTAGGTGTACTGGCTCTAATTAAAGGGACACAATGCTTGACACTAATATAGATAATCTTAATGACTAATAATCCCAAGATGAGAAAAATATCTGGATAAGTGATTGATCTCTCTACAGTAGTAGAAAACCTCTGAAGCCCTAACCTCACGAGAAACATGACATGATCCCAACTAGATGACTAACCAATAATGATGGCACTCCCTACTAAAGTGACCATCCTCTCCATAATCATAATATACCTTTGAAACTCTAAGTTGGAAGGGAATATATGCTAACTCTATTTGAACAACTAACTCATGTCTAGGTCACTCTATAGACTAATGATCGATGGGACAATCCTATAATACTCTGAGGTAATGCACTATCACAACCCGAGACTACCCGTATTTGTAACATTGTGCTGAAAACCACAAGTAATCCCAAGCTAACCCATGAACTGACATACTATTAAGAAACTCATTTATAATATATTAAATCACTAGTTCTGCCATGTGGAAATATAATCATGACAAAATCATGGAAAAATTATAATACTGATAAAACTGAAGAGAAAACTGAAATTACATGACTGACTTTAACTGACATATATGAATCCTCTACTATACGGACTATAGACAGCTGGGACATGACTCTAGCTACCACTAATCAACATATATGAGTAAAAGAGTAAAGTACATAAACAATATCTGACTGAACTCCTCGAAGTAGGAGAATTCATCACTTGCTGGATAGAGTCTGCAATTGTCTGATCGTGCTATGAGGGCTACAACTGGTACCTACATTATGAAACAATGAAACCACATAGATGTATTTGTGTATTAGTACTTCTGGAATGCACTGAGTAAGTAGGGGTGAATGCAATAAGTAAAATTGATCTCATATGTAATCTTAAATCATGCATGCTAAGTATAAGTAAACTCAGCAAGACGAAAAAATAAACTTAAAGCTAAAGTGTCTTAAAACATGTATAACAAATATAATCTAATAAGATGGTGAATCACATCTCTTAGTTTCATAAAAATTTACTTTTATAATATAAGTAGAACTGAAGATGGAAAATAGTAAAAGATGGGTACTGTATGAATACTAGGTCTAAAACTAAGGGGTGGAAGTCGACATAACTCAAGGATCTAAATACACAAATCTACTGATCATGAGTGCATGAAAACTATGATATCTAAGAATGCAAGACCAAGCTATACATATTTCTAAAATAATCTGTAAACTGAAATACTTAAATTTAATAAATCAGTAGCTGAGTATCTATATGCTTTGGTCAAGAAAACCTGAACTGAATCTATACTAAATACTGTACTGAGAATAGATAGCTATAAATGTCATGCCCCAAATATATTGTTAAGGTCCAACTTGTAACCCCAGTTCCAAAGGTGTTAGTACTGTGCCACGAGTACTAACGTTAGCTAGGTGGATCTACTAATATGATGTCTCAAAGAACTTGGGTGTCATCCCTATTTGATGGGGGACCCCTCAGTGTGTGCAGTGGCATCATAGTTCTCAAAATTAGGGACTCCCACTAACGTCTTATGCCTAACTGACAGGAGAGACAAGTGCCTCATGCCTAAATGATGGAGGATATGTCATTCCTACAGTCACTCAGTGCTAAGTTTTATTCCATACTAAAGACACTAACTCTGAACTTAACTACACTTCACTAAACAAACAACTGATCATAAATAACTTGACTTAATGACAACGCTCACAGTTTATCTAAAATCATTCTAAAGATACTAAAATTATGTAAACAACTAGGTATCAGATGTTCATAACCCACCAACACTGAAAGGAAATAACAATGATGACATATCAAGCTTTAAAAACTATAGTAGGGGATCATTACACAAAATGTAACATTTAGACATTTTGTCAAAAACATAAAAGTTATGAACTTGAACATGGGAATATGGTATATAGGTAAAAACAACATGAGTGCATGCCTAAATTCATAAGTTGGTGATTTAACATAGAATCAATGGAGTAGAACATGGAAACTTGCAACTAAAAGCATGAATTGATTAAATCACATGGAAACCCTTGTAGACATATCAAGGTTCATAATTCAATATTATAACATGAAATTTAATTGGATACATCATGGCAATTGAAACTTAAAGCATGATATAACCTAACTTTTAATGAAACATCCTTGGACATGAATTTAGTCAAATTACTAAGGAAATAATGATTTAAATTCATATTGAACACATGATACTTTATAAACAAAAAGGAAAGTTCATATCTTTAATTAAAGAAAAACGTTTTGGGCTACATGGGTGAAAGGGGACCCAAGGATGAACTCCCACATATCTTAACCCTCAATTCTGGAAAGAGAACATAATTCTTGATGCTTTCTTAAATTTTATTGGATTTAGGAACTAGAATTCTTGATTTCCTTAGAGATAAAGTAATGAAATTGATGTTCTTGGGAGATGATTAGGGTTTCTTTCTAAGGTGAATTGGACAAGAGGGGCCAATTATGACAAAAAATATGCACCAAATCCTGTTATGGGCAATTGGGTTGAGGGAAAAAGACACAATTTCCCCTTTTGAAATTAAATTTACAATTGGAATACGGTTTATAGGGTCACCACGATGTGGTATTATCGCGGTGGCTTACTGGTTCTGACAAAAATGATCATAACTTTTCACTTGGGTATTGGATTAAGGGAAAATTGATATCATTGGAACCCTAATTCAATTAACTACAATTTGGTGGGTCTTGAGATGAAAAAATCCACGCACATCAAAAGTTATACATGTTCAAACTTAATCCTTGTAGAATCTAATGTCAAACTTTTGATGAACCAAATGCTCTTAGCTCAACTTTGTTCTAAGTGATTCCTATGAACATTCTTCTCCTCATAAGCACTTCACCTACTAGGATAAAGATTATGGCACATGTATTCATATTATAAATCAAGAACTATACACAACACTTTCATCATGATGCAGTATATGTGACAATAGGAATAGCACCGTGACGTGGCTCTAGCACAGTGACTTGCTGGATTTGTGATCTAAACATGACTCAATCCTTATTCAAAAATTCTAAAACTTCTCCAAGACATGCTTCTTACACACCTGAACATGAATTATCTCAAAAACTAATGTCTTAGGGTTGGGAAGACCAAAATAAAAATCCTCAAAGTTTAGAGGTCTTGAATGGCTAAGTCCCTACAACTTAGTGGAAATTTCAAGACTTAATCTCCTTAAGCATACAACTAAGAGTTGAATTAAGCTTGGAATAATAAGAGGTATTACAATATTTCCACCTTGGAAATATTCATCTTTGAATAATTCTAGTTAGACATGGGAGTACTGTACTAAGGTAACTGAGATCATGTACTAAATACGCATGACTTGTACATGATTGCATAAATAATTCTGAAACATGATATATAAACTAAACTGATTTTTTGAATATATGCAATGACATGAGAACGGTTATAAGGATGAGATATAAATGAGAGATTTAACTTTTGAGTAATCAATGCCTCAGGATGGATCTGGTTTCAGGAAGAAAAGACAATAGGTTTAGGACGTGAAAACTTAGGGCCTTCCAATATCTCTCCCTTGGAAAACTTTATCTACCAAATGATACTGTAATACCCCAGGAAAATTTTTGTTGAAATTTTGTGCTTAAACGTGTTGGATTCTATCCTCTAGAATGAATTATAAATTTTTCATGTGGAATCCACAATTCCATAGAGTATGGAATAATATTTCCAACTATATATGGATCATCCAAAACGGACACCCGAGCAACGAGTTATGAACATTTCGATCGAACCGTGAATAGCAGTGAACAATAAAACATGCAGAAAAAAGTATTGAGGCCTGACGTATTTTTGCTCCAACTTTAAACAATCATAACTCTTTGTACATAATGATCTGGGTGATTTTATATATCAACAGAAAGCTCTGCAAGTCCTCTTTCCAATGAAATTAGTTTTATCCAATTTTTCTATTGGAGTAAAAAGTTATGGTCGATCTACTTCAGCCTACCAAAAGTGAATTTTTGCATCAATTTCAAATGATCATAACTCCTCGTACACAATGATATGGGTGAGATACTATATATAAATGGAAATATATGAGAGTCCTCTTTCTAATGAAATTTGTTTCATCCAATTTGGATATCGGAGTAAAACGTTATGGTTGATCTACTTCAGACTATCAAAATAGTCCATCAAAGGAGAGATTCAGGAATTATTTGATTTTTAGGGGTGTTTTGGTCATTCCCCCTCACATAAAATCCGTAAAAACCCTATATTAAAGGTTATTAGAATCATTATATGTTATATTTCCTCAAATTCCCTCAAAAAGAAAACCCTAAGCTCCCACATCCAAACTTCAAGAACCTCTAAAGTTCACCATTAATTCTGCAAATTTATTCAAGATTTCAAGTTCCTAGTTCAAGAACTCCAAGAACCATCATTCAATGTCACGATTAACATCTCAAAAATAAGTATCGATCTAAAGTTCATCATTCAATGTATGTGGGGTTTTTCAATAAGAACTCTCGTTCGTTCTTGTGCCCAAAAGTAATTCTCTTTACAAAGGCACGATTTTTATTTGATTTTTATGAATTTGAAGCATGAAACCATATCTTATGATGATTATTATGAAATCTTGATGTTTATGATTTTGAAAGATGAATTTACATGTGTGGAGATATAAAGCATGAATCTTGAACAATATTTATCATGATTTTGATATTTGGGTCATGAATCCCCTTGGAAATTGTATTTTTTTAGAAAGTGTGTGTTATAAACATGTTGATGTTGAATATTTGAGATATTTTGAATGATTTGACCTTTTCGTCTTAATGGGGTTGTCTTGAACTCGAGTGTGAAAGAAATCCACAACTTGATTGATTTTGATAGATGGGAAGCATGATGGCTCCTGATGTATATTTATATATTACTGAAATTGTTTTATTGTGGATTGTCTTTGAAATGATCTGAGCTAAGACTGGGAGAAATCTTTAGCATCCAGTGGGAGGTATAAAACGACCTTACTTCTGTAGAAGTACGTACCCCCGTAGGAGTGATCCTAAGGCTGATTTATATAGTGATCATTAGTTTGTGTGAATTTGATATCGATAGTAATACTCCGATGGAAAGGATAGGATGTCTCTCCCCAGCGTGGGTTGTACGTTGGACTCCATATAGCTAACATGGTTCATTTCAGTCATAGGATCTCCTAGTGTCTGTGTGTTTCCTTGTGTCTATGGTGAATGGTGAAGTGATTTGAAAGTGGAATTGTGAAAGTTTTTCTTTCGAAAGATTTAAAAGATATTTACATTATGAGAATTTATATTATTAATGAACTAAAAGTGATTGACAAATTATATGATGACTCACATGTGTTATTATACTTATTTTATCCTCTCATGATTATGATGATTTTATTCGGGCTATGTGAGTCTTTCATACATCCTTATATTTTTTATAAATATTTATGATGATGATGTTTATACAACTGCATACAACACCATATACTCGGTTTCTTTCCATGGTACTGACCCACATCTTCGGATATGGGCTGTATTTTCTCAGAATGCAGGTTTAGGTACTTAGTTCCAAGTTCGACAGTGATTCTTTAGGCACGTTGTTCTACACCCTTAATTGTGGTGAGTCCTCATGTTTGGAGGACCTGATGTCTGATGTTGGTTTCATGAAATTATTTACATTTAATAACTGAGTATGAGTCCGTTGGGCCATATCTCAATGGCTCGCTGGTTTTATTGATCTTCTTAGAGGCTTTTCAGACTAGTATAGATGTTCCGAGTTGACTAATAAGTTGTATTTTGTTAACTTTCTAAAAAAATTTTATTCTTGGATGATGGTTACTCTGTTGATATTTGAGGGTTATTTATGAAAACCCCATTGATTTGTGTTAAACTGAATGAATATGGCTCAAAGGGTTTGTTGGGGGCTACTCGTAGCCTCAAGCACCCTGTGATGCTCCAGGACCCATTTTTTGGGGTGTTACAAACTTTGTACCAGAGGCTAAGGTTTTAAGGTGTCCTAGGGAGTCTGACAAATAGCGTTAGGTAGAGTCTTGATCATCGGTGTCTAGCGTGCCACATTTATGAGCAAGAGGCTACAAGATGTTTTAGGAAAAAGTGTGATTCTTTCTTTCAAAAGTCTATCATGCTTAAAGTGTCTCTCTCTACTATTGATTCGTGCTCTCCTCTTTTATAAATATGACTTCACATTGAGCGAGAAGAAATAATAATGGTCAGCAACCTCATCCCGCTGACCCATTGAATAAAAATGTGTCTCATGCTGAATTTCAGGCAGCCTTTCAGGTGCTGGCCTAAGCTATTACTGCAAATGTTAAGCCATACCCGGCCTTGGATCTATAGAAGCAGGGAGGTAATTCATCTGCTGGTAGGATCCATGATTTCATGCGGATAAATCCGTCGAAATTCTATGGGTCCAAGTCTGATGAGGATCCACAATTGTTTTTAGAGGAGGTGCAGAAGATTACTCAGGTGAAGCATATATCTAAGGAATATAATGTGGAGTTAGATGCCTATAGGTTGAAAGACCTTGCTTATGACTGGGTTATTTCTTGGAGGAAAGGTAGCGGTGATAAAGCTATCCCTACTACATGGCAAGATTTCTAGGATGCATTCCTGGATATGTTTTTCCCTTTGTATATAAGGGAGACGAAGGTGGAAGAGTTTATGAACCTGCAACATGGCTCCATGATGGTTAGGGAGTACTATCTAATGTTCAATCAATTGGGCAAGTATGCTCCTGACTTAGTGGCTGATAATCGAGCTAGTATGAGTAAGTTTGTGACTGGAGTGTCTAGTTATGTTGTTAAGAAGTGTAGGTCTTCTATGTTGAATAGTGACATGAATCTTTCTAGGCTGATGACTCGTGCCCAACAGATTGAGGCAGACAAGATTAAGAAGAGAGATAAAATGAGAGGGAATAAAAGATCTAGGTCCGAGCAGTGCTGATAGGCGTATTTACAAGCCTATAGTACCTTAATTTACCCATATTTTATCTAAGTTTTAAGGACAAAATATATAATTCCTGCACTTTTAGTCCTTTTTCCTGTAAGTTAGCTAACAAACATGATTAGCAAGTTTTCAGGTATAAAATATGAAGATTTTAGCATTTTATGGATAACTTGACGCCAAAGGAAGCTTCACGAAAGAAGGAAAGCAGCGTTTGGACACCTATGGACTGAAAGTGATGAATGGATAACTTGTCCCGGGCAAAAACAGCATTTACAAAGACTTGGGGATCAGCAGTAACTTATTAGGATTAGGATAAGGAATGCAGTAATCTAGTAGGATTAGGATAAGTACACAGTAGCTTAGTAGGAATAGGATATGGGTGTTATAAAAACCCTATTTTGCTGAACTTTTCAGCAACCAATTTTGCCCCATCCTTCCTTGTCCTTTCTTATTAATTTCTCTTCATCTATTCGACTTCTAAATTTTCACAACAAGAGAAATGCTATTTGCAAGGAATTCACGCCACAAGCACTACCAAAGCATACTTTACGTTAGACTCTTATTTTGGTATGATGATAATGTCTATAGTGATTTCCGTTGCACTCATGACTAGCTAAACTTCTCTGTTTGGGTTATGGAAGCCTTATGAGATACTATCTATTGCTATGAGTTTGTGAATTCTTGACATGTATGCTGCTTATATCATTACTCTCTTCATCTTAATTTAAATTCTTGTAGTTGCAAACATATAGAATACGCCAGTATAGCATTAACTTGTTCGAAAGAAAAGTTACATGTCTGGAAAAGAGATAATGTCAAGGTAATAGGGCACCAACCCCTGTTAAAAAGTTAGTGTCGTAACTGGATTAACCTCTTGGATATTTTGTACCATTATAGACGCTTTAAGCTCGAAAGATTTAAAGTGAAATAATCCTTGATGGTCGAAAGACGCCTGGATTTACCATAGAATAAAAATCTCTATAAGCACATGCATGTGTGAATTCCGCATATCTCATAGCCAATAGATAAGTAAAACTCATATGGTGGACATAACCCTAACTCTCAATTCTCATTGATTAAAATCTTACTAAACATTCTTTTTGTTTTACTTTGCTATTTTTCGTTCTTACGTTACTATTTTGATACTCTTAAATTCACGCTACAATCCCCCCTTTTTACGAAACTTTCACCAAAAGTTTACTAATCATTGCTTACTTAGTGACCAAGTATTCCCTGTGGCATTCGACACCCAATCCAGTTGGGTTCTATATTTGACAACGATTGCTTACACACTTACGAGAGCTGTAGTTTTACAGTTATCAAATTTTGGCACCATTGCCGGGGAATACGGTTGTCAACTAAGTTTGTGATAGTTACTAAACCCTTTGGTCAAATATTCTCGTACTTTACATTTAGTTGTTGTTTTTTTTTCTGCAGGTTTTTATTCAGTGCATGCCCCATACTCGAAGTTCTGGTCAATCGTTATTACCTTTCAATCCTGAACCACATCGTATTGGCTGAATGGAGGCTCAACAAGAAATTGAATGAAGGGCTGCTCAATAGGAACAGGCTAGACTAGGTGCTCTGGCCGCCGCTCAAGTGCATCAACAGAATATTGATAATCCTGGGCGAGCAACAAATCCTGACGATGAGGACCTGGGTATTGACGAGTTATTAAACCCTAGGCGTGATGCTGAGGTGGCGACACCTACTAATAGAAGAGATCGTCAAGTCTGATTTAGACCTGAACACCGAGCTATACAGATTCTGTTTGATGATAATGATGATGATCTAGACGGAGCTGGTGCCACAGGAGCTATTATTCCTCCGCCTTTGGCACCCGGAGCCAAGTTCAATATCACTAGCACCATGATTCATCTTTTGTAACTCAAGGGATTATTTGGTGGACTAGCAGGCGATGATCCGAATATGCATCTGATCAACTTTATTTCTACATGCAAGTCGTTCAACAATCCTGGCGTTGGACAAAATGCAATTCAACTATGCTTATTTCCATTGTCTCTATCTGGAGAGGCAACACTATGGTTGAATGGGCTGACTCCTGATTCGATTACTAATTGGAGGCAATTGAAAGACGCTTTCCTAGAAAGACTTTTTCCGCCATCCAAGAGAGAACATTTGAGAGATGAAATCAGCAACTTTTGTCAGCCTCCAACCGAAGCTCTACACGAAACATGGGAGAGATTCAAGAAGAAGCTTATGAGATGCCCAAACCATCACATGACCAATGTCCACTTAATGGAGATACTATACAGATCCTTGAATTCAATAACTAAACCAGTGGTTGATAATGCGGCTGGAGGATCATTTATGGACCTTACCTTTGTTCAGGCAAGCGATATGCTAGACCGGATGACAAAGCAAAGTAGAGCTTGGCATACCAGGGATTCTGAGGTAGCAAGCCCTACTTTGTCTATTGGCATGACTGCAGAACAAAGGAGAAGTGAAGAAGAACGTGATCAAGATATGGCGCACATGAAAACACAGATGGATCTTCTTACAAAAAATCTATTATCAGGGAAGACCGAAAAAGTCAAAGCTATTGCGTCAAAAGGAAGAGAGGAATCCAATTCTGAGGAAGAAGCCAACTACATGAACAATCAGGGGGTTTCCAAGGCAATGCCCAAGGAAACCAAGGTCAGAACTATTATGATAATTCTGGAAACAAGGACCGTGATCAAGGTAGTTGGAAGAACAAGACTGACAGGAGTGGCATTTATATTCCTCCTGGACGACGTGAGGCCACTGCATCTGGTTTGGGAAATATGTCAATGGAAGATATGATGGCTAAGCTGTTGAAAGGAGTGGAGGCAACTATCACGGGAGTAACGGAGGTAATAAATGACTTGGCCTTAATGAAGAAATTGGTTGACTCGCATTCCACTTCAATAAGACAGCTGGAACAACAATTAAGTCAAATTTCACCCACATTAAATCAAAGAAAAGCTGGCACCTTACCTAGCAACACAGTGCAAAACCCAAGAAACGATGGAACATGCATGGTTGTTACTACTATGAGTGGTAAGGTGTTGGAAAATCCATCCAAAGACCAGGAGGAGGTTGAGGATATAGTGGATAATGATATCGATGCCAAATGCAAAGAAGTCAAAGGATGTGTTAATGACGTCATCCCGAGACGTCTACATCCAGAAGAAACTGATAATCTGAAGCAAGATGAAAAGAAAGCCGTGGAGAAAACAATTCCCCTTCCACCACCACCTTTTCCTCAAAGATTAAAGAAAAGAGCTGATGATACCAAGCTCAATAAATTCATGTCAATGTTAAAACAGCTGACCATTAATATTCCATTAGTAGAGGCGCTCGAACAGATACCTGGGTATGTAAAATTTATGAAGGATATTTTAACAAAGAAGCGGGCAGAAAGTGGTGAGTTGACAGATATTGTTCATCATTGCAGTGCAATCGCTACCAAATCACTAGTGCAAAAGAAGGCCGATCCTAGTGCCTTCACTATTCTGTGCACTGTTGGATCTCTGAATTTTGCCAAGGCATTATGCGATCTAGGAGCCAGCATCAACTTAATGCCACTATCTATTTACAAAAAGTTGGGATTGGGGGATCCTACTCCAACCAATATGAGGCTTGTAATGACAGATAGGTCGGTAAAATGACCTGTTGGTATTTTATATGATGTATTGGTAAAGGTTTCCTCATTTATCTTTCCAGCAGACTTTGTTATCATAGATTGTGAGGTGGACTCGGAAGTTTCTATAATCTTGGGGCACCCTTTCCTTGCAATAGGAAGTGTGCTTATTGATTTAAGAGCTAATGAACTTCTATTCTGGATGAATGATGAAGTAGTCCGCTTTTGATGTGTGTAAATCAATGAAGCAACCCAAAGATCTGACCGTGTTCTCGGTATCTGATGTTTATATTGATGATGAGAAAGAATTACCTGTGTAGGAGCAGCTTATTGATGACCCATTAGTGGTTGTGCTTATGAATAAGGATGCTGACAATTATAAAGAAACTATCTGTGCTCTAACATGATTAGGGTCATATCCTCATGCTCCCAAGAAGTTAGACCTTGATCTCAAAAACCGACCTACACCTAAAGCTAAACCATATATTGAAGAGCCACCAATGTTAGAACTGAAGGAGTTGCCTAGTCATCTAAAGTATACATTCTTAGGAAGCGGTAACACACTTTCGGTTTTTGTGGCAGCAGATTTGGGAGAGCAGCAAGTTACAGCTCTCACTGCTGTTCTACGAAATTACTTAAGAGCCATCGATTGGACCATCACTGACATTATTGGTATTCCACCTGGGATTTGTACACACAAGATTCAGCTTGAAGAAAATTGCACACCAACTATTGAGCATCAAAGGCATCTCAATCCACCTATGCAAGAAGTGGTGAAGAAAGAAATTATTAAGTGGTTAGATGTAGGGGTTGTGTATCCAATCTCCGATAATAAATGGATAAGCCTGGTACAATGTGTTCCCAAGAAAGGAGGCATGATGGTAGTTGCAAATGAAACGAATGGGCTTATTCCACTAGACTCGTTATAGGATAGAGAGTGTGAATGGGCTATAGGAAGATGAATTCGTGGATGCTTAAGGATCACTTTCCGATGCCATTTATATACCAAATTCTTGATCGATTAGCAGGTAAAGGATGGTTTTGTTTCTTAGACTGTTATTCCGGCTACAATCAGATTTGCATTGCTCCTGAGGATCAAGAGAAGACAACGTTTACATGCCCATATGGTACTTTTGCCTTAAAACGTATGCCATTTGGCCTATGCAACGCACCAACCACTTTCCAGCATTGTATGATGTCCATTTTTTCTGATATGGTTGAAGATACCTTGGAGGTGTTCATGGACGATTTTTTAGTCGGTGGTGAATCATTTGAATCATGCTTAGCGAACCCGAGTATGGTGTTGTAGAGGTGTGTTGAATTTAATTTGGTGCTAAACTGGGAGAAGTGCCACTTTATGGTTTAAGAAGGTATTGTTCTTGGACATAAAATCTCCGAAAGAGGAATTGAGGTTGATAGAGCTAAAATTTAAGTTATCGATAAGCTACCACCTCTAATTTCCGTAAAGGGAGTTCATAGTTTCCTCGGTCATGCAGGCTTCTATCGGCGGTTTATCAAGGACTTCTCCAAAATTGCTAGTCCATTATGCAAACTTTTGGAGAAAGATGCAAAGTTTGACTTCAATGAAGATTGTTTGAAGGCATTCAAATGCCTCAAAGGGAAGCTAATTGAAGCGCCTATCACTGCAGCACCAGATTGGTCTCTACCATTTAAAGTCATGTGTGATGCTAGCTGGGTAGCTTTGGGTGCTGTACTTGGCCAGAGAAGGGAAAAGTTATTCCATCCAATCTACTATGCGAGTAAGGTCGTGAACGAATCCCAAAAGAACTATACTGTCACAGAACAACAGCTTCTAGCGGTTTATTTGTTGGGAACCAAAGTGGTAGTTCATACAGACCATGCAACTCTGAGATATTTAATGACAAAAAAGGATGTGAAACCAAGGCTAATTCGATGGGTATTGCTGCTGCAAGAATTTGATTTCGAGGTCAAAGATAGAAGAGGTTGTGAAAACCAAGTGGCTGATCATCTATCTAGACTCAAGAATGAGAATATAGTGCAGCCTAATATTGAGATTGATGATGCATTCCCCGATGAAGAGATCTTAACCACAATAATGGAAGAGTTACCATGGTATGCAGACTATGCGAATTTTGTGGTGAGTAATGTGATGCATGCAAATCTATCTTTTCATCAAGAGAGGAAGTTCATGCATGATGTAAAACACTACTTCTGTGATGAGCCATATTTGTTTCGACAATGTGCGGATGGTGTTATCAGGCAATGCATATACCATATAGAGGTTCCAAATATATTGGAAGCATGTCAGACTTCCTAAGTTGGGGATATCACACAGGTAATCAGACAGCAAGGAAGGTATTGCAAAGTGGCTATTATTGGCCTTCGATATTTAAAGATACCTACAACTTTTTGAGAAGATGCGACCAATGTCAGAGACAAGGTATGATTTTGAAACACCATGAGATGCCCATATCTAAAATCCTTGGAGTAGAGCTCTTTGATGTATGGGGTATCGATTTTATGGGCCCATTCATGAATTTGTTTGGAATGAAATATATCCTAGTTGCTGTATATTATGTTTCAAAATGGGTTGAACCAGTAGCATTGGCTAATAATGAAGGAAAGCGTGTTGTTAAATTCTTAAAGAGAAACATCTTCTCTCATTTTTGGGTACCATGTACTATCATAAGCGATGGAGGATCTCACTTTTGCAACAAACTGTTCAAATCCGTGTTGGCAAAATATGCTGTCAAGTAACATAAGTTAGCCACACCTTATAAACCACAAACTAGTGGATAGGTAGAGGTTTCCAATCGATAGATCAAGCAAATATTTGCTAAGACTATAAATGCTAATAGGAAAGATTAGTCTCAGAAGCTGGATGATGCACTATAGGCTTATAGGACTGCATTCAAAACGCCAATTGGCATGTCCCCGTACCAATTAGTTTATGGGAAGGCTTTTCACTTGCCCATTGATCTTGAGCATAAAGCATTATGGGCGTTGAAGCGACTGAATTTGAATTGGGATGATGCTATGAATCTGAGATTGGAGAAACTAAACGAGATGGATGAATTCTGTCTTCATGCGTATGAACAATCAGACCTCTACAAGGAACGAATGAAAAAGTATCATGATCAGTGGATTGTTCAATGAAACTTTCAGAAGGATGATATGGTACTACTTTTCAATTCCATACTGAAGCTATTCCCAGGTAAGCTAAGGTCCAAATGGACTGGTCCGTATAAAATTAGCCAAGTCTACTCGTCTGGAGTAGTTGAGTTAGAAGACAATAATGGTGTTGTCTTGAAGGTGAATGTCCAACGAGTGAAACCATACATCGGTCCTCTTGACTCGATAAAATGCATGGACACCATCTATCTTGATGAAGTCTAAGTAATCGAGATAGCTATGTCGTGCCGCGATAATAAATCAAGCGCTTGATGGGAGGCAACCCATCGTTTTTAATTGTTTTGATGTTTTTGTTGAAATGTAGGTGCAAGAGGTGTAAAGGAGGAGATTGGTTTCAAATTTTGATTTGGAAGTACTGCATGTTGAAGGTGGTATGTTAGGAATGAAGAAGCAAAAGTCTATGGGTTAGGCATTGCCTATGAAAATATAGGCAAAGAATAAGGCAAGGCCTAGGTAAATCTAGGCCAAGAAAAAGGTAAGGCCTATGCTATGGCCTAAGCTCTCGGATTCTACAATGCCATGGCATAGGTGCCACCTATGCAAAAGCCTTTTGTCTCTGAATCTCATATGCCATTGCATAGGCGCCGCCTATGCCTAACAATGCCATAGCATAGGCGCCACCTATACTCAACAAGGCTTTGCAAAAGGCGCCGCCTATGCTCACTTTTGGTCTCCAAAACCGATTCCAAATGGGTCAAAACTCGACCCAAGCTTGTCCTATAAATAGAACCTTAGTCTTAAAACAAAAAAACATTGCAGTTCCACCCTAAAGCGCCGCCTACCTCTCCAAATTCTCTCAAAAAAATTTTCTTTTGCTCTTTTACTTTGCAAGAACATCTTCCAAGGCTATCAACCAAGTAAGTACTTCTTTGTTCTTCTTTTATATTCCGTAAGTCCTACAATACTACACCTATAATAAGTTGTTAAATTTTGAAGTAGTGTTGATGATTTGAATGTGCTTGATTTGTTGTGATACAACTAAGTTGGTGAAAGAATATGTAAGGATGCTCTTGACTTGTTTCCAACTTTTACTTGATTTTGATACACTGTCATACTTTTGTGTAATTGAGATGGTTACGAAAATTGTATAATCTTGTAAGTAGAAAGCTTATATGTTGGAATGACTTGTTCATCGAGATGAAAATCATAGTTGACTACA
This sequence comes from Capsicum baccatum var. pendulum, assembly GCA_030864225.1. Lineage (NCBI taxonomy): Eukaryota > Viridiplantae > Streptophyta > Magnoliopsida > Solanales > Solanaceae > Capsicum > Capsicum baccatum. The sequence goes on from CM061560.1 coordinate 175,920,974, forward strand.
AACATACGATGTTGTGATTATTTCTAATGCCATAAATTGATACAATATCTATGTAGTAGTTTTATTCAAAGTAATGCATTAGTCCAAAACATGAAAGCATTGTTAAGATTACATGAACTAGAATCGGAAAAAGATAGTTAAGATAACAAGAAAAGTATGACTGCACTGATTATATTGCTGGAACATAACACCTAAGATACTACTGCTTGTTTGTTGATTGTATCCACCAAGATGAAGCTAACATGACTATTATTTTAATATTAGGTACAATGGCACCAAAAGCAAGACAAGGGAAAGAAAAAGCAACCACTTCACAAAAAGGCCAAAAAAGAGGACGAAAAGAGCAAGGAGAATTCTCTTCGCTGCAAATACCTCGCCGCATGTTCGGAATAAAATAGATCCAAGAGGAGGAAGGAAAGAAGTGGTAAAGGAACAATAAAGAGAAAAAAATATGTTCATGTGGAGTTGATACACAAGGAGAGCCTAGCAAAGAAAGAACCTCGTATGTTGGCCAAGATAATGGCGTTACATCTTGATTTCATCTTCTGAGATATGGGAGAGTGCGATCTCGATTTAGCACGAGAATTCTATGCCAACTGGTCACCGAAAACTATAGGGAGTGAAGTAAAGATTCAGAGCCAAGTTCTGCAACTAAATACGGAGTTCTTCAACTCCTTTCTAGGCTTGCCATCTGTTGATCCATCACCATTCAAAGAGCTGTATAACAAACCTTCGTACAGGTCCATTAGACACACATTATGCGGAACACAATCAATGGAATGATGGAGTAGACACAAGGACACCTGTCGGTACAATACCTTCCTATATGCTTCCTTGAATAGGGAAGCTAGGATATGGTTACAAATAGTCAACTCTTGCCTGATTCTAGGGACACAGTACACAAAGATAACATGAGATAGAGTGTGCTTGGTTTACACATTGATGACGAATTTCCCTATCAACATCGGGGAAATTATTCGATCTAGAATGCGTAAGGCCAGGTTGTACAAGAGGTCTCACTTCAGCTTTGGCAATCTGTTGACTGCGATATTAAAAAAGGAGGACATCGAAGAGGAATTGGCTGATCATAAGCTTCCACACAACCCAAAGAAGGTTGACCTCACAAAGGTTAAAGATGTTGAATCCACGCATGACGTCAACCTTACCACTGCAGAACGACATGCTCGGGATGAGAGTTTCTTTCACCATCTTTATGGCATGACTCGGTTTACTATGATGAGCGGAGGTCATGTTCCAACTACTGTAGAGCTCTAACAGTTGGACTATGACTACCCAATTAACGAGCATGCAAGGGCTATGTATGGAGTAGGTATGTACTTTGAGTAACCTCTTGATGAAGATGTGCCAATCGATGATGATCGACGAATGCTAGACTCCGACGTGGAGGAGAACTCTGATGACGACGACTCTAATGATGATTCCGACGAAGGGGGTATGACCCCAGACATAGAGGAGGAGTTCGACTAATCCAGGTTCTTCTTATTTATTTTCCACTGAGGGCAGTATGTCCAGTCTAAGTATGGGGTGATGGTATTTGTATGTTGTACTTCTTTTTCTGCATTTGCTTATTTATGTGTGTTTTGTTTATTTATGTTTGTTTGTTTTATTTTTTAGGAATTTTTTTTTTGTTACAAACCTTGCATATAATTGTTCTGATAGGCAGCATGGTATTGTGACAAGAGCTGAGATAAAATCATTACTATTGAGACGTTTAGGCTCTAAGTATGACTCACTGTGTGAAAATTGTGTGGTTTAATTCCTTCATACGTTGGGTCAAGAGTCTATACTGCTTCCAATAAAGTCAACCATGTGACTTGTGTGTGTGAGATAATAGTATATTCTATGTTTGTGGATGATGCTAGAACTTGCCTGGTATGTATGTAAAGCGAAATAAAGAGTGTGAGTTAGGAGATGATTTAGGCATTTCTTTGGCAACCTGTGATTGTTTACCTTCATTTTATCTACCCATGGACATCATCCTAGATAACCCCTTTGAGCCTTTAGCCTATTTTCTTTGACAGCCTCATATGTAAGCCTAATCCATTTTTTTCAAGACCACAATTTGATCCAAATTCCTAAGTGCTTTAAATTGTAAAGTCATGTGACAAAATAAGAGGAAATTGGGTGAGAACGATGCCTTAGAGTGTATTGGTACTTGAATTTGTTATGAAAAAGAATGGCTATCATAGAGGTGTGTTATAAAAAAAAGAGAAGAAATGAAAAAGAAATAGAAAAGCAAAAAGATAAATTGTGTTTATGATTGAATAAAAAGATAGTTATGTTTGAATACAAAAGAGGTAAGAAGGGGTGGTAGATTAAAAGAAAGTAGAAAGGTTGTTTGAAAGAAAGTGTTAATGGAATAATGTGATGTATTAAAGCGCTTAGGAACATAGTCACTATTTCTGGCCAATATAGTCTTACCCGTCCCTTAGCCTACATTACAACCTGTAAAAGACCTATTTGATCCTAAGCTTATCATTCTGATATTTAGTGGAGCATTACACTATGGGCAAGCCTATGGTCATCAGTTGCAACATGTGAATTCTTTGTGAGAGTGAGAGTAAGGATAATCTTATACCCATGTTCGAAATATATACAATACTTGTGAGTGATTATGGGTGATATATTGTGAGACACACATGGTTGATGAGTTTTGGGTAGTTTGTATGATTCTTTGTGCCTTAACTTGTGGATACGAATTAACCATCATCACAAGTCTATGTTAGAGGGTGAATTGTTTCTAGTAGTGATCAGAAAACTACTCTTTGTTAATAATTGCCTTGCATGTCTTGTTGAACATTTTGTGTTGTTACTGTGAAATCCCAAGTAGATGTTTATATGGACATGATATTTTGTTTGAGGACGAACAAAGCTTTAAGTGTGGGGTGTTGATGATAGGCATATTTACACGCCTATAGTACCTTAATTTACCCATATTTTAGCTAAGTTTTAAGGACAAAATATATAATTCCGGCACTTTTAGTCCTTTTTCCTATAATTGAGCTAACAAACATGAATAGCAAGTTTTCAGGTATAAAAGATGAAGATTTCAGCATTTTATGGATAACTTGACGCCAAAGGAAGCTTCACGAAAGAAGGAAAGCAGTGTTTGGACGCCTATGAACTGAAAGTAATGCATGGATAACTTGTCCCGGGCAAAAACAACATTTAAAAAGACTTGAGAATCAGCAGTAACTTATTAGGATTAGGATAAGGAATGCAGTAATCTAGTAAGATTAGGATAAGTACATAGTAGCTTAGTAGGAATAGGATATGGGTGTTATAAAAACCCTATTTTGCTGAACTTTTCAGCAACCAATTTTTCCCATCCTTCCTTATCCTTTCTTATTACTTTCTCTTCATCTATTTGACTTCTAAATTTTCACAACAAGAGAAACTCTATTTGCAAGGAATTCATGCCACAAGCACTACCAAAGCATACTTCACGTTGGACTCTTATTTTGGTATGATGATAATGTCTATTGTGATTTCCATCACACTCATGAGTAGCTAAACTTCTCTGTTGGGGTTATGGAAGCCTTATGAGATACTATCTATTGCTATGAGTTTGTGAATTCTTGACACGTATGCTGCTTATATCATTACTCTCTTCATCTTAATTTAAATTCTTGTGGTTGCAAACATATACAATACGCCAGTATAGCATTAACTTGTTCAAAAGAAAAGTTACATGTCTGGAAAATAGATAATGTCAAGGTAATAGGGCACTAACCCCTATTAAAAAGTTAGTGTCGTAACTGGATTAACCTCTTGGAGATTTTGTACCATTAGATACGCTTTAAGCTCGAAAGAGTTAAAGTGAAATAATCCTTGATGGTCGAAAGACGCCTGTATTTACCATTGAATACGAATCTCTAGAAGCACATGCATGTCTGAAGTCCGCATATCTCATAGCCAATAAATAAGTAAAACTCATAAGGTGGACATAACCTTAACTCTCAATTCTCATTGATTAAAATCTTACTAAACATTCTTTCTTTTTACTTTGCCATTTTCCGTTCTTACGTTACTATTTTGATACTCTTAAATTCACTCTACAATCCCCCCTTTTACGAAACTTTCACCAAAAGTCTACTAATTATTGCTTACTTAGTGACCAAGTATTCCCTGTGGGATTCAACACCAAACCCAGTTGGGTTCTATATTTTACAACGATCACTTACACTCTTACGAGAGCTGTAGTTTGAGCATTATCAAGCAGCACAGACAGGGTCAGACTAGATCGTAGGGAGGGATTCTCCCTCAGTATTCGGATCATTCGTCTATTCTAGCACCGTCATCTGGTAGTGCTACCGTGCCTAGAGGTAGGCAGGAGCAAGGTAGCAGGTCATATGCATCCAGGTCCTAGTACAGTGCTGGCAGTAAGACAAATCATCCCTTGTGTCCTAAGTGTGGTAGGGCTCATTCAGGTGAGTGTTGGAGTGAGAAGAGGGGTTGTTTCCAGTTTGGTAACATAGGTCACAAAGTTAGAGATTGTCCATAGGATAGACAAGGGCGTCGTGACTATCGCCCTCAGACCCAGACACAGACTATTAGTGCTCTAGTTCTAGTGACTCACCTAGCCCCAACTCAGGGCACCTCTTCTAGAAATGCTGGCGAGAAGAGCCGGAATAGATTTTGTTCTTTACCATCCCACCAGGAACAGGAGGACTCTCCCAATGTTTTTACTGGTATGCTTTATATATTTTAGATTGATGTGTATGCTTTTTTGGATCTTGGATTCACTTTCTCAAATGTTACACCTTTGATTGCTATGAATTTTGAAATGATTCCTGAGATTATTCCTGAGCCTATCCTAGTTTCTACCTTGGTGGGTGATTCGATTGTTGCCTAAAAAGTGCATAAAAAGTGTCCTGTTACCGTTCTTCATAGAGTCTTGTTGGCTCATCTAATTGAGATAGACATGGTAGATTTTGATGTGATTCTAGGTATGAACTGGTTGTATTCTTCTTATGCCTCTATTGATTGTCTGACCCAAGTGGTCAAGTTTCAGTTTTTGGGTGCATCTGTGTCTGAGTGATCTGGGAATTCTGTGTTACCTAAGATTCATTTTATTTCTTACCTCAAACCTAGAAAGCTTATTTACAAGGGGTGTGTTTACTATTTTGTTCTAGTCAAAGACACTAAGTGTGAGACTCTAACACTCCAGTCTCTTAACATCGTCAATGATTTTTTTGATGTCTTTCCAGATGATCTCCTAGGGATATCTCCTGATAGAGAGATAGACTTTGGGATTGATATTCTTCCCGATACTTAGCCTATTTCTATTCCTCCTTGTCGTATGGCCACTGTAGAACTTAACGAGTTGAAAGAGCAACTCAAAGATCTACTAGATAAGGGTTTCATAAGGCCCAATATTTCTCCTTGGGTTGCATTGCTTACCGCCAACTGAATAAAGTCACCATAAAAAATAAGTACCCCCTTCCGAGAATAGATGATTTGTTTGACCAATTGCAAGGTGCAAGTTCTTTCTCAAATATAGACCTTCATTCCGGCTATCATCAACTCAAATTTAGGGAGTGTGACATCTCGAAAACCACTTTCCAAACTCGTTATGGCCATTTTGAGTTTCTTGTTACGTCTTTCAGATTAACTAATGCCTCATCAGCTTTCATGGACCTTATGAATCGAGTGTTCATACCATATCTGGATATATTTGTCATAGTGTTCATCGATGATATACTGGTGTACTCCCGTAGTGAGGATGAACATTCTGATCATCTCCGAACTGTCTTGCAAACCCTTAGAGATCATAAGTTGTTTTCCAAGTTCAGTAAGTGTGAGTTTTGGCTAAGGTCAATTGCTTTTATGGGTCATATCATTTCTTCTGAGGGTATTAGAGTTGATCCCCAAAAGACCGAATCTGTTAGAAATTGGCCTAGACCTATTTCTCCAACTGATGTCCAAAGTTTCTTGGGTTTAGCTGGCTATTACCGTCGTTTTGTTGAGGTTTCTCCTCTATAGTATCTCTTATGACTCGGTTGACCCAAAAGGAAGTGAAGTTCTTGTGGTCCGAATATTGTGAGAAGATTTTTCAGGAGTTGCAGACTTGACTCAGTTCAGCCCCTATTTTGACTTTGCATGATTGTATTGATGGTTTTGTGGTGTACTGTGATGCTTCGAGGGTTGGGTTGGGTTATGTAATTATGCATAAGGGTAAGGTGATAGCTTATGCTTCTAGATAGTTGAAACCCCATGAGAACAATTACCCCACCCTTGACCTTAAGTTGGCTGCTGTTGTGTTTGCTTTGAAAATTTGGATACACTATTTGTATGGTGTCCATGTTGATGTTTTCACTAATCATAAGAGTCTGCAGTTTGTGTTTCTCAGAGAGAATTGAATCTTAGGCATAGAAGATGGTTAGAATTGTTAAAGGACTATGATATGAGTGTGCTGTACCATCCAAGCAAGGCCAATGTTGTGGCAGATTCCCTAAGTAGAGTGACCATGGGTAGTGATTTGCATGTGGTAAAATGTAAGAAAGAGTTGGCTCATGATGTACATTGTTTGGCTAGATTGATGGTTTGGTTGTTTTACTTTGCTGAAGGTAGTATTGGGGTTCAGAGTACTTCCGAATCCTTCTTGGTTTCGGAAGTGAAGGAAAAGCAATACCTAGATGCTAGTTTGGTGAGACTAAAGGAGTCAGTCAAGGACCAAAAAGTAGAGGTTTTCTCCTAAGGGAGAGATGGTGTGTTGAGATTATAGGGTAGATTGTGTGTCTCGAATGTTGATGATCTGAGACAGAGGATTATGGCTGAAGCGCACGGGGCGCGATATTCTATTCATCCTTGTGCCACCAACATATACCGAGACTTGCGGGAAATTTATTGGTGGAGTGGAATAAAGAAAGATATAGCAGTGTTTGTAGCTAAGTGTGCAACATGCCAACAGGTTAAGGTTGAACACCAAATACCTAGTGGTATGATACAAGAGTTTAGTATTCCCAACTAGAAGTGGGAAGTGATAAATATGGACTTCGTAATTTGTTTAACTCCTTCCTGACGCCATCATGATTCCATTTGGGTTGTGGTTGATAGGTTGACTGAGTCTGCTTATTTCTTGCCTTTTCATACTTCATATACTGATAAGGATTATGCTAGATTATATATTCGAGAGCTAGTCAGACTGCATGGAGTTCCCTTGTCTATAATTTCGGATAGGGGTACTTAGTTCACTTCCCAATTTTTAAAAGCTTTTCAGAAGGGTCTTGGTACCCAATTGCTTTTGTTTTTTGTTTTTTATCCACAGACCGATGGTCAGGCTGAGCGGACCATCCATACCTTAGAGGATATGTTGAGAGCTTGTGCACTTGACTTTAAGGGAAGTTGGGAAGATCACTTACAATTGATAGAGTTTTCTTACAATAACAGTTTCCACTCTAGTATTGGCATGGCTTAGTTTGAAGCCTTATATGGGAGAAAGTGTAGATCACCCACAGGTTGGTTCGAGGTGGGTAAAACGGCTGTGAGTGGTCCTGATTTGGTATTTGAGGCTATGGAAAAAATTAAGTTGATTAGGGAAAGGTTGAAAACTGCGCAGAGTCGTCAGAAGTCATATGCGGATGTTAGAAGAAGAGACCTTGTGCTTAAAGTTGGTGACCTAGTGTATCTGAAAATTTTACCCATGATGGGGGTGAAGAGCTTCAGAAAAAAGGGGAAGCTTAGTCCCCATTATGTTGGTCCTTACAAAATTCTTAGCCGTGTAGGTAAGGTAGCTTATGAGGTCAAGTTGCCTTTCGAGTTGTCCTCTGTTAATCCAATATTCCATGTCTCCATGATTAGAAAGCATATTAGCGATGTTGCGGTAGCGTATTTCTCTATGAGTGCTGACATTCAAGAAAATATTTCTTTTGATCAGATTCCTATTGAGATTCTTGATTTCAGTGTTCGAAGACTAAGGAACAAAGAAGTTCCCTTGGTCAAGGTGTTGTGACGAGACCAATCTATTGAGGGTGTAATTTGGGAATCTAAGGCGGATATGCGATCCAAGTAACCGTACCTATTTTCCGCGAACTCCAATCAAGCCGAAGGTACCATTGTTTCCAAAATCATGCTCTTTTGATAAAAGTTGAAGCAGTTCAGCTGTTATTTATTATGTGTTCAGTTGTAGTTTCTTGAATTTATGCATTCTATGTTGCATTCAGAGTGAGAAACGATGTGGTGATGAGTCTAACGAATGGCTTTAGCTGTATGCTCTATTCCCTATCTAATCTTGGCATGTCTAGCATTGTTTGAGGATGAATGTTTCCGGGGAAGGGGGGTGATGTAATACCCCGAGAAAGTTTTTGTTGAAATTTTGTGCGTAAACGTGTTGGGTTCTATCTTCTAGAATGAATTATATATTTACCACGCAGAATGTCTTATATTATGACAAACCATTGCGTATAGTATTAAATAATCTTTCAAAGAATATGTGGATCATCCAAAACGGACACCCGAGTGACGAGTTATGAATAATCCGATCGAACCATGAATAGTAGTAAATAGTAAAACATGCAGGAAAAAGTACTAAGGCCTGGTGTATTTTTGCTCAACATTTAAACAATCATAAATATTTGTACATAATGATCTGGGTGATCTACTATATATCAACAGAAAGCTCTGCGAGTCCTCTTTCCAATGAAATATGTTTCATCCAATTTGTCTATCGTAGTAAAACGTTATGGTCGATCTACTTCAGCCTACCAAAAGAGAATTTTTGGGTCAACTTCAAATGATAATAGATGCTCGTACACAATGATCTAGGTGAGATAATATATATATTCTAATGAAATTAGTTTCATCCAATTTGGATATTGGAGTAAAACGCTATGGTTAATCTACTTTAGACTATCAAAACAGTCCACCGGAGGAGAGATTTGAGAATTATTTAATTTTTAGAGGCTTTTTGGTCTTTCCCCCTCACCCAAAATCCATCCAAACCCTATATTAAAGCCTATTAGAAGTATTATATGTTATATTTCATCAAATTTCCTCAAAAAGAAAACCCTAAGTTCCTACATCCAACTTCAAGAACCTCCAAAGTTCACCTTTAATTTTGCAAATTTATTCAAGATTCCAAGTTCCTAGTTCAAGAACTCCACGAGCCATTATTCAAAGGCACTATTAACATCTCAAAAATGAGTATCGATCTAAAGTTCATCATTCAAGGTATGTGGGATTTTTCAACAAGAACTCTCTTTCGTTCTTGTACCCAAAAGTAATTTTCTTTACAAAGGCATGATTTTTATTTGATTTTTATGAATTTGAAGCATGAACCCATATCTTATGATGATTATTATGAAATCTTGATGTTTATGATTTTGAAAGATGAATTTACATGTGTGGAAATATAAAGCATGAATCTTGAACGATATTTATCATGATTTTGATATTTGGGTCATGAATCCCCATTGGAAATTGTGTTTTTTTTCAAAGTGTGTGTTATAAGCATGTTGATTTTGAATATTTGAGATATTTTGAATGATTTGGCCTTTTGGTTGTAATTGATTTGTTTTGAACTCGAGTGTGAAAGTAATCCACAACGTGATTGATTTTGATAGATGGGAAGCATGATGGATCCCGATGTATATTTATATATTACTGAAATTATTTTGTTGTGGATTATCTTTGAAATGATCTGAGCTAACTCTGGGAGAAATCTTTAGCACCCAGTGGGAAGTATAAAGCGACCTTACTTCATTAGAACTATGTGCCCCCGTAGGAGTGAGCATAAGTCTGATTTATATAGAGATCACTAGTTTGTGTGGATTTGATATCGATAGTCCTACTTCGATGGCAAGGATAGGACGACTCTCTCCAATGTGGGTTGTACGTTGGACTCCATGTAGCTCACATGGTTTATGTCAGTTATAGGATCTCCCAATGTGTGTGTGTGTTTCCTTGTGTCTATAGTGAATGGTGAAGTGATTTGAAAGTAGAATTATGAAAGTTATTCTTTCAAAAGATTTAAATGATATTTACATTATGAGAATTAATATACTTGATGAACTAAAAGTGATTTACATATTATATGATGACTCACATGTGTTATTATACTTATTTCATCCTCTCGTGATTATGATGATTTTCTTCAGGCGATATGAGTCTTTCATACATACTGCATATTTCTTATAAATATTTATGATGATGATGTTTATAAAACTGCATATACCCCATATACTCAATTCCTTTCCATGGTACTGAACCACATCTTTAGATGTGGGATGCATTTTCTTGAAATGTAGGTTCAGGTGCTCAGTTCTAGGTTCGATAGTGATTCTTCAGGCACTCTGTTCTACATTCTCTATTATGGTGAGTCCTCATATTTCGAGGATGTGGTGTCTGTGTTGGTTTCATAGAAATATTTACATTTGATAACTGAGTATGAGTTAGTTGTGGCATGTCTCAATAGCTCTCTGGTTTTATTGATTTTATTAGAGGCTTGTCAGACTAGTATAGATGTTGGGAGTTGACTAATAATTCGTATTTTGTTATCTTTCTGGAACTCTTTTATTCTTAGATGATGATTACTCTGTTGATATTCGAGGGTTATTTATGGAAACCCCGTTGATTTATGTTGAACTGAATGAAAATGGCTCAAAGGGTTAGCTTTGGGAAACTCGTAGCCTCAAGCACCGTGTGACGCTTCGGGACCCATTTTCTATGGCGTTACAAACTTGGTATCAGAGCATAAGGTTTTAAGGTGTCCTAGGGAGTCTGACAAGCTGCGCTAAGTAGAGTATTGATCATCGGTGTGTAGCGCGCCACATCTATGAGCAAGAGGCTACAAGATGTTTTAGGAAAAAGTGTGATTCTTTTCTTCAGAAGTCTATCGTGCTTAATGTATCTCTCTCTACTATTGATTCGTGCTCTCTTGTTTCAGAAATATGCCTCCACATCGAGCGAGAAGAAATAATGATGGTCAGCAACCTCAACCCGCTGACCCATTGAATGAAAATGTGTCTCATGCTGAATTTCGGGCAGCCTTTTAGGCACTGGCCTAAGCTGTTACTACAAATATTAAGTCCAACCAGGTCGCAGCTCCATAGCATCAGGTAGGTGATTTAGCTGCCGCCAGGATCCATGACTTCATGCGGATGAATCTGTCGGAATTCTATGGGTCTAAGTCTTATGAGGATCCACGGTTATTTTTAGAAGAGGTGCAGAAGATTACTCAGGTGATGCATGTATCTGAGGAACATAGTGTGGATTTGGTTGTATATAGGTTGAAAAACCTTGCTTATGACTGGGTAGTTGCTTGGAGGAAAGGTAAAGGTGAGAGAGTTGTCCCGACAACTTGGCAAGAGTTCCAGGATGATTTCTTGGATAAGTTTTTTTCTATGGAGATGAGGGAGGCAAAGGTGGAAGAGTTTATGAACCTGCGACAGGGGTCGATGACTATTAGGGAGTACTGTCTAAATTTTAATCAGTTGGCCAAGTATGCTCCTCACTTTGTGGCTGATAATCAGGCTAGTATGAGTAAGTTTGTGACTGGAGAGTCTAGTTATATAGTTAAGAAGTGTAGGTTTGCTATGTTGAATAGTGAGATGAATCTTTCTAGGCTGATGACTCATTCCCAACAAATTGAGGAAGACAAGATTAAGGAGAGATATAGAATGAGAGGGAATAAGAGAGCTAGGTCTGAGCAGCACGAATAGGGTCAGACTAGATCGTAGTGAGGGAGTTGCCCTTAATATCAGGATCATTCATCTATGCCAGCACCATCATATGCTAGTACTCCCGTGCCTAGAGATAGGTAGGATCAAGGTAGCAGGTTATATGCATCCAGGTCCCAGTACGGTGCTGGCAGTAAGCCAAATCATCCCTTGTGTCCTAAATGTGGTAGGTCTCATTCGGGTGAGTGTTGGAGTGAGAAGAGGGGTTGTTTTCGATATGGTGACATAGGTCATAGAGTTAGAGATTGTCCACAGGATGGACAACGGCATCGTAACTATCTTCCTCAGACCCAGACTCAAACTGTTAGTGCTCCAGTTCCAGCGACTCGCCCAGCCCCAGCTAAGGGCACGTCTTCTAGCAATGCTGGCGGGCAGCACCAGAATAGATTCTATGCTTTACCATCCCGCCAGAAATAGGAGAAATCTCCCGATGTTGTTACTGTTATGCTTCCTATATTTTAGTTTGATGTGTATGCTTTGTTGGATCCTGGATCTAGTTTATCATATGTTACACCTTTGATTGCTGTGTATTTTGAAATGAGTCCTGAGATTATTCCTGAGCCTATCCTAGTTTCTACCCCAATGGGTAATTCGATTGTTGCCCAGAAAGTGTATAAAAAGTGTCCTATTATCGTTCTTCATAGAGTCTTGTTGGCTGATCTGATTGAGTTAGAAATGGTAGATTTTGATGTTATTCTGGGTATGGACTGGTTGTATTCTTCTTATGCCTCTATTGATTGTCGAACCCAAGTGGTCAAGTTTCAGTTTTCGAGTGTATCTGTGTTTGAGTGGTCTAGGAATTCTGTGTCACCTAAGAGTCATTTTATTTCTTACCTCAAAACTAGAAAGCTTATTTCAAAGGGGTGTATTTACCATTTGGTTAGAGTCAAAGACACTAAGTCTGAGACTCCAACTCTCCAGTTTTTTAACATCGTCAATGAGTTTTCTGATGTCTTTTTGGATGATCTCCCAGGGATACCTTCTGATAGGGGATTAATCTTTTTCCCGATACTCAGCCTATTTTTATTCCTCCTTACCGTACGGCCCCTAAGAACTTAACGAGTTAAAAGAGAAACTCAAAAATCTAGTAGATAAGGGTTTCATAAGGCGCAGTGTTTCTCCTTAAGGTGCTCCTATGTTGTTTGTGAGAAAGAAAGATGGCTCTTTGTGTATGTGCATTGATTACCGCCAACTGAATAAAATCACCATAAAAAATAAGTACCCCCTTTCTAGAATAGATGATTTGTTTGACCAATTGAAAGGTGCAAGTTATTTCTCAAAGATAGACCTTCGTTCCGGCTATCATCAACTCAAAGTTAGGGAGTGTGACGTCCCCAAAAACTATTTTCCGAACATGTTATGGCCATTTTGAGTTTCTTTTTATGTCTTTCGGGTTAATTAATGCCCAAACAGCTTTCATGGACATCATGAATCGAGAGTTCTGACCATATCTGGATATATTTCCCATAGTGTTCATCGATGATATATTGGTGTACTCCCGCAGTAAGGATGAACATTCTGATCATCTCTGAACTGTCTTGCAAACCCTTAGAGATCACAAGCTGTTTTCCAAGTTCAGTAAGTGTGAGTTTTGGCTAAGTTCAGTTGCTTTTCTGGGTCATATCATTTCTTCCGAGGGTATTAGAGTTGATCCCCAAAAGACCAAAGCTGTTAGAAATTAGCCTAGACCTATTTCTTCTACTGATATCTGAAGTTTCTTGGTTTTAGCTGGCTATTGCCGCAGATTTATTGAGGGTTTCTCCTCTATAGCGTCTCCTATGACTCGGTTAACCTAAAAAAAAGTGATGTTCTTGTGGTCTGAATCTTGTGAGAAGAGTTTTCAGGAGTTGAAGACTCGACTCACTTCATCCCCTGTTTTGACTTCGCCTAATGGTGTTGATAGTTTTTTGGTGTACTGTGATGCTTTGAGAGTTGGGTTGGGTTGCGTATTGATCCAGAAAGGTAAGGTGACAACTTATGCTTCTAGACTGTTAAAATCCCATGAGAAAAATTACACCACCTATGACCTTCAGTTGGCTGTTGTTGTGTTTGCTTTGAAAATATGGAGACACTATTTTTATGATGTCCATTTTTATGTTTTCAATGATCATAATAGTCTGCAGTATGTGTTTATCTAGAGCGAATTGAATCTTAGGTAGAGACGATGGTTAGAGTTATTAGAGGACTATGATATGAGTGTGTTGTACCATACGGGAAAGGCTAATGTTGTGACGGATGCCCTAAGTAGAGTGTCCATGGGTAGTGTTTCGTATGTGGTAGAAGGTAAGAAAGAGTTGGCTCATGATGTAAATCATTTAGTTAGATTGGGGGTTAGGTTGTTTAAATCTGCTGAACGTAGTATAGGGGTAAAGACAAGTTCCGAATCCTCCTTGGTTTCGGAAGTGAAGGAAAAGCAATACTTAGATACTTGTTTGGTTAGACTAAAGAAGTCAGTCAAGGACCAAAAAGTAAAGGTTTTCTCCCAAAGGGGGATGGTGTGTTGAGATTGCAGGGTAGATTGTGCGTCCCGAATGTTGATGATCTAAGATAGAAGATTATGGCTGAAGCGCACGGGGCACAATATTCTATTCATCCTGGTTCCACCAAGATGTACTGAGACTTGCGGGAAATATATTGGAGGAGTGGCATTAAGAAACATATAGCAGCGTTTGTAGCTAAGTGTGCAACATACCAATAGGTTAAGGTTGAGCACCAATTACCTGGTGGTATGATGTAAGAGTTTAGTATTCCTACCTGGAAGTGTGAAGAGATAATTATGAACTTCGTGATTATTTTACCTCCTTCCCGATGCCATCATGATTCTATTTGGGTTGTGGTTGATAGGTTGACTAAGTCTGCTCATTTCTTGCCTATTTGTGGTTCATATACTTCTGAGGATTACGCTAGATTGTATATCCGAGAGCTAGTCAGATTACATGGAGTTCCCTTGTCTGTCATTTCGGATAGGGGTACTCAGTTCACTTCACAATTTTGGAAAGTTTTTCAGAAGGGTCTTGGTACCCAAGTGCTTTTGAGTTCTGCTTTTCATCCACAGACCGATGGTCAGGCTAAGCGGACCATCCATACCTTTGAGGATATGTTGAGAGCTTATGCACTTGACTTTAAGGAAAGTTGGGATGATCACTTACCATAGATAGAGTTTACTTACAATAATAGTTTCCACTCTAGTATTGGCATGGATCCGTTTGAAGCCTTATATGAGAGGAAGTGTAGATCACCCATAGGTTGGTTCAAGGTGGGTGAAGCGGCTGTGTGTGGTCCTGATTCGGTATTTGAGTCTATGGAAAAAGTTAAGTTGATTAGGGAAAGGTTAAAAACTGCGCAGATCTGTCAGAAGTCATATTCGTATGTTAGAAGGAGAAACCTTGAGTTTGAAGTTGGTGACCTAGTGTATCTGAAAATTTCACCCATGAGGGAGGTGGAGAGATTTGGAAAGAAGGGGAAGCTTAGTCCCCATTATGTTGGTCCTTACAAATTTCTTAGCCGTGTTGGTAAGGTAGCTTATAAGGATGCGTTGCCTTCTGAGTTTTCCTCTGTTCATCCAATATTCCATGTCTCCATGCTTAGAAATAATATTAGCAATGTTGTGGTAGCGGATTACTCTGTGAGTGCTGACATTCAAGAAAATCTTTATTTTTACGAGATTGCTGTTAAGATTCTTGATTTCAGTGTCCGAAGACTAAGGAACAAAGACGTTCCCTTGGTCAAGGTATTGTGGTGAAACCAATCTATTGAGGGTGTAACTTAGGAAGCTGAGGCGGATATGCGGTCCAAGTACCTATCAAGCTGAAGGTAATGTTCTTTCCTAAATAATGCTCTTTTGATAAAAGTTGCACCAGTTCAGCTGTCATTTACTATGTGTTCAGCTGTAGTTTCTTGAATTTATGCATTCTATGCTGCATTCGGAGTGAGAAACAATGTGGTGATGAGTCTAACTAATGGTTTTAGTTGTATGCTCTATTCCCTATCTAATATTGGCATGTCTAGCGTCATTCGAGGATGAATGTTCCGGGGGGGTCATTTAATACCTTAGGAAATTTTTCATTGAAATTTTGTGCGTAAACGTGTTGAGTTCTATCTTCTAGAATGATTTATAAATTTTACGTGTGGAATTTATTAGATTATGATTCACCATTACATAGAGTATCAAATAATCTTTCCAACGATATGTGGATCATCCAAAATGAAAACCCGAGTGACGAGTTATGAACATTCCGATCGAACCGTAAATAGTAGTGAACAGTAAAACATGCAGCAAAAAGTACTGAGGCCTGGCATATTTTTGCTCCAACTTTAAATGATCATAACACCTTGTACATAATAATATGAGTGAACTGCTATATATCAATGGAAACATCTACGAGTCCTCTTTCCAATGAAATTGGTTTCATCCAATTTGTCTATCGGAGCAAAATATTATGGTCCATCTACTTCAGCCTATCAAAAGCAAATTTTTTGGTCAAATTCAAATGATCATAAATCTTCGTACACAGTGATCTAGGTGAGATACTATATATCAATGGAAAGATATGAGAGTTATCTTTCTAATGAAATTAGTTTCATCCAATTTGGATATCAAAGTAAAACGTTATGGTTGATCTACTTCAAACTATCAAAACAATTCATCAAAGGACAAATTCGAGGATTATTTGATTTTTACGGGCGCTTTTGTTATTCCCCATCACCTAAAATCTGTCCAAACCCTATATTAAAGCCTATTAGAAGCATTATATGTTATATTTCATTAAATTCCCTCAAAAAGAAAACCCTAAGCTCCTACATCCAACTTCAAGAACCTCCAAAGTTCACCATTAATTCTGCAAATTTATTCAAAATTTCAAGTTCCTAGTTCAAGAACTCCAAGAACCATCATTCAAAGGCACGATTAAAATCTTAAAAATAAGTATCGATCTAAATTTCATCATTCAAGGTATGTGGAGTTTTTCAACAAGAACTCTCTTTCATTCTTATGCCCAAAAGTAATTTTCTTTACAAAGGAGTGATTTTTATTTGATTTTTATGAATTTGAAGCATGAACCCATATCTTATGATGATTATTATGAAATCTTGATGTTTATGATTTTGAAAGATGAATTTACATGTGTGGAGATATAAAGCATGAATCTTGAACGATATTTATCATGATTTTGATATTTGGGTCATGAATCCCCATTGGAAATTGTGTTTTTTTTTCAAAGTGTGTGTTATAAGCATGTTGATTTTGAATGAATCCCCATTGGAAATTGTGTTTTTTTTTTCAAACTGCTCTACATCCTCTATTGCGGTGAGTTCTCATGTTCTGAGGACGTGATGTCTGATGTTGGTTTCATGGAACTATTTACATTTTATAACTGAGTATGAGTTAGTTGGGGCATGTCTCAAAGGCTCGCGGGTTTTATTGATTTTCTTAGAGACTTGTCAGACTAGTATAGATATTGGGAGTTGACTAATAAGTCGTATTTTGTTATCTTTCTAAAATTCTTTTATACTTGGATGATTATTGCTCTGTTGATATTTGAGGGTTATTTATGGAAACCCCGTTGATTTGTCTTGATCTGAATGTAAATGGCTCAAAGGGTTAGCTTGGGGCTACTTGTAGCCTCAAGCACCATTTGACACTCCGGGACCCGTTTTCCGGGGCGTTACAGATACTGATGTGGCAGAAAACTATTGAAAGATTGAGATAATGCACGGGGCCCTTATGGACTGATTCATCATTGAATATCTGGAACCTGAAACATAATGCATGAACTGAACTGGATTTACAATTTACATGGATGAGAACAAATTACCTCCTAGAATGTCCATACTCCTGAAACTTCAGATAGTAAAACTAGATCGAAAGATGGAAAAAAAAAGAGGAATTTGTCTGTAAACTGAATTGTTGGATATACAAATTGAATTATGCTGAAATCTTACACTCAACTATGCATTCCACTTCAAAACTGCACTTCACTTGAGGATACTTAAAATATTCACATGGGCACTGATAACTCTACCTACTGAAGTCTATGCTGAACTGGATTCTCTTACTATGTCCAAGCCTACTTGAACCTACAAAGTACTACACATCACACCATAACACTAATACAAATCATGAATTCAATACACACTGCGATTTTACAACTTCTCATCTCATGAATAATTCATATTACCACTTCAACAACTCTATTAAACCCCTACTAGTCATTCACTAATGTGCAATGCATTAATCCATATATATATATATATATATATATATAAATAAGCATAACATTAAAGCCTATGTTTATAACCACATATGCACTTCTAAATAAACACTCATAAAAACATCTTTCTCATATCCTCCAAACCACTAACATTAACAACTTCCATGTATTATTCTTAAGAAAAAATCAGACAATAATTTTTGACTAACCATGCCATTTATCAAAACTTGGCCTCAATGTTACTTCATACTTATAGCCTTATCTAAAACAAGCATACAATAATTTTGCCTAACATGAAATATTTACTCTCTCCCTTCTAATCAATTGTTCATCATCACTATCATGACATAAGGAGAGGTCACTAAAAGTTTAGAACATGAGGACCTGAAGAATGAAAAGATACTATGCATAACTTGACACTTTACTGAGGCCTAAGAAATAGAGTATCAATATCATAGATTCATCAAAGATATCTAAACTGAGGGCATAAATGACATAAATTGAATTTTGCTGATTATTAAGAGTGTAGCATGAATACCTAGAACTGAACATACTATAAAGCATGAGTACAAGAGTCATGAGCTGTATGACCTGAGTTTGGAGTTCATATATTCATCGAACATGATTTGTACTACCGAATGAACTAGAACTCCTTATACTAGGAACTGGAAGAGTACATGATTCTCTATTATGTGCATGAGCATGAACTACGATCATGGAACTAACCTGTAAGGCATGAACATATATCATGATGACTGAAGTATAAAACTTTACACTGAGATAAGAATAGGTTGGGCGTCATCCTCCCTTACTGTTGTTCTATAACATACTGGCATCATAAACAATATTTGAGAGCCTGACTTGGTTGATTTTTCTATCATCTCCCCCTTAGCTTTAATCAATCATTCTAAACCTGTAGACCCCTTTAATAAACTCTAAACTGAACTACAACAATTTTATTCTAGGGTTTCAGATATAACATTACATATTAATAACAAATTTACCTTGAAAAAGTAAACCTGAGAGTGTAAAACTCGATGTTAATACTTTCTTCTAAGATACAACTCTTAAATTTCTAAAGCCCCAATAGTCATGATATAACAACTTAAACATTGGTTAACTTAGAATTTTTCAAGAGTATCACCACACCCTGAGTTCATATCATCTAGAATTTCAAATCTTCTTTCTATTAGCTCAATCTTCAAAGATTCAAACTTAGATTCTAACACTTAACATAGATATTTCCAAATATTTAATAGACCACACTAACTTCCATCATATCTTACTAATATCACATCTCTAATGTTATATTTCTCTCGAGACCATGAGAATTACCATCACGCCAACATATGCAATAATCACCAAATAACCCCTAACTTAGCTGATAAGAACATCATATACCACATAGCCTCATTCACACTTACCAACTTAAGGGTACTATCTAAGAACGCATATTGTTAAAACTTATAAATGATACAATCCCATTTCACCTTGGGTATATCTCTAGGTCATACACACATCATCATACTTAATTCCAAATCAATAAATATTAATTCTTACATACACTCTTTTCAAGGCTACTGGTTCACCTTTCATACAACTCTCCCCATGGATACATAATCTACTAAATCCAGATCAACACTATCCACACTTAACCATTGCTAAACTTTTGGGTTTCATGTTTCTAACTCTAGAAAATATGCTACCATAGGATTCTGAGAAGGGATCTGAAAGAACACCTGACTTTGCATAATGAACGATTTTCATAAACATAAATGAAATATTTTATACTTTGGAACATAAAGTCACTGGGAAGAATTAAAATAATAATACAATTTACAAACTGATAAAACTGAAGAGAGAGCTGAAATTACATGACTAACTCTGACTGACATCTATGAAGCCTCTACAATACTGACTATAGATAGATGGGACATGGCTCAAGCTACCAATAATAAATACATATGAGTAATAAAGTAAAGTACATGAACAATATCTGACTGAAGTCCCCAAAGTAGGAGAACTCATCACCTGCTGGTTGGAATCTACAACTATCTGATCTAATATGTGGGTTACAATTGGTAACTACATTATAAAACAATGTTACCATATAAAAGTATATGTCGATCAATACTTCTAGAATGTACTGAGTAAGTAGGGGTGAACGTAATAAGTAAAACTGAATTCATACGTAATCTTAAATCATGCATGCAAAGAGTAAGTAGACTCCCTAAGAGGCTGAAATAAATTGAAAGATGGAGTGTCTTAAAACATGTATAACAAATATAATCTTATAAGCTGGTGAATAACTACTCTTAGTTTCTTAAAACTTTACTTTTATAATATAAGTAGAACTAAATCTGGAAGACAGTAAAACATAGGTATTTTATAAATACTGGGTCTGAAACTATGGGGTGGAAAACGACATAAATCAAGGATCTGAATACATAAATATATGAAACATGAGTTTATAAAAACTGTGATATATGAGAATGCAAGACCAAGTATATACATATTTTTGAAATAATCTGTAAACTTAACTACTGAAAATTGATAACTAAATAGTTGAGAATCTATATGCTTTGGTCAAGCAAACTTGAACTTAAACTATACTGAATACTATACTGAGATTGTGGGAG
The DNA here is from genome assembly GCA_030864225.1 of Capsicum baccatum var. pendulum. Lineage (NCBI taxonomy): Eukaryota > Viridiplantae > Streptophyta > Magnoliopsida > Solanales > Solanaceae > Capsicum > Capsicum baccatum. Next base: position 175,941,521 of record CM061560.1, read on the forward strand.
CTAGCTATAACCAATATGTACCAAATCTATTGTTGGAGTCCAACCTGTAACCCAGCTGTAAGGGTGTCAGTACCCTACCACGGGTACTAATACTGGCTATGTGGATCCATTAATCTAATATCCTGAATAACTTGAGTGTCATGCCTAACTAAAGAGGGATCCCTCAAAGTCTACGGTGGCACAGTAGATCTTAAAATTAGGTACTGCTAATAATGTCTCATACCTAATTGATGGGAGAGACAAGTGCCATATTCCTAACTGACGGAGGAGATAAGTGTCTCATGCCTAACTGACTGGGAGATTCCATCACTATGTTCACTCGGTGCTAAGTCTTACTCCAAACTGAAAGACACTCATTCTAAACTGAACTACACTTAACTGAACTAACAATTGATCATAAATAACATAACGGAATGACAATGCTCATAATTTATCTGAAATTATTCTTAAGGTACAGAAATTATGTAAAAATCTAGGTATCAGGTCTTCATAATCTACCAGCACTAAATGAAAATAACAATGATGATATATCATCCTTTAAAAATCATAGTAGGGGATTATTACTCAAAACCCAACATTTAGACATTTCGTCAAACATATAAGAGTTATGAACTTGAACATGGGAATATGGTATACATGTGAGAGCAACATGAGGTCATGCCTAAATTCATAAGTTAGGGATTTAAAATGGAATCACTAGATTAGAACATGGAAATATGCAACTCAAAGCATGAATGGATGAAATAATTTGGAAACCCTTGTAGACATAGAAAGTTTTATAATCCGACAGAATAACATGAAATTCAATTTGATACAGTATGGAAATCAAAACTTAAGGCATGAGATAACTTAACTTTTCATGAAAACATCCCTGGATATGAATTTAGTCAAATCACTAAGGAATTCATGAATTAAATTCATCTTAAACACATGATACTTCATAAACAAAGGGAAAGTTCATATCTTTAATTAATGATAAGTTTTTTAGTCTCCATGGGTGAAAAGGGACCCATGGATGAACTCCCACATACCTTAACCCTCAATCTTATAATGAGAACACAATTCTTGATGCTATCTTAAAGGTTCTTTGATTTGGGAATTTGAATTCTTGGTTTCCTTGGAGAGAAAGTAATGAAATTGATGTTCTTTGGAGATGATTAGGGTTTCTTTAAAAGGTGAATTCGAGAACAGGGGCCAATTACGACCTAAAATATGCCCCAAATAGTGTTATGGACGATTAGGTTGAAGGGAAAAGATATGTATGTCCCTCAGGTAATTAAATTTGCAACTAGAATGTGGTTTATAGGGTCACCGCAATGTGGTCTTATTGTGGTTGCTTACTGGTTCTGACGAAAATGATCATAACTTTTCTCTTGGATGTCGGATTTAGGCAAAATTGGTATTGTTTGAAAGATAATTCAATTATCTATAATTTGGTGTCTCTTGTGCTGAAAAATTCCATGCATATATAAAATTATGCATGTTCAAAGTTGACACTTGTAGAATAAAATGCTAAACTTTGGGTGAATCGAAGGCTCTTAGCTCAACTTTGTTCTTAGTGATTCCTATGAACATTCTTCACCCCATAAGAACTTCACTCTCTAGGATAAAGATTATGACACATGCAATCAAATAAGAAATCAAGAACTGGACACAATCCTCTCACTACGATGCGATATATGTGCCAACGGGAATTGCACCATGATGCGGCATTATCGTGGTGACTTGCTGGATTCGTGATCCAAACATGACCTAATCCCCATACAAAAAATTTTAAACTTTTTTGAGACATGATTCTTACACCATACACATGAATTAATTTAAAAACTAACGTATTGGGGCCAGGAAGACCAAAACAAAAATCCTCAAAGATTACAAGTCTCTAAAATGGCTAAGTCCCCAATAGTTAGTGAAAATTTGAAGTCGTAAGCCCCTTAAGCATGCAATTAATAATTGAATCGAGCTAGGAATAATACAGGGTGTTATAATATCTCTCCCGTGGGATCACTTATCCTCGAATAAGACTTTTTAGATTTGAGAGTACCGTACTAAGGTAATTGAGATTATGTACATAACATGCATGACATGGAACATCATTGCATAATAGATTCTAAAATATGATACATGAGCTGAACTAATTTAGTGAATACATGTAATGACATGAGAATGGTTATAAGGATGATATAGAAATGAGAGAGTCAATTTATGAGTAACCATTACTTCAGGATGGTTCTTGTTTAGTAAAGAAAATATGAGAGGCTTAGGATATGAAAATTGAGAGTATAACAATATCTCCCCCATGGGACACTTTTCCTTCCAAATGATACGGACTTGGCAAAAATACTAAAGAAAGACTGAGATGATGCACGAGACACTTATGGACTGATTCATGACTGAATATCTGAAATCTAAAACATGATGCATGAACTAAACTAGATTCATAATTTACATGAATGCGAACAAACTACCTCCTGCAATGGTTGTACTCATGAAACTTCAGATAGTAAGACTATATCGAAGGATACAAAAACCAAAGGAATTTGTCTGTCTGACAGCTAAACTAAATTGCTAGCTATACAGATTGAATTATGCTGAAAGTTTACACTCAACTATACATTCTACTTCAAAATTACACTTCACTTGAGGCTACTTAAAATATTGACATGGGCACTGATAACTCTACCTCCTGAAGTCTGAACTAAACTAAATTCTCTCACTATGTTCAAGCCTACTCAAACCTACAAAGTACTACACATCATACCATAACACTAGTATGAATCATGAATTCAATACACCCTGCAATTTCATAACTTTTCATCTCCTGAATAATTCCTATTACCACTTCAACATCTACATTAAACCCTTACTAGATATTTACTTAAGTGTAATGCATTCATCCATATATATATATATAAGCATAACTTTCAAGCCTATATTTATATCCACATATGAACTTCTAAATAAAAACCATAAAAACATCTTTATCATATCCTCCAAACCTCTATCATTAACGGCTTCCATGAAATTTCTTAAGAAAAAATCACACACAAATTTTTGACTAATCATGACATATATCAAAACTTGGCCTCAATCTTACTTCACACTTACAGCCTTAGCTAAAATATGCATACAATCTCCTAACATGAAACATTTATTCTCTCCCATCTAAACAATTGTTCATCATCACTATCTTGACATAAGGAGAGGTCACTGAAAGGTTAGAACATGAGCACCTGAAGCATGGAAGGATAGTATGCATAACTTGACACTTTACTGAGGCCTAAGGTATAGAGTATCAACATTGTGGATTTATCAAAAAGGTCTAAACTGAGGATATAAATGACAAAAACTGAATTTCGTTGATTATTAAAAGTGTATTATGAGTACCTGGAATTGAACATACTATAAAACAAGAGTACATGAGTCATGAGTTGCATGACCTGAGTTTGGAGTTCATAAATTCATGGAACATCATTCGTACTGCCGAATGAACTAAAACTTCTTATACTAAAAACTGGGAGTATAGATGATTCCCTATTATGTGCATGAACAAAAACTATGATCATAGAACTAACATATAAGGCATGAGAAGATATCGTGATGACTGAAAAATAAAACTTTGCACTGAGATAAGAATGGGTTAGGCATCATTCTCCCCTACAAGTTTTCTATAACATACTGGCATCACCACTAGAATTTTGAGAGCCTGACTTGGCATTTTGTTTTATTATCTCCCCTTTAGCTTTAAGCCATCATTATAATACTATCGGCTCCTTTAATAAACTCTAAATAAAACTATAATAATTTTATTCTACGGTTTGGGATATAATAATACACATCAATAAAAAGTTCACCATGAAAGCCTACACCTGAGAGTGTAAAATGCACTGCTAATAATTACTTGTGAGATCTTTCTAAATCCCCAATAGCCATGATATAACAACTTAAGCTCTGATTAACTTAGAATTTGTAGGAGTATCACCACACCCTGAGTTCACATCATCTTGAATTTTAAATCTTCTTTCTATTAGCCAAATCTTCAATGATTCAAACTTAGATTCTAACACTTAACATAGATATTCCCAAACATTTAATGGACTATACTAACTTCCATCATAGCCTACTAATATCACATCTCTAAACTTATATTTCTCCCAAAACCATGAGAATTACCATCCTACCAACATACCCAACAATCACAATATAACCATAACTTAGCTAATAAGAACATCATATACTACATAGTCTTATTCTCACTTAACAACTCAAGGGTACTATCTAAGTACGCACACTGTTAAAATTTTGAAATGATATAATCCTATACCACCTTGGGTACATCTCTAGGTCAGACACATATCATCATACTTAATTTCAAATCAATAAACTAAAATTCTTGGATACACTATTTTAAGCCTAATGGTTCACCTTTAATGTAACTAGCCCCATGAATACATAATATACTAAATCCAGATCAACACTATCCATACTTTATCGTTGTTAAACTTCTAGGTTTTGTCCTTCTAACTCTAGATCATATACTACCATAGGATTTTAAGAAGGAATATGAAAGAACACTTAACTTTGTCTCAATGTACGATTTTCATAAACATGAATGAAATATTTCATAATTTGGAATGTAAAGTCACTGGTGGGAAACTTTTTAGCTTGCTGCAATCTCATAACTGTGTGTGGGGACTGCCTGAGAAGACTCTATCACTAAGGATTTGAGCTTCACTATTTTTGTTTCCTTAAGAATAAGTTTGAGTTAGCATAAATGGATTGACATAAGAATTTGTATATGTTTCAGAGAGAAAACTTCAGATGTACAATCTGAGGCATGAAAGAAGGGAAACTTCTCTTAAATGCCATGTAGCATCTTCAAGAAAAGTACAGACATTTTTGTTCCATTCTGCAAGACTGTACTAGACACGGCTTCAAAGACACCATAGGACACTTGAAATCTATCCTATGATATCAAGCTTGTCACGAGCCAAGACTACCCCCTAATCGTACGATAATGTTTGGAACCACAAGTGATCCCAAGCTAACCCATGAACTGGCATACTATTGAGCAACTGATTTATAATATATCAAATCACTAGTTCAGCTTTTTGGAAATATAATCACAAAAAAATTTAGTAAGAATTATAATACTGCTACAATTTATAATCTGATAAAACTAAAGAGAGAACTGAAATTACATAACTAACTCTAACTGACATCTATGAAGTCTCTACTATACTGGATATAGATAACTGGGACATAGATGGGACATGAATCCATATGCCACTAATTAATAAATATGAGTAATAAAGTAAAGTACATGAATAATATCTGACTAAAGACCCCGAAGTAGGAGAACTCATCACTTGCTAGCTTAAATTCATAACTGTCTGATTATGATTTGTGGGCTACAATGGGTACCTACATTATGAAGAAATGTAGGGACATAGTTGTATTTATGTATTAGTACTTCTAGAATATACTACGTAAGTGGGGGTGAATGGAATAAGTAAAACTGATTTCATACGTAATCTTAAATCATGCATGTTAAGAGTAAGTAGACTCACCAAGAAGCTGAAATAAATTTAAATTTGAAGTGTCTTAAAACATGAATAATAAATCTACTATGATAAGTTGGTGAATGACTACTCTTAGTTTCTTAGACGTTACTTTTATAATATGACTAGAACTGAAGTTGGGAGATAGTAAAACATGGTTACTGTATTAATACTGGGTTTGAAACTATGAGATGGAAACCGACTAAATTTAAGTATATGACTAAACAAATATACTGAGCATAAGTCAATGAAAACTATAATATCTGAGAATACAAGACCAAGCATATACATATCTCTAAAATAATCTATAAATTAAAATACTAAAATTTAATATCTGAATAGTTGAGAATCTATATGCCTTGGTCAACCTAACATGAACTGAAACTATATTGAATACTACATTGAGACTGTGGGAGCTAACTATAATCAACATACCCCAAATCTATTACTGGGGTCCAACCTGTAACCCCCGTTAGAATGGTGTCAGTACCCTGCCACGGGTACTAATGCTGGCTATGTGGCTCCACCAATCTAATATCCCAAAGGGCTTAGATGTTATGCCTAACTAACGAGGGAACCCTAAAAGTCTACAGTGGTGTCGTAGGTCTGGAACTTAGGTACTACTACTACCATCTCATGCCTATCTAATGGGGGAGATAAGTGCCTCGTGCCTAACTGACAGAGGAGATGCAATCACCACATTTACTTGGTGCTGAGTTTTACTCCCAACTAAAATACACTGATTCTGAGCTGAACAACACTTAACTGAACAAACAACTGATCATAAATAACATGACTAAATGATAATGCGCATAGTTTATCTAAAATAATTCTGAAGATACTAAAATTATGTAAACAACTAGGCATTGGGTGTTTATAACCCACCAACACTTAATGGAAATAAAATTGATAACATATCAATCTTTAAAAACCATAGTAGTGGATCATTACTCAAAACCCAATATTTAGACATTTCATTAAACACATAAGAGTCCTAAACTTGAACATAGGAATATGGTATACCTGTTAAAGCAATATGAGTGCATACCTAAATTCATAATTTGGGAATTTAACATGGAATCAATAGAGTGGAACATAGAAACTTGCAACTTAAAACATGAATGGGTTAAATCACTTAGAAACCCTTGTAGACATCGCAAGGTTCATAATTGGATATTATAACATGAAATTCAATTAGACACAACATGGAAATCAAAACTTAAAGCATGAGATAACCTAACTTTTAATTAAAACAACCTTGGACATGAATTTAGTCAAATTACTAAGAAAATCATGATTTAAATTCATCTTGAACACATGATACTTTATAAACAAAAGGAAAAGTTCATATCTTTAATTAAAGAAAAGCTTTTTAGGCTCCATGAGTGAAATAGGAACTATCGATGAACTCCCACATACCTTAACACTCAATCTTGGAAGGAGAACATAATTCTTGATGCTTTCTTGAAGGTTCTTTGATTTGGGAACTTGAATTCCTGGTTTCCTTGCAGAGAAAGTAATAAAATTAATGTTCTTGGGAGAAAATTAGGGTTTCTTTGGGAGGTGAATTGGAGAAGAGGGGCCAATTACTACCTAAAATATGCTCCAAATTGTGTTATGGATAATTGGGTTAAGGGTAAAAGACATAATTGCACCTCAGGCAATTAAATTAGCAACTGGAATCGATTTATAGGGTTTTCTGCGATGCGGTCTTATCGAGACAGCTTATTGTAGGGGTGTGCATCGGTTGGTTTGGTTCAGTTTTACATATTATAGGTTAGGTTTATCAGTTTTTTATTTTTAACTATGCTAAACCAATAATCAAACCAATAAAATAGTTTTATCGATTTTAATTCCTTAACGGTTTAATTTTTGGTTTAACCGACAAAAAAACACTCATAAAACAAAAATAGTAGCAACTAACATGAAAAAAATGAATCTTATTTGCCAACAAAAATCCTACATGATGTGTTTTAATTTACAAGAATCTTCAAGTTTGAACTAAATGTTGTTAGGAGAAATTAAGAGTTTGTATAATTGAAATAATAGGTTTGTTAATTTGTAGAGATTAAGGGGATATATATATATATATATATATATATATATGTCCTCTTATTGGGTTATCGGTTTACCCAATAACCCAATAAGATAAACCAACAACATTTTTATCTATCGGTTCGGATTTTGCACACCCCTAACTTACTGGTTCTGACGAAAATGATCATAACTTTTCAGTCTAGTATCAGATTAAGGAAAAATTGGTATCGTTTGAAATATAATTTAATTATATACAATTTGGTTGTCTTATGCTGAAAAATTCCATGCATTTATAAAGTTATACACATTCAAAGTTGAAACTTGTAGAATCAAATGCTAAACTTTGGATGAATCAAAGGCTCTTAGCTCAACTTTGTTCTAAGTCATTGCTGTGAACATTCTTCACCTCATAATCACTTTACACACTAGGATAAATATTATGACACATTCATTCAAATTATAAATCAAGAACTGGACACAACACCCTCACCGTAATGCGGTAAATGTGTTAACAGGAAAAGCAATGCGATGCGGTGCTATCACGGTGACTTGCAATATTCATGATCCAAACATGACCTAATCCTCATCCAAAAATCCAAAAATTCTCCGATCCATTCTTCTTACACCCTTGAACATGAATTAGCTCAAAAACTAACGTATCGGGGTCGGGAAGACCAAAATAAAAACTCTCAAAGTTTAGGGGTTTTGAAAATGGCTAAGTCCCCAACACTTTGTGAAAAATTCATGCCTTAATCCCCTTAACCATGTAACTAAGATCTGAATTGAGATTGTAATAGTACGGGGTATTATTTGCACCCACTAATCCAGAATGTCCAATATGGCCCAAAGACCCATACTAAATTTTCTATAAGGTTTGATGAGAACTCTGCCTATGGTGACTACCAAGACTCATGTAGAAGCCACCTGTAGTGTTTGATACCACTTGGTGGAACTGATAGGCTAAAAGTGAAGACGATCTGTACCAATTGGAACCTCACTGACAAAAAAAATATTAATTGCACTATATTAATTACGTATCCTTTTACTGCTACCTTTAGAAGTCATAATACACACTCTCTCTATGACCCTCACGTGATCAATAGCCTGAGAGAAAGAAGATCCAGCTGTAATTAAATAATCCATGTCAAATGGAGTAGCAAATCTAATACCCTAATAAATCTACACAACATTGTATGCTCTAAAGAATATAGCATAGGATTAAGTATGTCCCATTCAAGAAACCTAATCTCATACTTCAAAACCAACAAAGAACCCGATTGAACATCGGCAAACTTAACTCTATCCTAAGAACTGCTCGATGAAACAAACCTCATGTGTAGCTATAAAGTGTATATAAAAAGGCTAGAATCCCCAATGCTAAATCTTGAAGGACTGAAGCAATCACAAAATCTATCAAAGCCTAGACCGACCTCAAATATTTCAGTTGATGCGGAAGATCTTTGATATCTATCTCTTACTCTCTAGTTTGACGTTGCACTAAAGTTCAAGAAACACATGCTAGTCTATCCCTATTCAGGTATTAAAGAGCTATACTATATATTACTAGCCAATATTCAAAAAAAAGTAAGAAAAGGATATATAGTATTATATAAGGCCAAGGAATGCATATACAATGTGAATAAATAAAGAAAGAAAGGGATATGTGATAATACCATAGCTATATATATATATATACAAACATATATAGACAAGACTAACTTAAAGGTACAACCTAAGGTAGTCATTCTAATATCTCAAGGCCTCCTAATCAAGTAGGAACTAGTGCTTGCATAATCAGGGTACCTAACCATAATGTCTAACCATGACATAATTATCCATGATATAATAATTATAAAATAATGAAATAAGAATCATACATCAAATCTCAATACCATTCCATAATCAGCCTAACACATACTAATCATAAAAATAAAAATAAAGTGACTGATTAGTCCAGAAAAATAATATCTAACCACGCCCTATAAATAAAAAGGTTCAATTAGAACATGACACATAAAAAATAGAACTCATAACATATACCTATGCAACCCCTATAAGACTGATAGATATAGGATTCAAACACCCTATTAGTGATTGGCAATGCCATGTATGAATGAATATAGCATAAATCCATAATACCAAAATCAATCTTATTGCCATAACATACCTAGTGTATACACCTCCTCCAGCTTGACGTCTCATAAAGGTAGGACCTATGGTGACCTATCTGCTCTAGCACCATAGTTCACAAATAAAGGGTCCCCTAGGGGGTTCGGGAATGCCATATATACACTAACCTAGACCTGATCCAAGATTTCCAATAATTATCATCATCATCAATATCCTTTATCTAGTACCGGATATATATATATATATAATAGATGCGCAGTCTCAAATTGTGGATAAAAATGTAATTATATAAATCCATTATATGGGGTCAACTCTGAGACTAAATCATCATAATGTATTCGAAAGAATTAAAATCTCTCACAGTTGATTTAAGTAGTCATGGTAATATCATGGACTAGAATCTATTTCAATCAAATTTTCAAAACAACATTTTCAGTTTCAAAAGCTCATAAATCACCGATTAAGGAGGTATGATTTCCAATATGAAAGAATCTATTTTAAAAGTAAAAAGTGGGAATAAATCCCTTTTGAAGAAAATAGCAGTAAAACATAGATTTATTTGGAATCATACCATTCAGTGGGCATGAATGTATTATAATATATGCATGCCATCACCAGTATCCAAATAATATAATCATAAGCATACAAACATCCATAGTCTAAACCACATCCTTTAGAAAGATAGAATACTCGGTTGGAGTCCAACTTGTATAGGAACCACAACCTTGGGCCTAATAGCGCATAACTATCATAATATTAATACTATAAATCGGGAAACTATAACCTAATAACTAAATCAAGAAATAAACCTTTTGCTAAATGATACTTAGCATCGACTATGGTAAACATTCTTAATATCAAGGGTGATAGTTCTATCGGTATAACATGCATTGTATCTTAATAGTGAATTCACCATTTTATCCCAAACTTATAAATTAGGCTAAGTCACGGTACCCTACCAAAAATCATATCCTATCATCCTAACCTAGAATAAAATATATATCATACTCTATCTCATGAAGAAGATTAGATCATAGCCTACCTCGATGTCGAATCACAAGTCTTGAGTCGTCCACCAATCATTCTCCTTTGCACCATGATACTAAAATTCCTCCACATTGTCAAAATAGTAATCTACATGTCATTAGGAGTAAAACAAGATCCATATTACTATATAAAGGATCAAATTAGAATTTGGGTCATGAACAGACCCGTAGGGCTCGCAAATACTGTAACGCTCCAATTATGTACCCCATACGCTACACGGTGCTCATAATCTTGAACAACCACAAGCAAACCCATGATGGGTACCTGCTGTAACAACTGAATAATAATACTGTCATATGCAAAAATTAGGTGGAAAACATAAAATAAGGTTCAATACTAAAATAAAATTAAATACGGTATAACAATACAAAAACTAAAACATCTGTCTGAAAATACTTTAGTCTGAAAAAGCCTCTAAACTGTCTAAAATATGAAGTTAATGGGATAAGTCCCTAACTAACTCTAAACGACTAAAATAAGTTGAACTACTGAAATAATCATCATGTCCTCAGTTACAGTTTGCGTATTCATGCATGTACTCGCCTTCAGTTATGTTCATGTTACTCAGTCAGTCATTGTTCATGCATATCAACCCAGGCATATCATCCTACCTCACTTAGCATACCTGTACATTCAAAGTACTGATGTATACTTTTCTTTATGCTATGATGTCTTATATCATAGGTTCAAATGCACTGGCTCTTGATCGTACTTAGCAGTCCATCGAATTAGCATTAGACTTAATTGTGAGTTCTCATAGTTTGAGGACAAATTTATTACTTTGGTTTATCAGTAGTTTATTAGTTGGAGTTAGTTAGGGGCTTATCCCATCAACTCTAATTTTAAATAGTTAGAGGCTTTCAGACTAGAGTATTTCAGATAGATACTTCAGTATTCAATTTTTAGTATTCAGTATTTGTTTTTAGTTTTGAACCTTATGGGAAATATCCACCAAATTTCTGCATTATTACAGTATTATTACTCAGTTATTATAGCAGGTACCAATCATGGGTTAGCTTGTGGTCCTTTGGGATTATGAGTACCGTGTAGCGCCTGGGGTACAGACTCAGGGATTTATAAACTTGGTATCAAAGTCTAAGGTTCAACAGAGTCCTAGGAAACCTGAAAACCACATCTATTAAAATCTTGTGCATGGGTATGTAGCACACCACACTTATAGACAGAAGGTTATGAGGTGTTTTAGGAAAAGTTTCCTTTCTTTCAAAAAGTCATAGATAGTATGTGAGTGACTTCCAATGAGAGAGCTGAGTTAGTTACCTATTAGCTACAAGATGTAGTCCATACGTGGTTTAAGTAGTGGAAGGTAGACAAGGGTACAGATGCAAAGCCCATAAAGTGGGAAGAGTTTGCTACCACTTTTCTAGATAGATTCTTTCCCTTAGAGCTGAGAGAAGCCAAGGTGTTAGAATTCATCAATCTTAGTCAAGGCAATATAAGTGTGAAAGATTATTCCCTTAAGTTTATTCAGTTAGCCAGGTAAGCTCCCCATGTAGTAGCAGATAATAGGTCCAGAATAAGAAAATTCGTGTCTGGGGTATCAGATAGTATGGTTAAGGAGTGCATGGACATATCCAGGCTTATGCTCCATGCTCAATAGATTGAGGGGTAGAAGCTTAAGAACAAGGAGAGAAAGAATAAGAGAACTAGAATGGTTAGTTTCAATTTCAATTAACCTAAGTCAGAAGGCGGTGAACGTTGCCAGTTTTATCCAAAATATTCAGTTCTAGCTTCATTCTCAGTTAGTACGCTAGTACCAAAGTTCAGGAATATAGTCATGATAGGGCGCCAGGCTCCAAAACCCAGGGTAGTGTAAGTAGTGGTTGTACCTATCTGCTTTATGAATAATATGGTACAAAAAACCTAGGAGTTGTGTAAAGATGGCAGAAATGTATGTTTTGGATGTGGCAAGCAAGGACACAAGATGTAGGAGTATAGATTAATGTCTTAGAGGGGAAAAGATTTACGCCAGTAAGGTCATTCCAATCGTCCTTCAGTTTAGTCCAGTTGCTCGAATCAGCAGGGTACCACTTCCAGTGCCACCAGTGGACAACTCCCAAATAGGCTTTATGCACTTCATTCCAGACAAGATCAAGAAGGTTCTCCTGATGCGATCACTAGTATGTTATAGATCTCCCATTTATATATTTTGTCTTATCAGATTTAGGAACTTCTATATCTTTTGTAACTTCTTACATAGTGGGCAATTTTAAAGTCAAACCAAAATCTTTAATAGAACCTTTCTCAGTCTCCACCTCAGTGGGTCAGTCTATCATAGCCAGCGGGTAGACAAGAACTACCCAGTTATGATATCTTAAAAAGTCAGGCCTTTAGATTTTATTAGTAATGTCTGTATGTGTAGACAAGTAGTGGGAGGGAATGATGCCTAACCTATCTTTACTCGTGCAAAGTTTTGTACTTCAGGTATCATGATGTTTACTCATTCCTTACAGTGTGTTCAGTTTCCATTACTCATGCTACACTCTTAATGATCAGCTAGATTCATATTTATGTCATGTATATCCTCAGTTTAGATATCTTGATAAATATGTGATGTTAACATTCTATTCCTCATGCCTTAGTAAGTGTCAAGTTTGGTATAGTATTCATTCATGCTTCAGGTCCTCATGTTTTAACCCTTCAGTAAACTCTCCTTATGAAATGATATAGTGATAAGAGATTGCATACTTGTTTTACATGAGGCTGTAGTTATGAAGATAGCCATAAATGTTAGATTAGTGTGCAAGAAAATAGCTACCAGAAAGTCATATTAATGCTTGAAGGGAGGGAAATTAGAATTTTTCGTAAAATGAGAAGTTGAGAAAATGCAGAGTATGAGTATCTATTTAGATCCTCGATATATGCCAGTATCCATCATGTAGTTATCAGAAATCAGTATTTAGATCTAGTACAGTCTCAGTTACATCTTAGTTACAGTCTCAATCATAGTCTCACTCCAGTAATCAGATCAGAAACTCAGTTCAGTTTCAGGTTTGCTTGACCATAGCATACAGTTATCAGTTATTCAATTATAGTATTTCAGTACCTCAGTTTATAGAATATTTCAGAATCATGTTATACGTTTGGTCTTGTATTCTCAAATAATACAATTTTCACAAATTCAAGATCAGCTATCTCATGTTACACAGTCAGTCCTTACCTCATATGTATAATACACTATAGTTTCAATCCAATTATTCAGGCTTAGTACAGTTCAGTCTTACATGCGTAGTATTTAGCTATCAGACATTTAGTTAATCAGATAAGTTAGTATATTTATGCACTCGTGCTCAGCACCTATGTGAATATTTTCAGTAGTCTCAAGTGATATGTTGTACTAAGGTGGAGAGTATAGTTGAGAGAGTATTCAAGGCATATATCTAAGCTTGAAAATTTGTAGTGCACTACATAAGGCGTAGTCACTTCATCTTAGATGATGTTTCATAGGCCCCGACTCATATTACAAAATTTTAGCCAGGATATGATTTTCTTATTCAGCTATTTTATTCAGCCATGCTAAAACTCCTATCTCCCTAAGGCCACTAAAACTCAATAGAAAGAGTGTCAAAGAAAGGCTCCAGTCAAATATAAGTGTTTAGCATAAGTTAGTCTGCAAAACTCGTAATTCAATTTAGCAGTAGGCGAACAATGTTCGTATGGTTGGGTTTCCCATCCTTCCATCAAGTTGCACTATCCGAATTCTCATGTATATAACTATTACAAGATTGAGAAACCATGTGGTTCTGAGTTCAGCTCAATCCGGGAGTCATGCCTCAGTTTCAGATCCCCTCATGTGAATTCATGATTCAGTTTGGAGGTGCCCTATGCATCATCTCAGCTTTTCCTTAATATCCCAGCCAAGTCAGCATTCTTCTAGGGACATAATGTCCCAAAGGGGAGATTCACCATAACCCCCGAGCTTTTATGTCCTAAACCTTTCAATTTCTCTTCACTTAATGAATCTAGTTTGGAATAATGGGAACACATAGGTAGATCCTCAAGTTCCAATATTAGTCGTAAGCTATGTATTCAGGGGCTTACTTTAAATCATGATATTAAGTTTTTATATCATGTTTTAGGCTCAGTTATGTTCTTATATTCCCGTTCATGTGTAGTCAATAAATTATATTAAGTTGGATATCAGTGGATTTGTATTCTTGAAAATCTCTCATATGAAAAAAGTGAAGAGGTTTAGAAAGAAGGGGAAGCTAAGTCCCCAATATATCGGTCCTTACTAAATTCTCATCCATTTTGAAAAGGTAACTTACGAGCTTGAGTTACCTTCATACTTAGCTTCAGTTGACCCAGTGTTCCATGTCTCCTTGCTTAAGGAATGCATAGGTGACCCAGAAGTCGTAGTCCCTATGAGGGCATAGATATTCAGAACAGCCTCTCTTATGAAGAGATCCCAGTAAAAATTCTTAATTATCAGGTTCACAGTCTGAGGAACAAAGAAGTCCCTCTAGTCAAAGTTCTTTGGTGAAATCAATCCATTGAGGGAGCTACTTGGGAAGTAGAGATGGACATGGGTACCAAGTATCCTCACCTCTTCTTTGCAAACTAACACTCATCCTAAGGTAATAGATTTCCTTTGAATTACTTAGTCTCATGTTCAGATATAGCTACCAACATAGTATCAAGTAACATTGCATACTCAGTCATCCCTTCAAGAATAAGTTCAGTCATGTACTCATGAATTAAACATGCATGTTCGGTATATAAACTTATCTTATTAGTAATCACAGTAATGCATTGATGAATTATGTTTAGCTATGTACTCTTGTATTATATACGCATGTTTAGTATGATAATTCATTATATCAGTAATTTCAGTTATGCGTGTCAAGTAAGCAAGTCCAGTCTCTCAGTTCTCCCATCTTAGTCAGCCTTATTGGAGGATGAATGTTCCTAAGGGGGAGATATTGTAAGACCCCATAAAATCCTAATCTCAACTTAGTCTTTTAAGCTTTCTAAGGGGTCCCAAACTTAAAAAATTCTATTTAAGTATTCAAACTTAGTATTATTCTATATAAGAGGGAGTTTTGTATATTTCGGACCTCGTTTTAACCACATTTGAGAATCTCAAATAGCGTATCGATGCAATTTCAGTGCAGTGCGGCAGCTATCGCGTTAATTAATTTTATTCGAGATTCAGCCCTCATTGAGCAAAATATACTTTCTCTCAAATTTCTCTCAAGAACAAAACCCTAGGACATCAATTTCAATATCAATCCTCAAGAACACTTCATAAATCTTCAATAATTTAAGCATTAAGGTATGTTAAGTGTTCATCAAAGGGTTTCCTTCCACTCTTGGAGTTCAATAACCCTTTTGAACTATAGTTAAATAGTTTTGATGAATTTCATGATTGAATTTGATTATGTTCATAACTATGGTGTTAGATGAGTTTAGAATCCATGATTAATTACAAGTTCATGAGAAATAAATGACATGTATGGGTTGTTGTATGGTTTCATGTTAAAAACCCCTTTGAAATCGTAAGTTAGGATTATGATTATGATGCTTGCATGTTGTATTACAGTCCTGAGCATAAATTATGCTCTTTAAGGGTTTTGGTGAATTGTTCATGTGAGTTAAGTAATGAAATTATATCATGTTAGAATATACACAAGCTCATGTATATCAAGTCTTTGACAAAATATCTAAATGAATGCATTTTAGTGATCAAGTACTATTATGCTACTAAATTCATGCAGTGTTCTACTTTTCATGCTATCGAGTCCTGGGGGTATTTAATGCCCAAAAAAACTAGTTGTTTACTAGAGCTATAGAAGTTACAAAATAGTTTCAGTAGTACTCAGTAATTAGTCTAAATTTAGTATTCAGTTCATAACTCAATAGTATTTAGTTCAGAATTCAGTAGACTTAATCAGTTCACAGAATTTAGTCAATAATTAGTTCAGTAATCAGTGAACGTAGTCCAGTTCAATCAGACAACACGATCACTAACAGTTCAGTTATGCCTTGAACGGTCTAGAAATCAATTCAGGTTTTTTTAGTTTGAAGTAGAATTCAACACCAAGCAAACTTAGGGATGGGGGCTCACCCATTAGATAGGACTGAGATCCCTAAAAGCAATCCCTAACTTCCAGAACTACGTAGCCAGCGTAGGTTATGAGATGTAACCCATTAGATAGGACTAACATACTCAAGGATCACCCACTAGTTAGGACTGATATCAGGGGTCACCTGCTAGACTAGGACTGACCCCACAGCCAGTTGTCTTTACCCGTGGCATGGTGCTGACACACTTCCAATTGTGGTTATAGATTGGACCCTAATTTAGTTATCTTATTTAGGGAATGTCGGTTAAATGATTACCTCCCATAATTTTTGTTTCAGTCTCAGTATAAAACTCAGTTAAGTGTTACAGATTTATGACTGTCAGGTACAGTTACCCAGCTCAGTATATAACTTAAATCTATAGTCACCTAGTTATCAGTAATATAGTATCAGTAAAACTCAAATAGTAGTAAATCAATATTCAAAACTCAGTATCCAGTGTTAACATGACCTTAGTTATAGTTTACGTATTTATGCATGTACTCGCCTACAGTTATGTTCATATTACTCAATCAGTTATTGTTCATCCAGGTGAAGTCCCTAAACCTAGCTGCTTTGGTAGTGGTCACTGGATTGGTCGGAATGACTGATGTCCATTCATTCTGTACAGCCATATGCTGAGCAAGTATGGTAAAAGCGGCTCTGAACTCCACATGGGAAACATGTTCGCCCAAAGGATCTTTGGGCTGAGGAGCTGGCTGGTCTCTTCTCTTTGGGGCCATGCTCTTGAATAAGAGAAGAATGGATTAGACTGAGAGTTTAACTTGTGATTATGCTCACTAGCATGACATGAATAATGAAGAAAGGGGACTGTTCCTAGAACATATTATAACCTGCCGCACATAAATATGGAACACAACACATCCATGTAGAAGACTTTACTAGATGTGTCTTTCAGACTTCCTAGGACTCTATTGAACCTTAGGCTCTGATACCAAGTTTGTAACACCCTGATTTGCTGAACTAGAATGATACACGGTGATTATGACCCCGAGGGACCACAAGCTAACCCATTACTGATATCGGTACCTGTATACTGCAAATCATAATATAATAATGCGAAATACATGGAACTGTAAGGCCATAAGGTTCAACTGAATAAAACCATGTGGGCAAAAATACCCAAAACAACTAAATCTGAATGTAAATCTGAAAGTAAATCCCGAAGCCTCTAAACTGTATGAATAAGGAGTTGGAGGAACATGTCTTAAACTAACTCCATAAAACTGAACTAAAGAATAAATAAATGAATTAAATCATATTGTCCTCGAATCAATGAGGACTCACTGTGTCTCTGCGACTAGAATGCTACCGTTATTACTGGGCTGGAGCTCGTTTCTCGGAACCTATGGTGTAACATGAAAAGAAAGCACCATACCGCAAATGCATCAGTACAACTGGAGTACTAAGTATACGAGGAAGGTAGGCTAAACATAAAGGGTTTCATGCATGAACAACACTGGCTGACTAATATGAAGGTGGGAGTGCAAACATACATATATAGAAACTGGGACCATCAATACATATTAGCATGATTTATAAGCTAATACATAGTTTACTGATAACTGTCATGACTGATACTGAAACTGATAACATAGACGATTGTATTTGGCAATCCTATATATAGTGAAATCTGAAGAACTATCTGAGTTCTTTTACTGAGACTGATACTGAAACTGCAGAAAGTAGTATTTAACCGACATGTCCCATGTATGCCGTTATGGCTAAGCTGGGGTCCAATCTCTAACCCGACTGAAGGGGCATCAATACTGCAACACTGGAGGGACTGCACATGAATAACCGACTGTGCATGACTTGATCTTACTGAATTTTATTGACTGGCAGAATGTTACTGATATCTGACAACTGACTAAGATCATGAGGTTCTCCTGAGTCACATGACTGACTGAATTCTATGGAATCATAGCTTGAGTTCAAATATCGTGAAACATGACATGGATCTAGGCACAAATCTATAGTTTTCGAGTATAAGTTCCCCCAGGACTCGATGGAAGGAAAATGACACACATGACTGACTTGATCATAAGAGTAGAGTCCATAATTTATAATATCATAAGTAGGGATCTCATACTAAGCATGGTTATCAACAATGTATTGCATGGAAAGTATTTCATATCACATGGAAGTACTTGCACAATCTTAATATCATGTTCATTGCATAATCATATTGGCGACACATACTAATAGCATGGAAGTTCATGTTGATTTCATGGTTATCATGCATATTGTTCATAAGTAGGATTTGCAAGTAAACATAGCATAATCTCATAAAAATAGTTTATGAGTATTCCAACAACATGTACAAGGCACATTATCAATCATAGAAGTCATTAGAATGTAAGGGCATATCATGAATCCTTCAATTAGTCACAATTTAGCTATATTGCATGATTTCTAGTTCCTTAGGCACTTTATCAAACACCTTACATGCGCATCTTAAGAATAGGTGAATTTATCAAATTATACATCATGAACACCCAAATTTACATGTTTCTAACTCATATGATATCATGAATTCACAAAAACATTAAAAGATTCCATCTTGGGAATCACCCAATATCAACAACATGATCATCAAACCAACAATATAGAAATCATACTTTATAATGAAAAAGAGGAAAACAATCAAGCATCAATATGGGTATGATCATATCACCACAATCAACCAAGCTTTTGTATTTTAAAGATTGATTCTTGAACTTCACGGACGAAAGGAATATGTGGATGAACACTACGCATACCTTAGAAGAAAGATTCTTGATGATTGATGGAGGAATTTCATTGAAATCGGATCTTCAATCTTATTTATGCAAACCTAGTTGTCTTTCTCCTTTAGTGCTCTTGGATGATGATATTTGAGATGAAAATAGGGTTGCAGTATGTTTAGAAGATATATCTTTCGTAGGGTTAAGTTTAGGGACGTGTAAGGAGTATTTAAAGACTTAATTACCTTTAAAATAACTCAAGACGGAGTATTTTTTACACCTGGAATTGAATTAGGAGGTACCCAAGTGATCACCTATGCTTAGGTTGGGCGACGCCTAACCAATCGCCTATGCTTGGGTTAGGCGACGCCTAACCAATCGCCTATGCTTACTGTCTCTCACGAAAATGGGCATAACTTTTCGTTCGGGTATTAGATTAAGGCAAAATTGGTATCATTGGAAAGATAATTCAATTCCCTACAATTTGTTGGGTCCAACTCAGTTGAAATACCACATTAACATCAATTTATACTCGTTCAAATATGACCCTTGCAAAATCGAACACTTAAACTTGATGGATTCAAAAACTCTTAGCTTGTATTACCTTAAGTGACTCATATGAACATGATTAATGCATCATAATCTATACTATCACTATGATATTCATGGTAAGTCATGTACTCAAGTATGAATCATAGGATAGTAGATTTCATACGTAGGAATACTTATTCACTTCCTAGCTTAAAAATATGTGGGGTATTACATATGCCTAAACCTACATTACTACAACATGATCAATATGATCTCCGTATGAGCGCTCTAACGTAGTGGAGACTTACATGAAGGCCAAGCATATCACTTCTCAATCATAAGCTTTAAACATCCTTTTGAATGTGAGAGGCTTTGCAAAAGTCCTTAATTCAAATACTTGAAATGAATGTGGAATATGATATTCTTAGTGGTGAGGGCACTTAAATCATGAGGGCAGGTGTAATTCAAAACATTTTTTTGAAGAAAGATAAATAAATCTTGTAAACATTTAGGTTTATTTGAGGTACCACTCAAAGTTAATGAAATTATCTCAAAGAAGTCTCATTTAAAAGATAATCAAATGAGAAAAATTCTCATGCGAAAATAACAGTAATTAGCGATTAGAGTCGAGATTTGATTCTCTTTACTCATTTTTAAAATGGGTAGATGTCCATCTTTGATATCGGTCAAAGTAACTTAGTTTTTCCAACAAAGTTGTCTTTCATTTATTTAGATTGTCCATGCTAAAAATGTGATTAACAAGCTAACCTTTCAAGGGTAAGATTTTTATTTTGCTCAACTGATTCATCTACCACAAAAACATGACTAATAAATAAATTTTTTTAATTTTTTAGATTCATGTTTATACCACTTTTGCTACTAATGATTTCATTTCAGGTTTTTACACCAGAAATTTGAAATTACATTTGACCTAATTCCTGGCTCAAAAGGACATGTAGGTGATGTAATGGCCCGTCCATGTTTTCCATAAAAATCTCTATTTTCTCTTTGTCACAAAAAGTGAGGAAGAATTTTCAAGAAGATATTAAAAAGTCACAAGAGGATGCTTTTCTCCAGCAAGCCAAGATTGGAGACCATGATAATATATTTTCAACCAAATTTCCAAGTTTGGAGAAAGCCTATAAATTGCATAAGTTGTCAATTTTCTCCATCAACAATAACATGGGATTGGCCTTGAATCATGCAAGTTGGGCAGAATTTTTGAGGATAACCTCAAAAATTCCACTAAAACATTATTATGAGGCCATTCAAAAATTATATTATCCCTCTGACGGACCAATAAATCCTACTAGTAGACCGATCTTTATCCCTCCAATAGACCAACGAATCCTATGAATAGATCAATCTTTGGTTTATTCAATGAACTAATGCAATTATCCCTTTAATGGACATGTTTATATTTTTATTGGTTCCTCGAACAAACAATACAATTATCCCTCCAATGGTCATGCATATATTTTATTAGTTCCTCCGATAAACTAATGAAACTATCCCTTTGATAGACATGCATATATTTTATTGGTTTAAATAATGAACTAACCCAATGTCCCTTTAATGGACACACTTATATTTTTATTCATTTCTTTAATGAACCAATGAAACTATCCCTCCAATGGACATACTTATATTTTATAGATTCCTCTAACGAACAACACAACTGTCCCTCTAAAAAATATACATATATTTTATCAGTTCCTCTAATGAAACAATGCAACTATACTTTTAATCGACCAATATATATTTATCAGTGGATTATCTTGTGTCTATACGATGGGTCAACACATTCACAATATTCTTCTCAAAGGGACGGTATTTATTCCTTAACTGATTTTTTAAAAGTTTTGTCTTTAATTTTGAGTAAAGGCACTAGCTAAATTTGTAGTGTGTCTACAAATTGTATGCTCAAAGTGTAGGTACACATAGGGTATCACATATTTACTTTTGCCAAGAAGGCCATGATATTTGCATTATATCAAAATAGGAGGAGGCTGAGTTAAGAAAAAAAAATCCATAAGTCACATCAAAATTGGAGAAGGCTGATGTTTAATTGCCAAAATGGTTATGATATTGTATTGGTTCAAAACCAGAGGAGTCTAACATCAAAAAGGATATCTAATTCTTATCAAAACCAAAGAAGAAGGATGTGCAACTAAATACCTAACATATCTTATATAGCGTAAAGGCGAAGGCGTCTGGCGTTGAAGATGTTTGGGCATCATATCGAATATAGCACAGAGATGGAGAAGTATAGCATCGAGGATATTTGCAAATACATATCTAATATAGCACAAAGGTAGAGGATTCTGGCATATCTAATATAGCACAAAAATGGAGGAGTTCTGTGTCGAGCAGAATTGCTGATTAATATCTAATATAGAGTAGAGCCATAGGAGTCTGGCATTGAGGGTATTTATTTTTTTAAAGAAGACCTATCATATTCAATATATCATAAAGGTGGAGGAGTCTGGCGGCGAGGGTATTTTGGCATCATATCTAATATAGTGCAAAGGTAGGGGAGTTTAGTGTCGAGGATAATTCTAAGTTGCATCAAAATCAGAGGAGGTTGATGCGCAACCACCGAAAGAGCCATAATATCTATATTGCATCAAAACAAAATGAGGCTGATGTCAAAAATATATCTAAGTCACATCAAAATTGGAAGAGGAAGAAAAATTCAAATGGCCACAAGGTCCATCATCTTCAACAAATCAATAGGTTTGGTGTTTTATGTTATTGTAAGAAAAATAAGATCAAACATAAAATCACACAGCTGTAGAGACTGTTTTACTCAAAATATCATCGGTGTCCAATAGGGCCATCCTATTTTTAAATATTTTCAATTGCTAAAAAGTCCATCATATCCAACAACCAAAAGGGTTATTGCTGAAAAAAGTTGTATCTTTCGAAATAAGTACAAAAAAGAATGACATTATTTTTTCAGGAACTCAATCTCTGAGAAGGTATGGTGAAAGAACTATATACCCTTCATGAAATGATTTTTCTTTTAACATTCTTGTTTTGAATTTTGTCAAGAAATAAATGAGAGGATGAAATTCTTAAATCAGAACCACAGGGTTATCCCAATACAATTTTCTTATAAGATGAAGGGAATCAATAAATTTATTAAAGAAAGTTTCATACGTAGAGTATGTAAAGGCTGCACCAAATGGCACGTAGAACAACACAGATTTGAGGTGAATAAACTATCTCTCCAAATTAAATTTCTCTAACTACTAAAAAACTTATTTTAAGATTATTTAAAGAGCATCTGAGAAGGATGAAAATCTCAAACAAAAAGCCACAGGTATGGGTAACTCCAAGAAGTACGAGCCACAACGCCAAACTTTTCCTTAGTAGAAAATTGGAGCGTAGTCCTGAGAGAAATTTCGAACTCTTTGGATGAAAGGTAAAGAAGGACTATTACCATCATCAAACCACACCCCTATCATAAGGCATATGGTTGTTTTAGGATATTTTTGTTTCAATGTTACTTTTGGGGTATTTTAAAATTCACATTAAAGACAATTCTCTTTCCTTTAAATCCAAATGATAATACTCCTCAAGCTTTAGAAATTATGTCCAGGTAAAATCTTACCTATGGATGTAAGTTATCCACCATTTGTAATTGAGATAATTACAAGCCTTTTCTCCCTAGAACAACTATTCATCACTCATCCTGAGCCAAAGGTCATTTTAACATAAAAGACTACCTTTTTATCAATTGAGTCAAACTACAAGAAGTCTGATTCCCTAAATACTGCAATATAGTTTGGGTTCTATGTTGTTGAAAATTTGACTTCATTCCACACTCCCTGAATATCCTTGTTCACCAGCTTTCTGGTCTCTACGTAACTCAAGTCTAAATAGTTTTAAAGTTCTTTGAAATTATGCTTGAATTAGGCGTTATGAACTTCAAATGGCTTGCATTCTCATGTAACATGAGATATGTAGAAAACCTAATATTGAAGTTCAGACATAATTCCTTGAAATTCATTCAAAAATTAACCACTTTTGAGAGATTAATTTGTGGTCAGATAAAATTAGCAATGTCAAAATCTTTTTGCCTAGGGTTACTTGAATTTACCTTATCCAAAGAGAAAGGGCAGCAATTGACACCTAGTTTTGTGCTCCCCGATCCGAACTAATTTTGAGCTTCTTCAATTTCAAAAGATTTTCAAATAATTATTTTGCTTAATCAAAATATTTTAAAGACCAATTTCAGGCTAATTTTCTCATTCCAAAGTATAATATATGATTTAGTATTTTAAATATATGTGATACGAGAATAATCGCAGAAATAGACTTATGTGGATTTTCATTGAAAGCAACCAAGTGTATGTGCAAGAAAAGTGTAATTAAAGGTCCAAATACACACCAAAACAGCCTACTCCATACACCAGAGGGACAACCCATTCTTGAAGGGACTTTTTGGTCATTTTAACTTCTACTTCTTTTGTAATATATAAGGACATGTTAGGGTTTATTCACTTAGTTTTCAAAAGTTAAAAATGGTATAAAACACTTCAAACCCTCAAGTTCTCTCTCTTGTGAGGATTGGCCGAAACTAGGCTACAACATTAGGGTGGAATCTCTTTTGTTGTTTGTTTGCTTTGAACTTGGGGTGCTTGAAGGATTGAGGTCCTCTCTTGTGTCTCTTTGAAGAGTGTAGGTGTTCCTACTATCATCATTAAGGGTTTTTGTGTGTCATATACACTTAGATTCTTAGTCATTATAGTAGTTTTTATTTCACTATCTATTCCTTTGTCTTTTGTAATCTTGTAATGTTATATCTTGTTGTTGTGGAATCCAAATCTGGTTATTCTTGTTGTCATCTTGTTCATATTGTTCATCTCGTTATTGTTGGGTTTTTGGCTATTTTTGGGTGTCAAATACACCCTTGTTTCTTGTATTCTTGTTATACTTGTTGAATTCGAGTTAGGTCCCCTTTTGGTCCATGATTTTTTCTTTAATTTGTGGACTGTTTGGGGTATGTTTTGTGATTTCCCTTGTTTGTTTTTTATCATTGGGTATCAAATCCATCTTTGGTGTTGTTCTTACAATACCAATCTTCGGCTTTCTTGCTAAAAGGATAAAAAAAATTGGTGTTCTTGTTGTTCTTGGCCTTCAAAGTGTTGTTCTTGTTGTTCATCTTGGCTGAGGTTTTTTGTAGAGTCTAAATCTAGTAGTCCTTTGGTGTGTATTGTTGTTTCTTGTGTTAGTTTCATGATTCAGTAACACTAAAAGATGTCTAGATCTATATTTGAGCTTAAACTTGGTAAAGTTATGTTGTGAACAAGGACCAAAGGCGAGAATTTGTCACTTGTTGTGGCCGGATGGGTCTTGAATTCGAGAATATTATTGTTTTTATTGAAGGATTATTGTTGTTTTAATCTTGATATTCATCTCATCTTATAACTTAAGACAACCAAAAGTGTAATATAGATTCAAAAAGGTGAACCTACATGTAGTAAAGTTGTTTGTGAGAAGACTTGAGCCATCACTTCCTTGACTTGACATCTACTTTTCAACCACTTTTCCTTGTTTCAAGGGACCTTGTTTTATGGGAATTTTACAAATTCAAGTATTTCCTTTTGAATATTAGACTTAAAGGAGACTCAAGACATATACTTTCCCTCAAAAACCAATTGTTTCCATTACATAGTAACTAAAGTTTGTAAACTTCAACTAGTGACTAATTGTAGGGCCGTGACCAGTGGTGTGCTTCCATGTCACCCAAGTTACTGTTCACACAAAAATTTTAATCTCAAATTGTGATCTTTTAGTTTTATTTTTTTGACTCATTAGTTTCGTTGTTGATTCTAATACAAACATACAAACTAGTGACAATTTACTAGATAGTGAGTTGGTTTTGAAACCATTTTTTCCGTGTTTACATTCCTTTGTATGTTTTTATTCTTTTGAATCATTGTACACACTTGGTTCACCTATCAATGTCTCATGGGTTACAAGCAAACTTACAACAATTGTGAGATCAAAAGTGAGAAAATCCAAGGGACAAAGGATAAAAGAGAGAGTGTGAGGACCATTCTTTGAACAACTAACTTGCTTATTTTTTTGTAGGTAACTTCTTGGCTACAATGGACAACAATGCTCTTGATGTTATCTTGGAGAGACTTGAAACTATCAACCGAGGAATGGAAGTATTCTTACGACTATGTCCTCAATCCGAGGAGAGATGTCTACTATGAATGAGAGGTTGGATCGAATAGAGATTCAAAGGAACTCTCGTGCTTCTACCCCTCGACTCCATGTTTCCTCAAGTGGTCATGACCAAAACACTTCCATGACCATTTCACCCGATAATTTTCCCACAAAAGTCAACCCTCCAATTTCACTACAAAATTCCATGAGCCAAGTTAATAATTACCCTCAAAATCGAGAACAAGGTAGATAATTTCTCCCGCAAGTTGATCAGGTCCCACAAGAAGGACTTGGAGGCCCATTACCTCCCATCCAAGGTCCACAACCGAATCTCTACATTACCAAAATATATCTCTCAACCGAAACTCCATTTGTCCAAAATCTATATGTCCATATAGAGGAGTATGGAAGAAAGGGACACGAAGTATATGGAGTCTACGATGATACATATATGATAGAAGGAGACTTGAGTCGGATAAGATTGAAGCCAAGTCTCAAGATGGATAGGAAGCCAAGGTTAGAAATGAAGATGTTGTCCGATACTTATTCATATTAAGCTCTGGGGTTCTTCATGTTTGCGGACTATTTTGAGTGCTTTTTTTTAAGTGGCCAATTGAACGAAGTAAAGTTGTGAATTTGTGGGCAAATTCTTCTCAAGGAGTGGATGATATGAAAATAATCACGGAAACATTCTTATGTGGGTGTGCATTGAAAGCAACCAAGTGTATGTGCACAAGAAGTGCAATTAAATGCCCAAATACACACCAAAACAGCCCACTCCATACACTTGAGGGGTAGCCCATTCTTGAAGGGTCTTTTTGGTCATTTGAAATTCTATTTATTTTGTAATATATAAAGAACTTGTTAGTGTTTATTCACTTAGTTTTGAATGTTTAAAATGGTAGAACACACTTGAAACCCTCAAGTTCTCTCTCTTGTGAGGCTTGGAAGACACTAGGTTACAACATTAGGGTGAAATGTCTTTTGTTGTTTGTTTTCTTGGAACTTGAGGTGCTTGAAGGATTGAGGTCCTCTCTTGTGTCTCTTTAAAGAATGTAGGTGTTCCTACTATCATCATTAAGGGTCTTTGTGTTTCATCTACACTTAGGTTCTTAGTCATTATAGTAGTTTATGTCTCACTATCTATCCCTTTATCTTTTGTAATCTTGTAATGTGATATCTTGTTATTGTGGAACCCGAATCTAGTTATTCTTGTTATCATCTTTTTTATCTCATTATTTTGTGTTGTTGGCTGTTTTTGGGTGTCAAATACACCCTTATTTCTTGTATTCTTGTTATACTTTTTGAATCCGAGTGAGGTCCCCTTTTGGTCCACGAATTTTTTTCTTGAATTTGTGGACTGTTTGGGCTATGTTTTGTGCTTTCCCTTGTTTGTCTTGTATCAATATGGAATTTATGTGATTTTTACTTAAGAAAATATTCTAAGAGGCAATTTCATTAAAAATAACATTTAATTTGATTTTGCTTTAAAACCGGCTAAATTGAGAATTTATTTGAATTTATTTTCAAAATAAATCAAAAGCGGTGCCAAGCTGATTTTTCATTAATTATTAAAATCATAAAGCTTAATTAATTATTCAGAATCTTTTCATCGTAACTTGATTGGAACAATTCTAATAGTCAAATGATTTGGCTACTTGTAAATTAATGTAGCTATGTAATTATTTCAATTTGGCAAAATGTTTACTCCTTTAGTTCTTAAAACAACAAGCTTTTATCTTTCAAGTAGGCTGACTTCAAACCCAATTTCTTAGTCCCACTCAAGCAAACCAAAAGACATTACCTGGCCCAACCTCACTTTCCTTCTTTCTCTTTTCTTCAAACAACAACAACATAAAAAAACAACAGCAACAAACCAAAAATAACCCCATTTTCTTCTTCATCTCAACCACATAACACCACTAAAATCCAAAATTCCACCATCTACACTTATTTTGCGTCATCCCATACTACCTCACAAGTTGAGCATAAGGGTCATTGTCACGACCGAAAAATAAGGGTCATGATTGCACTCATCGCGGTGAACCTTCACAAGTAAGCCTATCACCAAACTAATACACAAGAGGAAAAACAAAAATAATCAGGCTTCTAGAACACAGTCAAACCATACCAATATAATATGAAAATGAAACATAAAACAAAAGATATTGTACCAAACTCCAAAAACCTGGTGTTAATTGTGTAATAACTACTAATAACATTCAAGGGTCAAATACATGAGAATATCCAAAAGGAATAATATCTCTCTCAGAATACTAGAATAGATATAAACTAATGCAGAAAGATATAAGTGGACTCCAGGTGCATGAAAGTACAATCGATACCTTAAACAACTCTGAAGGCGTCCGAAATCAAGCCACGTGAGACGCACCCATACTAGAATCTGTACCGAAAGGGAATGGTAGGGATGAGTACGGTCCACTTGTACTCAGTATGTATCATTGGCTTACCAAGAAAAGTAGAAAATAAAGAATACAAAATACACACTAAGGGAACGTCACCTATAATCAAAAAAAGTCCCAAAACGATAGCCCACATTGCTTCCACTAACATTTCTATAATATCCACATATAACGCAGCAAAACACCAAAAAGGAATACAAGTGTGCATTTATACCATATATAAATAGGGAAAAGAGAACAACATATACGGGAATATCAAATACAAGTAAGGGAAGATATAAAAATGGACAAGTAACAAGTCAAATAGAATATACAATCACATCGCAAGTATAATAAGGTAAATACAATAAGAACGATGATAATGTTGATAAC
Organism: Capsicum baccatum var. pendulum; assembly: GCA_030864225.1. NCBI lineage: Eukaryota > Viridiplantae > Streptophyta > Magnoliopsida > Solanales > Solanaceae > Capsicum > Capsicum baccatum. The sequence goes on from CM061560.1 coordinate 175,970,633, forward strand.
GATGATGAAATACATGAGGTTGTCGCACAACCTCTAAGACCATCGACAGTCTTTGTATACACTTACAGAGCTAAATCTTTCCGACCTAGGACCCATGGGGGGTTGATTAACCCGTATACAATCAATATATATCCATATCTCCTCCTCGATACATCCTTTAGGGAGGGTTTTATAAGATGTCACATTTTCTGTCATAAAAAATTACTTCTCAGTGTTTCCACGGTGGTGCCATATTTTATGAATGAGTTTAAGGATGCAATTATCACAAATAACCACAATGAGTATTCTCAGAACTAACCACAATGAGTAATTCCACAACCAACCAATACACCATCATGTAAGCCAAATAACCAGTAATTATTTTCAACCATTCATGAAATGCAACATGATTCATATGCCAATAGAGTATGAATATAACAACACATAATTGGTACCACAACACACTTTTTCATCAAACAAGATAAAATTATCATCATGTATACAAGAATATCAATATCAGAAAGGGCCCAACATGGTCACACATAGCACGTAATGTTCCAAAAACACCACATAACATCACATATAGGCCCCCACACGGGCACAACACAATAAGAAAGCCATTTTCATGATTAGTTCCCACACCCTTGCTTTTGTATACAAATTTACTACTTAGCCCAGTCTGAAAGAGTTAAGTCATAACCTACCTTGAAGTCCAAAATCGTAACAAAAGCCTTCAATCCACTATATTACTCCTCATTAATGGACCCAAAATCAACTAAAATATCAAAATATAGAATCTAAGTGTCAAAAGAAAGCCAACGATACCCATATTGCTTAGTTTCAAATCGGGGTCAAAATAGATTCTCAAAATGGATTTTCAAAAAAGAAGGGCAAAATCATAACTTTGTTTCAAAAATATGTTCTCCATGTTTTAGGAGTCCAAAGCTGAAAATACAAGTGAAAATGAGTTTAAAAGAAGGTCTAAATCAAATAAAAATCACTTTTAATCTTTACTAAGTAAAACCTACGAAAGTCGTCTAAAAAACAAGAATTCAAGTTGTTTTGAAGATGAAATTGAGGATAAACTTACAATTATAGGAATATAAGTTGATTCAAGTGAAAAAAGAGTGAATTTAAGGCTTAAAATGGAGGAATACCATTTTTAGGCCATACGGTCAAAAATCCCCAAATTTCTTACTTTAATCCATTTTTAAAACATGAATTTAATGTTGATAATGGAAAAAATTAATTGAAATGGGTGTAATGGAGCATACCCAAGCTTAGCGATGGAGAAAGTTACTCAAACCATAAAACCCTAAGCTCCATGTCTCAAAAATAGTGAAAATAAAAAATTCAAGTATTTATATATAGAGGTATTGCGATCACAATCCATAGGTTGGGATCTTAGTACTTTCACTATCAAGGGAATCGCGATTGTGGACCAGGTTCGCAATCGCGAGACTTACCCTTATCACCCTATCGTGATCGCAGTAATATCTCATCTATTATGGGTATACCCGCTAAGTGGTGCACCAACTGGGGACTTGGTACAATTTGAGTCTTCATGGGCCTCTTGGGATTCATCTGGAATCCCGTGAACGCAAGTAAATAATGCTACCATATCAAATTCGACGCTACGGACTCAATGTAGATATTGGAATTTTGAAAAGATGTTCTTTTCACAAAGTTGACCTCTAAAATCCAAAATCACAACTTTTCAAATGGAGGGTCAAAATTAGATTTAAAATCCATAAAACCACACCAACCACGTTACCACCCTAAAATGAATGTTTTGGATCTACTGGCGTAGTTCGTTCTGCCATCCATTGCACGAAATAAAAGATATTAACTAAAATTAAATATAAGGCTCTTAAAGTCACCAAAAACTACAATATCATATAAATAGCACCAAAATGCATCAAGAACTGTGCCAATCATCCCCACACCCTAGAACTACCATTACACAGCCACAGGGAGGGGCAGAATAGTCAAATCACATCAAAACACATCTTTCACATATCTTATCAAAATTCAGGTCATTATATCATTTACCACTAAGAATCCAGTTCGTCCTGCAAGTAAAGGCAAGAGAAATACTTGAATCAACTAAGATTTTGGGATAAGAACTATGAATATAAGACTCAAAGTAGCCTCATCTATAGGTTGTTGTCACCATTGCACCTAAACCACCGGGATAACTCTTGAGCGCAACCATTTAACATCCCTTGCCAATATGGAGAACTACTCTTCAACAAAATACAACCTCTTATCTAACTGAACCAACTCCCAAAGAACGACATGAGACTCATCCAAAATATAACGGTGAAGCATGAAAACATGAAAACTAATAAGTCTGGGGGCAAAGCTAACTCATAAGCTGCATCACAACCAGTTCAAAAATTCTCAAATGGGCCAATATATCTGGGGCTAAGCTTTCCCCTCTTCCTAAACCTCATCACACCCTTCATGGGTTAAACTCAAAGGAATACACGATCACCAACACTAAATCTCAAGGCATGAAGTCTAATGTCAGCATAGACTTTGGCCTACTCTGAGTTGCTCGAAGTCCACCCTAAATGATCAAAATTTTATTTAAATACTCATGAAGCAAGTTCGTACCTCGAGGTGTAACTTCAGAAATCTTGAACGAACTCACTAGAGAGCGACAACACCTACCATACAATTCCAAAAAATAAAAGCCATATGGAAACTAGAATGGTAGCTATTATTATATGAAAACTCTACTAATGCCAAATGTTGCTCCCGCTAGCTACGAAAATCGATCACATAAGCGCGGAGCATATCCTCCAAAACCTGAATAGTTCTCTCTGACTTACTATCAACCTAGGGTTAAAATGTTATACTTAGATCAACCCGAGTACCCATTTCATCCTAAAAAATCTTTCAAAAATTAGAAGTAAACACGAAACCTCGATCAAAATAATAAACACCAGTACACCATGAAGGTGTACAATCTCACGAATGTAGATACAGGAAAACCTCTCAGCACTGAAGGAGACTTGCATTAAAATAAAATAAGAAGACTTGGTCAATAGATCCAAAATGACCCAAACACTATCCAATCCATGAGAAGTGTGAGGTAATCAGATCAAGAAATCTATAGTGATTTATTCCTACCTCCACTCGAGAATGGGTAATCACTAAAGCTATACCTCGATTCTCAAATATCCAACCTTCACATACTGACAACATAGGTAATGAGCTATAGCTACGTCCTTCCTTATACCACCTCAACAGTAATGTTGCCTCAAATTATGATACATCTTAGTCACTCCCAGGTGGATAGAATGCCAGGAATAATGAGTCTCCTCCAAAATCAATCTAATCCAATCACCCACTCTCAGCACACAAACTCGGCCCCTAATCCTCAAAACACCATCAAAATCAAGTGAGGATTCCTTAGTCTAATCGCTCAATGCATTATCCTGAATCAACCTTAATCCCACATTATAAAACTGATGAGCTCGAATTAGCTCCATCAAAGAAGTCCTAGCCTCTACGAATGCCAAAATATGATCAAGTGTTAAAATGTAAAGCCTAACCATCTGGTTAGATAAAGACTGAACCTCTAAGGCCAAAGGGCTCCCTGGGTCAAAAAATGCAGCAAGCTATCTACACTAGTCGACTTCTAGCTCAAGGTATCTGTAACCACATTAGCCTTGCCTGGATGATAGAGAATAGTCAAACATAATCCTTAGAAACTCAAGCAAATGACGTTGCCTCATATTAAGATCTCAGAAGTATGCAGGCTATGATGATCTGAGAAAATCTCATAATGGACTCTATTTAAGAAGTGCCTTTATAACTTCAAAGCATAAACAACAACACATAACTCCAAATCATGGGCAGGATAATTTCTTTCATGGAGCTTCAACTGGCGAAAAGCATACAAAATTACCTTACCTTCTTGTATCAACACAACACCTATCCCAACTCATAAATCATCACAAAAGATAATAAAACGCATGCCCTCCTTGGGCAAAGTCAAGATAGGAGATGGAGTTAACAAATCTTTGAGCTTTTTGAAGCTCTCTTCACAAGCATCGAATCACTGAAAGGAAATATTCTTCTGAGTCAACTTGGTCAACGAAGCTGCGATAGATAAAAAAAATCCTCCACAAAACACCAATAATAAACTGCCAAGCCAACAAAAATATGAATCTCGATGGCAAAGTAGTTCTATCCCAATCACGAACTGTTGCAATCTTTGTTGGATCAACCATAATACCCTTCTTAGTTACCACATGACCCAAGAAAGAAACAGACTCTAACCAAAACTCACACATGGAGAACTTGGCATACAACTTCTCATTCTTCAATCGTTGAAGCATAATCTGCAAATGCTCCTCATGATCGACCTCACTCTTGGAATAGCCAAGATATCATCTATAAATACAATAACAAAGAAGTTGAGATACGATCAAAACACCTAATTCATGAACTCTTTGAACACGATTAGGGCATTAGTCAACCCAAAGAACATGACTAAGAACTCATAATGACCATATCAAATTCAAAAAGTTGTCTTCAAAATATCCAAATCTTTAATCCTTAACTGGTGATAGATAGATACTCAAATCAATCCTCAAAAATACCCTATCTGCCTGAAGTTGATCAAATAAGCCATTAATATAAGGAAGAAGATACTTATTCTTAATCTTCACCTTATTATACTACCGATAATCAATACACTTCCATATAGACCCATCTTTCTTCTTCACAAATAGCACTGTAGACATGTAATTTTGTCCCTCCCAAAGACCTAAGTTAAACGTTTTTATCCCTATCTTACCACGTTCCCTCACCCGTATGATTATATCCCATAAAAATACAAAAATAATGAAACCCACTAACAAACCTAATCCTCAATTATTCTTTTGTAACAAATTAACCACTCCTATCAATTTTGGACAACACATCACTACCCCATACCCTACCCTACATGACCCCACCCTCACCACATATACATACCCACACAATCACAAAAGCAGAAGGAGTATTTTGGTTAAAAACAAAAATAGAGAGATACAGCACATCTCAAGAAAGGCAATTCCTTTCTTCTCCATTAAAAATAATTCACATACGAACATACAACACATCTCAAAAAAAGAAAACAATTCCTTTTCTTCTCCAAAAAAACAAAACGAACCCATCGGAGAAATCTCAAAACAAAAAAAAATAAAAAATGAATTAGAAATGGGAAGGGAATGATCTGAATAGTGAGAAGGTAAGAAATTGGGTTTTCTTTTGAGCTTTTCCGATTGAATATTACCCAGAATCTATCTTTGAGTTCATTGTTCGGTCGATCTACTTATAAAAGTCTTGAAATTTCTTCATTTCTCTTTTGGTTTCTGACTAGGTGTGGCCGGAAACTTTAAGTTTCGCCGAAAAATGAAAAACAAACTAGTGATCGATCGCTGAAATTAGTCCCGTTTCGAATCAGTTTTTCAATAGTTTCGATATATAGGACTGGTTTATTTTATTTTCGGGTCATTGGTATTCGTTGTAGTTTCAGGGATTTAGATTTTAGTTCATCTTAACTCGTCCGTTTGAGTTCAGTTTTGGGTTTCAATTCCCCAAAATTGAGTTGGATTCTTGGTCGGGTTAAGGTTCCTTGTTCGAGGTTTTCGGTTTTGGACTTCTTTATTGAAAAAAAATGAACTTTATTGAGGTCTTGTTCTATGGTTGAAATCTGTTCGGTTGGAAATTTTGAGATACTGATTGTGTTTGCTCATTGTGAGGTTCTCTGGTCGAGTATTTTGGTCTTTGGATTTCTTTATTATCGACAAGGATCAGTTTTATCGAGGTCCATTTCTTCTACCGATCTTTATTTTATCTTAAATCTTTATTGATGTTGTGGGTATGGATGATTTATTTGTTGTGTGTTTGGTTTGAATCTTCTTTGTTTGTGTTGTGTTTGATGTTGGTTTCGGATTATGAGATGTGATTGAAAAATTGAAGCATACACTAATCATGCGGTTAAAAATGGACTTGGGGGTGAGAATTAAAATTTGACATAATTGGATATTTGGATTAGTTGATTTCATCGTGTGTTTAACTTAAAACGAGCGTTAATTGAACTCGATAGTATCGTTATACACCGATTGCTTTAGGCAAAGGTAGGTCGGGTAGGCAAGATTTAGGATTTGTGATTGTTGAATGGTGAAATGTTTGTGGAATGGTTTTGATTTATACATTGACATCTATTGTATTAATTTGGCCGGGGAAAGCCCCGAAGTATCTGTATATATTTATTCATCGAAGAATGCCCCGAAGTACCTTGTACTTGGAAGATGTTCGTGGTGAAGGCCTGAGGTTACGGGTGAAGCGGTAGAGCGTAGTATAGGATTAGTCTAGGGTAGAATAGATTTATATTTCCGTATTATTTATTTTTGGACTGTATAATTGGACTGGACTTCACATTTTTGGATTGTTTTGTTTATTGTTTGATTATTTTGAGTGCTTTTGTGTGGTTTATACATTTCGTAATGCCAAAATAGTTGATACACTCTACCAAGAAACCGTGGTTAAACCACGAGATCGAGGGGTGCCCAATACCTTCCCCTCGGTCAACAAAATTTCTTAGCCAGAGTCTCTGTTTGCAAACCAGTTTAAAGAGTCAAATGGTTTTGAAAAGGATTTTTCCAATGGTGACTTGGCACACCAGATTAAGCCAAGTGGCGACTCTGAGTAAAACGATGTAAATAATTCTTTTTCGAAACAAATTTTTCATTTCTTGTCACTTAAATAATAAAACCCTTTCGACCCTTAAAACATTAAATTTTTTGGAGTATGTAAAATAATATAGAACAGCATGATAAGGATCTAACCAATTCTTACCCAAAATAACATTGAAATCAACCATATCTAATACAAGAAAATCTACCTCAGTCTCATGCATAGAAAAAGTCACAATACAAGATCGGTATACCCAATCCACCACTAAAGAATCTCCTATTGGAGTAGATATAGGAATAGGCATGGCAAGAGGCTCACTAATAGAATCAAAACCCAAAGTAAAATATACAGGGACATAGGAAAAAGTATATCCCAAATCAAATAACACAAATGCAGATCTCAAAAAAATAGGGATGATACCTGTGATCACAGCATCAGAAACCTCTACCACTAGTCTGGAGGGTATAACATAGCACTATCCACGACTATCAACTAGATGAGTAGCCCCATAACTAGCACAATAGGCTCTACTGCCTATAACCCTCATGCATCTAGTAGAACCCCTACATCTAACAGTTGAAATAAAAGTAGCTCTAACGACACGACAGGGATATTACTTGGCGAAATGGACAATCTCATCACACACAGACCAAGCTCTATAGCTCGGCTTAAGTAGTGAAATGGACTAATGAAATCCAAGTCTCGGTCTCATAGAGACTTGATTCAACAACAATTCTATTTTAGTTCACAATTTAGATTCAATTGATGCAAACGTAACCAAAAGGAGATTATAACTAAAGAAAAGTAAACACTGCTTAATGTAAAGATCTTGAAACAGTCAATAGGAGAAAACCTAGGGTTAAATCACTTTGAACAATCATACTATGTTATTGAATTTTATTCGTTAGCTTTTTTAACTTGGTTGTTGATTCATAGGGTTAATTGTATGATCATGGTCTTCCAACCTCTAATCCATTATCTAAGTTGGATCTTACAACTACATCATTAAGTAGGGATGTAATAGTCTACTTAAGTTCTTCAAGCTCTTATCTTATGTATGTATGAAGTAAGGATCTAAGTACATCCATGTCCTAGATACTAATTTGAATTCCTTATTTCATAAAAGAATACAAACCATACTTTGTTTATTCCCATGTTCCATCTCTCTATTCCCTCTCCCGAGATCACAAGGTTGACAATTGGTGTATTCTAAGGGTAGCTAACCCTTAAAATAATTAAAACAAGAATAAACAAACAACAAACAATGATAAGAAAATCAAACAAATTTAATCCAAAATAATAAGTACTCATGTTCTTGGCTTTAACCCCGGAAAGGGAGTTCTTAGTCACTTATAGTCATAATCATGATCCAAAAAGTTGAATTCATGATATAAGCTAAAAGAAAACTAAAGAAATAATGTAAAACCTGATAGATGAAGTTGTAGTAGTCCCTCAATACTCCAAGACGTCCAAGAATAATTAAAAACATAACTAAGGATGTATTTATAGCAAAAGGATAAACCAAAGCCATTTTGGGCAAGGAATCACCGTGCAAGTCAGGCCAGGAATGGAGCCTGTGTCGTAGGCTCCATTGCACCATTCTAGAACCCGCATCATGGTATCCATTACACCAAAATAGATCCCATGTCGTGGGATAATCATGGGCTCCCACTGGAAGTTGATATCAAAATATTTTCTAAGGCAAGGGAGCATTAAAATGGAGGGGGCGCCACGGGCTCCATTTCACTAGGATAGGGGGAACATCGCAGGCTCATCGTTGGGACACACTATTTTGGGAGCCTTCTAAAGATATTGGTGAATTGAATGTACCTAATGGACTTTCAACGCGCCCTCAATTTCTCTGGATGTTCTAGGTGTCCAAATTGAGTCCAAGTTGTGTATTGTGTTTTTATTGATCCATTCCAAGCCTTTTTGAGTTGTTTCCACTTGACATGAAGCTTGTAAATCCTTCATATATCATCAAAATCCATTTGCCAAGAATCCATTAGAATTAAACATAAAATTTAATTCTCAAAACAACACAGCATCTAAGACGGTGAACTAGAAACACGAGCTAAGACTAGGCTTGGCCCCATTGATTTTAAGCTTATTGTTTTGACTCTTGTCTTGATCTAATTAATACTAGATCATTATAACCAAGTTTTTTCACATATAAATACAAATAAACAACCTTAATAACTAATTAATCACATTAGAACCCAACACTATAGACTAGACAAACACCTAGCTCAAGCTAGTCACACTAGTTCTCTCGGTTGAATTCTAAATGATTAATTTGAACCAAAACTTGTTTGAAAATACCATTAAACATTGTAAATACATACTTGGACAATTGGACGCTTATTTATATCATTATCAACACATTAAAAACATGAATTATCCTCAAAATAAGGCTAAAAGAGCTAAAATAGCAATACTAGAATGCATAAATACACCCAACATCACCACCTCACACTTAAAGCCTTGTTCGTCCTCGAACAATTCCTAACTATAAGCATCATGATATGAAGAGACTCCACAATTCGACTATATCCATTACACTCAATCTAGTACTACAATCACAACATAGAATGCAACTTACTACACTAAGTATATTACAACACAATTGAGAGCTCAAGAACGCTACTCACAAACAACCAAACCTCAAGAATTGACTCACCTAGTTGGAAAACTCATGCTTATTGCTCAATCAAGGATATCATACAAATCACCCACATTCATCAAACATGTGACCTTACAACAAGAGAGTTACCTATAATGACTCACAATAATATAATTATCATAATGGGTATACAAATCAAGTTACGCTCACTCTCACAAAGAATTCACAAATTATATATAGTGAACCATAGTATTTCCGTTAGTATGATACTCCACTAATATTAGAATATTATATTTATGATCAAATAGGTCTTTTGGGTTGTAATGTAGGGTAAGAGATGGGTAGGAACTATTTTGGCCAAGAATAGCAACTATCCTTCCGAAGTTCCTTCATATATCACAATTTTTCACATAAAACAACCTTTCAACAACCTATTCACACCTTTTCCATCTACCCATATCTTTTTGTTTTGTTCCTTCTCTTTTAAGCATTTTTACAAACATATGCTGGGCGTATTATCTTCAAGATTCAATTTTTTTTTCTTTTTCACAACCATGGAAATGTTTCTAACACCATTTTACATCACTCTCAACCACAACACATCAACTATATACACCAATAACTATTACCTTGGGGCATCAAATTCACCTTCCTCCTTTTTTTTAATTTCACACTCCTTACTTGATTATTTTTACAACTAAAGCACTTAGGATCTTTTTGGATCAAATTAAGGTTAATCAAAGAAAAGAGGTAAGGCTACATATACGGTAACCAAAGAAAAATCTAAAGGCTCAATGGGGTTTAAATAGGATTATACACAAAGGTAGGTAAAATAAAAGGTAAAAACAAGGCTATCAAAGATATGCCTTATTATCTCCTAAACCCGCACTCTTTATTTCGCTTTATACACACACCGGGCAAGTTCTAGACATCATATACAACAAGGAATATACAATAAACTCACATCACATATCTCACATGCTCAACTAAAATAGAATCATCATAGACTCCCATCCAAACAATAAACCTAGTGTATTTCCAAATAATAGCATGAATTCAAATTTTAAGCTAACAAGTACAAGAGTCACAAACATGAGCCTAAGAGTCTCAAAAGTAGCAATTCACTCTTTCAACATGTTTTTACTAGTAAAACCCTTGGACTATGCAATAAAAATAGCACCAACAAGAATATCTTACACAAATTTTTTTAATTTGAGCCAAAAATTGGGAATTCCCCCCACTGCACACTTAAAAGTCTACTTTGTCCCTAAAGTGTACTTAAACGTAAGATACAAAAATACTCCCTAAGGCCTCTAGGCCTAGCTAGTAGCATCTTTTGTATTAATGGAATTCGTGGGGCCCCACACTTAGTTTTTGCCATTCTTCTTAGCTCAGGTTTCTGGTATTCAGACTTTTAATGAACTTGTGACTCAATCAAAAACAAAAATTACGTGAAATAAAAACTAAAACTAAAAATAAATCATACCTACTTGACTTGGGTTTCCTCCCAAGAAGCACCTAATTTAGTGTTGCGGCACGACCTAACTCACCTCAACCATATTCCTTCATCTTTTTACTCCTCTTTTGGAGCCATTTTCTCATTCATTTCTGACCTCTTGAGTTTGCACTCTCAATATCAACCTCTTTTTTAACTTTCATTATGTTTGGAAGCAGTAATTTTGGCTTAGGCCACTCAATTGGGTTGTCCGAAGAGGTCTTTGGTGGGCTAACCAGCCCACACTTGTCCCCTTCGATAATATTGATCATAGACAAATATGTATAATAGGATGTTATATTAGGTGCTTTTTAAACATCAAATACCACCTCTTCATCCTCTACCCTTATTTTGAGCATACCTTCTCTAACATTAAACAATACTCCTCCAGTTGCTAAGAATAGATGCCCCAAAATGATTGGTACTTATTCATCTGCCTCAAAATCAAGAATAATAAAGTCACCAGGAATAATAAATTTACCAACATTTATGAGTATGTCCTCTATTATTCCTTTTGGATATGCTATTAATCCGTCTGCGAGTTGCAAAACCGCGGTGGTCTGTCTAGGCTTTCCTAAGCCCAATGTTTCAAATAGAATTAGGGGCGTCAAATTTATGCTTTCCCCTAAGTCACTCATTGTGTGGACCACTCTACTCCCAACTTAGATAGAGAGAGTAAACTTCCCTGGATTTCTGAATTTCTTAGGGATTTTCTATCTCATTACATTGCTACACTCTTTAGTGAGTTTTACCGCCCTCACATCCTGCAATTTCACCTTATTAGAAACCATATCCCTAAAGCACTTTACATATTTGGGCATACCCAGCAAAATATCTAACAAAGGTAAGTTAATGTGAAGTTCTCTAAATGTATCAAGGAAATTCTTAAACATTACATCCTCCTTCACTTTAATTTGCCTCTAAGGGAAGGGTAGTGGCAGCATCTTCTTCACTTTTTCTTCAACATTTTTTTCTTTCAAGTACTTAGAATTCTTTGATTTTTTAGTAACTTTATCATTTACCTTTTGGATATTCAAGTCTGCATCTACCTCCTTAGTTACCTTAGGAGGTTCTCCTTAAAGCTCTTTATCACTTTTCAAGGTGATTTCCATAATATGTTTTGGATTTTCCGTATCCACTGCCAGACCAACTTGAGGCCTAGTATTCAATGCTTGTTATAACTACCCCATCTCGAACTCTAAGCTTCTCTGGGCCACTTGTAAATTTCTTATATCAGTAGTCACCTATGTTTGATTAGCTAAGATTTGCCTCATTATCTCTTCCAAGTTGCTAGTTGACTGGTTCCCTTGTTCTTGTGGTTGATAAATTTGTTGTTGTTGTACATTCCACGGCTAATTTAATTAATGAGACTGCCACTTCATATTGTAGGCATTATAATAACTTGTCCTTTGAACATTTCTCACATACATTACCAATTCCAAATTTAAAGCACATGTGGCAGCTGCATGGCTCCTATTACCATAAACTTCACACCAACCTACAGATTATTGGATTGCATTTATTATTGAGATAGGTTGTGGAGCTCCAACTTTCAGGTTGATAAATTGAGTGTCTATCAAATTTTATAATGCTAAAACCTGAGCTGATAAGACGGTGAACTGGTCTACCTCTAACACACCTGTAATTTTTTTCATGGAACTTATAGCATTTGAATTCCTCTCAGGATTTCCCTATGCTATGCAGTTCAACAATGTGTAGAACTCATCATAAGTCAATTCCAGCTTGACCACCTGTGGCTGAATCTAGTAAAATCTTCGTATTATAATAAAGTGTTTCAATAAAAGTATGATCAAGTACCTCATTATGTTGTTGGTGATGTGGAAATTCCTAAAGAAGAGCCTTGAAGCTTTTCTAAGTATGATAGAGGGTTTTATCTGGCTTCTATTTGAAGCTCAGTATCTCACTATAAAGTCTCGCAGTTTTGCCAAATGGAAAGAATCTGAGAAGGAACTTTCTAGCTAAGTCGTCCCATAATGTGATTGAATTGGCCAGCTCCGCATTTAACCACCTTTTTTATTCCCCCAACAGTGAGTGGGGAAAAAGTTTCAGCCTTACATAATCTGTATTTGACCCATTCAAAATGAATGCATCAGTAAGCTCAATGAAATTTTATAAGTGGACTTATGGATCCTCATGTGAAATCCTTGCAAAACTCCTACTGCAGATAAAAATTTGGACTATGTTATGCTTTAACTCAAAATTACCCCCAGCAGTCGGTCTTTGAATTGGGAAAGTCAAGTTCGTCAGAAGTGGCACTACCACTTCCCTAACTGTCTTGTGTACTTATTGTTCTACAGTCATTATAGCAGGATGTTCTTGATCTTCTGAGATTTGAGGAATTCAGAGGAGGCAGATTGTATCTCTCATGCGTTGATGGAAGCTTTATGCGGGTTCTGGTCTTGGTTTTATAAAATCCCTATCTCTTGCTAGTTATTAAACTGTTAACCTGATTTCTGTAAATAAAAAACAAGACCAAGTATAAAAACAACAAAGTAATCTAAAAGAAAAACTAAAATTAAAAAAAATGTTAATTGCAAGTCACCGACAACGGGGGAAAAAACTTGACAGCACACACGTAAGTGTATCTGGTCTTTTCAAGTAGTTAAGGTGCCTAATAAAAGCCAAGTATCGATCCCACAGAGACTTAATTCGAAAAAAATTCTGTTTTATTTCACAATTTAGAATGAATTGATGCAAGCATAACCAAAACGAGAGTTTATAATTTATAACTAAAGAGAAGTAAATAATGCATAAAGTAAAGATCTTGAAACAATCAATAGGAGAAACCCCAGGGTTAAAGCATATTGAACAATTATACTATGTTATTGAATTTTATTCGTCAACTTGATTATCTTGGTTGTTGATTCATAGGGTTAATATCATGATCATGGTCACTCAACCTCTAATCCTTTACCTAAGTTGGACCTTACAACTACATCATTGAGCGGGGATGTAATAGTTCACTTAAGTTCTTTAAGCTCTCATCCTACGTATGAATCAAGTAAGGCATCTAAGTACATCCCAATCCAAGATACTAATTTGAATTCCTTATTTCATAAAATAATACAAACAATATTTTGTTTATTACTATGTTCTATCTCCCTATTCCCTCTCCGGGGATCACAAGGTTAACAATTGATGTATTTTAAGGGTAGATAATCCTTAAAATAATTAAAACAAGAATAAATAAACAACTAAAAATGATGAGAAAGTCAAATGAATTTAATCCAAAACAATAGTACTCATGTTCGTGGCTTTGATCCCGGAAAGGGAGTTCTTAGTCACTCATAGTCATAATCATGATCACAAAAGTTGAATTCATGATATAATCTAAATGAAAACTAAAGAAATAATGTAAAACCTAATATATGAATTTATATCATCCTATAAATGATCCAAGGTGTCCAATAATAATTAAAAATGTGTCTAAGGATGTATTTATAGCAAAAGGATAAGCCAAAGTAGTTTTGGACAAGGAATCAGCGTGTAAGTCAGGCCTGGAATAGAGCCTGTTTCGCGGGCTCTATCGAACCATTATAGAACCCGCGTCACGGGATCCATTTCATAGAAATAGATCCCATGTCATGGTCTAATCTCGGTCTCCCACTGGAAGTTGATCTCAAAATATTTTCTAAGGCAAGGGAGCACTGAAATGAAGAGGGCGCCGCAAGCTTCATTTCACTGAGATAGGGGGTGCATCGCAGCATCACCATGGGTACACACTGTTTTGGGTGCCTTATGAAGGTATTGGTTTATTTCACATGCCTATTGGCCTTTCTATGTGCCCTTACTCGCCCTGGACATTCCAGGTGTCCAAATTGAGTCCAAGTTGTGTATTGTGCTTCTATTGATCCATTCCAAGTCTTTTTTAGTTGTTTTCACTTGATTTGAAGCTTTTATATCCTTCATATATCATCATATTCCATTAACCAAGAATACTATAGCGTTAAAAACAATAATATAGAGATAAAAACAACACAACATCCAAGATGGTGAACTAGAAACACGAGCTAATACTAGGCTTGCCCCCTTTTATTTTAAGCTTATTGTTTTGAATTTTGTCTTGACCCTTGAACATTATAACCAAGTTGTTTCACATATAAATATAAAATAACAACCTCAATAACTCATTAATCATATTATAGCCCAACATGATATACTAGACAAACACCTAGCTCAAGCTAGTCATGCTAGTTTTCTCTGTTGAATTCTAAATGATCAATTTGTATAAAAACTTGTTTGAAAACACCATTAAACATTGTAAACACATACGTTTACACTTATATTTTTATTTATGTCATTATCAACACATTAATTATCCTTAAAATAAGTATAAAATAACACGGCTAGAATGCATAAATACACCCAATATCAGGTACCACTAGGACCGAACAGCCACTCTGAACTGCTGGATCTAAAGACCAAATACCTAAAATCTTCAAGGATACCTATACCGATCTACCATGATACCTATGAGAACCATTGAAATCTCACTCTCAAGGAACCTGACCTCTAAATTCACCAAAATGGCCTACCTTCTTGGTACATTCTTAAGATTATCAAAGAATACCCTTAGTCATATTAGCATAATCCACTATACTCTAAAAGGATGCTTTAAATATAGCCATCTGAGATATAACCAACTGAAGAAAGATATCCAAACCCTTCATGAACTTTTAAATATTCTTAGACTCGGTGGAAATTGTAATACCCCACATTTCCTTAGCATAATCTAAGTCCCAATACATAAGTATTTGTATATAAAAATTTTAAAAAAGCTCATTATTTATCAGTTAAAATCATTCCATTGCATAGAAAATTGAATTAGCTTTCCACCGATATAAAATTCGCCCAAATCTGATAATCGAGTAAGAAGTTATGGCAACATTAAGTTTCAGTCGTTAAACACCATCATTTTAACCCTTAGCATATCGCGGAGCCAGTCTAACCGATGATTGGCAATTTCCAATGAAGGTGCGCGATCTTGGCGCATCGCGCCATAGGATAAATTATCATTTGGTAGTTTCCAGTATCTCTCCGTGATTCTACCACATCGCGGTGAGCTTCCAGGTCACAAACAAGGTGGAAACGCAATTATGCCACATTGCGCCACCATGCATTTTACTAATTGTCCATTTTTCAGTGGCTTGGCGTGATAGTGGCGCGTCGTGCCAAGGGTGAAAATTGGGAATTTTTTCCAATTTTGCAATTTTAAATTACAGGGGTCATTTGGTCTTTTCCAATGGACCTAAATCCATCTAAACACGGGATTTAACCCTAAGAGAGAATTATTTGCTCACTTTTTCATTATTCTCTCAAATTAATATTAACTCTCTTAAAGAATAAGAACCCTAACTCTCAAATTCAAGGTCAAATCTCAAGAACTCTCCATCAATCCTCCTAAATTCATTATCCCGGGTATGTTAGATGTTCATCCATGGATTCCTTTAATCCATGGAGTCCAAGTATCCTATTTAAATTATAAAATTTTGATCATTGTAAGTTAATTGACTTAAAATTATGATTTCACCTATGAATCTCCATGTACAATTGACTTTATACCATGATTCAAAGAAATTATTGTTGTTATTCAATCCTCCATGTTTTAATATTATTATTTATTGAATTAAACCATGATTTAATACTACTTTGTTGAATTCATGCTATTTCTATAATTTTCATGATATGTCTATGATTGTTTCAAACCATGAACTACAAGTGTTTGATAAAATGCTTACAGTAGTGATTGATTTAATAAAAGCCTTCATGCTTTGTCCCCCTAGCTTTACTGTCATTTTACTATTTTGTTTTTGAGTCCTGGGGGTATTGAATACATGAAAACCATAGTTGTTTATGTAATCTAGTCTCATTACATTATAGAGTAGTATTCAAAACATACTATAAGCATTATTAGAATAGTCAGATATCAGTCTGTTAAACTCAGAATAGTCTAGTATTTCAGTGTCTTTCAGTTGGAAGTAAGATTTAGGAACGAGCGAGTATAGGGATGGCAGCTTCTCTGTCAAATAGGCAGAGTTGTTAGTAGCATTCCGTATATTCCAAAACTACATAGCCAGCGTAGGATATGAGAAGTCACCCATCAGATTAAGCTTGACTATCTCGCAAGGGTCACCCGTGAGTTCAGGATTGAAACCCTTAGTCCTTTGGAAATTATATCAGTTT
Organism: Capsicum baccatum var. pendulum; assembly: GCA_030864225.1. Classification (NCBI taxonomy): domain Eukaryota; kingdom Viridiplantae; phylum Streptophyta; class Magnoliopsida; order Solanales; family Solanaceae; genus Capsicum; species Capsicum baccatum. Next base: position 175,987,633 of record CM061560.1, read on the forward strand.
AGTAGATCCACACACTAGTGTTAGTACCCATGGCACGGTATTAACACTCTTCCAACTAGGGTTACAGGTTGGACCCCAATTAGCACAAATTGGGAAATGTCGATTAGATGATAGCTCTCACAGTCTGAGATACAGTCTCAGTTATAGTCCCTGTTCAGTTATTCAGTCTTAGTGTTGTTTGACCAAAGCATACAGATTTCAGTCATTTCAATATGTTAGTTTTCTGATTTTAATCAGCTCATGTTATATGCTTGGTCATGCATCCTCAGTATCTATAGATTTTCATGTATCTTCAATATTTATAGATTTTCATGCATACTCAATATTTATAGATTTCCACATATTCTTAGTACCTACAAATTTCATGCTCTCTATTATGTACACCATGATTTACATGCATATTCAGTTAATTATTAGTTCTGTTCATGAAACCATGCATATTAGCCTACCTCATTTAGAATACCAGTACATTCAAAGTACTGATCACATACCTTTTATTTTATGCTATGATTTATTATATCATAGGTTCTGACGCTCAGTTTCTGGTTCGTGATTAGACTTATCAGATCCTCAGCAGTAGTAGTGGTGAGTCCTCATACTTTGAGGATAGGCTTACTTTATTTCATGTCTCAGTTTAGTAGTTAGTTGGAGTTAGTTAGGGCCTGTCCCATTAACTCAAAGTCATTCAGTTTTAGAGGCTTATCAAACATTAGAGTTAGTTATTCAGTATTCATACATTACAGTTAGTTATCTAGTTTATCAGTATTTTATCAGATGCGGTCAGTTATTTCTATAGACTCATATTTTAGTTTTAAATTCAATTATTAAAACCTTATGGCAGTAAGTATTCTTCTGCATTTATGATTATGTTATCCAGTGCTCATAGGATACTTGTTATGGTAGAAGCCTATTATCCTTGATTATAGACTTTTTTAGCCATAGATTAACATTTTAGATCCTTTAATATAAGATTTGCCACTTGACTTAGTGATTTGGGTGGTATTTCCCCAGTTGGATCCCTTTAGTGATTTTATGCTCTTGATTACCTAGTTTCTCGAGTTGTGGGGCTTTATTATAGTGATTATGTATTGTTGGGGCCGAGGCCATGGTTATGATACAAGTTTGACTCTAGGTAAGTATTATATCCTTAAAGAGGATATTGTTCTAGTTACTATACTAGTTGAACTCTACGTGAGTATTCTATCCTTAATGAGTATGTTGTTATAGTTTATAGAAGCTTAGGTGATGTGCTATGGATTTATAACACTTTCTATGATTAAAACAATGAAAATATGCAAGTTTCTTAGGTTATTTTATAAGATATGATGTGTTTTGGGTATGTTTTGCAGATAATTAGGTTTTGGATGCTAATCGGAAGAAAAGAAAGAAAATTGAAGGTTTGGGTTACTTACTTAGACATTTTTGGACATATGTGCAAAGAAAGAAAATTGGAGTTTTAGGCTACTTTCTTAGACATTTCTGGGTGTATGTTTCACTTACTAGGCATATGTGACCAAAGTAGGTGTCAGAACTTGAAGTTTAGAGGCTCAGAAGCAGGAAAAAAAAACTCTATCACTTACTAAGGGCGCATACGATCCGTATGTGGTACATATGGTTCATATATGACCAAAGTATGTGACAGAGGTCAAAGTATAGAGAGTTGAAGTAGATGTACAAAAGGACTATCACTTACTTAGGACAACATATGATTTATATATAGTACATATAGTCTGTATGTGAGCTAAGTTAGTAGCCACCAACCTCAATTTTTTGTTTTCATCCTGGTTTTGATTTTTAGGGTTTCCTTGTATCCTATATATTTGGTTATACAATTTTAACACTTACAAATATATATTTGATTCTGAGATTTAAATTTGAACTTGGGATTGCTTTTATATTGATTTTCGTAGATAATTTAGTTGCAAACTTTGGGTTTTACTTATTGATTATTGTGATATTGTTTAATGCTTTTTGTTAAGAATTTCTGTAATTGTTTCACATGTATGAGCAGCTAAAGAACTTAGCTAGGGTTGTGGGAACCCTGACATATTGATAAAGTAGGGGAAGTGCTAAGTTATTCTGAATTAGTATGTGTGCATGTATTGCATTATCTTCATTTTGATAGATGTCTTAGAGGTTGCAAATGTTAGGATACCTCCTATATTATTGCTGCTTACTCCATATGAGGAGTAGTAACTAGGAAAAGATAATCACAATATTAATTTGAAGATTAACTATCAATCTAGGCTAATCAGTATTATCTGTATAAGATTGTTATCTATCATCTAATAACTTGAGATTGAAAAGGTAATAGTTAATTTGGATCTAGGATAAGGGTTCATAATACGACATCTTGAGTCTCAAAAGGTAAAGGATAAAATCCGTCAATAAGTCCACAAGATAGTTGATGCTACATAACTTATCAGATTTTGCATGCAAAGTACTAGTATAGTTCAATAAAGAATAATAAAACTACAAATTCAAGAATCCAGGGGGAACACAGTACTAGTGTTCTTCTCTGACTGATTACAACCAAAGTTACATTCTATTACTTGTTCGAGATTGTTACAACAACCCCCCCTCCTCATTTACTTTCAGTTGTGCCCATTAAGTTCAGCAAAGCAAAGATATAAGTCAAAGTCTTTCTTGTGGATTTTAACCCAACCTAGTTGGGTTACTTTCTTGATAGTGACTGCTCTATCCTCAATTGGAGGTATAGTTTGGGTGTTGATCAAAATTTTGGTGTTGTTGTTGGGGTAGATAGTGAACTATTAATTGAAGTTTGTTGGATTTTGCATGTTTTTATTTTTCTATTCTTATTTGGGGATACGCCGGTGTATTCCTAACACCAGGAGTCAAGGCAATCCCTTACTCTCGCTATATCCTAACCCAGAGAGAATCTAATAGCCTAATCGCATGATAAAGAAACCAATACGTATAATCTATTTAGAAGGGTTTGGGATAATCTGAATTCTTTACCTCTCCCTACTCCAGGTGATCCACAGAACATTATTGATATCCAGACAAAGTAGTTATTAGAAGATCTACTATTTAGAGAAGGTATGTGAAGGCTCGACTAGCTCAGCAGTAGAGTTAGAGAGGCCAAGACCATCAGTTAATTATCAAGCAACACTCAATGGTAATCATATGGAGTTTAAGGTGGCCGAACTCATGTGATCCCAACATACTAGTACTTTCAGTCTTATGATGATGAAGAGGATTTAAGATACATTGATCCGGCAGAAACATGAGCTATATTCCTCTGAACTGCCCCCTAATATGAAGTTTGACATAACCAGTGCCATGATCCAGATCTTAAACTTGAAAGTTATATTCTCGGGATTAGCTATAAATAGTGTAAATATGCATTTTCCTAATTTGTTGGGATGTACACTTCTTATACTATTTTATAGGTAGACTAGTAGGCACTCAGATTAAGGTTGTTCCCCTTCTCATTGACTGAAGAAGCTCCTTTACAGTTGGAGAAACTTCTGAGAGTATCAATCACCACATGGAATGAGTTGTACAGACAATTCATAAATTATTTTTTCCTCCATCCAGGGTATTGCATCTTAAAGATGAGATATACAATTTTAGATAACATCATTCTAAGTCTATGTGGAAGGCTTGGCTCAGGTTTATAAAGAAGTTAATCATAGAATCCAATTGTTATATTTTAAGGAAGAGCTTGTTGGAGATATTATATAGAGCCCGAAACATCAATTCTCGAGCCATGGTAGACACAATCACTGGAGGAATATTTCTAAGACTATGCTGGGAAACAACTTCTGAGGTTCTAGACTAGATCTCTCTTACCAACTAAGGGTGTCATATTTGGGAGACTGACAGAGGTGCTGGTAGTTTTGCAATTAGATCTTTCGGCTATGCTAGAGTGGTTGATGATACTGTGGTGCAAGAGATTGCATAAATCAGGATAGATATAGGTTACTAACCAAGTAGTTCACAGTAGTGAATTTCAAAAAAGTGAATGCGATAGGTTCACAGGGTACAACCTCTAGAGCATATGAGTTTGAATTAGAAGAGGAGGATAAGTATCTTTATCATGAATTAGAAGGTTCTTGAGCCATAGGGAAAGAAAACCAAGGTCAAAACTATTGTGAAGATCAATATTGAGATCACAGTACAAAGCGTGATGATGACTATAGATGGAAAGACAACTACAAAGAGAAGGGAGACAAGTATGTTCCATGGGGAAGTTATGACACTGAATCAAGAATAGAGGTGATATTGACAAAACTAGTAAAGGGAAAAGAAAGTCAGGAGGTCAGCCTTAAGTAGATTAAGGCTGATATTTCAGGTTTGACCTAAAAGGTCAAGTCTTATACAACTATTGTCAAAAAGTTAGAGACACAATTTGGGCAGATGTATGCTATGATAAATTAAAGGTAAAGGGTTAACCTTATGAGTGACACAGTTTAGAGTCCTTCAACCATCGGTTAGTATCTAGCTATTACCACTAGGATTGGTTCCTCTGCTGGTGATCCCCTTGTGCCTATTATTGTGGAGTCAAAGAATTATTGTATTATGGTCAATGAGACACCTGAGATAGAGTTTGAGATGTTAACATATAGTGATAATGATTATGAGAGTGATGAAGATGTGGACTAGGTCATCGATGAGTCTAAAGATACTGTATACCATTATAGTGCGATCCCTTCCTTGCCGTTAGTAGAAAAAGAGGACCCTAGAGTAGTCACTATTCCATGTCTTATTGGTTCTTTCAACGTCAAACAGACTTTGTGCAACCTAGGAGCCAGGATAAAGTTGATGCTACTATTTATATACATGTTGTTGGGGGTGTGGACACTCAAACTCACATCCATGAAGCTGTTGATGGCTGACTCTTTTGTAAAAAAACCTGTGGGTGTTTTATGTGATGTATAAGTAAGGGTGGAATCCCTTATATTCCTAGTGGATTTTACGATTCTTGACTATGAAGTGGACATTCAATCTCCCTATTATATTGGGTATACCCTTTCTATTCATAAGTAGGGCATTGAGTTATATGGACTTGGAGGACATAACTTTCAAAATAAATAATGATAAAATAGTCTCTAATGTGTGTCTAATAGTTCAATAGAAAGATGATATGCGAGAGGGTGATAGACACTATTGATAATGATATTAATTCAGAGACTGTACCCTTTGAAGAGAGACTTGGGGTGTCAAAGCATTGACTTCAGTAATTATGAATTTCGGGAGTGATAGCATCGAAGATTATGATGAGATAGTTAAATCTTTGCATGGTAGAGGTTTTTATAATTATGCTCCAAAAAATATTAATTTTTATTTTAAAAGTAGAAACACACCTCCTGTAAAACCATTCATTGAGAAGCCATCGATTTTGGAATTAAAGGCCCTGCTATCTCACTCGTAGTATGCATTCTTGAGGGCCAACAATACCTTACTAGTTATTACTGCTGCAGAGTTTCCAGTCATAGGTGGAAGAATTGATATCTATATTACAAAAGTTCAAAAGAGCCATTGGGTAGACTATAACAGATATTATAGGAATTCTACCAGTTATTTATACTCACAAAATACAGCTTGAGAAAAAATATATTTACAGCATTGAGCATCAATGCAAATTAAACCATCATATGCATTAGGTTGTGAAGAATGAAATTATCAAATAGTTAGATAGTGGAGTGGTTTACCCTATTATAGACAATAACTAGGTTAGCCCGATTCAATGTGTGCCGAAGAAGGGTAGAATTATAGTAGTTACAATGAGAAAAATAAGCTTATGCATATGAGACTGGTGATCGATTAGAGAGTTTGCATGGATTATAGAAAGATGAGTACTTGGACCTAGAAGGACCATTACCCCAAGCCTTGTATGGATCAGATGATTAATAGACTAGTATGCTGGGGTTGGTATTATTTTCTTTATGGGTACTTGGGTTACAATAAGATCACTATTTCTACCATGGACAAATAAAAGATGACATTTAATTGTCTCTACTGGACCTTTGCATTTAAGAGAATGATATTCAAGTTATGCAACACTCCTACAACCTTTCTATAATGCATCTATCTGTATTTTATGATATGGTAGAGGACACGATTGAGGTCTTCATGAATAATTTTTCCGTAGTTGGGGACTCCTTTGATGATTGTTTGACCTATTTGGATAATGCACTACAGAGGTGTGAGAGTGCAACTTGGTGCTAAATTAGGTGAAGTGTCATTTCATGGTAAAAGAAGGTTTTGTACTCAGACACAAGATCTCAAAAAGGGACATTAAGCTGGATAAAGCAAAAATTAAAGTGATCGAAAATTTACCACCACTAGTCTCGGTGTATATAATTTGGAGTTTTCTAGATCATGCTGATTTTTACAGACATTTCATTAAGGAATTCTCAAAGATTGCTAAGCTACTACGTAAGCTTCTTGAGAAGGAGGTGAAGTTTATATTTCATTATCTATGTCTTAAAGACTTTGAGTGATTGAAGGATCATTTAGTATCAGCCCCTATCATTGTGTCCCCTGATTGGTTTGCACCATTTAAGGTCATATGTAATGCTAGTGGAGTGACCTTAGGTGCTGTTTTGGGCCAAATAAGAGAGAAGATCCTTCACCAAATTTACTATGCCAACAAGGCATTAAACCCCATACAAAAGAACTATATAGCTATCGAGTAGGAGTTACTTGTGGTGGTTTTTGCCTTTTGAGAAGTTTTCGTCCTATCCGATTTAGACCAAAGTCATTATTCATATAGATCATATAGTTTTTAGATATCTGATGTTGATAAAGGATGCAAAGCCAAATTTGATTTATTAGGTGATCTTGCTGCAAGAATTCAACTTTGAAGTGAAGGATCTAAAATGCATTGAAAACTAAGTTGTAGATCACTTGTCTAGGCTTGAAGAAGAGGCAATGCCAAAACTAGGGGATGATCTTGACACAAGTTATAATTTTCCAGATGAGCAGGTCTTGAAAGCATCTCAAGACTTAATCCCCTAGTTTTTTTATTTTCCAACTATTTGGTAAGTGTTCTTACCTAGAAAACCTATTTTTCCAGCAATGCATGAGATTTATGCATGAGGTAAGGAAGTTCTTTTGGGAAGAGCCACGTCGTTTTAGGATTTTTACTGATGGTGAGATTTGGAGATGTATTCCTAGAGGTGGAGATGATGAATATTCTTAAAGTTTTTCACTCCTTACCAGTTGAGGTCATTATAGTGGAACCCACACAACCCACAAAATTCTGCATTGTGGGTCTTATTGACCTACAATATATAAGGATGCTCATGATTTTGCACAAATATGTGACCAATGCCAATGTCAAGATAATATTTCATGATGCCTTTGATGCATGAGGGATTAATTTCATGGGTCCATTTGTTAGCTCATATGTCATGAAATATATTCTAGTAGCAGTTGACTATGTTTCAAAATGGGTGGAGGCAATTGCACTTCCAAACAATGAAGGCAGAAGGGTCACCATCTTTTTAAAGAAAAACATCTTTTCTCGATTTGGCACTCCACGTGCAGCAATTAGTAATGGTGGGTATTACATTTCCAACTATCTGTTTATTGCCCTACTTGATAAATATAGTGTGTAGGTCTTTAATAGAGAGAGATCAAGTCCATATTGCTGAAAATTGTGATTGCCAATAGGACTGGATGATCGACAAAAGTTAGATGATGAATTATGATCCTCCCAGATAGCTTATAAGACTTCGGTGCCTTCCCATATTATCTTGTGTATGGCAAGGCATGCCACTTGCCGATTGAACTTGAGCATAAGGCACTATAGGCATTAAAAAGACTAAATTTTGAGTGGCGTGATGCAACAAATCTAAGATTGATTAAGGTGAATGAGTTGGATGAATTTTAGCTCTATGCTTATGAGAGTTTCACCATATACAAATAAAGAATGAAGTTGTACCACGACAAAAAAATTTAGAAAAGAGTGTTTGAACCGGGTGATTTGGTCTTGTTGTGTAATTTAAGACTTTGCTTGTTCCTGGGCAAGCTTAAGTCTAACTAGTTTGGACTATTCATCATGGTTCGAGTATCCCTATATGGTACTACTGAAATAAAGCATTATGGTGAAGTCCTATTCAAGTTTAATGTGCAGCGGGTGAAGCACTACATGGAAAACTTTGAGAAACTGAAAATTTGTGTTCAGATGGAACTTGGTGAAGTTTGAGTAGCCAAGGCAACTGAGTCATTCCGCGTTAGTAAATTAGGCACTTCTTGGAAGGGAACCCAAGGTACTAACTTTTGATCATGACACAGATGCCTAGTGCATCCTAGGTATGTCCCCATTTGACTTTGCTTTACATTATTTTTGCATATTGAGGATAGTGCACAGTCTTTTAGTTGGGGTGGGGGTATACCATAACCGCTCAAGTTTTTGTTGCCATGCTTTTTTTCCTGTCGACTATAGTATTAGTGTAGAATGACATATCTAGGTTTAAAGTTTATGTCATGATGTGTTTTGTTTCGTATTGGGTTTATTTTTGTGTAATTAGAAGATTTTTGAGTATTTAGGGCAACTGTCAAGCTTTTTTATTGATTTTGAGAAAAAAATACCCTTTAAAAATTATTTTATCTTTAGAATTATGTGAATGTATATATGTGTGACCTTTTTGGATCTTGTTATGGCATTAGAATTAGGGTCATGATAATCATAGCTAACAATTGCATGAATCAAATAGGTAATAGCTTGTGATATGACCCTTTTCCATGTCTGTGTGAGATGCTACTTAGTTCATATTATGTGGTAAATTTAGAACTTGCCCGATTAGTCTTGCTTAGGTTGTAGGATAGTATATTTGGAAAGGTTCATAAGCCATTTTTTATATTCGTCCACTTTTAGCCTAAATGACCTTCCGAATGTACACAAATATATTTTGATCCCGATTTTTCAGCCTGTATGCCTATTTTTCTTGTTACACCTTTACCTTTCTATTTGTATTGCATTGAAACTGATTTGGACCTAGTTCTCCTTGGACATTGTTCACCCCAACTCAGGTAAATTGCGTAAGTTAAGGGTGGCTATTATTTGGGTGGATGATGTAAAGTGGGTATGAAGAAGGGTAAAATAAGAGAAAAGGATTGTAAGGCTAGGTATGGTAGAAAAGGAGAGAAAAAGAAACCACACCCAATATGAATATGCATTAAAGAATAAAAAGGAGAAATAAGGGTGGAATAAAAGGAAATTGGTTAAAGTTTGTACCCCAAAGTTAGTGTAGTGCCAATGAGGCTTACTCATTTGATATCCATATGTACCATACCAATCCCCCAAGCCTACATTACAAGTCTAATAAAGTACTATAGTGATCCTAACTTGACTTTTTGATAAATAAGGTAAAGAAAATAAGGACAAGCCTATGGTATTTGATGCACATTGGTAGAACTTCTCTTTTGAGCATCAGTGTCTCTTGACCGTCCCTACATTGACATGCATTATTTCAAATGAGTGAATAGGACTTCTTTGTTGTGATGGCAATGAGTTGTATTGCTAGATGTTCACTTGTTTGGGTAGTGTAACTTGTATATATGTATGTTTGTCTGTTGCTAATGTAATTGTCTTATCTTGCTCTCACTGTGTTAGATTGTTGTTCTTTATGTATATACACAGTTGGTTTTGAAATGTTAAATAGGAGGGGATAAATGTGTTCGATTTTAAAGTGCTGATTGACTGCCTTAGATAACTGAGATTCTCCTCGTTAAGCGTCCTGTTATTATTTTGTTTTATTCAATGCCTAAGGACATGCAAACGTTCTAAGTTGAGGGTGTTATGTGCTATGGATTAATAGCACTTTTGACGCTTAAAACAATGAAAATATACAAGTTTCTTAGATTGTTTTGTAAGATATGATTTGTTTTGGGTATGTTTTGCAGGAAATCAGGTTTTGGATGCTAATCGGAAGAAAACAATGAAAATTGGTGTTTTGGGCTACTTAGTTAGGCATTTCTGGGTGTAGGTGACCAAAGTAGGTGTTAGAACTTGAAGTCTAGAGGCTTAGAAGCTGAAAAAAGATGATTGTTACTTACTAAGGGCACACACGATCTGTATGTGCTACATACAGTCTATATGCAACCAAAGTATGTAATTGAAGGTGTATCACTTCTTAGGACCATATATTCTATATGTAGTTTTGATGATGAGCAGCTGAACTATAAGGGAATAAGTCCCAGCATGTGGAAGGTACAGAATAACTGGCATGCATCATCTGCACAGTTTTATCCTCTTGTGTAACAAACTTACAGGTGCTATTTTACATTGACTTGGATAGCTGGTCCAATGATATTTTAGCCCTTATCATCACTTGGATATAAAAAGGAAGAGACACCTCTTCATCAAATGGTTTTTGTCAATTAAAAAGAGAGAAGAGAGGCAGCAAAAACACCATTTCAACACTGGCCAATTTCTTAGCTATTTATTTGTGCTTAAATTGAAATTGTTATTGAGTGATCATTGTTTTCTGGCCGAGGTACTCATGCTATAAGAGTAGTGTTTCTTTTTCGGGTGCTTAGGTAGAGTTACCTAAGTTAGTTGTTGATTAAGAGTTACCAAGATGAGCTTGTAGTAGAGTTGCTACAAGCGCAAGGAGCCTAGAAGTAGGCCGAAATCTAGACTGTAATCAGAAGATTAATTACAATGTATTTCTTTGGTGCTTGTGAGGGCAAGCCATGGATTTTCTCATTCTGGGTTTCCAATACCTCATAGTTGCTTTATTGTTCTATCACTTGTGTTTGACTTTGAAGAACCTGGTCCCTTACTGTGTGGTGCAACCCCTAAGGGTTCTACAATTGGTATCAGAGCAGGTTTACTTTAAAAGGTTTATACCTAGAGTGTTTTGGTCATCTGGATCCTATAACTAAACTAGGTGCAGAAAGAAAAGAAGCAAGAAGGGATTGATTCCAGACCTTGAAGTCTTTAGAGTCTAACCCAAGTAAAGAAGACTCTGATGTTGTAATTTTAGCAACAAAAATTGTTAGAGCTATAAAAAGAGCGGTCAGCTTAGAAAACGAAATGTTAAGATTGAAAATATAACAAAAAAATGGAAGCTCTGAAGCATTCATAAGAAACTACAAAATACAACAGAATGATGCGACTTCTGAAAAGTCAAAAAGGAAAACTGCAGCTGAGTATGCAGTAATGCAAGCCCTAACAGCATGGGGAGATTTTTTTTGTGAAGTTAATGGAGATAGGAATATTGGAAATATATCTAGGTTAGCAGTGGAAGACAATCCAGGTATCTATGATTCCTTGTGTGCATTCATGGAAAACTCAAAAGATGAAGAAGAAAAAAAGGTAACCCTTCTTGACTAACAAAATGACCTAGATAACTACTCTGCTAAGAAGATAAAAAGGCTTCCTGGTGTGTTGATAGACTTAGTATATGAACTAATTTTTGAGAAGAATGTATTAGAGGAGAAAGTAGATAATCAAGAACATGAGTTGATTGATTTAAATCTCCAAATCTCAAAAACTGAAGAGTTGTTCTGAAAGATAAAACCTGACAATCAGAGTTTAACGAGGAATGTGAATAATGTAAATGATAGAGATGAAAAGGGGAAGAAAGAAGTTTCATGTCTTCAAACTAATCTTGAAGAAAGACAAAGGGATTCTCAAAAATACCTTATGTTTGCACTTTACATGAATGAAAAACTAAAGATAGATCCGTTTAAAGGAAGAGTTTAACAAATCTCTTAAATGGGTTGATTCTTCACAGTCTCTTCTTCAATTGAATAGTCAAAGCATTAATGATGTTGAAATCCTAGGTTACCAAGGAAAGGCTTAGCCTAGTGGGTTCAAAGAAAAGGTTGTAAATGATGTTAGAAACAAGGCTTCCAAACCTATGTGTAATTATTATGGAAAAAATGGGCACATTATGGGAAATGGTCAAAGATGGATAAGAGTCGTGATAAGAAAATTCATATATGTTCAGCAGGGGTACTCATAGCCAACTGATATAAAAATGAATTCTCTACCTAAATTGTCCAAGAAGGTTCTGATCACACAATTGTCTTCGTACTAGGAACTCAAGCTCAAGTGGGTTCCCAAATCAAACAAGTGATCATGACTCCAGGTTTGATAAACGGGTCTATTGTCAAGAATAATCATTAAAAGGCATTATTCAAACCTTAAGTATGGAAGATCTAAATGCATCCTCTCTTTCAAGACATTTTAAGTAGAGGTTTCATAATTTGCAATAGAATCTTTTAAGGGACCTAGTCCCTAACAAGTTGTGATGAAAAGATTCAAGACAAAATGGTTGTGTAGAGTCCAAAGCATGAATTGATCAAGATACCCTGACTTATCATATAAATCTGTGTCTCTTCAAAATATTTGACTATGTCAAGGAGACAAGTATTAATGATAAAGTAGGTGTATTCTAATCTAACTCTGTATCATACCTTTTTAGGTATACACCCAAGGGAATAGCTTTGGAAATAAACAACTAAAGCAAACATAAATAGGAAATTTACTCAAAAAGGAAAGGCACTCAGTCCCATCTCTCAGGTTAGTGCCAAAATAATGTGCTTTAAAAATCATTAAATTTCAGCTTGAAAAAGGTCACAGTCTTTTTCTACCTGAACAAAAGTTGTCAAGATTAAACCAGTGTGAAGAGTCTCTTTCAATAATTAATAAAGTCAATTCAAAAATTCCTCTTATATGACCATCTAGTTAACTACAAATTTAAATCCTCTTATTTCATTCTATTCACGAGTAACTCAAATATTTTTTCAAAAAAAATAGTCTTTCTCCCTCCTCTCTCTCTAAGAGTAAAAAATGGCTGAAGCACCATCTATTTGAAACTCCATGAAAAAACTATCCTCAGATCAACCTCAAAAGCTGCATAATACTTTACCTATCAGTCCTCCTTCAGAAGTTTCTGAAACCTTTAGTGAAACTACCAATAAAACCTTTAGGTTCCAGTAAAAACTTTAATAAGATAATCTTAAAATTTGACCTAAATTAAGGATTTGACTCGCTAAGGTATCAAGAAATGTTTCAATTAGAAATTCCCTCTTTTATAGAAAAGCCTGTGTCCTCTAAGTTAAATCTAATATTTTCCCAGCTAATTGATGAAGAAATCCTTTAAAGAAAGTAGATCCATTTAGCAGCATAAGCTGGGCACCTGAGAATTTTCTTTTACTTGGACATAATCTCAAGGAATATTTTGTAAATGGGGAAAAACAAGTAGCAGGAGAAAAAGATGACTTGAAGAAGGATAAGGAATTTGTTTTACCTTTAAAAAAGGAAAATGAGAAGGATAAGGATGCACAACCTCTGTCTGGAAAATGAATAAACTGAAGGTAATTAAAGGAAAAGGGGAAATAATTAATATTGGCATACAAGGAACTAGATCTTATTCTACTAGGAGGTTTGAAAAGAGGTTGCTAAAAGATGTCATGAAGGAAAATAAGTCCTCTACCATTAAAATAAGAAAATTGAAGAAACTATTATTGAGAAGGAGAAAGATATCAAAGTTGTGGAGGTTATAGATAATGAAATTTCTGATTCTGCTATTGTTATTGCAACTAAGAGAAAAATACAAGAAGTCCATAATGTTGAAACTACCAGGTCCCTCTTACTCAAAGTCTGGTAGTTCCGCTACAGGCTGGAAGAAGCACTTAGTTGTAAGGAAAAAGGAAGTCCCTGAGGGACCTGGTCCCAAGGAGAGAAAAACTGAGGAACCAAGTGATGACTCAAGGAGAAGGAGAAAAGATGAAGAAAAGAAGATTGTGCATAAATAAGAAAGGATTGCTATCTTGGAAACCCAAAAAGTGTTGTCTGGAAGAGTATTTGATCCAAAGATTTATGAAAAACTTGGTATGGTAGATTTAGTAGAATATATGAAACACCAAGTATGGTTGCACCTACTTGAAAAATTAGCCCTTATGCTATTTAAAAATAAAGTTAGAGAAGTTTATTATACCATGGACTTCTCAGGAGATAGGATGAGTCTTACCAGTCTAGTGCAAGGGAAAGAGATACACTTGGATGAAGAAACACTAGGGAGAATTTTAAATGTACCAGTTGTAGGGGTGATAACTCTGACAAATCAACAACCTACTATTGAATTCATGATTGAGGCATCAAAGATTGGAGGAATATCAACAACTGTAGTGAAAACGAAATTTTAAAAAAAATAAGTATCAGCTGGTATTTGACTTCATAAACAAGGTCCTACAACCAAGGTCAAAACAAAGAAAAAATTCCACTAGTGTTGACCTATTCTTGATCGAATGTTTGAATAAGTTTAAGTTAATAAGCTTACTGACTCTTATGATAGAGCACATGAAGAAGGTAATCTGTGAGAAGGAAGGAAACTATGGATTCCATATGGGTATTTCCTAAACAAAGTATGTGGTCACTTTGGGGTAATTGGGACAAAGGGAATGCTAGGAACAGTCAAACAAAAGTTCAATATGACAAACCTAGTTGAAAATGAGTGCATCAGAGGGAAACTGGGTACTGCGTCCCAAGTGTCAAAACTTTTGGATATTCAAGAAAACTTAACCAAGAAAATGAAGAAGTTTAGAATTATATTAGTAGCAAAGGACACTGGAATAATACACCTGAAATTCCAGAATCAGAAGTTAACTTCTAAGGGGCCAAGTTTTACTGAAGAACTTGCAGCAGAAAATGCAAAGCTCGAAGGTAAAGTTGTAAAATTAACTGGTGAGGTTCAAGGACTAAATTTTGAACTAAATATCGTTACTAAACAATTATTGAATGAGCATGTTGCTGAGGCTGCTAGAATGGACATGCTGCTAAAATCACTTTGCCTTAGACCCTCTTCTACCTAAATCATAGTGTGTCTTTATCCTGTTTCTATTTTTATTGTGGCCTTTGAAAATGTTTATTTGATATTTTGATTGGTGTATTGCATTGGTGAATTTAACAATGAATAATTTTTTTCATGTGTTCTTTATTTTCTTCCTAATTACAAAGTTGTTCTTCGTGTTAGTGTTGCCCCAGTGGCTATGAGTTAATTAGCCTGCACTTATTTATACTTATGGTTTACTGTTACTTCTTTTTAATGATACCAAAAGGGGGAATATTGATTTTATTTGTAAGCACTTGGTGTATGTGTGCTCTGACATAATGTAGAAGTATGGTAGCACAGTGACGTGGGGAAGTGTACAAATGCAAATGAAGGTGCATAATGATAGGGGGAAGTGTACAAATATGAATGAAGGTGTTTAATGACATGGGAAATTTTTTATTGCATGATAAAAAATGGACAAGTCCCTATGTTTCATGGTGACGGAGGAAGCATGGTGATAGGGGAAACATTCATCTTGAGGTGGTAATCACACTAATTAAGTATGATGAATGTGCATTGATGCTCAAATTGTATGGTTTAGTTTGTCATCATCAAAAAAAGAGAATATTGCTATATGTAGTTTTGATGATGAACAGTTGAACTGAAAGGGATCATATCTCAGGATGTGCAGGGTACAGTACAGCTGGCACGCATCATCTGCACAGTTTTGTCCTGTTGTGTAATAAACTTGTAGGGGTTATTTTATAATTGCTTGGATAGTTGGTCCAATGATATTTTAGCCCTAATTATCACTTATCTATAACAAGGAAGAGATGCCTCTTCATCAAATGGTTTTTCTAAATTAAAAAGAGAGAAGAGAGGTAGCAAAAACCTCATTTCAACACTTCTCAAGTTCTTAGCTATTTATGTGAGCTTAAATTAAAACTATTTTTGAGCGAGCTTTGATTTGTAACCAAACTAGTCATGCTATAACAGCAGTGTTTCATTTGTGAGTGCTTAGGTAGAGTTACCTAAGTTCGTTGTTAATTAGAGGTAATCAGTAGAGAGGTCCTTGGTAGAGTTACCAAGATTAGATTGTAGTAGAGTTGCTACATGCAAAAGGAGACTAGAGGTAGCCTTAAGGGACCTGGTCCCTTACTGTGTGGTACAACCCCCAAGGGTTCTATAATATACCATCTGTATGTGGTACATCTGGTTCGTATGCGTTACATATGGTTCATATGAGACCTAACTAAGTGTTGAAACCCTGAGGGTTGTACCACACAGTGAGGGACTAGGTCCCTCAGAGTAAATCTCATCCAATCAAACAATATAGTGCATAAAGACAATGCAGGAAGAGTAAAAACAGAAGATTTTTACATAGAAACCCAAGAAGGGAAAAATCACGGCTTGCTCTTACAAGCACCAAAGAAATCCACTATAATCGACCTCCTTGTTCTAGTCTAGATTTCAGCCTAACTCTAGGCTCTTTTTTCAAGTAGCGACTCTACTATAAGCTCATCTTGGTAACTCTACCAAGGACCCTCTTTACTGATTAACTTTAATCAGTCTTACACTTAGTCAAATCTACCTAAGAATTCTCTACTCAAAGTTAAAAAGTCATTACTCTTATAACACGAGTAATTTATTTAAAAATTAGAATACACTTAAGAACAATTTCTCTTTAAGCACTCATAAATCTAGGAACTTGAGTAGTGTTGGAACTAGGTTTATGCTTCATCACTTCATTCTTTGTATTTGAAAAAACCATTTGAAGAAAAGGCACCTCTTTCCTTTTATAGCCGAGTGATAATTTGGTAAGAAATATCATTGGACCAGCTGTCCTAATCAGTACAAAATAGAACTTGCAAGTTTGTTACATAAGAGGACAAAACTATGCAGACAATGCATGCCAGCTTTACTGTACCTTGTACATAGAGGGACCTGGTCCCTTGCAGTTTAGCTTCTCATCATCCAAACTACATGTATCAATTTCTCCCTTTTTGATGATGACAAACTAACTATACAATTTTGAGGATCAATGCACATTCATCACATTTAATCAGTGTGATTACCACCTAAAGATGAATGTTCCCCCTATTATCATGATTTATCCATCACCATCATGCAACATAGGGACCTGGTCCCTTGTTGTCATTTACAGCAAAAACTCAAATCACACGTTTGTTTCCCCCTATCATTATGCCTTACCATACTTCCCCCTATCAGCACACATATATCTGGTCCTGACATATAAAGTCAGCATTCCTTCTTTTGGCATCATTAAAAAGGATTAATAGTAAACCATAAGTAAAGATAAGTATAAAATAATTAACATATAGACACTGTGGTAACACGAACATGAAGAACAACTTTAAAGTAAAGGAAACAAATAAAGTTCACAAGAAAAACTAATTCATTCATAAATAAAGATTAGTACCAGTACAATTATACCAAAATAATACAAAAATAACTGTCTTCAAAAGCCAATACAAGAAGTAAGATATGAAACTAACACTTGATTAATTTAGAGGACAGGGATCATAGGACCTATGTATAGGTAGGTTTATGGGAGAGGGACTTAAGAAATATCTCCATTCTTGAATTTCCAGCATTGTAAGCATCCAAAAATTGTTTGGTGAGATCCTTTACTTCAACATTTAGTTCTTGAACTTTAATAGTCAGTTCAATAACTCTTTCCTGGAGTTTTGCATTTGCCTCTGCAAGTTCACCAATGGCACCTGGTCCTTTAGATGACAACCTTTAATTCAGGTGCTCTATTTCAGCATCTTTGGAAGACAACTTGATCCTTAACTCCTCTATTTCTTTTCACAACTTTTCCTGAATAGCTAGTAACTTAGATACTTGAGACATAAATCTAGCTTTACCCTCTATGCATTCATTCTCTACAAGAGTTGTTAGGCTGATCATTTTCTTGGTTGTTCCAGGTGATCCCTTAGTTCTATCCATACCATAATGTTTAAAGGCCATGTTTAGTAGATATCCATATGACATTCCATTTTTACCTTTTTTTTTCATACACCACTTTATGTATATGCTCTATCATTAGAGCAAGAAGACTTATCAATTCAAGCTTCATAAGCCTTCAATCAAAAATAGGTTAACACTAGAAGAAATTATTCTTACTTCAGATCCTAGTAACAAGACCCTGTTAATGAATTCAAATACCATCTGATATTTACTTATCAAGAATTTTTTGCACTACAGAAATGGAAATCCCTCCTACCTTTGATGCATTAATCATAAACTCAATTGAGGGTTGCTGGTTCACCACTGTCCTCACACTAATTATAATTACATTTGAGATCTTGTCCAATGATTCTTCATCCAAATTGATAAGCTTACCTTCCACCTGGGACTTCAATCTTAGCTCATCTTCTGAGAAATCCATAGTTAATAAAATTCCCTTACCTCATTTTACAAAACCATTGGTGTTGTTTCCTCAAATAGATGCAAGCATCCTTGATGCCTAACACATTCTACCAACTCCACCATCCCAGTCTTCTCATAAATTCTAGGATAAAAAACTCTTCCTGACAAAACTTTCTATGTTCCAATCCCTTTTTTTGTAGACATTTGTTTCTTTTCCTCTTCTTTTTTCCTTTTTTAGGCTCAGTACTTGGCTCTATTTTCTCATACATATATGTCCTTCTCTTCTTGGGATCAGGTCCCTCAGAAACTTTTTTTATTTTCACAGCTACATGTTTTTTCTTTCTTACAATAAGGCTTCCAGGCATTGACATAAAGGACCTAGTCCTCTCAACTATAGGAACATCCTTTATTCCTTCTTTGATAGATACATCATCCCCTGATTTCAAGTACTTCCCTCTGTCAACCTCCATAACTTTAGTATTTTCATTCTTCTTTTTTCTATTTCCCCTGAGTTTCCTCATAGTCCAACTCAGAGGAACTTCCTCTCCATCTTCCTCATTTTTCTTATTTAGAGGTAACAACATATATTTTTTACTATTTACTTTATTCATTATCACATGCTTTTTATTCCACTTCATCAGTTGATCCTTATTTGGTGTCATAAGAAAGCAAGAGCAAATTCTCAGTTACCCAGTCCTCACTGGAGAAAAGATCAACTCTTTTCACCAGAATTTCTTTACCAAACAACTAAGAAAAAATAGTGTTTGAGTTTGAGGGTTTAGGAGAATCTAGAGCATGCTGTGTTTAAGAGAATTAAGCTTTTTTAGATTTTTTAAATGACATAGGAAATTGGGAGTTTTTAGTTTAAGAAATTTCTTGTTCTATTGGTGACCTAAACTCTTGGTTTGAATTTTCTATCATAATTTGCTGAGCGTAAACTTCCAAGGTTAAGGAGGGTTCAACGGAGAATGACCCGATTGTGGGTTTTGGATTTCTTACAGAGTTTAATGAAGTAGTACAATCATGTATTTGGTTTTGACAAAAAGAGATAACTATTTTAGTTTAGGGATGATTTTAGTTTTAGAAAGATGAATTGGATTAGTGGAAAAACACTAACAAGATGGTCTAATTTAGTAATTTTAAAGGTGGCCATTATCATTAAAAGATGTTCCTTTTGAATTGACATGTCTAGACCTAATAAGTGGGACTCTTTGCTTGAGGAATTGACAACTTAGAGAAAAATATATGGCTTTATAGATAACATTTTGTGATTACTTAAGCATCTTGTAGGTACTAACCTGCAAGATAGGACCAGGCCTCTCTCCTTTAATTGGATTACCCTTTTGTGTTAGCTTCATTTGTTTCCTTGTTAAGTTGTTCCCATAGGTGTATACCTACAAAGGTATGAAACTGAGTTAGATTATATTTCTTATATTATGTTGCACCTATTTTATCATGGATACCTGCCTCCTAAACATAGCCAATTCTTGAAGTTACACTTATTGGAACTTCCTTTTCTAAGAAGAGTCTTCTAAGGATAAGGTCCCTTAAATTCAACTGTTTCAAAATATAACACCTCCACCTTGGAATGTATTGAGAGATAGAGTACACATTTAGATATTTTAAGATTAAGCTTTGAACATCCACTTTTAATAAATATTCCTAATTGCAATCCACTTTCTCTAACCTGGACCCATGATCACTTGTTTGATTTGGGAACCGACATGAGTTTGAGTTCCCAGTAATAAGACAACAGTGTGATGAAATCATTCATAGTCTATATATGTAGAGACTTTTTCTTCATACTTTTCAAGGATATTCAATTCTTTGAATTGGAATTCTGTTGTTGGGTATATCTATCATTGAACATTCTTGCTCTATTCCAACTTTGATAATGTTTCTTTAGGTTTCCATCTCTTCCAATGTGAATGCACAGGGGTTTATGGATTTTTTTCTAATAACTTGAAGAACCTTGTTTTGTGACCCAGATGATTGAGCTTTGTACTGATACCCAAGCCCCTTACCATTATAGACTCCTTGACTAGTGAAATTAGAGAGGATTTTTGAGGATGAAGTCCACTGAAGAGATTTTTTGAGTTCTTCCCTCAAATAGACCAGGTTCGTTTCTAACTCCTCATTCTTTCAGAGCACAGTCATGAGGTGGTTTTAATAATTCTTCAACTTCTCTTTAAGCTCAATTTAAAGTTGTTAGGCCTCTTTCTTCCCATTACATCGAAAGAATCTACTTTTTTTAGTTGGCTCACCAATCTCAGATTATTAAATTGTAACTTAGGAAACTGTTCTTTTATTTCTGAAATTTGGTGAGTTAGGGCAATTAATTCAACCTCATAATTCTCTATCTTTTATTCTAGATCATTTTTCTCAGTGCTCAACTTGTATACAATATCAATCAATATATTTTCTAGCTTCTTTATCTTCTTATCATAAAAATTTTAAAGCTTTTTCTTAATATCAGAGATAGTTACCTCATTCTCTTCTTTATTTTCAATGTATGCTATGAAGGAAAACAAGGAATCAAATGTAACTTTCTCATCTTCCACTACAAGCATGGAAACATCTGCAGACTTCTCAGCTTTATCAGCTTTACTGAAGGAAGTACCCAAACCAGCTAAGGATTGTTTAACTGCAAGATCAGTTGCTGCCTATCTTCTCGATTTTACAAAGACCTGGTCCTTTTCTCTTCCTTTGTCATCTCTAGTATTGTGATAATCTTGATGGTCCATTTTGTGCATAGGAAAATCCTTAATAAAGTTTTCAAAACTTCCACATCTATGACCAACTTCCATAGTGGCTCATTTTCTACTGTTGCTTCCACTTCTCTGGAACTGACCAATTTTCCTTTATAGTTTTAGCAATTTTTTTGTCAAGTAGGCAACATCAGTGTCATTTTATTTTGGCCCTGATATTGAATCTTTCAAAGATAGAGACTTTTACCTTTTTACCTTTATCTTCTTATACCCTTGCTGCTTTTTAAGTTCATGAGTTTTTAGGTTCCCAATGAGTTCATCCATGGTGAGAGTTTTTAAGTTCCTAGCCTTAGTAATATCATCCACTTTGCTTTCCTAGGATTTAGGAAGGACCCCAAGAATTTTTCTTACCTATTTATACAAGGGAATTACTTCACCTAAGTAGTGTAACTCATTAGTGATAGAAGTAAACTTGGTATGCATCTCTTTGAATAGTTTCTCTTTCTTTCATTGTGAAGGTTTCATACTGAGTTGTCAACATATCAACTTTTGAATCCTTAACATCAGTGGTTCCTTCATAAGTTCTCTTCAAGCAGTCCTAGATTTTCTTAGATATTTCACAAACAAAAATCCTGTTGTATTCATCAGTCCTATGCCACAGATAAACAATTTTTTTGCTTTGTAGTTTTTCTTAATTTTTTTCTGTTTGCATTGGTGAACTCCCTCCTGCTTTTGATAACTATTCTTGTAACATCTCCTTCTTTGAATTCTCTTGCAGGTACATGAGGACCATCAATAATAATGTTCATAAGCTCACTATCCTCAACCAACTATCCTTGTTTTCTACCACCCATAGTACTGTCCATTGATTCTAGGTGGTCTAGTAGTTGATATCCCTTCTTCCAGGTTAGGTGAAGCAGCCATGCAGACCAAGACACTATAGGCGTAATCTTTTAAGAGTGACCTCTCTATGATACCAATTTTTGAAACCCTGAGGGTTACACCACATAGTGAGGGGACAGGTCCCTCAGAGTCAATCATAAACAATCACAATATAGAGAAAAATAAAGGCAGTGCAGGACGAGAAAGAATACAAGATTTTTATGTAGAAATCTAGTAAGAGAAAACCATGACTTTTCCTCACAAGCACCAAAGAAATCCACTATAATTAAACTCCTAATTATAGTCTAGATTTCATCTAACTCTAGGCTCTTTTTGCTAATAGCAACTTTACTACAAGCTTATTATTGTAACTCTATCAAGGAACCTCTTTACTAATTAACTCTAATTAGTCTCACACTTAGACAACTCTCCCTAATCACTCTCTACTAAAAGAGAAAATAAATTACTCTTACAACACTAGTAATTCATTTACAAATTAGAACACACTCAAGAACAATTTCTATTTAAGAACTCATAAAGCTAAGAACTTCAGAAGTGTTGAGACTGGGCTTATGATGCCTCAGTTTACTTATTGTATTAGCAAAAACCATTTGATGAAGAGGCATCTCTTTCCTTTTATAGTTAAATGATGATTAGGGATTAAGGATCATTGGAGTTGTCCTGATCAGTACAAAATTGCACCTGTAATTTTGTTGCACAAGAGGACAAAACTATGTAGACAATCATTCCAGTTGTACTCTACCTTGCACAAACGGGGACTGGGTCCCTTTTATTTTCGCTGCTCATCATCAAAACTATATGTTGCAGTAAGTGGCCACCGATCATAATTTTCCTTTTTTTATTCAGGTTTTGATTTTTAAGGTTTCCTTGTATCCTATATATGCCCTTTTGACATTTTCTATTTAGGCTACGCATGTTTAACACTTACAAATATATATTTGATTCTAAAATTCAAACTTGATCTTAGGAATACTTTTGTATTGATTTTGGTTGATAATTCAGTTACAAACTTTCGATTTTATTTTTTGATCATTATGATATTGTTAAATACTTTTCATTATGAATTTTATTAATCATTTTACAAGCATGACCAACTAAATCCCTTAGCTAGGGTTGTGGAACGATGGTGTATTGATGAATTATGGGAAGTGCTATGTTTTTATGAACCAATTTTTGGTCATGTATTGTATTATCTTCGATTTTATAGATGTATTAGGGGTTGCAAACATTAGGATCTTAACTATATTATTGCTACTTACTCCATAAAAGGAGTAGTGACTAGGAAAAGATAATCATAACAGTAATTGGAAGATTAACTATCGACTAGGCTAATTAGTATTATCTATGTAAGATGGTTATCTATCATCTAATGACTTGAGACTCAAAAGGTAATAGTTAGTTTGGATGTAGGATAAAGGTTAATAAGACAACATCTAGAGTCTCAAAAGTAAAGAATGAAATCCATCAATAAGTCTACAAGATAGTTGATGGTACATAAGTTATCAGATTCTGCATACAAGGTACTAGGTTGATTCAACAAGGAATGATAAACTTACGGATTCAAGAAGCCATGGTGAACACACTCCCAGTGTTCATCTTTGACTAATTACGACAAAAGTTACATTCATTTACTTCTTCAAGATTGTTGCTACAAAAACCCTATTTACTTTCAATTTCACCTGTTGAGTTCAACAAACTAAAGATATAAGTCCAAATCTTCCCTATGGGTTAGACCACAACCTAGTTGGGTTACTTTACTTGACAGTGACCGCTTTATCCTCAATTGGAGGTGTAGTTTGGGAATTGATCATTAAGTGCTTATGGTTGTATTTATTGGATAGTGGTGATGGAATGCATACTTTTTGGTGCATTAATGCTCACTTAGTGGTATAATTTTTCCAACCAAATCCTTTATTTTACTACTATTTTCTAAAAAGTAATTTGTGTTCACTTTTCACTTTTAAAATGGATTCTTTTACAATGGGAATCAGGCCACCTTATTTAATGAATTATGAGCTTTGAAACTAAGTGTGATATTTCAGAAACTAGACCTCAATTGATTTTGCTCCATGCCAATTCTACTCTTTTACCACTACTATTTACTTTGGTCGAGAGATATTTCTTCCTTTCTATGCTATTATGTAGATTTAGTCCTGACATTATTCTCAGGTAATAAATTTATATATTTATACTCTTTTAGTCACATTTTGAGTCATTGAACTTGTTAAACTTATATATATATATATATATATATATATATATATATATATATATATATATTCTGATATTGTATGTAGTAGATTGATTATGATGATTATTAAAAGTATTTGTTCGTGGCCAAGTTGTGTTTATGGATATATCAAGTCCCCTATGAGACCCTTCATCCGTGAGCCCTAATACTAGAGTATTACACTCTTTATTATATATTGGCTAATGGTATGTAGTATTACACTTTAGTTCTTGAGTAATTTTAGAATAGGTTAGTTTACCCTTATTGTTCTATTAGAATCATCATGTTTAGTCTCTTGGATAGCTGCCTATATTTTATATTCCTGCTGTACATATTATTTATGCTTGCATTGTCTTTGGAGTCCAGTTGGCCTATACCTACTGAGTTCCACATATTTGGTACTCATACTACACTTCTACAGCCTGCAATTTATAGTATGAGTTCTCACCATCTATGTGCACATCATGTGGAATAACTATGGATTAGAGATTTAGGTAAGCTCCTCACATTTAGAGCATTCCTAGTCTCTCTCTTATCATTAGATTGATCTCTATTTTATATTCAGATACATCTTTGTATATGTATTTATTTAGTATTTTACTTATATTCTAATTATATTACAAGATCATGTACTGATTTCACCAGGTTTTGGGAATATATTTACTTTCTTTTTGCTTTCTTTCTCCTTATTATTTAGTTTTGCTTCCACCCTTCTTATTAGTCTGCTGCTACCTATTTTGTACTATTGGTTGGCTTACATATTGGTGGGTTATAATAGGTGCCATCATAACTTGAAAAATTGGGTTTTGTCAAATATCAAATCTAGGTTTATCGATTGTTGGTGCAAGATCTAAGTGTCTAGTAGAGTCCCGCAGATCGGTATAGAGACATTTGTATCCTATCATTTTTAGGCTACTGGGAATTCTAAGGAAATTCTATCCTTGATTCCTTACCAAGTGTCCGTACTGCTACGAACCTCTAATTACTCTTTTTGATTCCATTCCTTCCCAAATGGATGGTGCGAGGTTATTGATAAATGTGGATAAGATTTTAAAATATGTTTTTAGAGTTTTAGCTCAGCGTTGACCTAGGTAATTAGAGATTAGTGTCGAAGATCATTAGCGTCAGCTAGAGAATTTAGGGCCTTAGGCTTCGGCGGAGTGTGTGACTACCTTTGTTATTCAATATTCTATGTTAGAGATTTTGAGTATTTTAGCGGATACCTCACAACCATAGATAATATTTGGTACATCGAGTGGTTTTCAAAGTAGAGTTGGGTTTGTTGGTGTTCAGTAGGGTTTTGTGTCTATTTTAGAGGATGATATTGGGTTTCTCTAGTGGTCCATACATACTCCTATATATATTCTTTAGAGCATGAGATGGTGTTTAGATTTTTTAGAGGCTTAGCTTTGCCACTCCTCTTAGCATTAGATAGTAGTTGGGTATTCTTTCCCTCAGGTTGTTGATTATGCAAGGGCAATAAAGAGGGTATGTATTGAGACATATGAAGGTGGAGGTAAGATTCCATGTCAGCAGTACAATGTTATTGACATTTTATTTAGGAGTAGGGGTCCCCTCAGCAGGAATCCATATCACTTTTATCCTATCAGTTTCGTACAGGTAGCCGCTCAAGCTATAGGTGTCGCTCAGATCAGCTGTAATAGCCGCAATGGGATGAGTTCTTATCAGACATTGCAGAATATTTGGTATAAATCTTTTGGTCACTACGACCATTCTGGTTCAGTGATCATAGTATATTAGAGAGTCTTAGAGGCATGTTTATACTATGGAGAGGTTGGTCATTGGTCTAGGAAAAGACCCAGGTGTGAGTTGATTGTTTAGACAGGGCATTACGTGTTTCTCGCCAGCCTAGAGCTTCTAAGGTATTTTATAATTGTGTGGAGGATGATCATTTTAGTAGAGAGTGTCACAAAAATTATTTGATCAGCTAGTTGGGAACAACTTATGTGTCTTGCCAGGTTAGATCTTTAGGGGGTTTTAATGGCTGCATAATGATCGTTCATTGGTCCAGAGAGTGTCCTCGACATAGGATTATTAGTTAGTTAGAACATCCATATCATTATCATAGAGTTGTACACCTTAATTTAGAGGTGGGACACTTAGCGCCTCAGTTGGTGGTTCTGACACTAAGTCTAATTCACTAGCGTGGCATGCCTATGGTTTCAAAATAAGATCTTGGTTCCAACTATAAATAGGATACTCCCATGTTATTGTGCACATCGTAAACAGCCTTTGGGGATTGAAATACACTTAAGGAGGAAGCACTTAGGGTTCTTAACTTTTCTCTTAGTGTACATTTGGTTTTTATACATGAATTTCAACTTGTGATTCATTGTAATACCATGAATGGCTAAACACCTTCTTCTAGAGTTAGGGCTAAGAATACGACTACTTAAGCTTATATTTGAGTTGGTTTTTGTTTATTATCATTATTGATTGTTCATATATCCTTGTATTTACTATTCTACATATTCATAACCCTTAGGATAAATCTGTATTTCTATTGTGAGCCCAAAAGGAGGAACAATAATTCGAACATGGGGTATATAGAGTGAGATTTTATACAGAGAGGGATTGAAGTTAATTTTTTTGTTAAGATAGTAATATACCTAATTCGCCCCACTTGTTTCATATATGGGATGAAATATAAATGTGTTTAACTAAGTTCTCATATCCCCGCTCAACAATGTACTTGTGGGTATAAGTTAGATAGGTGATTAGTGGATAACCATTTCTTTATTATTTTGTAAACCTCGTGAATCAATAACCAAAAAAATTAACTAAATCGACAAAATATATTTCTAAGTAGGATTTTTTGTAGTGCCTTGACCCTGGGTTTCTCCCTATTATTGTTCAACCACATTATAATATCGCATTGTTTATGGTTACTTTACATTTTCAACTCAAACATTATATATTACTTTTACGCTTGTTTAATCTTCATAGTAATAATGAAATTAGATCATTGCTGAGCACGAGTACCTCTAGGATAGATACATGTCTTTGAAAGGCCATTTTACTACTTGGGTGAACACGTACACATGCTTGTTTGCTAGGACACAATAAATTTTTGGCACGTTGCCGGGGACTTGAAAATTGGCAACTATCTTAGTTTTAGTTTTGCTGTTTTGTTTTGTAAGTGATAACAACATGATCTTACCTTCTAAATTTATAGGTACAGGTCTTAAACTTAAGTAAGTTGGCAAGGGAAAGGGATTTGTTTGACCCATATCCTAAACCTGAGCGAGGGTTGCATTAGCTAAGAAGAAAAGCATTACTTTTCTATCGATTACCTCAAATTGATCAAGAAGAAGCTATTTCTGCACAAGACCCACCATCCCTAAGACAATACACAACGTGAAAATCCTACTCGCAACTAATGTTACCTCCACCATCCGCAGACCAGAACCTGGAGATAGATTTTATCTCAAACAAAACATGGTGCAACCATTGCACTATACTGGGAAATTCATAGGCCTGTCACATGAGGATCCACATGTACATTTGCAGAACTTTTTAGAGATTAGTGACACCTTTATCCTACTAGAGTCTCTACAGACTATGTGAGACTCACCCTTTTTCCCTCGTACTTTTGGGGAAAGAAAAGAAGTGGTTGAAGGTAGAACCTTTAAATTCCATCACTACGTAGGATGATTTGGTGAAGAAGTTCCTTATCTAATTCTTCCTATCTTGAAAGTCTACAAGGCTACAAAGTGACATTATAAGTTATAAGCAGAAGCCAGATGAGAACTTGTATCATTCAACGAAGAGGTTTAAATCTCTTCTCAGGGATTACCCACACCATCATTAGATGAATGAGGTATTGGCTCGCAACTTTTGTTAAGTCTCTTGACAATAACACTAAAATCTTGTTAGATCAACTACAGGTGGTCAAGAATTGGCAAAAACTTATGATGAGCTGTATACTTTGCCAAACTAAATTACACAAGGTAATCCTGATTGGGATAGTGATATCTCCAGAAGTGCAGGGAAAATGCCTGCCAAGATGATTGAAATAAATAGTCTCACAGCCTTGGCCACTCAACTATCAGCTTTATTGAACCAGATAATGACACAATTTAGTAAATTGAGTGTGAACCAACCTCCATCAAACTCTATATGGGTGTGAGATTTATGGTATTAGTGGTCACTGTACATACTTATATGGATAAAATCCAGAGTTGGTAAATTTTATGGGAAATTCATAGAAGGGAAATTATGGCAATGCCTACAATCACAAGTGACAGTGTCAACCCAACTATTCATGGGGCAACAATCAGGTTCAGACTCAATAGTTTCAATAGCAGCAAAATATGTAGGCCAGTAATATTGAAGAAACCTTGAAAAAGATCCTGGCCAATCAAGATAAAATGGTTGTAGAAATAAAAAATCAGCAACTCCCAGGAGAATTTGGAGACATAATTACGATGGTTAGCTCAGGTGCAAAATGTCAAACCTCAAGGGGCCTTGCAAAGTTACCTAAAGAATCCAAAGCAAGTAATGAAAATCACCTTGAGAAGTGGTATAGATCTCATTGACAGATCTCCTAATAAAAATCAGTAGGTACAAGAAGAGTAAGTTCCCACACGATCAGAGGAGATACAAGTTGCAGCCAAAGATGCTAAAATTTGACGAAGTGTTACTCAAAAACTAAGAAAACTAAGCGGGTTTAAGAAAGACCACCATAACTATTCCTTCAAAGGATTAAGAAAGATAAGAAGGATGCATTTTTCAAAAAGTTCTTTGAGACATTTAGAGAACTTCATATTAACCTCCCCTTGTTAGATATTTTTTCAGAGTATGCCTATGTACGCTAAGTACTTGAAGGATATGGTGACCAATAAGACGACGCTAAGTGATATTGAGACAGTGTCACTTATTAAGAAGTGTAGTTTAGTTATTATGAAGAAGATGTCGAAGAAGTTAAAAGACCTAGGGAGTTTCACCCTCCCCATACACATTAGTGATAATGATATGGTACATGCCTTGAGTAACTTAGGGGCAACTATAAACTCGATGCGCCTATCCACTTTTAATACTCATGGTTTGGGGAAGCCGAGGCCATACTCTGTGGTTCTCCAAATGGCGGAAAGAATAAGAGTTCATCCTAAAGGAATTATTGAAGACGTCCTTATTAAGGTTGGTAAGTTCATAATTCCAGTTGAATTTATTGGTCTGGATTATGATGCAGATGACAGGGTACCAATCATATTGAATCATCTATTCTTGGAGATAGAAAAAGCACTGATTGATGCTAGAGAGGGAACTCTAAAAATAAGACTAGATGATAAAGAAGTAGTTTTCAAAGTATACAAATCACTTTACATACCTTGGAATTACAAGGATTTATGCATGATTATGGCTATGGAAGTAGATAAGGGTAGGGTGGTAGAGTGCACACCACAAACACATTCTTTAGACCATCTCATAGATTTGTACAAGCCACTAATTATGCTTGAAAGGGTGAAGTTTAAAAAAGATCCTGTAAAGGCTATTATTGAAAAAGGTGCAAGCCTAAACAGTAGACACTCAAGAGGTCAGAAAATAGTGAGAAGATGGCCTCTAAGTAGGAAGAACCGGTTAAAAAATATGGTTAAAGTTGTGATGTTATTCATGCCACGACACTAAATCAGGCACTGCTTAGGAGGAAACCCAAGTAAAGGGAGGTATCTTGTTTTCTTAGCTTTTCATTAATATTATGTTTGTTTTTATTTTTGTTTTGAGTCACAGGTTGATGAGAAGTCTGAGTATAGATGATCTAAGCTAAGGATCATGGTAAAGACTAGGTGTGGGATCCACCAGACCTCACTGATAACTAAAGATGCTACTAGCTAGGACTAGAGTCCTCAAAAAGTATTTCTATCCTTGCTTTTGAATTAGACTTTAAGTACAAAGTGTTTTTTTAATACAGGGAGGAGAATCTTCCCATGATTTAGGGTGAAGTATTGCTATAGAATTTTTTTTATTTGTTTTCTAGTTTTTGACTAAATTTGAAAAAATTACAAAAAGATTTTTCTTTGATATTCAGTCGTAGTTGATGTCAGTCTAGTAGGGGCTCACTTTACCTACCCCTTGGTTTCTCTTTTTATTTTTTTTTTAGGAGGCTCCCTTTTAACCCAATATCCCTTTTCATTCTTAGGAGTAAATTTTAAAATTTTTGTATTAAGAATAAGTGAGATGTTCTTGCTAGTGTTGTATGATTAGATGATGCAAGTGGTTTCGAATATGAAAGCATATTGATTGTGTTGAGTGACTACTTTCGAGACTTTTAGGCTCATTTAGATGACTCTAGTGTGATTTTGGATTAATGTTGAATTCGTGCTATTGCTTGGCTTAGATTTTATAATCATCCTACTTGATTTGAGCATGTGCCATGTGTGTTGTGAGGTACTTATTATATTCCTTGTTGCATCTTGATGTCTAAAACTTGTCTGGTATATGTTTAAAGAAAAATAATTAATGTTGGGTTTAGGAGATGATATAGGTATTTCTTTGATAGCCATGTTTATACCCCTTTTTATCTAGCTTTGCACACAATCTGAGTTAAGCCCATTGATCCTTAGCCTATTTCTGTGGTAGCCTCATATATCCTGTTCCCTTTCTTTGATTCACCATAATTTGATCCAAATATCTTAAGCACTTTAGTTGATAAACTAATATGGTTAAGGAGTGTGAAATTTAAGAAGAAAAGAGATGAAATGGTATCCCTAAAGTAGGAGCTAGTGGTTTACAAAAGTTTATCTATTATGGTTGGGAGTGATGTAATGAAAAGAAAGAAAATTATGCAAAATTGAATCATACTTAAAGAGGAATATTCCCTTCTTAATATGGGTGAACTAGCTTAAAGAGATGGGGCAAAACCAAAAAGATGTGTGAAGGTAGAGGTAGGGGTTAAAAATAAGTAGTTGAGAGAGAATTTAAATGTATAATGTGATGTATTAAAGAGCTTAGGAAAGATAGTCACTATTAATTGCCATAATATTTCCTACCCATCCCTTAGCCTACATTATAACCCTTAAACTACTACTTGATCTTGAACTTTGACATTCTGATATTAGTAGAGCATGACACTAAGGACAAGCCATGGTTCATCTTAAGTGGCATGGCAATCCTATGGTTCATCTTAAGTAGCATGAGAATTCCATGCCCACCCCTAGGGATGAGTACGGTCCACTTACCCACATTCCTACATATGGGTACTGTTTGGACCCCTCACTCATACCCACATTTTACGAGTAGTACCTTTCATTCGTACCTTGATCAAAAAGTTGGAGATCACATTTTGCCCAACATACGACTTCTTAACCTAACTCATACCCAACCCATATGACTAGCACCCTTCAAGTCGTATCCTAAGTAGAAACATCTAGGTTAGACACTGGACAATATATGGTTTGGACCCTACTACTCATATCATGCATATAAAACACATATGGAGTCTTGTCGTACCTTGGATAGAAAATGACCTAGAACACACGATTTATCATATGACTTGGGCTTCTAAGTCATTTGCACAACATATGACTAGTATGCTTGAGTCGTATGGTTCCCAGAGAGTTCAAAAACTCAGGAAATTATGAACGGTCAAAACTCAGGGTGTTTCACATAACCTCCATATACACCTACCAAGAATCTGTGCTTCTAAATAAGACCCATGGGGTTTTAAAACCGATGTACAAGCCTAATTCTCAATCCCAATCCCAATATCCATCTCTTCTCTCTAACTCATTGACTATGACAAAGGGTTTTATAAAAGTATCACCTATCTATCAAAAATAAGTATTTCCACCATGGTACCAATATCTCATGAATGTATGTATTATATAAGGATATAATGCTCATAACCACACCATAATGAGGATCTTAAACCCAACCAATATACACGTGGGTGAGTTCACAATCCACTCAATATGTCAACCATCCATGATTAAATATAAGCCATATACCATTAGAGTGAAATATGCAAGTAAGACATCACTAATATCACATTAACCCCAACTTAGGCATCTATGCCATGAAGAAAAAAATAAAATGTATATGCAAGGCGAATAATATTGATAAGACCCTCACACGGTCCATACATAATAGTTATCATCTCAAAACTCACCAATAATAACAATATAATCCCACACATGGGCACACAACTGTAATAACAATATTTCTATGATCATTATCCATACCCATAGCATGATTTTATAAAAATATTAACTACCCAGCCCAGTCTGAAAAAAGTTAAGACATAACTTACCCAAAAATGAAAAAATCTGGTCTAAAAACCCTTCAACCCAGAGCCTTCATCTCTTGAAAAACCTCAGAATCAACTAAAACATACAAGTATAGAATCTACCTATTAAAAGAAAGCCAACTGTACCCATATTACCTATTTCTAAGTAGGGGTCAAAATGGACCCCTGAAATGGGTTTTTGAATAGTGGGTAAAATTGGAATTTTAGTTTGTAAACACATTACCCATGATTAAAGGAAACCATAGGAGAATTAAAGTGAAAATAGGTTAAAAATGAGGGATAAATTGAAGAAAAACCATTTTAGGCCTTTTGAGCCAAAATCCCCTAATGCCACTTTTGAAATCACATTTTAACGAGTTTTTGATAATAAGAATTAAAGTAGAATAGCTAAAATAGTGATTTGGAGCTTACCCAAGCTTAAAATTGAAAAGAAATTACCCAAAAACTCCAAAACCCTAAGCTTAAAACCTCAAAAATGGGAGAAAAATAAGAAAAAATGTCTCTATACTACCCAGTCATGACCTCTTAAGTAGCCACTTGACTGCTTAAGAAGTTAACACTAAAGAGGCCAAGTGCAGCTTAAGTAGTACTTGTGAGTGTTGCACAGTCCACTTAAGTGGACAAAGGCCCACTTAAGTTGATAGGACTCCACTATCGACCCCAGCTGGTGAGCTGGGTCTCTTAAGAAATTGGCTAGCTACTTAAGCAGCCTCCGCTAAAGCAACCCTAGTATCGCTTTAGCAGTTACACCAACTGGGACTTGGAAAATTTCCAAGTCTCCATCGACCCCTTTAAATACATCTAGAATCTCGAGAATGCATATGAACTATTATGCTACCCTATCAAATTTGATAAACTGGACTCAATGATGATATTATATTTTTCAAAAGAGGTTGTTTTCAAAAAATTTAGCCCTGAGACCTAATTTCACAATTTTTGGAATCATAGGTCAAAATGATATATAGAAGCCATAAAATTGAACCAACTACGCTATTAATCCAAAATTGATGTTTCAAATCTATTGGCACAGTCTGTTTTCCATATGATACAAAGAGCAATAAATATTGTCTGAAGTCAACTATAAAATCCTTTTAACCTCTAAAAACTACAAACTCACACAAATCACATCATAATGCATTGGGAACCATGCCAACTATGCCCACATCCCAGAAATATCAAATAGTAACTACAAAGAGGGGTAAAGTGGTCAAAAACATAGAAATAAAAAATTCACAAACTTATGCCCTTACAGTATCCACCACTAAGAATCTAGTGTGTCCTTGAAGTAAAGGCAAGGGATATACCTGAATCAATAAAGAGTCGGGGATAGCTATTACGCATGTCAGACTCAACCTCTCAAGTAGCCTTATCTATAGGTCGATTCCTCCATTGGACCTTAACAACCTAAATCTCTTTAGAACACAACCATCTAACATCCCTAGCTACGATGGAAACTGGCTCCTCAACGAAGGACAACCTTTCATCTAATAGTATTTCATCCCAATAAATGACATGAGACTCATCCAAAATATAGTGAAGTAGAATGAAAACATGAAAAAAATAGAAGAACAACTGATAAATCTAGGGACAATGCTAACTCATAGGCTACATCCCCAATAGTATGAAGAATCTAAAAAGGCCCAATATACCTAGGGCTAAGGTTGACCCTCTTTCCAAACCTCATCATTCCCTTTATAGGTGAAACATAAAGGAAGACTCAATCACCCACACTAAATATCAAGGAATGAAGTCTATACGCATCGTAATTCTGTCTACTCTGAGCCGCTTAAAGTCTATCTTGACTTAACAAAACCCTATCTAAAGACTTCTGAAGTAAGTCCATACCTCAGAATATAATTTCAAAACCTCAAACCAACCAACTAGAGAGCGACAACACCTTTCATATATAGCCTCAAAGGGTGCCATCTCAATACTAGAATGGTAACTATTATTATATGCAAATTCTATCAAGTCTAAATACTGCTCCCACTAACCTCCAAAATCTGTAACACAAGCGTGGTGCATGTTCTCAAAAAACTGAATATTCTACTCCGACTAACCATTAGTCTGGGGGTGAAAAGTTGTGCTAAGATATACTTGAGTACCCAAATCCTCCTGAAATTACTTCCAGAAATAAGATAAAAATTGAACCTCTATTTGAGATAATAGACACTAGTACACCAAGGAGATAAACTATCTCATGGACATAGATACGAGACAACCTCTCTGCACTAAAGAAATCCTGAATAGGAATGGAATAAGCAAATTTGGTCAATCAATGCATGAGGACCCAAACACTATTAGAACCACAAGAAGTACTAGGAAATCCCCTCAAAAAATCCATAAGGATTAATTCCTATTTCCACTCGAGAATGAGTAACCTCTAAAGCAAACCACCAGATGTCAAATACTCAACGTTCACCTACTGACAAAATAGACACCGAGCTACAAAATTCGCTATATCCTTTCTCATACCACCCAAATAGTAGTGTTGTATCAAATCGCAAAATTTCTTGGTCACTCCTTGATAAATAGAGTACCTAGAATAGTGGGCCTCCTCTAATATCAATCTTACTCAATCATCCACTCTCAGCACACAAGCTCGACCTCTAATCCTCAAAATACCATCAAAATAAAGTGAGGCTTCCTTAACCTCACAACTTAACACCTTACCCTAAATCACTCTCAACCCAATATTATCAAACTGATAAGCCCAGATCTATCCCATAAAAGAAGATCTAGAATCCACAAATGCCAAAACACACCCATATGTCAAAATATCAAGCCTAACCATCTAGTTGGCCAAACACCAAACCTCTAAGGCCATAGGCCTCTCTTGAATCAAAATATATGCCAAGCTACCCATACTAGTCGACTTCCAGCTCAAGGCATCCACCACCATATTAGCCTTGTTCAAATAAGTTTAAGATGATTGACCTTGGAGATGGTAAATATGTTTTAAGCTAAATTGAATGATTGATTGCCGAATGTGCTTTGTATCTTCTTAGTTATGTTTAAGTTGCTTGAGGACAAGCAATTGTTTTAAGTTAAGGGTGTTGATGTGTGAGCTAATGCTAACACATTTGAGGCTTTTAACTAGAAATAATTGTAAAGGCTTAAGCAACTTTTGTCATTTTTGATTGTTTTTTCTTTGATAATGAAGGAAAGTCAAGCTGCAAGAAAACCAAAGACAATAAGAGAAAAAGACGTGACTTTGGAACAAGTGGCCATGAACGTGTAGTTGATGATTTGTCTGATAAGTCATCAAATCTGTGATAAGTTATCAGAGTCATCATCAGCTGTAGACAATTTGAGGAAGTTGGAGCAAAAGTGTGATGACATCTCTGATAAGTCATCACAATTTTGATAAGCCATCGAGAATACCGTCAGCCTAAGGCAGTATATGAGATTTGAAGTAAAAAAGTGATGACATTATCTGATATGTCATCATAGTCCTAATAAGTCGTCAGTATTACTGCCAACCTTAGGCAGTGTTCAGAAGATGAGTTGAAGAAGTAACGACATTCCCTGATAAGTTATCAGATCTTTGATAAGCCATCCAACTCGTCATCAGCTGAAGATATCAACATATCAAATGCAAAGATGAGTTGACGACATGTCTTATAATCCATCAACCCCCTGATAAGTTATCACATATTGTCTTCACCTGTGCAAGAAAAGGTTATATGCTGTGATTTGATTCCTAATTTAGCTCATAGTATTTAAGGGAAAGTTTTTAGGGTTTATTGGAGGCTGACATTCATCTTGAACTTCAGGACATTAATCCGTTGTCTCTCTAGTTTTAGGGCTTAACCTCTGGAACTTATTCCAGAGACTACTTTACTTCTCTTTGGACTCTTAACTTAGAATTTAATTTTCAATTCTTTGATTTAGTCGTGGAATATTTTTTCTTGAATTTGGGAAGAGAATCAACTTTTGACTACATCTTTTGTAAGTTTAATCACTTTGAATTATGAATTCAGTTATTGTTATCACTTTCTCTTTCATGTGGAACTAAAACCCACAACTAGGGTCGTGAGATCTATGATTACTCTTGTATTGTCTTATTAGTTGGTTAGGGTTTGAGTAATTATGGGAACATATTGATAATTCTTTTGTATTAATTATTTTTTTGGTTGAAAACAATAGAACTCGCCTTATGTTGATTTGGTCAAACTGAGAAATAAACTAAAGGTAGTAAATTATCAATGAGGATTTGGGAAAGCTAAGGTCCCATATAATGATTAATGCTGTAAAATCTGTGTGAATAGAATGTTTTCATAAGTTCGAGAGAATTAGGGATTTCAACATCTAGGTAGGTTGAGAAACACTTAGATGGACTGTCGAAACTGATAATTTGGTGTTTCCCGCAAGTCATGAGAATCTAGTTTTACAACTATTATTCAATGGAGGATTACTAATCATAGTGATCACAACTCTAGTTTCTCTATACCATTGATTTGAAATATTGTTGTTTAACCTTTGAGTTCTAAGGCGAATTGAAGTGTTAATAACTTTTGTTCAATCATTAAAAAACCCTATTTTATCTTTTCGTATCATTTGTTTGAATTTAACTTGTAGCTATAGGTTCGAATTAGTTTAATCGCCACTCACATTATTCCTCATAGATTCGACCCCAACTACAAAGTTGGGTAAATATATTGAAAACAACCGCCTTGCACTAAATTGATAAGTAAGTTGAACGTTATCACTCACATATCTCTAGTAGTGCATCTACCACCATAGGGATCACCTCTCATTGTTGATATAGGAGTATGTCTGAAAACATGATTAGGACAATCTTTAGCCACCCAAACTCATTACACACATAGAGACCTTTGTGACTAGACTTAGTTTAAGAAGGAACAACTAAGCTAGAAGACCACCATAGGATGACACCAGACTACCCTAGGCCGCTGAAGCAAAAGACCTACTACCTAAACCCTGCAAAGCTACCTACATTGGTATACCATGGTATCTACAAAAACTTCTAAAATCCATGTCTCGAGGAGTGTGACCACTAAACTTATCCTGATGATGAACCTGCTTGGTGCCTCCCTGAGATGCTAAAAGAATAGACTCATTTATCATTGCATGAACCACTATACTCTTAAATGACACTTCAAACATGACCATCTAGGCAGTATACAACTGAGGTAAAACATCTAATCCTTTGACATACTTTTGAATTTTCTCAAACTCGATGGCAATACTAGAAATAAAATATTTATACAAGGCATAAAAGTTTGCCTCATACTCGACAATAGTTATAGAGCCCTTCTCTAAGTGATCAAGATTATCTCTCATCTGATCCCTTAAAATATATTGCACAAGCCTATCCAAAAAGTCCTCAGCAAACAAATCTCAAGTCATCTCTGGCAAACCCAAAGGTCTGCACCTAACAAGTGACCTCTACCAATCCCTAGCTACATCTCTCAACTGGTAGGTAGTGTAAAAAACCCCATAATACTCAAGCGATTCAAGGTTATGGAACTTCTCCCAAAAATCAGTTAAGAACTCATAGGCATCCTCTCCCACTACACTATTGAACTTAGGTGGACCTAAGCGAGCAGATCTCTCAAGCCTCTTTTGGTCTGCAGAAGACATAACTATATCATTAATACTAAGAGGCATAGTGAATTTGGCTGGATGAGATCCCACATGGGGGTAACATAGATGAAGGCTGAACTCCTGGTCTCAGAATGCCATACTCAAATATGGCATAGAAGGAGAAACATGCGGGGTACGATAAGCAGATGTCGATACCACAGAGGAACCATATTAAAATCAAAAGAAATACCATAGGCAGACTCTGACACAAATGAAGGTACAATACCCAAAGTTGGAGGAATACCATAAGAAGAATTTGGCTCTAATAGAGGTATAATACTCAGAGATAGAGAGACACCAGGTACACTTAGAGGAACACCCTCCAAATAAGTCAGCAAAAGAATCAATAACCACTCTAATACCTAGGTAGACAAACTCTGTGAAACTTGAGTTGGTTTTATATCTCTAGCATACTCAACCTGAGACTTAGGGGAAATACCCCTAGTACTACCTCTAGAAAAGGTAGACCCTTATGACATCATCTATATTGGGTTTATCCACAACTCATAACTCATCCCCTAGACTGGGATTTTTTCTCTAATGATGGCTCAATATCTCTAGCCTCATGGAATCTCGTCCTCACTATCGATATAAAAAAGAGTGAAACTTAGTTTAGAATATAGGGTATGGAAAAACTCTCACAATAAGGAACAAAATAAGAAATTTTCCTAAAGATATCTTATATCCTCTCAAAGATAGATATAGACGTCTACGTATTGATCCATGAGACTCTACTAGATACCCTATTTTTACATTGATAAGACCAATAAACCTGGATGCTCTAATACCAATATGTCACAACCCAAAAACTCAGGTCATGATGGCAATTATCTCAGCTAAGTATTGACAAGTAAGCCAACCACCTAAAATGATATACAAATAAAAATCACAACATAAATCACAAAGTGAGATTTCTAGAATAAAGTCTAACCATACATGTTTAAAGATAACAAAAGTAAAAAAAAACATAATAATACCATAAACCATCCCAAAATTTGATGTCATAGTGTAAGAACAATCTACATACAACTCAAAATCTAAAAATGTAACTAATAATCCCACAAGTAACACACGTCTATCTTTGAATACAAAACAAGACATAAATAAGATAGAATGGGGTAAGAGGTTGACTCTATAAGCATAAAGAAGCTACTACCTTTAATATATCCAATCACTGCCCAAACTCAAATTTTGAGTGACACACTCGTACATGGATTTCCATAAAAAGGGTACAGTGGGGATAAGAAAGGTCCTTTTATAAGCAATAGGTATTATAGGCTGACTGAGTCAAGTAGATAACAAGGTATAAAAATACATACTATGAGGACTTCACCTGCAAGTAGAAAATATCCCAAATAATAGCTTACATCATCTTCACTAATCGTTCTAAATATATCATTTAAACTAGATACAAGTATGAATAATAACAAACACAAAAGCACAAAATTAAAGATGCATAGTAGATGATATGGAATAAAGATGATAGTGATGATGATGTGATATGTGCTAGGGTATCGCATAACCTCAGTATACACCTACCTAGCATTTGTACTTCTAGGTAGGACCTATGGGGGGTTTATAACCCATATACAATGTCAATACCCAATCCCAGTCTTAATATTCATAGATTCTCTCCGACTCAAGAACTATGAGGTTTTTGTAAAAGTGTCACCCTTCTATCAAAAATAAGTATTTATAGCATGGTACCAATATCTTAATAATGTATGTATGATATGAGGATGTAATGTTCAAAAATAAAAAATATTGAGTATCTCAACCCCAATAAATATACATACGTGACCTCAAAATCCATTCAATATGTCAACTATCTATGATTCAATATAAGCTAGTACCATTAGAGTGAAATTGAAATACCCCGCAAAATCCTATGCTTAACTCAGACCTTTAAAGCTTGCTAAGAGGTCCCAGATAGAAAATTTCAGCTAAGTGTTCAGACATAGCGTTATTTTAGCCTTCGTAGGTTGGCAACTCTATTTCACGGCCCTTACGACCTTTAAATATCAATTTTTAGGCTAATTCATGATCAACAATCTTAATAGGTATTCTTGGATAAGTTTTAGATTTTTTGGACTTCGTTTGAAACACATTTAAAAGCTTAAACTAGTGGATCAATGCAATCTCAATGTGCCACGTCGCCCATCACGTCGATAAGTATCTTCCCCAGATTCTAGTGCTTATTACAGTGAACCAACGTAGACTGGACATGACGTATTGGCCACTGTGTTGATGCCAATGACGAGGTTCATCAATCTACGCGTCGCTAAATCAGTTTTCAGTCAATAAAAATTCATATCCTCAAGAGTAATTAGGTCTTTTTCCACTTTATTTTGGCCATCAAAACACGAAATTAAGCCTCTTTAGAGCAAAAATTCATTCCCTATTCAAAATTTATTCAAGAACAAAAACCTAGGAGATCAAATTTCAAATTCAAGGCTTAAGATGTCACCATCATTCCTTAAGAATTTAGCAACCAAGGTATGTGAAGTGCTCATCCAAGGGTTTATTTCCACCCTTGGAGTTCAAGATACTCTTTCTAAATACAAGTTGATTGATTATATGGATTTCCTATTGGATCTTGAATGTATTAACGATTATGATGTTAATGGTGATCTAATTCCATGATATGTCCCAAGTTCATGCAAACTAGTTTAATTATGTATAGAATTTTGTGAACTAGATTTCAAACTCTTGAATTGCAAGTTGAATATAGAATCCATGATATTACTATATGTTTATTGATATGTGAAATACCCATGCTCCCCATCTATTTGTCAAAATGCTTATGTGATTAGACTAGTCGAAGCATAATATGTTATTGTGTGATATCAATCATACACAAGTTCATGTATAACAAGTGTTTGACCAAAGATATCTAAGTGAATGTATTATTAGAAAGCTAGTACCATAATGCTAATAAAGTTATGCAGTGATTTACTTTTTATGCTATCGAGTCCTGGAGTTATTTAATACCCGACAATTTAGTTACTTACCTAGAGATAGTATCAGTTATAGAATAATCTTAGTCATGTTATGATCAGTAGTACTCTCAGTCAGTTGCAAAAATCAGGAAAAACTCAATAGACTCATTATAAGTCCAGTCCAGTTTAGTATCCAGTTTAGACCTCAGTAAAATCAGTCAATTAATAGAATTCAGTAGTTTTCCATCGTCAGTGGAACTCAATGAACTCAGTTTAGTTCAATTAGATAGTATAATTAGTAATAATTTAGTCAAGCCTAGTATTAACTAGGAATCAGTTCAGTGTCTATTCAGTTGGGAGTAGGATTCAACACCGAGTGAACCCAGGGATGGGGAAATTCCTACCAGCAGAGGGTTTGACCCTTAGTAGAAATCCCTGTATTACAGAACTACATAGCCAGTGTAGTTTGAGATATCTTCCTACTAGAGTAGGGTTTATACATCTCATACAAGTTTTCTATCCAGCGAGGGCTGACGAAACATATTACTTTCAGAGAAGGTTAACTCATAGTTGCCTTTACTCATGGCACGGTACTGACACCCTTCCAACTGGGGCTACAGATTAGACACCAATCTATCCATAAAGGGGTATGTCGGTTAGATGATTACCTTCTATAGTCTCAGTTTTAGTATTCAGAATAGAACTTAGTTCAGTTCTATAGAAATCAAGACTGTCAGACACAGTCACTCAGTTCAGTATAAAACTCAAAATAGTTCCACAAAATCAAGACTATCAAATACAGTCGCTCAGTTAATAGTAATACAGTATCAATAAACTTAGATATCAGTTAATCGGTAATTCAGAACTCAGTATCCTGTGTTATCACGACCTCAGTTATAGTGTATGTATTCATACATGTACTTTTGTTCAATTATACTCATGTTATTAAGTCAATATTGTTCATGCATATGAACCCATGCATCTCAGCTACCTCACTTAGTATACCAGTATATTTAAAGTACTGACATATACCTTTATTTTGCATTATGATGTCTTATATCATAGGTTCAGACGTACGGGCTCCCAATCATACTTAGCAGCCCGATTCATTAGTAGCAGACTAGTGGTGAGACCTTATTATTCGAAGACAGATATATTATTCCTGTATTTCAGTACTTAATTTATTTTAGTAGTCGAAGGTAGTTGGGGACTTGTCCCATCAACTCCTTGTTCAGACAGTAGAGGCTTTCCAGATTAGAGTATTTCAGATAGATGTATCAGTATTTATTTTTTAGTACTCAGTATTTGTTTATAGTTTTGAACATTATGAAAACTTTCCTCCTAATTTTTGCATCAGTTATTGCAACAGGTACCAGTCAAAGGTTAGCTTGTGTACCTCGAGATTATGAGCATCGTGTAGCGTTTGGGGTAGAGACTCAGGGTGTTACAAACTTGGTATTAGAGCCTAAGGTTCAATAGAGTTCTAGGAAGTCTAAAAGCTATATTTAGTAGAGTATTGTGCAAGGGTATGTAGCACACCACACTTATGGATAGAAGGCTATTAGATATTTTAGGAAAAATTTCCATTCTTTCAGTATTTATGTCGTGTGAGTGAGCCTGATCTCAACTTAAATTCTTGGTATAATGCATTCTCTTCTTTTTCATTTTTAGAACATGCCTCCTAAAAAGACTAACGAAAGGAGAACTAGAAATCAGTCAACACCTCAGCCCATTCAGGCAGATCCCCTGGACGAACATGTCTCCCACACTAAATTTAGAGCAGATTTACCACCCTAGATTATTCTGTGGCAGCCTAGGATGAATGCCCAACTACTATTTTAGCCAACCAAGTGGTTAATACTACTACAGACAGGATTTAGGACTTTACTCGAATAAAACCTCCATATTTCACTAGGTTAAAGTCAGATGAGGACCCATAGGAATTTTTTAATCAAGTGCACAGGGTTACAGATATTATGGGGTAAAAGCTAGTGAGAGTGTTGAGTCAGCTGCATATCAATTACAGGATATAGCTCACTCATGGTTCAAATAGTGGAAAATAGTGAGGGCCATAAATGTAAGGCCTATAGAATGGGAGGAGTTTGATTTTACTTCTATGGATAGGTTCAATCTGCTAGATTTTAGGAAAGTAAAGGTTTTAGAATTTATGAATTTGAAGCAGCAATATGATAGTACAAGAGTATTTTATTAAGTTTACTCAATTAGCCAGATACGCTCATCATGTGGTAGCAGATAACAGATCTATGATGAGTAAGTTTGTGTCTAGAATGTCTAATAGTATTGTCAAGGAGTGTAGGACCACAATGTTGATTAAGGAGATGGAGATATCCAAACTCATGGTCCATGCTTAGCAAATAAAGAAGGCAAAAAATAGGGAAAAAGAGAGGCAGAACAAGAAAGAGATAACAGGTAGTTTCATCTTTGCTCAGCCTAAGTTAGAGGGTGGAAATCATTCTTAGTTCTACCCAAAATCCTCAGTTCTAGGTCCGTCCTAATCCAGTGATCTTATGTCAAAATTTAAATACAGCAATAGAGATAGGGTGTCAGGCCCTAAACCCCAAGGTAGTGTTAATAGTACCTGAACAAATCCTCTCTGCCAAAAGTGCGATAGAAACCATCAGGGTGTCTGTAGAGTTGGCAGTGAGGTACGCTTTGGATGTGGCAAGCTAGGCCACAAAGTCAGATAGTGTCCTCAGGTGGGTTCACAGAATCAGCATAACCTCCCTCAGCTTAGTCTGGTTGCTTGAATCAGCAGGGTACTGCTTCTAGTGCCACTAGTGGGCAACGCACAAATGGACTCTATGCACTTCAGTCTTGACAGGATCAGGAAAATCTCCTGATGTGGTCATTGGTTTGTTACAAGTTTATCATTATCATGTTTATGTTTTTCTAGATCCAGGAGATTTTTTGTCCTTTATTACTCCTTATATAGCTATTAACTTCGGAGTCAGTCCCAAAATCCTAGAAGAGTCTTTCTCAGTCTCTACCCTAGTGGGTAAATCTATCATAACCCGCTGGTATACATGAACTGTCCAATTATGGTATTTTAGAAAGTTACTTCA
This sequence comes from Capsicum baccatum var. pendulum, assembly GCA_030864225.1. Classification (NCBI taxonomy): domain Eukaryota; kingdom Viridiplantae; phylum Streptophyta; class Magnoliopsida; order Solanales; family Solanaceae; genus Capsicum; species Capsicum baccatum. The sequence goes on from CM061560.1 coordinate 176,031,527, forward strand.
GCAGACTTAGTCGAATTAGAGATGACCAACTTTGATGTCATTCTCGGTATAGAATGGCTTCATTCCTGGTATGCCTCTATCGACTGTAAAAATAGAATTGTCCAGTTTTAGTTTTTGAATGAACCCATCCTAGAGTGAAGGGGTAGTACTTCAACACTTAGGGGTCAACTTGTTTCCTACCTTAGGGCAAGCAAAATGATTTCTAAGGGATATGTCTACCATCTTTTCTAACTCCAAGACTCTAGATCAGGAACCCCTACTGTTGAGTCAGTATCAGTAGAACATAAATTCCCAAACGTGTTTCCCAAAAATCTTCTTGGAGTTTCTCCCGAAAGGGAAATCAACTTCGGAATATACCATCTTCCAGATACTCATCCTATCTTTATTCAACCAGATAGAATGGCTCCAGCAGAACTCAAAGAATTAAAAGGACAGTTGAAGGATCTCCTAGATAAGGGATTCCTCAGACCCAATGTGTCCCTGTGGGGTGTACCAGTTTTATTTATGCGTAAGAAATATGGTTCTTTTAGAATGTGTATTAACTACCATTAGATAAATAAAGTCAAGGTCAAGAATAAGTATTCACTTTCCAGAATTGATGACTTGTTTGACCAACTTTAGAGTGCCAGTTACTTTTCTAAGATACATCTCAGATGAGGCTATCATCAGCTCAGAGTCAGAGAATGTGACATTCTGAAGACATCTTTCAGAATTTGGTAGGGTTACTTCAAATTCTTAGTCATGTCCTTTGGTCTTACCAATGTCCTAAAAGCTTTCATAGACTTGATGAACCATGTGTTCAAGAAGTACTTGGATATGTTCATCATAGTCTTCATATATGATATCCTTGTTTATGCCCGCAGTGAGTATGATCATGCAGACCATCTCAAAATAGTATTACAGACCATTAGAAACCATCAGCTATTCGCCAAATTTAGTAAGTGCAAATTTTGGCTAATATTAGTATCTTTTCTTGGCTATACCATTTCCGATGAGGGCATTAGAGTTGATCCCTAAAAGACAAAAACAGTGAGAAACTATCCCAGACGTATCTCTCCATTAGATATCAGGATTTTCTTAGGCTTGACTGGGTATTATCGATGGTTTGTTGAGGGATTTTCATCTATTACAACCCCTATGTCCAGATTGACTCAAAAGAAATTCAAGTTTTAGTGGTCAAATGCTTTCGAGAAGAGTTTTATGGAGTTGACTATTTGACTCACCTCAGCCCCAGTTCTTACCTTAACTGATGGTTCAGACGGCTTTGTTGTATATTGTAATACATCTAGAGTAGATTTGGGTTGTATCCTCATGTACAGGGATAAGGTTATAGCCTATGCCTCTAGGCAGCTAAAGCCCTATGAAAAAAAATATCCAACTCATAATCTTGAGTTAGCAATAGTAGTTTTTGCCTTAAAAATTTGAAGGCACTACTTGTATGGTGTGCACGTTGATGTGTTCACTGGCCATAAGAGCTTGTAGTATTATTCTCTCATAAAAACCTAAACCTCCATCAGAGAAGGTGATTGGATTTGTTGAAGGACTATGACATAAGCGTCCTGTATTATCCGAGTTAAGCTAATATAGTAGATGATTCCCTTAGTAGGATATATATGGGTAGTATTGCTCACGTCGATAATGGTAGGAAGAAGTTAGATAGAAAGTTCATCATCTTGCCCATCTGGGTATCTGTTTAGTCGATTTAGCATAAGGTAATGTATAGGTGTAGAGTAGTTCAGAATAATCTATGGTTTCTGTAGTGGAGGAAAAGCAAGATGGGGATCCCAGCCTAGTTATGTTGAAAAAATTAGGCAGGGATTAGAAGATAGAGGTTTTCTCCCAAGCAGGAGGTGTTGTTCTGCATTGTTAGGGTCGGCTATGTGTGCCAGGTGTAGATGACCTAAGACTGCAAATTCTTATAGAAACGCATGGGGTGCATTACTCTATTCATGCAGGGGCCACTAAGATGTACCATGATTTACGGGAGATTTATTGGTGAAGTGGGATGAACAGAGACATTACAGATTTTGTGGCTAAGTGCTCAACATGTTAACAAGTTAAGATTGAGCACCAAAAACCTAGTGGGTCTACGCAGGAGTTCAGTATTCCTACTTGGAAGTGGAAGATGTGAACATAGATTTTATGATAGGTTTACCTCGTACTCATCGTCAGCACAATTCAATTTGGGTCATTACAGACAAGATGACCAAATCAACTTATTTCCTACTAATCCATACCTTTTATTTAGTCAACAACTATGCCAAGCTCTATGTTAGAGAATTGGTCAGATTGCACGGAGTTCCGTTATCTATAATCTCAGATAGAGGTATGCAATTTACCTCTAATTTCTAGAAGGAATTCTAAGAGGGTCTTGGTACCTAAGTCCACCTTAGTACAACTTTTCACTCTCAGAAAGATGGTCAAGCAGAAAGGACTATTTAACTTCAAAGGATATGCTCCAAGTGTGTGCGATATACTTTAAAGGTAGTTAGGATGACCACTTGCCTTTGATTGAGTTTGTATATAACAATAGATATCATTCCAGCATTCAGATGGCTCTATTTAAGGTGCTCTATAGGAGGATATGTCGATCTCCTATTAGTTGGTTTGAAGTGGGTGAGGCTGCAGCGATAGGTCCTGACTTGGTATTTGATACCTTAGAAAAAGGTCAGTTGATCAGGGAATAGCATAAGACAACTCAGATCCAACAGAAATCATACAAAAATATATGGAGAAAGGATCTTGAGTTTGAGATTTGTGATTATATGTATTTGAAGATCTCTCCTATGAAAAGAGTGAAGAGGTTTGGCAAAAAAGGGGAAGCTCAGTCCCTGATATGTCGGTCCTTATCAAATTCTTAGCTATTTCAGAAAAGTAGATTACAAGCTTGAGTTGCCTTTAGACTTAGCTTCAGCCCATCCAATGTTCCATGTCTCCTTGCTAAAGAAATTCATATGTGATCAAACAGTTATAGTCCCTATAGGGAGTATCGATATTCAAAACAGCCTCTCTTATGAGGAGATTCCAGTTGAAATCCTTGATTTCCAGATTTGCAGACTGAGGAACAAAGAGATCTCTCTAGTCAAAGTTCTTTGGAGAAACCAGTCCGTTGAGAGAGCTACTTAGGAAGCAAAAGTAGATATGCAGACCAAGTATCCTCACCTTTTCTCTGTAAATTCAGACTCAGCCCAAGGTAACAGTTTTCCTTGGAACCTACTCAGTTTCATGCTTAAATTTTATTTATAACCTTGGTATCAGTTACCATTGCATATCTAATCATACATTCATGAGTCCGTTCAGTCAGACATTTATGCATCAGATATGCATGTTCAGTATAAGAAACTCAGTTTATCAGCAATCCCAGTCATGTACTTATGCATCAGATATGCATGTTCAGCATGAAATTTTAGCATATCAGTAATGTCAATCATGAAATCATGTTACAGTCATGCATGTCCAATAAACAAGTTCAATCAATGAGTAAACCCAGCTTAGTCAGTCTCATTCAAGGACGAATATTCCCAAGGGGGAGATATTGTAAGACCCCCCAAAATCCTAAGATTAACTCAAACCTTTAAAGTTTGTTAAGGGGTCCCAGACTTAGAAAATTTCGGCTAAGTGTTCATACTTAGTGTTAATTTAGCCTTCGTAGGTTGGATACTCTATTTCACGACACTTATGACCTTTAAATGTCAATTTTTAGGTTAATTCATGATCGACAATGTTAGTAGGTGTTCTCAAATAATTTTTGGATTTTTTGGACTTTGCTTGAAACACATTCGAAAGCTCAAACCAGTGGATCGATGCGATCTCGACGTGCCGCATCGCCCATTGCATCGATAAGTATTTTTCCACAGCTCATAGTGCTAATTCGAGTGAACCGATGTGGATGCAGTGCGTTGGCCACCACATTGATTCCAATGATGAAGCACATTGATCTGCGCATCGCTAAATTAATTTTCAGTCATTAAAAAGTCATGTCCTCAGGGGTAATTGGGTCTTTTTCCACCTTATGTCAGCCCCCAAAACATAAAATTAATCCCCTTTAGAGGCAAAATTCAATCTCTATTCAGAATTTACTCAAGATCAAAAACCATAGTAGATCAAATTTCAAACTTAAGGCTTAATATTTCACCATCATTCTTCAAGAATTTAGCAACCACGGTATGTGAAGTGTTCATCTAAGAGTTTTCTTCCACCCTTGGCATTCAACAAATTCTTTCTAAATACAAGTTAATTGATTCCAGGGATTTCATATTGGATCTTGAATGTATTAATGATTATGATGTTAATGGTGATCTAATTCCATAATTTGTCCCAAGTTCATGCAAACTAGTTTAATTGTGTATTGAATTTTGTGAACTATATGTAAAACTCTTGAATTGCAAGTTGAATATAGAATCCATGATATTACTACATGTTAATTGATATGTGAAATAACCATGCTCCCCAACTGTTTGTAAAAATTCTTATGTGATTGGACTAGTCCAAGCATAATATGTTATTGTGTGATATCAATCATGCACAAGCTCATTTATAATAAGTGTTTGACCAAAGATGTCTAAGTGAATGTATTATTAGCAGCTAGTACCATGATGCTGCTAAAGTCATGCAGTGATTTACTTTTCATGCTATCGATTCATGCGGGTATTTAATACCCGATAATGTAGCTACTTAACTAGAGCCAGTGTCAGTTACAGAATAATCTCAGTTATGTCACGATCAGTACTACTCTCAGTCAGTTGCAAAACTCATGAAAAACTCAGTGGACTCAGTATCAGTCCAGTCAGTTTATTATATAGTTTAGATCTCAGTAAATTTAGTCAGTTAATAGAATTTAGTAGTGTTCCACCAGTCAGTGGAACTCAGTGAACTCAGTTCAGTTCAGTTAGACAGTATAATTAGTAATAACTCAGTCAAGCCTAGTATGAACTAGGAATCAGTTCAGTGTATATTCAGTTGGGAGAAGAATTTAGCACCGAGGGAACCTAGGGATGGGGGCATTCCTGCCAGAAGAGGGTTTGACCCTTAGTAGCAATCCCTTCATTATAGAACTATGTAACAAGCGTAGGTTGAGATATCTTCCTGCCAGACTAGGGTTGATACATCTCATATAATTTTTTCTGCTAGCAAGGGTTGACAAAAGAGCTTCCTGTTAGAGAGAGTTAACCCATAGTTGTCTTTACCTGTGGCATGGTACTGACACCCTTCAAACTAAGGTTATAGGTTGGACCGTAATCTATTCAGTAAAGGGCATGTAGGTTAGATGATTACCTCCCACAGTCTCAGTTTCAGTCTTTAGAATAGAACTCAGCTCAGCTCTACAAAAATTAGGACTGTCAGACATAGTCACTCAGTTCAGTATGGAACTCAGAATAGTTCCACAGAATTAGGACTTTTAGATACAGTCGCTCACTTAATAGTAATACAGTATCAGTAAACTGAGATATTAATAAAACAATAATTTAGAACTCAGTATCCAGTGTTATCACAACCTCAGTTACAGTTTATGTATTCATGCATGTATTCTTGTTCAGTTATACTCATATTATTCAGTCTGTATTGTTCATGCATATGAACCCATGCATCTCATCCTACCTCACTTAACATACCAATACATTTAATGTACTGACACATACCTTTCTTTTGCGCTATGATTTCTTATATCATAGGTTCAGACGCACGGGCTCCCGATCATACTTAGCAGCCCGATCCATCTGGCGCAGACTAATGATGAGTCCTCATTATTTGAGGATAAATATATTATTCCAGTATTTCAGTACTCAGTTTATTTCAGTAATCAGAGTTAGTTGGGGACTTGTCCCATCAACTCCTTATTCAAATAGTAGAGGCTTTCCAAACTAGAGTATTTCAGACAGATGTATCAGTATTCAGTTTTTAGTACCCAGTTTTTTTTTAGAGTTTTGAACCTTATGGGAACTTTCTGCCTAATTTCTGCATAATACAGTATTATTATTCAGTTATTGCAGCAGGTACCAGTTTGGATTAACTTGTGGTCCCTCGAGATTATGAGCACCGTGTAACGTCTGAGGTATAGGCTCAAGGTGTTACAGAAATATGTAAGTAAGACATCACTAATATCAAATAACCCTAACTTAGGTATCTCTACCATAAACAAAACAACCATATATATATATATGCAAGGCAAACTATATCAAATAAGATCCCCACATAATCCACATATAACAGTTATTATCTAAAAATTCACCAATAAAAACATAAGCCCACTCAGAGGCACACAACAATAGTAACATTATTTCTATGATCATTACTATACCCATAACATGCTTTTATATAAATACTAACTTCCTAGCCCAGTCTAAAGAAAATTAAGCCATAACCTACCTCAAAAAAGAGAAATACAATCCAAAACCCTTCAACCTCAAGCCTTCCCTTCTTGACCAACCTTAGAATTAACCAAAACATACATGTATAAAATTTATATATTAAAAAAGCCAATGATGTACATATTGTACATTTTTAAGTCGGAGTCAAAATGGACCCTAGAATGGGGTTTCATAAAATAAAGGTAAAACTAGAATTTTAGTTTGTAAACACATAAACCATGATTAAAGAAATCCATAAAAGAAATCCCAAGTAAAAATGTGTTTAAAATGAGGGTTAATTTGAAGAAAAATCATTTTAGGCCTTTCAGGCCAAAATCTCTAAATTCATCTTCTGAAATCACATTTTAACGAGTTTTAGATGATGAGAATTGAAGTAAATATATGAAAGAGTGATTTGGAGCTTACCCAATCTTGAAATTAGAAGAAATTTCCCAAAAACTCCCAAAGCCAAATCTCAAAACCACAAAAAATGGGAGTAAAACAAGAAAAAAGGTTTTTATATTACCAAGTCATGACTGCTTAAGTAGCCACTTGACTGCTTAAGTGGTCACTGCTAAAGAAATTAATTGTCGCTTAAGTGGTTCTCACGAGTGCTGTACGATCTGCTTAAGCGGACAAGGGGCTTCTTAAGAAGACATTGCTTAAGCAATCGACAGGCCACTTAAGCGGCCTTCACTAAAGAAACCATGTGTTTCTTTAGTGGTTCTATCAACTGGGTGGTGCACATGGTGGGACTTGGAAAATTTTCAAGTCTCCACCAATCCCTCGGGATTTATCCAAAATCCCAAAATGAATAATTTCCAAAAGAGATTATTTTTACAAATTTTACCCTCAAGACCCAATTTCATGATTTTCTAAATTAAGGATGAAAATTAGATATAAAATTCATAAAATCAAACCACCATTGCTACTAACCAAAAAATTGATGTTTTGGAACTGCTGGCGCAGTTTCTTTCTCATCTCACACACAAAACAACAAATATTGATTGAAGTCAACTATAAAACTTTATTAAACAACTCTTAGTAAACAACTTCAGATAAGAATTTCGATAGTGCCATCATCTCCAGAATGTTGATTTTAGGCTAGGGGGACCCCTGGTTCAAATCATGTGAGACATTAAAAAATTTTGATGATTTTATTTTAGACTTTCCCGCATTTGTGATGTCAGATTTTGACTTGAATTATGTTGAGGGATATTAAATGGGTATTTTAGAAAAGTTTTGAAATTTTTGGAAAGGGGTTCGGGGCTATTTTGGGATTTTGAGATAATGAGCCTCCGCGATATTGGTTTTCCATAGAGGTTAACCTCCGTGATAAAGGGGAGGTACTAAGGCTAACCTCTGTGATATTGGCGTCCCACGTTGATGTGTTAATTTCACCTAGTTTTTTTTTTCACATGGTGTGAGGGACTTTTGATGTTTTTACCCCTTGTACAACTTATAAACATAATATAACCTTTTTCCTTTAAGTTTTCAAAGAGCAAAACCATTGTTTTCCCTCTTTAACTCAAAACCCAAGAAAGTTCAAGGATTTTACATAAAATTCACCATCCAAGTTCCAAACTTTAAATTCTCTCAATTTTTTTGTGTATTTCAGCCATGTATCTTATTTCCTAACTTTAATTTTATGTTGTGACATTTATTTACTCATTATCCATGTGGTTTGAATTGATGATTTGAAATTGGGTTGAAGGGTTTTGATTGATATTACTTTAATTACTTTTCCCATATATTAAATTGATTATTTATTCTTTAAATTCAAGATTTTTGGACTGAATGGGTGACTTGTGATGGAAATTGGAGTGGGGAACATGAGTTTCTACAAATAGATGACTTTTTGGATTGTTAATGGTATTAAAATGGATCTGAAAGGCCTTTAGTGTCCATGGTTTTAAATTCAAGATGGATCTTGGGAGTCAAATGGTTTCATATATTGGTTTGTCATAATTATATAAGCTTACAAGCATAACTGGTATGATGATACCAAGTGGAAAATTCCTTAATATATGACTCCTAGGTTAATAGTTGGGGTTATGTGCAAACTATTTTAATTTGGGCTTAAAGGGAATTGTGTAGCTCACCATGAAGGTGTAGTTCTGAGAGGGGAGATGACTAACATCGAAGACCATATTTGCCAGCATGGCAGTCTATATGACCATTTTCTTATTTCATACATTACATTTTAGTATGTTTAGAGCCTTGGTGTCATTAGACTTTTCTTCGAATTCCTCGGTCCGTACATCTAACATGCACTAGGACCCTTTTAGCAAGGGGAGATGAACCTATATAGCTTGTGGGTGCCTTGAGGATGAAGTGATCTACATAGTTTAGGTTCATGATTTAAACTCTCATGTTCATGATCCCTATCCCTACCATGACAGCCTATATACGTATATATAATTATTGTGTATATGGTTTTGACTGGTTTTTGGCATTGGCATTAATTATCACTTTTATCGTGTTTTATGCCAGCGCTTATCCTACCGAACATCCCAGGACACTGTATTGTTTCATAATGCAGGGTTAGAGGGTGATGATAGGCGAATTTACACGCCTATAATACTATATTTTACCTATATTTTAGCCAAGTTCTGTGGACAAATTATATAATTCATGCACTTTTAGTCTGTTTTCCTATAAGTGAGCTAACAAACGTGATTAGCAAGTTTTTAGGTATAAATGATGTAGAATTCAGAATTTTATGGATAACTTGATGCCAAAGAAAGCTTCACAAAAGGAGGAAAGCAAAGCTTGGACGCCAAGGACCAAAAGGGGCGCATGGAAAATCTGTCCCGGGCAAAAACAGCAATTCTAAAGACTTTGGGGACTAGAAGTAACTTATTAGGAGTAGGATAATGATGCAGTAACCCAGTAGGATTGGGTTAAGTAATGCAGTAGCTTAGTAGGAATAGGATAGGATTATTATAAATACCCTATTTTGCTAGAGATTTTTATTATTCTCATTCTAGTTCTAATTCATCTTTCTAATACATTCTACTTCTAAAAACTCTTCAATTAATTCTTATTCACTTCTCTTCATCTAGTCGATTCTTAATTTCCACAACAAGAGAAACGCTATTCTAAAAGGAAGTCACGCCTAAAGCCATACCACACCATACTACACGTGAGATCTTTATTGTGGTATAATGATAATGTCTATTGTGATTTCCATCGCACTCATGAGTAGCTAAACTTCTCTGTTGGGGTTATGGAAGTCATATGAGATACTATCTATTGCTATGAGTTTGTGAATTCGTGACACGTATGCTTCTGATATCATTATTCTCTTTATCTTAATGAAAATTCTTGTGGTTGCAAACGCATAGAATACGCCAGTATAGCATTAAATTGTTCGAAAGAAAAGTTATATGTCTGGAAAACAGATAATGTCAAGGTAATAGGGCACCAACCCCTATTAAAAAGTTAGTGCCGTAACTGGATTAACCTCTTGGAGAATTTGTACAGTTATATACGCTTTAAGCTCGAAAGAGTTAAAATGAAATAGTCCTTGTTAGGTCGAAAGACGCTTGGATTTACCATAGAATATAATTCTCTATAAGCACATTCATGTCTGAATTCCACATAACTCATAGCCAATAGAGACGTATAACTCATAAGGTGGACATAACCCCAACTCTCAATTCTCATTGATCAACAACCTACCAAGTAAACCGTTTTTACTCTTTTATTTTCTGCTTTTACTTTATTATTTTGTTTACATTAGTTGCACGTCAAAATCCCCCTTTTACGAGACTTGCACCAAAAATCTAGTAATATTTGCTTACTTATTGACCGACTATTCTCTGTAGGATCGATACCCAACCCAGTTGGGTTATATATTTGGCAACGACCGCTTTACACTCTTACGAGAGCTGTAGATTAAGCGTTATCAAAAATTGGCGCCATTGCCGGGGAATATGGTTGTCTACTAAGTTTGTGATAATTACTAGACCCTTTGATCAAAGATTCTCGTACTTTACTTTTAGTTTTTTGTTTTTGTTTTCTGCAGGTTTTTATTCAGTGCATGCCCCATACTCGAAGTTCTGGTCAACCGTTATTACCTATCAATCCTGAACCACAACTTATTGGTAGAATGGAGGCACAACAGGAAATTGAAAGGATGGCTGCTCAACAGAAATAGGCGAGACTAGATGCTCTAGCCGCCGCCCAAGTGCATCAACAAAATATTGATAATCCTGGGGGAGCAATAAATCCTGACGACGAGGACCTAGGTGATGACGAGTTGCTAAACCCTAGGCATGCTGCTGAGATCGCAACACCTGCTAACAGAAGAGATCGTCAAGCCAGGTTTAGGTATGAACGTCGACCCGTGCAACCAGCATTCAACAATGATGATGATGATCTTGATGGAGCCGGAGCCACAAGAGCCATTATTCCTCCACTATTGGCACCCGGAGCCAAGTTCAACATCACAAGCACCATGATTCAGTTATTGCAACTCAAGGGATTATTTGGTGGACTAGCAGGCGATGATCCGAATATGCATCTGATCAACTTTATTTCTACATGCAAATCGTTGGACAATCCTGGCGTTGGTCAAAATGCAATTCGATTGGGCTTATTTCCAGTGTCTCTATCTGGGGAGGCAACTCTATGGTTGAATGGGCTGACTCCTGATTCTATTACTAATTGGAGGCAATTGAAAGATTCTTCCTGCCATCCAAAAGAGCATAGTTGAGAGATGAGATCACCAATTTTCGACAATTTCCAACTGAAGCTTTCCATGAAACATGGGAGAGGTTCAAGAAGAAGCTTATGTGGTGCCCAAATCATCGCTTGACCAATATCCACCTAATGGAGATACTATACAGATCCTTGAATTCAATAACTAAACTAGTGGTGGATAATGCGGCTGGAGGATCATTTATGGACCTCACCTTTGGTCAGGCAAGAAATATGCTAGACCAAATGACGAAGCAAAGTAGAGCTTGGCATACCAGGGATTCTGAGGTAGCAAGCCCCACTTTATCTATTGGCATGACTGCAGACCAAAGAAGGAGAGAAGAAGAACATGATCAAGATATGGCGCACATAAAAACATAAGTGGATCTTCCTACAAAGCATCTATTATCAGGGAAGACCGAAAAAGTCAAAGTTGTTGCGTCAAAAGAAAGAGACAAATCTGATTCGGAAGAAGAAGCCAACTACTTAAACAATCAGGGGGGTTATCGAGGTAATACCCAAGGAAACCAAGGTCGGAACTACTATGATAACTCTGGAAATAAGGACCAAGGTAGTTGTAAGAACAAGAATGAAAAGAGTGGTTTATACGTTCCCCCGGGAATATGTGACACCACTGCATCTGGTTCTGGAAGTATGGAAGACATGATGGCTAAACTATTGAAAGGAGTAGAAGCAACCTGTACGGGAGTAACGGAGGTAATAAATGATTTATCCTCAATGAAGCAATTGGTTGACTCTTATTCCACTTCAATAAAACAAATAGAGAAGCAATTGAGCCAACTTTCAGCAGCACTCAATCAAAGAAAGGCTGGCACTTTACCTAGCGACACTGTGCAAAATCCAAGGAACGATGGATCATGCATGGATATTACTATCAGGAGTGGTAAGGTGCTGGAAAATTCATCCCAAAGCAAGCAAGTGGCCGAAAATAAAGAAGATGAGGATGCCATAGAAGTTGACCATGACGTCCATGACGTCACCCCTAGTAGGTTGCAGCCTGAAAAGACCAAAATATGGAAGCAAGAGGAGAAGAAAGCCATGGAGAGAACAATCCCACTTCCACCACCACTTTTTCCTCAAAGATTGGAGAAAAAGGTGGATGATACAAGGTTCAGCAAATTCATGACTATGTTAAAGCAGCTGACCATTAATGTTCCATTAGTGGAGGCACTAGAACAAATACCTGGGTACGCGAAATCCATGAAGGACCTTTTAATAAAGAAGCGGGCGGTAAGATATGAGCCGACAGATAATGTTCATCATTGCAGTGTAATCGCTACAAGATCTCTAGTTCAGAAAAAGGCCGATCTTGGTTCCTTCAGTATTCCTTGCACTGTTGGATCTTTGAACTTTGCCAAGGCATTGTGCGATCTGGGTGCTAGAATCAATTTGATGCCACTATCTGTCTATAGGAAGTTGGGGTTAGGCGATCCGACACCAACCAATATGAGGCTCGTGATGGCTGATAGGTCAGTAAAACGACCTGTGGGTATCTTGAATGATGTGTTGGTGAAGGTTTCTCCATTCATCTTTCCTGCAGACTTTGTTATTCTGGATTGTGAGGTGGATTCTGAAGTTCCCATAATCTTAGGATTTCCTTTCCTTGCAACAGAAAGTGTGCTTATTGACATGAGAGCTAATGAGCTTTTATTTCAGTTGAATGACGAAGTGGTCCACTTTGATATATGCAAAGCAATGAAGCATACCAGCAATATGAATGTGTTCTCTATAGCTGATGTTCATTATGAGGATAAGAAAGCATTATCTATAGTGAAATAGCTTACTGTTGAGCCATTGTCTGTTGCGCTACTGAATGTTGAGCATGAGGATGATGAAGATTATGAAGAAACTATGTGTGCTCTAAAAGAAATAGGGTCCTATTCCCATACTCCTAAACAGCCGGACCTTGATCTTAAGAATCAACTGTCACCAACAGCGAAGACTTCCATTGAAGAGCCACCAATGCTAGAATCGAAAGAGCTCCCCGATTATCTAAGGTATGTGTTCTTGGAAAGTGGAAATATACTTCCGGTAAGTGTGGCGGATGATTTAAGTGAACAGCACGTAGAGGCTCTCATCTCTGCTCTGAAGAGATACAAGAGAGCTATGGGTTAGACTATTGATGATATAATTGGTATACCTCCTGGGATAGGCATTCACAAGGGTCATCTCTAAGAAGATTGCATGCCTACAAGTAAGCCTCATTGTCGTCTGAATCCATTTAGAAAACGATCCACCATCTATCTCGATGAAGTCTAAGTAATCGAGATAGTTATGTCGTGCCGCGACAATAAATCAAAAGCTTGATGGGAGGCAACCCATCATTTTTAATTGTTTTTAATTGTTTTGTTTTCTTAAGAATTTGTCGAGCCACGACCAAAACTAAGGCGCTTGATGGGAGGCAACCCATCGTTCTAATCATTTTTTTTGTTTTTAAGCAAATGTAGGTACAAGAGGTGTAAAGGAGGAGATTGGTTTCAAACTTCAATTTGGGAGTATTGCATGTTGAAGGTGGTAAGCTAGGAAGAAAGAAGCAAAAAGCTATGGTTTGGGCATTGCTTATGAAGATATAGACCACAAACAAGGCTAGGCCTATGTAAAACTTGGCCACGAACAAGGTAAGGCCTATGCTATGGCCTAATCTCTCGGAATCTAGTGTACCATAGCATAGACGCCGCCCATGCCCAAGTATGCCATAGCATAGGCGCCGCCTATGCCAATGCCTTTTATCTCTGAATCTCATATGCTATACAAAAGGTGCCGCCTATGCCTAAGAATGCCATGGCATAGGCGCCGCCTATGCTCAACAATGCTTTGCAAAAGGCGCCACCTATGCCAAGCATAGGCAAAGCAAAAGGCGCCACCTATGGTCACTTTTGGTCTCTAAATCCGATTCTAAATAGGTCAAAACCCGACCCAAGCTTGCCCTATAAATAAGAGACTTAGTCTTAGACCAAAAATACATTGCAAACCTAGCATAAGCGCCGCCTACCTCTCCAAATCCTCTCAAAAATTTTCCTTTTGCTCTTTTACTTTGCAAGAACATCATCCAAAGGCATCAACCAAGTAAGTACTTCTTTGTTTTTCATTTATATTCCATAAGTACTACACTACTACGCCTATTATGAATTGTTAAATCTTGAAGTAGTATTGGTGATTTGAATGTGATTAAATTGTTGTGATACAACTAAGTGAGTAAATGAATATGTAAGGATGATCTTAACTTGTTTCCAACTTGTATTTGATTATGAAGCACTATCATATTTTTGCGGAATTGACATAGTCACGAAAATTGCATACTCTTGTCAATAGAAAGCTTACATATTGGAATGACTTGTTCATCGAGATGAGAATTATGGTTGACTACCAACATATGAGGTTGCGATTATTTCTAGATGCTATACCTTGATTCAATCTCTATGTAGTTGTCTTGATATATCAAACATGAAAGTATTTCCAAGCTTACAAGAAGTATGACTGCACTGATTATATTGTTGGAATATAGCGCCTAAAATGTATATCGATGAAGTCTGAGTAATCGACAACTTTCACTTCACTAGTCTGTACCAACAAACTAAGTGTGGGGTGGTGCCACTATTGCTTGTTTGTTGATTGTATCCATCGAGATGACGCTAACATGACTATTGTTTTAATCTCAGGTACAATGGCACCCAAAGCAAGACAAGGCAAAGATAAAGCAGCCACTTCACAAAAAGGCAAGAAAAGAGGACGAAAAGAGCAAGGAGAATCCTCCTCGATGCAAGTACCACGCCGCATGTTCGGAATTAAATGGGTCCTGGAGGAGGAAGGAAAGGAATGGTATAAGAACAATAAAGAGAAAAATATGTTCATATGAAGCTGATAAATAAGGAGAGCCTAGCAAAGAAGGAACCCCGTATGTTGGCCAAGATAATGGCGTTACATCTTGATTTCATCTTCCGAGATATGGGGGAGTGCAATCTCGATTTAACACGAGAATTATATGCCAACTGGTCACCGAAAACTATAGGGAATGAAGTAAAGATTCGGGGCCAAGTTCTGCAACTAAATTCGGAGTTCTTCAACTCTTTTCTAGGCTTCCCATCCGTCAATCCATCACCATTCAAGGAGTTGTACAATAAACCTCCATATAGAGCCATTCGACACACACTCTGTGGAACAATATCCATGGCATGGTGGAGAAGACACAAGGACACCGGTCGACACAACGGACACAGTACACAAAGATAACAATAGATAGAGTGTGCTTGGTATAC
The DNA here is from genome assembly GCA_030864225.1 of Capsicum baccatum var. pendulum. Classification (NCBI taxonomy): domain Eukaryota; kingdom Viridiplantae; phylum Streptophyta; class Magnoliopsida; order Solanales; family Solanaceae; genus Capsicum; species Capsicum baccatum. Next base: position 176,046,855 of record CM061560.1, read on the forward strand.
GCATTGATGACAAATGTCCCTATCAACATTGGGGCGATTATTCGATCCACAATGCGGAAAGCTAGGCTACACAAGAGGTCCCACTTCAGTTTTGGCAATCTGTTGACTGCAATATTGAGGAAGGAAGACATCGAAAAGGAACCGGCTGATCATAAACTCCCACACAACCCAAAGAAAGTTGACCTCACGAAGGTTAAAGATGCTGAAACCACGTATGGCGTCAACCTTACCACTTCAGAAAGGCATGCTCGAGATGAGAGTTTCTTTCACCATCTTTATGGCATGACTCGGTTTACTATGATGAGCGGAGGTAGTGTTCCAACTGCTGCAGAGCTCCAACAGCTGGATTATTATTACCCAATGAATGAGCATGCGAAGGCAATATGTGGAGTAGGTGTATACTTTGAGGGATCTCTTGATGACGATCTGCCAACCGACGATGATCGCAGAATGCTAGACTCCGACATGGAGGAGAATTCTGATGACGACGACTCCAATGATGATTCCGACGAAGGGGGTATGACCCCAGGCATAGAGGAGGAGTCCGACTAACCAGGTTCTTCTTACTAATTTTCCACTGAGGACAGTGTGTCCCGTCTAAGTGTGGGGTGCTGGTATTTGCATGATATACTTCTCTATCTACATTTGCATTTATGTTTGTTTGTTTGTTTTTTAGTTTTTAATTTTTTTTAGTTGTTAAAAATTTTTTAAATAGTTAAATTTTTTTTCGTAACTTTGCATGAAATTATTCTGATAGGCAGCGTGGTATTATGACAAGAGTCTATGATAAAATCATTACTATTGAGACGTTTAGGCTCTAATGATGACTCACTATGTGATAATTGTGTGGTTCAATTCCTTCATTTGTTGGGTCAATAGTCTATACTACTTCCAATAAAGTCGACCATGTTCCTTGTGTGTGAGAGATGATAGTATATTCTGTGTTTGTGGTTGATGCTAAAACTTGCCTGGTATGTATGTAAAGAAAAAATAAGGAGTGCAAGACTAGGAGATGATTTAGGCATTTCTTTGGCAACATATACTTGTTTACCTTCTTTTTACCTACCCATGGACATTATCCTAATTAACCCCTTTGAGCCTTTAGCCTATTTTCTTTGACAACCTTATATGTAAGCCCAATCTATTTTTTCAAGACCATAATTTGATCCAAATTCCTAAGTGCTTTAAAGTGTAAAGTCATGTGACAAAATAAGAGGAAATTGGGTGAGTATAATGCTTTAGAATGTAATGGTGCTTGAATTTGTTATGAAAAAGAATTGCTATCATAAGAGGTGTTATGACAAGAAAAAAAGAAAAGGAAGACTGAAAAGTTAGTTATGTTTAAAATTGAAAAACAAAGGTGGAGAAAAGGGGTGGTAGAATAAAAGAAAGTAGAAAGGTTGTTTGAAAGAAAAGTGTTAATGACATAATGTGATGTATTAAAGCGCTTAGGAACATAGTCACTATTCTTGGCCAAAATAGTCCTACCCGTTCCTTAGCCTACATTACAACCACTAAAAGACCTATTTGATCCTAAGCTTAGCATTCTGATATTTAGTGGAACATTACACTAAAGGCAAGCCTATGGTCATCAGTTGCAACATATGAATTCTTTGTGAGAGTGAGAGCAAGGATAACCTTATACCCATGTTTGAAATATATACAATACTTGTGAGTGATTATGGGTGATTTATGGTGAGACACACATGGTTGATGAGTTTTGGATAGTCGTGTATGATAGTTTGTACTTTTACTTTTGAATATGAATTAAACACCATCACGAGTCTATGTTGGAGGTTGAATTGTTTCTACTAATGATCAGAAAACTACTCTTTGTTAATGATAGTTATGCCTATCTTGATGAATATTTTGTGTTGTTACTATGAAACCCTAAGTAGATGTTTAGATGGACATGATAGTTTGTTCGAGGACGAACAAAACTTTAAGTGTGGGGTGTAACGCTGGTATTTGCATACTATACTTCTCTATCTGCATTTGCATTTATGTTTGTTTGTTTGTTTGTTAGTTTTTAAATTTTTTTTTAGTAGTTAAAATTTTTTTAAATAGTTAAATTTTTTTTCGTAACTTTACATGAAATTATTCTGATAGGCAGCGTGGTATTATGACAAGAGTCTGTGATAAAATCATTACTATGGAGACGTTTAGGCTCTAATGATGACTCACTATGTGATAATTGTGTGGTTCAATTCCTTCATCTGTTGGGTCAAGAGTCTATACTACTTCCAATAAAGTCGACCATGTGCCTTGTGTGTGTGAGATGATAGTATATTTTGTGTTTGTGGCTGATGCTAGAACTTTCCTGGTATGTATGTAAAGCGAAAATAAGGAGTGCAAGACTAGGAGATGATTTAGGAATTTCTTTGGCAACCTATACATGTTTACCTTCTTTTTACCTACCCATGGACATTATCCTAGTTAACCCCTTTGAGCCTTTAGCCTATTTTCTTTAACAACCTCATATGTAAGCCTAATCTATTTTTTCAAGACCATAATTTGATCCAAATTCCTAAGTGCTTTAAAGTGTAAAGTCATGTGACAAAATAAGAGGAAATTGGGTGAGTATAATGCTTTAGAATGTAATGGTGCTTGAATTTGTTATGAAAAAGAATTGCTATCATAAGAGGTGTTATGACAAGAAAAAAAGAAAAGGAAGACTGAAAAGTTAGTTATGTTTAAAATTGAAAAACAAAGGTGGAGAAAAGGGGTGGTAGAATAAAAGAAAGTAGAAAGGTTGTTTGAAAGAAAAGTGTTAATGACATAATGTGATGTATTAAAGCGCTTAGGAACATAGTCACTATTCTTGGCCAAAATAGTCCTACCCGTCCCTTAGCCTACATTACAACCACTAAAAGACCTATTTGATCCTAAGCTTAGCATTCTGATATTTAGTGGAACATTACACTAAAGGCAAGCCTATGGTCATCAGTTGCAACATATGAATTCTTTGTGAGAGTGAGAGCAAGGATAACCTTATACCCATGTTTGAAATATATACAATACTTGTGAGTGATTATGGGTGATTTATGGTGAGACACACATGGTTGATGAGTTTTGGATAGTCGTGTATGATAGTTTGTACTTTTACTTTTGAATATGAATTAAACACCATCACGAGTCTATGTTGGAGGTTGAATTGTTTCTACTAATGATCAGAAAACTACTCTTTGTTAATGATAGTTATGCCTATCTTGATGAATATTTTGTGTTGTTACTATGAAACCCTAAGTAGATGTTTAGATGGACATGATAGTTTGTTCGAGGACGAACAAAACTTTAAGTGTGGGGTGTTGATGATAGGCGAAAGTACACGCCTATAGTACTATATTTTACCCATATTTTAGCCATGTTCTGTGGACAAATTATATAATTCATGCACTTTTAGTCCTTTTTCCTGTAAGTGAGCTAACAAACGTGATTAGCAAGTTTTCAGGTATAAATGATGCAGAATGCAGCATTTTATGGATAACTTGACGCCAAAGAAAGCGTCACGAAAGGAGGAAAGCAAAGCTTGGACGCCAAGGACCAAAAGGACGCATGGAAAATCTGTCTCGGGCAAAAACAACAATTCTAAAGACTTTGGGGACTAGCAGTAACTTATTAGAAGTAGGATAATGATGCAGTAACCCAGTAGGATTGGGTTAATTAATGCAGTAGCTTAGTAGGAATAGGATAGGAGTATTATAAATACCCTATTTTGCTAGAGATTTTTATTATTCTCATTTTAATTCTAATTTATCTTTCTAATACATTCTACTTCTAAAAACTCTTTAATTAATTCTTATTCACTTCTCTTTATCTAGTCGATTCTTAATTTCCATAACAAGAGAAACGCTATTCTAAAAGGAAGTCACGCCTAAAGCCATACCACACCATACTACATGTGAGATCTTTATTGTGGTATAATGATAATGTCTATTGTGATTTCCATCGCACTCATTAGTAGCTAAACTTCTCTGTTGGGGTTATGGAAGCCGTATGAGATACTATCTATTGCTATGAGTTTGTGAATTTGTGACACGTATGTTGCTTATATCATTATTCTATTTATCTTAATGCAAATTCTTGTGGTTGCAAACGCATAGAATACGCCAGTATAGCATTAACTTGTTCGAAAGAAAAGTTATATGTCTGGAAAACAGATAATGTCAAGGTAATAAGGCACCAACCCCTATTAAAAAGTTAGTGTCGTAACTGGATTAACCTCTTGGAGAATTTGTATCGTTACATACACTTTAAGCTCGAAAGAGTTCAAGTAAAATAGTCCTTGTTAGGTCGAAAGACGCTTGGATTTACCATAGAATACAATTCTCTATAAGCACATGCATGTCTGAATTCCGCATAACTCATAGCCAATAGAGACGTATAACTCATAAGGTGGACATAACCCCAACTCTCAATTCTCATTGATCAACAACCTACCAAGCAAACCGTTTTTACTCTTCTATTTTCTGCTTTTACTTTATTATTTTGTTTACATTATTTGCACGTCAAAATCCCCCTTTTACGAGACTTGCACCAAAAATCTAGTAATATTTGCTTACTTATTGACCGACTATTCTCTGTAGGATCGATACCCAACCCAGTTGGGTTATATATTTGACAACGACCGTTTTACACTCTTACGAGAGCTATAGATTGAGCATTATCAGAGGGCTTCTCTGTTACTCCTGTGTAGCGTTAGGTGGTTTTATACATTTGTTGAGTGGATGTGAAGTGGTGAGACTCCATCTTTCTATAGTTCTGGTCATTTTATTAATTTTCTTTATTTCTTGGTATTTTATGTTAGATTTCCTTAGGTCATGGTCAAGGGCATGTCCCAACCTATTTGGTATTTCTAATTTTAGAGGCTTTTATAGACTAATATGGATCAGATATTTGTTCTGATTCATAGAACTCTCATTTAATTATATGTCTTTCTTATTACTATTTGGTTGGATTCTATTGTATTCTTTTATTATGTTCTGGATGTTAGGCTAAGGGGCAGTCTCTGACTCATGGTGGGCTTGAGATACTCGTCATGACTAGGCCCTGGTTTGGGTCATCATAGGTCCCAAGGATTTTGGACTTATTTTAGGTTTTTGGATAGTTTTGATGAGAAATAAAACTAGGCGTGGGACCCAATTTAACCCAAATGATCTCAAATGATAGTTTTGATGATTTCATTGAATATGGAATGTCTAATTGTGTATGGTAACATAGTTCATTTGCACGCATAGAGTTTTGAACGAATCCTAAACCCCCGTTCGAAGTCCGTGAGGACTTGGTGAAATTTATACTTTAGAGCATCTTGTAAATCCTTTAGTTGCTCTTTGCATTTGAGAGTGTTTAGCTGCATTCGCAAAGTACAAAACTTTTGATCCTTACATTTGTGAGACTTCCATCGCATTTGCAATGAAGGGTGACCCGATCCAATCCTATCATTTTTTTCATAACTGTGACCTTGTCCATTGCATAAGCAATAGTCTCATCCCCTTGACTTTACATTCGAGACCCATTGCTCACCTTTGTGAAGGGTAATCTTTCTAGGCTTTGCATTCACGACATCTGACCCTCACGACCATAATAGAAAATGGCCTAGCTATGTATAAATCCTAGTCATTGTAATTTTCTTTATTTTTATCAACCCTAATGGCCATTAATGGAATTGAGAGGTCAATAAAAGTATGGGAATAAATCCGTTGGTGTTGGGATTGTGCAGAGGATGTTGAGATGTCCATTTCCCACTAATTCCTTCAAACGTTCTCGGCTTAATTCATCCATTTATTTCTTAGGTTTCCCTCTTTTCCCATTATTTTCTGGGGCTGATTTGGGCCCTAATTTGTAGTCCATTTCCTCAACTTTTGAGCACACATTCCTTGTCCTTCAAGGGACCTTGTGGCAGATTGAATTTTGAAAATTTTCAAGCGGGCACCATGAGCCCATTATTGACCCGATTTTAGAACCAAAGTTTTATATAGCAATATGAGTATTATTTACTCCTATTAACACATTGATTATTATTTTGATAGTTCAACACTATTTCGAGATCGTAGAGCAAAGATGAGCAGTTTGTGGATAGTTTGGGAATGTGGTTCGACATCGATGTAGGCTTAGGTCTACTTTTCTCTATTATATTATGTATAGTATAGATTGCATGCTAGATAGAAATTATAGTATAGTTTGACAACTAATATTCCTTGACTTAACCTATTTAGGGAACTCGGGGATAGGGAGTTTGGGGATAGAAATATGACTTCGAACCTTAGCCTAGAATACTTAATATGTCCTTAGAATCCTATTATCCTTGTTTATGGACTTGTTAGGCATATATTGACATTACCAGTCATTTAATGTAGGACCTACTACTTGACTTAGTGATTTGATAGTATTTCCACGATTAGATTCTTTTAGTGATTTTATGCACTTGATTACCGTAGAGTCCTGAGTTGTGATGCTTTATGATGTTGATTATGTTATTTGGGGCCCGATATTATGGTTGTGATGTTTGTTGGACACTAGGTTAGTGCTTGATACTTAGAAATAACATGGTTTTAGTTATGGATGCATCGACGCCTATGGTTGTGTTATTTAGATGTTAGTGATGGAATGCACACTTTAGATGCATTCATTCTCACTTAGTGGTATGATTCCAAACAAAAACTTGATTTTACTATTGTTTTCTAGTAGGGATTTATTCCCATTTTTCACTTTTAAAATAAACTCTTTTCACTTTTTATTCTACTAGGGGGTGAAATAGGGGGATCCTCTATCACCTATTCTTTTTATATTGATTGTTGAGGTCATGACTAGGTATTTGAATCATCTATTTTTGGATGATGCTTTTCTTATATATGGTTTACCTAAATTGAGCTCTAATATTAATCACTTAGCATATGTTGATGACACTATTATTTTTTCCTCTTCTAGTGTCCATTCTATGGAGAAATTATGTTTATTTTGTAGGAATATGAGAAGGAGTTAGGGAAGAAAGTAAATAAGAGGAAAAGATTCTTCTATATGCATAAGAACACCAAGGCTATCACTTCATGGAAAATGGAGCAGATTACAGGGATGGGGAAAGTGATTTTTCTTTAAAGTATCTTGGGTGTCCCATATCACACGCAAAGAAGAAATCTAGGACTTTGTAGATTTGATGGAAATGATTAAAAGTAAATGAGAAGCATAGGAGGGGATTGTTGTCTTATGGTGGAAAAGAAGTATTTTGAAGAGTGTCCTTTAAAGTGTGCCCATATATGTGCTTTCAACACTTGTTCCCCCATGAGTGTTTTAAAAGACATTCAAAGAATCTTTACAAAATTCTTCTGGCATAACAAAGAAACAGGTAGAGGTAAGCATTGGTTTTCTTGGTAAAAAGTTTGTCTTCCCAAACAAGAAGGAGGTTTTTGGAATTTGATGTCTTGATGATGTTTCACATACTATGAATGCTAAGCTATAGTCAAGATTTTGGACACAAATTAATTTATGGACCAATTTTCTTTGGAATAGATAGTGTAAAAAATACATCCCAACCTTAGTGCAATGGAGATGAGGATCCCAAGTATGGGAAAATATGTGGCTAAATAGGGAAACTTTCGAAAAATATCTTGGGTGGGAACTAAAAACTGGCACCTCCACTATATGGTTTGATAACTCGACTAATACTGGTCCATTATTTTTGCACAAATCAGACATGCATACATGTCATCCCTTGAATGATATTGGGGATTTCCTAATGAAGAAGGGTGGAATTATGAGCTTATGCAAAATTTTCTCCCTAGTTATATTCTAAACCATATCAGAATTAATTTGGGATATGTTTTCTATGAAAAAGTGATGGATAAGCCATGGTGGACAAAGTAAAACATTGGTAAATTCTCAACCAAGAGTTCCTACTTGGACAAAGAGTTGTCAATAATGAACATTTAAAGGCTATTTGGTGTTAAAGGATACCATTTAAATACTCTTTTCTTACTTGGAGAATATGACTAGGGAAAGTCCCTATGGCTGCTCTAATGAATGAGTGGAGGTCTGACATTGATGCTAATTGTGGTTGTTGTAATGTACCAACTCGTGAAACTATTGAACACCTTTTTCTTAAAGGTGAGGTTGATCCTAAAGTTTGTTATAATTATTGTGCTAGAGCAGGTACTATTACTCATAGATTCACCTTGAAACAAAGTGTGAGATGTGGAGAAAATAAGAAGGTAAATATAGAAAATAGGCTATTTTTCAAGTGTTTCCTATATTAATTCTCTCATTTTTATTGAAGAGGAGAAATATTATTCTATATGGTGGACCTTATTAGGAAAATAAAGTGATGTGGGATATCAATAACGTTATTATCAAGTTTGATAATTTGATATTTGGAATGGAGATTTCAGGGAGAGACTCATCCAACATAGTTGATACATTACAGGTTCATAATAACAAAGTTAATATCAGATTACTGAGATGGAATTGTCCTGAACAAGGGTGGTTAAAAGGTAGCACTGATGGGGCATTAAAGGGAAATTCCGACCCTTTTTAGTTGCCTTTTGCATTAGCGATTTTGAAGGGAATTTACTGAATTCTAAAGGTTCTAGAATCATAATACAACATGTCTGGTATAAAAAGCGGCAACTATTAAAGAGTGCCTTAGCTACTATAAGGAAAAGGGATTATAACAAATTATTGTAGAGTTAAACTCATGGACCATGGTTCAAATTATTAATAGGATCTGTGACATTCCTTGGAGTGTGAATTTTGATTATCATCTCCATTATATGTATAATGACCGTATCTAAAGTAAGAGTGGTGCATTCCCTAAGGGAAGGCAATATCGTTGCTAATTTTTTCTTATCTAACTTAGATTTTGATTTTGTAGGTGATTTTCAATCTAATAGTTTTACAGAAGTTCTAGCAAAGGCCGAAAGCATCATTAATCTTGATAAGAAAGGGATACTACAGATCAAAACGACAATGCAACACATATGAAAATAAGATATAAGTCATATGATATCACAAGAATTTCATCAAGATATAAATCTACTAGTGTTAGGAGCTTCACAATACTACCATTAGGTTAATCGTATGATTATTGGTGGTATTAGTTTGTTAAAAACTAATTCCACTAATCCGAGACATAAGATCAAGAGGATAAGTGTATCAAGAAATAACACACAAGGTTTTAGTCAATAGCAACTTGTAAATAAAAATGTAGCAGGCATCCTAGTGTACAGTTGCAGAAAACAAGGCTTAATATGAATCAGAGGAGCAAATGACTATAATGATTGGAAACAAGCAAGGATCTATGTTTACCTCATTGTTGGAAGAGATTTTTATGAATACTATAACCTACAACCATTAAGTGTATGGTGTCGATGACTTGAAAATTCAAACAAAGATGAGGTAAGATCTAAGTGATAAGCTAGTCATGTTGTTATACACCTTGGGTACATAAAAACTAGCATTAGATAGGAAAATTCTCTTCTTAATCAAGTCAATTAATTAGATAAAATAGTAGTACTATCTTTTTTAGATAAAATAGTAGTACTATCTTTTTACAAAGCTCAACCCTCTGATGTAAAGAATAAATAAGAGAAAGAGAAGGGTTAAACTTAGCTGAATCAGAGCAGATGGAGAAATCTTGAGTTAGATTCTATTAGCCATAGACATTACTTCGATCGACCATGCCAATGTGGGAATATAAAAAAGGAAACCTTTCACTTTCCTAAATGTGATGTTTATGTTTATTATTGTTTGATAAGGTTTTCGAGCTAGGATCTTTTGGGACTGGTCTTTGTGTATTAATTTTGTTTTTAATAAAAAGGGCTTCAAGCCTGATTTTCACCCAAAAAATAAATTCTTTAACAATGGGAATCGTACCACCTTATTTATTGATTTATGACCTTTTGGAACTAAATATTCAATTTTAGAAATTAGATTGAGAATGATCCCAGTCTATTAGTAATCTACTCTTTTACAATTAGTATTTACTTTAATCGAGAAAGATTTTAACCGTTTCTATGCTATTATGCAGATTTAGTCCCGATGTTGATCTTGGGTAATAGATTTATAAATATATACACTTTAGTCATGGTTTGAGTCTATGCACTTACTATACTTATTTATATATCTCTTTAGTATTGGATGGAACAAAATAACTATGATAGTTATTGGAAGTCCTGGTTTAGAACTAGGTAGTGTATGCATATCCTGAGTCCCCTAGGGATCCCTTCATTCGTAAGCCACACACTGAAGATGGAAGATCACTGTATGTGGTCCTACCTTTGTGAGCTATTGAGTTAGAGAAGGTGTATACACTTGTTACGTTATGGCTATGGATTGGAAATGGTTACCTATAGGTTTATGTTGCATTTATTCATATGCATTGCCTATCGTCAGTATTATGATTTGGTGCTTATATTTATATGTCTTTTTAGTGGTGGGTGGTTGTATAAGTATAATCTATGATTGTTGTTTATTGAGTGCTTGCTTGCACCTTTTAGGCTTAGGGGACTCGATTAGGTTATTTTTCAGCCATAGCTAGTTAACTTTATTGTTGATCATTATGGTTAGTTCGTTGCATGATAATAATATATTAGTACCTAATATTTTTGGTACTTTTTCTGATCTTTTTTCTTTATTATGGAAAATTACATTATGGTTAGTTCGATTCTTGTTTAGTCATCCTTCGGATAGGGACCCTGATTATGATAGTATTATCTTTCCCTTTTGGGCTATATTCCTTGAGAGGTTAGATTGGTTCCCCAGGTTATTATATCTGATTTTAGACCTATATATGAGTGTGTGTGTGTCTCTCTCTCTATGTATATATGATATTGCAACACCCTAGGTTTTGGACTTTGAAATTTCTGGGTTTGACCGTCACTGTCCATGGTACGACTCAGGTGACGAGTCATGAAGACTCTTCATAAGTTGTATGAATCCAGTTATAGCTTGACTAGTAACATTTCCCTATTTTTATATTTGGGTCATGAATAGGACCTAAAGATTCATAAGGTGTAGCTATTAGTTGTGGTGAGGGACTCGTAACCATAACAACATAGGTGCCCAATGTTTCTGCCTAGACCATAAGTGGACATCACAAGTTGTGATGTCGGGTAATGAGTTGTAAGGTATGATTCATGGTCACAACAGTGTGAATGATCAAAATTTCTACCGTGACTATTTGTAATATTGACAACTCATGACCAGTGACCACGAGTCATTATGAGACCCGTAGCGACTAGGAGTTGTAATTTATGCCCAATATCAGTAAGGGTATGCTGTTTCTCTTATCCCACTGCTATTCCATGACATAAAACATTTCTTTAGCCCTATTTCTACCCATTAAACATAAAATAAAAACTCCCTCCACTCTTAAATTTCTAAGTTAAGAAAAATGCTAGGGTTTTAAGGGATTAACCATCTAAGGCTCAATTTGTGGTTTCTCTTCAAATTTTCTTGGTTTTCCCGTGATTTTGGATATATTATTCTTGATTTATCTCAAGGGTGTTGAACTAAATGTGTGAATAGGAATGGGGTCATGGCATTCCCTTAATTTTATGAAATCTAGTTTTGAAAGGGGTCGTGTCATTACCCTAATTTTATGGAATTTAGCTAGGAATTTGTATTAACCTCAACCCACTTATAAATTTGGTTTTGGAATATGGAAATATGAATGATTTAACCCACTTTTGAAATATTGTATTGCATAAAAGGTTAATGGAATATAAATAGTTTGAAAGGCCTTGGTGGACATGGATTAGTTTTAAATTGGAAATTGGGGATCGTAGATTCCCCCAAGATAATGGATAATTGGAATGTCATAATGAAAATTAAGTTGTAATTTTAATTTGTATGACGATACCAATAATTAATTGCCTATATGTATAATATTTTATTAAATGGATGAGTTATTTGTAAATATTTTAATTAAAAAGGAGTTGTGTAACTCGTTGTAGAAGGTGAAGGTACCGAGGGGACCGACACTGGAAACCACATTTGCTGGCATGGGGGTCTTTATGTCTATGTTCATAGTTCACACTATATATATTTTATATTGGATGGGTTTGAGGCATTCCCTGGCCATTCTTTAAATTTCTCCTGTTCGTGTGGATAACACACGCTGGAGACAGCAGGGGGAGTTAAACCCATATAGCTCATGGGTGTCCTTAGGATGGTGATAGCTATATAGTCTAGCTTAATGTTTTTAAATCTCATACTTAAACCCTTTACCCTATCCCATCATCTTATATATATATATATATATATATATATATGCATGTATGTGAATATGTAAATTGAAATTTGGATTTGTTTTGGAAAATGGAATTATTTCTTCCCTTCCCTTAGTTACATGCTAGTGCTCACCCTATTAACCATCCCCGAATGTTGTATATTTCATGATGTAGGGTCCTAGGGGTTCTTCTATTACCTTGTACAATGTTAGAAGTTTTGGTTCGTCAGCTAGTTTGTGTTGAAGTGGTTAGCCTCCATCTTCTAGAAGGCCAGACATTTCACTGCCTTCTTTATGAGTATCAAAATTCCATAAGTAGTTTTTTATATTTCATATTTCCTTTTTTGTCTATGGTCGGGGGCATATCCAAACCTAGTTTCACATTTAGATTTATTAGAGGCTTTTATCGGTAAAATAAGGGAATAGTTATTGATTCTTAGAACTTACTTTTGAGTTACATTAATGTCTTATCATTATATTTTGGTTGTCTTTCAATGTTTATATACATCTAAATGTGCTCTTGAGGTATGTCTATGGTGGTGGTCTCTAGTGTAGGGTGATACCCATCATGATTAGGCCCTAGCTTGAGTCTTGACAAGATTGTTATTAGAGCTTAGGTCTAGGGTCTTTAGGTGTCCACAAAGCTATGTCGAGTAGAGTCTCTTTCATGGGTGTGTTGTATGCGACACTTATAAGGGGGAGGTTACAAGGAATTTAGGAATGTTTTCCTTTCTTATGTTCTATTTTGGGCTATAGAGTCTAGGGTCATGAAATTTCTCTAACTCCTAGTCTGATCATATTTTACATCATGCCTCCTTAAATATTTTATGTTCATAGAAACTTTATCGGAACCTCTACCCTACCTAAGAACTATATGAAGGGGACTAGCCCCGTTTATATAGTGCATACCCAGTCTAGAGTCCCTTCTCCTTATTGTGCTACGCCACCTGGGTTCCAACTAGTCTCCACTATCCCTTCTCTGGTTGGTAATACTCATGCTTAGTCACCTCAAGGGGGTATTTCTAATACGGAGTTCCGCTGCTTCATTCATCTGCTTATTTAGTTGGTGACATCTCAGTCATATTATGTAACACCCCATATTTCTAAGCTAGAAATCAAAATGTCATTGCTATATGTGTAAAACTTTAATTCCATTATTTGTATGTTAATACATGTTCCATGATCTTTATCCTAGTGTGTGAAGTGCTTTCAACGTGAAAAAATGTTCATAAGAATCACTTGGAACAAAGTTGAGCTAAGAGCATTCGATTCATCCAAAGTTTGGTATTTGATTCTATAAGGGTCTACTTTGAACGTGTATAACTTTTGACTTCTGTAGAATATTTCATCTTAAGTCCCGGAAGATACTTGAATTAGATTTCCAACGATGCAAATTTTGCCTAAATCCGATACCCCAGCAAAAATTTATGGCCATGCAAAGGGGTGTGCATCGCCTAACAATCACCTCAGGCTATTAGAATGGGTATACAATTATCTAGACATCGTCACCTTGGCTTGGGAGATTGACTGGGCATAGCCTAGGTCATTGCCAAGTGCTAAAAACACTCTATTTTGACCTAGATCAAGGGTGTTGAAGTCATTTCACACACCTAAAATGTCCCTAATCACTTCAAAATAATTTTATGAAGTATTAGATGCATAAACTCTCATCACTTAACCCTAAGTAATAAGTAAGTAACTCAAAAGCCATCTTTCATTCCCAAGAACAAGATTCAAGTGCTTTTTACAAAAAATCAAAGAATTCAAGTTTCCAATCCAAGAACATTTAAGAAAAGTTAATTCTCTTTCAAGATTAAAGCATTAAGGTATATGAGAGTTCATCCATGGGCTCCTTTTCAGCCATGGATCCCAAAAACCTTTCTTGATTTAAAGTATGAATTTTTTTCATTATTATGAAGTTTAAATTGTTCAAGATTCATTTAAATCATGTTTCTCCTTATCAATTTAACTTAATTCATGTTCAAGGATAATTCTATCAAAAGCTAGGTTAACCCAGGCTTCAAGTTTCAATATCTCATGTTAAGTCAAGCAAATTTCTTGTTATATTCTCAATTTATAGTTACAAGTGTTTTCAAGTAGAATGAGTCATATCATAGTTTGAGTATTGAAATTCCCATATCATGTTCCAATGATTTCAGGATAAATTCCAAATTATGAATTTAGCTATGTTATCCTATTGTTTTTCCCAAGCTTAAATTCATGACCTCAAGTGTTTGATGAAATGCCTAAGTTATGAGTTTGGAATAATTCTACCATGGTTTCAAATGCTTTCATGTCAACTCTAACTTACTTTAATGGTAATAAAAATAGTGAAGCTCTGATTGCTACAGATAGAGCTTTCTCATATGGTCCCCGGACATAGTTGTGGGATGGCACACTGGCTTAAAAGTATCCTATCAGTGCCTTTATTTTCCAAATTTTTACAAATTTTATTCATGTTCGTGGAAAATCATACACTAAGCCAAAGTTAGATGTGCTTTCAGATCCCTTCTCTGAATTTTTGATAGCATATGACCTAGAATTAAAAGCATGAGCCTAGAAGTTTAGCAGTAGTAAAGTAAGGATAGTGTTATCTGAATTTAGTAGGTTATGTATCCATGGCGCTAGTTGTATGGAAAGTGAATCAGTAGGCTTGAAGTAATGTATGTAAGAATTTAAGTTTGTTGATTTGAAACTACATGTTGTTGATGTAGGGTATGTTAGTGTAATGGTAATTCTCACGGTTTAGAGAAAAATATAAGTTTATAGATGTAATATCAGTAGGCTATGGTGGATGTAGTATGGTTTACTAAGGGTTAGGGGATATCCATGTTAAGTGTTAGAATCTAATTTTGAATCTTTGAAGATTGAGCTAATAGAAAGTAGAGTTGAAGCACAAGATGGTGTGAACTCATGGTATAGTAATATTCTTGGAAATTCTAGGTTAATCAGCGATTAAGTTATTGTATGATTACTATTGGGTCTATATAAAGATAAGAGTTGTCTATCAGAAGGAAGTACTAGCTGCGGGTTTTATACTTTCAGGGGTAGTCTTTCATAGGGAGTTTATTATTTATGTGTATGGTATTATCTTAGGCTCTAGAGTAAAGTGGTTTTTGTTGATTTAGAGTTTATTAAGTGGTTCACAAACTTAGAATGATGTCTTAAAGATAATGGGAAGATGATAGAACAAGTAACCAAGTCAGGCTCTTAGATTCTAGTAGTGATGCCAGTATGTTATAGAATAGCAATAAGGGAGGATGATGCCCAACCTATTCTTATCTCCGTGAAAAGTTCTTTCTTCAGTCATCATGACATCGACTCATGCCTTAGATGTCTGCTCCACAATCACAACTTATATTCATGCACTTTCCAGAGAATCACGTATGCTTCCAGTTTCTAGAATAAGTAGTTCTAGTTCTCTCAATAGTTTAATCATGTTACATGAAATCATGAAATTCAAACTCAGGTCATGCAGCTCATGACTCATGTACTCATGTTTTACAGTATGTTCAGTTTTGGGTACTCATGCTAAACTACTAATAATTAATGAAATTCTATTTATGTCATATATGCCCTCAGTTTAGATCTCGTTGATGAATCCATAATATTGGTACACTATTCCTCAGGCCTGAAATAAGTGTCAAAGTTATTCTTTCATGCTTCAGGTCCTCATGTTCTAACCCTTCAGGGTCCTTTCCTTATGTCAAGATAGTGATGATGAACAATTTTTTAGGTGGGAGAGAGTAAATATTTTCATATATGTCATGGTTAGTCGATTCTTTGTGGGTTCAATTTTATTAATAATAGTGCATGGAAATTATTAATGACAGGGATTTGGATGATATGAGAAAGATGTTTTTATGAGTGTTTGTTTAGAAGTGTATATGTGGTTATGAAGATAGATTTGAATGCCATGTTTGTATATATATGTGAACAAATGCACTGCGCATTAGTGAATGTCTCGTAAGAGGTTGAATTAAGTTGTTAAAGTGGTAATAAGAATTATCTATAGGATTGGAAGTTGTGAAAATACAAAGTATATTTAATTCATGATTCAAACTAGTATTACAGTGTTATGTGTGCACTTTGTAGATTTGAATAGGCTTGAACATAGTGAGAGAATTTAGTTCAACTCAAACTTCAGTAGATAGGGTTATTAGTACCTAGGTGAATATTTTTAGTAGCCTCAAGAGAATTGCAGTATTGAAAGGGAATGTATAGTTGAGTGTAAGCTTTCGGCATAATTCAGTCTGCACAGCCTTCAATTCATCTTTCCAGTTATTCTTACTATCATAGGTTTCATAATTATGGACATTCCAAGAGCTAATTTGTTTACATCCATCTAATTTATGAATTTAGCTCAGTTCATGCATCATTTTTAGGTTTAGATATTCAATCATGATTCAGTCTATAAGTGTCCTGTGCATCATCTCAGTCTTTAGTTGGTATTTTAGCCAAGTCAGTATCATTCAAGGGATAATTCATGTCCTAAACCTATCATTTTTTCTTCACGAAACAAGATCCATCTTGAAGTAATGGTTATTTATCAGTTGACTCGCTCATTTCTATCTTAGTCGTATAACCATTCTCATGTCATTGCATTTATTCATGAAATCAATTTAGTTATGTGTCATATTTTAGATTAGTAATGAAAGCATGTTTCCATATGTGCATGTTAAGTATGTGATCTCAGTTACCTTTGTTCGAGACTCTCAGCCTAATCAGTCTCATTCAAATACGAATGCTTCCAAGGGAAAGATAGTGTAACAACCCATATTTTTGAGCTAGAAATCTAACTATCATTGCTACGTGTGTAAAACTTTAATCCCATGATTTGTATGTTAATACATGTGTCATGATGTTTATCCTAGTGTGTGAAGTGCTTTCGACGTGAAAAATATTCATAAGAATCACTTGGAACAAAGTTGAGCTAAGAGCACTTGATTCGTCCAAAGTTTAGTATTTAATTCTACAAGGGTCTTCTTTGAACGTGTATAACTTTTGTTATAGGTGGAATTTTTAATCTTAAGACCCACCAAATTTTGGATAATCAAATTAGACTTCTAACGATACCGATTTCTCCTTAATCCAATACTCGAGCAAAACGTTATGGTCATCCAAAGGGTTGTGCGTTGCTTAACAATTGCCTAAGGTTACTAGAATGGGTGTGTGATTGGCTAGGTGTCATCAACCTTGGCTTGGACAATTGACTGGGCGTCTCAAAGGTCATTTCTAAGTGCCAAAAACACTCTGTTTTAACCTAGATCAAGGGTATTGAAGTCATTTCACAACCCTAAAACATCCCTAATCACTTCAAAACATTTTTATGAAATATTAAACGCATAAACTCCCCTCTCTTAACCCTAATTAATAAGTAAGTAAATCAAAATCCCTCTTCCATTCCCAAGAACAAGATTCAAGTGCTTTTCAAAAAAAATCAAGGAATTGAAGTCTCTCATCCCATAACATTTAAGAAAAGTTAGTTCTCTTTCAAGATTAAAGCATTGAGGTATATGGGAGTTCATCCATGGGTCCCCTTTCACCCATGGATCCCTAAAACCATTCTTGATTTAAAGTATGAGTTTTATTCATTATTATGAAGTTTTAATTGTTCAATGTGCATTTAAATTATGATTCTCCTTAGCAATTTAACTTAATTCATATTCAAGAATAATTCTATGAAAATTTAGGTTAACCCATTCTTCAAGTATCAATCTCCCATGTTAAGTCAAGCAAATTTCATGTTATATTCTTAAATTATAGTTACAAGTATTTTCAAGTAGAATGAGTCATATCATGGTTTGATTATTGAAATTCCCATATCATGTTCCATTAGTTTCAGCATAAATCCTAAATTATGAATTTAGCCATGTTATCATATTGTTTTTCCCAAGCTTAAATTCATGACCTCAAGTGTTTGATGAAATTCCAAAGTAATTAGTTTGGAATGATGCCTACTTATCATTGTTTCAATTGCTTTCATGTGTCCTTATTGTTATTGCTATCGAGTCCTGGGAGTTATGAATACCCGAAATTTAGTTGTTCACTTAGTTTTAGTATTTTCAGAATATTTTAGATATATTATGAGCATTATCAGTTTTGTCAGTCATCATAATTAGTTAAACTTAGATCAAATCAATATTTTGAGTCAGTTCAGTTAGGAGTAGGATTTAGCACCGAGTGAATGTAGGGAGGTAGGCTTTTTCGTCAGCTAGGTAGAGTCGTTAGTAGCAGTTCCTATATTCAAGAACTACCTAGCCAGCATAGGATTTGAGGAGTCACTTGTCAGTTTAGGCTTGACTACCTCTCAAGGATTACCCGTTAGTTTAGGCTTCACTCCCTACTCCTTCAGGACATTAGTTTAGTGGATCTATACAACCATTGTTAGTACCCGTGGATCTATACAACCATTGTTATTATTTTAGGGTACAGGTCCTTATGTTCTAACCCTTTAGTGGCCTTTCCTTATGTTAAGATAGTGATAATGAATAATTGTTTAGATGGGAGAGAGTGAATGTTGTGATATATGTCTTGGTTAGTCAAAATTTTGTGTGTGCGATTTTCTTCAGAATAGTGCATGGAAGTTGTTAATTATAGAGGTTTGGATTATATGGGAAAGATGCTTTTATGAGTGTTTGTTTAGAAGTGCATATGTTGTTATAAAGATAGTCTTGAATGTCATGTCTGTATATATGTAGAGGAATGCATTATGAGTTAGTGAATTCATAACAAAAGGTTGAATTAAGTTGTTAAAGTGATAATAAGAATTATTCATGAGATGAGAAGTTATGAAAATGCAGGGTATATTGAATTCATGATTCAAACTAGTATTATAGTGTTATGTGTGCACTTTGAAGATTCGAGTAGGCTTGAATATAGTGGGAGAATTTAGTTTAGCTCAAACTTCAGTAGATAGAGTTATCAATGCCCATATGAATATTTTCGGTAGCCTCAAGGGAAGTGCAATATTGAAGTGGAATGTATAGTTGAGTGTAAGCTGTCAGCATAATTCAATCTTCATAGCAAGCAATTCAATATAAGTGTCAAACCAAAATGTTCCTATTATTTTTCATCTTTCCATCTAGTTTTACTATCTGAAGTTTCATAAGTATGGCCATTCCAAGAGGTAATTTGTTCGCATCCATCTAATTTGTGAATTTATCTCAGTTCATGCATCATGTTTCAGGTTCAGATATTTAGTCATGATTTAGTCCATAAGTGTCTTGTGCATTATTTCAGTCTATCCTTAGTATTTTAGCCAAGTCAGTATCAACGTGGACGAAGTATCTCAAGGGGGAGATGTATTGTAATACACCGAGAATTAATGTCCAAAGCCTTTCATCTTTTCTTCTATAAAACAAAATCTAGCTTGAAATAATGGTTACTCATCAGTTGAGTCTCTTATTTCTATATCAGCCTCATAACCATTCTTATGTCATTGCATGTATTCATGAAATTATTTTAGTTTTATGTCATGTTTTACACTTAATCATGAAAGCATGTTTCTAGATGTGCATGTTAAATATGTGATCTTAGTTGCCTTAGTTAAGAACTCCCAGTCTAATCAGTGTCATTTGAGGATGAATGTTTCTAAGGGGGAGATAATGTAACACCCCATATTTTTGAGCTAGAAATCGAACCATCATTGCTACGTGTGTAAAACTTCAATCCCATGATTTTTATGTTAATACATATGTCATAATATTTATCCTAGTGTGTGAAGTACTTTTGACATGAAAACTGTTCATAAGAATCACTTGGAACAAAGTTGAGCTAAGAGCATTTGATTCGTCCAAAGTTTGGTATTCGATTCTACAAAGGTATACTTTGAACGTGTATAACTTTGACATATGTTGAATATTTTATAATGAGACCCACCAAATTTTAGATAATCGAATTAGCTTCCAAACAATACCAATTTATCCTTAATCTGATACCCGAGCGAAAAGTTATGGCCATGCAAAGGGGCGTGTGTTGCCTAACAATTGCCTAAGGCTACTAGAATGGGTGTGTGATTGTCTAGGCATCACCAACCTTGTCTTGGGCGATTGACTGGGAGTCTCCTAGGTCATTTCCAAGTACCAAAAGCACTCCGTTTTGACCTAGATCAAGGGTGTTGAAGTCATTTCACACCCCTAAGTCGTCCTTAGTCACTTCAAAACATTTTTATCAAGTATAAAATGCATAAACTCCCCTCTCTTAACCCTAAGTGATAAGTAAGTAACTCAAAAGCCCTCTTCTATTCCCAAGAACAATATTCAAGTGCTTTTCATAAGAAATCAAGTAATTCAAGTGTCCAATCCAAGAACGTTTAAGAAAAGTTAATTCTGTTTCAAGATTAAAGCATTAAGGTATATGGAAGTTCATCCATGGGTTCCCTTTCACCCATGGAGCCCAAAAACCTTTCTTGATTTAAAGTATGAGTTTTTTTCATTATTATGAAGTTTTCATTGTTCAATATGTGTTTACATCATATTTCTCCTTAGCCATTAAACTTAATTCATGTTCAAGTATGATTTTATGAAAAGTTAGGTTAACCCATGCTTCAAGTTTCATTCTTTCATTTTAAGTCAAACGAATTTCATCTTATATACTCAAGTTATGGTCACAAGTATTTTCAAGTAGAATGAGTCATATCATGGTTTGAGTATTGAAATTCTTATAGCATGTTCCATTAATTTCAGGATAAATCCTAAATTATGAATTTAGTCATGTTATCCTATTGTTTTTCCCAAGCTTAAATTCATGACTTTAAGTATTTGATGAAATTCCTAAGTAATGAATTTGGAATAATGCCTACTTATCATGGTTTTAAATATTTTCATATATCCTTATTGTTATTGCTATTGAGTCCTTGGGTTTGTAAATACCCAAAATTTAGATGTTTACTTAATTTCGATATTTTCAGAATGGTTTCAGATACGTTATGAGCATTATCAGTTTAGTCAGTTATCATAATCAGTTAAACATAGAACAGTTCAATATTTTGAGTCAGTTCAGTTGGGAGTAGGATTTAGCATTGAGCGAATAAAGAGATGGCGGCTTCCCCATCAGTTAGGTAGATTCGTTAGTAGCAGTCCCTATATTACAAAAATATGTAACCATCGTAGGATATGAGGAGTCACCCATCAATTTAGGCTTGACTACCTCTCTAGCGTTACCCATCAGTTTAGGATTGACACCTTGGTCCTTTGGTACATCAGTTTAGTGGATCCACACAACCATTGTTAGTACCCATGGAACACTACTGATGCCCTTATAACTGGGGTTACAAGTTGGACCTTGATTAGCTCACATTAGGGCATATCAGTTAGATGATACCTTCCACAGTCTCAGTATGATATTTAGTGTAGTTTAAGTTTAGGTTTGCTTGATCAAAGCATACAGATTCTCAGTTATTCAATTATCAGATTTCATTCTTTCAGTCTACAGATTATTTAAAAAATATGCTTATGCTTGGTCTTGCATTCTAAGATAATACAGTTTTTATCCATTCATGTTCAGTTATCTCATGTTATTCAATTAGTGCTTCTCTTATATGCATAGTATTCTACAGTTCAGTCCAATTATTCAGACTAAGTACAGTCCAATCTTACATGACTAGTATTCAGCTACCAGTGATTCGGTTAATCATATAAGCTTTGTATAAGTTACGTTTAGTTTTGTATGTTTATGCATTCGTTCTCAGTATAATTATATATTTAGATCCTCGAGTTATGTCAGTTTCCATCATATAGTTTCACACCCAGTATTCATACAGTGTCCATGTTTTACCGTATCCCAGCTTCAGTTCTACTTAATTTACAAAAGTAAAGAGTTTTAAGAAACTAAGAGTAGTGATTCACCATCTTACCTGATTATGTTTTTTACTCATGTTTTAACATGTTTTCAACTTTTAGTTTATTCTAGGCTATTGGTGAGTCTACTTACACTTAGCATGCATGCTTTAAGATTACATACATAATTGGTTTTACTTATTGCATTCACCCTCTCTTACTTAGTACATTCTAGAAGTACTGATCCACATATACGTCTGTGTGGCTACATTGTTTCATAATGTAGGTACCATTTGTACCTTGGACATCATGATGAAAAAGTAGCAGTTTCTAGTCAACTAGTGATGAGTTCTCCTATTTTGGGAACTCTAGTCAGATGTTATTCATGTACTTTATTTTAGTATTCATATGTATTGATTAGTAGTAGATGAAAACATGTCCCAGCTATTTACAGTTAGTATAGTTGAGGCTTCATAGATGTTAGTCAGAGTCAGTCATGTAATTTCAGTTCTCTCTTCAATTTTATCAGACAATAAACTTTATTAGTATTGTATTTATCTAGATTTTTCTATGATTATGTTTCTGCACAACAAACTCAGCTATTTTATACATATTATATAAGCCGCTCAATAGTATGACAATTCATGGGTTAGCTTGGGATCGATTGGGATTCTGAGCATCGTGTTACAGCTAGGGGTTAGTCTTGGGTCATGACCCATTAGTTAGATCATGTTGGCGCTGGTGTGAGTTCTTCTAAGGTTACCCAAGTTAGGTAGTTCATGAGGTTGAATCTCCTAACCTTTATTGGCTCTAAGGTTGTGGACCATAAGGATTTATAAATGAGATAAAGAAAATCTTTAGGGTGATTCATGCTATTGATATTGAGAGTGTAGAGTTTACTGCATATAAGTTTACAGATATAGCCTATTAGTGGTACGAGGAGTGGGAGCAATCGGGGGGTGATAATGTTATGCAAGTAATAGGGGATAAGTTTTTTGGTGCTTTTCTTAATTATTTCTTTCTTCGGGAGTTGAGGGAGGCCAAGGCCGTTGAGTTTGTGAACTTGAGACAAGGTAGGATAAGTATAAAGGAATATTCCTTGAAGTTTCATTAGTTGCCTTGTTATGCCTCTGAGTTGGTGTCTGGCATGAGGTCTTAAATGAGAAAGTTTGCTTGGGGATTATCTCATGACTTAGTATTAGAGTGTAAGGCTGCGATGTTGAATAATGATATGGATATCTCAAAAATTTTACTTTATATACAGCAGGTTGAAGATGAAAAGAATAAGAAGGTAGAAATTAACACTCAGAGTGGTAAAGTATTAACTGGCCCTTCTGCGGGTAAAGCCGTGATTAAAGATGTGATTCAGGAAGATGCAGAAAATAAAGGAAATTGTCCAGTGGAGTCTGAGAAGCTGGATGTAAAGAAAAGTACATCTAATCATCAGCAGGTTGATGAGTTAGAGAAACAAAAAGCAATAAAGAAGAAAGCAGTGGTTACTACTCTGCCTAAGCCACTGCTGCCCTTCCCAATTGATTGAAAAAAAGGCTGATGACACCAACTTCACTAAATTCATGGTAATCCTGAAGCAGCTGATGGTGAATATGCCTTTAGTGGAGGCACTAGAGCAGATACCCGGATTTTCTAAGTTTATAAAGGATCTTGTGATGAAGAAGAGAACAGTTAGCTATGAACTAGTGGATAATCTTTACCATTGTATCATAATTTCAACAAGATCTTTGGTAAAAAAAAAAGCAGGCCTGGGAGCATTCACCATCCCTTGCACTATTGGGTCGATTGATTTTACTAAGGCCTTGTGCGACTTTGGGGTGAGTATTAATTTTATGCCTCTTTTTATTTATAAGCAGTTGGGTTTAGGGTATGCTACACCCATAAATATGCGATTGCTGATGGCGGATAGGTCAGTGAAGCAGCCAGTGGGGATATTGTATGATGTCCTAGTAAAGGTACCTAGCTTTATATTTCCTATGGATTTCATTATTTTAGACTGTGAGGTGGACTTCGAGGTATCCATAATCTTTGGTAGACCTTTACTCGTAATCGGGAGCGTCCTTATTAATTTGAGGGCTAATGATTTACTGTTCGGGCTTAATGATAAGGCGGTTCATTTTGATGTGTGCCAGTCTATGAAGCAACCCAAAGAGATGAGTGTGTTCTCTATTGTTGATGTTTATTATGAAGACGAGAAAGAGGTGCCGATCGAAGAAAAGTTTGCTAAGGAAACTCTGGTTGCAGTCTTGATGAATTTTGATAGTAAAGGTATTGAGTAATATGAGAAGACAGTGTATGCCCTGACGGGAATGGTGTCATATTCATATGCTCCCAAGAAGCGAGATCTAGATCTTAAAAATTGCCCAACACCACCGGCTAAGTCATCTATTGAAGAACCACCGGTATTAGAGTTGAAAGAGCTGCCAGGCCATCTATGGTATGTGTTTCTAGGCAGTAAAAGCACTTTACCTGTGATTATTGCAGCAGATCTAGGTGAGCAGCAGGTAGAGGCACTTATCTCTGTGCTTCATAGGTACAAAAGGGGAAATAGGCTAGACTATTACTGATATTATTGCTATTCATTTGGGTATTTGCACTCATAAGATTCAGCATGAGGAGGATTTCACACCAACCATTGAGCATCAACACCATCTTAATCCACCAATACAAGAGGTGGTTAAGAAGAAAATCATTAAATGGATGAACGCAGGAGTTGTATACCCCATTTTCGATAGTAAGTAGGTAAGCCTCGTCCAATGTGTGCCCAAAAAGGGGGGCATGACTATTGTGGCGAATGGGAAAAATAAGTTGATTCCCCTCAGTCCTGTGACTGGGTGGAGTATTTACATGGATTATCATAAGCTCACCTCATGGATTCTGAAGGACCACTTCTCGATGCCTTTCATGGATCAAATACTTGATCGATTGATGAGAAGAGGTTGTATTATTTCTTGGATGGGTATTTAGGCTACAACCAGATTTCTATTGCTCTAGAGTATTAGGAGAAGATGATGTTTACTTACCCATATGGTAATTTCAATTTCAAGTGGATGCCAACAGATTTGGAATGAGGTAGCTGAACAAGATGGACGAGTTCCATCTGAAGGCTTATAAAAGAGAAATTTGTATAAAGAAAAGATGAAGAAATACTATGACTGGAGGATTGAAAAGCGAGACTTCTAGAAGGGTGATTGGGTACTCCCATTTAACTCCGAATTGAAGCTCTTTCCAGGTAAACTTAAATCAAAGTAGTCTAGCCCATTCAAAGTTAACCAAGTCTACTCATCTGGAGTAGTTGAACTTTAAAATGATGATGGTAGTGTCTTCAAGGTTAACGGGCAACGGGTGAAGCTGTATATCAGTCCAATAGACTTAGTGAAGTGCATAGCTACCATCTATCTTGATGAAGTCTGAGTAATCGAGATAACTGAGTCGTGTCACAACAATAAATTAGGCGCTAGTAGGAGGCAACCGACAAAGTGTTATTGTAACCATAGTTAGAGTTTATTTGTTGTTGTTGTGCAATTTAATGTGTTTGTGAAGTGTGCAGGACTGAGAATGTAGAAATAAAGGATTTTCCTTAGTTGAGAGAAGGTGATGGGATGACTGATGGACTGTCAAGGATACAACGAACCGTCAATGGAATCATCAAAACCATGGTAAAAAATGGCATTCAGGATAAGGATTGATGGCCAAATTGACGGACCATCACATGTCGGATGGGCCATCAAATCCTCTATCAACCTTAAGCTATAATTTAAAGTTTTTGGTTTGGACTGATGGACTGCATGACAGACCATCACATTACCGATGAACCGTCAGTTAAACTATTACAACAAAGCATAATTGAGATTATTCTGGTAAGTCACGATGGTTAGCCTGACGGACCGTCGGGTCAACCGTCAACTTAACCCTAAGTGACGGGTCGGGTCGATTTGGATTTAATGCTTATTTAAGTGTCTTTATCTGGCCCAATGAGTTTTAAATTTATAAGAGAAAGCAGTTACATACATTGCCACCCTTTCAAATCCTAAAACTGTCTAACTTCCTCTACATTCAAAGAACTTGGGATCAGTTATCTCCCCTTAGGAATCTCCCTCTTCCTTTTCTATCCAATTTAAACAATCCCATCCTCCTTTTCCTCACATCAGAAAACAAGTTAACAATCTCTAATAAAGTCTTTAAGTTTTATTTATTCTAAGTTTGCAAGTCAGAATAGTCAAGTGTACTACAATATCAAAGTATGATCACAACCTTACTCTTTTTTCGGAATTGCTAAACTTATGTTATGGAAGTTGTTGGTTGATTGAGAGGAATTCCATCTTATTTCTGTTATGTGTCAAGTTGATTCTAAGTCGAACCCTGGTGTGCATTGTTTTGGGTGAAGTCTGAATAAAGTATGAATAAAAAGTGGCAAAATTAGTGCTTAAACACTAAATTAAGGCCACAATTTTATGCATAATAAGAGATAGTGCATTACGTGTTCGACAAAATGCCAAAGTGAAGTTTGAAAGTGAAAAGTGATGTTGATGGTTACTTTGACGGAACGTCGAAGACTCAACCGACCATCGGGTAGACCATCGTAAGGTTGTCAAGGTTGATGTTCATTGGATAAGCCCCGATGGACGACTTGACAAACTGTCAGCCATCTGACGGACTGTCAGGTCAACTATGGAAAGGCTAATCAATAAAAGGGTCACTAGATAAGGCTTAACGGACAGAGTGACGGACCATCGCAACCCCGACGGAACGTCAAGCCAAATTTATAGTGACTTTTTCTCTGATTCTGATCTAACTATTTCTTGATGTGTATTCAGGCAATATGGCAAGAAACCTTTCCCTAAACATAGGTAGTGGTAGAGCACAACGAAGAAAAGGCAAGCCATCACGAAGGGAGGAGACACCTGCCTTCAATACTCAGCAATGAGATAGGGTACCCCCCATACTCTCCCAGTCTAAATAGGAGAGTGAAAGCAGCGCTAGTAGTACCAATTTGAGTCCCAACAAGAAAGGGGTCAATAGATCTAACCCCAACCCAGTTGAGGCGGAAACTAAGGAGGCCAATGTAGTCAAAACGAAGATCCTCAAACAAGGGAGGCACTCAGATGACAAATTAAAGGAGAAAAGGATAATTTCCTTAATGGACTGGAATCGACTGGAAGTAGGCCAATCAAGAGTCCAATCTATAAAGGGCACAAAATAGTGACGACCAAGTTGCATGAGTATCCAGAGCTGGAGCGGCAATTCAATGAGTATGAGTTAGCTTGGATGAGAAATCCTCTTGGTTCGTACCAACTGAATCTTTTAAGGGAGTTTTTCACCAATTATTTGGAACTGGCAAAGAAAGATTATCCCAAGGGCTCAAAGATTTCAGATTTGCCTAATAGGGAGTCAATTCCGGTAAGAGGAGTTAACATTAATATATCGGCTTGAACAATCAATAGGATATTTCTTGGGCCCAATTATAAAGCACCGACTATGGTTCCTAAGCTTGAGCATCATTTGACTACAGCATCCACTCAAAGACATTGGTTGTCAAGACTCCTTACTGATGATGGGAACCCATCCTGGGCACTCAACCAATATAAGAGCATTGGTAAATCATCTCTTATCTTCTGAGATAAATTTTTATGGTCCATTGTTCAATTGAGGTTGATGTTGGAAAGGAGAGACGCTAATTTGGACAATCATAGGGATGTATTGGTGGCTAGTCTGATTGCGGGGCTGAAGATTGACTTTGGCCAAATTATAGCTGACTGTAAAACTAGCAGACCGTCAGCCAAGTGACGAACCATCTGGGTAACCATCAACGTTAAATAAAAAGGACCAATTGGATGACTCCTGCGATGGTCCAAGTGATGGATTGTCAGACTTATGGTGGACATCAACATAGCCGTCAGGCTGAAACAGAGAAGGACCCCTTAAGTGATCATGCAATGGTCTTCTCGATGGACCGTCATCCCAGTGAAGATCCGCCAACATGACCATCAGTCCTTAACCAGAATGTATCACTTTGGGACCATTAACGACAGTCCCCGTGATAGACTATCAGGCTTTCGATGGGCTGTCAACGTAAATGTCAACTTCAACTCAGCTTTAAATGATTTCAAATTTTAAATCCTCAATACCCAGGAACATATAAATACCCAGTTTAGGTTTTATTTAGGTATTTTTTATCATATTTTCCATCTAGAAAAACTATAGTAACATATTATTCACTGCAATTCAAGCTATAATTGTGGATCTAGTTATCTTTATCAATATTCTCACTGAAGATTCAAGAACATCTATTGTAATTTTTGTAAGAAACTCTCTGAATCCAATTATGAAGAACATAATAATTTCTTCTTCTTCTCTTAAGATGTGTGGATAAACTTCCATAACTAGGGTTATGTGAGCCTTTATATGAATAGCTAATTGGGGTAGTGAAAATGCTTAATTCCCATATATAATTTAAACCTTTATTTACATTAATTACCTTTCTTGGTTGCAAACTTAAAGGGTGAGCCCAAGAACATTACTTGTTTGAGAAGAAAAGCATATATTGACAAAAGAAGGAGTTTACATGAAATCTAAAGGCTTTAACCTTTGGGTTATCGGTTGATGCCTTGATAAGGATTGACCCACATGAGGGACTAATTGAATAAACTAATACAATCTTTAAGTTCGAAAGAATTACAGTGTAAACTATCCATTTAGGTTAAGAAATAAATGGGTGAACTTTAGAATTCAGTAACTCTTGCAATTGAAGTTGTAAATTAGGAATTTAAGATAATTCACAACCCCATCTGTTTGAACATGTAGGTGAACATTACTCTAGTTTGTTTATTCTCATGAATTAAGCTTGCAATAAACTCGCTAGCCGAATCGCTACTCGTTACAACAATTTAAATACTGTTAATAATTCAAAAACCCCTTTTCTCTAGAGCTTTTGATCAACAGTCTATTAACAATCATAACACTTAGTTTGCATAGCATTTCCTGTGTGATTCGACCCAAACCTCTTTGGGTTCTATATTTGACAGCGATCGCTTACACTTTCTAACGAGAATTGTAATTTGAGTGTATCAATTAGTTATGTACAAATGTTTTAATTAGGCTTAAAGGAGGTTGTGTAGCACACCGTGGAAGGTAGAGGTCATGGGAAGACCGATACTAGAATCCATGTTTGTCGATGTAGGGGTCTTTATGACTGTGTGCATAGTTCACACAATATATATTTTGGACTGGCTAGGGTTGAGACGTTCTCTTACCATTCCTCAGATTTCTCTGGTTTGTGTGGCTAACACACACTAGGGCCCTTTTAGCAGGAGAAACTAAACGTGGGTACCCTTAGAATGGTTAAAACTGCACAATCTAGGTTAATGGTTTTAAATATCATACTTAAACCCTTTACCCTTTCCCGGCATCTTTTATGTATATATATATATATATATGCATGTATGTAAACTTGTATATTGAGATTTGGATTTGTTTTGAAGAATGACATTATTTTATCCCTTACCTGAGTTACATGCTAGCTCTCACCCTGTTAACCATCCCCGGATGCAAAATTATTTCATGATATAGGATCCTAGGGGTTCTCCTGTTACTTTGTACCGTATTAGAAGTTCTGGTTCATTGGTTGGTCTGCACTGAAGTGGTGAGCCTTTATCTTCCAAAAGGCCAAACATTTCATTGTATTCTTTTTGAGTGTCGAAATTCCAATAGTTTCTTTTTATATTTTGGATTTCCTTTTTGGCCATGGTCGGAGGGGGGGGCATGTCCACACCTAGTTTCATATTTAGTTTTATTAGAGGCTTTTATGGACAAAGTGTTGGAATGATTATTGTTGATTCTTAGAACTTACTTTTGAGTTACATTAAATGTCTTCTCTTTATATTTTTGTTGTCTTCCACTCTTTTTATATATCTAATGTACTATTAAGCTATGGCAGTAAAGGTGGTCTCTAGTCCAGGGTGGGTTTTAGATACCCGTCACGATTAGGTCCTAGTTTGGATCATGATAGATATTACCATATAT
Organism: Capsicum baccatum var. pendulum; assembly: GCA_030864225.1. Classification (NCBI taxonomy): domain Eukaryota; kingdom Viridiplantae; phylum Streptophyta; class Magnoliopsida; order Solanales; family Solanaceae; genus Capsicum; species Capsicum baccatum. Next base: position 176,076,888 of record CM061560.1, read on the forward strand.
CCCTCTCTTTCCTCATCTATTCATATTTTATATGTATTCTTTGGCCTTGTATTATTACTATATCTCTTTCTTTCACTCTTTGTTTGTATTTTGGCTAGGGATATATGATACTACACTTTATTTCTTTAATACTGATAGAATAGGATAGCTTAACCTTATTGATCCATGACATTATCCTATTTAATTTTCGTGGTTATTTGCCTACAGTTTATATTTATGCTTTACATGTTATTTATGTTGGCACTATCTTTGGAGCTCAGACGACCGATGCCTACTGAGTACTGCGTGTTTGGTACTCATACTATATTTTTTTAACCTGAAGATCTTAGTATGAGTTCTCACCGTTGATGTGTGTATCATGCAGAGCAACTATTAATCAGAGATTTGGGTGAACTCGTGACTTTTGGAGTATTCCTACACTCCCTTGTACTGATTAAACCTCTCTCTATTTTGTATTTTGGAGATGATTTGTAGATATGTATACATTATGTATTTTTCTTTGTACTCTTATTGTATTAGAAGCTTTTTCACTCACTCAGCAGCTCTTGGGGTTGTAATCTATATTAGTCTCCTTATTTGATTATTTTTCGTTATTTCTTTCATTTCTCTTGATAGTCCATTATGAGCTATTACAGATTATGAGTTGGCTTACCTACATGTGGATTATAACGGGTGTCATCATGACCAGAGAAATTGGATCGTGGTAAAATATGTTTAAAAACTATACCAAGCAATTTTGTAAAGAGTAGTTGAAAAAAAAAAAGACAAACCTTTGAATTTTTTGGCTTTTTCATCTGCAACAATATATTTGCTTTGCCAATTTTTCAGTTAAAAATTTTTAACTGGAAAAGAGAAATACGAGAAATTATCAAAATGAAAGAATCTATTATTAATTATTAATCATATATATTCCATATAATTTTGAAATTTATTTGTCTTAACTAAAAAAGATAGATGATAATTAATGTAAGAAAACCACTTGAATTAAAAACAAAAATAGAAGAAAAGTGGAAGAAGCAGCTATGTTTCGGACAAAGTTTGATCAAAATATTACTTAAATAGAATTGGTGAAATTTCCTTTTTATAGGGTAAAAGTATAATTGACTTAGAAGTGTTAAATATTATGATTTATTAAAATAGTAATAGCTTCCTACTTGTTCTTTTTTCCGAACGTACGTTAGTTTTGTTTCTATCAATATTATGCTTATTCTTCTTTTCCTTTTATGTTTGAACTAAATTTATGTCTAAAATCTTAAAAGACTTTCTCAACGAGTAAAAATAGGCACATGCAAAAAAATCCTACATCAAATTAATTAAAATAGGCACATACAAAAAAAACCCTACATCAAATTAATTACAAGATTTTTTTAAAAAAATGACAAAATCTTCTCCTTAAATTAGAAAATATTTTATATAAGAATTCTAAGTTTGAGGTGTTTTGGTTGCATATAAGAGTAGAATTAATAATTAAAGAATCCTAAAATATATGGTAAGGATTCTAATTCTAGCAAAACTTGTATAAGAAAAACAAATTTAATGAATATTATAAATTTAAATGTTTTTCTATATATTAATAATAATTTAAGAAAAAGGTGAAAAAAAATTTTATCCGTTACCGAAACTTTTAATGAAGGCCAAAAAGTTCAAATCACTTTTTAAATGGTCTTCTCTCTTTTAATATGTTTTAGATGTAGATGTAAATGTAGATGTAGGTGTGTGTATGTATATATAGAGAGAGAGATCAAATGTTCAATTGAAACATCAAGTAGAGATATATATTTGTTTGTTCCTATTATCCTGAATACCCTTACAACTAATCTTTCTGCGAAATATATATCCACAAAAAATCAAATCAAACTAAAGAAAAAATAAATACTTTTTTTTGTTTGATTTTAAATTTTATATTTTTGGGGGAGTTTAACTAAGAATAGTAATTGAGAATGTTGAGTTGTCTTGACTGCACTACTTATGTTGAACAATGTCAAATTTAGAATAAAAAGTGGGTAACTGAAAAACTAAGTAATCGTGGAGAAATACCAAGATAATGATTATAATCTTACCCCTCTGAAAATTTTAAAAAACAACCTCCAAAATTACCTCAATTCAAGTTGTAAAATTTTTAAAAATGATGAAATAACTTCAAATCATGTGATTGACTAAGTCAACTTAATACCTTGATCATGGTGCAATGCCTTAGCGCAATTACACCAAACGCGAAACCAAAAAACTCAGCATGATCGCGATCCACTTATGTGATAGCGCCCAACACCTATCTGTCATTAAGTGTGTTTTGTGGAAAAATGATTTCACTTTAAACAAATTCGAAAACTTAAAGAAACTTTCAAATTCGACCAAAAACAGAGTCGCCACTTACTTTATTTTAGAAAAATCAAGAAAACCTTTGAAAAAATATTTAAAGATTTAAAATAGAAAAATATTTAAAAATTAAGAAATACAGGTAAGGATTCAAATTAATAATTTTGAAAGGGTGTTAAGGCGCCAAGAATATCTGCTAACATGCGGTTGTCCAATCTGTCTGAGACTAACTCTTATTTACTAACTTAAAGAGAAAAATTAATGATTTAATATTTATAAAAAAGTCTTTAGTTAAGAAAATATTTTGATTTGAAGTAAAGGAGGGGATTTGAAAGACTTTAAATAAATTCACTAAAGGAGACAATGATCAAATTTCTATTTTAGGCTAACTTAAGAGCATGAGTCAAAAACCTTGCAACCCAAAAAAAATAGTTTTTTTTAAATTTTTTTTAATTTGTTCCATTAATTTAAGCGGAAGAAAAGTGATAAACTGATTAAACAATAAAATAATAACTCTTGAAGGGATTCAATTAAGTTAAGAAAATAATTATTATTATTAGAACAACAATGCAATATTAAAGTGAGATGAATAGATTCAAGCTTTTTGAAGGCTCAAACTCTTATAAATATCACTGTCCTAAACTACCATTTGATGCATTTCTTCTACTTGTGATAGCTTCCAATTCATTCCAAATGATGAGGCTTGACTCAGGACTATTGGGCCTCCTTGGCCAATGAAGATACGTAAGGGTAGAGTCCATTTTGCACTAATGAAAGTTGGTTGTGCATAAAAGGAGAATATAAGGATTAATGTTTGAAAAAGACTTGAAATTAGGTAGGTAAACATGATGCAACCACTATTTTTTACATGTAAAAATGGATAGAAATATAAAGAGATATAGTAATATTTTTTAACTACAAAAGAAGAAGAAAGCTATAGAAGTTGTGAAAAATATTGATTATTCATCCCTAAAGCAGATTATGTGAATTTCACCAAATAGAAACACAGTAAATCAAAAAAAAAGTAGTTTATAAGTAAAAGGAAAATCAGGTTCACAATCAATTTTGAGTAAATTTAGGAATATTGAGAAAGCATAATTATCTCAAAATTCTCCAAGCTAAACTTCTAATGAATCAAGCCTAAATAACTGATATTGTTAGAGCATGGATTCACATTTAATCCACAAAAAGGGAAAGAGGTGAATAAAAATAGTTCATTTTCGTTTCCTTCTTCACCTTTCATTGTTATTAGTCACAACTCATATAAGATGTAACCGAAACTTAGGTGACAGAAATGAAGGATGAATCAAAACGTTCGAAAAAGACATAAAGTCAATCATAAAATTTGTGGTAAATTGTTATATTGATATCTAAATAGGATACACACTTAATCCTGATTTACAATGACAAGGAGGGTAAGAGCGTTTACAATCAAACTACTTAAAGAAATTTCTCTTCAAAGCATTCATACTTCGCTCAAACTTTAGTTTTTCCATGAAATTTGAAGATAATTAGGAAGAGGAAACAAGGCCATAAATACAAGTTTGCTTGTTTTCAAGTTCCCTAATAACATGATTATAAAGAATGCCAAATTTCTTTTATTTTTCTAAAATCCAATTTGAAACCTTTTGCAAGCTATGGTAAAAGTTTTGTCTTGAAATTTGTTTAAGTGATTCTCTGAGTATTGAGAATCAAAGCAACATTATAATCCCAACCAATCTTCCATAAGAAATCAAAGGTGAGGGATATAAGAAAAATTCTTGTTAAGACAACCAGGAAATTATGCTCATCAAAAAATAGATTTAAAGGTGAAATATGAGCTATTATTCAACTCTATTTTGCCTCTTCAACAATTACTCCAGAAAAAGCTAAAGAGCAACTCCCAAAACCTTTCTTCTTTCTTTAAAGATTCTTCTTCGATATCGTGAATCAAAGAGATTCTTTTGAGAAGAAAGTTCATCCCATAACATATAAAAGAAAAGAAATTAGAAGAGGGAAATCATGTTTAAAATTTACCAAAATTCCTAGGCTAAGAAATATGAACAAATCACATTTTGAAAGGCATTCGAGGAAAACAAAGACTTATCAAATGAATGCTTCTCCAACCGAATGAACAACCAAGATCTTAAAAGGAAAAACATGAAAAAAATACCACAGTTTTAAAAGCATATCTTTAGCAAATTTTGAGAGAAACCTTTAACTTGAGAATAGGTCAAAGCTTTATACACCCAAATATCCACAATAATACACAAACCTTAATGTTCATTTCTCGGCTACTGTTCACATACCAAAACAAAATGTATCAAAAGATCAAATACAAATATTAAAATGTGAATAGAGTTCACCTCTAGTCAATTACATCATAATAATGATTTTAAATTTCAAGTCTCTATTTTCACCATAATCAAACAAGCAATTCACAATTAAAAATCAAATCAAACTAATTTTTACTATAATGTCTGACATATAAAGAAAAATAGTAGACAATGAAGATGAAACATTAAAAAAATTCATACAAGTCCAAGTCAAGTGCAATTTCATATGAGCGAGAACATTAATCTTAAGGTACAAAGATCAGAAATTGAAAGAAAAATTAAATAGATGAGTATTTTACCTTTTTGAGGGAAACAAACCGGGATGATGAGCTTTGACAAAGATTGATTCTCCACTTTGACTTGAAAGTAATAACATATATAAAAATTAAACTATGGGGCAAGAGAATTGCTTAGGTCTTAGACTGAGGTTATGAATCCAAATCCTAACTATGTAGGAAGCTTTTCACCCCCGGGGATGATCAAAATTTTATTTTTAAGTCCCGTAAGTTTACTTGAATGGTAGGGAATGATGGAGTTTATATAGGTTCGAAATTGAAGGTCTTGGAATTAAGTTGCAATGTGGGGTTGGGATTTTCAGGGACTTTTTAGGAAATTAGTTGGAGAAAGTTTTTGGTGGAGTTGGAATCATACCATATCAGTATGAATTTGAAGAATTTTTTGAAATGGAAAAGTAAAATCTTGTGAAAATTCTAGATGAGTGCCACATTGCAAATTCCAGAATCTTCATTGTACGACTGTAACGACCTGAATTTTGATAAAATATGTTTCTGTATAATTTAACTATTTTACCCCTTGTCATGGTTGTGTTGGGATAGTTTTGTAGTATGGAAATGATTGGCACAGTTTCGGATGCATTTTGGTGTCATTTATGTGATTTTATAGTTTTTGGCTGCTTTGAGAGACTTATAGTTGATTTTAGTTGATGTCTTTTGATCCCTGTGATGGATAGCAGAACGAACTGTGCCAGTAGATCTAGAATATCTATATTAGGGTGGTAGAAAGTTGTGATTTTGGATTTCACGGTCAACTTTGTAAAAATGATATATTTTTAAAATTTTGATATCTCCATTTTGTTTAAATCATCAAATTTGATAGGATAGCATAGTTCATTTGTGTTTACGAGGTTTAGATGAATTCTGAGGGCCCCGTAGAAACTCAAATTGCACTAAGTCCCCAGTTGGTGCACCCGTGATCGCAGACCTATTGCTGCGATGGCGATTGGGAGATTAAGGTAAGTGTTACAATCACGACCCTGGCCTATGATCATGATTTCCCTAACAGTCAAGGTACTACAATCGCAACCTATGTACCGAGATCGCAAGACCTCTATTTATAAATACCCGTTTTTGACATTTTCACAATTTTTGAAACTTCGAGCTTAGAGTTTCCTGATTTTGAGAAACTTTCTCCATTTATAAGCTTTAGTAATCTCCATTACAGTAATCTAAACTAATTTTTTTCATATTTAACATTAAATTCTTATTTTAACTATGGATTAAAATATGGAGTTTAGAAATTTTGGCCTATAAGACCTAAAAATGATATTCCTCTAATTTAAATCCTAATTTCACTCCTTTTTTTTATTTGAATGAGTTTCTAATCCTATAATTATTAGTTTTTCTTTAATTGTATCTTTAAAATAACTTTAATTCTTGGTTTTAAATGAATTTTGAAGGGTTTACCCTGTTAAGTTTAGAAATAGTTTTGATTCAATTTGAACGTCGTTTTTAACTTATTCTTACCTGTATTTTTAGATATAGACTCTTAAAAACATGAGAAATATATTTCTAAAACAAAGTTACGATTTTGTCTATTTTTTTGAAAATCTATTTTGGGGGTCCGTTTTGACCCCGACATGAAACTAGGTAATATTAATATCATTGACTTTCTTTTGATGCATAAATTATATATTTTAATTTTTTAGTTAATTTTGGGTTCGTTTGTAAGGAGTAATATTGTGGATTAAAGGCTTTTATTACAGTTTTTGGCCTTCAAGGTAGATTATGGCTTAACTCTTTCAGACTAGGTTGGGTGGTTAATTTCTATACAAAAAAATGCTAAGGGTGTGGGAAATAATCATGAGAAATGGCTATCTTATTGTGTTGTGCCCTTGTGGGGTCATATATGTGATGTTATGGGGTGGTTTTGGAACATTACGTGCTATGTGTAATCGTGTGGGTCCTATGTGATATTGGAAGCCTTATATACATAATGATAATTACATCTTGTTTGATGAAAAACTGTGTTGTGGTACCAATTATGTGTTATGATATATTCATACTCTATTGGCATATGAATCATATTGTATTTCATGAATGGTTGAAAACAATGAGTTGATTTTTGTCTCACATAATGGTATATTGGTTGGTCATAGAAATACTCACTATGGTTGATTGTGGAAATACTCCTCATGGTTGATTGTGAGCATTGCATCCTCATACTCATTCATGAAACAATGGCACCACTATGGACATACTGGGAACGCCTTTTTATGATAGAAAATAGGATATCTTATAAAACCTTTCTCAAGGAATATGTTAGGGAAGAAATATGGATATATGTGGATTGTATACGAGTTGATGGTTGACTAAACCCCCGTGGTTCCTACTTTGGAAGGATTTAGATCTGTAGGTATTTATGAAGATTGTGCGACAATATCAGAGATTGTGTAAAATCCTCATACATTTCATCATCATCATCATCAGCAGCAGCAGCAACAACAACATCATCATTATCATTCTTATTATATTTACCTTATTATGCTTATTATGTGATTGTATATTCTGTTTGACTTGTTACCTATCCATTGTTCTATCTTTCCTTACTCATATTTGATGTTCCTGTATATGTTGTTCGCTTTTCCTTATTTATATGTGGTATAAATACATACTTATGTTTTTTTTGGTGTTTTGCTATGGATATTATAGAATTGTTAGTGCAAGCGTGTTGGCTACTATTATGAGATATTTTCTGATTGCAGGTGACGTGACCTTAGTGTGTATTTTTTATTCTTTATTTTCTACTTTGCTCGGTTATCCTATGATACCTACTAAGTACTAGTGGAATGGACGCATCCCTACTGTGTCGTTTCAGTGTAGATTCTAGTGTAGGTGCATGTCACATGGCTTGATTTTGGGCGCCTTTAAAGTTGTTCAAGGTAGTTGTTAGGCTTTCATGCATCTAGGATCGACTTCTATCTTTCTGTATTATTTTATGTATTTATTAGTATTCTGAGATAGATGTTGTTCATGCTAGATATTCTAATGTATTTGACTCATGGATTGTACTGGTAGTTCTTATACTATTGACACTCGATTTTTAGAGTGTGGTAAATATCTTTGGTTGTATGTTTTGTTTTCATATTATATTGGTATGGTTTGGCTTCATTCTGGAAACCTTATCTTGGGGTTATTTCTGTCTTTTCCTCTTTGGGTATCGGCTTAGGTGGTAAGCTTACTTTTCAAGGTTCACCATGACAAGTGCCATCATGACCCTTATTTTTGGGTAATACAGATTAGTATCAAATCATCCTTCATTAGTCTCTATGGTGTAAGAACGGGATGTTTAATAGAGTCTCGTTCATCGATACGTAGATGTTTGTATCTATCTTTGAGAGACAATATAATGTCTTTAGGAAAATTTCCCGCATTTTGCTCCTTATGGTGTGAATTTCTTTTAAAACTTGTACTTTAAGTCATGTTTCACTCTTTCGGTGAAGATGGTGTTTACTAGGTCCCACGAGGTTAGAGATGTAGAGCCTGCTTCTGATAAGGGAGCTCAATAGAGAGGGAAAGCCTCGAGTCATGGATGGGTTTGAGGGAATGGACGGGCTCGTGGATCTGCCCTGTCTAGGAGTAGTGCTAAGGGACTTTCCTGTGAGCCTCATGTTGAGCATATTAGAGGTATAGGTCCTACTTTAGTTCCACTGAGTTCTTCTATCCCAATTTTAGAGAGGTTGTTGGTTCGCTTGTTGACCTATTTGGAGGATGCTTTTTTGAGTGTACTTGGCGTTCCTCCAGTTTTGAGTGTGGATTCTCAGTTGCATCTGCTTCTACTCTTGGTACTCCTCAGAATCTAAGTATTATTTCTATTTTAGCGTCGATATCTAAATATGGTATTTTGAGATCAGGAGTTCAACCTTTATCTATGTTGCCTCCTCATATAGGATCTCAGCCGCTAGAGTCACCCTGTTTTCTCTTGTACAAGCACATTTATGTATTTTGAGGATTAGAAGAGGTTTGAGAGATTTACTTATTTGGATCCTCCTAGATTCAGTGATGTTGTGGACAAGGATGCCTATGAGTTCTTGATTAACTGTCGTGAGAAGTTGAATAATTTGGGTTCGCTTAAGTCGCATAAAGTTGCATATACTACATAAAGTACAGAAATTCTACTAGAGATTGGTGGAGGTTATTGGTTAGTTGTAGACCTCTTGATTCTCCTGAAATGACTTAAGATCAGTTTGTCGGTGCCTTTTTAGATAGATTTATGCATAATTAACTAAATATGCATATAAAGCATGGAGTACTGAATAGAGAGCATAAAAAATGTAGGTACTGGAAATCTATAAATACTACGTATTTATGAAAATTTGTAAATATTAAAGATATGTGAATATCTATATATATTGATGATGCATAACCAAGCATATAACATGAACTAAGTACAATCTGTAAATTAAAACACTAAAATAACTTAAATCTGTATACTTTGGTCAAACAACACTAAGACTGAATAACTAAACTAGGACTATAACTGAGACTGTATTTGACACTGTGGGAGGTATCATCTACCTAACATTCCCTAATTTGAGCTAATTAGGGTCCAACCTGTAACCCCAATTGGAAGGGTATTAATACCGTGCCACGGATACTAAGACTGGCTGTGTAGATCCACTAAACTGATATAATGTCCAAAGGACTAAGGGTGTCAAGCCTGAACTGATAGGTGACCCCTGCGAGATAGTCAAGCCTAATCTAACGGATGACTTTTTTATGTTTGCTATGTAGTTCTGGAGTAAAATGACTGCTACTAATTACTCTTCCTATCTGATGAGAAAGCCATCATCCCTATACTCGCTCAGTGCTAAATATTACTCCCAACTGAAACACACTGAAATGCTAGACTGTTTTGATTTTAATTGACTGATATATGACTATTTTGATAATGCTCATAGTATGTTCTGAAGACTATTCTATAATGTACTGAGACTAGAGTGCGTAAACAGTTATGGTTTTTAGGTATTCAATACCCCCAAGACTCAAAATCAACAATGATAAAATGACACTAAAGCTTGGGGGACAAAGCACGAATGCTTTTATTAAATTAATCACTCTTGTAGGCATTTTATCAAACACTTATAGTTCATGGTTTAAAAAAAATCATAGGAATGTCATGGAGCTTATAGAAATAGCATGAATTCGACATAATAGTATTAAATCATAGTTTAATTCAATAAATAATAATACTAAAACATGGAGGATCGGATAACAATAATAATTTCATTGAATCATGGTGTAAAATCAATAATACATGGAGATTCATGGGTGAAATAAGTCTATCAACTTGAATAGATCAAAATTTTATAATTTAAATAGGATACTTGGACTCCATGGATGAACATCTAACATACTTGGGATAATGAATTTAGGAGGATTGATGGAGTGTTCTTGATATTTGGCCTTGAATTTGAGAGTTAGGGTTCTTATTCTTGAAGAGAGTTGATTTTAATTTGAGAGAATAATGCAAAAGTGAGAAAATTTTGCCACCTTGTTTGTGACTTGGAAGCTCACCGCGATGCGGTGGAATCGCGTAAAGACACTGGAAATTTCCAAAAGCTAATTTGGCCTTTGGCGCAATACGCCAAGATCATGCACCTTCATTGGAAATTGCCAATCGTCATTTAGACTGGCTCCGCGATGCGCTAAGGGTTAAAATGATGGTGTTTAACGACTAAAACCTAAAATCTCCATAACTTCTTACCCGATTATCGAATTTGAGCTAACTTTATATTGTTGGAAAGCTAATTCAGTTCCCTACATAATAGTAGGCTCTAAACTGACAACTAATAAGTTTTTCAAAAATTTTATATATGAATACTCATATATTGAGGCTTCGATTACGCTAAGGAAATGTGTGTTATAACAATATCTCCCTCTTGGGATCATTCATCCTTGAATGAGACTAGTTAAGCTAAGGGAAAACTGATGGACTTAGTTAGACATTGAACATTCATATCTGATGCATGGAATTCATGAATGCATGACTGACCTGAATATGATGTGAAACTGAAACTGTGCATGATTGAGAGAAATCTTAAGAATATTAGTACCTTATACTGACTCTGGATTCATGGAGAAAAGATGAGGGTACTTGGTCTGCATATCTTCTTCTGCTTTCTCAGTGGCTCTCTCAACGGACTGATTCCGTCAAAGAATTTTGACCAATGGAACTTCTTTGTTCCTTAGTCTACAAACTTGATGATCAAGAATTTTGACTGAAACTTCCTCAATGGAAAGACTATTTTGAATATCAAAACTTTCTAAGGGAACAACTTCATCTGGATCACCAGTACACTTTTTCAACAATGAGACATAGAACACTGGGTGTACTGGGGCTAAATTTAAAGGCAACACAAGCTCGTAAGCTACCTTTTTTAAACGAGTGAGAATTCTAAAGAGACCGACATAACGAGGATTGAGTTTTCTTTTCTTGCTAAATCTCTTCACTCCCTTCATGGGAGAGATTTTCAAGTATACAAAATCACCAACCTCAAACACAAGATCCTTTCTCCTCACATCAGCATATGATCTCTGTCGGCTCTGGGCAGCCCTAAGACTTTCTCTGATCAATTGAACCTTCTCTAATGCATCAAACACCAAGTTAGGCCCTACTATCGTGGCCTCATCTACTTTAAACCAACCAATTGGACATCTACATCTCCTACCATAGAGAGCCTCAAATGGAGCCTTACGGGTAATGGAATAATAGCTGTTATTACATTCGAATTCAATCAAAGGTAAGTGGTCATCCCAACTACCTTTAAAATCAACTACATATTCTCTCAACATATCTTCTAGAGTATGAATAGTCCGATCTGCTTGACCATCTGTCTGAGGATGGAAATCTATACTGAGATGGACTTGAGTTCCAAGACCCTTTTGGAATGCTTTCCAGAAGTGAAAGGTAAACTGGGTACCTCTATCTAAGATGATAGATAAGGGAACATCGTGCAACCTAACTAACTCTCTAAGATAGAGTTTCACATAGTCCTCGGCTGAATAAGAGGTATGGACTGGCAAAAAATGAGCTGATTTAGTCATCCTATCTACGATAACCCAAATAGAATCATGTTGATGATGAGTACGAGGCAAGCTCATCACAAAGTACATATTAACTCCCTCTTATTTCCAAGTGTAACTACTAAACTCCTGCCTGGACCCACTAGGCTTCTGGTGGCCAATCTTAACCTGCTGGTACATAGAGCATTTAGCTACAAACTTTGTAATATCTCTCTTCATCCTACTCCACCAATAGATCTCCCACAAATCACGGTACATCTTATGGCCCCTGAATAAATAGAGTAACATACAACATGTGCTTCCGCAAGAATTCTTTGCCTCAAGTCATCTATACCAGGCACACATAGCCACCATAAAAATGTAGCACACTATCTTCCCCATGAGAGAAAACCTACACCGTCTGATCTCTACCTAATTCTTTCAACATAACTAGACTGGGATCTTTATCCTACTTTTCCTTTACCTCAGAAAATAGAGATGATTCTAAGCTACTCTGCATCCATACACTAACTTTTGTTGAATCGAGTAAGAGGACACCTAGTCGATCAAGATGGTGAACTTCTTGAGCTAACTTCTTCTTACTATCCTCAACATGAGCAACACTACCTATAGACATTCTACTGAGAGCATCAACCACTACATTGGCCTTGCCCGGATGATATAAAACACTTATGTCATAATCTTTAACAACTCTAACCATCTTCTATGACCCAAATTTAAATCTTTCTAAGAGAACACATACTTCAAGCTCTTATGGTCAGTGAAAACATCAACGTTCACCCCATATAAGTAATGCCTCCAAATCTTTAACGCGATTACTACTGTTGCTAACTTAAGATCATGAGTAGGGTAAGTCTTCTCATGGAGTTTAAGTTGTCTGGAGGCATAGACTATAACCTTACCTATCTATATGAGGATACAACCCAAACCTACTCTGGATGTATCACAGTACACAACAAACCCATCTGAACCATCTAGTGGAGTCAATACTGGGGTTAAGGTGAGTCGAGTCTTCAACTCCTGAAAACTTTTCTTGCAGGAATCTGACCACTGAAGCTTAACTATCTTATGAGTCAATCTAGACATGGGGGATGCAATAGAAGAAAATCCTTCAACAAACCAATGGTAATAGCCAGCTAAACCCAAGAAACTCTTGATGTCTTATAGAGAGATGGGTCTAGGATAGTTTGTCACCACTTTAGTCTTTTGAGGATCAACTCTAATGCCATTACCAGAAATAATATGGCCAAGGAAAGCTACTAATCTTAGCCAGAATTCACATTTACTGAATTTAGCGAATAACTGGTGAGCTCTAAGAGTTTGTAACACTATTCTGAGATGGTCTGCATGATCAGTTTTTCTATGGGAGTAAACAAGAATGTCATCAATGAATACTATGATGAACATGTTCAAGTACTGCTTAAACACTTGGTTCATCAAGTCCATGAAGGCTACTAGGTCATTTGTGAGACCAAAGTACATAACTAGAAACTCAAAGTGATCATACCGAGTTCGGAAAGCTATTTTTAGAATGTCACATTCCCTGACTCTAAGCTGATGATAGCCTGATCTGAGGTCTATCTTTGAAAAATAGCTGGCACCCTGAAGTTGATCAAATAAGTCATCGATTCTAGGAAGTAGATATCTATTCTTGACTGTAACTTTTTTCAGCTGATGGTAGCTAAGCATATTCTGAGAGAACCATCTTTCTTACGCATGAATAGAATTGGTATGCCCCACGGGGATACACTGGTTTAATGAATCCCTTAGCTAAAAGATCCTTTAACTGTTCTTTTAACTCTTTGAGTTCAACTGGAGCCATTTTATATGGAGTAATAAATATGGGCTGAGTATCTGGAAGAAGGTCTGTTCTGAAGATGATTTCCCTTTCGAGAGGAACTCCGAGAAAATCTTCAGGAAATAGATCTGAGAATTCATTTTCTACTAGAATTGATTCAAGAATCGGAGTTTTTGAGTTAGACTCTTTGACTCGCACAAGATGGTAAATACATCCCTTTGATATCATCTTTCTTGCTCTAAGGTACGAAATCAACTGACCCCTGAGAGCTACAGAACTAACCCTTTATTTAAGGACTGGTTCATTTGGGAACTGAAAATGAATGATTCTGTTTCTACAATCAACTGAGGCATAGCATGAGTAGAGCCAATCCATGCCGGGAATGACGTCAAAATCCATCATCTCTAACTCTATGAATCAATTGAAGTAACTTTTTAAGATATTATGATCGGATAGTTCCTGTATACCTATCTGGCTACAATGGAAACACCTACTAGGGTAGACACTAAAAATGGCTCTGCTACAGTTTTGGGACTGACTACAAAATTGATAGCTATATATGGAGTTACAAAACAAAGAGAAGATCTAGGGTCTAGTAAGGCATAAACATTTATGTAAAAGACCTGCAACGTACCAGCAACTACGTCAGGAGAATTTTCCTGATCTTAGAGGGACTGAAGAACATATAATTTATTCATCTATTGACCACTAGTGGCACTGGAAGTTGCACCCTGCTGAGTTGGGTAACCAAATGGAACTGACGACTGATGGGACTGGCCCTGTTAGCACATATCCCTACCTTTCTAAGCAACTACCCAACATTCCTGAATCCAATGGCCTAGCTTGCCATACCCAAAGCACACATCACTACCTACTTTATACTCATCCTGATGGTGTCTGCAATATTTCTGACATAGAGGATTTATACTAGAACTGGTAACACTAACCTAGGACTTAGAACCTGGTGCTCTATCCTATTATCATTTTTGAATTTGGGTATCGGAGCATTGGCTAAAGAGGGTGCTGGGGCTAAAGACCTCTAAAGAAACTGAGTACGGTTACCACCCTCTGACTTTGGTTCACTGAATTTAAAACTGCCCATTCTAGCTATCTTGTTTCCTCTCTCCCTCTCCTTAATTTTCTTCTTCTCTATCTATTGAGTATGGACCATTAGCCTAGATAAGTTCATCTCACTAATCAGCATTGCAGTCCTGTACTCCTTGACCACACTATCATATACGCCAGAGATAAACTTACTCATCTTGAACCTGTTATCAACTACAATATAAGGAGCATATCTAGATAACTGAATAAACTTCAGGTAATACTGCCTTATGCTCATGTTTCCCTACCTCAAATTAATAAACTCTAACACTTTGGCCTCCCTCAACTCCAATAGAAAGAATCTGTCTTACAAAGCTGTGGCAAATTCTTCCCATTCTACAGGCCTTTCATCTACACCTCTATCAATCTTCCACTACTTAAACCAAGTATGGGCTACATCCTGCAACTAGTATGCAGCCAACTCAACTTTCTGACTAGATGTCAACCCCATAGCATCAGT
This sequence comes from Capsicum baccatum var. pendulum, assembly GCA_030864225.1. Taxonomy (NCBI): domain Eukaryota; kingdom Viridiplantae; phylum Streptophyta; class Magnoliopsida; order Solanales; family Solanaceae; genus Capsicum; species Capsicum baccatum. Next base: position 176,092,203 of record CM061560.1, read on the forward strand.
GACTTTCTGAACCATATCTAAGAATTCCTGTAGATCCTTTTCAAACTTGGATCCCATAAAAGAAGGAGGATTTATTTGGGTGAAATTCCAAATTATGGTTGCAGAAGTATTGGCCACTAGGTTGGCCAGAATAGCCGCTGGCCATTCATTTTGTGCTGCTACGGAGTTTTCTAGAGTAGTGAAAACATCTTTGAATTTTGCGTTAGAGACATGCTCATCCATATGATCTGCCTGGATAGTCTAAGGGGTTGGCTGGTTTCCTGTTCTTCTTTCATTCTTATTAGGAGGCATGTTCTATAAACGGAAGGAAGAAATGGATTGCATAGGGAGTTTAACTTGAGCTCATGGTCACTCGCACGCTATGAATCTGAAAGAAGGGAAACTTTTTCCTAAATGCCTTGTACCCTCTCATCCATAAGTGTGGTGCACTATACACCCTTGCACAAAACTCTACTTGATGTGGCTATCAGATTTTCTAGGACACTTTAAAAACATAGGCTCTGATACCAAGTTTGTAATGCCTCGAGAGCATACCTTGGGCGTCACACGATGGTTACAGTCCCGAGGGACCATAAGCTAACCCATAAGCTAGTACCTGCAAAGGTTTGGGTCATATTTCTATCCCAAATGTCCTAAATAGGCTAATTCATGGTATACTAGTCATTCACCCATCCTACAAGCCTTACCTAACATAAAATCTACACAATACCCAATCTTATAGGTAAATGTTGACTAAAGCCTACCTCGATGTCGAACCATATTCTTAAACTGTCCATAAATTGCTTGTTTTTTATCCATGATCCCAAAAAATGATGGCATTTTATTAAAATAATAATCTATAAGTTAATAGGAGTAAAATGATATCCATATTTCTATATAAAACTTTGGGCCTGGAATTGGGTCTATAATAGGCCTGTCGGGCTTACTACCATTCAAAAAATTGAACCCATTATGAGGTTCCTTGGAGGATTAGGATTGTGTGATCAAAAGTAAAGAACAAATCGGAGCTCAGTCGTCCCCTAAATCCTAAATAATCTAGACCTATAACCAAGAACTAAATATATTTTGGGATGAAACAATATGAGAATATAAAGGAAAAAGTCCAAAGAACAATGGGTCAACATACTTGAGTTTATTGTGATGAAATCCTAATACTTTACAAGCTCCAAAGCCTCTAATGGTGGGAAGTAATGTTGGAAAATATAGAAAGATTGCATAAGATGGGTATTATAAGTTTCCAACATTGACCATTGAAGCGGTTGGATGAATGCTAAAGCGACCATCACTAAAGTGATGAATTGGTCACTTAAGTGACCATGTCTTGGCAGGGTGGCCTTCGCTAAAGCGATCATCTGGATGATAAAGAGACCATCTCTAAAGTGATATATTGTTCAGTATCACTAAAGTAATCACCATATCACTAAAATAGCTACCTCTTAAGTGGTTATATGGCTGGATAAGCAGTTGTACCAGCAACTTAAGGCATCAAATTTTGCTAAGTCCAAATGGACTCCGATCAAATCCTTGGGATTCATTAGGAACCCTATTCGCTTAAACTAACTATGCTACCATACCAAATTTGACATTTTAGACTCAATAGAACTATCAAAATGTTCATCTGAGATCATTTTGATTAAATATGGGTCCCATACCTAGTTTTATTTTAATCAAATTTTACCTAATGGCCTAAAAGACTCTAAAAGCTTCAAAACCTAAACCAAGGGTCCCCTAGCCTAAATCAAGATTCTATAGCTATGGCACTATCAAAATTTCCATTCAAGCCCATTTACAAGGAGTTTTGGTCCGAGACCAATTCCTTAACAATAAAAACTCAAAAATAGAGAATTGAGCCTAAAATCCAAATAAACTGTCTGATAACCAAATCAATAGTTCTAGCAAGCTATGAATAACCTGTAGCCACTGTGGGAAGGCTCAAATGCTAAAAATGCATAGGAATTGAGAAAATAACCTAGAGGGTCATTACAATATTTTACTGAGTAACTAGGATGAACTTTCTTATTAGACCCTTGTAGTAGATTTATTCCCTTTCTTACCTTATTTTTCTTGATTAATGGAGTTATTATTATATTAAAGTGCGTATTATGATCCCAGCTATAATTTCAATACCAATTGAGCACCAAATTAGTATTCTATCCTTTATGAGGATATAATTGTGGTTTATAGATGCTTATGATTATATAGCTTGGATAATGGTGACGGCATGCATACTTTAGTCACATTTGCATTTACTTAGTGGTACGATTCAACCTAAGTCCTTGATTTTACAATTTTTTTAAAAGGGATTTATTCTCATTATTCACTTTTAAAATGAATTCTTTTACGACGGGAATCGTACCACCTTATTTAATAATTTATGAGCTTTTGAAACTAAATATACAATTCTAGAAATCAGATCGAGCATGATTATAGTCCATTATTAATCCACTCTTTTACCACTACAATTTACTTTGATTGAAGAAGGTTTTGACCCTTTATATACTATTATGCCTATTTAATCCCAAACTTGATCTTAGGAAATAGATTTATAGATTTACACTCTTTTAGTATCTATTCAGAACTGAGAAATTATCATATATTTATATTTATTTGGTAGTGGATGGATTAGATTGACTATGATGATTATTGGAAGTCCTAGTTTGGGACCAGGTAGTATATATTGATATCCTAGTTTGGACCCTTAGAAGAATTTCCTTTGTTGAGGTTTATAGGAAGGGTACGACTCATGAGTACTATTTGTACCCTAGGATATGACCTAAGGTCCTCTATATCGTATGTTGATTAGTATTTATTGTATAAAATATGTCCAAGATATGGTTTAGCCTTTCCCTAGTCGTATGTTAGGGTACGGGTCATATACTACCTAGTCGTATGAAGTGTTGGTCTTGATCGAATGGTCACTGACTTGGATACGGGTTGCAAGGTACCACTCATACCTTTGGGAACAAGTCATGCATATATGGTCATATATTGGGAAGATTAGGGGTCCATGGTAAGGCCTAGGGTATAAGTTAGGGTACCACTCGTACCCTAGGGTATGGTTTGGTGAGGGAGTCGTACCCTCCTGGGAGTGCATTTTTAGCTTTTAAGCTAAGGACTTTATAGACATTTCCCACCCTAAAACCCTTAAGTCCCCTAACAATATAACATGTTATAGCCCCTCATAACATATTTTGGAAGATGAAAACTCACCAAAAACACTTTTAAATCATCTCTCAACTTCTTTAAAGAGATTGGGGAGAGGGTTTATCAAAGAGATCATCTAGAGACTTAAGGACCAAAAATCGCTTCGTAAATCATCTTGTATAAGGCATGTGATTCTTCCCCTATCATTATTTCTCGAATATCATGTTATTTAAACATTGTTTATGAATCATTAATTATAGTTTTTGAAACAAGTGTTGAGTTTTATATGTATAGTTATGGGTAATGTTTTCTCTTGTTTAAACTTATGACTATACATGTTTTTGGTGATGGTTTATAAATGTGGGTTCTTGTTGATTGTGATTTAACAAATAGGTAAAGAGTAACCCTAATATTGATGGTTTTCACTTGGGTTTTGGTCATATTAAGAGTATGCCCTCAAGGTGTTTTTGGAAATGTCGACTAAAAATAACTAGTCAAATATTGATGGTGATTTAAACTAAGTCAATGCGTTAACGAGTCTTGTAAAGGCCTTGTTGGTCATGTAATGAGTTAGATGGTTCCCTTGGTGGTTTGATTAGCTAAAAGGGAGTTGGAGTCCCTAACATAAATTCGAATTGTGTTTGAACTAAAGCTTAGTGTAAGAATGCTAATGAGTAATTTGATAAAGGTCTTGATGACCATAATTTGACTTGAATAATATTTGAAACTAATATATTGGATTATTAAATGAATTGATCTATATATGATTCATGAAGACCTTATGGTCTTGTATGATGTTAAATTGTGGCCTTAATGCCTTAAAATGATTAGTCCCCAAATTGAATTGTGTGATGTAAATGCATGGACAAAGGGCTAGAGTCCCAATGTCGAATAGTAATGGATGCAATGGCTTATGGTTAGAGTTTACTTGAGTAATCAAATGGCTTATAGTTAGAGTTTATATGCTTAATGAAATGGCTTGTAGTTAGAGTCTACTTGACTAATAAAAGGCTTGTGGTTAGATTCCACTTGCTTAGTAAGATGGCTTGAGATTAGAGTCCTCTTGCTCGATATAACCTAAGTGGTGGAAGGTTAGATTCCTCTACTTCATGGTTCATATTTAAGTGCTTTGAAATGCATGGTAAGGCCTTGTTATCTGTTGATACTTGATGTATTCATATGTATTACCTATCTATGTGTATAAATGTGGTGGCTTATGATGGTTTGACTTGGTATTGAATAATGACACTATTTTATCCTTTTCCTTGAATTACATGCTATTTCTCCAACTGCTAACCATCTTCAGACGCAGTGTCCTCATATGACACAAGGGCCAGAGCATCTTCTTCTCTTCCTGTGCAGTGATTAGGTGTTCGAGTAGTTTGAGTGTTGACATCAAAGTGGTGAGCTTACATACTTTGGAAGGCGTATATTTTATGGTCTTCTTAGCTTATGTCAAAGACTTATTTTGGATTTATTTTTAGCTATTATGGAGAGCTTATCCCGACATATTATTGACACCAAATTTATAGAGAGTTGTGGATGACTATGTACTTGGGTAGATTGGATATTGACTACTGGTATTAATGAATGACTACACTTTCTTTAAGTTATAATTATTAGTCTTTTTTCTACTATCTCATTATATCTTTAGAGCTTATCCAATACTTATGGATTGATATGATAGTTGGGTCAGGTTAAAGGGGTGATCTTTATTTCTTGTTGGGCTTGAGATGCCCATACAACAAAGGCTAGTTTTAGGTCATGTCAAGTTGGTATCAGAGCCTAGTTTCATGGTCAGTTAGGTGTCCATAAATTTATGTCGAGTAGAGTCTCTTTTATAGATATGTAGTGCGCCACACATATAAGAGAGAGGATACAAGGCATTCAGGAAAGTTTTACCTTCTTGTTGTCCTATTTTGAGCTATAGAGTTTAAGGTCTTGGATTCTTTTGATTTCCATTTGCTCATCTTTCAAATCATGCCTCCTAGAAGATTTGAAGTTCTTACAAACCTTTCTGTCCTAACTAGGGATGATGTTGATGGGACATGCTCTACTTATGGAGTCTACACTTAGTCTAAAGGTCTGGTACCTCATGGTTTAAGAGTTTTACCAGTTCCCTCTAGTCCTCCTTTGGTTCCTCAAGTTAAAGTGTCAAATGTTAAGTTTCATTAGTCGATTCATATAATTGCTCAGCTAATAGCTTCTCAGGCTAACAGTGGTAAATCTTTTACACCATCTTCTGAGGCTACGAGGGTTGGCTATTTTATGAGGTTGAGTCCTCCGACCTTTACCAATGTTAAGGTGTAGGAAGATCCTTAGGGTTTTCTAGATGAGATGGAAAAGATTTTTAGAGTCATGCATGCCACTAATATAGAAGGGTTGGAGATTGTATCCTATCAGTTGAAGGATGTGGCGTACCAATGGTATGAGGAGTGGGAACGGACAAGGGGTAGTATTGATGAGTCATCTTTATGGGAGTATTTCACTAATGCTTTTCTAAATTGCTTCATTTCTCTAGAGTTAAAGGAAGCAAAGGTAAAGGAGTTTATTATTCTAAAGCAAGGAAAAATATCCGTCAAGAAGTATGCCATAAAGTCTTACCAATTATCTAGGTATGCTCAGAGATGGTGTCAGATTTGAGAGCTCGAATGAGGAAGTTCACCTTAGAATTATCTCTTAAGTTGGTCCCTGAAAGAAAAACGACTTTGTTGATCAAATATATGTATATCTCTAGATTAGTTATGTACATGCAACAAGTGGACAGAGAAAAAAAGAAGTAGGTTGAGCTTAGTGAAAGGCAAGGAAAGAGATTTAGGCCTTTTAATTCAAGTGGTGGAGATGGTGGTAGGCGTCCAAGAGAAGAGAAAGGGAGTTCTGGTTTTTTCTTCTCGGCTAGTGCTTCTTACCCAAGTCTATCGGGTGATCGTTGGTCTTAGTTTGGTGGTGGATTTTGGGAAAAAGGTTCCCAATCTCAGACTAGTGGAGCTCAGTCAGTTTCATCCTACCCCTTTTATAGATTCTGTGGTCAGCATCACCGTGTCTAGTGTGAGAAGGGGAGAAATAAATATTTTAGATATGGTCAAATTGGGCACATGTAATGAGAGTGCCCCTCTCTAGTGGTTTCCTGGGCTAATAAGTTCCCTATTTCTACTTCATTTGCTCCTGCACCGAAGGGTGCTGCTTTTGCTTCTACTTCTATATCTGCTACTGGCACTAGCCAAAATCATTTGTATGCACTTATTATATGCCAGGATTTTAAGGCATCTTCTAATGTTGTTATGGGTATGTTAAGACTTTTCTCCTGTAATGTGTATTGTTTGATCGATATAGGGTCCACGCTTTTTATGTGACCCCATTTATTGTTGTGCATTTTGGATTTGGTCCTGAGTATTTGTCAGTTCCTTTTTCTATTTCTGCCCCGATATGAGACTCTGTGGTTGTCAAAAGATTCTATAAGGGATGTGTGGTAGTTATTGGTAGCAAAGAAATCCCGGTAGACTTGATAGAGTTAGACATGGTTGATTTTGATATTATTCTAGGGATGGATTAGTTGCATTCATGCTATTTTTCTTAGATTATTGAACCCGTAGGGTCACATCTAAATTCTCTAATGAGTCGATTATTGTATGGGAAGGGGTTCTTTAGTTCCTAAGATAATATTTATCTCATATCTTAGAGCCCAAAAGATGATCTCTAAGAGGTATTTGTATCATGTGGTACGAGTTAGAGGTTCTAACTTAAAGGTCCTTCTCTAGAATCAGTTATCGTGTTTAATGAGTTTCCCGAGGTCTTTCCTGATGACCTTTCTAGTATTCTTCCCAATACGGAAATTAATTTTGGGATTGATATTATTCTAGGCAGTCGTCCTATATCTATCCCTCTTTATAGAATGGCTCTGGTGGAGTTGAAAGAGCTTAAAGAGCAATTGAAAGATCTCTTGGATAAAGGTTTTATCCATCCTAGCGTGTCTCCTTGGGGGACTCCCATGTTGTTTGTGCGTAAGAAGGATGGTTCCCTTCGGATGTGCATTGATTATCATCAGTTGAACAAGGTGACCATAAAGAATAAGTATCCTCTTTTTAGGATCGATGATTTGTTTGATCAGCATGAAGGTGCAAAGTAGTTCTCTAAGATTGATCTAAGGTTGAGTTATCATCATCTTAAGATTAGGGAAGTGGATATCCCTAAGACTGCCTTTAGGACCCGGTATAGTCATTATAAGTTCCTAGTCATGTCTTTTGGGTTGACCAATGCCCCAATGACATTCATAGATATGATGAATAGAGTCTTCCGTCCGTTCCTAGATTTATTTGTCATTGTCTTCATTGATGACATCTTGGTCTATTCTAAGAGTAAGGTGGATCATGTTGATCACCTTTGTGCCGTGTTGCAAACTCTGAAGGATCATCGTTTGTATGCCAAGTTCTCAAAGTGTGAGTTTAGGTTGAATGTTATAACCTTTCTTGGATATATTATCTCTAGTGAAGGGATCATGGTGGATCCACAAAAGGTTGTGGCATTTAAGAAGTGGCCTTGACTTATGACTCCAACCGATACTCAGAGCTTCTTAGGTCTAGCCGATTATTGTAGGATATTTGTGGAGAGTTTTTCAATGATAGCTACCTCATTAACTATGTTAACCCAGAGAAGGTCAAGTTCTTATGGTCAAATATGTGTGAGTGTAGTTTTAAAAAGTTGAATGATAAATTGACTTCAGCACTGGTTTTGACCTTCGCTGAGGGAAATGATGGTTTTGTTGTATATTGTGATACTTCTCATATTGGACTTAGTTGTGTATTGATGCAGCATGGTAGGATGGTGGCCTATGCTTCTAGTCAATTGAAAGTTCATGAGAAGAACTACCCTACTCATGATTTAGAATTATTAGCTATGGTTTTTGCATTAAAGATTTGGCATCACTATTTCTATGGGGTTCATACTGACATATTTTCCGACCATAAGAGCCTACATCATGTGTTTACTCAGACAGAGTTAAATCTCAAGCAAAGGAGATAGCTTGAGTTATTAAAGGACTATGATATGAGTCTCCACTCCCATCCAAGTCAAGCTAACATTGTTGCTGATTCTCTTAGCAGGTTATCCATGGGGAGTTGGTCTCATATTGATGAGGATAAGCAGGAGTTTGTGAAAGACATTCACCAATTGGCTAGTCTTGGAGTTTATCTCACGAACTCGAACGATGGTGGTGTATTTGTACATCTGGTGTCACAGTCATCTGTTATATTTAGGTAAAGGAAAATCAAATGTTGGATCCCGACATGATGAAGACTAAGAGCAATATGATTCAACAAAAGGTTGTTGACTTCGTGATTAATGATGGTGGTATCTTGAGGTACCAAGTATGCTATATGTTCCTAATGTCCATGGATTGAGGGAAATGATTATTGTCGAGGTTCATGGAACGTGGTATGCTATTAATCCCAGTTCTATGAAGATGTATCATGATCTTAGGTAGTTTTATTGGTGGAATAATATGAAATGAGATATGGCTAGTTATGTGGTAAAGTGTTATGGTGTATCAACAAGTGAAAGTTGAGCACTTGAGACCCAATTGTATTAAGAGATAGAGTTGCCCGAATGGAAGTAGGAAGTGATTTATATGGATTTGGTCACTGCTCTTCCCTGATCTCATAATCAATGTTATTCTATTTGGGTTATTATGGATACAATTATCAAGTTCGCTTATTTCTTGTCAATAATAACTAGTTACTCGGCGGAAGATTATGCTAAGTTATATCTTGCGGAGACTATGAAGCTGCATGGTGCTCCAGTTTCTGTCATCTAGGATCGTGGTACTCTATTTTCATCTCATGTTTCAGAAGTCATTTCAGAAAGGTTTGGAAACTAAGGTGTTCCTTAGTACCGCTTTCCACCCACAAATGGATGGACAAGCGGAAAAGACTATCCAAACATTGGAAGATATGTTGCGTGCTTATGTGATTGATTATGGTGGCAGTTGGTACAACTCTTTACCTTTGATTGAGTTTTCTTATAACAATATTTATCACTCTAGTATTTGTATGGCTCTATTTCAGGAGTTGTATGGTAGGAGGTTTCGATCTCCTATATGGTGGTATGAGGTTGGTGAGGGTACAATGTTTGGCCCCAATTTGATTCATCAAGCCATCGAAAAGGTGAAATTAATTCGTTATAGGTTGAAAGCCGCTAAAATCACCAAAAGTCCTATGCGGATGTAAGGCGTAGGGATTAAGAATTTAATGTTAGTGATTGGGTATTCTTAAAGGTATCTCCCATGAAGTGAGTGATGCAGTTTGGCAAGAAGGGAAACTTGTGTACTTTGTATGATAGCCCATATTTGATTTTGAAGAGGGTTGGCAATGTCACCTCTGAATTGGAGTTTCCCTCTAGTTTGATGTCCATCCATCCGGTATTCCATATGTCCATGTTGCGAAAATAGATAGGCGATTCTTCATTTGTTGTCCCCTTAGAGAGTGTTGGTATTTCAAACTCTTTGTTGTATGAGAAGGTCCCAGTGAGGATCTTGGTTTGCCGACTGCAAATGAAAGAGTGGCTTCGGTGAAGATTTTGTGAAGGAACCAATAGTTCAAGGAAGCTACTTGGAAGGTAAAAGAGGACATGAATCCCAAGTATCCGCATTTGTTTTTCATTCCGAAAACTAGTGTATAAGGTATTTGTTAATCTTTTTAACTTGATTTATGTATTTGATAGACCATGGGTTCAAGTCCCTAAATTGTGAATTGAGCAAGTGTTTTGGTAGACATTAGGTTTGAGTCCAAATGTCAATTGAATGAATGATTTATTGATAATGATCATGGCATGTGTCTTATCCTTGTTGTATGGATTTAGGTTCTAACGTGGTTAAAAGTTAGTTTAATATGTAATAGTGTGTTAACTCATGCTTGTGTTTGCCTTACCCGTCATTCGAGGACAAATGATCCAAGTGGGGGAGAATTGAAATATCTGGACTTTGGACCCTTAGAAGAATTTCCTTGTTTGAGGTTTCTGGGTAGGGTACGACTAATGGGTACTATTCGTACCTCAGGATACGACCTAAGGTCCTCTACCTCGTATGTTGATCAATGTTTGTTAGGTACATTCTGTCCAAGATACAGTTTAGCCTCTCCCTAGTCGTATGTTAGGCTACGGGTCATATACTACCTAGTCATATAAAGTGTTGGTCTTAATCTAGTGATTACTGACTTTGATATGGGTTGCATGGTACCACTCGTACCTTTGGGTACAAGTCATGAATGTTTGGTCATATGTTGGGCAGATTAAGGGTCCATGGTGAGCCCTAGGGTACAAGTTAGGGTACTACTCGTACCCTAGGGTATAGTTTAGTATGGGAGTCGTACCCTCCTAGGAGTGCATTTCAGCTTTTAAGCTGAGAACTTTATGGACATTTCTCACCCTACAACCCTTAAGTCCTCTCACTATATAAAATGTTATAGACCCTCATAGCACATTTTGGAAGATCTAACCTCACCAAAAACACTCCTAAATCCTCTCTCAACTTCTCTAATAATATTGGGGGTAGGGTTTATCAACGAGGCCATCTAGAGACTTAAGGACCAAGAATCTCTCTGTGAATCATCTTGTATAAGGAATGTGACTCTTCCCCTATCATTGTATCTCAAATATCGTGTTATTTAAACATTGTTTATGAATCATTAATGATGGTTTTTGAAACAAATGTTGAGAATTTTGATGTATAGTGATGGGTAATGTTTTCTCTTGTTTCAACTTATAATTATACATGTTTTTTATGACGGTTTGCACATATGGGTGCTTGTTGATTGTGATTTAACAATGGGTCAAGAGTAACCCTAATATTGATGGTTTTTATTTGGCTTCTTGTCATCTTAAGAGTATGTCCTCAAGGTGTTTATGAAAATATCTACTAGAAATAACAAGTCAAATGTTGATGGTGATTTGAACTAAGGCAGTGGATTAAAGAGTCTTATAAATTCTTTGTTGGTCATGATATAAGTTAGATGGTGCCCTTGATGGTTTTATTTGTTAAAAAGGGGTTAGAGTCCCTAACACGAAGTTGAATTGTGTTTAAACTAAAGCTTGGTGTAAGAATGCTAATGAGTGATTTGATAAAGGTCTTGATGACCACAATTGACTTGAATAATATTTGAAACTAATGTATTGGTTTATAAAAGTGATTGGTTGTATATGATTCATGATGACCTTAGGGTCATGTATGATATTGAATTATGGCCTTGATACCTTAAAACGGTTAAATGGGTTAGTGTCCCCATATGTGCATGGTGTGATGTGAATGCATGGATAAAGGGTTAGAGTCCCAATGTCGACTAGTAATGGACGCGAGTAATGGATGTGATGGCTTATGGTTAAAGTCCACTTGCGTAATGAAATGGTTTGTGGTTAAAGTCCACATGCATAATGAAATGGTTTGCGGTTAGATTCCAATTGACTAATAAAAGGCTTGTGGTTAGAGTCCACTTGCTTAATAAGATGGCTTGAGGTTAGAGTACTCTTGATCGAAATAACCTAAGCGATGGAAGGTTAGAGTCCTCTACTTCATGGTTTGTGTTTGAGTGCTTTGAAATGTATGCTAAGGCCTTATTATCTGTTAACACTATACGTATCCACATGTATTACCTGTCTATGTGTATAAATGTTGTAGCTAATGATGGTTTGACTCGTGATTGAATAATGACACCGTCTATGTGTATAAATGTTGTAGATAATGATGGTTTGACTCGTATTGAATAATGACACTATTTTATCCTTACTCTTAAGTTAAATGCTAGCACTCCAATCGCTAACTGATAATACTCAACTTACACGTCTAATTTAGTGCAAGGCAGTCATTGTCAATATATTTACCCAACTAAGAGTCGAGGTCGAATCCATGAGGAACAATATAAGTGGTGATTAGGTAAGTTTGGAATTATAGTTGCTCGCTAAGTTCAAACCTATGATACAAGATGGTTTGGGGGTTTTCAATCATGTTGAATATGAATGCAACTCTTGGGCTTCTAGGGGACTAGTTCGAGACTAAGAACAATTAGAGTGTAATCAATTAAAATGGTTCTTGGAACTATTCCTTCCTAGGGAAAGATGTGCATGGGAACATGATAATTTGATGCAAATTCTAATCATTGATGATGTGGTAAGCCAGGTCTAAAGTCATTGAGGCTAGCTTTTCAACAAAACCACAAATATTTCACCCATTGGCTCTTTCGAGCATCTAACAAGTGTGTCAATCAAAACCACCCACTACCTTAATTAGGCACCCCTATTTCTAGGACGGTTCCCAAGGGATAGTTAACCTTATATTCACCCTAATTTCTAAGATAGTGAAAAGAAGTAAACTATGACCATAAATTATCTACTATTGCCTTGGTTCCCACATCCCTCTTTCAAGGATGATGTGATTTCCTAAAGTTCACCCAAAACCCTTCTTTTGAAGATGGATTAGAGCTTGGTAGAGTTAAGAGTTTTCACCCATCAAACCCATATGGATATTTGGGGCTTTCACCCACAAATCCCAACCAATCTAATGAAGCAATAGAAGAACCAATCATCAACAAACTAGAATCTACGCAAATACATCACAATCCACACATATTTGCATCCTTATCAAGCACAACCCCAAGAGGTAGATCAAGAAAATAATAATGATAATAAACACAAACAAACCAATATTCTTATCAAAATTATCCATAAGAAAATAAAGAGATGGCAAACCACACTTTCAAATCCAATGAATCTTAAATAGTTGATTCCAAATCTACACTTAAAAATTACTCTAATGCCTTCTTAGCTCAAGATTAGTACAAGTTTAGCCCCAAGCTCCAAGAAATTGCAAAAACCCTAAACTAAGGATGGGATGTAGGGTTGTGGATTGATGTTTCGAATTAGGGTTTGAGTCTTCTTTTGTTAGGCAAATTTAGGATAGCTTCGTGCATTTATAGTTTTTCCCTTGGGCTGAAATTTTTCTAGGCCATGATCACGGTATCTTTAACATGACCGCGGTACAACAACTGCAAGCAATTCCACTTGATCGTGGCACTTTGACCTTCTTGACTTAGAGCGATCGCGGGTCGACACCCGCGATCGCGATAACTGAGGCTATGTTCTGGTCTCGGTCTTCAACTGTACTTCTTTGCTTCCTTTTGAACCTTTTTATAGCTTCAATCCACATTTTTCATCTCATCACCTTTGTGCCTGCAAAATATGGATATTAGTGCATTCAATCACAATTATGTCTCACTTATTCATTCAAAACAAGGTAAGGTGAACAAATGATAAGTGTTAATGATTGGTAAAATCACCACTCATCACTAACCATGTCCGAACGTTATGTCCCCATGCGACACAAGGGTCGGGGCTTCTTCTTCTCTTTCTTTGCAATGATCAGGTGTTCGGGTGGTTCAAATATTGAAATTGAAGTGGTTCGCTTTCATCCTTCAAAAGGCACTTATTTCATGGTCTTCTTAACTTATGTCATAGACTTATTTTGGATTCGGTTTTGGCTATTATCGGGGGCTTGGCCCGATATATTATTGACTTCGAATTTATAGAAACTTGTGGATAACTATTGAATTGGGTAGATTGGATGATGAATGTTGATATTAACAAATGGCTAAACTTTCTTAAGTTATAATTATTAGTCTTGTTTTCACTATCTCATTATATGTTCGGAGCTTATCCGGCGTTTGTGGATTGATGTGATGGTTGGGTCGGGTTAATTAGGTGATATTTGGTCCTTGTTAGGCTTGAGATGACCATATGACAAGGCCTAGTTTTGGGTCTTGTCAAATGGTCCCTTCGTCTGTGAGTTACAATATCAGAGAAGAGTGGTTATCGTAGGTCCTGCCCTTGCAAGCTACTGACTGGAGGAGTTGTATACACATGGTACATTGTGACACTTAATTAGTTGATGGTACTGGATTACTCTTGAATTCATTTATTCATATACATCACCTATTACTAATATGATTTTTTTATGCTTATATCTATCGGCCATATGAGGGGATGTATAGATATAAGCTTTGATTGATGTTTGTTGAGTAGTGCTTGAACCTTTTGGGCTTATAGGGGCCTGATTGGGTTATTATTTGTCTGAACTAGTCAGTTACTTTATTGTTGCCTATTATGGTTAGTTTGTGGCAGAATGATTGTGGACTAGTACCCCGAGATTATCAGTACATTTCTAATTTCTTTTCTTTCTCATAGTAAGATATATTATTGTTAGAATATCTAATGCTTGGTGATATTTTTTCCAGAGACCCTGATTATGCTAGTATTAGCTTTCCTTCTTGGCTAGGATTCCTTGAGATCTCTCTCGAGTATTTACCTTTGAGCTTAGTCCTATATATGTATATATATAAATGGTATTACCGTATATCTCTCTCTTTCCTTATCTATTCGTATTTTATATGTATCTTTTGGCCATGTATTACTAGTATGTATCCTTCTTCCACCCTTCATTTGTATATTGGCTAGTGATATGCGGTATTGCACTTTAGTTCTTGAATACTATTAGAATAGGATAGTCTTATCCTTATTGCTCCCCTAGAATTATTATGTTTAGTTTCTTGGATAGTTGACACGACCCTAACCTTTGCCTTGTCGTAATGGGCATCTTAAGTCCAACCAGGATCGGAGACCATCCTCGTAACCCAATCCAACCAACCAACATATATCTTGCGTCGGATGAATTCTGAACATATAAAAAATGACGTATTCAATAATGTAAAAACTTTAGGATAAGTCTATATCCAAGACCAACCTGACCAAGTGAATCTATCAAATAACCAACCAACCAAACCAAACACGATAAATCAATGTATGTAATATATAAATCGTAACTATTCCATACCCAAGTACACAGTTGTCCATACAAAGCCTCTAACTCAAACAAAGGGTATCTAGTCGGGACATGCCCCCGGCCATAGCCATAAATCAAAGTCTATGAAAAGACAAAAGTAAGTAAAGTAATCCATGACATGAAATGGATGCCTTCCGAACTATGGAAGCTCACTACTTTGATCCAACACCAACTGTTTCCGATCCAATCAATAAGCAGGAGGAGTAGTATGGACAGTTCCTACATCGCGTGGGGATACATCCGCCCGATGATAGGATAGCGAATTAATTCTAGCAAGTACTCAAGATAAGGATAAAATAATACCAACCTTTAAAACCAAGTAAACAAACCATATGTATTCAAAACCATACATACATATATACATACATACATACATACATACATATATATATCCATGTCGGGAAAGGGAACCGGGTTTAGCATGCCTTTAAAACCATTAACCTAGGTATGTGTATCGTAACCATCATAATTCCACTCATTGGCTATATGGGTCCAGTGTCACCTCTGGACGGGCCCCGATGTGCATAGACGCACGATCCGGAGATACCACAGGAGTAGGGGATTCTCGTGTACCCTTTGCTCTCAATGATACATTTATACAAGTGTTAGGGGATTCCCGTGAACCCCTCAAATATAGGGTCGCCATGACCAATCCTTATGTTGGCAAACATGAGTCTCTAGTGTTCTTCCATTGGACTCATACCTTCACGGTTAGCTATCACACCCCGTCATTATTGCCTAATTAAAACCATTACCACACAACCAAACCATTATTCCATTTATTATTAACAAAGGCTATCATTAGTGGTATCGTCATACCGACTATAGCTTACAAGCAATGTCTTTAGACAACCTTAAGGGATTCCCATGTACCCCGTAGTTACATCATTAAGTTTACTTGGGGGATTCCCATGTACCCCGAAAGTACATCATTATTACGTTTACTTGGGGCATTCCGGTGTACCCCATAAGTATATCATTATTAAGCTTCGCTTGGGGGACTCCCTTATACCCCACAAGACGTTCATAATTCAAACCATTTTCATTATGCATTTACTTGGGAGATGCTCGTGCATCCTACAAGGTTTTTATTCAAATCAATTTCATAGCCACCAAGGCCTTACCATTTAACCATTCCAAACAATGCATACCGTTCAAAACCATTTTAACCATTCAAACCATTTTAGCCATTCAAAACCATTCAAACTAATACAAAACCATTTAAACCCATGCAAAAATCATCCAAACCAATTTAGGGTTCCATTACCAAGCCATACCATACAAAAACCATCCAAACCAATTTAGGGTTCCATTACCATACCATACCATGCAATAACTTCAATAAAAGCTCAACAATAGAGTAAAACGTTCTCATAGGCATTTTATCAAACATGTTGAAGGCATACCTTTACCAAGACCAAAACTAAAGCATAAACCATCAAGTTTAGGGTTACCTATGACCCTTTTGTTAAACCCTAATCAATAAACACCCACATGTGCAAACCATCACCAAAATATGTGAAAATATAGTTTAAGCCAATAGTAAACAATACCCATCAATATGCATCAAAACCTTCAATAATGGTTTTCAAAACCACCATTCATGATACACAATCAATAATTAAAAAACATTAAAAATCTCCTTTAGTTGGAACAAACAATGAGGGAGGAGTAAATTGCCTTATACAAGAAGATTCGAGGAAAGAACTTGACCCCTTTAGCCTGTAGATGAACACCTCTTAAAACCCTAGCCTCCAATCTTCAAGAGAGAGTTAGAGAGTGTTTTTGGAATGTTTTGATATTCCAATGAGTGCTATGATAGGCCACAACATGATATATAATGTGGGTACATAAGGGTTTTGGGATGGGAAATGTCCAGACTACCCTCAGCTTAAAAGCAGAAATTATGCACATAGGAGGGGATGACCCACCCCTCTAAACCATACCCTAGGGTATGAGTGGTACCCTTATTCGTACCCTAGACCTCACCTTGATCCCCTATACTGATAATCACACGAACACCTAGGGTTAACTCGTACCCCAATGTATGAAAAGTACCCATATTCCGTACCTTGGACAGATTCAACTAGTCCAAACTTTGGCGATCATACGACTTGGCATCATACACCTCATATACTACCATACGAGCAGTATGATGCTTAGTCGTATCTTGGATAAAAGCCAACCCAAATACACTAACTAACATACGAGAGAGGGGACACCCAGTCGTACCATACTATATAAGTAGTATGCCCAAATAGTACCTTTTCAAGAATGTTCAAACTCAAGAAATTTTTGCAAGGGCCAAGGTTTAGGGTGTTTCATTCTCCCCCACTTAGGATAATTCATTCTTAAATGACGGGTAAGGGCAAGCACGAGATAACACATTAACACACATCAAACTTTTGTCCAACCTAAATAAAAGATCAAGACATAAATCAAGATGAGAAGATAATCACATACTCAAAGCATTATTTACACCCCAACACCTTCATTCCAACTTTTATCTAACTTTGAGAACAAAGATGTGATAAAGAACACATATTTTATGCATGAGTTTTCTGAACGAAGAACCAATGCGGATACTTGGACTCCATGTCCTCCTCCACATCCCAAATAGATTTCTCAGACTTTTGTTTTCACCATATAACCTTCACCGAAGCCATACATTTTATTCGCAATTGGTGAACTTGCCAACCCAAGATCCTTACCGGGACCTCCTTAAAGAACAAAGAATCTTAGACATCAATACCACCCAAAGGAACCAACCGACAAAGGAACATCCACAACTTACCTTATCACAAACAAATGAAATACTAGATGAATGGAACTCATGGTAGAGAGAAAGTCTAATTCAACTTACAATTACCCAGAGACACATTACCAAGAGAGCCAGAGTCTAGCTATACACCACTTTCATGTTCAATTCGATCCAAAGCAAAAGGAGTTAACTTAGGCCGCAGGACTCCATTCGTTACATCCACCCAAAATACTATTCTGCTTCCACCAAGATTTTAAGTAACTAACACAACGATCAGTATATCTATCAACCACAACATTCAAGCTTACCTTTTCTATTCCAGCGCTACTTCCTATCTGTCCGAGGATTTAGCAACCTCTATTATTTTACCACAAAGATCATCACCACTTATTTCTCTCCTAGCCATTCCTTATGACAACAACCTTACCACACCCTCCAAACCCTTATCTCTAGAAGTCGCCCCAAACTCTTCCCCGTGTAGGGATTTCTACCTCCCCATCATTTTAAAACACCATTACACCTCCACAGCCACTACTATCCTAACATAAGGAGGGTCATTAAGTAATTAAAGTAAAAGAATTCCCATGCCTCTTAAAGCAAGACCTTCAAAATAAGACTGGTACAATAGGCACGAAGTACTCCATATCAACTACCTAGGTTATAAATGAAGAAACATCCCGACAAAAACATACCATTGTAGGAGTCCTTAGAACTGGACAGCAAAATACACATGACTGCATACATCACAGGTAATGAGACATAAGGTCAAGATTCATATCCATGGAACAAGGCGAATGCAAAATGAGAACCTTAAGCATAATCTCTATTAGAATGCATGCAAATCTAGGAAAGTGCTCTCTTCATCGAGATAAGAGAGAATCACTAGAATATGTACCCCAACCTTCCCTAGAAGTCCACCGCTAGCAAAAAATCTAAGATTAACCCTCGACTTCACCTTACTATACTTAAAGCACAACACTTCACTCTTATGGGTATCACCAAGGATGATTGGTGTTGATATACCTAAAACCTCATCCATCCAAATGCTACATAGAGCCCAGTATAGTCATCCAAAATCTATGCTCTAACCTAACCAATGACCTAACCACTAACCCACTAGTTTAACCTAAACCATCATCCTATAAGCCACAACTTTCCCCTATTGTATTCTCAAGTCACCAACCTTGCCCCTTCTGCATACCTCATCCAACCTACCAATCTACCTCTATAGTTTTTGCATTTCTATCCCTGAGCTAACACACTTTCTTCATCAATATCAACATCTAAGAATCATACTTAGCGTCTATTAACCACCAGGAACTACTTAATAAAGTACCCCATATAGACTATACATATATGGTTCACCCCATAAGAAGTCACTCTGAAATTTCTATTACCCACCAACAACTTATGCATCCCCAATGAAAACCATCTCTCTTATGCATAAAAGAAAGGAAACACTCTACGAAGAACTACTATGATAGGTGAAACCTTTATCTAAGAAATACCCTAATTGCCCCTTAAGTTCCTTTAGCTCAACCAAAACCATTCTATAAATTAAGAATAGAAATTGGACAAGTGTCCAAAATAAAACCAATCCACAACTCAATCTACCCATTAGAAGACACCATGATGGTCATTAGGAAGGATCTCAGGTATACTCATTCACCACCAAAACTGAATACAAAGAAGAACTTTTAAGTTAGAATCTTTCACCTAGACCAGATGATAAAGACACCCCATTTTAGAGATTAATCTCTAAGCTCTAAGATATGAGATAACCTTTTCCCTAATAGCTAGGGAATGTAACCATCCTTTCATCCCATCACCAACTCACCAGAGAGCCTAAGGACAACCTTATGGGTCTGATGGTCTAATAATTCATAGCACGGGTGTAACCAATCCATCCCTAGAATAATATCGAAATCTATACTATTTGATTCAAATAATTCCACCGGAGTTTTATTATCACCAACAGATACCACACACCCTTTATAGATTTTTTGGCAATCACAAAGTCAGCTATCGAGGTAGAAAATATAAAGAAGGTCCAAAACACACTCTGGACCAAAACTAATATGCACAACCTCAAATAGGGTCACATGAAAGAGAAGGGGACCCAGACAAGTAAACTATACATATCATGAGAAAAGAGTTCACAACATACCAGTGTTAGTATCAAAAGATGTCTCAAACTCCTGAGGGATAGTGACATCATTGAGATAATCCTAAAAAGTGTTGGAGCTAGAAGCAACATCCCTCGGTGCGAGAGCTAAAGAAATGGTAACTGGTGTCCTATTTGCCTAAGCAAAAATCATTATGGGGCACTCCAGTTGCATATAACTAAATTGACCATAAATAAAACAACAATTCCTACCTTTCTCACAACAACTATGGTGCGATCGACCACAAAACTAACAAGAAGGATAGAATGGTGTAGATTGGACCCTACTGCCCTAAGATTGGGCACTGTGTTCCCTAGAAGCATTACCAATTGGAAAATATCTATCTCACAATAGCTTCAGGTAGGGAGCACTAGCCATAGAATAGGAGTTAGGACCCACCCAACTCTTTATCTTGGATGAATTACCACCATACTGTTGACCTCTATTTTGTTTAAAAAATTGAGACCCCTTACTCTGCCTATTTCTCGACCTTGCCTTATTATCCCCCGTACCAATAGGATCAGACTGGCATGGCAGAGTTGTCACTATCTGGGTCAATAGATGAATAAAATGTCAAAACTTGACATTGGTAACCTCTTCTTAAGGTAACTAAGCATAAGTTCCACTTTTCGGAGAAGTGTCATGGAGACCGGTGGAACTATACAGGGAAAATCAAAAACTGCGACCCTTGACCAGGTCTGTGCCCCATGAGTTGGATGAGATCCATCCATGTTATCCTAATATAGGACAAGTGAGTTTTCATAAACTTCAGATCGCTAAGAGGACATGATCTGAAAAGTGAAATAAACGAAAATTTAGGGAAGAATTCAAGACCGTAGACTCTATAGTCCGAAAATAGAACAACAAGAAAGTGAAACATTCCCAAATGCCTTGTAGCCTCTTGATTAAAAGTGTGGTGCATAAATCACCTATAAGCAAGACCCTACTTAACACAGCTTTATGGACACCCCATGACACCACAACCTAGGCTCTGATACCAACTTGACACAACCCAAACTGAGGCCTTATCGTAATGGGCATCTCAAGTCCAACTAGGATCAGAGACCACCCCTGTAACCCAATCCAACTAACTAACATATAATTTATATTGGATAAATTCTGAACATATAACAAAATAGTGTATTCAATAATGTAACGACTTTGGGATAAGTCTATATCTGAAACCAACCCAACTAAGTCAATCCATCTAATAACCAACCAACCAAACCAAACACGATAACTCAATATATGTAATATATAAATCATAACCATTCAGTACCCAAGTCTACAATTGTCCATACAAAGCCTCTAAACCAAACCAAACAGTATCTAGTTGGGATATGCCCCCAACCATGGCTAAAAAACAAAGTTTATGGAAAGACAAAAGTAAGTAAAGTATACCATGACATAAAATGGATGCCTTCCGAACTATGAAAGGTCACCGCTTCGATCTAACCCATGACATAAAATGGATGCCTTACAAACTATGAAAGGTCACCACTTCGATCTAACATCAACTTTTCTGGAATCTGATCAATAAGCATGAGAGTAGTATGGTCAGTTCCTGCATCACGTGGGGATATAGCCGCCCAAAGATGGGTTAGCAGATGAACACTAGCAAGTACTCAGGATAAGAATAAAATAATGCCAATCCTTAAAACCAAGTAAAACAACCTTGTATATATGTATCATTGAGAGTGAAGGGTACACAGGAATCTCCTACTCCTATGGTATCTCTGGTTTATGTAGCTACCCACATCGGGACCTGTCCGGGGGTGACATTGGACCCATATAGCCCGTGGGTGGATTATGATGGTTATGCTACACATACCCAGATTAATGGTTTTAAAGGCATGTTAATCCCAAAAAAGAAAATCAGGTTTAGAATGCCTTTAAAACTATTAACCCGGGTATGTGTAGCGTAACCGTCATAATCCACCCATGGGCTATATGGGTCTAGTGTCACCCCCCGTATAGGCCCTTATGCATGTAGTTGCATAAACCAGAGATACCATAGGAGTAGGGAATTTTCGTATACGTTTGCTCTCAATGATACATCTATACAAGTGTTAGGGGATTCTCGTATACCCCTCAAGTTTACGGTCGCCATGCACAATCCTCATGTCGGCAGCAAACATAAGTTTTCCTGTCCGTCCATTAGACTCACACCTTCATGATTAGCTATCACACCTCACTATTATTGCCTAATTAAAACCATTACCAGACAATCAAGTCATCATTTCATTTATTATTAACCAAGGCTATCATTATTAGTATCATCATACTGAATATAACTTGCAAGTAGCCAACCTTAGGGGATTCCCATATACCCCATAGGTTACATTATTGAGTTTACTTGGGGGATTCCCATGTAACCCAAAAGTACATCATTATTAGGCTTACTTGGGGGATTCCCATGTACCCCATAGGTTACATCATTAAGTTTACTTAGGTGATTCCCATGTACCCTGAAAGTACACTATTATTAGGCTTACTTGGGGGACTACCATGTACCCCACAAGACGTTTAGCATTCAAACCATTTTTATTATGTATTCACATAAGAGATTCTCGTGTACCCCACAAGGTTTTCATTTAAATCAAGTTCATAGCAACAAGGTCATACCATTTAACTATTCCAAACCATGAATACTATTTAAAACCATTCAAACCATTTAGTCATTTAAAACTATTCAAACCAATACAAACCCATGCAAAAACTATCCAAACCAATTTAGTGTTACATTACCAAACCATACCATGCAAAAACCATCCAAACCAATTTAGGGTTTCATTAACAAATCATACCATGCAATAGATTCAATAGAAGCTCAACAATAGAGTAAAATAATCTCATAGGAATTTTATCAAACATGTTGAGGCAATACCTTTACTAATACAAAAAACAAAGCATAAACCATCATGTTTAGGGTTACCAATGATCCATTTTTTAAAACACAACCAAAAAACACCCACATGTGCAAACCATCACCAAAACATGTGAACATAATTAAGCCAATAGTAAACAATATGCATCAAAACCTTCAACATTGGTTTTCAAAACCACTATTCATTATCCACAATAAATATTCAAAACACATGAGGGAGGATTAACTTGCCTTATACAAATAGATTCACGGAAACAACTTGACCCCTTTAGCCTCTAGATAAACATCTCTTGAAACCCTAGCCTCCAATCTTCAAGAGAGAATTAGAGAGTGCTTTTAGAATGTTTTTATCTTCCAATTAGTGTTATGAGAGAACATAATATGATATATAACATGGGGACATAAGTGTTTTGGGATGGAAAATGTTCAGACTATACTCAGCTTAAAAGTTGAAATTATACACGTAAGAGGGTATGGCCTACCCCTCTAAACCATACCCTATGGTATGAGTGGTACCCTTACTCATACATTATACCTAACCTTGATCCCCTATACTGACCCATTATATGACCACCTAGGGTTAACTCGTACCCCAAGGTATGAGACGTACCCATAATCTATAACTTGGACAAATTCAACAAGACTAAATCTTCATCATCATCTGACTTGGCATCATACACCTCATATTCTGCCATGCAACCAGTATGATTCTTAGTCATATATTTGACAAACCAAACTGACTAACATACGAGAAAGGGGACACCTAGTCGTACTATAGTATATAAGTAGTATGCCCAAACTGTACCTTGTCCAAAATATTCAAACTTAAGAAATTTTGCAAGGGACAATGTTTAGGGTGTTTCAATAGTTTCCTGTAGTTTATATTCCTACTTTATATGTTATTTATGCTTGCACTATCGTTGGAGTTCAATCGATTGATGCCTACTGAGTACCACATGTTTAGTACTCTGACTACACTTCTGTGGCTTGTAAATCATAGTATGAGTTCTTATTGTTAATGTGTGTATCGTGTAGAGAATCCAATTGATTAGATATTAAGGGTGAGATCTTGACATTTAGAGTGTTTGTGCTCTATCTTATTATCAGATTGATCTCTATTTTACATTCTAAGACGTCTCTCTCTCTCTCTCTCTCTCTCTCTCTATATATATATATATATATATATAGATATAGATATATAGATATATAGATATATAGATATATCGATATTATTCAGTACTTCACATGTCCTATTGTATTTGAAGCTTTTGTACTGACTTTACCTGGTTTTGGGAATATATTTATGTTCTTCTTGCTTTGCTTCTCCTTGTTATTTAGTTTTACTTTTTCCTTTTAATTAGTCTATTACTAGTTATTTTGGACTATAGGTTGGCTTACCTACTAGTAGGCTAGGGTATATCCCATCATGACCTAACAAATTAGATTGTTACAAATTAGTATTAGAGCCAGGTTTACCAGTGTATTGGTACAAGAGCTAAGTTCCTAGTAGAGTTTTTCAGATTTGTATGGAGATGTCTGTATCCTATCCTTGGGAGGCTATAGGGCATTTTTAGGAAGTTTTATTCTTGGCTTTTTGTCATGTGTTCTTATTTCCATGAACCTCTAGTACTTTCTTAGATTACATTATTTCTTATATGATGACATAAGGTTATCTACAGATGCAGATAATATTTTCACAGGTGTTACTAGAGTTTCAGCTCCATATCAGATTAGGGAGTTAGAGATTTATGCCTAAGATTTTCAACGTTAGCTAAAGAATTTAGAGCTAGCACATGTTTTGGTATTGTTTTTGATTGCATTAGTTCTTTAGGATTTGGTATTAGGGATTCCAAGTATTTTAATGGATACCTGACATCTAGAGATGATATCTGGTACATCAAGTTGTTCTCAAACCAGAGTTGGATTTGTTGGTGTTTACTAGGGTTCTTTATCTAGTTAGAGTATGAGATTGGGTTTCTTGAGTAGGAAAAACATACTCTTATACTATATCTTTCAGAGAGTGAGATGGTGTTTATATTTGACATGGGGTTTGAAACACTCAAGAATATGGCCTTGCAAAAATTTTTGTTTTTGAGCATGATTGACCAAGGTAAAATTGGACAAGCCACTCGTATCCTTGGTCATGACTTGTACCCACCTTGCCCTCTATTTTCTTACCTTGATAAGTACATGAGGGTATCATACTATTATTTATACGACATGAACTCTCTTTGGTCGTAACCAATGAATACGAGTTGTATACTACTCAACCGTATAGATGAATCCTCGAACCAAGTGAACTGTTTGTCACGTGAGTCATACCCTTTCTATATGACTAAAGAGTGCCAACTTATTTCCATAACAATATGGTGGGCCTAGGAGAAGCCTAGGGTATGAGTTAGGGTACCACTCATACCCTAGGGTACGATTACTAGAGAGTTGTATGGGGGAGTCGTACCTCTAGACGAGGTCACTTTTCACCTTTTCACTAAGGGACTTGTGGTCATTTACCTTGCCTAAAACCCTAAGACTTCGCACTATATAAGGTATTTTAGCCTCCTAAGCCCTCATTTTACAAGACTTAAACACTCCAAAACACTCTAAGCTTTTTGAAGAAAGATTGGAGGGTAGGGTTTGGAGGGTTCTCATCAAAAAGATAAAGAGGAATCAAGTTCTTAGTGGATCAAAGTTTTTAAGGCATATAAATCTTCCCCTTGTTAAATAACTCTAAAATCTATGTATTTCACACTTGGATTAGTAAGTGTACATGGTAGTTTTGATAGTAAATGAAAAGGGTTTTGTTGCCTAATAATGAATAATGTTGATTCATGCTTAGACTTATGTTTGTATATGATATTGATGATGATTGGCCTATGTGGATGCTTGTTGTCTATGGTTTAACATAAAGGTCTTGAGTAACCCTAATCTCAATGATTTCTAACATAAAAATAACCTTGTTAAAGGTATGCACTTAAGGTGTTTGTGAAAATATCTAAGTAAATTGTCTAGTCACTTGTTTGTGATGTTTTGAACTAGGTAAATATCCCAATAAGTATAAATGATTTATGAATGATATCATAAAGGTATTGTGAGCCATGTATTGTATAATTGATCCTATTATTGGGTTACTGACTAATAAAGGGTTGAAACCCCTAAATATAAAAATAAATTTGATATATATGTTGAGCCTAAATGTGGTAAAAATATGATGTAAGCTTGCTAATAAAATGTGAATGGTTTTATGAAGGTCTAATGTGTATCTATGAAATTATTCTAGTAAATGTAAATGAGTCATGATAAGTGCTAATTGAATGTGACTATTTGTAGATACTTGGTAGAGGCCTTGTTGGTCATGTATTGAATGATAGTGATTGTAAATGTTGGGTAAATTCTTGATAAGAACTTTGCTGATCATGTAATAGGTTAACTCATGGCTTTAAATAGGGTGATGGCCCTATAAGTATGAATGGTTGATAATTGGTGTTTTGTTTATGTTGCTAGCCATGTAAATTGTTAAACTATGACCATGTTGGTTTGATGGCTAAGATGAGGGGGTCAATTCCCTAGGCTTGGACTTGAAATTATGTATAGAACCAAGTGTGGTGAAAATGTGATATATTGTGGTTAATGAAATATGAATAGTTGCGTGGGTCTTAAGGACCACAAATTGTATGGTATGATGAATTGAATGAAGGCATTAGCCTATTGAGATAGTTGAGCAATGAAGGCTCCCATGAGGACCATGTGGTCATGTATAATGTTGAATTGGCTAAATGAGCCAAAGCCCTTAAATATGATGTAAATTGTATGAGTGTAAATGCATGAACTAATGGGTCAAGAGTTCAAATGGTGACTAATAATGATAGGCGATTCGAGTTCCTCATCTAATGACACAGCTAGTGATTTGAGTTCCTAGATCGGTGATATGACTAGTGATTCGAGTTCCTAGTCCTATGAAATAATGGGTTATTTGAGTTCCTCATCTAATGACACAGCTAGTGATTTGAGATCCTAGACTGGTGATATGACTAGCGATTTGAGTTCCTAGTCCCATAAAATGATGGGTGATTTGAGTTCCTCATCTAATGACATAGCTAGTGATTCGAGTTCCTAGTTTGAAAAGCTCTCTTGAGGTTAAAATACCTCATCAAATAAAATGGCTAGTGATTCGAGTTCC
The DNA here is from genome assembly GCA_030864225.1 of Capsicum baccatum var. pendulum. Lineage (NCBI taxonomy): Eukaryota > Viridiplantae > Streptophyta > Magnoliopsida > Solanales > Solanaceae > Capsicum > Capsicum baccatum. The sequence goes on from CM061560.1 coordinate 176,119,212, forward strand.
TAGTCCGATATGATGACTAGTGATTCGAGGCAATTTACTTACGATACTTGGTTGACATTCATAAAAAGCATCTAAAGAATTATGAGCTCAATCCATCCTTTTTAGCAGAAAGATAGATATTCCTTGCTCATTATTAGACAATCCTAGTCAAATAAAAAAGCGAGTGATTTGAGCTCCTCGTCTAATCAAACAGCTAGTGATTCGTGTTCCTAGTCTGATGTGATGACTAGTGATCTGTGTTCCTAGTCCAATGAGACGACTTATTGACTGAGTCCATTGCCTAATGAAATTTGTTAAATTAGTTAAATTGGTTGAATTGGTTGAATCGGTTACCTTGGTGGATTCAATTGAATGTAATGTGTTGGTTGAGTTGGTTTGGGGTTTGGATCCCCGTGACTAATGTAACAATAAGGCTTAAGGTTATAAAATTGGTAAGGTGAAAGATTGAAAGTTGTTTACTCCATGTCTCATGAATGAATAATTTGAGAATGCATGTTATAACCTGTCCCATGCTTTGGTTCATTGCGTAAATACACGTACATGTACCTTCATATATGCCTTAAGTTACATATTAGCGCTCCAACCACTAACCGTCTTCAGATGCTATGTCCCCATGCGACATAGGTTCTGAAGCTTTTTCTTTTTTTTCTATGCAGTGAACAGGTGTTCGAGCGGTTCGTGCATCGATCTTAAAGTGGTGAACTTTCATACTCAAGAAGATCTACCTTTCATAGTCACGTTTCTCTATGTCATAAACTTGTATAGCTTTGGTACATGGCTATGACATATTAGTTAACTTTGGCATTATTAGAGGTTTTATGGATGATTGTGGACTTGGGTATTTTGTCTAGACTATTGTCACTAATAAAATGATAGATATTGTCTAGTATTGACTATTAGTCTTATATCTCCATTATCTTACTATATGGTCGGGATCCACTTGACCCTTATGGTTATTGTGATGATGATTAGGTTGGGTTAACGAGGCAACCTCTGGTTCATGTGGGCTTGAGGTGCCCATACGATATGTCCCAATTTTGAGGCATGTCAGGGTTAACTATACTACTCTGCTTGGTATTGAAGCATTCGATAGTAGTTGGGTCTTCTTTTTCTTAGGTTTTTAATCATGCGCATACTATAAAGAGGCATTTATTAAGACTTATAAAAGTGGTTGTAAGATTCTATGTCATCAATATAATGTTATTGGTATACCATTCAAGAGAGGGGATCCTTCCGACAGAGATCAGTATCACTTATAGTCTGTTAGTTCCATATAGGTAGCATCTCAGGCTATAGGTGGCTCTCAGATTATTCATAGTAGTCACAGTTGGCAGATTTCTTATCAAATATCATGGAATATTAAATCTTGATCTTCAAGCTATGGCAACCATTTTAGGTCAGTAGGTATAGTACATCAGAAAGTCCCATAGGTATGTTTGTACTATAGAGGGGTTGGTCATTGGTCTAGGAAATACCCTAGGTGTGAGTTGGTTATTCAGATAGGGTCAACATATGCTCCTCGCCAGATAAGAGCTCCTAAGGTATGTTAAGATTGCGAGAGAAATCATTACTTCAGCAGAGAGTGTCCCATGCATCAGTTGATCACAGGTATAGAGAGTGTCCCCAACATAGGATTAGTAGTCATTCAATTTATCTAGATCAGTTTCACAATATTGTGGCACCTTCAATTAGAGATAGTGCACTTAGTGTTTGATTGATGATTCAGATGCCCAGTTCGGGTTTGGACACACTCAAATTTTTACACTTTCACGCATGCCAAGACTATAACTTTGGACTCCATCGATATAGGTATGATTTGGCTTACTATCTTTTACTTTTTATGTGAGTTGAGTTAGGGTTTTACACACATCGATGACTATATACCTTGATATTATATATTAGTTATTGTATATTTTGTGTAGATTCATGCATATGTGACTACCCCTATAGATGATTTCTTTTCAGAGTCGATTGGTGTAGGGATTTCCTAGGGGTGTAGAACTTGGGTTAAAGTCCTATTTATTTTGACATATTGGCCTTCTTATGGCCCTTGGGTAGTACTGGTTGTTGTTTTTTATTTTGTACCACATGTCCTTATACTGTTGTTATTATTGTCATCATTTTTACATTGCTTGATTCTTACTTGATAGGTGGCTAGATTAGCATTATCTAGTTAGAATTCCCTTTCTCGTGATTGACCCTTATTGGCTTAGATGGATAACTAAGTTGGTTGATTTTCTCTTTATTAGTAAGGTGAGGTTGGTATTTTCTTCTCTGTTAGCAAAGTTTGATCGATTTTTAGAGGGAGTGAAGGTAGGTTGGCTTTCCATGATTTTGTTATGGTTTTAGAGTTGGCAATTCTATTCTTCTGCCCATTTTTTATATTAAAGATTCTAGGGCTTACTTTTCTGATTTTTTAGGTTTATTACTTGGGGTTGGTATTGATATTGATAATGGTGTTGATTTGGTTACTTTGTTCTTGCTATGATATGGTCTATGATTCAGTTAAGTTAAGGTTAGTGAAAATGGGTGAATTAAGAAAATTCTCATTTCAGTAGTCTCAGCCTAATATGGTTTCGTAAAGTGCTTCTTCTTGGTGATATGTGTATATGGGTATTTATTTTCATAGATTAAGTATTAGATTGACCAAATTCAAGCTAAGGTTGTATTTCTAAGTTGCTCAAGTTTTGGTTATCACTAGTATTGTTTGCAACCTTGTTAAGTTCCTGGTTATGCCTAGATATATTATGCCCTTCGACATGTGTGGGTTTGGTTGGTTGTGTCTTTAGTTAGTGGTTTTACTCTGTTGTAATTATGTTTTTGACAAAATTTTAGTTTTAACTCTTGCGAAAATCATTAGGCAAATACTGGAATTTTGATAGTGAGATTGGTTTGAGTATTTGATATCCATGAAGACACATAAGCTTTAGTTTTGGATTTGGATCTTTTGAATGGTGGCTTTGAAGTTATGATAGATTTTGGGTTATGGATGTTTACTCGCCAACGGGATTGGCTTAAATAGTGGAGATAAGTAATTGAGCTTCGACATTGAGCTTATAGCTATGGATTGCGTAACTTGATTGTAGCTCCATTTTCAGATTTTTTTCAATTGAGCATTCATTTATAGGCTGAGTAAGACTACTCTTTACCTACCAATTTGATTATCTTTAGTTGAGATGGGTTATGCTTGATAAATGCTTGAGGAGTAGTCCGTTGGTACACAGTATTAGTTTCGACTTCTCTTAACCTTGATTCTTAGTTTTTGCCAGAATTTTGAATGTCTTCTCAGCAGAAAAAATGTGCTTAAGTTGGGCTTAGCATGGTTTCACCCACACGATGAGACACTCTATAGCAGATCATTTAGCTTTGAGGGATTTTGCTTAGGATTCAGAATTATTAGTTTCAAGGGTCATCGAACTAGTTGTAACTTTTAATAGAGATCACATGATTTAATTATCTCCTTTTGTGTATCCAGGAAGCACCTTATAGTCTTATTCTTATGCTTGCCATTATGGATTTTCAGTAGATTAGGTTTAGTCTTTTAAGGTTAACATGATATAATTGCACGAAAAGTGCTTGGATGATATTTTGTGTTGATCATAGTAGATAACAGGTTTGGAATAACAAAGTAATGTTAAACTTGGAATTGGGAGTTGGTTGTATGGTTCGTGCATTGGGTTGTCTTTAGTTTGGTTGACTTTTCACCTAGTTGTGCTCTTATCCATGTGATATCAATCTATTATGGTTAGACTTGCGTGCATCAGTCATTCTCGGTTCAGTTAGAGGCCAGTTGAGTGATGAGGTTGATTTTTGGTTATTTGGGAAGTAAAGTAAGAAAGTTGATGAAAAACAAATACCTTTAGTAAAATCCCTTAAAAGCATTGTTTCTTCTTAGAGGTTATCTGGGGAGTCATGCTTGGTGAATACGGTCCCAATACATCATCCTTTTGAGCTTTTAGGCTCTTCCTAACTATTGACTTTCGCGAACAAAAGTCCTTTTAGTAGTGGATATTGTATTGATCCTCCATGTCATTTTCATAATTTTTGCATGCTTTAGGCATTTCATACCTTCCCATAGTTTCTACAGGTCATTTATGACTTGTCGAAACTGTCGATTTGGTTATCGAACAATTCATTTGGATTTTAGGTTCATTTCTCAATTTTGGAGCTTTTACTGTTAAGGAATTCATGTTGGACCAAATCTCCTAGTAAACGATCTCAAATGAAAATTTCGATAGTATCATCAGCTCCATAATGTTGATTGTAGGTCAGGGGACCCTTGATTTGAGTCTTGAGGCTTTCAGAATTATTTTGGGATATTGGGTAGAATTAGGTTAAAATAGAACTAGGTGTGGGATCCACAGTTAATCGAAACAGTTTTAGATGGAAATTTCAATGACACTGTTTATTCTGAAATGTTGATTTTGGGTTAGTAGCATTGTTAGTTTGGGTCCCGAACCTTTATATTTTATTTTTTAGTGTTTAGATAAAATTAGTTAAAATAGCCAAAAAGGGTGTTTCGGGGGTAAATTTGTTGTAAATGACCTTTTTCATAAATCCATTGATTTCATTGGATCTGAAATGTATTTTATGATTAATTTGAACTATTGATTCATGTTCATAGGATTCTGGATGAGTTTCGAGGGTCCAAAACAAGTTTTGAAAGTTGGTGCTAGTGTGATCGCTTTAGCTATATTTTGACCCTCTGACCAGGTCGCTTTAGAGGTCAAAGTGCAGCTTTAGCAGCCATCACTGAGTATAAGACCCAAATCAAACTCATTTTGTATTTTTAATATTTTGGGGGCTAGGAAGCTTCATTTTTGATAATTTTTTATGTGTTTTCTCAAGTAATCATTGTCTTTGTGATTATGCTTCATATGTTTTATTTTTCAAGAATACCCATTTTATTTTTCATAATTTTTGACTAAAATTGTGATTCAAAACTATTTTTTCTTCATTGTTGGAGTTGGGGGCGTTGAAAATTATGAAAAATCGTCCGTTGAGACTAAAGTAAGATAATTTAACATCTCTTAATTATTTTTCATTATTTTTTCCTGTCAAATTCTGCTCTTTTACTTGTAAATTCCTAGAAATTATTTAGAATTTCTTTACTTTGTGGGTGGGACTTGAATCGAGCTTCACTTTGAGCATACATTCCTTTTCCTACGAGGGACCCCATGACGGATTCAATTTAAAATTTTGTTAGCGAGTCCCACGGGCTTATTTTTTATCCGATTTTGGACATAGAGTTTTATATTGCAATATGGATCTCATTTTACTTGTATTGACATGTAGATTGTTATTTTGATAGTGTGTCAACATTTAGAAACTATGGAGCAAAGATGAGCGAATTGTAAATGATTCAAGATTTGAGGTTCGGTTTACTTTTCTCTTCAATATTGTGTATTGTATGAATTGCATTCTATTGGGGAGGGGCGTTCAGTAATTCATTTCGATTTTGATTTTTTTATTTTGATTTTTTTTATTTTTGTTTTTGAAATAATGTGTATCAAAAATCGAATCGAAATAGTTCGGTTCGATTTATGTAAATTCAACTCAGTTCGATTTCAGTTTAATAATTTGATTTTTCAATTTTGGGCCTATTTAATGGATTAAATTTTATTAGTAAATTGAACTATTTTTTAAGATTAAAAATTAATTAAAATATGTAAATTGTAAATCTTATATCAGTTTATTAGCGGAATTTAACAACATGAACAATGACTATATCTCACAAACTGGAACTTGTAAAGTGCAGTTGTTCTGGAACTATGAAGGTGTATTACTTCAGATCTTTTCATTTTAATATGGTCACTCCTGTAGTATCCTAATTAGTAATTAAATATCATATTGTTCAACTAATAAGTATTAACAAATATTATTATGTAGTTCCTCCACCTGAAGGTCCTGAACTGTTCCCTTTCCCTCTGGTTTCATTTTTTGTGACGGTAACGATATTCCCTCTCGATTCTAACTAAATAGAATGCTAATATTTGTTATGGATTCATAAAACAGTTGGATTTGTTACAGACTTACAGCAGGCAACATAGCTAAATGGCTAAATGTTGATGGGCTTAGATAGTTATATATAAATATATATTATATATATAATATATGGGTGTAATAAATACTTAGAAAAAAATAGAAGTATATTAAAATTTTTGATTTAAACTGAAAATCGAATTACATCAATCCAAAAATAAAAAATTAAACTGAAATACCAAATTTATAAAAACAATAAATCAAAATTGAACCGAAAAATCAAAAAATTGAAACTGAAAAAACTAATTAATTTGGTTAGGTTCAATATTTTAATTTTTCGATATTTATGCCTACCCCTACATGCTATGTAAGGATTATAGGACAGGATTATGTTTAATATATCATGATTTAACCTATTTAGAAAATTTGAGATAAAAATATGATCCGAGCCTTAGCATAGAATATTTGATATGATCTTAGAATCCTATTATTCTTATTTATAACTTGTTTAATCATAGATTGATATTACGGATCCTTTAATATAGGACTCATCATATGACTTAGTAAATTAGATGGTATTTCCCTAATTAGAGCGTTGTAGTAATTTTATGCCCTTGATTACCATAGTTTTTCGAGTTTTAAGGCTTTATTATGTTAATTATATATGGTTGGGACCAAAGTCGTGGTTACAATACCAGTTGAACTCCCGATGTTTATTCTATCCTTAAAAGGATGAGATTCTAGTTTATAAACGCTTATACACTTATAATTGTATGGTTTGGATACTGGTGATGGCATGCATACTTTTAGATGCATTTATACTCACTTAGTGGTACAATTTCAACCAAATTTTTTTATTTTACTACTGTTTTCTAAAAAGGAATTTGTTTTCACTTTTCACTTTTAAAAGGAATTGTTTTACAATGTGAATCATACCACCTTTTATTCTGAGCTTCTGAAACTAAATATGATACTTTAAAAAATTAGACAGAGGTTGATTTTGATCCATTATTAAAGTTATAATTCTTATTTAATGTTTATATAGTCAGTTTGATTTGGATATTTTTTTACTTAAAATCAAAATCAAATTATTTTTTTCATCTTTTTGAGTATTAAAAATCAAACCTAAAAATGTCATTATTTTTCTCCAATCTAATTCGATTTTTGATTTTCATTTGTTTTATCAATCTTTCATGAACACCCTAATCAAATATAATTTCCCTAATTTATATCCAAACATAAATGGCCATTCACATGAATGCCCTTAGTTTGGGTGATTTTAATTTTTACCCCTTAAATTGGTCTTTACTTTTAGTCCTTCAACAACAACATACCCAGTGTATTCTCACCTAGTGAAATTTTAGTCGTTCAACACTTTACTAAATAAAAAGAGTAACTAAAAATACCTTGACATAGAATTTAAAAAAAAAAATCGCAAGACACAAGTTATAATTGCAAGACTAAAAAACTCGCAAGACAAAAGTCATCACAAGAAATTCATAATGTATATATTATGTCTCACAAGGTATACACCTTAGTCCCAACAAAACTTATGCAAATAGAGGCATAACTTGTTACTGAAGAATTTTTGTCATACAAGAAAAAGGTAAGTTCTCTCCACTTGTGCCTTGAAAATTAGATATCACACAATTTATGCCAGATAAGAAAAAAAATCTTCTAAAGTTATACCTTACAAATTAAATATTTTACAATTAATATCGAACAAGATAAAAATTCTCTAAACTTTTGTTTATGAAATCAGATCATAATTAAGAATGATCGACCCATAAATTTTTAATAAACAAAGGCAAAAAAGTGGGGAAAAAATTAAATTACTAATTAAAAAAAAAAAAGGTTAAAGAATGTCAAAATAGAGGCAAGCGTGCAAAAGCTTGAAAAACGAATAGTTTTTGACATACGCAGAAACAGCCCAAGCGAAGCTATTCATAGCAAAATCACATTATAAATTCATATGTTACTTAGATTTTAATTTTTTATCAAAAAAATATAACTAGTTATTAATTTTTTTTAAGTAATGTATTAATTCTTTCAATAATGAAATATAAAAATAAGTTGAAATTTTAAATTTATCAAGTATCTTATTTGCGTTTATAACATAAAAGTACAAAAAAATAATTTTTTATATTTTTTGTTTAAAGACACAAGTGCCTCCATTCCCTCTTCCAAAACTATACCCGAAATCTCAGTGACATACTTAAATAATACCGGGTCTTATTACTTGTCTAAATTTATTTTATCTGTATTTTTGTATTCTTTTTATGTTGACGTGTCTGTCAAGTCAGCACAAAAAAAGTACAAAATATCTTACTATTTGATCGGCACGTTAGCATAAAATGAACATAAAAATACAAAAAAAAATGAATTTAAAGGATAGTAAAACTTCGTAAAATTCAAATATGACACTGAAGTTTTAGATATAATTTAGGGATACTTGTGCCTTATCCCTAATAGCTAAATGAGATATCACAAATCGAGACAGAGGCTACCACTGAAGAGGTTCGACTGAATAAATATTTTTGGACAAAGGGCCAAATGTGTAACTTCTCCGATTTTATATAATATAAGAAAAATACATAAATATACAATTTAAGAGTCTATATTACAAAACATACCCATATTATTTTATATTTGCAAAATTTAATCTTTAATTACAAAATTTATCAACTAATTAGATATCAATTTATATTAAAAGTTCTAACTATTTTATCACATTCTTTTTTTTTTTTTGTAATTTTGCAATAGTTTTAACTATTGTTTCACTTGTTATTTACTTATTCACTCGTTAAATCAAGATTTGGGTTTTATTCACTTATTGATGATTTTATTCCTTTTATGTAACTAAAAATTCTCTATTGTTTTATCCTCTATAGAGAGATAATGGATAGGGTATTTCTCAGTGGACGATGACATTGGCGACCATTTTTTGTCTACGCCACCGTCGAGGGTGGAGTTAGACGTTGATTCACCTATCTCCGCCGCCAATTCCTACTCTAAGATAATGAATCGAATCTCCTCCAAATGGGCTTTCCGGCGCTTCCTGCAAAAACCCACTGCCACTTCTCCTCTTTAGCCACCTACAATGGTATCTTCTTCATCATCGTCGCTTCAAAAGGATGTCATCGAGATCAAGGATTGAGAATCTATCTTCTGCTTTGAATCTTAATTCCAGTACGACGTTGAATTTAAAGCCGACAATGTCGTTTGTATTTGGAACTCCGCAGAATATTATTGTTGATTCTTGTATGGATATGGTGGTGACAGTAGGTATGATGGTGGATACGGTGGAGGATACGGGTATGGTGGCGGTGACTGAGTAGATTGTATGTTTCAAAGTTTCGCTGAGTTTCAAAAAATTTCTGATAAAATTGTCGAAAGAATATCAATGATTTTATGGTGCATAATTTGTATAGAAATTGGGGTATCAATGATTTTATGGTGCATAAGTTGTATAGAATTTGGGATATGAATAATTTTATGGTATATGAATTGTATAGAAATTGGTGTATTAATGATTTTATGGTTTCTGAAGTGTATAAAAATTGGTGTATGAAATAATTAGAAATTGGTGTATAGATAAATTTGTGGTGTCTGAACTACATAGAGATTGGTGTATTAATAAGGAAAAATACTCAATAAAATAACTGAACTTTGTCTGAATTTCCAGTTGAGCATACTGAACTTTGCGGGGGTTTTATTACCCACCTAGACTTTTTTAAGTGAAATTAATTCTCCCCCGGACTTTTTTAAAGCGGAATTAATTTCTCCCTCTCCCTCAAAATGCTATACCTATTTTGACGGGCGGAAGTGTAATACACGCGCACTTTCTTCTCCATTTTATTAGTTTTCAATATTTTTTCACTATTACAATCATAGTAAAGGTTTCACAACTCAAATTCCTCCTACAAATCAAATTCCAAATGATTCGAGTAAGTCAATTCCAAATTTCAAGTCCATTCTTATCACTTTTCATCATTTTTTTGCCAAAATCCTGTTCTATCAAAGGTTCTTCGATTAATCTTGAAATGCCCTATTCTGTCTTGCCAACGAATTCATTGCGACTCCAAATTTATTTAGTTCATACTATTTTTTTAAGAAAATCTTTTCCCAAATTTCAAATTCAAATTGAAAACTTTCTTCAATAATTTTATTCAAATCAGAAACTTTCTTAAAAGAATTGCAGATTTTGCTAATTGGTATGATAACCAGTAACAAAAAGGTACATAGTCATCTTTTCCAGAGCAACCGTAACAGCGAGACCAATAGATATGACAAAAAATTTCTTGTCATGAGCTTGGCTCTGACCAAATACGGGTTTGAATTTTTTCTTTTCCCCCTTAGCTGGTGGCTGAGGTGGTGTTGGTTGCCGGCGACAATGGCGGTTGGTTGGTGGTGGCAATGGTGGGTTAAATTTGCCATTTTGGTGGAATTAAAGATGACCCATTTGGTGTGTGTGTGTGTGTGTGTGTTGAAATTGAATCAAATTGATGTAACTGAATTGGGTGTGCTAAAGATGACCTATTTGGGTGTGTATGCGTGTGATGAAATTGTGTTCAATTTCAATTCAACAATGGAGCAACCATGGTGTTTTGTTGAAGACTCCATTGTTGGAGAGAAGAAAGAAAGAAGAGAGAAAAGAAAGCAAATGAAAAAATAAATAAAAAACAAAAAATTATTAAAAATCAGAAAATTGAGGGGTTATGTGACGAAAAAAAAGTTTTATAACGTTTTTAAATCATTCTCACGTGCTCAAAGGACGTGATTACACACACTTGTCAAAGTGGGTAGATATATGCCATTAAAATACAAAAAAAAAATGTAGGGGGTAATAGGACCCCCACAAAGTTCAATATGCTCAACTAAAAATCCGGTCAAAGTTCAAATATTTTCCTGAGTATTTTCCCTATCAATAATTATGGTGTATGAAATAGTTAGAAATTAGTGTATCAATAGTAACAATTTTAAAGTGTTTGAACTATCTATAAATTGAAATTGGTTTATCAATAATAATAATAATTTTATGGTGTCTGAAATATATAGAAATTGGTTATCAATAATGTTATGGTGTCTAAAATGTATAAAAATACATGTATCAATAATTTTATGATGTATGAAATATATAGAAATTGATGTAACTAATTGAAATTAGAATAACGTGTTTTATTTATAACCTTGACAGAAGTATCAAATTATGCAAAAGACATTTTAGTATATATCTCAATCGAGAACGTAAACAACATTTTGTGAAAGTAGGATTTGTTCGAAGTCGCAATTGTTGATGGAAAATTTTGGTGATTCAAAACATGGGGGAACCCTTGAGTCTCCAACACAAGTCTGAATAAGGTTTGTTAGTTTTCTATTGGTATATTTTGAAAATTCTATAGGGTGGTAGTTTGTCTGACCATGTTGTATGGAGCGAAATGTTGGCCAGTTAAGAATTCACACATCCAAAAAATGAAGGTGGTAGAGATGCGGATGTTGCGCTGGATGTGTGGGCTGGCTAGAGGGGATAGAGTCCGGAATGAGACTATCAGGGAGAAGGTTGGTGTGACCCCAGTGGAGTGCAAGATGCAGGAAGTCCGATTGAGCTGGTTCGGACACGTGAAGAGGAGGGGCATGGATGCCCCGGTTCATAGGTGTGAGAGGCTAGCGTTGGGTGGTTTTAGGCGGGGTAGGGGTAGGCCGAAGAAGTACTGGGGTGAGGTGATTAGGCGGGACATGGAGCAGTTACAGCTCACCGAGGACATGACCCTAGATAGGAAGGTCTGGAGGGTGCGAATTAGGGTAGAGGACTAGGGCCAGTTTGGGTCGCTAGTGTAGGGAATTACTTGCTGGGGGTAGTATCTTGGTTATGATTCCGTGTTCCTTATTCCTTGTTTTAGTACGAATCTGGGTGCTTTCCTCTGTTTTCTTTCTGTTTTCTTTTTCTTTTACTTATGACTGCTGTATTTATGCTGTATTTATGTTATGCATGTTATGTTATGTAATCTTGTAACCTTATTCGGTGCTTTACTTTGTATTTGTGTGGTATCTTGTGTCTTGAGCCGGGGGTTTATCGGAAACAACCTTTCTACTTCTTTAGAGGTAGAGGTATGAACTGCGTACATCTTACCCCCACACCCCACCAGGTGGGAATACACTGAGTTTGTTGTTGTTGTTGTTATATTTTGAAAAGTTGAAACTATTGATATATTTTATAGTATTGACTCTTAGATGGTATATTTATGTGATTTGCCCTTTTATATATCCGAAAAGCGAATAGTTGTTGGGCCTAAGCAGAAGCAGCCCAAACGAAGCTATTAATAGCAAAATGACACTGTAATTTCACCATCCATCCCTTAAGTATTTCTTATTCTTCAAGTTTTGGCTATTCTCTCTCTCCCGATTCCCAACTTTGATTTTCAGCTCATCACTCATCTGCAAACAGGTAAAGTGTCTGCTTACAAGTTCAATTTAATGCTTCTTAACAATTCACTGTTCTGCTCTAATCTTTTAATTTTTGGTATCTGTGGGTAGGTCTAATTTGAGGGTAAAATGGAAGTTCCACAAAAAGGTGGGTTTAGTTTTGATTTGTGTAGAAGGAATGAGATGTTGGTGAGTAAAGGACTTCGTTCTCCTTCTTTTCTCAAGACTGGTACTACCATTGTCGGCTTAATTTTTCAGGTATTGCAAATTCATTCTTAAATCTCACACAATTTTCATGTATATAAACTACAAAGGTTCTTTTATTATTTTTCTTAGGGGCTTGATTTTTTTTTTTTTAATTTATTTATTTATTTATTTTTATGGGTTTGGGGGGGGGGGGGGGGGGTAGATGTAGCACAAGACGGGATAATTTTCTTTTAAAAAAAAAAGAAAAAATGGGGAGAGCCCTTGGGAGTGACCGCTTTTATAGCTGGGAAGGCGATAACTAAAGTCAAAAGATGTATGAGTAATGGCTCGTAAATCATCTAAGTGTCTATCGACCGTCGTTTCTCAGTAGATCCGTTGATATGTTAATGGGATCTTTAATATGAGAAGTGAGGTTAGTAGGTAATCGTATTGCCAAACTTGTCCTTTGTATTAGAAATCCCTGTCCTCAGAGAAAGAAGATGAATATTAGAATATCCACTGAGGGTAGATAATATTGCCTCGTGCTTGAAGGTTCTGTCTTGAGGAGGAGATCGGAGAAACTTCTATTTTTTCTTAGATACATGGATCTTCTTTTTTGCTTAGTATACATGGATTATATGCATTTATAACTTGTGTTTTCTTTCTTTTCTTCTTTTACTCCTTCCCCCTCTTTCTTCCGCTTAGAAACATGGAGTTCTATCTGCATTAATTAAGTTGTAAATGCAATGTAACTCTTCTAATAGTATCCCCTACTAGCGTGATTGGCAGGGAGGTGATTTTAGCCTCTCACCAAGCGAAGTATGGGATATATACCATTAAGGGATCATTCATTATCTATAGTCCTCCCAAACTACAACAGTGGACGTAAGCTAATTCATGTCAACATAATAAACATAGTTGAGTTTCGCCTAGCACGCTAATCAACATAAGAATCCAAATTGTTCAGACCATACTGATGTAAGGACTAGGATGATCATTACTGTACTCTATGTAATTCCAGGCCAGCTATATTCCTACTTGGTGTTGTTTATAAAGTTATTGCTCTTTTGTCTACATTTATTTGTCTTTAGAATGATTCTAAGATACGATGTCCCACAAAAGATTTGCTTTTGAGATCTACTTTCTTTTACGCATTGGAAATAACTATTAAACATCTTTACATGCTCCGTTCCTATAAGAAGATTTGCCCAGATCCCTTATTAATAGCTCGAGTAAAGGTCAACATGAGTGGCCATACTAAGATTGTATGGGAGGGATGTGTTTCGAAAATTAGTTCCACAAGACAGGAGTGGAGGGGTGGCTCTATGTGTGCTCACAACAGCACTACACTAGAATGTTAAGATTGAATGTTCCTAATGATGAAAGATGGCTATTGATGTTTGTCTACTTTTAAAAGACTTGTTGGAGTCTTTTAAATAGTGATTTAATTTGTTATATGATTGATTTTTACTTCAGTGGTATATAGAGTTCATGTCCCTCCATGTTGACACATATCAACTTGTGTGATGCTAGTTCATGCTACCTCTTTTTTTGGTGATAAGTATTTCATGCTACCTCTTCTTCTTCTGCTTTATTACCAGCTCTATAGCAAGTGTTATATAGCTCCTATGGTAGACACAATGATACAAGTCGAATTACTCCAAAAATTCTAACTCAAGGTAGTTGGCGAAGATTTATAGATGAGGATGTGTTTTGCGATCCACCATGATGAGGATGAGTGGTGGAGGAGTCTCTTTAGTTGGGTATTTGACACGTTGGGTCACTTTTGGGCTTATTTGGCATTTAGGGTCACTTTTGGCCCCATTTTGTAATAAATAGCCCATGACAATAAATAGTTAGGTTTCCTCTTTCCTTAGACATAGATGATTTTTGATGAACTTACACTTGAGAGTGTTTATTGAGTTTGTTGGGGAGCTTGTTGACTTGCTTAGGAATGTTGGTTGTGAGGGGTTTAATTTTCCTCTCGGTCTTCGTAAAAGTTAGGTGCTTGTTGGTAGTCTAAAAGGAAGGTCTTCGGATTTAATATATTCGTTGATTGTCCTTTTGCTATCATCTTGTGTCTATTTATCTATCTATTTATCATTTTCTTTATTTTCATTTTTCGTACTTGTCTTTGTTTTTGTATTTTTGATCTATATCATTTAGGTATTAGAGACGAGCTTAGAATCGTTACCACGATTCTAGTCTTGGGTTGTGGTATTGAAAAGAAAATAAAAAAAAATAAAAAAACATGTTTTTGAAAAAAATCCCAAATTTTGAGTTTTTGATTTTTGTTTTCTTGAGTTTCTAATACCAGAATCGTATTCTCTAGTGTTATTTGAGTCTAAATCTGAAATTTGAGCTTAATTGAATTGATTTGAGTGCTTTATCATTGTTGAGTTTTGTGTTTTGAAGAAAGTGGAGTGGGTTTTGAGATCTAGGAATTTTGGCTTGGATTTGAAGGTTTAAAGTTGTTGGAAAGTGTTCCCCATACCAAAAGGATCTCGGATCTCGAATTTGAAGTGATTCTAAATTAAAACGAGAGAATTTGAAATTTGAAAGTTCACCATCTTCATGGTGTTCTTCAAATTTTAAAGTGGGTTTAATTGCCGAGAGCATTTGGTTGGAATTGAGGCCTAAATACACTGTTAGATTCGGGAGGTCGAAAGGAGCTCGTGGTTAAAATTTCATTGCATTTGGAGCTCGTTTGATCCATGTGTTCTTCATGATCTTCTTATCTTGTTGAAGAACTTTCAAAAAAAGGTGTGGCTTGATCCAAAATAGAAAGGTAAAAGAGAAGGTATACTTGTTTATGATGAAGGATTATTCCAAAGGAGGAAAAATCCAAGTGAAAAAGTACCAAAAAGGGCCTTTGCGCCCTTACCTGCCTACGCTGTTCATTTTCCAACACCTTGTTTTTGATCTGCGAACCCCATGTACGGGTCTTGACCTGCGCTCACATCTCACCCCAATACATCTCAACTACTCCTAATCCCATTTCGTTCCGGTTCCATCATCTTAGTTTCAATTCTTGATTCCTAAATTCATTTCTTGATTCTTAACTAATTAACAACACGTATTTGATCTACTTAGTTGATTAATTAGTTTTTAATTCCGTTTTTTTTCTTGTCCTTTTCTTTGTGTTCTTTTTTCATTTATTTCTTAGTTAGCTTCTTTGATTCAAGTCCGTTCTTTTCTTAATAAGACTCCATTCTAATCGAGAGTAGCAAATTGACACTTCATATACCAACAAGAACAAGCAAAATTCAATAAAGTCGAGCTAATTGTGAGGCGATCTAAGTGTGAAAATACTAGTGATTGTGAGATTTGATTTCACTAAAGTTAACCTTGTTTGATAGTTGTGTTGAGTGTCTTGTTGATAGGTACCATGGCACCAGGAGATAAGATCCAACCTACCATGGTCGGGGCAAACTTAGACATTTTGATCGAGGCCATGATGGGGTTTCGACAATATATAAATGTGATGAGGGGAGAGATGTCAAACATGAATAAGAAGATATCAAATGTGGAAGGGAGAGTGAAGAATAGAGACGGAAGGTTGGTGAGTGTGGAGGGGAATCTTAATTCTTCAGATGCTACTCTGCAAAACAATCTTCAACCATCCTCAAGTAGGAAAGCCCAAGAGACTTCGGCTACCATTTCTCCTAGAACTCTCCACTACATGTTTTACCCTCTCCAACAAGGTAATACTCCCTTACCTACTACTACTACTACCGATCAAACTCCACGAAATGTAGCCCGACCCCTACAATTCAACCTACCCCAACCAATGCCCCAAAACTCACCACTGCCCCAAGCTCCACAAATTCTCACTCTACCCTATCAAACACCACAAAACCAAGTTTCAAACTATCAAATGCCACGAGGATTTAACTCACAAGGTCTCAACCCACCCTACTACCTACCCTATCAAGTGCCACAAGTCCAAGTACGACACTACCAAAACCACAAAATCCAAACCCACCTTACCAAGCTCCACTTAACCAAATGCCACCCAACCAAGCTGTAGGGGTTCAACGAGAGTTTGAGGGACATGTGGAAGGAGGTTATGGGTATGGTGCTCAAGGAAATAATCCAAGGGACCTAGGTGGATATAGAGGTCGTGACATGGGCCTCAGTTCTATGAAGGTTACTCTTTCTAGCTTTCAAGGAGGTAGAGATCCTGAAAGGTACCTCAAATAGGAGTCTTAATGTGATAGGATCTTTCAAGCTAATGATTTGCCCGATGTCAAGAAGACAACCTATGTCGTTGCTCAATTTGAGGGATATGCTTTGACTTGGTGGGAGTTGGCTAAAAGAATACATGGACTTCTTCATGGAGGTCATTATCTACCATGGGAAACAATGAAGGTCATTATGAGAGCTAAGTATGTGCCGAAGAGGTATATACAAGGGTTGCTTGCCAAGTTGTACAATTTGAGACAAGAAGATCAGAGTGTTGAAGCGTACTATGATGAGTTTCAAAATCTACTCTTGAAGCTTAATTATAACGAGGATGAAGAGCACAATCTGGTTCAAAGTGTTGTTGGACCAAGAAATTGCCTCTAGAATGACCATACACAAGTTTGCCCGGATGGATGATCTTTTAGAAGCGACTGTGATGTTGAGCTAGATATCAAGGCAGAGAAGGCCATCAAGCCTAATATAGGAAATCAAGTGTCGTCAACTTGGAGTCAAGGCTCCGAGTTCAAGAAGTCCTTTGAGAAGAATGCTCCAAGGTATCCCCCAGAGAAGGAGGTAATCCTAATCTTAAGGGTACCCAATGTTTTAAATACCAAGGATCGGGTCATCGAATGAGCGAGTGTCCAACTCAGAGAGCAATTATACTTGGGGAAGGTGAATCCTACCACAAAGAAAAGGTGGAGAAAGAAAAGAACTACATAGAAGGGGTTGATAGTTTTGATGAGAACGCGGAAGGTGTAGAAGATCCATGTAACAGGGATGTCACAGTCCCAAATATGCTTATCAACAAAGTGCCTATTGAAGAGATTTTTCCTCAAGAAGGAGAGGTTAGCATTCCACTTTTTTGTGGTTAAGTGAGTTATAAGCCCTCCTAATCCCAAGGATTTCCCCGAGGATCTCGATCTTGGAAATGATATTTTCTTGAATTTGAGGACAAATTCTCTTCCAGGAGGAGAGGCTGATATACAAGTCGAATTACCCCAAAGATTCTAACCGAAGGTAATTGACGAAGCTTTAGAGATGGGGAGTTTTGCGATCCACCATGATGAGGATGGGCGATGGAGGAGTCTCTTTCTTTGGGTATTTGGCTTGTTGGGGAGCTTGTTGATTTGCTTAGAAACGTGGGTTGTGAGGGGTTTAATTTTGCTCTCGGTCTTCGTAAGAGTTAGGTGCTTGTTGGTAGTCTAAAAGGAAGGTCTTCAAATTTAATATATTGTTTGGTTTGTCCTTTTGTTATCATCTTGTGTCTCTATCTATCTATTTATCGCTTTCTTTATTATCTTTTGATTTCCATACTTGTTTTTATTTTTGTATTTTTGATCTATATCACACAGCTTTGCTATAAATAGGTTCAGCACTAAAATGTCACAGTTCAGACTTTACGGTAGAATTAAGAGATAATTTACATCCTCTCCAGTCTCTTACATAAGAACTACCAACTAAAATGAATAATTTTCCACGTCCTCAAATTTTCAAAATCAAAATAGCTCTGTTTCTTACACGAAGTTCACTCTCTTGGGTGTTTTAATTTATCCGTACATTAGAAGCTAAAGTTCCTGTCCTCTCCTTTCAATGGCTGTTGTAAATGATTTGCTGGAGACCTGTCGAGGGTGGTTCTACCATATTTATGAGTCCCTACCCATTCCATCTGATTGTCCCAATTGTATGAGTATAGCAAAGTTGTCAACTCCCACAGCTTTTCCCTTTCTAAGTTCTATACTTGCAAGTGTCTTTTGAATTTTAAGTGGCGAAAAAATTATCATTCTATTTTGCTACATGCCACACTATTGTGTCTTTGATTGAGAGATAGAACATGAAGCCTTCAATAGTTCTCCATCCTCTCATTCCATTCACGCAACAGCTTAGTGCCTGTATTCTATTTTTTTTTAAAAAAATAAAATGGTAAAAAAGTGAGATGTATGTCTCAAGGCGTGAAGTGAACTCCTTTTAGGACTTCTTTCCTCTTAATATACTTGAAAATGTTAATATGATCAATGATACAGAAAAAAGAAAATACAAGCAATAGAAGCTACATTGGTGAAGATTTTGTGGACGAGAGAGAGAGAGGAGCCAGCCCGAAGGGGGAGGCTGCTGGTGTTCGCAGATTAGGGTTTGCTTCATGCACTTGGCTTTTCTTTAAATACATAAACTTAACAGAGAAAATTTAAACGATCTTACGATGGATGCTCCCTCATCAATTGTCTTGGGGCAAAAATAGTAGAGTTTGAAGACCTCATTCAGATTTGGGTGGGTACTCCTTGAAATAAGGGTGTAAACCATCAGACCAAAACCTTACAGGTGAAGGCCTCAGTCAAGAAAGGTAACTCCTCAGTGTAGTTCCCCTGCTATCATGCATAAAGCATTTTGTCTATGCCTTTTCCATTATGGTGCGCGTAAATAGCGTCTTTCGTAACTCTGTGCAGGACCTAATTTAGTGTGAAGGAAATTATTATATTTCTATTGTAAAAAAGAGCCAATTTTGTTTCCCCTGGCAGTCACTGATGTTAGGAATCTAGAACAGAAGTTGGGAACCATCCAGAGGAAAGATGTTTTGGCATTATTGTGGTCAAAGATTACCTTATATTTGTTTGACTATAGGCATTGGGAAATCTTCTCAAAATAGCGTTGTACTTTAGTTGTAATTTAGCAATCTATGTTGCTCGGACTCGTAAAAAATGTGAATGGGTGTGTCGGATTCGCCGAAATTAGTGTATTTTTGAAGAAATCCGTCACGGGTGCAGCATAAAAAATGAAGAGTCCCCGCAACTTAGATAGCAATAGAATCATATGACATCGCAGAAATCATACAATTTTTTGAATAATCATACCGTAAATCATTCAACACCCACCTTGTGGGAATATATTGGGTACAGTATTGTGAAAAGTGCTGAAGCGCTTGCTTAAAGCGTGAAGCAAAGCGAAGCGACAGTTGGTCGCTTTTTACACTTGAAGCGTTGGGGCAAGAAAAAAACTCTCGCTTTATGTCCAGAAGCGAGAAGAGCTAAAGCAAAAAAAGCTCAGAAAAGCTCGCTTAAGTGGATATTTAAGGTTTTTCTTTTTTAGGATTTTATTGCTTTATTTAATTTATTTTAAGTTGAAACCCTTAAGTGACTATATGACTGCATTGCTGCTGCTGCGACTTTTCTGGAACAACTGCTGAAGGTATGCGACTTCTTCTTCTCTATTTCTCCTCTTCTTCTTCTTCTTCTTCTTCTCTATTTTTCCTCTTCTTCTTCTTCTTCTTCTCTATTTCTCTTCTTCTTCTTCTCTTCCTATTAGGGTTTTCTATTTTTTTTTTCTTCTTCTCTATTACTCTTTTTCATCTCTGTTTTTTTTTTTCTCTTCTCTGTTTTCCAGTTCCGTTCTACTTTTTTTTTTGCTGTAGGTAATCTGACTTCCAACTTTGTTTTTTTCTTTTCTTCTCTATTTGTGTTGGTTGATTAAGACACAAGACTGATTTTTAGTATTTTAGTAGTTTGTTTGAATGCTTGTTATGACTATCTATTCTCTTTTTAATTTGAGTATTGAATGATTATGTTATTTATTGAGCTCTTGGTTTTTTATTTATGCATGTTTAATATTTTTAAATTGTACTAAATAGCGCTTTAATGGAAAAAAGTGTGCGCTTCGCTTCACGCTTCTCGCTTCTGTGAAGCGAGCCCTCGTCACTTTTTTTGGCCTCTCGCTTTCAAAACACTGATTGGGTATGTTGTTGTTATCGTAATCATTCAACATAATCAGCAACTGACTAGAGCATCCAATAAGGTGATCCTTGACATGGCTTCTTGTATGATCTGCATCTTTTATGATGTAAAACTGTATGATCTTGCACTCTTTTTTATTGATAATAATTTAGTTCATCTAACCAGAAGTTTGACTCCGACACTTATGTGAAAAAGGGGGAAGAAATAAAAACAGATTAGAATGGCAGTTAATGCTATATGCATTTCCTCGTAAATTCTTGATAAACGCTGCATCTCCTAAGTTCATAGTCTAACCATATGCATGAGTTTCCTGCAATCTGTGTTCTTTTTACTGTAAGATGTTGTACTAAGTGTAGAAATCTGAAGCTTAGTTTGTCAGTGCTTTGCTTCGGTCTCATTAGAATTCATCTACATAGGAATTAGCTAAACACCATAGCAGTTGATAATTTTTAAAATAATGAAACCCATCACTTTTTCAGTTTTTTGTCAGTTTCCTAACAACTAGCAAGAGAGGAAATTAGGTAGAGATTATGTGTTCTTTTCTGCTTGAAAATGTAGGAAGCGCTGCTGAGGAGGTCACAGGAAGAATTTAATCTTTAAAGATCTAGAAAAGAAGGGGCATCATACTTATAGGGAAAAAAAGGGTAGATCATGTAGGTCATTGTTTGGAAGTCAACACCATTTAGTTTCTACTTTGTGGAATTAACTTACTCAGTTGATTATACTTCTCCGTTTAGTTTCACTATCTATATACACATTTAGGCTGTCTTCCAGGTAATGAAATGAAAATCAGAATGCTGACAAAAAGAGGTATGCAGAGTTATTTGCATTTCAATGAATAGTATTAGTCAAAGATTGCTGCTCCTTCACATCTTTCTCTCTTTTTCCTTCTTTGACATAATTTCTAGATAAGCAGCATCTTCTGTCGTTTTTATGGACAATGTGGCTTTATCAATAGTGCTCTGGTTGATTTCCATGAGCCCTTGCATAATGAATCAGCAGACTCCAGAAATAATGCCAACTTCACTTATTATAACATGTTTATTAGAAGTGACCTTTTGGTGCTTTAGCTGTTCAATTCTGCACAAGGCACGTAGAAACTGGAGATGATGCTTTTATAATCAACTTCTTAAGCATGATTCTTGTTCAGGATGGTGTTATCCTTGGAGCAGACACACGGGCTACTGAAGGACCAATTGTTGCAGATAAAAACTGTGAGAAAATTCATTACATGGCTCCTAATATATATTGCTGTGGAGCTGGCACAGCTGCTGATACAGAGGCTGTGACCGGTAATGAGTTTTGTACCCATAGTCTAGCATTTTCTGGAAATTGTTTGCAATATAACTTCTCTCTTTAAGTTTTAAATCATGTTCCATCTCTCTCTATATATCTATCTATCTGCTTATCTATTTATGTAGTCTCTTAATTAGCATCTGTTATTCTTTAGACATGGTCAGTTCCCAGCTGAAGCTCCACAGGTATCACACTGGTCGTGAATCCAGGGTTGTGACAGCTCTTACTCTTTTGAAGTCCCACCTTTTCAGGTAAGTTTCTAGTGTTAATAATCCTTACGAGGCGTAGTAGTATCTTCAAGTTCATTAAATGTCAATCCAACAAGCCTAACTATGTTCTCGCTACCAGCTACCAAGGCCATGTCTCAGCTGCTTTGGTCCTTGGTGGTGTTGATGTCACAGGGCCACATCTGCATACTGTAAGTAGCGTTCACATTAATATTTATGTATATGTGTGTGTGTGTGTGTATGTGTGTATTATTCGGCAATGTCATTGAAGTTCTGACTATTTGGTGAATGCATTTGTCTATCAGATTTATCCACATGGATCCACTGATACTCTGCCATATGCTACAATGGGCTCTGGTTCCCTCGCAGCAATGGCCATCTTTGAGTCAAAATACCGGGAGGGGATGAGCGTAAGTTTGTCTTTTAGCTACCGTAGTTTGCTGCATTTGGATGGTAAATGTATTGTGAATCCTGAATGTTGATGGGAATTCTGTTGTAGAGGGATGAAGGGATAAAGCTAGTAGCAGAGGCCATATTGTCTGGAGTGTTCAATGACCTTGGTAGTGGGAGCAATGTCGATATCTGTGTGATAACAAAGGTCAGCTCTCTTTTAAGCGAATCTAAATGGAAAAATAATGCTCTCTTTCAAGCGATACCGACAGAATTTTCAGCATGGAATGCGTAATACTATTTTCTGTTTTTGATAGTTTGTGGTTTCTGAACTCTTTATTTTAATTGTTAGGGGAACACGGAGTACTTGAGAAATCATTTATCGCCTAATCCCCGTACCTATCCACAAAAGGGTTACGCATTCTCCAAAAAGACTGGTTAGTGTTCTGACTTGTCTCCACCTTCAATGTGATTAAAGCAGGTGTCATGGTTATTTAGGATTCTGAATGAAAATTTTCTAACGTGGTCTGTTGGAATTTTGTTCTTGCAGAAGTTCTCCTTACAAAGATTACACCACTGAGAGAAATTGTGCAAGTGATAGAAGGTGGAGACGCCATGGAAGAATGACTTGTACTGCAATGATATAATCTTTAAGGATTTCCTTAAATATGATACTGTCAAACAATTCCATGAGTATTTTAAATGTTGGAAAAGTTTCAATTGCAAGTAACTGAACTACTCTTTTATCACATGTAGCTTCCAAAGAAATTCCTCACTAGAAAATGAATGATTGGTTTGATTTGAAGAGAGGATTTTATAATTTATGATTGGTTTGATTTGAAGAGAGGATTTTATAATTTTTGTCGCCCTTGTGCGGTCAATTATTTTGAACCACTGGCTTCCAGGATCACATGTAGTATCATTTGTTCTCAGACACTTGCATGTTTGTGTGACAATGAAATTGTTGGGATCGACATCCAAGCAAAGACTAGTAGCATCTTGTAGCTTAGAAGACAGGTCATCTTAAGAGTCCGAGATGATGTCCTGTTTTGAGCTATCGCCACTGCATATCATATTGAGTTTTACTGGCTGCCCCAGCTTATCTACTTGCAGGCAAAAGTAATTTCCTACGACTCAAATGTGTTTGCTGGAGCATAGCTCCATGCTTCTGCCTCAGAGCATGGACCCAGGTCCAGTGGCTGCAGCAATGAAGTTCCTTGAACACAAAGCCCTGCCATAGGATGGAGAATTACTTTGTGGATGAGTCTCCGTATATCGTGGTCCTGCATTTTAACAAAGTCAAAACACTTTATCCTTTTTCTCACAAAAAATTCTGATAATTATGTTAATCAGTTCTGTGTATACCTTGGAATGGTGTGCGGATGACTCAAGATCCTTTGCAGAAAACTCGAGTTCCTGATATCGAACCAGTTCCAATCTAAAACACCATAGTACTCATCGAGTTCCACAATACCATCTCTCAAATAATAGCTCCCAACGTGTGTCCACAGTGTCCAATTGTAGTCAAATTCAGTTGCCAGTCCAAGAAAGAAATTGAAATACCTGTTGTCGTCGTTCACATTGGTGCCTCTTTGATCCACTCCAAACTCACAAACAATGGGTAGCCTTGTTCTAACACAGGGGCTCCTTTGCTCATCATTTCATTCAACACTTCTCCGCATGCTTGGTTTGCGTTGTCTGCTGACCAAGTGCCTCCATCCTTGAAACCATATCGATGAATCTCAAAAACTAGCTTGCCACTGAATGTCAAGTTCGTCGGTCTTTTGTGCAAGAAAGAGAGATCCTTGTCGAAACTTAGGCCATATAGAATGATAAGAACATCAGAGTTAGCTGCATGCACTGCTTCAGCTCCTTTCTGCATGTACCTAAGCTCAACAACAACCTTTTAGTAAGTACTGCGGTGAACTAAGGCAGATCTTAACTCAATGGGTGCAGAGTATAACTACATTCACTATTTTTTGTGACGATGGATTCGAACTTAGCATAGTTTTCTAAAAGAACTTCCTCTACATGTATGCAGTGAGCCAAAAGCATGTGTGCATCTGTATCTGCTCCTTGCGAGTTGCAACATATATCCCCCATCCCCAGCATACACACACTAGGGAATAATTGGCAAAGAAGAACTTTTGCAAAACTATTTTGTCAAATATCCACTTAATTTCTTTTTTTATTTGTTTTTTAGGTTTAGGGTGTAAAAAGTGGAAAAAGTGGGGCCCACACATTGGCCAAGGGACCAATTCATCATTTATACAACTTTACAAATTTAATATAATACACCTAACCCCCTCTACTTATTTTAATATCCAAAAAAAAAAACCCTCTCTCTCTCATCTTTAATTCTCAACTCCTGCTTTCAAACAACTTCTCCCAAAAACGTCATTTTCGTACGTTCTTCGTCTGCAGCTGCTAAAGGGGCGTTGTTGCTTCGCAAGGTTAGTTAAAATCGAGTTTCGATCATTTCTAGATTCATTTAAATGTTTTTTCTTTATGCTAATCAATTGGTAGTGATGTAGGATTTTTTTTTTCGAATTTGGTGTTTTGATTTAATCGTGTTTTTTTTAGCAATGAAGTGTTGAATGGTGGTATAATTGTTGTTTGAAGAGTTATTTTGGCATTTTGATTTGAACAACGTCCTGTTTCTGTTCGTAAACCGTGGTCTATTCGTAGACCCGTGGTCTATGAAATGAGAGTGCCCTAGAAATATTTCAATTTTCAGACGTATGAAATTCTTTTAAAACATGATTGCTGAAATAGTGAAAATTGAAATAGTAATAGCTAATTAGTTTGATTAGGTGCACTAGTTTGATTTTTAACAATTGTTGTGTTTTGATATTTTGCATGTTCGATTTTGGTTCAATTATTGTATGTTTGTGTAGTGAACTGTTTAATGGTGGGGTGTTTGTTAATTTTTTATTTTTTGGGGGGCAGAGAGGGGGGGGGGGGTTCATTTGATCATTGAGTTATTTCTATCGATAGACTTGTGGTCTATGAACTGAAAATGGGAGATTTGTTCTTTAGGTGTAGACTGTGTTGAAAATAGGTAGCAAAAATGTTATTCTTAAACAGAAAGACGATACCGCTGGTAGTAATAGAAAAAGAAGAGTTGCGGCAGTTGAAAAAGTGTCAAAAAGAAAGAAAATTGAAGAGTTGGTGTCCGAATCAGATTCGGAGTTAAAGGAGATAAGCGACTACGTCGATTCTAGTGAAGATGTTGCCAAGCAAAGTGTCAGTGGTGACAGTGAAGAGTGCGAGGGAAGTGGGAGTAATAGTGATGATGGGGATAGTGATTCGTTGTTCGTGCCATATCTTTCAAGGTGCATTTCTGTGGAGCGGTGTGACCTTCGAATGATAATTGAAGAGGTCGGATCTTTCCCGGCAAAGATATCGACCAGATCAAGAATGGATGCTTATCAAGAATTTAAGCAAATTCTTGTCGACTAAGAATTGAAGAAAAGATTCAAGCGGTCCTGTTTTGGACACCTGAGAAACCTGCCGGAATATCTTAAGTTCAATGGGCAGTTGGTCCATTATTTGCTGTTGCGACACGTTAAGAACGATAAGATGCATCATAAGATGTGGTTTTGCGTTAACAACAAGCCTGCCTGTTTTGGCTTGAAAGAGTTTTGTTTGATCACGGGGTTGAATTGCTCATCATACCCCAGTGAATCAAAACTGAAGAAGGTGTTAGCAAAAGGAGACAATTTTTGTTTTAAGGTGACCAAAAATAAAAATATCACGATGGCCAACTTGTTACACCTGATCAGAGGGAATAAGCTGAACGAGGACCAGAAGTTCAAGTGTTGTCTATTATGGTTCTTGCACACCGTGTTGATTGCGAAAGATTCGACGAGAGTTATCAACACAAAACTGATTCGAATGGTCGACTCTTTGAGTTTCTTCGAGAAGTATCCATAGGGGAAAGAGACATTTCAACTGACCATGGACTATCTGAAGAAGAAAAGTAACCTGAAGAAGCAGAAGGAATTATTTGATGAGAAGTAGAAGGAATCCTATGCTCTATTCGGATTTCCCTGGGCATTCATTGTATCTACCATAAACCCTTTAGTGAGTTTATTGTAGATTATCATTTTATTTATACTATGTCATAAACTCATAGTTATTTTTTTCACTGTTGTACTGCTTACAAATTTGGATCTATGAGGCCTTTCCTCATCTTGAAGAATTTGCTGGAAAATCAATGGATAATCCCTTACCCATCCCCCGCATCCTCAGATGGCACACTTCAAAAAGCGACAAGATAATCGAAGGCGACCCATTCAATTATAAAGAAAAAGTTACCGAGGCATGAACTTATTTTATATAATGCAATAATAGTACTGTTTTATCAAATGTTATGTAATTGTTAATTGATATTTTGTAAAACGTGCACCCATACATCATCCCTACTGTTCGTGAGATGAAGATGGATTACATGATAACGTTTGAGCCATATACGAACGAGGTGAAGAATAACGTCCTCGATGGCTTGAAGAAAGAGTTAGAAGGGGTGACCGTCCTCACTTCAAATGAGGACAGTGATGATGACGAGGATTTGAGTAGTAACCCCGTTGGAGTACGCGTTGGTAATGATGATTCTCCGAGCACCTCTAAAGATGCAACAGTAACCTCATCCCCTAGGGATCTTCATAAGCGTGTGGCTGCGCTCGAGGAAGCAGTGTTAGATATTGTTGCCTATATCAAAGAGAAAATAATGAAGAAAAATGAAAATGATGAGTGACAACATGAGCGAGATAACTTCATTCATTAATTGATGTTGTTAATGAATATTCAACTTTAAATATCAGTAACACTTTGTAATATTATGAAATAGTGCATGTGCATGAATCAGAGAGGAATGAAGAAGGAGAAAAAAAGAGTAAAATAGATGATTTGGCCGCTATTGTGGAAGAAGAGGAAAAAGAAGAAGAAAAGAAGGATGGTGAAAAAAATAAGAGCTAAGAAGAAGGTGAAAAAGTAGCAGCAGCAGCAAAAGAAGAAGAAACGGCAGTAGATGAACAAGGAGGCGCGAAAAAAGAAAAAACTGTTAAAGAAGAAGCTAAGCAAGAAGCAGAAGGTGAACGAAAAAAAGAAGCTAAGCAAGAAGCAGAAGGTGAACGAAAAAAAGAAGCTAAGAAAGAAACAATTGCTGCAGGTGAAGTAAGAAAAGAAGGTGCGGAAGAAAATAAAACTGAAGAAGCAACAGCTGATGAACATGCTGAAAAAGAAGGAGAAGAAGGTGAGAATGAAGAAGCAACTGCAATTGTTGAGAAAAAAGAAGTTGAAGTTGTCCAAACAGATGTGGTCATGGACATTGTTGATAAATCAACAGTAACGCTTGTGTTGATGAGGAACTTAGGAAAAGAGACATTTAAATGCTAAGATGTTTAATTTGTTGTTAAATGATGAGTTGTTAGGATATGACAATTTTTTTTTATTTCACAAATATGAAGTTTGAAGGATCTGGTAGTAGGATATGACAATTATTCTTTTATTTTATAAAACTTGTTATGATTCTGAGCTGAATCTATTTCTATCAAACTGATTTGTGGCATGGAATTTGAATATGAAGGGTGTGGTCATAGTTGGTACATTGTATGCTTGATATCATAGAATGCATACTTAATATACCATATACCGTATGTATAGTCTACCATTATCCTGCTGGTCGAATTTAAGTTGACGTGTTGTTTAATCGACTATGGCTCTATCAAAAATAGTATTTAACATTATATAAAAGTAGAACTATTATTATTTATTCAATATCACTACATCCATGTTACACTTTTTCAAAGAACGAATACTAGTATTATAGCACAAAACATCATTTTTAGGACATTCTCTCTTTCTTCGGCCAAAATCAATTTTTGTTTTAGTTGATCCCTCTCTATTTGGGTGTCATGTAGCAATAGTTTAAAGTGATCCCTTTGTTCTTCGGCTTCTTTGAAAAAAGTTATGAGAAAATCTTTATTTTCTTCGCATTGTTGGAGCCTTTGTAGTAGATAAAATTTTGCCAAGCCTTGAAAATTTGATGTCTCGAGTCCCGGAATAAATGTTGATGGACTGGATGGAGGTGATAGCTCATCAAGCCATTTGAAAAACGAGCATGCGCCATTATCCTAGGAAAAATAATAATTACATAACCATTAACTTAACTTTTAAAAAAAAATACGCACACTTCACCTTTGCAATTGCACAATTATAAAATTTGTGACCTGCATTTGAATCCGTGCGTGACGTCCTCAAGATAGCCGCATTCCCACAATGACAAATTAGAGTATTTTTAGGATTGAATGATTGAGATGCTTGCGACATTGTAGAATTTTTAAAACAAAATAAAGTTGATGAAATCAAATAAGGAAGAATGTACACCTTATATATGAAATAAAAACAAAGTGTTCACACTGATGGCTTATAAAAGTAGCCGTTTTTTACCGTTGAAAAAGTATTTTTTCTCTTTTGAACTGGTGGTGACAATAGACTGTCGTAGAACATGACTTATGTCAGCCATCGATTTGTATAGTTTACCATAAACTTACACCTTTATTAGTGCATCGACTGATATCTTGATTATGCATAGATTACCGTGATCTATGTACACATTTATAGACCATCATGTGGAGGTAGTTAAAAAATAAATAATTAAATTTAAAAAAATTATATAGATAATAGCAACATGTTTTGGGGCTGGTGGAAGAAAATAATTAAATATAATATGATTTAAATGGATAATCACATGTTTTGGGGCCGGTGGAAGAAAATAATTATATTAAAAATGATTTAAATAGATGATCTTGGATTGGTGATGACACTTAATAGACCGTCGTAGATCATGAACTATGTCATCCATCGATCAGTATAGTCTATCGTAGACTTACACGTTTATTATCGCATCTACTGATATCATGATTAGGCTTAGACCACGATGATCTATGTACAAGGTTATAGACCATCACTTGGATGTAGTTAAAAAATGATTAAATAAATTATAAATAAATGTGGTGTGAATTTCTACCCATGTGAAGGAGTGTAAACAAGTTACATAATCATATTAGAGCATAGAAAAATTAGGGAGGGTGAATTAAGAAGTGTGTGGATGGGTAGTGGTTGAATGCCCAACATCGTAAGAGTAATGTTTAAACAAAGCATAAGTATGTATATATGATATGTATTGTATTTGATGCCTACACATTCCACATATTTCTTTCATCGTCACCCCTAAATCAAAAGAGTGTGTGCAATTGATAGTGGTAAAACATTTATCATCCTCAATACATACTTGTGCTTTGAGAAACATTACTCTTACGATATTGAGCATTCAACCACTACCCATCCACACACTTCTTAATTCACCCTCCCTAGTTTGTCTAAGCTCTAATATGATTATGTGACTTGTTTACACTCCTTAGCATGTGTAGAAATCCACACCACATTTATTTATAATTTATTTAATCATTTTTTAACTACATCCAAGTGATGGTCTATAACTGTGTACATAGATCACCATGGTCTACGCGTAATAATGATATCAATCGATGCAATAATAAACGTGAAAGTCTACGATATACCAGACTGATCGATGGAGGACATAATGCATGATATACTATGGTCTATTAAGTGTCACCACCAGTCCAACATCATCTATTTAAATCCTTTTTAATTAAATTATTTTCTTCCACCGGCCACAAAACATGTGATTATCCATTTAAATCATATTATATTTAATTATTTTCTTCCACCAGCCCAAAATACATATTACTAGTATTTATTTTTATTTTTTTTAATTTAATAATTGTCTTTCATAATTCCCAAAACATGTGATTATCTATTTAAATCATTTTTAATTTAATTATTTTCTTCCACCAGCCACATAACATGTGATAATCTTTTTAAATCTTTTAAAATTAAATTATTTTTGAAAATCTGTTATTATTCATTTTAATTTACCCGATGATCCATCGATTCATGTAGTGTACGATCGACTAATATGTACAATCGATGAAATACTTTGTATAAAATCTAAATCTTAGATTTTACTCTTCAGGAAATTAGTCAAGCCACAATACTGTAACTTGAAAAGGCAGACATATTTGATTCGAGTTTTCAAACAAGGGATCAGAACAAAGATAGCAAACACACAATGTTAAAAGAAACTGTAACATAGTTGTATTAAAATTATTGTATTGCATTACATAATAAAATTTACATCAAAAAGTGAAAAATAGAGGAAGCTTTCTTCTAACAAGTTCCTACAAAGAAAGCTTCTTCAGCAATGAACAAATCGAAAAAACTTAAAAACATATACTAAAATAAAACATTTAAACTAAATTATGGGGATGGTATGTGTGTGGGGGGGGGGTGATTTAGTCAGGTCCTTCCATTTCGAGCCTTTCCAGAATTGCTCTCAAGAAACGAGCAATTCGACGGAGCTCCCGCTCTAGGTAGATGAAGTCTTGACCCCAGCCCGTAGAAAGGTCGGTCCAAATCATTCCTTAGGAGGAGGAAATCGTAGTGCCTCGAAAGAACACGTCTGATGGAGCGCAGGGGTATCCTTCGTGGAGGCATTTTTTTAATTTGGGTGAAGAATAAGAAGAAGAAGAGACGATTTCTGATAGTTTTGGTTTAGGAAAACTGAAGGGTTGCGTAGAAAAAGGACCTGTACTTATAGACCTATAGATTGCGTCCGTTCATATATCCACCCAATTGTAGGTCGACGTGTATGACAAGATAAAATATTTCATATGCGTATATCAGTTGTTTTCCTCGTGAAGAAACATTTTGTATAGCTTTTTAATAAATGGGAATGGGAAACAAGGGAAATAATGATTTATTGCATCGATTGGAGAGATAAGCCAGGAAAATGACCAACATAACGTGTTAGATCAGTAATAATATAATCAATACATAATATTTTATAGACTATATATTATATATACCGTAGACTATAGATAGTCTATCGTAGACAAAGCTTTAGGTCGATAATAACTAAACGTTAAAATCTACAAAATGCACATTCATCCCCCAAAACAGTAGCTTTACAACTGAAGCTAAAAAAAAGTCTATTATTTGATGCCCATTCTATGTGTGGTTCTTTTGTGTCCGGATTGCTTGCATATTGAACACATATTCCTCCTTTTGGACTTGAATGTCTCACCGACGCCCTTAGTGCATTTGACTTTCTTCCTTCCGAGTTTGGGATCGTACGAGGGTGGAGAAATTTTGGTGTCTACCAATTCCTGTGGCACGGTCCATTCAGCTTTCGGATGGACCACATTAATTGTTTCTGAGTATGCGAGGAGGTAACTTTCAGCTTTATAAATGGGCGAAGAGTAGTCGTAGATAGAGTTACCATAATCTTCGCCATCGCCGTACTTTGCTCGCAAAGATGCCATCTCATGTTCACACGATATTTTCACCAAGTTAAATTTCTGACAAGAACAACTCCTCTTCAAGAGATTGACCTTGGCAGTAACGTATGATACAGGACAAATGGCCATCTTATCTTTTAATGACATCTTTGGAGGCCAACACATAGAGGCTCAAGACTTGGTCACCTCGAGAATACAAGAACATGCATGGAGAACCCGTTTTGAGCATAACTTAAAGCAATCTCGCGTATGGAAGATTGCTTGGAGCATTTAAAACACATAGAGGCTCAAGACTTGGTCACCTCGAGAATACAAGAACATGCATGGAGGACCCGTTTTGAGCGTAACTTAAAGCAATCTCGCGTATGGAAGATTGCTTGGAGCATTTAAGAGTGAGGACTCACGGTTTTGGACCTTAATTAAGGGCATTTTGGACATTACACATGGTGTATTTACACACCATGGCCGCACCTATCATTAAGGGCAAAGTGGTCTTTTTGTATTCTTTTGTATTACACTATAAATAGGTCATTTTAGCTCATTTCTTGGCAAATTTTGGAAGGATGAAGAATTGAAGACATATTTTCTCTCTTTTGAGAGTGTAACACCCTTAGTTGTAGGGCTTGGAAAAGCCATCCTTAGCATAGGGCTTGGAAAAGCCAATATTGATCTTTGCTTGGAAACGGTAGATTTTGAGGTGAGTTCGTTCCCTTGGTGGTCCGGGCATTTTGGACATTACACATGGTGTATTTACACACCATGGCCGCACCTATCATTAAGGGCAAAGTGGTCTTTTTGTATTCTTTTGTATTACACTATAAATAGGTCATTTTAGCTCATTTCTTGGCAGATTTTGGAAGGATGAAGAATTGAAGACATATTTTCTCTCTTTTGAGAGTGTAACACCTAAGCTACTACTCACACTCAATGGATTACTAGCCATACAATTATCATTCACATGCATTAAAGTGTAAGAGTTACCTATTTTGCCTTGAAGATCTTGAGTAGACTCTTTCTTGCCATGAGGTGAAAATCCTCCATAAGCTGGGGCAGCAACTTCCTTCTGACATTGGTAGCCTTTGCTTGTCATGTTGGTACCTACACAAATGTCCATAGAAATAGAAGGACAACCAAAGTTAGCACGGTTTGGTGGTAATCCCCTCACTTCGCTCAACACAACCTCTCCTTTTTCGACTCTCGGATTACCACCTTTCACTCCCTTACTCCTCTCAATCTTTTTTCTCTCATAATAATTCGAATTGGAGTAGGTAGGAACTTCTTTTTGTGGCCCGGGCAGAATGTACGTCTCGAGGCCATTTCCCCATCGGTCTCTTACGATATTAGGCCAATTTTGCATATTTGGAACTTTATGTTGTGCAAACCAATCAGCGCCTAAGCTCATATGACCATAGGTTATGGGAAAAACATCACACCACACCTCCTCATGGTAATTAAATTGGGAGAAGACAACTTTTACCCTCTCGGTAACCTTAAACCTGTCCAAGAAGTATGGAACAAGTAAAGGCTCGCAAAATAACCCCAAGTAATCAACCATGGATGGAACAATGTAGTTTCTATAGTACCTATCATTTAACACAACGAGGCAGCCCGGTATCCCACAAATGGTCACCTTTCCGGAGTGTACACTCCTTCTCGGATCAACATTGTAAAGCACATGAGTACCCCTCGGTTTTGGAGATGCATACCCTCTTCTTCTCATTGGACAACCTGTACTATAGTTAGTATAACCATTCACCTCATTTTCTCCCTCAAAACAGTAATTTTCAAATCTGCCTAGGTTTTGATCATGGCTATTTTCATAGCCTTCGCAATCTCCCTCAACTTCGTAGCCATAAAAACCCTCACTACAATTATAGTCTCCCATATTGTAGTCACAATAATCCCCGGCTATCAAAGTCATGTTCCCCTTATATCACCCTTTAAACCTACAAAATGAACAAACAAGATTAGTAGTAAAGCTCCTCACCAACACTCGTATACACTCACCTTTGTGATTCTCACAATTGGAGCGGCGAATATTGAAAGCTGCTTATACTCCGGTAGTCAATAGGATGTCAATTCTACTTGGTGGCCGGAATAGATTATTGTTTGATCGACTCAAGACACAAAATAAAATTTCCTTACGAACTTGAAATAAAGAAGTTACAACGAATTAAAAATGAGAAAAGCTCACAAATAACGAAGACACAAAAGAAACGGATTCAATAATTAATCTACAACTAAGTAGGTGATTACTAGTTGTTAATTAATTGGAACCAATAAAATTGAAACTAAGGAACAACAAAAGGAAACTACTAAAATCTGAAATT
The DNA here is from genome assembly GCA_030864225.1 of Capsicum baccatum var. pendulum. Lineage (NCBI taxonomy): Eukaryota > Viridiplantae > Streptophyta > Magnoliopsida > Solanales > Solanaceae > Capsicum > Capsicum baccatum. The sequence continues at coordinate 176,153,339 of CM061560.1, forward strand.
TGAGCTTATTATTGACGTGAACAGTAGCAAATGGATGATGTGGCAGCATGCAATTGGTTTTGGTCCCACCCATTATAATCACAAATTCTGAAATTTTAAATATTCACACTATTTGGAAAAGGTGACAATTGGTTTTTGGTAGGGAATACATAAGTCTTGAAATAAGAAAAAGTATTTTGTCCCACAACACAAGGTTCTTGAAACAAGAAAAAGTGGTTTGTCCCACAAAACAAAGTTCTTGAAGCAAGAAAAAGTAGTCCCACAAAACAAGGTCCTTGAAATGAGGAAAAGCTGAAAAAGTAGAAGTCTAGTCTAGGAAGTGTTGGGTTCAAGGTTTGTCACAACAAGCTTTACATCTTTTCATCTTCACCTTTTGAATCTATATTTTCCTTTTGATTGTCTTAAGTTGTAAGAAAAGATGAAGCACTAGATGAACACCACAACAACCTTCAAGAACACAACAACAACTTCTTCAAGAACACAACACAATACCACCAATTGTCAACAACAAGAACACAAGGCCAAGTACTACACCTTGAAACTTGGATCTATGTCTTGCAGGACTAACACAATACACACTCTTTTTTCTTCAACTTCAAAAATCAACAACCAGTTTTTTTTTTTTTTTTTAGCAATATATGGAGATGGTGAAGAACACAAAGTTTGAGTCTTGAAGTTCTAAGGTTCAAGTTGGACCCCCCAAACAACAACAACAACTTTCCAAGATTAAATTCCAAAGCACAACCTCCACAATACACGTTCAAAACTTGAACCAACAACACACCACACGTCCAAAACAGCCCAAACTTTAAACCCGCAACAACAATACCAACAACAATCTACCGAGTCCATGTTCACAATAACAACATCAACAACAAAAGCTCAAATCAAGATATAGACTCAAAGTGTTAGTGAAGAACAATACTAACACTAGAAACACTTAAGACAAGTAAAAATCTCAGCCAAGATACAACAAAAACACAATTTTCGGCCAAGAACACAAAGTGGACAGATTGCTATTTTTCTGAAAATTTCAGTTTTCAGTTTTTTTTTTTTTTAATTTTCTAACAAGCAAGCCCAAGATGGATCTTGTAGGAACAAGATCAAGCCATGCTTTGATACCAAATGATACGGAAAAGAGAAGGGAACACAAAACAAACACCAAATCAGTCCACTAATCTTAAGGATTCGAGGACCAAGATGGAGACCACACTCGGATTCACTACCAACAACAAGAATACAAGATGCAAGAGTATATTCTAACACCAAAACAGATACAAAACGTGATAAACAAGATGAACAATAATAATACAAGTTTTGGATTCAATGAAGACACAAAAACAGTCCACTACACAACACATACACGATTTGCAAGAAAATAAAGATAGATAGTGAGACCAAGATTATTACAAGATTAAGAACCAAGTGTATTTCAACACTAACCCCTAATGAATGTAACAATCAAAACCACACTCTTACGGTGACCACCAAGGGAATCCAAGCCCTACAACTAAGGGTGTTACACTCTCAAAAGAGAGAAAATATGTCTTCAATTCTTCATCCTTCCAAAATCTGCCAAGAAATGAGCTAAAATGACCTATTTATAGTGTAATACAAAAGAATACAAAAAGACCACTTTGCCCTTAATGATAGGTGCGGCCATGGTGTGTAAATACACCATGTGTAATGTCCAAAATGCCCAAGCCATCCTTAGCATAGGGCTTGGAAAAGCCAATATTGATCTTTGCTTGGAAACGGTAGATCTTGAGGTGAGTTCGTTCCCTTGGTGGTCACCGTAAGAGTGTGGTTTTGATTGTTACATTCATTAGGGGTTAGTGTTGAAATACACTTGGTTCTTAATCTTGTAATAATCTTGGTCTCACTATCTATCTTTATTTTCTTGCAAATCGTGTATGTGTTGTGTAGTGGACTGTTTTTGTGTCTTCATTGAATCCAAAACTTGTATTATTTTTGTTCATCTTGTTTATCACGTTTTGTATCTGTTTTGGTGTTAGAATATACTCTTGCATCTTGTATTCTTGTTGTTGGTAGTGAATCCGAGTGTGGTCTCCATCTTGGTCCTCGAATCCTTAAGATTAGTGGACTGATTTGGTGTTTGTTTTGTGTTCCCTTCTCTTTTTCGTATCAACGTTGTTGCCGAACACCGTATACTCGTCGAGAACCCCATTTGGATTACCCACATACAAGGAATCACTCGCACTCTTATTATTCCTTAGGATCCTTTCCGCAGAAGGCATAAATATGTTCTCTTTACCACCGATAAATGTATCCCGCTCCCTAAACTTTTCACCAATTTTTTTAGCAATTGAATTGAATATGTACGACATGGGGTACTCCCGTTCATCCATCAAAATCGATTTGAGCGACTCGGCGATGTTTGTGGTCATCACGTCGTACCTATTTCCTGAAAAGTATGCTCTACTCTATACACGGGAGAAAGCATTGGCGATGCTAATATGCCTGTCGGAGATGACGCATAGATCTGGTTCATCTTCTATGATAGACTTCAACTTCTAGAAGAAGGTCCAAGAAGCATCGTTCTCTTTATCGACGACACAAAAGGCAATCAGAAATATATGCTTTTTGGTGTCCTGTGCAACGGCTCTCAGCAGAACGCCCCCGTACTTTCCATACAAATGTATGCCATCGACGACAATTACCTTTCTCATGTGGGCATATCCTCGTATGCAAGCTCCGAATACTAAGAATTAGTAAACGAACGATCCATCCATCCGTTTTACCATGATAGAGTAAGAAGACCCAGGATTCAATAACTCCACCATGTGGGAAAAAGCTGACAAACAAGCATATCCGTGCTCCGGTGTCCCGCGAATGATGTTTTTCGTAATTACACTTCCTTTCCAACACATCCAATAGCTTGCGTTGCAACGCAACTCCTTAAATACAATTCTTTGAATTTCTCTTATGCTTGGACCCTTACCATCCCAAAAATAATTTACGCATACTGAAGCAATCAATTCGGATGAGACTTTTTTGTGCCTGCGGGTGGCATTTTCAATGCTGCACGTGTGCATCCTGACATACTTGTATATGCGAAATCTGCTTGAGGTGTCGTACTTGTTTGCCCGCAACAACCAGCCACAACCACGAGATAAGCATTGAGCCTTCATCAATTTTGTGCAGCTTTTCTCCATATAAAAATCAAAAGACTGCCTCGTCGCTGCTGCGTATAGTTGAATTTTCAGTTTTTTCTTATCGGTAAATGTTTGACCACAACAGAAATTAGTTTCGTCGGTGAAGAAATATCCTTCTTGTGATTCCGTTTCACGGTCTTTTTCATTATCTTGCGAGTCCGATGAAAAGTCTTCCATATGCATAGAATAATCTTCCATATTAATTGTATCATCGACATCGTTCCCGTAATCATTCAAATCATCATCGATCAAATCATCGTCGACTGTCGAGCACCGCGGTGGGAATGCTGATAAATTCAGCGGTCCTTCAAAGGACCTCTCAACCACATTTATCCTCAAGATTGTCCTAAAGCCATCTGCATCAGCATCCATTAAGTACGTCAGCACACGTACATCGCTATTTATAATCGTAGGATTCACCTTTTCCCTTATATAACTAATCACCACGTCGCTCGGCGCGCAATCTAGATCCCTGCTCTGCATTACGCTTGCAACAAATTCGTCGTATGAACTATTGCTGCGAACAGGAATGGGAATTGTCACCTTGATAAATAATCTTTATTTCCAACATTTCGAAGTCTCCACCCATTCTCCCATGAAATCACCAGAAACCAGAACAAATTCTGCAATAGACATCCCAGAATTAAGCTTCGGTCGATGGTAGATTATGCTTATGGTCTATGTCGTGTTGTATGCACGGTCGATGACTGGCGAGGACGGGTCGATGACTGTGCAAATTTCCGTACAAATACTTGAAATTGAAAATATTGCTTGTAATCAATGATTGTTGGGTTTATGGAATAAAGAAATGAACTTGGAGTCGCCTGAGCTACTGTAATGCACTTTCTAAAGTGGTTTTGAGTAATATGAGCGATTTAAAGTTTTTTAACAATGGTGGAACGTGTGTTTGAGAAGATAGGAAACAAATGGGGTAACAATGGATGCAATGGACAAGCTTATGATGTTTGTGGACTAATTTACAGCTGATCGTTGAAAAATAACGTCGAAAAAGTGGCCGGAATCGGAGCTTTTTGATGGAAAAAATAATTACTTTCTATTTTTAGCTTTCAAAATTATTTTTTTAATATTTTTGGAAACCTAGATATTAGTTATATATATATAGTGGTGGATGATGGAGTGAGTTGAAGTGTATTATTAGAAACTTGTGGGTGAATTTATTAAGTTGAAAGTATTGAGTTAAAGTGAATTATTATGAAGGTTGGGGCTGAAATTGTTAGGTTGAAAAAGTTGGTGGTGAGGTAAAATTAAGCGGGTATTTGGTAAAAGGATTTAACACTTGTGGGTATTTGATAAAATACTTTGGATAAAGAGTCTTTTTGGCATAAAGGCCCCACACACTATGCTGGGAGAGCTTATTGATGACTCAAAAGACTCTTTGGTCTAGTGGAGTGTAGAAATTGTTTTGAGGGCTAAAATTAGAATTTGTGATAGAGCCATGGGAAATCAGAGTTCAAATTGTAGAATTAAAAAACAAAAGGATGTCTTCCCATGTATGTGTACTAGATACCGAAAGGCCGTGCAATATATATTATTTTTTTTGTATCAATTTATCTGACATAAATAAAATTTAAATAATTAATTATATTTTTAATATACCTTTAGATATTTTAAATTGTTAATTATTGTAATATAATACTTTTTGGGCATTGTGATTTACTATTTTAAGTTGTTAGCTATTGTACTTAATAATAGTATCCTTGTCCAAATTTTTGTAGTATTGATAGTCAATTATAATTTTAAATTAATTTAAGTTTTTAATTATTATGATTTATAATATTTTTCTTCTATTCTAATTTAAGTGACACATATAGTTTCAACAGTCAACCAAATATCACAGTTGAAGTCGTGAAATAAACATGTCTTAAATTACTCATAATAACTTATTAGAAGTAATACAGCAAAATAACCATAAAAAATAATTGTGAATTTTTTTTTATATGGGTTTCATATAAGATGTCAAGTTAATTTAAAATATCAATAGTTAATTTATCATTTTTTATCTATTTTATCTTTTCTATTAAATATTATTAATTATTTTAATATTTAAATGACTTGAATAATTAATTAGGAGTGAAATAATAAAATTATTATTAAAGCAGCTGAAGAAAATATGTCATAAATGTTTATTTATTTTTTATTAAATATTATTAATTTCTTAATATGTAAATAATATATAATAAGTTGAACGAAACAACAACAAACAAAACCCGTCGTTGCTATTCCTTTTCTCTTTCACCATTTTTCCCATTTTTCAAAGGAAAAAGGGTTAAAAATACCCCTTTACTTTAAAAAAATTAGCCAACTTTACCCTCAGTCATACTTTGGGGTCATATTTACCCCTGCCGTTAAGAAAGTTATCAAAAATACTCCTTTTTTAACACCTTTTCCACCATGGCAAAATCATAGCCACGTGGCATGACATTTGGAGTGAGATGGATGCCATGTGGCATGCCACCTCAGCATTAGATCTTTTTTTAATTTTTAATATGCTTTTCGAACTGACAAGAATTGTTCCATTTGTATTTTTCATTACTGAAATTACAAGTGAAAAAAAAAATGTGTTGGAAAAAATTAATATTTTCTGAAAAAATAATAAACTTAAAGGAAAAAAATTATTAATTTTTCCATGTGAAATTTTTATATTTCAATTTTGGTAAGTATTTAAGTCATGAATTCTTTTCATGCATTTATAAACTTATATAGTTTTGTCAAGTTTTTTGTTTGCTGTTACCAAAATAATTAAGCCATGAATTCTTTTCCCGCCAAAAATTAACATTTTATAAAAAATTAATAAACTTAAATAATTAACAAAATTTAAAGGAAAAAAATTAAAAATTAAAAAAAAATTGATGCTGAGATGACATGCCACATGTCATCCATTTCACTCCAAATGTCATGCCACGTGACTATGATCTTGCCTTGGTGAAAAAAGTGTTAAAAAGAGGGGTATTTTTGATAACTTTCTTAACGGCAGTGGTAAATATGACCTCAAAATATGACTGAGGGTAAAGTTAGCTAATTTTTCGAAGTAGAGGAGTATATTTTACCCTTTTACCCTTTTCAAATCACTCAATTTTCTTAACTATTATAATTTATAATAATTTTATGTAAGTTTCAAATAATATATGTTACTCTCCTTGTCCAAACTTTTGTGGTATTAATAGTCAATTATATTTTAAAAATAATTTAAGTTTTTAATTATTGAGATTCATAATATTTTTTCTTTAATTTCAATTTATGTGACACTGATATAATTTCGATAGTCAAGCATTTATATTACATATTTTAAATTTTTAAAGTTGTTAATTATGTGAGTTATAATATTTTTATATTTTTTTTTAAAAAAATATAACAGATTAATTTTTTTAGACATTTTAAACTGCTAATTATTATAATTTATAATACTTTTCATATAATTTGTAATTAATATATGTTACTCTCCTTATCTAAATTTTCATGGTACTGATAGTCTATTATATATTTAGAATAATTTAAGTTTTTAATTAATGTGATTTACAATATTTTTTCTTCCATTCCAAATTAAGTGACACTGATATAATTTCGAAAGTTCATTAAATATTTTATATCTTTTAAATTTTTTAAGTTGTTAATTATTGTGAATTATAGTAGTTCTTACGTATTCATTTGATCTCAATATATGTGATATAAATAAAATTTAGATAATTAATTATATTTTTAATATATTTTTTTGTAGATATTTTAAGCTACTAGCTATTGTAATTTATAATACTTTTTTGGCATTTTAATTTACTATTTTAAGTCATTAGCTATTGTAATTTATAATACTCTCACCTTGTTCAAACTTTTGTGGTGTTGATACCCAATTATATTTTAAAAATAATTTAAGCTTTTAAATATTATGATTCATAATATTTTTTCTTCTATTCATATTTAAGTGACAATAATATAATTTTGAGAGTCAACCAAATATTACGATTGAAGTAGCGAAGCATACATGTTTTAAATGACTCTTAATAACTAATTACAATAGATATAACAAAATTTCTAACCAAAAATACTTGTAAAAAAAATTTAAATGGATCACATATAAGATGTCAAGTTAATATAAAACATCAAGAATTAATTTATCATTTTATGTCTATTTTATTTTTCTTATTAAATATTATTATTTTTAATACTTAATGACCTATAATAGTTAATTAGGGTGATATAGTAAAATAATAATTTAAGCAGCTAAAATAGAAATTTAATAAATGTCTATTTTTATTTTTCTTATTAAATATTATTAATTTTTTAATAATTAAATGACCTATAATAATTAACTAGGGATGATATACTAAAATCACGAATAGAAGCGGCTGAAACAGACATGTCATAAATATTTTTTTTTTAATTACATATTATTAATTTTTTAATATGTTAATGACTTATAATAATTAATTAGGACTGATATATGAAAATCACGGTTTGAAACAGCTGAAGTGGATATGTCACAAATGGTTATTTATTTTTTTATTAAATATTATTAATTTTTGAATGTGTAAAAGATTTATAATAATTAATTTAGGGTGATACAGTAAAATAATTAATTTAGGGTGATACAGTAAAATTACGTGTTGAAGCAACTGAAGTAGAGATGACATAAATAGTTGTTTACTTTTTTATTAAATAATATTAATCTTTTAGCATATAAATAATTTATAATATTAATTTTTTAGCATATAAATAATTTATAATAATTAATTAAGAATAACTGTTATCACAATAAATAACTGTTCATTTAAAGAGATTTAATTTTTTATATCTTATGTTTAAATATTTTAAATTATTAATTATAATAATTTTTAGTATTTTTTTTTAAAAATAATTGGACCAAAAGCTGGACCAAAAGTTATTTAAATTGTAACTTCAATTCAAAATAAATAATTTATTGTTGTGTAGTGTGTTTCACAAATGGCTTCTTTATATCTTTTTTAACAAAGGCTGTTTGGATAGTGTTTCATTTTCCCCCTTTCTATTAGTGTTCAATTTTCATGGTATTGCTACAATTCCAAAGGTATTTCTAGTTCCCCTTGATGTTCTTTTCTCTTCATCTTCCACTTTTCCTACAAATGTTGTTTTCCAGCAAAGGGGAAAACTAAAATGTGATTTATAATCTTCAGTTTTCCCTTTTCTTCTTTAGATCTTGGAATTGCAATACATAGAACCATTGATTTTTCTTAAAAACCCATTTCTTTTCTTTTTCTCCATTTTGGAATAAGCAACAAACATGGCTTCTTCTTCAAATTTTTCTCGATGGTTCTAATTTTCTTCTTTTACAACTTTTGATACAAAAAAAATCCCCAATTAACTTTTTCTCGCTTTTGCTGAATTCAGGAGGCGGATCGGTATCAAGTATTCTGTTAATGATTCCAGAGCTTCTTATGAACTTCGACATTTAGGTCGTTTGATTTGTAGTTTACCGAGGTCTACAACCATGGTGTATGTGTTGTCTCCTTGATTTTGCTAATTTGAGTCAAGGATGTAGGGTTTAAGCGTCAACATCTCCTTCACTCTATTTTTTGTTGTCGGCGCTGAATCTCGAAATGGAGGTTTTTGTGGTGGCTGAAATTGTTGTGAAATGACAGAATTGCCATTTAGAATGAGAATTGTGGATGGCCAAAATGTGTGAAATGACAGAATTGCCTTCCGGCTAACTGGCAGGACAACCGTAGCCGCTTGGACAGCAACCTTTAATTTATGTAACATAACTATTGTAGATAATTAATTATTAAAATAATTTAAATTTTTAATTATTGTGATTTATAATATTTTTTTAATTATAATTTAAGTGACACTGATATAAGTTCGAGCGTCAATCGAATATTTTTTATATTTTATATTTTTAAGTTGTTAAATATGTGATTTATAATACTTTTAACATAATTTTTCAATAAGTTATGTCCTCCTCTGTTTCATTGTAATTTATGTGACACTAATATAATTTTGATAGTCAAATAAATATTTTATATTTACATATTATTTTATGTGTATTTTATCCCTTTTATGAAATTTTATTAATTTTTAGTACCTATACGACCATAAAAATTAATTAGGGTAATATAATAAAATTACGATTGAAATAATGAAGCAAATATGTCTTAAATAACTTATAACAACTAATTAAAAGTGATAGAATAAAATTATTATAAAAAATAAAAAATTTGAATGGATCTCATATAAGACATCTAATTAATTTAAAACATTGACAGTTAATTTATCATTTTATGTTTATTTTATATTTTTATAAACATCGAGAGTTAATTTATTATTTTATTTTTATTTTATCCTTTTTTTCTAAATTAACTATAGGTGATATGATAAAATAACGATTGAAACAACGAAGCAGATATGCCTTAAATGACGTATAACAGTGATATAATGAAATTACTATAAAAAATACTTGTGAAAAAATGTAAATAAGTCTCATATAAGACATCAAGTAGAAATAAAACGTCAACAATTAATTTATCATTTTATATTAATTTTATCATTTTTATTAAATATTATTAATTGCTTTATACTTAGATGACTTATATTGATTAATTAGAGGTGATATAATAAAATAACGATTGAAACAGCTGAATCAGGTAGAACAAGCAAACATGTCAAAGTGGTGTCTGCTTATACAAAACATCAAGAGTTAATTTATTATTTTATTTCTATTTTATTCTTTTTTTAAATTAACTACGGATGATATCTGGCATGCACCTGTCGATATTTTTTTGAAGAGGTCAAGCAACATAATTGGTGGGAGATCGTATATACCTGATGGAATATGCGAATAGGGATATTTAAATTTGACCCTTTTTTTTTTTTTTTTTTTTTTTTAAAAAGAGCATTTGTGAGGAAATGAGTAGTGGGTTTGTGCCAATACCAATCATCAACATTTTGTAAAGGTCCACGAAGTTCATTTCTCAAGCTCATGCCTACTAACATTAGTAGTGGCTGTGAAAGTGGAGGCTGTTAGGTTCAAGATTAAAGTGTGAACGGAAAATAAAGGGAATCAAGTGGAGGAAAAGAATTGATAACACTAAAAAATGAAAAGTGTAATCAAAAGTGGAAAGTCTAGTAATTCTCCCACATTGGTGGAAGAAAGGAACATTCAAGTGTTTATATTATGAAACACTTACTCCGCATGGTAAGTAAGGCAAGAACCAAAAGGTGTTTTGTGCCGTTGTCTTCATCGCTCGGCTTAGGCTTCGAAAAATGATCGATTGATAAAATCTAACCTTTTCGATAAAATTTACTTAAACAGTCCAAAAAGTCAATGAAAAATTGCAACTAGTTTTGTTTGTAATTTTGAAGCTCCATTAACGTGCATGCAATGCAGAAACAATTGCAGAATGCGAAATGCTGCTTCGAAAAAGATGCAACCCTTCAACGAAATGACACACTGATTCGGAAAAAGAGGTGTATTTTCGAATGGTTGTAACTGTCCAGTAAAAGGACACACTGATTCGATGAACAAACATGACTGTTTCAATGAACAGACATGAATGTTCCAGAAGACACATCTTTCCGAATAAACCATTGTATCTTTTCTAAAGTGGCACCTAATGGCTATATAAACCTGCATTTATCCACAGGTTTAGGGACGAAAATTTTTCTGCAATAAAGCACTTCTTGTTTTCTGAAATACTCCGTGTGATCATCTAATCGTTAAGTGAGTTCGACGAATCCAATAATTTGAGGTACCACTATTGTTGGATTGAAAACCATTTTATCTTGGGAGGAAAATTCCATAACATCGGGTACTTGAGGGGACACTCCATGAATTCGGAGGACTTGACTTTAACTTTCTGTTTCATCTTATTTATGAAATTATAAGACACTTCTTGGATAAATCATTTTTTATCTTGTGTAGAAGGTGTTGTATAACTTCATATGTGTTCTTGTTTTTAGACTTGAACTTGTGTTAAAATTATTGTGCCTAAATACAAATTCTTATACCCGAAAATATTGAAAATAACATTGGTTACCTCTGTAAGGCCTTGGATCCAAAGGTGGCGGTCAAAGTACTGATCTCCAAAGAAGCCATTGCCACCAAATCTGCTGCAACACCAACCAGGCTTGCTTATGTGATTGTCTAATATGATCATCACATTGTTTTTTGCCAGGTAGCCACCACTGCTTGTCATATTCCTTATTAGATGGGCAATAGGAGATATTATTGAAATAAATTTTCAGGAAATTTTAACATAATTAAGAGAGGAGAAAAATAATATTTCAATAAAATGATTACTCATACTAGTTGATGAGAAACAAATTTTCTTGGCTACTGATATTTTTATACATTTGAAAATATTTTTAGCTATAAAAAGTTTTGATTTCATATAATCTATATCTGTTAATATATTAAAAGTGTGAAGACCCTTCGAAAAGTGATTTAAACTTTTTACCCTTCATTAAAAGACTCTTCTTTAGACAAAACTATCTTTTCACTATTTTTTAAATTTATTATTTAATTATTTTTAATTATATTAACTAGACTTCTTAAAATATATGAGACTCCTAAAATATATGATAGAAAAATTAATTAATATTTTCCTTTCTACTAGGCTTCCTAAAATATATGGTAGAAAAATTAATTAGTAGTTTCCTTTCTATTATTCAATTAGAAAAATACCCCTAAAATAGGACCCTATTAAGGAAATACTTTTATAAATATGGACATGTACGTTAAACTAGAGAACAAACCGATTTGCCTATTGAGAGAATATGATTGATACTCATCTAACTTGTTTGATTGCACGTCTAGATTGGTGGGTGCTTGATTTTCTAACCCTCAACTTCTTCACTGTTTTTGTCAGCATAATAGAATTCAACATGTGTGTATATCTATCCATATATATAAAAATATCTTCTTTATTTTCATTCAAAATCATTCTTTAAGATCAAAATTTTTGCTTAGACAAAAATTAGTTGAATCAAAATCGAAGCTTTGTGATCACTATTATATTTTTTTTTATAGTTTACAGTTCGTAGATGAATCTCGATCGGTTTTGAGAAATTTTTGTGTGTAATATTTAGATTTAATTGTATTATTTTGATATCACTTTTATCGTATTATTTTGTTGCAGTTTACAGGTGATAGATAAATGTTGGTCGACTTTGAGAAATTTTTTCATGTAAGTTAGTTTTAGTTATATTATTTTGATATCTCTATTATCGTATTATTTTGTTATTGTTTACAGGTGGTAGATGAGTGTCAAATGACTTTTGAGAATTTTTGTGTGTGTAAAGATTAGATTTAATTGTATTATTTTGATGTCTCTATCATTGTAGTATTTTTCTGCAATTTAAAGATGGTAGATGAATATCGATCGACTGTTGAAAATATTTTTGGTGATGATTGGGTTTAACAAAAAATTCTCGATCCATCTTTACATACTCAAAAGGATGTTAAATTTAATTATTATATGCATCTTTATTATTTAAACAAATATCCTAGTTAATATAATATTTGAACTAATTAAAATGAGGTACACACGCAAAGCGCATACACATAAACTAGTTTCTAAATATATGCTAGTAAATATTTTTTCAATTAGAGAAAAATATCAAATGTATAGATCAATACTGAAATTAAATGCGCATCTCTCATACTTCTAACCTTAGCGTTATTTTTAGAATAAAATGAGTAAATTTTATTTGTAAAGCCTATTCGAAAAAGTTTCGATGAGTTGGCTCATCCTTTGGTCACTTGAACACCTACATCACTTTATGAGAATTGAGATGACACATTCTCTAACACCTCGTGAAGTTAGAGATGACAGATTTTGAAGTCATTCTCGGCATAGATTGTCTCCACTCATGCTATGCCTCAGTTGATTGTAGAAACATAATAGTCTATTTTCAGTTTCCAAATGAACTAGTCCTTGAATGGAGGGGTAGTACTACAACTCTTAGGGGTCATCTTGTTTCGTACCTTAGAGTGAGAAAAATGATATCCAAAGGTGTGTCTATTATCTTGTTCAAGTCAAAGACTCTAATTCAAAGACTCCAACCCTTGAGTCAGTTTCAGTAGTCAGGGAATTCCCAAATGTGTTCCCTGAAGATCTTCCCGGAGTTCCTCCCGAAAGGGAAATCGACTTCGAAATAGACCTTCTTCCAAATACTCATTCAATATCCATTCGGTCATACAGGATGGATCCATCAAAACTCAAGGAGTTAAAAATATTTAAAAGATCTCCTATAAGAAAAATGATTCTCTCAGAATGTGTATAGGCTACCATCAGTTGAACAAAGTCACCATCAAGAATAAGTATCCACTCACTAGAATCAATGAATTGTTTAACCAACTTCAGTATGCCAGCTACTTTTCTAAGATAGACCTTAGATCAGGCTATCATCAATTTAAAGTCAGGGAATGTGACATTCCAAAAATAGTTTCCTGAACTCGGTATGGTCACTTCGAGTTTCTAGTCATATCCTTTGGTCTTCATCGATGACATTTTTGTCTACTCCCATAGCAAAAATAATGATGCAGACCATCTCCAAATAGTGTTGCAGACTCTTAGGGCTCATTAGTTGTTCACTAAATTTAGTAAGTGTGAATTATGGCTAAGATCAGTATCTTTCCTTAGCCATATTATTTCTGGTGATGGCATTAAAGTTGATTCTCAAAAGATCGAAGCAGTGAGAAACTGGCCCAGAGCTATCTCTCCCCCAGACATCAGGATTTTTTTGGGTTTGGCTGGCTATTATCGTCGGTTTGTTGAAGGGTTTTCATCTATTGTATCCTCTATGTACAGATTGACGCAGAAGAAGATTAAGTTTCAGCGGTTAGATTCCTGCGAGAAGAGTTTTCAGGAGTTAAAGACTCGACTCACCTCAGCCCCAGTTCTTACTTTGCCAGATGGTCTAGATGGGTTTGTTGTGTACTGTGATACACCCATAGTAGGTTTGGGTTGTGTCCTCATGCAGAGAGGTAAGGTCATAGCATATTCCTCTAGACAGCTTAAGCCTCATACAAAGAAATACCCTACCCATAATCTTGAGCTAGCAGATGTAGTGTTTGCCTTAAAGATTTGGAGGCACTATTTGTATGGGGTGCATGTTGATGTGTTCATAGATCACAAAAGCTTGCAGTATGTATTCTCTTAGAAAGATTTAAATTTGCGTCAGAGGGGGCAGTTAGAGTTATTGAAAGATTATGAGATGAGTGTTCTGTATGATCTAGGCAAGGCTAATGTAGTGGCTGATGCTCTTAGTAAATTGTCAATAGGTAGTGTTGCTCATGTTAAGGATGGTAAGAAAAAGTTAGCTCAGAAAGTTCATCAGCTTGCCCGACTAGGTGTCCGCTTAGTTAACTCAGTAGAAGGTAGTGTATGGGTGTAGAGTAGTTCAGAATCATCCCTAGTTTCTGAAGTGAAGGAAAAGCAGGATAGAGATCCCAGTCTAGTTAAGTTGAAAGATTCAGTCAGAGATCAGAAAGTAGAGGTTTTCTCCCAATGAGGAAATGGTATGCTGCGTTGCTAGTGTCGACTATGTATGCCTGGTGTAGATGATTTGAGGTAACTAATTCTTACAAAAGCACATGGTACGCATTACTCGATTCATCCAGGGGTCACTAAGATGTTCTGTTATTTTGGGAGATCTATTGGTGGAGTGGGATGAAGAGGGACATTGCAGGGTTTGTAGCTAAGTGTTCCATATGCCAGCAGGTTAAGATTAAGCACCAGAAACCTAGTGGGTCCATGCAGGAGTTCAGTATTCCCACTTGGAAGTGGGAGGAAGTGATCATAGACTTTGTGACAGGTTTGCCTCGTACCCATCATCAACATGATTCTATTTGGTTATCATAGATAGAATGACCAAATCAGCTCATTTCTTGCTAGTCTATACCTCTTATTCAGCCGAGGACTATGCCAAAATCTATCTCAGAGATTTGGTTAGGTTAAACGGTGTTCCCTTATCTATCATATCAGATAAAGGTACCCAATTTACCCTTATTTTTGGAAGGCATTCCAAAAGTGCCTCGGTACCCAAGTCTAACTCAGTACAACCTTCCACCCTCAGATAGATGGTCCAGCAGAACGGGACCATTTAGACTGTGGAAGACATGTTAAGAGCCTGTATTGTTGAATTTAAAGGTAGTTGGAATGACCACTTACCCTTGATTGAATTTGCATATAATAACAACTATTATTCCAGTATTCAGATGGCTCCGTTTGAGGCTCTTTATGGTAGAAGATGTAGATCTATGATTGGTTGGTTTGAAGTGGGTGAGGTCACAGTAGTAGGGCCTGACTTGATGTTTGATGCGTTCGAGAAAGTTTAGTTGATCAAAGAAAGGCTTAGGGCAGCCCAAAGACGACAGAAATCATATGCAGATGTGAGGAGAAAAGATCTCAAGTTTGAGGTTGGTGATTTTGTGTACTTAAAAATCTCTCCCATAAAGAGAGTGAAGAGGTTCGGCAAGAAAGGGAAACTTAGTCCCCGATATGTCGGTCCTTTCAGAATTCTCAGCCATTTTGGAAAGGTAGAGTATGAACTTGCATTGCCTTTAGATGTAGCTTCAGTTCACCCAGTGTTCTATGTTTTATTGTTGAAAAAGTGTATTGGTGACCCAGAGGTAGTTGTCCCCTTAGAAAATGTGGATGTCTAGAACAACCTTTCCTATGAGGAAGTTCTAGTCGAAATTCCTGATCGTCAAGTTCGTAGACTAAGGAATAAAGAAGTTTTCTTCGTCAAAGTTCTTTGGCGGAATCAATCCGTTGAGAGAGCAACTTGAGAAGCAGAAGTAGATATGCGGACCAAGTACCCTCATTTTTTTGCTACAGATTCAGTTCAAGGTAACTAGTTTTCTTAGATAATCTCCTTTCACTCCAAGTTTCAACTTTATATAGCTATTCATTCGATAGTTCTTACATTTATACATTAGTTTAGTCATGCTTTTAGTTGTGCATACCAGATATACCCTCAGTTTTCAGTATCTCAACTTTATTAGTCTCATTTGGGGATGAATGTTCCCAAGGGGGAGATATTGTAATACCCCAAATATTTCTAGCTCAGTCCAACCCTTAACACGTAATTTTAACATTTAGAAGTTGGAAAATAGCTTGTTTCAGGTAAGTTTCTAGATTTTCAAATGGGGATTGAACCGCATTCAAATTGGCAAATTAGTAGCTCACCACAATTAGGCTACATCACGGTGAGTATCGCGATGAGCATGTCATTGCATCGTGAAGAAGTCCATTTTGGCATTTGTCAATTTTCAAAGGGTCACCGTGGTTGCACTGGGTCACGGTGAACCCCAAAACATCAGTTGTCATAATCAAGAGAGTCTTCGCGATTCCACCACGTCGCGGTGGGTATTGTGATGACCCACTCACCACATCGCGGTGAGGCCTTAATCAGCGTTCTAGTTATGGGATTTTAAATCCCAAGGGAAATCTTGTCTTTCATCAAGCCCCCAAATTGTGTAAACAGAAGATTAATCTTGAAATTGAGCAAAATATGCTCATTGTTCATCAAATTTCTTTCCATTAAAACCATAGCTCTAAAATACAAGATCAAATCTCAATAAATCTGGCCATCAATCCTCTCAAATTCACTAACCCAAGTATGTTAGATCTTCATACATGGGTTTCTTTCACCCATGGAGTCCAAGTATCCAATTTAAATTGCAAAATTATGATCTTTTCAAGTTATCTTGATTTTAAATTATGATTAAACCATGAATTTCCATTAATCTTGTTCTATACCACGTTTTAACGAAATTGATGTCTATTACTACACTCCATATGTTTGAATATTGTTGTCCACTGATTTAATTCATGATTTGTGATAATGGTGTTGAAGTTGTGCTTTACTACAAGCTTTAGACTAATTCCCATGCTCTATATACACCATGCATATCAAGTGCTTGATAAAATGCTTACAAGAATGATTATTTAATAAAAACCTTCATGCTATGTCCTCCAAGCTTTAGTGTCATTTTACTATTATAGCTTTTGAGTCCTAGGGGTATTAAATACCCAAAAATCATAGCTATTTACTTAGTATCATGTACGTATCTTCAGAATAACTTCAGAATACATCATGAGCATTATAGATCGGTCAGTTAAACTCAAAAATAGTCAATAACTTAGTGTCATTCAGTTGGGAGTAGGATTTAGCACCGAGTAAGTGTAGGGATGGTGGCTTCTCCGTCAGATAGATAGAGTCACTTATAGCAGTCCCTATACTCCAAAACTATGTAGCCAACGTAGGATATGAGAAATCACCCGTTAGTATAGGCTTGACTATCTCGCAGGGGTCACCCGTCAGATTATGCTTGACACCTTTAGTCCTTTGGGATAATACAATATACCAGATTAGTGAATCCATATATCCAGCGTTAGTACTAGTGGCATGGTTTTAACACCTTTTCAACTGGGGTTATAGGTTGGATCCCGATTAGCTCAGATTGGGGCATGTCGGTTATATGATAGCTTCCACAGTCTCAACTACAATTTCAGTCCAATAATCAGTGAAGATACTCAGTCTCAGTGTTGTTTGACCAAAGCTTATAGATATTAGTTATTTTAGTATTTCAGTTTATAGATTTTATTCAGTTTATCTTACATGCTTGGTCATACATCCTCAGTATTTATAGATTTCACATATTCTTAGTAACTCCGGATTTCATGCATTATATTAAATACCTTATGATATACATACATATTTGGATGATTACTTATCCATGTTTATGAAACCATGCATATTAGCCTACCTCATTTAGTATACCAATACATTCAAAGTACTGATCGTATACTTTTTCTTTTGTGCTATGATGTATCATATCATAGGTTTGGACGCCCAATTCCTGGATCGCGCTTAGACTTCTCAGGCTCACAACAGTAGCAGTGGTGAGTCCTCATATTTTGAGGACAAATTATTTTGTTTCATGCTTTCAGTTTAGTAGTTAGTTAGAGTTAGTTGGGGCCTATCCCATCAACTCGTATTTAGTTAAGTTTTTCGAACATGTCAGTTAGTTATTCAGTTTATCACTATTTTATCATATTTAAATAGTTATTTTCTTCAAATTCATGTTTCATTACTGATTCAGTTGATAAAACCTTATGGCTAATCAGTTGTTCTTCCACATTTATTATGTTATTATTCAGTGCTCACAATAGGTACCAACTCATGGGTTAGCTTGTGGTCTCTCAGGACTGTAAGCACCGTGTGACGCCCAGGGGGTACTCTTGCGGTGTTACACATCAATACACTATCATTGACTATATATTAATTAAGGGGTGCTTATGTTTATTGTGGATCGAATCGGCAGGCAAGAAGATCATAATATGATTTTTTTTAGATTCCAAACAATAATCTATTGATTCTTTTCCACAAGTAGACACATCAAGTTCTAGAAAATATAAAGAAGAAGAAGAATTGCAAAGTAACCCCCCACCCCCACCTTTTTATTTCAGCTAAAGAATATATATCAATTGTGTTGAAACAAATGCTACAATATTGATATTAGAACTAAAATTATTAATAGTAACAGAATAGTCACAAATAATATGTCGTGGCAAGCCACTGACTTGAAAGAAATTTTGACCTGACTCCGGTGCAAATTCTTCTAGCCGGTCTCTCCCCAAGGTTCCACAGCTATTTCCAAACACGTGCACTCGTGGCTAAAAGTTTGGAGGTTGCCCAAACCAATTGCCCAAAATAATTCAAAAAGAAGAGGAAATGAGGAAGATATTTTCTTTCTTTTTGTGGTGTATTTATCTTGTCCAAATACAACCTTTATATAGAATTTGAAAGTGGAGTTTAATAATGAAACTTAATGGTATTAATGAACCATTAATTCAAAGTATAATTAAATCAAATGCCACCGATACTTATTTTTTCATTTGGAACGGATATGTAGGTTCATTTTATTTGAAAGATACTTCTTTATTCATTGCATCACACAAAATGCTTTAAGAAGCATTAACTCCACAATCCCCAACTAATGCATAAATAAAGAATATGATTAAATTCTGGACAAAAGAAAGGAACATGTACTTAAATGTCAATATCTTTCGATTTAATTTGACACGTAGTGATATGAGGCAACAATAAATATACAAAAAGTGAAGTAATCTTGAACTAGATGGACATAAGTTGACACCCACAACACATACCATATCCTTGATTTTAAGCAACCTCCGCAATACTATAAAGTGTTTTTATGGTCATGCACATAAACCTTGGTCTCATGAGTGTTCTAGAAAGACAACCCAAGTCTTTCATAAAATGGTGACCAACCTTTTATACTCACTTAGGTGATCCATCAAGTATATCTCATAGACCACCTTAAGGATATGGATCATTAAGAGCAAAAATAAGCTCAACCTTATAATACACTACCTCACACCATAAGGATAAGATATATAGTATTTATTGAAGGCCTATGTGTCTTTGTTTGACAAAAACGGGGTATCCACCATATTATCTCAATCCATGGGCTTTAGCCCCATCCCCCCGATGATTCAAGGATCATTTTCCTTGTCAAACCTATGGTCATAGGACCCGTCAATTTCTTTTCAGACCTTACATATTCCAAGAAAATAACACCATGTTTCAAAAATTATTTAACTACACCATGTCTCATGCGAATATGTCTTTTTTACCATTGTATACACTATTTTTGGCAATCCCAATTGCCGCCTGTGAGTCACAATGTAAAGAGACCGGTGACACTTTTCCTCTTCGTAAAGGAACATCCTCCAAAAGTTTTCTCAGCCTCTCCGTTTCTTGCCCTGCTAACTTAAGAGCAATGAATTCAGATTCCATGGTAGAACGTACTATACAAGTCTTCTTTGAAGGATTCCATGAAATAACACCTACACCCAAAGTAAAGATATAGCCACTGGTAGAGCTAACTTCATCATTGATAGTCACCCAGTTTGCATCATAAAAACCTTCTAAAATAACAGGAAATTTATTAAAATGCAAACACCAATCTATAGTACATATCAAATACCTTAACAAGCGATGAAGATCATTCTAGTATTCACTACTGGGATTAGAAGTATATTTACTCATTCTACTAACAGCATAAGCTATATCAAGCCGAGTATA
This sequence comes from Capsicum baccatum var. pendulum, assembly GCA_030864225.1. Classification (NCBI taxonomy): domain Eukaryota; kingdom Viridiplantae; phylum Streptophyta; class Magnoliopsida; order Solanales; family Solanaceae; genus Capsicum; species Capsicum baccatum. The sequence continues at coordinate 176,173,624 of CM061560.1, forward strand.
GTTTATGAGAAACATCACACTCTCAATTATTTTAGCATATTCAGTTTGAGAAAAACTAAAATCTTTATTCTTTTTCAAGTGTATACTAGGATCATAAGGAATTCTCATTGAAACTACATTAAAACAATCAAACCTTTTCAACATCTTTTCTATATAATGAGACTGACACAAAGAGAATCCATTAACAGTTCTTTTGATTTTTATCCCTAAATCACATCAACTTCTCTAAGGTATTTCATTTGAAATTTAGAAAATAAAAATTTCTTAGTCGCATTTACAACATTCACATTAGGTCCAAAGATTAACATGTTATCTATACATAAACATATAATCACATAATCCAATCCTACCATTTTAGAATAAACACAGGTATCAAATGATTTAACAATAAAGCCATTATCCATTAATGTTAAATTAACTTTTTCATGTCACTGCTTAGGTGCTTGCTTAAGTCCATATAAGGAATTTCTAAATTTGCATACTTTATCCACTTGTCCTGAGACCACAAAACCCTCAGGTTGAGTCAGATAGATCTCTTCCTCTAAATCACTATTTAAAAATGCAGTTTTGACATCCATTTGGTGTACCACTAAATTATGAATAGCGGCTAAAGCATTAAGAGTTCTAAGGGTTGCTATTTTAGTCATAGGAGAATAAGTATCAAAATAATCAACACCTTTCTTTTGGTTAAAACCCCTAATCACAAGCCTAGCCTTATATTTATAAATTGTACCATTAAGCCTCAATTTCTTCTTAAATATCCATTTGCTACTTATGGGTTTACAACCTACAGGAAAATCATACAAGTTCCAAGTGTGATTAGAGACTATAGAGTCTAATTTACTTTTAATAGCCTCTTTCCAAAACATTAAACCTATTGAACTTATTGCTTTATCAAAAGTTTTAGGATCTTCTTCTATTAAGTAAATAGATACTAATTCATCATTTAATGTATCAATATCAAAATACTCAGTTAAGAAGGTGGTGATAAAATCAGGACCAAAACTAGGCTCAATTCTACGGCTTTTACTCCTTTTAAGTTCATTTTCATGCTCATTAGCAATAACATCAGATGCAGGCATAACATGAGATTTAACCGGCATAGATACAGGAGTATTATTTTGCATATCACTAAGCACATCATTTTTTAAAGGAAAAATATGCTCAAAAAATTCTGCATCTCTAGATTCATAAATAAAATAATTATTTAATGACATAAATCAATATGCAACACTATTTTGAGCATGACCAATAAAGACATTTTCAAAAGTCTTAGAGCCTACACTTACCCATCGAAAATCAGGTAGGTCAAACTTAGCCAAAACACCCATACCTTTTTAGAAATTTCAAGGTAGGGGCAAACCCTTTCCATAACTCATATGAGATCTTGTCTAACTTTTTATGAGGGACTCTATTAAGAATATAGCATCCTGACAAGGCAACTTTCCCCCACATATAGTCAGGTAGACCCAAGCTTAAAAGCATCGAATTCACCATTCCTTAAGAGTTTTATTCTTTCATTTGGCTACACCATTTGGTTTGGGAGTATAGAGAGCACTAAACTCACGGATAATAATATTTTTCTCACATTAATCTTCTAGAATTTTAATGTTATATTCACCACCCCTATCGGACCCAAATCTTTTTTTTATCTAATTGATTTTTTACTTCTACTTTGAATTTTGAAAATATGCTTTCAACCTCATCAACCAAAGTAATGTAATACTTCTTTTCACCTTTGCTAATAATGTTCTTAAAATTTGCTAAGTTTGAATGTACTAGTTTAAGAAATTTGGCTAGTAACATATCTAAAAGGTTTCTTGGCATGCTTTGTTTCTACACACACGGGACATTTAGAAATATTGTCAAAATTTACTGCAGAAATTAAATACATTTTTCTAAGTTTTTTAATATAAGAAATATAAACATGACCTAGTCTACCATGCCACAATTAATAGACTCAGCAATATAAGCTGAATTAGAAATATCTGTATTATTGACAGTCTCTTGAACAGTGTTCAGTATAAATAAACTCCTACTAAAGTATCCTTTCCCAACAAGTCTCTTGCACGAGAAATAATTATTTTATCATCTTCAAAAATAAGTTTAAGGCCTACTTTATTTAGAAGTGCTCTAGAAACTAAGTTTCTACGCAGGGAGGGAACTTATAGAACATTGTTCAAGAATAGTGTTTTATCAGAAGCTAATTTAAGAGAAAATTTTTCCTTTACCCATAACTCCAGCAGTAGTGGAGTTACCCATGTTGACACACTCATCATTAATGGACTCGACAAAATCATGAAACAATTTTTTATTGGCATAGAAATATCTGCATCTAAGACCCAATCAATCTTGTTAGCTACCAGGTTAACCTAGATGACTACTGCAGTGATCACTTTATCACCCTCAACAAGATGAACTTGGACATCATTTTATCCTTCATGTTTTGAGTTTTGCAAACTATCCCACATTTCTTTAGTAGATTTGTAAGTAACAAATAAATAAAACAAAATATTAGATATATGACTCAATAAATGTCCTGTAGCATTTTTGCTGTCCTTTTTAAACTTCTTTGTAGCAGATTCATCAACAACGATAATAGTGTTAGAACCAATATTAATGTTAGAACCATTAATAAATAAACATTATCAACTTCTAATTGTTTGAAGAAAATCAAAAGTTCTTGTGACTAACGTCTATAATTATTTTCGTCCAATGACTCAAGTTTTGACAAATCATAAGAAGTTTTATTCAAGAAAATAGCCATTCATTAATATTAGATGTAAGGAAATTTCTTTCAAATTGTTGAAAAAAAAAGCTACAATACTGATATTAGAATTGAAATTATTAATAGTAAGAGGCTAGTCACAAATACTGTGTCGTGAAAATTCACTGCCTTGAAAGCGATTTAGACCTAGCTCTGGTGCAAATCCTTCTAGCTGGTCACTCCCCAAGGTTCCACAGCTACTTCTAAACACGTGCACTCGTGGCTGGAAGTTTGGAGGTTGCCCAAACCAATTGCCAAAAATAATTCAAGAGGAAGATGTTTTCTTTTTTTTGCGGTACATTTATCTTCTCCAAAGATATAGGATTTGAAAGTGAAGTTTATTAATGAAACTTAATGGTATTAAATATCTATTAATTCAAAGTATAATTAAATCAAATGTTACCGATACTTATTTTTTTATTTGGAACGGATATGTAGGTTCATTTTATTTGAAATTTACTTCTTTATTCATTGCATTACACAAAATGCTTTAAGAAGCATTAAATCCACAAATACATCTTTCTAAAATATGAGATTTGCTATTTTAAAGATAAATATGTTATTTATTAATAAATAAAAATAGTTTGATGACATCTAAATTTTTTATATACTGACAGAATGTCGTATTATAGTTTAAACTTCAAGAAAAAACTTTAATGAAGTAATACATGCATAAAAAATATATTCACATTTTCAAAAGTACAACGTATTTCTAGAGAAAAAGGTACTTCTTTAATCTAGCAATTCTTTGTAGAAGATTACATAGGTTATTTCTATGATCACAATGGTGGTGTTGGTTTCGAAATCGAGAGGGCGCCATGTGGAAGCTTATATTTTGCAAACTAAGACGGTGATAATTTAGATGACAAATAAAACAATACTAAAAAGACATATTATTAATATGATTCAGTTACACGATCTACATATAAAAAACTAATGTTAAAAAATATAAAATCTATTGGGTGAAAATCTCCCCCTAAGCAAAACTATTTAAAGACTACATTGTGGATAGAATTGTGTTATGGTATGAGAAGGGTGTTTTCTATAGTTCCAAAACCTTTCCTCTTAGAAAGAGGTTTGCCAAATATGAAAAAGTTTTATATTTTTCTTTTAGGAAAAATAAAAGTAATTATGGTTACTTTTATTTTGTTTCCAAGAAAAAGTAAAACTCAATTTTTTAAAAGAAAATTAGGGCAAAAATCCTAACAAATCTCCCCTTTTTGGCTTGATTTTTTTCACCGATCCATCTTTTTCACATATTTGATCTTTGTTCTTCACATAATATTCGTCACTACTGCTTGGCATGCTTAACAAATGAAACTTTTTGGGTTAAAAATATATGAGCCTTTCTTTGTAGGGTTAAAGTGAGCTTTATTTTCAAATACGTGACAACTGAATTATTGAAAATATGATTGACCATTATCTCCACATGTAGTTTTATTCTAACAAAACATCTTCACTATCGTCAAATTGGTTGCAACTTTAATCTACACATGTCCTTAATCTAAACTATAAGAACCCAAAAAATTCTAAGCTTAACTCAGTCTTTTAAGCTTGCTAAGGAGTTCTAGACTTAGAAAATTCTAGCTAAGTATTTAGACTTAGTATTATTTTAGCTTTCGTAAGTTAAAAACTCTATTTCACGACTCTTATGACCTTAAAATGTCAATCTTTAGGTTAATTCATGATCAGGAATGTCAGTAGATGTTTCCGGATGAGTTTCGTATTTTTTGAACCTCGTTCGAAACACGTTTGGAAATCCAAAATAGTACACCAACACAATCTTGGTGTGGCGCGTCGGCTATAGGATCGATTAGTATTTTTCTTGGCTCCTAGTGGCAATTTACAGTGAACCGACGTGGACTCCACACGACATGTTGGCTATTGCATCGATGCCAATGACGTGGAGCATCGGTCTGCGCATTGATAGTTCAATTTTTAGTCATTAAAAAGCTACGTATTTAGGGGTAATTGGGGATTTTTCCCACGTCCTTTATCCCCTATAACATGATATTTAGCTCCCAATTAGCAAAGTATATTCATTCTTTCTCAAAACACTCAAGAACAAAGACCCTAGGAGATTAAAAATTCAAATTCAAGGCTTAACATTCCACCATTAATCTTCAGGAATTTAGAAACCAAGGTATGTAAAATGTTCATCCAAGGGTTCCTTCCACCCTTGGAGTCCAAGAAACTCTTTTAAATTTCAAGTATCTTGATTTCATACTTTTCATGATTTGAAACTAAAGTGAATTCATGATTGTTACTATAATTGAGTTTCTTTTTCATGATTTATTACAAGATTGATGTAGAATTAATTGACATGTGTGATTTATCATGTGAATTCATATTAAAACCCATGGAATTGTGAATTTGGCATTGAATCATAATGCTTACATGTTGTTTTAGTGTCATGTGCAGAGATTATGCTATCCAAGTGTTTGATGAGTTGCTCATGTGAATTTAATGATAAGATTATATCATGCTAGTATGTATACTATTTCATACCATGCAAGTGTTTGATAAAATACCTCTATAGATGCATTATGAATAAGTGTACATTTTTATGCTATACTATGCAAGATTATGTGAAGCTTTACTTTTCATGCTATCGAGTCCTAGGGGTATTTATACCCGATAATTTAGCTGTTTACCTAGAGCCAGTGCCAATCATAGAATAATCTCAGTCATTTCACGAATAGTAGTACTCTCAGTCAGTTACAAGACTCAGGAAAATTCAGTAGTATTTAATAATTAGTCTTAGTTTAGTATTTAGTTTAAAACATAGTAGTATTAAGTTCAAAACTCAGTAAACTCAGTTAGTTCACAGAATTTAGTCAGTAATCTATTCAGTACTCAGAGAAATCAAAATTAGTCAAGCTCGGTTCAGTATTTAGTTCCAATATCAGTAAACTTGGTCAGCTAACAGAACTCGGTAGTATTCAGTTGTTAATAGAATCCAGTAGTATTCCGTCAGTCAATAGAACTCAGTGAACTCAGTTCAGTTCAGTTGAATAGTACGATCAATAACAGTTCAGTCAATCCTAGTACAGTCTAGGAATCAGTTAAGTGTCTTTCAGTTGGAAGTAAGATTCAGCACCGAGTGACCCTAGGGATGGGGGATCATCCGTTAGCTAGGATTGGGTCCCTAGAATGTAACGACCTGAAATTGCCTCCCGGGATGTCACACTGTGCTTAAGGATACAAGTATCCCTAAGCTAACCATTTGAGCCTGTTTCTACTAATCACTCTCATTTAAAGATGAAATAATTCAAACACTAGCATAGTCATATCATATGAAAGGAAATACGGAGAAAATGCTTGGTCCAAATGACCACAATACTGGAAACCTCAACACAACCACAATCTGATAATTAGTCTAACAAAGCATTTACTGATCCATAAACTAGAAAGCCATTGGGACAGGTCCCCAAAAAACTCTAAATAAACTGGAAATAACAACACAGTCTCTCAAAATATAGAGATATCTTAATATAGGTCTTCGAACCATGAGGACTCACCACTGTAGGAATGTAGATAGAGGTACTCAAAAATCACTGATGAGGTTGGGACTGAGCACCTGAACCTACATTATAAGACAATGTAGCACATAGATGTATATATGGACCAGCACTTGAGAATGTACTGAGTATGTGGGGGTGCATGCATTTATATAAAATAACATAAATACTATTTAATTAAATCATGCATGTAATAAGTAATGACTCATATGGATTGAATAAGTATAAAATGCAAAGCTCATGAATTATGTAAAATGAAACATGTAACACAATCTCGTGAGTCATTATACTTTTAGATTTGAAATTTGTACTCTTTTATTATTCTCATTACTCAAGGCTAAAGAAAACTTTAAGCAATACTTTCAACTCATGCATGTATCTCATGGAGAGTAAAACTTCCTTAATGCTCAAGAAATCATAAATCTTTTGAACTCAAATACTTAGAATTCAGAATCATATAACCTTGGAACATACTTGAACACATTTCATTCACTTTAGGAAAATATCTCATTTCAAGCTTTAGTTTTAAAGAAAAATATCTTATCTCAAAGCTTTAGTTTTAAGGGAGATTCTCTTAACAGACATAAACCATGCGACTAAATAGAGTCTGACATTTTGTCCTTCTAAGGAAGACATGTCACATTGGGGAGAGGCGTCATACTCTGGCCAAAGAGTATAACCTCAACTCAGTGATCACTTATCTTGGCCTCAGGCTCAATATCTCGGCCTTAGGCCCAATAATCAACTCGGCCTTAGGCCCAATAATCAACTCGGCCTTAGGCCCAACCTACGGTGACACATAATTCTGGGGTAAGAAATCATGGTAACTTTCCTAACTCGGTGCAAAATACTACTCCCTTTAGTTTATATCACTCATCTCATGAAAATACACTTTAGAATAATCTCATGGTTGAACAAGAACCCAATAATTAGATTTGTAATCTCATGTAGTAGAGTGAATTTTAAAACTCAATGACCATTAGGTCAAAACATTTCTCAATAATCTCAGAATACTCAAATCATGGGTTCTTATAACACAATAGTTCATAAAATCTCAAGTCTCAAGTAGGGCTTAATAACCCATAATTCAATCTAAAGTTAGAACTCATCAAAAGCATAATAGATAGCATATAGATTCATTACTCATGTAGAAATAAGAAAATTTCAGCAATTTATCTCAAAATCTCAACATACTCATATACTTCAATATTTCAAACATTTCAACTATTAACTTCTCAAGGATTAAAATCATGAGGTATAGACCCAGCTGCAATTTCTTAAGAAAACATGTAAAAATTATGCCATTAGACTCTCAATTCAAAGGAAACATCAAAAACTTGAAAGCAATAACAATGGGTGAAAAAATCAATTCAATTTCATGTAAAATCTCATAAATTATAGAGAATTGTAGTATAAATAAGCCTTTGGGCACAAGGGTGAAAGGATTACCCTTGTTCAAAACACCACATACCTTGAATTAGAAGCTTTGGATGAACCCTAGCTTTTGGAACTCTATTCGTACTTTTGAATAAGGATTTTTTAAGCCCTTGACTTGGGAACCTTGAATCTTGACTCAATTTAGAAAATCTATGGTGGATTCTTGAGATTCTTGGAAGAGGTTTTGGATGCTTAGGGTTTTTGTTGAGAGAAAAATTGAGAGAGACTTCATAGAATGCTTGTAAATAACTTTAATTTGGTGTTTGCACGGTTTAAGAGGCTTGGAAAAAGTCTAAAATACCCTTTTAACTTCTGTACGATGCTAGAAAAATTGAACTGGGAACCCGATTTTATGGGCCACCACGATGTGCCACTATCGTGGTGGCTCACTAGAAATTGACAAATGGGAATCTGGTAGTCACAGAGATGTGGAGCCATTGTATTTTCCCATAGTTGGGACCTAGAACATAAGCGCGATGCGTCACAATTGCGTTAGAGCACTAGAAATTGACTATTGGGAAATTGGGGTCCTCCGTGACACACAACTATCACGGAGTTCCACTGAAAATAGACAATTTTCAAATAAACCCTCTCCACGATGCGCCAAGCACTAAAATGATGTTGTTTTATGACTAGGACTTAAATTAGCCATAACTTTTTGCCCGGGTATCAGATTTAGGAATATTTTATATTGACGGAAAGCTTATCAAATTTCCCATGTGATAAAAAGTCAAAATTAGGGAAATTCTATATGGTTAAAATTATACTCACTAAGGAAATCACTCCTTAATCTTCTCGAGGAGAAATTAAGATTTAGAAACATTCGTTCACAAATGTTGCTAGTTAAGCTAAGATCATGGAGAAAATTAAGTACGTAAAGTTAGAAGAACTCGTTAAACTGAATCTATGTCTTTCTAAACTTTCTAGGCATCATCGGCTGACTGAGCTAAATTATGATATAAGAACGATAAAGTGCAAGATAATCATAACTAAGTCAAGGTACAAAATCAAACCTGAACCATATCCAACATCACTATATATAATAAGTAATTCAGAATAACATATAACATAAGGCACCAACACATGCCAATATCACTGAATATCACAAATATGAAACATCGAAATCACAATATGATATATGGCATCAACGCATGCCAATATCATCGTACATAATAAATAAATGATTTTAAATCATAAATCAACACAAGTGCAATTACAAGCAAACAGGATTAAAAAGTTGGCGCCCATACACCAACTAGTGCATAAGTAAAGGAGCCCATCACGACGTTCCATACCACCGGAGAGTACACCCAAGAGAACATAAAGTAAAGAATCTCTTACAACATCCTATACCACTGGAGAGCGCATTCAAGAGACATAAAATAATCAAGAGACATATATACACACACACATGCGATCAACTTCTCATTATCCATGGTTTTCCATAATCTTCATCAAACGGCCATTGGTTAACATTCATAATTATCATCAATAATCACAATTGAATAACATATACCAATATACCCATAACCATAATCATACCACCATATAGGTATCAATCTCATCAATATACCCTATTTACCGTTATTAGCTAGCAAACGCTTATTAGTAAACCACTTTTTCATTTGTTATCATATAACTGCTAATTATTATCCATCCAATATTCATAAATTAGTCACCATTCATGGATTAACTACTAACCGTTATTTACTGACTAGCCAAAAGTAGCATCTAGTCAAGATTCACCACTAGACCATATTCTCTAATTAACTAATATTTATTTCTAGCCAACATAATCCCACTAGTCACCATCTAACAAAAGACCACTAATCACCATAAGTACACTTATTTATCTCTCAACTAACATATCTTATTAACTAGCATCATTAATCTACAAACCTTTGTTAAATAACTAATCAACATAAAAAACTTAGTCATCAATAGCAACTCCACTGCTAAACCCATTATCACTAGCAACCATAATGAAATAATCATCCCTATTAATAGCCATCAATTTCACTAGACCTCCTTCTCACTAAGGTTCACAAATCTACTTGTCACTATTAGCCACTTAAGTAATATCCACCACTAAGCATCTTTCATTCTTACATCAACAACTATACCAATTTATATCTTAACTCATTAGAAGACTATAACCGATACCACTAATAGCAATATTATAGCTAGCTATACAAGAACATAAATAAATATATAATTACCATACATAGGTCTAGCTAGATTCAATCGGTAGGTTCACATATAGGCAAACCAATAATCATATCCTCCGGCCTTGTCGGACATCATTATATCATTATCATATCCTCCAGACTCAACCTAGATATCAATATCATAATCATATTCTCTAGAATCGAATTGGGTATTAATATCATAATCATATCCTTTGAACTCAAACCGGGTATCAATATCATATCACATTCTTCAGACTTGAACTGGATATCAATATCATAATAATATAATCCATACTCGAACCGGGTATCAATATCATAATCATAGTGTCCTCCAGCCTTGTTGGGCATCAATATATCATAATAATATCATTCGAATGCATTGGGTATCATTATATTATCATCATATCCTCTATATGTATTGGGAATCATTATCACATAAATATATCAATAATAAAGAATAATCCTCATAAGGGATAAAGTAAATGACAAGCCCCACGAGGGACAAAGTAAAGAGCAATCCCCCCGAGGGCTAAAGTAAATAACAAACCCCAAAAGGGATAAAGTAAAAAAGAAGTAAGAAGAATCATACCTTTATATCTAATCGTTTATCATAAAGGGTAGTTTATCCATAAATATATGATGTGAACATGAATCTTGCTTATTTTATTGGGATTTATACGACGTATACTATTTCAGGGGTGAACCAAGAAGCTTTGAGGTTGAGGTTGTTTCTGTTTTAGATAATTAGAGAAGCATCACTATGGTTAGGGGAACTTCTGAGAGGTTTAATCACTACTTGGCATGAGTTTCATAGGCAGTATCTAAATAGATTCTTCCTTCCTATAAGAATGCTATAGTTGAAGGATGAAATTTATAATTTTAGATAGCTACCTACAGAATCTATATATGGGCATGGTTTAGGTTAAAAAAGAATGGTACCTAATCACAGAATTACCATGTAAAATTTATTGGAAATATTTTATAGATTACTGAATATCAGTTTGAGAGCAATGGCAGATATAATTTTGGGAGGTGCATTTATGCATCTTCGGTGGGATGCTATGAAAGATATGCTAGATGATGTTTTACTGACTAATTAAGGTTGCCATACTAGTGATGCTGAGAGAGGTGCAGGTACTTTTGCTATTGGAGCAGCTAATGATTATTGAGTTGGTCATGATTCGGTAGAATAAGAAGTTTCCCAACTTCAAATAGATATTGGGATTTTTACAAAATAATTTGTAATAATGAGTGTTGAGAAAGTGCATGAAGTAGGGGCATAAAGTTCTATTTCTAGAACTTTCGAGACTGATTCTGAAGAGGAAGCAAAGTATCTAGATCATTATTTGGTAGATTTATGAGCCCAAGGTAAGGGAATGAAGGTTAGAACTATTATAATGATAGATATCAAGACATGAGAAGACATCAAGATAGTGATTGAAGATGCAGAGATGACTACAAAGAGAAGTGTGACAGATACATACCACTAGGTCGCCGAGATATAGATTCCAAAATAGAGGCAATGTTATCGAAACTAGTCAAAGGCCAAAAAATTCAAGAGAGTTGCCTTAAAGAGATTAAGCCACACCTATTAGGGCTGCATTAGAAATTTGAGTCACATGCTATCGTAATCAAACAACTAGAGCAGTATATGGCCAGATGTCTACCATATTTAATCAAAGGCAACCTGGCATTTTTCCTAGTAATATGGTACAAAACCCAAAGAATGACAATCATTGCCATGCCATTATCACTCAGAGTGGTAAAACCACCATGGATTCGTCTACACCTACCTTAATTGATCCAATGAAAGAAAATAATCCTATTGATGTTGATAATAGTAGCGAACAAAACAAAGGTAAGGATAAGGCCAAGGAGCCTATTTTGAAGACTATCCTAAGACTTCTCCCTACATTTATTTAGAGATTGAAAAAGAAGCAAGAAGAGGGTAAATATTACAAGTTTTTATCTATGTTAAAGGATCTATCTGTTATCATTTCACTTATAGAGGTATTTCAATAAATGTCGGGATATGCAAAGTTCATAAAGGATTTATTTACCAAGAAGTGGACAGTCAGTTATAAGACAACTAACAATGTTTATCACTATAGTATTATTTCTATTAGATCATTGGTAGAGAAGAAAGAGGATCTGAGTGCTTTCACCATTCCTTGCACCATTGAATCTTCTAACTTTGCTCGAGCACTATGCGATCTGGGTTATTGAATTAATCTTATGCTATTACTTATGTTCAAGTAGTTAGGGTTAGGGGTAACCAAACCCACACCTTTGAGACTTGTGATGGCAGATCAGACAGTGAAAAAGCAAATGGTATTCTATGTAATGTATTGGTAAAGGTAACTTATTTCATCTTTACTATTGATTTTTTAATACTGGATTACGAATTAGACTTTTAAGTTTTGATTATCTTAGGAAGACCATTCCTAGCTACAAGAAGGACTTTGACTGATATGAAGTTAGGAAATCTGATGTTTAGACTCAACGATATGAAGGTGATATTCAATGTATTCCATTCCATGCGATAGCCAGATGAGTTGAGGGCCATAACTGTGATTGATGTTTCTGAGGAGGAGATAATCTCATTCCATGATCTTGATGCAATAACTAATTGGGATGATACTTCTGAGGTTACTCATATAGAGAAAAGATTGGATATTGAAGCCTTAGCAACAGTGATTATGAACTTTGATAACGATGATATTGAAGACTATGATGAGATAGTATGTGCACTTTATGGGAGCGGTTCTTATACTTTTGCACCAAAGAAGCTTGATTTGGATCTATAAAATAGAACCACTTCACCTGCTCGCCCATCTATTGAGGAGCTACCTATCTTAGAGTTGAGGCCCTCCCTCCTTATTTATGATATGTATTTTTAGGGACTAACAACACTTTGTCGGTAATCATTGCAGCTGACTTGATACAGACAAAAGTAGGAGCTTTATTATTGGTGCTATAGAGATTCAAAAGGGCCATTAGTTGGTCCATTGTAGATATTGTGGGTATTTCACTAGGTCTTTTACTCATAAGATCCAACTTGAACCAGATTGTGTTCTAAGTATAGAACATCAGCGTTGGCTTAATCCTTCTATATAGGAGGTGGTGAAGAAAAAGATAATTAAGTGGCTAGATACTGCTATAGTGTATCCCATTGCTGATAGCAACTAGGTTATCTTGGTAAAATATGTTCTGAAGAAAGAAAGTATTACTTTTGTGCCTAATGAGAAGAATGAGCTAGTGTCAATAAGACCAGTCACATGATAGAGAGTGTGCATGGATTATAGGAAACTAAATGCATGGACCCAGAAGGACCACTTTTCCATGCCCTTTATGGACCAAATACTTGACAAACTTGCGGGTAAAGGGTGGTACTATTTTCTAGATGGGTATTCAGGCTACAACCAAATTAGTATTGTGTCCAAAGACCAAGAGAACATAATCTTCACTTGTCCTTTTGGGACCTTTGCATTCAGGCATATGCCGGTCGGGTTATGTAATGATCTAGCCATATTTTAGAGATGTACAATATCAATCTTCTCTGATATGTTAGAAGACACCATCAAAGTGTTTATGGATGAGTTTTTGGTAGTTGGTGATTTTTTTAATGACTGTTTGGTTGACTTGGAAAACGCTCTTCGTAGATTTAAGGAATGAAACTTGGTACTTTATTGGGAAAAGTGCAATTTTATGGTTAAATAAGGTATTGTTCTTGGGTACCATATTTTAAAAAGGAGAATAGAGGTAGATAGAGCTAAGATTGAAGTGATCAAGAAATTACCTCTACCAGTTTCTATGAAGGATATTTGGAGCTTTTTAGGACATGCAGGTTTCTACAGGTGATTCATCAAGAATTTATCGAAGATAGCCAATCCTCTCTATAGGTTTCTTGAGAAAGAGGTGAAGTTTTATTTGAATGAAGCACGCTTGAAGTGTTTTGAATGTCTAAAAGAGAAGTTGATGACAACTTCTATCATCGTATCCCCTAATTGGTCCTTGCCATTTTAGATCATGTGTGATGCAAGTGAAGTTGCCTTAGTGTTGTTATAGGCCCACAAAAAGAAAATATCCTTCATCCCATCTACTATGCCAACAAGGCACTAAACCCTACTCAAAAAAACTACACAGTTACTGAACAAGAGTTGTTAGCAGTGGATTTTGACTTTGAAAAAATTTGGTCTTATTTGATTGGGACAAAGGTAGTTGTACACATTGATCATACAAATTAAGGTACTTAATGGTAAAAAATATGCAAAGCCTAGACTGATTAGGTGGGTTCTCTTACTATAAGAGTTTAATTTTGAGGCCAAGGATAGAAAAGACACTGAGAATCAAGTTGTAGATTACTTGTCTAGACTCGAGGAAGAAGCTATGCAAAAAGTTGAAAATGGACTCGAGATTGATGATAGTTTTCCAAGCGAGTAGATATTAGCCATTTCTCAAGATCTAATTCAATGGTTTGTAGACTATGCAAATTACCTAGCAAGTGATCTAGTCCTAGAAGATCTTTCCTTCCAGCTGAGAACAAAATTTATGCATGAGGTAAGGAAATTTTTCTGGGATGAACCTTATTTATTTCAAATCTGTACAGATGGGGTTATTCATAGATGTATCCCTAAAGTGTATATGATGAGCATCCTTGAGGCTTGTCATGCTTCACTAGTTGAGGGTCACCATGGAGGAACCCGCACAACCCATAATATCTTGCAATGTGGGTACCACAGGCCTATAATTTACAAGGACACTCATGATTTTTCTTCAGCTTATGACTAATGTCAATGCAAAAGTAATATTTCTAGATGCCATGAACTTTCTATGATTCCTATTTTAGAATTGGAATTATTTGATGTATGGGGTCTAGATTTCATGGGACTTTTTATGAGCTCCTTTGGTATGAAGTGTATTTTTGTGGTGGTGGATTATGTCTCTAAATGGGTTGAAGTAGTAGCGCTCCCCAATAATAAAGGATGAAGTGTCATCGCTTTGTTAAAGAAGAAGTGTTTCTCCCTAATACCACGTGCAATAATTAGTGATTATGGGTTGCATTTCTGTAATCAACTGTTTAAGAGTCTGCTTAAGAAGTATGGGGTAAAGAACAAGATGGAAATACCTTATCATCCACAAGATAGTGAACAGGTTGAGGTGTCCAACAGAGAAATCAAGTTTGTTTTGGTGAAGGTAATTAATGCTAATAGGACTGATTGGTCAAGAATACTAAAAGATGCATTATGGGCTTAACTCACAGCTTTCAAGACTCCCATAGATGGTACTCCTTATAAGTTAGTGTATGGAAAAGCATGTTACTTGCCTGTTGAACTTGAACACAAAGCACTATGTGCATTGAAGAAGCTGAATTTTGAGTGGCAGGATGCAACAAAGTCAAGGATGAACAAGATGAATGAGTTGGATGAATTCTGACTATGAGCTTATAAAATTTCTGCACTTTACAAAGAAAAGATGAAGATGCCATGATTGCAAAATTGAGAAAAGGATATTTGAGAAAGGTGACCAAGTATTGCTTTATAACTAAAGACTTTGATTATTTTCAGTTAAGTTGAAGTATAGGTGGTATGGTCCATTTAGTATAACAAGAGTGTTTCCATATGGTGCTTTAGGATTGAAGTGTGATAGAGAAGCCCTATTCAAAGTGAATGGGCAAAGGGTAAAGACTATATGGGTAACACTGAGGAACTTAAGATGATTTTTAAGACCAACCTTGGTGAAGTATGAATAACCAAGGTAACTGTGTTATACCACGACGTTAAATCAAGTGCTACATAGGAGGGAACCCATGAAGCTAGTTGGTAAAGTCTGAGTATCCAACTTATCCTCATCATACCACGACGTTAAATCAAGCGCTGTGTGGGAGACAACCCATGTTTTCTACCTAATAATTTCTAGGGTAAAATGTATGTTCAGTGTGTAGGGTTAAAGATTGCAGAGAAGAGCCAAAAATTCTAGAATTTAGGTCATACAGGCTCTTCCTGAGTCGTACCTTAACATGATAACTCATAAGAAGGATTCTTAAGGACTTAGGAGTTGAAACATATCCAGGTAAGATGTTTATAGAGTCCTTACAACTCTCAGAATGATTCATAACCTCTGGTTACGATTCATCACCTTGAGTCGTACTGACTCCAAAACTAGGTAAGAGTTCCTAGTCTTTACAGAGGGAGTAAAAGATCTATAAGCATTGGTTATAAGTCCTATGCATGAATCGTAACCAGACTTACTAGGTCAAGTGTTGTGGGTCAACCCAACCCAGACTTACCTTTTAAATAAAAGAAGGGCACCTGATTCGGGTACCAAGCATTACAATCTATGAACTACCTCCATTGTTGCTGATTCTGAGCTCTAAAATCATAAAAACTCTCCAAATCATACACTGATCAGTTCAAGAACATAAAATCATCCCAAACTATAAGAATTTCTCTAGAATTGGGGTAGAAAAGTGTTGTAATCAAGAAACCTATAATCTCAACAACCCACGTAAGTTTTTGAGCTTAAAAGCTTTTTGAATCAAGATCAAATGCAAAAATGGTTTGAGGTTTTAGATTTTCTTAAAACTAAACATATGTGTATGTGAATACTTGAACCCTATTAAGTGAAATTTAACTTAGAAATGTATAAAAGGGAGTAAACTAGAATTTGGTATTTTTTTTTTTGGTATTTTTGGATGGATGTGGGATGGTAATGCAATACGTTGAAGGGTAGTTTGAGGATTATTTATTGGAACCAACTCAAAGCTAAACCCTTATGTTGCAGTGGATATGGGGCTTCTAATGACTCGTACCTACACATTATGAATCATTACGAGACTCATAACCACTGACAATATAAAGAATTGGAAGGGTATAGGTCCTGGTATGGATACAATTTAATTATGCTTGTCGTAAAAAATCCCTATGACTCATAACTAGAAGTCGTAAAGGCTGGGGAAAAATTCATAGATGAAAATGTTTTTTGTTATCTTATGAGTATTGGTAATGAGTCATAAGAAAAAATTATGACTCGTTAGGAGGACCCGTAACCTAACCAGTAAACATTGATTTACCTTTTGTCTATCTTTTGACTCAGTCATGTGAGTCCTAACTAGTGTATACGACTCATACGCCCCCAGTCTTTACATGAATAGAACATGCAGAATAACACCAAATTGCTTTGTTTTTATTTTCTTTCCTTAGTAATTACTAATAAGTGTATGCACACAAGTACTACGGCTCCCAAAGGTGACTCCTCATAAAAGATCGCCAAGAAAAAGTCAGATCCTAAGTATGATTACCTTCTGATGAACTTGAAACCAAGTGAGTCAAGTAGTTACCTCGTGGAATAACTAATGAAAAAGAAAGCTCGGACCAGAGAGCCATGACCTAGGGGAAATAAAACACCTATAAAGGTGGTCACAACTCCTAAAAAGACAATTAGAATAAATCAACCAAGTACTTCCCCACCGTACTCTACATCATCTTCTTAGGATGACAAGAATGATGAAAATGTATAATCTGAGGATGATACAGGTGAAGAAGTATCGATCTCATATGAAGTAGACTCTAAGAATGGAAGTGACGGGGAGGAGGATATTACCCTAATCGATGTTCAGCAACCACCACCACCCTAAATTTGGTTAGCTATTGAACCTGCTTCAGTGCCTACCGTTAAATGGTGGGGTACCCCAGAATGTAGGAGACATATAATTTTGGGTTGGAGTTGAACCCAGCTATAGGAAATCCAAGAAGAGGGATATACCTGGAACCAAGACTGATTACTATAGACATGTCTGTAATGTCTGGATTCAAGGCCAGATTTCAACAGTACAAGTTCCAGTAGATGACTACAACACTAGGAAAGTTCAGTCCTACACTAGTGTAGTAATTTTATATTGCATATAAAGGCGAGATAAAGATACAATACCCTCAGGGAAACTTGAGGAGGGGTGGTGATCCAATTATAAGTCTAACTATCCGTGGGGTTTGGGTAAATATTTCTCTAAGAGCTATCTCTAGATTTTTGCATAGTCTTGACTTCCAGCCTCCAATAAATACAAAAGAAATTAATTACTGCACAGATGAAATTACTGCATAGATGAAATGCATAAGGTTACAAAGAAACCGATGGGGTCGAATAAAAAGAATGATGCACTTAGGATGGATAGAAAACATTATCGCTACAAACAGGGAATAAACAAGTTGGGTGATAGGTGGCTAGGTGTGTAATCATAGAAATTGTGAAAAAGACCCTAAATTTTGAAGCCAAGGCCTGGTGGACGTTGGCTCGATACATATCATATCTCACTAGTGGGGACAATGTACTCAATTTTGTCCGTACAGTATTAGTAGCAGGACTTATAACCAGATACGAGTTTGATGTCACATAATTCATTATGAGGGAGATACGTAATAGAGTTGTAGGCAGAGAGAAGTTAGTTCTAGCATTCCCTTGTTTATTAATATAGATTTGCTTGTCTACATCTAGAACTACCCGACATTGATCAATTCACTGAGCCGAAGAATACTATGGATTTGAGGTTAATTAGAGATATAACAAACCCCATGGCCAGGCAAGCAAGGCAAAGAGCTAAAATTTTAGCTGAAATATTCAAAAACCAGGGTGTAAATTATGAGGATATAGGGCTAAATAAGATAGGTGGAACCATAGGTGAAGGTGTACAAACTGAGACACAACTGTCTGATGCGGTGGGTACATCTAGTGACCCTCCTCCTGCATAGTCTGAACTTTTTTGACCAACTTTTTTTAGTTTGATGTCACCTGATTTGATGGTTATATCACAGCTATGTAGGATGCCATGATAAAGAGATTTACTACTATGGATAAAAAAGTCCGGTATGTAGAGTAGGGTGTGCAACCCTGGGTTAAATATAAATTGGAGGAGTAGAACAGGAGAGTCCAGATAAGATTGGACGATTTTGAGAGGAGACTTACACAGTAGATTACATGTGTCCCGACCCCCAGTAGTATAGAGGTAAAAACTGAAGTCGCTGAGCTTTGAAAGATGATAGAGAAAATGTACAACAGATCATTTATACCAACACCTATTATAACAGAGGTCAAGCCTGAGGTAAGGGTTTGCAAGATTGCATATGGTATCGGTAGTTTAAAACCGACAAGTAAAGATATTGAGAAGGATTGGGATGTAGCCTCGACAACTGACGTACCGTTGAGTGCGATTACCACAACCGATGCTACTAATTTAGAGACAATCCTAGCAGCTGATGGACAACTATTGAGGATGGTCGGACCCGATATGAGGTACCTGTGATGATGCAATATGAGCCAACGCCTTGAGTGCCTAGGTATTTCTCAATCCCTATATTATATTATCAGATGCACTCAAAATGTATTGTTTTAAGTTAGGGGTGGGGGTGTACTAAGGTTGCCACAGGTTACACTTGACGTGTTTCAAAACTCGTAGGCCATAATCTAAAAATCTTATAAACTGACATAATTTGTTGTTGTTTTTGTTATTGTTATTTTGTGTGTAGTGTAATGATGAAAATAGGAAGAAAATTTGTACTTGTTGCAGTAGATAGGGTTTTGAATAATTATCCTGAACTGGTTTTGATTTTGAATAACAGTGTTGAAAATTGGATACCCCTTCTAAAATTTTGTTGATTATATGATGTGTGCATGTGTGCATGTGTGAGGGACAAACGTAAATCTGATAATGATATTAGGATTAGGGAAAAAACAACTATGGAAAACAATTCCATAACTAGATAAGTAGTAACTAATATTATGACCTTATACGAGATGTGTGTAAGGCGTTACTGAGTTCCCTGTGTGTCTAAATTTACAACTTACTCAGTTGCTCTTACCTAGGGTTTAGGATAGTCGATTAGGGGATAATCATAGGACATTTTTTTTGAGTCTACTCGAGCCTAAATTGCCCTACCAAATGATATATGAATCCCTTTATCCAAACAATTGAGCCTAATTGACCCATTTTTATTGTTTACACCAATTTCACCTTCCCGTTTCAACTATAATGAACATGTTTGGGGCCTGGTCCTCCTTGGACACTATGTGTCCCCTATGCATTTAAGCATTGTTGTTGTTAGTAGTTTTGAGTTTTGTTTAGCCCGAGGAAATGAAAATATTCTAAGTTGAGGGTGTTGATGCACCGTCGAAACACGACATATTCGATGCTTAAAAACAAGGAATTTATGCTTGTACTTAGGTTATTTTGGTGGATATGATGTTTTTATTGCTTGATAAAGAAAAAGCTCTAAAAAATGAAGTATAATCATCCTATGAGTCATCTTACAAGTCGTCTATACATCATATTACTCATAGGCTTACTCGTGAACAAAATAGTAACAAAGTTTAAGCTGAAGAAACTGAGTGAAGAATGATCACGACTCTAAGGAGTCATTACGAGCTGTAATGAGCAATTGAAAAGTGAACAAAAACTCAAGTGTTATTCATATATGAAGCCAGATAAAGTGACGAGTTGTAAAGTCTGATGACGACTCGTAGTGACTAGTCGTAAGCTGACCAGTGTGCAAAAGAAACAAAGAACAAGGCCCAAGTGGTTATGAATGAATACCACGAGTCATAAAATATGGATATAAGTTGTGAGGGTGAGTTGTAAGGATAACAGAAGACTGGATCCCTAAAAGATCAGTTACTATAGTACTTACAATAAGCATCATACGACTCGTAAGAATACCGTATGAGTGGACTTCACGAGTCATACCTTGTGTCAACATACTTTTCTTATTTTTCTTTAATTAGGATTTCTGGATTATTTTGAGATACCATAAAAACCTTAGGATTGTTCCTTTATTTGGTTACACACTTTTACATTACTTTTACTACTTTTAACAGACTTTGGACGTTGAGATTTTGTTCTTTAGATTTTGGGTTTTTATTTAATTTAAGACTTTAAATTTTCTTCCACTTATTCTTGCATAATCAATTGCATGTGTTATTTATTGATTATTATAGATTGTTGCATGAACATGAGCGGCTAATTTCCTTGACTAGGGTTGTGGGAACCCTGGTGAACTAACTATGTAGATAAAGTGGGAGATTCATCTAGTCTATTATGGTTGCATATATCTTAAGCTTCTTCATATTAATTGACCTTAGAGCTACTGTAGAAACTTGAGGATTGCCCGTATTTAAGAACGTCTTCACAAGGGAGTTTGAGATTAGAAATAGGAAATTAAGACAGTAATTTAAGATTTACATCCATCTTATAATTCCGCCACCTCATCTAATCAACTTGAGACCCACAAGGTGAAAGTTGAACTGAGGTTATATACAAGGAGTAATAAGGTGACACCCTAAAACTCACAAGGTAATGGGTGAGATTTATCAACACGTTCACAAGACGGTTGATAATACATAGCTTGTCGACTTTGCATGAAAAAAAAGAGAATAGGTGAGTTGAACACGAGAATTTTATGGAGTTGAGAATCTAGGGGGAACACAGTCTTAGTGCTCATCTTCTACTATATACAAACCCAAGCATTCAAGTTTGGTGACTAATTTGTAACACCCCGTATTTTTGAGCTATAAATTGAACCATTGTTCCTATATGTGTAAACACAAAACCCATGATTTATATTTGAATACATATGTCATTATCATTATCCTAGTACAAATAGTATTTATGAGGTGGAAACAATGTTCATAGGAATCACTTAGAGCAAAGTTGAGCTAAGAACCTTTTATTCGGCCAAATTTTGGAATTCAATTCAGCAAGGGTCAACTTTGAACGTGTATAAATTTTTAGATCTATGGAATTTTGCATCTCAAAACCCACCAAATTATATATAATTTAATGATCATTCCAACTATACCAATTTTGCCTTAATCCGATATCCGAGCAAAAAGTTATGACTATTTTTGTGAGAAACAGTAAGTGTAACACCCTATGCATTTAATGCTAAAAATACATTCAAAATGACCTTTCGTACCCTCATTTCAATGGTAAACCATGTTTAGATGTTATGGGTGTTTTTGAGGGTGTTTTTGGATGTTGGAATTAGGTGTGCATCGCCAAATAGACCCTCCTCTAAGGCCATGCATTGTATGGAAAATGCCAATACCCACTGGATATGGTGTGATTTTGGTGTACGCCACACACCCTCAAGTTTGATTTTGACTTGATCCTCCTACCCTCAGGTGAGCTTTGGCTGTGCGCTGCCTAGCAAAACCTAAGTGCCAAAATTTCTCTGTTTTGACTTAGTTAAGGGTGTTGAGGTCTTTTCATACCCTTAAACCACTTCTAATCATTCTTAAATGAATTAAGGGGATTTTAAAACACTTTATTGCTCATTTTTCATGAGATTAAATCATGTAAACTCTTCTCCTCTTCTCAATAACAAAAGTCAAGCTTCTTCCCTCAAGAACTCAAGAATTTAAGTTCCAATTTCAAGCTTTTTTTCAAGGATTAAATTAATTGAGGTATATGGTGTATTCATCAATGGGTTCTTTTCACCCATTGATCCCACAAACCCTCTTTTGATTCAAGTACAAGTGTTACTCTAATTATGATCAGCTTTAATGTAAATTATGAAATTTATTGATGTTTTCTCATTAGTATTACATTCAAGCCATGCTAATAGTTTTTATCTCATATGAATCATGTTCCTACATGCTTGAAGTTCCAAAATCCTAGGTCATGTTCAGTTGGCATCATATCAAATTCTCCAATCATCCTTTAAATTGTATGAACATGATATTTTCCCAACGTTAACTCATTCTTATGTTTACATTCATTACATTTATTAGACTATTGAAATATCTCATGTTTTGGGTCTTTAATTATGATTTTACGTCACTATTTTAAGCGTTGTTATCAATGTTTTGTAATCATTCAATGCTGGCGGGTTATGAACACCCGATACCTATATGTTTACTTATATTTCAAACTTTTCAAGTAATGAGTCATTCAACTCATGATTTTATTTCTAAGATTAGTTTGTTATGATCATATTGAACACTATCAGTTTACATGTTTATAATTACTTCAGAACCTGTATGCACTGTTGTTTTCAAAATACCATGACCTGAGCTTATCAGTTATCAGTGCATGCACCAATTAGTATTTTCGTGTCTTTCAGTTGGTAGTAGGATTTAGCACCGAGTGGGAAGTGTAGGTTCAATGCATCTTACTTTCCCTGAAACTACGTGCCACCATAGATTTAGGCGCTTTGCCAGAGAGTGTTTCCCGTTGCCAAATATGAGCTCAGTTTAGTGATCAATCCAGTTAAGGTTCTACTTCGATGGCTAGGATAGAACAACCCTCCTTAATGTGGGTCAAATGTTGGACTCCATGGTAGCTCACATGGTTTAAGTTGAGTATATAATAACTCCCACAGTTTAGGTAATATTCATTTTATCTCAGTTCATGTTTACTTGACCAAGTAATCAAATTTCAGTAATTATATAATCAATTTTATAGATTATTCATGTTATTTAGATCTATCAGTACATGCTATACTTGGTCATGAATTCCTAGTTTTATAAGTTCATGTTTTCATGCTGATTATCCATACATGTTCTTCAGTTCAGTTTTTTAACATGTTCAGCTTTACATGAGATTTACATACAATATTCATGTTTCTATCACTTTTGAATTTACAAAATTATTTTAGGCTCGTGATTTATAAATTTCACTATGACTTATAGTTTTCATGTATATCCATGTTTTAAATGTATGTTTTAGTAAATAAGTGATGGTCCTCAATTTGAAAGTATGTTTTAAATATTTCCATAATTTAGGTCATATCTCTATATTCTTGATACATTCCAATGTACTAACCATATATATGTATTTATGTCTACATTCCTTTATAATATAGGTACCAGATGTAGTCCACACATCAAGGTTAGACTGTTCTCAGCATTCAGCGAGCAGGTGACGAGTTTTCTTATTTCGAGGACTCCAGTCCATTGTAGTTCATGTGTTATATTTTAAATATCCATATATATATATATATATATATATATTTGAGGCATGTCCCAGCTATCTATAGTTAGTATAGAAGTAGCTTCATAGATAGGTAGTTAAAGTCATGATATTTAGTTCAAGGACCTTTCTTTAGATTTATCATATTGTAAACATTATCAGTATTAAATTCATTTAGATTTTATCATGATCATGCTTCCTCTCAATAAGTTTTTCTTGTATATACATTTTAAATTAATTGATCAAGAATTATGCCAGTATATGGGTTAGCTTAGGATCACTTGTGGTTCTAAGTATCATGTTACAACTAGGGGATATCCTCAGATCGTAAAAAGCCTTGTATCAGAACAAAAGTTTCAAGTGTCTTAGGGTGTCTAAGAAGCCGTGTTCAGTAGAGACTTGTGGAATGGTACGAAGATGTCTACACTTTTCTTTGAGAGGCTACAAGGCATTTAGAAAATGTTTCCTTTATTTCATACCTCAGATCGTGCTGTAGAGATATTCTCTAAAAATCTTATATAAATTTTCATCTTGATCCATTTATACCAACTCTGCCTTAGATTTGAGGTAACAAAAATAGTCATGCTTAAATTCCTACTGATAGAGTTTTCTCAGACAATCCCCACAGACAGTTATGGGATTGCATGTTGGCTTAAAAACTATCCCACTAGTGCCTTTATGTTCCAAAGTATGAAATATTTTATTCATGATCATGAAAAATCATGTATTGAGCCGAAGTCAGATATGCCCTCAGATCCATTCTCAGAATCCTATGACAATATATGATCTACAGTTAGAAGCATGGACCCAGAAGTTTAGCAATAGTAAAGTAGGGATAGTGTTTATTTGGATTTAGTATATTATGTATCATGGGGATAGTTGTATGAAAGGTAAATCAATAGGCTTGAAATAATATATGCAAGAATTTAAGTTTATTAATTTGAAGTTAAGTATGATGGTGTGGATATGATCTAGAGATATATCTAAGGTAATGTGGGATTGTATTATTTCAAAGTTTTAACAGTTTATGTGCTTAGATAGCACCCTTGAGTTGTTAAGTTAGAATGAGTCCATGTAGTATATGATGCTCTTACTAGCTAAGTTATGGGTTATAGGTTGATGATGGGTATGTTGGTGTAATTGTAATTCTCATGGTGTAGGGGAAAGATATAAGTTTCAAGATGTGATATTAGTAGGATATGAAGAAAGTTAGTATAGTTCATTAAATGTTTGAGAATATCTATGTTAAGTGTTTGAATCTAAGTTTGTTTCTTAGAAGATTGAGCTAATAGAAAGAAGAGTTGAAATTCTAGAAGGTTTGAACTTATGGTGTGGTGATACTCCCAAAGATTCTAAGCAAGTGTTTAAGTTGTTATATTATCAATATTGGGGCTATTGGAAGTTAAGAGCTCTATCTCAGAAGGAAGTATTAGCAGCGGGTTTTACATTTTTAGTGTAACGCCCTGAACCTGGTGCCGGAATTTTACATGGTGATCATGACCCTGAAGGACCACAAGCTAACCCATGACTGATATCTGTACCTGTACACTGCATAATATAACATAATAATGCAGAAACATGCACCAAAAGGCCATAAGGTTCAATACTGAAAAAAATCTGAAAAATAAAACATTTGAGTAGGGTAATAGAATACCCAAAACAAAATTGAAAATACTGAAAATTGAAACATGATAGTCTGCATCTAGTCTAAAAGCCTCTAATGTCTGAATAATCTAAATAAGGAGTTGATGCAACATGTCCCCAACTAACTCCAACTAATAAGCTTATTAATAAGATAGTAAATAAATAATCATTCCCTCAAAAGACGAGGACTCACTCCGAACTCTGATTGCTGAAACTGAAATTTACTACTGATTTGAAACTCGTGTCTCTGAACCTATGGTGTAACATAAAAAGAAAGCACCATAGTAAAAATGCATCAGTACAATGAAATGTACTGAGTATACATGTGAGGTAGTCAATATGCAAGGGTTCACATGCATGATTATCGCTAACTCACTGTCTAACATGAACGTGAGAATGCATGCATGAATATGTAACTGTAACTGACAACATAAAAACATGATTAATAAATGATAACATGAGTGACTGTATTTGACAGTCCTAAATCTAATGGAACTATCTGAGTTCCAAACTATAACTGAGTTAACTGTATCTATTAGTCCTGAATTCTGAAGAACTATCTGATTTCTATTCCTGAGATTGATTAACTGTATATAACAGTCCTGATTCTATAACATAAAACTATGGGAAGTAGTTATCTAACCGACATACCCCTGATACACCATCATGGTTGAGTTGGGGTCTAATCTGTAACCCCAATTGGAAGGGTGTCAATACCGCACCACTGGTAAGGACAAGCTGTGGGTGACCCTCATCTGATAGTATCCCCTATATGAGAATGGTGGGGCCCTTATCTGACAGTGCTTATCTATCTCATCATCCCTCATCGATAGTGTTGATGTCTCAACCTATGCTGGCTATATAGTTCTAGAATACGACGATGACTGCTAAGGATCACACCTTTATCTGATGGTGTGTGTCCCCATACTTGGGTTTACTAGGTGCTAATTTCTACTCCCATCTGAATTGACACTGAACATGATTTATTGAACTAGACATGAGATGAATTACTGAATTTTGCTGACTGATAGAATACTAATGATATATGACAACTGACTGAGTTCATGAGATTATGGAGATTTTCCTATGTCATAAGACTGTCTAAAGTCTAAGGATTCATAGCTTGACTGAGAGTATTGTGAAAACATGACTTTGTTCTAGGCACACAACTAATGTTTCGGGTACAAGTACCCCCAGGACTCAATAGAAGAAAATGAATGAAACATGACTTGCTTAAATACATAATAATCATCATAATATATTCACTGAAGAATTTCATCAAACATGTGATAGGCATAAGCTTGTACATACATGGG
Organism: Capsicum baccatum var. pendulum; assembly: GCA_030864225.1. Taxonomy (NCBI): domain Eukaryota; kingdom Viridiplantae; phylum Streptophyta; class Magnoliopsida; order Solanales; family Solanaceae; genus Capsicum; species Capsicum baccatum. The sequence goes on from CM061560.1 coordinate 176,200,455, forward strand.
GATTTCATGATATCATGCTAATTAGACACTTTCCTTCATCTAGGCATTTAATCAAAGACACGGTAGGCTTAGAATGTATAAACAACATCATACAATAATTAACTATCATGATTCAATTCTAATTTAATCATTTAGGGGTTTAGTCATAGGATTTCATGAATCTATACCTATACAAATCAACCTATATGGAATTTAGCACTTATTCATGGAATACAATTTAATTACTCATTATCAACATGAACAAGAGCAGCCAAATCATGAAATTCATAAAAACATCCATAACTTGAATTTAGAAAAGGGATTCTTGGGCAATATGGACGAAAGGAGTTCATGAATGAACGCTATGAATACCTGGGTTAAGGTTCTTGATGTTCTTGAACTTAAAGAATTGGAAATCTCATAGTTGTTGAAGAAGAATGGATTTTGTTCTTGGAGATTAAGGTTAGAGAGAAACCTAATATTTGTTGTAAAATTATAATGAGAATGTAATTTCTGGCTGGATTTAACTAGGTTTATAAACGGTTGGCAAAAGACAAAAAAGTCCCTCTAAAATGACTTGAAAATTTGCTGAACGGAACCTACGATGGCTCGTATGATGGTCCATCACTGGGTCGATGGTCCATCATTTTGACCATTATAGGTAGACTAGAATAGGGTCTCACAACCTAGGTAGTGATGGATCATGTGATGGTCCATCGTTGGATTGACAGTCCATCATTTCGACCATCGTAGGTGGACCAAAATAAGGTCTCAATGCCTAGGTAGCGACAGCTTGTGCAACAGTCCATCGCTGGGTTGACGGTCTATTGTTTCGACCATCGTAGGTAGACCCACTGCCTTGGATGCGATAGTCTAAGTGACGGCCATCTCTAGATAGATGGTTCATCAACCTAGCCGTCGCACCTGGGCGATTCTGGCAGCTCTGATTAAAACGTCCATAACTTCTTCCGCCGTTACCGAATTTTGATGAAATTAGTATTGATGAAAAGATTATTCAATTTATCATGTGATGGAAAGTGAAAATCATAAAAATACCATGTGTAAAAAAATGATTTTTATTTCAAAGTATGTTCTGACATCCTTGAGATGATTTCAAACTAATAAAAAGGCACGGGTATTAAAATATCTCCCCCTTGAGAACATTCATCCTCAAATGAGACTGACTGAGAGGGGAAACACTAGACTAAACATGAATAACTAGAACATTATATCATGACTAACTTGACTGATAGGATGAATATAACATACTGAATATGCATATCTGATGAATATATAACTGATTCATGAATGCATAACTAAGTGTTCTGAAGAACTAAGTTTCTCACAATGAGAATGCATGTATAATCATACCAAGTTTATGATGGGAACATGAACATAAAACTGAATACCAAGTTCGTGATGAACACAAAACATGAAAATGAGTAAGCTTAAGGAGAACTGTTACCTTGAGTTTGGTCTGAGATGGTGGAGAAGAGGTGAGGATACTTGGTGCGCATGTCTGCTTTTGCTTCCCAAGTAGATCCCTCGATGGACTGATTTCTCCAAAGAACCTTAACTAGAGGGACCTATTTGTTCCTCAATCTACGAGTCTGATAGTCTAATATTTTGAATGGAATCTCTTCATAAGAGAGGCTGTTCTGAACATCAATGCTCTCAATAGGGACTACTACTTACGGGTCACCTATACACTTCTTGAGCAAAGAGATATAGAAGTCTGGATGATTTGAGGCTAGATTTGAAGGAAATTTGAGCTCATAAGCTACCTTTCCAAAATGAATGAGAACTTTGAAGGGACTGACATATCGGGGACTGAGCTTTCCCTTCTTGCCGAACCTCTTTACTTCCTTCATGGGAGAGATCTTTAGATAAATAAGATCACCAATCTCAAACTCGAGATCCTTTCTACGAATATCTGCATAAGACTTCTGTCGGCTCTGAGCAGCCCGGAGTCTTTCTCTGATCAACTGGAATTTCTTTAAGGTATCAAATACTAAGTCAGGACCTATGACTATGGCATCACTAACTTCGAACCAACCAATTAGAGATCTACATCTCTTACCGTAAAGATCTTCGAATGGAGCCATCTGAATATTGGAATGATAGTTGTTGTTGTATGCAAATTCAATCAAAGGCAAGTGGTCATGCCAATTACCCTTGAAATCAATTGCACACGCTATTAGCATATCTTTTAGAGTCTGAATGGTCCTCTCTTCTTAACCATCTATCTGAGGATGGAAGACTGAACTGAGATGAACTTGGGTACCAAGACCTTTTTGGAATGCTTTCCAGAAATAAGAGGTGAATTGGGTACCTCTGTCTGGGATAATGGATAACGGAACACCGTGCAATCTGAAAAACTCTTTGATGTAGAGTTTGGCATAATCCTCGGCTTAATAAGAGGTCTGAACTAGAAGAAAATGGGCTGATTTGGTCATTCTATCTACAATGACCCATACTGAATCATGTTAATGACGAGACCGAGGAAAACCCATCACGAAGTCCATGTTCACAACTTGCCACTTCCAAGTAGGAATACTAAACTCCTACATAGAACCACTAGGCTTCTGATACTTTATCTTAACTTGCTGACATATGGAGCACTTCGCCATAAACTTTGCAACATCTCTCTTCATTGCACTACACCAATAGATCTCCCACAAGTCGCAGTACATCTTTGTGCCCCTAGATGAATAGAGTAACGCACATGATGTGTTTCAGTAAGAATTAGCTGCCTTATGTCATCTTCGTCTAGAACATAGAGACAACCCTAACAACGAAGAAACACCATCTCCTCCTTGGGAGAAAACCTCTATTTTCTAATCCTGAATTGATTCTTTCAACTTGACAAAGCTAAGATCTCTATCTTGCTTTTCTTTCACCTCAGAAACTAGAGATGATTTTAAACTACTATGAACACATACACCAACCTCTGAAGAATCGACTAAGCGAACGCCTAGTCTGGAAAGATGATGTACTTTTTAAGCTAACTTCTTATTACTATTCTCAACATGAGAAACACTACCCATGGACAATCTCTGAGAGTGTCGGCTAATACATTAGCCTTGTTTGGATAATAAAAGACACTCATGTCATATTCATTTAAGAGCTCTAACCACCTTCTCTAATGAATATTGAGGTCTTTCTGAGAAAAGACATACTGAAGGCTCTTATGATCCATGAGCACATCTACATAAACATCGTATAGGTAATGTATCCAATTTTTCAAGGCAAAGACTATGGATGCTAACTCGAGATCATGAGTAAGATAATTCTTCTTATGGGGTTTAAGTTTTCTGGAGGTGTAGTCTATGACCTTACCATGCTGCATGAGGACACACCGAAACCTACTCTAGATGCATCACAATACACTACGAAACCATCTGAACCATTTAGAAGAGCTAATACTGGAGCTGAGGTGAGTCGAGTCTTCAACTCCTAAAAACTCTTCTCGCAAGAATCTACTCTAATGCCATCACTGGAAATGATATGACCAAGGAATGCTACTGACCTTAGTCAAAATTTGCACTTACTAAATTTGGAGAATAACTAATGATCTATGAGAGTTTGAAGTACTATCCTGAGATGGTCTGCAAGATCTTACTCACTACAGAAATAGACCAGGATATCACCTATGATGACTGTGACGAACATGTACAAGTACTTCTTGAACACACGGTTCATCAAGACTATAAAAACGACTGTGGCATTGGTAAGATCAAATAACATGACTAAGAATTTTAAGTGACCATACCGAGTACAAAAACCTATTTTTGGGATGTCATATTCTCGAACTCTGAGCTGATGATAGCCGAATCTGAGGTCTATCTTAGAAATATAACTGGCACCCTGAAGTTGGTCAAATAAGTCATCGATTCTGGGAAGAGAATACTTGTTCTTGACCGTGACCCTGTTGAGTTGACGGTGATCAATGCACATTCTGAGAGAACCATCTTTTTTATGCATGAATAATAGTGGAGCGCCCTATGAGGAAATGCTAGGTCTGATGAATCCCTTATCTAAGAGATCCTTTAACTATTTTTTCAGTTCTCTGAATTCCACTGGTGTTATTATATATGGCAAAATATATATGGGCTGAGTATCTTAAAGAAGATCAATGCCGAAGTCTATTTCCTTTTTGGGAGGAATTCCTGGAAGATCTTTAGGAAAGACATCTGAATATTCATTTGCGACTGGAACTGATTCAAGACTGGGAGTTTTGGAGCTGGAATCCTTAACATGAACAATATGATAGACACATCCCTTAGATATCTATTTCCTTGCCCGAAGGTAGGAAACAAGTTGACCTTTAAAAGCTGAAGTACTACCCTTCCACTCTAGGACGGGTTCATTCAAAAACTGAAACTGGACTATTCTATTTCTAGAGTCCACTGTGGCATAGCATGAATGAATCCAATCTATGTCGAGAATGATACCAAAATTAGTTATCTCTCATTCAACTAAGTCTGCTAAAGTGACTTTCTGAAATATCATAACTGGGCAGTTCCTGTATACCCACCGGACTATGATGGTTTTACCCACTGGGGTAGAGAATAAAAAGGGTTCTGCTAGTATTTCGAGACTGATTCTAAAATTTCCTACTATATAGGGAGTAACAAAAGAAAAAGAAACACCTGGATCTAGCAAAGAGTAAACATGCATATGAAAGATCTGTAACGTACCAGTAACCATATCTGGAGAATTTTTTGATCTTGTCAGGACTGGAGAGAATAGAGTCTATTTGGGCATTACCCACTAGCAGCACTGGAGGTGGCACCCTACTGATTTGGGAAACCAGACTGAGCTAAAGAGCTGAGATGACTCTGATAACCTAACTGAGTGTAGTCTTTAACTCTATGGACTGGCTTTCCACTACCAAAACAGACATTGCTACTATCTTTGCAAGTACCCTTATGATTCTTAAAATAAGTCTGACAAAGGGGATTAGTTCAGGCATTGCTAATACTGCCCTGAGACCTAGAGCCTGGAGTTCTATCTATGTTACCCTCCCTGAACTTAGGAACCAGAGCACTGGCTAAAGAAAGGGATGAAACTGGTGACTTTGGATGAAACTGGGAATGGTTTTCTCCTTCTAATTTAGATTAAGCACAGTTGAAACTACCTATCTTCGCTATCTTATTTTGCTTCTCCCTATGCTTAATCTTCTGGTCTTTTATCTGCTGAACATGAGTCATAAGCCTGGCTAAAGTCATGTTACTATTCAGCATGGCAGATTTGTACTCATTTACCATGCTATCATTTACCCCTAAAGAAAACTTACACATCTTGGCTCTGCTTTCTGCAACCACATGAGGGGCATATCTGGCTAATTGAGTAAAATTAAGAGAATACTCTTTCACTGTCATATTGCCCTGCTTGAGGTTGATAAATTCTAGAACCTTAGCCTTTCTAAGCTCTTGGGGAAAGAATCTATCTAAGAATGTAGTGACAAACTTCTCCCACTCTATAGGACCCGCAACATCTGACCTCTCTGACTTTCACTATTTGAACCAAGTATGAGCCACATCCTGTAAATGATATACAGTTAGCTCAACACTCTTAATAGTAGTCACACCATGATATCTGTCACCTTCTGAACCCGATCATTGAATTCTTGAGGGTCTTCATCTACTTTAGACTCGAGGAAGGTTGGAGGATTCATTCAGGTAAAGTCTTGAATTCTAGGTGCAGCTGAGTTGGTCACTAGATTGGCCAGAATAACTATTGGCCATTCATTCTGAGCGGCGACTGATTGAGTAAGAGTGGTAAATATGGCCCTAAACTCCGCATAAGAAACATGATCTCCCAAAGGTTCTTCGGGATGAAGGGCTGACTGATTTCCATTTCTTCTTTTAAGAGGCATGTTCTATAGAAAAAATGGAGAAATGGATTAGACTAAGAGATTGACTTGATATTATGCTTACTGGTACACCATAAATACTAAAAAAATGGGAAACTATTCTTAAAATAACATATAGCCTCGTGCACATAAATATAGCGTGCCCATGTACAAGACTCTACTAGATGCGCCTTTCAGAATTCCTAGGACTTTATTGAACCTTAGGCTTTGATACCAAGTTTGTAACACCCCGAGCTTGTTGCCCAGAATACTACACGGTGTGCATGACCCCAAAGGACCATAAGTTAACCCATGACTGATATCTATACCTATACATTACATAATATAACATGATAATGCAGAAACATGGACTAAAAGGCCATAATCTTCAATACTGAACAAAATCTGAATAATAAAACATTTGAGTGGGGTAATAGAATACCCCAAACAAAACTTAAAATACTAAAAACTAAAACATCATAGTCTACATCTAGTCTAAAAGCCTCTAATGTCTGAATAATCTAAATAAGTAGTTGATGGGACATGTTCCCAACTAACTGCAACTAATATGCTAATCAATGAGATAGTAAAGAAATAATCATGCCCTCGAAGGATAAGGACTCACTCTAGATTTTGACTGCTAAACTAGAATCTACTGCTAATCTGGAACTCGTGTCTCTGAACCTATGGTGTAACAAAAAAAGAAAACACCATAGCTCAAATGCATCAGTACAATGGAATTTATTGAGTAGACATGTAAGGTAGGCTATAGGCAAGGGTTCACATACATGATTATTATTAAATGACTGTCTAACATAAATATGAGAATGCATGCATAAAAACATAACTATAACTGATAATGTGATAACATGATTAATAACCGATAACATGAGTGACTATATCTGACAATCCTAAATCTGATGGAACTATCTGAATTTTAAACTATAGCTGAGTTGACTATATCTGACAGTCCTGAATTTTGAAAAACTATCTGAGTTCTATTACTGAGACTGATTGACTGATCTAACAGTGTTGATTCTATAATATAAAACTGTGGGAAGTAGTTATCTAATCGACATGCCTCTGATACTCCATTATGGCTAAGTTGGCATCTAATCTGTAACCCCAATTAGAAGGGTGTCAATACTGCACCACTGGTAAGGATAAGCTATGGGTGACCCTCATCTAATAGTGTCCCTTGTACGAGAACAGTGGGGCCCTTATCTGATAGTGATTATAATCCTTATCATCCCTTATCAATAGTGTTGATGTCTCAACCTATGCTGGCTACATAGTTCTGGAATGCAAGGATGACTCCTAAGGATCACACCCTCATCTGATGGTATATGTCCCCATCCTTGGGTACACTCGGTGATAATTCCTACTCCCATCTGAATTGACACTGAACATGATTTACTGAACTGAACATGAGCTAAATTACTGAATTCCATTGACTGATAGAATACTACTGATATCTGAAAACTGACTGAGTTCATGAGATCATAGAGATTTTCATAGTCATAAGACTGTATGAAGTCTAAGGATTCATAGCTTGACTGAGAGTATCATGAAAACATGACTTGGCTCTAGGCACACAGCTAATGTTTTGGGTACAAGTACCCCCAGGACTCAATAGAAGGAAACAAACAAAGCATGACTTGCTTGAATACATAATAATCATCATAATACATTTACTGAAGCATTTCATCAAATATGTGATAGGCATAAGATTGTACATACATGGGGATTTTATGATATCATGCTAATTAGACACTTTTCCTTCATCTAGGCATTTAATCAAAGACATGGTAGGCTTAGAATGTGTAAACAACATCATACAATAATTAATTATCATGATTTAATTCTAATTTAATCATTCAGGGGTTTAGTCATAGGATTTCATGAATCTATACCTATACAAATCAACCCATACGAAATTTAGCCCTCATTCATGGAATACAATTTAATTACTCATCATCAACCTAAACAAGAGCAGACAAATGATGAAATTCATAAGAAAATCCATAACTTCAATTTAGAAAAGGGATTCTTAGGCTTCATGGATAAAAGGAGTCCATGAATGAACACTATGCATACCTGGGTTTAAGGTTCTTGATGTTCTTGAACTTGAAGAATTGGAAATCCCTTAGTTCTCGAAGAAGATTGGATTTTATTCTCGGAGATTAAAGTTAGAAATCCTAATATTTGTTGTGAAATTATAATGAGAATGTGATTTCTGAACGGATTTAACTAGGTATATAAACGGGTGGCAAAGACCAAAAAGTTCCTCCAAACCGACTTGAAAATTCACTGAATGAAACCTATGATGGCTCATGCGATGGTCCGTCATTGGGTTGATGGTCCATTATTTTGATCGTCGTAGGTAGACCGGAATAGGGTCTCACTACCTAGGTAGTGATGGATCATGTAACGGTCTATCGTTGGGTTGATGGTCCATCGTTTTGACTATTGTAGGTGGACCAGAATAGGGTCTCACTACCTAGGTAGCATAGCTCATGTGGCGGTCCATCGTTGGGTCGATATCTATCATTTTGACTATCATAGGTAGACCATAAGGTTGACCAACTGACTTGGCTGCGATGGTCTAAGCGACAGTCCATTGCTAGATCGACGGTCCGTCAACCTGGCCGTCGCACCTGGGCGATTCTGATATCTCTAAGTAAAACATGTATAACTTTTTCCCTCAATACCGAATTTTAATGGAAAGTGAAAATTATAAAAATACCACATGTAAAAAGTGGTTTCATATTTCATAGCAAGTTTTGACATCCTTGAGATGATTTCAAGCTAAGAAAAAGGCACAGGTATTACATTTAGGTATGGTATTTTAGGGTGAGTTTAGTATTTATGTGTATTGTTATATCTCGAGCTCGAGAGTAAAGTGGTTGTGATTTATTTTAGAGTTTATTAAAGGGGTCCATAAACTTAGAATGATGGGTTAAATCTAAGGGGAATATGATAGGACAAGGAATCAAGTCAGGCTCTCAGATTCTAGTAGTGATGCCAGTGTATTATAGAGCATTAGTATGGGGGAAAATGCCTGACCCATTCTTATATCAATGCAAATTTTGTACTTTAGTCAACACAATATCTACTCTTGCCTTACAAGCCAGCTTTATGATCATAGCTTATCTTCATGCACATTCCATAGAATCATGTACGTTCCTAGTATAAGGAGTTCCAGTTCAGTATGAAGTACAAATCATAGTCCATGAATTTATAAACCCCAAACTCAGGTCATGCAGCTCATGACTTATGTACTTATGATTTACAGTATGTTCTATTCCAGGTACTCATGCTACACTATTAATAATCAGAGAAATTCAAATTTTATCATGTATATCCTCGGGTTAGATATCTTTAATGAATCCATGATGTGGATACTCTATTCCTCAGGCCTCAATTAAGTTTCCAAGTTATGCATAGTATTCTTTCATGATTCAGGCCCTCATGTTATAACCTTTCAGTGACCTCTCCTTATGTCAAGACAGTAGTGATGAATAATTATTTAGATGGAAGAGAGTAAATGTTTCGTATTAGGAAAAGATCCTTGTATGCTTGTTCTATGTAAGGCTATACATTTGAAGTAATATTGAGGTAGAGCTTTTTATATTTGTCATGGTTAGTTGAAATTTTGTGTGTGTTTCTTAAGGATAGTGCATGAAAGTTTTTATTAATGAAGGCATTAGAGAATGTGGGAAAATTTCTTAGTGGGTTGGTTGCCTATATGGTCATATGCGGTTAGAATGATAGGTTTGAATGTTATGTTAGTATATATGTGGACGAATACATTGTGCATAAGTGAATTCCTAGTAAGAGATTGAATTTAGTTATTGAAGTGGTAAGAGGAATTATTCTTGATATTAAAGATGTGAAACACGTCTGGGGTTTCAAATTCATGGTTTAGACTAGTATTATGGTGTTATGTATTGCACTTTGTAATTTTGAGTTAGGCTTGAACATGGAGAGAGTATGTGTTCAACTCATACTTAGGCTGAAGAAGTTATTTGTAGCCATATAAGAATTAGAAGTTGAATCAAATGAGCATGGTATTTTAGGGGAAAAGTATAGTTGAGGGAGTATTTGATAAGTTTGGCTAAGCTTCAAAGTTGGTAGTTGTATTTTCTAAGGCCTAGTAACTTTATCCTAGCTCATGTTTTATAGGCGTGTGTTCCATGTTGTAGAATTAGAGTCATATTGAGATTCCTTATTCAGATATCTTAATCAGATCATGCCCAAGAATTATTTTCTCCCTAATGTTATTAGAACTTCTTAGCAAGAGTGTTAAAGAAATACTCCAGTTGTGTACGAACTTATACTATGAGTTTTTTAGCAATCAGAAAGATAAGCTCATATTGATTTTCCATCTTTCCATATAGTCTTACTATTAGGTGTTTTCATGAATGTGGCTACTTGGTGAGGTAATTCATTCACGTCTATGCAAGTTGTGAATTCAGTTCAGTCCATACATCATGTCTCCGATTCAGAAATTTAGTCATGATTCTGTTCATAAGTTTTTAGCAAATGATCTCAGTTTTCCAAGTATTCCATCTCAGACAGTGTAATACCCATTGTACGACCTTAGTGTCGTAATCTCATGATTTTACCTTACATAATGTACTTGGCGATGCCATGAAGCCCTTTAATTTTGATTTTTATATGTGTTCTATTGAGGGACAATTCCTAATGAGATGTTACATACCTTATTCCATCCTTAGTAACTCTTGGAATTTTGTTTCATTAGTTATCACTTTTATATTCTATATGTATGATCATATTATGAATATTTCAAGTGGGTTCTAAACTCTCATCATGAATCAGCTCCTTATAATCAATATACTCAAGTCAGCTCAGAAATTAGTTTCACGATGGGTTCTAATGTTTCAGCTCAGCTATATCCTTCATTAGAAGACATGTCATGTCTATATTATTTCATACTCCTAAAGTTTCAATAAGTCTTACCTATCATTCGAGGATGAATGATTCCAAAGGAAAGATAATGTAACTCCTCGCATTTTTCAGATAGAAATCGAACCATAGTTTCTACATGTATAAACTCAAATCCCATTATTTATATTTGAATACATGTGTCATGATCATTATCCTAGAGTGAAGAGTGCTTATGAGGTGGAAAGAAATATTCATAGGAATCACTTAGAGCAAAGTTGAGCTAAGAGACTTTGATTCGGCAAAATTTTGATATTCGATTCTATAAGGGTCAACTTTGAATGTGTATAACTTATTACATATAAGGAATTTTGAATCTCAAGGCACCATATTATAGATAATTGAATTATATTTCCAATGATACCAATTTCTCCTTAATTCGATATCCATGCAAAATATTATGACCATTTTCGTGAGAAACAGTAAGTGTAACTGTAATACCCGGAGAATCCCAACCGATAGTAGAACCATGATTCAAGATCATGAGAAATAAATCTTAGTTATTTGGTAATTTTATGATCAATTTTGATGTGTGTTAAGGCCTTAAATACCTCCTAGATATTAGATGAATCAAAACATCCGTTACCGATTGAATTCTTGAGAAGGACATTACCATAGTCAATTTTAAATGATAATATCTCTCATTATACAAAGAGTTTTTGATCTCATGACCTACCAATAGATAGATAATTGAATTATATTTCCAATGATATAAATTTTACCAAAATCTAGTTTCGGAGTAAGAAGTTATGACCATTTTACTGAGAGCTGTCTGAGCTACCAAGGAGCGATGGGCAAACTAACGGACCGTCAAGTCAGTGATGGACCGTCGCTTTGGCCATCAAAATTAAAGCAGTAAGTTAGTTTTCTTGACCAAAAATGATGGTTGGCGTGATTGTTAGTCACTAGAGTGACGGTCCGTCACTTGGACCATCAGTTTTATCCGAAATAGCGCTGAAACACCATTTTAAAGAGATTTTTGGGTATTTTCCCACCCTATTTAACACCCAATCACCGCAAATCAAAGCACATAACTTCTAGTTCATCGACAACATCAAAAACTAGTGTTTCTACAAAAAATTAAAAACCTTATTTCTTCTTCAAGAAAAATCAAGAGAGATCAAGAGAATCAAGAGAAATCAAGAATCTCTCCAAGAACCTTCAAGAAAGAAGTTTCCCTAGGGTATGTAGATGTGGATTCTTGGGCCCCTTTCATCCAAGAAGCTCAAGAACCCTTTTTAAAAACTTCAAGATTTTATGTTTATGAGATTCCATAATTTATATGAGTTGAAATTGATGTTTCAGCTGTTATTGAGTTTTGATTCATGTTTGTTTACAAGGTTTTCAAGCTTTGAACCTAGTATGTGGGATTCATGCGATGTTTATGATAAAACCTCTTCAAATTGCTTTCTATGTGAAGTGTTCATGTCAATTAAGTATGGAAATGGTTGAATAAGCAAAACATGCTCCCCATATGTTTCATAAAATGTCTATGTGAAGGAATTAGGGCCATTATAGCATATTGATTAGGAAACCCCCAATTGTGGCCAAGTCCATGCATGCCAAATATTTGTTGAAATGCCTTAGTGAATGAATTATGGTAGAATAGCATGAAATTCCCAATTAGGTGCAACCCATGTATGCCTAGTATTTGATGAAATACCTTAGTGAGTGAATTGCGGCATGATAGCATAAAATTCACAATAAGGTGCAACCCATGCATGCCTAGTGTTTGGTGAAATACCGTAGTGAATGAATTATGGCATGATAGCATGAAATTCCCAATTAGGTACAACCCATGCATGTCTAGTATTTGTTGAAAGACCTTAGTAAACAAGTTGAGACATGATAGTAGGAAATTCCCCAATTACGTACTCTTTGATACATGCTAAGCCTTTAATATATGGCAAGTGCTTGACGAGTGAATGGTGACATGATAGTATGAAGTTTACCCAATCATGTGCTATCCAATACATGCTAAGACTAATATACGTGCGAAGTACTTGATGCAAGACCTTGTTGAATGGAGTATAATGTAATAGCATGTTTCCCCTTTGCTATTATATACCCATGATTCCTAACTTCTTGAAGTGATACCTTAGTGATTGTGATGGTGAATATATGTTATGATTCCTAAATTCTTGAAGTGATGTCTCAGTGATTGTGATGGTGAAAATATGTTATAATTCCTAAATGCTTGAAGTGATGCCTTAGTGATTGTGATGGTAAATATATATTATGATTCCTAAATGCTTGAAGAGATACCTTAGTGATTGTGATGGTGAATATATGGTTATGATTCCTAAATGCTAGAAGAGATGCTGTAGTGATTGTGATGATGAATGAATGACTGTGGTTATGACTAGTTAAGGGTGGTTATGTTTTACTTTTATGTTATCTAGTCCTTGGGTTATTTATACCCAACAATTTATCTGTTGTCTAGATCCTGTGTCAGTTTTCATGATAATCCCAGTCGGGCCATGATTCTCAGAAATTAGTGAATTATAGGACTCTGTATCCTCAGACAGATAGAGAACATAAGAAATCTTAGTAATCTCCGTAATCTCTGTATCACTAGTAATCTAGCCTCAGTATTATACTCAACTCAGACGTAGTAGTATTCAAGTGTTCAGTTTTGGACTTGCTAGTGACCGAGGAATCTATTCAAACTCTGTATCGTTAGTCAGATATCATGATTCAGTAGTATTTCGTTAGATTCAAAACTATGTAAATCCAACTTAACTCAGTCAGATCATTTGAGAAATGTGATCAGTATCAGATTTAGCTCAATTTCTGTTTAGTTGAAAATTCAGTTTAGAGTCTTTTAGTTGGGAGTAGGAGCTAGCACCGAGTGAGGGAAGGGATGACGGCTCCCCATTAGAGAGGCCGAGTTGTTAGGAGAAATCCCTGAACTCCATAACTACGTAGCCAACGCAGGATGCAGGAGTCACCGTCAGTAGAGGCTGTCACCGTTAGAGAGGTTTGACTATTATATTGCCTTAGACTAACTTCCTACGAGGTTCATCCATTAGAGAGGCTTAACCAGAGAGGTCTTTACCCATGGCATGGTATTAACACCCTTCTAGCTGGGGTTACAGGTTGGTCCCTACCTATGGGAGGTCGGGGCATGTCGGATAAGTAACTACTTCCCACCATTGCAGTTTTGGTATCAATCTTAAAAAATTAGGACTGTCAGATACGGTCATCTATCTCTGTGAGGAACTCAGATAGTTCCATTGATTCATGAGCCATCTGTCAAATAGGCTTGGTCTCATAAACAGTTATTCATTATCATATCTAGAGTTCATCCATCAGATAGGCTTGATATCAGTCTCAGATTCAGTTGAGTATTCTTGTTATCATATCTAGAGATCATCCGTCAGATAGGCTTGATTTCAGTCTCAGATTCAGTTGAGTATTCTTATTATCATATCTCGAGATCATCCGTCAGATAGGCTTGATCTCAGTCTCAGATTTAGTTGAGTATTCTTATTACCATATCTAGAGATCATCAGTTAGATAGGCTTGATCTCAGTCTTAAATTCTATTGAGTATTCTTGTTGTCAGATTCAGACATGATCATTTTTTTATCATTAATAATAGATTCTGAAATCATCTGTTAGAGAGGTTGATCTCTGATTCAATCATTGATGTGAGTATATTTAGTTAATTAGTTATCAGTATCACATGATTCAGTGATTCAGTATCTCAGTGTTAGTAGTGAGTTCATAATTCAGTAAAGTGGTATCCGAGTATCAGTATTTAGAGTAGTGATGATTGTGATTATGGTTTGTGCATTCATATATGTATTCTCATTCGATACTCTCATGATTATTTAGTTAAGTAATTGTTCATACATGAGCCCTTGCATTTAGCCTTACATCATCTACATACTCGATACATTCCCGTACTGACGCATTTGCGCTATGGTATTTTATTTGACATCATAGGTTCAGAGGCACGACACCCTGAGTACCCTTAACAGTTAGTCCCATTCAGCAGTAGTAGACCTAGAAGTGAGTCCTCTTCATTCGAGGATGATATTTGCTTTATATTTCCTCAGATTTTGTTTATTTTCAGTTGACAGAGTTAGTTGGGGGCATGTCCCATCAACTCAATAGTTCAAATAGTTTAGAGGCTTTTCGGACAGATTTATCAGTATTCAGTTTTAAGTTTTGAGTATTTTTAGATGTTTTAAACCTTATGTCTAGTTTCTGCATTTATTTCTGATATTATGCAGTGTTCATGTATAGATATCAGGAAAAGGGTAAGCTTGTGGTCCTTCGGGGTCATGAGCACCGTGTAATGACTAGGGGGTAGTCTCAATCCATTACAGTAACACCCCATACTTTTAATGCTCAAATAATGCATTCAAAATGACCTTTGGGACCCCCATATCGATGGTAAACCATGTTTAGATGTTATGGGTTGTGTTGGTTTTTTTTTTGGACATTGGAATAAGGTGTGCATTTCCAAATAGACCTTCCGCAAAGGTCATGCATTTCATAGCAAACGCCAATAGCCACTAGATAAGGTGTGCTTTTGGTGTACGCTGCACACCCTCAGGTTTACTTTTGGCATATGCCGCCCACTCTCAAGTGTGCTTTGGATGTGCACTGCCCAGCAAAAGCCAAGTGCCAAAATTTCTCCGTTTATGGTAAACTATGTTTATGGGTTGTGTTGGAGTTGTTTTGGACATTGGAATAAGGTGTGCATCGCCAAATAGACCTTCCTCTAAGGTCGTGCGTCGCATGACAAATGCCAATAGCTATTGGATAGGGTGTGTTCTTGGTGTACGCTGGACACCTTCAGGTGTGCTTTTCGCATGCGTTGCCCACCCTCAAGTATGATTTGGCTGTGCACTATCCAGCAAAAGCCAAGTGCCAAAATTTATCCATTTATGGTAAACCATGTTTAGATGTTATGGGTTGTGTTGTGGTTTTGTTTTAGACGTTGGAATAAGGTGTGCGTCCAAATAAACCTTCTTCTAAGGTTGTGCGTCGCATTGAAAATGCCAATATCCACTGGATAGGGTGTGCTTTTTTGTATGCTACACACCCTTATGTGTGCTTTTGGTGTGTGTGGCCCACCCTCAAGTGTGCTTTGGCTGTGTGCTTCCCAGCAAAAGACAAGTGCCAAAATTTCTCTGTTTTGACTTAGTTAAAGGACATTGAGGTCTTTTCACACCCGTAAACCATTCCTAATCATTTACAAATGAATTAAGAGGCCTTAAAAACATGTTATTGCCCACTTTTTATGAGTTTAACTCATGTAAACCCTTCCCCTATTCCTAAGAATAAAATTCAAGCTTCTCCCCTCAAGAACTAAAGAATGTAAATTCCAATTTAAAGCTTTTCTTTAAAGATTAAAGTGATTGAGGTTTATGGGGTATTCATCGAGGGGTTCCTTTCATCCACTAAGACCCAAAACCCTCTTTTGATTAAAGTATGAGTTTCTCTTATTATGATTAACTTTAATGTAAATTAGGAAATTTATCCATGTTTTCTCATTATTTTTATATTCAAGCCATGCAAATAGTTTTATCCCATGTGAATCATGTTCCTACATGCTTGAAGTTCCAAAACCCTAGGACATGTTAGTTGGCATCATATCAAATTCTCAAATTATTCTTTAAATTGTATGAACATGATATTTTCCCAAGGTTAACTCATTTCCATATCTACATTCATGAAATTTATCAAATTACTGAAATATCTCATGTTTTGGGTCTTTGAATTATGATTTTACGTCATTGTTTTAAGTGTTGTTATTGATGTATTGTAATCTTTTAGTGCTGGCGGGTTATAAACACCTGATAACTACATGTTTACTTATGTTTCAGACCTTTTAAGTAATGAGTCATTCAACTTATGATTTTATTGATAAACTCAATTTGTTATGATCATGTTGAGGACTATTAGTTTACATGTTTATAATTACTTCAGTACCTGTATGCACTGTTGTTTCAAAAATACCATGACCTGAGCTTATCAGTTATCAGTGCATGCACCAGTTTGTATTACAACTTCTTTTAATTGGGAGTAGGATTTAGCACTAAGTGGAAAGTGTGGGTTCATCGCATCCTACTTGCCCAGAAACTACGTGACACTATAGATTTAGGGGCCTTGCCAGAGAGTGTTTACCATTGACTAATATGGGCTTAGTTTAGTGATCACTCTAGTTCAGGTTCTACTCTGATGGCAAGGATAGAGCAACCCTCCTCAATGTAGGCCAGACGTTGTACTCTATGATAGCTTACATGGTTTATGTTGGTTACATGCTATCTCCCATAGTTTCAATCAATATTCAGTTTATCTCAGTTCAAGTTTGCTTGACCAAGTAATCAGATTTCAGTAATTAGATGGTCAGTTATACAGATTATTCATGTTATTCAGATCATGTTAGAACATGCTATACTTAGTCATGCATTCTGAATTTTACATGTTCATGTTTTCATGGTTTGTATCTATACATGATCCTCAGTTTAATTTTACAACATTTTCAGCTTTACATGAGATTTACATATAGTATTCAATTTTTTTCTACTTCTGAGTTTACAGAATTGTTTTCGGCTCATGATTTATAAATCTCAGTATGACTTACAGTTTTCATGTATAGTCATGTTTTAAATGTATGTTTCAACAAATAACTACTGGTCCTCTATTTTAAATAATGTTTTAAATATTTCCATGATTTAGTACATATCTCCATATACTTAGTACATACCAACATACAAACCATATATCTATATTTCTGGCTAAATTCCTTCATAATGTAGGTACCATATGTAGTCCACACATCATGGTCAGACATTTCTCAACATTCAGCCAGCAGGTGATGAGTTCTGTTATTTCAGAGACTCCAGTCCATTACAGTTCATGTGTTGTATTTTGATTATCCTTATGTATTTATTAGTGGTAGTTCAAGGTATATCCCAGCTATCTATAGTCAATATAGTAGAGGCTTAATAGATAGTCAGTCAAAGTCACAATATGTAGTTCAAGTTCTTTCTTCAAATTTATCATGTTGTCAAATTTATCAGCATTACATTCATTCAAATTTTCTCATGATTATGCTTCCACTTAGCAATTTTAGCTTGTGTAGACATTTTAAATTAGTTTCTCAAGAATCATGCCAATACATGAGTTAGCTTGGGATCACTTGTGGTTCTAAGCACTATGTTACAACTACGGGGTAGCCTCGGGTTGTGACATACTTATAGTTGAATTCAAATCCCCCATTTATTTTTTTGCACTGCTAGTGGATTTTGTCAAGTTTAATAGACTATTCAACGTTTCCCTCGGGGTTCAACCCCAACCTGGTTTGGGTTACTATATTTGACATCAACTGTATCATACTTCTTTATAGGTTAGTTTTTGGACGACATCATACATAATCTATATATTATTCATAGCATGACGAATAACAACATTTATGGCTTAGGCCATATTATAGTCAAGGGCTCATTTAATAGAACATTCATTATCCCAAACACTAGATAAATACAATAACATAATTAATAGCTTGACACAAGCTTTTAGCCAACAAGGCATACAAGGTCATAATCACTTAGGCATTATTCTCACACTGCTATTCAACCTAATCAAAAAGTACCAAGAATCATAAATATTCCATAAAAAGGCCCTCTCTATTCAAGTACAAAGAATGAGGGTTCAAGGGAACTAATCCTCAATCTTGCCTTAAGGTGAGTCAACAAGCCCACATCCAAATCCCGAAATGCATTCTAAGTCAATTTCTACCCGGGACTAGGCTAAGGTATCTAAAACAACTCTTCGATGTATAGCAAGCCACCATAAGCTCTTAGGTAGATGTTCTCTCTCAAGAACTTTCACCAAGTTCATTAGAACTAAGGGAACCTCCTCTACTATTAGCAACTATGTCCAATTTACTCTAAATATGATGAATGGAAGCATTTCATCTAAGGTTAAGTGTCCTAAGGCATTTTCATGTCAAACATGAGTAATGAAGTCTATTTAACCTAAAAATTATGGGAACCAAGTCAAATTTTCAATCTAACAGGATGCCACAAATATATCAAAACATAACTCAATCTAACAAGGAGTAAGCCTAGCCTACCTCAAATCAAAAGAAAGCTCATGAATTGCTAAACCTTTTCTTTTCCTTTCCTAGAAGATTCATTAAGGTGCCAAGATATCAAAAATAAAATATACACATCATTATGAGATTTTTGATACCCATATTGCATCATTTGTCTTCGGGTTCCAAAACGACACCAAAAACCCCTAAGTGGGTCCCACATATGAAAAACACATTTTTGAGATCGATCCAACGTTCAAATATCATTAGGGAATCATATTCCTTAAGAATAAAGTAAAAACCAAGATTACTTGGGATAAATTCATGCCCTCAATTAAATTGGGATTTTGGTAAAAAATTCAAGAAATTAGAGCAGGAAATGGAAGGATTGTTACCTCAAGTCCGTTGTTAATCATGAATATATATGTTAATAAATCTTCTAACTCACCCTTAAGAATCAATTTGAAGTTAACAAGTCATATTAGGTCTGCTTGGGTTCAAAGGGAAGTGGAAAATGGCAAAAATTCGACCAAAGGGGGCTTTTTATAGTACCGCGGTCGCGCTTATATGGGGTCTGCAAGGTCTCCATTTTTTGCAAACAAACTATATAATTCCACTAAATTCAACATTATAGATGCATTGGTGAGTTCGTTTCTTCCATCCAAGGACGTTTAGACCAATTATAGTCCCCACACTCATGTCTACCGATTTTCTCACTTTCCGACCAATTGGTCGAAATGAATTCGGGTGTCTTGGGACCCAAATAAAGGATCTTTCTAGACTAAAATTGATATTTTGGAGCTGCTAGAACAATCAAAATTTGCATGCAAGATTGTTTTACTGAGGTTTTGGCTCGATGACCATTTGGAATCAGTGAAGACTTCTAAATAAGGAATTGGTTCTAAAAATAAATAACCCACCCAATAACCAAACTATCGATTCCAGAAAGTCATAATTGACTTGGGACATCTATGGAAAAGATCTATCAGAAAAAAAAAGCGGTATTATGGAAAATGACTAGAAGGGTCATTACAACATCCATTACTGAGGAGCTTTTGTCCTCAAAAGTTAAAGATGGGGATGTACTTGAAGCCTCAAATAGGTGAGAATATTGTGCCCACATCTCGATCTCAATATCCCAAGTGGCCACCTCCACTGAGCGTTGTCTCCACTGAACCTTAACAACCAAAGTTCCTCTAGACGCAATCGTCTTACATCACTGGCCAAACCAAGCACGGGTTCCTCAATAGGGTCAAGCACTCACCCAACTAGACTGAGTCCCATCTAATCGCATGAGATGGATTATGATTAAATTACCACAACATAGAGACATGGAAAATTGAATGACCATGAATAAAATTCAGAGGTAAGGCTAACCCATAAGCCACAATACCAACAACGCGAAAATCTCAGAGGGTCTAACATATCTCAAATTGAGCTTACCCTTTCTCCCAAACCTTATCTCACTCGTCATGAGAAAAAAATAGAGGAATAAATGGTCACCAACTACAAATCTCAATGCACGAAGCTGAGGGTCTGCATAGGCCTTCTACTTACTCTGAGTTGCGCTCAACCTATCCTGAATCGCCTTGACTAAAATCAACGAATCCTAAAGAAAATCTGCATCACATGGGTTGAACCTCGGGAGTCTAAACATATCCCTCTATAGAAAGATATCCCCTACCATATAAAGCCTCAAATCAATCTCAAAAAATCATGGGTTCACTCTAAAGATGGTCAAACAAATCATTAATGAGAGGCATAAGATAATGGTTCTTTATCATCACCTTACTAAGCTGCCTATAATCCATACATACACGCAAATGGCCATTCTTATTCTTCACGAACAATACAGGGGAACCCTGAGGGGACATACTTTGTCTAATAAACCCTCATCAAGAAGATCCTAAAGATAAAAATTCAGCTCCTTAAGCTTTCCAGGAGCAATATGGTAAGGTGCCATAGAAAAAGGACGGGTGCCAAGCTTGAGGTCAATATCAAACTCAATCTCATGAACAAGGGGAATACCAGGCAGGTTAGTAGGGAACACATCAGGTAACTCATAAACAATAAGAACATAGTCAAGCAATGGACTTTCAACACTAGCAGCATTAACATAAGTAAGATGGGACTCGAAACCCCTAGAGATAAGTCTCCAAGAACACACATAAGATATATCCCTTGATGGCTCACGACTAACCGCTCTCTTTCATATGACTAGGGGTACACTGGGCATAGCTCAGGTAACAATCTAGGCAAAATAGTCCATGACTGCATGATAGTGGGATAATCAGTCCATGCCTAAAATTATTTCAAATTCCATCAAAATCAGAATAATATGTCAACATAATTATCAACATTACTGACAGTCACAACACCTGATCAAAATACATCAATTCACTTCTAAGGAATCACCACGGGAGTAGATACACACAGTGGTACATATAATAAATCAATAGACAACTCAAATTATGGTGCATATATATATATATAATAAGTGGATTAGAGATCTAAGAAAGCAAGGCCCGACTCGTGGAACATCAAAATTACACCTGTACCTACATCATCCGAAGTCTAAGACTCGAGTCTTACATGTATTGTATATAACTGACCATGCTCGCTACTTGGCTGGACACCTAACCGACCTCCCGTCCTTCCTATCTAAGGACCACCTCAAGCACATTGATAACCACCCCTACGACCAAGAGAAACACCTCTATCTAAGGGGTGAACTACTCTAAAAAAATGGACCACACTAAGATGAACCTACTATAGCCCCCACAACTAGGTCACTCCTGCAAATAGTGACCAGGAAGTGCATACGTACATCACCAAATCTGAGTAGAACTAGAATCAACAGATTCAGCTGACCCAAAATGATCACCACGTTTAGATAGACAAGAAAATAAACCCCTCAAAGACTAAACGCTGCCCTTACTAAGGTGATATTCTAGAACTAGACCGACCTCTATTAGTAATCTAAAGAGCTACCAGAATAGGTTGACTTGGCTGACTCTAAAGCTGAAAGGATGAACACTGAGGATACTTATTTTGAGAAGACATACAAATGGAAAGCCTCAACTCTCTAACAAAGCAGAAAACTATCTCATACTCCACAACTATCTTATAGCTCTACTCCAATCAAGAAAATTGATCTCTGAATAGATCTCTAAGGCTGCGAGGCATATGCTTCTCCAAGAACATCTTGGAGAACCTAGTCCATAACAAAGAAAAAAAATCTAGCTGGTCTAGAATCTAGAAAATATCTCCACCAATAAAGAGGAAACAAGTCCAACTAAAATTTGGCGTATTCCTCACCACGAGTCTCATAAAGGCCAAACCACGAGGCCTAACCTCACATACAGTTAGGAACTCATTTGTGTCCTCTCTAGGAGAACCATAAAATCTTAGAAGAGTTAATCTCAAGAATATGAAAAATATCTTTTGCTCTTTAGAAGACATAGTAGGCTGGGTAACTATCGGTTGAAAACCTACAGGTGCAGGAGGAATCTTAACTTTGGGAGTCACATCTATTAGCTGCGCCCCTACCTCAGTATCACTCTGATTTGTATACTGTGCACCATCCAATGGAATACCACCAATAATACCTAACAATTGAACTAATGCATCTCCAAGCACTACTGAAGAAATAAACCCTAGTGGATCCTAGGCTCATCCCCAATCCACCGCTGGCTGTTGCAAGAGAATCTTTATCGTAGGTACAGGAATAGGGTGTAGAAAGACAGCCTATCCTGGCCTCTAACTGGGAAATATCTCTAGGTTATCCACAATATCTAGGTCATCCATATTCAACAATAGGAGTAGGATCCTTAGGCTCGGTCTCGGGATCCTTGTCTTATATAGCAGTAGCATGTGTCCCGGCCTTCTACGAAAGAGTAAAGTCAAGAGAATATTGCATAAACCAACTTTGACTCTTGGAACAATATGAGTGAATGAAGTGAAGAACCCCTAAGAATGTCCATAGGCTCTCAAAGATAGAAAAAATACATCAATGTTTTGATCCGCTAGACTCTACTAGATAATTACTTTTGTACCAGTAATACTGGTGAAATTTGCCTCTGATACTAATTTGTCACAATCTGATTATGAGTCATGATAGCACATATTGATTCCCACCAGTAGGTAAGGCAATACCATAACTCGAAGCTAATACAATGGGTTAATTAGATAAGAAAAGCCCAACATAGGCTAAATTCCAAGGATATCAATTGTAAACACAAGGGTTCTACATAGAATAATTCATCAAATAAGATTCCAATCCCAAAACCTATAAGAGCTAGTACAAAAGTAACTAGAAATATCAATACAATTCCAAATCTAGAATAGTTAATACATCTATCTCAAATGCTAAAGACTGAATACAAGAGATGGAAGAAAATTGGGTGACTCAAACTCCAAGAGTTTACCCTATCTATGGAAATCAATCACTGTATGAAGCATGATCTATGGTGATAGCTAATACTCAAATCTGAACTAAGAAGGTACAAAACTATAGTATGAGTACCAAAACAATGGGTACTCAATAGGGATCATCGCTTGACTGAGCTAAATCATAGTATAAGAAAGATAAAGTGCAAGATAATCATAACTAAGTCAAGGTACAAAATCAAACCTAAATTATCTCGATTGTCACTATATATAATAAGTAAGTAATTTAGAATAACAATATAACACAAGGCACCAACACATGCCAATATAGCTGAATATCACAAGTATGAAACATCAAAATCACAATATGACCTAAGGCATCAAAGTTTGTCAATATCATCGTGCATAACAAATAAATGATTCAAAATCATAAAGCAACACAAGTATAATCTGTAACGACCCAATTTTCTAGAATTGAAACATCACACAACGCTCATGATCCCGAAGGACTGTAAGCGAACCCGCTACTAATATCTGTATCTGAACACTGCGTAATATAGACAATCAATGTGAAAACTGGCCATAAGGTTCAAAACATCTAAAAATACTCAAAATTGAAAACTAAATACTGATACACCTATTTGAAAAGCCTCTAAACTTTCTGAACTGTGGAGTTGATGGGACATGTCCCCAACTAACTTTGTCTACTGAAATAAAACCAAATCTAATATGATAATAATAAAAATAAGGATCATCCTCGATTGAAGAGGACTTACTGCTATGTCTATTATTGTTGACTGGGACTGAGCTGCTAAGGGTACTCTGGATCTCATGCCTTTGAACCTATGGTGTCAAATAAAACACCATAGCACAAATACATCAACACGAGAATATATCGAGTATGAAGATGAGGTAGGGATAAATGCAAGGGCTTATGCATAAACAATTACTTAAGTGAATAATCACGAGAGTACAAAATGATAACACATGTATGAATGCACAAACCATAATCAAAATCATCATGACTCGAGATACTGAAACTCGGATACTAGTTTACTATCATCTGAACTCACTATTAATGCTTGAGATACTTAACACTAAATCATCTGATACTGATAATGGAGTACTGGTGTTGAGTCAGTCTTATCTAATGAGTGATCTCAGAATCTAAGGATACTGAAGCTGATTGACTGAATCTACTTATGTCAATGACTAAATTTTGAGGTTTCTACTCTTGACTGACTGCATCGAAGATTAAACTTGTCTAACGGATGATTCCAAAATCTACTATAATGATAAGAAATAATCTTGTCCGAATCTGACAACAAAAATACTCAACTGAATCTGAGATTGAGATCAAGCCTATCTACCGGGTGATCTCTAGATCTGATAACAAGAATACTCAATTGAATCTGAGACTAAGATCAAGCCTATTTGATGGGTGACCTCTAGATCTGATAACAAGAATACTCAACTGAATCTAAGACTGAGATCAAGCCTATCTGACAGATGATCTCTAGATCTGATAACAAGAATACTCAACTGAATCTGAGACTGAGATCAAGCCTATCTGATGGGTGATATCTAGATCTGATAACAAGAATACTCAACTGAATCTAAGACTGAGATCAAGCCTATCTAATAGGTGATCTCTAGATCTGATAACAAGAATACTCAACTGAATCTAAGACTGAGATCAAGCCTATCTGACAGATGATCTCTAGATCTGATAACAAGAATACTCAACTGAATCTGAGACTGAGATCAAGCCTATCTGATGGGTGATATCTAGATCTGATAACAAGAATACTCAACTGAATCTAAGACTGAGATCAAGCCTATCTAATAGGTGATCTCTAGATCTGATAACAAGAATACTCAACTAAATCTGAGACTGAGATCAAGCCTATCTGATAGGTGATCTGTAGATTTGATAATAAGAATACTAAACTGAATTTGAGACTGAGATAAAGTCTATCTAACGTCTGATCCCCAAATGTGATACTTAATAACTTTATATAAGGCCAAGCCTATCTGATGGTTGGTACATGAATTAATAGAACTATCTGGTTCCTCACTGAGATAGATGATTGTATCTGACAGTCCTGATTTCTGAAGATTGATACTGAAATTATAAATGTAAGAAGTAGTCACTTAACGGACATGCCCTGAATCTTAATTGGTGGGGTCCAACCTGTAATCCCAGCTGGAAGGGTGTCAATACCATGCCACGGGTAAAGACCTCTTTGGTCAAGCCTATCTGACGGGTGACCCTCACAGAAAGTCAACCCTAAGTCATATAAAAGTCAAACCTATCTGACGGGTGACCATCCTTTCCAAATGGATGATTCCTGCATTCTACGCTGGCTATGTAGTTTTGGAGTTCAGGGATTGATCCTAACTACTCTGCCTCTCTGATAGGGAGCTTCCATCCCTACCCTCGCTTAGTGCTAGCTCCTAGTCCCAATTGAAAGGCTTTGAACTGATTCTTAACTGAACACAAACTAAGCTGAATCTGATACTGATCATATTTCTTGAATGATCTGAGTAAGTTAAGATGAATTCACTTGGTTCCATATCTGACGAAATATTACCGAATCTCGTTATCTAACTGAACAACACTGAGCTTTGAATAGAGTACTCGATTACTACAGAGGTCAGAACTGAACACTTGAATACTACTAGATTTGAGTTGGGTACTGAACTGAGGCTAGATTACTAGCGATACTGAGATTACAATGATTACAAATATTACTAAGATTTCTTAAGTTTTGTATCTGTCTAAGAATACAGAGTTCTATAACTCACTGAGTTCTGAGAATCATGGATCGACTGGAATTATTATCAAAACTGACACGGGCTTTAGACAACAGCTAAATTGTCGGGTGTAAATATCCCAGGATTTGATAACATAAAAGTAAAACATAACCATTCTTGAATAATCAAGACCATGGACATTTATTCACCATCACAATCACTAAGGTATCACTTCAAGCATTTAGGAATCTTAAACATGTAATAACATAGGGGTGACTTGCTATTGGATCATACTCCATTCAACAAGGTTTTGCATCAAATACTTGGTATGTATTAAAGTCTTAGCATATATCAAAGATCACATAATTGGAGAATTTTATGCTATCGTGTCACAATTAATTCACTAAGGGTTTTCAACAACCACTTGACATGCATGGGCTTGCACACAATTAGGGATTCCTAGTCAATATGCTATAATGGCTCTAATTCCTTCACATAAGCATTTTATCAAATATATGGGGAGCACGCTTTGCTTATTCAACAATTTTCTTCACTTAATTGACATGAACACATAATTTAACAAGAAATTTGAAGAGGGCTTATTATGAACATCACATGAATATCACATACTAGGGTCAAAGCTTGAAAACCTTGCAAACAAACATGAATCAAAACTCAATAATAGCATGAACATCAATTTCAACTCACATGAATCATGAAAACCCACAAACATAAGATCTTTGAAATTTAGAAACATCTACATACCTTAGAGAAATTATTTCTTGAAAGCTCATGGAGAGATTCTTGAATTCTTAATTTCTCTTGATTTTTCGTGAAGAAGAAAGAAGGGTTTTGATTTTTGTAGAAACCCTAGTTTTTAATGTTGAAGATAAGAAATAAAGTTCTAAGCCTTGATTGGATATAAATAGGGGCTGAAAAGAGCGGGAACAAACTAAAAATACCATTTAAAATTGAGTTAAAAATAATAAACGGGGGCTGCAACGGTCGAAGTGACGGTCCATCGCTCAGTCTGACGGTCCATCGGATCGTCCGTCGCATAGCAGTTGAATAAAGAACACACTGCCTCAATGCAACGGTCTTAGTGATGGTCTGTTGCAAACCCAACGGTCCGTTGGATCGTCCATCATACATTGGCCAGAATGAGGCCACACTGCCTCAGTGCGATAATCCCAGCGACGGTCCATCACAACCTCGACGGTCCGTCGTCCTGGCCGTCGCACTTGGGCGTCACTGCCTTTGTTACAACAGGATGAGTGACAATCCATCGCGAGCTCGACAGTAAGTCAACCCGGCCGTCGCACCTGGGCAGTTTTGACTGCTTTCAGTAAAATGGTCATAACTTCTTCGTTCGATGTTAGATTTTGACTAAATCGGTATCGATGGAAAAAATTATTCAATGATCTACATGACAAAAAGTTGATATTAGGGTAATTCTACATGGTTTAAAAATATTTATCACTTGGAAAAACACTTCTCAACCTTTTTTGACCGGATTTATGCTTCACTTGACACGCTCTAAGGCTCAAACTACGAGAAAAATTCATGGGGTCTTACACAATCACAAGTAAACACAAGTAAAAAGTTGGTGCCAATACACCAACTAGTGAATAAGTAAAGGAATCCATCAAGGCGTCCCATACCACCGGAGAGTACTCCCAAGAGAACATAAAGTAAAGAATCCATCACGATGCCCCATACCACCGGATAGAACATTCAACAGACATAAAAAAAATCAAATTTCCAATATATATGCCCAACCAACTTCTCATTATCCATGGGTTTCTGCAATTTGTATCAATCGGCTATTTGTCAACATTCTTAATTATCATTAATAATCATAATTAAATAACATATACCAATATACTCATAACCATAATCATACGACCATATAGGTAAATATCTCCTCCATACACCCTTTTTAACCTTATTAGCTAGCCAACGCTTATTACTAAACCACTTTTTCACTAGCCATCATATAACTGCTAATTATTATCCATCTAATATTTATCACTTAGTCACTATTCATGGATTAATAACTAATCGTTATTTACTCACTAGCCAAAAGTAGAATCTTGTCAAGATTCACCACTAGACCATATTCTTCAATTAACCAATATTTATTTCTAGCCAATATAATCTCACTAGTCACCATCTAACAAAAAACCAGTAATCATCATAAGTACACTTATTTATATCTCAACTAACATCTCTTATTAACCAGTATCATTAATCCATAAATCTTCATTAAATAATTAATAAACATCATAAACTTAGTCATCAATAGCAACTAATCATACCATCGCTAAACCCATTATCACTAAACACCATAATAAAATAATTATCCCTATTAATATTCATCAATGCCACTAGGCCT
Organism: Capsicum baccatum var. pendulum; assembly: GCA_030864225.1. Classification (NCBI taxonomy): domain Eukaryota; kingdom Viridiplantae; phylum Streptophyta; class Magnoliopsida; order Solanales; family Solanaceae; genus Capsicum; species Capsicum baccatum. The sequence continues at coordinate 176,228,858 of CM061560.1, forward strand.
CTTTAAACAAGAAGGCTTTCTAGAATAATCACTATTTTAGTTACTAGACAAAAGCATAGCATGAGTCCAAACATAATCTATATGACATTTTTGTATATAGTTCATAAGTGTGCCTTCTAGCATCATTTACATCATTGTTTTTAATATTAATAATAAGAAAGATTTCCTATGTGATTTATTAGTGCAATTATTAAGCATGATCATAACTTGGGCAATATCATGGTTAACGGCTTGAACACTAGCCTGAACAATGCCTTAATTAAATGTATAATCAATGACTCATCCTTACATAATCCATAATGTTGTTGTTTAGACTTTGGGCATAACCATAAGCAATATCATGAACAATGAACCATTAGTAGTATGTAAATTGGCCAAATATTGGCCTACAAATAATTCATCATTAGTGCAAGCAATGGTAAAGCGTACTATACCTTATGCATAGCATGGTCAATAACATCATTTATGGCTTAGACCATTTTATAGTAAAGGTCTCATTTAATAGCACGTTAATTAGCCCAAACGTTAGATAATCATAATAACATAATTAATAGCACGACAAAATCTTTTATCCAACAAGGCATACAAAGACATAATCACGTGGAAATTATTCTCAATGCCATTCCACATGATCAACAAGTACCAAGAATCATCAAGATTGCCTAAAAAGGCACTTTCTAGTCAAGTACTAAGCGTAAAGGTTCAAGAGAATGGATCCTCAATCGTGCCTTAAGATGGGTCAACAAGTCCACATATAAATCCCCAAAATGCATTCTAAGACAATTTTTACTAGGGACGAGGCTAAGGTATCTAAACCAACTCTCAGATGTATAGCAAACCACCATAAGCCCTAAGGTAGATGTTCTCACTCAAGCACTTTTACCAAGTTCATTAGAACTAAGGCAACCTCCTTTAGTATTAGCAACTATGTCCAATTTACTCTAAGTATGAGAAACTAAAGAATTTCACCTAAATTTAAGTGTTCTAAGTCATTCTCATGCTAAACATGAATAATGAAGTTTAATTCACCTAAAAATAATAGAAAACAAGTCAACTTTTAAACCTCTAAGATTCACATAGCTTAATTGGTCCAACAAACCCAAGTGTTGTATTTCATCAAGCCAATACTTAAAACCTATCCCAATATAACAACATACCATAATTATATCAAAACTTAGCTCAATCTAACAAAGAGTAAGTCTATCTTACCTCATATCCAAAGAAAGCTTAAGAACTGGTAAACCTTTGCTTTTCTTCTCCTAGAATCTTCTTAAAGGTACCAAGCTATCAAAAACCCAATTTACATATCACTACAATAATTTTGATACACATATTTTACTATTATGCTTCGTTGTTAATCATGAATATATATGTTAATCAAGCTTATAAATCAACTCCAAGAATCAATTTAAAGTTACCAAGTCATTATAGTTATGCTAGGGTTCAAAGGGAAGTGGAAAATGGCCAAAATTCGACCAAAGAGGGCTTTTTATATTTCTACGGTCGTGTTTATATGGGGTCGGAAAGTCAAAACTTGTCTTTGACCTATCAAACTCATTTATACCATTTTTCAAAAATTAACTATATAATCCCACTAAATTCAACGTTTTAGATGCATGGGTAAAGTTGGATTTTCCATCCAGATCCATTTATACCAATTATGGACCTACACCCGCATCTATCGATTTCTCACGTTTTGATCTATTTGTCAAAACAAACTCAGGTGTCTTGGAACCCAAACTAAGGGTCTTTATAACCTAAAAATGATATCCCAGAGTTGCTGGCATAGTGGAAATTCGCATCTAAGATCATTTCATTAAGATTTTTGCTTGGTGACCATTTGAAACCAACGAAGACTTCTAAATAGAGAATTGATTTTTAAAACTAAATGAACTATCCGGTTATTGAAATATCAATTCCATTAAGTCATATTTAAATTACGACAAAAAGATACATCAGTGAAAATAAATGAGATTACGAAAAATGACTAGAAGGGTTATTACACTACATTAATAGCATAAATTATTACTTATCCATGGATATGACCTTCAAATGTCTTCTGGTTTAATTTGTTTTAGAATTTTGTATAAAAATTATGTTGAGGTATGAAAATTATAAAGTTGGTTTTACTTCACTGGACTATTTCATTATCCATGGAATAGATAATTCAATAAAAATATACATAGTAGAAATTTCTGTAAAATATTATCTTTCAATATTTGAGGTGGGATTTTTTCTTATTGATTTTGAATATTCTCTTTAAAATCCAAAAAGAGGAAAATGATACCCCTTCATATATTCTAGTTCTTTGATAAATGATAATAATAAGAGCATTGAATTATATGAACAAAATAAAATAGATGAGGTGATACTTATCCTGGATAAAAATAATTTAAAATAAAAAGATGATCGATGACAATTAATGCAGAGATACCTAGATACTACATCATATGCTAATACTGCATAGAAATACAAAATGCATTTTGAGATGATACTCTCTTATACAAGATCAACTGAAATTTAGCATTTCTACCCAGTTAATAATACTACAAAAGTTTATAACTTTTCATAAATTATTATCAAAAAGTTTTTTACTCCAGAAGAATGAAGTATTAGTACTCTCAAAGAAAATGATTATCTACACCCTGAATAAAAAGTTTTAGTCAAATTTAATTACGGGAATTATGTTGAAAGATTTAATAAAGCTCTTCTATATGAAAATCATACTAGGAAACACTCATGGTTTATAAAAAGTTGTGAAAAATATTTTTATTAAACTATTCCTAATTGATTTGGAGAATGGTGGATTTATTATAGACCATCTATAAAAATCTTATCAGAACCATTCAAAAGTTTATATACTTAATGGGTAGAAGTATCTCCAACATTAATAAAATTGGATATGAATAATATCTATTTTAAGGGAATTTCTACTATGTATTTCTTTATCTAATTCTCCATTCTATGGATAATGAAATGGTCCATTGAAGTGCAACAAAATCTTAATAATTTTTCATGCCTCATAAGAATATTTTATACTAAATTTTAAATATATTAAACAAGAAGACAGCTGAAGGTCATATCCATGGATAAGTAATAATTGATTCTATTAATATGGTCATTGCCAAGAACAAAAAACAAAGAGATATGTGTGGCTCATTAGAAGGCCCATTGAATCCAAGTGTGATATCTAGGGATATGTGTAGACTCATAATGAACTAGAAATATTATTGTTGTGATTATTAAGCACGTAAAAGTTCCTGTTGTATCATTGAAGTGATCTGATTCTCATCATGAGCAATTAGAAATATTTTGATTAAAATCATTTCCATAAATTTTTATAAACCATGAGAGTTTTCTATTATGATTTTCATATAGAAGAGCTTTATGAAAACTATACCAACATGTCTTTGTCCCAAATTATTTTATGATATGGGGCCTAATGTTAGTCATAATTTTACTCCCTTTTCTTTGTCTTTTGTTGATGTGGAAGATTCTTCCTGAAATAAATTCTTTTCTTCCTTATTTTTTAAAAAATCAATTTCTAAAAACTTTCGACCTGGATTTAAAGAACTCATTTGAGAATTTTTTTCTTGTCGATGATCCCAGACCAAAATCAATTTTGTTTTAATTCATTCTAAACCTGTATAAAAATTCATTTCAAATTCAGTTGGATCCACATCTAAAATTACATTAGCTATATTAACCCTATCCAGTCAAATATTACTAACTCTATTATTTTTTCTAATTTGAGAAGTAGAGGCTCTTGATGAAGAATTTACAATATAATCAACCGGGGATGTATAAGAACATGTTGATGTAGTTAACCTGAATGCAACACTTAGATTATCAGCTCAATTTATTAAAGGTGTGGACTAAGAAAATCTAATCTTAATAGTACCATATGTGATCTATTCAACTTCCATAATTTCACTATTCATATTATTTTGGAGAGGGGTGGCTTCCCGAAAAATTCATTCTTTAGGAAAATCAATTTCATCCCATTTAATAGGTCTCCTGGTAATAACCTTTGATCTACCAAAATTAGGTTCTATCAAATTAGTTTTATTTTTAAAATCCATAATTTTACAAGAGTATTGCCAGACTATTTCAAATGAAAAAGGGGATCATATTTTGGTAAAAAATAATAGCTTCATACATGGAGGAAGTAAAGAAAGATTTAATGAGAAATATTAACATGGAGAATGCATCAGCTATTTCTATGGTATCTGCTGATCATACCACGAACAATAAAGAGGATTGCTTAGCACAAGAATCATAAAGCATCCAAAGCAATGATGAAATTGATCTTGATGAGTACCCTTAAAAATTCAATGAAAGATTGAAAGAATCTTCCACGTCAACAAAAGACAAAGGAAAGGAAATAAAATTATGACAGACATCAGGCCTCGTGTCATAAAATAATTTTGGACAAAGACACGCTGGGATAGCTTTCATAAAGCATATTTTACATTGCTTTTACAAAGCAGATTTTAAAAAGATGTGAAAAATAAAGTAAGTGATTTAACATAGTTATGATGTACTATTGGACTAGTGAAAGTCACATTTTTCATTGTCTAGTTTTTAATGTATCGTTTATAGAAGAGAGTCCTCTATTTAAGGATCTCATTTTATGTATGTAGAGGCAGGTTTTGAAATCATCTAACTTTTTCTCACTCTTTTCCACTCTCATTGTACAATATTTATCCATCAATAAAAGTTTAGTAGTTTATTTAATTTCCAGAAGGCACTGGTTAAGATCTTTAATTTTTAAGGTACTTTAAATTTTTATTGTTTATTTTATTATCTTTACTTTAACTTAGCCTAAATGATAGGCTAAATATTTTTGTGTTGAATTATAACACACTTAACTATTGGTATAATATGACACTAACTCCTTAATAAGAGTCTTATCAGCCAATGATGCTAAGGTAGCTATTAATAATTTCGGTAGTAATAATTCTGGTTTAGGCTATATGCCGAAGGTCCTATTAGAATGACCATTGAAGCCAAGTGTGGCATTTAGGACTATGTGTGGACTCGTATTGAACCAAAAATATTACTATTGTGATTATTAAATGCGTAAAGGTTCCTGTAGTATCATTAAAGTGATCCGATTGTTGTTATGAATAATAATAATAATAATAATACTTTTGTTCTTGTTAAATATTTTATCTTCAATATTATTTTTGCAGTTCTCTAATTTGCGATAAGTTTTTGAATCTGTGCATTTTGTGAATCAATATTTTCTTTTAATTTAATTTTGAGTGAATTAATCTTAAATTGTGAAAATCTGTTTAAGCTATTTTTATAGTTTTTTTTATAATCGTAAATCAGAAGATTTTAAAATATTTATTTTTATTTTTAGTTATTTTTTAATGATTAAATTATTTTTTTATTTTTGAAATAAGATTTTTAATTATTTAAAAAAAATTGACTGATTTTTTGTGGTGCTGACATATGACATTTTTGCCTCTTCTATTAGATATAGATAAATTTACCAAAATATGTGAGATCTTGCAAGGCAATTAAGACTTCAATTAATGGTAAAATAGAAAAAACAAACTTTTGTGAGTACCAAATTAATTAAGACTTCAATTGAGGATAAAATAAACAAAACAAATTCTTGGGAGAACTACCATAAGCAAGCATCCTCTCTTATATATAGTCAAGTTTTATATATAGTTAAGTTATATTTCAATATTATAAAAATGTTGGTTTCGACATGCCTACTTCACCAGCTATTCCATGATTTTACTATATCACCTTTAGTTAATTATTATAAGTCATTTATCTATTAGAAAATTGATAATATTTAATTAAAAACAGAAATAGATATTTATGACATGTCTATTTTAGATGCTTCAACTATGATTTTACTATATCACCCCTAATTAATTATTATGTCATTTATGTATTCGATAATTAATAATACCTAATTAAAAAAAAAGAAACATAGACATTTAGGACATGTCTGTTACAACTTCTTCAATCATAATTTTACTAAATATCACTCCAAATTAATTATTATGAGTCATCTATGAGTTAAATATATTATAATATTTAATAAAAAGATAAAGTAGACGTAAAATGATAAATTAAGTCTTGATGTTATAAATTAAGTTGACATCCTTTAATCATGCTTTTACTGTATCACCCTCAGGTGTGCTTTTGGCGTGCTCCGCCTACCCTCAGGTGTGTTTTTGCTATGCGCCTCCCAGCAAAAGCCAAGTGCCAAAATTTATCCTTTTTGACTTAGTTTAAGGGCGTTGAGGTCTTTTCACACTCCTAAATCATTCCTAATCATTTTCAAATGAATTAAGGGTCTTTAAAAAATGTTATTGTGCACTTTTCATGAGATTAACTCACGTAAACCCTTCCCCTCTTCCCAAGAATAAAATTCAAGATTCTTTCCTCAAGAACTCAAGAATGTAAGATCCAATTTCAAGCTTTTCTTCAAGGATTAAAGTGATTGAGGTATGTGGAGTATTCATCAATGGGTTCCTTCCATCCATTGAGCCCAAAAACCCTATTTTGATTCAAGTATGAGTTTTACTCTAATTATGATCAACTTTCATGTAAATTATCAAATTTATCCATGTTTTCTCATTAGTTTTACATTCAAGCCATTCCAATAGTTTTATCCCATGTAAATCATATTCCTACATGCTTGAAGTTCCAAAACCCTAGGTCTGTTAAGTTGGCATCATATCAAATTCTTGAATCATGCTTTAAATTGTATAAACATGATATTTTCCCAAGGTTAACTCATTTCCATGTTTACATTCGTGAAATTTATCAGACTATTGAAATTTCTCATGTTTTAGGTCTTTGAATTATGATTTTACGTCACTGTTTTAAGTGTTTTTATCGATTTTTTGTAATCATTAAGTGTTGGCGGGTTATGAACATCCGATACCTACATGTTTACTTACGTTTTAGAACTTTCAAGCAATGAGTCATTCAACTCATGATTTTATCGCTAAACGCAGTTTTTTATGATCATATTGAGAACTATCAGTTTACATATTTATAATTACTTCAGAACCTGTATGCACTATTATTTTTAAAATACCATGACCTGAGCTTATAAGTTATCAGCGCATACACCAGTTAGTATTTTAGTGTCTTTCAGTTGGGATTAGTATTTAGCATTGAGTGGAAAGTGTGGCTTCAGTGCATCATACTTCTCCAAAAACTACGTGCAACCATAGGTTTAGGGTCCTCTCCAGAGAATGTTCCCCTTGCCCAATATGGGATTAGCTTAGTGATCACTCTAGTTCAGGTTCTACTCCGATGGCAATGATATAACAACCCTCCTCAACGTGGTTTAGACGTTAGACTCCATGATAGCTCACATGGTTTATGTCAGTTACATGATATCTCTCACAACTTCAGTCAATAGTCAGTTTATCTCAGTTCAGGTTTGCTTGACCAGGTAAATAGATTTCAGTTTTTATATAGTCAGTTTTACAAATTATTCATATTATTCAGGTCATGTCAGTACATGCAATACTTGGTCATGCATTCTTAGTTTTACATGTTCATGTTTTCATGCTTACTATCCATACATGATCCTCAGTTTAGTTTTATAGCATATTCAACTTTACATGAGATTTACATAGAATATTAATTTTCTACCGCTTCTGAGTTTACAGAATTATTTTTGGCTCATGATTTATAAATCTCACTACGACTTACAATTTTCAGATATAATCATGTTTTAAATATATGTTTTAGTAAATAACTTATGGTCCTCAGTTTTAAAGTATGCTTTAAACATTTCCACGATTTAGTGCATGTATCCATATACTCTGTACAACCCAACATACTGACCACATATATGCGTTTGTGGCTACATTCCTTCATAATGTATGTACCAGATGTAGTCCATACATCAAAGTTTGATAGTTCTCAGCATTCAGCCAGAAGGTCATGAGTTTCCTTATTTTGGGGACTCCAGTCCATTACAATTCATGTGTTATATTTGGATTATCCATATTTATTGATTAGTGGTAGCTCGAGGCATGTACCAGCTATCTATAGTCAATACAGTAGAGGCTTCATAGATAGTCAGTCAGAGTCATAATATGTAGTTCAAGTTCTTTCTTCTGATTTATCAAGTGGTAAACTTTATCAGTATTCATTCAGTCAAATTTTCTCATGATTATGCTTCTGGTCAGTAATTTTAGATTGTGTATACATTTTAAATTAGTTGCTCAAGAATCATGTCAGTACATGAGTTATCTTGGGATCACTTGTGGTTCTAAGCATTGTGTTACGACTAAGGGGTAGCGTCGGGTCGTGACATACTTACAGTTGAATTCAAAACCCCCATTTATTTTTTCACACTTCTCGTGGACTTTGTAAAGTTTAAGAGACTATTCAATGTTTTCCCTATGGAGTCGACCCCAACCTAGTTTGGGTAACTATATTTGACATCGACTACATCATACTTCCTTAGAGGTTAGTTTTTGGGCTACATTAGACATAATATATAGCTTATTTATAGCATGATCAATAACATCATTTATGGCTTAGGCCATATTATAGTCAAGGGCTCATTTAATAGCATATTTATTATCCCAAACATTGCATAATCACAATAACATAATTAATAGGTTGACACAAGCTTTTAGCCAACAAGGCATGCAAGGGCATAATCACTTAGGCATTATTCTTAATGCCATTCCACATGATCAACAAGTACCAAGAATCATCCATATTACCTAAAAAGGCACTCTGTAGTCAAGTACTAAGTGCAAGGGTTCAAGGGAACTAATCCACAATCTTGCCTTAAGGTGAGTCAACAAGCCCACATCTAAATTCCCGAAATACATTCTAAATCAATTTCTACCCGGGACTAGGCTAAGGTATCTAAATCAACTCTTAGATGTATACCAAGCCACCATAAGATGTAAGGTAGATGTTCTCACTCAAGCACTTTCACTAAGTTCATTAGAACTAAGGAAACCTCCTCTACTATTAGCAACTATGTCCAATTTACTCTAAATGTGAGCAACGAAAGCATTTCACCTAACTTTAAATGTTCTACGACACTGTCATTCCAAACATAAGTAATGAAGTCTATTTCACCTAAAAATAATTGGAAACAAGTCAACTTTTCAACCTCAAAGATTCATATAGCTTAATTGATCCAACTAACCCAAGTCTTGCATTTCATCAAGCCAATACTTAAAACCATCCCAATTTAACAAGATACCACAAATATATCTAAACATATCTAAATCTAACAAGGAGTAAGCCTAGCCTAACTCAAATCAAAAGAAAGCTTACAAACCACTAAACCTTTGTTTTTCCTTTCTGAGAAGCTTCATTAAGGTGCCAAGCTATCAAAAATACAATCTACACATCATTATGAGATTTTTGATACCCTATTGTACCATTGTGCTTCAGGTCCAAAAACGACATCAAAACCCCTCAAGTGGGTTCTACATATGGAAAACACGTTTTCGAGATCAATCCAATGTTCAAATATCATTAGGGGATCATTGACACGGCCCAAACTTCAGACCATGTCATATGGGTACCTCAAGATCACATAAATCGGAGGTCGCCCCGATAACCCTACCTAAGCGTATCGGCATACCATAAGATTCTAAGGAACTCTAATTCGTATATCATAGCAGAAATATCATATGTCAATATTATAATCATTATTAAAACTATGCCCAAGTTCACATTTGTTCACAACACCTCTATACTATACTGAAGTCAATAAATGTATATGTCGGGACAAGCCCCTGACTATAGCCAAACCAAGTCTAAAGATAAGGACTAAGAGATGAACGTCTTTCGAAGTAAGAAAGCTCACCACTCCAAGTCAATGCACGAACTGCTTCAATCTACTAATCACTATACAGGTGAAGAAGAGGATGCTCTGGGCCCTACGTCGCGTGGGGACGTAGTGTCTAAAGACAATTAGTGGTTGGAATGCTAGAATGTTACTTAAGGATAAGTGGTAAAATAACATCGTCATTGAACAACAAGACAATATATCATATTTCATCTCATTCAAACATTTATCCATGCATATAGATATATCACATGCTAATCAAGATATCATATCAAGGCTCGTCATCATTCTCAAGTATTCATTTATTAGACATGAAGTGGAGGACTACTACCTCACACACTTGTAGAATTATCATTCTCAATATGCTAAGGACTTCAACCACAATCACATTATCATTAGGTTAGGGACTTCACCCATGCACACACATTCATTAGCCAACGACTTTAACCACATTCACAATCATTCAAACAAGGGACTTTACCTACGCACATTCATCATTCAATAAGGGACTTTACCCACACACATTCATCTAGGAAAGGGACTTTAACCTCATTTCTGTTTGTTAGACAAGAGACTCTAACCACATGGCATATGTGGACTTTACCACAAGCTTCTTCATGAGGTGAGGAACTTTGACCTTAAGAGCTCTTCTTATGCAACGGACTTTACCTTGCATTTTCATTGGGCGAGGGACTTTAACTCCAAGCCATATCATAGGCAAGGGACTTTAACCTCAAGCCAACACATAAGACAAGGGACTTTAACCTTAATCCATCACCACCATCATTAGTTGATATTTGGGACTTTACTTTCTTGTGTATGCATCAACACACATTTAACACAACACTTAGGGACTTCAACATTTTAGCCAATTCAATCACTATATAAGACCCCATGGTCCTTATGGGAGCCTTCATTACTCAACCATTTCAATAATCCAATTCCTTTATTCAATTATCACATAATTCATTTTATGGTCCTCAAGACCTTCATAAGACATTCATATTTCAATGGAATTCTTATGCCACACGTTAGTTCAACAAACCATTTAAGTTCATCTTTAAATTAAGGGATTTCACCCTCTTATTAGAAATTAGTTCAATAAGATCATCAATTACACGTTACATGGCTCACAATACTCTTATCACAACATTTATCAAACATTCATACTTATTGGGCCATTGCACAATTTCAACACATCATCAACAATTGACTAGACAATTCACTTAGACATTTTCACAAACACCTTTTGCGCATACTTATGACAAGGTCATTTTCATGGTAACAATAATCAAGTCTAGGGTTACTCAAGACTCTCATGTGAAACAACATACAACAAGTGCCCACATATGCAATCCACCATTAAATACATGTATCGACACAAGTATACATAAGAATCATTATCATTCATTGTTAGGTGTCAAAACCCTTTTCATTTGATTCAAAACCTAAATGTACACTTACTTATTCAAGTGTGAAATACATGGGTTTATAGTTATTTCAAGATGGGAAGATATACATGCCTTAAACAAGATAACACACCAACAATCTTGACTCTCCCTCTTGCCACAAGATGAACTCCTTCAAACCCTAGACTCCAATCTTACTTCCAAGATCCTTTAGAGTGTTTAGGATGTTTAATTCTTGTAACATAAAGACTTAGGAGGATACATACACTTAAATAGGTCAAGTAATTAGGTTTTTAGTCATGAGCAATGACCAAAATGTCCTTGTTTAAAAGATTGAAAACCCACATGTACAGGGGTGCGACTCCCCCTCATAGTTCACTTGGCAATCAAAACCTAGGGTAAAATGGTACCCTAACTCGTACCCAATGCTTCCCCAAGGTCAACCACACTGTTGTGGGTATGAAAAGGTACCTTTGAGACATAACCAAGGGTACGAATGACCCTCCAATCGTGATCTCAAGTCCTGACTAAAATAGTCCACTCTAGGTTTTAGACTTTATATGGTTGACTAGTATACGACTCATAAGCATCGTTACGATAAAGGGATGACCTTGTCATATGGTAGACAGTGTACTAACCTAATATACTGTCTAGGATATGAAAGGGGATGTTATGGAGGGTACGAGTCGTGACCTAGGGTACAACTCAAGTACGCCCAACCGTATCCACTCCAGAGACTTCAAAGAGGTTCAATTCTGAGTGTTTCAATTCTTTCCCACATGGATAGAAGAGTATAGATTAAAGTAAACAACCCACTATGAACCTAATAAGTCTTTAAACAAGTTGGAAATAATACACAACAAGGATACAATACAATACATATATCGTGATCATTGCCATTCAACAAAAAATTTTGCAAGGTCGTATTCTCAGGTGTTTCATTCTCCCCCACTTAGGATCATTTCGCGAATGAAGGGTAAAGTAAGAATAAATACAAGTTAGCACATCAACATGTTTCAAACCAAACCTTACACAAGTTAGAAATAAGCACACAATAAGGATGACCACGACACATATTATGCTCATCATCAATCAAGTATTTTACTTTATTGGTCTTAAGATTCCAACCCATTTACTTCGAATACCTACTCATTTTATGTCTTAGGGACTTCAACCCATAATTTATCAAAGATGTAAAGCAACTCAAAGCATTGCCGACTTTACTCCATTATCTATCAAGGACATGAATTAATTCAAAGTATAAGGGATTTAAACCCATCACAACAAGTCACATACCATCTCATAGAATTAGAAACTTAATTCCATGGTTTAACAATATACCAATCATTTCACACATTGAAAACTTTAATCCATTGTCTAACAAAGACATAAACCAACCTCAATCATTGGAGACTTTATTCCATTGTCTATCAAAGACATACATCAAAGTAAGGATATCAACACATACCTCCATCATAAGCTTCCAGAATGGGAAATAATTGCGGGTACTTGGACTTCATGTTCTCTTCCGTCTCCCAAATATCTTCCTCAGAATTTTGGTTCCTCCATAAAACCTTTACCTATGCCACTTCTTTCATTTTCAACCGGCGAACTTGATGATCCGAGATCCTCATTAGGATCTCCTCATAGGATAAAAAGTCCGAGATACCAACATCTTACAAGGGGAGAACCAAGGAAGGATCACCCACACATTTCCTCAACATAGACACATGGAAAATCGGGTGAATGGAGATCATAATAGGAGGCAACTCCAAATCATATGCGACATTGCCAACTCTCTTCACAATCAAGTAAGAGCCAATATAGCGGGGACTAAGCTCCCCTTTTATGCCAAACCGCATTACACCCTTCATGGGAGACTCTTTCAAGAATACTCAATTGGCAACATTAAACTCTAAGTCCCTACGCCTCACATCCACATAGGACTTTTGGTAACTTTGAGAGATTTTCAACCTATCACGAATAATATTCACCTTTTCTAAGGCTTGGTGAACTAAATCGGGCCCAAGCAACTTACCCTTACCAACTTCGTACCACCCAATAGGAGATCGACATCTCTGACTATACAATGCTTCGAAAGGCACCATGACAATACTAGAGTGGTAACTATTATTATAGGTGAATTCAATCAAAGACAAGTGGTTATACCAACTACCACCATAATTAATTAGACAAGCCCACAACATATCCTCCAATGTTTGTATAGTTCTCTCTGCTTGACCATCCGTTTGTGGCTTAAAACAATAATAAGGCACACCTTAGTTCCCAAACCTTTTTGGAACAACTTCCAAAAGTAGGATAAAAATGGAGGACCACGATCCGAGATGATAGACACCGAAACACCATGCAACTTTATGTTCTCCATAAGAAACAACTTAGCATAATCTTTTACCGAAAAATTAGTCCTTGTAGGTAAGAAATGGTCGGACCTGGTCATTCTATCACATTGACCCAAATAGAATCATATTAATTATGAGACCTAGGAATACCGATAACAAAATCTTTATTAATCAAATCCCACTTCCATTCGGGTAGTGCAATCTCTTAGTATAGGCCACCGGGCCTCAAGTGCTCAACCTTTACTTGTTGGCACACCATACACTTTGCCACATGGAAAGAAATATCATGATTCACATTATTCTACCAATAGAACTCTCTAAGATCATGAAACATCTTGGTGGAACCGGGATGAATAACATGACGGGCTCCATGAGCCTCGACCATGACCTTTTCCCTCAATCCATTGACGTTGGGAACACATAGCCTACCTTGGTACCTCAAGATACCATCACCACCAATCAAAAAGTCCATGGTTTTGTGTTGACCCATATTACTCTTGATTTTTATTAATTCAGGGTCCAAGACTTGCTTTTCTTTATCTCAATAATAAGAGACAATTGAGATATTGGACGCACAAACACATCACCATCATCGGAGTTAGCAAATCAAACTCAAAGATTAGATAATCGATGAATATCTTTCACAAATTTATTCCTGTCCTCATCAACATAGGCTAAACATCCCGTAGATAATCTACTAAGAACATCAACGACTACATTCTCCTTACCAGGGTAGAAATGGAGACTCATATTGTAGTCTTTCAATAACTCGAGCCACCTTCTTTTCCAGAGATTTAACTCATTTTGAGTAAATATATATTGGAGGCTTTTATGATTGAAAAATATATTAACATGAACACCATAGAGGTAATGCTACCAAATTTTCAAAGCAAAGACCACGACTAACAATTCTAGATCATGGGTGGGGTAGTTCTTTTCATGAACTTTTGATTTCCTAGAAGCATAGGCCACCACCCTACCATGTTTCATCAATTCACAACAAAGACCAACACGAGAAGAATCACAATAGACCACAAAACCATAACTGCCCTCGAGCAAGGTCAAAACTGGAGTCGAGGTCAATTTATATTTCAACTTATCAAAACTACCCTCACACGCTTCAGACCACAGGAACTTGATCTTCTTTTGGGTCAATTTGGTCAATGGGGCAGCTATAGTGGAAGAACACTCTACAAACCTTCTATAATAGCTGGCAAGACCCAAAAAGCTCCATATATCAGTTGGAGTTGTAGTTTTAGGCCACTTTTTAACCACTGCAATCTTTTGGGGATCCACCATAGTCCCTTCAGCAGAGATGACATGTCCAAGAAAAGCTACGACTTTTAACCAAAACTTGCACTTGGAGAACTTGGCATACAGATGATGATCTCTCAAAGTTTGCAACATGGTACAAAGGTGATCTACATGATCTACCTCACTCTTAGAATAGACCAAGATATCATCAATAAAGATAATGACAAATATGTCCAAGAATGGATGGAAGACCCTATTTATCAAATCCATTAATGTCATCGGGGCATTGGTCAACCCAAAGGACATGATAAAAAACTCATAGTGAGCATACTAAGTTCTAAAGGCAGTCTTAGGGATATCTGCATCCCTAATTTTAAGTTTATGATAACTCAATCTAAGATTAATCTTAGAGAAACACTTCGCACCCTGAAGTTGATCAATCAAATCATTGATCCAGGGAAGAAGATACTTATTCTTTACGGTCACTTTGTTCAACTAAGGATAATCAATGCTCATACAAAGGGAACCATCCTTCTTGCGTACGAACAACACAGGAGCACCCCAACTAGATATGCTAGGATGGATAAAAACTTTATTTAAAAGATCTTTCAATTGCTTCTTAAGTTTTTTCAACTCCGTCGGAGCCATTGTATAAGGAGGAATAGAGATCAGATGAGTGTCCGAAACAAGATCGATCCCAAAATCAATTTCCCTATCAGGAGAAACACCAAGGAGATCATCAGGAAACACATCAGAAAACTCATTTACCACGAGAATGGATGCTAGAGACGGCTCTTCCAAATTGGAATCTTTAACTTGGACCAAATGATACAAGAACCTATTCGAAATCAAATTTCGGGCCTTAAGATAAGAAATAAACCTTCCCTTAGGCACTAAGGAACCACCTTCCAATGCAATAACCAGTTCATTGGGGAATTTAAACATAACCCTACAGTTACGATAATCTAAGGAATCATAATAAGAGTGTAACCAATCCATATCCAAGATAATATCATATCAACCATGTATAACTCTATCAAATCAATAAGAGTATCTCTACCACAAATAGATATCACGTACCCCATATAGAATTTTTTAACAACCACATAGTTTCCAACTGGGGTAGAAATTGAAAAAGGAGCCGACAAAATCTCGGGACCAGAATCAAGATGTACATCCACATACAGGGTCACATAACAAATAGTAGACCTTGGGTCAAACAAGAAATACACATCACGAGATAAAAGTCTCAATATACCCGTAACAATATTGGGAGACGCCTCAGAATCCTAGTGAGTAGCAAGTGTATACAAGCAGTGTCGGCCAGTGCCAGAGCTAGAATTAGAAGAAGCAACAGACATAGCACCCTATGGTGTGGGAGAAGGAGTAATAGGGCCCTGTTGATCCATGAAGCTACTAGAGAGGGGCACTCATACTGAATATTCCCAATCTGACCATAATGAAAACACCTGTTCCTCTCTTGCTCATATTGACCACGGTGACTTTGACCACCAAATTTTCAAGGAGGGTGGGTGGAGCCGACTGAGCACCACTAATCTAAAATTGGGCACCTTGTGCCCAAGACCCGCCACTGAACTAAGAGCGATGACCCCCGAGAACTTTTGGTAATGAGAGCAAACACTAGATGAAGAAAACGAACCCGAACTCCCCCACTTTTTTATGGAAACTTGCCACTACTTTCTTCACTACTCGTGGAAGGCCTAAACATTCTTTCTTGCTTCTCACTAAGATAAACTTACTTCTTCTTCTCATCCTCTACTTGTTACATATACGCAATCAATCTAGAGATATCCATGTTCTCGATCAACAAGGTCGCCTTACTTTTGAGAACTAACTTACAGGACAATCTTGAGACAAACTTACGCATTCTAGACCTCATGCTAGAAACCATCTCGTGAGCGTACCTTGATAGTTGATGGAATTTCAAGGCATACTCTTGAACGGATATTCTCCCTTTCTTTAATTTTATGAACTCTTTCGCCTTTTTCTTTCTCAACTCTTGAGAAAAGAAGTGGTCAAGAAGTGGTTAAGGAAAGCCTTACAAAAATCTTCCCATATAACGGGGCTAGAATCAACGCCCCTAGAAAACTTCTAACCCTCGTACCACTAGTATGAAACATCCTTAAATTGGTAGGATGAAAACTTGACGGCCTCAAATTCCAAAGTAGGCATGATTCAGAAGATTTTTTCCATTTTATCAATAAAGCCTTAAGGATATTTCTCAACCTTGTACCGGACAACATAGGAGGGCTCAACCTCATGAATTGGCCAATTCTTATGGCCTCCAAACAAACTATAGCTAGAGAACCACACTTATCTTGAAAAACTACCAGTTAGGTTAAAAGGTTGATGAAGCAAAGAAAATACACAGTAGTAGCATCCCTTTAAGGGTATATTCAGGGTTGGTGGGTAAATGGGAGACACTATGAAGATGCTTGGATGCCGCAACTCTAGCATGAATCTGAACTCCCAAAGTATGACAAACTTCATCCATAGGGACATCAGTAAGAGCCAAAGTGTTTGCTTGGGTCTCAGATCTCCTTTGAGGAATGATATGAAAGATAGCAAGCAAAATTAGAGGAATTCAAGGCCTTAGACTTTATAGCTTGATATTGAATCACAAGAAAGGGAAATATTCCTAAAATGTCTCATAGCCTCTCTTTTATAAGTGTGGCGCGCTTCACATCCATATAAGTGATCCTACTTGACACGGTATTGTGAACACCCAACTGATCATGAACCTGGGCTCTGATACCAACTTGAAATGACCCAAACTTTTGACTATGTCGTATGGGTACCTGAAGCTCTCATGAATCGGAGGTCACCCCAATAACCCCACCTAAGCATCTTGACATACCATAGATGTTGAAGGAAATCTAATTCTTATATCGTAGCAGAAATATCATATGTTAATATTATAATCATTATAATAACTATGCCTAAGTTCACAATTGTTCACAACACCTCTATACAATACCGAAGTCAATAAATGTATATGTCGGGACAAGCCCCCGACTATAGCCAAACTAAGTATAAAAATAAGACTAAAAAATGAATGTCTTTCGAATTAAGGAAGCTCACCACTCTAAGTCAATGCACGAACTGCTTCGATCTACTAATCACTGTATAGGTAAAGAAGAGGATGCTTTGGGCCCTACATTGCGTGGGGACGTAGCGTCCAGAGATTGTTAGCGGTAGGAATGCTAGCATGTAACTCAAGGATAAGTGATAAAATAATATTATCATTCAACAACAAGATAATATATCATATTTCATCTCATTCACACACTTATCCATACATATAGATATATCACATGCTAATCAAGATATCATATCAAGGCTCACCATTATTCTCAAGCATTCATTCGACATGAAGTGATAGACAACCACCTTCCACACTCATAGACTTATCATTCTCAACATGCAAAGGACTTCAACCACAATTATATTATCATTAGATTAGGGACTTCACTCGTGCACACACATATAATAGCCAAGGACTTTAACCACATTCATAATCATTCAACAAGTGACTTTACCCACACACATTCATCTAGGCAAGGGACTTTAACGTCATGCCTATTTTTTAGGTAAGGGACTCTAACCACATACCATATGTGGACTTTACCACAAGACTTTTCACATGGCGAGGCACTTTAACCTCAAGAGATCTTCTTATGCAACAAACTTTACCTTGCATTTTCATTGGGCGAGGGACTTTAAACTCAAGCCATCACATAATGCGAGGGACTTTAACCTCAAGCCATCACTACCATCATTAGTTGAAATTTAGGACTTTACCCTTTTGTCTATGCATCAACGCACATTCAAAATAACACTTGGGGACTTTAACCATTTAGCCAATTTATACACTATACAAGACCCCATGGTCCTTATAGAAACCTTCATTGCTCAACCATTTTAATAAGCCAATGCCTTCATTTAATTCATCACACTATTTATTTTATGGTCCTCAAGACCTTTATGGGATATTCACACTTCCATAGCATTTATATGCCACGCTTTAGTTCAATACACCATTCAAGTTCATCTTTATATTAAGGGACTTTACCCTTGTATTAGCCATTAGCTCAACAAGATCATCAATTAAACATTAAATGTCTCACAATACTCTTATCACAACATTTATCAAACATTCATACTCATTGAGCCATTGCCTTAGTGTAACGCCCCAAATCTGGTGCTCAAAACACTTCACGGTGCTCAGGACCCCGAAGGACCACAAGCTAACTCATGACTGATATTTGTAACTGAGCACTGAATAATACATTGTAAATATATGTAATATAAGTTATAAGGCCATAATGTTCAAAACTAAACTAATACTTAATATAATACAATGTCTGTAATGGGTTATAAAATACCCAATATAGAAATAAACAGTCTGAACACATGTTATAGTCTGAAAGCCTCTAAACTCTTTGAAAACTATGGAGTTGATAGGACATATCCCCAACTAACTCCGAACTACTTAAATAATAAAGTAATAAAATAATTATGCTATCCTCGAATGATGAGGACTTACTACTAGTCTGGCTGCTAAACGTCTAATCTATTAAGGATACTCAAGAGCTCGTGCTTCTAAATCTATGGTATAAAACACCATAGTGCAAATGCGTCAGTACGTTGAATATACTGGTATGCAAGTGAGGTAGGCTAAATACAAGGGTTTGTATACATAAACAATAATACATGACTCTATAATATGAACGTGAGAATACATGCATGAATACATAACTATAACTGAGATCGTGATAATGTTGACTTATGAATTCTGATAACATAGATTTACTGATATCTGAGAACTGATACTGGGATACTGAATGATTGAGTCTACTAAATTCTGAGGAACTAATGTCATATTACTGATAAAGGAATGACTGTTTTTGATAGTTCTAATTATGAAGAACTGGTCTGATTGACTGTATCTGACAGTCCTAAAACTGAATACTGATAACATAGGATTTATATAATTAATAAACTATTAACTGAGTTAGTTATAACATAATTACTAAGTCTAAATACTGATAACATGAGTAACTATATCTGATAGTCCTGATACTGATGGAAATAGGTGGGTTCTGCACTATACTAATTTGACTGTATCGAACAGTCCTAGTTTCTGTAGAACTGAACTGAGTTTTATTACTGAAATTGGATCTAAAACTGAGACTATGGGAGGTAATATCTAACCGACATGCCCCAAAACTGAACTGGTGGGTCCAACCTATAACCCCAGCTGGAAGAGTATCAGTACCATTCTACGGGTAAAGACAAGCTGTGAGTATAACCTCTCTGACAGGGAGCTCTTCTGTCAACCCCTCCTAGTAGAAAACTCAAATGAGTGTATAAATCCCTAAACTCATAGGGTTACATCTCAACCTATGCTGGCTACGTATTTATGGAACACAGGGATTGATAATAAGGATCACACCCTTTACTGGTTGACAGTGTGTGTCCTTATCCCTGGGTTCACTCGGTGTTGAATCCTACTCCCAACTGAATAGACACTATACTGATTATACTGAACTAAACTGTTACTGATCATATTGTATAACTAATTTGAACTGAGTTCACTAAGTTTTGTTGATTGACGGAATACTACTGAGATCCGAGAACTGACGGAGAGTACTAAAGTTAATGATATTTCTAGGAATACTGAGGTTATTGAGATTACTGAGTACTGATGTTACTGAGACCACTGAGGTCACTGAGATTACTGAGTAGGACTAGACTGATACTGAATTTATTGAGTTTTCCTGAGTCATGAGACTGATTGAATTCTAAGGATCATGGCTTGACAGAGAGTATCGTGAAAACATGACACTGGCTCTAGGCACACAGCTTAATTATTGGGTACAAGTACCCCCAGGACTTAATAGCATAAAACTGATAGGACATGACATTTCTTGAACACATGACCAATATCAATAATTCATAATACATTAATTTGGGATTTGATGAAGAACATAGTTATCATAGCCTTATACATGAATGGAATTGCATATAAACATGTCATACTTTCATCAACCTAATCTCATGGACATTCCCTCAACCATTCATAATGCACACAATATAATGGAAGTCATTCTTAGTCATGGGGTAAAACATACACTTATCACTTGGATCACAATTAAGCTATAATGCATAATTTCTATTCTCTTAGGCATTTTATCAAACACCTAGGACGCATGACTTAAGGAATAGGCATAACCATTGAATTTATACAATAAAACTCCATATTTCAACTCAATTTCACATGTTTTAGACCACATACTAGCATTGGTTCATGAACAACACATAAAGATTCCAACATGGGAATCATACAACCATAATCATACGAACATAATCAACCCACAATAAAATATTCACAATACAAGATTTAAAACTTGATTCTTGGGCTTCATGGATGAAAGGAATCCATAAATGAACATTGTGCATACCTTAGTTCTTGATTCTATGAAGATTGATGGAGGAATTCTTAAATTTGAGTCTTGGATTCGAATCCCCAATTGAAAACCTTAACTTATTCTTGAGAGAAACAATATATTTTGGGTAAATTATGGCTGAATCACGTGTTATTGGGTATATATAGGGGTGAGAAATTAACCCTTTTAACCCTTGGAAGCGTATTTTATGTCTGTGAAATTTTCTCGACTTGGACCCCTGGCGCGATGTGGCGCTATCGTGCCATGTCACTAGAATTTGACAACTCTAAATTTTAGACTTGGCACGATCATGGTGATCGCGGAGGCTAACTGGATTTTGATGATTGCCATTTTGGCTAGCTCCGCGATGCGTTGATGGCTCAGGTGGCACACTGTCTTACTAAAGTGGCTGTAACTCTTCGCTTGGATATAGGATTTGGGTGAATTTGGTATCGATGGAAAGCTTATTGAATTTCCCACATGATAAAAAGTGAAAATCTTGAAAATACCACATGTATAAAAGTGGATTCATCTTTGAAACAAGTCTTTAATATTTTTGGACGATTTTAAGCTAGGTAGAAGTACGGGGTATTACACCTAGTTTGACGCATCATCAACAATTGACTAGATAATTTACTTACACATTTTCACAAACACCTTTTGTGCATACTTATGACAAGTTCATTTTCATGGTAGCAATCATTAATACTAGGGTTACTCAAGACTCTCGTGTTAAACAACATACAGCAAGTACCCAAATATGCAATCTACCATCAAATACATGTATCGACACAAGTATACACAAGAATCATCATTATTCATTGTTAGGTGTTAAAACCCTTTTCATTTGATTCAAAACCACAATGTACACTTACTTATTCATGTGTAAAATACATGGGTCTATAGTTATTTCAAGATGGTAAGAGATACATTACTTAAACAAGATGACACACCAAAAATCTTGACTCTCCCTCTTGCCATAAGATGAACTCCTTCAAACCCTAGCCTCCAATCTTGCTTCCAAGGGCCTTTAGAGTATTTAGGATGTTTAATTCTTGTAAAATGAAGACTTGGGAGGCTACATCCACTTATATTGGTAAATTAGTTAGGTTTTTAGGCATGGGAAAATACCAAAAGGTCCTTGGTTAAAATCTGGAAAACACACACGTGCAGGTGTACGACTCCCCCTCATGGTTCACTTGGCAATTATAACCTAGGATACGAGTGGTACCCTAACTTTTACCCAAGGCTTCCCCTAGGTTAACAACATTATTGTGGGTACAAAAATGGACCTTTGAGTCATAACCAAGGGTATGACTCACCCTCCAATCATGAGCTCAAGTCGTGACCAAAACAGTCCACTCTAGGTTTGAGACTTTACTTTATACGGTTGACTAGCATGCGTCTAGAAAGCATGGTTATGACCAAGGGATGACCTTGTAGTTTGGTAGACAGTATAACAACCTAAAATATTGTCTAGTATATGAAAGCGGAGGTCATAGTGGGTACGATTCCTAACCTAGGGTACGACTCAAGTACCCCTAATCGTATCTACTCCAGAGACATCAAAAAGGTTGTTGTCTTCTTCAAGGGTTCAATTCTAAGTGTTTCAATTCTTTCCCACATGGATAAGTGAGTATATATTCAAGTTAACACCCTAATATTCACCTAATAAATCTTTAAACAAGTTGGCAACAACACCAAACTAGGATACAACACAACACACATATCATGATCATTGCCATTTAACCAAAAATTTACAAGGTCATATTCTCGGGTGTTTCATTCCCTCAAGCCAATTGAGGTTTTGGTAAAAAATTCAAGAAATTAGAGCAGGAAATTAAAGGATTGTTACCTTAAATCCATTGATAATATTGAATATATATGTTAATCAAGCTTCTAACTCACCCCCAAGAATCAATTTGAAGTTATCAAGTCTTTCTAGGGATGCTAGGGTTCAACGGGAAGTGGAAAATGGCCAAGATTAGACTAAAGGGGGGATTTTATAGTACTGCGGTCGTGCTTATATTGGGTCCTGAAGGTCAAAACTTGTTTTTGACCTCCCAGACTAATTTGGACTCCATTTTTTTAAAACGAACTATCTAACCTCACAAAATTCAACATTACTGACGCATTGGTGAAGTCTTATTTTACACCCAAGGACAATTACACAAATTATGGGCCACATACCTATGTCTACCAATTTTCTCACTTTTTGACCAATTGGTCGAAATGAACTCCGGTGTCTTGGGACCAATACCAAGGGTCTTTATAGCATAAAATTAATATTTTGAAGTTGTTAGAATAGTCAGTATTCACATTTGCGATCATTTTACTAAGGTTTTTGATCGATGACCATTTGGAACCAACAAAGACTTCTAAACGAGGAATTGGTTCTAAAAGCAAAATGAACTGACCGGTAACCAAACTATCGGTTCCAGCAATTTATAATTGAGTTGGGATAAATATGGAAAAGCTCCATCCAAAAAAATAAGTGGGATTATAGAAAATGACTAGAAGGGTCATTACAACATCCACTACTAATGAACTTTCGTCCCTGAAAGTTAATGATGAGGATGTACTTGAAGCCTCAAACAGGTTAGAATACTGTGCTCGCATCTCTCTCTCAATATCCTAAGTGGCCTCCTCCACTGGGAGGTATCTCCACTGAACCTTAACAACTAGAGTTTATTTGGGAGTAATCGTCTCACATCACTGGCCAAACTAAGCACGGGTTCCTCAACAGGGTGAAACACTCATCCAACTGGACTGAGCCCCATCTAATCACATGAGATAGATGAGGAATAAATTGCCACAATATAGAGACATGGAAAACTGAATGGACATCAACAAAATTCAGAGGTAAAGCTAACCCATGAGCCACCTCAAAAAAAATGTGGAGAATCTCAAAGGGTCCGACATATCTCGAATTGAGCTTACCCTTTCTCCCGAACCTCATCACATCTATCATGAGCGAAACACAGAGGAATACGTGGTCACCAACTCCAAATCTTCATGAACGAAGCCGATGGTCTACATAGGCCTTCTTCCTACTCTGAGTTACGCTCAGCCTATCCTGAATCACCCTGCTCTAACCAACGAGTCCTAAAGCAAATCTATATCACATGGGTCTAACCTTGGGAGTCTAAAAACATCCAACTAAAGAATGATATCTCCTATCACATAAAGCCTTAAATAAATCTCAGGAAAACATGGTTGCACTCTCAAGCTGGTTAAACAAATCATTAATATGAGGCATAGGATAACAGTTCTTCATTTTCACCTCACTAAGTTACCTATAATCTATACACACACGCAAAGGGCCATCCTTTTTATTCACAAACAATACAGGGGAACCCAAAGGGGACACACTCTTTCCAATAAACCCTCATAAAAAAGATCCTAAAGTTGAGAATTCATCTCCTTAAGCTCGACAGGAGCCATACGGTAAGGTGCCATAAAAATAGGTTGGGTTCCAGGCTTGAGGTTAATATCAAACTCAATCTCATGGACAGGGGGATACCAAGTAGGTCGGTAGGGAACACGTCAGGAAACTCACAAATAATAAGAACAGAGTCTAGCAATGGACTCTCAACATTAGCAGCATAAACATAAGCGAGATAGGACTCACAAACCCCTAGAGATAAGTCACCTAGAACAAACATAAGATATAACCCTTTCTAGCTTGCGGCTAATCGATCTCTTTCACATGACTGGGGTACACTGATTATATCTCATATAATAACCTAGGAAAAATAGTCCATGTCTGCATGAGAGTGGGATAGTCAGTCCATGCCTAAAATCACATCAAAATTCATCAAAATTAGAATAATAGGTCAACATAAGTATCAACATCACTGACAACCACAACACCTGATCAGTATATATCAATTCACTACTAAGGAATCACCTCGAGAGTAGATACACACAATGGTGAAGATAATAAATCAATACATAACTCAAATTATGGTTCATACTATATATACATATATATAAGAATAAGTGAATCTGAGATCTAATAAAGCAAGGTCTAACTAGCTGCACATCAAAATTACACTTGTAGCTACAACATCCAAAGTCTAAGACTCGGGTCTAACATGTACTATATATAACTAATTGTGCCCGCTACTTGGCTGGATTCCTAACTGACCTTTTGTCATGCCTATCTAAGGACCACCTCGAGCACCCTGATAACCACCCTTGCAACCAAGAGAAACACTTCTAAATGAGGGGTGAGCTACTATAAAAAAGGGCCGCTTTAAGATGAACAGACTATAGCCCCTACAACTAGGGAACTCCTGTAAATAGTGACCAGGAATTCCATAAATAAATCAAGAAATCTAAGCAGAACTAGAATCAATAGATTTGGCTGACCCAAAATGATCACCACGTCTAGATACACCAGAAAATAAACCCCTCAAAGACTAAGTACTACCCTTACTAGGGAGATCATCTAGCACTAAACCGACCTCCATTAGTAATTTATAAAGATGTCAGAATAGGTCATCTTGGCTGACTCTTAGGCTAAAACGATGAACACTGAGGATACCAATTCTGAGAAGATGTGTAAATGGAAAGCCTCAATTCTTTAACAAAGAAACGAACCATCTCATACTCCGCAACTATTATGGAGCTCTACTCCAATATAGGAAACTGATCTATAAATCAATCTCTAAGGCTGCGAGGCATATACCTCTTTAAGAACATCATGAAAAACTGAGTCTATAACAAAGGATAAAATCCAGCTGTTCTAGAATCCATAAAATCTCTCCACCAATAACGACCAAATAGGTCCAACTAAAATATGGTGTATTCTTAACCACGAGTCTCAACAAGGACAAACCTCGAGTCCTATCCTTACATGCAGTTAGGAACTCATGTGCATCCTCTCCAGGAGCACCATACAATCTCGGCAGAGCTAATCTCAGGAATCTTTCAAACATCTTCTGCTCCTCAGAAGACATAGCAGGTTGGGTAATCACTAACTGGGTGACTATCGGATGAACAACTACTGTTACAAGAGGAATCTCAACTCTAGGAGCCATATTTACTAGTTGTTCCCCTACCCCAGTGCCACTCTGATCCATAGATTGTACACCATCCAATAGAATACTACAAATAATACCCATCAACTGAACTAATGCATCTCTGAGCACTACTAAAGAAATGAACCCTAGTGGATCCTGAGATAATCCCCGGTCTACCGCTGGCTGTGGAAAAAGAATCTCTATCGTAGGTGCAAGAATAGGGTTTGGGAAAGGATCCTATCTTGGTCTCTAAGTGGGACACATCTCTAGGATATCCACAACCTCTAGGTCATCCATGTTCAATAATAGGAGTAGGATCCCTGGGCTCATTCTCGGGATCTTTGTCTTATGAGTAGTAGCACGTGTCCTAGCCTTCTATGAAATAGTAAAGTCAAGAAAATATTGTATGAACCAACTCAGACTCTTGGTACGATATGAGTGAAAGAAGGGAAGAACTCCTAAGAATGTCCCATAGGCTCCCAAAGATAGGAAATAAACATCAATGTTTTGATCCATAGAATTCAACTAGACAGATGATCTTGTACCAATAATATCGGTGAAATTTGCCTCTAATACTAATTTTCATGATCTGATTTATGAGTCATGATAGCACCTACTAATTCCCACCAATAGGTAAGCTAATACCATAATTCAGAGCTTAACACAATGGGTTAATTAGGTAAGAAAAGCCTAACATAAGCTAAATTTGAAGGACATCAATTGTAAACACAAGGGTTCTAGATAGAATAATTAATCAAATGAGATGCAAATCCCAAAACCTGGTAGAGCTAGTACAAAAGCAACTAATAGTATCAATACAATTCCAAATCTAGAATAGTTAATATATTTGTCTTAACTGCTAAAGACTGAATACAAGAGATGAAAGAAAATTGGGTGACTCGAACTCCAAGAGTTCACCCTATCTACGAAAATCAATCACTACATAGACCATGATAAACAATAGCTAATACTCGAATCTACACCAAAAAGGTACAGAAGTGTAGTATAAGTACCAAAACAATGGGTACTCAGTAGGAATCATCGGCCGACTGAGCTAAATCATAATATAAGAATGATAAAGTGCGAGATAATCATAACTAAGTCAAGGTACAGAATCGAACCTGAATTATCTCCATCGTCACTACATATCATAAGTAAGTAATTTGGAATAATAGTATAACATATGGCACTAACACATGCCAATATCATTGAATATCACAATTATGAAACATCGAAATCACAATATGACATAAGGCATCAACACATGTCAATATCATCCTACATAATAGATCAATGATCCAAAATCATAAAGCAACACAAGTGCAACTACAAGTAAGCATAAGTAATAAGTTAGAGCCCATACACTAACTAATGCATAAGTAAAAGAACCCATCACGACATCCCATACCACTGGAGAGTACACCTAAGAGAACATAAATTAAAGAACCCATCATGGTATCCCATACCACCGAATAGAATATTCAAGAGACATAAAAGAATCAAATCTCTAATATATGTATATATATATATACACAACCAACTTCTCATTATCCATAGTTTTCCACATTTCCATCAAACGGTCATTTGTCAACA
Organism: Capsicum baccatum var. pendulum; assembly: GCA_030864225.1. NCBI lineage: Eukaryota > Viridiplantae > Streptophyta > Magnoliopsida > Solanales > Solanaceae > Capsicum > Capsicum baccatum. The sequence goes on from CM061560.1 coordinate 176,256,788, forward strand.
TTAATAATTACCATAAATAATCGTAATTGAATAACATATACCAATATACTCATAACCATAATTATACCACCATATAGGTATATATCTCATCAATACACCTTATTTACCCTTATTAGCTATCCAACATTTATTACTAAACCACGTTTTCACTAGTCATCATATTACCGCTAATTATTATCAATCTAATATTCATCACTTAGTCACTATTTATGGATCAATGACTAGCCGTTATTTACTTACTAGCCAAAAGTAGCATCTAGTCAAGATTCACAACTAGACCACATTCTCCAATTAACCAATATTCATTTCTAGCCAACATAATCTCAATAGTCACTATCTAACAAGACCAGTAATCATCATAAGTATACTTATTCATATCTCAACTAACATCTCTTATTAACTAGCATCATTAATCCACAAATCCTCGTTAAACAATTAATCAACATCATAAACTTAGTCATCCATAGCAACTAATCATCACCATCACTAACCACCATAATAAAATAATCATCCCTATTTATAGCCATCAATGCCACCAGACCTCTTTATCAGTAAGGTTCACAAATTTACTAGTCACTATTATCCACTTAAGTAATATCCATCACTAAGCATCTTTTATTCTTAAATCAACAACTATACCACTTTATACCTTAACTCATTAAAAGACTACAACCAACACCTCTTAACAAAAATTTTATAGCCAACTACACAAGAGTATAAATAAATATATAATTGTCATATATAGGGCTAGCCAGATTCAATAGGTAGGTACACACATAGGCACATAAATAATCATATACTCCGGCCTTGTCGGGCATCATTATATCATCATCATATCCTCTTACCTCAAATCAGATATCAATATCATAATCGCATCCTTCACACTTAAATCGGTATCAATATCATAATCATATCCTCCGGACTCAAATTGGGTATCAATATCATAATCGTATCCTTTGGATTTAAACTGGGTATCAATATCATAATCATAGTGTCCTCCAGCCTTGATAGGCATTAATATATCATCATAATATCATCCGGCCGCATAAGGTATCATCATATCATCATAATATCATGTGTCCTTGCCAAGCATCATCATCATATCAATATATCAATAATAAAGAACAAGCCCCATAAGGGATAAAGTAAATAACAAGCCCCACGAGGGAAAACATAAAGTGAAAGCCCCACGAGGGCTAAAGTAAATGACAAGCTCCATAAGGGTTAAAGTAAAAGAGAAGTAAGAAAAAAACATACCTTTATATCTCTTTATTTATCGTCAAGGATAATTTATCCATAAATATATAAATATATATAGCATGAATACTACAACACATTAACGGGTTCAACATGGTTAGTAGCATAGCTTCTCATGTAGTCAACAAATAGACCTTTTAGAACCCTTAGGGGTCGTTTAATATAGAGAGAAGTTATCCATAGATTAACAATATAAGGATTAGCATTGTAGGGATTAGTAATGCAAGGATTAGTAATAAAGGTATTATTTTTATCAAGTGTTTGATACATTGTATTAAAAACTAGATATATCATGTATTTTAAAACTCTACAAAATCTTCTTTACAATTATACCCTTAAATTTTTATGAGATTTTCTACTTCATTTAACTAGTCAAGTTGCTCACCCTTTGCGCAATCTTATAGAAAAGCTAAAATATGAATAATAACTCTCTCTCCGCTTAGTTGATCATTTATTTCTTTTAAAACAAATTTGAGTCTATTTAATCAAGAAAAATTTAAAACAACAAATAATTGTCATATTATAGAGAAATAATTTTTTTTAAATGTAGAGTACACTATGTAAGAACATCATGAACTGTTGATAATGTAGTTTTAGATTTCCAAATTATATATTTATTTGAAAATAATCTTTTCTATTAAAATTAATCTGTCTATAAATTGAACAAATACAAAATAACATAAATATATTTCACATTCGAAGCTATCAACCAACATAAGGGAGTAAATGATATTTAAGCACTTGATTCGAATTCTCAAAGTAAAAAGAGGTTAGCAAATTAAATGTAACATAACAACCAAATTTGTAGTGATTAAATTTAAAATAGAGCTAAAAGAAAATTTTAATAAAAAGAGTTAAGGGGTAGTTGAGTAATTTAATTCTCTTATCCATGTATTATTAAGCCATGGATAAGTTATCCCATGGTTTCTTAGGTATTATATAATACACTCTATGGTGTATTAGCTATCCATGTATTAGGTGGTATTAGATTTAAACTGGGTAACCAAACATTGTGTATGGCTGGACTAAATTTTAATCCATGGATTATTTTATTTAATACAATGTACCAAATGAGTCCTTAGTATCATGATGCATAATATTAGAAACAAGAAGGATTTCTAGAATGATCACTAGTTTAGTTACTATACAAAAGCATAGCATGAGTCCAAACATAATCTCTATGGCATTATTGTATATAGTCAATAAGCGTGCCTTCTAGAATCATTTACATCATTATTTCTATTATCGGAAATAAGAAAGATTTTTTGTGTGATTTATTAGCGAAATTATTAAGTATGGTCAAAACTTGGGAAATATTATGGTTAAGGGCTCAAATACTAGCCTAAACAATGGCTTAATTAAACGTATACTCAATCACTCATCTTTACAGAATCCATAATCTAGTTGTTTAGACCTTGGGCATAATCATAAGCTATATCATGAACATTATACCATTAGTAGTATATAAATTGGCCGAATATTGGCCTAAAGATAATTCATCATTAGTGCAAACAATGGCTAAAACATATATAATCTATATCTTATTCATAGTATAGTGAATAACATCATTATAGCTTAGGTCATATTATAGTCAAGCACTTATTTAATAGCATCTTTATTAGCTCAAACATTAGATAATCACAATAAGATAATTAATAGCTTGACACAAGTTTTTAGGAAATAAGTCATACAAGGGCATAATCACTTGGGCATTATTATCAATGTCATTCCACATGATCAATAAGTACTAAGAATCATCAATGTTGCCTAAAAAGTCACTCTCTAGTCAAGTACTAAGCATAAGGGTTCAAGAGAACTGATCCTCAATCTTGCGTTAAGGTGGTTCAACAAACCCATATCTAAATCCCCAAAATGCATTATTGGTCAATTTTTACTCAAAACTAGGCTAAGGTATCTAAACCAACTCTTAGATGTATAACAAGCCACCATAATCCCTAAGGTAGATGTTCTCACTCAAGCACTTTTACCAAGTTCATTAGAACTAAGGCAACCTCTTATAGTATTAGCTACTATGTCCAATTTATTCTAAGTATGATAAGCAAAAGCATTTCACCTAAGGTTAAATTTTCTAAGGCATTCTCATGCTAAACATGAATAATGAAGTCTATTTCACCTAAAAATAATGGGAAACAAGCCAACTTTTCAATCTCTAAGATTCACACAGCTTAATTGGTTCAACTAACAAAAGTTATGCATTTCATCAAGCAAATACTTAAAACCCATCCCAATCTAACAAGATACCACAATTATATCAAAACATAGCTCAATCTAACAAGAAGTAAGCCTAGCCTACCTCAAATCTAAAGAAAGCTCATGAACTGCTAAACTTTGTTTTTCCTTTCTTAGAAGCTTCTTCAAGGTACTAAGCTATCGAAAACACAATATACACATCACTATGAGAATTTTTATACCCATATTGCACTATTATGATTTGGGTCCAAAAACGATACCAAAAACTCCCAAGTGGGTTCCACATACAGAAAACACATTTTCGAGATCAACCCAATGTTCAACGATCATTAAGAAATCAAAACCCTCAAAAATCAAGTGAAACCCAAGATTATTTGGGTTAAAATTATGCCCTCAAGATAATTGAGATTTTGATTAAAAAAATCAAGAAATTAAAGCATGAAATGGAACGATTCTTAACTCAAATCCATTGTTAATCATGAATATATATGTTAATCAAGCTTCTAACTCACACCCAAGAATTAATTTAAAGTTATCAAGTCATTCTAGGGTTTCTAGGTTCAAAGGGAAGTAGAAACTGGAGAAAATTCGACCAAAGCGGGCTTTTTATATTTTGGCGGTCACGTTTATATGGGGTCCAAAGTCAAAACTTGTTTTTGACCTCCTAGACTCATTCAGATTCTGTTTTTCACAAACGAACTATGTAACCCCACTAAGTTTGATATTATAGATGCATTGATTAATTTGGATTCTCCTTCCAAGGCCATTTAGACTAATTATGGGCCCCACATATATATCTACCGATTTGTCACTTTCTGACCAATTGATCTAAATGAACTCAAGTGTATTGGGACATGAACCAAGGGTCTTTCTAGCCTAAAACGGATATTTTAGAGTTGTTGGCACAGTTGAAATTCATATCCAAGATCATTTCATTGAAGTTTTTGCTCGATGACTATTTAGAAGCAGTGAAGACTTCTAAATGGAGAATTGGTTTTAAAATCAAATGAACTGCCCGGTAATCAAACTATATGTTCCAATAAGTCATATTTAACTTGGGACATATAGAAAAAATCCATCGACGAAAATAAGCGAAAATATAAAAAATAACTAGAAGGGTCATTACACCCCATCAATATAATCAATTATTACTTGTCCATGGATATGACCTTCAGCTGTCTTCTGGTTTAATATATTTCAGAATTTTGTATAAAATATTCTTTTGAGGCATGAAAATTAGTAAGTGGGTTTTACTTCACTAGACCATTTCATTATCCATGTAATAGAGAATTCAATAAAAATAATACATAGTAGAAATTCCTTTAAAATAGATATCATCCTTCTCCAATTTTATTAATGTTGGAGATACTTCTACCCATCAGTATATAAACTTTTGAATGGTTCTAGTAAGATATTTATTGATGTTCCATAATAAATCCTCCATTGTCCAAACCAATTAGGAATATTTTGATTTAAAATATTTTCACAAATTTTTATAAACTCTGAGTGTTTCCTATTATGGTTTTCATTTAAAAGAGGTTTATTAAAGCTTTTAACATAATTTTAGTAATTAAATTTGACTGAAATTTATTGTTTAGAATGTAGATAATCTTTTTCTTTGAGAGTACTAATACCCCATTCTTTTGGAGTAATAATTTTTTTGATAATAATTTTTGAAAGTTATGAACATTTCTAGTAGTATTAGCTGGGTAGAAATGCTAAATTTCAGTTGATCTTGAATAAGAGAGTATCATCTCAAAATGCATTTTGTATTTATATGTAGTAGTAGCATATGATTTAGTATCTAGGTATCTTTGCATTAGTTGTCATCGATCATCTTTTTATTTTAAATTACTTTGATCCGGGATAAGTATTACCTCATCTATTTCATTTGGTTCATATAATTCAATGATCTCATTATTATTATTTGTCAAAGCACTAGAATATGAAGGGATGTCATTTTCCCCTAGTTTAGTTTAATAAAATTCAAAAATTCTTGAATAAAATATTGATTTTTATTAAGATCTGAGGTGCTTGCAGTATTTGCAGCTATTAACTTTGGCTTTCAATTCGGACTATGACATTGCCTCGGCTCATTCCTACTCGTTCTCTTACCCTTCCTTTATTAGAGGAGATAGAAAATTGTGATTTCATTTTGTATAAAAAAATATTAATTTAAATATTCTATAATGAGAAATCGGGAAGACTATTATCAAATTCCTTTAAATATTATATTTCAGTATTTGAGGTGGGATCTTTTCTTCCTTATTGACTTTGAATATTCTCTTCAAAATCCAAAAAGGGGAAAATGACATCCTTTCATATTCTAGTATTTGATAGATGATAATAATGAGAGCATTGAATTATATGAACAAAATGAAATAGACAAGGTGATACTTATCTTGGATCAAAATAATTTAAAATAAAAAGAAGATCGATGACAACTAATACAGAGATACCTAGATACTACATCATATGCTACTACTACATAAATACAAAATGCATTTTGAGATGATACTCTCTTATTCAAGATCAACTGAAATTCAGCATTTATACCCAGCTAATAATACTAGAAAAGTTCATAACTTTTCAAAAATTATTATCAAAAATATTATTACTCCAAAAGAATGAGGTATTAGTACTCTCAAAGAAATGGATTATCTACACCCTGAACAAAAAAATTTAGTCAAATTTACTTACTGGAATTATGTTGAAAGCTTTAATAAATCTCTTCTATATGAAAATCATAATAGGAAACACTCATGGTTTATAAAAGTTTGTGAAAAATGTTTTTAATCAAAATATACCTAATTGGTTTGGATAAAGGTGGATTTATTATAGACCATCTGTAAAAATCTTACCAGAACTATTTAAAAGTTTATATATTGAATGGATAGTAGTATCTCCAACCTTAATAAAATTAGACAAGGATAATATCTATTTTAAAGAAATTTCTACTATGTATTTCTTTATTGAATTCTCTATTCCATGGATAATGAAATGGTCCATTGAAGTTCAACCAAATCTTAATAATTTCTCATGCCTCAAAAGAATACTTTATATAAAATTCTGAAATAAATTAAACCAGAAGACAGTTGAAGGTCATATCCATGGACAAGTAATAATTGATTCTATTAATATGACCATTGTCAAGTACAAAGAACAAAGTGATATGGTACCAATGCAACAGAATTAAGGCATTAGTCCCTTCAAGAGTATTGTTAGATGACTTCAAATAAAAAAGGGGATCATATCCAGGTCAGAAATAATAAGTTCATAATGGAGGAATTAAAAAAAGATTTAATAAGAAATGTTGACATGTAGAATGCATCAGACGTTTCTATGGCATCTGCTGGTCATACAACAAACAATAAAGAGGAATGCTTTGCAGGAGAATTACAAAGCATCTAAAGAAATTATGAAATTGATATTGATGAGTAGCTGAAAAAATTTAAAGAAAAATTGAAAGAATCTTCCACGTCAAAAGACAAAGGAAAGAGAATAAAATTATGACAGACATCAGGCTCCATATCATAAAATAATTTGGGACAAAGACATGTTGGGATATCTTTCATAAAGCATATTTTACATAATTTTTATAAAGCATCTTTTAGAAAGATGTGACAAATAAAGTAAGTTAGTCAACATAGTTATGACGTATTAGTAGACTAGTGAAATTCACATTTTTCATTGTCTAGTTTTTAATTTATCGTTTACAGAAGGGAATCCTTTATATAAGGATCTCATTTAATGTATGCAAAGGTAGATTTTATAAATTACCTCACTTTTTACAGCCTTTCTACTCCCATTGTAAGATATTTGTCCATCAATAAAAGTTTAATAGTTTATTTAATTTTCAGAAGGCACTGGTTAAACTCTTTAATTTTTATGGTACTTTAGATTTATGTTGTTTATTTTATTATCTTTATTTTAACTTAGCATAAATGATAGGCTAATTATTTTTATTTTGATCTATAACACACTAAACTACAAATATAATATGGCACTAACTCCTTAATAAGAATCTTATCAATCAATGATGTTAAGGCAGTTATTAATAATTTTGATTCAGGCTATATGTCGGAGGTCTTATTAGAAGGCCCATTGAAGCCAAGTGTGGAATTTAGGGATATGTGTAGACTCGTAATGAAATAGAAATATTACTGTAGTGATTATTAAACGCGTAAAGGCTCCTCTAGTATCATTGAAGTGATCTGATACTCGTTATGGCCAATTAAAAATATTTAGGTTAAAAATATTTTCACAAATTTTTATAAACCATGAGACTTTCCTATTATGATTTTCATATGGAAAAGATTTATGAAAGCTATCCCAACGTGTTTTTGTCCTAAATAATTTTATGATATGGGTCCTAATGTCTGTCATAATTTTACTCCTTTGCCTTTGTCTTTTGTTGAATTGGAAGATTTTTCCTGAAATAAATTCTTTTCTTCCTTATTAAATTTTTCTAAAAAGTTTCTACCTGATTTTAAAGAACTCATTTGAGATTTTTTTTCTTGTCGGTGATCTCAGACCAAAATCAATTTTATTTTGATTCATTTTAAATCTGTAGAAAAATTATTTCGAATCCAATTGGATCCATATCTGAAATTGCATTAGCTATATTATCCCTATCCAATCAAATATTACTAACTCTATTATTTTTCCTAATTTGAGAAGTAGATACTCTCAATGAAGAATTTACGATATAATCAACCGGGGATATACAAGAAGATATTGATCTAGTTAACCTGGATGCGACACTTAGATTATCAGTTCTATTTATTAAAGGTGTGAACTTAGAAAATATAATCTTAACAGTACCATATGTAGTTTGTTCAACTTCTGCAATTTCACTAATCATATTATTTTGGGGAAGGGTGGCTTCCAAAAAAATTTATATTTTAGGAAAATCAATTTCATCCCATTAATAGGTCTCCTGATAATAACCTTTAATCTACCAAAATTAGTTTCTATCAAAATAAATTCATTTTTAAAATCCATAATTTTACAAGAGTATTGCCAGACTACTTCAAATGAAAAAGTGGATCATATTCAGATCAGAAATAATAGCTTCATACATGGAGGAAGTAAAAAAAAGATTTAATGAGAAATATTTACATGGAGAATGCATCAGACGTTTATATGGCATCTGTTGATCATACCACGAACAATGAAGAGGATTGCTTAGCATGAGAATCACTAAGCATCCAAAGCAATAATGAAATTGATCTTGATGATTACCTGCAAAAATTCAAAGAAAAATTGAAAGAATCTTCAGCATCAACAAAAGACAAAGGAAAGGAAATAAAATTATGATAGACATCAGGTCCCATATCGGAAAATAATTTGGGACAAAGACACGTTGGGATAGCTTTCATAAAACAAAATTTACATAGATTTTGTAAAGAATCTTTTAAAAATATATGATAAATAAAGTAAGTTAGACAACATAGTTATGATGTACTAGTAGACTAGTGAAAGTCACATCTTTCATTGTCTAGTTTTTGATTTGTCATTTATAGAAGAAAGTCCTCTATATAAGAATCTCATTTTATATATGTAGAGGCAGGTTTGGAAATCATCCAACTTTTTCCCACTCTTTTCCACTCTCATTGTAAAATATTTATCCATCAATAAAAGTCTAGTAGTTTATTTCTGTTATTTATTTTATTATCTTTACTTTAACTTAGCCTAAATGTAGGCTAAATATTTTTGTGTTGAATTATAACACACTAAAATACTGATATAATATGACACTAACTCCTTTATAGGAATCTTATCAACCAATGATGCTAAGGTAGCTATTAATAATTTCTGTAGTAATAATTCTGGTTTAGGCTATATGTCGGAGGTAAAACATGAAGGAAGACTCGCTCAGAAACACTAGATCTCGAGGCATAAATTCCACGATCCGCATAGCACTTTTTCCTACTTTGAGCCACTCGAAGTCTATCATGAATGACCTAAACACTATCCTAGGACTCATAAAGCTGGTCCGTACCTCAAGGTCTAATCTTAGAAACCTCAACCCAGCCAATTGGAGTTCAACATCACCTACAATATAAAGCATCAAAGGGTGCCATCTTAATACTGGAATGGTAGCTATTATTATATGCAAACTTCGCCAAGGCCAAATGTTGCACCCATTAATCTTTAATGTCCTTAACACAATCGTAGAGAATATCCTCTAAAACCTGAATAGTCAGCTCTGACTGACCATCGATTTGGGGTTGAAAAATTATACTAAGAAAAACCATGGTACCCAACTCCTCTTGAAATGCCTTCCAAAAGTAAGATCTGAAAATTAAACCTATGTCTAATATAATAGACACTGGTATACCATGGAGATGAAATATCTCACAAAGATACGGGCCAACCTCTCATCACTGAACAAAATTGGATTACAAATGAAATGAGCAGATTTAGTTAATCAATCATTGATGACCCAAACACTGTAAGATCCATAAGAAGTATGAGGCAACTTAGTCATGAAGTCCATAATGACTCATTTTTGTTTCCACTCGGGAATGGGTAACCTATAAAGCAACCACCAAGCCTCAAATGCTTGGCCTTAACTTGCTAATAAATATGGTAACGAGCTAAGAAATACGCTACATCCTTTCTAATACCAACCCACTAGTAATGTTGTCTTAATTCACAATACATCTTTGTCACCATCAAATGAATGGAATACTTAGAATAGTGGGCCTCCTCCAAGATCAATCTTACCCAATCACTTACTCTTGGCACACAAACTCAACCTCCAATCCTCAAAACACCATCAGATTCAAGTGAGTCTTCCTTAGCCTCGCCATTCAACACCTTATCCCAAATTTCTACATCAAATTGATGAGCCCAAATTTGCTCCATCAACAAAGATCTAGCCGCCACAAATTCCAAAACATAACCAGGTGTCAAACCTCTAAGACCAAAGGCCTCTTCTAGATCAAAAGAAGTGCCAAGCTACCCATATAAAGTGCGAGTCAACTGCTAAAGTGGTTCATCCCTAAAAGGGTATACCACAAAAGAGGTCCCCTACACTAAAGAAGAGATCGTTAAAGCATTAAAGGTCCACTTTAGCAGTATTTGGGTTATAGTTGGGCCTCTGCTTGAACAACACCTGGGTTGCTAAAGCGGATGTATCAAGTTGTTGGTGCGCCAACAACTTTGCTAAAATGCAAAGTTTTGGATCAAGCCCTCAAAACTCATTTGAAATCTCAAGAAGGTAATGAAATATGCTACTAGACTAAATTGGACATTTTAGACTCAATGGCAAGATCAAACTTTTCAAAAAATATTGTTTTCACAAAATTTGACTCTCCAATCACTGCTAAAACTACATCTCCAACTAAAAGATAAAGCGGTTATTGTCAAGTAAAGTAACTCAATTAGGTTGGGGTCGAACCCACAGAAAAGACGCAGATTTATATCTCTAGTTTGCTAAACTTAACAAGCAGAACTGAAAGTAAATGAGGGGTTTGTTATTGTTATCTCAAACAAGTAGAAAATCTCAACTTTGGTTTTAATCAGTCGGTGACGAACACTATGATCGTGTTCCCACATAGCTTCTCAACTCAGTAGGCTTATCGTGCATTATTGAACCAACATCGTACCTTGCCTATAGAATCTGATAAGTTATGTGCTATTAACTATCTTGTATACTCATTGACAAATTTTATCTTTTACCTTTTGAGTCTCAGGATGTCGCATTGCTAACCCTTATCCTAGATCCAGTTAACTATTACCTTTTGAGTTTCAAGTTATTAGATAATAGATAATCATCTTACATAGATTATATTGATTTTCCTAGATCGACAGTTAATCTTAAAATTACTATTGTAATTATCATTTCCTAGTCACTACTCCTCTTGTGGAGTAACTAGTGATATTCTAGGCCAGATCTTACCGTTTGCAACCACTAAGACATCTATCAAACCGAAAATAATACAATACATGCAAAGATAATGGTTAAGAACAATTTAGCACTTTCCCTACTTCGTTAATATTTCAGGGTTCCCACAACCCTAGCTAAGGGATTTAGTCACTCATGCTTATGAAATGATCAATGTAATTCATAATGAAAAGTTAAAATAATATCACAATGATCAACAAGTAAAACCTATAGCCAATAACTGAATTATCAACCAAAATCAAGAACAAAATAATCCCAAGATCAAAATCCGAATCTTGGAATCAACTATATATTTGTAAGTGTTAAGAGTGTGTATACTAACTACAGAACGTCAAAAAAGTATTTATAGGATACAAGGAAACCCTAAAAATCAAAACCCAGATGAAAAAGGAAAATTGAGGCTAGTGGCCACTTACTTAGGCCATCTACAGACCGTATGTACTACATACGAACCATATGTGGTCTTAAGTAAGTGCCAAAACTCCTGCACAGCTCCTGCAACTCTCTGTACTCTGTCACTTACTTTGGTAACCTACGGACCGTATGTGCCCTTAGTAAGTGACAAAGTCTTCTTTTTCCTGCTTCTAAGCCTCTGGAATTCAAGTTTTGGAACCTACTTTTGTCACCTACACCAGGTAAGTGGCACAGACTTCCATAATTGCCTTAGTAAGTAGCCAAAATCTTTAACTTTCATATTTTTCTTCAAGTTAGCATCCAAAACCTGATTTCTTGCAAAACATACCCAAAACCCATCGTAGCTCGCAAAAATACTAAGAAACTTGCATATTTTCATAGTTTTAAGTGTCAAAAGTGCTATAAATCTATAGCATATCAACATCATCAACTTAGAATATTTGCATGTCCTCAGGCAACACAACAAAACTAAATAAAAACACGACACTTAACTAGGAGAATCTAAGTAAACTAGGAGAATCTAAGTTATCTAAGAAAGTCAATCATCAATTTAAGCTCAAACACATTACCCACTACTATATCAACAATCAAAACCAACTGTAAACAACGAAGCATAACAATGTGACATAAAGTAATCAAGTTATGGCAATTATATTAGCAACAAACAAACATGCATATATATAAGTTACACCACCCAAACAAATAAACAGTTAGACATACAACCCATGTGCCCTCACAACAAAGAAGTCCTACTCACTTATATGGAATAATGCATATCAATGCGGGGATAGTCAAGAGACATTCATGTTCAAAAGAGAAGTTCCACCAATGTTCATCAAATACCCTAGGCTTGCCCTTATTTTCTTTACCTTGGTTTTCAGACAGCCAAGATAGGATCACTATAGGACTTTATTCGTCTTGTAATGTAAGCTTGAGGGGCTGGTATGGTACATATGGATATATCAAATGACTAAGACTCCTTGGAACTGTACTAACTTTAGGGTCCACACTTGATACAAGATCTAACCTAAAACTTGAACAAAAATGTGAAAACACACTAAGAAACCAAAAATCAGCAACTAAAGAATAGAAGATGAAGAAAAGAGACACGGATTCAAATAAAACAAAAGGTAAAATTGCATTAAGTAAATGGGTAGATAGTGAGACATACATCTACACCAATGAATAGTACCAAGGTGTATATCAAACACCAAGACACTCAACACCAATAGAGGATAAAACCATACTCTTAGGTGGACACAAAGGGATCAACTCCTCAAGCACCCACCTTTCTTGCCAAAATGTCAACTCAAGTGAATCCACACTCAAGCTAACCCTAGTTTTAATGTCTTTTCCAAGACCTACACTACAATAGCTTTTCCAAGCCCTACACTAAAGAAAGAAAATATAATTTGAGTATCACTCAATCAATTCATCAAAACTAAGGAAAAAAGAAGTTAAGATGTCTATTTATAGCTGTTACAAGATAAAGACTAAAATGCCCTTAATGAGAGATTAAGAAGAGGTGCTTCTTGAGTGGATTTTTGGAGTATAAAGTCAGATTTTTGGAGTATAAAGTCTATCATGCCCTTAATGAATACGAGTATATGTGTTGTTGAAATCCCTCATTCTCTCTTCAATTGAACAAGGCTTTGTAATGGTTCCAAAAGGTCTGTAAGTACTTGCAAATTCGAAGCTTGAACCTTCTACAAGACCTTGTAATCCTTGTGCTCTTTATGCTTGTATCAACACTTTAAACAATTTTATTTTATTCCACCCTTATTTCTCCCTTTTATTATTTAATGCACATTCAGGTTTGGTTTAGTTTCTTTTATTCATTTTTTTCTTTTTCTTTTTCTATCACTCCCAGACTTACTATTTTTTCTCTTATTTTACCCTTCTTCATACCCACTTTACATTACACACTCCTATGATAGCCACCCTCAACTTATGCGATTTTCCTAAGTTGAGGTGCACAATGTCTATGGAGGATTAGGGCCAAAACTGGTTCATTTTAACTCAAACAGGAAGGTAAAAAGTGTAACAAGAGAAATATGCTATAAGACTCAAAACGGGATCAAGGGGTACTATTTCATATTGGGAAGGTCATTTAGGCTAAAAGTGAACTAATATAAAAAATGACATATAATCTTTTCCTAACCAACTATCCTACAATTTAGGCAAGACTAACCGAGCAAGTTCTGAATTTAACACATAAAGGGAACTAAGTAGCATCTCACTCACATATGGAACAAAGTCACATCACAAGCTACTAACTAATCCGGTTCATGCACAAGTTAGCTATGATTATCATGTCCCTAATCTAATGCCATAATAAGATCTAAAATGGTCACACATATATACATTCATACAGTTCTAAAAATAAAATTTTGGAGGGGTATCATTTTTCTCAAAATCACCAAAATATATGACAACTGCCCTAAATACTCACAAAATTCCTAATTACACAAAAACAACACAATATGAAACAAAATACAATATGACACAAGTCTTAAAACCTAGACATATCGGTTCTACAATCATATCGTGACTGATAAGAAAAGAAGAACGATAATAAAAACCCGCGGAGGATATGTCATACCCTACCCCCAACTAAAAATTGTGCACTCTCCCAGTGCGTACAAAAAATACAAAGCAAGGGAATAAGAACATACCTGGGACATACTAGGCATCCGTGTCATGACAACAAATATCACCATATACCTTGGGTTGCCTCCTAAGCAAACAACAAACATCACCATATACCTTGGGTTACCTCCCAAGCAGTGCCTAATTTATTGTCACAGCATGACTCAATTGACTTGGCTACTCAGAATTTTCCAAGGTCCACCTCAACACAGACTTTCACTTCTCCAAAGTTTCCCATGTAATGCTTCACCTGCTGCTAATTCAACTTGAAAAGGACTTTACTATCACACTTTATTTATATAGCACTATGTGAGAATACCCGAACCACAGTGAATAGCCCATACCACCTAGGCTTCAACTTGTCAAAAAATAAGCAAAGTCTTGAATTATACAATAAGACCAAATTGCTGAGTTCAAACTCGCTTTTCTTGATTTTTCTATCATGATACAACATTATCCTTTGTTTATATATGGCAGAACTCTCATAAGTATATATTTAAAATTTATCCAACTTATTTATCTTGCCTAATTTTGACTTTGTTGCATCATGCCACTTATAATTTAGCCTTTTCAACTCCCATAGTATCTTATGCTCGAGATCGATCGGCAAGTGGCATGCCTTTCCATATTTGAGATAATAAGGAAAGCCACCTAGGGAATCTTATAAGTTTTCTAGTAGGCCCATAACACATCATCCAACTTTCTCAACTAGTTAGTCCTATTGGCATTCATAGTCTTTGCCAATATGGACTTGATATCTATTAGTGATACTGCCCAAAACTATACCTCAACTAGAAATATAATATAGCCAAATGCAAATATAGTAACCCAATAAGGTTGGAGTCGATCCCACAGAAAAAACATGAATCGGTGTTTGCCTTGATGCAACCCACGAGCAATAAAGGAAAGTAAATAGGAGGTTTTGGTATCAATTGAAAATAGTAACAAAATCTTAAGTGCTTTTGATTTAAAATCAATATGAGATGAATTCTAGGTCTGTGTTCCCCTAGCTTCTCAACTGTGTAAATTTATCATGATCAACCCAATTATTCTGTTGTTCTATATGTAAAGCCTACAAGATCGGTATTATCTACTGCTTAGAAGTTAAATTTCACCCTTTGACTTGGTTATCATCTCAGGGTATCACCTTGTTTCCCTTTGCTACGACCTCACGTATACTTGGTTATCATATAACTGTCTTAATCTTCTTTTCCCAATCACAAACTTCTTGGCTATTAAATGGATACGAATATAGGAAATCTCAAGATACCGTAGCTACTTGAGGATAATTATTGTGAAGAAGGATTAAGATACATGCATAAAACCTAGAATAATTGAGTCTTACACTTCCTCTACATAGCTAATCTGCTAGGGTTCCCACAACCTTATCTAAGGAGATTAGCCTCTTATGGTTATGCAAGAAACCATGATTATCAATGAAGAACACATAAAATCAATTGCACAATAATAATATGAATAAACTCCAAAGTCTTTATTTGAATAAACCCTACAATCTCAAGAAAAATTTTAAAAGTATGTAATAATATGTAATAACACGTAAAATAATGTCACAACACCCAACCCAATAAAAGATAAACCCTGGGGTATTTATAGTATCTCAAAAGAACATAAAAATTCTATTAAAAAAGGGAAGGTAAAGTTAAGTTGGCAGTCGGTATGCCTCGGTCTTCACTCGTATCCTCAACTTATAAATCATACCCTGCCCTATCGTACCCATTCCAGTGTCTAATATTCCCAAGGCTTTAACTCTTTGTTCAGCATATGATTTCTTCTTACGAGTTGTACCTAAGTGTACGACTTATGTCCTTCATCCGTATTTACCTGGGACTTCTTCCTTTCCAAGTCTTGAACACTGGTTTGTATATGACATGCCAATACAAGTCGTACTCATACTTTCTAATCATATAGCTCTGACACTTCAACTCCTGGGTAGTATCTTAGGTTTTGTTATGCTCATAAATTCCACATATGACTTGTACCCTGGCTTACGACTGGGTTATTGAGTCGTATATCCCCCATACTTAGCACTTCAATTTGCATTTTGGTTTTATTATTCATATGATTCAGTATATGAGTCGTATCGATTATTTATGACTCAAGTGTTGACTCGTATAATGGTCAAAGTTGGTCTTTTTCAGATCTTTTTCTTCTCTTTTTGCTCAAGTACTGTTGTTGACCTATTTTGCCTGCAATTCACACCAAAGTGCATCATATCCAACAAAACACCCTAAGTTCATTCATTAATTCACAGTTTTAAGCATCGAAAGTGTCATGTTGCCACACCACATCAACACCCTTAACTTAAAACTTTGCATATCCTCAGACAAACAAAACCAAATTACTAATTTCTAGAATAACACCAATGCTTAAACAAGAAGATCTCAAGCAAACCCATGGCAGTGATTTGAACTAAATTTAAATCTTGTTCTTACCCTCTTAATTTTCCAATTTTTTTTAGTCTTAAGTTTATGTATAGCAATTTAGCACATGTAGAAACATGAAGGAATCCAATGATGGCACTACATTAGCAATAGACACTCGGGCATAGACATGTGTTATATTCATCTAACAATCTAGCAACCTAGCAATATAACCCATGTGCACTAATGGTCAAAGAAATCCCATTCACTCTTTATGGATAGACTACGCTACTCAGGGATATATAAATGACTCTCTCTCTTTATCTCATAAAGAAGTATCACTGGTGTGCACAAAATACCATAATCTTGCCCTTATGCTCTATTCCTAAGTTATCAGATAGTCACAATAGGATTACTATAAAACTTTATTTGGCTTGTAACGTAGGCTTGGGGTTGGTATGATATGTATGGATATTTAAAGTGACTAAACCTCCTGGACACTATGCTCTTCATGGGGTTCACTATTTTTGACTTCATTTATTTCCATCTTATGTATCCTTTTTTCTACTAAGAACAATCCACTTAGGCCAGTTGTTGCTTTCTAACACTTATTTTTCTTATTTTTTTTTCTTTACCTTGTACATTTCTTTCTTTTCTTTTCATCACACTAGACCATGTTTCAACTATTTCCCTTGTACACATTTTTCTTCATTCTAGCTTTTCTATTACGTACCTCTATAATAACTACCCTCAACTTACACGATTTTCCTGAGTTGAGGTGCACATTGCCCTTGGGAGGACCAGGGACAAAATAGGTTCATTATAACTTAAATAGGAAAGTGATAGGGGTAACAAGAAAAATTAGTCTAAAAAGGCTCAAACATTTGGATCAAGCACACTCATTCCTTTGGTTAAGGCATTTTAGGCTCGAGTGGACTCATGCAATAATGGCCTGTGATCATCTCCTACTTAACCCCCCTAGAACTAGGTAAATGAAATTGGGCAAGTTCTATATTCCCACTTAACCGGGAACTCAGTAATCCTTGCACGCACACTTGCACGGGGCTACACTACTAAGAACTAGTTATCCAACTATGAAATTATTTTGTCCCCAATTGTACTATCCCTAATCCTAATGCAATTATCAAATATTCATCAGACTCACACAAATATATAAATCATCCAAATACTTAAAAAAATCAGGGGGTTTAACATTTTCAATGATTTTTTATTCTTTTTAGCATAATGTTAACACCACTTTTCACAATGGTATTTCAAAAAGTCAACAGTGTTGTTTCCTCAATCACAATGTAAAAGACAAAACAGAATCAAAATCTTTCAATATATCATAAATCAAAAATTTAATCAAAATCCATCAATCATAATTAAAAAATCAAAAATATTTGTTGCTATAGGGGCGCTGATCTACCCCCTATCTCAGCTGCCCACATCAAACCTGCAAGTCAAAATAGAATTTTAGTTGTAGCTACATCTGAAACTTCTCCTAAAATTTTTTATACCTCCACCCCCAACTTAAGAACGTTTTACTATCCTCAGTGCTACAAAAATAAGATAAAGAAAGGATAAGAGTAATACATAGGCGCTCAAGGCACTGGAGCATCAACATTAGTACGTGGGCCCTCAAGTCAGGTCCCACTCTTTTCAGCAACCATCCCATTAACTGGGACTTACACAACAACAGTTGGAGGCACAACAACAACCCCCTCGGTATCAAGAATTGGGGCTCTTGACCCATAAGCTCCTCTATCCATCTTTAGGACCCGTGTCTGGTGGTCCTGGTCATTATGTATACTATAAAGTCTGGCTTTCTTCCTAGCTGCTCTAGCCTTCTTCTTCTTTCTCTTATTTTACTTTCTTTATTTCTCGGTCTTCTCAGTATAAACATCTACCGGGATGGCCCAAATGTTAGGCACGGTAACTATAGGATCACAGTCTCCACAACTGGCCTCTCATACAGCTCAATGACCATCTTTTTATCTCTACAATCTATTATCGGATATTAGAAACATTAGGCGCCTACCTAGTACCTAAATGTTGAGTAATTCTCAACTCAAATGCATTTGGGCTCTCTTGGACTTGCCTGTCCTATTCCTCAAACTGTCTGTCTATCCAACTACGTACTCTGCCATCCATATGACCTATATATGAAGTGAGAGTATCCAAATGGGGCACGACTTCAGTCCAAGTAGCCTGAGAGATCAAAATCACACCGGGGGGCATACCCCATGGCCTTGGTGGCACAAAATAGACTAGCAGTAGGGCACTAAAAGTACCCTTTTTATTTGTGGGTGCATCCTTAGTCTGTACACCCTCCTTAGTAGTCTCATCTAAAGTAGGGGTCTCTGTCCAGTCATCTTGCAAGTTGCATTCTTTCTTTTCACCCCCCTTGGTGGTGGCGATTCGGATTCATGTAGTACTGCTTTCTTTCCTTTTGACTTAGTAGGTGCCTTTTCTTTAATTGCAGCTTTCTTTGAAAAGGTTTCATCATACTCTTCTCCGTTGCTTTTAGATATGGAATCAAATCCGAAAAATACTATTTTCCTCACTCTCGACTGGTGCTTGTTTATTTCCTTTTTAGAAACTATTTTGGAAGAAAAAGTGTTCCTTTAAGGCATTTTTCTATAAGTACACTAACATTAGTAACTAAGAAAAGAAAAAGAAAAGAAAAACTTTAAATTAAAGTTAAATATGAGTGGTTTCAGTTAGGTACGAGTGGTAGTTGGTGGTCGTACCTATTGGGTACGACTCATATTCTCGAGTCGTATCCTAGACAGTGTATGACCTTTAATCACTGGCCAGCTTAAGACCCCTTCTCACCAGTCGTTATGACTAAGTAGAACTTATGACCAATAGTCGTAAGCTGGTCAAAAACTTTTATGCTATTATCATTCTTCCCAGGTGGGTACTATAAGTGTGTATGAGTCGTATGGTTTGGATACGGCTCATATGGATGAGTCATTCCATTCCAGAACCTTGAATTTCTTATATTTCCATGTTGTCAGTGGGTACGAGTCCCATTACGACTCTCGTACTAGTGGTTATGAGTCATAAGGAGTCTTGTATCAACTGCAACATAGAAGTCCAACTTCAAAGTTTTACTGTGATGGAAATTCCTAAGGTACCCACTACTACTAGCAGTTATATTCAATATTTTAACACACATAAACACAAAAATCCATTTCTAAACCCTATTTCTTCCCCAAGTTGTATTTTTGGGACAAATATACCAATACCATGCTATATCTACCCAACATTTGCATAATTTCTACTCAAAACATGTTTACAATGCAAAGCACAACTCATTTTTACTTTACGAAGCAAAGAAAATACGATTAGGAACTTACTTGATGAGTGAGAATTAGCAAATCTTGAGTTTGAATAGTTTTTCATCCCAAATTCAAGTTTAAACACAACTATTGAAAGACTGGAAGATGATGGTAGTAAAATCAAGTTGAAAACACTTAGAGTTGTAGTTTGGATGTAGAAATTTGAGTAAAAAATGTGTCGAGTATGAGTTGAAAATGTTGGGTACCTGATTGGGTTTATTTTCCCTTTTTAATTTAGGTTTTGGCCCAAGTCAACCCTAGAACTGACCTAGTAAGCCGAGGTATGAGTGGTCTATATGACTCGTACCCAGGCTTACGGGTCATTTCTTGACTCGTATGGCCCTGAGATCTTACTTGGGTTCTGGAAAGGGTATGACTCTAGGTCACGAACCATACCCAAAGGGTATGACTCATACTAGGAGTCGTATTCATTCCAAAAACTACTGTCTAATTCTGATTGTTCTCTCAGGCTAGTATGAATACTACTCACGAGTCATACCATATAGATATGACTCGTAAAGAGTTCATATGATACCTTTTCAGCTTCTCTACATTTTGTCTGCATTCTTTTTAGTCCTGTACATTGAACAAACACATTACCCTATAAATGAAATAAATATAAAAACATGGTTTGCACCTCCCACACAGCATTTGAATTAACTTTTGATATGACATAGCTATGTTGGATACTTAGACTTCACTAACTGGCCTCATGGGTTTCCTCCCATGCAGCGCTTGATTTAACGTCATGGCACAACACAATTTCCTTGATTACTTATACTTCATCAAGGTCAATATCATCTAGCTCCTTTACCTCTTCTACATTTCCCATATAGTGTTTTACTCTGTGTCTGTTTACCTTGAATGGGCTTGCAGCATCCTTCTTTAGTTCTAAAGCATCATAGGGGTAAGACTTTGTCACTATGAAAGGACCATACCATCGTGACTTTAGCTTACCTGGAAAAAAATGAAGCGTGGAATTGTACAGTAGCACTTGGTCACCTTTTTCAAAAACCCTCTTCTGAATCTTACGGTCGCGATGCAACTTCATCCTCTCTTTATAAATTGCTGAACTTTCATATGCCCGGATCCAGAATTCATCCAATTCATTGATGTTATTCAACCTAGATTTGGTTGTATCTTCCACTCTAAATTCAGCTTCTTCAACACCCATAGTGCGTTATGCTCAAGCTCAATAGGTAAATGATAAGCCCTGCTATACACCAGCTGATAGGGTAAAGCACCTATGGGGGTTTTGTAAGTTGTACGGTAGGATCATAATGCATCATCTAACTTTCTTGTCCAGTCAATCCTATTGGCATTCATAGTTTTCGCCAATATGGACTTGATTTCTCTATTGAACACTTCAACTTATCCACTAGTCTGCGGATGATAAGGTGTTGTCACCATGTGATTCATACCATATTTTTCAAGAAGACTCTTGAATATATGATTACAAAAATATGAACATTCGTCACTAATAATAGCACGTGGCATACTGAATCGAGAAAAGATGTTCTTTCTAAAAAAATGCAGTGAGACTCCTTACTTCATTATTAGGAAGTGCAATTGCTTCCACCCACTTCGACACATAGTCAACAGCCACAAGTATGTACTTCATGCCACTCGAACTCACAAAAGGTCCCATGAAATTTATGCCCCATACATCAAACACTTCAAATTCTAAGATAGGGGTCATAGGTAATTCATGTTTTCTAGAAATAATACCTTATCGTTGACATTGATCACACGTGGTATCATAGTAATGAGCACCTTTGTATATAGTCAGCCAATAGTAGCCGCATTGCAAGATCTTATGAGCTGTACGAGCCCCTTTATAATAACACCCAACTAGCGATAATAACACGCTTCAAGTAAGATCATCATCTCTATTTCAGGTATGCACCTACGAATAATTCCATCTGTATAAATTTTAAAAATATAAGGTTCATTCTATAAAAATTTTCTTACCTCATGTATGAACTTCTTCCTTTGATGATATAAAAGATCTTTTGGGACTAGATCACTAGCTAAGTAATTTGCAAAATCTGTAAACCATGGAATTAAACCTTGGGAAGCTGCCAATATCTGTTCATCTAGAAAACTGTCATCAATCTCCAATCCCTTAGAAACCTTCTGCATTGCCTTCTCCTCTAGTCTATATAAGTGATCTTCAACTTGATTTTCGGTGTCTTTTCTATCTTTCACCTCGAAATCAAATTCTTGCAATAGCATCACCCGATGGAAGCCTTGGCTTTGTATCCTTCTTAGCCATTGGGTACTACAATGTCACATGGTCTATGTGCATAATCACCTTTGTCCAATCAAGTAAGATCTAATTTTTCAAAGACAAAAACCACTTCCAATAACTTTTGCTCCATTATGGTATATTTCTTTTGAACAGGATTTAGTTTCTTACTAGCATAGTAGATGGGATGAAGGATCTTTTCTTTTCTTTGGCCTATGTATATCCCCTAAGGACAATCCACTAGCATCATACATAATTTCGAAAGGTAAAGACCAATCAGGAGGTATAATGATTGGAGCAGACACCAACTTCTCTTTTAGGCTTTGGAAAGTTTTCTTATATGCATCATCAAAATCAAATTTTACCTCCTATTCGAGAAGCTTGCAAAGTGGACTAGCAATCTTCGAGAAGTCCTTTATAAATAACCTATAAGAACTTGTATGACCAAGTAAACTCCAAATTCCTTTCATAGAAGTTGTATAAGGTAATATTTTAATGACTTCAAACTTACCTCGATCAATTTCTATCCTCTCTTTAAATGTTTTGTCCAAGCATAATTCCTTCTTTGACCATGAAATGACATTTTTCCCAATCAAGCACCAATTTACATTCTTCACACCTTTGTAAAGCTTTTCCCAAGTGATTAAGGCAATCATCAAAAGAATCCCCAACTACAGAAAAGTCATCCATAAAAGCTTTAATGAATTCTCCAAGCATATGAGAAAAAATGGACATTGTACATCTCTAAAATATTGTTGGGGCATTGCAAAGCCTGAATGACATTCGCTTGAATATAAAGGTCCCATAAGGACATGCAAAAGTTGTATTCCCTTGGTCTTATAGTGTAATATTTATTTGATAGTACCCGGAGTACCCATCAAGAAAACAATACCATCCTCTACCTGCCAACTTGTCCAGCATCCAATCCAAGAACGACATCGAAAAATACTCCTTCTAAGTCCAAGCATTTAGATTTCTATAATCCATGCACACTCTCCATCCGCTGATTGGACTTATAGGCATTAGCACATTCTTCTCATTAGACACGACAATTATTCTACCTTTTTTAGAAATACATTGAACCGAACTAAACCACTTGATATCCGCAATGGGAAATACTACACCAGTATCTCACCATATAATGATCTCGTTCTTAAGCACCTCCTGTATAGAAGGATTAAATCGATGTTGATATTCAATAGATGGAACACAATCGGGCTCAAGATGAATTTTGTGAATACACAAACCAGGTAGAATACAAAAAATATCTACAATGGACCATCCAATGGCCTTCTTGAAATTATTTAACATGGACAATAATTCTTTTACCTCTGAATGGCTCAGATTATCTGTAATAATAACTGGCAAAGTGTTGTTGTCCCTAAAAAATACATATTAAAAGTGAGATGGGAGGATCAACTCTAACACTGGTGATTCCTTAATGGATGGACGAGCTAGTGGAGTAGTTCGATTCTTTAAATCTAGATCAAGCTTCTTTGGTGCATAATTAAAACCATCACCATGCAATGCACTCACTAACTCCTCATACTCCTCAATACCTTCAGATTCAAAATTCATAATCACGGCCGCAAGAGCTTCGACAGCTAGCCTCTTTTCCATACAAATAATCATATCAGAACCATCATCCCACAGAGTAACTGCATCAATATAATGGAATAAATTTGTCTCCTCATCGTATGCATTAATAAAAGAAACCACTCTCAATTCATCAGGTTGTTTTATAGATTTCCATACATTGAATGTCACTTGTTCATTATTGAGTCGCAACATCAGATGTCCTTTCTCCAAATCAATCAGTGTCCTACCTGTAGCCAAAATTGGTCTTCCTAAAATAATTGGGACTTAAAAGTCCACTTCATAATCTAATACTACAAAATTAACAGGAAATATGAAAGAAAACACTTTTACCAAAACATCGTAAAGGATACCAACAAGCTTCTTCACTGTCATGTCCGTTATTACTAGTCTCATGGTAGTAGGTTTGGGAGCTCCCAACCCCAATTATTTGAATACAACAAAGGGAATGAGGTAGATGCAAACCCCCATATCACATAATGCTCAAGTAAAGTTGAAAGAACCAATAGTGCAAGGTATTGTGAAAGCGATAGGGTTTTCCTTCTTCTCTACTAAAGATCTAATGACTATACCACTATAGTGATGAATATTGTCAACAAGTTCATAACTGACTGACCTTTTCTTGGGGATCAAATCCTTCATGAATTTTGCATATCCTGGCATTTGCTCTAATACCTCTACAAGCGGTATGTTGACAGTTAACTCTTTTAACATAGACAAAAAAAATTTATACTTACCTTCTTCTTATTTCTTTCTCAATCCTTAAAGATAGGGAGGAAGTGGTCATGTAATAGGCTTCATCATTGGTTTTGTAGCCTTTTATTCTCCTTCATCCGACTTGTTGGTAATCTCAACATCAACTGGCTTATCCTTACTCTTCTGCTCATCAACTATGGTTACAAGTAGATCTGTAGTAACCTTACCACTCCGAGTGGTAATGACATAGAATTGACTACCGTTTCTAAGATTTACCACTATATTATTTGGAAGAGTGCCATGTTGTCTCTAATTTACTATGGCTGACATTTGACCAAACTATTTCTCCAACTAGTTGATTGCAGTGGCATGTGACTCAACTTTCTGGTTTAACCCTGACTAGTAAGATTTTATATCTTTCAAGTAGTTTTCTTGACTTTTTTTCCTTTTTACTAGCTTGGAAAAAAGTGCCTCCAATTTGTACTCTGTATCTCGGCTACCTGGTGGAATATACTTGTCACTCTTATCCTTGTTGTCATCCTTACGTCGCCAATCACCATCTAAGTCTCTACTCCTGTCTTTCTTATCATTATAATAGTTTCGACCTTGATTCCCTTGCCCCTGGGCTCAGAAATCTGCCAATCTATGATCAAGATACCTTGTTTCTTCTTCAGATTCAATCTCGAATGGTTTGGATGCCATTACTGAATTCACCTTCTAAGTATTCATTGGTGCAATTATTTTGTAAACAACCCAATATCAATACGAAGTTGTGCAACCTCTGGAGCTACCACATCATTCGTTGCTCTATTGATACGCCCAAATTACAACTCTTTTACAAGAATGCAAGCGGTTGTTGTCAAATATATAAACCCAACTAGGTTGGAGTCGAATCCTATAGGGAATATGTTGTTAATCAAGACATTTGTGCTTTAATCGACTAATAGCTAGGAGTTTTCTTTAATTGGGGGTTTTATCAATTGATGAATTGTTACTATTCACTTTGTTTTAGTAACTCAAGGTCAATACTGCAATATTTCAAATTGATGAAGTAATAAAACTAGAGTTGTGTTCACTATGGCTATTTATGTGCATTAAACAATAGTTGTAGTATTAGAATATAATAACATGCGGGAAGCAACAAATTACCATTAGCAATGATTCATCCAAGTATCTTTCAACCTACTTAGAGTCCAAAATTTCTAATCTTTCAAACTTAGGAAAGCCTTATTTTCAAATTGATTTCATTTCGAGTTGATTAATCTGGTTAAAGCTTTAATCATTAGATGGAAATTTAATGTTTTCAAATCACTGTTGATAATTCACTTCCTTTAATTGATTTCTCAATTTAATCAAACCAATGTAAGGCTAAATCTATTGTTTGCAACCGACAGAAAACATTCATTACTATAGAATTAACAAGATGTTCCCATATGCATTAGAATCTTAACCAAGTATTGAATTAATACAACAATACTCATAGATCCTACAACTCCAGTTATGGGATTTAGTTCCTCATGAGAAAGAAAGAGATAGCATATGTTAGATCCATAATTCAAAAGTGATTAAGTTACACAAGATGGAATTGAAGATTGTTCTCCTTCAAATTCAAACAAGAATTCCAAAAACCTAAACTAATGATTCAAAAACTTCAAAATCAAACTTAAGAGACCAAAATATCAAAGCTTCTATTTTAGAGTAAGTTCAAGATGCTAATGAAAACCTAAGATTTTTCTATAAATACCCAAGATCTTTCAGATTTAAATTTCAAACTCCATATTTTCTGTCCCACAGTTGACGACCTCCTGTGATGGATTATCAGTCAGTTAATGACTCATCAGACAAGTCGTTAACTTAACTTTTTCAGCATCTATGTTTTGCCTATAGTAATGACTTCATCTGACGACCTATCAACAAGTTGACGACTTATTAGACAAGTCGTCAACTTAACTTCTTTAGCATCTACATCCTACTATGGGTAACAAATTTCGTTGATAAATGATCAGTAGGTTGACGCCTTATCAGACAATCCATCAACTGAAATATTTAAAACTTATTTTCATATTTGCTTCCTTATAAATGTCCTTCTTGACATAGTTTTCATAGGTTTTTCATGCATCTCGACTTACCTATAAAATCACTTGAAATATAATTAAAAATAAAAATAATTGCTTAAGAACTTACAATTATTTCAAGTTAAAAGCCTTAAATGTTCTAACACAAAGCTAGCACATCAACACCCTCAACTTAAAATACTTGCTTAGACTCTAGCAACTAAACAGTATTATGCATACCACAAGAGCATCAATGCAAAGAGTAGCATTTGTTTTCTTCATTTTGTACCCATTAAGAAACATATGATCTTTTCTTGCCAGGCAACATCAAGATTCCATACACTTCTTCAAAGTTTAAATAAAAAAAACCACTACTTAGAGTATTCAATCAATCATTTAGCAACAATGAGTACTATTCTAATGCCTTTACATAGAAAAAATAAGTTCCTTATTCCAAATATCACCTAATTCTTTTAGGAACTGAATCATCAAATCTCTTATTCTCATAAAGAAGTTTCAAATTGTGTACCTACAATGCTAAAGCTTTCCCTCACCATTCCATTTGGTTCATCTAATAGTCAAACTCATATTACTACAGTCTTTTCTTGGCTTGAATTGAAGGCATAAGTGCTGGGAAGGTTGATTTTAGGATTAGTGACTTAGCCTCTCTTTGTTCATTTACACCACTTGGCTATAACCACTTATTCGTTATTATTCTTCTAACGAATCACTATTGCGTCATTCTCAGGATTCTTACTCAAAAACCATTTATTTACTATGTATATATATATATATATATGTATATATATATATGTATATATTTTAAATCCATACCAACTTTAACACATATTTGACACCATCATCTCCTCTATTGTAGTCACCCTCAACTTAGGCATTTATCTAAGTTGATGTGTAAAATCCAAAGGAAGGACTAGGTTGAGACAAAGGTTTAGATATGAAATTAATGAATAATGGGAATGTTGTGAAGCAAAGAAAAATTCTACTGGCTCAAAAAAGGATCAAAAGAGATTTTATTAACATACCTATGGGTTGTTTATTTTGGTTAAGTGGTTTACCTATCAACAACGGCTTGTGATCATTTCTCAGCTGACTACTTACAATCCTAACAGAATGATTTGGTCAAGTTCTAGATGCACACACATAATAAAAAAAATATTCACAGAAAACCTCATACACCATGGAATGGAATTGTACGGTCATCACCAATCTTTCAATCAAGACCCAAGCTTAAGCAGGGAATGCCATATTTGTATACTTTCGTAGACAGAAATGGTTTCCCATGCACCTAAAAATCAATCTCACAAATAATATTTTTATAGGCTCAGAGTTTTCAAAACAAAATTTTTAAACTTTCAGACTTATGCAATTGCTACTCAGTCACACTTAGTCCTCACACATATATAACACACAACAAATCAAATCCTATACATGTTGGTTCCATAGATAGCGCTCAAGAGCGTCGAAAACAAATAATATACCCTTGAGGTTGCAAGTACCCCCACCCCTATAAAAAATATACATTATCCTCAATGCATATATATCAAACAAGTACAACAAGGGTGAGGAAATACCTGTTGCACCTTAAATGTTCGTGTCACGAGCCGTTAACTATATTGTTGCATCATCAGTAAGAAGAGCCTCATCAGTGGTATCAGGTTGCACCAATGCATCTATAGCAGTGTTTGGTAGAGTAAAGAACTCCCTAACAATCTCAGGAGTTCAACTAGCTGAGGCTCCTACAGCACGGGCCCTCAGTGCCTCTTCAAGTGGTTGACCATCTGTTTTTGACTTCCTCAATATTTCTTTTATTTTTTTCTCTTCCTTCCTCTTTGCTCTCTTCTCAAGTCTTTTTTATTTGGTATTATCACTTATCATTCTTTTACCTTTGTCTTTTTTTATCAACTTATTTCCCAGTGATGTCAAACAGTGGTTCTTCTTCTTATTCATATTCTTTAATAATAGGTTCTAAAAGTCTCACAAGCTGGTTTCTTTGCAAGGCCGTGATGTCAGCTTTAGCTTTTTCTAAGGCTTCCTCGAATGCTGTAAGATCGGGTACCAATATCTCTTTTAACCTTTTATTTACTCAACGCTCTATCTCATCAGTACATATTTGGATAGTATAGAAAGATGCAATGGCTACCTTGATTTTCTTATTGACCGCTAGCTCAAAATAGTTAGCAAGCAATCTCAATTGGGATTCAAACCTTTTTTCCCTGCTTTACCAATTTCTTGAAATTATAGGGAGTCAGTGCATAATCATACATTAGTGCAAGATTTTCTTATTTTTCTGGAACAGACACAACACCTGTATAAGACATAGCTTGAGCTGAATCAGGTATTGATAGCTGCATATTTTGTATAGAACCTATAGCAGTGGCAGGTGTCTACACTCCCTTGGATCTGATAGTGTCACTCTTCATATCTTCTCCTAGTGTCACTCTCCATATCTGCTCCTTGTCTAGAATCAACATCAGCTTACTCTCATTAAATCTGTTAGGATTGTAAGTTTTCTTGGCTTGGACCTCTTTATCTAAACCTGTGATAACTGGCACAAGGGCCACTTCACATAATTTTATAATCAAACAGGGAAATGGGTATGTTGTATTGGGTCGTGTTTCCCAAATCTTTATCTCATCAGCAATTATTTCCCTAAAATTAAAATGGAGGTTGGATAAGACTTGCTACTAAAACTACTCTATCCTTGCCTATGATATTATCTCCTACTATTGGCTTCAGTCTGCACCTTACCACTCCCCCTAATATTTTTTTTCCTGAGTCAATATCTTCTTAAAAATCCTTACACTTGGATTATGTAACAATACAGGCTCTCCATAAGCTATAATTTGTGCTAACCAAGGTCATTGGTTTACCCTATTAGTCATTTTGTGATAGAACTCTTATGAGGTTACTGGAGGAATAAAGTTGGGACCATGCAGAAACCTATTGATTGCATAATAAGATAAGTCTACAATCACACCTCTAACTAGTATTTGATTCATGTTTGGTTTGTCTATAGCTTTCTCTCCCTTTTTGCATATGTTGTCCAATGTAGTTATATAGTTGGCATAAAATTCCCTAACCAACATTGGGAAGTATATATCTCCTTCCTTAGTTATCCAGGTTAGCTCATACTCTCTCAATGCTCTCTCTAGTTAAGGGTACTTGCTCAACCCAAATATGATTATTTCTACCTCTTTACATATGGTCCTCTTAATGCACCATCTTCTTGTTGCTATCAATCCCCCATGGTAGATTTTTTTTCTCCTATAACCCTCCACCGTACACTATCTCAAATGACCAAATTCTTACCTTTTATGACATCTCCCCTTATCTGAGTGTCTTCCTTTATTCGTTGCTTAGAAGAAGGTTATTCAGAAAAAGGTTGCTCAAATGAAGGTTGTTCATAAGAAGAAGAATCTTTTTATTTAGAGCTCTCTTTCTCAATCACTTTTTTTCATATTGGGGAGGTGGTTCTGCTATATGGAGACTTTGCCTTGTACGACGTCTTTAAAGATGTGTCTCTTCCTGTTCACTCTCAGAATCATTGAACAGTCTCCGAGTCAAACTTTCTTTGTTCATTTTCTTACTGGCCTTCTTTCACTTCCCTTTTTGTGGTATAATTATATCTACATCAATGGAAAAGAATCTTTTAGTATCCAAGAATGAGTAAGCATAAAAAATTAAGCATTTTCAGTACTATTCTTGAAAGGGTTCCAGGACAATAGGTAAACATATGTATGATGACTTATTGTTAAGTCATCACCTAGGTGATGGCTTATCAACCCTGTCGTCAGCCATAGATAGAATCAACTTACTTTAGAATGATAAGTGACAACTTAGCCTGATAGGTCATCACTTAAGTGATGGCTTATTAGTCGTGTCGTCAGCCTAAAATAGAATTCAAAAAATTTTCAAGCCGGGTAACGACTTGGCCTGATAAGTCGTCACTTAAGTGACGGTTTATCATCCATATTGTCAGCTCAAAATAAAATCCTCAACCTTTTGCACTTTGATTAATTACTCAATTGATAAGTTATCACTTACTTGATGACTTATCAACATAGTAATCAACCCAATTCATATTTACAAACTCATTTATTTATGAACTATAGGCTAATTCGAACTTGGTTTTCAACAAATCACTGCACCCATTTTGATACAATAAAGCTTAAAAAACATAGGTGCAATTGATTTTGATTCAATTAAAGCTTAACTCTTCTACTAAATATGGTGAATTTCACAACTTTATGAGAAGTTGCTTACAAGTAACTTTTAGTAGTGCAGAGTTTTATCGATTTGGGTGACCCAATAAGCTTTGCATTACTCAAATTTGTTCATGAACACTTCATAACTTTTAAAGCTTTTAGTTTCATTCAATTCTCAATGATTTTCATTAGAGAAGAGAGAAGTTTTTCAAATCATACCTTTCAGACGACCTAGTTCCACACTCTAACTGGTGAATACTTAACTTGCTCAGGGAAACAATTGCTTCTGTGTTCTATGTTCTTGTCAATTCAAAGAGTTTTTCCCAAGAACAAAAAGAATTCTAACACTTATTCTACTTTTGAGAAGATGAATGTTAGAAGTTGAAAAGGAAAAGGGTAGGAAATGTGAAACGATTGCACTGATGTAGCCACCTTTTTTGTTTTCTAAGTTTATCTACTTTTTTAAAGACTAATTAAAATATACGAAAAATAAAAATGGGAACATTTATTCTCAGGAATTTGAAAAGCCAAGGGTTATTAGATTTGGATCGGGTCATGGATTTGGATTCGAGTTAAAATGACTTATCTGGATTAAAGATTTAAGTAATGACTTATTAATTGGTTGATAGCCTATCACATATCTCATTACACTAAGATAGAATGTTTTAGATTTTTGGTTCAACTGACGAAAAGGTGTGACAACTCATCATTTGGGTGATGGCTAATCTGCTTTGTCGTCACCCTTATCCAGGATGTGCCCAATTTTTGTTTAAGTTGACGAATTCATGTGATAGGTCATCAGCTTGCTGATAACCTATCAACTTGGTTGTCACTCAATCCTGTGTATGCACTCCCCTTTGCTTGAATTGACAACTTCAGGTGATAGCTCGTCAACAAGATAATAACTGATCAACTTTTGTCGTCAGTTCCATTCCATTAGCAATATTTATCCTAACTTTATTCCTGCACATCTGAACAACTTATTATTTAAATCAAATCTTTACAGCAAATAAAAAACTTAAAACGCAAAAGTTGGGTTACCTCCCAATAGTGCCTGATTTAATATCGCGATACAATTCGGTTATCTCAACTACTCAGACTTCGTCGAGATACACCATAGACAACATCTTAGCTTCATCCATTGGGCTAATATAATTCTTGATTCTTTGCTCGTTAACCTTAAAAAGACTTCCATCTGTACTTTCAAGTTTCACCACACTCGATGGAAATACTTAACTCATTTTGAAACGTCCCGACCATTTTGACTTCAATTTGCCCAAAAAGAGCTTAAGTTGAGAATTGAACAATAGCACCTAATCACTAGCACGAAAGTCTCGCTTCTCAATTCTTCGATCATGGTAATTTTTCATCCTCTCTTTATACAAGTCAGCCCTTTTGTATGCGCCAAGATGGAAGTCATCTATCTCATTCAATTGTCCCAATCTCAACTCTACTGCTTTCTTCCAGACCATGTTCAATCATTTGAGAGCCCATAAAGATTTTTGCTCCAACTCAATCGGAAGGTGGAATGCTTTGACATAAACCAACTGATATGTTGGCATCCCAATGCGTGTCTTAAAAGTTGTTTGATATACCCACAAGGCATCATCGAGCTTTCATGACCAGTCTTTTCTACTTTCATTCATTATTTTGGCCAAGATTGCTTTGATTTCACAATTTGAGACCTCCACTTGCCAACTAGTCTGTGAATGGTATAGAGTGGCCACCTTATGTTGCTTTACACTATATTTCATCAATGTTGCCTAAAATATTTTGTTACAGAAGTGGGATCCCCCATCGCTTATGATAATCGGTGGTACCCCAAAATGGGAGAAGATATTTTTTATAAAAAAGCAACCACTTTTTTGCCCTCATTGTCAGCTAAAGCAATGGCCTCAACCTACTTCGACACATAGTCCACAACTACTAAGATATACTTCAGCCTATAAAAGCTCACGAATTTCCCCATGAAGTCAATCCCCCAGACATTAAATAATTCATCCTCCATCATCTTCGTCATTGGCATTTCATAATGTTTTGAGATCGACCCTTGTCTCTGGCACTGATCACATCTCTTTACAAACTCGTAAGCATCCTTAAATAGGGTTGGCCAATAGTAGCCACATTGCAGATCTTCTAGGGCAATCTAGATCTTGTTAGTCTATGCATTTGATCCATAAAGGGCATTGGAAAGTGATCTTTCAATGTCCATAAGTTCAGCTTTTGGTAGTCTATGCAAACTCGCCACCCAGTCACTGGCCTAAGTGGAATCAACTCATTCTTTTCATTAGCAACCATAGTCATGCCTCCTTTATTAGGCACGCACTGTATGGGACTCACTCACTTACTGTCGGAGATTGGATATATTGCCCCTATATCAAGCTGCTTTATACTCTCCCTTTTCACCACTTCTTGCATAGGTGGATTTAGTCTATGCTGATGCTCAATGGTCGGTATGTATTTTTCCTCTAGCTGGATTTTATGTGTACAGATGCTAGTGGAATACCAATAACATCCACAATTGTCCATCTGATAGCCCTCTTGTATCTTCTAAGCATATAAATAAAGGCCTCAACCTGCTGCTCTGCCAGATATGCTGCAATACTAACCAGTAAGGTGTTTCCACTGCCCAGAAACACATACCACAAATGGCCTAGCAACTCTTTTAGTTCCAACACTGGTGGCTCCTCAATAGAAGGTTTAGCTGGTGATGTTGGATGATTTTTAAGGTCTAAGTCTAGTTTCTAGGGGGCATAATAATATAACCCCATTCATGTCAGTGCATACACAGTCTCATCATATTCTTTGGTCCCATCACTATCAAAGTTCATCAATACTGTAACCAATGTTTCCACACCAAATATCTCCTCAACCGGTACCTATTGATCATCTTCATAATATACATCAACAATTGAGAAGACACTCATCTCTTTTTTTTACTTCATCAATTGACAAACATCATAGCTCACCTCTTCATCATTGGGCCTAAATTTTAGCTCATGGTCTGCAAGTCAATCAATATACTCCCAGTTTCTAATAAAGGTTTACCCAATATTATGGGTACGTCGAAGTACACCTCGTAATCTAGGATTACAAAGTCCATTGGGAAGATAAAACTAGCCACTTTCACAAATACATTATAAAGTATTCCAATCTGCCTCTTAACTGATCTATCCACCATCAAAAGCCACATGTTGGTGGGTGTAGGATCCTCTAACCCCAGCTTTTTGAAAACCGCCAATGGCATCAGATTAATACTTGCCCCAAGATCACAAAGGGACATTGCAAAATCAAGCAATCCAATAGTACATAGGACAGTGAATGCTCCCAAATCAGCTTTTTTTCTACACTAATGATCTTGTAGCGATATCACTACAATGGTGAAGATTGTCCACCGTTTGATAGATCACAGTCCGCTTCTTAGTCACAAGATCTTTTATGAATTTATCATAACCCCACATTTGTTCTAGCGCCTCAACCAAAGGCACATTTACTGTTAACTGCCTCAGCATGGCCATGAACTTGCTAAATTTATTCTCATCCATCTTGCATGGTAATGTTCTGCTCTTTTTCTAATTGAACGTCATCGATAGTTGATTCATCTGCTTCTCTAGTTGTTTAATAAAAGTTGAATGTGATTCAACTAATTGACTCATAGATGAAAGATCACTCTTCATCTTTCTCACTCCTGTGTCAGTCGACTCTACTCCTTTTAATAACTTGGCCATCATATCCTCTATTAAAATCTTATTGGAACTAGTAGCAGCATTTTCATGATTTCCAGGAGATACATACAATCCATTTCTATCATTCTTATTTTTCCAACCAGCTTGGTCACCATCTCAATAACCAGCCTTGTCGTAGTAATTCTAAACTTGATTCCCTTGGCTATTGCCTTGGAAAGGCCCCTGATTATTCAAGTAGTTCGCCTCTTCCTCAGAATCTGATTCATCTCCCCTACTTTGAGACCCCATAGTTTTCACTTTTTTTGTCTTCCCGAATAACAAATGCTTTGTGAGCAAATCCATCTGTGTCTTTATATATGCCATATCCTGGTCACGTTTCTCTTACTTCCTGTATTGTTTAGCTGACATCCCACTAGAAAAAGTATTAATTGCTACTATAAAATCCCTGGTATGCCAAGCTCTACTTGTCTTAGTCAATCTTTCCAACATCTCCGCAGCCTCAGTAAAAGTAAGATCCATGAATGCTCCCCCAGCTGCATTGTCCACGGCTAGCTTCGTGATAGAGTTCAAAGCCCTCTAGAATGTTTCCATCAAATGCTCATTGGTCATCTTATGATTAGGTCACTGTGTCAACTTCTTTTTAAATCTCAACTATGTCTTATGAAAAGCTTCATTTGGTAACTACCTGAAATTACTTATCTCATCCCTTAACTGTAACATTCTAGAGGGCGAAAAGAGCCTTTCTAGGAAAGCCCTTTTCAATTGCCTCCAGTTTGTTATAGAATCGAGAGCTAACTCATTCAACCACAGTGTTGCCTCCCCAGATATATACAATGGGAATAAACATAGATGGATTGTATTCTACCCTACTCTAGGATATCAAAAGATTTATAGATATTGATAAAGTTCACCAGATGCATATTAGGGTCATCCTATGGAAGTCCACCAAATAACCTTTTGAGGTTTAATAACTGTATCATAGTGCTTATGATGTA
Source organism: Capsicum baccatum var. pendulum (assembly GCA_030864225.1). NCBI lineage: Eukaryota > Viridiplantae > Streptophyta > Magnoliopsida > Solanales > Solanaceae > Capsicum > Capsicum baccatum. The sequence continues at coordinate 176,292,463 of CM061560.1, forward strand.
GAACGTCACACCTGGTGCTAATGATGGTGGAATAATTGCTCATGTAGCACCAGCTTCATTCAAATCAGTATCATCCTCATCATCAAATGCAAGTTTGCTCTTCCTCTAATTATCCGATTTCAATTCACTGGTGCAGGTATATTCTATGCATGTATCCTATTTGCAGGATCAATCAGATCATCATCCCCCAGGTCATCATTATTTGCATTAGCCACCTGACCTAGGTTATCAACTCTTTGTTGATTAAGTTGTGCATTAGCTAAAATGGCTAATATTTTGGCTTCCTATTGTTCAGCCATTCTCCCAATAATATAATGTTCTAGTTTGAAAGGTAATAATGGTTCTTCTCACCTTCTTGTTCATGGAATATACAACAAAGAACCTGTAATGATCAAAAACAATAAATAAAAGTAAGATTAGAAAAATTAACTTAAAGTTAATTAACACATATGTACTTAATTGACAATTGTATTTCCCGACAATAGCGGCAAAATTTGATACTCCCAAATTATAACTCTTTTACAAGAATGTAAGTCGTTGTCAAATATATAAACCAACTTGGTTGGGATCGAATCCCATGGGAATATGGTATTAATTGAGACTATTTATGCTTTAATCGACTAATATCTAGGAGTTCCCTTTAACTAGGGGTTTTTATCAATCTATGAATTGTTACTATTCAGTTTGTTTTAGTAACTCAAGGTCAATATTGCAATATTTCAAATCAATGAAGTAATAAAACTAGAGTGGTGTTCACTATGAGTATTCACAATAGTTGTAGTATTAGAATCTATTTACATGCGTGAAGCAAAAAATTATCATTAGCGATGATTCATCCAAGTGTTTTCAACCTACTTAGATCCCAAATTTCCTAATTCATTCAAATTTAGGAAAACCTTATATTCAAATTGATTTCATTTTGAGTTGATTAATCTGGTTAAAGCATTAATCCTTCGATGGAAATTTAACGTTTCCAAATCCTCATTGATAATTCACTTCCTTTAATTGATTTCTCAATTCAAGAAAACCAATATAAGGCTAAATCTATTTTTTGAAACCAACAGAAAATGTTCATTACTATAGAATTATTAAGATGTTCCCACATGCATTAGAATCTTAACCAACTATTGAATTAATACAACAATACTCATAGATCCCACAACTCCATTTATGGGATTTAGTTCCTCATGAGAAAGAAAGAGATAGCATATATTAGATCCATAATTCAAAAGTGACTAACTTACAGAAGATGTAATTGAAGATTGTTCTTCTTCAAATTCAAACGAGAATTCCCAAAAACAAAACCAATGATTCAAAAACTTCAAAACCAAACTTAAGAGACTAAAATATCAAAGCTTCTATTTTAGAGTAAGTTCAAGATGCTAATGAAAACCTAAGATTTTTCTATAAATACTCAAGATCTTCTGAATTTAAATTTCAAACTCTAGTTTTCTTGCCCCATAGCTGACGACCTTGTAATACCCCATACTTTTCCTAGCTTAATTTCACTCCTAGAATGTCCAGGTTAGCTCTAAAAATGAATATCTTTTTAAGAATGTAGAATTTTTCAGACGATTGATACCAAATATTCCTAAATTCGATATGCGGTTGAGAAGTTATGGCAATTTTAGTAAAGCAATGTGCCACCTGGGCACTCACTGCATCACGAAGATGGTTTAAATCCTAATTATCAAATTCCAGTGGCCCTTCTCAATAGTCCCACATCGCAGAGGAGCCTTATAAAGTTTTGAATACGCTCAAGTTTATATAATGATATTTCAAGAAAGATTATGCTTTAAGCATCTTATGATCAGATTATTTACAGATTTTAAATAAAGTTTTGATCTTTTGATCCTCAAATAAGTTTTGGAATCTACTTTACAGATTTACTACAGATTACAGAATTCAAATCAGCTTTATTTATAAAATAACTCAGATAAAAGCATAATTGGTTTCGTAATGAACCATTATTCTAGATTTTAAAGTGGATTTTAAACAGAATGAGCATTCAGATTAAAGATAGTATTTAGTACCGAGCGGGAAGTGTGGGATTAGTATGCTCTATCTTTCACAGAACTACGTAGCTAATGTAGGTACAAATTATGAGATTATTCCAATTCCAATATGGGTGAAAGGTACAGATGTGATCACTTAGTTTAGGTTATACTCCTTGGCAAGAGTATGACATCTCTCCCCATCATGAGGTTTTTCCTAGAGAAAAATGAAACGTTGGACTCCATGTTAGCTCACATGGTTTATGTCGGTTAAGAGAACCTCCCTGCTAGTAAAAGTAAATAAATAACTTTTGAGTAACTTCCCTAATAGAAAAGAATAATAGAAAAGATTTTAAGAAAACTAAGTGTAAAGGCTTACAACTTTACTCAGATTATGCTTTACAGAAAAATAATAGTTATAGATTTTAGCTATCAGATTTTAGATTCGAAAGTGAGCTCTTTTTACACTTAGATATATGATTTACAAACAAAATATTAGTACACCTTTCAGAAGTAAATGTTATGACTCACTAGATTTACAAAGTATAATTGTTACTCATGATTTCAGATTTTAGTATTTTAGACATTCCAGCTTATGTGAGACATTTATATTTAGCATGCATTGTTTTACAAATTATGATGATGAGATGATGTTTTACTTATGCATTTCACCCCAATATACTCAATACATCCTTAAAGTACTGATCCATATATACGTCTATGTGATCCATTGTCTCATAATGTAGGTTCAGGTGCTCAGCATCAACAGCGTGAGTAGTTCGAGCATCTCCATCTACATCCGACAGTTGGTGACTCCTCATAGTTTGGGGATTTATTCATTCAGATTTTGTAGCTTATTAGTTTACATAATTCAGTATTCTGTTCAAATAGTTCAATTTAGCTAGAGGTTTGTCGCAGTGACTCTTTAGTTATTAGTAGTAGAGGCTTGTCAGACTGCTAAATTTGATTCAAACTTATAGTATTAATTTTCAGACATTACATTCAGATTATTCTTAGCTATCTCTGATAGTTTTCCACATTTAGTATGACTTTTATGTTTGTATTTCCTTTATTATGAGATTCAGATTTAGTAGAAGGAAAATAGGGTTATCTTAAGGCTGCTCGTAGTCTTGAGCACCTTGTGACGTCTCGAGATCAGATTTTGGGGCGTTAAAAACCTCCTGTGATAGCTTATTAAACAGTTGACAACTTATCAGTCAAGTCGTCAACTTAACTTCTTTAGCATCTATATTCTGCCTACGAGTGATAACTTCATCTGATGACCTATCAACATGTTGACGACTTATCAGACAAATTCTCAACTTAACTTTTTCAACATCTACATCCTGTCTATGGGTGTTGGCTTCCCTTGATAACTGATTGAAAGGTTTACGACTTATCAGATAAGTCGTCAACTGAAATCTTCAAAACTTATTTTCATATTTTCTTTCTTAAAAATGTCCTTCTTGACATAGTTTTCATAGGTTTTCATGTATCTCGACTTCCCTGCAAAATCACATGAAATAGAATTAAAAACAATAATAGTTACTAAAGAACTTACAATTATTTTAAGCTAAAAGCCTTAAATGTGATAACACAAAGCTAGCACATCATTTATACATATTTATTGCTCCAATAACATATGTACCACCACCACATTCTGAATCTCGAGTATGCTATTTTATGTTGGTAACTGCAATATCATATAACATTTCCTGTGCAGCTTTCCAGCAAAGACGCATAAATGCTCCTCCTAAAATAGTATCTATCATAGTTCCTGAGCTATCATTCAATGATCGATAGAAGATCTCAGACAAGTTAGATCCTCTGATTTTGTGATTTGGAACCATGCTCAGCTTTTTCTTGAATCGAAACCCTGCCTCATACATAGACTCTGCAGGTAGTTGTCTGAAATTGTAAATTTCATCCTTCAATTGTAACATTCGTGCAAGAGGAAATAATTTGCTCAAAAACTGTGTCTTCAACTTGTGCCAAGTAGTGATAGATCCTCTTGGAAGTTCCCCTTACCATAAATATGTTTCTCCAGTCAAAGAAAATGGGAACAACCTTAATCTTAATGCTTCTTGATTAACCCCTGGAATATTATAATTTGTAAAAATACCAAGAAAATTTGTAACGTGCATGTTTGCATAATCCTTAGCTACTCTAGAAAACACACCCTTCAGATTCAGCAATTGGATCATAGCACTAGTAATATCAAACTTCATATTAGGGGCTAAAGAAGGAGGAACAATGGCTCCAGACTCCGTAGGCTCAACATAACCCAGATCTTCATAATCTTCCTCATATGAGTGTAAGTATTGATCTGCTGGAATAAATGGAGCCCCACCTCTCTGAACTCGATAATCAACAAGTTGTCTCAGTCCTCCTTGCTAAGCTACTATAACCTCTACAGCAAGTCTGGCTTCTTCTGCTTCTATACGTTTTTGCTCCAACACTTGTTGTGTCTATAAATCTGTATAGTTTGTAAATCTAATGGAGCACGTTGGAGTGCCGCATTTGGGTCCACAGGTGGGGGATATTGCACCCCATAATGAACTATTCCTGACATCCTTCTAGGTGTTTGAACGATTCTTTCTGGCTCTGGATCAAAAGGGAGTAAGGGATTGACTCTACTCTTAATACTTGTCATACATCGGCTTATGCCAAAGCAAAAACAAAAAAATTAAAAACCCATACACTTCACCAATTTAATTTACTACTCAACTGTCTTCCTCTGCAACGGTGCCAAAATTTAATGTTGCCTAAAACTATACCTCATCTAGAAATATAATATGGTCGAATGCAAATATAGTAACCCAACAAGGTTGGGGTCAATCCCACAAGAAAAATATGAATAGTCTTTCCCTTGATGTAACCTACGAGTAGTACAGGAAAGTAAATGAGGGGGAAAGAGGTATGAATTGCAAATAGTAACCAATTCTTGAGTGCTTTTGAGTTGAAATCAATATGAGACGAATGCTAGGTCTGTGTTCCCCTTGGCTTCTCAACTATGTAAATTTCTCGTGATCAACATAATTATTCTGTTGTACTGTATGCAAAGACTACAAGATGGGTATTATCTACTGCTTAGAAGATAAATTTCACCCTGACTTGGTTATCGTCTCAAGGTTTCACCTTGTTTCCCCTTGCAACGACCTCAGGAATACTTGGTTATCGTATCATTGTCTTAAAATTCTTTTCCCAAACGCAAGCTTCTTGGTTATCGAATGGATACGAATACAGGAAACCTCAAGATACTACAGCAACTTGGGGCTAATTATTATGAAGAAGGATTAAGATACATACAGAAACCATAGAACAATTGAGTCTCATACTTTCTCTCTGTAGCTAATGCTCCAGGGTTCCCACAACCCTAACTAAGGAGATTAGCCGCTTATGTTTGTGCAAGAAACCATGATTGTCAATAAAGAACACATAAAATCAATTGCACAAGAATAATATTAATAAACTCCAAAGTCTTTAATTGAATAAACCCAAAAATCTCAAGAACAATTGTAAAAGTATGTAATAATGTGTAATAACGCGTAAAAGAACATCACAATGCTCAACCCAATGTTAGATAAACCCTAGGGTATTTATAGTATCTCAAAATAACATAAAAATCCTATTAAAAACGAGAAAGGTAAAGTTAGGTCGGCAGTTGGTACGACTCGCTCTTCACTCATATCCTCGGGTTACGAGTCGTACTCTGCCTTGTCATATCCGTTCCAGTGTCTAATCTGCCTAAGTCTTTAAATCTCTATTCAGCATATGATTTCTTCTTACGAGTCGTACCTAAGTGTAAGACTCATGTCCTTCATACGTATTCACTTGGGACTTCTTCTTTTCTAAGTCTTGAACACTGGTTTGTATACGATATGCCTATACGAGTTGTACTCATAATTTCGAATCGTATAGCTCTGATACTTAAAATCCTAGGTAGTAGATCAAGTTCTGTTATGCTTATGAATTCTGCATACGACTCGTACCCTGGCTTACGACTGGGGTACTTGATTCGTATCTTCCTCATACTTGGCTCCTCAATTTGTCTTTTGGTTCTGTTATTCATATAATTCAGTATACGAGTCGTATTGATTGGTTATGACTCAAGTGATGACTCGTATACTGATCGAAGCTGGTCTTTTTAGATACTTTTCTTCTTTTTTTCTCAAGTATTGTTGTAGACCTGTTTTATCTGCAATTCACACCAAAGTGCATCATATCCAATGAAACACCCTAAGTTCATGCATAAATTCGCGGTTTTAAGCATCGAAAGTGTCGTGTTTCCACGCCACATCAATTAGATACCTCAACTTACCCGCTTGTCAGAGGATGGTAGGGTGTTGCCACCTTTACCTTACACCATATTTTTCAAGCAAAACCTTAGACAAATAGTTGTAAAAGTGAGATCCAACATCACTAATAACTGCATGTGGAGTGCCAAATCGATAAAAAATATTTTTCTTCAGAAATACAGTGACACTTCTACCTTCATTGTTTGAAAGAGCAACCGCATTCACCCATTTTGAAACAAAGGCAGTCGTTATCAAAATATAGTTCATGCCATAGGAGTTCACGATTGTTCCCATTAAATCAATCACCCATGTATCAAACAACTCCAACTCTAATATGGTGTTATGAGGAGTTTATGGCGTCGTGAAATATATCCTCGATGCTAATATTTATCACAGGATTGTGCATAATCGTGAGCATCCTTATAAATCATAGGCCAATAAACCTAAACTGTAGAATTTTGTGGTAGAATTTTGTGGGTTGTGTGGGTACCACTATGATGACCCCCAACTAGTGATGAATGACAAGCTTCAAGAATGCTCATCATCTCCACCTCAGGGATACACCTTTGAATAACACCATCCACCCAAACCCTAAAAAGATATGGCTCATCCCAAAATAACTTCCTCACCTCATGCATAAATCTCTTGCACTGCTGGAAGGAAAGATCTTCTGGAACAAAATCACTTGCCAAAATAGTTGGCAAAATCAGCAAACTAGGGGATTAAGTCTTGAGATGCTACCAAGACCCACTCATCTAAAAAAGTATCATATATTTCAAGCTCATCGTCTACTATACATTGCCTTCTTCTCGAGCCTAGACAAGTGATCTGGACCTTGGTTTTCAGTGTCTTTACGATCTTTCACCTCAAAGTCAAATTCTTGCAGTAAGAGAACCCAACTAATTAATCTCGGTTTGGCATCTTTTTCGACATTAGATATCTCAAGGATCCATGGTCTGTATGCATTATGACTTTCTCCTAATCAAATAAGACCAAAATTTTACAAAGGCAAAAACCACCGCAAGCAATTCTTGCTTTTTTAACTGTATAGTTTTTCTGTGGGGGGTTTAATGCCTTCCTAGTATAATATATATGATGAAGGATCTTCTCTCTTCCTTCTTCGGCAACTGCACCAAAATTTTGATCAACACCCAAACTACACCTCCAACTGAAGGATAAAGCGGTCACTGACAAGTAATGTAATCCGACTAGGTTGGGGTCGAACCCATAGGGAAGATGAAGATTTATATCTCTAGTTTGCTGAACTCAACGGGCAGAACTGAAAGTAAATAAGGGATTTGTTATTGTAATCTCGAACCAGTAGCAAATCTCAACTTTAGTTGTAATCAGTCGGTGATGAACACTAGGATTGTGTACTCCCTGACTTCTCAACTCAGTAGGCTTATCGTGCTTTATTGAACCAACCTAGTACCTTGCATGCAGAATCTGATAAGTTATGTACCATCATCTGTCTTATGGACTCATTGACGGATTTTATCCTTTACCTTTTGAGTCTCAGAATGTCCCATTACTAACCCTTATCCTAGATCCCATTTAACTATTACCTTTTGAGTCTCAAGATATTAGATGATAGCTAACCATTATACATAAATGATATTGATTAGCTTAGATTGACAGTTAATATTCAAATTACTTTTGTAATTATCTTTTCCTAGTCACTAATCCTCTTTTGGAGTAAATAGTGATATTCTAGGCACGATCTTACCCTTTGCAACCGCTAAGACATCTATCAAACAAAAAATAATACAATACATGCAAAGATACTGGTTCAGAATAATTTAGCACTTCCCCTACTTCGTCAATATGTTAGGGCTGTCACAACCCTATCTAAGAGCTTTAGCCGCTCATGCTTGTGAAACGATCAACATAATTCCTAAAAAGCATGAAATAATATCACAATGATCAACAAGTAAAACCCAAAGCCAACAACTAAAGTATCAACCAAAATCAAGAACAAAGTAATCCCAAGATCAAAATTCGAATCTTGGAATCAACTATATGTTTATCTATTTTATCCATCAGAACACCATGTCCAAAGGCCTAAGCATGAAATATCCCATCATTCTACATCATGATTATGCTTCTAACCCAGGTCTAAGCTACTCAGGTATACCTAACCTACCTGGACACCAAGCAACTATTAGAGAGGCATGATCACGAGCTTTTAACTTCGTACTAGTGATTTTTGACATGGAATTCATGGAAAAACATGGGTTTTACCCTATTCAAGCAAGTTCCCTCCACTTTATTGCTCCAACGCCATAAGGTAGTCTGTAATGACTTGATTTTTGGTGATTTATGCGAATTACTTGTTTTTATATGATTTTACTATTCTACCCTTCTTCGTGGTTACTTTATGGTATTTCAGAGGTATGGGGATGATTGACACGATTTCCAATACATTTTGGTGTGATTGTGCGAGATTGTAGTTTTGGTAGTTATAAAGGCGTATTAGTTGACTTCTGTCAATATTTATTAATATGTATGTTGGATGGCAAACAGACTGCTCTAATAGATTCGAAACATCGATTTTTTGTTGGTTACATAGTTGGTGTGGTTTTACGGCTTTGGTATCTCATTTCAACACTCAGTTCGAAAAGTTATGAATTTAGATTTTGGAGGGCCAACTTTGTGAAAATGACGTTTTTTCAAAAAACTGATATCTCTATTGAGTTCAGAGCGTCGAATTTGATTGGATAACTGTAATAACCCTCTAGATTATTTTTTGTATTTCCGCTTATTTTGTTATTTAGAACTTTTCTGTAGCTGCCCCAAGTCATTTATGACTTGCTGGAACTGACAGTTTAATTGTCGGATAATTCATTTGATTTTTAGAGTTAATTTCTTTCTTTAAAGTGTTCGCTGGTTCAAATTAACTATGGAACAAAAGCTTAAGATAAACAATCTTGTATGTCAATTCTAACATTCTAACAGAACATAGATTTTGGGTTAGCTGAACCGTTGATTCGAATTCCCAGGCTCCAGACTCATTTGGGCTATTGGGCAACAAAAAAAAAAAATTAGGAAGTGGACGTGGAACCCACTTTTTACATCGACTTCCCAGGCTGCTCGAATTTTGCTCAGTGCTCAAACTTCACTTTTCCTTGTACACAAATGAAGATCGCTTCGTTTTCACTTCTTAGGCTTCCTTTCACCGCCTCCACTACTGGCCACCGCTTCTTCTCCGCTGTCATCGTCGCTGCCGGCCATCACGAAAACCCTAACAATGTGTCAAGGAAGCTCCAACAACCGAACAAAAATCTCCTCAAAGCTCGTGAAACTATCAATAAACATTTCTCTACTCTAGCACCGATTCTTTCTCAGGAAGACAAACCTCACCTCTCTTACGACCAAGCCGTAGGTACCGTGGCGTCTTCACAAGCAAACTTCATGCGCGTTATCGTCCAACATATTCCTCCAGAAAATTCTGTGGATCCTTCTGGAAGCTTCAGCAAAGGTTCGGGGGAAATTGGAGTGGAGTTGTTGTGTGTGGTGAAGGCTGTGTTGAAGAAGATTAAGAGGAGAGTTTTGGTTGGGGATAAGGTTTTGGTAGGTTCAATTGATTGGGTGGATAAACGTGGAGCTATTGAGAATGTGTTTCAAAGGAAGACGGAGATTTTGGATCCTCCAGTAGCTAATGTGGATCATTTGCTAGTGTTGTTCTCTATGGATCAGCCAAAGATTGAGCCATTCTCGCTCACTAGGTTCCTCGTAGAAGCTGAATCGACCGGAATTCCTCTCACTCTTGCGTTAAATAAATCAGAACTTGTTTCTCAAGAGGTTAGAAATACACTAATACAGATAGATATACTCATTCCACATACACATATGTTGTAAGTTATGCTGAATTGCTTAAGACAGTGTCATTCCATTAGTTGACATGTTCTTAGTACTTGGATAAATTGAGTTGCTTGCTATTAATATGAGTTGGCACTAGAAGATGATCTTTGCTTTTAAATAATAACCTATAGATTAGATGAGCACATTGTTATATCAATCAACTACATCTAGATGCGGGGCGTTGAGAGGAAACCGATGTTTTTAACATAGATATGAACAATTACTAGCCAGTGACAGAAAGTCACCTGTGCTTCCATGAACACAGTCATTTTTGAATAAATAACAGCATAAACAAATGCAGGATATTTCGTTAGAATGTACTACAAACAACTAGAAAGAACTAACTGAAAAAAAGGAGATCTAAGGCTACTTATTTCTACTTAATGCTACATATTCGTAGCTCTTGGGGAGGAGGGATCTTCAACATTAATATGAAAAAGACTAACCGAAAAAAAGGTTTAGCTGATATCAAATAATCTTGGATGTATAATAGGGAGAATAACCCCTTTGCTCACTCAATTATTGATAAATTTTATTTTTTGTCTTTGTAATATTCAACTAAGCACTTCTAACCTTCAATTAGCTGGTATGTGCACGTTTTGATCCCTTTGCTCGTGAATATTCACAAATTTTCAGAAGTATTAATCATTCCAATATTTAGTTACCTATATGCTATGTTAAGCTTGTACTTTTACTTCATTTTTGAGGATAATATACTTTTAAAAATAGTTCAACTATAGCATATTTGCCACATAAATGTCCAAAAGCACACATTTTAATTAATTGAAATTTAAATTTGTTGAATCATATGTCACAAGGACCAAATCAGAATTTTCATTAATTTGGAAATCAAAAATTACAATTATCTCTAGATAATATTGAATTTTCAAAAGCTTGACCTATTAGAAAAAAGTCAAATGATTATGGCCTTGCCCTTATAACAGTAAGTAATATGTTTAACTCCGAAAAGATAAAAGAATACATAATGGATTGCTGTAGCTAATGTTCGATCCCAAGTAATTGTGTATAAGGGCAAAGTTGAGGGGCACCAGCATACCCATTTAGCTTTTGTGCATCAGGGGTCCTTGTTTAGTATATGATCATTCTTTCATGGTATATACATGCATATACAAAGAAATTTCCGAGGTTAGCGGGTGCCTCTGACCACGATCTCCTCCCACCTAATAGGTTAGGTACGCCTCTGAATACATCTCAACCCCAACTTGTTTTCATTTGTTTAAATGAATTATTTGTTTCTATCTCACAGTTCAGATCCTTTATCAGCACATCACTATACCTTGGGATGATTCCTAGTGAATACTTGTTAATTTGTTTATGCATCCTTTTACTTGTGTGTTGTCCTTTCTTCTTCTTTGATTTGCTCAACTACTGGTTGGAATTCTTGACATTAGATTTATGTACCATTTCGTAGATTGGGATACATGTGTATTTGGAATTACCTGTGTAATGGGCTAGGATGTGAGGTCAAAATACAATATCAGCTTGTTAGAATTTAAAAGAGTGAACTCAAACTGACGAAAGAGAGAAGCAGAAGAATAGAACACACAAGGAGGATTCTAGATTGTCTATCTAGAAGATGAAAAATGTGTTTTAACTAAGAAATTCTTGTAATACCCAAGCAAGTATTGACTACTTTTTATGTGATTCAGATTTGATACTACTTTCTTCCTTCCTGTTTATATTTTGTGGTCATTTCTCTGACGCTGAAAGCCAGTGATCAACTTCGGCAGGAAATAAAAGCATGGAAATCTAGGCTTCGAAGTTGGGCCTATGAACCAATCTTTTGCAGCATTGATTCCAAGCGTGGACTTGATACACTCCAGTTTATTATGAGAGAACAAACATCCGTCATTGTTGGTCCAAGTGGAGTGGGGAAATCCAGCCTGATCAATGCTTTGAGAGGCAATAAGCACATTCTTCATGCAGTCGAAGAGCGAAACTGGTTTGATCCTGTGGGTGGTCCTTCTTCATCGTTGTATGTTATGTATTACATTAGTTTTTTTTAGAACCCTTTGGTTTAGTGTTCCTTTTCTTTGTTATGATAGCAGATTCTAGGGAGCAAGTTGTATGAAGAGCAACGTGTCGGGGAAGTGTCAGTAAGAAGCGGCAGAGGAAAGCATACAACAAGGCACGTGTCTTTGCTTCCATTGCCTGATGGGGGGTATCTTGCTGATACTCCAGGATTTAACCAGCCTAGTTTGATTGAAGTGACAAAGAATTCTCTTGCACATCATTTTCCGGAGGTGTGTCTTGATGGCACTGCTTCATCTCTAAATTTTGTTTATTTTATTTTACTATATCTTAATCAATCTATATATGTGAATCCCTTGAGTAACTTCCAATCTAATTACTATGGATTCAGATTCGCAAGATGCTTAAAGATAGTGAACCTGCAAACTGTGCATTCAATAATTGCTTGCATCTTGGTGAACCGGGGTGCCTTATAAAAGGTGATTGGGAAAGATATCCATATTATCTTCAGTTGCTTGACGAAATTAAGATTAGGGAGGAATTTCAGTTGAGGACCATTGGAACTAAACGAGAAGGTGATGTTAGGTATGTTCGAAATGCCTCCATACTTTGATGAGATATTTACCAATTCACTCACACACAACTTAAGGTATATCTTAAAAATTTCCTTCACAAAGTAAGAAAGACAATAGTACTATTGAGCCAGTCAAGTACAGGAGATGTATGATAAGGTTTCTTTTTTTTTTTTTTTGGATAGCCGTGGTGTCCAGGCCAACTTACATGCACCTTGACTAATTCCACGGATACCTGCCACCTCCCACCAGCAACAGATTTCAGATAACTCTGTCCACCGAGGCTAGAATAGATGGAAAGAATATCACCTAGTGTTTTTGATAAGAATCGAGTTACGTTGATAAACAAGAAAAATAATGCGGAAGCAAAAACCCTAAGATTAAAGACAAGAAATTAAAGATAGATGAAATTTGAGAATAAATCTCCAATTTCGAGATGAAGTGCTAAGAACCCTAATTGATCTTAGTATTCAAAATTAGTGGATTAAGACTAATTATGATACCAATAGAATCAATTCAAGAACTTATATCCAAAGGTGATCTAGACCCCCTATTTTGAAGAAATTAAAAACAACAATAGTATAAGACTAATCACCTTCTTTAATTAACTTTAATAGAAACCAAAGATATCAAGTTAAGAATTAATCTTACCTCCTAAAGAATCGTTCTTATAAGGTTGCAAGATAAATCCCAAGTAGCCACACAAAGGTGTAAATAAGAGAAACTCTCAATTAATAATAATGTTGTCTCCTTGAAAATAACAAAATCCATCCCTATATATAGGGAAAAAAACCTATCCCAAATAGCATGGTATTGGAATCTACCTTTATCAAATCTAACTAGGACTAGGAAAAAACTATCCCAAATAGCATGGGATTAGGATCTACTTTTATGAAAATAATAAATAAAATCCTACTAGGACTAGGAAAGCATGTAAAAATAATATCACATTCTCTCCTAAGAAAATAAGGAAAAGTTTTCAAATTTACTCACAACCCATATGGGCTCAATCTTCTTTCCTTTTGGGCTTGGGCTTGGACTTGAATAATGAAATATGTGTAGCACTTTGCCCATTCTTTTCCATAATTCTTGGACTCATTCTTGGGCTCTTCTTCCATCATAAGCATTTTCTTGATTTCATTGAAGCCCGTCAATTTTAATGCAAATGGGCCAGCCTGGATGCTATCATTCCCCTCTTCTTGAAAACAATTCTTCCTCGAATTTGAATCTCGCATAATCAAGATGACATGCAATAGTAAACAACATCCATTACTTGAAAACAATAATGGTAGGAACAAAATAAGATAGTGACCATGGATCCACTTAACCCAACTAACCCTTGCATGTATAAATACACCTTTATAAAGCATGTGAACATCATATCACAATAGAAAATTATCTTCCTTTTATGAGCACAACAATATTCATGTTTAGATGACGTAGGGAATGATATGTGTCTCTCCAATTTAGCTCTATCAATAAAGTACTCCACTAGGCTTGTTAAAGACGTCATAAGCTCCATAAAATATGTATCAAATTTAACACTTTTATGATATAGCCAAGCATCATCAATTACACTTGAAGATTTTTCCATATAACATTTATTCACATAAGCATAGGACATTTCAAGAAGGTTAGAAGAATCTTTCAATCTCAAAATACAATCTCCATTAAATTCTAAGTAGCTGCTCAAATTCACCAACAAGGAATCATGAATAGGTTCAACAATGGGCATTTGATCACTTGTATCATAATAGTCACGGATTTCCTCATCACTAGTAGCAAACATTTTTTTTTCCTGACAATCACCAAGACTTGAGGAGTCATGCCTTAATTTGGTTTTATGTAGCAAAGGAATAATATTGCCTCGTTTTTTCTTGCTCATTAGCGTTACATCTACATCTGCCTTGTTGGACTTCTTGTCATAAGTCTCATCTTGGACAAGTCCAAAATAATTCTCTTTACCTATAACCTTCTTATGAACAAACACTTGCTCAATGGAACATGTAGTTTCAACCACCTTAGTATTAAGTTCATCCACTGAAGACTTTTCAATGCAAACTATTCCATGAGTACCTATAAGAGAATCAAAGCAACTAAAAGAAGTAGGAAGGTTGGAGATAGAATAAGAAATAACCTCACTCAAACTCCCTTGGTTCTTTTTCTCTACCTCATTATTATCCCTCTCTTTATTACTCTCATGATTATCTCTACTTTCTTTTCTCTTGACCTCACTTGACATCCCGTTCTCTTCACACAACACAATCTTTCTTCTTTCCTCTCTTGGAATATCAACATGCTCCCCTTTACTCCTATCATTCTTTTCTCTCTAAAAAATTTTCATTGCTTCTTTCACACGTTTGTGATCTTCATAAACTTAGGATGGAGTTAAAGGTACAAGTTTATATTTTCTTTCGTTTAGCTCAAGAGAAACTCTATTTTTCCCCATTATAAATTGCATTCCTATCAAATTGTCAGGAACGCCCAAGCTTTATATGACAATCTTGCATTGGAATTACATCACAAAGAACATTATGAGAGTACTCTCCAATGGAGAAATAAATCATGCATTGCTTAGTCACCTTAAGTTCACCGAAATCATTGTGTTTGATGCATGTAACTTTTAACTTCTCCACCACGTATGAACTTATCACATTAGCATCACTTTCAAAATCAATGATCATAGAGCAAATATTATCTTTTATCTCACACCATGTATGAAAAACACTTCTCTTTAAATCAGTTATGTTCACCTGATTAGGTGGGTTTTGGGTGACCTCTAATACATCAAGTCGAGCAAAAATCTTTCTAAGTGCCTCGGCTATGTCATTGTTTTGAGTCCCAGCATCAGTATTCTTTACGGTGTGAGACATCTCCAAAAGTTAAAGAAAACAAAAACTCTCAATTTGGCCCTTTTTTTCTCACCCCTCTTACCTTTTTCCACTCAAATTACAAGATTCCTTTAGGATTTATATATTAATCCTACTAGTAACAATCCCTTTAGAAGTGAGATGTAGAGATTAAAAAAAAAATTACCAACTCCCAGACGGATTGGATTTGGTGAGACAAGAAAAAAACCAATTAAAAAAATCTAAATTTTTTTCCTTTTCTTGGTTTTCCTCCTTGATGTTGGAAAACAAGAAACACAATGAATTTGAAATTTCTTGATCTAAAGCAACCTTTTTTTGTTTTACTACGAAACTCCCAAGAATTATCAAGAACGGAACCTTGATAGAACCGCTCTGATACCACCTGATAAGAATCGGGTTGCATTGATAAACAAGAAAAATAATGCCGAAGCAAAAATCCTAAGATTAAAGACAAGAAATTAAAGATAGATGAAATTTGAGAATAAATCTCCAATTTCGAGATGAAGTGCTAAGAATCCTAATTGATCTTAGTGTTCAAAATTAGTGGATTAAGACTAATTATAATACCAATAGAGTCAATTCAAGAACTTAGTTCCAAAGGTGATCTAGACCCCTATTTTGAAGAAATTAAAGACAACAGTTAGTATAAGACTAATTACCTTCTTTAATTAACTTTAATAGAAATCAGAGATATCAAGTAATCTTACCTCTTAAAGAATCGTTCTTATAAGGTTGCAACATAAATCCCAAGTAGCCACACACAAAGGTGTAAATAAGAGAAACTCTTAATTAATAATAATGTTGTCTCCTTGAAAAAAACAAAATCCATCCCTAAATATAGGGAAAAAAAACCTATCCCAAATAGCATGGGATTGGAATCTATCTTTATCAAATCTAACTAGGACTAGGAAAAAGCTATCCCAAATAGCATGGGATTAGGAACTAAGAAAATAAGGAAAAGTTTTCAAATGTACTCACAACCCATATGGGCTCAATCTTCTTCCTTTTGGGCTTGGACTTGAATCATGAAAAATATGTATAGCACTTTGCCCATTCTTCTCCATAATTCTTGGACTCGTTCTTGGGTTCTTCCATCATAAGCATCTTCTTGATTTCATTGAAGCCCGTCAATCTTAATGCAAGTGGGCCAGCCTGGATGGTATCAATTTGTCTGTGTTGGGAATTGATCTGAGGCCCCTTGGTGCTCAACCCAACTTCATTGAACCATTTAGGTGCTCAACCCAGCCCATTTGTTTCTGGGTTCTTTAAAGTATGTTATATTTTTCTGTAATTTTAATATCAAATATAAAATTTGAATTTTGCTGTGTATGTTTGTTGACCAAGTATTCTTATGGCTGGTTTGCTTAAATTTGACATTGGCGCTTGTGAAGCTTTTCCATTAAAGGAAACTCACACTAAACTCTACAAGTGCATGTTGCTATCCGTGAATCTCCTGCAGTTTTAATTTTTGTAATTTTGCTGATGATACTTTTAGAATGAAGTGCGGATAAACACTTCCTTGAGATAATTATATAGAAACTGAGATTCCATATGCTTTGCGACATAATTATCACACCGCATAATCCAATGAGAAGGATTACATTTCTGCACGAATCAAAGATGGTAAATGTTGAAAGGACATTTTCCTCAGCAAAAACTTGTAATTGTGTGGTTTTCCTAAGCTTGTTTTCATCGAAGTACTTGAACAATTTATTCATGGAAGGGGTACCTATTGTCTATCAGAGTACTGTAAAACTAAGTACAGCAATATAGCGACTAGCCTACTGTGATGGTTTTTTGTGCTCCATTTCCTACTCTTCATTTATTTTATTTCTATAATCCTATTGTTAATCCATTTGCCTCAAATGGTAAATATACTTCATCTGCGGGTGATGCAAATCATTCTAACCCCCATTCCTAAAGAGAAGTATTTATTTAATACATCTTGCAGGTGCAAAGTAGGAGACAAGGGAGTTGTGCAAGCAGAACCGCGGCTGGAGGCCAAGAAATACAGGAGACAGTCTCGTAAAAGATTGAACCAGTCATTACTAGATGAATTGGATGAACTCGATGATGAAGACGATACACTGGAGGATGACAATCCTATTCTAAGAGCAATGAGGGAAGAAAATCAATAGAAAAGCTAAACAATTCAAGAGTTCTGAAATTTTCAGTAGTTCTGCATGCATCCATTACACCTCAATCCTTCTTGGTTTGTAAATAGTGATTTTCTAACATCTTTTCCTGAGCCGAGAGTGGTTGAAGGGATTGTTAGATGTTGTAGACAACAAACGCTCTAGTTGGCACTGTTTCAACACTCAATGATGTGAACCAGTTTAAACGATGGTGGAAGCTAACACGAATTTAGAGCAGTATATTTAATAAAATGGGGGGTGGGGGTGGGGGTATGCATTTCCTTCTGCCGCTAATCTTTCCATGTGGCATCCTAATGAATGGTGTGATAATCGGTATCCTTTGTTCGTGTCTGAAGTTGCTAAACGTACTGCTTTCAGCATATTATGAAGTCCTATGTAGGCTATATTGGAGTTGCCTCATGTTTTTCAGTTGGATGTATGTCATGTTCTCAACCTTGTTTCCTAGCGAGTGGGGCAAATGGATGTCGGACAGATAGCTGCATCCGTTGGTGTCGGAAACTCACTGGTAATTGTTTACGAAGGTGTTACCCGGGTATCTTGGAACAAATAGATGCGTTCTCGATTTTTCTTCCATGACAAACTCAAAACAAAAAAAGCTGTGGCTGTGGAAGCAAAAAAAAAAGAAACAGAGAAGTAGATGTGCTTTGCAAGATTTTTTTGTTTGGTCCTTAAGAGAAAAAAGAACTTTTGCGCTGGGTATAGCTTGTAGAAACGCCACAGGAAGCTATTGTCGTAGCTCAAAGCTTCAAGATTTGAAAACTGAATTTAAGTAAATAGGCTTGTTTTGAGTGGGTATTGCTAAAAAAGATTGGGTATATATTTAGAAAAATAAATTTGAAATTTATGGTGATTTGATGTAATTTTTGAGGTGTTTCGGATGGAATTGATACTTGAATTCAAGAAAAAACCGAACTCAATTCTTTTATAGTATTTTATAGGGGTGTATAATTTACCTCTTATAATTTTATATTATGTTATATATTGGGTGTATGTTATTGTATATCATGTTTTTAAATATTATTGTATAAAAAATAAAACAAAGTTTTGTATCTAGTTATATATCAGAAATGTAATGTTGTATGCCAAATGTTTAAAAACAATACTATGGTAAGAAAATGGGCAAATAACAGAAATACTCAAACATAAAGGGGCTATCTACAAAAAAAAACTCTCAACTTTAAATTAATTACAAAACATATCAATGAAAAAAAACGACTGTATATTAGGCGTGTGTATCTCAGATACATAGGTCAAGTCGCGTGTATATGAGATATACAATTGTATATCTGGGATTGTGTATCTAGGACTGTGCATATGAAATAATTTTAAGCTTTGTGTATTTCAAAATAATTTTAGCTTTGTATCTTAGATATTTTAGTCCTATGTATATGTGGTATCTGTATATTTGTGCGTAGATACAATTCCAAATCTTCCCCTCTAAATTTTTTGATGAGCTTCCACCGAACCATCACTCATAACCCTAAGAAAACCACCATCGTCCTCTCTCTCTTCTCATTCACTGTTATTTTGATTAAACTTTGGCTAGAATACGGTATTTTATCATCGGAGATCCATGAATTTCCGACAAGACCAGATCTATGAATTTCAGCAAGAACAGATCTATGTTTGTGATTTCGTCAAAGATGATTCTTCAATGAGATCTAACAATGACGGAAAAAAATAGAATGGGTTGGGGTTTCATTGGTTGTTGGTTGTTTGGGTCTATTTAGTGGTGGGGGTTGTTGTGGTTTCGTGGTCGGAGCTTGGTGGGCCTGTGGAGAGGAGTGATGACGGAAAAAGGAGATCTAGTTGGTTGTTTTGAATTTTGGCATAAACAAACAAAAGGAAATGAATGGGGTTGTAGACTTCATGCCATGACCCGACTCCAGGCCTGGTTGTGATGGGTATCTCAAGCCTACCATGGACTGGAGACCACCCCCTTGCCTAACCTCAAGAGCATAATAATAATAAAGCGGAAGCCAATCAAACAGTAATAAGAAAATGAATAGATAACTTAATAGAAGACTAAGAGTAAAAAACAACAACCAACCCATACTTGTCCATAATAGCCTCTAAAATCAGAATAACATATAAGTTAGGACATGCCCTCGACTAAGACCAAAAAGAATCCAAAAGTACTAAGTCAATAAAGAAAAAATAATGAAATGATAAGGCCTTCCTAAGGATAGAGGCTCACCACTTCACAGCAACTCAACAGACGTGCTCAACTACATAATGCTACATAGGAGCACAAAAAAGCCTTCATACCCCATATCATGAAACGATGAAGCATCCTAGGATAGTCAGTGGAATAATGTAACTCACGGAAAGTGATAAAATAATGTCATATCCAAAATCAGTCAAAACCACATACACAGAGTCATATATATATATATATAGAGAGAGAGAGAGGATGCCGAAATAGGATTAAAGGTCATGAACATGAGAATTTAAACCATCAACTTGAACTATATAACTCGATCCATCCTAAAGGCACCTATGGGCTATATGGGTTCAACTTTCCTTATTAAAAGGGCCTCAGTGCATTTTAGCCGCATGAACCGAGAAAAAATCGAGGAAAAACTAAAGCCACTAACACAATAACCATCTCAAAATATATATATCAAGTATGCACCAAGCACATGGTCATATAGACCCCCAACGCCGGAAAACGTGGTTTACAGTGTTCGTCCCTCTGCGACGTACATCTTCACAGTGAACTACACAATTCCCTGTAAGCCCAAATTAAAATAATCTGCACATAAACCAATCCATTAAACCAGGAGTCATTCATTAAGGCATTTGCCACTTGGTATCGTCATACCATTATGCTTGCAAGCTAAATTAAACATGCCAAACCAATTCATATAACCACACTGACTCCCAAATTTCATTTAAAATCCAAACCGTGGCCAACAAGGCCATTCAAATCTATTTTTATATCCATTAATACAATGCATTGGGTTCAAATACAAGTTAAACCATGCAATTTTTCTATATTCAGGACCAAGTTTACAAAGTGGGTTGAGGTTAATGCCAATTCTAAGCCAAAGTTCATCCAATTTGGGAAAACTCATTTCCCCCATTTCAATCATTTAAACAGTGCATCAATTCAGTCCCCAAGAGATCAATTTAAAGCATGAACAATCAATTTAAAAAATGGGACAAGTAATTTAATCAGTAACAACAAAAACCCCTCAACCCAATTTCAAAATCCATAATTTAAATAATATGAAAATTTATAGAATCAATGCCACTAAGTAAAATTTAAGTTTAGGGAGAGAAAAATTCCTGAAATACACAAGAAATTGAAGTCAATTCAAAGTTTGAATCCCGAATGATGAATTCTCTATGAAACCCTTGAATATTCTTGGGTTTTGAGTTTGAGACAGAAAAACAATGATTTTATCTTTAAAAACTGAAGACAATTGGGTTATTTTATGTTATAAGGTCGTACAAGGGGTAAAAAGATCAAAAGTCCCCTACCCAAGTGAAAAAATTGAAAATTGGACGAAATTAAAATACTAGCATGGGATGCCAATATCGCGGAGGTTAGCCTCCATGCCACGCCACTATTGCAGGGGTTAACCTTTGTGACACAGTCTTATCACAGACTCTCGCTTCCTCGGGATCTCAAAATAACCTCGAACCCCTTATAAAAAATCCAAAACTTTTCCAAAACATCCTTTTACATCCTTTTAACATTTTTAAACATAATTCAAGTCAAAAATTGATATTACGCACGCGAGAGGGTCAAAAATAAAATCATCAAAGTCTTATGGGGTCTCAAATTTCATCGGAGCTACATCGTGGTTGTGAAGGGATAGTCTGACTTCACCTGAAAAATAGGGAAAAAGAGTTGATAATTGGTAGATACACATAATTTTTTGTATCTTAGATATATCCAAAGTTTGATGTGTTAATCTGTAATACCCCTTAAGATTCCTGACATGTTTCTAGCTCCTAGACACATGTTTAAAGGGGTCCAAGGTTTTAGTTTCACACTAAGTACAAAAGACTTAGCCATTTTAAGACTCCAAGAATGTGAACATTTTATTTTCGGCCTTTACGAGTCTGAAACATTGATTGTTGAGTTGAAATGTGTCTAGGGATGTTAAAAAGGTCATCCGGGAGAGTTTTAGAATTTTTGAAGAGGGTTCGGGGTATTTTTGGATCACAGAGACAGAATACCTATTCGATTTGGGCGTGTCACAGAGGATGGACATCCATAATACACAACGTGTCACGAAGATTAGTCTTCATGATACACGTCGTGTCATGAAGGCTAGTCTCCGCGATAGCCTTCGTGCCATGAAGGGTATTTTTTCCTATAATTTTAATTAAAGTCCAAGGGGGTATTTTAGTCTTTCCTCCTCTTTCCAAAAACTTAATTCACAAATTAAAACCCCAAGATGGGCATTAATTTCCCCTTTCCCCATCAGTTATCATACGTAAAACTCATCCCCATTCCCAAGAACATAATTTCAAGCTTTCTTTCCAAGGATTCAACTATTCAAGGTTCTAATTCCAAGATTTTATTTAAGGATTCAAGAAATTAAGTTATGTGGGATATTCATCAATAGGTTCTTTCCAACCATTGAGTCCCAAAATCCCCTTTTGTTCAAGTATGAACTTCTTATTTTCTTTTATGAAAATATCAATGCTAATTATGAATTTAATCCATGTTTTCTTAGTAGTTTTAATTTCAATCCATACCAATATGTTTTCTCATTTAAATTATGCCATTACATACTTTGAATTTCAATCTCCCATATCATATTCAGTTGTCACCAAGTTAATTTATTAAGTAATGAATTAAACCATGTCAGCATGTTATCCTCCTAAGGTTAACACATCCCCATATTTAAAATTCATGGATTTTATCAGTTTAGTGAGATGTGCTATGTTTTGGGTCTCTGAATCATAATTTTCTACTAGTGTTTTTAAATGATGTTATTGTACTTAAAGTATAATTCAGTTCTGGCGGGTTACGAATACCCGATACCTCTATGTTTACATATGTTTCAGACTTTCAGGTAATAAGTCAGTCAAATACTAATTTTATTATCATACTCAGTTTTCTATGATCATGTTGAGCACTATAAATTGTGATGTCCAATCGACTTTAGTTAGAACCAGTGTAAGTTCAGTTGGTAGTAGGATTTAGCACCGAGAGGGTGTGAAAGTATTAGTCCCTAAGTTCCAGAACTACGTAGCCAGCGTAGGTTTTGAGAGGTCTTCCTGCTAGATGAGGGTTGACACTTACTTAGGGGCACCTTCCAGTAGAGGGTGATATCCTAGTCCTTTGGGATAACAGTTTAGTGGATCCACCCAACCAATGTTAGTAACCGTGGCAAGGTATTGACACCCTTCCAACTGGGGTTACAGGTTGGACCCCGATTATCTCAAATTGGGACATGTCGGTTACATGATAGCTCTCATAGTTTCAGTTCGGTACTCCGGCTATATCAGTAAAGGTTTGCATGATCAAGTATTCAATTTATCAGCTATTCAGTTAGTCAATTTTACAGATTATCTCAGCACATGTTTTACTTGGTCTTGCATTCTTTTTACATGTCTATGCATCTATGTTCAGTATCCACATGAAGTTTTAGTTAGTCTCTATCTCACATACCAGCACATTCAAAGTATTGATTGCATACTCTCTTTTGCGCTATATTGATTTCACAATATAGGTTCGGATGCTTAGTTCCCCAATATCCCTTAGTCAGCTTAGTTTCTCTTAGCAGCAGTAGTGGTGAGTCCTCATCTATCAAGGATAGGATAATTTCTGTTACTTTCAGCATTTTACTTTATGTTCAGTTAGTCGGAGTTAATTAGGGGTTTGTCCAATTAACTACCCATGTCTTAGAGGCTTTTAGACATTCAGACTAGATATTCTTATTTGTTTTAAGTTTCATTTAGTTATCAGACATCTTGGTATTTATATCAGTTTATCTTCCGCATATAATACTTCATCATCATTTTACAAAGTGCTCACAGCAGGTACCAGACCATGAATTAGCTTTGGGTCACTTGTGGCCATAAGCACAGTGTTACAACTAGGGGGTAGCCTCAAATCGTGACATTACCTGATTAATTCCTTGGTATATCTTATAATTATTGAACTTTGGTGAAGGTGCTTTGTAATTAGGGGCCAACATCTAGACTTTTTATTATTTACGATGAAAAGTTTAAATACTTGGCTACCTGTAATGGTAAAAACATTTTTTTATTAGGAATAGGCTATTGTGTTTTTTTATGACCCAATATCTCACGTCATGACGACTTCTACTATACCTCACCAGTAGGTAAGCCAATCTTATAGTTCGAAACTGCTAGTAACGACTACTAAAAGAATGAAGGGAAGAATGCAGAATAGATGTAATAAAAGACTAAGATACCTAAGATAATCCCAGAACCTGGTGTAATCAGTACTAGAGCTTCTAACATAAGAAGGATGTAAATGGGGTACTAATTGAATATACAGATACGACATCTCTGAATACAACATAGAGACTAGTCTAGTACATAAGAAGGAGTATAGTAATACTCCAAATGTCAGGAGCTCACTCTATGTCTTCGAACCATGGCTACTTCACACAATGCACACGATACCAATGATAATCCGTACTATGATCTGCAGGCTGCAGAAGTATAGTATGAGTACCAAACACATGGTACTCAGTATGCAACTGTCGATTAAACTCCAAAAATAATGCAAATATACATAACATGTAAGAAAAAATGTAAACTACATCCAAATATCCAACTACTATATCATAAAGCTAATGAGATAATATGAATAAACTATCCTATTCATGTCCATGAAACAACATACTAAGGATAAGGAGGTATTAAGGATGAACTATCCCATTTTATCCATACTCAGGAACCTCAACACTATACAGTATATTGTCGGCTTATATAAGAATTAAGAGCAAGAAAATATATATTTAAGTATACAAGTTCAAGCAATGAATATACAATCTGAATAAACAAAGGAAGAAAGGGATATATGATAATACCATAGATACATGTAGATAGATATACATATGTACATAAACAAGGTCAACTCGAGGTACAACCTAAATCATCAGAATGACACCTTAATACTTCGTACTCACAACCGAAACTAGTGCTAGTGTACTCAGCGTTATAATCTATATGTCTAATCATGAAATAATCATGCATAATAATATAATTGTAAGTTATAAAAGCCAGAATAATACCTCAAATATTGATATCAAATCATTAACAAAGCTATCACAAAATAGCCATAACAATGATCATAACAACAATAATAACAATAGGAATGATAATACGAGTAACCATCTAGTCCAGAAAAACAATACCTAATCGAGCCTTTCACGAACCCCCATTACCCTAGGATTAGAAGGTTCAATCAACATATAACACACCACAAGCCATACTCATCACCCATACCTATGCAACCACCATAAGGCTAATAGATATAGGCATATATTAGTGATTGGCGATGCAAATACAAGAATGAATGTGCAGATATAATATAAAATACCACAACCAATCAAAATACCATAATTAACCCAATGTATAACCTCACATCATCAGTATCATAATAAATATCCAGACTCAAATAGGTAAATATATAATTAATAGCCGGACTTGCACCGATAAATATATAATCAATAGTTAGACTTTTATCGATAAATACAATTAATAACTAGACTCAAACTAGTAAATATGTAATCAATAGCCGAACTCGATCCAAAAAATATATAATCAATAGCAGAACCTGAACTAGTAAATATAATCAATAGTCGGACTCAAACCGATAAATATATAATCAATAGGTGGATTTGAAATGGTAAATGTAATAAATATCCTCAACATCATCAATCATGGGGCTTTACCCAAAATTCATATCATCAATACCATCGTACTCTTCCGTCCCATACAAAAAGATGTGTATGCAGATATATAATAGGTGCACAGACTTAAGCCGTGGCTAAAAAGAGTGTAAATCTATAAATCCATTGACCGTGATAAACTTCGAGAATAAATCATTATAAAAGTATATAAAGGGTCAAAATCTCTCGCGACCAGAGTAAATAGTAGTATCAGAATCACAGACCAAAATCTTTCTTAGTCAAATCTTTAAAACATCGATTCCAATCTCTTTACACATCGACTATTCATAAAGATGGTGCAATTATTGTTATGAAGAAATCCATTTTAGGTGAAAAGTGTTCCTTAACCTTATTTAGGAAAACCATTAGTAAAATTATATTTTAGTTGGAATAGTACCATCTACCGTATTTAGTAATCATGAATGTACCGAATCTATGCATGCCATCACAAGTATTAAAACAATGAAATCTTAAACATCAATATGTCGATAAACTACAACTATTTTCTCTACAAGCATGGAATACTTCCCAGAACCGAACCAATCAATATCATGAACATGGCCTCCTGCCTAAGAATATATCCGAAAATAGCTACAACATCATAATCATGACCTTAGGCCCAAGTGTATATCTGGCATAATCGTAACATCATTATTTGGGAAAAACCATCATAATTCACCGAGTAATACATAAGAATTTATAAGGATTCATTAGTTCCATCTAAAACTAATTTGCTAACAACCTAGGGTAATAAGACTATAGAGGCATAATACGTATTTCACCTTACTGGTCACTTCACCCATCTAATCCCCGAACTTCAATATTCTAGGCTAAGTCATGCTATTCTACCCGCAATCAATCTGAATATTAACATTCACATGTAGTATGATACACAACATCTTGTGAAGAAAGTAGACAGAAGCCTACCTCAAAGTCGAACCACAAATCCTTGAATCATCCACAAAATGTCTGTATTTCAAAATCATAATCTTCGCATCATTAAGAGTCAAATAAGACCCATATTTTCATATAATGGGTCGGGTTAAATTATGGGTCAAGAATGGGCCCAAGATGCCTTTAAACGAAATCCAAAATTGAACTTGTCATGAGGTCCCTCAAAGGACAAAGATGTTGTGTTCAAAAGTTGAGCACAAAATGGAGCCGAAATCGGGTCTCAAATCAATCCTTACAGTTTAAGAATTCAAAGTCCTAATTTCTAAGAATTTATTAAGAAATCAAAGGAATATTACCATGAATTCAAAGGGAAATCATAAAATAATCGATAACCAAGCTCCCCAAATTATCTACAAGCTTTAATTCCACTCTATCTCACATTTTAGGGGTTAAACTATTAAGAAATGGATGTGGAAATCATAAAAATCAGCTAAAATAGGGTATTTATACCCATACTAGGCTTTGGGGTCTCGTGATTGTGACCCGACGCTCACAATCGCGACAACTTGAGACTATACAAGGGAGTCGCGATCACGATTTATCTTTCATGATCACGGTTCAGGCGAATAGAGTAAATCATATTTGGCGATCGTGATTCTGCATAAAAACATAATTAGTGATCGCAATTACCCATCGTAATTGCGGTCACACTAGACCTGGTGCACCAAGTTTTTTTCTATGTATGGAATGGACTTCTACTGAGGGTTTAGAATTCGTTCTGAACCCTATGTGCTCAAACAAAATATGTTAACATACCAAATTCAATGTTCTGACTCAATGGAACCATCAAAACTTACATCTGAGATTGTTTTGACTTAATGTGGGGCCTACAACTATAGTTTTATTTTTCATATAACCCGCCTAATAGCCCAAAACATGTCCTAAACCCCCTGGACCTGAACTAAGGGTCCCCTTAGTTTAAAATTGACGTTCTGGAGCTGATGGCACTGTCAAAATTCTTATCTGAGGTCATCTACTAGGAGTTTTGGTCTTAGACCAAATCCTAAATAGCGAATGCTCTAAAACAGGGAAATGAGTCTAAAATCTAAGTGAACTATTCGATCACCGAACCTATAATTCTGGCAAGTCACAAATGACCTATATCCACTGTGGGGAGGCTTAAAATTTCAAACATACATACAAATCAAGGAAATGACCTGGAGGTTCATTACAATATCCAATACTAAAATGAATTTCATTTGCAAAAGTCAATGGATAGAAAGATCTCAAAAGTTTGAAAGGATGAGGTACTGGGCCCACATGGTCTGGGCAAGACTTGCCAGATAACCTTTAAGAGGAGAGAACACATAGGCATCCTTTTTCAACCCGCTCTCTCACTTAACTTCTAAATAGCTAAAACTCAACCTCCACCATCAACTGGTCTTCTCCCAAATTGAAGAAGGGTAATGCATGCAAATCTGAATCACAACACACCAATATAATCTCGTTACCCGTACAAGTCATCAAAGGCTTATCCAAGCC
Organism: Capsicum baccatum var. pendulum; assembly: GCA_030864225.1. Lineage (NCBI taxonomy): Eukaryota > Viridiplantae > Streptophyta > Magnoliopsida > Solanales > Solanaceae > Capsicum > Capsicum baccatum. The sequence continues at coordinate 176,320,534 of CM061560.1, forward strand.
AAAAACAAACCAAGGTATGAGTCATACAATCGACTCTAATCCAAATATAACCTTCTTTTTACTATTCCACACCTGTTATCCGCCCCAAACTAGGAGAAAAATCACATGTCTTTCCCGCGCAATCTCATTATAGAGGACTCAAAGAACCAAAACTAATCTACTAAAAGTATGTATGGAAAACATGAGAATAAACCCATACAGAGCTACCTGAGCACCCAATAAAGATAATCAAGGTATAAAATCTATGCAAATTCTATAAATGGTTTGAATGATCTTCAAAAATAAAATCCATGAGTCCAAGGCACAACTACTTACCACTGAACGATCTATTCTAGGATGTCCCATCAACAGAGAATGAAGACACACTGAATCCAACTTAAGTATACTACTCCCACTCAAGTATATCAGTTGAGAATCTCAAGGAAAATTGATGACCCGAGGTCAAAGCTGAAGGAACCAATACTGGGTCCATAGGTTATCATCTGAACACCTATTAACTATAAACCATCCAAAGTTGAGAAGACTGAATAGGTAACCATGACATAGGCTCAACCAACCTATAGATAAAATATGAGATGAGATAAATCTAAAATGAAGGCCACACTCAAGCTCTATAACTCCCAGCTGAAATCTCAACACCAAGGCTGAATCTCTTAATCTTAAGTACCCAAACCAAACCTGATGGTGGGTAGGCATTCATGCCCTAAATCTATCATAAATTCCAAATCACCATTCCAAGACGCCAAATCAAACCGAGCCAATAAGTCTATATTAAGGTTAACTACTTAAATTGACTTCAGTATCCAAGTTTGGCATGTCCAAGCTAAATCATACCAAGCCAAAATCAAAATATAACTACAGAACAAAATCATCATAGAGAGAAAATCACCGACTGAAAACACAAGAAATTAGCTCCATATTCTCTGAAGGGTATGAACTATTAAAGCATACTCAAGAACTCCCTAAGACTGCAATTTATGCTAGTAATAGCAAAAATTTTAGCAACTCCGAGAAATACAACTTTAGCCAAAAACTAACTAATCCAATACTCCATCTTGGCAAAGAATAGCCATAGGCACATATCATTAAGGGGAAGCACTCCACTAATTCTTATTAGCCAAACAAACTATGAAATGGGGATTTCCTGAATCCACCCAAGTAGGACATTAATAACTCAAAAAACCATGAATCACCTCACTGATGAAGGAAGCACTAAGCCTGACATATATGTCAAGGTAAAGACCACTACCAAAAAATAAACTAATAATTCAAGATAAAGATTTTCTAATTTTCCAACTCTAGAAGCGATCACAGAAAAGACCACCTGCCTTTAACTCTCTAACTCTACTTTAGACAAGAACCATATCACGACAAAAAGGAACGTCCAATCTTCATACTAGTACCATGAGCAAACCATCACCAGAAGACGAATCTAAAAAATCTAAGAGATAAATCTAGGAAATCTCAAAATCAATATCAAAACCATTATCGGGCGATGGAATAGCCACTAGAAAAGAATGGACCCTAAACTAGTCAATCTCAAGAATGGCTATATAGGGAAGAAAATCTAATGCAAAAAACTTTTAACCAAGAGGCAAGTTCAAGGATCCCAAACTAAAAAATAAGAAATATAACCAATCGACCAACCCTATAACCGCAACAGAATCACATAATGTCAACTTACCTTCAATCCCACAATCCTTTCTAGAATCAATATAGCATAGGCAACAAAAGAGAAAAACAACCAACCTCACCTCGCTATAGAAAATAATTCACTTAATCGAGCTATATATATCTATACCAATGAATAAGAACTGCAAGAAATGGAATTCTAACTAGATAACACTAGTCTAAATAGCTATGCAACGAACCTAGAAAGGTAAACTTCTTACTCTACCTTTCCCCAGTCTCTGCCTGCTTTTCTTCACTTCCTCTACCTGATGTATATGCACAACTAACCTGGTAATGTCCATGTCCTGGTTTAACAAGGAATTCATACTCTCATAAATCAACTCTCAGGATAACCCAAAAGAGAACTTCCTCATTCTAGCCCTCATGCTAGAAACTAACTTCAGAGCATACCAAGATAATAAGTGAAACTTCAAGGGATACTCCTTGACTAATATCTTACCTTGTTTCAGGTTAACAAACTCTTCCGCCCTCGCTTCCCACAACTCTCGAGGAAAGAAGCAATCCATAAAAGCACTAGGAAAATTATCCCACAGGGCTGACTCAGCAACGTCACCCCTTGATTTCTCTTATTCCTAATACCATTGGTATGCTACATCTTTCATTTGGTAGGCAGGAAATTCCACACCCTCCACATTAGTAGCATGCATAACTTGAAAGTTCTTTTTTATCTTATCTACAAAAGCTTGAGGATCCTCCTCAACCTTAACACCAGTGAACACAAGGGGGTATAATCTCATGAACTAGTCAACCCTTGTGGCCTTAGAAAATGGAGTAATAGAAGCACCACACTCGATATAAGTGATAACGCTCAATCTACAGCTCTCGTTTGAGTGTAAAGCGGTCGTTAGCAAATATAGAACCCAACCTGGGTTGGGTGTCGATCCCATAGGGAATAGCTTGGCCAACAAGTACGCAAAATTACTAAACTTTTGGTGCAAGTCTCGTAAGAAGGGGGGATTGTAATATGTAACCAAAACAATAAAGTAAAAGCTGAAAATAACAAAGTAAAAAGAGGAAGATTGTCACGTTGGTTGTAGACAATGAGAATTGAGGCGTTGGGGTTATGTCCACCTTTTGAGGTATACGTCTCTATTGGCTATGGGTGTGTAGAGTCTTGACATGCAATTGCTTATAGAGAATTGTAGTCGATGGTAAATCCAAGCGTCTCTCGACCTGAACAAGGACTATTTCACTTTAACTCTCTCGAGCTTAAAGCGTGTCTAATGGTATGAATTCTCTAAAAGGTTAGTCCAGTTACGGCACTAGCTTTTTAATAGGAAAGGGTGTCCTACTACCTTGACATTATCTCTTTTCCAGACAAATAACCTTTCTCTCGAACAAGTTAAATGTTAGACTGACGTTATTCTATGCGTCTGCAGCCACAAGAATTTGTATTAAGATGAAGAGAATAATGATATAAGCAATATACGTGTCTCGAACGCACAAACTCACAGCAATAGATAGTATCTCATTCGGCTTCCATAACCCCAACAGAGAAGTTTAGTTACCCATGAATGCGAAGTAGATCACGATTTGCATTGTTATTGTTGAGTAATGGCGTGTGGATTAGGTGATAGGCGTGTGGCGTGATTCCTTGGCTTGGTAACGATTCTCTTGTTGTGGAATTTAAGAATAGAAGAAGAATAGAATTAATGGAAAGATTAGAAGAGTTGTAATTGAGAAGTAGAATGTGTCTCTCCGCTAAGGGAGGAGTTGCCTCTCCACTAAGGGAGGACTTAATTAAAATCTATAGCATGATAGGGTATTTATAATACTCCTATCCTACTCCTACTATGCTAATGAAATAAATAACCAAATCCTACTAAACTAAGGAAATACTTAACCCATTTGTACTAGGTTAATATAACATTCTCCTAATCCAAATAAACTAATGAAATACATAACCTAATTGTACTAGGTTAATGTATCATTGTCAAAATCCAGCTTTGTGTCTGTAAGTCCCCAAAGTCTTCAAAAATGCTGTTTTAGCCCGGGACAGATTTTCCATGCAGCAGTTTTGGTCCTTAGGCGTGTAGACTTTCTTCCCTTCCTTTGTGAGCTTTCTTTTGCATCAAGTAAGCCATAAAATGCTGTATTTTGCATCATTTATACCTGAAACTTTACTAATCATGTTCGTTAGCTCATTTATAGGAAAAAGGACTAAAAGTGCATGAAATATATAATTTGTTCTCAAAACTAGGCTAAAATATGGGCAAAATATATTGATATAGGCGTGTAAATCCGCCTATCATCAACACCCCACACTTAGAGCTTTGTTCGTCCTCGAACAACATATCATGTCCTTCTAAACATCAACTTAGGGTTTTTACAACAACAACACAAAACATTCTTCAAGACAAGCACAACAATTATCAACAAACAGTAGCTTTCCGATTATAAGTAGAAACAGTTTAACCTCTAGCGTAGACTAGTGATGGTGATCAACTCGCATGCAAACGTTAAGGTACATAGAATCATATACAACTATCCAAAGCTCATCAACCATGTGTGTCTCACAATATAGTACCCATAATCACTCACAAGTACAACATATTTTTCAAACAAGGGTATCAACATATCCTTGCTCTCACTCTCGCAAAGAATTCATATGTAGCAACTGATGACCATAGGCTTGCCCTTAGTGTAGTACTCCACTAAATGTCAGAATGTTAAGATTAGGATCAAGTAGGTCTTTTGATGGTTGTAATGTAGGCTAAGGGACGGGTAGGACTATTTTGGCCAGGAATAGTGACTAAGCTCCTAAGCGCTTTAATACATCACATTGTATCATTGACACTTTTTTCTTTCAACCTTTCTTCTTTCTTTTATTCTACCACCCTTGTTCTCCTCTTTTGTTTTTCAATTTTAAGAACAACTCACTTTTCAGCTTTCTTTTCCTTTTTCTTTTCACAACATACCTCTTATGATAGCACTTTCTTTTCCATAACACATTCAAGCACCATTTACAATTTAAAGCATCATACTTACCCAATTTCCTCTTATGTTGTCACATGACTTTTTTTTATTTAAAGCACTTAGGAATTTGGATCAAATTACGGTCTTGAAAAAATGGATTAGGCTTACATACAAGGTTGTCAAAGAAATAGGCTAAAGGCTCAAAAAGGGTTAACTAGGATGATTTACATGGGTAGGTAAAATTGAAGGTAAACATGTATAGGTTGCCAAAGAAATGCCTAAATCATATCCTAACTTACACTCGTTATTTTCGGTTTGCATACATACCAGGCAAGTTCTAGCATCAGCCACATACATAAAAGATACTATTAATCTCACACACACAAGGCACATGGTCGACTTGATTGGAAGTAATATAGACTCTTGACCCAACAAGTGAAGGAATTGAATCACATAATATCACATAATGAGTCACAACTAGAGCCTAAACGTCTCAATAGTTACAATTGTAGCACATACTCTTGTTATAATCTCATGCTGCCTATCAAAATAATTTCATGCGAAGCTAGAAAAAAAATTTTACTACTAAAAAAACAAAACGAAACAAAAATGAAACAAAAGAAATAGATGCGAATAGAGAAGTATAGCATGTAATACCACCACCCCACACTTAGTCGGGACATTGTCCTTAGTGGAAAATAAATACGAGGAACCTGGTTGGTCGGACTTATCCTCTATGTCTGGGGTCATACCCCTTGCATTGGAATCATCATCAGAGTCGTCATCCTCAGAAGTTCCTCATAATTATCCCACTTAATTCCAAGCGTGAGTCGGGGTATTTGCTGCGAGGAGGGTTCTCCTTGGTCCTTGCGACTTCTCTTTTTGCCCTTTTGGGAGGTGGTAGCCTTCTCCTTGCCTTGTCTCGCTTTAGGTGCCATTGTACCTGAGACTAGAAATAGTGTTAGTTGCAGCACAATCTCACTTGATACAATCTATCAGCAAGCAATAGGGGTACCACCCCACACTTAGTTTTGTTTACACAAATCAGTGAAGTGAACGTGGTCGATTACTCAGATTTCGTCGACATACGTTTTAGGATTGTATTCCGATAAGAAAGTCAGCAATGCATCACTTACTTGCAGCCATTGGACTACTTTCATGGTAGATATAGCAACACTACTACATAGGGGTTACCACATAGAATAGTTATTCTTACAACAATCACAACCTCTTATGTCGGTAGGCACTATAAGTCTTATCCCGATGGCCGGGATAGTCTAACATGTAAGTATCCAAACAACAATCTTAAGCACTATTCATAGCCATAGTAATTACGCAAATAGTATAACAATGCTATTAAAACCAATTTCAAGTCGGAAACAAGTCAAGATTTTCCTACGTACATGTTCACTCACATGATTTTGTATCAACAATCCAAACACATGAACATCACCAACAATCTTATACGATTTAGCAATTCATAATAAACATAGCAACGTAGTACTTATGAGAAATAAATGAAGAATAAGAGAGTACTTACTTGCTTGAAGCTTGTGGAGATGGTTTTGTGAATTGGAAGAGCAAAAGAAGAAAATTTTGAGAGGATTTGGAGAGGGAATGCGGTGCCTTTAGGTCAATTTTTAGTGTGGTTATGTTTCAAGACTAAGTCCCCTTTATATAGGAAGAGTATGGGTCGGGTTATGACCCATTTACTATCGGTTTTGGGGACAAAATTCCCACATATGCGGCGCATAATGCTTAGCATAGACATGACATATGCGGCGCATTGTCTATAGCATAATGGGACATATGCGCCGCATAGTCTATGGCATTTGTAGACATATGCGCCACATAGTCTATGGCATATGAGATACTGAGACCAAATGCCATAGCATAGGCGGCGCATAGTCAAAAGCATACCTAGGAATAGGCGGCGCATAGTGTATAGCACACTAGATTCCGAGACCTTAGGCTATAGGATAGGTTGTGCATCGTTCTTGGCCAAGTTTTACCAAGGCCTAGACTTTCTCGATGCCTATTTTGGCGTGAGAAATGCTCAATCCATAGCCTTATGCATCACCATTCCTAACTTACCAACTTTACCATACAATGCATCCAAATCAGCAATTGAAATCAATCTCTTCGTTGAATACTTCTTGCACCTATTTTTGCTCAAAACCAAACGAAAATGATTAGTACGATGGGTTGCCTCCCACCTAGCGCCTTAGTTTTGGTCGTGGTACGACTCTTATTTTTTGATTTTCATTTATCAAGAACAAAACAAGTACTAGAACGAAAGAAAAATGATAAAACGATAAAATGATAAAACGATGGGTTGCCTCCCATCTAGCGCCTTATTTATTATCGTGGCTCGACGTAGTTACCTCGAGTACTCAGACTTCGTCGAGGTAAGTGATGGATCATTTTCTGAAAGGATTTGGACGACAATGAGGCTTACCTGTGGTCATGCGATCTTTTTCGAGCTAGCTCACACGTTTCTCCGGAGAGTCACCAATTATATCATCAATAGTCCAACCCATAGCTCTCTTGTATCTCCTCAGAGCAGAGATGAGAGCTTCTACGTGCTGATCACTTAAATCATCTGCTCTCTCAGGAAGTATATTTCTACTTTCCAAGAACACATACCTTAGATAATTGGGAAACTCTTGCGATTCTAGCATTGGTGGCTCGTCAAAGGGAGTATTCGCTGTTGGTTGATTCTTGAGTTCACAATCCGGTTTCTTAGGAGTATAAGACTCTATTTCTGTTAGAGCACTCATAAGTTCTTCATAACCTTCATTATCTTCATTCTCAACTTTCAGTGGCACAACAGACAATGACTCAACAGTAGGTTGTTTCTCTATAGATAATGCTTTCGTATCCTCATAATGAACATCAGCTACAGGTGACTCATTCATATCGCTGGGCTGCTTCATTGTTTTGCATATATCAAACTGTACCACTTCGCCAACCACTTGCTTGCCTTTTGCTGAAGTTTCCAGCACCTTACCGCTTCTGGTAGTGATGGCCATGCATGACCCATCATTCTTTGGGTTTTGTACAGTATCGCTTGGTAAGGTGCCAGCCTTTCTTTGATTAAATGCTGCTGAAAGTTGGTTCAATTGCTGCTCTATTTGCTTGATAGAAGTTGAATGAGAATCAACTAGTTGCTTCATGGAGGACAAATCATCAATCACCTCCTTAACTCCCGCGCTCGTTGCTTCCACTCCTTTCAATAACGTAGCCATCATGTCTTCCATACTCCCAGAATTAGATGTGGTGGTATCACGTCTACCAGGGGGAACGCACAAACCACTTTTTTCATTATTTTTCTTCCAACTACCTTGGTCATTGCTTCCAGATTTATCATAATAGTTCCGACCTTGGTTTCCTTGGGCATTCCCACGAAAACCCCCCTGATTGTTCAAGTAGTTGGCCTCCTCTTCCGAATCAGATTCGTCTCTTCCTTTTAGCGCTACAGCTTTCACTTTTTCGGTCTTCCCTGATAATAAGTACTTTGTCAGAAGATCCAATTGTGTTTTCATGTGCGCCATGTCTTGCTCACGTTCTTCTTCTCTTCTTCTTTGGTCTGCAGTCATGCCAATAGATAAAGTGTGGCTTGCTACCTCAGAATCCCTGGTATGCCAAGCTCTACTTTGCTTCATCATCCGATCTAGCATATTGCTTGCCTGCACAAAGGTGAGGTCCATAAATGATCCACCTGCTGCATTATCAACCACTGGCTTAGTCACCGAATTCAGCGCTCTGTATAATATCTCCATCAAGTGGACATTGGTCATATGATGGTTTGGGCATCACATTAGCTTCGTCTTGAACCTCTCCCATGTTTCGTGGAGAGCTTCAGAGGGAAGCTGACGAAAGTTGCTGATTTCATCTCTCAGTTGTGCTTTTTTGGATGGCGGAAAGAATATTTCTAGGAAAACGTCTTTCAATTGCTTCCAATGAGTAATAGAATCAGGAGTCAGCCCATTCAACCACATAGTTGCCTCCCCAGACAGAGACAATGGAAATAGACGTAATCGAATTGCATTCTGTCCAACTCCAGGATTGTCGAATGACTTGCATGTAGAAATAAAGTTGATCAGATGCATATTCGGATCATCGCCTGCTAGTCCACCAAATAATCCCTTGAGTTGCAAAAGCTGAATCATGGTGCTAGTGATATTGAACTTTGCTCCCGGTGCTAAGGGAGGAAGAATAATAGGTCCTGTGGCACCAGCTTCGTCAAGATCATCTTCATCTTCATCGAACAACATTGGTACAGTTCGACGTTCAGGCCTATATCTTGCTTGACGATCTCTTCTGTTTTTTGGTGTCGCCATCTCAGCAGTATGCTGTGGGTTTAATAGCTCTTCATCGCCCAGATCCTCATCGTCAGGATTTGTTGCTCGCCTACGGTTATCAATATTTTGTTGATGCACTTGAGCAGCCATCCTTTCAATTTCATGTTGTGCCTCCATTGATGCACTGAATAAACCTAAAAAAAACAAAAACAACAACTAAAAAAAAAGTACGAGAATATTTGACCAAAGGGTCTAGTAATTATCACGAACTTGATTGACACTCGTATTCCCCGGCAACGGCGCCAATTTTTGATAACGCTCAATCTACAGCTCTCGTTTGAGTGTAAAGCGGTCGTTAGCAAATATAGAACCCAACCTGGGTTGGGTGTCGATCCCACAGGGAATAGCTTGGCCAACAAGTACGCAAAATTACTAAACTTTTGGTGCAAGTCTCGTAAGAAGGGGGGATTGTAATATGTAACCAAAACAATAAAGTAAAAGCTGAAAATAGCAAAGTAAAAAGAGGAAGATTGCCACGTTGGTTGTAGACAATGAGAATTGAGGCGTTGGGGTTATGTCCACCTTCTGAGGTATACGTCTCTATTGGCTATGGGTGTGTAGAGTCTTGACATGCAATTTCTTATAGAGAATTGTAGTCGATGGTAAATCCATGCGTCTCTCGACCTGAACGAGGACTATTTCACTTTAACTCTCTCGAGCTTAAAGCGTGTCTAACGGTATGAATTCTCCAAGAGGTTAGTCCAGTTACGACACTAGCTTTTTAATAGGAAAGGGTGTCCTACTACCTTGACATTATCTCTTTTCCAGACAAATAACCTTTCTCTCGAACAAGTTAAATGTTAGACTGGCGTTATTCTATGCGTCTGTAGCCACAAGAATTTGTATTAAGATGAAGAGAATAATGATATATGCAATATACGTGTCTCGAACTCACAAACTCACAGCAATAGATAGTATCTCATTCGGCTTCCATAACCCCAACAGAGAAGTTTAGTTACCCATGAATGCGAAGGAGATCACGATTTGCATTGTTATTGTTGAGTAATGGCGTGTGGATTAGGTGATAGGTGTGTGGCGTGATTCCTTGGCTTGGTAACGATTCTCTTGTTGTGGAATTTAAGAATAGAAGAAGAATAGAATTAATGGAAAGATTAGAAGAGTTGTAATTGAGAAGTAGAATGTGTCTCTCCGCTAAGGGAGGAGTTGCCTCTCCACTAAGGGAGGACTTAATTAAAATCTATAGCATGATAGGGTATTTATAATACTCCTATCCTACTCCTACTATGCTAATGAAATAAATAACCAAATCCTACTAAACTAAGGAAATACTTAACCCATTTGTACTAGGTTAATATAACATTCTCCTAATCCAAATAAACTAATGAAATACATAACCTAATTGTACTAGGTTAATGTATCATTGTCAAAATCCAGCTTTGTGTCTGTAAGTCCCCAAAGTCTTCAGAAATGCTGTTTTAGCCCGGGACAGATTTTCCATGCAGCAGTTTTGGTCCTTAGGCGTGTAGACTTTCTTCCCTTCCTTTGTGAGCTTTCTTTTGCATCAAGTAAGCCATAAAATGCTGTATTTTGCATCATTTATACCTGAAACTTTACTAATCATGTTCGTTAGCTCATTTATAGGAAAAAGGACTAAAAGTGCATGAAATATATAATTTGTTCTCAAAACTAGGCTAAAATATGGGCAAAATATATTGATATAGGTGTGTAAATCCGCCTATCATCAATAAGAAGCTATCAACTGCGCCAATATATGAATAGACTGACGAAACTCAACATTTATTATATCAGCCTGAGGGGATCGAAGAGAACAGAAGGGAACTAGTGGAACTCTAGGAGGACAATCAAGAGGACAAAATAGTTTCTGTGAGCTTCAGATCATCGAGGAGGCATGATCTGAAAGGCAAACAAATAAGAATTAGATAAGAATTTAGGACCTTAGACTCTACCGCTTGAAAACAAAACACAAGAAAGAAACTTTCCTAAATGCCTTGTAGCCTCCCCCTTATGAGTATGGCATGCTACGCACTCTTAAAAGAGACTCTACTTGACACAGCTTTGTCAGACGCCCAGTTGACCATGAACCTAGGGATCTGATACCAATCTGAGAAGATTCAAACCAGTTCCTAGTCATTTCGAGCATCTCAAGTCCAACCAGGACTGGAGATCCTCCCAATACCCAACCTTAACCGCCCTGTACCCTATGTCGAATAAATTTCGAACATATAATAGGATAAAAATAATTTAAAGGCATTAATTAAAGACTATAATCATAATCCAAAAACCTCAATCAAATAATCGGTGCTAACCCTAATACCAATACCAACATCGAGGTTGACTCCAATACCAATAATTCCCATGCCCATAGTTATCTGACAAAGCCTTTAACCAGAATTAAGTAATATCTAGTTAGGACATGCCCCCAACCATAGATAAAACCAAAAAAATAAATAACAAAAATAAAAAAAGTCCATAGCATAAAATTGAGCCTTTTGGAGTATGAAAGCTCACCACTTCAGTCTGACTCAAAGCTATCTCCAAATCCAAGTAACCGAGTAGGAGAAATAGTAGTATGTCCAATTCCTTCATCTCATGGGGATATAATTCCCGAATACGGGTAGTGAAGTGAATGCTAGCATGTACTCAGGGATAAGAAAAAATAATGCAAGTAATTCAAAACCAAAGTAAATAACTATATGCAATCACACACACACACATATATATATCATGGCAGGATAGGGAACTAGGTTTAGCATGTATTTAAAATCTTAACCTAGTTTGAGTAGCTCGACCATACAAAAACCACCCACGGGAAATATGAGTTTATCTCCCCCTACTGAAAGGGCCCCAATACATGTACAACTAGAGAAAAGAACCTGAGATAAGTAGTATATCTCAAAAAATATAAAGTGTGACATCATGCACACGATCACCGAGACCACCCTTACATTGTCAAACATGAGTTTCTAGTGTCGGTCGCCCCCGGACCCCTACCTTCCACGACTTTACTACTAGGCTCTCTTTAAGACCATATTAAAATAATTTACACATTCCAAACATTTACCAAGGAGTCTTTTGTTTAGGCATTAATCGTTGGTATTGTCATACCAAAATTAGAGCTTGTAAGTCTATCTTTTTATGCCATACCAAAACCATTAAACGAAGTTGACTCCCAAGTTTCCAATGAAACCAAAACCATGGCCATCAAGGCCTTTCCAAACCATTCAAAACCAACCAAACCAGTTTAAGTTCCATTACTGACAGTGCCCAAGTGGACATGCAAGTGTACATAGTCTTATCATGTAGTAAAATGGCTTCAAGAAAGCCCAAGGATCTCTCTGAGACTTGCATTCGATGCCTATCTAATTCTAGTCTAGCAAATTGAGAAAAGTTAACATATAGAGTTTTTTAGAAAACTAAAAAGAAACTAAACAAATATGAAGAAATAATGACTTAGGACAATCAATGGATAGAAACCCAGGGTTAAGGCTTACGAACAATCATACTATGTTTTTGAACTTCATTTGTTAACTTGCTTATCTTGGTTGTTAATTCGTAGGGTTAATTGCATGATTACGGTTTGCCAACCTCTAATCCTTTACCTAAGTTGAACCTTACAACTACATTATTGAGCGGGGATGTAATGATCCAATTAGGTTATTTAAGCTATCTTCCTACGTGTAAATTAAGTAAGGCATATAAGTACATACCTGTCCTAGTTGCTAATTCAAGTCTCTTATTTTATAAAGAAACAAGAACCCTACTTTGCTTATTCCCTTATTCTATCTCCCTATTCCCTCTCTCGAGATCACAAGGTTGACAATTGATGTATTCTAAGGGTAGATAATCCATAAATTAGTTAAAACAAGAATAAACAAGCAAACAACAATGATAAGCAAATCATCAAACTTAATTCAAAATGAAATAATGATGATCTTGGCCTTAACCTTGAAAAGGGAGTTTTAGCCTTTAATGGAAATATTCATCATCCAATCCCTTGGATTGAAGATACAAACCATGAAAGAAACTAAATTAAACAATTATAAAAACTAAATAATGTGTAAAGCAGTCTCCTATTGTGCAAAGACGTCCAAAAGTAAATAAAAACGTGCATAAGGTCCTATTTATAGTAGAAGAAATATCCCATGCCTTATTGAACATGGAAATGATTTCTAGTCGTCTGGGAACCCAGTGATTAACCCGTTGGAGGGCATCGCATGTGTCTAAATCATGTTGGTTCATTGTTTTGGGTGACTTATGAATCCATTGGTGGTTCTCACGCGCCCAGGATCCTTCCCACTTGCCCACATTCTCCCAATACTTTTCAAGTGTCCAAATTGGCGTCAAGCTGTGTTTTGTGCTTCCGTGATCCATTCCATGCCTTTTTGAGTTGTTTCCACTTGATTTGAAGCTAGTAAATCCTTAATATATCATTATATTACATTAAAAAAGCATCTTATAACATTAAACACAACAATTTAAAGCTAGAAACAACACATCCTTAATGATGAACTAGAAACACGAGCTAAGCATATGCTAAATTCACATTGAGCTTTATCGTTTTGTTTTGACTCTTTTCTTGATCCAATTGGCAATTCAACATTATAACTAAGTTGTTTCACATATAAATACATAATAAAAACCTTAGTAACTCATTAAAACACATTAGAACCCAACACAATAGACTAGACAAACACCTAACTCAAGCTAGTCACACTAGTTTTCTCGGTTGACTTCTAAATGATCAATTTGAATCAAAAATTGTGTGGGAACACCATTAAACATTATAACCACATACATAGACACTTATATATGCATTTATCTCATTATCAACACATTAATAACAAGAATCATCCTCAAAATAAAGCTAAATAGGCTAGAATAGTAGCTAGAATGCATAAATACACCCAACATCACCACCCCACACTTAAAGCCTTGTTCATCCTCGAACAACTCTTAACTATAAACTCCATAATTTGACGAGACTACACACTTCTACTAAATGCAAGAAATTCAAGCTAGCACTGTAATGACTACACGAAATGCAAGTTTACAACTAAGCACGTTATACACCATTGAAACTTCAAGAATTGTACTTTAAAACATCCCAGCCTCAAGAATTAACTCAATACATGGAAAAATCATGCATATTGTTGAATATAAGACATCACACAAATTACCCATACTCATCAAACATGCGCCCCTCACAATAAGAGAGTTACCTATATTCACTCACAATTAAGCAATTTATCACAATGGGTACAAAAGCCAAATTACGCTTACTCTCACAAAGAATTCACAAATTACACATAATGAACCATAGGCTTTACCTTAATGTAGTTCTCCACTAATATCAGAATGATGAACTTAGGATCAAATGGGTCTTTTTCGGGTGTATAAAGGCTAAGGGACGGTTAGGAACTATTTTGGCCAAAAATAGTGACTAACCTCTCTAAGCACTTTAATACATACCTTTTTACACTTAAAACCAATCTCTAACAACCAAATTACACTTTTTCACCCACTCATACCTTTTATTTTTGTCCCATCTCTTTTAAGAATTTTCACAAACACTTGGTGGACGCATAGTTTACTACCACATAAATTAATTTCTCTTTTTCACAATCATTACAATATTTTTAGCATACATCCATCTACCACACATCAATTATAAACACCAATAACTATTACCTTGGGGCATTAATATCACTTTTTTCTTCTTCTATTGCTCAAACTCCTTACTAAATTATTTTTTTCAATTAAAGCACTTAGGAGTTTTTTGGATCAAATTATGTTCTATCAAAAAAGGGATTAGGTTACTTATGTGGCTACCAAAGAAAAGGATAAAGGCTCAATGAGGGTAACTAGGATAATTCACATAAGGTAGGCAAAAGAAAAGGTAAAAACAAGGCTATGAAAGAAATGCCTAAATCATCTCCTAAACCCACACTCTTTATTTCCCTTTGCATACACATCAGGCAAGTTCTAAACATCACATGCAACAAGAAATACACAAAAAAACTTACACGCACATGGTACATGCTCAACTCAATAGGATCATCAAAGAATCCCAACCAAATAATAGCATGAATTCAAAGTTAAGCCAAAAAGTACAAGAGTCACAAAAATGAGTTTAGAGGTATTAAAAGTAGCAATTCACTCATTCAACATGCTTTTACCAAACAAATCCACTTGCATCATGTAATAAATAATAGAACCAACAAGAATATCTCACTTATTCCTCACCAATTTTTTTTAAATTGAGCTAAATTTTGAGAATTTCCCCACCCCACACTTAGTGGTTTAAGAATATGAGAAGAGTTTTTAAGAGTTAAAGATTTGATTGGCTAGAACTCCAATTCTAAAATGTTTAGATAGTTCAGATGGTTTTATGGTCTATTATGATGCTTCCAAAGTTATGCTTAGTTTTATTTTAATATATCATAACAAGGTCATTAGTTATACTTCCAGATAACTTAAGGTTTATGAGATGAACTATCTGACTCACGATCTTTAGTTAGCAACAATAGTTTTGCCTTGAATATTTGAAGACACTAATTGTATGGAGTTTATGTTGACTGTTCATGGATCATAAAATCCTTCAGCACTTTTAACCCAAAAGGAGTCAAATATTTGGTAAAGTAGATAGATTGAGCTTCTTAAAGATTATAACATGTGTATGCTTTACCATCTGGGTAAGGACTCTGTAGTGGCTGATCCTCTTAGAAGGTTGTCCATGCTAGTATGGCCTATGTTGGAAAAGAAAAGAATGATTTTTTTTAGAGTGGTTTAATTTTCTTATTTGATAGAAGTTAAGGACAATAAATCCAGTGATCCTATTTTCTTAAGTTGAAAGAAGTTGTCCATAGTTAAAATATAGAGGTTTTCTCCTAAGCGGGAGATAGTATTCTTCTTTATCTAAGTCATTTATGTGTTTTATAGGTTGATGATTTAAGGAAACTAATTTTTATAGAGTCTCACACTCTTGATATTTTATTTTTCTAGGTTCCACCAAGATGTACATTAATCAATAGGATTCTATTAGTGGAATGGCATGAACAGTAAAATTGCAAATTTTGTGGCTAAGTGTCCTAACTGCCAAAAAGTAAAGGTAGACCATTAGTGATTGGGAGGTATGATTCATTAAATCAAAATTATTACTTAAAAGTAGAAGATGATTTATATGGATTTATCACAGGTTTACCTCACACGTGATGGAAACATGATTCTATTTTGGTGGTAGTAGACAAGATGACTAACTATGGTCACTTTTTACTTGTTAAGAATATAAATTTGGCCGAGGACTATGCTAGACTATAAATCCATGATTCAATTATATGGCATGGATTTCCCTTGTCTATTATCTCAGATAAAGGTACGTAGACCATTTCTCAATTTTAGAAGTCTTTCCCAAAGGGTCTTGGTACCCGAATAGATCTCAATAGAACTTTTTATTCATAGATAGATAGTCAGGAAGAGTGCATTATTATAACTTAGAGGATATGTAAATATATTCTTTGATTGACTTCAAAGCTAATTAGGATGATCATTTAACCTTTATAGAATTTTCATATAATTATAACTTCCATTCTAATATCTAGATGTCTCCTTTTGAGACACTTTATTAGCGTATATGTAGATCTCCTATTGATTGGTAAATCTACTTTGATAGGCCATATTTGATATATTAGGCTATGGAGAATGTTTATTTGATTCAAGAGATACTGAAAATTGCTCAAAGTGATCCAAAATCTTATGCAGTTGTAAGAAGCAGAGAGCTCAAGTTTTCTATTGATGATTAGGTATTCTAGAATGTTTTGACCATGAAAGGAGTGATGACATTTGGTAAGAAAGGAAGTTTAGTCCATGATGTATTAGTCCTTATAGAATCTTGAGGCCTATTGGCATTATGGCTTATGAATTAGAGTTGCCTACAAAGTTGGCAGTAGTACCTCTAATTTTCCATATGTTGTTATTAAAGAAATGCATTGGTGATCACTCGTTCACTGTTACTTTGGATAGTATTGGTGTGAACGATTCTATTTAGTATGAAAAAGTGCTAACTAAGATCCTTGATAGGCAGGTTCACAAGTTGAGGAATAAAGAGGCCGCTTTAGTAAAGGTTTTGTGGAGGAATCAATTGGCTAAGGGAGCTACATAGGAAGTAGAAGCAAATATAATGAAAAGTATGCTTATTTTTTCCCTCCTAGTTCTAGGACAACATGAGTTAGAAATCTTTCTTATTTGGTTACACCTCCATGGTACATGTTCTTTTAAGCTATTCACGATTCCATGTATGCATTCATGTTCTTTGAGTTTTAATTGAGTCCCTACTCTTAGTCAAATCAGTCATGATGTTAGTATTTTAGATTTAGAAACTAGGTTCATGATTAGAATTTCTTTCCCTATCGGTCCAACTTAATTTCAATCTTTATTCAAGGATAAATGATCCCATGGGAGAGATATTATAATGCCCAAAAACTTTTCAAGATCAAAACCAGACTTATATTAGTAAACTCGCTAAACAAGTTCAAATCTTAGACTAAAATGGCTTAACTTACAAGTGATACAGTGTGCTTATGAATTGTACTATGTAATCATGGTCTTTAACCCATACCAATCCCATCTTTCTAGTCACCTCAACTCATGGTTTAATTCATAGAATGATTGTACGAGTTATCTTACTGATTAGGACCAGTAAGTTGTCAAACTCAGTCAATTTTATCCAAAAATCAGGAATATAGATATTAAATAAGGGTTTCTTTCACCCTTATGCCCAAAATCTTAGCTTTTAAGTTATGTTTTTTTTTTATAATTTGCAACTTAGGTTTTATATGCAATTTCATTAATTGTAATAATTTTTTAGTTCTAACATATTTCTCATGTTAATCTATCTCGTTCAATACTTATATATATGATTTTACTGTCTTATTTATAGTTTATAACCTTTACACATAAGTTAGAATAATTTACACAAATTAAGCATGCTTCAAAATAAATTAACATGAATTGATCTTATGGTCACAAACTTTTAGATAAATTAAGCATAACTAGTTCCAATATTTCAAAAACTTTATTAACAAGGTTAGTTGAACTAGTTTATTCTTAATTTTAGACTAGTTTGTATTATTAGCAAATAGTAAATACCAATTTTATGAGTAGTGTTTAGCACTACGCGAATATGAGTACTAGATAACCCAAGTCCCTAAACTACATGCCAGTGTAGGTTATGTTTAGCCCTTTGAGGCCCAGTTTTGTGGATCCATATTAGTTCATGGTTTTGTACTGACAAAAAGGTACAAAACAACCCTACTCAACGTGGTCCAGATGTTGGACTCCATGTTTTCTCACATGGTTTATATCCATTAGAGGGAACTCACTCACAAAATAGTTTTGGGCTTAATAAGTGTACGTAACTCACCAATTTTTATCTAAGATAAAATATATATATATATATATTATTTAAAATATACTATTTTTCATTGTTTAATGGTAAAATATGTGGGTCATTATACTTTAGGTTACACATGATTTGCTGAAATTTAGTCTTACAATATGATGTACATACTAATCCATGACATGCTTATCTTACATTCTTAGTACATCCTATAAACTGACCACATACCATCTTTCACACTATATCCTATCATGATGTGAGTGTAGGTGATCATTCATAGCTATATAGTTAGATACATTATCATTGACCGACTCAACCCCAACTTTGGTGAGTACTCATCATTCGAGGACATATTCCATTTTATTTTTTTAGTCCAAACTTTTTTTTTTTCAGTTTTAGTATTTTAGATTTATCTAAGGTCCCATCTTAGTAACTCATCACTTTTAGTATAGGCTTTCAGACATAGTCAAGCAATTTTGCTTTTATTTGGGTTTTCTGATCGTTACTTCATAACTTTAGTCACTTTTAGTTTGCCAAATTTACTATGTTTATTCTTCCCCATAGTGTTTTCAGTATTTATTTTTAGTATTATTCCAGTGCTAAGGGTTTGATTCAGACCACTTGTGCTTTTAAGCACTGTCTCATCCAAGGTGTTGATGTCTCCCAAATTACACCTCTCAAAAGTATAAAGCAGTCACTAATCAAATATAGTACCCCAAAAGGTTGGGGTCGATTTCACAGGGAATATGACTAAAGCTTATTAAGTATTTGTCTAAGTAATTGGAAAGTTAGTAAACAATAGAGGGTTTCGTGAAATAAAAGATCAATAGTAACAAGTATGGATTTTCTGAATTAGTAATCAGTATGAGACGAACACTAGGATTGTGATCCCCATGATTTCATAACTCCATAGGTTATTTATGCTAGCAGATTATCCCAATGCGTTGCATGCAAAACCTAACAAGATATGTATCCCCTAAACATCTTTTGACCTTGTTGTATATGAATTTCACTTATCTTCTTTCGGACTCAGAGCATTGCATTACTAACCCTTGTTCTTGATCTTAAATTAGCTATCCCTATAATGACTCTAGTTATTAGATGAAGGTTGATAGCTTTAAATCTCTGTTCTTATACTTTTTTCCAAATCTATACCTCTATCCTAAGAAATTTTATAATATAAGTGATTTTCTTATATATGCATCCATTAGAAATTGTGTACAGAAGAAAATACAAATACTTGCAAGCAAACCGGTCTAAAATGACTTTGCACACCCATTTTGCTAATTCATCATGGTTCCTTCAATCCTAGTTATGCTGTTTATCTATTATAATTGTAAACACATAATGAAATTTCATATA
The DNA here is from genome assembly GCA_030864225.1 of Capsicum baccatum var. pendulum. Taxonomy (NCBI): domain Eukaryota; kingdom Viridiplantae; phylum Streptophyta; class Magnoliopsida; order Solanales; family Solanaceae; genus Capsicum; species Capsicum baccatum. Next base: position 176,340,244 of record CM061560.1, read on the forward strand.
TGAAGACATAATTATGAAATTACAATAAGAAATAAACTCCAAAATCTCAACTTTGACTAAACCCTAGAAACAATGTTCATACAATCCTAAGAATATGCCTTAGAATTGTATAATATGAAGTGGTGTATGTAATAATTGTATATCCTCATAAAAATAACCCTATAAGAGTATTTATAGAAAGAAAAAATTCTATCCTAAGAAAAAAACAAAACTATGTCGCTACCACAAATGAGAATAAGGTAAGATTGTGGTTAGAACCCACGATCATCCTTTGCCTGTAGTTGTTTGTACTTGGACTTGTTATCTTTTAGGTTTTCAATGGTATGGTGCTTATTAAGGACTTGTGGTTTCAACATACAATATTGGAATGGTGTTGTTTGATTAATGTGATACTAAACTTTTTGAGACTTTGCAAAAGCTAGAGTCTCTTCCCATGATCATATAGTACGATCGTGCTTTCAAGGTACGATCATGGATGGCTATTTTCTAATCCTATCTTACTTCACTCCTGCAGGTGTGGATTTTTATTTGAAGTCATGATCACATGGTAAGATCGTGACATCTACTCATGATCGTGATTCCTTTTATATGAGAGAACTCTGATTTATAGCATCTCAGTTTCAACGGTATGAAATCCTTGGCACGATCATGGTTAGATCCCACAATCATGGAAAAGCTTGTATGATGCCAACTTTGTCTAATCTTAAGCATTTTTCTTCTCTAAGTCCATAAAGCCTACAAACACTGAAATAAGCATATCAAATCCACAAAAGTGCCCTTATACCTTCAAATATTCCTTATTTTAAGCGTCTTAAGTGCCATATGTACATGGAGCTTCAATATTCAACGTAAAATGTTTTAAAGTTCTTCGGGAAACACAATACTAAACAAACTAAGACACATAAGTTAGAGTAAAAACAAGATCACTATGAAAGTTAACTTTGCAAGACTATTTCAAGATCACACATATATTCACCACGTTCTATTCATATCAAAACACCCAATGCAGTGCATATGCAATACAAGTGCTCTAACACAACAGGATCAGGACATGTCATTACATTGTGAATAGACAACTCAATATTTTGGCCATTACATTACCTAAATAAACAATAACTAGACTACAACTCCTATGGCCTCACGTCAAAGTTGTCTCCAATCACTCAGTATATGTATAAAATATATTAGTTGGACTGCATCAAATTTATTACTTTTACAAAGAAGTCAGGTTGTATGTGTTTGATACCATAGGCTTGTGCTTATTTTCTATGCTTCAATTTTTAGAAAGTCCAGTTAGGATCATTATAGGACTTTTGTATGCTTGTAATGTAGGATCAAGGACAGGTATGGTACATTTGGATACAATGCCTTATTCTTTTTTGGTGCTACATTACTTTTGGCTCCTTTTTTTTATTTTCTTTTTTTTTCTCCTTTTTTTCATTTTATTTTCTTTTGTACCTTAGGTGCCATTTTATTTTCAGATCAACTCGCTATTTTTTTCTTGTTTAGATTTTTTCTTTATTTTTTGCTAGTACCATATCTTATTACCATTTTTTCACTATTAATGCATCATAGCTCCATTTTATGTAGCCCTAAAAGATAACCATCCTCAACTTAGGCAATTTTATTGAGTTGAGGTTCATAGTGTCCAAGGAGGGACAACGACCAAAACAGGTTCATTATAAAATTGGGAAGGTGAATTTGGTAGTTCAAAAAAGGGTCGATTATGGCTCGAAGTTTGGGTTCAAGGGTGCAACACCCCACGTTTTTGGGCCAGACTCTAAACCATCGTTCCTATACGTGTAAACTCTAATCCTAAGATTTGTAATGGAATAAATATTTCATTATATTTATCCTACTGTTTGAAGTTCTTATGAGGTGAAAAGTGTTCATAGAAATTAGTTAGAGAAAAGTTGAGCTAAGAGTCTTTCATTCGGCTAAGTTTTGGTATTTAATTGTACAAAGGTCAATTTTGGATGTGTATAACTTTTTATATATATGGAATTTTTCATCTAAAGAACCACCAAATTATAAATAATTGAGTTAGATTTTCAACGATATCAATTTTGCCTTAATCCGACACCTGAGCAAAAAGTTATAACCTTTTTTGAGAGAAATAGTAAATGGTCATGATAGCCCCATGCTTCGAGGGTTATTCCACCCAATTAGGGGTTGCATCATGAGGGCTGCTTAACCCAACTAGGGGTCATGACATGAGGGTTATTTCCATGGGAAAAAGTGGCCAAGGAGCAGTTTAGTCCTTTTCTAAATCCCAGCCGTTCAAACATGGGCATTATTTGCCCATCTTCCTCAAAACAAATCATGTAAAAACCCTCCCTTTTTCCAAGAATAGTAATCCAAGATTCTTATCTCAATAACACAAGGATTAATATTATAATTTAAAGCCTCTTCAAGAATTCATTCAATTAAGGTATATGGGGTGTTCTTCCATGGGAACCTTTCATTCATGGAGCCCAAAAACCTTGTTTTAATTAATTTATGGATTTCCTTTACTATGGAATTTCATATGTTCAAGATGGGTTAAATTTATATGTTCCCTAGTAAAGTGAACTCAATTTATGTCTATGTATGATCCCATGAAAATTTACGTTGCTTCATGCTTTAAATTTAAGTTTCCTATGTCATATTTAAGTGAATTTCATGTTAAATTCCCAATTTATGAATTTTTCCATGTAATCATGTTATTTTCCTCATACTTAACACATTCCCATTTTCAAGTTCATGATTCTCACATGTTGATGAAATGTTCATGTTTTGGGTCTTTGAACCATGATTCCATACTACAATTTTAAACTTTGATATTATATTGAGGGTTGTGGACACTCAATACCTATATGTTTTAAATAATTTTAGATTTTCAAGTAAAGATTCATTTAAACCATGGATTATAGTATTATTTTACTCAGTTGATATAATCATGATGAGCACTATCAGAAGTAATGTTCAGTTAAACTTAGTGCAATTCAGTAACAATGTCAGTTTAGTTGTGAGTAGGATTTAGCACCAAGTGAACCTAGGGATGGGGGCTCACCCACTAGTTAGGACTGGGTCCTTAGTAGTAGTCCCCAAGTTCCAAAACTATGTTGCCAGCATAGGATTATGAGCTATTACCCACCAGTTTAGGACTGACACTCAATTAGGGGTCACCTGCTAGATTAGAACTGACTCTTTAGTACTTTGAGACACCAAATTAGTGGATCTAACAACCAGTGTTAGTACCCATGGCACTGTACTGACACCTTTCTAACTGGGGTTATAGGTTGGACCCCAATTAGCTTAGATTGGTGCATGTCAATTACATGATACCTCCATAATTTTAGTTAGTACTCAATTTATACAAGTTCATGTTTGCTTGTCCAAGTAATTATATTTTTATTTATTCAAATATCAGTCATTAATGTTATTCAAATCATGTCTCTTCATGCTATACTTGGTCTTGAATTCTCAATTTTACATGTTCATGTTTCCATGCTCAATATCATTACATGATCCTCAGTTCTATTTATAACATGTTCAACCTTAATGAGAATTACATACAGTATTCATGTTTTTTCCATTTCCCAGCTTCAGTTCTACTTATTCTACAAACGTAAAGAATTAAGAAACAAAGTGTAGTGATTCACCAGCTTATCAAATTATGTTTGTTACTCATTTTTTAAGATACTTCAGCTTTTTATTTTTGTCTCTTGGTGAGTCTACTTTCACTTAGCATGCATGTTTTTAAGATTATGTACCTAATCAGTTTTATTTATTGCATTTACCTCCACTTACTCAGTATGTTCCAAAGTAATAATCCACATATATGTCTATGTGCTATATTATCTCATAATATAGGTACTAGTTATATCCTACACATCATAAGCAGATAGTTTGCAGTTTTCAGCCAGTAGGTGATGAGTTCTCCTAGTTCGAGAATCTCCAGTCAGTTGTAGTTTATGTACTTTATTTAGATTATTCATATGTATTGATTAGTGGTAGATGGAGGTATATCCCATCTATCTATAGTCAGTATAGTAAAGGCTTCATAGACAGTTAGTTAGAGTCAGCCATGTAATTTAAATTCTTTCTTTAGATTTATCGTGTGGTTAACTTTTCTAGTTTCACATGTATTCCAATTTTCTTATGATTATGCTTTCGTTCATAAAACTTAGCTTATATAATTAATTTTATTCAGATATTTAAGTATCATGCTAGTTCATAAGTTAGCTTGGGATCACTTGTGGTTCTGAGTACCATGTCACGACTAGGGGGTAGTCTCGAGTCATGATAAACTTGGTATTAGAACCTAGAATTCAAGTGTCTTAGGGTGTCTATGAAGACATTTCTAGTAGTGTCTTGCAGAATAGTATGGAGATGTTTGTACTTTTCTTTGAGAGACTAGAGGGCATTTAAGAATATTTCTCTTCTTTCATATCTTAGATCATGCAGTAAGAGTGTTCTCTATGGAACTTATACAAATTCTTATCATGGTCCATTCATGTCAACTCTTTCTTATTTTTAAGGTAATAGAAATAGTGAAGCTTAAATCCTTACCAATAGAGTTTTCTCAGACAGTCCCCATAGATAGTTATGGTATTACACGTAGGCTCAAATGTATCCAACCAATACCTTTATGTTCCAAAGTATGAAAGATTTTATTCATGTGTATGAAAATCATGCACTAATGAAAAGTCAGATATGCTCTCAGATCCCTTCTTAGAATTCTATGATAGCATGTGATCTAGAGTTATAAGTATGAACTTAGATGTTTAGTAGCAGTAAAGTGGGGATAGTGTCTATCTATATTCAGTAGATTTTGTATCCATAAGACTAGTTGTATGAAAGGTGAACTAGTAGACTTGAAATAGTATATGTAAGGATTTAAGTTGTTGATTTGAAATTAAGTATAATTATGTGTGTATGATGTAGAGGTGTACCCAAGGTGATATGGGATTGTATTATTTTTAAGTTTTAATAGTATGTGTGCTTAGATAGTACCCTTGAGTTATTAAGTGTGAATGAGGCTATATAGTATATGATGTTCTTATCAGCTAAGTTATGGGTTATAGGTTGATGATGTTGGGCATATTAGTGTAATGGTAATTCTCATGGTTTAGGTAAAAATATAAGTTTAGAGATGTGATATTAGTAGTCTATGAAGGAAGTTAGTATGGTTCATTAAAGTTTGGGGATATCCATGTTAAGTGTTAGAATCTATGTTTGAATCTTGGATGATTAAGCTAATAGAAAAAAGAGTTGAAATTCTTTATGGTGTGAACTCAAGGTATGGTGATGCTCATGAAGATTAAGTTAGTAAGTGTTCAAGTTATTATGTGATGACTATTTGGGCTATAGAATGTTAAGAGTTCTATCTCAGAAGAAATTATTTGCAGAGAGTTGTACACTTTTAGGTGTAGTCTTTCAGGGTGAAATTATTATTGGTGTGTATTGTTATATCTCGGTCTCTAGGGTAGAGTGGTTTTAGTTCAGTTTAGAGTTTATAAAAAAGAGGGCCTACAGACTTAGAATAATAGCTTTAACCTAAAGGGGAGATGATAGAACAAGTAACCATGTTAGGCTCTCACATTTTAGTAGCGATGTAGTGTGTTGTAGAGCAATACTAGGGGAGGAAGATGCCCGACCCATTCGTATCTCTGTGCAATGTTTTGTACTTCGGTCATCATGATATATACTCATGCCTATATGTCAGTTGCAAGATCATATCTTTTATTCATTCACTTTCCATAGAATTATGTATGCTTCCAGTTCCTAGTATAAGGAGCTCCAGTTTACTCAGCATTACGAATCATATTCCATGAGTTTATGAACTCTTAACTCAGGTTATGCAGATCATGACTCATGTATTCATGCTTATAGTATGCTCAATTCCTATAACTCATGGTTCACTCTTAATGACCAGATAAATTCAGATTATGTCATGTATGTCCTTAAATTTAATCTCTTTAATGAATTCATGCTTTTGACACTCTATTGCTTAGGTCTCAGTTAAGTGTCAAAGTTACGTATAGTATTCTTTCATGCTTCAGGTCCTCATGTTATGAATTTTCTGTGAGCTCTCCTTAATGTTAAGATAGTGGTGATGAAAAATTAATGATCAATGGTTTAGATAAGAGAGAGTACATATTTCTTATGGAGGATAGATTATTGTATGTTTGTTTTATATAAGGCTATAAGGTTGAATAAAGATTGAGGCAAAGCTTGTGGCATATGTCATGGTTAGTTGAGATTTCATGTGTGTATTCTTAAGAATAACGCAAGAAGGTTTTATTGATAGAGGTTTAGAGAATGTGAGAAAGATACTTTTATGGGTGTTGCCAGAAGTTCGTATGTGGTTATAATTATTGGCTTGAATGTCATGTTGGTATATAAGTGGATGAATGCATTGGGTGCTAGTGTAGTGAATGCCTAGTAAGAGGTTGAATTTAGTTGTTAAAGTGACAAGATTTTTCTTGAGATGAGAAGTTGTGAAAGCGCATGGGGTATTGAATTCATTGTTCAGACTAGCATTATGATGTTATGTGTAGTACCTTGTGATTTTGAGTTAGTCTCAAAGTATGTAGCTCAACTCAGACTTTGGCTAGAGTAGTTATATGCACCCATGTAAGGATTATAAGTTGAATCAAATGAGCATGATATTCAACAAGGCAAGTATGGTTGAGATAGTATTTGATAAGTGTTCCTAAGCTTGAAAGTTGGTAGTTGCATTTCATAAGGCCTAGTAATTCTATCCTAGCTTATGTTTCATAGACCTATGTTCCATGTTACAGAGTTATAGCCATATTAAGACTCCTTACCCAGATATCCTATTTAGATCATGCCCAAGATTCTTTGCTCCCTAATGTTATTAGAACTTCTTAGAAAGAGTGTTGAAGAAATACTCCAGTTGAGTATAAGATTTCCTATAATTTAGTATATATACCCAATAATTCAGCTTAGCAATCAGACAGATAAGATCATATGGTTTTCCATCTTTGCATCTAGTCTTACTATCCAAAGTTTCATGAATATGGCTATTCCATGAGGTAATTTGTTCCCATATATGTAAATTGCGAATTTAGTTCAGTTCATGCATCATGTCTATGGTTCAACTATTTAGTCATGACCCAGTTCATAAGTGTTCAGTGCATGATCTTAGTTTTCCAAATATTCTAGCTCAAATAGTTTAATACCCTTTGTACAATCTCATCCTCATTATCTCATAATTTGTGCTTACATAATGTACTTGGCGATGCCATAAAGCCATTTTCTTTTAATTCCTATACTTATTTTGTTGGGAATGATTCCTAATAAGAAGTTACGTACCTTATTCCCTCCGTAGTAAATCTTGGGATTTAGTTGCATCAGTTATTACTTCACACTTCTATATGTATGATTGTACCATAAACATTTCAAGTGAGTTCTAAACTCTCAGCATGAATCAGCTCCCTATAGTTAATAGAGTCAAATTAGCTTAGAAATCAGTTTCATGATAAAGTTATAATATTTTAGCTCAGCTATATCCTTTGTTAGAAGACATGTCATGCCTAAATTATTCCATACTTCAAAGAATTCAACAAGTGCCTATCCATTATTTGAGGACGAATGATTCCAAGAGGGAGATAATATAACACCCCACATTTTTGGTCTAGACTTTGAACTATCATTCCTACATGTGTAAACTCTAATCCCAAGATTTGTATTGGAATAAATGTTTCATGACCATTATCCTAGTGTGTGAAGTTATTATGAGGTGAAAAATGTTCATAAAAATCACTTAGAGCACAGTTGAGCTAAGAGCCTTTAATTCGGCCAAGTTTTCGTATTCGATTCTATAAGGGTCAACTTTGAATATGTATCACTTCTTATATATATGGAATTTTTCAGCTCAATACCCCCCAAATGATAGATAATTGAGTTATATTTCTAGTAATACCAATTTCTACTTAATCCGATACCCGAACAAAAAGTTATGACCTTTTTGTGAGAGACAGTAAGGGGTCGTGATAGCCCACGCCGCGAGGGCTATTCCATGTAACTTGGGGTCGCATTGTGACGGACGCTTAACCCAACTAGGGTTCATGACACGAGTCTTATTTCCATGGGAAAAAGAGTCCAAGGAGAAGTTTAGTCTTTTCCCCTCAACCCCAGCCATCTAAACATGATTTATAACTCAAAAAGGGGCATTATTTACCCATCTTCCTAAAAAAACTCACATAAAACCCTCCACTTTATTAAGAACAATAATCCAAGATTCTTATCTTAATAACACAAGGATTAAAGTTCCAATTTCAAGCTTCTTCAAGAATTCGTTCAATTAAGGTATGTGGGGTGTTCATCCATAGGACCCTTTCACTCATGGAGCCCAAAAGCCTTCTTTTAATTAAATTATGGAGTTTTCCTTTACTATGGAATTTCATATGTTCAATATGGGTTAAATTGATGTGTTCCTTTGTAATTTTAACCCAATTCATGTCTATGTATGATCCCATGAAAAGTTAGGTTGCTTCACACTTTAAAGTTTAGTTTCCCATGTCATATTCAAGTGAATTTCATATTAAATCCCCAATTTATGAATTTAGACATGCAATCATGTTGTTTTACTCATACTTAACACAATAGAATGTTCATGTTCATGATTCTTACATGTTGATGAAATGTTCATGTTTTTGGTCTTTGAACCATGATTCTATATTATTGTTTTAAGCTTTGATATCGTATTTTTGATCATTCAGTGGTAGAGGGTTATGAACACTCGATACCTATATGTTTTAAATGATTTCATCTTTACAAGTAATGATTCAATTAAGCCATGGATATTATTATTATTTTACTCAGTCGATATGATCATGATGAGCACCATCAGAAAAATGTTCAGTTAAACTTAGTTTAGTTCTGTACTAGTGTCAGTTCAGTTGGGAGTATGATTTAGCACCGAGTGAACCTAGGGATGGGGGCTCACCTACCAGTTAAGACTGGTTTCTTAGTAGTAGTTCCTAAGTTCTAGAACTATATAGAAAACGTAGAATTATGAGATGTCACCTACTAGTTTCTGACTGACACTTTCTTAGGGGCCACCCGCCAGTTTAGGACTAACTCCTTTGTCTTTTGGGTCATAAGATTAGTGGATCCACATAGCTAGTGTTAGTAACCAAGGAACGATACTGACATCCTTCTAACTAGGTTTAAAGGTTGGACCCCGATTAGCTCAAATTGGGGTATGTCAGTTACATGATATCTCCCATAGTTTTAGTTAGTACTCAGTCTATACAAGTTTAGGTTTGCTTGACTAAGTAATCAGATTTTCAATTATTCAGATATCAGTTATTCATTTTATTCATATCATGTCAGTAGATGCTATATTGGTCTTGTATTCTCAATTTTACATGTTCATGTTTCTATGCTCAATATTCATACATGATCCTCAGTTTAGTTTTATAGCATGTTTAGCCTTACATAAGAATTACATATAGTATTCATGTTTTTACCGTTTCCTAGCTTAATTATACTTATTCTACAAACGTAAAGATATAAGAAATTAAGTGTAGTTATTCACTAGCTTATTAGATTATGTTTATTACTCATGTTTTAAGATACTTCAACTTTTAGTTAATTTCAGTTTCTTGGTGAGTCTATTTGCACTTAGTAGGCATGTTTTAAGATTATGTACCTAATCAGTTTTACTTATTGAATTTACCCCAACTTACTCAGTACATTCCAAAGTACTAATCCACATATATGTCTATTTGCTACATTGTCTCATAACATAGGTACTAGTTGTAGCCTACACATCTTATCAAAAAGTTTACAGCTTCCAACCAGTAGGTGATGAGTTCTCCTAGTTCGAAAATCTCCAATCAGTTGTAGTTCATGTACTTTATTTGGATTTTTCATGTATTGATTAGCGGTAGCTGGAGGCATGTCCCATCTATCTATAGTCAGTATAGTAAAGTCTTCATAGACAGTTATTCAGAGTCACTCATGTAATTTAAATTCTTCCTTAAGATTTATCGTGTTGTAAACTTTTCTAGTATCACATGTATTCCAGTTTTCTTATGATTATGCTTTTGTTAAGAAAACTTATCTTATATTATTAATTTAATTTAGATGCTCAAGTATCATGCCAGTTCATGGGTTAGATTGGGATCACTTGTGGTTCTAAGAACTATGTTATAACTGGGGGTAGTCTCGAGTCATGACAAAGGGATACATCATTATTTGGTATGTTATTTAGGCTAAAGTGGACTAATTCAAACTCGACCTATGATCCTCTTGTAAACTCCTACCCTACAAATTTTTGTGAGACTATCCAGGAAAGTTCTAGATCCCACGTGCACACACACCGATTAGGTAATATAACTTACTTAGGGATCAGGGCACTCATATAAATTACTACCTATTCAGTTTATAGTAGATCAAATCGGTTATCCTATTAATAATCCTTATGCCATGTCTAGATCCTAACATTGGTAACAACACAACACTGTATATACAAACAAACATAAAAACAAAATTTTTGGAGGGATATCATTTAAAACACAATAAAAGATAGGTAAGTATGCTTATTAAAATCAGAATACACCAAGTTCTCTTAAATTAGTATAAGTTGCACGAATGTTAAAAACAACAAAATAAAAAGGTAAAAATACCTAAACATGCCAGTTCTAACTATGATATAACAATTGAGGGAAAAGCAACACAACAATAGAAACCTTCCGCTGTGGTACACCCCCACCCCATCTTGAAATCATGAAATGTACCTATAGCATGATATCATAAAAATTTAAAACTAGGGTAAGTTACATACCTGGGGTGACCTAGGCATTAGTAGAAGTCTGATCTCATGGAGACACATATAGGTCCTTCACAATCTCTTCCTCAATAATTGTCTCAAATTTTCCATAGCACTCAATGTCAATTTTGCACTAGTGGCAGCCAGTGCACTCAAAGTACCAGGGGAAACCTCTATACCCCTACCAACTATCACACCTATCTCTATGGCTGGTGGTATCCTATCGCTTTCTAGAACAACCACCTCTGAGGTCCTTTCGGCTTCTTTTTCCTTTGTTTGCCTCTTTTTCTTCATATTAGATTTTCTCTATCCTTCTTTCTTAATCCAATCTCCTTTCTTTCTCTTTTGAGGATCCAAGATATCACCCCATCCTCATTATCTATATCATTAATTCTTGGGAAGGAGTATAAAAGTAAAGTACTAGGGACTCCACATCCACCATCATAGCTACCTGTGAAGGCATTGGTGGTGGAGGAGGAGGTCCTGCATTCACCCTCTTAGTTAATGTCCTGATTGCTTTCTTTAACTCAGTCAAGTCTGCTCTATTTAAAAAAATTAGGTAGATGAACAACATCCATCCTAGCTATCATCTTACTCTTAAACCAATCTTCTCATGTCTTGATAGTCCTCCTAGTACCTCATATCTCACCACTTACACATGGATTAACCCCATACTCAAGTTTCTTTATCCAAAAATTATGCAATAGTAGGATTATCATAATATCCTATAACAGTGAAGAAGGGATCAATGTATAACCTATAGGAGCCACACCAATATCAGATGCTAGTATATCACTAGTTGGGTCATCCCTAACTACATCAAAAATCTCTAAGCCTCTAGTAGGGTCACCGGGTTTTGCATATCTTTGATTAATGCTATATTATAACCTTTGTTGTGTAAATTAGTCTGTCCACAACATTGATAATCGTGACCTATACATCTTGTATAAATTGAGCCATAAGATAAGTAAAGGGTAATATGGTGCTAAACTAAAGCATCCTATCTCGAATCTCATCTACGATGATCCATTGAATATTTAAATTAACTCCTGAAACAAGGATTTTCACCAGGTAGGAATTGGTTATACCCAATGTGCTTTCATTAGCTGTGAGTGAATTCTAATGTTTAACTACTGACCAGCATGCCTTTGCGGCAAACTTTAAGTTGTATTTTAAAATAGTGGCATCATTATCCCACGGGACATTCTCTCCATCATCAATAATATGGCTCACCAGCCACCTATAGTAGACTCTCTTAGCATCCAACATTTAGTTTCTTAACTTTTATCAAATTATTTATCTGGAAATCATATTCTAGGGTCTCTTAAACTAAGGCAAATTCTTCTCTAGATAAGGCCCTTGGGATGGCCCAAACAGAGATGTCAACCTCTACATATCTGACCTGAATAGTATCTTGGGAATTGCTACTTCTTCATGTATTTATCCTTTATTAAAGGAGTCATATTTTCAACATCACCATGTAGTTGTATTAAAACTCTAGTACCAACAATGGCCCATAACTTCGTAGGGGTTTACTTATCCACCTGAGCTCATATATGTCAAAACCTTGTACCAATTCTGAAACCTTATGTAGTGACTCACTAAGCTCTCTAGGATGTTTCTAAATGCTTCTCTTATTATTGCCTTAGTAAAATAAAAGCCATCAATGTAACAGTCCCATGAGTTTAGGACTAACCATCTTATCAAATTAGCTCGTCTTGAAGCTGGTGTAGCATAGTAGTGTACATATATCTAATTTGATTTTACAAGATAGGAAATATTGTCCTATAATTCATAAAGATGATTATAACCATACAAGATCTTATGACCAATGCCAAAGGCAAGGGGACATCTCATGAAGGCATCAGATACCATTAACCTTGATTCTAAAGATTGAGCTCTTTGACTTGTGGGGTATTGATTTTATAGGTACATTTATGAGATCATATCGTATGAAGTACATCTTAGTGGCTGTTGATTATGTTTCAAAGTAAGTGTAGGCGGTTGTACTTCCAAACAATGAAGGGAAATCTATGATAGGTTTTTTGCAAAAAAATATATTTTCTAGATTTGTTACACCAAGAGCGATTACCAATGATAGGAGTTGTCATATTTTTAATCATTGGTTCAAGAAATTGCCTATAAAATATGGTGTGAAACATATGGACGAAATGCCTTATTATCCTCAATCAAGAGAGAAATTTGAGGTTAGTTCTCTAATTAATAACTCAAGTCTATTTTAGCAAAATCTATGATTTCCAATAGAATAGACTGGCTAGGAAGTGGGATGATGCATTATGGACTTACCAGACAATATTTAAGTTCCCTATTAAATGTCCACATATCAACTTATGTATGGCAAGGCATGACACTTGCCTGTTGAACTTAAGCATAAGTCATTATGGGCACTTAAGAAATTGAATCTGGCATGGAATAATGTATAAAAATTGAGATTTGTTTAGTTGAATGAGATTGATGAATTTTTTCTCAAAACATATGAGAGTTCAGCCTTGTACAAAGAGAAGATGAAGTTATAAAATGAGAATAAGATTTATACGGTTCTATTGTTTAATTCCTAGAAGAAATTATTTTATAGAAAGATAAGGACAAGATATAGGGGTACCAAGTGGTGATGGTTTTTCCTTATGGGGTCATTGAATTGAAAATTATGAGGGTTAGAAGTTTAACGTGAATGGCCAAAGGGTAAAACATTACCTTAGTGATGTTGATAAGGTCAAGCTGATATGTGAAGTAGTTCTTGATGAAGTATGAGTAATCAAGACACTTAATTCATGCCATAATGTTAAATCAAGCATCGTATAGGAGGCAACCTATGGGTTAGTTTGGTAAAGTCTGAGTAGGAAAATTAGCCATGTCGTGTTGCGATGTTAAATCAACGCTGCTTGGAAGGAAACCTAAGGATTTTGTTCCTATTTTTTACTTTATTATAGGTGTGTGATATAGGGTAATAGGCGTTGATGTGTTCATGTCATTGCAGACTAAAAAGGAAACCAATATAATTTCTTGTGCCTAGGCTTAATGACCATCCCAATGAGTTGTTATTCTAGATAACGACACAGAGGATGTGTTGTAGCCACTGGGCATCAAGAAAAAAGGATATACTTTGTAGGATCCTCCATGACTCTCAAGATAATTTATGGTAACCCATAGGGTTTTGCAATGACTCATAGCCTTGATTTATCTGAGGAGGGAAACTCAAGTAAGTCTTCTAACCTAGTCTCTACATATGGAGGGAATGAATCATAGCTAATAACAATGAGTCACAGGGTTGGTCATCATCACTAATTAAAGTTTAGTCAAACTATTAACTAATCTAACACGATTTTCAATTTAAATCCCAATTCACCTAATTCCTCTTGTCTCTCTTATTCAAAAAGATGTAACTCCTTCTACTATAATAACCCTTCTTCTATCCTTATATCACTCTATGAATTTTGCAATAATCTCCCTAAGAGTCATTAAATTTGTGTCCTTTCTACTTACTTTCTCCTAAGAAATAAACCTAAGTGATTGTCTTACAATTCTCTCATTCAAGCTTCATCACCCAAAATCAAAGTTAGTTGACACATCCATTAAATTACTTTGAATGTGTGTAGTGAATTCTATATGGGTGTATTGAAATTAATTCATGTGTACTGAAACCTAAATGTAAATTCATGAAAAAATATTGAAAATGCTAAAAATTTAAATTTAATAGCTTAATATTTCTCAAAATCGAGTATAGTGGCTAGTTCATGACTATTTGGGTGATTATGTGTTCAAACTTGTGCATAAATTTTGATTAAGGGTAAAGTTTGAATAACCCAATACTTTAGTTAATGTTATATGGGATGAAAGGTCTTCTCGACCATTAGACTGATTTTAAATTTAATCCAAGGATGAAAGATTCATAAAATGCCAATTTGCAGTCCTTACGACTCTTAGAATAACGTGTACCCTAAGGAAATAAGTCATCACGTGAGTAGTAATCACTGAAACTTCAGCTTACACTTTAAAGTTGATAAACTTTAGGGAAAATCCTTAGTACGAGTCACCTAGCAACTCATAGAGAGACCTAATGACTCATATGATCACTCCTACTTAGAACCTATATTGCACATTTGCAAGTCTTAGACCCAATGATCCACCTAATGTGTTGTAGGGCCACTTAATGAATCAAAGGGTAGAGCCATTGAGATATCAACGACAAATCAAAAGATCCTATGATTTATAGACAAAGGAAATGACTTGTTTCCTGACTCATAGGGACAGACTATGATTGAACACTTGTGATGTCCTTGCCCAATCTCTTTGAGTACTAATATTTATATTCCACAGGTTACATGACTCATAAAAATAATGTACAAAAAGGAAATAAGAAGAGGGGGGGGGGGAAATCAACTCTTAATAAATAGGAATGGTCTACAATGTAACTGAAAGACGTGTACATAGAAGAGAAGTCAAGTAGATAAGTGGAAGAGTATCTAATCATGACTCCAACTGAGCCATGAGAGAGCTTGATTTGGGATGGTAGTATAAGGAACTACATAAAGAGAGCAAGGGTGTCTCGAGAATACTCACCACTAACTACCTTGTCTGAAGAAGGGGTAAGGTAGAGTCTAAAGAATATGAATATAAAAGTAACTCTAGAAATAGAGAGGAGACTGCATCTATCTGTCTATCAAAATAGTAGGCTAGTTTGGGGAATAGTGCTATCAATAAGTGCAAATGATGATAAGGATCCTATAGAGATCCCTCCATAATAGAATCAGTTTCTACCAGCATCATCAATAGGTCCAGCCCATACTTTAGATTATAGTAGCACCACAGGTCAAGAGATTGCGTATTTGAGGCATTTAGGAGAAAAATCATAGAGATATTGCTATTTTTTAAAGAATAAACCATCCTAAGAGAAGCTTCTAAAAATATCCAATATTGATTACTAACTTTATGTTTAAGATGCCTAGGATCAATCAAATATTTAGTATATAGAAGTTCTAATGGATGATTAGAGAGTTTGGTAGATATAGTCCAACACTAGTTTGAGAATTTTGTGCCGCCTATCAAGATTAGCTAAGGATGTCAGCTCCACAGGTTTTGTTTTCAAAAGTTCATGACCCTATATAGTCAATGTTGGTTCGTGATATTAAGGTAAATATTTTTGCAAAGAACATTTTATGATTTCTCCATAGTTCAAATTTTGTGCCTCTGACCAGCACTTTAGAGATTTATATCTAGATAGATGAGATGAGGAAAGTAAAGTTTGATCAAATCAATACCAAGGAAAAATTGGTCTATTTTTGATGGATGGACAACATAATTGCCACTGATAAAAAAGAGGTTGAATGGGCAGTCAGGAGATTGTCACAAATCAAGAAGTGCTAGTAGAGTTTAACTGCCAAGTCATGATGAATATTAGTTCATCACAAGTTAGGCCCAAATGTTGGTGACAATATCTTTAGCTTCGACTGACCTACTTTGGTGGTAGAAATTATGGAGGGTTATAACATAGCATAGATAGGTTGCTTGTTCTAGAGATCTGAGATAGAGTTGTTGAGATAGACACAAACTTTATATTGGTTTCCCTAGTCACCTAGATTTGTTTAGAGGCTGATGTTCTAATTCTTCATAATATTGATAAGTTTATAGAAGTTCATTGCACTACAGACTTAGGACTGTCTTAAGACCCAACAAACTCTATTTCTAGGGTGAAGATTGTTATGGTGATGCATTGCTACAAAGTGTCTTCAGACAGGTCCACATATGGCATTGTGTAATGACTCGAGACTACTCCTAGTCATAACATGGTGACTAGAGTCACAAGTGACCCAATCTAACCCATGGATAGTCATGACACTAATAATACTGAAATAAGTAATAAAAACACTATACAGAAGTTGAACTAAATAATATAAAAATAATCTAAACCAACAACAATATCTCTGTTTAAAAACACGAAGCTGAACATCAACTTGTATGTATAAAAAGACTCTACTAAGACAAGTTGTTGGGAAAAACCCATAACTAACTCTAGCTATCTAAAAGTGAAATAAAATAAAACAAAATATTGATACTAGTCCTCGGGTAATGCGGACTCACCAAAGTACTGTTGTTGATGTAGTAGGAGATCGAACTATGCTCGAATCAGATGTTGAACATTAGAAACTATATTATGAGATAATATAGTGCAAAATAAGGTATGCGGTCAGTACTTTGAATATACTAGGCATGTGAGATATGCACTATAATATATAAAATAAATATGTTGAAAGTGACATGATGACCTGACCATGGGATTGAAATTTTTCAACTGATGCTGTAACCAAGTAATAAACATGTAACACTATAAAGTGCTGAATATACTGGATACAAAATCAAAAGAAATATAATGCTAAACAATGGAAGGTTTCTATAACCAACATAGACCATATGAGTAACATGGAATCCAACCTATTACCCTAGTTGGAAGGGTGTTCTGAACCCTACTAGGGGTACGAACCATGATTGACTTGAATTCATTCATGACCCCATTAAGGGCATTGGAGACACTCTCAACTAATGAGGACCCCTTTAACATATGATGGGACATAATTTAAGACTTGGGTTATCTAAACCCTTGTCCATTTGGTGATAAGAAAATTAGTAAACTAAAATGCTCAATGATGATGATATTTTCAAATTGGAAGATAAGTTCATTATTGGAGAGAACTGTAAATCATGAAAACTAAAGAACTAAATATTCAAATGACAATGTATGATATCCTAGGACATTGGATGTTCATAACCTACCATCTTTAAAGAATGCAACTAATTATGAAAATTCTATAATATGAACATAACTAGGAATTTCATAACTCAAACCCAAAACTAAGAATTTATCAATATAATGAGATTTCATAATCATGTGTATGGAAAGATTCACAAATTTTTGGAAAAAAAAATATTCATGGTTTTGTCAAAGCATGATACTAAAAACATTAGGAATATGCAGTTTTCATGGAAACCCTAAGCTTAAAGGGTGATTTGAACTTGAGGAATAGAGTTAACTTTTGGAATCCATGGGAGCAAAGAAACCCATTGATGAAATTCCACATACCTAGATATGAGAACCCTGAAAAATATTTTAACTTGGAGCTTGAAAGAGATGAACCCTAGTGTAAGACCCTATGAACTCCTCTTGTAGTCTGAGCTTTAGACGTGTCAAGTTAAGTGTAAATCCGGACCTAAAAGATTTTGAAGTGACTTCTCAAGAGAGAAATATTTTGAAACATGTAGAATTTACCTAATATCAACTTTTTGTTATGTAGATAATTGAATAAGCTTTCCGTTGATACCAAATTCGTCCAAATTCGACACTAGGGTGAAGAGTTAGAGCCATTTTAGTGAGACAGTGTGCCACTTGGCACTTTAGCGTGCCACGGAGTCAGCCAAAATGGCCATTGTCAAATTCCAGTGAGCCTTTGCAATGCCACCACATTACAGTGTCGTTCTAGTTTGTAACTAAGGTGGCAACATGATTTCCACCGCGTCGTGCCATCAAGCAGTTTCCCAATTGTCCACTTTCCAGTAAGCTGGCGTGATTATGGCGCGTCGTGCCAGCGTGTAAAATTAGGATTTTGTTCAGCTTTCATTATTTAAATTTTAGGGACCCTTTGGTAATTTTCCTAAAGCCCCAATAAGTCTCTACATGGGATTTAAAACCCCAATAGCGAAAGTTGCTCACTATTCTCATTACTTTATCATGAACAAAACAATTTCTCTCAAAGATAGAAAACCATAGCCCTCAAGTTTCAAAAGAAATCTCAAGAATCCTTCCAAGAGACTTCAAGAACTTCAAGAATCTAGAAAACTAAGGTATGCAGATGTTGATTCTTGGGTTCCTTTCACCGAAAAGGTTCAAGAATCCTTTTCTAAATTCAAAAGTATATATATTTATTAGATTTTCATGATTTATTTTGTAAATAGAAATTGAAGTTCATTTTGTTGATGAGTTTTAATTCGTGACTTGATTTTAAATATCTAAGCTTTGATCCTACTATGTGACGTTCATGATAAAATTCCTTCAAGTTGCATGATTTGATGTATTCATAATAATTTAAGTATAGAATCTATGGTATAACCAAAGCATGCTCCCTATATGTTTGATAGAATGCTTAAGTAAAGAGAATAGTGTCTTTTTAGTATGTTAAGCATGAAATCCTCAATTATGTGATAACTAGTTCATGCCAAGCGTTTGTTGAAATGCCTTAGTGAATGTATTATGATAAGTTGCATGCATTCTTATCCATGAGTATTCCTTATTGAACAAATTTGAGATATTAGTATGCCTCCTATACATTTACATGCTTATGACATTCAAGTGATTGACGAGATATCGTATTGATTATGTTGTGAATGATAGTCCATTGTCATGATATTCAAGTAGGGTTTTGTCTGATTAATTTATGCTATCGAGTCCTGGGTGTATTTATACCCAAAAACTTAGCTGCTTGTCTAGAGCCGTGTCAGTCTTAAGATAATCTCAGTCGTTCTATGATCCATAGAATTCAGTTAGTGATAGAACATTTAGGAAAATTTAGAAATCTCAGTACTAGTTCAATCTAGCCTCAAACATCAATTACTTTCAAACAGAAAGTAGAATTCATAAGTATTGTATCAGATAACAGAAATAAGTGAACTTAGTCAGATCAGTCAAGAAATATGATCAGTAATAGATTCAGCTCAGTCTAAGTTCAGTTAAGGATCAGTTCAAACTCATTTAGTTGGGAGTAGTAACTAGCATCGAGCGAGTGTAGGGATGACGGCTTACCCGTTAGAGAGGCAGAGTCGTTAGCAACAATATCTATACTCCAAAACTGTGTAACCAGCACAGGACCAAGAGTCACCCGTTATATTAAGGCTTGACTATCATACTACCTTAGGCTTGACTTCCTATTTAGGTCACCCGTTAGAGAGGCTTGACTATATCAGAGGTCATTACTCGTGGCATGGTATTGATACCCTTCTAGCTAGGGTTATAGGTTGGACCCCACCAGAATAGATTCGGGGTATGTCTGTTAAGTGAGAACTCCCACAATTACAGTTTCAGTATCAGTCTTCAGATTATAACTAAAAAATTAGGACTGTCAGATACATTCATCAATCTCAGTAAGGAACTCAGATAGTTCCATAGATTCATAGACCACCTGCTAGATAGGCTTGGTCTCACATAAAGTTATTCAGTATTAGTACCTACAGAGGTCACCCGTCAGATAGGCTTGATCTTAATCCCAGATTTAGTTAAGTTTTTCTCAATATCAGTTCTAGTGATTACCCATTAGTTAGGCCTAACCTCAAGCTTAGTCAATCTTAATTATTATTATAAGGTTTAGAGATCATTCCGCTAGATAGGTTTGATCTCAGATTTATCCAGTCGGTATTAATTATCGGTAGGCTCAGTCATCTAATTTATTAGTATTAATAAGTATGGATATCAGTTTTAGTAGCTTTAGATACGTATAATCTCAGTATGTTTAGAAACCTTAGACTGACGGCATATTCATATCAATTATCAGATTTAGTCCCAGTATGCTCAGTCCCAGTATGCACAACATGTTAAGTAGTTACATATTCTCTATGTATGCTAATCCAGCTCTTGCATATCATTCAGTTAGTTATTGTTTATGCATAAGCCCTTGCATTTAGCCTTACCTCATCTACATACTTAGTACATTCTCGTACTGATGCATTTGTACTATGGTGTTTTATTTGATGCCATAGGTTCAGAAGCACAAGCCCCAGAGCACCCTTAGCAGTCCAGACTCAGTCAGCAGTAGTAGATATAGAAGTGAGTCCTCATCATCCTAGGATGCTTCTTATTTCAATACTTCATTAGATTTACTTTATTATCAGTAAACAGAGTTAGTTGGGGACATATCCCATCAACTCAATAGTTTAGATAGTTAGAGGTTTTTTTTAGACAGATGTATTAGTATTCAGTTTTCAGTTTGAGTATTTTAGACATTTTGAACTTTATGGAAAGTTTTCACCATATTTTTACATTTATTGTATTATATTATGCAGTACACAGGTACAGATATCAGCAAAGGGTTAGCTTGTGGTCCTTCAGGGTCATTAGCACCGTGTAATGACTAGGGGTAGTCTTGGGTTGTTATAAACTTGGTATCAAAGCCTAAGGTTCACTAGAGTCCTAGGAAGTCCGAAAGCCGCATTTAGTAGAGTCTTGTACTTGGGTGTGTTGCGCACCACATTTGTGTACAGTAGGCTATAAGATGTTTATAGGAACAATTTCCCTTCTTTCATGTCTTAGATCATGCTATAGAAAGGTTCTCTAAGAAAATTATGTGAATTCTCATTGTGTTTCATTTATATTAGATTTACCTTACTTTTAAGGTAACAAAAGTAGTGAAGCCCAAAGTCCTACAGATAGTTTCGGGATAGTGTTGTCTAAAGTTAGGCAGAGTATGTTTTATGGGGTTAGTTGTATTAAAGGTGAATCGGTAGGGCTTGAAATAATGTATGCAAGAGTTTAAGTTTAGTAATTCGAAGTTATATGTGTTGTTGATGTGAGTATAGCAGTAATCCTCATGGTATGGGGAGAATATAAGTTTAAGATATGTGACATTTGAAGGCTAGGATGATAGTACCAAGGTTATTAAAGATTTATGGATATTCATGTAATGATTTAGAAACTAAGCTTGAAATCTTTAAAAAATTTAAGTTGGTGGTCTTTACACTATGTATGAAGGTATGGATGTAAGTTAAAAGATGTGATATTAGCAGACCATGATAGTAGCGGATGTTATGTTGTTGTATAAGTGGCTAGAAATGTTTTAGAGATTTTCGTCAGCAGGGTGCCACTTCTGGTACCAATAGTGGTCAGTGTCAAAACTGACTCTATTCACTTCAGACTCACCATGATCTGAAAGAATACCCTAACATAAATTTGGGTACGTTATAAGTCCTTTATATTCATGGTATGCATTCTTAGATCCCTTAATCCCATGTGAGCTTATGTTTCAGCATGAGTCAGTTAGTAACACCAGAAGGTCAGTTTAGCAGTCAGACAGTCAGATTTGTATTATTTGTTTTTGCATCTTTTCATCTATTCATGCTATCTGAAATCTCAGGAATGTAAATATTCTAGGGTAACAAGTCCTAGTAGTTGCAAGATGAGTTTAGTTCATGAGTCATGCATTAGTTTTACCTCTTCGAGGTTCAGTTACGATCTAGTTCGTAGATGCCCTGTACATCGCTTTAGTTTTCTCAAGCATGTCGGTGAAGTAAGTGTTCATAGAGGGACAAAGTGCCCCAAAGGGGAGATACCCTATAACTCCCCGATGTTTCCCATTCCTTAAACCCATTTAGTTTCATGATCAGATCCTCATTATAAGCTTTGCATCAAATATGCATGTCCATTATGAGAATTCAGCTTATGAGTAGCTTCAGTCGTGTGTTTCATGCATTAGATATTCATATTCAGTATGAAATCTCAGTATAGTAGTAGTTCCAGTTGTATAGTCATATTTCAGATATTCTTGTCCAGTAAGTAAGTTCAGCTTGCTAGTATTCTTAGCTTAATCAGTCTCATTCAAGGATGAATGTTCCCAAGGGGGAGATATTGTAATACCCCGCAAACTCCTCTTGTAATTTGAGCTTTAGAGCATGTAAAGTGAAGTGTAAATCCAATCCTAAAAGATTTTGAAGTGACTTTCAAAGTGAGAAATATTTTGAAACATGTATAATTTCCCTAATATCAACTTTTTGTTATGTAGAGAATTGAATAAGCTTTCTGTCGATACCAAATTCATCCAAATCCAACAGTCGGGCGAAGAATTATAGCCATTTTAGTGAGATAGTGTGCCACCTGTCACTTTAGCGCATCACAGAGTCAGCCAAAATGGAAATTGTCAAATTTCAGTATGCCTTCATGATGCCACTATATCACGGTGTCTTTCCAATTCACAACCAAGGTGGCAACGTAATTTCCACCGCGTCGGCCCATCAAGCAGTTTCCCAATTGTCCACTTTCCAGTAAGGTGGCGCGATAATGGCGCGTCATGCTAGGGTGTAAAATTGGGATTCCATTCAGGTTCCGTTATTTAAATTTCAGGGACCCTTTGGTAATTTTTCTAAAGCCCCAATCAGTCTCTACACGGGATTTAAAACCCAATAGCCAAAGTTGCTAATCTATTCTCATTACTTTATCAAGAATAAAACACTCTCTCTCAAAGATAGAAAACTCTAGCCCTCAAGTTTCAAAAGAAATCTTAAGAATACTTCCAAGAGTCTTCAAGAACTTCAAGAATCTAGAAAACTAAGGTATGAAGATGTTGATTATTGGGTTCCTTTCACCCAAGAAGTTTAAGAATTCTTTTCTAAATTCAAAAGTATATATATTTATTAGATTTTCATGATTTATTTTGTAAATAGAAATTGAAGTTCATGTTGTTGATGAGTTTTAATTCATGACTTGATTTTAAATATCCAAGCTTTGATCCTACTATGTGACGTTCATGATAAAATTCCTTCAAGTTGCATGATTTGATGTATTCATAATAATTTAAGTATAGAATCTGTGGTATAACCAAAGCATGCTCCCCATATGTTTGATAGAATGCTTAAGTAAAGAGAATAGTGTCTTCTTAATATGTTAAGCATGAAATCCTCAATTATGTGATATCTAGATCATGCCAACCATTTGTTGAAATGCCTTAGTGAATGTATTATGATATGTTGCATGCATTCTTATCCATGAGTATTCCTTATTGAACAAATTTGAGCTATTAGTATGCCTACCCTATACATTTACATGCTTATGACATTCAAGTGATTGACGAGATATCATATTGCTTATGTTGTGAATGATAGTCCATTGTCATGATATTCAAGTAGGGTTTTGTCTGATTAATTTATGATATCGAGTCCTGGGTGTATTTATACCCGAAAACTTAGATGCTTGTCTAGAGCCGAGTCAGTCTCAAGATAATCTCAGTCGTGCTATGATCCATAGAATTTAGTCAGTGACAGAACATTTAGGAAAATTTAGAAATCTCAGTACTAGTTCAATCCAGCCTAAGACATCAGTCACTTTCAGACAGAAAGTAGAGTTCATAATTGTTCTATCAGATAACGGAACCAAGTGAATGCAGTTAGATCAGTCAAGAAATATGATCAGTAACAGATTCATCTCAGTCTAAGTTCAGTTAAGGATTAGTTCAGAGTACTTCAGTTGGAAGTAGTCACTTGTACCGAGTGAATGTAGGGATGACGGCTTACCCGTTAGAGAGGCAGAGTCGTTAGCAGCAATCACTGTACTCCAAAACTGCGCAGCCAGTGCAGGACCAGGAGTCACCTGTTATATAAAGCTTGACTATCATACTGCCTTAGGGTTGACTTCCTGTTTAGGTTCACCTATTAGAGAGGCTTGACTATAGCAGAGGTCTTTACCTGTGGCACGATATTGACACTCTTCCTGCTGGGGTTATATATTGGACCTCACTAGGTTAGATTGGGTAAGTCAGTTAAGTGGGAACTTCCACAGTTACAGTTTCAGTATCAGTCTTCAGTGTAGAGCTTAGAAATTAGGACTGTCAGATATAGTCATCAATCTCAATAAGGAACTCAGATAGTTCCATAGATTCATAGACCACCCACTAGATAGGCTTTGTCTCACATAAAGTTATTAAGTATCAGTACCTACAGAGGTCACCCATCAGATAGACTTGATCTCAGTCCCAGATTCAGTTAAGTTTTTCTCA
Organism: Capsicum baccatum var. pendulum; assembly: GCA_030864225.1. Taxonomy (NCBI): domain Eukaryota; kingdom Viridiplantae; phylum Streptophyta; class Magnoliopsida; order Solanales; family Solanaceae; genus Capsicum; species Capsicum baccatum. The sequence goes on from CM061560.1 coordinate 176,364,793, forward strand.
TTATCCAAGGATGCTTCTTATTTAGTACTTCATTTGATTCAATTTATTATTAGTAGACGGAGTTAGTAAGGGACATGTCCCATCAACTCCACAGTTCAGAAAGTTAGAGATTTTTTTGGACACATGTATTAGTATTCAGTTTTTAGTTTGAGTATTTTAGATGTTTTGAACCTTATGGCAAGTTTTGCTAGCTTTCGACATTTATTGTATTATATTATGTAGTACTTAGGTATAGATATCAGCAAAGGGTTAGCTTATGGTCCTTTGGGATCATGAGCACCGTGTAACACTATAGGGTAGTCTTGGGTCGTTACACCTAGTTTGCCTTTGGAGGAAGAAAAACTACTTTTTTTCTCTATTTGAGGCTAAGTATTATATTAATTTGGGTAATGAAGGACTTAGGGTAATATTAAACTTAATAATCAGTTTTGAAGTATTTAAATTGCATAGTTTTGATGTTAAAATAATGGGAAAAGGCTGATGTGCTCTTTTAAATTCAAAACTAAAAATCTAATGAAAGGAACATGTAAAACCTTCCCACGGTCGTGGGACCCTCCTATAATTGTAGGTTGTGTTCATTGTTGAGAAATGGATTTAAGCTCTCATAAGTACACCAGAAAAGCCTTGTTATGAGCATAGGACGCACCAATGATCATACCTTGGTTCATAGGTTGAAGGTTTAAGGCAAATCAATTTTATACGCCAAGATTATGCCTAAGACCATGGTTTCAAACAACAATTATGGTTACCTAATATGGTTGAAAGGTATACTTGTCAAATTTTAGATGTTTGTGGATGTTTCAATCAGAAAAGATACTATATCTTATTCTGATAATGATCAGCTGATAACAAGGGATCAGGTCCTTAGTTTTTTGAATTGGTATATTTTGTTTTGATGGTGAGCAGCTGAGAACAAGGGACCAAGTCCCTGGATCTTTATGAATCCAGTACAGCTATCACTATCCTATATAGTTTTGTCCTCTGGTGTAACAAACTGTACAGGTGATCTTGAACCCATCAGGGCACCTAGCCCAATTAGATTTCTACCCTAATCATTATTCCACTATAAAAGAAAAAAATGCTTCTCAATTGGTGAGTTTTTGCAAATCCTAATAGAATAGAGGGAAATAGTCAAAAACTCAACTTTGCAATATTGCTCAAGTTCTTAATTTCTTTATTTACTAATATAGTAAGTGTTAGTGAGTTAAGTCATAGCCTGTAACTAAATTACTTGTGTTATAAGAGTAATGCCTTCTTTGTGTTCTTGAGAGTGCTTAGGTAGAGTTACTCGAGTTTGATATTGGTTAGAATTAATCAATATTAAGGTGAGTTCTTGACAGTGTTTTCAAGGTATATTTGTAATATAATTGTTACAAACAATCTAAGCCTAGAGTTAGGTTCAAATCGAGTCTGTAATCAAGAATTTGATTATTGTGGATTATTGAGCGCTTGTGAGGGTAAACCGTATTTTTTCCTCCCTTGAGCATGGAGGTTTGCATGTTAAATCACTGTGTTCCGTAATTTTCTTCAAGTTTTTGGTTTCTTTGTGCTTTACTATTTTATTCCCTATATCTGACTCTAAGGGACCTAGTACCTCATAGTGTGGTGCAACCCCTTTACATTTCATTAATTGGTATCAGAGAAAGGTGAAGGTTCATACCTAGAGTGATTTATTGATCATGACTGCTCTACCTAATCTGGAAGAAAGGCAATCCACCACTAGACCACCCGATTTAATGGACAGTACTGTCGATGGCGAAAAACAAAGATGTTTGATTTTATTATGGATAAGGATAGTAAGCTGAAGGATATAATACTTGATTGTCCTAATGAACCTGTTAGAGATGTCAAAACAGGAGACATAAAAAGGATGGTTTTCAAAAATAGGAGAGAGTTTGATGATGAAGATCAAAAGAAAGTTGAGAAGAATTATAAGACAAAGAAACTACTTGTCTGTGGCATAGGACCTGCTGGGTATAATAGGATTTTTGCTTGTGAAAATGCTAAAGAAATTTAGGATTGCCTAAAGAAAGATCATAAGAGAACAACTGATATGAAGGATTCTAAAGTTTAGATACTGACTACTCAGTAGAAAACCTTTATCATGGAATAAGGAGAGACAATTCAAGAAATGCATACAAGATTCACTTCTATCACAAATAAGCTACACTTCTTAGGAGAAGTAATTTCTTTGTATAAGCAAATAATAAAAATTCTAGGTGCTCTTCCTAAGTCTTGGGAATGTAATATGGATGCTATTACTGAGGCAAAAAATCTGAAGACTTTCACTATGGATGAACTCATGATAATCTAAAGACTCATGAGCTTAAGAAGCATCAATGACAAAAGATGAAGAAAGCAAAAAAGGAAAAATATCTGGAACTAAAGGCTTCAAAATCTGATTCAATTAAGAAAAACTAGTGTTGCCTCTTTGGCAAAAAAATTGTCATAGCTATGGAGAAAAATGCTCCGTTTCAAAGAAGAGGAAGTAGTAGTAAAAAGGGTGGCAATGTTGAAGTTTGTCAGAAATATGGAAGTGTTGAGCATTTCATTAAGGACTATCTAATGCATATAATGGACTATCAAGATTATCTCAAGTCTGTAGGTGACAAAGGAAAGAACAGGGACCAGGTCCCCGTAAAATCAGGAAGAAAGGCTACAACTGATTACGTAGTGAGGCAGGCTCTAGCAGTGTGGAAAGATTCCTCTAGTGAATTTGATGAAACTGAGAAGGTTGAAGATGTGTCCATGCTTGCTATGGAGGTGTCTGAAGTTACCTATGATTACTTATTTTCTCTCATGGAAAACATTGAAGATGAAGAAGAACTCTTTGACATTAAGGAAAATTTAGATAACTACTTTGCTAGAAAGATAAAAAAGCTAGCAAATATGATGATTGATCTTGTATGTTAATTGACTGCTGAGAAAAATGCACTAGAGGAGAAATTAGAGAATTAGGAGCTAGAATTAATTGCTTTAACCCTCCAAAAATCAGAAACAGAATAACACTTTGCTAAGTTAAAATCTGATAATCAGAGTTGGTTGAGTCAATTAGAGAAAGTAAATAATTCTGATGATAAAGTGAAGAAAAAACTTCAAAGCTTCACACTGATCTTGAAGATAAATTGAGGGATTCTCAAAATCACCTTACGATTTCCCTTCATAAGAATGGAGAGTTAGAAAGAGACCTGGTCCGTCTAAGGTAAGAACTTAACACATCACTAAACTAGACCACATCCTCACAAATCCTTTCTAATTTAACGGGTCAAAGTGTCAATAATGGTAAAGGGATTGGATATCATTACAAGACCTAATCACTTGGGTCTCATGGAAAAGTAGTTCATGGTATTTGAAATAGGGTCCACAAGCCTCTATGTACTTATTGCAGAAGAAATAGACACATGAAGTAAATCTGTCAGTATTATCTTAAAGCCAGAATGAGGAGTGCTAATTACATCCAAAAGGAGAATTATTTTCCTAAGGTTTTCATGCCCTTAAAAAATATGAAGAAGAATTCTCTACCTAGATGGGCTAAGAAAGATTTGATCACACCTTTGTCATCCTATTAGGAACTCAAACTCAAGTAGGTTTTTCCCAAATCAAACAAATGACTATGTTTGTAGATAGGAGGAGTAGAATATAGTTAGAACTAGTTCATGGATAGTGGATATATAAAGCATATGACAGGGAGGACTAATTTCTTTCTTTCTATTAAGACACTTCAAGGTGGAGGTGTCTCTTTAGTAAATGGTAAAAAGGGCTATATTCATAGTGTGGGAAAGATTAGAAAATAATATGATCAAGCAATAAAAGATGTGCACTATGTGAATGGAATCAAGTACAGTCTTCTAAGTGTTTCTTAAATCTGTGAGAAAGGCAATAAGGTCAAATTGGATGGATCTACTTTGTCAAGCTTGAAATTTTGGAAGGTTATTCTCTAAGAAAAGAGAATCAAAAATATGTATGCGGCTGATTTGGAGTCTATGGATGATGCGGAATTAACTTTCTTAAATATTCAAAGTAAAGATACTCATTTATGGCACAGAAGGCTGGGACATGTAAGTTCCTCTTTGCTGAACAAGTTGATTTCAAGAAATCTAGTCGGTGGTATATCAAATATGAAATTTCTAGACAACAAGGTTTATAATGCTTGTGTTAAGGGAAAACAAACCAGGTCTTCCTTTAAGTTAAAGAAGCAGGTGAGTACTTCTAGACCTATAGAGATGTTGCACATGGATCTGTGTAGACTTGTTAAAGTCCAAAAAAGAGGAGGAAAGAAGTATGTGTTTGTGATTGTGGATGAATACTCAAGGTTTAGTTGGAAAATGTTCTTGTGAACAAAGGATAAAACCTATAAGGTTCTAGTTACCTTTGCCAAGTAAATTCAAATGAAGCTAAATTATAAAATTGCTCAATTCAGATCTGATCATGAAACTGACTTTGAGAAATCCTAAGTTATAGGATTCTGTGCAAAAAATAGAATTATTCATAACTTCTCTACTCCAAGGACCCATTAGCAAAATGGATTAGTTGAAAACAAAACCCGAACCCTCATAGAGATTGCCAGGACCATGCCAATTGATAGTGGGCTTCCAAAAAATTTTTGGGTTAAAGTTGTAAACACTACTTGCTATGTTATAAATAGGTGGTTGATTAGATCATTCCTGAACAAGAACCCATATAAGTTTGTGTTCAACAGAAAACCTAAGCTTGACTACTTTAGAGCTTTTGGTCATAAATTCTTTGTTCTAAATAATGGGAAGAATGATCTAGAAAAGTTTGACTCCAAAAATAATGAACAGTATTTTTTGGCTATTCTTCAATAAGGAAATCATATGGAGTTTTCAACAAAAGAACTCCGCATGTTGAAGAAAGTATGTATGTGGTCTTTGAGGTGTCAAGAAAACTAATGAATCCATGTGATGGTGAAGAATTCGAATTTAACAATGTCATTCATGTTCAAAGGGATGATATTTTTGAATATGATGATCAAGAGGTAAATGTAGCAGATGAGATTGGTAAAAGTAATGGTGAACCTGGATCTCAATCACAAAACCTAGGTCTAGTTGAAGAACAACATGAAAGCTCCTGTCAAACTCCTCAGGGACCTGATCCAAGTGGAACTAATCTTAGAAGGTCAAACCGGTGGCACAAATCTTCTCATCCACTTGAAAATTTGACTAAACCTTTGGAATTTGGACTTTAAAAAAGTGCTCAAGCAAGAAATTCCATGACATTATCAGCATTCCTATCCTAAATTAAATCTACAAATATGAAAGAAGCTCTAAAATATGTTGACTAGATCAATGCAATGTAGGAGAAGCTTTAATAATTTGAAAGAAGTAAATTTTGGCACCTGGTTCCCAGATTTGTTGATAGAAAAATTATTGGGACTAAGTGGGTGTACAGAAACAAGCAGGATAAACAAGGATCTATCAACAAAAATAAAGCAAGGCTAGTTATTCAAGGGTATAACTTGAAGGAAGGAATTGATTATGATGAGACATTTTACCCTGTAGCAAGGATAGAGGCTATCAAGATTCATTACTTTTTCTACCGATATGGGGTTTAAACTCTTCTAAATAAATGTCAAAAGTGCATGTCTAAATGGAAGCTTGAAGGAAAAAGTGTATGTCAAACAACCTCCATCTTTTGAAGATGCAGATTTTCCTCTATGTACTCAAATTGGATAAAGCTCTTTATAGGTTGAAGCAACCTCCTACGGCTTGGTATAAGAGACTTTCAATGTTTCTTTTGGAAAATAGCATTAAAAGAGAGAAAATTAACAATACTCTTTTTTTAAAGTATAGAGGTAGCAACTTACTGATTGTTCAGATATATGTTGATGATATTATTTTTGGTTCTACTTTTAAATTTCTATGTAAAGAGTTTGCAAAGCTATTGAGGAGTAAAATTGAAATGAGCATGATGGGAGAATTGAGTTTCTACCAAGGTTTGCAGATCAACCAAACTTCTCAAGGGACAATAATATGTCAAGAGTACATTAAGGAGATATTGAAGAAATACAATATGAGAGATGCCAAGCCAATTGAAACTCCAATTGGAACCAACACTAAGATGGATAATGATAAATTTGCCCCCTAAATGAGACCATGTATAGAGGGATTATTAGATCCTTACTATATCTCAATGCAAGATGGCCAAATATTATCTTTAGCATGGGAATGTGTGAAATATTTTAGGCCTATCCTAAAGAGTCTCATTTGAAAGCTGCAAAAATAATTCTTAGGTACCTGAAAGGTAAGGGGACTTGGTCCTATATTATACTTTTGGAGACAGTTTTGATCTTGTATGATTTGCTGATGCTGATTATGCTGGATATCTAGTGGGTAGAAAAAGTACATCAGGAATGACACATTTTTTGGGTTCTTCCTTAATCTCCCAGGGTTCTAAGAAGTAGAATTTAGTTGCTTTTCTACTGTTGATGCTGAGTATATGGCTGCAAGTTCTTATTGTGCTCAATTATTATGGTTCAAACAGTAACTGAAGGACTTTGGAATTGTCTCAAACACTATCTCTCTTATGTGTGATAACACAAGTTCTCTATACATGGCCAATGATCCAGTGTAACATAAGAGGATCAAGTAGACTAATATGAGACATCACTTTTGAGAGACAATGTTGAGAAGAGAGCTATTTGGATTATGTTTTGTAAGACTAAAGATAAAATAGTAAACATATTTACTAAGTCTCTTCATAAGGAATAGTTTGTGAAAAACAGGATGAGGCTGGGGTTGATCAAAATAACCTAACCTACTAGATATCTTAGTTTTTATCCCTAAAAATGACTATGATTAGGAGACAGGTATCCTTAGTAAAGTATATACTTGTTGGTGTAAAGCAACATCATACCCTTGTAGTTATACACCTATGGAAACAACTTTGAAGGAGGAAAAATGTGACATTCAGAAAGTTGAGGATTCACTCAAGAAAGAGAGGGACTTGTTCCTATCTTTCAGGTTAGTATCGTGAATAGGCATTTTTTTGGCAGAAAAGACTGCACCCACTCTCTTTCTGTGTTAGTAAATTGTCCTATTTTGAAAAGAAGAGTGAGTCATCCCAAAATGGAAATTTGATTATATCTTATTCTCACAAAACCCTTCCTTGTGCTTATTTGTTCCTTTAAATCTTGCTGTACCCACTACTTCTCTTGTCAAAAGGAAATCTAGCCTAAAATAGACCTCCTATGGAAAGGACTTCCAAATGGCTACAAATTTGCCATTCTCATTTTTTTCAAAGGGCTCTAATCTTAGCATAGATAAAAATCCACTCTCAAATCCTCTTGAAAAACACCTTTCTTCTCCTATCTTCGAAAGCCAAACTCCTTCTTAACTAAACTTGTTGATGAAGAATCATCCTTCAAACCTCACAATGTTTTTGGTAGTATATTAATGGATGATGCCTGGGTTGCTAAACATCTTATCATTCTATCAAATAGTCCAAGAAGGAATATGTTTGGTCCTAAGGAACAAAACATTAGTAAAATAACAAAAAAGCTTGGAGAGAAGTCTAGAGGTTCTACTGAGAAACAACAGACTTCTAAAGGACCTATTCCTAAGAGGAGAAAAATTACTTATAGAGAACCATTAGCATTTCTAAGAAGGGGAAACTAGAGAAAGAAAGAAAGGTTATGCCTAAAGAAGTGAGAAATAAGTTCTTGAAAAATCAAAAGGTGCTAACTAGGAAGATCGTTGACTCAAGTGTGTTAATAGAACAAAGAATGATGGAATTAGTCGAACTTGATAAACATCAAGGATGACTCCATCTTATGAAAGGACCCATTCCCATAGTCTTTAATAAAGTATCTATGGAATTATATTCCACATTTGATTTTTGAAGACAAATTAAAGATGACTGCTATAATTTAAGGAAAAAGGTTGAAACTTGATGCTGCATTACTTGGGAGAATTTTGGATGTTTATATTTGTGGTGTGAGGATTATCTTAAAGTAACAACCCTCAGTAGGGTTTTTGGAAAAAACATCAAAGGTTAAAGGAAACTTTGTAGCTTCATTGAATAGAATATCACTCTAGAGTGAGTTACAATTACTCTTTGATTTTGTTAACAAAGTAATTTTGCCCATATCACAAAAGAGAAACATTTCTTCAACTACTAATTTATATGTGATAGAGTGTCTCAATAGTTTTGAGTTCATTATTCCACCTAATTTAATGATGGAGCACATACATAAAGTTGTTCATGGAAAAAATAGATAGCATGGCATGCCTTATGGATACTGGTTGAACAAAGTATTTGATCATTTTGGTATTATCTGTGAAAACTGAGTATGTGAAAAAAATCAGGTGATATCTCTCAAGGTGAACTCAGCAAGCTAATAGAGGAGTTGAAGTTTAACATAGACACTAAGTATGCAAATATCAATAAATTACACATGACAATTCAACATCTTTCTAATAAGAAACTAAGTGTCACTGAAGAGATTAAAATTGATAATACTGCACTAACAAAAAGAGTTTCAACTCTGTTGATGAGGTTCTTAGCTTGAATGCAGAGATAAGGCAATTGAATAATAACATGGCTATACTACTCCAAACCCTCTTCCCAAGTCTTTCACCTTTTGTTTTTTCTTCATTCATGTGTCTTTTTCTCTAGAACATTTAAGTTATGCACTGATATGATATTTAATTTTTACATATGAAAGAATCTTTAATTTTGTGTTTCATCTATTTCCTCTTTATGTTAAAGATGTTCTTCATGATTGTGTTGCCCTAATTTCCATGAGTTAACTAACCTGTGCTTATTTTACCCTTCTTTACTATTATCACTACTCAATGATGCCAAAAAAGGAAATATTGAATCCATGTGATAGAGACCAGGTTTGTGTGTTGCATGATATGTTAGGGACTAGGTACCATGTGTTGAATGTTGAAAGACATATTGAAACGGGGAAACAATATTGGTTAATCATGATGAAATATGAAGAATGATGTCATATTGATAAGGAAAACTAAGGTGCATAGTGATACGAGGAAAATTCATCGATAGTAGTGGTGGTCAATCTGATTAAATGTGATGAATGAACATTGATGCTCAAAATCTAAGGTTGATTTGTCATCATAAAAAAAGGAAAACATTGCTATATCTTATTTTGATGATGATCAGCTGACAACAGGGACCAGGTCCTGGGTCTTTGAATTGGTATATCTTATTTTGATGGTGATCAGCTAACAATAAGGGACCATGTCCCTTGGTCTTTATCAATCCAGTACAACTGTCACTTTTCTGTGCAGTTTTATACTCTAGTGTAACAAACTGTGCAGGTGAGCTTGTACCCATCAGGACACCTGGCCTAATTAGCTTTCAACCCTAATTATTATTCCACTATAAATAAAAAATAATGCTTCTCAATTGGTGAGTTTTTAAAAATCAATATAGACGAAAAAGAAATAGGGCAACAACTCAACTTTCCAATATTTCTCAAGTACTTAATTTCTTTATGTACTGAAAGAGTGAGTGTTCTTAAGCCAAGTCATGTCTTGTAACTGAATTATTCGTGTTATAAGAGTAATGCCTTCTTTTTGTTCTTGAGAGTTCTTAGGTAGAGTTACCTGAGTTTGATGTTGGTTAGAGTAAATCAATATCAAGGTGAGTTCTTGGAAGAGTTGTCAAGGTAGATTTGTAATAGAGTTGTTAAAAACTAGTTGATCCTAGATTTAGGTTCAAATTGATTCTGTAGTCAAGATTTGATTATAGTGGATTGTTGAGTACTTGTAAGGACAAGCCGTGGGTTTTCCTCTCTTGAGCAAAGATGTTTTCATGTTAAATCATAGAGTTCTTTACTTTCCTACAAGGTGTTAGTTTCTCTGTGCTTTACTAGTTATTACCTATGTCTGACTCTAAGGAAATTGGTCCTTCTTGGTGTGGTGCAACCCCCTTCCATTAGAGGAGCGTTGTATCATCGTTCAATCTCACCACGATCGTACCTATGCTTATAGGTTCTCACTATTGGATGGTGATTCACTAAAAGGGCCATAACTTCTTGCTACCATATTGGGTTAAGGAAAAAGTTAATGAATTGGAAAGATGATTCAAATATATTCCATTTGATGGGTCTTGATCTCCAAAATACTTTCGTATATCTCATTTATACTCATTTTAAGTTTACTATAGGGAGATTCATCATAAGACATCAATTAATAAGGAAGGTTTTGACTTTGCCAAGATTTAGAAGTTACTTATGGCCACAAAACATGTCTAAATCACTCGCCAAAAAGCCAAAACATAATGTTTGAATTTACATATACTTGAAGCATGGTTCTGATCTTATCCTAGATTTTTGGAGTATCACAATATCTCAATAACACCCTTGGTTTTGACCCTAAAAAAATTTCCTGGAATTCTGGTCTTTGGAACTAATATGACTAATGGGAATGATCTGTATGATAGGGTACAAATGGTATTGTCCTGTTATATGCTGGCCAGTATTGGTTGGTGGGATGGATTTGGTTATTGGAATGTATACAACTTAAGGGTACGAGTCATATATATGGGTATAGATTGTTTTGTTCCTTAACTTAATCTTTGACTTGGTTACTTCGGTTAGATCAATGTACGAGTGGGTCACCCTAATCCGCAAACCGTAGTACGAGTCATACCATGGACTCGTATGGTAGATAGTCTCTAAACTTACTTGGCTTTAATCTTCCAGGGGTACAAATCGTATGCTTTGTATATGACTTAGTTAGATAAGTCGTATGCTGGATAGTGTTGGATCCAAAGATTGAGGCTAGGATATCAGTAGAGGGTACCAATCGTATTGGAGGGTATGACTCAGGAGGGTCATTCGTACCCCTATGACAGGATTTTGGTGCAACTTAAGTGGGGGCATTCTAGATATTCCCCACTTATCCTAATAAGGTTCCATGACTTCTAAGCTACTTGGAAGGTTATTTACCCTATTATTCCATTCATTAACACTTAGAAACTCTTATAAAACACTTTATAATTCTCTCAAAAGCTTTTAGGCAAGGAAAGCTAGGGTTTCAACTAAAGGACTAATTTAGGGCTTGTCTGGGTGATGTCTTTCCATCATCATCTTGGTTCAAGGCATGTTCTCTTCCCACATTATTAATTTTAACTAGAAGTATGGTTTTTATGAATGTTTTCATGACTTTATTTATTGTATTAAGTTGGTTTTAAAATATGCAATGGGGGTTTTGATATTAAATGGTTGGTTATGGTTTTCCATGGTTTTAATTATGCTGTATGTGCATTAATGGTGATTTTGGATAATTGGATTGCATGGGAATGGTTTAATGGTTATTAGAATTGGTTTTGGTGATATTATGCCCCTAATGTGTTTGGCAAAATGCCTATAAGCATGTTTTCATTCCATTGAGTAATTTTAATGGAACTCTTGCTTGTTTTAAAACATGGTAAAAGAATTATGCATGGTTTAAATAGTTTGGAAAGGTAAATGGCTAATTGGTATTCTTGTGGGGTGCATGGAATCCCCCAAGTAGTTTAATATGGTAAATGAAAGGGCACTTAAAAGTTTCCTTAAACCTATATATAGTTGGCTATGGATAGTACTTGCAACTATGGTCGGTATTAGGATACCACCACTAAATGGCCATGGTTAATAAATGGTAAATGAATTGATTAGTTTCTTAGTAATGGTTTTAATTAGGTAATAATGGCGGGATAGGTAGCAAAGTTGTGGAAGGAAGAGGTTCCAGGTGGACCAAAACTGGAAACTCATATTTGCCAATGTGAGGTTGGTCTTGGAAACCGTGTACATAATGTCACACTATATTTTGGGGAATGTCTTAGTCCTTCTAGGTTTTCTTTCTTGGTCGTATGGCTACATGCACTGGGGCCCTTTCAGAAGGGGGAGCTGAACCCATATAGCCTGTGTGTGGTTTAGGACGGCAAAGCTACATAGCATAGGTAAAGGTTTTAATGGCATGCTAAACTGGTCCACTTTTTTGACATGGTTATATACATATGTATGTTTTTCTGCATATGGATGGTTTTACTTAGCTTTATAAATGACATTATTTTACACTTATTGTAAGATCATGCTAGCATTCACCTGCTAACCCATCTACTGGTGGCTGTATACCCATGCTATACAAGAATCAACCATTTTACTCCTACATCATGATTCATTTAGGGATCAATATTTGGACTAATATGGTGAGCTTCCATCTTTTTGAAAGGTTCTATTTCATGTCATGGATATTTTTAGACACTTTGATTTTATTTTAGATATTTGTTATGCCTTGGTTTATGGCCTTTGGAATGGTTTGGTACGGTTGAGAGGTTGGTGTGGAATTGCTGGACTCAGTTGGTCCAGTCACAGTTGTGATCCTATCCTAGAGTCTTCATGTGATCTATTATACTATTTTGTTATATGTTCACAATTTAACCAACTCAAGGTAGGCGACTGGAGGTTGGTTTAGGTAATGGGGGTGGTCTCCTATCCTAATCGGACTTATGATGCCCATTACGACAAAGCCCCCGGTCGGGTCGGGTCTAGTTGGTATCAGAGCCTAGGTTCATAGTTAATTAGGATTCCACAAAGTTGTGTCGAGTAGAGATTCTTTTAGGGGAGAGGATATAAGGCATTTAGGAATGTCTCACTTCTTGGTATACAATTTTCAAGCTTGGAGTATCAGTACTGGAATCTTTTCTAATCCTTGTTTGCTCGTCTTTTAGATCATTCCTCATAGGTCTGGAACATTAAAAATTCTTCTATCCTATTTAGGGGTAATGCTGAAGGGGTGCATCCTACTTCTGGGGTTTATTTTTGAACTCACGATCATATCCCTCATAGTTTTGGAGTTCCACCAGTTACTACTATTCCACCTCAAGGAAATGTGACTAATACGGAGTTCCATTAGTCTATTCATGCGATTGCTCAGATGGTCGTTGCTCAAGTTAAGTGGGGTGCGACTGGTGCTTTTTTCTACTGAGGCCACAAGGGTTTGCCAATTTATGAAGATAGATCTTTCCACTTTTTTTAGAGTAAAAGAAGAGGAGGATCCACATGGCTTATTGGATAAAATAGAAAATACATTTTGAGTGATACAGACTACTAGTGTAGAGGGGGTAAACTGTGCTACTTATCCGCTCAAAGATATTACATATCAGTGATATTGAGAGTGGGAAAAGGGTAGGAATGATGTAGAAGAATTAATCTTGTGGGATACTTTTTCTAAGGCCTTCTTAGATAGTTTTATTCCCTAAGAGTTAAGGAAAATAAAGATGGAGGAGTTTGTGAACTTCAAGCAGGGGAGGATGTCTGTCAAAGAATATGCCTTGAAGTTTCGTCAATTGTCAAGGTATGGTCCTGATTTAGTCGCTAACATGCAAGCAAAAATGAGGAAGTTTGCTTCTGGATTGAATTGGGATTTGATTTCAGAGAGCAAGACTACCTTGCTAATTAAAGATATGGACATCTCTAGGTTGAGTATTCATATAAAGTAGGTAGAGGATGAGAAGAGAAAATGGGTAGAGTTCAGAGATTGGTAGGGTAAGATGAGTAGGTTTTCTACCTAGGGAGATGCTCAGTCTTAGGGTGGTCGGGATCTTGGTCAAGAGAAAAGAAGTGAGGGAGTTCTGGTTCTTTCCCTTTTGCTAGTGCTTCTTACCAGTTGAGTGAAAGATGTCATAAAGGTGGTGACAATTTCCGAGCATATGGTGCCCAATCTCAGGTGAGTAGAGGTCAGTTAATTTTTTTGTACCCTCCTTGTCAGTTTTGTAGTCATCCTCATTAGGGTTATTGTGATGAAGAAAGTGACAAATGCTTCAAGTTGTTCCAAGCAGGCCACCGACTCAGGGATTGTCTGCTTAATAGGGTTGCTATGGGGGAGAATAAGATTCATGTGTCTTCATCTTTTACTCCTACACTTGGCGGTGTTGCATCTACTTCTATTACTACTCCCGGTTCTAGTATTGGTTGGAACAAGTTGTATCCTTTGGCATCCTGACAGGAATCCAAGGCATTAACTAATTTCATTACTGATATGTTATAGATTTTCTCTCATGATGTATATTATTTTCTTGATCTGGGGTCCACTCTCTCCTATATGACTCATTATGTGGTGTATCTTTTAGATTTGATTCAGAAGTTATTTTAAAACTTTTTTTATTTCTACCCCAGTGGATGACTCAGTTATCGCTAAGAGAGTCTATAGGGGGTATGGTATCTGTTGGTGATATGTAGACCTTGGTGGATCTATTTGAGTTGGGTAGTGTGGATTTCGATATAATTCTGGGTATGGATTGGTTGCACTCTTGTTATGTGTCCTTGGATTATCGAAACCATAGGGTTATCTTTAGGTTCCGCAGTGAGTCGGTTATAGAATGGGATGGTGGTTTTTTTAGCTTCTATGGGGAGATTTATTTATTTTCTTAAAGCTCAGAGGTTAATATACAAAGTTTATCTTTATCACATGGTGCAAGTTAAAGATTCTAACTTGGAAGGTCCTTTTCCAGTTAGTTGTAGTGGTTAATGAGTTTCTAGAGGTCTTTTCGGATTATCTTTTTGGTGTTCCTCTAGATAGGGAAATCGAGTTTGGTATTGATCTAGTTCTGGACACTAGTCCAATTTCTATTCCTCTATAGAGAATAGCTCCGGCTGAGTAGAGGGAACATAAGGATCTTCTAGATTAGGGATTTATTCATCCTAGTGTAACTCTATAGGGTGCACCAGTGTTGTTTATGAGAAAAAAGAATGTTTCCCTTTAGATGTGCATTGTCTATAGGCAGTTGAACAAGGTGACTATCAAGAACAAGTATCCTCTTCCAAGGATAGCTGATCTATTTGACAAGTTGCGAAGTGCCAAGTTCTTTTCTAAGATAAATCTTCGGTCTTGGCACCATCAGGTAAAGATTAGGGAGGTGGATATCCATAAGAAGACTTTTCGTACTTGGTATGGTCATTTTGAGTTTTTGGTAATGTCATTTGGATTGACTAATGCTCTAACAATATTTATGGATCTGTTGAATAGGGTTTTTTGTCAGTATATGGTTCTCTTTATTATTATGTTTATTAATGATATTTAGGTTTATTTGAAGAGTGAGGTAGATCATGCTAATCACCTTTATGTGTTGGTGTAGACCTTAAAAGAACAACAATTGTATGCCAAGTTCTTTAAATGTGAGTTTCAATTGAATGCTGTAACTTTTTTGGGTCATATTATTTCTAGTAAGGGAATCATGGCAGATCTGCAAAAGGTTGTTGTGGTGAAGAGGTGGCCTAGACCCATGAATCCATCTGACATTCAGAGTTTCTTAGGTTTAGCTGAGTATTATAGGTTGTTTGTGGAAAGCTTTTCATCAATAACTGCTCTTTTTATTAAGCTGACTTAGAAAAAGGTCAATTTTTCTTGGTCGGATGCTTATGATGGGGGTTTTAAGACGTTGAAAGATAAACTAACTTTGGCTCCAATTCTGACTTTCTCGAAAGGCGATGATGGGTTCGTGGTTTATTATGATGCATCTTGGGTAGGGCTTGATTGTGCGTTGATCTATCACAGGAAGGTGATTGCCTATGCTTCCATGCAGTTAAAAGTGTATGAGAGGAATTATCCTACTCATGAATTGGAGTTGTTGGTGGTTGTGTTTGCTTTAAAAATATGGCAACACTATTTGATGGTGTTCACATGGATATATTTTCTAATCATTAGAGTCTACAGTATGTGTTCACTCAGAAGGAGCTTAATCTCAAGCAGAAGAGATGACTTAAGCTTCTCAAGGACTACAATATGAGTCTTCACTACCACCCAAGTAAAGCTAACATGGTTGATGATGCTCTTTGCAGGTTATCCATGGGGAGTTTGTCTCATGTGGAGAAAAGAAAGCAAGAATTGGTGATGGATATTCATCGTTTGGCTAATCTTGGAGTTTTCCCTTTGGACTCTAAGTATGGTGGTGTGATGGTGTAAAAAATGGTTCAATCATCTCTTGGTGAAGAGATTAAGGAGAAGCAAGTATCCTATCTTGATAAAAATCAAGAGTGATATTGGTGGAAAAAAAGTAGAGGTGTTTTAGATTAGTGGTGATAGTACTTTACGATACCAAGGGATGTTGTGTGTTCCTAATGTCGATGAATTGCGAAAAATGATTTTGGATAAGGGATATGAATCACACTATGTTGTTCATCCCTGCTCAACTATGATGTATCATGATATCAAGGAGATCTATTGGTGGAATGGCATCAAAATAGATGTGGTTGATTTTGTTGCCAAGTGCATGGTGTGTCAGCAGGTTAAGGTTGAGAACATGAGGCCAGAAGGATTGTATCAAGAAATTGATTTGCCTGAATGGAAATGGGAAGTGATCAATATGGAATTTGTTATTGATCTTCCTCAGTCTCGAAATCAATATGATTCAATATGGCTCATCATGGATAGGATGACTAAGTCTGCCCACTTTTTGCCAGTATGGACTACCTTCTCGGCAGAGAATTATACAAAGCTATATCTTTAAGAGATTGTGAAGCTGCATGGAGTGCCTATTTCAATTATTTTTTATTGTGGCGCATAGTCTACATGTCACTTCTAGCGATCTTTTCAGAAAATATTGGGGACTAAGGTTAGTTTGAGTATTGGTTTCCACCCGTAGATGGATGGCAATCGGATAGAACTATTCAGACATTGAAGGATATTCTTTGGGCTTGTGTGATTGATTATAGTGGCAATTGGGTGGAGCATCTACCTTTGGTGGAGTTTTCTTACAACAATAGCTATAATTCTAGTATTAGTATAGCCCCTTTTGAAGCATTGTATGGTAGGAGGTGTAGATCTCTTATTTGTTGGTTTGTGCTTGGAGAGGCAGATATGTTTGGTCCCGACTTGGTTTAATAGGTGATAGAGAAGGGGAAGGTGATTTGTGCCTTGGTCTGAGACCAAGGGTTAACTTAATCTGAGTTTGTTAAAGGAAAAATTAATATCTTTGCCTCTTTGTTTTCAAACTTTGTTAAAGATTGGGAATATATTTGATAATGCAAATGACTCGTGCGTGTGGTACCCTTACTTTGTCCGTCATTCGGGGAGAATGTTCCTAGTGGGGGAGACTATAACACCCTGGGTTTTGACCCTTAGAAAATTTTCTAGAATTCTGGTCTCTGGAACCAATACGACTCATGGAAACAAGCCGTATGATGGGGCACAAATGGTATGGTCCTGTCGTATGCTGACTAGTGTTGGTTGGTAGGACGAATTTCAATTAGTGGAATGGATGCAAATTATGTGTACGAGTCGTATTTGTAGGTATGGATTGTTTGGTTCTTTAACTTAATCTTAGACTTGGTTACTTAGGTTAGACCTAAGTATGAGTGGCTCACTGTGAGCTATAACCTAGGGTATGAGTCGTACCATACACTCGTATGGTGGACAACGTTTGAATCGTCCTTGGGCTTAATTATCTAGGGGTACGTATGAAAGGTAAGGATCGTATGATTTGGTTATGACTTGGTTGGATGAGTCGTATGCTGGATAGTGTTGGATCCAAAGGTTGAGGCTAGGATACGAGTGAGGGGTACCAATCATAGTGGAGTGTACGACTCGTGAGGGTCAGACGTACCCCTATGATGGGATTTTGGTGTAACTTAAGTGAGGGTATTCTGGATATTTCTCCACTTATCCTAATAAGGTCCCACGACTTCTAACCTACTTGGGATGTTATTTACCCCATTATTCCATTCATTAACACTTATAAACTCTTCTAAAACACTTTATAATTCTCTCAATAGCTTTTTGGAAAGGGAAACTAGGGTTTCATCTAGAGGATTAATTTGGGGCTAGTCCTGGTGATGTATTTCCATCATTATCTTGGTTTAAGGCATGTAATCTTACCTTAATGTTAATTCTAACTAGAAGTATGTTTTTTACAAATGTTTTCATGACTTCATTGATTGTAGGATATTGGTTTTCAAATATGAATTGGGGGTATTGATATTAAATGGTTGGTTATGGTTTTCCATGGTTTGAATTATACTTTATGTGCATTAATTGTGGTATTAGATAATTGGATTGCATGGGAATGGTTTAATGGTAATTGGAATTTGTTTTGGTCAATTATGCCCCCAATGGGTTTGACAAAATGCCTATAAGCATGTTTTCATTGCATTAAGTACTTTTAATGGAACTTTTGCTTGTTTTAAAACTTGGTAAAGGAATTATGCATGGCTTGAATGGCTTGGAATGGTAGAAAGCTAATTGATTATGCTTGTGGGGTACATGGAATTCCCTAAGTGGTTTAATATGGTAAATAGAAGGGCACTTGGAAGTCTCCTTACACCTATATATGGTTGGCTATGGATAGTACTTGCAAGTATGGTCGGTATGACGATACCACCACTAAATGACCTTGGTTAATAAATTGTAAATGAATTGATTGATTGCTTGGTAATGATTTTAATTGGGAAATAATGGAAGGATAGGTATCAAAGCCGTAGAAGGTGGAGGTCCCGAGGGAACCAAAAATGGAAACTCATATTTGCCGATGTGAGGTATGTCTGACTGTGTGCATGATGTCACATTATATTCTGGGGGATGTTCTAGTCATCCCAGGTTTTCTTCCCTGGTCATGCATCTACATGCACTGGGGCCATTTTAGAAGGGGAAGCTGAACCTATATAATCCATGGGTGGTTTAGGACGACAAAGATATATAGCCCAGGTAAAGGTTTTAATGACATGCTAACCTGATCCCCTTTCCCGACATGGTTATATATATGTATGGTTGTGTGCATAAGGATGGTTTTACTTGGCTTTATAAATGACATTGTCTTATCCTTATCCTGAGATCATTCTAGCGTTTACTCGCTAACCTATCTACTAGCGTCTGTATACCCACGCTATGCAGGAATAGGCCATTCTACTCCTACATAGTGATTGACTCGGAGATTAGCATTTGGACTGAATTTGTGAGCTTCCATCCTTTGGAAGGCTCTATTTGTTGTTATGGATATTTCTAGATACTTTGATTTTATTTTGAATATTGGTTATGGCCTGATTTATGGCCGGTGGAATGGTTTGGTGCGGTTGGGCGGTTGGTTTGGGATGGTTGGACTCGGTTGGGACGGTCACGGTTGTAATCCTATCCAGAGTCTTCATGTGAGCTGTTACACTATCTTGTTATATTCTTGAAATTCAGCCAACTCAGGGAAGGTGACTGAAGGTTGGGTTGGGTTACGGTGGTTTTCTCTGGTCATGATCGGACTTGGGATGCCCATTACGACAAGGCCCCCGGTCGGGTCATGTCAATCTCCCCCCCCCCCCCCCCCCGGGATCATTCATCCCCAAATGAAAACTATCTAAGTTGAGATGTTAGGAAAAGAGTTGTAATGCCAACATTGGCTTTCTATGAGCTAAATACAAACATGATGAATAAGTTCGAAACTAAAATATAGACTAAACTAAACTCATGAAGCATGATATGACATGAGAACAGTTGGGTGACATGAGACAGAAAGAATTATTTACTTAAGTAGAAACTACTACCTCAAGCTGGAAATGAGCTCAAATGAAAAAAGATGGGGGTAATTGGTCGTCATATTTGCCTCTTCCTAAGTAGCCCACTCAGCTGATTAATTTTTCCAATGAACCTTTACCAAAATGAACTTCTTATTCCTTAACCTATGAACCAAACAACCGAGGAACTCTATTGGTACCTCTTCATAAAATAGATAATCTTCCACACCCACATACTATATGGGTAAAACAGTTGTGTGATTTTAAATGCTTTTCTTTAACAAGAACATATAAAAAATTAGATACACTAGTGCTAAGGTTGTAGGAAATTACAACAGATAGGACATATTACCAAAATGACCGATAATCTTATAAGGACCATCATATGGAATAAGCTTTCCCTTTTTACCAAATCTTCTTACCTCTTTCATAGGTGAACCTTTTAATTATAAAAATCACCAATAACGAACTCAAGTTTTCTTCTTCTCATATCTGCATAGGATTTCTGATTACTCTAAGCTGTTTTAGCCTTTCTCTAATTAGCCGAGCTTTCTTCATAGCCTCATGAACGGTATCTGTCCCTATAAAGATAGCTTTACCTACTTTAAATAAACCAATTGAGATATACATTACCTATCATAGAGTGCTTTAAACGGGGCTATCTAAATACTATAATTACAATTGTTATTATAAGAAAATGCATCAAAGGAAAATAATAATCCCAGCTACACTTAAAATCAATCACATATATTCTCAAGATGTCCTTTAAGGGATGAATGGTCCTTTATGCCTGGCCATTTGCCCACAGGTGAAAAGTTGTACTAAGATGAACTTGGCTACGAAGAACCTTCTGAAATGTCTTTCTAAATTGAGTACCTATACTTTAAATGATAGTCAAGGGGACTCCATGAAATATCAACAACTACCTAAGGTAGAGTCTAGCATAATCCTTGATAGAATCTGACGTGATAATTGGCAAGAAATAGGCAGACTTAGTCATTCGGTCCATGATAACCCAAATAGAATCCTGATTCTGATAAGTATGAGGCAACCCTCTAACAAAGTCCATATTTACCACTTTCTTTTCTTAAGTAGGAATACTGATATCTTGAAGCTTACTACCAAGTCATGGGTGCTCAACCTTAACCTGCTGGCAATTTGAATACTTACCTATAATTCTTGAATTTTCTTATTAATTCCATTCCACCAATGGTGTTCCCATGGATTACAATATATCTTAGTGGGTCCTGTGTGAATAAAATATCGAGAATTGTGTGCTTCTACTAGTATCCGCTGTCTCAAGTCATCTAAATTTGGAACACATATTCTTCCCTAACAATAAAGAACTTTGTCTCCTCCTTGGGAGAAAACCTCAACCTATTAACACTGATCACTATCTTTCTTTTCTTTCACCTCGACTATCAAAGAGGATTCTGAACCATTTTCAATCAAAATATTACCTTCGACTGAATCAACCAACAAAACTCCAAATCTAGAAAGCTGGTGAACCTCACAAACTAACTCTTTCTTCTTATATTTTACATGAGCAAAACTTCTCATAGATAATCAACTAAGAGTGTTAACTACAAAATTTTCTTTCCCCGTATAGTATAAAACACTCATATCATAATGCTTAAAATACTTTAGCCATATACTTTGATAAAGATTAAGATCTATTAAACCACACACATACTAAAGGCTCTTGTAATTAATGAACACATCAAAATGAACTCCATAGAGGTAATGCCTCCAAATCTTTAATGTAAAACAATAGCTACCAACTTAAGGTCATGAGTTGAGTAGTTCTTCTTATGAGGCTTGAGTTGTCCAAAGGCATATGTTATAAAATTTCCCTACTGCATCATCACACAACCAAGTACAACTCTAGAAGCATCACAATAAACAACAATACCTAAAACCTCTAATAGATCAGAACATGAGCGGTGGCGAGTCAATTCTTGAACTCCTAAAAACTCTTCTTGCATGAATTAGAACACTGAAACTTGAATTTCTTCTGAGTTAGCCTTGACATGAGAGAAGAAATAAGGTAAAATCCTTCAAGAAATTATTTGTAGTAACCAGTTAATCATAAGAAACTCCTAATATCTGATAAAGAGATAGGTCTAGACCAATTTCTAACTACTTTAGTCATTTGAGAATCAACTCAAATGCCATCACCAAATATGATATAAAAAATGAATGCTACTGGTTTCAACCAAAATTCACACTTATTGAACATGGTAAATATCTAGCAATCATTGAGAGTGTACAATACAATCCTCAGATAGTCTGCATGTTCATCCTTACTTCGAGAATAAATGAGGATATCATCTATGAAGACTATAACAAATATGTCCAAGTACTACTTGAACACCCTATTCATCATGTCTATAAAAGTTTTAAGAGATTTATTAGACCAAAATACATGATAACAAAGTCAAAGTGACCATACTAATTTCTTAAGGCTATCTTTGGAATGTCACGTTTTCTGAATCTATGCTGATGATAGACAAATCTAAGGTCTATCTTAGAGAAACAACTAGAACCCTAAAGTTGGTAAAGTAAGTCATCACTCCTGGGAATAGGATACTTAATTTTAACTATGACCTCGTTCAACTAACAATAATCAATGCACATTCTGAGAGAACTATCTTTATTGCACACAAAAAGAACTGGAGCACCGCATAAAGAAATGCAGGGCCTGATAAAACCCTTGACTAGGAGATCTTTCTACTATTCCTTCAATTCCTTAAGCTCGAGTGAAGTCATTTAGTAGGGTGTAATTGAAATAGTTTTGGTATTTAGGAGGAGATCTATTCTAAAGTCAATTTACTATTTTGGAAAAACTTCAAGCAGATCTTTGGGAAACACTTTTAACAACTCATTAACCAATGAAATTGACTCAATAGTTGAGATTTTAGACTTTGAATAATTAACCCAATCAAGATGATACATGCACCATTTGGAAATTAATTAGCTAGCCTTAAGGTAAGAGATGAACCGACCTATAAGCACTAAGGTACTATCCTTCCACCCTATGACAGGCTTATTTAGAAACTAAAATTGGATTGCTCTATTTGTATAATAAATAAAGCATATAAAAAATAAAGACAATCCATTCCAAGAATAACTTCAAAATTTGTGATGTATAACTCTACACGATCAATTAAGATAACTTTTAGGAAATTGTGACGGAGAAATTTCTATACAGTCATCTAAATATAATTGAATCATCAATTGGAATGGAGACTAAGAAAAGTTTTGAGAGGGTTTTAGAAATGAAGCTTAAGGATAATGCTATATAGGGAGTCACAAAAGAAGGTGTGGCTCCAAGATCTAATTATTCATAAACAATATAAAGGACCTGTAGTGTACCAGTGAATCAAGTTGTTCACCAACAATACCAAATGAGGCAGCCTGCTGGGTTAGGCCACCTACTAGAGCTGTTGAAGAGGTTGCCCAATTTCTTTCACTATTATCACCCCTCTTAGCTGATGGACAATCTCAAAGCTTGTGACATAAATTTCTACATCGAAAATACCCATACTTACCTATCAATAGTTATGTCATATGGTTTATCCCATACTTCTTAAAATTTAGGAAAGTACGACCATTTAAAGCACCAAAATGAGACTTAGAGCTCGACTCTCTACCTTTTTTATCCTGCTTGGGTCTAGGAGAGGGGGTACTGATAGATAATGGTGCTGGGGCTGAAGACCCCTACTGAAACTGAGAGTGATTTCCATAATCTAACTTTTACTAAGAATAATCAAAGTTCATTGTTCTCTCTCTCTTATTCATACTTCACCATTCTTTTATGTTATCCTTCTCCTCTTCAATTTGTTGGGCATGAAAAATCACTGGGAGATATACATCTCCTTGACCAATATTACAGTCCTACATCTTTGATCACATCCTTAGAAACACCTAACACAAACATACTTATTCGAGCCCTAGAATTGGAAACCATAGCCGAAGCATAATTTCAAAGTTGAGTAAACTTAAGAGAATACTCCTTCACACTCATATAACCTTACTTCAGATTAGTGAACTCTTGAACTTTGTGCTTTCTAAATTCAAGTGGGAATAACCTTTCCAAAAAAACGGCAACAAATTCATACCATTCCACTGTTCCTGCATCTATAACCTGTCCAAAAAACCAGCAACAAACTCATACCATTCAACTAGTCATGCATCTATACCTTTATCCCCATTCCATTATTTGCACCAAGTGTGAGCCACTCCTTGTAATTAATAAGTAGCAAAATTAGTACTTTCAGGTAAAGTGACACCCATGCTCTTATTAACTTTCTAAATACTATCTAAGAATTCCTGTGGATCCTCTTCAAACTTAATCCCAAGAATACCAATGGATTCATTCGAGTGAAGTCTCAGATACTGGACACTTTATTCACTATTGAGTTAGCTGGTACAATGACCTATTGGTTATTCTGGGTGGTCATGGACTGGGCTAATGCTGTATAAGTACCCCCTCATTTAGGATGGGAGACTTGTTAAGTCAGAGGATTTAGTGGAGCTAATGGTGGTGCTTGTTCATTTGTAATATCATTATTATTCTTGCTTCTTCTTCCATTAGTTTTCTTGGGAGACATATTGTGTAAACATATAGAGAATGAGTTAGAAGAAGTCCTTAACAGGTTTCACACTCTATCTCATGATATGAACATGAAATAAGTGAAACTTTTTCTAAAACATTTTGAAGCCCCCCACTCATAAGTGTGGAACTTTTTTTTGGTTAAATTTTTGGGATTTTTTTTAATCTAAAATCAAACATATAAAATGTCTTGGACAATTAATGGACCAACCCATCCAATTAAAGGCCTAAATACAAAATAAATCCAAAATTCTATGGTTCCTACCTGGCCCAATCAAAATAAAATAAAGAGAAAATGAAAAAAATAAAGAAATATATAAACTCAGTAAGGTTTCTAAATTGGGTTGTACTTCCCCATTTGCGGCCTCCGCCGTTTTTGCAATGTTTCCCTTTGTCAACAATAGATTCTTTCTTATTTTGGTTTGGGTCATCAGAAAAGTACCTTGTCCTCCATTGCATGACTTTTGTTTCAGCTTACAAAAGTAAGTTTCCTTCTTAACTTTCCCTTTGCTCTCTGTTGATTGATGAAGCTCCTTGTTTTTGCACTGATTACTTGATCTTCATCCTTTTTAGTTGTGTTCTCTAGTGGATGGGATGTTGTCTTTATTTTTTTAATTTATCACAGGATGTAGTCATAGGAGCAATGTTACCTCTTCCAAGTAAGTAACCCTCTTCACACCTCTCTATAATACAACAAAGCTTTGATGTATTTTAACTTATATCCCCTCTATTCTGCAGACATGGTTGGTAGGGAGATAATAGGATTCTTAGAACTAGGATTGTTTGGAAAGTACTTTGTTCCTTAAGTTCTTGAAACTCAACCAGACCATCAGACCCCCCTTTTGTTGAGAATCCTTTTTTGTTGGCTGTTGTAGATTAGGCTAATTAGATGATTCACTATTTTTATTATCATGTTATATATAAATATAACATCTTGTGAAAACTTAACTAAGCCTTCTCAACCCCTTCACCACTTTTATGGGGACAATCTCAAGTAAGATCATTTCATTTTATCACTATTAACAATTCTCTTTCCTGTTGCATATATCTGCTGAACTGTTGTGAATATGAAGTCTCCATTATCCAGGGTCCAGTTAGCAAAAAACCAGCTAACTAATATCCTTCTTTAAATATATGCTGAAATTGAACTTGTTTGCTTAGTAAAAACTCCCATATTTCTTGTATGACCTTTTATGCTCCATGGATAGTCCCAATCCCCTTTTAACATCTTTATTATAACCTTTTCATACTCTATATGATTGCAATATTTTGCTACATTTAGGATAACAATTTCTTTATCTTCCATATTATTAGTATCTTCTACTATAGCCCCTTCAGCATGCATTATATCTCCTTTGTCATATCATAGGCAAAATGCATATGAACTCCATTGTCCTCTTCCACAATTCCCAAATGATGATTCCTGGAAATTCCTTAAAATACACATTCTCCCTAGGTTTTAATTCAGTTTTCCACCATTTAAGAATTGTTTCTCTTAAGCTTAGTCCCTGAATATATATACCTACAAAATTAGCAAAGTTGGACCAAGTCTTTTTAGCATTATTTGATCTCAGAAACACATGAGACATAGTCTCTTATTATGGATTAGTACAACACCAACACCTTGAAGGACCTTCAAATCCCTATCTCTTAATATTATCATCTACTGTATCCTTCCCCGTCTATAACCTCTACATGAAAAAAAGATATTTTGAAAGTCAATCCCTTTAACCATGTATCTTTATAAATATCATTAATTCGCTCTCTTTGCTTAATATACTGCCAAGCTGTCTTCACTATGAAGAGACTTTTAGAGACAACACTCCAAATTTATTTATCCTCTTCATTTCCTTAGCCAAGTAGATGTATCTTGTTAAGTATGTGTTGGAAAATTTTCTCTGGTAATAGGGACTGTATCACCTCCTCATTCCATTGCCCATATTTTGAAAATCCTTTACCTACTGGTATAGTTTATCCTCTTGCACATTTTCCTGTAGTATAAAATACAAATCTCCTAACCTTGTCCAGTTATCAAACCAGATATTTGTATCCCCTTTTCTAATCTTCCATAAGATGTTATGTTTAATTAGATCTCTAGCAATAAAAATTTTCTTCTAAACTTGGGATCCTCCTCCACCAACTTTCCATATCATCTCCTTAGGATGATCTTTTTCACAAAACTTATTATACATGTATTTACTCCGAATTGATTTTTTAGTTCTGAATTTACACCAGAGTTTGTAGAATAAGACTGTAGAAACATCATGTAAGATTCTGAAACCTAATCTTCCTTCTTCAGATAGACACAAACTCTTACATTTTACCCAATGTCTTCCTCTTCCCCCTGTTGTACTAATCCAAAAAAATTAAGCAAATATATTATGTATTATGCTCATAAAATTGAGGGCAGGATTCATAACATAGAGACAATGAATAGGAATGCTTTGTAGAACATTCTTGATTAGTATTGCTCTTCCTCCATAAGACAACAACTTGCCTTTCCAGCTTTCCAACTTGCTACTTATCCTATTCATTAAGGACTGATAATAGTCCTTCTTCTTTCTCATATAAAAAATTGGACAACCTAAATAGGTAAAAGGGAACTCCTGTCTTAATATTCTTGTAGCAACCTCAGCCATTACAACAGTACCATTAGAAACTCCCTATGCAAATAAAGAGCACTTTTATCCTTATTAATCTTCTGACCAGACACCTGTTCATATTTTTCCAAGGTATATGTTACCATATTCAAAGTTCCTACTTCAGCCTAACACAATATTATTATATCATCTTCATAGGAAAGATGATTAATTTTGGGACATCCCCTTGGCATCCCAAACATCTTACACTACTTCCGAGATAACAAAGATTTCAATCTCCTGGTTGACACTTCAGCTGCTAATATAAACAAAGTAGGGGATAATGGATTGAATTGTTTTAACCGTCCTGAGGATTAAAAAAATCCTTTAGGCTGGATAATTAATAAAATTGAATATCAATTATTTGCAACTAGTCTAAACACCATGTCAATGATTTCTCCACAAAATCTTATATTTCTTAGGACTTTTGTGAGAAAAAACCATTCCACCCTATCATAAGCTTTCATCATATCTAGCTTTAGCACCATATTAGGAGGATTTCCTCTTTTCCTTATTACTGACACTATTTCCTGTACAACTAAAATGTTTTCAACATTACTTCTTACTTGTACAAATCCATCCTGATCTTCAGAAATTATATCAGGAAAAAACCCCTTAATTCTTTCATGAATTAATCATGAAAAGATTTTATTCACAAAATTACTAAGGGAAATAGGTCTCGTATATGAGAATGTATTCACTACCAACTTCTTAGGCAGAAGCACCAAATTAGTATGTGTAATGAACCTTGGAATATAAAATCCACATAAGAAAGATTTTATCATTAGATGAATATCCTTACCTATTATCTCCCATGTATCTTGATAGAATGCTCTAGTCATGCTATCATCCCCCTGTACCATCTCTATTTAAACCCATCACTACAACTTTAATTTCCTCTAAACTTGGAGGTTTCTTCAATTCATTGTTCTGCTCAAGTGAAATTACTGAAGGGAATACATCTGGCATTGAAAATTCCATTTCATCTTCCTATTTTGAAAACTGTTTTTGAAAGAAATCTGCAGCAACTTCTGGAATTTTAACTTGATTTCCCATCCAAATTTCTTCAACATTTTGTATTCTTGTAACCTTTACCCTAGCCCTTATGCCTTTCACTATATTACGAAAAAACTTGTTATTCCCCTCTCCATCCTTAAACTACTCAAAAACTTCTTTTTGTCTCTAGAATTCTTCCACTCTTCTTAACTGTATGCTAAGATCAACATATGCTTTTAATAAGCTAGCTCTATTAGTTCCTGAAGGATCTTTCTAAAATAGCTTCTCTCTTATATTTAAGACCTCCTCTAATGTAGCTATATCTTGAAAGATATTTCCAAACTTATGTTTACTCCACACAGTTAAGGCTACTTTTGTTTTTTTTTAAGTTTTTGATGAAAGACTGTAAATGGATTCCCTTTAGAATGCCAATTTTTTCTGAGCCATAAATAAGACTGTACTCAAAGTGGATTTCAAACATCATAGGTCACTTTAAACCTGATACTTTGATACTCAAGTTTTCACTACCTGAGACTGCCCCTAATTGTAACACGGTGCCTAGTGTCATGAGTAACCCTAAGCTAAACTATGGTCTGGCATAATAGTGATAATATGAAATACCTAATAAAAATACTATGCAAAAGCTGAACTAAAAGATATAAAGAAAATCAAAACCAACAATAACATCAAAGTTTGAAACCACAAAGCTGAATATCTAATTATATGTCTAAAAAATTCTACTAAGACAAGTTGCTGGGATAAGCCCCTAGTCCATAAATATAAAAACTCACCAAAGTAAAACTATTGATGTAGTAGTAGATTGTACAATGCTCGATCCAGATGTTGAACATCAAAACCTATATTATGAGACAATATAATGTAAAAGAAAGTATATGGTTAGTACTTTGAATGTACTGATCATGTGATATATGCACTACACTATATAATATAAATATGCTAAAAGTGAAAAGATGACCTGAACAAGGGACTAAAATTTTTAAATTGATGCTATGACCAAGTAGTAAACATGTAACACTATAAAGTGTTGAATATACTGGATAAAAGGTCAAAAGAGATCTGAGACTAAACTGTGGGAGGTTTTTGTAACTAACATGTCCAAGCGAGCAACATAGAAGCTAACCTATAACCCAAGTTGGGAGGGTAATCTGTACCTTTCAAAGGGCATAAACCATGATTGTTGTGAAGTCACTTATGAGCCCATTGAGAAAAAGGGAGGCATTCTGAACTAATGAAGACCCCTTTAAGCTATGGTGGCATATAGTTTAACACTTAGGTTATCTGAAACCTTGTCCTTTCATTGCTAAGTACTACTCAAAATTGAAAGTAAACTGGTATACTAAAATTCTCAACGATAACGATATTCTAAAATTGAAAGATAAGCACTTTATTTGAAAGCACTCTAAATCATGAAAACTTAAGAACTAAATATTCAAATAACAATGCATGATATCCTAGGTCATCGGGTGTTCAAAACCTGCAATCTTTGAAGAATGTAACTAATAATGAAAATGCTATAATCTGAACATAACAAGGAATTTCATAACTCAAGCCCAAAATAAAGAATTTATCATTATAATGAGATTTCATAATCATGAGTATGAAAAGATTCTAAAATTTATGGGAGAACTTATATTCATGGTTTAGTCAAAGCAAGAAATTGAAAACTAAAGGAAATTACACTTTTCATAGAAACCCTAAGCTTGAAGGGTAATTTAAACTTGATAAATGAAGTTAACTTTGGGACTCAATGAGTGAAGGTAAACCCATTGATAAAATAGCACATACTTGGAGATAAAAACCCAGAAAAAATCTAAGAAATCTGAGCTAGAAAGATATGAACTATAGTTTTCCTTGGGAGAAAGAAGAACTGCTTTTTTTCTCTGTTTGAGGCTATGTATCGAATGAATTTGGGTAATGAGGGATTTAGTGTCATGATCTGAGGCTACCCCATACTCATAACATGGTTCTTAAGGCCACAAGTTACCTCAAGCTAACCTATGAACTGACACAAGCTGTAATTACTAAAAGAAGGTAACAAAATACTATACAAAATGTCATTTAACAGATGTTCCAAATAGTCAAGTTAAAATAAAGGAGTCTGAAATACATAGCTGAATACATAACTAATTGTCTGACTGTCTGAAAGCCTCTAAACAAGATGAATTATTGGGATAAGTCCCTAATTAACTTGGACTACTAAAATAGTATAAACTAAAATACAAGAAAGCATGATAAATAAAAGAACTTTTCCTCAACTGATGAGGACTCACCAATGCTGTAACTTAGTGGTAATGCAACGGACTACGTGCGGTCTGCGAATTGAGCATCCAAACTTATATTATAAAATCAATATAGCATAAAGAGAGAGTATACAATCCGTAATTTTAATGTACTTGTATGTTATATTGGACTAACTAAAAGATCTATAAGAACCGAGCATAGATTCATGAACATGTAAAATGAATGCAAGACCAAAGCATGTGATAAAATAATTTATAACTATTAGGCAAACCTAAATTGATATAATCTGAATACTGAACTAAAACTGTGGGAGCTAAAATTTAACTAATATTCCCCAATCTTAGCTAATCGGAGTCCAACCTTTAAACCCAGTTGGAAGGTTTTAGGTACCTTGCCATGGTTACTAGCACTGGCTATGCGGATCCAATAAAATGGTGTCACGAAGGACTGGGGAGCCAGCGTAAACTGGTAGGTGCCCTAAAAAGAGTATCAACCCCATACTAGCCAAAAGACCTCTCATAACCTATAGTGGATACTTAGTTCTGGAACTTTGGGACTGCTTATAAAGTCCTAACCCTAAATTCGCAGGTAAGTCTTCATCCCTAGGTTTACTCGATGCTGAGTTTTACTCCCAACTAACATTGATACTAATGAAAGTTCAACGTAAATCAACTGTTAATTGCTTAGCATGATAAAATCTAAATATAATAACATAAACATAATCTGAATGACTTGTAACTTGGAAACTTGTAACATGCATGACTATATAGGTATCAAGTGTTCATAACCCACCAAAACTATATATTGCAAAATACTCTTGGTAATAATTGAACAATTCATGGTATGGGAAAGTCATGAATATCACCACATATTTTAATAACAATTCATGAAGTGGGCATTTGCATTATCAAACATATGGTAACACCATTATCTGGAAGGAATATATTTTCATGGTTTAGAATCAAGAAAATTGAGGGAAAAATTTATAGAAATCATCATCTACATGAAATTTAACCAATTAGGGAAAAGGGTTTATACTTGTAAGAATAGGAAATTCTTGGGTCTCAATAGGTGGAAGGAATCCACTAACGAATATCCCACATACCTGAAGTAAAAGCTTGGATGAAATCCTTGAGATTGGTCTTGTTCTTTGGAAAACCCTAAATTTCTCTTGAGGGAGAAAGAAAATTGCCTCTTTTGATTTGCTTTAGTGGAATTGAAAATTATGTTATGAATTTGGGGCATTGGGTATTTTATACCACCATTTGGAAAGAGAAAATTACATAGGTTTGGCTTTTAAGGAAGTAGTAAAACATATAAAATTCCCTTGAATAACATGCAGAAAAATATTCCCAGTCATTACATCTCACCATATGACTGGTTACAAGTCGTGGTCTGAGTCGTAACCCAGTATCATAGGATTCTAGATACATTCAGGTATGACTATGACTTTTCTCCTAATGACTTATGACAACTGACTACGAGTCATTGGGTGAAGTCGTAGTCTGAGGGGGTTGATTCTTAGATCCTTAACTAGTCAGGCTACGGGTTCATACAATGGCTCATAAGGTTTGACTATAAGTCGTATACAAAATTTGTAACCACAGGAAGGGATTCTTGGTAACATACTACTGTGACTATGACTCACTCGTGATGACTCATCACGAGTGGTTAAGACTCATTTCTTGATTCGTAGTCATAGTAGTGTATTAGGTCCTTTGGGGAAACTTTCCACCACTCTTGGCCGTGACATCGGATTAAGGTGAGACTTGAAGCGATGGAAAGCTAACTTCATGGCCGATCTTTTGAGGAGGTCTAAAGCTTGAAAATTCAGGGTATTCCAATATCTCCCCTTAGGATTATTCATCCTCGAATAAAACTATTAAGATGGAGTATTAGGAAGACTGAGATCATAAACTAATTACTTATAAGCTAAATTATGATTATATATCTGTATATGAAAATAGGATGTATAGACTAAACTGAATTTATGAATGCATACTATGACATGAGGATGGTTAGATAGCTGAGATAGAAAATGAGAGAATTGATCTAAAGAACCATTACCTCAAGATAAATATAAAATTGTAGAGGAGATAGGGATACTTGGATCGCATATCAAATTCTTCTTCCCAAGTAGCTTCCTCAACGAATTAATTTCTCGAAAAAACCTTTATGAAGGCAGCTTCTTTGTTCCTCAGCCTACGAATCTGATGGTAAAGGATCTCAACTAGGATTTCATCATAAAAGAGGCTATTTTCCATATCCACACTCTCTAAAGGGATGACTGAATCTAGGTAACCAATGCATTTCTTTAACAGCGACACATGAAACACTGGATTTATTGATGATAACTTTGTCAATAAGACTAACTAATAGGCTAACTTCCTAAAATGGCTCAAAATTCTATATGGGACAACATAGAAAGGACTGATATTCCCCTTCTTACCAAACCTATTTACCCCTTTCATGGGCAAAATCTTCAGATACACAAAATCTCAAACATCAAATTCAAACTCTCTTCTCCTCGCATGTGCATAGGATTTCTAGAAACTTTAGGCTATCTTCAGCATTTGTCAGGTCAACAGAACATTCTTAATCTTCTCATATACAGAATTTGGCCCTACCAAAGTAATCTCACCAACTTTAAACCAACCAATAGAAGATGTACACCTCATACCATAGATATCCTCATATTGAACCATCTGGATTCTGGAGTGATAGTTGTTATAGTATGCAAGCTCTATCAAAGTTCAGTGATCATCCCAAATACCCTTGAAATTCTTAACACAGGCCCTTAACATGTCCTCTACAGTTCGAATGTACCTTTTTCCTGACTATCTGTCTGTGGGTGAAAGGTTATACAGAGATGAACTTGGGTACCAAGACCTTTCTAAAAATCCTTCCAAAAATAAGAGGTAAACTAAGTACCTCTATCTGAAATCATTGTCAATGAAATAACACTCAACCTTACAAATTCCTTTATATAGAGTCTAGCATAATCCTCAGCTGAATATAAAGTAATTTTCATAAGAAATGGGCTAAATTGGTCGCCCTATCAATGATGACCCAAATCAAATCATGATGACGACGCATATGGGGTAACCCTATAACAAAATCCACATTTACCACTTCCCACTTCCAAGTAGGGATGATAAACTCTTAAAGCATACCACTAGGTCTTTGGTACTCAACCTTGACCTACTGACAATTTGGATATATAGACACGAGTTCCATAATATCCTTTTCATAGAATTCCACTAATAGATTTCCCACAAATAGTTACATCATAGTGGTTCCTAGATGAATATAATATCATGAACTATGCACTTCTGCTAATATTTGCTGCCTCAAATTATCCATATTCAAAATGCATAACGTTTCTGATAACGAATCACACCATCTCTCCTTTGGGAGAAAACCTCAGCTTTCTAATCCCAAACTACCTCTTTTAACTTATCCAAAATAGGATATCTGTCTTGATTCTCCTTTACCGCTGAAACAAAAAAAGAATCTAAACTATTTTGAACCTATATACTACCTCCGATCGAATCTCTCAACCGAACACACAAGCTTGCAAGTTGATAAACCTTATGAACTAACTCCTTTTTATCATCCTCGACATGAGCAACACTTTCCATAGAGAACATAATATGGTCATCGACCATAATATTGGCCATACCCAGGGTGATATAACATAATTATATCATAATCTTTTAATAACTTGAGCTACCATCTCCGAAGAAGATTTAGGTCTTTCTGTGTGAAACATACTATAAACTCTTATGATCAGTAACCACATCCACATATATACCATAGAGGTAATGCCTTCAAATATTTAAGGAAAAAATAACTGCCGCTAATTTAAGGTCATGAGTCAGGTAGTGAATTTCATGAGGTTTAACCTATCTATAGACATAGGCTATGACCTTACCTTTCTACATCACTACACAACCAAGACCAACTCTGGAAGCATCATAATAAACCATAAAAACATCTAATCTCTCTGGTAGAGTCAATACTGGGGAGGAGGTAAGCTGAGTTTTCAACTCTTGAAAGCTCTTCTTGTAGGAATCTAACCACAGAAACTTGAATTTCTTCTAAGCTAGTCTAGATATGAGAGAAGAAATAGAAGAAAATCCCTTAATAAACCGTCTGTAGTTACTAGCTAAACCTAAAAAACTAATATCTGATGGAGAAATAGGTCTGGGCTAGTTTCTCACTGCTTTTGTCTTTTAGGGATCTACTCGAATACCATTACCAAAAATAATGTGACCAAGGAAAGGTACTAACCTTAACCATAATTCAAACTTACTGAACTTAGCAAATAAATGGTGGTCTCTAAGGGTCTGTAAAATAATCCTCAGATGGTCCACATGATCTCCCTCACTACGGGAATAACAAGGATGTCATCTATTAAGACTAAGATGAACATATCCAAGTACTTCTTGAACACCCTGTTCATCAATTCCATAAATGTTGTAGGAGAATTAATTAGTCCAAATGACATAACTATAAATTTGAAGTTACCATATCGAGTTATGAAGGCTGGCTTCAGAATATCACATTCTCTGACTCTGAGCTGATGATATCTTCATCTAAGGTCTATCTTATAAAAATAATTTGCACCCTGAAGTTGGTAAAATAGGTCATCAATCCTAGGGAAAGGATACTTATTCTTGATTGTGACTTTGTTTAACCAACAGTAGTCTATGCACATTTTGAGAGAACCATCTTTCATGCATATGAAGGGGACTAGAGCACCTCATGAAGATACATCAGGCTTGATGAAACCCTTATCGAAGAGATCTTTTAATTATTCTTTTAATTCCTTCTATAAAGTGGAATTAAAATAGGCTAGGTATCTGGTAGGAGATCTATTCCAAAATCAATTTCTCTTTTGGGAGGAACTCGTGAAAGATCTTCAGGAAAAATATCTAGAAACCCATTTACTATTGGGACTAACTCAAGACTTGGAGTTTTGGAACTTGAGTCCTTGACTAGAACAATATAGTTAATAAACCCTTAGAAATTGTTTTCCCTGCCTTAAGGTAGGAGACAAATTGAACTACAAGCACTAAGGTACTACTCCTCCATTCAAGGCCTAGTTCACCAGTAAATCAAAACTGGATGATTCTATTTCTATAATCAATTGAGGCATAACAGGAATGAAGCCAATCCATGTCAAGAATGGCATAATAATTGGTCATCTCTAGTTCTACAAGATCTATTGAGGAAATTTTCTTGGACACTATAACTGGGTAATTTCTATATACCTGCCTTGATATAATAGAACTACCTACTGGAGTAGACACTAAGAAGGGTTCCACTAATATCCCGGGTCTGACATTGAAATCTACGACTGTATAAAGAGTCATGGAGAAAAATAAAGCTCTGGAGTCTAATAATGCATAGACATGAAGATGGAAGACTTGGAACGTACCAATAACCACATCAAGAGACCTTTCTTGATCTTGTCGATTTTGGAAGGCATAGAGTCGATTTTGATATAGCTCACTGGTGGCACTGGAGATGGCATCCTGCTGAGTCGGGCGACCTGCTGGAGCTGAAGATAAATTATTCTGATGTATTTGATAAAAATATTTCACCTTCTAGCCAAGTATTAGACACTCCCTAATTATGTGACCTTACTTGCCATACCAAAAACATGCATCACTATTGGCTATACACTCACCCTTGTGGTTCTTACTATATCTCCTGAACACTGGGTTAGTATGACCACTATTAATACTAACTCAGGACTTAGAGCATGGTGATCTATCCCGACTGTCCTACCAGAACTTAGGCACGGGAGCACTAGTAGAATAAGGGTTTGGGGCTAAATTTGTTTTGCAAAACTAAGAATGATTCTCACTATATAATTTATGTTAAGGGAAGTTAAAACTACAAGTTTTGGCCCTTTTATTCTCCCTTTCTTTTTCATTTAGCTTTTTACACTATTTGACTACCTCTTTAGAAACTCTCAACACAAACTTACTCATTCGGGATCTAGAATCATCAACCATAGTCGGAGCATACCTTGATAACTAGGTAAACTTAGACAAGTAGTCCGTCATACTTGTGTTATAGATGAGAGCTAAATTTACTACACATTTGCACTAAATATTCATGCACACTACTATGATTTGAATGTAAAAGTGAGACATATTTGGGGTTAAATGTACTAATTCCAATATTTTGTAGGTTTACAAGTTCTGAGAAGAAAAGAAACAAACTTGAGCTAAAAAGGATCAAAAAGGGAATTGAATTGCAAGAGCAGGACAAGCTGAGTTGATGTTGGGTGTATTTATGCATTCTAGCGTCACTATTCTAGCCTTTGTAGCCTTATTCTGAGGATGATTCATGTGATATATGGGTTGATAATGAGATAAATGTGTATCAAAGTGTTAAATCATGTGTTTATGATGTTCAAAGTGAGTTTCAAACAAGGTTGTACCTAAAAGATTCATTTAGAGTTCAACCCGGAAAACTAGTGTTACTAGCTTGAGCTAGGTGCTTGTCTAGTTGATTTCGGTAGATTCTATTATGTTTAAAGTGTTACAAATGGTTTTTATGCATAATTATATGTGAAACAACTTGTTTATAATTCTCAAGGGTCAATTGGATCAATCCAAAAGTGAAAATAATGAGTTAGAGATCAAAGTTAAATTAGCCTATGCTTAGCTCGTGTTTCTAGTTCGTTGTATTGGATGTTGTGTTGTTTTGAGCTTTAAATTATTGTGTTTAATGTTATATTATTCTTGGTGAATAGATTATGATGATATATTAAGGATATAAAAGCTTTAAATCAAGTTGAAACAACTCAAAAAGGCTCGTAATGGCTTAACGAAGGCACAATAAACAGATTAACGCATGTTTGGACCCCTGGAATGTATTGGGTGCATGGGTCCTTTAGGAGTAGCCAATCGATGCATTAAAACACCAATAGATTTATAAGAGGCCTAAAATAGTAACAATATGGTGCGTGGTGGTCCTAGAGGAGATTAGCCCACGATGCGGGCTCATTTTGGTGCTCCTTTGCCTTAGAAAAATTCTTAACAACAAATTCTACAGAGGTAGGGAGATATTAAGGAAATACCAAACCTGGAGCGGGGATCTATCTAGGGTACTTCCCCACCTAGTACGGGGCTCAATAACTGATGGTTTTCTTGTCCAACATGGAAAGGGCTTTCTGCTATACTATAAATACATGTTGTATCACATTTTTACACATCTTTTAGCATATTTTGGAAATCAAAGGTATACTACAACTTATTCATTAGTTTTTTATTGTTTTTATTTAGTTCATTCATATTTTTAGTCGTTAATTACTATTTTGTGATTACGATTATGACTATGTGTGACTAAACGCCCTTTTATGAGGCTAAAGCCAAAGCATGATTACTTTTGTTTTTAATTAAGTTCATTAATTTTTCTTATCATTAATAGTTACGTGCTCATCTTTGATTTAACTATTTTAAGGATTCACTACCCCTAGAATACATCAATTGTCTACCTTTTGATCGTGAGAGTGGGAATAGGGGATAGAATAAGGAGATAAACAAAGTTTGGGTTCTTATTCTTTTATAAAATAAAGAATTGAACTTAGCATTTAGGACAGGGATGTACTTAGGAGCCTTACTTGATTCACTCATAGGATGATAGCTTTAAAATACTTAATTGGATTATTGCATCCCCTCTCAACGATCTAGTTGTAATATCCAAATTAGGTAAATGGTTAGAGGTCGGGAAACTATAATCATGAAATTAACCTTACGAATCTACAACCAACAATAGCAAGTTAATGAATGAAATTCAAGAACTAGTATGATTGTCGAAGTGCTTTAACCCTGGGTGTTATACCATTGATTGTTACAAGATCTTTACTTTCTAAATTGTTTACTTTACTTACCAATTGCAAACTCTCTTTTGGTTACCCTCACATCAATTGAATCTAAATTGTGAACTGAAATAGAATCATTGCTAAATCAAGTCTCTGTGGGATCTATACTTGGCTTCTTGAAGGATACTTTACTACTTGATTAAACCACGTACACTTGAGTGTGTGCTTGGGCGCAGTCAATTTTTTGGAGCTGTTGTTGGGAACTTGTTATTTGGCAATTGTTTATTTTAGTTTTACTTTTAGATTTATTTGGTGTTTTTATGCTTAGTCTTGGTTTTGTTCCTGCAGGACATAGGTTTCTAAGATTATAAGCTGGCAAGGGATCAAGAGTTGGTAGAACCAAGATCGAAACCCAAGAAACTTTAGCATCAATGCAGGAGATAAGCAATCCGTATCTTGAGAATTCCTCAAATTCAAGAACACCAAGAGAATACTGTTCCTATAGCTGAACAACAAGAAGTTGATAGGAAGGTTTAGGAAGTGCCAGTCCCACTTCAAACGAACTTGACTTCCCCAATTCAAAGAACAGCAGCTGGGGGGAATTTCGAGTTAAAACACAATATGATGTAGGTTCTTATTATCAGTGGATAGTTTGCAGGGCTTTCGCACGAGGATCCACAAGTCCACTTGCAGACCTTCATTTAGCTTACTAATACATTCACTCAGATTGGGGTGACTCCAGCTTATGTGAGGCTAAAACTATTTTCCCATTGATTTTTAGGGGAAGCTAAAAGGTAGTTGAATGTGGAGTCGGCCAATTTAATTACTTCATGGGATGACTTAACTAGAAAGTTTGTCATCAAATTCTTTCCATCAGGCAAGACTGCGAGACTTCGCAGTGAGATAGTGAGCTTCAAATAGAAGTGTAATGAAAACCTCTATCATGCATGGGAATGCTTCACGGCTCTTCTCCGGGAGTGTCCACACCACCAATAGTCTAATGAGGTACTTGTTCATACTTTTATAGAAGCTCTTGATCATAGTATAATGATTTTTCTAGATTCAACCGTAGGTGTTCAAGCACTGGAATTGAGATATGATGAGCTATACACATTGTTGAACCACATAGCACAAGAAAATCCAAATTGGCATTCAGATTTTAGAAATTCCACGAAAAGAATTGTGGGTGTATTGGAGGTGGACTAATTCACAGCCTTATCAGTACAGGTTTCTACACTACAAAATTTGATCAACACATCATTCAGTAGCATGAAGTTTGGAGCAGCACAACCTGCAGCCACATTAATGCCATCCAATAAGCCACAGAACGATGTGAGGTATGCATAAATAATAGCCATTCAACAGCCATGTGTGCTTCACATCAAGAATCTGTGATGTATTGATAACGCTCAAACTACAGCTCTCGTAAGAGTGTAAACGGTCGTTGTCAAATATAGAACCCAACTGGGTTGGGTGTCGAATCCCACAGAGAATACTTGGTCACTAAGTAAGCAACTATTAATAGACTTTTGGTCAAAAATTCTACAAAAAGGAGGGATGATTTAGGCGTGACTTAAAAGTAACAAAATAGCAAAGTAAAAATGGAATGTTTGGTAGGTTTAGATCAATGAGAATTGTAAGTTAGGGTTATGTCCACCTTATGAGTTTTACGTATCTTTTGGCTATGAGTTATGCGGAATTTTGACATGCATGCGCTTATAGAGATTCGTATTCTATGGTAAATCCTAGCGTCTTTCGGCCATCACAGATTATCTCACTTTAACTCTTTCGATCTTAAAGCGTATCTAATGGTACGAATTCTCCAAAAGGTTAATCCAGTTACGGCACTAACTTTTAAACAGGGGTTGGTGCCCTATTTCCTTGTCATTCTCCCTTTTCCAGACATGTAACTTTTCTTTCGAACAAGTTAATGCTATACTGGCGTATTCTATATGTTTGCAACCACAGGAATTCAATTAAGATGAAGATAAGAATGATATAAGAAGCATACGTATCAAGAATTCATAAAATCATAGCAATAAATAGTATCTCATAAGGCTTCCATAACCCTAACAGAGAAGTTTAGCTACTCATGAGTGCAACGGAAAACACAATAGGAATTAGCATCATACCAAAATAAGAATCTCATGTGAAGTATGTTTTGGTAGAACTTGTGGCGTGAATTCCTTGCAATAGCGTTTCTCTAGTCGTAAAAATTAAAAGTTGAATAGATGAAAAATAATGTCAACAACGTATTTGTGAAGAAAAGGGGAAAGGATCGAATAGGGAGGAATAAGGATGAGGGTGGCGGAAATTGGTTGCTGAAAAGTTCAGCAAAATAGGGTTTTTATAACACCCATATCCTATTCCTACTAAGCTACTGCGTACTTATCCTAATCCTACTAAGTTACTGCATCCTTATCCTAATTCTACTAAGTTACTGCTGATCCCCAAGTCTTTGGAAATGATGTTTTCGCCCAGGACAACTTTTCCATGCATCACTTTCAGTCCATAGACTTCCAAAAGCTGCCTTCCTTCTTTCGTGAAGCTTCCTTTGGCGTCAACCAGTCCATAAAATGCTGAAATCTTCATCATTTATACCTGAAAACTTGCTAATCACGTTGTTTAGCTCACTTACAGGAAAAAGGACTAAAAGTGCAGGAATTATATATTTTATCCTTAAAACTTAGCTAAAATTTGTGCAAATTATAGTACTTTAGGCGTGTAAATACGTCTATCATCAACACCCCACACTTAAAGCTTTGTTCATCCTCAAACAAAATATCATGTCCGTGTAAACATCTACTTAGGGTTTCACAGTAACAGCACAAAATATTCATCAAGACAGGCCTGGCAATTATTAACAAAGAGTAGTTTTCTGATCACTACTAGAAACAATTCAACGTCCGACCTAGACTCGTGATGATGGTTAATTTGTATCCAAAAGTTAAAGCACAAAGAATCATACACAACTACCCAAACTCGTCAACCATATTTGTCTCACACAAAATATTACCCATAATTACTCACAAGTTTTGGATTATTCGAAACATGGGTACAATATTCTCCTTGCTCTCTATCTCACAAAGAATTCATATGTTGCAACTGATGACCATAGGTTTGCCCTTAGTGTAATGCTCCACTAAATATCAGAATGCTAAGCTTAGGATCAAATAGGTCTTTTACAGGTTGTAATGTAGGCTAAGGGACGGGTAGGACTATTTTGGCCAGAAATAGTGACTATGTTCCTAAGCGCTTTAATACATCACATTATGCCATTAACACTCTCTTTTAAACAATCCTGCTACCGTTCTTTCATGTAACACCCCTTTTCACCTTGTTATTTAAACATAAACACAATTATCTTTTTAGTTTTCTATTTATTTTTTCTTTTTTTTATAACACACCACTATGATAGCCATTCTTTTTCATAACTAATTCAAGCACCAATACATTCGAAGGCATCACTCTCACCTAATTTCCTCTTATTTTGTCATATGACTTTACAATTTAAAGTGCTTAGGAATTTGGATCAAATTATGGTCTTGAAAAAAAAGGGATTAGATTTATATATGAGGCTGTCAAAGAAAATGACTTATAGGCTCAAAAGGGGTTGACTAGGATACTGTCCATGGGTAGGTAAAATGAAGGTAAACAATCACAGGTTGCCAAAGAAATTCCTAAATCATCTCCTAAACTCACACTCTTTATTTCGCGTCACACACACACCAGGAAAGTTCTAGCATCAGTCATAAACACAGAATATACTATCACCTCACACACACAAGGCACATGGTCAACTTTATTGGGAGTAGTATAGACTATTGACCCAATAGATGAAGGAATTAAACCACACACTTATCACATAATGAGTCACATTTAGAGCCTAAATGTCTCAATAGTAATGATTGTATCACAGACTCTTGTCACAATACCATGCTGCCTATCAGAATAATTTTTAATTTTTTTTTAAAATTTGAACAAACAAACATAAATAAATGCAAATGTAGATAAAGAAGTATAGCATACAAATACCAGCACCCCACACTTAGATGGGACACACTGCCCTCAGTGTAAAATAAATAAAAAGAACCTGGTTAGTGGGACTCATCCTCTATGTCTGGGGTCATACCCCCTGCATCGGAATCATCATCAGAGTCGTCGTCATCAGAGTTCTCCTCCACGTTGGAGTCTGGCATTCGGCGATCATCATCGGTTGGCACATCGTCATCAAGAGGTTCCTCAAAGTATACACCTACTCCACATATATCCCTTGCATGCTCATTCATTGGGTAGTAATAATACAACTGTTGGAGCTCTGCAGAAGTTGGAACACGACCTCCGCTCATCATGGTAAACCAAGTCATGCCATAAAGATGGCGAAAGAAACTTTCA
The DNA here is from genome assembly GCA_030864225.1 of Capsicum baccatum var. pendulum. Classification (NCBI taxonomy): domain Eukaryota; kingdom Viridiplantae; phylum Streptophyta; class Magnoliopsida; order Solanales; family Solanaceae; genus Capsicum; species Capsicum baccatum. The sequence continues at coordinate 176,407,008 of CM061560.1, forward strand.
TCGCGAGCATGACGTTCTGCAGTGGTAAGGTTAATGCCATGCAGGGTTTCAACATCTTTAACCTTTGTAAGATCAACCTTCTTTGGGTTGTGTGGAAGCTTATGATCAGTCGGCTCCTCTTCGATGTTCTCCTTCCTTAATATTGCAGTCAATAGATTTTCAAAGCTGAAGTGGGACCTCTTGTGTACCCTGGCCTTACGCATTGAGGATCGAATGATCGCCCCAATGTTGATGGGGACGTTCGCCATCAATGCGTACACCAAACACACTCTGTCTCATGTAATCTTCGTGTACTGGGTCCCTGGAATCAGACAGGAGTTGACTATTCGCAACCAAATTCGAGCTTCCCTGTTCAAGGAAGCGTAAGGGAAGGTGTTATGCCGACCAGTGTCCTTGTGTCTGCTCCATCGTGCCATTGATCTTGTTCCGCACAATGTGTGTCTAATTGCCCTGTACAGAGGTCTGTTATAAATCTCTTTGAGTGGTGATGGATCGACAAATGGAAAACCCAGAAAAGAGTTGACGAACTCCGCATTTAGTTGTAAGACTTGGCCCCGAATCATTACTTCACTCCCTGTAGTTTTCGGTGACCAGTTGGCATAGAATTCTCGTGTTAGATCGAGATTGCATTCTCCCATATCTTGGAAGATGAAATCAAGATGTAACACCATGATCTTGGCCAACATGCGAGGTTCTTTCTTTGCTAGGCTTTCCTTGTGTATCAACTCCACATGAACATATTTTTTCTCTTTATTGTTCCTATACCACTCCTTTCCTTCCTCCTCTAGGACTCATTTGATTCTTAACATGCGGCTAGGTATTTGCAGCGAGGAGGATTCACCTTGCTCTTTACGTCCCCTTTTGTGGCCTTTTTGTGAGGTGGTTGCTTTATCCTTTCCTTGTCGTGCTTTTGGTGCCATTTGTACCTGAGATTAAAATGATAGTCATGTTAGCTTCATCTTGGTAAATACAATTGACAAACAAACAGTAGTGGCCCCACCCCATACTTAATTTGTTGGCACAAACTAATTAAGTGAATGTTATAAATTACTCACACTTCATCGATGTACGTTTAGGTGTTATGATCCAACAATATAATCAGTGCAGTCATACTTTTCTTGTCATCTTAACTATACTTTTCCGATTCTACTTCATGTAAGCTTGACAATGCTTTCATGTTTTGGACTAATGCATTACTTTGAATAAAACTACTCCATAGATATTGTATCAATTTATGGCTTGAAATAATTACAACATCTCATGTTTGTAGTTACCCATGATTTTCATCTCAATGAACAAGTCATTCAAGCAAGCTATCAAGTTACAAGATTATGCAATTTTCTGAACCATGTCGATTTCGCAAGAAGTATGACAATGTATCGAAATTAACTACAAGTTGGAACCAAGTCTAGAACACCAATACGTAATCTTTCACTTTCTTAGATGTATCACAACAAATCAACCATATTCAAATCACCAACACTACTTCAAGATTTAACAAATTATTATAGGCGTAGTATTGTAATACTTATGGAATATAAGAGAAGAACAAAGAAGTACTTACTTGGTTGATGGCCTTGGAAGATGTTCTTGCAAAGTAAAAGAGCAAAAGGAAAATTTTTGAGAGAATTTGGAGAGGTAGGCGGCGCCTAGGTTGAAGTTGCAATGCAATTTTGTTTTAAGACTAAGGTTCTATTTATAGGAAAAGCTTGGGTCGTGTTTTGACCCATTTGAAATTGGATTTGAAGACCAAAAGTGAGCATAGGCGGTGCCTAATGCTTTGCCTATGCTTGGCATAGGCAGTGCCTTTTGTAAAGCCTAGTTGAGCATAGGCGGCGCCTATGCTATGGCATTGTGGGCATAGGCGGCGCCTATGCCATTGCATTGTAGAATCCGAGACTAAAGGCTTTTGCATAGGCGGCGCCTATGATATAACATTGTTGGGCATAGGCGGCGCCTATGCCATGGCATTCTAGATTCTGAGAGCTTAGGCCATAGCATAGGCCATGCCTTGTTCGTTGCCTAGATTTACATAGGCATTGCCTTGTTCGCTGCCTAGATTTTCATAGGCAATGCCTAACCCATAGCCTTTTCTTCTTCATTCCTAACTTACCACATTCAACATGAATTGTTTCCAAATCAAAATTTGAAACCAATCTCCTCTTTTACACCTCTTGTACCTACACTTACTCAAAGACAACAAAAACGATTAGAACGATGGGTTGCCTCCCATCAAGCGCCTTAGTTTTGGTCGTGGCTCGACTCTTCTTTTTGGATTTTTATTTAGTAAAAACCAATACAAGAGGAACGATAAAAAAAATATGATGGGTTGCCTCCCATCAAGCACTTGATTTATTGTCACGGCATGACATAGTTACCTCGAGTACTTAGACTTCGTCGAGATAGATGGTGGTCATGCATTTAATCGAGTTAAGGGGACCAATGTATGGCTTTACTCGTTGCCCATTCACCTTAAATATGACACCATTATTGTCTTCTAACTCAACTACTCCAGACGAGTAGACTTGGCTAATTTTGAATGGACTGGACCATTTGGACCTTAGCTTACCTGGGAATAGCTTCAGTCTGGAGTTGAAAAGAAGTACCATATCATCTTTTTGAAAGTTTCATTGAACAATCCGCCGATCATGATACTTTTTCACCCGCTCTTTGTAGAGGTCTGGTCTTTCATAAGCATGTAGGCAGAATTCATCCATCTCATTTAGCTGCTCCAATCTCATGTTCATAGCATCATCCCAATTCAAATTCAGTCGCTTCAACGCCCATAATGCTTTGTGCTCGAGCTCAACGGGCAAGTGACAGGCCTTCCCATAAACTAGTTGGTACGGGGACATGCCAATTGGAGTTTTGAAGGCAGTCCTATAAGCCTATAGTGCATTGTCCAGCTTCCGAGACCAATCTTTCCTATTAGCATTTACCGTCTTAGCAAGGATTTGCTTGATCTCTCGATTGGAAACCTCTACCTGTCCACTAGTTTGAGGGTGGTAAGGTGTGGCTACCTTGTGTTGCTTGACCCCATATTTCACCAACACGGATTTGAACAGCTTGTTGCAAAAGTGTGATCCTCCATCGCTTATGATGGTATGTGGTACCCCAAAACGAGAGAAGATATTTATCTTCAATAATGCTACAACACGCTTTCCTTCATTATCGGCCAGCGCTACTACTGCAACCCATTTGGATACATAGTCGACAACAACTAGGATGTATTTCATCCCAGACGAATTTATGAATGAGCCCATGAAATCAATACCCCACACATCAAACAACTCTACTTCAAGAATTTTTGACATGGGCATCTCATGGTGCTTCAAAATTGTGCCTTGTCTCTGACATTGGTCACATCTTCTCACAAATTCGTAGGCATCTCTAAATATCGAAGGCCAATAATAGCCGCTTTGCAATACCTTTCTTGTTGTCCGTTCACCTGCATGGTGTCCCCCAACTTGGGAAGCATGACTTGCTTCCAAGATACTTGGCACCTCCACATGAGATATGCATCATCTGATCACACCATCCACGCATCGTCTAAACAAATATGGCTCATCCCAGTAGTAGTGTCTCAAATCATGCATGAACTTCCTCTTTTGATGATAAGATAGATTTGCAGGCATCACATTACTTACCATGAAGTTCACAAAGTCTGCATACCATGGTAACTTTTACATCATCGTGGCTAAGATCTCTTTATCAGGGAATGCATCATCAATCTCAAGATCAGGCTGCGCTATATGCTCGTTCTTGATTCTAGATAGATGATCAGCCACTTGGTTTTCGCAACCTCTTTTATCTTTTACCTCAAAATCAAATTCTTGCAGCAACAATACCCATCGAATTAGCCTTGGTTTCGCATCTTTCTTTGCCATCAAATATCTCAGAGCTTCATGGTCTATATGAACTACCACTTTGGTTCCCAACAGATAAGCACGGAACATTTCAAAAGCATACACAACCGCTAAAAGCTCTTGTTTCGTGACAGTATAGTTCTTATGGGCTTCGTTCAAGACCTTTCTCGCATAGTAGATTGGATGGAATAACTTTTCTCTTCTTTGGGCAAGTACAGTACCCAAAGCTACCCCACTAGCATCATACATGACTTCAAACGGTAGAGACCAATTGGGCGCTACAATGATAGGACCTTCAATTAGCTTCACTTTGAGGCATTCAAATGCCATCAAGCACTCTTCACTGAAGTCGAACTTTGCATCCTTCTCCAAAAGATTGCATAACGGACTAGCAATCTTGGAAAAGTCTTTAATGAACCTTCGGTAGAAACCTGCATGCCCGAGGAAACTACGAACTCCTTTGATAGAAATTGGGGGTGGTAATTTATTGATGACTTCGATTTTAGTTGGATCCACCTCAATTCCTCTTTCAGAGATTTTATGCCCAAGAACAATACCTTCTTTCACCATGAAGTGGCACTTCTCCTAGTTCAGCACCAGGTTGAATTCAATACATCTCTGCAACGCCATACTTAGATTTGCCAAGCACGAGTCAAATGACTCACCCACAACTGAAAAATCATCCATAAACACCTCCAAAGTGTCTTCCACCATATCAGAAAAAATGGACATCATACAACGTTGAAAAGTGGTGGGTGCATTACATAGCCCAAATGGCATACGTTTGAAGGTAAACGTACCATATGGGTAGGTAAACGTTGTCTTCTCTTGATCTTCGGGAGCAATACAAATATGATTATAGCCGGAATACCCATCTAGGAAATAAAACCATCCTTTCCCTGCTAATCAATCGAGCATTTGGTCTATAAATGGCATTGGAAAGTGATCTTTAAGTGTCCACGAATTCAACTTCCGGTAGTCCATGCATACTCTCCACCCTGTGACAGGTCTGAGTGGAATTAACTCATTCTTTTCATTTGAAACTACCGTCATTCCACCTTTCTTGGGTACACATTGTACTGGGCTTACCAATTTACTGTAGGAGATTGGATAAACAACCCCTGCATCTAACCACTTAATAATTTCTTTCTTCACTACCTCTTGCATAGGTGGATTTAGACGCCTTTGATGTTCAATAGTGGGTATGCAATTTTCTTCATGCTGAATCTTGTGTGTATAAATCCCAGGCGGAATACCAATGATATCAGCAATGGTTCAACCGATGGCTCTCATGTACTTCCATAGAACCACGATGAGAGCTTCAACTTGCTGCTCACCCAAATCTGCTGCCACAATAACCGGGAGTGTGTTTCCGTTTCCCAAGAATACATACTTTAAATGACTAGGCAACTCCTTCAATTCTAACGTGGGTGGCTCTTCAATAGATGGTTTAGCTGGTGGTGTAGGTCGGTTTTTAAGATCAAGGTCCAGCTTCTTGGGAGCATGAGGATATGACCCTAATCCTATTAGAGCACAAATAGTTTCTTCATAATTTTCAGCATCCTTACGCTCAACATTCATAAGCACAATCGCCAATGGGTCATCAATAAGCTGCTCCTCTATAGGTAATTCTTTCTCATCATCAAAATAAACATCAGCTATCGAGAACACATTCAGATCTTTGGGTTGCTTCATTTATTTACACACATCAAAGCGGACTACTTTGTCATTCATCCGCAATAGAAGCTCATTGGCTCTTAAATCAATAAGCACACTTCCTGTTGCAAGGAAAGGGCGCCCCAAGATTATAGAAACTTCTGAGTCCACCTTACAATCCAAGATAATGAAGTCTACTGGAAATATGAATGAGGACACCTTCACCAATACATCACATAAAATACCAACAGGTCATTTTACCGACCTATCTGCCATTACAAGCCTCATATTGGTTGGAGTAGGATCCCCCAACCCCAACTTGTTATAAGTAGATAATGGCATTAAGTTGATGCTGGCTCCTAAATCGCATAATGCCTTGGCAAAATTCAAAGGTCCGATAGTGCAAGGTATAGTGAAGGCACCGGGATCGGCCTTCTTCTGAACTAGTGATCTGGTAGCGATTGCACTACAATGATGAACAGTATCTGTCAACTCATAACCTACTGCCCGTTTCTTTGTCAGAAGATCCTTCATAAATTTTGCATAGCCAGGCATCTGTTCTAGTGATTCTACCAACGGAACATTAATGGTCAGCTGTTTTAACATTGACATAAATTTATTAAACCTGGTATCAACAGCTCTCTTTTTTAATCTTTGAGGAAAAGGTGGTGGTGGAAGGGGAATAGTTTTCTCCACGACTTTCTTTTCCTCTTGCTTCAGATTGGCAATCTTTTCGGGCTATGGACGTTGAGGGGTGACGTCATAGATGCCTTCTTTAGCTTGTTCGGCATCTTCTGCATTATCTATGATATCATCGGCCACTTGCTTGCTTTGGGTTGAATTTTCCAACACCTTAACACTCCTGGTAGTAATGGCCATGCTTGTTCCATCGTTTCTTGGGTTTTGCACTGTGTCGCTAGGTAAGGTGCCAGCTTTTCGTTGATTTAATGTGGCTGAAATTTGACTCAATTGTTGCTCCAGCTATTTTATTGAAGTGGAATGCGAGTCAACCAATTGCTTCATTGAGGCCAAATTATTTATTACCTCAGTTACTCCCGTGTTGGTTGCCTCCACTCCTTTTAACAGCTTCGCCATCATATCTTCCATTGACATCTTACCAGCGCCAGATGCAGCTGTGTCACGACTTCCAGGAGGAACATACAAACCACTCCTATCAGTCTTATTCTTCCAACTACCTTGATCACGGTCCTTGTTTACAGACTTATCATAATAGTTCCGACCTTGGTTTCCTTGGGCAGTGCCTCAGAAACCCCCCTGATTGTTCAAGTAGTTGGCTTCTTCTTCAGAATCGGATTACTCTCTTCCTTTTGATGCAACTGCTTTGAATTTTTTGGTCTTCCCTAATAATAGATGCTTTGTAAGAAGATCCATCTGTGTTTTCATGTGCGCCATATCTTGGTCGCGTTCCTCCTTCTTTCGCCTTTGTTATGCAGTCATGCCAATAGATATAGTGGTTCTTGTCACCTCAGAATCTCTGGTATGCCAAGCTCTACTTTGCTTTGTCATCCGGTCTAGCATATCGCTTGCCTGTACAAAGGTGAGGTCCATAAATGATCCTCCAACCACATTATCCACCACTGGTTTAGTTACTGAATTCAAGGATCTGTATAGTATCTCCATCAAGTGGACATTGGTCATGTGATGGTTTGGGCACCTCATAAGCTTCATCTTGAATCTCTCCTATATTTCGTGGAGGGCTTCAGTTGGAAGCTGACGAAAGTTGCTAATTTCATCTCTCAATTGTGCTTTTTTGGATGGCGGAAAGAATCTTTCTAGGAAAGCGTCTTTCAATTGCCTCCAATTTGTAATATAATCAGGAGTCAGCCCGTTCAACCATAGAGTTGCCTCCCCAGATAGAGACAATGGGAATAAGCGCAGCCGAATTGCATTCTATCCAACGCCTGGATTGTCGAATGACTTGTATGTAGAGATAAAGTTTACCAGATGCATATTTGGATCATTACCTGGAAGTCCACCGAATAATCCCTTGAGTTGCAATAACTGAATCATGTGGCTAGTGATGTTGAACTTGGCTCCGGGTGCCAATGGCGTAGGAATAATAGCTCCTATGGCGCCAGCTCCATCCAGATTGTCATCATCATCATCAAAGGGAATTTGCATAGCTCGGCGTTCAGGCCGAAATCTTGCTTGGCGATCTCTTCTGTTTGCCGGTGTCGCCACCTCAGCATCACGCCTGGGGTTTAGTAGCTCATCATCACCTAAGTCCTCATCATCAGGATCTGCTGCTCGCCCAGGGTTATCGATATTCTGTTGATGTACTTGGGCAGCGGACAATGCAGCTAGTCTAGCCTGCTCCTGTTGAGCAGCCCTTCTCTCAATGTCACGTTGTGCATCCATCCTTCCAATAAGTTGCGGTTCAAGGTTTATGGGTAATAATGGTTGTCCCGAACTTCGAGTATTCGACATGCACTGAACAAAAACCTACAGAAAACAGAAACAACAACTAAAAGTAAAGTACGAGAATCTTTCACCAAAGGGTCTAGTAATTATCACAAACTTAGTTGACAACCGTATTCCCCGACAACGGCGCCAAAATTTGATAATGCTCAAACTACAGCTCTCGTAAGAGTGTAAACGGTCGTTGTCATATATAGAACCCAACTGGGTTGGGTGTTGAATCCCACAGGGAATACTTGGTCTCTAAGTAAGCAACTATTAATAGACTTTTGGTCGAAAATTCTATAAAAAGAGGGGATGATTTAGGCGTGACTTAAAAGTAACAAAATAGCAAAGTAAAAACGGAATATTTGGTAGGTTTAGATCAATGAGAATTGTAAGTTAGGGTTATGTCCACCTTATGAGTTTTACGTATCTTTTGGCTATGAGTTATGCGGAATTCTGACATGCATGCGCTTATAGAGATTCGTATTCTATGGTAAATCCTAGCGTCTTTCGACCATCACAGATTATCTCACTTTAACTCTTTCGAGCTTAAAGCGTATCTAATGGTATGAATTCTCCAAGAGGTTAATCCAGTTACGGTACTAACTGTTAAACAGGGGTTGGTGCCCTATTTCCTTGTCACTCTCTCTTTTCCAGACATGTAACTTTTCTTTCGAACAAGTTAATGCTATACTGGCGTATTCTATATGTTTGCAACCACAGGAATTTAATTAAGATGAATAGAAGAATGATATAAGCAGCATACGTATCAAGAATTCACAAAATCATAGCAATAGATAGTATCTCATAAGGATTCCATAACCCTAACAAAGAAGTTTAGCTACTCATGAGTGCAACGGAAAACACAATAGCAATTAGCATCATACCAAAATAAGAATCTCATGTGAAGTATGTTTTGGTAGCACTTGTGGCGTGAATTCCTTGCAAATAGCGTTTCTCTAGTCGTAAAAATTAAAAGTCGAATAGATGAAAAGTAATGTCAACAACGTATTTGTGAAGAAAAGGGGAAACGATCAAATAGGGAGGAATAAGGATGAGGGTGGCAGAAATTGGTTGCTGAAAAGTTCAGCAAAATAGGGTTCTTATAACACCCATATCCTATTCCTACTAAGATACTGCGTACTTATCCTAATCCTACTAAGTTACTGCATCCTTATCCTAATCCTAATAAGTTACTGCTGATCCCCAAGTCTTTGGAAATGCTGTTTTCGCCAAGGACAACTTTTCCATGCATCACTTTCAGTCCATAGACTTCCAAAAGCTGCCTTCCTTCTTTCGTGAAGCTTCCTTTGGCGTCAACCAGTCCATAAAATGCTGAAATCTTCATCATTTATACCTGAAAACTTGCAAATCACGTTGGTTAGCTCACTTATAGGAAAAAGGACTAAAAGTGCAGGAATTATATATTTTGTCCTTAAAACTTATCTAAAATATGGTCAAATTATAGTACTTTATGCGTGTAAATACGCCTATCATCATGGATGTAGGTAATGCTCAAAGGCTGAATTATGGTAATGCCCACAACATGAATTGACAAACTCAACCACCAAATAAGTCATAAAATGCCCCATAGTCACAGGTCCAACCAAGTCAATCAAATAGAAACATGGAAGAGATGCTAAAGCAACTTGTAGTTAGGAAAGCACAACTGTTGGCGGATATGAAAAATCAACATGCAGAATTGCAAAATCAGAAAGTGGCCCAGAGAAGCTTAGAGTTATAGGTTAGAAAGTTACAACAAGCATTAAATACTAGGCCATAAGGTGGTTTTCCAGTTGATATAGAAAATACAAAGCAAGTCATGGCAATCACCTTGAAGATTGGTAAAGAGCTTTATGGCGAACCTCGAAAGGCAACTAAGGAGATAGATGCTAATGTGGTGACCCAACAGGTAAATGATAGAGTAGCTGAAAATTCAAGAAAGTCTGAGTACTTAAAGGAAAAAGTGGTTGTATAAGAAGTGAAGAAGAGGCTTCCACTACCCTTCCCTCAAAGGCAAATAAAAGTGAAGGAGGATGCAATGTTCAAAAAGTTCTTTGACACATTTAGAGAGCTTCATATTAATTTACCTCTTTTAGATATTTTGTAGAGTATGCCTAAGTATGTAAAGTACTTGAGAGATGTGATTGGGAATAAGGTGAAATTGCAAGATATAGGAGAAAAAACACTCACTGAAGAGTGTAGTGCAGTAATGACATAGAAAATCCCAAAGAAATTGAAAGATTAGGGGAAATTTGATATCCCTATTCAAATTGGGAGCAAAGAGGTCCATGCATTGAGTAATTTAGGGAAAAGTATAAATTTGATACCCTTATATCTATTTGAAAAATTAGGCTTGGGAAAGCTTAGATTGACCATCATGGTTTTGCAGCTAGCAGACGATTCCATGGCATATCCAGAAGGAATAATTGAAGATGTCCTCATTAAGGTTGGTAAATTTATTATTCCTGCTGATGTTATTGTTCTTGATTTTGAGGAAGATAAATAGGTACCAATTATTTTAGGGCATTTATTTTTAGTAACTAGAGGAGCGCTAATTAATGTTCGAGAAGGCACGCTCAAGATGAGGGTAGAGGATGAAAAGGTGGTATTTGATGTTTATAAAGAACCCATTGAAAATCCCAAATATAATTATTTATGCATAATCCATATGATTGGAAAAGATGAGTGTGAGGTATTTAAGCTACAAAAGACCTCTTTTGACTACCTGATTGTGTGACTTAAGATGAAACCACCGTTTCGATACATGATGAAGGTTAAAGAAAAGAGAGATGTTGACCTTGAGAGTTCAAACTGAAGAGGTCAGAAATGAAAGAAAAAATGGCTCCCAAAAAGGAGTAAAAGGGTAAAGGAATATGATTGAGTTGAGTTGGGTCGCGCTGTGACACTAAATCAGGTGCTTCTTGAGAGGCAACCAAAGTTAATTAGGTATGTTTTCTTTTATTTTTTTGTTTTTATTTTATGTAGTTGTTGTTTTTGGTTGAGTCACAGGTTAATAAGAAGTCTGAGTACAAGACTGAGTGTGGGGTCCCATGGATCTCCTTTATGCAAAAAGATGCTACTAGCTAGTCCTAGAGGACTTAGGAAGTATTTTTATCTCTTAGCTTTAAAATTTACTTTGAGTACAAAGTAGAGTTTTAAGTGTGTGGTGGCGAAATTCCCAAATTTTGGCTCAATTTAAATTTTTTTGTGTGAGATATTCTTGTTGGTGCTATTTTTTGAGTACTTGATGCAAGTGGGTTTTTTTTTTGTAAAAGCATGTTGATTAAGTGAATTGCTATTTTTTAGACTCCTAGCCTCAAGTTTATGACTCTTGTTCATGTTGGCTTCATTTTGAATTCATGCTATTATTTGGTTGGGAGTCTATGAAGATCCTATTGAGTTGAGTAAGTGTCATATGTGATGGGAGGTATTTGTATATTCTTTGATGAATTGGATGTCTATAAATTACCCGTGTGTGTGGGTAAAGCAAAATAAAGAGTGCGAGTTTAGGAGATGATTTAGGCATTTTTTTGATAGCTTTATTCTATTCCTTCTATTTGTCCTACCCATTGTGCATTATCTTAGTTAAACCCCATTAGGCCTTTATCCGTTTCTTTGGTAGCTTCATATGTAACCTAATCCCCTTCTTTGATAGACCATAATTTGATCCAAAAATCTCTTAAGTGCTTTAATGAAAAAAACAAATAATTGAAAAGGAGTTTGAGAAATTGAAAAAGAAAAAGGTGAAATTAATGCCCCAAGGTAATAGTTATTGGTGTTTATAATTGATGTGTGGTGGTTGGGATTGATATAAATAGTGTTAGAAATATTCCCATGATTTTACAGAATGAGAAAAATTGAATATTGAAGGAATAAATAATATGCCCACCAAGTGTTTGTAAAAATGCTTAAAAGAGTTGGGGAAAAAACAAAAGGTATGGATGTATGAATAAGTGTATTTTGGTTGTTGGAGAGTTATTTTAAATGTATAATGTAGTGTATTCAATCACTTAGATAGGTTAGTCACTATTCCTAAATAGTTCCTACCCTCTCCTTAGCCTATATTACAACCCAAAAATTCCTAATTGATCTTAAGCTTTACATTCGACTATTAGTGGAGCATTACACTAAGGGCAAGCCTATGGTTCATTTGTGTGTAACTTGTGAATTCCTTGTAAGAGTGAGTATAATTTGATTCTTGTACCCATCATGTTATGAATTGCTTAATTATGAGTGATTATTGTAACTCTCTTATTGTGAGGGGCACATGTTTGTTAAATGTGGGTGATTTTATGATGTCCTTAATTGAATTATAAGCATGAGTTTTAAAACTAGGTGAGTCAATTCTCGAGGATAGGATGTTTTTGGAGTAGTGTTCATGAGCTTTCAATTGTGTTTGTAACATGCTTAGTATAGAAACTTGCATTCTGCATAGTCATGGTAGTAATAGCTTGAGTGTCTTGCATTTAGCAGAAGTGTAGAATCTCCAGATCATGATACTTAGTGAAGAGTTTTTCGAGGACGAACAAGGCTTTAAGTGTGGGGTGGTGATGTTGGGTGTATTTATGCATTTTAAAGTCACTATTCTAGCTGTTTTAGCCTTATTTTGAGGATAATTCATGTGATATATGGATTGATAATGATATAAATGCGTATCAAAGTGTTAAATCATGTGTTTTTGATGTTCAAAGTGAGTTTCATACAAGTTTGTACCTAAAAGATTCATTTAGAGTTCAACTCGGAAAACTAGTGTTACTAGCTTGAGCTAGGTGCTTGTCTAGTTGATTCCGGTGGATTCTATTATTTTTAAAGTTTCCAAATGGTTTTTATGTGTAATTAAATGTGAAAAAACTTTTTATAATGATCAACATTCAATTGGATCAAGCCAAGGGTCAAAATAATGAGTTACAGATCAAAGTGAAATTAGCCTATACTTAGCTCGTGTTTCTAGTTCGTCGTGTTGTATGTTGTATTGTTTTGAGCTTTAAATTATTGTGTTTAATGTTATATTATTCTTGTTGAATAGATAATTATGATATATGAAGAATATAAAAGCTTTAAATCAAGTGGTAACAACTCAAAAAAGGCTCAAAATGGCTCAACGATGGTACAATACGCTGATTGACACACTTTTGGACCCCTGGAATGTCTTGGGTGCGTGTTACCTATAGGAGTGGCCGATGGACACGATAAAAATACAAATGAATTCATAAGAGGCCCAAAATAGTAACCATATAGCGTGTGGTGGTCCTAGAGGCGATTAGCCCATGACACGGGCTGATTTCAGTGCTCCCTTGCCTTAGAAAAATTCTGAACAATAAATGCTAGAGAGGTAGGGAGATATTGAGGCGACTCCCCACCTGGAGCGGGGCTCTACCCAGGGCACTTCCCCACACAGTACGAGGCTCAATAATTGAAGGTTTTCTTGTCCAATATGGAAAGGGCTTGCTCCTATACTATAAATATATGTTGTATCACGTTTTTACACATCTTTAGCATATTTTGGCAAGCAAAGGGCTACTACAACTTCTTCATTAGGTTTTTATTATTTTAATTTAGTTCATTCATGTTTTTAGTCGTTAATTACTATTTTGTGATTATGATTATGACTATGCGTGTCTAAATGCCCTTTTCTAGGGCTAAAGCCAAAGACATGATTACTTTTGTTTTGAATAAAGTTCAATAATTTTGCTTATCAATAATAGTTGTGTGTTAATTTTTTATTGAACTATTTTGAGGATTTACGACCCTTAGATTACATCAATTGTCTACCTTTCGATCTCAAAAGAGAGAATAGGGGATAGAATAAGGAGATGAACAAGGTTTGGGTTCTTATTCTTTTATAAAATAAAGAATTGAACTTAGCACTAGGACATGGATGTACTTAGGAGATTTACTTGATTCAAACGTAGGATGACCTTTAAAACACTTAATTGAATTATTGCATCCCCGCTTAACATTGTAGTTGTTATATCTAAATTAGATAAACAGTTAGAGGTCGAGAGACCATAACAATGCAATTAATCCTACGAACCTACAACCAAGATAAACGAGTTAATGAATGAAATTCAAGACATCGTATGATTGTCAAAGTTCTTTAACTCTGGGTTTTCTCCCATTGATTGTTACAAGATCTTAACTTTCCGAATTGCTTACTTTACTTACAAATTCTAAACTCTTTTTTGTTACTCTCGCATCAATTGAATCTAAATTATGAATTGAAATCGAATTGTTGCTAAATCAAGTCTCTGTGGGATCGATACTTGGCTTCTTGAAGGCCACTTTACTACTTGATCAGACCACGTATATTTGCGTGTGCGCTTGGGTGGTATCATGAATCAAGATCAGGATCTAGCCCTAAGTTATCGCGATCGTGGGCGTCAACCCACAATTGAGCCCAGTCAAGCTAGCAACCAACTACGATCGCGATGGACTTACCATGATCGCAGTAAGCATGATTGCGATTAATTTTCTGTGATAACGAGAGAGCAGAAAATTGACTAAGGGCAAAAATGCTATTTTGATCAGCTGACCCCAAATCCCATTTAATTATCAAAATCCTTCATTGTAGGGGGATCCATTAATCCTCAACCTTACCATATATCCTTACTTTAGATTTTTTGCTATTTCTTGGATCTTGGTTCCTAATTTTGTACTAATTTGGAACTACAGAGAAATTAGAGTACCTTCAAGTAAAGGACTAGCCAAATCCATTGAGTATTTGTGGATATTTAAAGTTTGGTTTGCATTATTTTATCTTTAATGAATCTACTTAAGGGAAATCATGGTTTATTTATGTTTATTTTCTTTATAAGTTGCTAGCCCTTCCTCTTAGGGTTATGTTTAAGTAGGGCACAAGTGTATGGGTTTTTATGTATTTGTGTAGATTTTAGTTTGTTGATAATGGGTTTTACTATTTCTTTGGTTGATTAATTGGAATTTATGGGTGAAAGCCCCTAACACCCAAAATAGGTTTGATGGGTGAAAATTCCAACTCTAGAAAGCTCATACAATCCTTAAAAGAGGGGTTTGGGTAAACTTTTGGAACCCATATCATCATTATAACAGGGATGTGGGAACCAAGGAAATAATGGACAGTTTATTGTCATAGTTAGCTAATTCTCACTATCTTAGATGTAAGGGTGATTATGAGGTTGACTATACCATGGGTATCACCCTAGAAATAAGGATATCTAATTGAGGTATTAGGTAACTTTAATTGATACACTCGTTAGGTACTTGAAAGAGTCAATGAGTGATATCTTTAAAGTTGTATTGAAAAACTAGCTTCAAGGACTTTAAAACTAGTCTACTATATCATCAGCGAAAGAATTTGCACCAAATCATCATCTTCTCATGCATAAGTTTCCCCTAGGAAAACATAACCGCAAGAAATGTTCTTAATTGCTCACGCGTTAATTATTTTTAGTCTCGAATTAGTCCCCTAGAAGCCCAAGAGTTGCCTTCACATTTGATAAGATTGAAAACCCCTGAACAAACCAATTTGTACCATATCTTTGAATTTAGTTAATAACTTTAATTCCGAACCTACTCAATCGCCACTCACATTATTTCTCATGGATTTGACCCTGACTCTTAGTTGGGTAAATGTATTAACGACGACCGTCTTGCACTTAAATTGATGTGTAAGTTGAGAATTATCAAAAATGGCACCGTTGTTGGGGAATAAGTTGGCGTTTTAAGTTAGTTTAGAATTTTAGATTACTTGCTTTGGTTCAAACTTGTAAATATTTATCTGTTATTTTCTGTTGTTTCTTGTCTTAGGTAGATTTTTATTTTTTTTTACTTATTACTATGGCATCTTGGAATGAACGTGAGATCGGTGGTTGAAAATCCTATCATGACAATCCATGTTCATGTTGTAATGGACCTTACTTTTGTCAAGATTGTAGATATGCTTCCCAAACAGAGATGTATGCGCCATCTCGATTTTATAGGGAGTATGGTTTTTCTCTATGTGGTGGTCATGATGGAAATTGGAGTGATTGTCCAAATGCCCCTTCCTCGTTATACTAACTTGGTTGCTAGTTCTTCTCATGATTTTTATAAATCTTATGAGAAGAAAAGGGAAGAACGAACCGTGAAAACTATTATTGTTGTAGCAATGCTTAAACTTATCTTGGATCAAGTGAAATCAATGGAGCATAACATACATGACATTCATAAATCCATGGGGCCATGTAACAAGGAAAACAAGAAGATAGAAGACATGAGCATGGAGGTCAATTGTTCTAATACTATGATCATGTCCATGCTTCTAAACGAGCTTGACATTGAAGATCCTTAGTTATTTCCCAACCAACCGAGCTCAATATGGTTGAAGATTCCAGAATAAAGAAAATAGTGCTAGAGTCGATAGAAGAAATCAAGAAAATTCCTTATGAAAATTTATCCCATTTCAAGGTGAGGATGACCAATAGAATACAACTCTAAAATTAAGGGAAAAAACCCATTCTATCCACTTTTCAACATTATGCTTGGTGGATTTGATGAAAGTCAATCCAACTAAGTACGTGATAAATATTCGGGAGAAGGAGCAATTTCATTGTATTTTGGAGTTTGACCATCCAAATAGGCATGCTAAAGACCCAATATTAAGGCCAAGAAGCTTAAAGACCGATGTATAAGTAGTGTCCTTCCAACGCTCTCACAACTGCCCAACGAACCCACATGGAAGTTTGATGCAAAAATAGGAAAATAGTACAAGTATTTAAAGTGGCACGATCGAGCATGCATCAATATGCCATTACTTTTGGCCCAAGAACCTTGGAGATTCAATGACCAAAAGAGGGGCAGAAATTTTAAATCCTCTAACTGGAGACACAAATGAGGATCAGAGAAGCGTCATGCCACGACATTAAACCAAATGCTTTATGGGAGGTAACCCATCATTTTTATGTTTATAGGATTTAGTTTTTAATAATTCATGTAATTTTGGTGTTTTTAGGTACTTTAAAGAGGATTAGAAGACAAAAATAGGGGAAAACCAAGTTTGAGAATCGTGGAAGCCTTGCAGAAAATAGAGCAAAATAGTGGAGAAAAATGTCTCAAGTACTATGTTTGCGACCTAAGAATTGCAATCATGATACCGTGATAGCGATATTTATTCCACAATCATGACTGTCTCTCCAATTTGTACCTTGGTTATCACTGCGTTTTTAGGGAGCCCTTTAACCCTTCTTATGCTTTTGTGTTATGTAGTGAGGTCTCTATGAGTCTTACAATTGGGTGTGCAGCCCTACCCTTTTGTGTATTCATTGGTTTGCAATAGTTGAACTTAGTTTACTCAAAGCATGAAAATTTTGTGAATTAATTATTTTCATTTGTAGTTTTTTATTTCTTTCAATAATAATGTTGGACGAGCCTTTCCATATGAAATATTGAGTGATGTCATTCTTAAGGGAAAAACGTCATGCTTGGGTTTTGAGCCATGGATGAAAGAGAAGTTTGAGTACCCATGACATCGAGATCATAAAGGCAAGGAAAGTCTAATTACCTATGGCATTCTGGATTTGGGATCGCACTCATGCCATTGGCGAAGTCTGAGTATCCATATAGTTGATTTTCCCATATAAATCCAAAATGTGAGACAAAGGCTTGGGTTTTTGCCATAGTTAGAAAATTGTTCATGGTGCAAGTGCAAAGCAAACACCTCCCTTCCATCCAAAATTTTTCAAAAATCAAAGGCATGGATGTGAGCAACATTGTAACAATTCTTTTTCTCTTTTTGTGACTCCAAATTTTTGACTTGTGAAAATTGGTAGATACTCTATTTCTGTCTCTGGCGGGAGGGGAAATTGATCCTCCTTCGGTAGTTTGCATACCATGTGTGATATATTAATTTGTTTATATCTCCTGTATAACTTGTGACATCTAGAACTTTCCCCATTAGACTTTCAAAGCTAATTTTGATTGTATTTGATTGGAGAAATGATCTTAGGTCATCTTTGTGACATTGGAATCCCACTTAGCCTAAAAATCCTACACATGTATAATTGTAATCCCTAGTTACCCACTTTGAGACTTTGAACCTTTCTTTGGAAAACTCATTACAACCTGTGAACCATTCTTTTTTATCCTTATTTTGAACCATGCCCTCCTTGAACTTGAAAATGCAGCTTGAGGCTAAAAGCCTAAGTTGGGGGTAGGAATATTGATGGAAGTAAGTATGGGGCCATGAAGTTGCTAGTGGAATACTTAAGTGCCTAAGCATTGAAAACCAATGAATAGAAAAAGAAATAGATCAACAAAGGAAAGAATTGGATGAAAATTGCAAGAAAAAGAAATAAAACAAAATGGGTGAACAATGGAAGAAAAAAGTAGGCATATAAAAAGAGAGAAAACAAGGAGGAGTGATCCATAGGCAAAAAGGTGAATTAAATAGTGTGATGCAGATGTTCAAGGAAGGGTATAGCTATGCTATTCCTAAACGATATCCTACCCTAAACCAAACCTATATTACAAGCACAAAAAGTCCTTTGACATCTCCAACCATTTACTTTCTTTATAATGGCGATTGAAAATAGGGGCAATCCTATTGTATGACACTTGTTAACATAGAGATTTCCTTTGTGAGGGAGAGAGTTTTTTTACTTAAATTCATTGTTGCATATGTGGTAGCTTGGTGTGTGGAATTTTCTTTCATATGAGAAGGCATGTGAACAAGTTGAGGTGGGTGATTTTGTCACCTTCCGAGAACTAAGGCAAATGGAGTATAGCTTACTTTTGGTCAAAAGTGAGTCACTTCTAGACTATTAGTTATTGTTGCTTGGTTACTCTGTGAAGTCCTTTGCATCAATAATTATTTATTTTATGATGAAAGGTGTTGGGAGAATAGCTTTACCCATGTTTGAAGAGCTACTTATGGTAGTAACTAAGCTTGAAGTCATTATGATCAGTGGGTCATCTAATTGGACATAAATATGCATTGTATCAAGGTTAGAGGTAGTGTTGCTTGAGGACAATCAAGGCTTTAAGTTGGGGGTGTTGGTGAGGCGTGAATTTACCACTCATTTGCACTAAATGTTCGTGCACACTATTATGATTTGAAAGTAAAAATGAGACATATTTGAGGTTAAATGTACTAATTTCCATATTTTACAGGTGTACAAGTGCTGAGAAGAAAAGAAACAAACTTCAGCTGAAAAGGATAAAAAAGGGAATTGAATTGCAAGAGCTGGACAAGCTGAAGTAGGATCAGGATCTAACCCTCAGTTATCATGATCGCAGGTATCATCCCGCAATTGCGCCCAATTAAACTAGTCAATAAACTATGATCGCAATGGACTTACAACAATAACAGTAAGCGTGATCACGATCAATCTTTCGTGATCGCGTGAGAGCAAAAAATGGACCAAGGGCAGAAATGTTAGTTTGATTAGCCGACCCCAAATCCCATTTAAGGCTCAAAATCCATTTATTTTAGGGGTATCCATAAATAATCAACCCTACAATCAATCCTTAGTTTAGGGTTTTTGAAATTTCTTGGAGTTTGGTGCCTAATTTGTACTACGGAGAAATTAGAGTACCTTCAAGTAAAGGACTAGCCAAATACATTGAGGATTTGTGGATATTTAAAGTTTTGTTTGAATTTTTTTATCTCAATGAATGTACTTAATGAAAATCATGGTTTATTTATATTTATTTTCTTTATGAGTTGCTAGACCTTCCTCTTGGGGTTATATTTGAGTAGGGTACAAGTGTGTGAGTTGTGATGTATTTGGGTAGATTTTAGTTTATTGATGATAGGTTTCATTATTTCTTGGGTTGATTAATCGGGATTTATGGGTGAAATCCCCAAACACCCAAAATAGGTTTGATGGGTGAAAATCTCAAACTCTAGAAAGCTCATACCATCCTTGAAAGAGGGGTTTGAGTAAACTTTTGGAACCCATATCATCCTTAAAAGAGAGATATGAGAACCAAGGCAATAGTGGACAATTTATTGGCTTATTTATATAATTCTCACTATCTTAGACATGAGGGTGATTATGAGGTTGACTATACTATTGGTATTATCCTAGAAATAGGGATATCCAATTGAGATATTGGGTGACTTTAATTGATACACTCATTAGGTATTTGAAAGGGTCAATGAGTGATATCTTTGAAGTTTTGTTGAAAAACTAGCTTTAAGGACTTTAAACTTAGCCTACTATATCATCAATGATAGAATTTGCACCAAATTATCATTTTCTCATGCATAGGTTGCCCCTAGGAAAACATAACCCCAAGATCCATTCATAATTGCTCATGCTCTAATTATTTTTAGTCTCAAATTATTCCCCTAGAAGCCCAAGAGTTGCCTTCAAATTCGATAAGATTGAAAAAACCCCCAAAAAGCACTTTGTACCATAGGTTAGAATTTAGTTAGTAACTCTCATTCTGAACCTACTCAATCACCACTCATATTGTTCCTCGTGGATTTAATCCCGACTTCTAATTAGGTAAATATATTGACGACGACTGCCTTGCACTTAAATTGACATGTAAATTAAGTGTTATTAGTTACCCTGCTTCAGTTTAATGAACTCTTGCACCTTGACCTCCCTCAAATCAAGTGGAAAGAACTTATCCAAAAAATAGTAGCAAATTCATCCCACTCTATAGTCTTTGCATTGATACTTATGTCCTCTTTTCCTTGCTTAACCCAAGTATAAACTACCACTTAAAACTGATAAGTAGCTAAGTCAGATCTCTTACTGGAAGTGACACCCATGATATTTGTCACCTTCTACACATAATCTAGAAACTTCTGTAGATTCTTCTCAGACTTGGATCTAGAGAACACTGGAGGATTCATTCGAGTAAAGTCTCAGATCCTAAAAGTTGTTGTATTAACTATGGGCTTGGCTAGAGAAATAACTTGCTGATTATTCTAACCGGCCATTGATTGGTATAATATAATAAAGACAACCCTAAATACGATATTAGAGGCCTGCTCATTAAGATAGTCTCCAGGAACATGTGGGGTAGGTTGGTCACTATTTCTCCTTCTGCTATCCCTTCTGGGAGGCATTTCCTATAAATGGTAGAGAATGAGTTAGAAGAAGAAGTTTTTATGGAGCTCGTGCCCCATCACACAACATGAATACTGAAAGAAGGGAAATTTTTCTAAAACGTCTCGTATCCACTTTCTCATAAGTTGGCATGCTTCACACCCATTCATAAGACTCTACTTAGTGCAACTTTTAGACACCCTAGGACACTTTAAACCTTGTGATCTAATTCCAAGTTTGTCATGACCCGAGACTACCCCCTAGTCGTAACACGGTGCTTAAGGACATAAGTGAACTTAATCTAAACCATGAATTGGAAAAATCTAAAATTACTGATAGAAGGTAACAAAATACCATGCAAAATGACATTTAATAGATCCAAACAGTCTACTAAAAATAAAGGAGTCTAAAACACATAGCTGAAAACATAACTAATTGTCTGGCTGTCTGAAAGCCTCTAACCATGATGAGTTATTGGGATAGGTCCCCAAATAATTATTACTAAATTATTAACATAAACTAAAATACTTAAAGTATGATAAATAATAGAATAAGTCCTTGACTAATGAGGACTCACCAATGCTACATTTGAGTGGTACCGAAATAGACGACACATGATTTAGGAACTGAGCGTCCGGACCTATATTGTGAAATCAATTGAGCAAAAAAGAGAGTATGCAGTTAGTACTTTTAATGTATTGGTATGTGAGATGGGAATAACTAAAATACATATAATTGTTTAGACTAGATATATGGAAATGTAAAATGAATACAAGACCAAAAAAAAACATGCGCTAAAATAATTTGTAAACTGAACAACTAATAAACTGAATGCTAGGTCATGCAAACCTGAACTAATATAATCCAAATACTAAACTGAAACTGTGGGATCTAATATTTATCCGACATACCCCAATCTGATTTAATCGGGGTCTAACCTATAACCCCGATCGAAAGATGTCAGTACCTTGCCATGGGTACTGACACTGGCTGTGTTGATGTACTAAACTGGTGTCTTGAAGGACTAGGGAGTCTCCTTAAACAGACAGGAGCCCTGAAGAGAGTATCAACCCTATACTGGCAGGAAGACCTCTCATAACCTATGCTAGCTACACAGTTCTAGAACTTAAGGGCTGCTACTAAAGACCTTACCCTAAGTTGGCAGATAAAACCTCATCCCTAGGTTTACTTGGTGCTGAGTTTTACTCATAACTAAACTGACACGGATACTAATGAAAGTTTAATGTGATTCAACTTTTAAAATCTCAACATGATAAAAATCTAAATATAACAACACAAACATGATTTGGATGACTTGTAACTTGGAAAGTTGTGACATGAAAGACTATATAGGTATAGGGTGTTCATAACCCACCTACACTATCTATTGAAAAATACTTTTGGCAATTATTGAACAATTCATGGTATGGGAAAATAATTAATAGTACCCTATATTTTAATAATAATTCATTAAGTGGGAATTTGCATTATCAAACATATGGCAACACCATTATCAAGAGGTAATATATTTTCATGGTTTAGAATGAAGACAATGGAGGGAAAAATTTATGGAATTCATCATCTACATAAAATTTCACCAATTAGGACAAAAGGGTTTATAATTATAAAAATATAAAATTCTTCTGTCTCAATAGGTGTAAGGGACCCACTGATGAATATTCCACATACCTAAAGTAAAAGCTTGGATGAAATCCTTGAGATTGGTCTTGTTCTTTGAGAAACCCTAACTTTCTCTTAAGGGAGGATGAAAACTCTTGATTTTCTTGTGTGGAATTGAAAATTATGTTATAAATTTGGGGCTTTAGGTATTTTATACCACTCCTTGCGAAGACAAAATAACATGGGTTTGTCTTTTAAGGGAGTAGAAAAATACATTAGAGTCCATGGAAAAACATGTAGGAAAACATGCTCCCAATCGTTATGACTCACCTCATGACTCTTTATGACTGGTTACGAGTCCTGGTCTGATTCTCAACCAAGGATCTTGGAATTATGGATACATTTAAGTATGAATACGACTTGCCTCCTAACAACACATTATGACTGACTGCGAGTTTTTGGGTGAAGTCATAGTCCGAGGCTTAATTCTGGGATCCTTTACTGGTCAGAATATGTGTCAACACAACGGCTCATAAGGTTTGATTATGAGTCATATGCTAGACTTATAACCATTGAGAGGGATTCTTGGTTACATACTATTTCGACTATGATTTACTCATGATGAATTATCATGAGTGGTTATTACTCATTTTCTGAGTAGTAGTTATAGTAGTGTATCAGGTCCTTAGGGGAAACTTTCCATAACTCTTTGCCATGACATCGGATTAAGTTGAAACTTGAAGCATTGGAAATATAACTTTGTGGCCTATCTTTTGAAGGGGTCTAAAGCTTGAAAATTTAGGGTATTACACTTAGGGTGATACTAACCTTGATAATAAGCCTTATAGCATTTTAAACAATATAGTTTTGATGTTAAAAGAGTGGAAAAAAACTAATGTGCCCTTAAATTTTTAACTAAAAATCTATTGTAAGAGACCTACTAGACCTTCTTATGATCAAATGACCTACTTATGATCATGGGTGGTGTCCATGCTTGGGATCTGTATATAATCTCTCTGAACTCCACCAGATGAGCCTTGTTAGAATTGCGGGACCCATCCCTAATTGTACCTTGGTTCGTGATGTGCCAAGGTTTCAAGGAACTTTTGATGCTTAAAACCAAAAAATATGAAAAATACTTAGGTATGTTTTGGAAGATATGATGATTTTTGTGTGTATTTTTTAGGGAACTAGATTTTGGCACTTAACATGAAGAAAATGAGTCAAAATCACTGGAGAAGCCCATCTACGAGGCTATCTACATGGCGTAGTTAGCACCTACATTGTGTAGGTAGTTTCCATATGTGTGAAAGATTAGAACTTCAGAGATTTATAAGTTGAAGATTTTTGAATGTTACCTATGATGCCTTACCTATGGCTCGTAGTTACCACCTACGATGCCGTAGGTTCTAGTACAAGTTCAAATATTTAGAGTTAAGCAAAGTTTATAATGGGAGAAGTTTCCTGGTACATATGATGAGAAAACCTATATGACGTAGGATCTATTATCGGTTGGATTAACATGCTTTACCTATTCCCTGTGGGATTAATCCTAACCTAGTTGGGTTACAATAATTGGATAGTGACCTCATTGTATTTTGTTGGAGGATATATTTTTTGCGATATCAAATTTTGTCATCATTGCTGAGGAATACGATTATAGATTTATGAATTGAAGTTGTTAATGTTTTTGTGTTGTATTTATCGGTTCTTCATAGGGTGTACACTGGTGTATGATGTCGCAGCACAATCGTAGGAGCTGCCTCTAGATGATGCACATGACTTTCCTCCCCCACCTCCTTAGGAGACATTAGAGCAAACCACTATGCGGTTACTAGCAGAAAAACAATAAAAAGGGGAAAATGAGGCTTTCTAATATATATCTTAAGAGGTAGAGAGAGCAAAATAGAAACCATTAGCTAATCGTTGAGCAGA
Source organism: Capsicum baccatum var. pendulum (assembly GCA_030864225.1). Lineage (NCBI taxonomy): Eukaryota > Viridiplantae > Streptophyta > Magnoliopsida > Solanales > Solanaceae > Capsicum > Capsicum baccatum. Next base: position 176,431,531 of record CM061560.1, read on the forward strand.
ACTCAACAGAGGTAGAAGAAATAGAGCTCCAATACCCCAAGCTTTCAAGTACTTTCAAGCATATAAAAATCCAGATAACAACTTATGGTATGTGGAGACTATTAATACAGGGGCTATTATTCCTCCTGCATTACCCAGGGATGAAGTTCAACATTACTAGTGCTATGATCCAGTTATTCAGTCTAAAAGGTATGTTTGCTGGCTTGCCGAATGATGATGCAAACATGCACCTTATAAATATTGTTGGGCTTTATACTTTATACACTATACGTAAGGTGGATTAGGATGCTCTCAAACTCAAGTTGTGCCCATTCTCTATAACTGGTGAAGCGATATTATGGTTAGGGGAACTATCTCGTGGGTACATTACTACTTAGAATGAGTTTCGGAAGCATTTTTTAGAATATTTATTTCCTCTAACCAGAATTCTATAGTTAAAGAAAGAGATATATAATTTTAGACAATTGCATTTTAAATTAATGTATGAGGCATAGTTTCAATTTAAGAAGAATTAATGATGGTGCCTAATCATAGAATTATGGGGAGAAATTTGCTAGGGATTTTATATCATTCCTTGCATAATAATTCCAAGTCTATGGGAAATACTATTATTGGTGCAGCATTCATAAACCTGTGTTGGGAAGCAATAATAATATCTTAGATTAGATCTCTCTTAAAAACTGAGGGTGACATGATTGGAGGTAGAGAGATGTGCCGACAGTTATGCCGTAGGTGATTCTGGAGATCATCAAATGGTGGATGATTTGATGGCTCAAGAGGTTGCACAGATCAAAATGGAGATTAGGTTACTGGCTAAGAATTTTGCAACTATGAATTTTGAGAAAGTAAACACCGTGGGCACACAAGGTAAGAATTCTAGTCATATAGTTTGGATGTGGAAAAAGGGTTGAAGTATCTAGATAGGGAGTTGGCATGTTTCCGAGACAAAGAAAATCATATGCTCAAGACAATTAGAAATTAAGGAAAGGGAACCAACGTCGTAAATACTATGGGGTATAGATATAGGGATCAAAGTAGAGAGAGATATGGTGACTAAAGGTGTAAAGATGATTATAATAAAAAGGGTGGTGCATATGTTCCATCGAGGAATTGTGACACCAAATTAAGGATAGAGGCTGTTTTGTCAAAGCTAGTAAAAGTTCAGGAAAGTTAAGAGAGTTTCGTTAAACAAATTAAGGTAGACATTTTAGGTTTGACCAAGAAACTAGAATCGCATGCTACTGTGATAAACAATCTTCAGAAAAATTTTTGGAAAATCTTAGCCACGTTGAATCAGCGTCAACTAAGCACTCTTCTAAACAACACTGTGCAAAATTGGAATAATAATAGTCATTGTCTAGCCATCACCACACGGAGTGGTAAGGCTACTATTGATCTTTATATGCCTATGGCTGATGATCTAAGGAATGATGTTGTTGATGTAGATGAGACACCTAAAGCGGAGTTAGAAAAGTTGGTAACTAATTCTATGTCATCATAAATATCAAAGGTGTTGATAAAGGTAAGGGAAAGATAGATGCACTGTGAGTAAAGTCCATTCCACGACCTCCCACACCTTTTCCTTAGAGGTTGAAGAAAAAGAAAGAAAAAGGAAAGTATAAAAATTTCATTTCCATGCTAAAAGAGTTAAGTTCCAATATCTCTCTTCTTAAAGATCTTGGGCAGATGCTTGGATACGTAAAATTTATAAGGGATCTGGTGACAAAGAAGAGGGATGTTAGTTATAAGGATGTTGGTGGGTTGTATCATTGTAGTGCAATTACATCAAGATCTCTGGTGCAAAATAAAGGTAATCCTAGAGATTTTATAATTTTTGCACTATTGGGATATCTAGATTTGCCATAGCTCTTTGTGACTTGGGTTCTAACATTAATATGATGCCATTGGCCGTGTTCAAATAGTTTGGCTTGAGACCTCCCAAACCAATGTTGATGCGGTTGTTGATGGCAGATCAAACAGTGAAGAAGCCTATAGGTATATCTTATGATGTTTTGGTAAAAGTGGAAAACTTCATCTTTTCGACCAACTTTGTTGTCCTAGATTGTGAAAGTTTCTTTGATATGCCCATAATTTTAGAAAGACCATTTTTGACCGTAGGGAGAGAATTGATGGATATTGAGAAAAAGTAAGCTTAAGTTTAGACTGAATAATGAGGAAGTCACTTTCAATGTTCATAGTGCCATGAAGCAACCGACTGACATGAGGGTAGCCTAAGTGATAAATTGCAATGATGACCTTGAAGGACAAGCTTTTGGAAACCTTGAAAACTTCTGAGTAATCAAGGTACTTGCATTGTGCTACAATATTGAATCAGGTGCTGCTTGCGAGGAAACCCAAAGTATTGTGTTTTTTCTGAATTTGTGTTAGTTTGATTGATGTCACATTTATATGACTAAGGTGTTGCAGGTATGTTCCTAATTCTCTTGTTTTATAGTAGTCTAATACATTAGGGACAATGTATGTTTGTAAATTTAGGGTGGGGATACTTGTGGGTCTATATGTCCTCTTGGGGTTTTTGTTGTTGTGACTCTTTTCCTTGGAGTTTGCTCTTAGTAGATTCGACTAGTTTAGTACAAATTGTGTTTGTTTCGTGATGTTTTGTGTTGTTCTGTTTAACTAGGAGAAAAATGAGTACCTAAGGGTAATTAATATATTTTGTTTTGATGCCTAAGGGTAGTAGAAGTATTTTTTTTTATGTGTTAGAAAAATGATACCCCTCCAAAAAAATTATTTTTGAACTCTATGATGTGTATATATATGTCATTACAATAAATCTCTTTATGGCATTGGGATTAGGGACATAATAATCATAGCTAGCGTTTGTATAAACCAAATAGGTAGTAGTTTGCGATGAAACTTTGTGCTATGTTTATGTGAGATGCTTACTTAGTTCCCTCTGTCTGTTGAATCCAAAACATTCCTAGTTAGTCTTGTCTAGGTTGTAGGGTAGTCGATTAGGAAGGGATCATAGGCCATTCTTGAATGAGTCCACCTTTAGCCTAAATGACCTTCCAAATGTGAATAAGTATCCCTTTAACCATATTTGATCCTATATTGACTATTTATCTAAGTGAGTGTGACTTCTTTTTTGTGAGGGTACATGGTTTATGTTGCTAGCTGCTTATTTTTTTGGATATTGTAATTTGTATATATGCTTGATTATGTGATGCTAATGTAATTCCCTAGCTTAATTCCATTGTGTCATATTGTGAGGCTACATTGATTCACGTACTTGGTTTTGAAAAGTTAGCATAGAAGGGAGAGATATTTTTTAGCTGAAGTTGAGATTGACTGCCATAGGTATCTTAGGTTTCTTTTGGTTAAGAATCGTTGTTGAGTCTTATTGTGTTTTTATTGCCTGAGGACATGCAAACATTTTAAGTTGTGGGTGTTGATGTGACATGGTTTCATAGCACTTTCGGTGCTTAAAATAAAAAAATATGCAAGTACATTTTTTTTGGTAGATATGACGTATTTTTGTGTCTAGTTTGTAGGGAACTAGTTTTGAGAGCTTAACATGAAGAAGTAGAGTTAAAATCTACAGAAAAGCCCACCTATAAGGCTACCTATGTAGCTTAGGTATCACCTACATGGCATAGGTAATTTCCATATATGTCTGATATTCAAACTTTAGAGATTCAAAAGTTGAAGATTTTTTACTGTTATCGGCGACACCTCACCTATGGCCCGTTGGTACTACCTACGATGCCGTAGGTGGAAGTACAAGTTTAGATATTTGAAGTTAAGAGAAGTTAATATTGGTAAAAGTTTCTTGTTACATACGATCGGACAACCTATTGGACGTAAGACCACCTATGACCCGACCGAGAGGTACCGTTTCAAGTGAAAAATCTGCAGAATTGGAGACCCTATCACCTATGATGGCCACCTACGTGGCGTAGGTTCCACATATGGCCTATAAGTGGTGTCATAGGTGGCCACTGACTTAGTTTTCCCTGTACGTTTTGGTTTAGATTTACAGGGTTCTTATGTACTCTATAGATACTTTTATGATGTTTTAAGTCAGTTTATGCACTCATATTATTCATAAACATATATTTGATTCTAAGATTCTCTTTTGATCTTGGAATCTCTTTATTGTTGGTTTTTGGTTGATTAATTGATTTGAGAATTCGGGTTTTATTCTTCAATATGGTGATACCACTTCTATGTTTTCTTTATTGAATTCCGTGGATTATTTCACAACTATGAGCAGCTAATTGTGGCTAATTCCCCTAGCAAGGTGGTGAGAATCCTAGCAGAATAAAGAAGTAGGAGAAGTATGGGGTTCTTCTAAATCATTTTTTACACTTGCATTGTTATCTTCTTTAGTTTAATTGCTTTCTTAGTGGTGGCCAACTCTAAGAACCCACAGTATTCAAGATCATCTTCGGAAGAGAGGTTGAGATTAGGAAAACAAGATTACAACAGTGATTCAAGGCTATCAACCATCATCTAATAACTTGATACCCACAAGGTGATAGTTAAACTGAGATCAAAGACAAAGGTTAGTATGGTGATACCCTGAGACTCACAGGTAAAGGGTGAGGTTTACCAATGCGTTCACAAAATGGATAGTGATACCTATCTTGTCAGATTCTTTATGTGTGGCGGTGAGATAGTTGGATTGAGCACGAGAAACCTACTGTAGTAGGAATCCAGGGGGAACAAATTCCTAGCATTTATCTCATATTTTTTAAAAGCAGAAGCATTCACAACTTTTTACTTTCTACGGTTTACTACAAATTACCTGTATTTACTTTCCTGCATTTTCGGCTACTTCAGCAAGTTTGAGAGATAGATTCGACCTATTTCCTATAGGATCGACCCCAACCTAGTTAGGTTACTATAATTGTTTAGTGATCTCATTGGATCTTCTTGGAGGGTATATTTTGGGTGATATCAGTTCGTAGGTTAAAGGTTCCAATCGGATCCACTTTTGAAGTCAAGATCGTGGTTTCTAACCATAGTTATGGTTCCTTATCATTGTTAGAAGGTATACTTGTCAACTTTTAGAAGTTTAGGGCTGTTTCGGTCAGATGGGATCATTGCATGATCTTACAACATCACCACGATCATACCTATGCTCGTAGGTTCTCACTGCTGGATTATGCTTTACTAAAAGGGACATAACTTCTAACTTTGATATTCGTTTAGGGCAAAACTATATGCATTGGAAAGATAAGTCAAATATCTAATATTTTTTGGGTCTTTAGATAAAATATATATCAGAATCTACGATTTATGCTCATAGAAAAGTTGACTATAGAGAGATTTTTTACAAGACATCAATCGGTACGGAAGGTTTTGACTTGTCCAAGGGCTAGGAGTTACTTGTGACGGCAATACATGTCTCAATAACTTTCCATACCTATAAACATTATGATTGATTTTACATATACTTGAAGCATGTCTCTAATCTTAACTTGAATTTTTGGGGTGTAACACATTGACAACCCCGACTTCATAAAATCTTAGGGTGACATAGGTTGAGTCCCATAATGTGAAACCCCCAACTTCATAAATATTAGGGTGAAATAGGTTGAGTCCAAGAATGAGACTTCGAGGCATGAGCCTCAAGCTAGTGTTGATGAAAAAACTTAATCCACCTCTCAACCAACATCACTCCCAATTTTACCCACCACCACCGTGGGCACATCTATGCCTCGTCCACCTGTTGGTGGGTATGCACTAGTGCCACTGGAGTTACTAAACACCCATTACAATATTTTTGTCCTTTTTACAGCCTTGTAAAGTATGGACTAAAGTAGCAAAAAGTGTAGCCATTGATTAAAGGCTAAGATTTTGGTCTTCATACCATGCTTTTTTGGGGGTGCGTAACCATTGACTTTAGACCATTCCTTTTTAGTTTTTTCATAGTGTCTATGCTTAAAAAAGTGGTCTATGATTTAAAAGGGATACATTGTATCATATCATTGCCAACTATGTTTTTTGATAATTTTACACTTGAAAGTGTGACCTTAGCTTTGTTGTTAGCCACGCATTAAAATTGCAGCCTTTATACATCTTCTACAACAACACTTATAAAATGTAACCTTTTCTTATGTACATGCCCATTATTAACATTCCTAAAGCCACACTTTTGAAGTTTGGCAACATTTTATAAATAGAAAATAATGATTTTGTTCTGCATATATATAGCATTAAGTTATATACATATACATATATATACATGCACATACACATACACATACATACATATATACATATATATATATATATAAATCTAAATCATCAAATTATCTAATAAATATTCAAATATATAGATCATTTGCAACTAAATTTGAAAATAACAATGTGTTCATAATATACTAACACATTCTTAGGTTAGTACAAAAGTTAAATTCCATTACACAAAACAAAATATATTCAAACATATATCAAAATAGTTCAAAAACACATAATCATTTACTTCAATAGGTCAAGTTGATTTATGGCCACCATTCAAATTTGATCATCAACATTTTCCTACACATTCAAAAAAAATTAAAAAGTAGAAAGAAATCATGTTTAGTGTAACAAGAACAATTAGTGATAACTGGAAAATTATATTCCCTAAATTCTGGTTTATAGTTCCTAACCAATTAGTGATAACATAACACTCTCTATGTTAGCTAGATTCTGATTTTTACTTCCGAACCAACCAAGTGGATGGAACCATTGGTTTGTTAAAAATAAATGCATTTCACATGAAAATATTTAGAACAAGGATAGAAGAATAAAAACAAACGTGTTCGATCTCCTATGTCAGAGATTGAACATAACTCTTTCTAACAAACAATTACAAAAAGACTCCAAATTATTACTTCAAAAAAATAAAGTAACAAATAAGAACCACAATAGAATTTAGGAACAGTTGATTAGCATAATGTTTCTAATCAAAATGCTCCATAAATGAGCTAAAAATGGAGATTCTTTAAATTAAAATTGGGTAAAACTAACCTTTCTAGTAGTTTATGTATTGTTCTGCACTTTTAGATTCTATTTTCAAATACAGAGACCTAAGTTTTAAAATCATTTTAGTCAAACTCTAGTTTGCTAATAGATAATTAAAAAGAAAATCAAATTGGACAATCAATGCAGGTATGCCAAATTGTCTACTCCTCACCAATTTAATTAAATTTGCATTAGAAATGTCAACCACATATAACTAGAAACAATGATACAAAATAGATGAACTTTAAAACTAAATCTCATTTCCACTTGTAAATAAATTAGAAGTGACAGCCAATCAAACTATGTCAACTAATAGGTCCAATAACTCACAAAAATGTCACAAACTGAAAATATCAAAGAACTCTTAAGAAGTGATAACTCTTCTCTATCCTTTATTAAATTCTTTTATAATTAAAAACAATTATAAGATGATTGAAAGATGACTTTGTCAAAAAAAATTTAATCAAACAGTTCACAATATAAAATAAATATATCTACACTGCCAATCAGATAGGAAAATAATAGATGATATGCGACAAGTAAAAATGGAATGGAGATACTGTAAAAATATGAAATCGAGATATTATACTTGACCTAGAACGTAAGACCTTCATGGGTTTTATACTGTATGTCTTTAGAGTATTTTCAAATACAATAAAAATATTAAATTGATTCCAGAATTTTGAAGTTAATTTAGTTCTCAACTATGCTCCAGTTAACCAATAATTTATCACTTACAACTAATAAAGATATATAACACAGAAATGCAGTGCATAGAAATGTTCTAAGATAGTAAAGTTGTCATCACTAAGATAGTACCTTAGTGATAAAACTTATATTAGGAGGATAAGTCTAACGCTTTGATAATACCCCTCGGACGTCACATGGTGCTTTAAGGCTACAAATAGCCCTAAACTAATCCATAATATCTACTCAACACTGAAAGATCATAAATGTAAACTTAACACATAAGCGCAAACTAAAGAAACTTATAATCGAGTTCAAATAGATGAATAATCCGAACCAAAACACTCTAACTCAATAACTTTCAAATCTACGAAAAAGCTAAGAGAAGAACATAGTCAGACTAGTCTTGACAAGCCTCTAACAAACTGAAAAGCCACTGAGACAAACTGTAGCTGACTTGAACTAAAAACTGAATAGCTTAAATAATTGTAATAATGAAACACCTTGGTTTTAGGACCTTAGAAAATTTCCTTTTATTCCGATCTCTGATCCTAATATGACTCATGGGTACGTGCTATATGTAGGGTTACGGATAGTAAGGTCCACTCGTATACTGACCAATGTTTCTTGGTGGAATAGATTATGGTAGCTGGAATGGGTACGACTTAGGGGTACGAGTTGCATTGGTGGTTATGGATCATTAAGTTCCTTAACTTGATTTTAGACTTGGTTACTTAGGTTGGATCTGAGTATAAGTGGCTCACCATGAGACGTAAGCCAGTGTATGAGTCATGCCTATGACTCGTATAGTGGACAGTGTCTAAATCTTCTTTGGGTTTAAATCTGTCAGGGGTACAAATAAAGGGTATAAATTATATGTTTTGGATACGACTTGGTTGAATGATTCATATGCTATACAGGATTGGATCCAAGGGTTAAGGCTAGCATATGAATAAAGGATACAAATCGTATTAAAGGGTACGACTCATGTGGTTTAGTCATATTCCTGTGATGAAATTTTGGTGCTACTTAAGTGGGAGGTATTCTACATATTTCTCCACTTATTCTAATAAGGCCCCATGAATTCTATCTACTTGGAAGGTTATTTACCATTTTATTTCATTCAATAATACTTAGAAACCTTTCTAAACACCCTAAAATTCTCTTAAGAGCTTTTCAGAAAAAGAAGCTAAGGTTTCAACTAGAGAATTGATTTGGGGCTGGTCTTGGTGATTTCTTTCCATCATCATCTTAGTTTAAGGCATGTTCACTTCCCTCATTGTTATTTCTTATATAAAGGCATGGTTTTATGAATGTTTTCATAATTTTATTAATTTTATGATTTTGGTTTTCAAATATGAATTGGGGTTTTTGATGCTAAATGATTGGTCATGGATTCCCATGGTTTTAATTATTCTTTTATATGTATTAGTGGTTGTTTTGAATAATTAGATTGTATTGGAATTGTTTAGTGGCAGTTGGAATTGGTTTTGGTCATATTATGCCCCTAATGTATTTGATAAAATTCTTATAATCATATATTCATTGCATTGGCTATTTTAATGGAACTCTTTCATGTTTTAAAACTTAGTAAATGGATTATAAATGGTTTAAATGGTTTGAAAAGGTAAATGGCTAAATAATTATGCTTGTGGGATACATGAAATCCCTCAAGTGGTTTAATATGGTAAATAAAAGGACACTGAAAGTCCCCTTAAACCTATACATGGTTAGCTATCGATGATACTTGAAAGTAAGGGTTGGTATGAAGATTCCAATATCAATGGCCTTCATTAATAAATGGAAAATGATTTAGCTTTTTAGAAATAGGTTTTAAATGAGCAATAAGGGTGGGATGTGTAGTAAAACCATAGAAGGTAGAGGTCCCGATAGGGCTAAAACTGAAAACTCATATTTGTCGATATGAGATTGGTCTAAGTGATCGTGTGCATGATGTGACACTGTAACTGGGGGATGTACTAGTCATCCTAAGGGTTTCTTCCCTGGTCATGTGACTACATGCATTGGGGCCCTTTCAGCAGGGGGAGTTAAATACATATAGCCCATGGGTGGTCTAGAATGGTAAAGCTACATAGCCCAGGTAATGGTTTTAAAGGCATGCTAAACACGGTCCTTTTTCCCAGCATGGTTATCTTATATATGTATGATTTTGTGCATATGAATGGTTTTTATTGGTTTTATAAATGGCATTATTTTATACTTACTGTCCCCGTTTAATAGCGGCTGTATACACACACTATGTAGGAACTAACTATTTTACTCCTTCCATAAAGTGATTGACTCAGGATTAGCATTTGGACTAAAGTGGTGAGCTTTCATCCTTTTGGAAGGATCTATTTCATGTTATTGATATTTTTAGACACTTTGATTTTATTTTGGAATTGGTTTTGGCTATAGTTGGGGGCATGTCCAAATCATATTTCATTACTCTTATGGTTAGAGGCTTTGTGGTACTTCCTTGGGTTGGATTGGGTAGATCGGTATTGGTGTCAGCCTTGGCATTGCAATAAGTTGGTTAGCTGGCATCATTGGACATAATTTCTTACTATTCCATTATATGTCATTTTGGGATTAATTATATTGTGTTTTGGAACGTCTTTGGTTATGGCCCTTGGTTTGGTAAGGCTGGATTAATGGTATGGGATAGTTGGAATCGGTTAGGTTGGTCACAGCTGTGATCTTATCCCAAAATCTTTATGAAAGGTTTTATACTATCTTTTTACATACTTGGAATTTAGCTAACTTAGGACAGGCGGCTAGAGGTTGGGATAGGTAATGGGGGTGGTCTCTGGTCCTAGTCACACTTGGGATGCCCATTATGACAAGTCTCCAGGGCGGGTAGCATCAAGTTGGCATCAGAGCCTAGGTTCATGGTCATTTAGGAGTCTACAAAGTTGTGTTCAATAAAGTCTCTTTTAGCAGTGTGTAGTGTGCCACACTCAAAGGGAGAAGCTGCTAGGCATTTTGGAATATTTTCCTTTCTTGGTATACTATTTTCAAGCTTGGAGTCTCAGTCCAGGAATCTTCTCTAATCTTTATTTATTCATCTTTAAGATCATGCCTCATAGATCAGGAACACAATAAAATTATTCTATCCCATATGGAGGTAATGACGAAGGGGTGCATCCTATTTTTGGGATACATCTTTGATTTCACCATCCTATCCTTGATAGTTTTAGAATTTCACCGATTGCTACTACTCCCCCTCAAGGAAAAATGAGTAATGTAGAATTATGTCAGTTTATTCATGCTATTGCTAAATTAGTTGCTGCTCAGGCTGAGCAAGATATGTCTAGTCTTTATCTACTGAGGCCACAAGAGTTGGCCAATTTATGAAAATGATTCCTCCCACTTTTTCTAGAGTAAAGGTGGAGGAGGATCTAAAGGATTCTTGGATGAAATAGAAAAGATATTTTGGGTGATGTAGGCTACCAATGTGGAAGGGGTTAAGTTTATAGCTTATCAGCTCAAAGAGGTTTTATATTAGTAGTATGAAGAGTGGGATAGGGATAGAAGAGATATGATGGAGTCATCCTTATGGGATGCCTTCTCTGGTGCTTTTCTAGATCTTTTCGATCCCAATAGCTGAGGAAAGCAAAGATGGAGGAGTTTGTGAACCTAAAGCAGGGAAGAATGTCTGTCAAGGAATATGCCTTGAAGTTTCACCAATTGTCAAGGTATGCTCCTGATTTGGTGGTTGACATACGAGCTAGAATGAGGAAGTTTTCTTTTAGGTTAAATTAGGATTTGGTTTTAGAGAGCAAGTCTGCCTCGCCGATTAAGGATATGGACATCTCTAGGTTGACTTTTCATATGAAGTAGGTAGAGAATTAAAAAGAAAATAGGCAATGTTTGGAGATAGGTAGGGTAAGAGGAGTAGGTTATCTGACCAGCGAGGTGCTCAGTCTCAGGGTGGCTGAGATAGTGGCAAATGGCAGAAAAAGAAGTACGGGAGTTCTAGTTCCTACTTTTCTTCTAGTGCTCCTTGCTAGTCGGGTGACATGTGTCATCATAGTGGTGATAATTTCCATGCTCAGGGTACTTAATCTCAGGAAAACTATCGGCTCGGGGATTGTTCGGTTAATAAGGTTCTACGGGAGTGAATAAGATTCCTATGGATTTATCTTCTGCTCCTATACCTAATGGTATTGTATCTACATCTGTTACTTCTCCTAGTTCTAGTATTGGTCGTAACAAGCTTTATGCTTTGGTGTCTCTATAGGAATCTAAGGTATCACCTGATGTTGTTACTATTATGTTACAACTTTTCTCTCGTGACATATATTATTTGCTTAATATGGGGTCTACTCTCTCCTATGTGACTCTTTATGTGGTTGTATCTTTTAGTTTTAATCCAGAAGTTATTTTAAATCCTTTATTTGTTTTTACCTAGTAGGTAACTTGGTTATTGCAATGAGAGTCTAAAAGGGGTGTGTGGCATCTGTTGGTGGCAAGAAGACCCTGGTGGATCTGTTTGAGATGGATATGGTGGATTTTGATTTCATTCTGGGTATGGACTGGTTACACACTTGTTACACATTCTTGGATTGTTGGACGCGTAAGGTTGTCTTTAGGTTCCCTGGTAAATTAGTTATAGAATGGGAAAGTGTTTCTCTAGCTTCTATGGGGAGGTTTATTTCTTATCTTAGAGCTTGAAGGTTAATCTTTAAAGGTTGTCTTTATAAATTGGTATTGGTTAAAGATTCTAACTCAGAAGGTCTTTCTTTCTAGACTATTCCAGTGGTTAATGAGTTTGCTGAGGTATTCTTGGATGATCTTTCTGGTGTTCCTCCGGATAGGGAGATAGATTTTGGTATTGATCTAATTCTGGACACTTGTCCAATTTCTATTCCTCCTCATAGAATGGCTCTGGCTGAGTTGACGGAACTCAAGGAGCAACATAAAGATCTTTTGGAAAAGGGGTTTATTCATCCTAGTGTATATCCTTAGGGTGCACCAGTGTTATTTGTGCGCAAGAAGGATGGTTCCCTTCGAATGTGCATTAACTATAGGCAGTTGAACAAGGTGATAGTCAAGAACATGTATCTTCTTCAAAGGATAGATAATCTATTTGACCAGTTGCATCGTACTAAGTTCTTTTCTAAGATAGATCTTCGATCTAGGTACCATCAACTAAAGATTAGGGAGGTGGATATCCCTAAGTTAACTTTTCATACTTGGTATGGGTACTTTGAGTTTTTAGTGATGTTATTTGGATTAGCTAATGCTTCGATGATATTTATGGATGTGATGAATAGGGTTTTTCATTAGTATTTGGATTTTTTCATCATTGTGTTTATTGATAACATTCTGGTCTATTCAAATAGCATGGTGGATCATGCTAATCACCTTTGTGTGGTGTTGTAGACCTTAAGGGAATAGTGGTTGTATGTCCAGTTCTCCAAGTTTAAGTTTTAGTTGAATGTTGTAACTTTCTTAGGTCATATTATTCCTAGTAAAAGGATCATGAAGAATTTATAGAAGGTTTTCATGGTGAAGAGGTGGCCTAGACCTATGACTCCATCCATTATTCGGAGCTTTTAGTGTTTAGTCGAGTATAATAGGCGATTTATGGAGATTTTTTCATCGATAGCTGCTCTTTTGACTAAGTTAACTCAGAAGAAGGTTAAGTTTTCTTAGTCAGATGCTTGAGAAGGGAGTTTTGTGAAGTTGAAGGATAAGTTAACTCTAACTTAAATTCTGACTTTTCTTGAAGGCAATGATGGATTCATGGTTTATTGCGATGCATCTCGGGTAGGTCTTGGTTGTGTGTTAATACAACATAAGAAATTGATTGACTCTGCTTCCAGGTAGTTGAAGCGATTTACAACTATTAGTTATTTGGAGCTATTAGTGATTGCGTTTGCTTTGAAAATATGGCTGCATTATTTGTATGGTATGCACGTGCATATCATTTTCGATTATAAGAATCTACAATATATGTTCACCCCAAAAGAGATTAATCTCAGACAGAGAAGATGGCTTGAGCTTCTTAAGGACTATGATATGAGTCTTCACTAAAACCTAGGTAAGGCTAATATGGTTGCGGATGCTCTTAGCAGGTTATCCATAGGGAGTTTGACTCATGTGGATGAAGGAAAATAAGAATTGGTTAAGGATTTTGACCTCTTGGCTAACCTTGGAGTTCACCTCTTTGATGCTAAGGATAGTGTGGGCTGGTGCAAGAAGTGGTTTGATCATCTCTTGGAGCAAAAACTAAGAAGAAGCAAGTGATAGATCCTATCTTGATGAAAATTAAGAGTGATGTTGATAGGCAAAAGGTAATGGTATTTGAGATCGACGGTGATGGTACTTTTCGGTACCAAAGGAGGTCGTGTGTTCCTGATATTGATGGATTGCGATAAAGGATTTTGGATGAGGAGCATAATTTGCACTATGTTGTTTATCCCGTCTCGACTAAGATATATCATGATCTTAAGGAGATCCATTGGTGGATGGCATGAAGAGGGATGTGGCTGATTTTGTGGCTAAGTGCATGATGTGTTAACAGGTTAAGGTTGAGCACATGAGGCTAGGAGGGTTGTATCAAAAAATTGATTTTCTCAAATGGAAATGGGAAGTAATAAATATGGACTTGGTTATCGGTATTCCTCGATCTCAGAATCAATATGATTTGATTAGGGTCATCATGGATAGGATGACTAAGTGTGCGCACTTTTTGCTAGTACGGACTACCTTTTTGGCAAAGGATTATGCGAAACTGTATTTTCTGGAGATTGTGAAGCTGTATGGGGTACCTATTTTAATTATTTTTTATCATGGAACACGGTTTATGTCTCAGTTCTGGTGTTTTTTCTAGAAAGGGTTGGGGACTAACGTGAGTCTAAGTACTACTTTTCATCCTTAGATGAATGGGCAAGCGAAGAGAGCTTTTCAGACATTGGAGGATATGCTTCATGGTTATGTGATTAATTATGGTGGCAATTGGGTTGAGCATCTACCTTTTATGGAGTTTGCTTACAATAATAACTATCATTCTAGTATTGGTATGGCCCTTTTTGAGGCATTGTATGGTAGGAGATGTAGATCTCCAATTTGTTGGTTTAAGTTTGGTAAGACGAACATGTTTGGTTTCGATTTGGTTTACAGGCTATAAAGAAGGTGAAGGTGATTTGATAGAGACTTAAGGCTGCCCAATGTCGCCAAAAGACCTATGCAGATGTTATGTATAGAGATTGGAGTTTGAGGTTGGGGATAAGGTTTTACTCAAGGTATCTCCTATGAAGGGAGTGGTACAATTTGGCAAGAAGGGGAAGCTCAGTCCTCGGTATGTTGGTCCTTATGAGGTTTTGTGGAGAATTGGTAATGTTGCATATGAGTTGGAGTTACCTTCTAGATTGAGCTTGGTTCATCCGGTCTTTCATGTTTCCAAGTTGAGGAAGTGCATTAGTAATCCTTCTTTGATTGTTCATTTGGAAGGATTGGGTATCACTGATTCTTTGTCTTATGAAGAAGTCCCAGTTGAGATCAAAGATAGGAAGGTTCGTCGGTTGCGGACTAAGGATGTGGCTTCGGTTATGACTCTTTGGCGAAACTATATGGTGAAAGAAGCTACATGGGAAGCGGAGGAGGACAGGAAGTCCAAATACCCATATTTGTTTTCTGCTCCTGGGATTCATGACGAAGGTATATGTCTTCAACACATCTTTATTTTCAGAGTTTGTTAAAGGAAAGATTTATATATTTGTTTTCTTTTTTCAAACTGTATTAGATATTGGGAACATATCTGAAAATGTAAATGACTCTTGCATGTGGTTTCCCCTACCTTATTCGTCATTCAAGGACGAATGTCCCTAGTGGGGAAGACTAAAACACCTTAGTTTCTAGACCATAGAAAATTTCCCAGAATTCTGATAATTGGACCCAATACAACTTATGGGTACGAGCCATATGTTGGGGTATGGATTGTATGGTCCAATAGTATACTGACCAGTGTTGGTTGGTGGGATGTATTTTGGTTACTAGAATGGGTACGATTAAGGGTTACGAGTCATATTGGTGGTTACTGATCATTTGGTTCCTTAACTTAATCTTAGACTTGGTTACTTAGGTTCGATCTGAGTATGAGTGGCTCACCATAAATCGTAAGCCAAGGTATGAGTCATACCCGAGACTCGTATGGTGGACAGTGTCAAAATCTTCCATGGGAATAAATATGCCAGGGGTATAGATGAAGGGTACGGGTCTTATGCTTTGGATACGACTTAGTTGGATAAGTCATATGTTGAACAGGGTTGGATCCAAGGGTTAAGGCCAGGATACGAGTGGAGGATACCAATCGTATCAGAAGGTACGACTCGTGTTTGTCAGTCGTATCCCTGCGATAGGATTTGGTAGCAACTTAAGTGGGGGTATTCTAAACATTTCTCCACTTGTCCTAATAAGTCCCCGTGACTTCTAATCTATTTGGAAGGTTATTTACCCTCTTATTCTACTCATTAACACTTAGAAACTCTTTTAAACACTCTAAAATTCTCTCAAGAGATTTTGGACAAGTAAACCTAGGGTTTCAGCTAGAGGATTGGTTTGGGGCTGGTCTTGGTGATTTCTTTCCATCATCATCTTGGTTTAAGGAATGTTCTCTTCCCTCATTGTTAATTCTTATTTAAGGTCATGGTTTTATGAATGTTTTCATGATTTATTGATTGTATCATTTTGGTTTTCAAATATGAATTGGGGGTTTTGATGTTAAATGGTTGGTTATGGTTTCCCACGATTATAATTATACTTTTATAAATGTTAATGGTGGTTTTGTATAATGGATTGCATGGAAATAGTTTAATGGCAATTGGAATTGGTTATGGTCATATTATGCTCCCAATGTGTCTGACAAAACTTGGTTCCCAACCCTTACTTGCAAGTATCATCCATAGCCAACAATTTATAGGTTTAAGGAGACTTTCAAGTGTCCTTCTATTTACCATATTAAACCACTTGAGGGATTCCATGTAGCCCACAAACATAATCATTTAGCCATTTACCTTTACAAGTCATTTAAAGCATGTGTAATACCTTTACCAAGTTTTAAAACATGAAAGAGTTCATTACTCTTTTGGTTAGACGTTTTGTGGGACTTCTATAGGTTGGAATGGGCGGGATCCTTATTGGTGCCAGCCTTGGCATTTGAATAAGCTGGGAGGCTAGCATAATCGGACATAATTTGTCACTATTCCGTTATATGTCATTTTGGAATTAATTATATTATGTTTTGGAACATCTTTGGTTATAACCTGGTTTATGGACCTTGGTTTAGTAAGGTTGGATTAGTGTTATGGGATGGTTGAACTAGGTTGGATCGGTTACGGTTCTGATCTTATCCCAGAGTCTTTATGTGATCTGTTACACTATCTTGTTACATACTTGAAATTCAGCCAACTCAAGGCAGGATGATGGAGGTTGGGATAGGTAACGGGGGTAGTCTTCTTTCCTGGTCGGACTTGGGACACCTATTACGACATGGCCCAGGGAGGTCACGTAAAATAAATATCTTGAACCATAATAAACTTGGTCCTAGACTTATGAGGATTCACCAACTATTTAAATGTAGGAAGTGGTGCCCACGATCAATCATGCTGATGGGGATGAACACCAAAACCTATGTTATGAAAAAATATAGCCGCATAGACATATATATGTCCAGTACTTCTAGAATCTACTTAGTATGTAGCGATGAATGGAATTTGTAAAATTGGAGCTGAACACAATTTCAATCATGCATGGTAAGTGCAAAAATGACTTATCTTGAGCAAGAATAAAACTTAAAGTTGAAATAATATAAGCATAAATCCGAAACAACCTCTGAATAAAGATTGTGAGACATTACATTTAGTTTCTAAAATCTTTACTTCTATGGGTGATTCTCGTAACCAACATAAACTATGAAAGCAACATGATGTTCGATGACTCAAGCCCTCAATAAAATGGTATGATGACTCACACCCTCAATTCAACTGTCTAATATACCTTGCCATGGTATAGAGAAAAACTATGGTGATCAGCTAAACATGTTTGATTGGACAAGCTAAATAATATAACGTAAATAACCTATGGTGGCATGTAGTTTCTAGGAAATAGGATGCACTAAACCAAAATTCCCCTCTTGGTGATAGATACTACTACCAAAATCATATTGTTGCTCGTACTGTCTCTATGAAGTTCAACTCAAAATAGGCATAAAGGCTGATAAGTATGAAAACATAATATGCCACTGTTTCTATCTCAAAAATTCTTTGTTTCTTATGTGAACTTCATAGCTTGTCTAAAATCTCATATAAAACTGAAATCGTGACTATACTGCAATGCTTTTAAAACTCAAACTAGTGAACTTGAACTTATTGTAAAATGAATACTCAATGCTCAAATTGAAATCCTTTATCAACTCATGAAAACTCATGTCAAAATAATCTAATTCATCTCATAATAGAAAAAATAATGGAAGTAAAAAAGTGAGTAAAGATAAATTCTTATGTTGTACTTTAAATCACATGATAATGCCACAATATCAAAAATATAAAAACAAGTACGAACCCCAATCGTAATCTCATAAATTCAAAAATAAAATCAAAGCTTTATGGAACAAGGATGAAAGGTTATCCTTTTTCAAACCCCAGATACCCGGACTTAGCGAATTTCTCGAGGGAAACTCGAATTGGAACATGGAAATCTCTAATTTTAGTGAGAAACTCCTCTTTTGTGTTTTTTAGGGTTTTAAGAGAAGAGTGATTGTTTAATTCTAAGTTATAAGGGTGGGATTTGTTTTTAATATGGTTGGAAAGTCTTTAAATAGGTAAAGGACCAAAAATCCCTAAAAAAAATTGGAAAAAATGAAATTGGCGTTTCTGCACCCTTGGGTGTGGCACACCCTTATTGTATCACTCTAAGGGAATTGCATGCCTTTATCACGGTACGACAAGATTGTGGCACACTCTTAATATGGACCTTCACTATTTTCAACTAATTTCCACGTAATGGTATTCCTGTCCTTTGTGGCGTGCCCTCAACGCGGACCCATACTATTTTGGGGTCCTAAAATGTCCCGAAACGCATTCCATAATTTCCCAAACACTTCCTAATTGTTCCTTTATTAATCCTTATAGTAATTCAACTCAGAAACAACCATTAAACACATCAGAAGTACAAAAATAAATTCATAAAAATTTTGGGGTCTAATATTACTCCCTCTTGGGAAATTCATCCTTGAATAAAAGTTGGGAAGGAATAACAACTATCTCATTGACTCGCTAAGCTAATATGTGAATCTTGTTATACTCTAAGAGTGAAAGTTTTCATCTCAAGAATTAAATTATAACTTAAAAAACTCCTTATACAAGAATTTCATGAGTTAAGAGTGGGGATACTTTTGAATAAAATAAGCTTGGAATAATTTCTTACCTCATACTAACTCCGTGCTAGAAGTGAACAGGTGAGGATATCAACTCATCATTTCTAGCTCATCTTCCCAATCCACTCCCTCAACTATTTGATTTATCCAAAGAACTTTCACTGAAGCAACTTCTTTATTCCTTAACCTTCGAATTAGACGATCAAGTATTTAAGCTAGAATCTCTCCGTAGGACAAGCTATCCTTCACCCCAATACTCTCTACGGGTACTACTAAAGATGGATCTCCAATGAACTTCTTCAACATTGACACATGAAAAACTAGATGTACAGAGGTTAATTCTGATGGAAGGTCTATCTCATAAGAAACTTCTCTAATGCATCTTATAATTTCATATGGACCAATATATCGGGGACAAAGCTTTTCTTTTCTTCCAAATTTCTTTAACCCCTTCATGGGTGACACTTTCAAGAACACCCAATCACCTACTTCAAACTTTTGTTATCTCCTCCTCACATCTTCATATGATTTTTTCTGAATTTGAACAGCTTTCAGCCTCTCACGGATCAACTAAACTTTCTCCATCAAATCAACTAAACACTCTCCATTGCTTCAAGAATGGAATACGTCCCAACCAAAGATGCTTTACCAACTTTTTACCAACCTATAAGTGACCTGCATCTACGCCCACACAATGCTTCAAATAGAGCCATCTGAAAATTAGCATGATAAATATTGTTATAGGCGAATCCAATGAAGGGTAAATAATTATACCAATTTTCTTTAAAGTTTATCACATAGGATCTCAATATATTTTCCAATTTTTTACTCGTGCACTCATCCTGACCATATGTCTGTGGATAAAAAGTCGTACTAATCTTCACCTTTGTACCTAGTTCCTTCTAAAATGATTACCAAAATCGAGTAATGAACTGTGTACCTTTGTTTGAAGTAATAGACATGGGAATCCCATGGAGCTTTCCTAACTCGCGAATAAACATTTTATCCTAATATTCCTCTATATCCAATGTCTTAAAAGGTAAGAAATGGGATGATTTTTCCATCCTGTCCATGATGACCCAAATCGAATCATGTTGACCTCTGGGGCAAGGAAGTCCAGTAACAAAATACATATTAATGACCCCGCACTTTCAAGTAGTAATGTCAATATCCTAAAGTATACCTCATGTCCTTGGATTTTAAATCTTTACTTGCTGATAGTTGGGACACTTATCCACAAGCTCTTCTATGTCATTCTTTATACCATTCCGCCAATAAATTTCTTACAGGTTGTGGTACATCTTTGTAGCATCAGGATGAATCAAATACTAATAATTGTAGGCTTCTACTAATATTTTTCTCTTAATCCATCAATATTGTGAACACATAACTAACCTTGATTGCGAAGGACTCCATTTTCCTCTTGAGATAATACCTCAACCGTCTATTGTTGAACTACACCCAATATCTTGTTAAGTATGGGATAACTACAATGCTTCTCTTTCACTTCAACCATTAAGGATGATTCCGAAGCATTCTGATCCACTACACTTCCATCATTCATATCAAGCAGACGTACACCTAAATAGGATAGTCTATGCACTTCCCTGGCCAGTTCCTGCTATTTCTTTTTTCACATGAGCCACACTACCCAAAGACAATCTACTCAACGCATTTTTCACAACATTCCCCTTACTCAGATTGTAAAGAACATTCATGTCATAATCTTTTAGTAGCTCCAACCACCTTCTCTGATAAAGATTTAGTTCCTTTTACATAAATATGTACTGGAAACTCTTACGATAAGTAAAAATATTAACATACACACCATACAAGTAATGCTTCCAAATGTCCAGTGTAAACATAACAACTATTAGCTCTAAATTGTGGGTTGGATAATTCTTCTCATGGTCTTTAAGCTATTTGGAGGCACAATCAATTACTTTCCTATTATTCATCAACACACAACCTAATCTAACTCTGGAGGCATCACAATACACCACATATCTGTCTAACCCCTCTGGCAAGGCTAACATTGGGTTTAAGTCAATCTATCTTTTAACTCTTGGAAGCTTATCTCCCATTTATCTAACCATATAAACTTCACCTTATTTTGTGTCAACTTAGTCAATGGTACAATAATTGAGGAAAAACCCTCAACAAACCTCCTACAGTAATCGGCTAAACCTAGAAAATTCCAAATATTGTATAGAGTAATGGGACTAGGCCAGCGCTTCACTGCATCAGTTTTTTGATGGTTTACATAAATACCGGCACCAAAAATTACATGCACCAAAAAGGTAAAAGACTCCAAAAAAATTCACACTTACTAAAATTAGCATAAAGCTGTTGATCCTTAAAGGTCTACAATACTATTGTCAAATGGTATACATGCTCCTCCTTACTCCGAGAATATACAAGTATGTGATTTATGAATACAATGACAAGCATGTCCAAGTACTACTTGAAGATCCAATTAATTAAATCCTTAAAGGTTGTAAGAGTATTTACTAGTCCAAAAGACATAACCACAAACTTAAATTGACAATAAGGGGTTCTAAAAGTAGTCTTCGAGATGTCACACTTTTTGACCTTCAAATGGTGATACATCGACCTGAGATCAATCTGTAAAACCAATGGGTGCCCTGAAACTGATCAAATAAATTATTAGTTCTGGGGATGGGATAATTATTCTTAATGATGATCCTGTTTCACTGTCTATAATATATACACATTTTGAGAGTACCATCCTTTTGCACACAAATAGAACTAGAGCACCACAGAGAAAAACACTAGGCTTGATGCGCCTTATCTAAGAGGTCCTTGAGTTTTTCTTTCAAACCTTTAAACTTAGTGAAGGCCATATGGTAAGGAGAAATAGAGATAGAATGGGTATCAAGAAGGAGATTAATCCCAAACTCTATTTCTCGATTGGGAGGTACCCTGGGTAGATCCTCTAGGAAGACTTAGGGAAACTCATTAACTAGATGGACTGACTGAATTGTTGGGGCTTCAAACTTATTATATTTAACTAAAACTAAGTGGTAGATACACTCTTTTTATATTAACTTCCTGGCTTTAAGGTAAGAGATGAGACAACCTTCGGGAGATACTTAACTAACTTTTCACTCGGGGACTGACTCATTGGGAAACTAAAACTTTACCACTAGAGTGTGACAATCGACTGATGTATAACATGAAAGGAGCCAATCCATGCCAGGATAACATTGAAATATATCAATTCTATCTCTATTAAATCTACTACAGTAACCCTATAGAGGACTATAATAAGGCAATTTCTGTGTACTCGTCTAGCGACAACTAACTTACCCACTGGAGTAGAAACTAAGAAGGGTTCTGAAAGTCTCTCGGGACTTTAATTAAAATTCACAACAAATGGGATCATAAAAGAGAGATTTGACCCTAGATCTAATAACACATAACCATCAAGCTGAAAGACACAAAAAATACCCTTGACTATATCTTGCTCCTAGAGAAATGGTATAACATAAAACCGATTCTTATACTAAAGTAGTGGGCTGGGCTTGGGGGAGAACATCCCTATTTCCCATGTTCACAAAGGGGTAGTCCCTTAATCTGTGGTCCATTTTTTCACATCCATACACTTTGTCTTGCCAACCAAACACTCACCCCATTTAGAAGCCGGTGCTCTGCCCCATTCTTCTTTCTTAGTTCTGGGTGCAGGGGCACTGGCTGAGGACAGTGCAGGTACTGATGAACCTTCCTAAAACTGAGAATGATTTCCCCTTTTTTAATCTTTGCTAACTATACTCAAACTAACCGATCCTAGACCTCTTATTCTCTCTCTCTATTTTCTTAAGTTTCTAAGCCTTAATCTATTGAACATGAATCATCAAATAGGAAATACACATATCTTCGATCAATATGGACGTCCTATACTCTTTTATTAAATTTTATATGCCAATGAAAAATTTACTCATACAAGCTTTAAAATCTGGCAACAATGTTGGTACAAACTCAGCTAGTTGAGTGAACTTGAGGGAATAATCCTTCACCGATATAAAGACCTACCTTAGTTTTATAAGATCCTTCACCTTATCCTATCTCATCTCTCAATAAAGAACCTATATAAAAAAAGCCATCTAAAATATATCCCAACTTATAGGAGCTACATCTTCACTTCTACCTTCCTTCCATATAGTAACCTAGTCATAAGCAACATCATTCAATTGCTAAGAAGACAATTCCATACTTTCCTCTTTAGTAACTTCATAATCTAATGAATATTCTTTACCTTATTAATGAAAATTCAAGGATCCTCATCAACTTTGACCCAAAAACTTAGGTGGGTTCATCCTTATAAAATTCCAAAATTTTGTTGTAGCTAAGTTACTATTCTGCAATAGTGGGACTTCTATTAGGTGATTACCCTGATCTTTTTTCATTCACATCCTGAGCTAACACTTGGAAGGAAGCCCAAATATCAGTATAAGAGATATTTTTATTCAGAGGGTCTATAGGTGGTAGTGGTGCTGATTGATCTCTATTTCTATGGGTGAAAGCTTTATGAGGAGGAATTCTCTGTTATGTGAAAGAACAAATTAGAGTAGATAGAGATAATTTTAAATCCTGATAGAGATCATGAAAGAAGAAATGGTTCCTAATATGTTCCTTATCCTCTTGCTTATAAATGTGGCATGCTTCACACCCATGATAAAAACTCTATGTAACATGAATTTTTAGACTCCCTAGGACACTTTAAAACCTTAGGCTATGATACCAATTCTCAGAACTGTGAAGATACTCTCTAGATATCACATGGTGCTTAAGGCTACGAATAGCCCCAAGCTAACCCTCGATATTTACTCAACATTGAACTCTCAAAAATGTAAACTTAAAACATGAGTGAAAACTAACAAAACTTATAACTGAGTTCAAATAGATAAATAATCTCAACTAAAACAATGTAACTCAATACCTTTCAAATCTATGAAAAAGCTAAGAAAAATACATAGTCAGACTAGTTTTGACAAGCCTCTAACATACTGAAGAGCCATTGGGATAGATCCCAGCTGGATCGAACTTAAAACTGAATAAATGAAATAACTATAATAAATATCTTGAACAATTATAAACTTGGCCCTCAAATTATAAGAACTCGTTGATTGGAAGAATATAGGAAGTGGTGTCTGCATCAATTGTGCTGATAGGGACAACCACCATAACCTACATTTTATAACCATGTAGCCATATATAAAAGTATGTGGTCAGTACTTCTAGAATGTACTGGGTATATGGGGGTGAATGCAATGAGTAAACCTGGAGTTGAAAACAATTTCAAATCACACCTCCTAAGTGTAAAAGGACTCACCCAGATCATGACAAAAATTAAAAGCTAAAATAATATAAGCATAAATTTAAAATAACATCTGAATAAAGCTTGTGAGTTATTACACATAGTTTCTAAAATCTTTAATTCTATGGGAGATTCTCGTAATCGATATAAACTATAAGAGCCTTATGGAGTACGAAGACTTACGCGCTCATCAAAACTGTATGATCACTCATACCCTTATTGAAATATCCCAGTATACCTTACTAGGGTATAGATAAAAGTAGTGGTGATCACCTAAACATGTACAATTGGACAAGCTAAATAATATAACTAGAATACCCTACGATGGCATGTGGTTTCTAGGAAATAGGATGTTTTAAATCCACATTCCTCTCTCGGTGCTATACACTACTCTCAAAATCATACTATTGATTATACTATCTCAATGAATTTCACCTAAAAATAGTCATATAATTTGGTAAGTCTGAAGACATAATATGCCACTTTTTTATCTTAAATTCTAGATTTCTTATGTGACCTTCATAGCTTGTCTGAAATCTCTTATAAAACTAAAATTATGATTATATTGTAATGCTTTTGAAACTCAAATTAGTAGACTTGATATCCTTGTAAATTGAATAGTTAATCCTCAAACTGAAAAACTTTTATCATCTCATGAAACCTCATGTCAAAATAATTTAATTCATCTCATATTAGCAATTATGTAAGTAAAAATTGAGTAAAGGTAAATTCTTGTGCAAACTGAACTTCAAATCACATGATAATGCCATAATATCAAAAACATGAAAAATGCTTATGAACCCTAATGGAAATCTCATTAATTCAATAGTAAAATCAAAGATTTTGGGCACAAGGATAAAAGGTTATCATTGTTCAAACCCCAAATACCTGGACTTAGCAAATTTCTTGAAAGACACTCGAATTGGAACCTAACAAGCTTGAATTTTGGTGAAAACTCCTCTTTTGTGTTCTTGAGGGTTTTTGGAGAAGAGGGGTCATTTACTTCTGAGTTAAGAAGGTGGTTTTTGTGTTTAATATGGTAGGGAAGTCGTTTAACAGGAAAAATACCAAAATCAATCAAAGAAAACTGAAAAAGGCAAAATTGGCATTCTTGCTTGGGAGTGGCACACCCTTATTGCGGTACAAAAAGAGAATGATACACTCTTATCGAAAACCTTCATTGGTTTCCACATAAAGGTGTGTCTCCCCTCCGTGGCACACCCTTAATGTGGACACTTACTATTTTGGGGTCCCAAAACACTATCCAAAATTTCCCAGACACTTCTTAATGGCCCCGTTATCAATTCTTATAATAATTCAACTCAAAAATCACCATTAAACATGTAGGAAGTACCAAAATAAATTCATAGAAATTTTGTGGTCTAATAATAAGCTTTACCATTTGCAAATTTTTAAGTTGCTCATTTGCTTAAGGCTTTGGAAAATGATCACTCAACTTCCTAGGGAGGGTGAACATCTCACCATTATCTGTTGGGACATCAACGACTTTATATATCTGTTGTCATGGCCTTAGTTTCTTCATTAGTGTATGAAATTAGTGGACATTGATTGGCAAAATAGACACACTTGCTGGCTACCAGATGACCTCAATGTACTTGTCAGCCAAGTAAAGGCATTAAAAAACATGGAGTATCCATTTCATTGAAGACTCAAGGTTAAATTTCATTTTGAAATAAACAAAAGATTGAAATGTTACTCAAATAGAATTTTCTATTTGTGATATCTCAATTCCATAGTAAAGCATTTGAATTGAGGAAGTGAAGTGCTTATCTAAAATAGAAAAAGGATTAGAAAAAACGAAGTAGAGGAGTTCTGGATACAAAATGTTTCAGATGCGATTTTCTAGTTATTAACTTGTGGTTGGAAAATGGTTATAATGATAAATTATAGAGAAAGTAAATAAGGTAGTTATGTGAAACTGTTATGGGTGAATAATATAGTTTATTGGAGGAATATCTTCAATAACAACATAGTCAGTATAATCTCATAAGTGGGGTCTATGAAGCGTGCACTACTAGTTATGGGATAGAGATATTATTTCTAATAGGCCCTCAAATTAGATAAATATCCTCAAGTGCTCAATTAAGAGTCAATAATCTAAAACTTATGTGTATGTGAACAAAGACAATTTAGTGCATTTGTATAGAAACCATGTGCTTTAAGAAGGAGAATGTATGCAGATGATATCTGTGACCTCTTAAGAAGCCTCCTTTTCTTAAACATAATGGAGCATGTGCTAAAGAGCACAACCATATGGATTTTTGATAAAGGTAATTACTAAAAAATAACTGGTATTAGTAGATGACCGTCTAGGAGATAAGCTATGGAAGGAAAAGCTCACGAACATGGCTTAAAATGTATATGGTTGATAAATTATACATGAACGAGCCCAAAAAAGCTTAAATGAATGTGACCTCTCAGCTCCTTTTCTACATGTAAAATGAAACTTAAAGCCTAGTAATTGAACAAAACTTGTCCAGCAAAAAATAGAACAAAAGAAATGGGTAACTGCTTGTTATCATGATCATCGTACTAGGCATGTTAGAATGCTGAAATACAATTTGTATTATAATAGAAAGATATGTGACTCCTAAGGGCATGCTTCCTATAGATTTAACTCAATCAGAATACAATATGTAATTAAAAGTAAGGTAGAAACTTATTCAAATAAGTTTTGGAGTTGCAAAATCTTGTTTTTTTGAAGATTTTTATTGAAAACCTCTTCTTATATATGATCCATATACTGGTCATTAAACTTCTACATGCATTCACTAGGTTCTTACCATGGACAAGACTAACAACTTGCATCTTACACACACAGAATTTCTAAACGGATAATAATCCCAGATCATAATTTGTACAATCATAAATTTCATTATTACTAAAGATAACAAAATTCATAAAAACAATTTTTTAGAGAAATAAACAAAGGTCGACATCATTTAATAGTCCATCAAAGACAAATTTTAGATCCAACTATAGTCATCAAGCTAAAATTGCACAAAGTCCATATAAATTATAATTACCATATTCAATATGATATACCATTTTAAAAGAAATTGAATTAGGCTCCAACCTCATTTTATCAACTTTATAAAAAATATGAAATAATCTATTGTTACCTCCCAAATAATCAACGAGATTCAATTTTCAAGACTTTCATTAAAGATTATTGATTAGAAGAAAGGTTAATAGATTAAGAGAGGGCGAGCATGGATTCAAGTAGGATTGGATGCATTTATGGATAGTTTCAAAATACACACAAAGTAGTGATTTCAGACATCATTAAATACCAATTTTTATAAGAACTTAAAACACCCCTTCATACAATCTAGAGGGAATATGATTTCATTAAATACTACCATCATATATATAAAAATAGGTTATGGCATAAGCCTTTCTTTTTTAAAAGTTCTAACATTTGGCAAGAACCAAAGAGTTACCCCAAAGTATGTTCCATGAACTTCATATGATATTGTGAACCATATAAGCCCTTGAATATGGTTAAAACAGTTTTATCCAACCAAAGATCAATTTTAACGACTAGTAAGATTTGGGAAAATGATAGACTTAAACAAGTAAGGAGAAAATAGTAGACATAAGCAGAAAAAAATCCTTAGGATGATATAAATTGATGGACTTTATCCTGGAAACATGAGCTTTAAGAGAAAGAGTAGAGGTTTCATCTATACTGCAAACCAACTCATAAATGATTACTCTTTATAAGACTTTGATAAAAATAATGTCAAAAACTGATTGATACCAAATTAGTAGTGATATATATATAATAAGAAAATCGTGAATGTTATAGAGGCTAAAGAGAGTAACACAGAAGAATATCATTAAATATTCGTTTATCCTATAATGCTCATGAGAGCACCTCTTTTCACTCTTTACTCCATCAATCCAAAAATCAATTTAATGCAAGTACATGAAGGATAAGAATAAGATAAAAATGAGGCCTATTAGTTAAAGGATTAAAAAAGTCTATGAGTAAAATCAAATCATTTCACTTATTCATTATGAGACAGTCAGAAATTTCTACTATGATTTAGTTTAAACCTTTGATTCATATTTAAATAAGCAAGTAGTGAGTTCGCAGGTCCTCACTCACACCACGAAATCAACTATTATACAAAATATGATTTTCGCAAGCAAACCAGTAACACATAGTGATCGACATTCCATTTAGATTCTTAAGAAAATGAAATGTTTAAATTTTTAGGGATGAGTGATTTAGAAATGTTTTTCGCTAGGATTTGAAGCTTTGTTGCTATGAAAATCTTACAAATCCTGAGTCTTTGTTGTGGGCACAATTAATGCTTTGATGATCAATGCCAAAAATCCTAATTTTTTCCTTAATTCTGAGAAGTTCTTCTCTATTTATTCAAATTAAAAAATCCACAATGTTAGAACCAATATATATAAATCTATCAAAATATGGTAAACTTTCAGCAGAAATCACTTGAACTTTCAAATTATTCAAAGAAATGTACATAGATAAATATTTCTTTCTTACACACATATTGTGTTATAGAAGGGTGAGAAGGAGAAGCAACTTCTGAGTTTGTTAAAGTATGTGAGCAAAAATCCTACATTATGTACTGGGGGCGAGAGAGATTCTGGACATCCACAATAACCAAAATTTTAGGGTTCTGAGCTAAAAACGATGTTCATTTTTGGTCAAAATGATATATGTTTGTAAGATATGCTTATTGGAGGGATATATTTACCTCGCTTTTTATATTTTGGCCAAATAGAAATGGGAGGAAGAACCAAATATTTTGGGGCGAGAGGTAAATAATTAAGAACCAAATATTTGAGTGAAAAGTTTAAGTCATACTTCTAAAGTGTTGTCCTTGCAATTATAAAAAAAGACATGCTTAAAAGTGTAGTTAAATGTGTATATATGCATTGCTAATTAGATCATGATTTGTCAACACTTACAAATTGTGTCATATACCATTATAAACCATGCTCCATCCCTCAAAAGTGTAACCAAATATATTTGAGGTCGGACTTTATAAGAGTGGTCCAGATTTAGTTTGGCCAAAAGACAAAAATATTGTAGTGACCACGTTGAAAATGTTAACCACAGTTGAAAAAAGGATTGACAACATTGAAAAAAATATCCAACTGGGGATGTAGAGTGAGATCAAGTTAGAGATACATGACCAAACCATTTTGACAGCTTTTAGAGGAAAATTATTTATAAACTAGAGATAAAGTCCACATATTTAGATAGGATTGAAGATGAAATGGCTGCCCTACGTGATGCAACTAAGGACATGGTCCTCCAGGTCATATCTAATATTTTTGGATCCTACTATGCCCATCATTGAGGATATTAAGATGTCGAGGTAGCCAACATATGGGGCACAAAGGGAAATAAAATGAGTATTAATGAAGATGGAGACTAGAATGACAAAAGAGGAATAGAGAGGAACAAACAAAATTTAAAATAAGAAACCAAGGTGTGCAATTTGTCCTTCCTGAACCATTTATCCAAGATTCATGAGACAAGGCATAAAAAGGGGAGATATATAGTTTATAAAGCCCAAGGTGATATTGTTATTGATTCTACAATGGGTGATGAGGGTACGCAAAATACCCCTACTAGTTTGTTACCTTTGAGTGCATCGTCCATAACCAAGTGACAACGTTAATTTGAATGCCTCAGTCATAGCCAAAGGTATGATAAATGAGACTAGGGTTAGTTCTAAGACCCAGTGGATAATATGTCTATATTCTATTCTTAGATTACCGCAAGTATGTCCTTACCCCTTATTTTTACTTTATTAATTATGTATGTAGTGATGACACTATATGATCTCAAAGTTAGGGGTGGAGGTGTAGCACCACTTGAGGCTTTTTATTGTTGTGTTTCTCCCTGAGTGTGCTATCATAGTATAACCAACATGTTAAGGTTTGTACTTTTATTTTTGATGTGTTTTGTTATGTTTAATTAGGATAAAAATAGGGAACCATAGTGCAATCATGTTTTTTTATGTTTAAAGGATACCCCACCAAAAAAATTATTTAGATTGTGTTGTAGTTGAGTTAAATTATAACCATTGGTAGTTTTGTTATGTTCTTAGTATTACAAGTAGAATAACTATAGCTTAGGATTGTATGAAATGAATACATAGTAGTTCATAGTGTAACCCTGTTCTATGTACATCTGAGATGCTTACATAGTTAACTTTGTGTTTGTTATCCAGAACTTTCTTGGTTATTCTTGCATCGATTTTAGGAAGTTGGTTAGGAAAGGATCATAGGAAATTTTTGAATAATCTCACTTTTGGCCTAAATGCTCAACCAAATGGAGTGAATATCCCATTATCGTGAGGTTGAGCTTAGTTGACCCATTTCTTTCATTAGCATATTTACCTTTCCATTTCTAATTATGATAAAACCATTTTGGCTTTGTTCCCTCCTCAAAACCTGTGAATCTCAACTTAGTAAAATCATCTAAGTTGAGAGTTGGTATCATTGGGGTGCATAGTTTTACATGGGTATGATAAAGAAGTCAGTAGAAGAATAAAAATAGATTTGGGTGTGGTAATAAAAAAGGAATGAATAAAATTTTCAAAATAAGAAAAGAGAATTAAAACAAACAACACAAAACACATACACACACATATATATAAATAGAGAGTAAAAGAACGCCACCTACGAAATTCAAAAGGGAGAAAAGGAGAATAAGAAAAAGTAAGATAAATGAGGTTAAAAAGCAGAGCCAATAATAGTGTAGTGTCAAAGAGGATTAATTGACTATATCCATATCTACCATAACTTCCCCAAGCGTATGTTACTAGCTAACAAAAGTCCTATAGTGATCTGAGACCAGCCATTCAAAACTTAAGGCATAAAAATTAAGGTAAATTCTATTATTTTTCATGCACACTATTAGAACTTTTTGGGAAATTTAGTGTCATGATTTTGTTCATGTTTATAAATTGCATCCATAGACTATGAGGGTATGAGACTTCTTTGTTCTAAGGCACACATGTTGTTTTATTGATTTCTATTAGGGTGGATAATGTCATTTGCATTTGTGCTTAGTTGTTTGTTCATAATATGTGGACATATTTTGATCCCTTTATGTTATACTAATGGGTTGTATATGTATATACAATGGTTTTTAAATTCTTGTATAGGAAGGAGTTGAAAATTTTATGCTAAAAAGAATTGAATTGACTGTTATAGATCCCTTAGATTTCTCTTAGTTGAGTATTATAATTGTTGCATTATTTTATTTACCTGAGGACAAGCAAACATTCTAATTTGAGGGTGCTAATGTATTGTGCTTTCACGAGATATGGGTTAATAGTGCAAAACTCATGAGAATAGAAAACATGATTGAGGATTGCCATCTAATAAGAGCGTAGAGCCATTTAGATGAACATAATGTATCAATTCTGTATGATAAACACCAAGGGAAATCACTATTACAAAGAACCTACAGATTTATGACATTATGTGTAGTACAAGCCTAATGCTTCTCATTTATGAACTACAAACTCGAAAAAATTAGCAATTATTACTTGTTAAAATCATAACTTCAAACCTCTCCCTATTTATTGGAAATTACATACTAATTGTTTAGATAAACACTTTGACTAAGATTTTGATCTATTCTTTATGAGATCAACCCCAACCTAGTTGGTTTCTATACTTTGTATAATTACCACTTTATACTTTTCCTATAGGTGCAATTTTGACTATATTAGTATCACCAAACAAATATTTAATGCTTAAATATAACTACACACCTCTTTTTCTAAGATCAACCAAGTTGTCCCAATACATAGATATAAAATAATACCTATAATATCCCCACACACCCTTCACCATATTAGAAGATATTGAACTCACAGATTCCAATCACTCCCCCATAATTCTTGACAAAAACACATGCAAAATTCTCCACTAAACTTGTATATAAAGAGGGGAAAGGGGCAGTATCTTACCTTATCTTTTGGAAATTTATTATCTTAACTTTTAATCCTCAAAGAGGTTAAACTTCCCTTCATACTTACACCAAAGAAGACAAGAAAACCCTCTTAAATAACCAAGAAAAGTTGAGCAGTCATCTTGGGGAAAAGTCTGCCCCATATTGTAAGCATGAAGAACATGAAATCCTAATCTTTCATGAAACAACTAACCTAAACTCATTAAGTATTTTTACATACTTGACTAGAAAATAAGAGGGTTTCTTAAAGAACCCTAGGATAAAACTAGGAAAACTTATATGAAGCTTTGAAAGAAAGAGAGAGAGAGCTTGAGAGAATCTAAATTTTTTATGAATAATCAAATAAAAAATGTAGCCAATTATAGGCTTAATATAACACATTTAGTTTCCTCTCTTCTTCTTTTTTTTAATTAGGAACACAAAATGATTAAGTAGGTGTAACACCTCACATTTTTGGGAAAGAATTTGAACTGTTGTATATATAAGTATAAACTCAAATACAATTATTTTTATTTTAATAAAAGTGTCACGATCATTATCCTAGAGTAAAAAGTGCTTTTGAGGGGAAGAATGTTCATAGTAAACACTTAGAGTGAAGTGGAGTTAGGAACTTTTGTTATCATCCAAATTATGGAATTTGATTCTACAAGGATAATTTGGCACAGAGACTCAGAAGGAGTCCATTAGTGCATTAAGTTGTATGGGTTCAGCGCGGGTTCCTCTAACTTCATGAATCATTCTCTTTAGCCTGAGGTAAGATATGAATATTTTTCCCTTTTGATAACTTTATTATTGACGTCTCACAAAAGGGGTAGAATTATATATTGGATATCAGAGTAGTATTTTAATCATAAGAGGTAGTATATATTCGGGTGTTATGACCTATGAGTTGAAAGGTGATCCCAGTATTAGTGATATGAATCTTATATTCAAAAGTCAGAGTGAGGGTAAATTTTAGTATAAAAAGATAGTTGTAATTGCATGACCTTTATGAGAAGTGTTAGGGTTTGAAAACTCTAATGGTGGTAATTAAGTAATATGCTCATTTGGTAGTCGGTAAAAGAGAGTGGTTAGTTTTATTTTTTGCATCCTTAGTTAAAATGAGAATTAGCTCATGAGGACTATATATGGTAGTATTGAAATAAATCAAGGTTTATGAATAAAAGGATTGGTTGGCTGATAATTTATGAGTTTAGCATTCATTTGGGGAGGTCATAGAAAAAGAGGACTCGGTATTGTTTATAGAATCTTGAAGATAGTTGGGGTGTCTGAATGGGTAAGTAGATGTAATGTGTGGAGGTAAATGTTCCATAGACCATAAGGGTGTTACGTAATAACATTAAGATCGACTATCCTTATTAGGTGATTTTAGTACACTAAGGGTCTCTATATTTTATGTAGTAGTTGTAAGTTGGTTTGGTATGTGAGAAAGCGTATAAGGAGTATTAAGGTGTGGTAGTAATATGGTGAGGAAGAATGTTCTTGTGGGCTATAGTTAATCTAAATAACGAATTTAGGTGGATTTATCTATTTGGTGGACTAGTATATTATGCCAGATATTTTGTTTGGTGGTCCATGATTATTTCTAGACTCTATGCTGAACTTTAGATGTTAATTGTGGTTATGAGAATGTTAGCTTGAGAATTGTGATACAATATTTGTGGGAGCGAATTAGTAGGTATAATGTGATATGTGAAAGATCTTAGGTTGATAAACTATGAAATATTGGAGTGTAGAATTGTAATATATACATGAGTTCTAGTGTTGAAGCAAGAATGGTGACTAAATTAGTAGATGGATAAGAGCCTTGGGCTATAAGAATAAAGTGTACTTGGTCTT
Organism: Capsicum baccatum var. pendulum; assembly: GCA_030864225.1. NCBI lineage: Eukaryota > Viridiplantae > Streptophyta > Magnoliopsida > Solanales > Solanaceae > Capsicum > Capsicum baccatum. Next base: position 176,465,752 of record CM061560.1, read on the forward strand.
CAGTTATGAGTGCCAAGTATGACTATCTTATATTCTTAAATTTCTTAATATGGATAAGTCTAGGGATTTGTTATATGGTGTTGTATTGAGTTTAATTGAGGGAGAAATGGATAGACTAAATTGGAACGCCCCGAAATCTAATCCCGAGATGTCACACGATGCTCAAGACTACGAGTAGCCTTAAGCTAACCCTGTCTGCATACTATTGAGCCTAAATCTTATAATAATGGAAACATATATGATACAAGTTATACTGAATGTGGAAATCGTCTATAGTATATGAGGATAATCTGAACTAAATATCTGAAACATCAAAACTGAATAATCTGTATCAAAACTAGTAGTCTGAAAAGCCTCTACTACTAATACTAAAGAGTCACTAGGATAAACGCCTAGTTAACTCGAACTGTCTGAAAGGAAATGCTAAAATCTCATAAACTGATAAACTGCAAAATCTGAATAGATAGAATAAGTCCTTGAACTATGAGGACTTACCAACTGTTGAATGTAGATGGAGATGCTCAAACTACTCACGCTGCTGATACTGAGCACCTGTACCTACATTATGAGACAATGTAGCACATAGACATATATATGGATCAGTACTTTGAGGATGTACTGAGTATATGGGGGTGATATGCATAAGTCAAACATTATCTCAAAATCATAGTTTATAAATCAATGAATACTAAATGTATATGACTCGCGTAAGCTAGAGTAGATGAAATACCGAAATATGTAGAAATATAAAGAAAAACATACTTTATAAATCTTGTGAGCGATAATATTTGGTTCTAAAAGCTGTACCAAATCTCTGTCTTTAAATTATATTGTCCAAGTGTAGGAGAGCTAACTCTAAGTCTAAAATCTAAAAGCTAAAATATGAAGCTATTATCTTTATTTAAAGCATATTCTGAACAAAACTGTGAGCCTCTACACTTAGTTTTCTAAAAATATTTATTTCATTCTTTTACTCTGATTAGCAGGGTTTGAAACATGAATTTTAATCTACAGGGAGGTTCTCTTAGCCGATATAAACCATGTGAGCTAATCATGGAGACCAACATCTTGTCCTCCTAAGGAAGGAACCTCACTTTGGGGAGAGGTGTCATACTCTTCCCAGGGAGTATAACCTAAGCTAAGTGATCACATCTGTAACGATCATCCACATAGAAATGGGAATAATCTAATAATCTCTACCTACGGTGGCTACGTAGTTCTGTGGAAGTAGGATGCACTAAACGCGTACTTCTCGCTCGGTGCTAAATGCTACTCCCTTTTTATTTGATATGCTCATTCTGTTGGAAATCCACTTTAAAACTAGCATAAGTGTTTATCGAAAACCAATTATGCATTAATCTTATAAAATCTGTAATAATCTGAAAAATGGATTCCAGAAACTAATCTGAGGATCAAAAGATCAAAACTTCATTGCAAATCTGATATAAGCAGCTCATAAGGTGCTCAAAGCATCATTATTCTCAAAATATCAACATATAAACTTAGGGCTTAAAACCCATATATCAAACTCATGTCAAATATCATAATAATCATGCTTGATAGTGAAAACAATGATAATTCATCTCAAAAATCTGAAAATTCCTGCAATAAGCATGAAAATATGAAAATAAACATGCAATTCAACTTATAATTATCTTGAAATCTGATAATCTTGTATATAGAAACATTGGGTATGAACCTTAATTTCAAATTCATGGAAAATCATATAAAATCATACACCTTTGAAATTTAAATAAGTTTTGGGCACAAGGATGAAAGAAGTATCCTTGTTCATAAGCCTCACATACCATAATTGATGCTTAGACAAAGAAACCTTGAATTTTGGATTCCTATTGAGTTCTTGATGATGGGTCCTTGATTATCTTTCTTTTGAAATCCTTAATTTGGAGATTTCTTGGAGAATCTATGGAGGATTGTGATTTCTTGTAGATGAAGCTTTTGGTTTCTAGGGTTTTGTTTTTAAAGAGGATGATGAATAATGAGCATAATAGGCTTAGGATATGATTAATATTCTGTTTTGGACTTTTTGGGACTTGGGAATTGTCCAAAATACCCTTTTAAAACTCTTAAACGAAGATGAAAAACGTAATTGGATCCCCAATTGAATGGGCCACTATGATGTGCAACTATCGCGATGGCTCACTGGAAATTAATGACTGGGAAATTGAGGTCCTCCACGATGCGTTGTCCCACTGGATTATGACAATTGGAACCTAGAACCTAACGCGACGCGCTACCATCACGATGCTATATAGAAATACCATTTTGACCTTTGGTGCGACACGCCACTATAGTGTTGGACTATTGGAAATTGACAAACGGGAAAATGGACCTCTCCGCAATGTGCCAATATCACATAATTTCACTGGAAAGTGACAATTATGAATTTAACCACTTCCGTGATGCAGTGACTGCCCAAGTGACATGCTGTCAGCTTAAAAATATCATAACTCTTTCACCGAGTATCAAAATTGGGCGAATTTGGTATCGTTGGAAAGCTTATTCGATTTTCCACATAATGAAAAGTCTAAATATAAAGAATACCATTTTGGAATAAATATTATTCATTTTGGAAGCTATTTCTTAACATTCTAGGAGCAGATTTAATCTAGGAAAATTTATGGGGTATTACAATATCTCCCCCTTGGAAACATTCATCCTTAAATATGGCTAGTTAAGCTAGAAAAACTAAGGAATCTGAGGCTATAAGCTATCATGCATAATTGAAATAAATTGAGTAACTTAATCTCAAATATAATAAGCTACTGAACTGATCTGGAAGTGCATGGATTCTCATGAAGGGTAACTATATAGCTGAATCTGTGAATAGTAAAAGAATGAATAAAGGAGAACTATTACCTTTAGTTGAATATGAGTTTATGGAGAAGAGATGAGGATACTTGGTATGCATGTCTGCTTCTGCTTCCCAAGTTGCCCCCTCATCAGACTGATTTCTCCATAGAACTTTGACCAAGGGAACTTCTTTGTTCCTTAGTCTATGAATCTGATGATTAAGAATTTCCACTGGGACTTGTTTGTATGAAAGACTATTCTGAATATCAGTGCTTTCTAAAGGAACTATAACAGCTGAATCGTCTATGCACGTCTTCAACAAGGACACATGGAACACTGGATGAACTGGGGATAAATCTGCAGGTAGTTCAAGCTCATACGCCACCTTCCCAACATGACTCAAAATACGGAAGGGACCTACATAAAGAGGACTAAGTTTCCCCTTCTTGCCAAATCTCTTCACCCCTTTCATGGGGGAAACTTTCAAATACATAAGATCATTAACCTCAAACTCAAGGTCTCTTTCCCTTACATCTGCATAGCATTTCTAATGACTTTGAGCTGATTTTAATCTCTCTCTAATTAACTGAACTTTCTCCATGGCTTTAGATACTATGTCTGGCCCAATTAAAGCGGCCTTACCCACTTCGAACCAACCAATTGGCAATCTACATCTCCACCCATAAAGAGCCTCAAACGAAGCCATCTGAATACTAGCATGATAACTGTTATTATAGGTGAACTCAATCAATGGAAAATGCTCATCCCAACTACCTTTGAAATCAAGAACACAAGCTCTCAACATATCCTCTAAGGTCTAGATGGTCTTATCTTCCTGGTCATCTGTCTATGGATGAAAAGTTGAATTGAGGTGAACTTGTGTAACAAGACCTTTCTAAAAAGCTCTCCAGAACTGGAAGGTAAACTGAGTACCCCTATCTGAGATGATAGACAAGGGAACTCCATGCAATCTCACTAACTCTCGGATATATAACTTAGCATAATCTTCAGTTATATAAGACGTGTGAACTGGTAATAATAATCCACATTGAATCATGACGATGACGCAAATGGGGTAAACAAGTCACAAAATTCATATTCATATCTTCCCACTTCCAAGTAGGGATACCAAACTCTTACAACATACCACCAGACCTTTGGTGCTCTACCTTAACCTGTTGATAAGTTGCACACATAGCTATGAACTCTGCTATATCTCTCTTCATACCACTCCACTAATAGATTTCCCACAAGTCGCGGTACATCTTAGAGCAACGGGATAAATAAAATACCATGCACCATGCACTTCATCAATAATCCGCTTCCTCAAATCATCAACACAAGGCAAGCATAATCTACTTTGGTATCTCAATAGATCATATCCCCCCTTGGGAGAAAACCTCTATCTTTTGGTCTTTAACTGACTCCTTTAGTTTCACAAACCTAGGATCCTTATCTTGCTTCTCTTTCATTTCAAAAACTAGGGTAAATTCGGAACTACTCTGAAACCAAACATTTCCTTCAGCGGAATCAACTAATCTAACAACCAATATAGCTAATCGATGCACTTCTCAAGATAACTCTTTCTTATCCTTTTCCATATGAGCAACATTACCCATAGATAATCTACTAAGGTCATCTGCTACTATATTGGCCTTGCTCGAATGGTACAACACACTCATGTAATTATCTTTCCTCAATTCTAACCACCATTTCTGATGGAGATTCTACTACCTCTAGGTAAAAGACATACTGCAAACTCTTGTGGTCCGTAACATATCAACGTCCATACCAAAAATATAATGTTTCCAGATTTTCAAAGAAAACACCACAACAACTAATTAAAGATCATGGGTTGGATAACTATTTTCATGAAGCTTAAGATGTCTAGAGACATAGGCTATAACCTTACCCATCTGTATCAACACACAACCCAACCCACTCTGGAGGCATCACAATAAACCACAAAACCATCCATACTCTCAGGTAATACTAAGGACTTGGGTTGCAGTGAGTCGAGTCTTCAACTTTTGAAAAATCTTCTCATGGGAATCTAACCACTGGAACTTAACTTTCTTTTGGGTCTATCTTGACATAGGAGACTCTATGGATGAGAAACCCTCAACAAAACATCTGCAATAACCAGCTAGACCCACGAAACTACTAATGTCTGATGAAGAGATAGGTCTAGGCTAATTTCTCACGGCTTTTATCTTTTAGGGATCCACTCTAATGCCATTGGTAGAAATAATATGACTGATAAAAACTACTAATCTTAGCCAAAATTCACACTTGCTGAATTTGGCAACACAATTCTGAGATGGTCTGCATAGTTATCCTTAATACAAGAGTAGACAAAGATATCATCTATAAAGACTATAAAAAATATATAAAGATACTATTTGAACACTCTATTCATCAAGTCCATGAATGCTGCTGGGGCATTAGTTAATCTGAAGGACATGAATAGAAACTCAAAATAATCATAATGGGTTTTGAAAGTTGTCTTTGAAATATAAAATTCCCATACCTTAAGTTGATGATAGCCGGATATAAGATTTATCTTTGAGAAATAACTTGCACCTTGGAGTTGATCAAATAAGTAATCAATTCTAGGAATGGAATATTTCTTCTTCACTGTAACCTTATTTAGCTGATGATGGTTAATGCACATACACAAATAACCATCTTTCTTCCATACGAACAGGATGAGAGCGCCCCATAAAGAAATACTAGGCCTTATGAAACCTTTATATAGGAGATCTTTGAGTTTCTCCTTCATCTCCTTAAGATCTGCGAGAGCCACATGATATGAAGGGATAGAATTAGGTTGAGTATCAGGAAAAAGGTTAATACCAAATTCTATCTCTCTATCGGGAGGTACCCTTGGGAGATCTTCCGAAAAAACATCAGAGAACTCATTGACTACATTGATTGACTAAACTATTGGAGTTTCAGACTTAGTGTCTTTAACTCGAACAAGATGATAAATACAATCTTTGGAGATCAACTTTATAGCTTTAAGATAAGATATGAAATGGATTTTGGGGGACACAAAACTATCTGACCACTCAAAGACTGGCTCATCGGGGAACTAAACCTTTACCATATGGGTGTGACATTCTATAGAAACATAACAAGAATGGATCTAATCTATACTAAGGATAAGATCAAACTCAACTATATCTAACTCTATTAAGTCTGCTAATATGACTTTATAGAGGACAGTGATAGGACACATTTTATAGATTTGTTTAGCTACAACTAACTAACCTACTGGAGTACAAACCAAGAAAGGCTCAGGGATCTTTTCAGAACTTATCTCAAATTTTACTGCAACTAATGGGGTCACATAAGAGAAACTTGACCCAGGGTCTAACAACACATAAACATCAAGATGAAACACACGAACCATACTCGTAACCACATTTGGTGAATCTTCCTGCTCCTAGTGGGATGGTAAAGCATAGAGTTGATTCAGGCACTGACCACCACAAGTACTGGAAGATGGGCCCTGAGGAGGAGTTGGGCGACCTAAAGGAGCAGGTGCACTAGTAGCTTGAGTTTGGGGATGGTCATCTTTGTTTCCTGCTTAGCATGTGGATAATATCTAATGTTGTGACCTAACTTACCACATCTAAAGCAACCTTTCTGACTATCCAAACACTTGCCAAGATGATTCTTACCACACATAGTACATGTAAGATAATTGGGCCTACAACCCACACTACTCTGGGATCTGGACATAGAAGACTTACCCCACTTTTCTTGCCTATTTCTGGGTGCAGGAGCACTGGATGAAGAAGGTGCAGGCATAGTTGCATGATTTTGAAATTGCAAATGATTTCCTCCTCTAGACCTATTCTGACCATGATCAAACTGCCCTATTCTAGCCCTTCTATTTGCTCTCTCTTTTTCTTTCTCCTTTTCTTCCTCAATCTGTTGAGCGTGCATTATCCATCTAGGAAGATCCATATCTCCAATGAGCATAGCAATCCTACACTCCTTAACTACTAAACTGAACATACCGATCACAAACTTACTCATACTTGACCTAGGGTTTGCCATCTGTTTAGGGGCATACTTAGACAACTGGTTGAACATAAGGGAATACTCTTTCACAGTCATTGATCCTTGCCTCAGGTTCATGACCTCTTATATCTTAGCTTACCTTATCTCATATGGAAATAACTTGTCTAAGAATGCATCCTGAAAAATTTGCCAAGTCACCACCCAATCATAAGCAACATCCTTCAGCCTATAGGATACCTATTCTACACTATCCTCTTTAGAAACATGCATAATTCAGGAGATCTTTTTCACCTCATCAAGATGCAACTATGGGTCCTCATCTACCTTCGACCTAAAAAATTCTAGTGGGTTCATTCTCATAAAATCTCAGATTCTAGCTGCGGCTAAGTCCCTGTCTTGCTGAAGTGGGACTTCAGCCTAATGGTTTCCCTGCACATTAGCTATCACAGCTTGAGATAGTGCCTAAAAGGTAGCTCGAAACTTTGTATGTGACACATTCTTATTTAAAGGATCTGCGGGCTTAGGTGGCTGGTTATAATTTTAATAAAAATTAGCTCAACGAGGAGGCATGATCAACTGTCACATAAAAGTACAAGTTACAAGCAGATAGAGATACTGTAGGAATGGTAGTTCATAAAATAAATAGATGATTTCCTAAGAATATTCCATAGCCTCTTGTTTATAAATATGACGCGCTTCACACCCATGACCAAGACTCTACATAACACACTTGTCTGACTCCCTAGGACTCTTAAAAACCTTAAGCTCTGATAACAAGTTTGTAATGCCACACAATCTGATCACGAGATATCATACAGTGCTTAAGACTATAGGTAGCTATAATACCATAGAAAATTTTTTGTTGAAATTTTATGCATAAACGTGTTAGGTTCTATCTTCTAGAATAAATTATAAATTTTTCGTGCCGAATGTCTTATATTATGACCCACTATTTCATAGAGTATCGAATAAGCTTTCCACCAATATGTGGATCATCAAAAACAAACACCCAAGCGATGAGTTATGAACATTCTGATCGAACCGTGAATAGTAGTAAACAATAAAACATGCAGGAAAAAGTACTGAGGCCTGGCGTATTTTTTCTCCAACTTTAAAAGATCATAAATCCCTGTACATAATGATATGGGTGATCTACTATATATCAACAAAAATCTCTACGAGTCCTCTTTCCAATGAAATTAGTTTCATCTAATATGTCTATCGGAGCAAAAGGTTATGGTCGATTTACTTCAGCCTATCAAAAGTGAATTTTTGGGTCAACTTCAAACGATTATAACTCCTCGTACACAATGATCTAGGTGAGATTCTATATATCAATAGAAAAATATGAGAGTGATCTTTCTAATGAAATTAGTTTCGTCCAATTTGGATATTAGAGTAAAACGTTAAGGTTGATCTACTTTAGACTATCAAAACAGTCCACCGAAGGATAGATTCGAGAATTATTTTATTTTAGGGGCATTTTGGTCATTCTCCCTCACCTAAAATCCGTCCAAACCCAATATTAAAGCCTATTAGAATTATTATATGTTATATTTCATCAAATTCCCTCAAAAAGAAAACCCTAAGCTCCTACATCCAACTTTAAGAACCTCCAAAGTTCACCATTAATTCTACAAATTTATTCAAGATTCCAAGTTCCTAGTTCAAGAAATCCAAGAACCATCATTCAAAGGCACGATTAACATCTCAAAAACAAGTCTCGATCTAAAGTTCATCATTCAAGGTATGTGGGGTTTTTCAACAAGAACTTTATTTCATTCTTGTGCCCAAAAGTAATTTTCTTTACAAAGGCATGATTTTTATTTAACTTTTATGAATTTCAAGCATGAACCCATATCTTATGATGACTATTATGAAATCTTTATGTTTATGATTTGGAAAGATGAATTTACATGTGTGGAGATATAAAGAATTAATCTTGAACGATATTTATCATAATTTTGATATTTGGGTCATGAATCCCCATTGAAAATTGTGTTTTTTGAGAAAGTGTGTGATATAAGCACGTTGATGTTCAATATTTGAGATATTTTGAATGATTTGACCTTTTGGTCTTAATGGAGTTATTTGGAACTCGAGTGTGAAAGAAATCCACAATATGGTTGATTTTGATATATGGGAAGCATGATGGCTCCCAATGTATATTTATATATTACTGAAATTGTTTTGTTGTTGATTGTCTTTGAAATGATCTAAGCTAAGTTCGGGAGAAACCCTTAGCACCGAGTGGGAGGTTTAAAGCGATCTTACTTCCCTAAAACTATGTGCCCCCGTAGGAGTGAGCCTGAGGCTGATTTATATAGTGATCACGAGTTTGTGTGGATTTGATATTGATAGTCCTACTTTGATGGCAAGGATAGGACGACTCTCCCTAACGTGAGTTGTACATTGGACACTATGTAGCTCACATGGTTTATGTCGGTTATAGGATCTCCCAGTGTGTGTTTGTTTCCTTGTGTCTATGGTGAATGGTGAACTAATTTAAAAGTGGAATTGTGAAATTTATTCTTTTGAAAGATTTAAATGATATTTACATTATTAGAATTGATATTCTTAATGAACTGAAAGTGATGGACAAATTATATGATGACTCACATGTGTTATTGTACTTATTTCAGCCTCTCATGATTATGATGATTTTCTTTGGGCTATGTAAGTCTTTCATACATCCTGCATATTTCTTATAAATATTTATGATGATGATGTTTATACAACTACATTCATCCTATATAATCGGTTCCTTTCCATGGTATTGACCCACATCTTCGGATATGGGTTGCATTTTCTTAGAATATAGGTTCAGGTGCTCAGTTTTAGGTTCGACAGTGATTCTTCGAGCATGCTGTTCTACATCCTCTGTTGTGGTGAGTCCTCTTATTCCGAGGATGTGATGTCTAATGTTGGTTTCAAGGAATCGTTTAAATTTAATATCTGAGTATAAGTCAGTTGGGGCATGTCTCAATGGCTCCCTTGTTTTATTGATTTTCTTAAAGGCTTGTTAGACTTGTATAGATGTATGGAGTTGACTAATAAGTCATATTTTGTTATCTTTCTGAAATTCTTTTATTCTTGGATGATGATTATTCTGTTGATATTTGAGGGTTATTTATGGAAATCTCGTTGATTTGTGTTGAACTAAATAAAAATGGCTCAAAGGGTTAGCTTGGGGATACTCATAGCGTCAAGCACCATGTGATGCTCTGGGACCCATTTTTTGAGGCGTTACAAACTTGGTATCAGAGCCTAAGTTTTTAAGGTATCCTAGGGAGTCTGACAAGCCGTGTTAAGTAGAGTCTTGATCATCGGTGTGTAGCACACCATATCTATGAGAAAAACGCAACAAGACATTTTAGGAAAAAGTGTGATTCTTTCTTTTAGAAGTCTATCATGCTTAAAGTGTCTCTCTCTGCTATTGATTTGTGCTTTTCTTTTTCAGAAATATGCTTGCACGTCGAGCGAGAAGAAATAATGATGGTCAGCAACCTCAACCCGCTGACCCATTGAATGAAAACGTGTCTCATACTGAATTTTTAGAAGTCTTTCAGGCGCTGGCCCAAGCTGTTACTACAAAAATTCAGGCCAACCCATCCCTAGCTCCACAGTAGCAGGAGGTGATTCAGCTGCTGCTATGATCTGTGACTTCATGCGGATGAATCTGCCAGAATTCTATGGGTCCAAGTATGATAAGGATCCACGGTTGTTTTTAGAGGAGGTGTAGAAGATTACTCAGGTGATGTATGTATCTGAGGAACATAGTGTGAAGTTGGCTGCATATAGGTTAAAAGACCTTGATTATGACTGGGTTATTGCTTTGAGGAAAGGTAGAGGCTAGGGAGTTGTCCCTACAACTTGCTAAGAGTTCCAGGATGCATTCCTGGATAAGTTTTTCCCTTTGGAGATGAGGGAGAAAAAGGTGGAAGAGTTTCTGAACCTACGACAGGGCTCTATGACTATTAAGGAGTACAATCTAAAGTTCAATCAGTTGGCCAAGTATGCTTTTTCAATCAGTTGGCCAAGTATGCTCCTGACTTAGTGGCTAATAATCGGGATAGTATGAGTAAGTTTGTGACTGGAGTGTCTAGTTATGTGGTTAAAGAGTGTAGGTATGCTATGCTGAGTAGTGAGATGAATCTTTCTAGGCTGATGACTCATGACCAATAGATTGAGGCAGACAAGATTAAAGAGAGAGAAAGAATGAGAGGGAATAAGAGAGTTAGGTCTGAGCAACATGGACAGGGTTAGACTAGATCGCAGGGAGGGATTCTCTATCAGTATCAGGATGGTTGGTCTATGCCGGCACCATCATCTTCTAGTGCTCCCATGCCTAGAGGTAGGCGGAGCAAGGTAGCAGGTCATATGCATCCAGGTCCCAGTACAGTGCTGGCAGTAAGCCAAATCGTCCCCTATGTCCTAAGTGTGGTAGGGCTCATTCAGGTGAATGTTGGTGTGAGAAGAGGGGTTGTTTCTGGTGTGGTGAAATGGGTCACAAAGTTAGAGATTGTCCATAGGATGGACAAGGGCATCGTGACTATTGCCCTCAGACCCAGACTCAGATTGTTAGTGCTCCAGTTCCAGCAACTCGCCCAGCCCCAGCTCAGAGAGCCTCATCTAGCAATGCTAGCGGGTAGCGCCCGAATAGATTTTATGCTTTACCATCCTGCCAAGAATAGGAGGACTCTCCCAATGTTGTTAATGGTATGCTTCATATATTTTAGTTTGATGTGTATGCTTTGTTTGATCCTAGATCCAGTTTCTCATATATTACACCTCCGAATGCTGTGAATTTTGAAATAAGTCTTGAGATTATTGCTGAGCCTATCCTGGTTTCAACGCCTGCGGGTGATTCGATTGTTGCCCAGAAAGTGTATAAAAGTGTACTGTTACCGTTCTTCATAGAGTCTTGTTGGCTAATCTAATTTAGTTTGACATGGTATATTTTGATGTGATTCTGGGTATGTACTGGCTGTATTCTTCTTATGCCTCTATTGATTGTCGAACACGAGTGGTCAAGTTTCAGTTTCCAGGTGCATCCGTGTTTAAGTGGTCTGGGAATTCTGTGTCATCCAAGAGTCATTTTATCTCTTACCTCAAAGCTAGAAAGCTTATTTCCAAGGGGTTTATTTACCATTTGGTTAGAGTCAAAGACACTAAGTCTGAGACTCTAACTCTCCAGTCTGTTAACGTCGTCATTGAGTTTTCTAATGTCATTCCAGATGACTTCCCAGGGATACCTCCTGATAGAGAGATAGAGTCCAAGATTGATTTTCTTCTTGATACTCAGCCCATTTCTATTCCTCCTTACCATATGGCCCCCGCAAAACTTAAAGAGTTGAAAGAGCAACTCAAAGATCGACTAGATAAGGGTTTCATAAGGCTCAATGTTTCTCCTTGGGGTGCTCCTATATTGTTTGTGAGAAAGAAAGATGGCTCTTTGCATATGTGCATTGATTACTGCCAACTGGATAAAGTCACCATAAAAAATAAGTACCCCCTTCCGAGAATAAATGATTTGTTTAACCAATTGCAAGGTGTAAGTTATTTCTCAAAGATTGACCTTCGGTCCGGCTATCATCAACTCAAAGTTAGGGAGTTTGACATCCCGAAAACCACTTTTTGAAATTGTTATGGCCATATTGAGTTTCTTGTTATGTCTTTTAGGTTAGCTAATGCCCCAGCAGCTTTCATGGACCTCATGAATAGAGTGTTCAGACCATATCTATATATGTTTGTCATAGTGTTCATCGATGATATATTGGTGTACTCCCGTAGTGAGGATGAACATTCTGATCATCTCCGAACTATCTTGCAAACCCTTACAGATCATAAGTTGTTTGCCGAATTCAATAAGTGTTAGTTTTGGCTAAGGTCAGTTTGTTTTCTGGGTCATATCATTTCTTCAGAGGGTATTAGAGTTGATCCCTAAAAGATTAAAGCTGTTAGAAATTGGCCTAGACCTATTTCTCCAACTGATATCCAAAGTTTCTTGGGTTTAGCTGGCTATTACCGGAGTTTTGTTGAGGGTTTCTCCTCTATAGAATCTCCTATGACTCAGTTGACCCAAAAGAAAGTGAAGTTCTTGTAGTCCGAATCTTGTAAGAACAGTTTTCAAGAGTTGAAGACTCGACTCACTTCAGCCCCTGTTTTGACTATTCCTGATGGTGTTGATGGTTTTGTGGTGTACTGTGATGCTTTGAGAGTTGGGTTGGGTTGCGTATTGATGCAGAAGGGTAAGATGATAGCTTATGATTCTAGACAGTTGAAACCCTATGAGAAAAATTACCGCACCCATGACCTTGAGTTGGTTGCTGTTGTGTTTGCTTTGAAAATCTAGAGACACTATATGTATGGTGTACATGTTGATGTTTTCACTGGTCATAAAAGTCTGCAGTATGTATTTACCCAGAGAGAATTAAATCTTAGGCTGAGATGATGGTTAGAATTGTTAAAGGACTATGATATGAGTGTGTTGTACCATCCGGGAAAGGCCAATATTGTGGCAGATACCCTAAGTAGAGTGTCCATGGGTAGTGTTTCACATGTGGTAGAAGGTAAGAAAAGGTTGGCTCGTGATGTACATCGTTTGGCTAGATTAGGGGTTAGGTTGTTTGACTCTGCTGAAGGTAGTACAGGGGTTGAGAGTAGTTCCGAATCCTCCTTGGCTTCGGAAGTGAAGGAAAAGCAATACTTAGATGCTAGTTTTGTCACACTGAAGGAGTCAGTCAAGGACCAAAAAGTAGAGTTTTTATCCCAAGGGAGAGATGGTGTGTTGAGATTGTAGGGTAGATTGTATGTCCCGAATGTTGATGATCTAAGATAGAGGATTATGGCTGAAGCGCACGTAGCGCGATATTCTATTCATCCTGGTGCCACCAAGATGTACCAAGACTTGTGGGAAATCTATTGGTGGAGTGGCATGAAGAAAGATATAGAAGCATTTGTAGCTAAGTGTGCAACATGTCAACAGGTTAAGGTTGAACACCAAAGACTTGGTGGTATGATGCACTAGTTTAGTATTCCCACCTGGAAGTGGGAAGAGATAAATATGGACTTCATGATTGGTTTACCTCCTTCCCAACACCATCATGATTCCATTTGGGATGTGGTTGATAGGTTAACTAAGTCTACTCATTTCTTGCCTGTTCATACTTCATGTACTGCTGAGGATTACGCTAGATTGTATATCCGAGAGCTAGTCAGACTGCATGGAGTTCCCTTGTCTAATATATTGGATAGGGGTACTCAGTTTACTTCGCAATTTTGGAAAGCTTTTCAGAAGGGTCTTGGTACCCAAGTGCTTTTGAGTTATGCTTTTCATCCGCAGATCGATGGTCAGGCTGAGCGGACCATCCAGACCTTAGAGGATATGTTGAGAGCTTATGCACTTGACTTTAAGGGAAGTTGGGATGATCACTTACCGTTGATAGAGTTTGCTTATAATAACAGTTTCCTCTCTAGTATTGGCAGGACTCCATTTGAAGCCTTATATAGGAGGAAGTGTAGATCACCCATAGGTTAGTTCGAGGTGGGTGAAGCGGTTATGAGTGGTCCAAATTCGGTATTTGAGGCTATGGAAAAAGTTAAGTTGATTAGGGAATGGTTGAACACTGCGTAGAGTTGTCAGAGGTCATATGCGGATGTTAGAAGGAGAGACCTTGAGTTTGAAGTTGGTGACCTAGTGTATCTAAAAATTTCACCCATGAGAGGGGTGAAGAGATTCGAAAATGAGGGGAAGCTTAGTCCCCGTTATGTTGGTCGTTACAAAATTCTTAGCCATGTTGGTAAGGTAGCTTATGAGGTCGAGTTGCCTTCAGAGTTGTCCTCTGTTTATCCAATACTCCATGTTTCTATGCTTAGAAAGCATATTAGCGATGTTGACATTCAAGAAAATCTTTCTTTTGATGAGATTCCTGTTGAGATTTTTGATTTCAGTATCTGAAGACTAAGGAACAAAGAAGTTCCCTTGGTCAAGGTGTTGTGGCGAAACCAATCTGTTGAGGGTGCAACTAGGGAAGCTGAGGCAGATATACGATCTAAGTACCCGCACCTATTTTCCGCGAATTCCGATCAAGCCAAAGGTACTGTTCTTTCATAAATCATGCACTTTTGATAAAAGTTGCAGCAGTTCAGTTATCATTTATTATGTGTTCAGCTGTAGTTTCTTGAATTTATGCATTCTATGTTGCATTCGGAATGAGAAACGATGTGGTGATGAGTATAATGAATGGTTTTAGATTTATGCTCTATTCCCTATCTAATCTTGGCATGTCTAGCATCATTCGAGGATGAATGTTTCTAAGGGGGGATGATGCAATAGCCTGGGAAATTTTTCATTGAAATTTTGTGCGTAAACGTGTTAGGTTCTATCTTCTAGAATAAATTATAAATTTTTCGTGCGGAATGTCTTTGATTATGACCCATCATTGCGTAGAGTATCAAATAATACTTCCAACAATATGTGGATCATCCAAAATGGACACCCGGGCGACGAGTTACGAATATTCCGATCGAACCGTGAATAGTAGTGAACAGTAAAACGTGTAGGAAAAAGTACTGAGGCCTGGCATATTTTTTCTCCAACTTTAAATGATCATAACTCCTTGTACATAATGATCTAGGTGATCTACTATATATCATCGGAAATCTCTACGAGTCCTCTTTCCAATGAAATTGGTTTTATCAAATTTTTCTATCGGAGCAAAAATTTATGGTCGATCTACTTCAGCCTACCAAAAGCGAATTTTTGGGTTAATTTCAAATGATTATAAATCCTCATACAAAATGATTTAGGTTATATACTATATATCAATAGAAAGATATGCGAGTCCTCTTTCTAATGAAATTGGTTTCATCAAATTTGAATATCGAAGTAAAACGTTATGGTTGATGTACTTCAGACTATCAAAACAGTCCACCAAAGTACAGATTCGAGAATTATTTAAGTTTTAAGGGCGTTTTGGTCATTCCTTCTCACCCAAAATCCATCTAAGACCTATATTAAATCCTATTAGAAGCATTATATATTATATTTCATCAAATTACCTCAAAAAGAAAATCCTAAGCTCCTACATCCAACTTTAAGAACCTCCAAAGTTCACCATTAATTCTGCAAATTTATTCAAGATTCCAAGTTCCTAGTTCAAGAACTCCAAGAACCATCATTCAATGGCATGATTAACATCTCAAAAACGAGTATCGATCTAAAGTTCATCATTCAAGGTATGTGAGGTTTTTCAACAAGAACTCTCTTTCGTTCTTGTGCCCAAAAGTAATTTTCTTCACAAAGACATGATTTTTATCTGACTTTTATGAATTTGAAGCATGAACCCATATCTTATGATGATTATTATAAAATCTTGATGTTTATGATTTTGAAAAATGAATTTACATGTGAGGAGATATAAAGCATTAATCTTGAACGATATTTATCATGATTTTGATTTTTGGGTCGTGAATCCCCATTGGAAATTGTGTTTTTTTTTAGAAAGTGTGAGTTATAAGAATTTTGATGTTGAATATTAGATATTTAAGGGTTATTTATGAAAACCCTGTTGATTTGTGTTGAACTAAATGAAAATGGCTCAAAGGGTTAACTTGGGGCTACTCGTAGCCTCAAGCACCGTGTGATGCTCTAGGACTCGTTTTTTGGTGCGTTACAAACTTGGTATCAGAACCCAAGGTTTTAAAGTGTCCTAGGGAGTCTGAAAAGCCGCATTAAGTAAAGTCTTGATCATTGGTGTGTAGCGCGCCACATCTATGAGTAAGAGGCTACAAGACATTTTATGAAAAAGTGTGATTCTTTCTTTTAGAAGTCTATCGTGCTTAAAGTGTCTCTCTCTTCTATTGATTCGTGCTCTCCTCTTTCAGAAATATGCCTTCACGTCGAGCGAGAAGAAATAATGATGGTCAGCAACCTCAACCTACTGCCCCATTGAATGAAAACATGTCTCATGCTGAATTTCGGGCAGCCTTTCAGGAACTAGCCCACGCTATTACTGCAAATGTTCAGGCCAACCTGGCCTCGGCTCCACAGCAGCAGGGAGGTGATTCAGGTGATGCCAGGATCCGTGACTTCATACAGATGAATTCGCTGGAATTCTATGGGTCCAAGTATGATAAGGATCCACGGTTATTTTTAGAGAAGGTGAGGAAGATTACTCACTTGATGCATGTATCTGAGGAACATAGTGGGAGTTAGCTGCGTATAGGTTGAAAGACCTTTCTTATGACTGGGTTGATGCTTAGAGGAAAGGTAGAGGTGACGGAGTTGTCCCTACAACTTGGCAAGAGTTCCACGATGCATTCTTGAATAAGTTTTTCCCTTTAGAGACGAGGAAGGAGAAGGTGGAATAGTTTATGAACATACGACAAGGCTCTATAACTGTTAGGGAGTACTGTCTAAAGTTCAATCAGTTGGCCAATTATGCTCGTGACTTAGTGGCTGATAATCGGGCTAGTATGAGTAAGTTTGTGACTGTAGTGTCTAGTTATCTGGTTAAGGAGTGTAGGTCTGCTATGCTGAATAGTGAGATGAATTTTTCTAGGCTGATGACTCATGCCCAACAGATTGAGGCAGACATTATTAAGGAGAGAGATAGAATGAGAGGGAATAAGAGAGCTAGGTCTGAGTAGCACAGCAGGGTCAGACTAGATCGTAGGGAGGGAGTTGCCCTCAGTATCAAGATTGTTCATCTATGCCGCCACTGTCATCTGCTATTTCTCCCATGCCTAGAGATAGGCAGGAGCAAGGTCGCAGGTCATATGCATCCAGGTCCCAATACAGTGCTGGCAGTAAGCCAAATCGTCCCTTGTGTCCTAAGTGTGGTAGGGCTCATTCGGGTTAGTGCTGGGGTGAGAAGAGGGGTTGTTTCCTATGTGGTGACATGGGTCACAGAGTTAGATATTGTCCACAGGATGGACAAGGGCGTCGTGACTATCGCCCTCAGACTAGACTCAGACTGTTAGTGCTCCAGTTCCAGTGACTCGCCCAGCCCTAGATTAGGGTGCCTCTTCTAGCAATGCTGGCAGGCAGTGCCAGAATAGATTCCATGCTTTACCGTCCCGCCAGGAATAGGAGGACTCTCCCGATGTTGTTACTGGTATGCTTCATATATTTCAGTTTGATGTGTATGATTTGTTGGATCCTAGATCCATTTTCTCATATGTTACACCTTTGATTGCTGTGAATTTTAAAATGAGTCCTGAGATTATTCCTGAGCGTATCCTAGTTTCTACCCCAGTGGGTGATTCGACTGTTACCCATAAAGTGTATAAAAAGTGTCCTGTTACCGTTCTTCATAGAGTCTTGTTGGCTGATCTGATTGAGTTAAACATGGCAGATTTTTATATGATTCTGGGTATGGACAGGCTGTATTCTTCTTATGCCTCTATTGATTGTCGGACCCGAGTCTTCAAGTTTTAGTTTCTAGGTCCACCCGTATTTGAGTGGTCTGGGAATTCTGTGTCACCCAAGAGTCATTTTATCTCCTATCTCAAGGCTAGAAAGCTTATTTCCAAGGGGTGTATTTACCATTTGGTTAGAGTCAAGGACACTAAGTGTGAGACTCTAACTCTCAAGTCTATTAACGTCGTCAATGAGTTTTCTGATGTCTTTTCAGATGATCTCCCAAGAATACCTCCTGATAGAGAGATAGAGTTTGGGATTGATCTTCTTTCCGATACTCAGTCCATTTCTATTCCTCCTTACCGTATGGCCCCGGCAGAACTTAAGGAGTTGAAAGAGTAACTCAAAGATCTACTAGATAAGGGTTTCATAAGGCTTAATGTTTCTCCTTGGGGTGCTCCTATGTTGTTTGTGAGAAAGAAAGATGGCTCTTTGCGTATGTGCATTGATTACCGCCAACTTAATAAAGTCACCATAAAAAATAAGTACCTCCTTCCGAGAATAGATGATTTGTTTGACCAATTGTAAGGTGCAAGTTATTTCTCAAAGATAGACCTTCATTCCGGCTATCATCAACTCAAAGTTAGGGAGTGTGACATCCCGAAAATCGCTTTTCAAACTCATTATGGACATTTTGAATTTCTTGTTATGCCTTTCAGGTTAACTAATGCCCCAACAGCTTTTATGGACCTCATGAATCAAGTGTTTAGACCATATCTGGATATGTTTGTCATAGTGTTCATCGATGATATACTGGTGTACTTCCGTAGTGAGGATGAACATTCTGATCATCTTTGAACTATCTTGCAAACCCTTAGAGATCACAAGTTGTTTGCCAAGTTCAGTCAGTGTGAGTTTTGGCTAAGGTCAGTTGCTTTTCTCTGTCATACATTTTTCCGAGGGTATTAGAGTTCATCCCCAAAAGACCGAAGCTGTTAGAAATTGGCCTAGACCTATTTCTCCGACTGATATCCAATGTTTCTTAGGTTTAGCTGGCTATTAACGTTGTTTGGTTGAGGGTTTCTCCTTTATAGTGTCTCCTATAACTTGGTTGACCCAAAAAAAGTAAAGTTCTTATAGTCATAATCTTATAAGAAGAGTTTTCAGAAGTTGAAGACTCGACCCATTTTAGCCCCTATTTTGACTTTTCCTGATGGTTATGATGGATTTGTGGTGTACTATAATGCTTTGAAAGTTGGGTTGGGTTGGGTATTGATGCAGAAGGGTAAGGTGATAGCTTATGCTTCTAGATAGTTGAAACCCCATGAGAAAAATCACCCCACCCATGACCTTGAGTTGGCTGCTGTTGTATTTGCTTTGAAAATCTGGAGACACTATTTGTATGGTGTCTATGTTGATGTTTTCACTGATCATAAGATTCTACAGTATGTGTTTACCTAGACAGAATTAAATCTTTGGCAGAGATGATGGTTAGAATTGTTAAAGGACTATGATATGAGTGTACTCTACCATCCGGTCAAGGCCAATGTTGTGGCGGATGCCATAAGTAGAGTGTCCATGGGTAGTGTTTCGCATGTGGTAGAAGGTAAGAAAGAGTTGGCTCATGATGTACATCATTTGGTTAGATTGGAGGTTAGGTTGTTTGACTTTGCTGAAGGTAGTATAGGGGTTCAGAGTAGTTTCGAATCCTCCTTGGTTTCAGAAGTGAAGGAAAAGCATTTCTTAGAAGCTAGTTTGGTTAGACTGAAGGAGTCAGTCAAGGACCAAAAAGTAGAGGTTTTCTCCCAAGGGGGAGATGGTGTGTTAAGATTGCAGGGTAGATTGTGTGTCCCGAATGTTGATGATCTGAGATAGAGGATTATGGCTGAAGCACACAGGGCATGATATTCTATTCATCCTGTGACACCAAGATGTACCGAGACTAGCGGGAAATCTATTGGTGGAGTGGCATGAAAAAAGATATAGCAGTGTTTGTAGCTAAGTGTGCAACATGCCAACAGGTTAAGGTTGAACACCAAAGACTTGGTGGAATGATGCAATAGTTTAGTATTCTTACCTGGAAGTGGGAAGAGATAAATATGGACTTCGTGATTGGTTTACCTCCTTCCCGACGCCATCATGATTCCATATGTGTTATGGTTGATAGGTTGACTAAGTATTCTCATTTCTTGCCTGTTCATACTTCATGTACTGCTGAGGATTAGGCTAGATTATATATCCGAGAGCTAGTCAGACTGCATGGAGTTCCGTTGTCTATCATTTTGAATAAGGGTTCTCAGTTCACTTTGCAATTTTGGAAAGCTTTTCAGAAGGGTCATGGTACCCAAGTTTTTTTGAGTTCTGCTTTTCATCCACAGACCGATGGTCAGGTGGAGCGGACCATCCAGACCTTAGAGGATATGTTGAAAGCTTGCTCACTTGACTTTAAGGGAAGTTGGGATGATCACTTACCGTTGATAGAGTTTGCTTATAATAACAGTTTCCACTCTAGTATTAGCATGTCTACGTTTGAAACCTTATATGGGAGGAAGTGTAGATCACCCATACGTTGGTTTGAGGTGGGTGAAATGGCTGTGAGTGGTCCTGATTCAGTATTTGTGGATATGGAAAAAGTTAAGTTGATTAGGGAAAGGTTAAAAACTGCGCAGAGTCATCAGAAGTCAGATGCGAATGTTAGAATTTATGCATTTATTATGTGTTCAGCTATAGTTTTTGAATATATGCATTCTATATTGCATTCGGAGTGAGAAACGATGTGGTGATGAGTCTAACGAATGGTTTCAGCTGTATGCTCTATTCTCTATCTAATCTTGGCATGTGTAGCATCATTCGAGGATGAATGTTTCCAGGGGGGATGATGTAATACCCCGGAAAATATTTCGTTGAAATTTTGTGCGTAAACGTGTTCGGTTCTATCTTCTAGAATAAATTATAAATATTTCGTACGGAATGTCTTAGATTATGACCCACCATTGCGTAGAGTATGGAATAAAATTTCCAATGATATGTGGATCATCCAAAATGGACACCCGAGCGACGAGCTATGAACATTTCGATCGAACCGTGAATAGTAGTGAACAGTGAAACACGCAAGAAAAAGTACTGAGGCCTGGCATATTTTTTCTCTAACTTTAAACAATCATAACTCCTTGTACATAATGATCTGGGTGATCTACTATATAACAACGGAAATCTCTGCGAGTCCTCTTTCCAATGAAATTGGTTTCATCCAATTTGTCTATCGGAGCAAAACGTTATGGTCGATCTACTTCAGCCTATCAAAAGAGAATTTTTGGATCAACTTCAAATGACCATAAATCCTCCTACACAATGATCTGGGTGAAATACTATATATCAATGGAAAGATATGAGAGTCCTCTTTCTAATGAAATTGGTTTCATCCAATTTGGATATCGAAGTAAAATATTATGGTTGATCTACTTCACACTATCAAAACAGTCCACCAAAGGACAGATTCGAGAATTATTTCATTTTTAAGGGCGTTTTGGTTATTCTCCCTCCCCCAAAATCCTTCTAAACCCTATATTAAAGCCTATTTGAAGCATTATATGTTATATTTCATCAAATTCCCTCAAAAATAAAACCCTAATCTCCTACATCCAACTTCAAGAACCTCCAAAATTCACCATTAATTTTGTAAATTTATTCAAGATTCCAAGTTCCTTGTTCAAGAACTCAAAGAACCATCATTTAAAGGCACGATTAGCATCTCAAAAATATGTATCGATCTAAAGTTCATCATTTAAGGTATGTGGGGTTTTTCAACAAGAGCTCTCTTTCGTTCTTGTGCCCAAACGTAATTTTCTTTACGAAGGCATGATTTTTATTTGACTTTTACAAATTTGAAGCATGAACCTATATCTTATGATGATTATTATGAAATCTTGATGTTTATGATTTTGAAAGACGAATTTACATGTGTGAAGATATAAAACATGAATCTTGAATAATATTTATCATGATTTTGATATTTGGGTTGTGAATCCCCATTGGAAATTGTGTTTTTTGAGAATGTGTGTGTTATCAGCACGTTGATGTTGAATATTTGAGATATTTTGAATGATTTGACCTTTTGGTTTTAATGGAGTGGTTTTAAACTCGAGTGTGAAGGAAATCCACAACGTGATTGATTTTGATAGATGGGAAGCATGATGTCTCCCGATGTATATTTATATATTACTAAAATTTTTTTGTTGTAGATTGTCTTTGAAATGATCTGAGCTAAGTCCGGGAGAAATCTTTAGCACCGAGTAGGAGGTATAAAACAACCTTACTTTCTTAGAACTACGTGCCCCCATAGGAGTAAGCCTGAGGCTGATTTATATAGTGATCACTAGTTTGTGTGGATTTGATATCGATAGTCCTACTCCGATGGCAAGGATAGGACAGCTCTCCCCAACGTGGGTTGTATGTTGGACTCCATATAGCTCACATAGTTTATGTCGGTTATAGGATCTCCTAGTGTGTGTGTGTTTCCTTGTGTGTATGGTGAATGGTGAAGTGATTTTAAAGTGGAATTGTGAAATTTATTATTTTGAAAGATTTAAATGATATTTACATTATGAGAATTGATATTCTTGATGAACTGAACGTGATTGATAAATTATATGATGACTCACATGTGTTATTGTACTTATTTCATCCTTTCATGATTATGATGATTTTCTTCGGGCTATGTGAGTCTTTCATACATCCTGCATATTTCTTATAAATATTTATGATGATGATATTTATACAACTGCATACACCCCCATATACTCGATTCCTTTCCATGGTACTGACCCATATCTTCGGACGTGGACTGCATTTTCTTGAAATGTAGGTTCAGGTGCTCAGTTCCAGGTTCGACAGTGATTCTTTAGGCACACTGTTCTATATCCTCTGTTGTGGTGAGTCCTCATATTCTAAGGATGTGATGTCTGATGTTGCTTTCACAGAATCGTTTACATTTGATATCTGAGTATGAGTCAGTTGGGGCATGTCTCAATGGCTCGTTGGTTTTATTGATTTTCTTAGAGGCTTGTTAGACCAGTATAGATGTTGGGAGTTGACTAATAATTCGTATTTTGTTAGCTTTCTGAAATTCTTTTATTCTTGGATGATGATTACTCTGTTAAATTTGAGGGTTATTTATGGAAACCTGTTGATTTGTATTGAACTAAATGAAAATGGCTCAAAGGGTTAGCTTAGGGCTCCTCGTAGCCTCAAGCATCATGTGATGCTCCGAGACCCATTTTCCGGGGCGTTACAGTAGCCTTAAGCTAATGTTGTCTGCATACTGTTGAGCCTAAATCTTATAATAATAGAAATATAGACAATACAAGTCATATTGAATGCAAAAATTTTCTATAATATCTGAGGATAATCAGAATAAAATATTTGAAACATCAAAATTGAATAATATATTTTAAAACTAGTAGTCTGATAAGACTCTACTACTAATACTAAAAATTTAATGAAACACACTCCCAGCTAACTCGAACTGTCTGAAAGGAAATGCTAAAGCTCATAAACTGAAAAACTGCAAAATCTAAATGGATGAAATAAGTTCCCAAACTATGAGGACTCACCAACTGTCGAATGTAGATAGAGATGCTCGAACTACGCACGCAACTGATATTGAGCACTTGTACCTACATTATGAGATAATGTAGTACATAGACATATATATGGATTAGTACTTTGAGCGTTTACCGAGTATATGGCCGTGATATGCATAAGTAAAGAATCATCTCAAAATTATAGTTTATAAAATAATGCATGCTAAATGTAAATGACTCACGTAAGTTAGAATAGTTGAAATACTGAATATGTAGAAATACGAAGCAAAACATAGTTTATAAATCTTGTTAGTCTGAATATTTAATTCTAAAAGCTATACTATGTCTCTGTGTTTAAATCATACTGTCCAATTGTAAAAGAGCTGACTATAAATCTAAAATCTGAAAGCTAAAATATGAAGCTATTATCTTTCTGTAAAGCATATTCTGATCAAAACTGTGAGCCTTTACACTTAGGTTGCTCAAAATATTTCTTTCATTCTTTTACTCTAATTAGCAGGGTTTGAAACATATATTTTAATCTGCAGCGAGTTTCTCTTAATCGATATAAACCATGTGAGACAATCATGGAGTACAACGTCTTGTCCTCCAAAGGAAGAAACCTCATGTTGGTGAGAAGTAACATACTCTTTCCAGGGAGTATAACCAAAGCTAAGTGATCTCATCTGTAACATTCATCTATATAGAAGTGGGAATAATCTGATAATCTGTACTAATGGGAATAATCTGATAATCTGTACCTACTTTTGCTACATAGTTCTATGGAAAGAAGATGCGTTAAACCCATTCTTACCGCTCGATGCTAAATACTACTCCCTTTTTTTATGCTCATTCTATTGAAAATCTATTTTAAAACCAGCATTAGGGTTTATCTAAAACCAATTATGCATTAATCTGATAAAATCTGTAATAATCTGAAAAGTAGATTCCAAAAACTAATCTGTGGATCAAAAGATCAAAACGTTATTGGAAATCTGATATAATCAGCTCATAAGGTGCTTAAAGCATCATTTTTCTTAAAATCTCAACATATAAACTTAGGGCGTAAAACCCATGTATCAAACTCATGTCAAATATCTTAATATCATTCTTGATAATGAAAACAATGATAATTCATCTAAAAAATCTGAAAATTTCTAAAATAAGTATGAAAATATAAAAATAAACATGCAATTCAACTTATAATTCACTTAAAATCTCATAATCTTGTAAATGGAAATATTGGGTATAAATACTAATTTCAAATTCATGGGAAATCATATAAAATCATACAACTTTGAAATTTAAACAAGTTTTGGACACAAGTATGAAAGAAATATCCTTGTTCATAAACCCCACATACCTTCACTGATGCTTAGATGAAAAAATCTTGAATTTTGGATTCCTATTAAGTTTTTGATGATGGTTTATTGATTATCTTGCTTTTGAAATCCTCAATTTGGAACTTTCTTGGAGAATCTATGGAGGATTGTGATTTCTTGTAGAAGAAGCTTTTGGTTTCTAGGGTTTTATTTTTAATGAGGATGATGAATAATGAGCATAATAGGCTTAGGATATGATTAATATTGTGTTTGGATAGATTGGGGCTTTGGAATTGTCCAAAATACCCTTTTAAAACTCCTAAACGAAGCTAGAAAAACATAATTGGGTCTCGATTTAATGGGACACCGCGATGCACCACTATCATGGTGGCTCAAAGAAAATTAATGACTGGGAAATTGGGGGCCTCCGCGATGTGGAAATATCACGTTGTCCCAATGGATTTAGATAATTGTGACCTGGAACCTCAACGCGATGCGCTACCATCGTGATGTCCTATAGAAATGCTATTTTGACCTTTGACGCGACGCACCACTATAGCGTTGGACTATTGAAAATTGAAAAATAGGAAAATAGACCTCTCCACAATGCACCAATATCATGGAGTTCCACTGAAATGTGATAATTACGAATTTAACCACTTCCGTAATGCAGTGACTGCCCATGTAGTACGCTGTCAACTTAAAAACATCATAACTCCTTCACCGAGTTCTAGAATTGGGCGAATTTAGTATTTATGAAAAGCTTATTTGATTTCCCACACAATGGAAAGTCCAAATCTAAATAATTCCACACGGAATAAATATTCTTCATTTTGACAGCTATTTCTTTAAATTCTTGGAGCGGATTTAAGCTAGGAAAATTTATGGGGTATTACATAAATAAGCCCTTGGTATGGTATTAATGTTTTGTTAAGTTATGAGGTTATGATATTAGAAGTGTACTAATAGTATTCTACGGATTTGAAATTGAGGGTTAAGTATTTTGAAGCATGGATGTCTATGCCTATGGAAATGTTAGTTATAATGTGATGACTTTGAGAGTTGGAAGAAGTTATGATTAGCATCCTCTAAGGGGGTTGTCAAAGAAAAAAATTAGTGTCTTGATATTAAAGTTATTGAGGGGGGTTTGTGTTCTTGTTCATAGTGATATCCCCTCCTCCCCCAAATTATGAGGAGTGTTATGCTTATAGATTTACTAAGGAAATATACTTTCAAAATTTTGATAATGACCTTTGAGTTAAGAAAGAGATAATGAAAATCTTGAATTATGTCATGGTGTTCAGTTTCAGGGGCGAGTCATGATAAATCTATTCTTATTGTAGCAAATTCCTACTATTTTGTCTTAAGAGGACATTCTACCAGCATCCCATGTATTCAAACGGTGTCTACCCGTTAGTTTCTAGTTCTCTATACAATTTTTTATTCATTTTCGACACTCAAATTATTATTTAAGTATTTTAATGTGTGGAGACCTTCATGCTTATTGGATCATATCTTACATCATAGAACCCACCTCGAGTGGTGCAATAAATATGTGTTTTATTAGAATACTGTTACTCTTATTTCCGAAGGTCGTACTCTACTGACTCAATTACTCTTCTAGTGTCAGTATGGTGGTGCTTATGGAAGCATAGTAATGTTCTAGATTAGAGAGTGGTTGATCTTTTTTGAATTTTTTTTGGTGTGGCTGCTCATACAAAGGTTATAGATGAAGCGAGAAGAGTGAGATAAAACTTTGGTTATGTAAAATAGTTAGGAGGGAAATATGTGATGAAAAATACTTGATAAAGTGATTAAGGTTGTTGGATATTTTATGGGGAGATCCATATAGTGGGTGTAGTAAGGATAAGCTTAAATGTTGTAATTGATAGATATACAATTTATGGTGTTATGTGGCTAGTACTCTTAATAAAACATGATGTTGTTTGACTACAGTTATAGGATGGAGTAGTATTCTTGGATGGATGTAAGGTATAGGGCCCAATTGCTTAAGCTAGTACCTTTAACTCTAGATTAGGCTTTAACATGGAAGCAATGTATAGTTAGACTCTGTCTTTTGTAGCAATATGTTTTGGGGGGATTGTAAGATTGAAATGGTGAAGTGTGACATTCATAGATGAATTCATAGTTGAGAAGTATTGTGATATTTAAGAGCTATTAGTATAAGACCCTCAAAATTTCCATCATTTTATTTTTGACCCTCCCATATTTGAAACATTAATTTTTGACTTAAATGGTGTTAATATATGCTAATAGGATTATCTGGTGGAGTTTTACAATTTTTAGATGGGGTTCGGGGCGTGGCTTTGGACCCTGGAGGTAGTTACCCTTTGTGATATCTCTACGTCACAGAGGATAGCCTCCGTGATAAGGTCCACAACAAAAAACCTAGGAAATTTTTTGGTTGTTTTGATTTTCTCACTTGGGATGAGGAGCTTTGGGTCTTTTACCCTTTGTACTACCTTGATCTCATTGTCCCGTGATTCGTGCTTACATAATTTACTTGGTGATGCCATTAAGCCCTTTTCTTTTGATTTCTATACGTGTTTTGTTGAGGGAAAATTCTTAATGTGAACTTATATACTTTGTTCCATACTTCTAAAGCTTTAAAGGATTCCTATCCATCATTCGAGGATGAATAATTCCAAGGGGGAGATAATGTAACACCCATATTTTTGGGCTAGAATTTGAACCGTTGTTACTACGTGTATAAACTCGACTCTAGTTATTTGTATGTATATATGTGTCGTGATCATTATACTAGTGTGAAAAGTTATTTTGAGGGGATGAAAGTTCTTAGTAAAAACATTGAATGAAATGGACTTAGGAACTTTCAATATCGATAAAATTTTTGAATTTGATTCTACTAGGGTAAATTTTGAACATGTATAACTTATGGAATATATGGAATTTTTAGGCTAAATACCCACCAAATTAAAGATAATTGAGTCCTCTTTCAAATGCATTTGATTTTGCCTTAATTTGATACTCGAGCGAAAGGTTATGTGCATTTTCATGAGAAAGTAATAAGGGTCCGCGATGGCAGTGCGACATGGAGCTCATCGCGGAGATTACCTTCCGTGATATGCTAATGCTTTAAATTCGGGAAGTTTTTGGCTTTGTTTACTTTGGATGATGGTTATTGATGTACTTTCACTTATAAATGACCTCTAAAGACTATATTAACCTATTTTCATCAGTTTCCACAACACAACATCACTTATTTCACTCTAAAAAATCCTATCTCAAATCCCCCTTTTAAAGTCAATGCTAGGGCTCAAGGAGGTGGTCATCTATGTTCCTAAATGTTTTCTCATCTTCTTCTTCATCTTCAAGTGTTTTGGTAATTAAGGCATGTACCTCTTTCCCCTGAACTTATATTTTCTTAATCACATCAATTAGTTGTTAATTCATGGTTTTGATATGGGTATTGATATAGTTGAGGGATTTTTGACATGGTTCGTTATTTAATTGATTTTTCATGGTTATTTATGCAAAATTCATGTTTTACTTATGATTTTGAACATTGTGAGATGTGTAGGAATAGTAAATGGATTTTGGGGTACTATGTATTCCCCAAATTACTTGGTCATGGTTTTGAAAATTATGTGCCCTCAACATGTTTGTGAAATTGTCAATGAATATGATTTTGTCACTTGGTTTGACTTACCCACTTATGTAATTGAAAGGTTTAAAAAGGTTAAACAATGAACATTGATTTTAAAGGCCTTGTTCACTATGTTTTGATTTAATGAACAATGAGGAGTCGAGACATTCCCCCATACGTGATTTAATCAACAAAAAGGGGGTCGAGATATTCCCCCAAGTTAGACATAATTGTTATGGCATAGATATAATCTAGCAAGTGTAAGGATATAATGATACCCATGTGTTCCTTAATGGTTGGTTCATTGACTTATAAATAAGTTATGTGAAACTTGTTTTAAATTAGGCTTAAAAGGGGTTATGTAGCTAAGCCATAAAGGTGTGGGTCATGGATGACTTATACTGAAAACTCGTGTTTTCCGACATGAGGTTTGGTCTTGATGACCTGTGTGCATAGTTCACACTATTGATGTATGGATTAATGCGGGGTCGGGGCATTCCATGGTCTTCTTTGATACCTCCGATTTATGCGGCTAACATGCACTGAGGCCCTTTCAGCAGGGGGAGCTAAACCCATATAGCCCATTGGATCCTGTTTATTACCATTGAGATACATAGTCAAGGTTAAAATTTTGAAGTGCATGCTATGCCTTGTTCCCTACCCCAACATATGATATATATATATATATATATATATATATATATGTATTTGCATTTGATGGTATGCATGGGATTTAACTGGTTTTGAATCATCATCCATGGAATTATTTGTTCCCTTATCCCTGAGTTATATTCTAGCGCTCTAATAGCTAACCGTCTTCAGACACTGTATCCCCATGTGATGTTGGAAGTGGCCATACTTCCACTCCTTCTATATAGTGACTAGGTGATCGTGGGATAGCTCGTGAGTTAGACTGAAGTGGTGAGCTTCCATACTTCAAAAAACCCTATTTCATAATTTGGTTTCCTTGTGTCATATATATTTCTTTAGTATATTTTTGGATTTTGTCGGGGGAATGTCTCGGCACTTTATAGGTACTCAGTTTTTGCTAGAGTCTTTGTGGATACTGTGGACATGGATATTGTGGGTAATTTTGGATATTGATTTTATATTGACTTTTAAGTTTATCTTACATATATTGCTTTATATTGGTATTCATCTGCCACTAGGTGTTCTTAGTTATATTGGAATAGGATCAGGGGGTAGTTAGCGATCTTCAGTTGACTTGAGATGCCGGTCGCGGCCAGGCGGTTGTTTGGGTCGTGATAGTAGTTGATGCACCTACTTGGACAAATAAGCTGATCAAACTTCCTACTAGGTGATGCACCTACTAGGACATTCTAATTTTTCTTGTGCACTTGGATATGTTAGTCCTTGGGTGGCCATTCTTTTTATTTTCCTTTCCCTTTTCTTTCACTTAATATGGGCCTCAATTGATCCATTAGCTGGTACTTACTTGGTCCATTTAACTTGTTCCATATACCTTACGTAGGTGATGCACCGACTTGTTATCTTCTAGCTTAATTATGTCCAAGAACTTATTTTATTCCTTATTTCAAATCTTAATCACTTCACTTCAACTTAACACATACACTTGACCATTTTACTTTTAAAATTAAATACCATTTTTTACTACCTTGAGTTCTAATTTTTTTTTGTCAAGTTCAATTAGTTGTATATGTATTGGAATGTATAGGGTTTTTCCCGAACTATCTCTTAAATGGAGATCTTTGTAAGCTTATTTGCACTGTAGATCATCTTCACCAGTATAAAGTGTGCTGGTGTGTCCAACCTATCCACAATCATCAAAATATAGTTGAATCTACCCAATGTATGAGGCAAACCAATAACAAAGACCAAGACAATATGCTCCCATTTTAACTCAAGTATGGGCATCCTTTGAATTACATCTCTAAATCTCTGATACTAGACTTACCTTCTGAAAATTCAAATGCTTAGCCATGAACTCCACAATGTCCTTATTTATTTTGCACCATTAATAGTGTTGCTTTAGGTCATGATACATCATCTGCCACAATGTTTGCATTGCTCTGATAGTATAGAATAAAGATATCATAGTCCATCAACCAACACTTCCTAAAATTATAATCCTTGTTGCTAAAGATGCACTATAAGCTATAATGATAAGTGAAAATCTAACTATGGACCCCATACAAATAATTCTATGACAACTTCAAAAAAAAATACTACCACTGCTAACTCAATGTTATGAGTAGGGTATCTCTCATGGTTCTTTAAATGCCTGGAGGCATAAGTTATTACCTTTCCTTTTTAAATCAGCATACCACCAAGGAAAACTCCTGAAGCATCACAATACATTAGAAAACCCTCACCCTCCACAAGTAAGATCAATATAGGTGCTAAATTTAATAAGGTGTTTAGATATTAGAAGCTCTCCTCACACTCATTAGACCACAAAAATGCAACATTCTTCTGAGTCAATCTATTCAATGGAGATACAATAGTAGAGAATCCATACATAAACTATCTACAATATCCAATCAACCCAATAAATCTCTAATTCTCGATTGGAAAAGTAGGACAAGAACAATTGCAAACCACCTCCACAATGGTTGTATCTACCACGAAAACATCCTGAATCACAACATACCCCAAGAAAAACACTTAATCAACTTCAATTCACACTTTAGGAGCTTGAAATGAAACCTTTCACCCCTCAACCTCTGAAGCACAATCCTCAAATTCTTTGCATAATCTGCATAACTCTTGGAATACACCAAGATATTATCATTGAACACAATCATAAGAGAATCTAGATAAGGACGAAACACTTCAATCATGAACTCTAGGAACATTGTTGGGTCATTAGTCAACCCAATAGACATTACCAATAATTCATAATTTCTATATCATGTCCAGAAACTAGTCTAAGGAACATCTAGGTCCCTAATCTTCCATTAATGATACCTTTATCTCAAATTAATCATCCAAAACACCGAAGCCTACTAAAGCAAATAAAAAAAGTCCTATAAATATGGTAGAGGATACTTATTGTTTATCATTATCTCATTGAACTGTCGGTAGAGATACATAGATGCATAGAACCATTTGTCTTGTTAATGAACAACATTATATTGCCCCAAAATGAAAAAAGAAGGCCTAATGAACCCATTTCTGAACTGATCCTACAACTGGTCTCTCAATTTTTTTAACTTTATTGAAGGTTGGCTTGGTGCCCGACTCAAAATGAATAACAAAATTGATATTTTTATCAAGAGGAACACCATGTAAATTAAAAAAAAAACATCCATAATCTCTGTAACCACCCGCACTATCTTTAAAGAAGGAGTATTATGCACATAAGCCAAGTAAGAAAGACACCCATTTTCCGGTATTCACTAAACCCAAAAGATGATATAATCCCATAAGGATATAAATTTGGAGTACCCTTCCACTCTGACCTTGGCATACCCACTTAACTAAAGTATCTTTCCTGGCATTATTAATCCCAGACATCTTGATGTAAATAAAACCTATATATATCTAAAATCACATAAAGTATACCATATAAAAAATAATCAAGTCCATCCAAGTATAATAACCCAAAAAAGTCTAAACACAGGATCGATCACCCAATGCCCCCACTAAAGAATAACCTACAGGGTAGAAATAGAAATAGGCATGGCAAGGTACTAATACATCATATCAATACCCAAAGTAAAATATTTAGACACATAGAAGAAAATAAATCAGGATCAAATAATATTAAAGTAGGTCGATGGTAAACTAGGATGATACCTATGATAATTGCATTAAAGGACTCTACCTCAGGTCTAATATGGAATACAAAACAATAACTGTATTCACTCACAGACTGAGAAACACTACGAATACCACCACAAGAGGCTTGGGCTCCACTCTATCACCCTATGAACCACCTTTACCACTCTGTGTACCCTTTTTATCCACCTGGTAAGTCTGAGTCTGAGAGCTTTGCTATAGTTGACCATGACTATTCTTGGGGAAATACCTTGAAATTTAACCCAATTTGACATAACCAACACTTACCCTTGACATACCCAACATAACTAAGTTAACTATCTTTGCATGATAGTCCAGGATATCATAATACCGAGAAAAGAAATCCATACGTAAAGTTAAATTAAAATCCACCATATCAGGGATAATCAAGTCTACCAAGGTGTCATACCTCAAAAGAGTCACAAAAGAACATAAGTACGCTTATTCTACAACTAAAGAATTACCTAGTGGAGTCAAAACATAAATGGCTACACCTAGAAACTTAAACATAAAATGAATACCCAAAGAAAATATGCAGACAAATAAATAAATATAGATTCAGGATCAAGTAGCACCAAAGTAGGAAGATAACAAACTAGAACTATAACCTTGATTACAACATTAAGGCCTCTATCTCAAGCCCACTCAAAAGAGCATAACAATGACAATTTTTTCATATGGATTGAGCGACCCCACATCAATTAACATGAGCCACTTCACTCCACTTCTAGTGCCTCATAAATCACCCTTATTACTCTATGTACCTCCTCTAGGTGGTGGTGCTAATTCTTGATAACTTTGAACCTAAGAACCATATTGCGGAGGACTGGATATATTCTTGGGAAATCTCTCACCAAAAGCCCAAGCTCATTACAAACATACTTCCCTAACCATAAAAATCACATTAGGAGGGCTCGAAAAAGCTAGCACACCAACCTTGACTAGAAGAATTAGAGGAGCCACTCTAGTCATCTAACCTAACCTCTAACCACCTAAAGTAATATCTGAATCTTGTAACATTACCTAAATTAGACTACTATGCTAACACTAAAAACCTCTACCTGTGAAACGCTTACCTCAGAATAACTATCTACTAAAACCACCTTGACTATGAAATATTTTGTCGCTACCCCTAGGCGTCATATATATACCCTCAATACTCTTGTCAGGGTTCATGATCTACTAAAATTTCTACCCATATTCACCAACTATGCTATATCTACCAAAAGGGAAGTAACAACCCTTTAACGAACTTTCTGACATGCTTTGTCTCTATTGCATTACTCATTAAAGATTCTTGGATAGTGAAAGGAAATAAACCTCATATTTAATAACAGTTATTGAACCCTACTCCAAAGAAACAAACTCATCCTTGACCTCACTCTCAATCTCTATGGTACATACTTGTCAAGAAATATCTCAAAAAATAGAGTGTATGTCATGGCAGGTAAATCTTTTAACCTACAATCCAAATAAGAATTCCATCACTCTTTGGCCATCCGACCATCTACGAGGTAGCATAACCTATAGCATAAACCATATCATGAAACGTGACGAGGTTGATATTGTAAAATCTCTCCTAGAAATTAATCAAGTACTCGTATGCTTCTACACTAGTGCCCCACAGAACTTAGGGTAAGAGGTCAATCTCATAAATCTATCAAACATTTTTTGCTCATCAACTAGAACAAATAACCTGGGTATCATTGGTAGTGCAACAAGTTTTAGAGGTAAGACATCAATGCATAGGGCCATAATAGTAATGAGTTATCCCTTTGGAGTTTGAAATCCATGATTGTTGAGTCAAGGTTTCACAACACTTTTTATACTAAACACAAATAAAATATGCAAGAAATTTTGAATAGTCGTGGATATGATGTGTTTGCTTAAGTGTTTTGTAATAAAATAGGTCAAAACATTAAAATGAAGAAAAAGAATTAAAAAAATTTCCAAGTATTGGCATCTAGTACTAGGCCACAACTAGTTGGGCCATACTATGAGTCATGGTATGACCCATTATAATTACAAAAGATAAAATCAAGACGACATTCAAACCAAAATAACAAAAGATAATGTCATGAATATGTACAAATCAAACATTGACAATGAATTTATAGTATGAGTTATCGAGAGAGGCAATAAGTTATCACTTAACTCATATTAAAAAATAATCCAAATGTCCTATAGATGTTCAACACAAAGCCTATGCTAATAAATCCTCCTTTTGAGTTATCAAGAGAGGGAACGAGTCATTTCTTGACTCATCCTGAGTAGATATTGCTGAACTCCAAAAAATTAACCAAGTGATCTTTAGTGTACAAGATTTACACAATGATACATCAGGAGTCCCTATGATCCATCACAACAAGGCATCACCAGCCAAGAAAAACCTAGCCAATGAGACGCTAATACATGGAATGAGTCATAGCATGACCCAATAACTCATTGTCATTGCCGAATATATTTTTCTATATTTATTAGGATATAATTTCTTAGATTTTATGTTTACGATTATGTACTTTTACCTCTTCTAAGAGCATATACTTGTTATTGAGATTTGTTAAAAATATTTTTGTGATTAATGATAATCAAGATTCTTGGTTTTATTCTATTTTTATTGTAAGTACATGGTTATGTCTTCTTCTAAGAACTATTATTATGTTCTTGAAATTATGAGTAGCTAAATTCTACAACTACGATTGAGCAAATCATGATGAATAGCAAAGTAGGGTTTCAAGTACATATTGATTCTTGTCCAGTGCCTGTTCATATGTTATTATTCTTCTCTCTTTGATTATTTTCTAATGATTCGTAATATTAATACTCGCATGTATTCTTTACTTGCTTGAGCTTAGAGAGGTACATATTTCGAAAAGAGAGTAAACAATGGAGACTTGGAGCTACTAGCCTTTATTTAATAGCCCAAGTTGTGGATGAAAGAAAGCTAATCTAGGATAAACAATAAATGTTAGATTGTAAAACCCATGAGATTTGGATGTGTAATTAAGTATAGTAATCTAATAAGGGCAAACCAACCGTTCAAAAGAAATTAACTTATCAAATATGCATGCCAAGTACCGGGATAGATCACCAGTACATACAACCCATGGAATTATGAAATCATGGGGAACACAGTCCCAATATCTCATAATTATTTATTACAACCTAAATCACTTGAACAAATTGTTACTTGGTTTCAAAATATTTTCAAAGATTACTTCAAAAAAAAACCCCTCTTTAAAAAAATAAATGATTAATAGATTAAATAACTTCATTTACCGACCTCCTAGCCTTATTCCTTATAGAATCAAACCCAACCTTTGTTGGGTTCTATATTTGACACTGATTGCTTTATACTTCATTGCGAGATGTAATTTGGGTGACATCAGATTTTGGTACTGTCGTCGGGGCATATGGTTTAAGATTAGATTGATTGTGTTTATTTAAATGTTAGTCTTTATTTCCTAATTTTATTTTTATTATTTTTAGAGTGCATTCCAGAACATACCTAACACTAGGGGCAACACAATCCCCTGATTCTGCTTTACTTAAAATTGAAAAAATATTGTGAAAATTAAGGAGAATGAAAGATCAAGGAGTTCACAATCATGGAGGTCATGAGACTATATAAGATGATACAACCTATATGCTATCTCAAGAGTAGCAAAGACATGAAGAAACACCTTGACAAACAATTGTTGATGAGCAAGCTTAGTAGTAAGAAGTAGCCCTTTTGGATATAGTTGAGGAATAAGCTAGGCAAATGAAGAATAGGGGTTATGAACACCCTTCATTGTTATGTCGCCAATATGATGATCAAGATTATGACACTAACTTAGATAATGTAGGTGAAACAAGTTCCATTGTTTCAATCCCACCGCTATCTTGAACTAAGCTTGGCATCACCAATGCTATGATACAATTATTGAACTTAAAAGAAGTATTCACTGGCCTTGCAACTGCTAATGCAAACTTTTATACAAAGAACTTTGTAGGGATTTTCAAGTACTAATTATATCAAGTATGAACAAAGATGCTATCAAATTATGGCTGTTTCCTTTCTTATTTTCTAGTGAATCTACTCTATAGCTAAAAGAATTACTAAGTGAATTAATAACTACCTGGAGAGAGTTGAAGAATCTTTCTTGGAAAGCTTTTCCCACCATCTATAATGTTTTAGTTGAAAGGTGAGATTTATAATTTAGGCAAATACATTTGAAGACTTTATACAAGACATGCTTGAGGTTTAATAAGAATCTGTAACAAGTCTCAAATCACAAAATACCTAATCATAATTTGCTTGAAATCTTTAATAGATTTTTGAATGATAATAACAAGGTTATAGATGACACTATAATAGGAGGTGCATTTATGAGTCTAACTTTGGAGCAGGATTCAAATATACTAGATAGAATTACAAAAACAAATCGGGTTTAGATTAAATAAAATTCTAATGTTCCTGTAGGGAATTATGCAATAGGAGCATCTACAGAGCAACAAAGGATATATAAGGGGGTTACCAAACAAGTAGATCATATATGAACCAAATTGAAAAATTGAAATTAGCACAGAGAAATGGGGAAAAAGGTGCAATTAATTAGTTCCTAAGGTAACTCATAGAGACATGATAATTTTTATTCTGATGAGAAGGAAAAATAGCTAGATTATTAGGTAGTGGGTTTTGAGGAAAAAGTCTAAGGGTTTAATTAAGACATTTGGTAGCATGATCAAGAAATTTAAGGTTGGAACTACTAGAAGGAAAATAACTATAACCAATCTAGGCGTAGATATAGAAGTAGAGGTAGAGTTACACAAAGAGATTGGAGAGGAAAGATGTCTGATTTTTGAGTCATGATGACACCTACTTTTTCCTACCAGTTAGTAAGCCAAATTGTAGCCAAGAACTATGAGCAATGGGCTAATTTGGTAAAAATGACAATAATGCCAGAAATTTGGAAGTAAAGATTTACAACAATAAATCAGGTAAATAATAATATTAATAGTGCTAAAATAGAGGATAAATAGGATAAAAATAACATATAAGAATAATATCCCACGACCTACTAGTGTCAGTACAAGAGCCACTAAGAAAAAAGTATGAGTACTGTAGTAGTCAAATGTACACCAGTATCGAATAATGAAAGACTAAGCAAAAGTAGATGATGGATAAAAGGTCAACTCCAAATTCGAGAGCACACCTTGTCTCCAAACTCTATGCAACATGATCGTAATGGTAGCGTAGACCACTAGTACTTGAATATGCACAGAAAAGGTAAAGAAGTATAGTATGAGTACCAAAGCCACTGGTACTCAGTAAGCATCATAAGCCGACTAAGCTAAATCATAATATAAGTATAATAAATATTCAAGATAAATAACCTAAGTCAAAGTAATAGGGCAAACCAAGAATAATGTTTCACGTAATATAATTAAATAAATAAAATGGAACAATAACATAATGGAACACATACCTATAACTATAAAACTAGCCCCCAAAATTCAGTAAATGCAGAAAGTAATAAGCCTAATACAGGCCTCCATAAATTTGAAGGGTGTAATAAAAGATAATAATAACCGCATCCCAAGCCATAAATGAGAGTCCTTCCATACTATAAACCTAATATAAGAACCAATTTCATAACCATTATAAGCAACACCTCAATGTCGGACTTAAATAAAGAATCGTATAATTAAAGGCCAAACATGTACCGAAACTCATATCTTGAATAATGTTGGAATCAAACTAGTGTTAAGATCATAAATCGACGAACTTGAACTGGAGCTAGTATCAACTCTGAAGTATCAGTGTAGCATAAGTATCATGTAAACAACCTCTCCAATATCCTAAATATGCAATCTAAAGGATATATGCCTATAAAGTTTACAAAGATCTAATAATAGTCTTCGCTTAAGGTGGGCAGGAGGATCACACTTCTTATCCCTGAAATCTATTTTATGGAAAATTCTACCTCGGTCTAGTCTAAGGCATCTAAATTCACTTTTAGATATTTAATGAACCTAATTTAGTCCTAGGATAACAATTCTACCCTACGAATTAGCAACTAAGTCAATTACGCCTAATTTACAGTCACTTAATAAGCTAAAAGTCCCAAATTATATTAATTACACATGCAAACCCTAATTTTTACCCCATATCTAGCACATCATCATATATATACAATAATTTAACTCAATATATGAGTAAGGTAAACCTAGCCTACCTAGACTCCCAAGAAAGCCAGGTGAAATATGCTAAATCGATGATTATCCTTTTCGAGAAACTTCCGCAAGATGTCGTAGTATTAAAATCATAATGTACTTATCAATACGATAATTTGCTTATCAATACGAGAACAATGATACCCATATTGAATTTTTTTTACAAAAATTACATATAAATTCTATTTGGGTCCTGTTTGTGAAATCACACTATAGAAACCATCAACGCGTCCCTCTATGATCAACAAATATTTACCATCAAGAATGGGTAAGTTCTGAGCTCAAATGATATTAAATCAAACCACCAATATTCTAGGAATTTTATGAAATAATTGAGAACTAAACATGAAATTAAAGAGAATCTACCAAGAATTCAGAGAAGAAATAAGTAATCCAAGCTTACGAACACCCTAAAATATTCTATCAATATCTCTCCCAAATTTCCCCATATTCTAGGATTTTTCACTCTTGAACTTATGTGAATAGTTGGAGAAAATCGAACTACGTGGGGCATTTGTTGGCTCTCAGGTGCTGCTAAAGTAGGCACTGGGTTGCTTTAGCAGTCAGCATTAAAGTGCCTAGGTAACACTAAAGTGGTACCTATGCTTACCTGGCATACACTAAAGCGGACAAGCTAGCGCTAAAGCAGCTTACGCTTTAGCGATAAACTTGCTACTAAAGCAGCCCGCTAGGCCGTCCAGGCTGCTAAAGAACTAGGAAAGATTCTAAACTGGCCTCCTCTAAAGTACCCAAAGGGTCGCTTTAGCGGATGCACCAGTTAAGAACACTAGCTGGAGATGTGGAATTTTTCTAAGTCTCTATTGACCCCTTTGGATTCATCTGAAATTCATATATGCAAAGAAATTGTGCCACCTTAACGAATTCGACATTCCAAACTTAATGGCATAATTGATATTTCTATTAGAGGGCATTTTGATGAAAAGTAGGTCTCATATCTAAGTTCCATTTTTTTTTATTTCCAACCCGTTGCCTGAAATAATCCTAAAAGCCTTGGGAGACAAATCAAAGGTCCCTCTATCCTAAAATTGATGTTCCAGTGTTATTAAAACTTTTAGAATTCGCATACGAGGTCAGTTTGTTAATGTTTTCACTTGGTAGCTGACTCTTACCAGTGAAGACTTTAAGACAGCGAATTGTCTCCAAAAACTAAAAGAAATGTCAGTTCTAGCATGTCATAAATGTCTTGGAGCAGCTACAGGAAAGGTCTAAGGGGTAGAAATATGCAGAAATGCAGAAAATAACCTGGAGGGTCATTACAATATCTACTACAAAAAGAACTTTCATCTGCAAAAGTAAAGGGTTAGGATGTACCTTAAGCCTCAAACAAGGGATACTGGGCCCACATCTTGCTCTCGATTTCCCAAGTATCCTCATCTACTAGGAAGTGCCTTCACTGAACCTTAACTTTTGGAATATCTCTAGTGCACGACCTACTTACATCCCTAGATAATATAAACACCATATTTTCCACGAATGTCGATCTGTCATCCAACTGAATGGAGTCCCATCTGAGCGCATGAGAAGAACTTGGAATGTACTTCTGCAACATAGAAAAATGGAAAACAGGATGAACAACAACAAAATCTAGGGGTAAGGACAACTCATATGCCACCTCTCCTACTGTGCAAAGGATCTCATAGGGTCTAATACATCACGGAGTGAGTTTTCTCTTCCTCCCAAACCTCATAACATCCTTCCTTATCACACCCTTCATAGGTGATACTCGAAGGAATAACAGATCACCAAATCCAAATTACAAGCCCCAAAATCTACAATCTGCATAATCCTTCTGCCTAATCTGAGTTGCCCTCAACCTATCCTGAATCACACTAACTTTATCCAACGAATCCTAAAGAAATTCAATACCACGGGGTCTAATCTCAAAAGTCTCAAACCATCTAATTAGAGAACGCCGCAAATGGTGCCATCACAATACTACAATAGCTATTATTATTTGCAAACTCTATCAAAGGTAAGTGTTGCTCCACTGACCTCCAAAATTCGTAACACAGGCTTTAAGCATATTCTCAATAACTTAAAGAGTTTGCTCTGACTACCCATCAATTTGAGGGTCGAAGGTTGTGCTAAGATCTATTTGAGTACACAAATCCTTCTAAAAAGCCCTCTAAAAGATGGAATGAACACTGAGCCACGGTCTGAAATGATAGATATAGGCAAACCATGCAAATAGACTATCTCCTGAACATTGATACAGGCTAACCTCTCGGTATTGAAGGACATCTGAATAGGAATGAAATATGCCAATTTGGTCAACTCATCTACAATGACCCAAATACCATAGGAATGACAAGAAATTTGAGGTAGACTACTAACAAAGTCCATAGTGATTCGATTCCATTTCCTCTCTAGAATGAGTAATATCTGAATTAAGCCACCAGGTCTCTAATGCTCAACCTTTACTAATAGAAAACATAGGCAACCAACTATAGAGTTTTCCATATCCTTCTTCATACCACTTCACCTATTATACTGCCTTAAATCACTATAGATCTCAACTATATTATGGTGAATATAATATTTGGAGCAGTGAGCCATACACAAAATCGAATGAATCAAATCTCCAATCACAACTTGGATCATTCATCCTTGAATAATGGGACAAGGCAATTGATAGATCGATTTGACTCCATATTCCTCTACTCTTATCTTTAAAAAACTCAAAAAATAAAGATTCTAAGGAAATTAGTCTTTCCTTCAACAAAGTCAGAAATCAAAGATGTTAAGAGTAACACATACCTTATGCATGATTATCCAGAGAAGAAAATAAGAATGGATACTTGGACTCATATCCTATTTGACTTCCCAAGTAGCCTCGTCGACCTTGTGGTTCCTCCATGGAACCTTTACTGAAGCGACATCCTTCATCCTCAATCGATGAACTTGCTGATCTAAAATTTTAATCGGGACATCCTCATATCATAAGGAATTTAAATACCCATTTTATCCAAAGGAATAACCATAGAAGGATAACCCACACGCTTTGTCAACATCGAAACATTAAATACTAGATGAATGGAGCTCAAACTAGAAAGCAACTTCAACTCATATGCAATATCACCAACTCTCTTCAAAATAAAGTACAGGCCGATATACCGGACTGAGTTTTCCATTTTCCCAAACAGCATTACTCCTTTCATATGAGATATCTTCAAGAACTCCCAATCGCCAACCTCAAACTCTAATTCCTATGCTTTACATCATCACAAAACTTTTGGCAAATTTAGGCAGCCTTAAGTCTATCTCAAAACACCTTCACCTTCTTTATCTCTTGGTGAACTAAAAAAGGGCCAAACATCTCAGCCTCACCATCTTTGAAATACCCAATAGAAAATCTAAAGCTCCTACCATACAACATCTCAAATAGAGCCATACCAATACTAGAGTGGTTTCTATTAATATACACAAACTCTATAAAAGGTAAATGATCAACCCAACTACCACCATAGTCAATCACGAAAGCCCAAACCATATCTTTTAATGTTTGTATAGTTCTTTCCACTTTCCCATCCGACTGCGGGTTGAAAGCAGTACTAATATTCACCTTAGTTCCCAAACCTATCTAAAATGAATGCCAAAAATGTGATGATAACTGAGTACCATAATCTGACATAATAGAAACACGTGCCCAATTCAACTTCATAATCTCTTGATAGAACAACCTTGCATAATCTTTTGTCGAATAATTTATTCTCACAGGCAAAAAGTGAGCAGGCTTAGTCATCCTATCCACGATGAACCAAATCAAATCAAACTAATTTTGAGATCAAGAAAAACTGGTAATGAAATCAATATTAATTACCTCCCATTTCCATACCAGTAGTATAATTTCTTGAGTCAACCAAATGGGCCTCAAGTGCTCAACCTTTGCTTGTTGACACACCCTGGGTTTAGCAACAAAACTGGCCACATCTCGCTTTATATTGTTCCACAAATAAATCTCTGTATGATCATGATACATCTTTGTTAACAAGGATGAATGATATAATGTGACTCATTCGCCTCAGCTAAGATCCTCTCTCGCAACCCATCTATATTGAGAACACATAATCTGCCTTGGTACCTCAAGATACCTTCGGCACCAATCTCAAAAGCTAAAACCTTTTGTTGCCCCATATCTCTCTTAGTCTTTATTAACACAAGATCTAGCGCCTGCTTATCCTTTATTTCAGCAGCAAGGGATGAATTCGCTACCTCTTACACAAACACACCACCATCTTCAGAGTCCAAGAGATGAACTACAAGGTTAGCCAAATGATGAATATCTTTCACCAACTCCCACTTGTCCTCATCCACATGATTTGGAATCCCTACGGATAAACTTCTATGAGCATCAACAACAACATTAGCTTTACCTACGTGATATTCAAGACTTATGTCATAGTCTTTTAGTAACTCAAGCCACCCTCTTTGCCTGAGATTTAATTCCTTCTGGGTGAACACATATTGCAGGCTCTTATGATCAGAAAATATATCTACATGGACTCCATACAAATAGTGACACCACATCTTCAATGTGAATACCACAATCAACAAATCTAATTCATAAGTTGGATAATTCTTCTCATGAACTTTCAACTGCCTAGAAACATAAGACACCGCCCTACCATGCTGCATCAACACACAACAAAGTCTCACATGGGATGCATCACAATATAAAACAAAACCATCAGTACCCTCGGGCAGAGTCAAAATTAGAGTTGCAAAAAACTTATCTTTCAACTTCTAAAACCCACCTTCACAATCGTCAGACCATATAAACTCTACCTTCTTCTTGGTCAACTTCGTCAATGGTGCAGCTATTGTCGAGAAACTCTCTACAAACCTTCTATAGTAACCAACTAAACCAAAGAAGCTCTGAATATCGGTAGGAGACATGGTACTAGGACACTTTTTAACCACTGTACATTTTGAGGATCCACCATGATCCCTTTGACTAGAAATGACGAGAACTAGAAAAGTAATAACCTTCAACCAAAACTCACACTTTGAAAACATAGCAAATAAATGTTGATCTTTCAGGGCTTGTAACATGATATAAATATGATCGCCATGATTGACCTCACTCTTGGAATACACTAGAATATAATCTATAAACACGATAATGAAAAATTAATAAATTGAAGAAAGACCTTATTCATCATGTCTATGAATGCCGCCAGGGCATTAGTCAAATCAAAAGACATGACTATGAACTTATAATGACCATATCATGATCGGAAGATAGTTCTACGGATACCACCTCCTAAATCATTAGCTGATGATAAACAGACCTAAGATCAATCCCAAAATAAATTTCCCTATCGAGAGGGACACCATGAAGATCATTAGGAAAAACCTCGGGTAATTCATTAACCACAAGAATGGATGTCAATAAAGGACCCTC
This sequence comes from Capsicum baccatum var. pendulum, assembly GCA_030864225.1. Classification (NCBI taxonomy): domain Eukaryota; kingdom Viridiplantae; phylum Streptophyta; class Magnoliopsida; order Solanales; family Solanaceae; genus Capsicum; species Capsicum baccatum. The sequence continues at coordinate 176,509,922 of CM061560.1, forward strand.
TGAGTTAGAATTCTTAACTCGAACCATGAGATAAATACATCCCTTAGAAATATACTTTTGGGATCAAATATATAATATGAACCTTCCCTTTGGCACTAGTGAACCCCCTTCCACTTAAAGACTGGCTCTTCTCAGAATTTAAACATGACCTAACGGGTTCGACAATCTAAGGAGGCATAGCACTAATGCAACTAGTTCATCCTTAATATGACATCAACATCAACTATGCAAAATCTATAAGATCTACTAGAGTTTCTCTACCACCAACAGATACCACATAACCCCTATAGACTCTTTTATCTACCATAGAGTCACTCATTGAGGTAGAAATAGAAAATATGTTAGGGATACACTCAAGACTGAAATCAAAATTCACCACCACAAAAGAGGTCACGTAAGAAGCATAAACCCTAGATCAAAAAAGCAACACACATCATGAGAAAATAGTTATACCATACCAATAATAATAAAGAGGGATGCCTTTGAGTTTTGGTGGGAAGCAAGAGCATAAAAGTGATTTTGGACAGTGCCAGTCCTTGAAGCAAAAGCAGTACCCTTTGGTGCAAGAGCTGATAAAGTGGAAATAGGAATCTTATTTTCCCCCGTAACAACCTTAGAAGGAAAATCCCTCTGGAAGTGATCAATCTGACAATATTTAAAACACATGTTCCTCTCTTCTTCACAAAAACAATGGTTAACTTGCCTGTAGAATATACAAGGAGGATATGATTGAGTAGACTGATCCCCACCAGCAAGAGATTAGAAACCATGTGCCCTAAACTAACCATTATGATGAGAACGATGATTACCTAATGTCTTTGGATAAGGAGCACTAGCCATAAAGTAGGAACCTCAACTTCCCCACTTCTTCCAATACCACTTTCCACCACATCTACCACTCTGCTGTTGACCTTCACCCTGATAAAAAAATTTGAACTTCTTATTTTTCCTTTCCTCAATCTCTACCCATTTTTTCTTTTTTCATAGACTTGCTACATATACACAACTAATCTAGAGATATCTATACCGTTGTCCAATAAGGCGTCCTTACTCTCTATAATTAAATCACGGGATAACCTAGTGGAAAATTTCCTCATTCTAGCCCTCGTGCTAGACACTAACTCAAGAGCATACCAGGACAAATGGTGGAATTTCAAACAATACTCTTTGATCAACATCCTGCTTTGCTTCAGATTAACAATCACTTCGGCTTTTGCCTCTCTCAACTCTTGACGGATGAATCGGTCCAAAAAATCAAAAGAGAAATTATCCCACAGTAAAGAATCAACATCGTATCCCTTAAAATGTTCCAATTCCTCATACCATTGGTATGTAGCATCCTTCATTTGATAGGCAGTGAATTCTACACCCTCCAAATTAGAAGCATAAATAATCAAGAATATCTTTTCAATCTCATCAATAAAATTTTAAGGATCTTTCTTTACTGTAGAACCAGTGAACATAAGAGGACTCAACCTCATGAACTGGTCAACCATTGTGGCCTTAGAGTATAGAATAATAGAAGAAACCCTCTCTGAGTGAGAAGGTACCAACTAAGCCAACATATGAATAAATTGATGAAATTCCACATTTGATGCATCATCCTGAAGAGCTCTAGAAGTACTAGAGGGGACCGGTGGAACTCTAAAAGGGCAATCAGGAACTAGTCCCTTAGACCAGGTCTATACCCCATAAGCAATGGATGTACCATTAATATTGTCCTCAAGTAGAATAGAGGAGTTCCATGAGCTTCAGATCATTTGAGAGGCATGATCTAAAAAGCGAACAAATAGGAATTAGAGAAACTCCAAACCTTAGACTCTATTGCTTGAAATAGAATAACAAGAAAAGGGAAACATTCCTAAATGCCTCATAGCCTCTCCCTTATAATTGTGGCCCATTACAACCCCATAAATAAGAATATACTTGACACGGCTTTGTTGGATACCCAATAACACCAAACCTAGGCTCTAATACCACCTTTGTCATGACCAGAACCAGTGGCTAGCCATGATAGGTATCTCAAGTCCCACCTGGACCAAAGATCACCCTTTTCACCTAACCAAACCAAACCAAACACACCACACCCCAAGGTTAGCTAAATTTCAAATATATAACAAGATAGTGTAAAATAGTCTAAGAATATTTTAGATGTATGCCCATAACCAACCACCAATAACCAGTCAACTGACCGACTGACACTGCCTAATAGACACAGTAGTCTAAACAAAGCATTCTAAACTATGATAAAAAACTGAATATCAACAAAGTGTCGGTACATGCCCCCGACAATAGCAAAAACCAAATCCAAAGAAATAGTCAAAATGTAATGGAAAGGATAATCATGAAATGTGTTCTTCTAAAGTATAAAAGCTTATCACTTCAATCTGACTCGCTAGCCGATCCCAAATCCAAGTCACTAAGCTAAAGTAGTATAAGTATGACCATTTCCTACATCGTGTGGGGATACATCATCCGAAGATAGTTAGCGAGCTGAATGCTATCATGTAAATCGGGGATAAGAATAACATAATGGCATGATTCAACAACATACCCAGTGTATTATTACATAATGGGATCTGGGGAGGGTAGAGTGTATGTAAACCACACCACTACCTCAGGTAAAATAGAGAGGCTATTTCTGATAGACCCCGGACTTAGAATCGATAATAATATAACAAACAAAAAGGATAAGTTCATATAAAATAGTATGATATGACAAATAAACTAACACAACTAGTCATAAGATAATACTGCAGCCATAAGATAATAATAAGAACTATCTTACTGAAATCATAGACGTCACTCTACACCACGAAAAAAAACAACAGACACAAAAGAATGCTCCCTTACTATTACCGATGCACTCCCACCCCCTAACTCTCTACCCTAATATGCATCCTCCACACCTTTCTATCTCTCAACCCTCTACCCTAATCCGCATCCTCCACACCTTTCTATTAAGGTTCATGTCCTCACTACGCTCTAACTTTTCCATATCATGCCTAATTACGTCCCTTTATTATTTCTTCAGTCTACCTCTACCCTTCCTAAAACCATCCATAGCTAGTGTCTAACACTTCCACAATAAAGTATCTAAGACTATCCTCATCACATGCCTTGACCAACGTAACCTAACTTCTCATATCCTGTACTCTATCGAAGCAACTCCTACCTTCTCTTGAATAACCTCATTCCTCACCCTATCTTTCTTAGTATGTCCACACATCCATCACAACATTCTCATCTCTGCCACCATCAACTTTTAGAAGTGGGAGTTCTTAACTAGCCAACACTCCATTCCATACAACATAGCCAGCTGGACTGCCACTCTGTAGAACTTACCTTTAAGATTTGGGGGCACCTTCTTATCACATAAGACTCCCAAAGCGAGCCTCTATTTTAACCACCCTTCCCAATATGATGTCTGACATCTTCAATAATCTCGCCATTGCCCTGAATCATAGACCTCAGATACTTAAAACTCTCTCTTCTAAATGGCTTGAGAGTCTAGTTTCACAATCACTCTAACCTTCTATGACACATCACTAAACTTACACTCTAAGTACTCCATCCTAGTGCTGCTCAACCAAAATTCTTTAGACTCAAGCGTCTGTCTCCAAATATCCAACTTATCATTAACTCCTCCCCGAGTATCATCAATAAGTATAATATCATCCGTAAATAACATACACCAAGGCGCCTCCCCTTGAGTATGTCACGTCAAAACATCCATCACTAAGGCAAATAAAAATAAGCTAAGAGTCGTTCCCTGGTGCAACCCTATCAAAATTGAAAAGTGCTCCGAATCTCCACTTACCATCTTCACACGACTCTTTGTCCTATCATACAAGTCCTGAATCTACCTAGTATACGCCATGGGCACCTTTCTAGTCTCTAATTCATAAAATTAATTGTAAAAACACACACAAACACACACATACATATATATATATCACATATTGGGAAAAAGATCAAGAAATAATTCAAGACTAATCCAACATTATGAATTCTCATAGTTCTCATAATTAAAACCAATTTCTCATTATGGGGTTGGTGTCATAACCATTTCAATAGTCACAGGTTTGGGAAAACTAAAATTTCCTAGTTCATTTACCATACTCACGTATCCACATGTTCAATACTATATTTAAAGTATGGAAATCATATATATACTAAGAGAAACATTGTTCAATTTATAAACATTCAATACATGCAACCCTTATTTCTAAACCATCACTATAATCTCAAGAACAATACATTAAATCACATGCTTGAAAAAAAATTAACAACGAGGAAAGAGTAACATGCTTATAATAGTAAGATGTACGAAGAGAAATCACCCTTGAGATGTTACTTAGATTGTTTTTTAGAGATAATAACACCCTAAAGAGGTTATAAAATGTGGGTTTCAATTTGGTTAAGAGGACAAATATCCAAAATGCCCTCAACTTAAAAACTAAAAAAGTGCTGACTTAGATTATGAGTCAACACCTTGACTCATAACCTCTCCTTACGACTCGTCACCATGAGTCGTAACCAAGATATTACTATAAAGGCGCCCTGCACTATCATACTTATGACTCAATGGAACCACTCATAATTGGACACAACGGCTCGTAGTGACTAGTCGTGATTAACACAAAACCCAATTTGGGACTTACACTAGACACCCTACGATTACACCTAACGACTCATAACATATCCTTACAGCTCTTAGTTAGCCACTCATACTCAGAGCAGAATTAAACCACAAACTTACTGGTTTGGTTATGACTTTTCCTAATAACTCATCAGGACACGCTACAACTCCGGAGGTCCAGTTGTAACCATGGAAGTAAGCTCAAAGCTCAAGGAATTTTGAAGGGATATAAATATGTGGTGTTTCAATTCTCCCCTAGTTGTGTCTTTCATCCTCGAATAATATTAAAGGGCAATTGGTAGCACGATTTGACTCCATATTTCTCTACTCTTACCTTTAACAAACTCAGTAAATATATATACCAAGGAAAACATCTTTCCTTTAACAAAGTCAAAAAACAAAGATGTTAAGAATAACACATACCTTAAGAACGATATCTAAAGTGGAAAACAGGAATGGATATTTGGACGTCATGTCCTTTTTGGCTTCCTAAGTAGCCTCTTAACATTGTGGTTCATCCATAGAACCTTTACCAAAGCTATGTCCTTCATTTGTAACCAATGAACTTGCCGATCTAAGATTTCAATTGGGACTTCCTTATATGATAAGAAATCCAAAATAACCATCTCAAACAAAGTAATAACCATAGAAAGATCACTCACACACTTTCTAAATATTGAAACATGAAATACTGGATGAATAGAGCTCAAACTATGAGGCAACTCGAACTTATACACAACATAACAAAAACTCTTCTAGACTAAGTACGGGCTGTCATACCGGATATTAAGATTCTCGTGCTTCCCAAATCGAATTAATCCTTTCATGGGAGATACCTTTAAGAACACCCAATCGTCAACCTCAAGCTCTAACTCTATATGCCTTACATCCGCATTGGACTTTTGGTAACTTTGGGCAGCTTTAAGTCTATCCCAAATAACCTTCACTTTCTTTATTACTTGTTGAACCAAATCAAACAAAAAATCTCAGCCTCACAAAATTTGAACCACCCAATAGGAGATCTACACCTCCCACCACACAATGCCTAAAATGTAGCCATAGCAATGCTAGAGTAGTAGCTATTATTATATGCAAATTCTATGAGAGGCAAATGTTCAACCCAAATACCATTGTAGTCAATCACGCAAGCCCAATGCATATCTTCTAAAGTCTGAATAGTTCTTCCTACTTGCCCATCCGACTGTGGATGGAAAGCAGTACTAAGGCTCAACTTAGTTCCCAAACCTCTCTAAAAGGAATGTCAAAAGTGTGATGAGAACTGAGTGCCATGATCTAACATAATAGAAATTGGCGCTCCAAGCAACTTCATAATCTCTTGGAGGAATAACCTCGCATAATCCTCTGTCAAATAAATGTTTCTCACTGGCAAGAAGTGAGCAGACTTATCCATTCTATCCACTATGACCCAAATTAAATCAAACTAATTTTGACACTGAAAAAGACTGGTAATGAAATCCATATTAATTAATTCTCATTTCCTCACTAGTAATTCAGTCTCTTGTGATAACCCACTGGGCCTCAAGTGCTCAACCTTTACTTGTTAACATACTATATATTTAGCAATAAAACTGGCCATGTCTCACTTCTTATTATTCCACCAATGATCTCCTTAAGATCATGATACATCTTTATCAAACCTGGATGAATGATATAATATGACTAACGAGCCTCAACAAAGATCCTCTCTCATAACCCATCAATATTGGGAACGCATAATCTGCTTGGGTAACTCAATATACCATCACCACCAATCTCAAAAGCTATAATCTTTTGTTTCCCTACATCCCCCTTAATCTTTATTAACACAAGATCTAGTACCTACTTCTCTTTTATTTTAGCAGCAAGTGATGACTTTGCCACCTCTTACATAAATATACCACCATCTTTGAAGTCATAGAGACAAACTCCAAGGTTAGCCAAATGGTAAATAAATTTCATCAAATATCACTTATCATCATCCAAAATAGTTGGGCTCCTTATGGATAACCCACTAAGAGTATCAGCAACCATATTAGCTTTACCTGGATAATAGTTGAGACTTATGTCATAGTCTTTCAATAACTCAAGCTACCTTCTATACCCAACATTTAAATCATTCTGCGCGAACACATATTGCAAGTCCTTATGATCAGAAAAGATATCTACATAGACACCATACAAATTCTTATGCCACATCTTCAATGTAAACACCACAGCCAACAACTCCAAGTCATGAGTCGGATAATTTTTTTCATGAACTTTCAACTGCCTGGAAGCATAGAAAACCACCCTACCATGGTGAATCAACACACAACAAAGTCCAATACGGGATGCATCATAATAGACAATAAAACCATTAGTACCATCAGACAGAGTCAAAATTGGAGCTGAAGTTAAATTATCTTTCAAATTCTCAAAACTACCCTCAAAAAAGTCATAATATAGAAACTTCACCTTCTTCTGGGTCAACATTGTCCATGGGGAAGCAATAGTTAAGAAAGGACAAACCGAAGAAGCTCTGAATATCGATTGGAATCATAGGCCTGGTCCACTTCTTAACCACTATAATGCTCTATGGATCCACCATGATTCCTTCATTAGAAATGATGTGACCTAAAAAAGTAATAGCCTTCAACAAGAACTCTAACTTCAAAAACTTAGCATACAAATGTTGATCATTTAGGGTTTGCAACATGATACATAGGTGATCAGAATGATTTGCCTCTCTCATGGAATACACCAGAATATCATCTATAAACATGATAATGAATAAATCTAGAAATGGATAGAAGACCCTATTCAATAAGTCCATAAATGCCATTAGGGAATTATTCAAACCAAAAGAATGACTAAGAACTAATAATGACCATATCGGATTTGGAAGGCAGTCTTAAGGATATCTGCCTCCCTATTTTTTGGCTGATGATAACCTGACCGAAGATCAATCTTAGAGAAACATCTAATACCCTGAAGCTGGTAAAACAAATTATCAATCTGGGGAAGAAAATACTTATTCTTCATTGTGAACTTATTTAACTAACGGTAAATAATGCACATTCTAAGGGAACTATCCTTCTTATGCACGATCAAAATAGAAACACCCCACGGAGACACTAGGATAAATAAAACCCTTGTTAAGGAGGTCTTTCGACATTTTCCTAAGATCACTCAACTAATTTGGAGCCATTCTATAGGGAGGGATAAAGATAGGATGAGTGTCCAGAACAAGGTTAATCTCAAAATTAGTTTCCCTATTGGGAGGGACACTAGGAAAGTCATCAAAAAAAGCCTCAAGGAATTTATTAACCATCGGAATGTATGTCAATGAAGGACCCTCAAAATTAGAATCCTTAACATAGACCACGTGATAAGGACATCCCTTGGAAATCAACTTTTAGGTTCAACGATATGATATAATCCTTCACTTAAGCACTAGAGAACTCCCTTCCAACTTAATGATCGGCTTATTATGGAATTTAAACATAACCTTATTGGTTCAAAAATCAAAGGAGGCATAGCACAAATGCAACCAGTTCATCCCTAATATGACATCAAACTAAATCATGTCTAATTCTATCAGATGTACCAAAGTTTCTCTACCACCAAAAGATACCACACAACCTCTATAAACTCTTCTAGCAACCACAGAGTCACCGATAAAGGTAGAAATAAAAAAGTGGTCAGGGATACACTCAGGACCAAATCCAAAAAGTACAACCACAAATTGGGTGACATAAGAAAGAGTAGACTCTAGATCAAGCAAGAAATACACAACACAAGAAAAGATTCATAACATGCCAGTAACGATATTAGGGGATGCCTTCGAGTCCAGGTGGGTAGTAAAAGCATACAAGCAGTTTTAGCCAGTGCCAATACTAGAAGAAAAAGTAGCACCTTTTGGTGCGGTAGCTGATGATGTGGCAATAGGAATCTTATTTGACCTCAAAGAAACCTTAGAAAGGTAATACCTCTGCAAGTTATAAATCTGACCATATTTAAAACATATGTTCCTTCCTTTTTTACAAAAACCATGGTACACCTTCCTACAGAATCTCCAAACAGGATATGATGGAGTGGAGTAAGCCTCACCAGCCTGAGATTATGCGCCCTGTGCCCTAAACCTACCATCATACTAAAAATGATGATCGATGGCTTAGGATAAGAAGAACTAGCGGTAGAGTATGAACCAAAACACCCCCACTTATATTTAGACCACTTTTCACCACCTCTACCACTTCTTTACTGATCTCTACCCTAATAAAAAATGTAAACTTCTTATTTTTCCTTTCCCTAATCTTTGTCTACTTTATCTTCTCTTCCTCGACTTGCTGCATATACACGGGACAAACCAGAATCAAGTTTCCTCATTCTAGCGCTCATGCTAGACACAAACTCAAGAGCATACCAAGATAGCTGATGGAAATTCAAAGCATACTCCTTGACCGTCATCCTTTCTTACTTCAGATTAGAAAACTCTTCAACCTTCGCCTACCTCAACTCTTGAGGAAATAAGCAGTCTAGAAAAAAACTAGAGAAATCATCCCACATTGTGTAATTGGCATTGTCTCCCCTAGACTGTGCTTATTCCTCATACAATTTGTATGCTACATCCTTCAGTTGATAGGAAGAAAACTCTACACCCTCCACATTAGAATCATGTATAACTCGAAAGATCTATTCTATCTCATCAATATAGTTTTGAGGATCTTCCTCAAATTTAGAACCATTGAACATAGAAGGACTCAACCTCATGAACTAGTTAACCCATTGTGGCCTTAGAGGATGGAGAAACAAAAGAAATATACTCATACTGAGAAGCTACCATGAGAAAATATATGAATAGACTAAAAATATTCCACATTCAAAAAATCAGCCTGAGAAGCTTGAGGAGGACTATAGGGGACCAGTGGACCTCTGGGTGGGCAATTAGGAACTGGACCCTTAGATCAGGTCTGTACCCCATAAGCAGGGCATATCCCATTAACATTGTCCTCAAGTAGTGCATAGGAGTTTCCATAAGCTTCAGATCATTTGGGAGGTATGATCATAAAAGAAAAAGAAGGGGAATTAGAGATACTCCAAACCTTACACTTTATATCTTGAAATAGAATAGCAAGAAATGGGAAATATTCCTAAATCTCTCGTATTCTCTCCCTTAAAAATGTGGCATGCTACACACCCATAAACGAGACCCTACTTGACATGTCTTTATTGGAAACCCAATGACACCAAACCTGGGCTCTGATACCGCCTTTGTCATGACCCGAACCAAGGCCTGGCCATGATGGGTATCTCAATTCCCTCATGGACTGGAGATCACCTCTATACCTAACCAAACCAAACACACCACACCCCAAGGTTGGCTAAATTTCAAATATATAACAAGATAGCATACAATAGTCTATGAAAGTTTTTAATGCATGTCCATAACCAACCACTGAAGATCATCTAATTAATCTATCGAGACCTCCCAATAATTGAAGTAGTCCAAACAAAGCCTTCTAAACTATCATCTAGAACTAAATATCAATAAAGTGTCAAGATATGCCCGCTACAATAGCCAAAACCAAATCCAAAGGAATAGTCAAAATGTAAAGGATAGCATCATCATTAAATAGGGTCATCTGAAGTATGGAAGGTCACCACTTCAATCTGACTTGCTAGTTGATATTGAATCCATGTCACTAAAATGAAGGAGTAGAAGTATCAAAAATTCCTACATTGTATGGGGATACAACATTCGAAGAAGGATAGCATGGTGAATTCTAGCATGTAACTCTGGGATTAGGATAACATAATGACATGATTAATAGTTAAAATCATTCAAACCCCAATGCACATAATCAAATGTATAAAGATATATATATATATATATATGTATATATATATATATCATATTTTGGGATAGGGAAAAGGTCTTAACATTCTTTTCAAAATTTAGCCTGGTTTGTGTAGGTCAACCGTCATATAATAGAACCCACGAGCTATATGGGCCTCATTTCAACCCTCTGGTGGGGCCTCGGTGTGTGTATTCGCACAAATTGGAGAATGATCCTATATATATGCACATGGGGGACTCAAATCTCCCAACATATACCAAGGTGACTTAAGCACCTAATCATACAGTGATTTACAAGGATTCGAACCTCCATAATCATGAAATAATAATAAGGGAGACTTAAACCTCCCTGGTCACTCTGAACCCGCATAGGCAAATGAGGTTTACAGTGTTGATCACTCAAACCTCCACTTTCAGGAATCATCTACACAACCTTCATTAGAGTCCAATTAAAACATTTATCATACAATTTCATTCAATGAACCACTATACACATTTAGGCATATATTATTGGTATCTTCATACCAACTACATTTGCAAGGTAACACATCATGCCAAAATAGTTTCCATTAACATAGGGAGAATAACTCCCTTTGCTCATTAATACACATTGGGAAACGCCGACTCCCTTTGTTCATTAAGTCATACCAATGTATTTCAAATACCTCTTTACATCATGCAATAGCTCAATACTAACCTAACATTACAAATTCTCATAGTTCTCATAATTAAAAAAAATTGCATTATGGGTTTAGGGTTAAAACCACTTCAAAAGTCACAGGTCTCAGAATATTGTAATTCCCTACTTCATTTACAATACCCATGCAGCCACAAGTTCAAAAACATATTTAAAGTATGGAAGTCATATATAAAAATAAAGAAGCATTGTTTAATTCATAAAATTTAAAAAACACCAACCCTGTTTCAAAGCCATCACAATAATCTCATGAACAAAACTTTATATCACATGCTTTTACAAAATTAATAATTAGAAAAGAGTAACATTCTTGTAATAGTAGGATGTACTGAGAGAAATCACCTTTGAGAGCCCTAATTGATCAACCTCTTGAAAACACTAAGTGTTCTTGCCCTTTAGGCTATAACCTTACCTTTCTGCATCAACATGCAACCCAAAATAACTCTGGAAGTATCACAATATACCATAAAATCATCTACACCATTAGGCAGGATCATCATAGGGGTTGAAGTGAGTCGATTCTTCAACTCTTGAAAAATCTTCTCGCAAGAATCTGACCACTGGAATTTAACCTTCTTTTGGGTCAACCAGGTCAAAGGAACAGCAATGGAAGAGAAACCTTAGACAAAACGATGGTAGTAGCCAGCTAGACCCAAGAAAATCCTAATATCAGATGGGGAAATAGGTCTCGGCCAATTCTTCACAGCTTCTACCTTTTGAGGATCAACTCAAATACTATCAGAAGAAATAATATGACCTAGAAAGGCAACTGACCAAACCCAAAATTCACACTTGCTAAATATGGCAAATAACTGTTGATCCCTAAGGGTCTGTAAGACAATTTAAAGATGATTTGGATGGTCGTGTTCACTATAGAAATATACAAGGATATCATCTATAAACACAATAACAAACATAACTAGGTATGATCTAAACACCCGATTCATAAGGTCTATAAAATCTGTCAGGGTATTCATTATCCCGAAGGACATGACCAAAATTCAAAATGACCATAACGAGTGTAGAAAGCCGTCTTTGGAATATCACACTATCTGACTTTAAGTTGGTGATAACCGAATCTCAAATCTATTTTTGAGAAGTAGCTGGCACCTTGCAGCTGGTCAAATAGGCCATCAATTCTACGAAGAGGGTACTCATTCTTGACTGTGACCTTGTTAAGCTGACGATAATCAATGCACATGCGCAATAAACCATATTTCTTTTGCACAAATAGAATGGGTGCACCCCAGAGAGACACACTTGGCCTTATAAAACCCTTATCAAGAAGATCTTTAAGTTGCTCTTTCAACTTCTTAAGTTTTTTGGGGGCCATACGATATGTAGAAATGGAAATAGGCTGTGTATCAGGGAGAATATTAATTCTAAATTCTATCTCTCTATCGGGAGGTACCCCTGGGAGATCTTTTGGGAAAACATCAGGAAACTCATTAACAATACTAAGAGACTGAATAGTTGGAGTCTCAGACTTACTGTCATTAACTTGGACTAAATGATAGATACAATCCTTGGATATCAATTTTCTAGCTTTAAGATGGGATATGAAATAACTTTTAGGAGATACAGAATTTCTGGACCACTCAAAGACTGGCTCATTAGGAAACTGAAACTTGACTACCCAGATATGACAGTCTATAGACGCATAAAAAGAGTGTAGCCAATCCATACCTAGAATAATATCAAAATCAACCATATCTAGCTCAATCAAATCTGCAAACATGACTCTGTTAAGAACAGTGATAGGACACTTCTTATATACTTGCTTAGCAATAATAGATTCACTCACTGGTGTAGATACTAGAAAAGGCTCAAAAATCTTTTCAGCACTAATTTCAAAATTCACAGCAACCAATGGAGTCACATAAGAAAGAATTAACCCAGGGTCCATCAAAACATACACATCTAAATGAAATACAAAAGCGTACCAGTAATAACATCTGGTGAATCCTCCTACTCCTGTTAGGGTGGTATAGCATAAAAGTGATTCTGGTGTTGTCCACCTGTAGTACTAGACGAGGCACCCTGAGGGGGAGCAGGATAAACTACAGGGGCTGGAGCACTAATAGTCTGACTCTGAGGACGAACATCGCGACTCCCCTGTCTAGCATATGGGCAATCCCTAAACTTATTGCCTAACTTACCGCAACCAAAACAATCTCTCTGACTGACTAAGCACTTATTCAAATGGTCCCTACTGTACTTCAGACATGAGAGAGGATGAGGTCTGTTACTCACACTATCCTGGGACCTGGACATAGTAGGCCTACTACTCTGCTCTGGCCTAATTCTGAATGTAGGAGTACTGGCTGATGAAGGCACTGGAACAAGAGAACAACTTTGGAACTGAGGGAGGATCCCTACAGAAAATCTAGTCTGACTATACCCCTGTTGATCTAATCTAATTCTCTTATTCCTTCTCACTCTCTCTCTTTCCTTTACTTTGTCTGCTTTAATCTGCTGAGCATAAATCATTAGTCTTGAAAGGTCCATGTCCCTATTAAGCATAGTGGATCTATACTCTTTCACAACATAACCAGATACACCGGCCAAGAACTTACTCATACTAGTTCTAGAATCATCCATTATACCAGGATCATACTTAGATAACTAGTTAAACTCATGGTAATACTCCTTAACTATCATGGGGCCCTGTCTCAAGTTCATAAATTCATCTAATTTTGCTTCGCTTAACTCCGGGGGAAAGAATTTGTCAAAGAAGGCATCTTGGAATAATTTCCAAGTCACCGGAGTATCATTTTCCCCTCTACTCTTCCTTCATATCTCCACCCAATCATAAGCAATATCTTTCATTCGATAGGCAGCCAATTCAAGACTCTCCTCCTTAGTTATATGCATAACCTGCGTGATCTTTCTCACTTTATGTAAATACATTTGTGGGTCTTCACCTACTTCTGACCCGAAGAACTCAGGAGGATTCATTCGCATAAAGTCACGAACCCAGGCTACAGCAGAATTATTCCCTTATGGAGGTGGAAATATAGCCTGGGTGTTGGCTTGGGCGTTAGCGGTGACCGCCTGGTCTAGCGCTTGGAAATCTACACGGAATTCGGCATGGGACACCGTCTCACCTAAAGAATAAATGGGTTGAGGTCTTTCGCTGGTTCTACGAGTTACAAGGAGGCATTTTTTGTCAAAAGAAAGCATGAATTACCAACAGAGAGAAATAGTCATTGGCACGATAGACTCTTGAAAGAAACAAACAATTTTTCCTAATATGTCCCGTAGCCTCTTGCTCATAGATGTGGAGCGCTATAGACCGATGATCAAGACTCTACGTAACGTGGCTTGTCAGACTCCCTAGGACTCCTTGAATCTAAGGCTTTGATTCCAAGCTTGTAATGCCCCGAGAACCTATCCCGAGACATTACATGGTGCTCAAGGACATATGTGGCCTCAAGCTAACCCTCTAAGCCTATCATCACTTTCAGAACTCTCTATGACACGAATCATCATAAAGTAGGGAAGAATAATCATGACATGAACATACTATGATATAAAGTAGTACGGTTTTGTAAAAGTAAAATACTAAAATCTCTGTACATACTGGCACACTAGTCTGACAAAGCCTCTACTACATAGGACTGAGGAGCTATTTGGATAGATCCCCAACTGACTCGTACTGAACTGAAAGTAAACAACCATCTATTAAAAAGACAAAATCAAAGACATAGGTCCTCGAACCATGAGGACTCACCAACTACCGAAATGTAGATGAAGGTACTCAAAGATCACTATCGCTGCCAGGGAGTACAACCTCAATATCATTATCACAATCCCATACTCGGCCCATCGCCCATAATTATCAATATCAATCCTACGGTGGCACGTAGTTTCGGGGAAATACTATATTTCCATCTCGTTACTAAATACTCCTCCCAGACTCAGCTCAGAACGCGTTAGGAAATCCACCTTAATCAATATTAACTCATGGGTTTATTTTAAAGACCAAAACATAAATATATATCTCATTAGTAAATCATAAATATCTTATGGATTCCTAACCCGACTCAACTCAACATAATATTTCTCAACAGCAAGTACATTTGCTTTTCGAATCATTTTTAAATAACAAAAGCTTCAAGGAAACATCATAGGGCTCACTCTTGACTTTCAATCTGAAATATCGATATATATTCAATAGTCAAATTTCTCATGGAAAGGCATAACTCATGACACTTGTCTTAAATCGCTTAGAAATCATTAATACATAATGACAATATACAACTCATGGAATAAATTCTCAATTTAAGAAATATGATGGTGAAATAATCATAAATATCAAACTTATTCAACTCAAATTTCATAAATCATAAATAAAGAAATTTGGGTGTAAGCCCACTTGCAAAATCATGTAAATCAATAATAGAAAGTAAATCGTTAGGCACAAGAACGAAAGGAATGTTTTTGTTCAAGCCCTACATACCTTGGATTATAATTTTGGAGATGTAGAAACCTGTTTGGAACTTCTTTCTCACACTTTTAGACCATGATTCTTGATGCCCTTGACTTGGGGAACTTAATTCTCGAACAACTTTGAGAAATCTGTAGAAGATCCTTGATTTCTTGGAAGAAGATTGAATTTTTGGGTTTTGGAAGAAACCTTAATTTCTAGATATTTATTAGAAGAGGAAAAGAGGAAAATGAATGGCTAGTCTCTACTAGGATATATATATAAGACCATATGGGGCGAAAATGACCAAAATGCCCTTTTAAAAAAACTAAAATTTGCTGATCGAGGACTGTGATGGTCGATCTGACGGTCCGTCAAGTCTATTGATGGTCCACCAGATCATTCATCACTCGAGTGCCAAAATTGGAATGTTCTACCTCGACGTGACGGTCGAAGTGACGGTCCATCAGGAAACTGACTCTGCTACTCAGACTTCACCAAGGTTAATATCCGCATAGACTCTTACTTCCTCAAGGTTTCCCATATAGTGCTTCACTCGCTACCTATTCACTTTGAACAGGAATTCACCATCATGTATTATCTCAAGAGAACCATGTGGAAATACCCTAACCACAGTGAAAGGTCTAGTCTACCTAGACTTTAGCTTGCTAGGAAACAAGCGGAGTCTTCAATTGTATTGCAATACCAAATCACCTGGTTTGAACTCCCTCTTCTAAATTTTATTGTCATGATACAACTTCATTCTCTCTTTGTATATGGTTGATCTCTCATAATCATGGATTTGGAACTCATCCAATTCATTTACCTCGCCCAACCTCAAATTTGTTTTATCACACCAGTCAAAGTTTATCCTTTTCAACACCTATAGTGCCTTATGTTCCAACTCAACCAATAAATATCATGTTTTCCAAATACAAACTGGTATGGGGAAGCACCTATGGGAGTCTTATAGACCGTTCGATAGGGCCACAATACATGGTCTAATTTTCTTGACCAATCATTCCAGTTGGCATTCACAATCTTTGCCAAAATAGACTTTTATTTCTTTGTTTGAAACCTCCACTTTCTTGCTAGTTTGAGGGTCGTAAGGTGTTGCCACCTTATGCCTCACACCATTCTTATCAAGAAAATTTTTGAATAGATGATTACAGAAGTGTGCCCTACCATCACTTATAATAACTCATAGAGTGCCAAACTAAGAAAATATCTGCCCTTTCAGGAATATAGTAACACTTCTGTCTTCATTATTGGGGAGTTCTACTTCTTCCACCAATTTGGACACATAATTAACAACAACCAATATGTATCTCATTCCATAAGATCTCACAAATGGCCCTATGAAGTCCACACCTGATACATCAAATATCTCAAGCTCTAAAATTTTATTCATAGGAAGTTCATGGCTCCATGAAATGTTACGTTGGTACTGGTATATATCATAAGCCTGTGATAATTCATAGGCATCCTTATAAATAGTTGGCAGGTAGAATCCACACTATATGATCTTGTGAGTTGCACGGGAACCACTATGATGGCCTCCAACTGGTGAGAATGACAAGCCTCTAAAATCCTCATCATCTCTACCTCTAGAATGCATCTCTTAATCACCCCATAAGCACAGACCCTAAAAAGACATAGGTCATCCCAAAAGAACTTTCTCAATTTATACATAAATCTCCTTTGTTGCTAGTAATATAGAAATTATGGGATAATGTCACTTGCCAAATAGTTGGCAAAATCTGTAAACCATGGAATCAAGTCATGAGAGGTAGCCAAGGCCTGTTCATCTAGAAAAGCATCATTTATTTCAAGTTTATCATTAATTTACTGAATTTCCTCTTCCTCCAACCTAGATAAATAATTAGCCACTTGATTTTCTACACCTTTTCGATCCTTAACTTCAAAATCAAACTCTTTTAGCAATCAAATCCAACGGATCAATCTTGGCTTTGCATATTTTTTCTCCATCAAGTATCTCAAAGTTTCATCTGTATGAACAATCACCTTCGGGCCAATCAAATAGGACCTGAATTTCTCAAAGGAAAAAACCACTGCTAAGAATTCCTGTTCTATAACAGTATAATTTCTTAGTAGGGTTTAGTGCCTTTGTAGTATAATAAATTGAGTGTAGAATATTTTCTCGTTGTTGGCCTAGAATAACAACTAGGTTCACTCCACTTGCATCGCGCATGACCTCAAAAGGCAAGGACAAGTCAGGAAATATAGGAGTTGTCACCTACCGCAACTTTAGACACTCAAAGGCTTTAAGGCATGCATCATCAAAATTAATTTTAACCTCTTTCTCAAGAATCTTGCAAAGAGAAGTTGCAATCCTTGTGAAATCCTTGATGAATCTCTTGTAAGACCCTACATGGCCCAAAAAACTTTTAATCCCCTTTACTAAAATTTGAGGAGGTAACTTTTTGATCACCTCTATTTTTGCCTTATCAAATTCTATTCCTTTGTTTGGAATATTATGGGCAAGCACAATTCCTTCTGTCACCATAAAGTGGCACTTTTCCCAATTAAGCACCAAGCTATATTCTTCGCACCAGTAGAGAGTATTTGTTAGGTGAACCAAACAATCATCAAAAAATCTCTTACAGTAAAAAAGTCATCCATAAACAGCTCAATGGTTTCTTCCACCATGACGGAAAAATAGACATCATACACCTCTAAAACATGGCTGGAGCATTACACAACTCAAATAGCATCCTTTTGAAGGTAAATGACTGATATGGGCATATGAAGGTCATATTATCCTAATCTTTTGGAGCAATCATAATATGGTTGTAACCCAAATATCCATCCATAAGATAGTACCATCCCTTTTCCACAAGCCTATCCAACATCTCATCCATTAAAGGCAATGGGAAGCGATCTTTTTTGGTCTATTTGTTCAGCGTCCTATAATGCGTGCAGACTCTCTAACCGGTGATTAGCCTCATTAGTACAAGCTCATTTTTTTCATAAGGAACCAGTGTGATACCTCATTTATTTGGGATGCATTGAATAGAAATAACACACTTGCTATCAACAATAGGGAAAAAACACCATCATCCAGCCACTTGATGATCTTCTTCTTCACCACCTCCTGTATAGGAGGATTTAGTCATCTTTGTGCTCAGTACTAGGAATAATGTCTGGCTTGGGATATATTTTCTGAGAACATAATACTGGAAGTATCCCTACTATATCTGCAGTGGTCCACCTAATAGCTCTCTTCAACTTCTTTAGCACGAATATCAAAGCCTCCACCTATACTCCTACCAAATATGCTATAATAATTATCGGTAGAGTATTGTTGGCCTCCGAGAATGCATATTGTAGATGAGGTGGGAGAGTCTTAAAATCCAATATTAGTGGTACCTCAATCAAAAGTTTGTCGAAGGCGTGGTTCCGTTTTTCAAATCAAGATCCAGCTTTTTAGGGGCATACTTGTACGAACCCATACCCCTCAAGGCATTGACCAACTCATCATACTCACCTATCCATTAACTCTCAAAATTCATAATCATTATTGCTAGGGATTCAACCCTTACTCTCTCTTCAAAAGGAACGTCTTCTTTAATTACGACATAGTCCACTGTATCTATTACTACAATCACTTTTACATCATCCAGTTGTTAAATTGTCAAGCATATATTTAACACAATTTTTTTATTATTTTATTTGAATGTGATCTTCTCCAAATCTATCTCAATCACCTCCTTACTAGCGGATAAGAAGGGCCTACCCAATATAATCGGAGATTGGGCATCCACTTCAATATCTAAAATGGTGAAATTTGCCAGATAGGTAAATAATGCCACTCTTACTTCCATGTCATACGAAATACCAACTAGATCCTTTACCGATGAATCAGCCATCAAAAGTCCTACAGATGTAGGCTTAAGTTATCTTAACACCAAAACCTTTTATATCACCAATGAAATTATATTTACTCCTACACCTGGGTCCCATTTTTTCTTATAATGGTGCCTAGGAATTTTTTCTAAACTATTGTACTATATTTTGGTGCTCATCTGTAACCCAATCGTCATCACAATAACATTTAAAATCATCATCGCTGCAAGTCATCTACTCAAACTCTTCCATAGGGATTCCATTCATATAAAAGTGACATTTTTCGACTTTTTAACTATAAGTAGATGAGAATCATTAGTAAGAGCACAAATTCTTGTAGTAAGAGCAAAGTAGTGGCTCATGACTAGTGGATTCTGGCTTGTATTGAACTGAGGGACAACTGGTTGTTTCTATTTTACCAAAGCAGACATCTGACCAAACTGCTGCTCCAATTTCTTAATAGTAGTAACATGAGATTCAAACTTCTATGTGTGGCCTGAAATATTAGCCTTAATCTCCTTAAGGTTGTTCTCTTGATTTTCTTAACCTTTCACCAACTTCGCTAGCATAGCTTTTATTCTAGATTCTGTATATCGGTTGCCTGGTGATAAGTACCTATCTCCCATCTCTCTGTAATCATCCTTTTTATGCCAATCATCATCACAATTTTTGTTGCAGTCCCTATACTTGTCTCTATAGTAGTTTTGACCTTAATTCCCTTACCCTTGGGCTCAGAAGCCTACCATTTTGTGATCATGATATTTAGTTTCGTCCTCTACATCAAAATCATAATCTATGGAATATATCCCCTCTTTTCTACTGCAATCACTTTTTTAGCATTTATGGTTGCAAATTGCTTTGTAAGAAACCCGATATCAGTCCTCAGTAATGTAAGATCTTGTGCAACAGACTTATTACTAACTTTGTAATCACTAGTTACACTAATAACATATAGGCCATATTCCTTCTAAGCCTCCCGAGTTTGCCTCCCTCGATTAGTAAGAGAAATCTGGTAAAATATATCTGAAGTTGTCTCCTATTGTTGCCTCATAAAGGCTCCTCTTGTGATTCTGTCTGCCATAGATCTAGAGTTGATAGTTAGGGCTTTGTAGAATAATTCCAACAAACATGGACCTGAAATCCTGTGATTGGGCACCATACTAAGCTTCTTTTTGAACCTGAACCAATCCTCATATATAGATTCATACTGTATTTGTCAAAAATTATAAATCTCATCCTTCAGTTGCATCATCCTAGATAAAGGAAAGAACCTGCATAAGAAATTCCTATACATCTCATTCTACGTGGTGATAGACCCTCTTAGGAATTCCCTTAACCATAGTGATGCTTCTTCTGTAAGCAAAATGGGTACAACCTCAGTCTTCTTTATTTACCCCAGGATTTGTGTACGAACTGCAAATGCTAATAAAATTAGCCAAGTGTAAATTTCCATCATCTATTGGTAACCCCACCAGCACACCCTTTAGATTCAAAAGATGGATTATCACACTTGTAATATCAAACTTTACATTTAGGGGTAGAATAGGAAGGAAAATGGCTTATGTCTCTACTAGCTCAACATATCTCATGTACTCTTAATCATCCTCATATGGATGGAAGTTCTAATTAGTAGGGATAACTTGAGCTAGGCCTCCTCTAGCTCTATTCTGATTTATACCGAGTACTGCTTAGTAGTCTGCTATCTATCTCTGTTGTGCCAGCAATGCCTCCTGAGCTCACCATTGAGCTTCTTCTTTTGCCCTCTTCTTATTCTCATCTTGAGATAAGAGCTCATAAGTTTGTAAATCAATAATATCATATACTCCTTGTTGAGAAGGGGAAGGCATCTGTGTGCTCCATCTAGAACCCCTTCTAGGTTATTATGTCCCTTCGGCTCAATCATCCTTCATGGTGTTTGAAGGATCCTTTCTGGATTTAGATTCAGTGGGAGTAAGAGATTTACTCTACTTTGGGTGCCAGGCATACACCGGCATATGCCAAACTAAAATCAAGAAAATAAAAGAAACCAAAAGACTACAACAACCGCAAGTCACAACTAAAAACCAAATTCCCCAGTAACTATGCAAAAATTTGATCACGCCTATGCTATACCTCCTATCTGAAGGTTATATGTTCGTTGTCAAATATAGCAACCCAATAGTGGTTGGGGTCGAATATTAAGGGAATACTTTGAATTGTTGTTCTGGCTTGCTATAGTCAGTAGGTCAAATAGGAAAAGCATATGCGGGGATTCATATTATCAAAATAGAAAAGAGATCGATTTGGTTGTAATCAATCGAAAATAAACTCTAGGATTGTCCCCTGACTTCTCAACCCAGTAGGTTTATCGTACTTTTTTGAACTAACTAGATACCTTGCATGCAAAATCAATAATTTATGTACCATTTATAGTGTTTTGGAAGAGTAGACAGATCTCACTTTTTACCTTTTGAGTCTCAAGATGTCGCCTTACTAACCCATTTCTTGATCCCAGTTAACTATTATCTTTTGAGTCTCGAGTTATTAAATGCAGTTAACAATCATTCATTAGATTCCATATTAGCATGGATCGATAATTAATCAGCAACTTAGTGTTACCTTACCTTTTCCTAGTCACTACTCTTTTGGAGTAAGTAGCAATAATCTAGGAAGGATCCTAGTATTTCCAACCGCTAATACAACTATTAAAATGAATATAAGATAATGCATACCATGGGTATCGATTCGGAACAACAAAGCACTTCCCCTACTTCGACAATCTATTAGGGTTCCCACAACCTTAGCCATGATTTTAGCTGCTCATGCTTGTGAAACAACTAACAACAATCATAATCGAAAGCATAAGATGAAATCATAAGAGTTAACAATTAAAACCCAAAAAACTTCAACTAGATTACCAACCAAAATCAATACAACCGAATTCTAAGACAAAAAATAGATCTCAGAATCAAAATATATTTGTGAATAGTAAAAGTGTGTAACCTTAGATAAAAAATATATAAGGGGTATTTATAGTACATAAGGAAACCCTAAAATTAAAGCCCAAACAAAAGAGGAAAAATAAGGGTCGGTGGCCATATTGGTCACCATATGCGGCTTGTAGCCACCGCATTTAAATCATACCGCCTAGGGATCAGAACATGTTGGCACCAAATGGTCTAGAAAAATTTCTTGCAGACTCAACACTTCTTGATGTCCACTTCTGGCACTTACTTAGGCTACATGTGGACCACATGTCGTCAGTATGTGTCCGTCCTTCCAACACATTCAGCCAAGCGTTTGAACTTCATGTTTAAGTTCAATCTTAAGCCATGAACACTCGTTAAGTACCATTAGTGCCAAGAATTATCATTTTAGCATTTAAAACCCTTTTCATCTCTTTCTTAAACTTTTCATTCAAAACCTAGTTTCCTACTAAATATACCAAAAACGCATCATATCTAACAAAACAACTTAAGAAACTTACATATTTTCCTCATTTTATTTGTAGAAAGTGCTATATTTCTATAGAGCATCAGAACCCAAGGTTTCCTAACCTAAATTGATGTTTTGGAGATAATGGAACTACTAAAATTGGCATACGCAGACGTTCACCAAATGTTTAAGCCCGATAGACAATCCTTACTAGTGAAGACTTCAAAATTGGGAATTGGCTTGTACAACAAAAAGAACTTCCTGGTAACTAAACTAACAGCAACAACAAGTCACAAATAACTTGGGAAGCTATAGAAAAGGTCTAAATGAAAAAAAAAAGAGTGGAAATACATAAAATGACCTCAGTCATTACAATATCCACTACTAAAAAGACTTTCATCCACAAAAGTAAAGGGTTAAGATGTACCTAAAGGTTCGAATATGTGGGGATACTGGGCCCACATCTCGCTCTCAATTTCCGACGTATCCTTCTCTTCTGGACGGTGCCTCCATTGAACCTTAACTACTAGAATCTCCCTAGAGCGCAACATCCTGACATCCCTGGTTAATATGGGAACTGATTCCTCCAAAAAGGTCAATCTCTCATTCAATTGAACCTAATCTCATCAAACCATATGTGACTCATTAGGGATGCAATGTTGCATAAGCCACCTTTCTAACTATTTGTAGTATCTCAAAAGGTCAAATATATGTGGGGATGAACTTGTGCTTCCTCCCAAATCCCTTCATGGTCAATACTAGAAGGAATACCCAATCTTTAAATCCAAACCTTAAGGGATGAAGTTTATGATCTGCAAAAGCCTTCTACCTACTCTAAGATGCCCTCAACCTATCCTAAATAACCCTGACTCTATCTAACAACCCTCAGCCTATCCTAAAAAAACCTGACTCTATCAAATAACTCTCAAGGTAAGTTAGTACCATGGGGCCTTACTTGTAGGTCTCAAACCATCCAATCCGAGATTGACAATGCCTACCATATAGTGCCTCAAATGGTGCGATATTAATACTCAAACAACTGCTATTATTATATGTAAACTCTGACTATGCTAAGTTCCACTCCCATTGACCTTCAAAATCCATAACATAGGTTTAGAGCATAACTGCAAGAATTTTAATAGTCCATTTTGGTTGTCCATCAGTCTAAGAGTGAAAATCAACGCTAAGATACACCTGGGTATCCAACTCCTCCGAAAAATCCCTTTGAAAGCTAGAAGTTAATATCGAGCCCTATTTGAAATAATAGATATAAGCCTTTACCAACTAATAACATAAGAAATGAGCTACAAAGCTAGGTACATCTCTCTTCACGCTACTCCACTAGTAGTGGTTCCTCAAATCCCTATACATCTTAGTTGTCCAGGGGTGAATAGAGTATCTAGAGCTGTGTGCCTCACGCAATATCAACTTAATAAGGTTACCAACCCTCAGAACACATATGCAACCATCATATCTCAAAATACCCTCAAATCTATTATAGCCCTCCTGTAGTAGCCCCTTAACATATGATCATGGATGACAATGTCCCATGTCCTTAAACTTACAACTATGAATCTGCTCAAATAAGGTAGACCTCTCCTCAACGATAGCAAGGATCCTCCAAGAGTTTGAAATATAAAGTCACACCATCAAGTCAGCTAAGGACTGAACCCATTTTAATAGCCTCGCAAAGACTAAAATAGAAGCCAAGCTACCTATACTCACTGCCTTGTGGCTCAAAGCATCAACTGCCACATTCACCTTGTCCGAATGATAAACAATAGAGATGTCAAAATCCTTTAGCAACTTCATCCATATATAATGTCTAGAATGAAGCTCTCTCTAAGATATATGATGCTAAAAACAATGATGATCAGTGTAGATCTCATAATGAACTCTATATAAATAATCCCTCTAAATCTTAAGCGTAAGAACTACCATCGCCAACTCTAAATTATAAGTGACTTATTTGCACTCATGCATCTTTAGCTACCTTGATGCATAAGCAATAACGCGACTCTACTACATTAACATGAAACCCAAACAAATACTTGAAGCATCACAATACATAGTATATTCCTCACCCTCAATAGAAAGAGCCAAAATAGGAGATAAAGTGAGATAATACTTGAGCTTCTAAAATCTCGACACACACTCCTCAGACAACTAAAACGTAACATCTTTTTGGGTCAAATTGGTCATTGACACCACAATAGTAGAAAAGGACTTAATGAATTGCCTATAGTAAC
Organism: Capsicum baccatum var. pendulum; assembly: GCA_030864225.1. Lineage (NCBI taxonomy): Eukaryota > Viridiplantae > Streptophyta > Magnoliopsida > Solanales > Solanaceae > Capsicum > Capsicum baccatum. The sequence goes on from CM061560.1 coordinate 176,535,059, forward strand.
CTACTAAACCAATAATGCTAAGAACCTCATATGGAGATGTAGGCCTGTTATAATAAGGAATAGCCTTAAGCTTTACAAGATAAACGATAATTCAATCCTTAGACACCACATGTCTTAGGAATCTAACAGACTCCAACAAGAACTCACACTTTGATAATTTGGCAAAAAGCGTATGATATCTCAAAGATTGGAGCACAATTGTCATGACCAGAACCAGGTCCTGGCCATGGCAGGTATCTCAAGTCCACCATGGGCCAAAAACCACCCCCTTAAACTAACCACAAGAGCAAAAATATTATAATAATAATAATAATTTGGAAGTCAATTAAATAGTAACAAAGATGAATAGCTAACTCTATGAAAACTAAGAGTCAATCAATAACCAACCAACCCACATCTGTCCACAACAATTTCCAAAGCAGAATAACATCTAAGTTGGTACATGCCTTCAAGTATGACCAAAAAGAATCTAAAAGTACTAAGCCAATAAGGAAAGAATGGAGGCTCACCACTTTGCAGAAACTCAACGAATGTGCTCTACCACCTAATGCTACACAGGAGCAACAGAAATATCTTCAAAGTCTACATCAAAAAATAATGTATCATCTTAGGACGGTTAATAGGATAAGCACTGGCATGTAACTCAGGGAAAGTAATAAAATAATGTCATGTCCAAAATCAGATAAAACAACATTCTCAAATTCATATATACATGTATAAGATGTCGGGATAGGGTAAGGGTCATGAACATGAGAGTTTTAAAACCATTAACCTAGAGTGTGTAGCTCAGTCCGTCCTAAGGGTACCCATGGGCTATATGGGTTCAGCTACCCCTGCTAAAAGGGTCCCAGTGCATGTAAGTCGTACGAAATAGGAAAATCCGAGGAAGGGCCAGGGAATCCACGAACCCAGCTATTCCAATATATAGATATATATAAAGTTTGAACTATGCACACGATCATAAAGACAACAACTCCTGCAAATGTGGTTTCCAGTATCGGGCCCTCTGGGACTTCCACCTTCCACGGAGAGCTACATAACCCCCTTTAAGTCCAAATTAAAACAATTTAAACATAATTCCAACCATTAACCTTGGGAGTCATTCCTTAAGGCATTTTCCACTTGGTATCTTCATATCAATATGCTTGCAAGCTAAATTAAACTAGAAAAAACCCATTTACATAACCACATTGACTCCAAATTTTCAGTAAAATCCAAACCATTGCCACCAATGCTATCCAAAATCGTTTAAATAACCATTTATCCATTAATGCATTGAGTTCAAAGGCATGTTAAACCATGCAATTTTCCATAGTAAAAATCAAATTCACAAAGCGGATTGAGGTTCATGCAATTCCAAGCCAAAATTAATCTAATTTGGGGAAACCCATGTCCCCCATTCCAACCATTTAAATAAAGTACCAATTGAGTCCCAAAGACATTAATTTAAAGCATGAATAATCAATTCAAAACATATTCTATCAGTAACAACCAAAACCCCTCAGCCAAATTTCAAAACCAATAATATAAATCACATAAAAATCCATTCAATTCATGCCACAATGTAAAATTTAAGTTTAGGGAAGAGAAACATAATTCAAACACACATGAAATTGAAGTCAATTTGAAGTCTGGAGGCCGGATGATGAATGCACTATGAAACTCTTAAGCTTTCTTGGTTGGATTGTAAAAAAAAGTAGAGTTTGGTCTTTGAAACTAAAGAAAATGGGTCCTTTTTATGTTTATAAGTCATGGAAAGGGTGAAAAGACCCAAAGGCCCCACAACCCAAGTGAAAAAAAAACTAGATAAAATTTACACCCTATAAGGGCACGTTCTTATTGGGTAGGGTAACCTTTATGACACGTTGATATCATGTATCCTCACTATCTCGAGTTCCAAAAATAACCCCGAACCCCTTCCAAAAATTCCAAAACTTTCCCAAATTACCTTTTTAACATCCCTAAACACGATTCAAATCAAAAATTGATATTACAAACATGGGAGGATCATAAATAAAAAGATCAAAATTTTAAGGGTCTTTCATTATCCCGTCCCCCTTTTTGGATCATTCATCCTCGAATGATGAGTTAGGACTCTTTTAGCATGAGAGTAGTAAGAATACACCAGAATTAATTCACAAACTCAAAAAATGATTAGAGGTAAATAAAATGCATACCTTAAGTACTTTTATCCAACCGAGAGAACAAGAATGGGTATTTAGACTTTATATTTTCTGCAGTTTCCCATGTAGCCTCTTCTACCTTTTGGTTTCTCCAAAGGACCTTCACCAAAGCTACATCCTTGGTCCTCAACCAACGAACTTGCCTATCTAATATTTTAACTGAGATATCCTCATAAGACAAGGAATCCATAACACCGACATCCTCAATAGGACCTATAAATGAAGGATCACCCACACACATTTTTAGCATGTGCGCATAAAGCATGGGATGAATAAAGCCCAAACTCGCAAGCAAATATAACTCATATGCCACATTCCCAACTCTCCTTAAAATTTGATATGGACCAACATAATAGGGCCTAACTTCCCCTTCTTTCCAAACCTCATGTCATCATATATAGGAGGAACTTTCAAGAATACCAAATTATTTACTTCAAACTCCAATTCTCTTCACCTTACATCCACATAAGACTTATTGAAACTTTAGGTAGTCTTAAGTCTTTCTCTAATCACTTTTACCTTCTCAATGCCTTTATTAATAAAATCAGGACCAAACAACCTAGTCTCACAAACCTCAAACCATCCAATAGGATATTTATACCTCATACCATAAATATCCTCAAAAGGAGCCATCTGAATTTTTGAATGATAACAGTTATTGACACAAACTCAATAAGTGGTAGATGTTAAGCCCAACTACCCTTAAAATTAATTTGATGGACCCTTAGCATATCATTCAAAGTCTAAATAGTATGCTTTACTTGTCCATTCGTTTGAGGGTGAAAAGCAGTGTTAAGGTTCACCTGAGTACATAAATCTTTCTGCAATGAATTCCAAAAATGAGAAGAAAATTGTGTACCTCGGTCTAAAATAATAGACACTAGCGCACCATAAAACTACACAATCTCCTAAATGAACAACTTAGCATAATTATTCTAAGTAGTTAGTCCTCACAGGCAAAAAGTGAGTGGACTTTCCATCTTATTCACATCAACCCAAATCAAATTATACTGATTGCGAGACCATAGAAGACCCATAATTAAATCTGAATTGATCATCTCTCATATCCATATGGTCAACTCTATATCTTGAGATAAGCCATCAGGCCTTAAGTGCTCAACCGTAACTTGCTGACAAACCATACACTTAGCCACAAAAGTTGCTATATCCCTTTTCATATTTTTCCACCAATAGATTTCTGTCAAGTCATGGTACATCTTAGTAGAGCCCGAATGAACTATATACCTGGACTCATGAGCGTTAGTCAAAATCCTTTCCCGCAGTCCAATAACATCAGGAACACACAATCTACCTTGATACCTCAAGATTCTATCTCCCTCAATAATGAAAGTCATAACCTTTTGCTGACCCACATCATCCTTAATCTGCATAAGTATGGGATCTAATGTTGTTTTCTTCTTTACCTCAGCACATGATCTGATTTGAATACTTCCTAAACCATAACCCCCACATCCTTAGAGTCCAAATAATGAACTTTAAAGTTAGCCAATCTGTGAATATCCATCACTAATCCTATTTTTTCATCATCAACATAGGATAAGCTCTTCATAGATAACCTACCAAGATTATTGGCAACATTATTAGCTTTACATGGATGGTAGTGCAACTTCATGTAATCCTTGAACAACTCGAGTTACTTCCTCTGCCTAAGATTTAACTCCTTCTTCATGAACACTATTGTAGGCTCTTATGATCTGAATAGATATCCATATGCACCTCATACTGATAATAGCGGTAAATCTTCAAAGAAAAAATCACAGTGGCCAACTCCAACTCATGAGTCAGATAGTTCATCTCATGATCTTTAAGCTTCCAAAAAGCATAAGCCATAACCTTACCATGTTGCATTAAAACACAACCCTATCCTACATGGGAGACATCACAAAACACAAGAAAACCATCAGTACCTTTGGGTAGCGTCAAAACTAGTGCAAAAGTCAACTTATCTTTCAACTTCTCAAAGCTACCCTCACAAGCATTGGACCATAGAAACTTAACATTTTTTTCATTCAATCTTGTCAATAGAGAAGCAATAGCTGATAAACTCTCCACAAACCTCCTATAATACCTAGTCAAACCCAAAAAGCTCTTAATGTCGGTTGAGTTGTAGTTCTAGACCATCTCTTAACCGCCTCATCTTTCTATGGATCTACCTTGATCTCCTCACTAGATACCACATGCATAAGAAAACTCTTAGCTTTCAGCTAAAACTCACACTTAGAAAATTTAGCATAGATCTTCTAATCCTTAAGGGTCTGTAACATAATTTAGATATAACTGGTATGGTCCTTTTCTCTCTCAGAATACACCAAGATATCATACATCAACTATTACAAACTGATCCAGAAACTGCCTAAGCACCCAATTCATAAGATTCATGAAAGTAGTAAGAGCATTAGTGAATCCAAATGACATCACCAAAAACGCATAGTGACCATAGTAGTTTAGAAAAGTAGTTTTGGGCATACCAACATCCTGAATTTTCAATTGATGATAGCCTAAACAAAGATCAATCTTAGAGAAACACCTAGCACCTTAAAGCTGATCAAAAAGGTCATAAATCCTAGGAAGATGGAACTTATTCTTTACTATCAACTCATTCAACTGATGATCGTCTATAAACATCTGAAGTGACCCATCTTTCTTTAGAACAAAAAGCATAGGAGCACCCCATAGAGAAATACTAGGATGAATGAACCCTTTATAAATAAGATCTCTTAATTGCTCCTTTAGTCCTTTTAATATAGTTGAAGACATTTTATTAGGAGGAATGGAAAAAAAGAGTTTCGATAAAAGATCAATCACAAAATATATTTCCCTATTAGGAGGAATTCTAGGAAGTTCATCGGGAAGAACCTCAGGAAATTCCTTAACCACGAGATAGATAGCAAAAAGGGACTTTCACAGTTAGAATCCTTAACCCAAAATCGGTGATACAAACAACCTTTTTAAAATAAATTTCTGAGCTCTAAGATAGGAAATAAACTTCTCTTTGGGTACTAAGTAACTTCTCTCCCATTCTAATACCAGCTCATTCGAAAAGTGAAAACTGACATTCTGGGTCCCCAATCAAGAGAAGCATAGCACGAATGAAGCCAATCCATGCCTAAGATAACATCAAAATCTACCATATCTAACTCTATCAAATCCACTAATGTCTCCATATGAAAGATAAATACCACACAACCTCTATAGATTTTTCTAGCAACTATAGAATCACCCATAAAAGTAGATAGAGGAAAAGGGTAGAAAATACTTTCAAGAGAAGAACCAAAACGCATAGCCACATAAGGAGTCACATAATAAAGGTTAGAACCCGGATCAACCAAACAATAAACATCATGGGAAAAGAGTTGTAACATATCAGTAACAATATCTAGAGATGCCTCAGATTCCTAGGGAATAGCAAGTGCATAGAGGTCATCCAGCTAGTGTCGGTACAGAAAGTATCACCCCTTCATGTAAGAGCTAAAGATGTGGCAGCCAAAACCTTATTAGACTCAGTGGCAACTCTAGCTAAAGGATAATATCATTGCATATGACCAAGCTGACCATAATTGTAACACTAATTTCTCCCCTCCTCACAATAACCATAATAAAGCTACCCACCAAATCTACAAGGAGGATAAGGTGGGGCTGAATAAGCTTCAGTAGCCTGAGACTGGGCACCCTCTACCTTAGGACCACTTTTATCGATGAAACAATAGTTACTCAAAGGCTTAGGATAGAGAGAACTAGCAGATGAATACGAATTGCCCCAATTCTTCTCCTTGGTCCATTGTCTACCATTTTTCCCACTATTCTGCTGACCCCCATCCTACTCTTAATATCTAAACTTCTTATTCTACCTAACGCCAATATTTGCCAATTTCTTTTTCTCATCCTTCACCATCTGCATATAAATCATAAGCCTAGAGATATCCATATAACTATTTAACATTGTAGCCTTACACTTCAATACTATGTCACAAGACAACCGAGAAGCAAACTTCCTCATTTTAAATCTTTGGCTAGACACCAACTCGGTCACATAATGTGATAGCTTCTAAAATTTTAAGGCATACTCTTTCACACTCAACTTGCCCTATTTCAAATTCATAAATACCTCGGCCTTAGATTTCCCCATCTCCTAAGGAAAGAAATGATCAAGAAAGAAACTAAAAGACTCATCACATAATATCGGCTCTGCATCATCACCTCTCAACTATTCCTACTCCTCATATAACTGATAGGCTACATCTTTCAACATATATGCAACAAACTCTACACCTTTAGAATTAATAGCATGATTCACTCTAAAAATCTTCTCGATATCTTCCATAATCCCTTATGGATCCTTCTCAACCATAGAGCCATAAAGATTGGGGAATTCAACCTCATGAACTGGCCAACCCAAGTGACCTCGGATGAAGGAGCAATAGAACCAACACAACTAGCCTGATGAAATTGAGATGTCACCAATTGAGTAAGCAAATGAATAGACCGATATGACTCTACATTTGAGATGTCCCTCCTAAGCCAGCTGATCATAAGCGTCACCACCCTGAGAAGCCTGATAAAGGCTAGTAGAAATAGGTAGAACTCTATATAGAGCGCCACAATCAGAAATAGATACCCTATACCAAGTCTACACTCCATATATAGGGTAAGTCCCCTCTATATAGTCCTCCAAATGGATAGAGTCTCGTAGAATTTTATGAAATTCAAATCTTCGGAAGGCATGCTCTAAAATGTGAGAAAGCTAGTAGTTAGAGAATTTTTATAACACTATACTCTATATCCTGAAATTGAACACAAGAAAGGGAAATATTCCTAAATGTCTTGTAGCCTCCTCCTTATAAGTGTGGCACACAACACACCCATAAAAAGGACTCTACTTGACACAACTTTGTACATACCCAATGACACTAAATAGTTCTCTGATACCAAACTTGTCATGACCTAAACTAAGTCCTGCTTGTGAAAAGTATATAAAGTCTACCATGGATCAGAGACCACCCCCTTAACCTAACCTCAAGAGCACAAATATAATGATAATAATAATAATAATAATGCAGAAGCCAATTAAACAATAATGAAAGATGAATAGGTAAATCTATGAAAACTATAAGTCAATCAATATCCAACCAACCCACATATGTCCACAATATCCTTTAAATAAGAATAATATCTAAGTCAATACATTCCCATAACTATGACCAAAAAGAATCTAAAAGTACTAAACCAATAAGGAAAAAATGATGAAATGATAAGGCCTTCTGAAGAATGGAGGCTCACCACTTCAGAAAAACTCAATGAATGTCCTCAAACACCTACTACTGCATAAGAGCAACAGAAATTTCTTCGAACACTATATTATTAATTGATGAAATATCCTAGGACGGTCATTGGGATAAGCACTAGCATATATCTCAGGGAAATTAAAAAAACATAATGCAATGTCCACAATTAGTTAAAACTGTATGCACATATTCATATATACATATATACATATATAAGATGTCGAGATAGGGTAAGGAGAATGAATATGAGAGTTTTAAAAATGCTAACCTACAATGTGTAGCTCTATCTATCCTAAGGATACCCACGGGCTATATGCATTCATCTCTCACTGCTAAAAGGATCCCAATGAATGTTAGTCGTATGAACCAGAAAAATTCAAGAAAAGGATAGGGAATCCATTACCCCAGCAATTCAAAAATTAATAAAAAGTATGAACTATAAAAACGTTCATAAAGACCCGCACACCCCCAAATGTGGTTTCCAGTAGCAGTCCCCCAGGACTTCCACTTTCCACAATGAGAAACAGAACCCCCTTTAAGTCTAAATAAAAACATTTGCACATAATTCAAACAACTAACTTGGGATTCATAAATTAAGGCATTTACCACTTGGTATCGTCATACCAATATGCTTGCAAGCTAAATTAAACATGCCAAACAAATTCACATAACCACATTAGCTCCAAAGTTCCATTAAGATCCAAACTGTGGACACCAATGCCATACAAATCCGTTTAAATAGCCATTTATCCATTATTGAAATGGATAGAGATCAAAAGTAAGTTAAACCATGTAACTTTCCTTAATAAAAATCAAATTCACAAAGTGGGTTCAGGTTCATACAATTCTAAGCCAAAATTTATCCAATTTAAGGAAACCCATGTCCCCCATTCCAACCATTTTAATAAAGTACCAATTAAGTCCCAGAATATAAATTTAAAGCATGAACAATCAATACAAAACATAGGAAAAGTAATTCAATTAGTAACAACCAGAGCCACTCAACCCAGTTTCAAAACCAAAAATTTAAATCACATGAAAATCTATTTAATTCATGCCATAATGTAAAATTTAAGTTTAGGGAAGAGAACCATGCTTGAAACACATAAGAAATTGAAATCAATTTGAAGTTTGGATCTCATAGGATAAGTGCACTCTAAAAAACTTTGTAATGTCTTGAGTCTACACCTTAGGTGTCACATGGTGGTTATAATCCCAAAGAACCCCAAACTAACCCATGACTGGTACCTACTATGAGCACTGAATAATAATACTACTAATATGTGCGGAAACATAACTGAAATGCCATAAGGTTAATATTCAAAAAACTAATAAATATAGCAATTGCTAATAACATCTCAAAACTTAATACTGTCTGAACTAGGATTGTCTGAAAAGCCTCTACTAAACTGTCTGAAAGTGGAGTTGATGGGACAAGCCCCCAACTAACTTTGATTAATAAATATTTAATCTACTGTAATACTAAAAAAGATAATATCCTCAATGGATGAGGACTCAATACTAAATTTGTTGCTGCTAACTAAATTTGGATGAGCGTGGTGAGAAGCCTGAACGTCTAAATCTATGATATAAGACATCATAGCATAAGAAAAAGAGTATGCATTAGTACTTTGAATGTACTAGTATACTAAGTGAGGTAGGATAATATACATGGGTTCGTATGCATGGACAATAATTCTCTGAATGATAAGTATATAACTGAATAAGAGTACATGGATAACTGAAATTGCTGTAAATACTGATTATGCAATACTATGCATATACATATATATATATTTATATTTATATATTGTATCTGAGATCATACTGAACCTGTATACTGAGTTTTAATAACTGAGTGGCTGATATCTGAGTTTACTGATAACTGTATTACTTATAACAGGGTGACTATTTTTGATAGTCCTAATTCTGTATAATTGAACTGAGTTCTATACTGAGTCTGAAACTAAAAATATTACTGTAAGAGTGTTCATCTAGTCGATATACCTTGATTATAAACTGAGTTGGGGTCCAAATTGTGACCCTAGTTGGAAGGGTGTTAGCACCATGCCATGGGTACTAACAATAGCTATATGGATCCACTAAAGATTCATCCTTATCTGGCAGGTGAGATTTATGAAGTAAACACTTTATCAACACTCAACTGGCGGGTTGATATATTCAACCTACACTGTCTACATAGTTTTAGAACTAAGGGACTGCTACAAATAGTCACACTCTTAACTGGAAGGTAAGACCCCATCCCTACATTTGCTTATTGTTGAATCCTACTCCCAACTAAGTAGACACTAAGCTAATCTCTAGACTGTACTAGGCTTGACTTAACTATTACTGATCGTGTTGACTGACTGACTGGACTCAGTTCATTGAGTTTTGTAACTGACTGACTACTACTATTTGTAACACTACTGAGACTATTCTGTAGATACTATAATTCTAGGTAAACAGCTAGATTTTTGGGTATTGAATAACCCCACGACTCGATAGCATAAATAGTAAAGCATGTTATGATCTTAAAATCAGAACAATAATTATTTGTTAACAATGCATTCACTTAGACATTTTACCAAACACTTGAGGAGCACAACTAATGCACATGGAATTCATCAAAATATAAAGATCATGGCTACAACATTCAACTTACAATTCAAGAGTTTAACATGAGAATCACATAACTCACACACATACTATCTTCATTTTTATGAAACTTGCAATTAATCATGGATTGAAACACAAAACATCAATACATAAATGAACACAATAAAATTCCAACATGTAAATCATGAAATCATAAACTTGTAGTTTAGAAAAGGGTTTTTGAACTCCAAGGGTGAAAGGAAACCCAAGGATGAACACCTAATATACCTTAGTAATTAAATTCTTTGAAAATCATTGGTGTGTTCTTGAAGCTTGGACTTGAAATTGAATGACCTAGGGTTTTGTTCTTCAGAAAATTTGAGAGAAAGTAAGTGATTTTGGCCTTAGGATAGCTTAATTTCGTGTTTTAGAGATAAATACAGTGAGAAAATTAACTTAAATACCCCCTCTGGATACGGATTTTAATTACAAAAAATGCACCTAGCAATGCGCAGACCAATGCATCATGTCGATGGGGACAACTCAATGGCCGATGCGATACCTCAAGATCGCATCGGCTCACTAAATTTGTATGCCTGAATTGGTCATGATAATGTCGATGCGATGGCCAATGCGGCGCATCGATATCATATCGATCCACTATTTTTGACATCCAAACATGGCTCAAACAACATTCGAAAAATCCAAAACTCATCCAAGAACACATATTGATCTCCTTAATCATGAATCAACTTAGAATCGATATTTTAAGGTCGTAAGCATAGAAAATAAAGTCATTGAAATATTAAGGCCAAAAAATAAGACTAAGTGTCAATACTTAGCTTAAATTTTTCTGAGTCTGGGACCTCTTGTTCATGTTATATATGACTAAAACGACTGGGATTTTGTGAGCTCTTACAAGTTACGCAGATGGGATATTTTAAAAGGGGTGTTTTGGTACTTTTCCTCTTTAGAAAACCTACCCATTGGATTTAATTACTCTTTAAAAATTATTAGTAAATCATTATCAGTTATACAACATAAAAAATCTTCTTTTCATTCTCAAAGAAATATCAAACTAGGGTTTCCTCCAAGAACAAGAAATTAACAAAATCACTTCTTAAGGCTAAGATTTTATAATGACCTAATTTTTTAGAACCAGAACATCACACAATGCTCATGATCCCGAAGGACCACAAGCTAACCTTCTACTAAAATCTATACGTAAACACTGCATAATATAGCTAATAAATGTGGAAAGAGGCCATAAGGTTCAAAACATCTAAAAATACTCAAAATTGAAAACCGAATACTGATACATCTATCCAAAAAGCCTCTAAACTATCTGAACTGTGGAGTTGATGGGACATGTCCCCAACTAACTCTGTCTACTAAAAATAAACTAAGTCTGATATGATAATAATAAAAATAAGGATCATCCTCAACTGAAGAGGACTCACTGCTACGTCTACTGCTACTGATTGGGACTGAGCTACTAAGGGTACTTTGGATCTCGTGCCTCTACACCTATGGTGTCAAATAAAACACCATAGCACAAATGTATCAGTACAAGAATATACCGAGTATGAAGATGAGGTATGGCTAAATACAAGGGCTTATGCATGAACAATTATTAAATTGAATAATCATAAGAGTACTGAATGAGAACACATGCGTGAATGCACAAACCATAACTAAAATCATCGTGACTCAAAATACTAAAACTCGGATACTACTTTACAGCCTTCTGAACTCACTACTAATGCCTGAGATACTGAACACTGAATTATCTAATACTGATAACTGAGTACTGGAGTTGAGATTAGTCCTATCTAGCGAGTAATCTCAGAAACTGATGTTACTGGAGCTGATTAACTGAATCTACTCACATCAATGACTGAAAGCTGACCTTACTACTCTCGACTATCTGGATCTGAGATCAAACCTCTCTAATGGACGATCTTTGAATCTACTATCAATGATAAGAAAATATTATCTGAGATCAAACCTATTTAGTGGAAGATCTCTAAATCTGATAAAGAGAATACTCAACTAAATCTGAGACTTAAATCAAGCCTATCTAACGGGTGTTCTCTGGATATGATAATGAGATTATTCAACTAAATCTGAGACTGAGATCATGCCTATATAACGGTTGATCTGTGGATTTGATAATGAGATTACTCAACTGAATCTAAGACTGAGATCAAGCCTATCTAATGGGTGATCTCTGGATCTGATAATAATGAGATTACTCAACTGAATCTGAGACTGAGATCAAGCCTATCTAATGGGTGATCTCTAAATCTGATAATGATATTACTCAACTGAATCTGAAACTGAGATCAAGCCTATCTAACGAGTGATCTCTAGATCTGATAATGATATTACTCTATAACTTTATGTGGGACCATGCCTATCTAGTGGGTGGTCCATGAGTCAATGGAACTATCTGAGTTCTTTACTAAGATAGATTACTGTATCGGACAGTCCTGATTTCTGGGTTCTACTCTGAAGATTGATACTGAAACTGCAAACGTGGGAGTTCTCACTTAACCGACATGCCCCAAATATGAACTGGTGGGGTCCAACCTGTAACCCCAGCTGGAAGGGAGTCAATACTGTGCCATGGGTAAAGACCTCTCTGGTCAAGCCTCTCTAATGGGCGACCCTTGCAGGAAGTCAACCCTAAGGCAGTGTAATAGTCAAGCCTATCTAGCAGGTGATAAGCCTTTTCAAATGGGTAACTCCTATATCCTGCACTGGCTATGCAGTTCTGGAGTTTAAGGATTTCTCCTAACGACTCTGCCTCTCTAACGGGGAGCCGCCATCCCTCCTCTCGCTCGGTGCTATCTCCTACTCCGAATTAAAAGACTCTGAACTGATTCTTAACTTAAACTGAACTTAAACAGAGCTAAATCTGTTATTGATCATATCTCTCAAATGATCTGACTGAGTTACACTGAATTCACTTGGTTTCGTATCTGACGAAATACTACTAAATCTCATTATTTGACTGTATGATATTGACTTCTGAACTAAACACTTGAATACTACTAGGTCTGAGCTGAGTACTGAACTGAGGCTAGAATACTAGTGATATTGAGATTATTGAGATTTCTTAAGTTTTGTATCTTTCTAAGAGTACAGAGTTCGATAACGCACTGAGTTCTGAGAGTCACAGCTTAACCAAGATTATCGAGAAAACTGACACGGGCTCTAGGCTGCAGCTAATTTATCGGGTATAAATACCCCCAGGACTCGAAAACATAAAAGTAAAACATAACCATTCTTGAATAATCAAGACCATGGACATTCATTCACTATTACAATCACTAAACCATCTCCTCAAGCATTTAGGAATCATAAACATGTAATAACATAGGAAAACATTTTATTGGCTCATACTCCATTCAACAAGGTCTTGCATCAAACACTAAGCATGTATTAAAGTCTTAGAATGTATCAAAGAGAACATAATTGGGAAAACTTCATGCTATCATTTCACAATTTATTCACTAAGGCTTTTCAACAAATACTTGGTATGCATGGGCTTGCACACGATTGGGGATTTCTAGTCAACATGCTATAATGGCTCTAATTCCTTCACATAAGCATTTTGTTAAACATATGGGGAGCATGCTTTGCTTATTCAACAATTTCTACACCTAATTGACATGAACATATCATTTAACAAGAAACTTGAAGAGGGCTTAACATGAACACCATATGAATATCACATACTAGGGTCAAAGCTTGAAAACCTTGTAAACAAACATGAATCACAATCCAATAATAGCACGTACATCAATTTCAACCCACATGAATCATGACAACTCATAAACAGAAGATCTTTGAAATTTAGAAAAGGATTCTTGAGATTCTTTGATGAAAGAGACCGAAGAATAAACATCTGCATACCTTAGTTTCTTGATTCTTGAAAAGTTAACAGAGGAGTCTTGATGATTGGGGTCTTGATTAAGGAACCCTAGATCTTGTTCTTGAACAACTTTAAGAGAAAACTAGTATTTTTGGGTTAAATGAGGCCAAATCCTGTGTTAAGGAGTACATAGGGGTTGGGAAAAGACCTTTTTCGCCTTTAGAATTAAACAGAAAAATCCCAATTTTACACGCTGGTTCGAGTGCATTAATCACGCCAGCTTAATGGAAACTGGATAATTGGGAAACTAGTTGGTGGCGCAAAGCGGTAGAAATTGCAAACTGGAAAGGCACCACGACATGGTGGAATCGCGTTGGTGCACTGGAAATTGACAACTCTAAAATTAATACTTGGCGCGGCATGCCATAATCTCGGAGGCTGATTAGATTTTGACGATTCCCATTTTGGCAGGCTCTGCGACACGCAAAAGTACCAGGTGGTACACTGTCTTACTAAAATAGCTCTCACTCTTCGCTCGAGTGTCGAATTTGGGTTAATTTGGTATCGACGAAAATCTTATTCAATGATCTACATGAGAAAAATCCAATATTAGGGAAACTCTACATGGTTAAAAATAATTCTCACTTTGGAAGACACTTCTCAACCTTTTAGGGATAGATTAACACTTTACTGAACACGTTCTAAGGCTCAGACTATTAGAGAATTTTGCGGGGTCTTACAGATTTCAAAGGAACAAATCAAGATTCGAGTTCTACTCTTTAAACCTTGTAATACAAGAACACGAAATCAAGAAAATCACTCCTAAAGTCTAAGATTTCCAATGAACAAATCCAGATACAAGTTCTACTCTTTAAACCTTGTAATCTAAGGTACGTGGGGTTTTTCTAAATTACATGGGTATGGTGAAATAATTTCAAAGAAAAAAATCAAGATTCGAGTTCTAATCTTTAAACCTTTTAATACAAGAACAAGAAATCAAGAAAATCACTCCTAAAGTCTAAGATTTCCAAGGAACAAATCAAGATTCAAGTTCTACGCTTTAAACCTTCTAATCTAAGGTACGTGAGCTTTTTCTAAATTACATGGGCATGGTGAAATAATTTTTAAAAATATTTGAATGTTGAGAATTCATGAATTTACAATGGGGTTTCAATTTACAATTACAATCATGCATTATGAAACCTTCTTGATATTAATATTTTGGTCTTGAGGCCTTTCCCCCTTAAACTCGATTTTGTTCATATATATATATGTGTGTGTGTGTGTGTGTGTATTTATATATGTATATATAGAAGAGCGCCCGGTCCTTCATGGTTCAGGATGCTCATTACGACCAGGACCTCGGCTTGGGTCGTGACAAACTTCTTAAGCTTTCTTGTTGTAGATTTAAAGATGAATAAAGTAGACTTTGATATTTGAAAACTTAAGAAAAAGGGTTCCTTTTATATTTGTAAGTCGTGGAAAGGGTAAAAAGACCAACAATCCTCTCACCCTAAGTGAAAAAAACTAAATTAGATGAAATTTACAACTTGGTGTGTCATGTCATATTATCGCAAAGGTTATCCTCCATTCCAAGCTATTATCGCAGAAGTTAACCTCCGTGATATGGTACTATCGCCAACCCTCAATTCCTCGGGGGTCCTAAAATGACCCCAAGCCCCTTCCAAAAATTCCAAAACTTTCTTAATTTACCTTTTTAGCATCCCTAATCACAATTCAAGTCAAAAAAACGATATTGCAAACATGGGAGGGTCAAAAATAAAATGATTGAAATTTTAAGGGTCTTACAACAATCCTCAATTGTTGTATATACTCCTCCCTACTCCTAAAATGCAAAAGAATGTCATTAAGGAACACAATTACGAAGGATTCCAAATAAGGTTTGAACATGTGATTCATCAAATCCATAAATATAGCTTGGGTTAGTCTATCCAAAAGACATCGCCAGGAACTCATAATGGCCATAGAGAGTCCTGAAGGCTATCTTTGGGATGTCCATAGCCCGAATCTTCTATAGATGGTGATCAGATCTAAAGTCAATGTTAGAGAACACTACTGCTCCATGAAGCTAGTCAACTAAGTCATCAATACTTGGCATAGGATATTTTTTCTTCATTGTCACCTTATTCAGCTGCCTGTAATCAGGATACATACGCAAGGAACTATTCTTTTTCTTCATAAACAAGAAATGATCACCCAAAGGTGACACACTTGTCCTAATCAAACCCTTACCTAGAAGATCTTGCAGTTAAGAATTTAGCTTCTTAAGCTAAGCAGGAGCCATACATAAGGTGCCATAATAAATGGTTAGGTTCCCAGCAAAAAAGCAATAATAAACTCAATATGACACTCAGGAGAAAGACTAGGTAGATCCATAGAAAAGACATCAGGAAAACAAGAAAAGGCATCAGGAAAATCATGGACTACATGAACAAAATCAAGAGAAGGATTCTCCACACTAATATCATGAATATAAGAATGATAAGACTTGTAACCCCTTGATATAAGTGTCCTAGCCTAAACAAAAGAAATAATCCCCGTCAATGCACGGCTAATAGATCACTAACACACAACTGGGGTATGTCACTCAAGGCTAAGGTAACGGTCATGGTAAAACAATCCAAGACCAAATGATAGAGGGATAATCATTCTATGCCTAGAATAACATCAAAGTTCACCATATCTAATGCAATATGAAACTCTTAAATGGTCATAACACGTGATCTACAAACCCGATCCACTACTAAAGAATCACCCATATGAGTAGATACACATAAGGGCATAGATGAAGAATCCCAAGACAACACTAACCACAGTGCATATAAGAAGACACATATGAATAAGTAAACCCCAAATAAATAAAGAAAAAGCTAGTTGATGGCACAATAAGATCATACCCATAATAAAAACATCTTAAGACTCTAATTGTTGATTTACTAAGTATATCATATAAATGATCTTACTCGCTTCCTGGATGGGCGCCCGACTGATCATCTATCCTACCTGCCTAAGGACCTCCACAAGAACCCTAGGGACCACCGCAAAAATACTACATATGACTGCTATTTAGGGGCAGTACTACCCTGATTAGTAAAATACTCTGCGTTGTAGGTACAACTGCCCCACATTGGGGACACTCTTTGGAGAAATGGATAAATACCCCACAGTCATAACATGCCCCAGGTGTTGAACTATATCTAAAAGATTCAGCTGACCTAAGATATCCACCTCGACTAGAAAACTTAGAAGATGTATTTCTCAAGGGCTGACCACTACTCTGGCCATGATAATTATTGTATCTAGGCTGATCCCCATCAATAATCTGAAGTGTGACATAAATGGGCCTACTAGAATGACCCTAACGCAGATAGGACTAGCGTAAAAGGTACCTGCCCTGAGAACCTCTACCTCTAAATTATAAGCCACTTAAACTCCCATTGAAACTATCATAGTAGTGCAGCCTTTATTCGCTGCTCCCTTAAGCCTCGTGATGCATCTCCTCCATGGTATGAGTATAATCAGAAACCTCAATAAAGGACCTATCAATAGCAGCCAAGCTCTTTGTTTCCATGCAAAGATAAAGTCTCAATTCCTGAATAAAAAACAAAATTTTCTGTTACTCGATCAACAAGATATATGTAGCATGTTTGTCCAACTCATAAAATTGAGCCTCATACTCTAGAATAATCATAGAACCCTACTCCAATCTTGATCTCTCATATGCTCTCTAATGCTACAAGTCATATACTCCTCCAAGAAAACCTTAGAGAATTATGTATATATTAACATAGGAGATACAGCAGGCCTAAAATAAAAATAACCTTTCTACCAATATCTATCTACTAGGTCTAACTAAAAGGTAGTGTAGTCAATGTTGTGACTCTCTACTAAGCCCAAATTACAGAGCCTATCCTCACAAGTTGTCAAAAATTTAAATGCATCCTCGCCTAGTGCCTCAAAAAGCCTAGGCGAGGTCAATCTAAAAAATTTGCCCATTATCTTCTACTCCTTAACAAACATAGTAGGTTGGGAAACTATCGATATTGGAGGGATCTCAACTCTGGGGGTCGTATATAGAGATTGCGCCCTTGCCTTGATACCACTTTTATCCATATATTGAGCACCATTGACGATGCATCATGAAACAAACCTAATATATAAACTAAAGTATCACTGAGCAGTGATGATGAAATAAACCCTGGTGGAGCTTGGGTTGCCCTAAGAATAGGATTAGGGTCCAGTGAAAGCTCAATAAACAGATCTATAGTTGGGGCTACAACTCTCACCTTTCCCAATCTCTATGTTGTCCATGTCCCTTGTAGGATCCCTAATTACGGACTAAGGGTCCTCATCTTTGGCAGTAGTAGCTCACATCATATCCATTATAAAAAGAGTAAAAGCAAATGAATCTTAGAAACCAACATAGATTATTAGCACCAAACAAGTGAAAGAACTGAAGATCTCCAAATAATGTACTATAGCATCCTGAAGGTAGGAAATAGACATTGTCGTTCTGATTTATAGGACTCTACTAGATACTTTCTCTTGTACCAATTATACCAGTTAACCTAGGCATTCATACCAATTTGTCATGACTTGATTTCACGAGTCATAATGGCACCTACTTTATCCTACTAGTAGGTAAGCCTAATCATAGCCTGAAATAATAAGTAAGGGGATAGTTGGTTAAAAATAGCATAAATTCTAGAATGATGCAAGTAATTAGGGTATAAGACATTAAATATGAAAACAATAGCATAACTAAGGATAAATAAAGAAATGAATTACAATATTCCACGACCTAGTAAGGTCGGTACAAGAGCCTCTAGCAAAATAAAAGAATACTATCAATACCAAATGTACAATAGTCTCGGAATAGAAAGACCACGCAAAATAGAAGAAGGAGAGAAAGCCAGCTCTGGCTTTAAAAGCTCACCCTATCTCTAAACTTCGATAGGTACTAACACAATGTCAATGGCGGAAGCTAGTACTAGGATTTATACCAGAAAAAGGGTATAGAAGTGTCATATGAGTACTAAAGCAATGGGTACTTAATAGGCATCATCAGCAGACTTAGCTAAATCATAATAAAAATACAATAAGATGTAACATAAAAAGTAATGTTTGTAAAAAAGGCCAAACCTAAAATAGTGCTCCAAATACCGAATGTAAGAAAATTGAGTAAATAATATCAAAGAGAACATAACTATCTATTGCATAATTAGGGCCCCGTAATCCCAATAGATGCAAAAAAAAGTAAATTATCCAACATGAGCCCTCATAAGACCGGTGAATTCAATCAAGAAGAAGTAATCACTCTACACTAATAAGAAAATCCAAACTTTAAAAATGCAACTGCGGATACTCCATACCATTAAAACAAGACTCGAATAGGTTTCATAACCATCATAAGTAACCTCTTAATGTTGGACTAAAATTGGAAATAGTATCCCACATCATGGACTTAAACAGAAAATAGTATCAGAATATTAGACTCAAATTGGAAGAAGTATTATCTTAAATGTAAGGCTTGAGCCAATCTTAATGTCTCCCAAGTACAGCCTAGAATAAGTCATAAGATGCCCAAATCCTCATTCCTCTCAAGAATATAAATAACATAATGTAAGGCCTATTGAGAGTACAAGGAGCTAATTATTATCTACACCTAAAATAGGCTAGAGGGCCACCTCTAATACTAAATGTCCGTTTTAAGGTAATTATTACCCCTAAACTAGGATAAGGTTCCAAAATTCCTCTATAAGCTGATAAATAAGCCTCATTAAGTCCTAATATGGCAACCCAAGGAATAGGCAGTTAAGTCAAATATGCCTAATTACATTGACGAACTGGCTAAATAATCTATATTCACTAAATAAACCACCAAGTCATAATTCCTAACCAAAAATAAGCACAATATTATACCAATTCTATTATTAAGCTTAGTTTTAGGGAATATTAAATCTAGCCTACCTGGATGGTGAAGAATGCCCAATAAAGTTCGATAAATTGGAGATTTCCCCTTCTGAGATGCCCCTTCACAATTCTACACTATAAAAATAGTGATCTATGTATTAATACAAGAATAATAATACCCATATTACATTTTTATTCTTTGGGCCAAATATTAAATCAAAATCCTATATAGGGCCCACTTGTAGAATCATACTTTCGACACCGTTAGCATGTCCCTTTATGTTCAAATATCATTTACCCTCAGGAATGGGTAAATTTTAAGCTCAAATGTAATTATCCGATCGTGAAACTAAGAATTTGAGACTAAATTCAAGAATTAACTGAAGAATTAGACAGAGACTTATAAGGATTACAATGAGAAAATGACTATTCTAAGCTCACCAACACCCCATGATCTCCCATGGATCAATCACCTAATTTTCCACACTCTCTAAGGCTTAAATATTGATGGGACTTGATACGAATAGGAGAAAATAGGTAAAGGATGAAATAAATGCCCCTACAGGTACCGCATAAGCAGTCACCACTAAAGCAGTAAAGGACTGCTAAAGCAATCCTTAGCATGCGTCGATCTACAGTAAAGTAAACAAGATATTGCTTAAAAGACATCTACTTTATCAGTCAAGTCTCCGCTAAAGAGAACTACCTAGGACCAACCTTGGCTACTGAAGTGACTAATCGAAGAATATGGAAACCACCGCTTAAGCGACCAAAGGTTCGCTTAAGCGGTTGCAATAGCCGAGTCCATGCACCCCAGCTGAACATGGATTTTTCCTATTTTCTACCGATACCTCAGGATTCATTCAAAATCTCATGAATGAAAACAAACTATGTTGCCCAATCAAATTTGATATTCCAAACTCAATAGCACCTTTAAAATTTCCATCTGGAGTCGTTTCTACAAAATATGGGCCCCCTAACCCAGGACCATTTTTACTAAAATTCATCTAATAGCCCATAATTTGTCCTCAGGCCTTGGGACCTGAGCCAAAGTCCCCTAACCTTAAAATTGATGTTCTAGAAGTGATAGAACTATCCAAATTAGTATACAAGGTTGTTAAGATAAAGTTTATGCCTGATAAACAATCCTTACCGACAAAGACTTTCAAATAGGGAATTGGCTCTAAAAAAAACAAATGAATTGCCCGAAACTAAACTGTCAGCTCCAGCAAGTCACAAAAACCTTGGGGAAGCTATAGTAAAGTTCTAAATAGAGAAAAGTGTGGAAATATGGAAAATGGTGTGGAGGGTCATTACAACGCAAGTGTGAAAAATGTCATGTATGGACCCCCTAAAAATCATTTGAGACCCCACCAAAAGTAAATAAAATTATGCAACAGGACTAAACTTTATGTTTCAAACATAATGAAACCATTCGTATTTCCAAAAGAAGTTGTTTTCATCGAATGTTGACCAAAGACAACCACATATCAAACTTTTTAACATCTTGTATAAATGTTAAAAATCACGTTGAAAGCCTCGCGACCAAAACCAACTTAGCTACCAACCAAAAATGATGTTTTAAAGTAAATGGAACTGATGGAATAATTAAGGGACATTTAGATCTCTAAATGTTTACCAAAGTCAACTATATTAACTTAAAAGCTTTCCAAACTAATAACTTGCATAAACTCATTCAAACACTTTAGGAACCACACCACCCAAACCCACAATGCACAAATACTATAAGTGAACTATGAGGAGAAAGATGGTTAAAATATTTAAAATTTTAAAAATCACCATGAGGGTTTTTACATAAACCAAAAATGATAACTTGGCCGCATCATCAATCCTCAAACTATGATCTGAAATTACGATCCTTGGCATTTAAAATCTTTCAATAATTTGTTTATTTTAAGCCTGGAATTTGCAAGTAAGTACAATTCAGTCCATGATTCATAGAAAATTTTATGGTCCATCAACCTGATCTATGGTTTGAGATCCAAAATTGGATCTTTGCAACTTAGTCCATAAATGAAAAGAAGGTTTGTGAACTTAATTAATGTTTCATCACAAGATCTGTCAACGGTACCCTATGGACCTCTTCCATGACTCTTAGAATGATTCGTAGTTCAATTTATGGGCCATCAAATGAGGTATTAGTCTAAACCTACTTTTCTACTTTGAATATCCCATATCACAATAAACAATATGGTTTATGTGTTGATTCCATGGTTCATCATATTCATTTTTGACTCCATATTCATTATTAGCTCAACTTTTAATTTTTACCTCTAAGGTATGTTTTTCTATAAATATAGCAAAACTCCAATCAAATCCAACAAAGATTACTTAAGAAGTATAATAATTTGTATTTAAAAGATTCAAATGTGTTGTTAAATACTACCACATCAACACCCCTAACTTAGAACACTTGTATCATGGAGGGAATCCATATAATATTCCTTTTTCTCTTATCTAGGTCCATCTAATTCCTCTTATAAATGAAAGAGACCAACCTGTAGTCATAGTCTTTTGTACTAAATAGTGCCTTATACTCAGGACCAAATAGAAAATTTTGAATGGTGTGATCTAAAATATCAACCTACTTACCTTACACCTGGTCACTATTTACTTGTGGCTACCCCTTTGTTAACTCACCCTTGTTTCTCAAATTCACCAAATCTGTTACATACGTAAAATAGAACTCTACAATCATCACATGACTATACCCTTCCAATGATAGATTATCTTACCTTAAGTTTCTATGGTCAACTAAAGCTTTAATCTCAGGCAATTCTTTAAAATTAGAAGACAGAGACCTCTGTTCCTTAAATATACTCTTCTTTATATTTTCTCATTGTGTAGGAGAAAGCCCCTTTTGTTATATCACTCATACGACCTTCTTTTATGCTAAAGGTCTTTTATGAACTGGCAAACTTGCTCAGTATCTCCACCTATCTCTTTCATTCAAAAGATGGAGTCTCGACAGTAGCCACATCTTAATTACCCATTAAAATTTCTTTGTTGGAACCACTAGAACTCCTATTACTAGACTCACTACCATTATAACCCTCTATCTTGTACTTTTCTTGACTAAATTACAAGTATTCCTTGTCTTTTTAGACTAGGGAAAGTGATTTTGTTGGTTATGTGTTTTTCCACATAGTGCGAGGCTAAAACTATGGTTGCTCTCAGTCGGATTCATCCTACAGGCGAGTTGTAACATTATGAGATCTTACTAGTATATCAAGGGTAACACTAGAACCCATTTTTCTTACCAATGCCAACACACATAATAAAAAGTCCAACAATTTCAAACACCACTTTTATATGATTTCCACTAGTTTAGCACAAATTTAAAGTCACAACACCAAAAATTTCAAACATAGAGTTCGTAAACATTTTCAAAGTAGCATAGTCAAAATCATAAGTAATAGAAAATCATAAAAACATCTTGAAAGGATAAAGGTTGTAAATATTAGCTTTTTGAAGATTTTCTTGATACACTACAAAAGAGAGATATGTGTTACTTGCATGTGGTAAAGTGAATTTGAGTGAGGCTACTGATATTATATGGAGGGAGGATCATAAGTTATGTAATTTGAAAAGATAAAGGAGTGATCACAGGGAAGATATTTTAAGAGTTTAAAAATATTTTGAGTAATAGAAGGTGTACAAGAATATTTGACCTATTTGACTTCTCACACTATTGGGTATTAAAAAATTAGGTCAAAATGGATCTAATAGGAGAGAGACAAGTCAAGTTGAGTTAATTTTAATTAATAATTTTCAAATAATTATTACCCACATTATAGTATACGGAACTCAAGTACGGGTAATTTCATTGTTTCTTACCTAGGATCCACCACCTAAAAGTCTATGGTCCATAAAAGAGAAGCACATATCATTGTTCAAGTTGTAGAACTTTGAAATATTGTCTATTGGTTCTAGGTTTTCATAGATGGATTGAAGAACCATCTTTCAATGGTACAGATCATCGTATTATCTATGGATGTAAACCTAAGAGTTGTATGTTTGGAGTCAAGACGCGATGGTGGATTCCACTGACTATAGATAGCTTTCACAGTCAAAAATCAACTATAATTTCACTTCTTGATATTTTGCTTGATATCCAGTTTTACAAGGTATGAACTATGAATTTTCATGACATTTCATGACCTACCATTCAAGCTATTATTTTCACTCTTTGATTAGATTTTACTCTTTTTTGTTCTTGATAGTTATTACCACTATGCACTTCAACAAATATCAAAGCCATACAAAAGTAAAACAAAAATAAAGCTAAAGCACCTAGGATGGCCTCCCAAGCAGCGCCTAATTTAATACCGCAACATGATCCAACAAAAGAAGGAAATAAATACCAAAAGGATCATGCGACAAGTCATTGGGAGACCCTACGACTTACCACTAGAATTATTTCCACTACCGACTTTGAAATCCTATTTTGTTTGGGACAAGATTCTTTTATACCTATAAATACTCTTAATTTGTTTATAGTTTCAGTTTAAATTCTATTACTAATTTCAAGGCATATTATTGTTCTTAAGATATATAAATACTAAATTTAGGGTTTTGACTAATAATTGAGATTTGTTATCCTTACTCACAACGAAAGAAGGTGTAATAAATAGGAAAAAGGAAGCAACCATAATACTTAGAACTATCAACCTCCAGTTTGTAGCTTGAGTCAGGAAATAAAGCACGTAATTTGGTATATAAGATAGGTCGTAGTAGTACAAAAATCATAAGATGATAGTATGTAAATGAGGATAGTTATCTAATAGGGGAATAAAGTCATTTAGATGAACATAATGTATTGATTTTGCATGCCAAGCACCTGGAGAGATCACTAGTATAAAGAACCTACAAATTTATGAAGTTATGGGGAACACAGTCCTACTGAATCTCTCATTTTGATTACAAACTCAAAAATTTTAACTATCATTATTTGAAGTCATAAAATCAAATTCCCCCAATTATTGGAAATTGTTTTGTTTTTATAAACACATTAATAGATATTTTGGCCTATTCCTCATGGGATGGACCCCAACTTAGTTGGATTCTATATTTGATCAATGACCGCTTCATACTTTTATTAGAGGTGTAATTTGGGCAACATCAAATTTTAGCATAATTGTTGGGCAATACGATTACAAAGTTGGAGGATTATATTTGTTTGACTATAGGTTATTATTTCCTGATTTTATTTTTTATACTATTTCTAGGGTGCAAACTGATATATACCTAACACTTTAAGTCAAGTCAGTCCCTTTATTCCACTTGATACTAAAATTAAAAGGACTCTAAGGACTAGAAGAAAAATGGTTAAGAAAGGAGTTAATGAAGAGAGAGTTCTGAACCATGGGATGTAGAACCAAGGACTTCACAAGATTAAGGAACAAACCAACTCCTATTTGACTGCTGATAAAAATGCAAGGCAAGAAGCTACAAAATAGGAAGTACTAGAAGAAAGAGCTAGACATGTAGAAGTAGGCCATTTAACTATACATAATGAACAAAATAGGCAAAAAATAAATAAGGGACAAGATACTCCCCAACATTATGTTCCTCAGTTTAATAATGCAAATGATGATCTAGACTTACTAGAGAAAGCTGAAACAAGTTCTATTGTCCCACCCCTATAACCATCAGGAATAATGTTTGACATAACAAGTCCTATGATAAAACTTTTAAACTTGAAAGAAGTCTTCACAAGCCTTGCTACTTCTAATGAAAACTTTTACTTGTTGAACTTTTTTCAAATTTGTTCTTCCTATAACTTGCCTAACATGAGCCAAGATACTCTCAGATAGTTGTGGTTTCCCTAATCTCGGAATGCAGAAGGCACTCTATGGTTGACTGAATTGCCAAAGGTGTTAATAACCACTTAGAAAGATCTGAAGACATAATTCATGGAGAAATTTTTCCTACCTTCCAAAAATTTACAGTTAATGGATGAGATTTATAGCACCCAAGGGTGTGTCTTAGTGGTTCAATGAAGTTGGATTAAGCACCATGATATTTGAAATTAAATTCCAAAAAGAGATAAACACTAGATGATTTCTTCCCATTAGTTATAACCTTAGTGGACAAAGATACCTATTACCTGTTGCTGGTGGAAGTTGATTAGTGGTGAATTTACCACCCATATACATCCAAATCTATGCACACTACTTTGATTTAAGGGTATTAATGAGATAAATTTATTGTTTGATTGCACTAATTCCTATGCTTTGCAGGTACACAGGGGATGAGAAAAAAAGTAAAACAAGATGAAAAGATGTCAAAAAAGGAAGAGTTAGTGCAAAATATGAAAGAACCTGAGTAGGATTGGACCCTCAATTACCGCAATTATGTTGAGGGTCACGATTGCGACAAGTCAAGATTAATCAAGACAGAAATCATGATTGGTTATCTATGATCGTGATAGTTGTTACTGCAGTCAAGATCGGGTGATTTTGATGAGGTGAAATTTAGCCCAGGGATAAAATTACAATTTCCCACAGCTGTTCCCAAATTCTTCAAAGGTGATAAACTCTTTCACTTTGAATTATATTTGAGCTTTTTGTAAAGAATAAAGAGAGAACTTCTAATTGGTATGTAATAATAATTATATTAAATCTTTCATGAAATATACTTTTGGTTGCAATTGAAGCTTGGAATTGTGGGCTTACTCTTGCTTTATTTCAAATTGAAGAAATGAATGTTAATTTATGTAGTTTTCTTTTTCCTAGTTTTATGAGTAGCTCAATATCCAACTTGAGATTATGTTGAAATAGGGTGTAAATATTCATGGGTTGTGATTTATTAGTATAGATTCTTTGATATTGATGATGAGTTTTAATAATGCTTTCTTGATTGAGTTGGGATTTATGGGTGAAAACCCTATATTCTCAAAATGGATTTTTGGGTGAAAACCCAAAATTTTCAAAAATCTCACATCATCCTTGAAAGAGGGGTATGAGTATACTTTTTGATCCTATATCATCTTTGAAAGATGAATATGGGTGACAAGGCATTAATAAACAATAGTTAGATGTAGCTTATTCCCTTTTCATTATTTTAGAAATAAGGGTAGATTAAAAATTAGATAGGTCTTGGGCATCTTCTTTGAAATAGGGATGCATAATTGAGGTATTGGGTGGATTTACTTGCCATATCCATGAGGTACCTAAAAGGGTCCATGGGTGATAATCTTGAGGTTGGTTGACAAACTAGAATCAAGAACCCCTAACCTAGCCTACCCATGTAGTCATTAACTATAATTTGTATTCGATTATCATAAACACATGTTTATTTACCCCAAGGAAAACATAATACCAACACTTGTCTCATATTGAATATTTTCCAGGCTTGTTGCCTTGAATTGGTTGTTTGATTAGATTTTGGTAAAATAACTTTTCAAACCAATCCCCCTCCCTCCCCCCATTTTAATTCATGTATTTTATTTTGTTTATATAACGGGTATCTCTTTAGTAGATATTAACACCCATATGATTAGAACACTAATTCCTTTCCTTAAGGATTCGACCCCAATTTTTGTTGGGTTAATATACTTGACAACGATCTTCTTGTCCATTAATCATGGAGTAACTTGAGCATTATAAAAATGGCATCATTGTTGGGGAGTGAAACTTTTTATTTCTTGTGCGATGTTGATAGTAGCTTTGGATTTACGCGTAGTGGTTGTTATTTATTTTGGTTGTTGTTTTTTTATTTTTGATTAGGTGATCATTATTTCTTCCGAATAACCATGATTCAAGAGAAAGTCATCAACAACCCATCATATAAACATGTTGAAACCATGGATTATTTTGGCACCCAAGAGCATGCTAATGTCATCCACATCCACCCTATCGAGGGAAAAAGAGTGTTTTATGTCTCAACCATGATGCTCTAATTAATTCATATGAAGGGTTTATTTAGGAGTCAGGCTTATGAATACCCAAACTTTCACTTGAAAAGTTTTTTAGAAGTTCATACCCCTTTCGACATTGCTCACATATCACAAGAGTCCATACGATTGTACCTCTTCCCATTCTCTCTAACGAGTGAGGAAGTTGTGCGGCTAAGATCTCTACTTACTGGTTCCATCACCTCGAGGGTTAATCTTACGTAGGCGTTTTTGGATCAATACTTACCACCTTTAAATATATTACAATCGGGAGATGAAATAATAAATTTCCATTAATTCCACGAGGAGCGTTGGTATGAAGCATGGGGACAATTTAAAGAGAAGAGTTTGAAATTCCCTAACCACAAAATTTAAAAGAAGATGATTCTCCAAATATTTTATTGGTCATTGGACCAAATCAACAAAGCCATAGTGGACAACGTATCCAGTGGATCCCTTATTAAATCATCGTATATGGTTGCATCAAATGTATTAGATCTAGGGGCTAGTTTGGCAATAGGTTGGCACATGAAGGATATCGAGGTGGCCGTGGGGGCTCCCTCCTCATCCTTTGTGTTTTAAGATCAAATATGTCAAGAGGAGGAAAGGGATGCACGTATGATCAAGGTGATGTCACACCTTAAACTTCTTACTAAACATGTGTGGGGAACCTCTATTGAAAGAGTTAATGTTATAGATGCAAAGGATACTAAGTCATGTGAAAATGTGAAAGAAAAGGTACTTGATGATGGAAGGATATGGTTGCCGAATTATTCAGAGGGTTTCCATATTGCCTTTCAAAGGCAATGTAGTAATCAAGGTTGGCACAATTAAAATCAGGGCATGCCTCAGTGATAAAAGTAAGGAGACATTAATAAAGATATTTTGCTTCGAATCTTGGTTGGAGTCGTGGGGGCGACAAGATAGTGAAAGAAATGAGGAATGATTTCACCAAGCTACATCAAACGGTTGAGTCTCATTCAACTACCATCCAATAATTAGAGGAAAAATTGAATCAAATATCAGTGCACCTCATGGAAAGGCAAAATGAAGAGATGTCAAGTGGTATGATAACAAATATTATGGTCACTCAAAGTGGAAAAGCTCTTGAAAAAGGCATGGAGCTTGATAATGATCCCGACGAAAGAGAAAATTATAAGAAAATAAATGTGAAGAAAAAGAGGTCGAATGATGATGAGTTATGTCCAAATAAGGTTATCATTGAAAATTTAAAGATGAAAGAATGTCAAATTGTCTCCATGCCGCTAATCACAATCCCCCTTCTCTATTTTCCTCAATGGTTCAAAAAAGGGGGAAATGAAAAGTTTTAAAAGTTCCTTGATAAATTTAGCAACATTTCCATCAACATTCCTTTCATAGAAGCCTTGCAAAAAATATTGGGCATACAAAATTTCTGAAGGATTTGGTTTCCAAAAAAGGGCTTGTGGAGGATGAGCAAATAGAAATAACTCATCATTGTAGTGAAATTATGTTGAGCTCCATGGGGAAGAAGAAAAAAGACCCTAGTGTTTTCATAATCCCATGAACCATTAGCATGTTCAAGTTTGCAATGGCCTTGTGTGACCTCAGGGAGAGTATAAATTTAATGCCATAGACCATATTTCACAAGCTAAGATTCGGGAAACTACAACCTACCATGACAAGATTCGATGGTGAGGTGTCAAATTATGTTGAAAGAGATGAAATTGTGAAAGAGATGAAGTTGAAGAATTTGATGGAGTGGTTGCATATTTAATAAGACTTGGATCTTATACCAAGAACCAGATAAAGTTGGTCCTTGATGTTAAAACTGTGAGAATCCACCCCCAAAGCCATCCATTCTTGAGCCACAACAAATTGAATTGTATAGATTTCCTCCTCAAATCCAATATGTATTCTTAGGGGTCGAATACTCTTTTCCTATCATCATTGTAAGTGATCTTGAACCCTACAAAGTGGAAGCTTTGAACTTTTTAGTGAAAAATTTCATTCATGCCATAGATGGACAATTGCGGATACTATAGGCATAGCCCTCGGCATTTATTCCCATAAGATCAAACTAGAACAAGATCACGTACCAAGTGTGGAACATTAAAATATATTAAATCAACCCATACAAGAGGTGATGAAGAAAGGAATTATAAAATAGCTTAACGCGAGAGTCATTTATCTAATCTCCATTAGCACATGGGTAATACCGGTGCTATATGTTCCAAAAAAAGTTTGCATTATGGTAGTTATGAATGAAAAGAATGAACTTGTTTCTGTCCGACCAGGCATGGGGTGGGAGTGTGCATGGATTACCATAATTTGAATTCTTAGACCAAAAAGGACAATTTCCCCATGCCTTTTATAGACCAAATGCTATATAGGTTGGCCGAGCATGGGTGGTATTTCTTTTTAGATGGTTATTCAGGGTACAATAAAATTTGTATTACACCAGAAGACCAAGATAAGAAAACATTCACTTTCCCCTATGGCATATTAGCATTCAAGCGAGTGTCCTATGGTTTGTGCAATACACCAGCAACATTACAGTGGTTTATGTTATTAATCTTTGCGGATATGCTTGAGGATTTGATGAAAGTATTCATGGATGATTTCTCAGTGGTGGGAACTCATTCAAGTCATGCCTTAAGCATCTAAGCAAGGTACTAGAGAGATGTAAGGAAACCAACCTTGTCCTTAATTAGGACAAATGTTATTTTCTAGTTTAGGAGGGTATTATTTTGGGCCACAAGATCTCAGGGAAGTTGTACAAGCCGATCAAGCAAAGGTTGAGGTAATTTCTAAATTACCCCTCTGTAATACCAGGTACTTCTACCTAGCTTAAAATCATCCCAAAAATGTTAAAAACTTGCTTTAAAAGATGAATCCACTTTTATACATATGTTATTTTCAATATTTTCACTTTTTATCATGTGGGATATTGAATAAGCTTTCCATCGATACCAAATTTGCCCAAATCCAACACCCGTACGAAGAGTTGAGCCTTTTTAGTAAGGAAGTGTACTACCTGAGCCATCAACACATCGCAGAGCAGGCCAAAATGGCAATCGTTAAAATCCAGTGAGCCTCCGTAATTATGGTGCATCGCGCCAGGGTTCAAATTTAGAATTGTCCTTTTTCTAGTGTCTTAGCGCGATGTCTCCGCATTGCGCCAAACTTCCAGGTCGCAAACAAAGTGGCAACGTGATAGCCTCGCATCACGCCACCATACAGATTCCTAATTGTCTAGTTCTAGTGATTTGGCGCAATAGTGGCGCGTTGTGCCAAGGATGAAAATTCAGAAATTTTCATATAATTTAAATACGCGTCCAAGGGTTAAAAGGGTCATTTTTCCACCCCTGTATAAATCCAATAACACGTGATTCAGCCATATTTCACCCAAAATATATTGTTTCTCTCAAGTTTCTCTCAAGAACAATCTAGGATTTTCAATTAGGGATTCAAATCCAAGACTAAAATTCAAGAATCACTCCATCAATCTTCATAGAATCAAGAACTAAGGTATGCACAGTGTTGATTCATGGACTCCTTTCGTCCATGAAGTTCAAGAACCCTATTTTAAACTATATATCATGATGTTCTTGTTTTGAATTGATTATGCTCATGTTTTTATTATTGTACAATTTCCAAAATTTTATCATTATCATTTTTTCATGAAACTATGTTAGTATAGGGTTGAAATTCTTATAATTGAGTTAAATTGTGGAACCATGTAGTATTAAATTGATGATCATACCTATGCCCTAGGTGTGCATGCAAAGTGTTTGATGATATGGCCCAATGAATATATAATGATCAAGTACTTAGTTTTAATGTGTCAAGATTATGTTATGTCTCTTAGATTATGCTATACCTATTTGATAAAGATGATTCCCATGCTAAACCCATGCATCGTGATTGCTTGATGAGATGTTCATGAGATTAGAAGCATGAAATGATGCCATGTTGATATGCAATTACATTTTATGTACAAAACTATGATAACCGTGTGCTTCATGAAATTTCTAAATTGATATACTATGAATTGTTAATATTGGTCATATGTTCAAGAAGTGTCGAGTCTTGTCAATTTTATGCTATCAATTCTTGGGGATACTTATACCCAACAATTTAGCTGTGTTCCTAGAGCCATGTCATGTTTTCATGATACTCTCAGTCAAGCCATGATCCTTAGAATTCAGTCAGTCTCTTGACTCAAGAAAACTCAATAAATTCAGTATCAGTCTAGTTCTTCTTAGTAATCTCAATGACCTCAGTGGTCTCAGTAACATCGGTACTCAGTAATCTCGGTAACCTTAGGATTCTCAGAAATCTTAGTAACTTCAGTACTCTCCGTTCGTCCTCGGATCTCAGTAGCATTCCGTCAATCAACGGAACTCAGTGAACCCAGTTTAGCTCCACTAAATGATACCATTAGTATCAGTTCAGTTAATTTAGTCCAGTTTAGTTCAGTAATTCATGATCAGTGTCTATTCAGATGGAAGTAAGAATTAGCACCGAGTGAACCCAATGATAGGAACACACACTTTCAGATGAAAGTGTGATTCTTATAAGTCATCCTTGCATTCTAGAACTTTGTAGCCAACATAGGTTGAGACATCAACACTGTCAGATGAGGGTTGATAAGGGGGATAAGCACTATCAGATGAGGACCCCACCATTCTATTTTGGGGACACTATCAAATGAGGTTCACTTATAGTTTGTCCTTACCAATGGCATGGTATTGACACCCTTCCAATTGGGGTTACAGATTAGACCCCAACTCAGCCATAATGGCATATTAGGGGCATATTGGTTAGATAACCACTTCCCACAATTTTAGTTATAGAATCAAGACTATCAAATATAGTCATTCAATCTTAGTAATAGAACTCAGATAGTTCTACAGAATTTAGGACTGTCAGATACAGTCAACTTAGATACAGTACAAAACTAAGTTAGTTCCATCAGTATCAGGACTGTCAGATATAGTTACTCATGTTATCTGTACTCATACTCAGAAATCATGTTATCATGAACATAGTTAATAGTATATTAATTATACAAACTTTATGTTATCAGTATTCAGTTTTAGGACTGTCAGATACAATCAATCAGACCAGTTCTTCATAATCAGAACTATCAGAATCAGTGTTTCCTTTATTAGTAATATGACATTAGTTCCTTAGTATTCATTTAACTTAGTCATTCAGTATCCCAGTATTAGTACTCAGATATTAGTAAATCCACATTATCAGAACTCATGAGTCAGCATTATCATGATCTCAGTTACAGTTATATTTTATGCATGTATTCTCACGTTCATGTTTTACAGTCAATTTTATAATTCATGCATATGAACCTTGTATTTATCCTACCTCACTTGCATACCAGTACATTCAACGTACTGATGCATTTGCACTATGGTGTTTTATACCATAGGTTTAGAAGCATGAGCTTCTAAGCATCCTTAGCAGATCATACGTTCAGCAGCAAGACTAGTAGTGAGTCCTCATTCTTCGAGGATAGCAAGATTATTTTATTACTTTATAATTTTAGTAATCCAGAGTTATTTGGGGATATTTCCCATCAACTCCATAATTTTTAGATAGTTTAGAGGCTTTCAGACTACAACATGTTTCAGACAGGTTATCTCAGTTTTGGGTATTGTCATACCCCAGAGATTGTATTATATTCAGTATTAGTTTAGTCTTAAACATTATGGC
Organism: Capsicum baccatum var. pendulum; assembly: GCA_030864225.1. Classification (NCBI taxonomy): domain Eukaryota; kingdom Viridiplantae; phylum Streptophyta; class Magnoliopsida; order Solanales; family Solanaceae; genus Capsicum; species Capsicum baccatum. Next base: position 176,568,590 of record CM061560.1, read on the forward strand.
CTTACAGCTTATATTCCATATATTTATAATGTATTATTCAGTGCTAAGTTATAGATATTAGTCATGGATTAGCTTGTGGTCCTTCAGGGTCATGAGCATCGTGTAGTATTTTGGGTACCAGATTTGGAGCGTTACACCCTCCCCCTACTTTTGTAAAGGGTGTTCAGAGTTTCCTTAGGCATGCTGGGTTCTATCGGTGATTTATTAGGGATTTCTCCAAAATATCTCATACAATGTCCAAAATCCCTGAAAAGGAGGAAAAATTTTATTTTGATGATGCATGCTTAAAGTCCTTTAATTTTCTCAAGGAGTTTCTTATGTCGACTCCCATTATTGTGGCTTTGGATTGGTCGTCTCTATTTGAAGTGATGCATGACACAATTGGAATTGAATTAGGAGCGGTGTTGGATCAATCAAAGATTTCATCTATCTATTATGCAAGAAAGACCTTTAATGATGCCCAACGTAACTACACCATTACCAAGCAATAATTATTGACGGTGGTATATGCTTTTATGAAATTTTCCACTTACTTATTATTCACAAAAGTGGTGGTGCACACAAATCATGTCGCCCTTAAATACCTCATGGTGAAGAAGAAAGCTAAGTCATGCCTAATTAGATGGATCTTTCTTTAGCAAGAATTTGATTTTGAGGTAAAGGACTGAAAGGGTTATGTAAACCAAGGAGTCGACCATCTTTTGCATCTTGAGAGTAATCATGAAGAGAATGGGGAGATTGATATTGATGATGTTTTTCCAAATGAGTTAGTCATGTCAATCTCATGGAAATTTGCACTGTGGTATGCCGACTATGTTAATTATATGGTGAGTGGTGTACTCCCAGAGGGGCTTAGCTATCATCAAAGAAAGGGTTTTTGTTCGATGTAAGAAAATATTTTTGTGATGAACCCTTCCTATTTTGGGAGTGCACGGATGGTATGATTAGGTGTTTTGTTAGGAAAGTTGAAATGAAGGATATCCTTGAAATTTGTCACTTCTCATCTTTCAGAGGTCACCATAGGGGGATTCAAACCACCACCAAAATTCTCTAATATGGTTATTATTGGTCCACCATTCATAAAGATTCCATCGAGTGGTTTAAAGCATGTCATCCATGTCAAATGCAAGGTTTCATTTCAAGAATACATGAGATGCCCCTTAAATCGAGCCTTGAAATTAAAATTTTTGACATGTGGAGAACTAATTTTATTGGCCCTTTTGTGATCTCCTTTGGCAACAAATATATATTGGTAGCGGTTGATTATGTTTCTAAATGGGTAGAAGCTGTGGCACTTCAAAAAAAATAAGATCAAAAGCATCATGTCCTTCTTGAAGAAATATTTTTTTATACACTGTGGAATGCCTCATGCCATCATTAGTGATGGAGGCTCATACTTTTGTAATCAAGTATTTAGGGCCCTTCATGAAAAATATTGGGTAAAGAACAAGGTTTCTACCCCATATAACCCCAAACAAGTAGCCAAGTAGAAGTCCCAAATTGAGAAATAAAAGCTATACTCGAGAAGATCATGAGTGTAGGCCAAAGTAATTAGGCTAGGTAACTGTATGAGGCACTTCGGGAGTATAGAACGGCCTACAAAACCCTAATTTGTATGTCTCCCTACCAATTAGTGTTCGGGAAGTCATGCCACTTACCCGTTGAGCTTGAGAACAAAGCCTTGTAGTCATTGAAAAAATTAAACATGAATTACAAAGAAGCTTCCGAGTCAAGGGTCACTAAACTTCAGGAGTTGGAGGATTTCCGACCCAAGTCCTATGAAATTTCTGCATTGTATATGGAAAAAATAAGTAAATGGAATGATGCTAAAATACTAAGGCAAGAATTTCGTATAGGCAAAAGTGTACTTCTTTATAACTCCCATTTGAAGATTTTTATGGGAAAGCATCATACTAAGTGGTTGGGCGCCTTTGTGATTTTGAGTGTTTATCCTAGTGATGCCATCAAATTAGAAGATCATCAGAAGAATAGGTTTGTAGCAAATGGGCAAAGATTGAAACACTACAATGTGGGAGGCCGTAGGGCGGCCAAGGTAGAGTTCGTACATTTCAAATATCCTAATGTTTATAAGGGGGAGTCGTGTCGTGATGTTAAATTAGGTTCTTGATAGGAGACAATCCATTGTTTACACCCTTATTGCATTTTTGATGTTTTGTAGGTGTTTTATCACTAATTGGAAGTCCAAAAAGTAGGGGGAAAATAGAGTTGGAACATTTGTAAAGTTCGTAGTGTTGTAGAAAAATAGAGCAAAATAGGGGAAAATCAGCCTAAGTTACTGTGATCGCGGTCTGGGGGCGACGATCACTGTCTCGTGATCACGGTACAACCTATCGCAATCACAACAGTCCAGATAAAGTTGTGTTGCTTCTTAAAGGAGCCCTTTTTAATCCTTCTACATCTTTTATATGCTTGTGTGACAACACTTCTACTCTTTAAGTTGGGGGTGGGGTTACATTAGTGTTTGGGCATAGTAATTTAAAAGTCTTACCCCAAGGATAGTGATTGTTTTATTTCCTTTGATTGATTTTGGACGAGCCTTTCCCAATGATGGATTAAGTGATGACATTCTTTAGCTTGTAGAAATTGGTAAATACTCTTTTTTGTCTCAAGTAGGAAGAGAAATTGAGCCTCCTTGAAAAGTATGCATGCCATGTATGGTGAGCGTAATTGTCTAACTTTCATGCATACTTGTACCATCTAGAACTTTCCCCATTAGTCTCTCAAAGCTAATTGTGATTATACTTGGTTGGTGAAATGATTTTAAGATTTCTTGGTGAAACTAGGAACCCACTTTAGCCTAAAATAGCTTACCCACACATAGAATAGTATCCTTAGTTACCTATTTTGATCCTTTAAGCCTTTCTTTGGCAACCACATTATAAGCCATGAACAATTCAAAGTTTTTCTCTGTTGAAACCTACCCTATTGAACTTGGAAAATGAAACTTGAGGACAAATGCCTAAGTTGGGGGTGAAAAGTTTGGAATAATTGACCTTGGCCATGGTAATGTAATTAGATGGCTTTGATGCTAAGAAAAGAAAGAAATGAAACAAAGTGAAAAGGAAAGGATTCATCAAAAGAAGGAATATCATGCATTGAAAAAAAATAGTAGAAAAGAAAATGCTTCCAAAGAAATGGGTAAATCAAGGAAGCTAGAGTATGCATATAAGTCTTAGAAACAAATGAAGTGGTCCACGGACAAAAGTTTGGTTAAATAATGTGATGTAGATGTTCAAGAAGGGTTTAGTCACTTTGTATCCAAATGATATCATACCCTTCCCCGAATCTACGTTACAAACTTGAAAAATCTCTTAGTGATCACCAACCAAGTGCATTCATTGTAGTGGCGATTGAACATAATGGCAAGCATATGGTATGGTACTTGTCAGCATTGAGAGAGTCTTTGTGAGAGTGAGTGTTTGCACTTAATCCCTTGTTTCATATTAGATAATTTGGTATGAGGGATTTTCTTCCTGTGAAGAGGCATGTAGACTAATTGAGGTGGGTGAAATTGTCATCTTCCAGAATATAAAGCAAAAGAGTATAGTTGAGTTTCTATTGGTGGGAGTCACCTCTAGAGAGTTGGTGAGTGTTGTATTATTATTCTTTAAAGTCTTTTACATCTTTGAAATTGTGTTTCATGATGAGGGGAGTTGTGAGAATAGTTGTGCCCCTGATTGAGAGATACTTGTTGGTATTAATTGAGGTTGAAGTCATTGTGATCATTTGGTAATTTAATGGGCTTACAATTGTATTGTCTCATTGAGTAAGAAGTTTATTGCTTAAGGACAAGCAAAGGTTTAAGTTGGGGGTGTTGATGAGTGGTGAATTTATCACTCATATACATCCCAATATATGCACACTACTATGATTTAAAGATATTAATGATACAAATTTATCATTTGATTGCACTAATTCCCATGCTTTGCAGTGCACAGGTGATGAGAAGAAAAAAAGTGAAATAAGATGAAAAGAGGTCAAAAGGGGAAGAGTTAAAGCAAAAATTGAAAGAACCTGATCAGGAAAGGACATTTAGTTACCGTGATGGCCGTCTGAGGGTCGTGATCGCAATAAGTAAAGATTATTCAAGACCACAAATGTGATTGGTTCTCAACGATCACGATATCTGTGATTGAAGTCAAGCTTAAGTGATTGTGATGAAGCAGAATTCAGCCTAGGTGCAGAGTTATAATTTCCCATACCTGGTACAAAATTCTTCAAAGGGCATAAACCCTTTCAATTTGAATTATCTTTGAGCTTGTTTTGTAAAAAATAGAGAGAGAGAGAATTTCTAATTGGTATAAGAGAATAGTTGTATTAAATATTTCAAAGAAAAGCTTTTGGTTGCAATTGAAGCTTGGAATTGTGGGCTTACTCTTGCTTTATTTGCAATTGAAGAAATGAATGTTAACTTGGGTAATTTTATTTTTTCCTAGTTTCATGAGTAGCTAAATATCAAACTTGGAATTATTCCGGAATATGGTGCAAATATGTATTGGTTGTGATTTATTAGTATAGATTCTTGGTTATTAATGATGGGTTTCTCTAATTCTTGATTGATTGAGTTAGGATTTGTGGGTTAAAACCCTAAATTCCCAAAATGGATTTAAGGGTGAAAACCCCAAATTTCCAAAATCTCACATCATCCTTGAGAGTAGGATATGAGTATAATTTTGGATACTATATCATCCTTGAAAGAGGGATATGGGTGAAAAGGCATTAGTGAAAAATAGTTAGATGTAGATTATTCCCTTTTCATTATCTTAGAAATGAGGGTGGATAGACAATTAGCTAGGTCTTGGGGATCTTCCTAGAAATAGAGATGCACAATTGAGGTATTGGCTTGATTTGCTTTCCATGTCCTTGAGGTATCCAAAAGGGTCTATGGATGGTAATCTTGATGTTGGTTGACTAACTAGCATCAATAACCCCTAACCTAACCTACCCATGTAGTCATTAACTAGAATTTGCATTTGATTGTTGATAACGCTCAATCTACAGCTCTCGTAGGAGTGTAAAGCGGTCGTTTGTCAAATATAGAACCCAACCTGGGTTGGGTGTCGATCCCACAGGGAATAGCTTGGCCAACAAGTAAGCAAAATTACTAGACTTTTAGTGCAAGTCTCGTAAGAAGGGGGGATTGTAATGTGTAACCAAAACAATAAAGTAAAATCTGAAAATAGCAAAGTAAAAAGAGGAAGAATGTTACGTAAGTTGTAAACAATGAGAAATGAGGAGTTGGAGTTATGTCCACCTTCTGAGTTATACGTCTCTATTGGCTATGAGTGTGTTGAATCCAGAAATGCATGTGCTTATAGAGAATTGTATTCGATGGTAAATCCAGGCGTCTTTCGACCTATTCAAGGATTATTTCACTTTAACTCTTTCGAGCTTAAAGCGTGTCTAACGGTACGAATTCTCCAAGAGGTTAATCCAGTTACGGCACTAACTTTTTAATAGGGGATGGGACCCTACTACCTTGACATTATCTCTTTTCCAGACATATAACTTTTCTTTCGAACAAGTTAAATGTTATACTGGCTTATTCTACGCGTCTGCAGCCACAAAGAATTTAGATTAAGATGAAGAGAATAATGATATAAGCAACACACGTGTCACGAATTCACAAACTCATAGCTTTAGATAGTATCTCATATGGCTTCCATAACCCCAACAGAGAAGTTTAGTTACCCATGAGTGCGAAGGAAATCACAATGGACATTGTTATTATACCACAATAAAGATTTCACGTGTAATATGGTGTGGTAGGCGTTAGGCGTGAATCCCTTGCAAAGTAACGTTTCTCTTGTTGCGGAATTTAAGAATAGATGAATAGAAGAAGAAAAATAGAATTAATGAAAATTGTTGTAGAAGAATAAGAGAAAAATAGAAGAATAAGAGAGGAATGTAAGAAGATGAATAAAAATCTCTAGCATGATAGGGTATTTATAATACCCATATCCTAATCCTACTAGGCTAATGAAATATCTAACCAAATCCTACTAAGCTAATGAAATACTTAACCTAATTGTACTAGGTTAATGTATCATTATCCAAATCCTAATAAGCTAATGAAATACTTAACCCAATTGTACTAGGTTAATGTATCATTATCCTAATCCAAATAAGTTACTGCTAGTCCCCAAAGTCTTCAGAAATGTTGTTTTAACCCGGGACAAATTTTCCATGCATCACTTTTGGTCCTTAGGCGTCCAAGACTCCCTTTTCTCCTTTCGTGAAGCTTTCTTTGGCGTCAAGTTATCCATAAAATGCTGAATTCTGCATCATTTATACCTAAAACTTTGCTAATCATGTTCGTTAGCTCACTTATAGGAAAAAGGACTAAAAGTGCATGAAATATATAATTTGTTCTCAAAACATGGCACAAATATGGGCAAAATATAGTGATATAGGCGCGTAATATCTCCTATCATCAATTTTCATGAACCCATGCATTATTTGACCCTAGGAAGACATAATCACAAGACATATCTCATATTGAAATCTTAGCCACACTTGTTCCATTGAATTGGTAGTTTGATTGGATTTTGGTAAAATAACTTTCCAAACCAACCAACTCCCCCAATTTTAATTCATGTATTTTATTTTGTTTACATATGGGAGTCTCTTTAGTATCTATTAACACCCATAGGAATAGAATACTAATTCCTCTCCTCGAGGATTCATCCCCAACTCACATTGGGGTAATTTACTTGACAACGATCGCCTTGCCCATAAATCATGAAGTGTGTTAAGCGCTATTAGAAGGTGGAAGTTATCTAGCTGAATTAGTTTAGGTATATGCAAGATGGATCAAACATCATAATTATCAAAAAGAGGATGAGATTTATAATTTTAGGCAGCTATACTTGGAAATAATATGTGAGACATGAATAGGGTTTAAAAAGAAGTTGCAACAAACCCCAAATCAAAGAATTGCATAATAATAGTTTGATAGAGATATTCTATAGAAGTTTAAAAATAATAAGTCTATAGAAGACAAATGACTAAGAGTGTAACTTGGGAGAAGGCTTCTATAATTGTTCACCATGTCATACAGGCATGCCATACTAACTTAAATAGTAGTAGAATCTACAAAATAATGTATGGTTGACAATTTTATAGATCAGGAGTTGGCATAATTGAGGACTAAATTTAACTTATTCACAAAATATTTTGCAGTAGTGGAGGCAAAAAGGTAAATGTGGTTGGTTCACAAAGAAAAGCACGTAGACATGATGAATCTAATTTTGATAAGGTTAAGTACCTAAATTATCAAGTGGCGGGTATCTATGCCAATGGAAAAGGGTCTAATCATGACAATTGCTGCTTTGGTCAACTGAACAAAGGTTAGAACTATTACAAGGATAATAATTACAACAGGTCTACGAATAGAGATAAAAGTAGAGTGAGAGATGGTGATTTGATGAGAAAGGATTATTAGAAAGATAGAGTTACATATATGTTCTACTTAGGAACCGTGAAGCTAATTTGAGTAATTATAGAACGGAATACATATTTTCTAAAGTGTTGAAAAGGATATAGAAGACTCATTTTTGCCTTAAGAAGCTTAGATAAGATATTTTACGGATGAGTCAGAAAATCAAATCACATGATATCTTCATCAAAAATCTTAAGCAGAAGTTTGATCAGATTTTAGCTGCAGTGACTTAGTGTAAACAGGGTACACTTCCAAGCAACACCATTTAAAAGCTAAAAAATAATTGTCATTACTTGGAAATTACTACGACGATTGGTAAAATGACTATCGATCCACCTGTGCCCATGGTTATTAAGAATAATGTTGAGTTGGTCTATCAATGATGAGGAAATAGCCAAATCTGTGAATCAAGTTGATGAATAAAAAATATCTGAAAAGCCACCTCTAATTTATAAAAAGAAGTCTAAGGCCAAAAAAAGTGAAATAAAAGGAGGTTCCACAAGTATTGACTCCTATTCCATGACTTCCACCTCCGTTTACATAAAGGATAAAAAGGAGAGATAAGCAAGAAAAGTATCATAAATTTATTTCAATATCGAAAAAGTTGTTAGTGAACATCCCTTTAGTTGATGCACTTTAGAAAATGTCGAGTTATGAAAAGCTTAAGAAGTATTTGGTGACTAAAAATAGGACTGTGATCTTTGATCCTATTTGTAATTTGCACCATTGTAGTGCAATAGATTCTCAGTCTCTAATTAATAAGAAGGAAGATCCTGGAGCATTCATGATTATATATAGTATTTTGTAATGACACTCTTGGTTATTTTCTATATTTATACTTATTTTCTCCATCTAGAGATTTCCTATAGCTACCAAAGTCATTTATGACTTGCTGTAGCTGATGGTTCAGTTATCAGGCAGTTCATTCAATTTTTAAAGCCAATTCCTTATTTTACAATACTCATAGGTCAAAATTGGCTACTGGGTAAAAACTTTAGTCAAATAACCTCGTATACCAATTTTGGAGGTTCCAGCATCTGCAAAACATTAGTTTTAGGCTAGGATAACAATTGTTCTGGGTCTCAAGGATCCTAGACTCATTTCAGGCCATTAGCTGAAAGTTAAGAAAAATAGTGTATGGGTACGGGACCCATTTTTTTCAAAATAAGCATAGATGGAAATTTCGATAATTCCATTGAGTCTAAAACATTGAATTTAACAAACTAGGATAGTTCATTTTTGTATACGGGATTTTGAATGAATCTCGAGTGGTCGATGGAAACATAAAATAATTCCATGTCTCAGCAGGTGCTGGTGCATTCACTTAAGATCCCTTTGGGTTGCTTAAGATTTTGGTTAGATGCTTAAGTAGCCTAGCTTGCCCAGCAGGTATCGCTTAAGCAATGTCTTTGGTGATTAAGTGATGGCCTCTTAAGTAGTCAAAGGATGCTTATGCGATATGCGCATACTTAACAAGTGTTTCTAACACTTTGTCGCTTAAGCGGTCTAGTGTCCACTTAAGCGACACCTAGGAGCATTATAAATTCCCCACATAGCCTGGTTTCTCTCATTTTCACCCATGTAAGAGTATAGAACCATAAATAGCGTGAAAACTTTGGAAAACTACTAGGGGGTTATTTTAAGGTGTTCGTAAGCTCGAGTAACATATTTCATCTCTGAATTCTTGGTAAGCTTCCATCAATTTCATGATTAAATCCTTTATCTTTTTCCAAAATCTCTAGAATATTGGTGGGTTGATTGTAGCACCATTAGATCTTGGATTCACCCATTTTTTGGTAAATATTCCTTAAGAATAGAGGAACGTATTGTCAATTTCAAAAGTGTGATGCTGCAAGCGGGCCCGATATAGAATTTTTACATAATTTTGAAACCAAAGCATAATAGTGCAATATGTGTATCAGTGTTTTCATATTCATGAATAGATTATGATTTTGATTGTGTTGCATCTTGTGTAAGATTCTCAAAAATGAAAATCGATATTTTAGCAGATTCTTCGGGCTTTTATTCAGCATCTATATAAGCTAGGTTTACCTTTCTCATAGATTGAGCTATTTCATAGTATAATTATGATATTGTACTAAATATGGGATAGGATTTTGGAATTGAACGTGTGATTGGTATAAGTAGCACTATTTGGACTGTTTAGCCTATTAAGGAACTGTAGTTTAGGCGGAATTGACTTAGTTGCACATGATTTTAGGTAGAATTGCTATCTTAGGGATAATTATGGCTTATTTAGCATGTAAAAGTGAATTTGGATACCTTATCCTAGTCTGAGGTAGAATTTGCCTTAGAAATAATTTCATAGATTAAAAGTGGGCCCCTCCATCCCACCTTAGGCTAATATTAGTGTTAGCTCTTATAAACTCTAGAAACATTTTATACCCTTTGAAATACTTATTTTGGAGTTTAAGGAGATTGAATACATGATATTTATGTTAGTTTGGTATTTAGGAATTTGTGCTAATTCTGAGAAAAATCTAGTGGTTCTTTGATATTTTATTCCAGTTCAAGTCTGGGATTGATGATAAGATTGATGGCATGAGTTCTGTTTTAATTTTTGCAAATGATTCTAATACAGATGATAATATTGAGTGATGGTTTGAGTCTATCATTGAGAGTTATTTATGATATGATACGGTATGGATGGTTCATGGTTATATCTTGGGATTCAATAAATTTATGGATCTTTAGTTATTTACTTGATTTCACCCTTCAGCCTTATGGGGGTTTGCATTGGATTATTTACTTTTTGTCACTTACTGACTTATGGGGGCCAGTCTTGTAGTATTGATTATGCTTTCTTTCATATTACATCTATTTCAATTATTTATTTACAAGATTGGAGTTTATTTTTAGGTTTTCCCTTTTACCTTGACTTAGCTTATTTATCTTACATCTATTGCATGTATATCATGATTTAGCTCAATCGACCGATGATGCATGCTGAATACCCATGGTTTTGGTACTCATACTACACTTATGTACCTTTTAGTGTATATCCGAGTACTAGTGGATGTTGTTGACGCTAAGATTATGCTGAGTTGAGTTCAAAGATAGGGTGAGCTCTTAGAGTCGGAGTTTCCCCTTTTTCCCTCTATTATTTGTGTCTAGTCTTTCACTATTTGAGATGGATTTGTATTTGACTATTTCAATACTTATGTTCCTTTTGTTAGTAGCTCTTGTACCGACACTACTAGGTCATGGGATGGTTGTTAATGTTTTATCTATCTTTTAGACTATCATTGTTGCCTTACTATTTTTATAAGTCTTAAATAGTTGATTTCCTACTTTTAGGCCATTTTCCACCGAATTAGCCTATTGTTTATAGTTCTGGACAATGATTATCCAGAGTGGAAAACAAGAATGAATATTTGGAATTCATTAACTTTTTGGCCTCCCAAGTAGCCTCTTCAACCTTGCGGCTCCTCCATAAAACCTTTACCAAAGCTACGTCCTTCGTTCGCAACCAATAACTTGTTGATCAAAAAATTTAATTGAGAATTCCTCATAAGATAAGGAATCCAAAATACCTACCTCCTCCAATAGAACAACCATCGAATGGTCACCTACGCACTTTCTTAACATCGAAACATAAAACTTCGAGTGAATAGATCTCAAACTAGGAAGCAAATCCAATTAATATGCAACATTAACAACCCTCTTTAAAACCAAGTAAGGTCCTATATACACGGGACTGGGGACTGATCTTCCCTTTCTTCCCAAACTGCATCACTCCCTTCATGGGAGACACTTTTAAGAACACCTAATTACAAACCTCAAACTCTAACTCCCTATGCCTCGCATCGGCATAGTACTTTTGGCGACTTTGGGGGATCTTAAACCTATCTCAAATCACCTTCACCTTTTTAATGGTGTGGTAAACCAAATCTGGGCCAAAAAATCTCACCTCAACAACTTTGAACCACACAATAGGAGAACGACATCTGCTACTATACAAAGCTTCAATGTAGCCATCCCAATACAAGAGTGGTAGCTATTATTATATGCAAACTCTATAAGAAGCAAATTATCAACCCAACTACCACTGTAGTTAATCCCACAAGCTCTAGGCATATCTTCCAATGTCAGAATAGACTTTTCTGCTTGCCCATCTGACTACAAATGGAAAGTAGTACTATGGCTCATTGTAGTTCCCAAACCTCTTTGAAATGAACGCCAAAAGTGTATAAGAACTGAGTACCACAATCTGACATGCTAGCAATAGGTGGCCCAATACAACTTCATAATCTCCTAGAGGAACAACTTTGTATAGTCTTCCATTGAAAAGTTTGTTCTCACTTGCAAGAAGTGAGCAAACTTAGTCATCCTATCCACGATGACCCTAATCGAATCAAAATGATTTTGAGATCGAGGAAGACCGATATCAAAGTCCATATTAATCACTTACCACTGCCATACAGGTAATCCAATTTCTTGAAATAACCCTTTAGGCCTCAAGTGCTCAACTTTCACTTGTTGACACACCATGTAATTAGCCATAAAACTGGCCACATACATTTTCATATAATTCCACGAATAAATTTCCTTAAGATCATGATACATTTTTATCAAACTAGGATTAACCATATACTGCAATTCATGAGCCTTAACCAAGATCCTTTCTCATAACCCATCTATGTTAGGAACACAAAATCTGCCTTGGTACCTCAAGATACCATTGTCATTAATTTTTATTAAGAAAGGATCCAATACCTATTTCTCCTGTATTTCAATTCTAAGAAATGATATCCCACCATTCGTACAAACATACCCCCATTCTAAAAGTCAAAGAGATGAACTCTAAGGGTAGCCAAACGGTGAATATCTTTCTCCAATTCCTTTTTATCCTCCTCTACATGAGCTATACTCCCCATGGATAACCTTATAAGTGTATCATAAACCACATTAGCTTTACCTAGGTGGTAATACAGACTCATGTTATTATCCTTGAGCATCTCAAGCCATCTTCTTTTCCTATGATTCACCTACCTTTGGGTGAGCTTGTAATGCAAGCTTTTATGATCTAAAAAGATATCCACATGATCCCTATAAATATAGTGACGTCAAATATTTAATGCAAACACCACACCCAACAACTATAAGTCATGAGTCAGATAGTTTTTATCACATACCTTTGATGAAACTTGGAAGGGTTGCACCACATAGTAGGGGATCGGGTCCCTAAGAGTCAGTTACAGGCAATAACACAAAAAAGATATAAGAAAGTAAAGCGTTGCAGGAAATTAAAAACATAAGGATTTAACATGGAGACCTCCTTTCTCAAGGTAGGAAAAACCATGGCTTGCCCTTACAAGCTTTTCTCCAATCCACTATAATTAACCTCTTGATTACAGATTTGATTTGAATCTAACTCTAGGCTCTTTATTTTTGTAATAACTCTACTACAAGATTGCCTTGACAATTCTGCCAAGAACATTCCTAATTCTAGGCTTCTCCTTCTTGTAATAACTCTACTACATGCCTACCTTGAGAACTCTACCAAGGACACTTCTCAATAATGATTAACTTTAACCAATATTGGACTCAGGCAACTCTACCTAAGCACTCTTAAGAACAAAAAATGACATTAATATTATAAAATGAGTAATTCATTTACAAACCAAGACTAGACTCAAGAACTCACACACTCTTTCAGTATATGAAGAAAATCAAGAACGTGAGCATTGTTGCAAAGTTTAGTATTTGTCAATTTTTTCTTGAATAATCAGATTGCAAAAACCACCAATTTGAGAAGCATTCTTTTCCTTTTATATTGGAATAATGAATAGGGTAGAAATCTAATTGGGTCAAGTATTCTGAAAGGTACAAAATTACCTGCACAGTTTGTTACACTATAAGACAAAATTATTTAGGCTATAGACAGTTGTATGTTTCCATGATGACCCAGGGACCTGGTCGCTTGTTATTAATTGCTCATCATCAAAACAAGATATAAAAATTTTGCCCCTTTTTCATGATGACAAACCCCATAACATATCCACAAATTTTTAGAGCATTAAACTTATTTATCTTATACAATTGGAGTAATTACTACTGTCAGTGAATGTTCCCTCTATCATGGTGCACCATGCTACCCCTAACAATATGTAGACTGAGTGACCTAGTCCTTTATTACATTTACTTATTCCCCCTATCAATATGCCATACTTACTACACTATTATTTCATAACACATATCACTTATCAACAATTTGAGTGAAGAAGGGTTTTGGCTTTTGAAAAGTAGGAGACAAAAGGTATTTTTCAAGAGGATTTGAGAGAGAAATCTTATTAATTCTAAGCTCAGTTTCCTTTGAAATACAAGAAGATAAGGATTTTTTAGCCATTTGTATATCCTTTCAACGGGAGAATTATTTGTGATTGGACTTATCTTTTTTACAAGAGAAGTGGTGGGTATAGCCATATTTAAAAGAAGGGGTAAGCATAAGAAAGGTTTTTTAAAATAGAAGGATGGGATCAATTTTAGTTTAGGGGTGACTCATCCTTTCTTTTAGAATAAGACAATTTTCAGATAGGAGGAGAGAGAGGATGCGACTTTATCTGTTAGAACAAAAAGAGTGCACATTCATGATACTAACCTGAGGTCCATGACCAGGTCTTTTTCTTTCTTGAGTAAATCCTCACTTTGTTCATGTCACATTTGTCCTACTCCAAAGTTGTTCCTATGGGTGTATACCTAAAAAGGTATGATACTGAGTTAGACTAACAAATACATATTCTATCAAAGATACATGTCTCCTGATCATAGCCATTTTTAAAGAGAATAACTGTTTTATCTGATTGATCAAGTGATTTTGATTAGTCCTGGTCTCATCCTATTCTTTACAAATTATTCCTTGTGAAGAGCTTTGGTGAAGATGTCTACCATTTGATCCTAAATCTTGTATAGCTTTATACAAATAGCTCATTTCTCAACATTATCTTTCAAAAAGTAATGTCTCACATTAATGTGCTTGGTCCTCTTATGCTGAACCAGATTCTTAGCCATGTTGAGAGTGCTGGTGTTATCACACATTAGAGGGATAGTGTTTGATAAAATCCCAAAGTCCATTAGTTGATGTTTGATCTATAACAATTGAGCATAATTGATAACGCTCAATCTACAGCTCTCGTAGGAGTGTAAAGCGGTCGTTATAGAACCCAACTGGGTTGGGTATCAATCCCACAGGGAATAGCCGGTCAATAAGTAAGCAAAGATTATTAGACTTTTGGTGCAAGTCTCGTGAAAGGGGGGATTTTAACGTGCAAATAATGTAAACAAAATAGTAAAGTAAAAACAGAAAATAGCAAAGTAAAGAGAAAGATTGTTTGGTAAGATGTTAACCAATGAGAATTGAGAGTTGGGGTTATGTCCACCTTCTGAGTTATACGTCTCTATTGGCTATAAGTGTGTAGAATTCAGACATGTATGTGCTTATAGTGAATTGTATTCGATGGTAAATCCAAGCGTCTTTCGACCTCAACAAGGACTATTTCACTTTAACTCTTTCGAGCTTAAAGCGTATCTAATGGTACAAATTCTCCAAGAGGTTAATCCAGTTACGGCACTAACTTTTTAATAGGGGATGGGACCCTACTACATTGACATTATCTCTTTTCCAGACATATAACTTTTCTTTGGAACAAGTTAATGCTATATTGTGTTATTCTATGCGTCTGCAGCCACAAGAATTTGCATTAAGATGAAGAGAATAATGATATAAGCAACACACGTGTCACGAATTCACAAACTCATAGCAATAAATAGTAGCTCATATGGCTTCCATAACCCCAACAGAGAAGTTTAGTTACCCATGAGTGCGAAGGAAATCACAATCGACATTGTTACTATACCACAATAAAGATCTCGTGTAGTAAAGTGTGGTAGGCGTTTAGGCGTGAACTCCCTTGCAAAGTAACGTTTCTCTTGTTGTGGAAAATAAGAATTGAATAGATGAAAAATAATGTCAACAATGAATTAATAAAGAGAATTGTTTTGATGGATGGATGGATGGTGGATGGATGGGAATTGATGGAATGGGGGAGTTGTGTGGAATTGCGGAATTGTATATAAAAATCTCTAGCAAAATAGGGTATTTATAACACCCATATCCTATTCCAACTAAGCTAATGAAATACTTAACCAAATCCTACTAAGCTAATGAAATACTTAACCCAATTGTACTAGGTTAATGTATCATTATCCCAATCCTAATAAATTACTGCATTATTATCTTACTCCTATTAGGTTACTGTTGGTCCCCAAAGTCTTCAGAAATGTTGTTTTTGCCCGGGACAGGTTTTCCATGCATCACTTTCAGTCTATAGGCGTCCAAACGCTGCTCTCCTTCTTTCGTGAAGCTTCCTTTGGCCATAAAATGCTGAAATCTGCATCATTTATACCTGAAAACTTGCTAATCACGTTTGTTAGCTCACTTATAGGAAAAAGGACTAAAAGTTCATGAAATATATAATTTGTCCTCAAAACTTAGCTAAAATATGGGTAAAATATAGTACTATAGGCGTGTAACTTCGCCTATCATCAACACCCCACACTTAAAGCTTTGTTCGTCCTCGAACAAACTATCATGTCCATCTAAACATCAACTTAGGGTTCACAGTAACAACACAAAATATTCGTCAAGACAAGCATAGCAATCATTAACAAAGAGTGGTTTTCTGATCATTAGTAGAAACAATTCAACCTCCAACATAGACTCGTGATGGTGGTCAACTCATATTCAAAAGTTAAGGCACAAAGAATCATATACAACTACCCAAAACTCATCAACCATGTGTGTCTCACAATATATTACCCATAATCACTCACAAGTATAGCATATTTTTTCAAACATGGGTATCAAAATATCCTTGCTCTCACTCTCACAAAGAATTCATATGCAGCAACTAATGACCATAGGCTTGCCCTTAGTGTAATGCTCTACTAAATGTCAGAATGCTAGGCTTAGGATCAAGTAAGTCTTTTGATGGTTGTAATGTAGGCTAAGGGACGGGTAGGACTATTTTGTCCAGAAATAGTGACTATGTTCCTAAGCACTTTAATACATCACATTGTATCATCAACATTTTTCTTTCAACCTTTCTTCTTTCCTTTATTCTACCACCCTTGTTCTTCTCTTTTGTTTTTCAATTTTAAGCATAACTCACTTTTCAGATTTCTTTTCTTTTTTTCTTTTCATAACATACCTCTTATGATAGCACTTTCTTTTTCATAACGCATTCAAGCACCAATACATTCTAAGGCATCATACTCATCCAATTTCCTCTTATTTTGTCACATGACTTTTTCAATTTAAAGCACTTGGGAATTTGGATCAAATTATGGTCTTGAAAAAATGGATTAGGCTTACATATGAGGTTGTCAAAGAAAATAGGCTAAACGCTCAAAAGGGGTTAACTAAGATAATGTCCATGGGTAGGTAAAAAGAAGGTAAACAGGTATAGGTTGTCAAAGAAATGCCTAAATCATCTCCTAGACTTGCACTCTTTATTTTCGCTTTACATACATACCAGGCAAGTTCTAGCATCAGCCACAAACATAGAATATACAATATCCTCACACACACAAGGCACATGGTCGACTTTATTGGGAGTAGTATAGACTCTTGACCCAACAGATGAGGGAATTGAACCAGACAATATCACATAGTGAGTCACAATTAGAGCCTAAACGTCTCAATAGTCATGATTTTAGCACGTACTCTTGTTATAATCTCCTGCTGCCTATTAGAATAATTTCATGCAAAGCTAAGTAAAAAAAAAATTTAACTACTAAAAAACGATAAACGAAAAAAATAAACATACATAAATAAGCAAATGCAGACAAAGAATTATAGCATGCAAATACCACCCCACACTTAGACGGGACACACTGCCCTCAGTGGAAAATAAATAAGAAGAACCTAGTTAGTCGGACTCATCCTCTATGTTCGGGATCATACCCCCTGCATCGGAATCATCATCAGAGTCGTCATCCTCAGAAGTTCCTCATAAGTACCCCACTTGTTTTCAAGAGTGCATCGAGGTATATGCATCATGGAGGATTCACCTTGCTCTTTTCTTCCTCTTTTCTGGCCTCTTTGTGAAGTGGTTGCTTTTCTTATCTTTTGGTGCCATTGTACCTGAGAGCTCAATAGAGTCATGTTAGCATCATCTCGGTGGATATAATCAACAAACATACAATAGTGGCGCCACCCCACACTTAATTTGTTGACACAAACTAGATAAGTGAATGTTGTCGATTACTCAGACTTCACCGACATAAATTTAGGTGATATGTTCCAACCATATGTTCAGCGCAGTCATACTTTTATGTCATCTTACTAACCTTTCATGTTTGATATATCATGACTACTACATAGAGATTGAATCAAGGTATAGCATCTAGAAATAATTGCAACCTCATATGTTGGTAGTCAAACTTAAGTCTTATCCCGATGAACGGGATCTACTAACATGTAGGTATTCAAGTGACAAGGTTATGCAATGTTCATGACTATAGCGATTTCGCAATTAGTATAACAATGCATCAAAATCAAATTCAAGTCGGAAATAGTTTAAGATCATCCTAACGTATATGTTCACTCACATGGTTTTGTATCAACAATTCAAACACATTAACATCACCAATATTTCTTCAAGATGTAGCAATTCATAATATACATAGCAACGTAGTACTTACGGAAGATAAATGAAGAACAGAGTAGTACTTACTTGATTGATGCCTTTGGATGATGTTCTTGTGAAGAAAAAGAGCAAAAGAAAATTTTTGAGAGGATTTGGAGGCTATAGGCGGCGCATAAGCTAGGTTTACAATGTGTTTTTGGTTCAAGACTAAGTCTCATATCTATAGGAAAAGGTTGGGTCGGGTTTTGACCCATTTAAAATTGGATTTGGAGACCAAAAGTAACCATAGGCGGCGCCTAAGGCTTTGCGTAGTTGAGCAGAATGTCATAGCATAGGCCATGCCTTGTTGAGTAGAATGCTTTTGCATAGGCGGCGCCTATGCTATGGCATTGTGTGAGCATAGGCGGCGCCTTTTGCAAAGCATTTGGTGACCATAGGCGGTGCCTATTGCAAATCCCTTAGTGACCATAGGCGGCGCCTTTAGCATGGCATATGAGATTCTGAGACCAAATGCTTTAGCATAGGCGGTGCCTATGCTATAGCATACTTGAGCATGGGCGGCGCCTATGCCTTTGCACACTAAATTCCGAGCCCTTAGGCTGTAGTATAGGCGTTGCCTTGTTCGTGGCCTAGTTTTATCTAGGCCTAGCCTTGCTCGATGCCTAGTTTGTCATGAGCAATGCTCAATCCATAGCCTTATGCATCTTCATTCCTAACTTACCACCTTTAACATGCAATACGTCCAAATCAAAATTTAAAACCGACCTCCTCGTTTTACACCTCTTGTACCTACATTCACTCAAAAACAACAAAAACAATTAGAACGATGGGTTGCCTCCCATCAAGCGCCTTAGTTTTGGTCGTGGCTCGACAAAATCCTAAGAAAATGAAAACTATTAAAAACATTTAAAAACGATGGGTTGCCTCCCACCAAGCGCTTGATTTATTGTCGCGGCACGACGTAGCTATCTCGATTACTTAGTCTTCATCGAGATAGATGGGGCATCATTTTCTTAATGGATTCAGACGACGTTGATACTTACTTGTAGGCATGCAATCTTCTTCGATATGACTCTTGTGCATACATACCTCAGGAGAGATACCAATTATATCATCAATAATCCAACCCATAGCTCTCTTGTTTCTCGCTAGAGCAGAGATTAGCACCTTTACGTGCTGCTCACTGAAATCATCCGCCATACTTACCGGAAGTGTATTTCCTCTTTCCAAGAACACATACCTTAAATAATTGGGGAGCTCTTTCGATTATAGCATTGATGGCTCTACAATGGAAGTCTTCGCTTTTTATGAAGGTTGGTTTGTAAGATCAAGGTCCAACTTCTTAGGAGTATGAGAATAGGACCCTATTCCTGTTAGAGCACACATAGTTTCTTCATAATCTCCATCGTCCTCATGCTCAACATTCAGCAGCGCAGCATATAATGGCTCAACAGTAAGCTGTTTCTCTACAGATAATGCTTTCTTATCCTCATAAGCTACGGAGAACACATCCATATCGCTGGGTTGCTTCATTGCTTTGCATATATCAAAGCAGACCACTTCGTCATTCAACTGAAATAAAAGCTCATTAGCTCTCATGTCAATAAGCACACTTCCAGTTGCGAGGAAAGGACGTCCCAAGATTATGGGGACTTCAGAATCCGCCTCACAATCCAGAATAACGAAGTCTACAGGAAAGATGAATGAAGAAACCTTCACCAACACATCATTCAAGATACCCACAGGTCGTTTTACCGATCTATCAGCCATCACAAGCCTCATATTGGTTGGTGTCGGATCTCCTAACCCCAGCTTCCTGTAGACGGATAGTGGAATCAAATTGATGCTAGCACCCAGACCGCACAATGCCTTGTCAAAGTTCAAAGAGCCAACAGTGCAAGGAATAGTGAAGGCACCAGGGTCGGCCTTTTTCTGAACTAGCGATCTTGTAGCAATTGCACTGCAATAGTGAACATTATCTGCCGGCTCATAGCTTACCGCCCGCTTCTTTGTTTAAAGGTCCTTTATGAATTTTGCGTACCCAGGCATTTGTTCTAGTGCCTCTACCAACGGAACATTAATGGTCAGCTGCTTTAACATATTCATGAATTTGCTGAACTTTGTATCATCCGCAATCTTCTTCAATCTTTGAGGAAAAGGTGGTGGTGGATATGGAATTGTTTTCTCCACGGATTTCTTCTCCTCTTGCTTTCGAATTTTGGTCTTTTCAGGCTGCAAACCACTAGGGGTGACGTCATGGACGTCTTGGTCATTTTCTATGGAGTCCTCATCTTTTTTATTTTTGGCCACTTGCTTGGTTTAGGATGAATTTTCCAGCACCTTACCACTCCTGGTAGTAATAGCCATGCATGATCCATCATTCCTTGGATTTTGCACAGTGTTGCTAGGTAAAGTGTCAGCCTTTCTTTGATTGAATGCCGCAGATAATTGACTCAATTGTGGCTCCAGCTATTTTATTTCAGTGGAATGCGAGTCAACCAATTGCTTCATTGAGGATAACTCATTCTTCACCTCATTCACTCTCGTATTAGTTACCTCTACTCCTTTCAATAGTTTAGCCATCATATCTTCCATTGACATATTTCCAGAACCAGATGCAGCGGCGTCACGTCTTCTAGGAGGAACACACAAACCACTCCTGTCAGTCTTATCCTTCCAACTACCTTGATCACGGTCCTTATATCATGAATTATCATAATAGTTCCGACCTTGGTTTCCTTGGGCATTGCCTCGGAAACCCCCCTAATTGTTCAAGTAGTTGGCTTCTTCCTTGGAATCGGATTCCTCTCTTCCTTTTGATGCAACAGCTTTAACTTTCTTGGTCTTCCCTGATAATAGATGCTTTGTAAGAAGATCCATCTGCATTTTCATGTGAGCTATGTCTTTGTCACGATCCTCTTGTATTCGCTCTGCTCTGCAGTCATGCCAAAAGATATAGTAGAGATTGCTACCTCAGAATCCCAGGTATACCAAGCTCTACTTTGCTTTGTCATTCGATCTAGCATATTGCTTGCCTGCACAAAGGTGAGGTCCATAAATGATCCACCTGCTACATTATCTACCACTGGCTTAGTCACCAAATTCAAAGATCTGTATAATATCTCCATCATGTAGACATTGGTCATATGGTGATTTGGGCACCGCATAAGCTTCGTCTTGAACCTCTCCGATGTTTCGTGGAGAGCTTCAGTTGGAAGCTGCCGAAAATTTGTGATCTCATCTCTCAATTGTGCTTTTTTGGATGGAGGAAAGAATCTTTCTAGGAAAGCGTCTTTCAATTGCCTCCAATTAGTAATAGACTCAGGAGTCAGCCCATTCAACCATAGAGTTGCCTCCCCAAACAGAGACAATGGAAATAAGCGCAGTCAAATTGTATTCTGTCCAACGCCAGGATTGTCGAATGACTTGCATGTAGAAATAAAGTTGACTAGATGCATATTCGGATCATCGCCTGCTAGTCCACCAAATAATCCCTTGAGTTACAAAAGCTGAATCATGGTGCTAGTGATATTGAACTTTGCTCCAGGTGCCAAGGGTGGCAGAATAATGGCTCCTGTGGCACCAGCTTCATCCAAATCATCATCATCACCATCAAAAGGAATCTGCACAGCTCGGCGATCAGGCCTCAATCGCGCTTGATGATCTCTCCTCTGCATGGGTGCCGCCATCTCAGCAGTACACCGTGGGTTTAGTAGATCCTCATCATCCAGGTCTTCATCATAAGGATTTGTTGCACGCCCTGGGTTATCAATATTCTGTTGATGCACTTGAGCAGCTATCCTTTCAATTTCACGTTGTGCATCCATTGGTGCACTGAACAAACCTGAATAAAAAAACAACAACTAAAAGTAAAAGTACGAGAATCTTTGACCAAAAGGTCTAGTAACTATCACAAACTTAATTGACACTTGTATTCCCCGGCAACGGTGCCAATTTTTTATAACGCTCAATCTACAGCTCTCGTAGGAGTGTAAAGCGGTCGTTACCAAATATAGAACCCAACTGGGTTGGATATCGATCCCACAAGGAATAGCCGGTCAATAACTAAGCAAAGATTATTAGACTTTTGGTGCAAGTCTCGTGAAAGGGGGGATTTTAACGTGCAAATGATGTAAACAAAATACTAAAGTAAAAACAGAAAATAGCAAAGTAAAGAGAAAGATTGTTTGGTAAGATGTTAACCAATGAGAATTGAGAGTTGGGGTTATGTCCACCTTCTGAGTTATACGTCTCTATTGGCTATGAGTGTGTAGAATTCAGACATATACGTGCTTATAGAGAATTGTATTCGATGGTAAATCCAGGCATCTTTTGACCTCAACAAGGACTATTTCACTTTAACTCTTTCGAGCTTAAAGCGTATCTAATGGTACAAATTCTCCAAGAGGTTAATCCAGTTACGGCACTAACTTTTTAATAGGGGATGGGACCCTACTACCTTGACATTATCTCTTTTCCAGACATATAACTTTTCTTTCGAACAAGTTAATGCTATACTGGCCTATTCCTACTAAGCTATAAAATCTCTAGCAAAATAGGGTATTTATAACACCCATATCCTATTCCTACTAAGCTAATGAAATACTTAACCAAATCCTACTAAGCTAATGAAATACTTAACCCAATTGTACTAGGTTAATTTATCATTATCCCAATCCTAATAAATTACTGCATTATTATCCGACTCCTATTAGGTTACTGCTGGTCCCCAAAGTCTTCAGAAATGTTGTTTTTGCCCGGGACAGGTTTTCCATGCATCCCTTTCAGTCCATAGGCGTCCAAACGTTGCTCTCCTTCTTTCGTGAAGCTTCCTTTGGCCATAAAATGCTGAAATCTGCATCATTTATACCTGAAAACTTGCTAATCACATTTGTTAGCTCACTTACAGGAAAAAGGTCTAAAAGTGCATGAAATATATAATTTGTCCTCAAAACTTAGCTAAAATATAGGTAAAATATAGTACTATAGGCGTGTAAATTCGCTTATCATCAATAATAAGAAGTTGTAGCCATATACTTAGCCTCAGTTGTAGATAAAGCAACTGAATTCTACCTCTTAGAACCCTAGGAGATTAAGGAAGAACCTAGAAAACTATCCATTCCTGATGTACTTTTTCTATCCACCAGATATCTAGCATAATCAGCATCTACATATCCTACCATATCAAACTATCTCCAGAAGGATCATACAGGACCAGGTCCGTTGTATCTTTCAGGTACCTGAGAATTCTTTTTGCAGATTTCAAATGCGACTATTTGAGACAGTCCTAAAATCTTGCACACACTGCCACACTAAACACAGTGCTTGTCCTTCTTGCAGTGAGATATAGTAAGGATCTAATAATCCCACTATACATGGTTTCATTAATTGAGGAACCAAATTCATCATTTTCTATCTTGGAGATGGTTTCAATTGGCTTGGCATCTCCCTTGTTGTACTTCTTCAGTAGTTCCTTGATGTAATTCTCTTGACATATCATCGTCCTTTGAGAAGTTTTCTTGATCTTCAAACCTAAAAAGAAACTCAGTTCTCCCATTATGCTCATTTCAAACTCATTTTTCATTAGCTTTGAAAACTCTTCACACGGGGATTTAGAAGTAGCTACAAATATAATACCATTAACATAAATTTGAATAATTAAAAAGTTTCTACCTCTAGACTTTAGAAAGAGAGTATTGTCAACTTTCTCTCTTTTAAAGCCATTTTCTAGAAAAAACTTTGAAAGTCTCTCACACCAAGCCCTAGGAGCTTGCTTCAATCCATAGGGAGCTTTGTCCAATTTTAGTACATGATGAGGAAAATCTGTATCTTTAAAACCTGGGGGTTATTTAACATATACTTCCTCCTTTAAGTTTCTATTTAAAAATTCACTTTTAACGTCCATTTGGAAGATTTTGAATCCCATATAAAATGTAAAAGAGATAAGAATCATGATGGCCTCCATCTTTGCTATAGGGAAAATGTCTCATCTTAATCAATTCCTTCCTCTTGGTTATACCCTTAAGAAACTAGCCATGCTTTATTTCTATTGATAGTTCCTTGTTTATCTTGCATGTTTCTATATACCCACTTAGGCCCAATAATTATTTTATCAATAGGTCTGGGGACCAAGTACCAGACTCTTTTTCTTTTAAATTGATGAAGCTCCGACTGCAATGTATTGATCAAATCAGCATCTTTTAAAGCTTATTTTACATTTTTGGTTTAATTTGGGACAGGAATGCTGAGAATGCCATAGAATTTTAGGCTTGAGCCCTTGTTGAACTCTAGATTCCAAAGTTGTGGTTAGATTCTCAAGTAGATGAGAAGATTTAGGCCTTCAGTTTGATCTTTCGAGATTAGATCCACTTAAACCAGGTCCTTGAGGAGTTTGACTGAATTCTTCTTGATGTTATTCAATCGGAGCTGGGTTCTTTGACTGAGACCCAGGATCTCCATCACTCCCATCATTCTCATATGCATCATTTACCTCTTGACCATCATCCTTAGTAATATTATTTCTTTGAAGAGGAATGAGTTCTTCAATTTTAGATTCTTCACTAGCACCTGGATTCAGTATCTTTCCTGACTTGTCAAAGAACACATGAACACTTTTATAAATACACAAAGTTCTTTTGCTGAAAACTTTATATGCTTTGCTTGTAGAGGAATAGCCCACAAATACTGCTTCAGCAACTTTGGAGTCAAACTTTCCTAGATCATTCTTTCTATTATTTAAAATAAAGCATTTACACCCAAAAAGTCTGAAGTAATCCAGCTTAGTCTTTCTATTAAACACAAGCTCATATGGGTTCTTGTTTAGGAGTGATCAAATCAAGAACCTATTTGTCACATAGCATGCAGTATTTACAACTTTAGCCCAAAAGTTCTTGGAAGTCCACTATCTATCAGCATAGTCCTGGCAATCTCTATGAGGGTTCTATTCATTTTTTCAACTGCTCTATCTTGCTGAGGAGTCCTTGGAGTTGACAAGTTATGACTTATTCAATTTTTAGTATAAAATCCTGCAACTTGGGCGTTTTTAAATTCAGTTCCATGATCACATCTAAATTGAGTAATGTTATAATTTAGTTTCATTTGGATTTGCTTGGTCAAGGTGATCATAACCTCATAGGTTTCTTCTTTTGTTTTTAAAAATATTGTCCAGGTGAACCTAGAGTAGTCATCTACAATCAAAAACAAATACTTCTTTCCTTTTCTACTTTGGACTTTAAATGGTCCACATAATTCCTATGCAACATCTCTAGAGGTCTAGAGGTACTTACCTTTTTTTTACCTTAAAGGAAGACCCAGTTTGTTTGCCCTTGAAACAGGCAATGCACCATGTTTTCTGTAAATTTCAGTTTTGGCATTTCATGGACCAGGTCCCTTGAAATCAACTTGTTTAGCAAAGAGAAACTTGTATATCCCAGTCTTCTATGCCATAATTCAGCATCTTCACTTCGAACACTAAATCAAGTTAATTCCCCATCAGCCACAGACTCCAAATCAGCCACGTACATGTTTTTGAATCTCTTGGCTTTGAGAATAACTTTCCAAGATTTCAAGATTGACACAGTGCATCCATCAGCTGAAAATTTAACCTCATTGCCTTTATCACAGATTTGAGAAACACTTAGAAGAATGTACTTGAGTTTATTCACACAGTACACATCTTCTAGTGCTTGATCAGATGATCTTCCAATCTTACCCACACCATGAATACACCTCCTTTTGCCATTTCCAAAAGAACACCTCCACCTTGAAGTGTCTTGAGAGAAATAAAGAAGTCAGTCCTTCCCATCATATGCTTTGACTATCCATTATCCATAAATCAGTTCTAACTGCATTTCCCTCTTCCTACATCATTTTCTTCTTTATATTTAGTGTTTTCCACGAAAGCAACCAATAAATCCAAGGTAACTTTACATTCCTTCACAGCTAGTGATGATAGGCGAATTTACACGTCTATATCAATATATTTTGCCCATATTTGTGCCAAGTTTTGAGAACAGATTATATATTTCATGCGTTTTTAGTCCTTTTTCCTATAAGTGAGCTAACGAACATGATTAGCAAAGTTTCAGGTATAAATGATGCAGAATTCAGCATTTTATGGCTTACTTGACACCAAAGAAAGCTCACGAATGAAGGAAAGGGAGCTTGAATGCCTAAAGGACCAAAAGTGATGCATGGAAAATCTGTCCTGGGCTAAAACAGCATTCCTGAAGACTTTGGGGACTTGCAGTAACTTATTTGGATTAGGATAATGATACATTAACCTAGTACAATTGGGTTAAGTATTTCATTAGCTTATTTGGATTAGGATAATGATACATTAACCTAGTACAATTGGGTTAAGTATTTCATTAGCTTAGTAGGATTTGGTTAGATATTTCATTAGCCTAGTAGGATTAGGATATGGGTATTATAAATACCCTATCATGCTAGAGATTTTAATTGATCTTCTTACATTCCCCCCTTAGTGGAGAGATACATTCTACTTCTCAATTCCGAATTCTTCCATTAATTCTATTTTTCTTTTTCTATTCATTTATTCTTAATTTCCGTAACAAGAGAATCATTACTTTGCTAAGGAATTCACGCCTAAACGCCTACCACTTTTGGGCTACACGAAATTCATCATTATTGTGGTATGACAACAATGCCAATAGTGATTTCCTATGCACTCATGGGTAACTAAACCTCTCTGTTGGGGTTATGGAAGCCAACTGAGATACTATCTATTGCTGTGAGTTTGTGAGTTCGTGACACGTATGATGCTTATATCATTATTCTCTTCATCTTAATCTACATTCTTTGTGGTTGCAAACGCAAGAATACGCCAGTATAACATTTAACTTGTTCGAAAGAAAGGTTATTTATCTGGAAAAGAGATAGTGTCAAGGTAGTAGGGTCCCATCCTAAATTCCCTATTAAACAGTTAGTGTCGTAACTGGATGAACCTCTTGGAGAATTCGTACCGTTAGACACGCTTTAAGCTCGAAAGAGTTAAAGTGAAATAATCCTCGAATAGGTCGAAAGACGCCTGGATTTACCATCAAATACAATTCTCTATATGCACATGCATGTCAAAATTCTATACACTCATAGTCAATAGAGACGTATAACTCAGGAGGTGGACATAACCCCAACGCTTCAATTCTCATTGTTTACAACTTACGCAACAATCCTTCTCTTTTTACTTTGCTATTTTCAGCTTTTACTTTATTGTTTTGGTTATGCATCACAATCCCCCCTTCTTACGAGACTTGCACTAAAAGTTTAGTAATTTTGCTTACTTGTTGGCCAAGCTATTCCCTGAGGGATTGATACCCAACCCAGGTTGGGTTCTATTTTTGCTAACGACCGCTTTACACTCCTACGAGAGCTGTAGATTGAGCGTTATCAAAAATTGGCGCCGTTGCCGGGGAATACGAGTGTCAATCAAGTTTGTGATAATTACTAGACCCTTTGGTCAAAGATTCTCGTACTTTTACTTTTAGTTTTTGTTTTTGTTTACTGCAGTTTTTTTAGTGCATGCCCCATACTCGAAGTTCTGGTCAACCGTTATTACCTATCAATCCTGAACCACAACCTATTAGCAGAATGGAAGCACAAGCAGAAATCGAAAGGATGGCTGCTCAACAGGAACAAGCAAGACTGGTTGCCCTTGCCGCAGCCCAGGTTCAACAGCAGAACATTGATAACCCTGCACGAGCAACAAATACCGATGATGAGGATTTAGGTGATGATGAGTTACTAAACCCTAGGCGTGATGCTGAAATTATAACACCTGTCAACAGAAGAGGTCGACAAGCACGGTTTAGGTATGATCGCCAACCTATGCAGCCAGCTTTCGACGATGATGATGATGATGATGATCTTGATGGTACCGGAGCCACTGGAGCCATAATTCCACCACCATTAGCGCCCGGAGCCAAGTTCAACATCACAAGCACCATGATTCAGTTATTGCAACTCAAGGGATTATTTGGTGGACTAGCAGGCGATGATCCGAATATGCATCGCATCAACTTTATTTCTACATGCAAGTCGTTTGACAATCCTGGTGTTGGTCAGAATGCAATTCGATTGCGCTTATTTCCATTGTATCTGTCTGGGGAGGCAACACTATGGTTGAATGGGCTGACTCCTGATTCAATTACAAATTGGAAGCAATTGAGAGACGCTTTCCTAGAAAGATTCTTTCCGCCATCCAGGAGGGCACAATTGAGAGATGAAATCAGCAACTTTCATAAGCTTCCCACTGAAGCTCTTCATGAAACATGGAAGAGGTTCAAGACAAAGCTAGCGAGATGCCCAAACCATCATATGACTAATGTTCACCTAATGGAGATATTATATAGAGCCTTGAATACAATAACTAAGCCAGTGGTGGAAAATGCATCTGGAGGATCCTTTATGGATCTCACCTTTGGTCAAGCAAGCAATATGCTAGATCGTATGACGAAGCAAAGTAGATCTTGGCATACCACGGATTCTGAGGTAGCAAGCCCCACTTTATCTATTGGCATGATTGCAGACCAAAGAAGAAGAGAAGAAGAACGTGATCAAGATATGGTGCATATGAAAACACAAATGGATCTTCTTACAAAGCATTTATTATCAGGGAAGACCGAAAAAGTGAAAGCTATTGTGTCAAAAGGAAGAGACGAATCTGATTCGGAAGAGGAGGCCAACTACTTGAACAATCAGGGGGGTTTCCGTGGGAATACCCAAGGAAACCAAGGTCGGAACTATTATGATAAATCTGGAAACAAGGACCAAGGTAGTTGTAAGAACAAGAATGAAAAGAGTGGTTTGTACATTCCCCCTGGTAGACGTGACACCACCACATCTAATTCTGGAAGTATGGAGGACATGATGGCTAAGTTATTGAAAGGAGTGGAAGCAACGAGCGCGGGAGTTATGGAGGTAATTAATGATTTGTCCTCCATGAAATAATTAGTTGATTCTCATTCCACTTCAATCAAGCAAATAGAGCAGCAATTGAGCCAACTTTCAGCAGCACTCAATCAAAGAAAGGCTGGCACCTTACCTAGCGATACTGTGCAAAACTCAAGGAATGATGGGTCATACATGGCCATCACTACCAGAAGTGGTAAGGTGCTGGAAACTTTAGCAAAAGGCAAGCAAGTGGTTGACGAAGTTGCAGGCATGGATGACAACGCAAAAGGAGAAGATGCCGCAGCACCTACTCCTGATGACAAGGACGCCTCACCCAGTGCTGTGCAACCTGAAAAATCTGAAAAACGGAAGCAAGAGGAGAAGAAAACCGTGGAGAGAACACTTCCATACCCACCACCACCTTTTCCCCAAAGATTGAAGAAAGTGGCGGATGACACAAAGTTCAGCAAATTCATGACTATGTTAAAGCAGCTGACCATTAATGTTCCATTGGTGGAGGCACTTGAACAAATGCCTAGGTATGCGAAATTTATGAAGGATCTTTTGACTAAGAAGCGGGCAGCAAGTTATGAGTTGAAAGAAGATGTTCATCATTGCAGCGCGATCGCTACCCGAACGATAGTTTAGAAGAAGGCCGACCCCGGAGCTTTCACTATTCCTTGCACCGTTGGATCTTTGAATTTTGTCAAAGCATTATGTTACTTAGGAGCCAGCATCAATTTGATGCCATTATCGATCTACAAGAAGTTGGGGTTGGGTGATCCTACTCCAACCAATATGAGGCTCGTCATGGCGGATAGGTCGGTAAAATGATCTATTGGTATTCTATGTGATGTATTGGTAAAGGTTTCTTCATTCATCTTTCCGGCAGACTTTATTATTTTGGATTGTGAGGCAGACTCAGAAGTTCCCATAATCTTGGGACGCCCTTTCCTTGCTACAGGAAGTGTGCTCATTGATTTGAGAGCTAATGAGCTTTCATTCCAAATAAATGACGAAGTGGTTCGCTTTGATGTTTGCAAATCAATGAAGCAGCCCAAAGATCTAAGTGTATTTTCGGTGGCTGATGTTTTCTTTGATGATGAGAAAGAATTACTTGAAGAAGAGCAAATTATTGATGACCCTATGGAGGTTGTGCTTATGAATAGAGAGAATGAGGATGCTAAAAATTGTGAAGAAGCTATTTGTGCTCTATCGGGATTAGTGACATATCGCTATGCTCCCAAGAAGCTGGACCTTGATCTCAAGAATCGACCCACACCACCAGCTAAGCCATCTATTGAAGAGCCACCCACGTTAGAATTGAAGGAGCTGCCAAGTCATTTAAAGTACGCATTCTTAGGAAGCGGAAACACACTTCCAGTTATTGTGGCAGCCGATTTGGGTGAACAACAAGTTGCAGCTCTTATTGCTATTCTACGCAAGTATATACGAGACATTGGATGGACCATTGCAGATATTATTGGTATTCCACCAGGAATTTGTGCACATAAAATTCAGCTTCAAGAAAATTGCACACCCACCATTGAGCATCAAAGACGTCTAAACCCACCTATGCAAGAAGTGGTGAAGAAAGAAATTATCAAGTGGTTAGACGCAGGAGTTGTATATCCAATCTCTGATAGTACATGGGTAAGCCCGGTACAATGTGTTCCCAAGAAAGGAGGCATGACGGTGGTCGCGAATGCTAAGAATGAGCTTATTCCACTCAGAATGGACCAAATGCTAGATCGATTAGCTGGGAAAGGATGGTTTTGTTTCTTGGACGGTTATTCAGGATACAATCAGATTTGTATTGCCCCCGAAGACCAAGAGATGACAACGTTTACATGCCCATATGGTACGTTTGCCTTCAAACGTATGCCATTCGGGTTATGTAACGCACCAGCCACCTTTCAACGCTGTATGATGTCTATTTTTTTTAAGATGGTTGAAGACACTTTGGAGGTATTCATGGATGATTTTTCAGTTGTTGGTGAGCCTTTTGAGGCGTGCTTGGCGAACTTAAGCATGGCGTTGCAAAGATGTGTAGAATTCAACCTTGTGCTAAATTGGGAGAAGTGCCACTTCATGGTAAAAGAAGGAATCGTTCTTGGGCACAAAATCTCCAAAAGAGGAATCGAGGTTGATCGAGCAAAAATAGAGGTTATTGAGAAGCTACCGCCTCCAATTTTGGTGAAAGGAGTTCGTAGTTTTCTCGGCCATACAGGTTTCTATCGTCGGTTCATTAAAGATTTCTCCAAAATTGCTAGTCCATTGTGCAAACTATTGGAGAAAGATGTGAAGTTTGACTTTAATGAAGATTGCTTAAAGGCATTCGAATGCCTCAAAGCAAAACTCATTGAAGCCCCTATCATGGTAGCACCAGATTGGTCTCTCCCATTCGAAGTCATGTGTGATGCTAATGGTATAGCCGTTGGTGCTGTTCTTGGTCAGAGAAAGGAGAAATTATTTCATCCTATCTACTATGCAAGTAAGGTCCTAAATGAAGCCCAAAGGAACTACACCGTGACAGAACAAGATCTCCTAGCGGTTGTGTATGCGTTTTAGAAGTTTCGTGCCTATCTATTGGGAACTAAGGTTATCATTCATATATACCATGCAGCTCTTAGGTATCTAATGACAAAGAAGGATGCAAAACCAAGGTTGATTCGATGGGTATTGCTGCTACAAGAGTTTGATTTCGAAGTCAAAGATAGAAGAGGTTGCGAGAACCAAGTGGCTGATCACCTATCTAGACTCGAGAATGAGCATGTGGCGCAACCTGAAATTCAGATTGATGATGCATTCCCTGACAAGGAGATATTAGCGACAACAATGGAAAAATTACCATGGTATGCCGACTTTGCAAATTTCGTGGTGAGTAATGTGATACCGGCCAATTTATCTTACAACCAAAGGAGGAAGTTTATGCATGACGTACAACACTACTATTGGGATGAGCCATTTTTGTTTCGTCAATGTGCGGATGGTATTATTCGACGTTGTATATCCCATGTAGAGGTGCCTAATATTTTGGAAGCATGCCACACTTCCCAAGTTGGAGGACATCATGCAGGTAATCGGACAGCAAGGAAGGTGTTGCAAAGTGGTTATTATTGGCCTTCGATATTTAGAGATGCCTACGACTATGTTAGAAGGTGTGACCAATGCCAGCGCCAAGGTGCTATATCGAAACACCATGAGATGCCCATGTCCAAAATTCTTGAGGTAGAACTTTTTGATGTGTGGGGTATTGATTTCATGGGACCATTTGTGAATTCGTTTGGAATGACGTACATCTTGGTTTCTGTAGATTATGTTTCGAAATGAGTGGAAGCTGTAGCGTTGGCTGACAATGAAGGGAAGCGTGTTGTATCGTTCTTAAAAAAGCATATCTTCTCTCGCTTTGGAGTACCTCGTACTATCATAAGTGATGGAGGATCTCACTTTTGCAACAAGCTGTTCAAATCAGTTTTGGCCAAGTATGGTGTCAAGCAACATAAGGTAGCTACGCCTTATCATCCCCAAACTAGTGGACAAGTAGAAGTTTCCAATCGCGAGATCAAGCAAATCCTTGCGAAGACGGTTAATGCGAATAGGAAGGATTGGTCTAGGAAGCTTGATGATGCACTATGGGCGTACAGGACTGCATTCAAAACACCCATTGGCATGTCTCCTTATCAACTAGTTTATGGGGAGGCTTGTCACTTACCCATCGAGCTCAAGCATAAGGCATTGTGGGCATTGAAGCAATTGAATTTGAATTGGGATGATGCTAAGAATCTGAGGTTGGAACAGCTGAACGAATTAGATGAGTTCCGTCTCCATGCATATGAAAGATCGGACCTATACAAGGACCGGATGAAGAAGTATCATGATCAGCGGATTGTTCGACAAGACTTTCAAAAGGATGATATGGTGCTTCTGTTTAACTCCAGATTGAAGCTCTTCCTAGGTAAGTTAAAGTCTAAGTGGTCTGGTCCATACAAAGTTATCCAAGTCTACTCGTCTGGAGTAGTCGAATTTGAAGACAATAATGGTGTTGTCTTCAAAGTGAATGGCCAACGTGTTAAACCTTATATCGGTCCTCTTGACTCAATGAATTATATGGCCATCACTTACCTTGACGAAGTTTAAGTACTCGAGGAAACTATGTCGAGCCACGACAATAAATAAGGCACTAGATGGGAGGCAACCCATCGTTTTATTGTTTTATCATTTTTCGTTTATCGTTTTGTCTTTCTTTTGATCTATTTCCTGTTTTGCTTTTGATATGAGAAAATCCAAAAATAAGAGTCGTGCCACGATCAAAACTAAGGCTCTTGGTGGGAGGCAACCCATCGTACTAATCGTTTTCATTGGTTTTGAGCAAATATAGGTGTGAGAAGTATTCAACAAGGATATTGGTTTCAAATGACGATCTGGACGTATTGTATGGTAAAGGTGGTAAGTTAGGAATAAGGATGCATAAGGCTATGGATTGAGCATTGCTCATGCCAAAATAGGCATCGAGGAAGGCTAGGCCTAGGTAAAACTAGGCCACGAACAATGCAAAACCTATACTATAGCCTAAGGTCTTGGAATCTAGTGTGCAAAGACATAGGCGCCGCCCATGCTTAAGTGTGCTATACACTATGCGCCGCCTATGCTATAGCATTAGGCCTCAGTATCTCAAATTCCATACACTATGCGGCGCATATGTCCCTAAATGCTATACACTATGCGCCGCATATGTCCCTAAATGCACTACACTATGCGCCGCCTATACTATGATTATGCAAAGCACTATGCGCCGCATAGAGGTCATTTTTAATCTCCAAAACCATTTGTAAATGGGTCAAAACCCGACCCATTCTTTTCCTATATAAAGGGGACTTGGTCTTGAAACATAACCACATTGGAAATTGACCTAAAGGCGCCGCACATCCACCCAAATCATCTCAAAATTTTTCTTTTTTGCTCTTCCAATTCACAAGACCATCTCCAAAGGCTTCAATCACGTAAGTACTCTTTTATTCTTCATCTATTTCTCGTAAGTACTACGTTACTATGTCTATTATGAATTCCTATATCTTGAGGGATTATTGGTGATGTTAATGTGTTTGGATTGTTGATACAAAACCATGTGAGTAAACATATACGTTAGGATAATCTTGACTTGTTTCCGACTTGAATTTGGTTTTACTAGCATTGTTATACTATTTGCGGAATTGCTATGGTTATGAAAATTGCTTAAGCTTGATACTTGGATACTTACATGTTAGACTATCCCGTTCATCAGGATAAGACTTATAGTTGCCTACCGACTTAGGAGGTTGTGATTGTTGAAAATAACTATACCATGATGCAACCCCTATGTAGTAGTGTTGATACACCTAACATGAAAGTAGTGCAATGGCTGTATTAGTGATGCATCGCTGATTTTCTTGTCGGAATATAGTTCCTAAAACGTATGTCGACGAAGTTCAAGTAATCGACTACATTCACTTCACTGTTTTGTATTAACGAACCTAAGTGTGGGGTGGTACCCCGACGGCTTGTTTATAGATTGTTTCCTTTGAGTTGATGCTAACATGAATATTGTTTAAGTCTCAGGAACAATGGCACCTAAAGCGCGACAAGATAAGGCTACCACTTCCCAAAAGGGCAAGAAGAGAGGTCGTAAGGAACAAGGAGAATCATCCTCCATGCAACTACCCCGCCGAATGTTTGGAATAAAATGGGTTCTTGAGGAGGAAGCCAAAGAATGGTACAAGAACAACAAGGAAAGAAAATATGTTCACGTCGACTTGATCAATAAGGACACCCTAGCGAAGAAGGAGCCGCTTATGTTGGCGAAAATAATGGCGTTGAATCTGGATTTCATCTTTCGCGACATGGGAGAATGTAATCTCGATTTGACAAGGGAATTCTATGCCAACTGGTCGCCGAAAACCACAAGCAACGAAGTCAAGATTCGGGGCCAAGTGTTACAGCTCAACGCAGATATCATCAACTCCTTTCTTGGCTTACCTTTGGTCGACCCAGCACCATTCAAAGAGCTGTACAGTAGGCCTCCTTATAGAGCAATACGACACACACTTTGTGGAAGTATATCCATGGCAAGGTGGGGCAGACACCGAGACACCGGACGACACAACACCTTCTCCTATGCTCCATTGAATAGTGAAGCAAAAATCTGGTTGCGTATTGTCAACTCATGCCTTATTCCTGGGACTCAATACACCAAAATATCAAGAGATAGCGTGTGTTTGGTCTATGCTTTGATGACGAATGTCCCTATCAACTTTGGGGCAATCATTCGCTCTACAATGAGGAAGGCCAGACTCCACAAAAGGTCCTACTTCACTTTTGGTAATCTGTTGATAGCAATCTTGCGGAAGGAGGATATCGAAGAGGAACCAGCTGATCACAAAACTCCCACATAACCCGATGAAGGTTGACCTCACAAAGGTCAAAGATGCTGAAAAAACTCATGGTGTCAACCTTACTACTGCGGAGAGACATACTCATGATGAGAGTTTCTTCCGTCATCTTTATGGCATGACACGATTTACTATGATGAGTGGTGGATGTGTTCCAACTGCTGCAGATCTCCAACAACTGGACCACGACTATCCAATGAACACGCATGCACGGGAAATGTGTGGAGTGGGCGTTTACTTTGAGGAACCTCTAGATGATGATGTGCAGACCGATGACGATCAATGCTTGCCAGACTCTGACGAGGAGGAGAACTCTGACGACGACTCTTATGATGATTCCAACGAAGGGGGTATGACCCCCGACATTGAGGAAGAGTCCGACTGACCAGGTTCTTCGTATTTATTTTCCACTGAGGGCAGTGTCCCGTTTAAGTGTGGGGTGGCGGTATCGCATGTTATACTTCTCTATCGCATCTATGTTTGTTTACTCTGTTTATTTGTGTCATTTTTTAGGAATAATTTTTTTTTAGCTTCGCATGAAATAATTCCAATAGGCAACATGAGATTATAACAAGAGTATGTTCTACAATTATGACTATTGAGACGTTTAGGCTCTAATTGTAACTCATTATGTGATATTGTGTGGTTCAATTCCTTCACTTGTTGGGTCAAGAGTCTATATTACTTCCAAATAAAGTCGACCATGTGCCTTGTGTGTGTGAGATTAATAGTATATTCTATGTTTATGGTTGATGCTAGAACTTGCCTGGTATGTATGCAAAGCGAAAATAAGGAGTGTAAGTTTAGGAGATGATTTGGGCATTTCTTTGGCAACCTACATATGTTTACCTTCGTTTTACCTACCCTTGGACATCATCCTAGTTAAACCCTTTTGAGCCTTTAGCCTATTTCTTTGACAACCTTGTATGTAAGTCTAATCCATTTTTTCAAGACCGTGATTTGTTCCAAATTCCTAAGTGCTTTAAAGTATAAAGTCATGTGATAATACAAGAGGAATTGGGTAAGTATGACGCTTTAAATTGTAATGGTGCTTGAATGTGTTATGAAAAAAAAAGTGTTATCATAAGAGGTATGTTGTGAAAAGAAGAAGGAAAAAGAAAGCTGAAAAGTGAGTTATGTTTAAAATTGAAAAACAAAAGAGGAGAACAAAGGTGGTAGAATAAAAGAAAGAAGAAAGGTTGAAAGAAAAAATTGTCAATGATACAATGTGATGTATTAAAGTGCTTAGGAACTTAGTCACTATTTCTGGCCAAAATAGTCCTACCCGTCCCTTAGCCTACATTACAACCATCAAAAGACCTACTTGATCCTAAGCTTAGCATTCTGACATTTAGTGGAGTATTACACTAAGGGCAAGCCTATGGTTATCAACTGCTACATACGAATTCTTTGTGAGAGTGAGAGCAAGGATATTTTGATACCCATGTTTGAAAAATATGCTATACTTGTGAGTGATTATGGGTACTATATTGTGAGACACACATGGTTGATGAGTTTTGGGTAGTGTATATGATTCTTTGTACCTTAACTTTTGCATATGAGTTGATCACTATCACGAGTCTATGCTAGAGGTTAAACTGTTTCTACTAATGATCGGCAAACTACTCTTTGTTGGTAATTGTAGTGCTTGTCTTGACGAATATTTTGTGTTGTTGCTGTGAAACATAAGTTAGTGTTTAGAGGGACATGATATGTTGTTCGAGGACGAACAAAGCTTCAAGTGTGGGGTGTTGATGATAGGCGAATTTACACGCCTATATCAATATATTTTGCCCATATTTGTGCCACGTTTTGAGAACAGATTATATATTTCATGCGCTTTTAGTCCTTTTTCCTATAAGTGAGCTAACGAACATGATTAGCAAAGTTTCAGGTATAAATGATGCAGAATTCAGAATTTTATGGCTTACT
Source organism: Capsicum baccatum var. pendulum (assembly GCA_030864225.1). Classification (NCBI taxonomy): domain Eukaryota; kingdom Viridiplantae; phylum Streptophyta; class Magnoliopsida; order Solanales; family Solanaceae; genus Capsicum; species Capsicum baccatum. Next base: position 176,605,993 of record CM061560.1, read on the forward strand.
TGACACCAAAGAAAGCTCACGAATGAAGGAAAGGGAGCTTGAACGCCTAAAGGACCAAAAGTGATGCATGGAAAATTTGTCCCCGGCTAAAACAGCATTCCTGAAGACTTTGGGGACTTGCAGTAACTTATTTGGATTAGGATAATGATACATTAATCTAGTACAATTGGGTTAAGTATTTCATTAGCTTATTTGGATTAGTATAATGATACATTAACCTAGTACAATTGGGTTAAGTATTTCATTAGCTTAGTAGGATTTGGTTAGATATTTCATTAGCCTAGTAGGATTAGGATATGGGTATTATAAATACCCTATCATGCTAGAGATTTTCATTGATATTCTTACATTCCCCCCTTAGTGGAGAGATACATTCTACTTCTCAATTCCGAATTCTTCCATTAATTCTATTTTTCTTTTTCTATTCATTTATTCTTAATTTCCGCAACAAGAGAATCATTACTTTGCTAAGGAATTCACGCCTAAACGCCTACCACTTTTGGGCTACACAAAATTCATCATTATTGTGGTATGACAACAATGCCAATAGTGATTTCCTACGCACTCATGGGTAACTAAACCTCTCTGTTGGGGTTATGGAAGCCAACTGAGATACTATCTATTGCTGTGAGTTTGTGAGTTCGTGACACGTATGATGCTTATATCATTATTCTCTTCATCTTAATCTACATTCTTTGTGGTTGCAAATGCAAGAATACGCCAGTATAACATTTAACTTGTTCGAAAGAAAGGTTATTTGTCTGGAAAAGAGACAGTGTCAAGGTAGTAGGGTCCCATCCTAAATTCCCTATTAAACAGTTAGTGTCGTAACTGGATGAACCTCTTGGAGAATTCGTACCGTTAGACACGCTTTAAGCTCGAAAGAGTTAAAGTGAAATAATCCTCGAATAGGTCGAAAGACGCCTGGATTTACCATCAAATACAATTCTCTATAAGCACATGCATGTCGAAATTCTACACACTCATAGTCAATAGAGACGTATAACTCAGGAGGTGGACATAACCCCAACGCTTCAATTCTCATTGTTTACAACTTACGCAACAATCCTTCTCTTTTTACTTTGCTATTTTCAGCTTTTACTTTATTGTTTTGGTTATGCATCACAATCCCCCCTTCTTACGAGACTTGCACTAAAAGTTTAGTAATTTTGCTTACTTGTTGGCCAAGCTATTCCCTGAGGGATTGATACCCAACCCAGGTTGGGTTCTATATTTGCTAACGACCGCTTTACACTCCTACGAGAGCTGTAGATTGAGCGTTATCAGCTAGCATGGACACATCTTCAACCTTCTCAGCTTCATAAAATTCACTAGAGAATTTTCCCCACACTAGTAGGGTCTGGCTAACTACATAATTAGGTGAAGTTTTTCTTCTTGATTTTATAGGGATGTGGTCCCTGTTCTTTCCTTTGTCACCTCCAGTCTTAAGATATTCCTGATAATCAATTTTATGCAGTTGACAGTCTTTAATGAAATGCTTAGGACTTCTACATTTATGACAGACTTCAACATTGCACCCATTTTTGCTGCTATTTCCTTTTCTTTGAGACTAGCCACTCTTCTTGATAGGTTTCATAATTCATTTTTCCATATAGGCAACTTCAAAATATTCTTTACTAGAATCAATTCTTTAAACCTATAAAGATAGAGATCTGTCACTTTCTGTTACCTTTTTCTCTTGTCTAGGGGCAGATTACCCTTCTTCCAGACGAGGTGGAGCAGCCTCACTCTTGGTGTAAACCTTTTAAAGTGTTCTTTCTCTAATACCAATTTATGAAACTCAAAGGGATTACACCACAAAGTGAGGGACCAGGTCCCTTAGAGTCAGTTATAGTAATAACACAGAAAAATATAAGAAAGCTAAAGCTTTGAAGGAAATTACAAACACAAGGACTTAACGTGGAAATCTCTTTGTTCAAGGGATGAAAAACAATGGCTTTCCCTCACAAGCACTTTAACAATTCCCTATAATCAACCTCTAGATTACAGATATGATTTGAACCTAACTCTAGGCTCCACCTTCTAGCAATAACTCTAATACAAGCTAGCCTTGACTACTCTACCAAGAACACGCTTAACTCTAGGCTTCTTCTGCTTGTAATAACTCTACTACAAGCCTACCTTAACAACTCTACCAAGAACACTTCTCAATACTAATTAGCTCTAACCAATATTGAACTCAGGTAGTTGTACCTAAGAACTCTTAAGAACATAAAATGACATTAGTCTTATAACATGAGTAATTCAATTACAAACCTTGACTCAAGAACTCATACACTCTTTCAGTAAATAAAGAAAATTAAGAACTTGAGCATTGTTGCAAAGTTAAGTTTTTGCTAATTTTTACTTGAATAATCAAATTGCAAAAACCACTAATTTGAGAAGCATTATTTTTCTTTTTATAATGGAATAATTATTATGGTAGAAACCTGATTGGTCCAAGTGTCCTGAAAGGTACAAGCTTAACTACACAGTTTGTTACACTAGAAGACAAAACTGTACAAGCCATGTGACAGTTTTATGTTTCCATTATGACCCAAGGACTTGATCTCTTGTTGTCAGTTATTCATTATCAAAACAAGACACAGCAACCTTCAACCTTCGAGAGGCAAAGGCTACCACCTTACCATGTTGCATTAATATAGAACCAAGTCCCATACAAGACACATCACAATAAACCACAAATCCATTATTACCCTTGAGCAAGGTAAAAATTAAAGTTGAACTCAACTTATCTTTCAGCTTCTCAAAGCTACCCTCACAAGTATTAGACCACAAGAATTTCACCTTCTTCTGGGTCAGCTTAGTCAACGGGGTAGCTATAGTCGAGATACTCTCCAAAAATATCCTATAGTAACTGTTTAAACCCAAGAAGCTTTGAATATTGGTGAAAGTCCTAGGTCTAGCCAATTCTTAACCACTATGACTTTCCTCAAATCTTCCATGATACCTTTAATAGAAATATCATGACCCAAAAAAGTTATAGCTTTCAACCAAAATTCACACTTCAATAACTTAGCATACAAATGCTAATCTTTTAGGGTCTACAACATAATGCGAAAATAGTTGGTGTGATCTGCCTCACTCCTAGAGTACACCCAAATATCATCAATGAACATTATGATGAACAAATACAAAAACTGATGGAACACCCAATTCATGAAATCCATAAATGTGTCAGGGCATTAGTCAAACTAAAAGACATACTATGAACTTATAGTGACCATACCGAGTTTGGAAGGAAGACTTAGAGATATCTAATGAGTGGTGTATTTACCACTAATTTGCATCCTAAATTCGTACACACTACTATAATTTAAAGGGTTGAATGAGACAAATATGTTACTTGAATGCACTAATTTCCACATTTTGCAAGCACACAGGTGATGAGATAGAAAGATGCAGATTTGAGCTGAAAAGAGATCAAATAGAGAAAAAAAGTGCATAGCTGAAGACCCTGTACAAATCAGGCTCAGTTACCGTGATCGAGGTCTAAGGGCCACAATTGCAGCCAATAAAGATGGATCATCCACCACGATTATGTACATCTAATCACGATCGTGGTAGTTACGATCACGATAAAGCTGATGTGATTGTGACTATGCAGGAATAGTCCTAGGGGCATTTTTGTAATTTTAAATAGTCAACCCCGAATCCCTTAAAAGTCTTAAATACTTTCCCATTTTGGCATTGTAATCTTGGAGAGAAATTAAATTTGATGTTACAAACCCTAACTTGGACAACAATTGTATTTGAATTTCTTGCTTTGAATTTGCTGAAATTAAAGGATCGATGTTTTGAATAAACCTTTTGGTATATTTCTTTCTCTTTACTTCATGAGTAGGTAAACTTCTTTGACTTAGGATCATGGTGAACTTAGGTTTAATTGTGTGCGGGTTGTGATGTATTTTTGTAGATTATAGTTTGTTGGTGATGGGTTTCACTATTTCTTGGTTTAATTAGTTGGGATTTATGGGTGAAAACCCCAAATGCTCAAAATGGGTTTATGTATGAAGATGCCAAAGTCTCAAAAGAACACATCATTTTTGAAAGAGGGATGTGGGTAAACTTTTGATACCCATGATATTCTTGAAAGAGGGTTATTGGGGACAAAGCAATAGTGGACAAAAATAGATGTAGTTTTCTATCTTTTTTCTATCTTAGAAATAGGGGTGAATAGAGAGTTGGCTAAGTTTTGGGCATCTTCAAAGAAATAAGAATGCCCAACTAAGGTATTGGATATCTTTAATTGACACACTCAATAGGTACTCAAAGGGGCTAATGAACGAAATTCTTGAGGCTTTGCGTCCAAATAGCCTCAAGGACTTTCGACCTAGCCTACTGCATCGTCATTGACTAGAGTTTACACCAAATCATTATATTCCCATGCATAATTTACCCTTAATTAAACATAATTGCAAGGTCCTTCTAATAGTGAATTTTTTTATTCATAAATATTGCTCTGATCTATTATCTGTTTGAAAACATTTAAAATCTCCCAAAATATTTGTACTTAGGTTTGCCATAAACAATCAACTTTTATTTCAAACATACTCGATCACCATTCATGTTGTTCCTCATGGATTCAAACCCAACTCTTGTTAGGTTTATATTGACAATGATTGTCCTATACCAAATTGAATGGTATAGGTGAGCGTTATAAAAATAGTGCCATTGTCGGGGAATAATTTGGTGTATTGAGTTATTTTGGAATTAAGCTTACTTGCTTGGATTAAAACTTGTAAATATTTGTTTGTGATTTTTTTGTGTATTTTATTAGGTAGATCTTTATTTTTTTTACTTGTCCCTATGGTGTCTTGGAATGAATGTGAGTTGAGTGGTTGGAAACCTTAGCTTGATGACCCATGTCAATATATTGACGAACCCCACTTTTGGAGAGATTGTAGATATTCTCCCCTAAAAGAGATGTGTGTACCATCTCGGCCCTATTAGATATATGTTCTTTATGTGGTGGTCGGGATGGACATTAGAGGGATTGTCCAAGTACCCCCTCCCCTAGTTATGCTAGTAAAATAATAGTTCTTTTTATGAGTTTGATAGGTCACATGATGTGATAGAGGAAGAAAAATGTGTCGAATACAATGGTGTTAAAGTAATGCTTCTAACTCTTTTGGATCGAGCAACTAAAATAGAGGAGAACATGCATCACTTACACCAATCCATGCCAGTACTGAGAGAGGCGAGTGAAAAAATAAAAGAAGTGGGTGAGGAGGCAAATCTTTCAAGTACCATGAATATGCCCAATCTTCAAATTGAATTTTATCAGGAAAAGATATCACGACATATAGTTGATAGTGACTTGATGTTGAAGAATTCTTGGTGAGTTACCAACCAACCGAACCAAAAATAGTGATGGATTCCAAAATTGAGGAAACGGTGCTAGAGTTGAAAGAAAAATCCAAGCAAATCCTTTGTAAAGGCTCTAGTTCTCTTTCGAGGGAAATTTCCAAGAAGAATGTAGCCCTGAAATTAAGAAGATAACCTCATTCTAACCACTTTTCGACATTATGCGTGGTAGATATAATAAAGGTCAAACCATTTGAGAAAATGACAAAATTGGTATATGAGGTACAAAATCCTTATATTTTGGTCTTTGTCATTCAAAAAGGGCGAGGTAACGTCCCTCACTTGAAGGAAAAGAAAAGTAAAATTCAATTTTCAACTAGTGGTCTCCTGATGTTCTCACCAACACCCAATGATTATACTCGGAAGATTGATGTGAAGTTGGCCATAAGGTTCAACTCTTCAAAGTGGCGAAATAGAGGCAGCATCATTGCCCCCTAAATTCTGTTTAGTCTCATTTTAGAAGATTTGAATCTTCTGCCCAACTTTCACTTAATTCATAATGGACTCAAGATTGGACACCAATTCAAATCTTTTATGTAGAGACAAAAATTTCGTTGACGGGCGTCATGCCATGATGTTAAATTAGGCGCTCGATGGGAGGCAACCCATCATATGGAGAAAATAGCTCGTATCCATTATTTTTAATTTTGTAGTGTAGATTTTAAATTTTGTATTTTATTAATCAATGCATTTGTGGAACTATGGACTGTATTGAATGAGTTTGAGAAAGGGAAAGTGTGAAATTGTTGCATGGTAGAATGAACGGAGAAAAGTGTGTCAAAATTAAGCAATAAGTTGAATAAGGGAAAACAGAGGTGCAGAAATGCCCTTCATTACCATGATCGCGGGATCTATGCCTCCACGATAATAGAACCTGCTTGTCCGCTATCATAGACACGTAACCACAATTTCAGTCATATTAGTTCAAAATGACCATCGAATTGCCTTTCCCTGATACGCACTTTTCAAATTTTCTCTCAAATTGCACCCTTTCCATGAAAAATTTTGAGCATTCCAAAAGTATCCTTGAATCCATCTTGCATCATTCATCTGGTAAGTTCCTCAATTCCATGCTTTAATTTTTGAAAATAGGTCATGGAATGAATTTTATAGGGAAAGCCTAAAATCTATGATTTTCATCGATTAGTCTGTGTTGAAATGAACTTGTGTGCTGGTTACCTACTAGTATATGGTGTGAACATGCATGGAGAAGTCTTGAGTATCCAAATTGTGTGTAAAATTGAGTAAAATGAAAGGTGCACACCAAGTGCACGATCAGATACCCGAATGAGTCATAGCTAGTTATTTTCACATTCTAAGGGCATAATCGAGTACTTAGTAAGCTTGTTCAATGATTTTATTGTTAAACTCTTGTTTTGGTACATGTTTTGGCCTAGAATTTGGAGGTTTTGACAAAAAAATTCAAACATTGAACTGGTCTCAGATACTGCGATCGCGGTTATTAGGACCGTGATCATGGAACTGTGATCACGGCTCTATGGCCCGTGATCACTTTATCTGAGGGTAAATTCCATCAGGGGCAACAAAATTCTACACTTCAAGTTCTTGTCCAAACACCACCAAGTAGCCTTCCCATGAACTTTATTGAACAACATAGCCTAGTTTGTGCATGAAAATGTCGATAATAAATGTTATTTTGTTGTTCTCATGTTTTTTAGGTTGATATCATGGAACACTATGACCAAATCCACTTCATGACCCCTGAGTGTCATAACCAATACTATGATAAGCTATCAAGGACAAAGTTTCTCTTGAAGAGTGGAATTTTCTTGGATAAAGTGCCAAAAAAGCATTCGGCATTTCATGATAAGCTAGTGACCACCGGATGGAAGTGTTTCACCCCGAATCCTTTCAAGGTGAATGAGCAGTAGGTGTAGGATTGCTACACAAATATTAGCGTCATATCTTTCTCGAACCCAGTCATCGAGATCCAGGGAAACAAGGTAAATTTTGGAGCAGAGAAAATCAATGATATCTATGGGCTCCAGAATACAAACATGGAAGAATTTAAAGCAAAAGGGTATGAGTAGGACAGTTGGATGGTAAAGAGGTTGTGTCCGGGCAAGAAAATCTCTTGGGCGGACACTAAGAGAAACATATCTATGAATGACTTCACTTTTGAGGCCCAGGTGTAGTTGACTAACATTTGCATCTGGGTCTGCCCTTGCACCCACATGACAGAGGTTCTATATTTGTGTGCTAGGATGGTTTATTTTATATTAGATGGTATTTTCTATTGGTTAACTTGTCATATCAGATATAGTTCTACAGGAACCATGGTGGTGTACATCTCTTATTCCCCTATTTGATTAATGAGCTCTGCAGGAGGGCCGGGGTCGTGGAGTATCTTGGGGATACCTGGGTGAACCCTGGTACCCCCACCTAACATCTAAGAATTCAAGGTAAGGGTGCACCAGGAAAGAGTAAAAGGAGGAAGATCGACTAGGGAAAGTTGATATATGAGAGGCTAGAGTCTTGTAGGATATCCATGGTTGGTCCCTTTGAGTGATTTGGTAGAGATTTGAGGGCCATCATGGATCTTGTATCAGGTTTACCTTAGGGTCTGGGAGATCCCTCCACCTCTCGCCATTCATATGTGGCCCAATCAGATTATGAGAAGTATTTAGAGGACCAATAAATGCACAGATCCACTGTTGCTAGGCTCAATAAGGACTACTCATCATTGGTAGAGTCTTATAGGGATCTTTGAAACTCCAATATAAAGACAAAAAAAAGTGAAAAGAAGAGACATAAGTTCTTTAGCAAGATGTGGAAGGGGGAAAGGTCCTGTAGAGGGTCCTAAAACCCCGATACAAGCTACCTTCTTCTAGAGTGAATATCAATGATAAGGCACCTGCTCAGTGGTTTGGGTCTGGTGCTGATGGAGATGATGCAGAGTCTGTAGGCGAGAGCAGCTCCTAATGCAGTTTCAGAGAGCACCCTTATCTCTTCTTATGCTTTATTATTTATGAAATGAGGACACTGCTAGATTTTTAGTTGAGGTGCCTGTCTCTGCATTTATTCTATATAGGCCAGTATTATTTTGATAGTTTTGTAGATTTTGGTGATGTTTTGATGATATTTTGGATATTTTCATTTTTTATTTGGGTTGTAATGTTTGGGCATACTGATGGTGCCCACATTTTCATGGATTAGTTGTTTTGCTTTGTTTTTATTTTTTACTTTATATTTATTTTGCTTGTGATGATATTCAATGAGAATTTTCCAATAATAGATTGAGTGACAACATACTTACAGGAAAATTATTGTGATTAGGTTTTAAGCCATGGATGCAGGGGAAGTCTGAGTACCCATAGCATCGAAGCTATAAATATAGGGTAAGTCTGAGTACTCATAGTATTTTGGATTTGGGATCACATTTATACCTATGGTAAAGTTTGAGTAGCCTTACGGTTTGCCCATATGAAAGTCATAATGTGATACTTCGGTTTGGTTTGATGCCATAAATAACAAATTGTGCGTAGTGAGCGACCTTGTAACAATACTTTGCCTCTCCTTGTGACTCCAAAATTATTTCTTGTATAAGTTGGTATATACTATATTTTGTCTCTATTTGGATGGGAAATTGAGCCCCTTTGAGTAATTAACATGCCTTGTGCAGTGAGCTTATTTGCCTAAATCTCATGCATACTTGTACCATCTAGAACTTGCCTCATTGGTCTATCAAGACTAATATTGAATTACACTTGGTTGGTAATATTATCCTAGGCCATCTTTGTGAAATAGGAACTCACTCTAAGCCTAAATAACCTACCTATGCATAGAATAGGACCCTTAGTTCCCCAATTTGAGCCTTCAAGGCTTTCTTTGGCAACCACGTCAAAAGCCTTATACCATTCAAAATAATTTCCCTCTATAGTACCCAACCCTACTAAAACATGAAAAATGAAAATTAAGGCTAAATGCCTAAGTTGGGGTGGTAATTTTAAAAGAGTTGACTTTTGGCCATGGTAGTGTAAGTGGATGCCTTTGAGCCAAGCATTGAAAATTGAAAAAGAAAAGAATGGTGAAAAGAAGAATAAGCAATGGATTGCACAAGAAATAAGTGAAAGAATGATTCCCTTAAAAAGTTTGGGAAATCAAGGCTCCTAATTTTGGTATGTGTATAGTGTGTAAACAAAAGAAGTGGTACATGGTCAAAAGTTGGTTGAAATAGTATGAAGTAGATGTTCAAGGAGGTTTAAGCCACTTTGATCCTAACTGTTATCCTACTCTTCCTGAACCTACATTAAAAGCTCAAAAAGCCCTTCAATATCTCCAATCAAGTGCATTCATTGTAGTGGCAGTTGAAAATAAGGGCAAGCTTATGGCATGGTACCTAATTGCATCAAGAGTCTTTGTGAGAGAGAGTTTTGCACTTAAATCCCTGTTGTTTTATATTTTATAATTTGGTGTATGTAGGATATCTTTCTTGTGAGGAGGCATGTGAACAGCTTGAGGTGGGTCACATTTTCATCTTCCAAATAATAAGGCAAAAGGAGTATAGTAAGTTGAGGTCAACAAGGAGTCACTTTTAGAGTGTTAGTGATTGTTGCGTTATTTCTTTTTAAAGTCCTTTGTATCTTTGAGATTGTATTGCATGTTGAGGGCGTTGTGAGAATAGATTTGCCCATGTATGAGGAGCCACTTATGGTAGCAACAAAGTTTGAGGTCATTGTGATCATTGGGTCAAATAAATAGGCTTTAAGGTGGGGTGTTGATGAGTGGTGAATTTACCACTCATTTGCATCCTAAATTAGGGCACACTACTAAAATTTAAGGGGTTGAATGAGAAAAATGTGCTACTTAAATGCACAAATTTTCACATTTTGTAGGAACATAGGTGAAAAGATAGAAAGATCTGGAATTAAGCTGAATAGAGATCAAAAGAAGAGGAGAAGTGAATAGTTGAAAAACCTGCACAAATCACGCTAAGTTACTGGGTTTGAAGTCTAAGGGTTGCGATTGTGGTTAGTCAAGATGGGTCAGCCACCACAATCATATGCATTTAATCACAGTCGCGGCAGCCGCTGTCATAGTAGTCGCGATCGCGGAAGCCGCGATTGTGGAAATACGAGAATAGGCCCAGGGGCAGTTTTGTAATTTTCTATAGTTGACGCCAAATCCCTTAAAAGTCTCAAACCCTTTCCCATTTTGGCATTGTAGACTCTTGGAGAGAAATTAAATTTGAAGTTACAAACCCTAACTTGGGCACCAATTGTATTTGAATTTCTTGCTTTGAATTTGATGAAATTGAAGGATGGATATTTTGAATAAACCTTTTGGTATATTTCTTCCACATTACTTCTTCAGTAGATAAACTTCTTTATCTTGGGATTATGTGGAACAATGGTGCAATTCTGTGTGGGTTGTGATGTATTTGTGTAGATTCTAGTTTTTTTATGATGGGTTACACTGTTGCTTATTTAATTAGTTGGGATTTGTGGGTGAAAACCCCAAATGCTCAAAATGGGTTTGTGATTGAAAATCCCAAACTCTTGAAAGCTCACATCATCCTTTAAAGTAGGATATGGGTGAATTTTGGGAAACTATGACATCCTTGAAAGAGGGCTATGAGGGACAAAGCAATAGTGGACAATAACGAATGTAGTTTGCTATCTTAGAAATAAGGGTGAATTGAGAGTTGGCTATGTTTTGGGAATCTTCCTAGAAATAGGAATGCCCTATAGAGGTGTTGGGTGACTTTAATTTACATACTCGTTAGGTACTTGAAAGGGTTAATGAGTGATATTCTTGAGTCTTTGTTGACAAACTAGCCTGGAGGAATTTCGACCTAGCCTACTGTATTGTCAATGACTAGAGATTACACCAAATAATCATGTTCTGATGCATAATTTTCCCTTAAGTAGACATAATCCTAAGATCCTTCAAGTAGTGAATTTTTGAATCCTAAGTGTTTCCCTGATCGGTTATTTGTTCAGAAATATTTAAAATTCCCTAAAATATTTGCACCTTAGGTTTGCCCAGACAAGGAACTGACATTTCAAGCATACTCAACAACTATTCACATTGTTCCTCGTGGATTCGACCCCAACTCTTGTTAGGTTTATGTGGACAACGTCATCCTCTACTAAATTGAATGGTATAGGTGAGCGTTATTGTAACGCTCCGAATCTGGTACCCATAATATTACACGGTGCTCATGACCCCAAAGGACCATAAGCTAACCCATGACTGATATTTATACCTATACACTGGATGATATACTGTATAAATGCAGAAATAAAGGTTGTAAGGCCATAAGGTTCAAAATTGGTAAGATAGTTGATAAAACATAACATATGGATGGGGCATGAAATACCCAAAACAACTAAAATAAACTGTCTGAACATGATAGTATGAAAAGCCTCTAACTGACTGAAATGTCTGAATAAGAAGTTGATAGGACATGTCCCCAACTAACTCCAACCACTGAAAAAAATTAATTGCTGAGATAATAAAGTAATGGTCATGTCCTCAAAGGATGAGGACTCACTACTAACTCTGACAGTTGAGACTAAAATGTTACTGATGCTCTGGAGCTCGTGCTTCTGAACCTATGGTATAAAACACCATAGTGCAAATGCGCCAGTATATTTTAATGAATTGGTATGCATGCGAGGTAGGCTGAATGCAAGGGTTCACATGCATGAACTATACAAACTAACTGAATAATATGAACGTGAGAATGCATGCATAAATACATAACAACTGCAACTCCGCTCGTGATAACATAATTACTCAACTTGAGTACTGATAACATGAGATACTGATAACTGTATAACTGGAATAACTGATACCGAGCGACTGTATTGAACAGTCTAGATTTTGATGGAACTAGCTGAGTTCTGTTTTGTTCTGAGTTGATTGTATCTGACAGTCCTGAATTCTATAGAACTATCTGAGTTCTATTACTAAGACTGAATGACTATATCTGACAGTCCTGATTTGTAACTGAAACTGTGGAAAGTAGTCATCTAACCAACATACCCCAAATAAAGCAATATAGCTGAGGTAGGGTCCAATCTGTAACCCCAATCAAAAGGGTGTGAATACCGCACCACTGGTAAGGACAAGCTATGGGTAACCCTTATCTGACAGTGTCCTCAAAAGAGAATGGTGGGGACCTCATCTGACAATGCTTATCCACCATATCAACCCTCATTTGACAGTGTTGATGTCTCAACCTATGCTGGTTACATAGTTCTGGAATGCAAGTATGACTTATAAGAATCACACCCTCATCTGACAGTGTGTGATCCCATCCTTGGGTTCACTCGGTGATAACTCCTACTCCCATCTAAATGGACACTAAACATGATTAACTGAACTGGACTAAATTTAATTAACTGAGTTTCATTGACTGACGGAATACTACTGAGATTACTGAGTTTTCCTGAGTCATGAGACTAATTGAATTCTATTTACCATGGCTTGACTGAGGGTATCTTGAAAATATGATACTAATTCTAGGTACACCGCTAAATTTTTAGGTACAAGTACCCCCAGGACTCGATGGGAAGAAACTAAAAGCATGACTTTCATGAGTACATGACCAACATCAACAATCCATAATATAATAAGTTGGAGATTTCATGAGGTACAAGTTCTAAAGCACCACAATGGCTGCACATATATCCATAATTCATTGACTAAGACATTTCATCAAACACTGGACATGCATAAACTTGTACATAAATGGAGATTCATATTATCATACTAGTATGGCACTTTTCTTTCACATAGGCATTTAATCTAACACATGGGGAGCATGCTTTAGTTATACAATCATCAACATATCTAATAATCATGGATACATCAATCAACGTGTAAATTTAAGGGTTTATCATGATTATTATGCAAATCACCTTATCCTAGGGTCAATCATTGGAATATGTAATTTCAAACATGAATCTAAACCCCCACAACATCATGAACATGAATTTAAATCATGAACATTCATAAATACACAAATCTTGGATTTTGAAAAGAGATTCTTGAGCTTCATGGGTGAAAGGGACTCATGAATCAAGACGTGACATACTTGGGTTGTGAGTTTCTTAAAGTTCCTGGACTTGAAGAACTTGGAATCTCTTAGTTTCTTGAAGAATGATTTGGATCTTGTTCTTAGGGATTATCTTTGAGAGAAAAATCCTAATTTGATATTGTAGAAGAATAATGAACTTATGAGCCTTAGTCGGATATAATTAGGGTTAAAACGGGTGGAAAAGACCTAAATACCCTTTAAAAATGACTTAAAAATTAACTGAATGAAGTATGCGATGGTGGGTGCGACATTCCATTGCTGGGTCGATAGTCCGTTGGTCCTGAACATCACACCTAGGAAGAATAGGGGTTTACTTCCTCTTCTACGGCAGCTTGGGTAACAGTCCATCACTAGTTTGACGTTCTGCCAGCCTGAGCCATCACCCTTAGGTAGAAGGTAGTCTCACTGCCTCCACTGAGATGGTTTGGGCGATGGTTCATTGCTAGATTGATGGTTCGTCAGCCCTCATCATCGTACCTGGATAGTTTTGACTGTTTTCTATAAAACAGCCATAACTTTCTACCCCGATACCGGATTTGGGATGAAATTGGTATCGTTAGAAAGCTAATTCAGTTTCCCACATGAAAAAAAGTGAAAATCTTAAAAATTCCATGTATATAAAAGTGGATTCATCTTTCAAAGTAAGTTTCTAACATACGTGGGATGATTTCAATCTAGGTAGAAGTATGAGGTATTATAATATCTCCCCCTTGAGAACATTTGTCCTCGAATGAGACTGAGCGAGATGGGAGAAGATCAACTAACGTACCTAATGAACATGAATGACTGGAACATGATTTCATGACTGACATGACTAATAACTGAATATATCATACAGAACACGCATATCTGATGAATGTGTAACTGATACATGAATGCATGACTGAGTGTTCTAAGGAACGAAGTTTCTCACAATGAGAATGCATATCTGATGCATGATTATATGACTGAACTAGTGCGTGAATTCATAACTGAATATACAATGGTATTTAATACCAAGTCCGTGATGGAATTCTTAACATAAAACTGAATAAGCTTAAGGAGAACTGTTACCTTGAGCTTGATCTGAGTTGGCGGAAAACAGGTGAGGATACTTGGTCTGTATGTCTACTTCTTCTTCCCAAGTAGCTCCCTTAACTGACTGACTTTGTCAAAAAACTTTGACTAGAGAGACTTCTTTGTTCCTCTGTCTACGAGTTTGGTAGTTAAGAATTTTGACTAAATCTCTTCATAAGAGGGGCTGTTCTGAACATCTATGCTCTGAATAGGGACTGCAATGGCTGGGTCACCTATGCACTTCTTGAGAAAAGAGACATGGAATACTAGATGAACTGAGGCTAGATCTGAAGGTAATTTGAGCTCATAAGCTACCTTGCCGAAGCGACTGAGAATTTTGAAGGGACCGACATATCGGGGACTGAGATTTCCATTCTCGCTGAATATCTTCACTCCCTTCATGAGAGAGATCTTTAGATGGACATAATTACCAATCTCGAACTCGATATCCTTTCTGCGCATATCTACATAAGACATCTATCGGCTTTAAGCAGCCCAGAGTCTTTCTCTGATCAACTAGACCTTTTCAAAGGCATCGAATACTAAGTCAGGCCCTATAACTGAGGCCTCACAAACTTTGAACCAACCGACTTGAGATCTGCATCTCCTACCATAAAGAGCTTTAAATGGAGCCATCGTAAAACTGGATTGATAGCAATTGTTGTTTGAAAACTCAATCAAAGGCAAGTAGTCATCCAAACTACCCTTGAAATTAATTGCACACACCCTTAGCATATCTTCTAACATTTGAATGGTCCTTTCTACTTGACCATCTGTCTGAGGATGGAAGGTGGTACTAAGATAAACTTGGGTACCAAGACCCTTTTAGAATGCTTTCCAGAAGGTGAACTAGATACCTCTATCTGATATAATTGCTAATGGAACACCTTGCAATCTAATCAACTCTCTGATCTAGAGTTTGGCGTAATCCTCGACTGAGTAAGAGGTATGGAATGAAAGAAACTGAGTTGACTTGGCCATTCTTTCTACAATGACCCAAACTGAATCATGCTGGCGACGAGTACGAGGCAAACCCATCACAAAGTTCATGTTTTATTCTTTCCACTTCCAAGTATGAATACTGAACTCTTGCATGGACCTACTAGGATTCTGATGCTCTATCTTAATGTGCTGACATGTAGAGTACGTAGCCATAAACTCTTTAATATCTTTCTTCATTCCGCTCTACCAATAGATTTCCTGCAAGTCACGGTACATCTTTGTAGCCCCTGGATGAATAGAGTAGCACGCACTATGAATTTCTACAAGAATTTTCTACCTTAAGTTATCTATACCTGGGACACATAGATGACCCTGAAAATGTAATACACCATCTCCTCAAAAACTAGAGATGATTCTGAACTACTCTAAACCCATATGTCACCATCCTCTGGATCGACTAAGCGAACGCTTAGTCTGACAAGCTAATGCATTTCCTCATCTAACTTCTTCTTACTTTCCTCAACATAAGAAACACTACCCATAGGCAGTCTACTGAGAGCATCGACCATGAAGTTGGCCTTGCCCGGATGATAAAGGACACTCATGTTATAATCTTTCAAGAGCTCTAACCACCTTCTCTGACGAAGATTGAGATATTTCTGAGAAAAGACATATTGAAGGCTCTTATGATCTGTGAACACATCTACATGAACTCCATATAGATAATGCCTCCAAATCTTTAAGGCAAAAACTACAGTTGCTATGTCGAGATCATGAGTAGGATAATTCTTCTCATGGGGTTTAAGCTGTCTAAAGGAGTAGGCTATGACCTTACCATTCTGCATGAGGACACAACCTAAACCTACTTAGGATGCATCATAATACACTATGAACTAATCTAAACCCTCTGGAATAGCCAAAACTAGAGATGAGGTAAGTAGAGTTTTCAACTCATGAAAACTCTTCTCGCAAGGATCTAACCACTGAAACTTGACTTTCTTCTAAGTCAATCTGGACATAGGGAATACAATAGAAGAAAATCCATCAACAAACCATCTGTAATAGCCAGCCAAACCAAAGAAACTCCTGATATCTGATAGAGAGACAGGTCTGGTCCAGTTTCTTACCGCTTCGGTCTTTTGAGATCAACCATAATGTCATAACCAGAAATGATATGACCAACGAATGCTACTGACCTTGGCCAAAATTGACACTTACATAATTTGGTGAACAACTGATGATTTCTGAGAGTCTTTAATACTATTCTGAGATGGTCTGCATGATCACGCTCACTATGGGAATAATCAAGGATGTCATCTATGAAGACTATGATGAACATGTCCAAGTACTACTTAAACACATAGTTCATCAAGTCCATAAAAGCTGTTGGGGCATTGGTAAGACCAAAGGACATAACTAAGAATTTGAAGTGACCATACCGAGTATGAAAGGTTATTTTTGGAATGTCACATTCTCTGACTCTGAGCTGATTATAGCCTGATTTGAGGTCTATCTTAGAAAAATAGCTGGCACCCTGAAGTCGGTCAAACAAGTCATCGATTCTTGGAAGAGAATACTTGTTCTTGACAGTGACTTTATTGAGATGACGGTAATCAATGCATATTCTAAGAGAACCGTCTTTCTTGCACACGAATAAGACTTGTGCACCCCACGAGGATATGCTAGGTCTGATGAATCCTTTATCTAAGAGATCCTTCAACTGCTCTTTCAATTCTCTGAGTTTTGCAAGTGCTATTCTTTATGTCGAAATAGATATAGGCTAAGTATCTAAAAGAAGATCAATGCCGAAGTCTATTTCCCTTTCGAGAGGAATTCCTGGGAGATCTTCAAGAAAGACATCTGAATCTTCATTTACGATTGGGACTGATTCGTGACTGGGAGTTTTAGAACTAGTGTCCTTAACTCAAAAAAGATGATAGGCACATACTTTAGATATCATTTTTTGTGTGCGAAGGTAGGAAATAAGCTGACCTCTGAATGCTGAAGTACTCCCTTTCCACTTTAGGATAGGTTTATTTTCAAACTGAAACTAGAATATTCTATTTTTACAGTCGACTGTGGCATATAAGGAATGAAGCTAATCCATGCCGAGAATGATATCAAAATTAGTCATCTATAATTCGACTAAGTCTGCTGAAGTGACTTTATGAGATACCATAATTGGGCATTTCCTGTATACCCATCAGGCTATAATAGTTTTACCTACTGGGGTAGAGAATGGGAAGGGCTCTGCTAGAATTTTGAGACTGACTCAAAAATCAACTGATATATAGGGACTAACAAATGATAAAGAAGCTCCTGAATCTAGCAAAGCTTAAATATGCACATAAAAGATCTGTAACGTACCAGTAACCACATCAGAAGAATTTTCCTAATTTTGCCGGGACTGGAGAGCATAAAGACAATTTGGGCATTGCCCACTAGTAGCACTAGAGGTTGCACCCTGCTGATTTGGGCGACTGAACTAAGTTGGGGAACGGTTATGCTGACCCTGATAGCCTGACTGAGGATAATCTCTAACTCTATGGCCTGGATTGCCACATCTAAATCAGACATCACTACCAGCTCTGCAAGTACCCTTGTGGTTCTTACCATAAGTCTAACTAAGTGGATTAGTTCGGGCAGTGCTGACACTGCCCTGAGACTTAGAGCCTGGCACCCTATCTCTATTACTATCCCTGAACTTAGGAGCTAGAGTACTGGCTGAAGAAGGAGTTAGTACTGATGACTTAGGATGAAACTGATAACAGTTTTCTCCTTCTGATTTGGGTTGAGCAAAGTTAAAACTACCTATCCTTGCTCTCTTATTCTGCTTCTCCCTCATCTTAATATTTTGCTCTTCTATCTATTGAGCATGAGTCATAAACCTGGCTAAAGTTATGTCACTATTCAACATCGTAGACCTACAGTCATTGACCACACTATCATTTACCCTAAAAACAAACTTACTCATCTTGGACCTACTATCTGCAACCACATGAGAAGCATATCTATTTAATTAAGTAAACTTAAGAGACTACTCTTTCACCATTATCTTGCCCTACCTGATCTTGATAAATTCCAACATCTTAGCTTCTCTCAGCTCTAGAGGAAAGAACCTATCTAAGAATGCAGTACCAAACCCCTCTCACTCAATAGGCCCTGCATCTACAGCCCTCTTTGACCTCCACTGTTTGAACCAAGTGTGAGCAATATCCTGCAACTGATATGTAGCTAGCTCAGCACTCTTACAAGGAGTAACCCCCATAATGTCAGTAACTTTTTAAACCTAATCGATAAATTCCTGAGGGTCATCCTCACCTGACTTAGACCCGAGAAAGGATGGAGGATTCATTCAGGTGAAGTCCTGAATTTTGGATGTAGCTGAATTGGCCACTAGGTTAGCCAGAACGATAGCTGGTCATTGATTCTAAGTAGCAACTGACTGAGCAATAGTGAATAGAGCTCTGAACTCTATATGAGAGACTTGTTCTCCCAAAGGTTGTTCGGGCTGAGGGGCTGGCTAATTCCCATTTCTTCTTTTAGGAGGCATGTTCTGTAGAAGAAAGGGGAAAACGAATTAGACCAAACTGAGAGATTTACTAAATATTATGCACACTGGCATGACATAAATACTGAAAGAAGGGAAAATATTCCTAAAACATCTTATATCCTCCTGCACATAAATGTGGTAGGCAATACACCCATGTACAAGACTCTACTAGATCCGGCTTTCATACTTCCTAGGACACTATTGAACCTTAGTCTTTGATACAAAGTTTGTAACGCCTAAAATTTGGTACTGGGAATCTTACACGGTGCTCATGACCCCAAAGAACCATAAGCTGACCCATGACTGATATTTGTACCTGTGCACTGCATTATATACTATATAAATATAGAAATAAAGGTTGTAAGGCCATAAGGTTCAAAACTGATAAGATAACTAATATAAAATAACATACGAATGGGGTATGAAATACCCAAAACAATTGAAATAAACTATTTAAACATGATAGTTTGAAAAGCCTGTAGATGACTGAAGTATCTGAATAAGGAGTTGATAGGACATATCCCCAACTAACTCCAATAATTGAAATAAATTATTTAATGAGATAATAAATAAATGGTCATGTCCTCGAAGGATAAGGAATCACTGCTAACTCTGAATGCTAAGACTGGAATGGTACTAATGCTTTGGAGCTCGAGCCTCAGAACCTATAGTTTAAAACACCATAGCACAAATGAACCAGTACATTTGAATGTACTGGTATACATGTGAGGTAGGCTGAATGCAAGGGTTCATATGCATGAACTATACTAACTAACTAAATAACATGAATATGAGAATGCATGCATGAATATATAATAACTATAACTGTGTTCGTGATAACATAATTACTGAGCCTGAGTACTGATAACATACGATACTGATAACTGTATAACTGGAATAACTGATATTGAGCGACTGTATCAGATAGTATAGGTCTTCATAGAACTAGCTAAATTTTATTCTGTTTTGAGTTGACTATATCTGACAGTCCTAAATTTTGTAGAACTATCTCAGTTCTATTTCTGAGACTGAATGACTGTATCTCATAGTCCTAATCTGTAACTAAAACTATGTAAAGTATTCATCTAACTAACATGCCCCAAATAAAGTAATATAGCTAAAGTAATATAGCTATGGTGGGGTCCAATCTGTAACCCCAATTGGAAAGGTGTCAATACCGCACCACTGGTAAAGAAAAGCTATGGGTAACCCTCATCTGACAGTATCCCCAAAAGAGAATGGTTGGGCCCTCATGATAGTTCTTATCCACCTCATCAACACGATAGTGTTGATGTCTGAACCTATACTAGTTATATAGTTCTGAAATGTAAGGATGTCTTCTAAGAATCACAGCCTCATCTGATAGTATGTGTTCCCATTCCTGGGTTCAGCCGGTGCTAATTCCTACTCCTGTCAGAATAGATACTAAACATTATTAACTAAACTAGACTAAACTGAATTAACTGAGTACCATTAACTAATGGTATACTACTGAGATTACTGAGTTTTCCTCAGTCATAAGACTGACTGAATTCTATGGATCATGTCTTGACAGAGAGTATCTTGAAAACATGACACTGAATTTAGGCACACAACTAAATTTGTTGGTACAAGTACCCCCAGGACTCAATGGGAAGAAACTGACAAAGCATGACTTTCTTATGTTCATGACCAACTTCAACAATCCATAATATAATAAGTTAGAGATTTCATGAAGTACAAGTTTTAAAGCACCACAATGGCTACACATATATCCATAATTCATTGACTAAGACATTTCATCAAACACTGGACATGCATAAACTTATACATAAATGGGGATTTCATATTATCATACTAGTATGGCACTTTTCTTTCACACAGGCATTTAATCGAACACATAGGGATCATGCTTTGGTTATACAATCATCAACACATCTAATAATCATGGATACATCAATCAACATATAAATTTAAGGGTTTATCATGATTATTATTCAAATCACCACATCCTAGGGTCAATTATTGGAATGTGTAATTTCAAACATGAATCAAAACCCCACAACATCATGAACATGAATTTCAATTTAAAAATCATGAACATTCATAAATACACAAATCTTGGATTTTGAAAAGAGATTCTTGAGCTTCATGGTTGAAAGAGACCCATGAATCAACACATAACATACTTGGGTTGTGCGTTTCTTGAAGTTTCTGGACTTGAAGAACTTAGAATCTCTTAGTATCTTGAACAATGATTTGGATCTTGTCTTAGGGATTATCTTTGAGAGAAAACCCTAATTTGATGTTGTAGAAGAATAACGAACTTATGAGCCTTGGTTGGATATAATTAGGGGTTAAAATAGGTGGAAAAAAACCCAAATACCCTTTAGAAATAACTTAAAAATTAACTGAACGAAGTATGCGATGGTGAGTGCGATTGTCCATTGCTGGTTCGATGGTCCATTGGTCGTGACCTTCACACCTGGGAGAATAGGGGTTCACTACCTCTGCTATGATGACTTGGGTGACAGTCCGTTGTTAGCTCAACGTTCTGTCAGTCTGAGTTGTCCTCCTTAGGTAGATGGTGGTCTCACTGTCTCTGCTACAATGGTTTGGATGATGGTCCATTACTATCTCGATGGTCCATCGGCCTTCATTGTCTCACCTAGGCAGTTTTGACTGTTTTTTGTATTTCGAACATAACTTTCTACCCCAATGTTGTATTTTGACGGAATGGGTATCGATGGAGAGCTTATTGAATTTCCCATATGAAAATAAGTGAAAATATTCAAAATTCGAGGTATATAAAAGTGGATTCATCTTTCATTGTAATTTTCTAACATACTTGGGATGATTTATAGCTATTAATATCTACCTTCCTAATCTTTAGATGATAATAACCCAACCGAATATCAATCTTAGAGAAATATCTAGCACCCTAAAGCTAGTCAAACAAATCATAAATCCTAGGAAGAGATACTTATTATTTATCGTAACCTTATTCAACTTACGGTAATCTATACACATCCGAAGGGAACCCTCCTTCTTACGCACAATAAAAACAATAGCACCATATAGAGAGACACTAGGATGGATACAGCCCTTGCCGAGAAGATCCTTCAACTACTTTCTAAGCTTATTCAACTTAGCTAGAGCCATTCTATAAGGAGGGATAGAGATAGGATGAGAGTATGAAATAAGGTCAATCACAAAGTCAATTTACCTATCGGGAGAGACCAAAAACACTATTAGGTAATACCTCAGGAAATTCATTTACCATGAGAATAAAATATAAAGGAGGACTCTCCAAGCTAGAATCTTTAACCCATACCAAATGATAAATACACCCCTTGGAGATCAACTTCTGGGCTATAAGATATGGTATGAACATTTCCTTCTGCACTAGAGTACCTCATTCCCACTCAATAAATGACTTATTTAGGAATTTAAACATGACCTTACAAGCTCGATAATCTAAAGAGGCATAGCACGAATGCAACCATTCTATCCCTAATATGACATCAAAATTAACCATGTCAAACTCTATCAGATCCACAAGAGTTTCTCTACCACCAACTAATACCCACATCCCTTATAAACTCTTCTAGCAATCATAGAGTCTCTCACCTTGGTATAAATAAAAGAGTCATAAAATACCAGTGATGACCTCAAGAGATGAAGTCCCGACAAGTAGAAAAATAGACAAGCAATTTTGGCCAATTTCGGTACCAGATGTAAAAGAAGCATCCTTTGGTGAAGGAGCTGATGAAGTGGAAATAGGAATCTTATTTTCCTCAAAAGCAACCTTAGAAGGATAATCCCTCTGCAAATAACCAATCTGAAAATATATAAAATACATGTTCCTTCCCTCTTCTAAACTACCTTGGGTTTTGGAACCTTAGAAAATATCCTCGATATTTGGTTTGTGGAAAAGATACGATCATGGGGTACAGGTCATATGTTGGGGTATGGTTGGTATGGTTGGTCGTACCTTGACCAGTGTTGGTTGGTGGGTTGGATTAGTTTTTGGAATGGGTACAACTTGGGTTGGTGTAAGTCATATAGTGGTTAGCAGGTTGTATGGTTGGGTTTTCCTTTACTTAATTAGAGAATTAAAAATGTAACTCAGATCTGAGTATGAGTGGCTCACCATGGGTCGTAAGATAGGGTACGATTCGTATTGTCCCACTCGTATGTTGGATAGTGTTAACTCCTTTTGGTTTTGTTATGGGTATGGGTTGAGGTTACTAGTCATACCCTTGGATAATATTTGTATTGCATATTTGTATGTTGACCAGTGTGGGGGTATAAGGGGGTCTAGGGTATGAGTGACGGGTACCACTCATATTGGAGGGTACGGCCAGTTTGGTTCAGTATTACCCTCCTGGAGGGATTTTACAATTAAGTTAGGGGTAATCTATATATTTTTTCTCTTAACCCATTATGACCCAACGACTTATATCATATTTGGGAGGTCATTTTCCCAATTATTCTAATCTTAAACACTTAAAAACACTCTCTAATTCTCTCTAAGGCTCTTGGGTAAAGAAAGGATAGGGTTTCATCTAGAGGAGCAATGTAGGGCTTGCTTAGGTTATTTATCCCCATCATCTTTGTGAACTAAGGCAAGATACTTCTCTCTCATTATTAGTTCCAACTAAATTCATAATTTATATAATGTCTTCATGACATAATTATTGTATGGTGTTAGGGTTTTCATTTATATGTTGGTGTTTTTGTATTAAATGTTTGGTTATGATTTTCCCATGTTTTAATTATGTAATCACATGCTTTAATGTGGTTTGGACAATTAGTTGCATGTGAATGGTAAATTGGTAATTGGAATTGATTTTGGAAACACAATGCCCCCAACTTATTTGATAAAATACCTATGATAATGCTTTTACTATAGTATTGGAGTTTTTATGGAACTATTACATGGTATGGTTTGGTAATGGAACCCTAAATGGCATAAATGGTTTGGAATGGTTAAAATGGAATGGGTTGGTGGTCATAGTTATGTTTAACTAAACTTTCTTGTGGAGGACAAGGGATTCCCTCGAGCAAACTTAATAATATAACACTTATGGGGTACACGGGATTCCCCCAAGTTAACTTAATGATGTTATCTATGGGTACATGGGAATCCCTTTACATAAAAAGGTAAGGGAATTGCTTGCAAGCTATAGTTGGTATGATGAAACCACTACTTAAATCCTTGGTTAATAATAATGGAATAATGGTTTGGTTGGATTGTAATGCTTTTAATTGGGCAATAATGGCAGGGTGTTATAGCTAACCATGAAGGTGTGAGTCTATTGGATGAACACTGGAAACTCATATTTTCCGACATGAGGTTTGGTCATATATACCATATATGATACTCTTAGGTACACGATAATCCTCTAAATACACTGTACATATATATTATAGAGAGCGAAGGGTACTCAGGAATCCCCTACTATAATGGTATCTCTAGTTTGTGTGGCTACATGCATCGGGGCCCATTTAAGGGGTTACACTTAACGTATATATCCCATGGGTAGTTCTAGGATGATTAAGCTACACATACCCAGGTCATTGGTTTTAAAGGCATATTAAACTCGATTTATTTTTTCCCGACATGGTTATATATATATATATGCATGGTTTGTATGCATATGGTTATTTTATGTGGTTTTAATGGATGGAATTATTTATCTTTATCCCGAGTACTTGCTAACATTTACCCGCTGGTTGTATCCCTACGCGATGTAGGAATCAGCCATTCTGCTCCTCCTACTTAGTGATCAGATTTCGAGATCAGCTTAGTTGGATTCAAGTGGTGATCTTACATATTATGAAAGGCTCTATTTCATATCATGGACATCTTTATTTATTTTTGATACTTTATGGATATTGATTTTGGCTATGGTTGGGGGCATGTCTAAATCGGATATTAGTTTTCTTTTGGTTAGAGGATTTTGTGGAACTACTATGGGTTAGTATGGGTAGGAACGATAGTGGTGTCAGCCTTAGTATTATTCTTGGCATATGGGCTGATACTGATTGATTAAATTTCTCACTGTTCTATTCTTTTATATTATACTATGGATACAAACTTGGTTATTGTTTTGGTTTTGGCTTATGGATTTTAGTTTGTTTATAGTTATCGATTGTATTTAGGATGGTTGGGCTCCTTTAGATTGGTCTCGATCATAGACCTATCCCAAAATCTAGATTTGTACAACTATATATTATCTTGTTATACGTTTAGAATTCATCCAACTCAAGGTATATGCTTGATGGTTGGGTTGGGTATTGGGGGGTGGTCTCCGATCCTGGTTGGACTTAAGATGCCCATTATGATAAGGACCCTATTGGGTTATGTCAAGTTGGTATCAGAGCTTTAGGTTCATCATCAATTGGGAGTCCATTAAGCTGCATTGAGTAGAGTCTGTGTAGCGCACTAAACTCATAAGGGAAGGGCTATAAGACATTTAGGAATGTTTCACTTTCTTGGTATTCTATTTTCAAGCTTGGAGTCCAAGTCCTGGAATTTTTTTAAATCCTGGTTTTTTGTTTTTCAGATCATGCATTGACGATCTAAGATGCAAGGAAACTCTTTTGTCCCAACTAGGGACAATATTGAAGGGACACATATTACTCAGGGGATCCATACATGGTCTAGGGGTCCAGGCCTTGATATTTCTTGTGTTCCACTAGTTTCTATTTGTCCTCCTCAGAATGAGGTGACTAATGTATAATTTTGCCAATAGATTCATATTATTGCTCAATTTGTTGTTGCTCGGGCTAAGCGGGTTGCATCTAGTGTTTCATCCGCTGAGGCCACAAGGGTTGGTCAATTTATGAAGCTGAATCCTCCTAATTTTAGTGGTGTAGAGGTGGAGGGGGATTCTCAGGGTTTCTTAGATGAAAAGGAGAAACTATTTAGGTTCATGCAGGCAATGAATGTGAAAGGGGTGAATTTTCCTGCTTACCAGCTTAAGGATATAGATTACCTATGGTACGAGAAGCGGGATAGGGTGAGAGGTGATGTTGAGAAGTTGAATTTATGGGAAACTTTCTCTAATGCTTTTCTAGAATGATTCTTTCCTCAGGAGTTGAGGGAAGCAAAGGTGGAGAAATTTGTGAATTTGAAGTAGGGAAAGATGTCGGTCAAGGAATATGCCTTGAAATTTCATCAACTGTCAAGGTATGCTCCAGAATTGGTGTCTGACATGAGGACCAGAATGAGAAAGTTTGCTATTGTACTGTGTCGAGATTTGATCCTTGAAAGTTAGACAATGTTGCTAATCAAGGATAAGGATATATCTAGGCTGGCGATTCATATGCAATAGGTGGAGGAAGAAAAGAGAAAGCAGGCTGAATTTAGGGAAAGGCAGGGTAAAAATTTTAGGTCTTTCGAATAAGGTGGTGGGCAATAGCAAGGTGGTTAGCCAGGTGGTAAGTGGCCAAAAAAGAATTAGGGGAGTTCTGGTTCCTTCTCTATAGCTAATGCTCCTTACTAGAAATAATTGGGTGATAGGCGTCAATAAGGTGGCGATAATTTCCTTGCATAAGGTGCCCAATCTCATGAAAGTAGGGTCAGCCTCATCATGACCTCCTTGTTGGTTTTGTGGTAGGTTGCATAGGGGTTTCTATGATGAGAGGAGGAATACGTATTTCAAGTGTGGCTAGCTAGGCCATATTCTTAGAAATTATTCAGTTAGTAAAGGTGCTTTGGGAGCGAGTAAGTATCTAGTTGCTTTATCTTCTGCTCCCACACCAAAGGGTACTATTTTTGTATTTATTTCTACTTCTGGTACCGGCGCATATTAGAATTGGTTATATGTTCTTGCTACTCTGCAGGAATCTGAGGCATCACCTAATGTCATGACTGGTATGTTACAACTCTTTTCTCATGATGAGTATTGTTTTCTTGATCTGGGATCCACTCTCTCATATATGACCTTATCTATGGCTGTGTATTTATTTTTGATCTTGAGGTTATTTCGGATCCTTTTTCTATTTCTAACCTGGTAGGAGATTCTGTGGTTGCTAAGAGAGTCTATAGGAGGTGTAATGTATCTGTTGGTAGTAGGAAGACTTTGGTGTATTTTCATATTATTCTGGGGATGTACTGGTTGCACTCTTGTTACACATCTTAAGATTGTCGGACTTGTAAGGTTGTCTTTAGGTTCCCTGGTGAACCGGTTATTGAGTAGGAGGGTGGTTCCCTAACTCCAAGGAGAAGTTTTATTTCTTATCTAAGTGCTCAGAGGTTAATCTCTAAAGGGTGTCTCTATCATCTGGTCTGGGTTAAAGATTCTAACTCGAAAGGTCCTTCTTTTCATTCGGTTCCAGTGGTGAAGAAATTTCCTAAATTCTTTTTGGATGATCTTCCTGGTGTTCCTCCGGATAGGGAGATTGAGTTTGGTATTGATTTGGTTCTGGACACTCGCCCAATATCTATCCCTCCTTATAGAATGGCTCCATATGAGTTGCGGGAACTCAATGAGCAATTAAGGATCTTTTGGATAAGGGTTTTATCCATCCTAGTGTATCCCCGTGGGGTGCACCTATTTTATTTGTGCGCAAGAAGTATTTTTATCTTCGGATGTGAATTGACTATCAATAATTAAATAAGGTAACATTCAAGAACAAGTATCCTCTTCCAAGAATAGATGACTTGTTTGATCAGTTTCAGGGTGACAAATTCTTTTCTAAGATATATCTTTGGTCTGGGTATCATCAGCTTAAGATTAGGGAGAAGGATATACCTAAGACAGCTTTTCATACTCGCTATGGGCACTTCGAGTTCTTGGTTATGTCATTCGATTTGTCTAATTCCCCAGCGGCATTTATGGATTTGATGAACAGGTTTTCAAATAGTTTTTGGATCTTTTAGTCACTGTGTTCACTAATGACATCTTGGTGTATTCTAGGAGCGAGGCGGATCATGTTAATCACCATCGCGTGGTGTCACAAACCTTGTAAGAAAAGAAGTTGTATGCCAATTTCTCCAATTGTTAGTTTTGGTTGAACGTTGCGACTTTTCTTTGTCATATTTTTTCTAGTTGGGGGATCATGGTGGATCCGCAAAAGGTGGTTGTGGTAAAGAGTTGGCCTAGACCCACGAGTCCAACTGATATTTGGAGCTTCTTAGGTTTGCATGGGTACTATAGGCGGTTCATGGAAATTGATATTGCCTGAAGGCAACGAGAGGTTTGTGGTTTATTATGATGCATCCCATTGGGACTTGGTAGTGTTTTCATACTTAGGAAGGTGATTTCCTATGCTTCCAGGCAATTGAAGGTACAAGAGAGGAATTTCCTACTCAAGATTTAGAACTTTCACCGGTGGTTTTTGCTTTGAAAATTGACACGACCCGACCGAGGGCCTTGTCGTAATAGGTATCCCAAGTCCGACTGGGACCAGAGACCACCCCCATTATCTAACCCAACCTCCAGCCACCTACTCTGAGTTTGCTGATTTCGATCATATAACAAGATAGTGTAATAGCTCAAATAAAGACTCTAGAATAGGATCATAACCGTGACTGACCCAATCGAGTCCAACCATCCTATACCAATCATCCTACCATACAAAACCAAACCAATACTAAAACAAAGGCCATAAACCAGGCCATAACCAAATAAGTTCCAAAATATAATATGATTAATCCCAAAATGAATTATGATGGAACACTGAGAAATTATGTCCAATGATGTTAGCACCAATTCCAATGCCAATATTAAGGCTGACACCAATACTGATCCTGACCATTCCAACCCATGGCAGTACCACAAAGCCTCTAAACAAATGAGTAAGAATATCTGGCTGGGACATGCCCCCAACCATTGCCAAAACCAATATCCAGAAATTAACTAAAATGTCTACAAATATCCATAATATGAAATGGAGCCTTCTGGAAAGATGTAAGCTCACCACTTCAATCAATAGTTATGCCTGATTCAATCACTATGAGAAGAAATATAACAGTCGGCTCCTGCATATCATGGGTATACAGTCGCCCGAACATGGGTTAGCGAGTGATCGCTAGTATGAATTCAGGATAAGGATAAAATAATGCCATTTATAAAACCAAGTAAAACCATCCATATGCACACAAATATATATATATATATATATATAACTATGCCAGGAAAGGGAACCTGGTTTAGCATGACATTAAAACCTTTACCCGAGTTGTGCAGCTTTACCGTCCTAAATCACCCATGGGCTATATGGGTTCAGCTCCCCCTGCTGAAAGGGCCCCAGTGCGTGAAGTCGCACAGCCATGGAAGAAAACCTAGGATAACTAGTACATCCCCCAAATATAAAGTGTGATATTATGCACATTGTCACCAAGACTAGCCTTACATCGACAAATATGAGTTTCTAGTTTTGGTCCCCCCCCTGGGACCTCCACCTTCCATGTCTTTGCTACACACACTGCCATTATTTCCTAATTAAAAACATTACCAAGCAACCAACCAATCCATTAACCATTTATTAACCAAGGCCATTAATAGTGGTATCATCATACCAATAATAACTTGCAAGGTTTTTCCATAGCATACTATATATAGGTTTAAGGGATTCTATGTACCCTTCATCATTTCCAATTAACCAAAATCATGGAAACCAAGGCCTTTCCAATCTATTTAAACCATTCATATCATTTAGGGTTCCATTACCAAGTTTAAACCATGTATAAGTTCCATTGAAAAAACAATATTATAGTGAGAACATTGTTAAAGGCATTTTATCAAAGACATTAGGGGCATAGTATTTCCTAAAACAAATTCCATTACCAAATAACCATTCCCATGCAACCAATTATCCAAAACCACCTTTAATGCATATAAAAGCATAATTAAAACATGGGAAAGCCATAACCAAGTATTTCCAACCAAAACCCCTAAATCATAGTTGAAAACCCAAAATCATACAACAATGAAATCATAAAAACATTATATAAAACCATGCCTTAAATTGGAACTAACAATGAGGAAAGAGAACATGCATTAATTTATAGACGGAGAGAAACCACCAACTAGATCACCAAATCTAGTTGAAACCCTAGCCTCCTTGCCCCAAAATTTTTTAGAGAATTATAGAGTATTTAGGAAGAGTTTCTAAGTGCTAATGAATAAAATAATAGGGTAAATAGCCTCCCAAATGAGTTAAAAGTCATGTTACCTTATTAGAATAAGTGGGGAAATATCAAAAATACCCCCACTTAAGTTGCACAAAATTCCATCACAGGGGTACGACTGACCCTCACTAGTCGTACCCTTTGATACGAGTGGTACCCACCACTCATATACTAAACCTTAACCCTTGGACCAAACATTGTCCTGACTCATCCTACCCAAGTCTTATCGACAATATTCAATTTGTACTCTTTACCCATATCCCTAGCAATATAGAATCACAGAAGGTTTGAATACTAACCACCATACTAGTCTTGGGTACGAATCGAACCCTGACTTATGGCTCATGGTGAGCCACTTATACTCAGATCCAACCAATGTTACCAAGTCTAAGGTTAAGTGAAGAAACCAAATGATCTGTATCTGACTAAACGACTCATACCATTCAAATCGTACCCATTCAAGTTACCAAAATCCATAACCCCCAACTAACACTGGCAAGCATACGAATAGACCATACCATTCGTACCCCAACATACGGCTTGTACCCATGAGTCGTATTAGGTCCAGAAATCAAAATTCCAAGAAATTTTCTAAGGTCCAGAAACTAGGGTGTTTCTATCTCACCCACTAGGAACATTCATCCCCAAATAATGGACAAGGTAGGGGTAACAAAATGCATGATTCATTTACATTATCAAATATATTTCCAATCTTTAATAAAGTTTGAAAACATAAAGGCAAAGACATTAATCTCCCCTTTAACACACTCAGAAAATAAAGATAAGTTGAAGACACATACTTTTCGCACGAAACCCAAGAGCAAAAATAAATGCAAATACTTGGACTTTAAGTCCTCCTCTGATTCCCAAGATCACAATCAGGACCTCTTCATCAGACAAAGAGCCAGAGATACCCAACCCTTCCAAAGGAATAATTGAATAAGGATCACCAAGCGCTTCCTCATCATTGATACAATAAATACAAAATTATAATACCCTGAGTGTACACCCCGGATGCCACCCGGTGCTTGGAACCATAAGTGATCCCAAGCTAACCAATGAATTGGTATACTGTTAAGCAACTGAATTATGATAAAATAAATAACAAGTTC
The DNA here is from genome assembly GCA_030864225.1 of Capsicum baccatum var. pendulum. NCBI lineage: Eukaryota > Viridiplantae > Streptophyta > Magnoliopsida > Solanales > Solanaceae > Capsicum > Capsicum baccatum. The sequence continues at coordinate 176,637,237 of CM061560.1, forward strand.
TGCTGTGCAGAAAACAAAATCATGTCATAATTTGAATAAATACATTACTGATAAAGCTTACAATCTGATAAAACTGAAGGAAGAAACTAAAATTTACATGAATGACTCTGACTGACATCTATGAAGCCTCTACTATACTGACTATAGATAGGTGGGACATGCCTTCAACTACCACTAATCAATACATATGAAAATAAATGAACTATACATGAACTAAAACTGTTTGGAGTTCCTGAAGTAGGAGAACTTATCACCTATTGGCTGGAATCTAAAACTATCTGATCGTGATGTATGGGCTATAAATGGGACCAACATTATGAAAATATATAGCCAGATAGACGTATATGTGGATCAGTACTTCTGAAATGTACTGAGTATGCATGGGTGAATGCAATAAGTAAAATTGATTTCATACATAATCTTAAAACATGCATTCTAAGTGTAAGTAGACTCACCAATAGGCTAGAATAAACTGAAAACTAAAATATCCTAAAGCATGAGTGACAAACATACTCTGATAAGATGGTGAATCTCTACACTTAGTTTCTGTAAAACTATACTTTAAGGATATAAGTAGAACTGAAACTGGGATATGGTAAAACATGGAAACTGTATAAATACTGAGGCTGATACTACGTGATGGAGACTGACATAACTCGGAGATCTGAGTGTACAATCATACTGAGCATGAATTCATAAACATACAAAACCAAACATAATCATATACTAAATTTATCTAATTAACTAAATGACTGCTAGCTGAGTACTAGTCATGTGAGACTGAATTGTACTTAGTCTGAATAACTGGACTAAAATTGTGGAGTACTATGCATATGAGTTGAGGAATATCTAAACAACATGAGATTACTAAGCATGAATGCGTGAAAACTGTAATATCTGAAAATTTAAGACCAAGTGTATAACATGATTCTGAAATAGTCTGTAAACTAAAATACTAAATAACTTATAATTGTATGTTGTGGTCAAGCAAACCTAAAAATGGACTAAGTTCTGAACTAAATACTGAAATTAAAATTATGGGAGTTATCATCTAACAGACATACCCCAATTATAGACTTATTCGAGGTTCAACCTGTAACCCAAGTTGGAAGGGTGTTATCACCATGCTACAGGTTACTAACACTTGTTGGGTCAACCCTAATCTGGAAGGAAGACTCATGAGATATATATGGTTATGTCAACCCTAGTCTGACAGAAAGACAATTTATCCTACGTTGACTACGAAGTTCTATAACTTAGGGACTGCTACAAAAGGTCAAACCCTCTTCTGGTAGGAATGACCTCATCCCTGGATTTGCTTGGTGTTGAATCCTACTCCCAACTAAATTGTTCACTAGACTGTACTAGGCTTGACTGAACTCACACTGATTTTGTTGACTGACCAAATGCGACTGTTTAGGATACTATGAAATCATTCTATTTCGACTGAAGAATAGATAAACAACTAAATTTTGGGTATTGATAACCCTCAGGACTCGATATAAATAATAATAAGAACACATGAGAGCATTTGAGACCATAATAAGTAAGCGTTATTTACAGAAGCCCATCACTTGAGCATTTCATCATACACATGGGGATTAATACTTTAACATGGGACAATCCATCAAACACACGAGGATCATGAACTTAAACATGGGAATATCTCAAACATGGAAGCATAGCATGATTACATAAATAAAATCATAAATTTAGGAATTCACATAATATTCAATCGAAATAGGACATAGCAATTTAATCATACAGGTATAGATCATATCTTGAACCTAAAAATGTTTTAAACATGCGTGAACAATAGAGTTGCATGAAAAAATTAATAACTTGGGAATTCATCTTGAAATTTATTGAACATGATATTGAAATTTCATCAAACATGTGGAAAGCATGAATTTAAAACATTGAAATTTTGCTAAAAATCATGGATTTAGGATCTATAGTAGAATTCACTTCAATAAAGCATGGAAAACTCAAATTCATAGCATGGAAAATTCAAAATGTTTTGTGAAATCACATATGGGCTGAAATTAATTAAAATCACCATGAAAACATGCAATTCAAGATTTCTTGAACATTTAAAATAACATAATGATCGAAAAATTTATTCTTTAATTAAAATAAATGGGTTTTAGGCCCCATGAGTGAAAGAGAACCCATGGATGAACTCCCGCATACCTTAATTATATGGATTCTTAAAGAAATTATGAATTTGATGTAGAAAGCTTGACTTTGAAATTGAAAGCTTGACTTGGAAGCCTTGGAAATGTTATTGAAAGAGTTTTTCTTGAACTTCTTGTATTAGGAACCTTAATTTCTTGATTGTATTGAATAAACTTTCATGAATTTCTTGGTTTTCTTGAGGGGGATAGGGTTTTCTTGGAGAGAAAAATATGAGAAATCATGTATATAATGCTTTTGTGGGATGAAATTAAGTGTTATGGGTTGATTTAGCTAAGGGAAAGTGACCATAGTTCCCCTAGACCCTCTAGGAACTGAAATAGCATGCAAAACAGTTCAGTGACGTGGTTTCCATCGCGTCAATGATCAATGCATCGCGTCCCCATCACGTCGGCTTACAGCCTCTCACAAAAAATGCCATAACTTTTCTCTCAGCTATTGGATTAAGGTAAAATTGATATTGTTGGAAATCTAATTCAATTATATACAATTTGGTGGGTCTTGGTATTTAAAATTCCATGTATATAAAAATTTATACACGTTCAAAGTAGACCCTTGAAGAATCGAACCCCAAACTTTGGATGAATCTAAAGTTCTTAGTTCAACTTGGCTCTAAGTGATTCTTATGAAGATTTTTCACCTCGAAAGCACATCAAAAATGAGAATAAATATCATGAAACTCATATTCACATAGATATCATTTGGATTATAACTTATACATGTAGGAAAAATGGTTCAAAGACTAGCTTAAAATACAGGGTGTTACATTATCTCCCCCTTGAGAACATTTATCCTCAAATGAGACTGGTTAGACTGAAAGTATTGAACAAAGGTAACTGAGATCATATTATAACATGTATGACTTGGAACATGACTGCGTAACCGATTTTGAAAAATGATACATAAACTAAATATCATGAACTAAACTGATTTCTTAAATACATGCAATGACATAAGAATGATCATAAGGCTGAGATAGAAATGAGAGTTTCAACTGATGAGTAACCATTACTTCAAGCTGGATCCTATTTCATGAAGAAAAATGAAAGGTTTAGGACATTAATGCATGGGTTATTAATATACATCTCCCCCTTGGGATACTTTGTCACTCAAGTGGTACTGACATGGCTGAAATACTAAGGAAAGACTGAAATGATGCAAGAGAAACTTATGAACTAAATCGTGACTTAATATCTGGGATCTGAGTCTGATTCCTGACGCATGAACTAAAGTTAATTTATGAATTGCATAGTCATGAATAAATTACCTTATGAATAGGAAAGATGAAAATCAATAGGAACTTATCTGTCTAACTGCAAGACTGGATTGTTGGCTATACGTACTGAATTATACTGAAAGCTTATACTTAACTATATATTTCACTTGTACGCCAACATGACATTCAAGACTATATTCATAACCACACATGAACTTATAGGCAAACAACCACAAAAGTATCTTTCTCATATTCTCTAAACCTCTATCCTTAAAACTTTCATGCACTAGCCCAAGAAAAAATACATAGAATTTTAACTAATCATGACATAAGGAGAGGTTATTGAAAGTTGGAACATCAGGACATGAAACATGAAAGGATAACTATGACACTTAACTGAGGCCTGAGGAATACAGTACCAAAAGCATGAATTCATTGAAGAAAGCTAAACTGAGGACATACATGACATAATTTGAATTTTGTTGATCATTAGGAGTGTAGCATGAGCACTGGAACTGAACATACTATAAAACATGAGTACCTGAGTCATGAGATGCATGACTTGAGTTTGGAGTTCATGATTTCATGGAACACTATTTTTACTGCTGAGTGAACTAGAACTCCTCATACTTGGAACTGGAAGCGTACATGATTTTTCTATCAAGTGCTTGAATATGAGATGTTATCATACGTCTGACATGTGGGGCATGAGTTGACATCATGATGACTAAAAAATTTTGCACTAATATAAGAATAGGTTGGGAATCATTCTCCTTTACTGCTTTTCTACACATGCTGGCACTACTACTAGAATCTGAGAGCCTGACTTGGATACTTGTTATATCATCTCCCTCTTAGCCTTAAGCCATCATTCTTAGTCTGTGAACCACTTAATAAAATCTAACTGAACTGCAACCACTTTACTCTAGAACTCGAGGTATAACAATACACATAAATACTAAACTCCCATAGAATATACTACCCTTAACTTTCTTCCGCTTCTTCAATCATCATCACATACTTACACTCTTCTCAACACAAACTTTAAAACTTAGAAATAATGTAATCCCATAAACTCGGGTACACTTCTAGATCATAAGCACATCATCATACTTAATCTCAAATCAATAAACTTAAATTCTTGTATATACTATTCAAGCCCACTTATTCACCTTTCGTACAACTATCCCTATGAATACATAATCTAATCAATCTGGATAATGTTATCCCAACTCTGCTACTGCTAAACTTTTGGGTTCATGCTTTTAACTCTAGATCACATATTGTCATAGAATTCATAGAAGGAATCTGAAAGCATATCTAACTTTGGCTTAGTGCATGATTTTTCCTAAACGTGAATGAATTCCTTCGAACTTCAGAACTTAAAAGGACTGGGGGGATAAATTCGATTCTACGTACAATCCCATAACAATCTGTAGGGACTATCTGAGAAAACTCTGTCTATAGAAATTTGAGTTTGCATGTTTCTGTTACCTCGAACAACGCAGAGATGGAATGAAGAGAGCAAGATGAGAATCTGTATAAGTTTCTTAGAGAACCTTTCTATAGCATTATATGAGACATAAAAGAAGGAAAAAAATTCCTAAATGCCCTGTAGCCTCTTGAAGAAAAGTATAGACGTCATTGTACCATTCCGTAAGACTCTACTAGACACAGCTTCATAAGAACCCTAGGAGACATGAACTTTATGCTATGATACCAAGTTTGTAATGCCCTGAGAGTACACCCTGGATGCCACATGGTACTTGGAACCATAAGTGATCCCAAGCTAACCCATAAAATGGCATACTATTAAGCAACTAAATTATAATAAAATAAAAAACATAATCATGGCATAATCTGAATAAATACATTACTGATAAAGTTTATAATCTGATAAAACTAAAGAAAGAAACTAAAATTTACATGACTAACTCTGACTGACATTTATGAAGCCTCTACTATACTGACTATAGATAGATGAGACATGCTTCTAACTACCACTAATCAATACATATGAAAATAAATGAACTGTACATGAACTATAACTATCTGGAGTTCCCAAAGTAGGAGAACTCATCACCTGCTGGCTGGAATCTACAACTGTCTGATCATGATGTGCGGGCTACAAATGGTACCTATATTAGGAAACAATGTAGCCACAAAGACGTATATGTAGATCCGTTCTTCTGGAATGTACTAAAAATACAGGGGTGAATGCAATAAGTAAAAATGATTTCATAAATAATCTTAAAACATGCATGCTAAGTGTAAGTAGACTCACCAATAGGCTGGAATAAACTGAAAACTGAAATATCCTAAAGCATGAGTGATACTCTGATAAGATGGTGAATCTCTACACTTAGTTTCTATAAAACGATACTTTAAGGATATAAGTAAAACTGAAGTTGGGATATGGTAAAACATATAACCAACATACCACAATTATAGACTGATTTGGGGTCCAACCTGCAACCCAAGTTGGAAGGGTGTTAGCACCGAGCCACGGGTTACTAACAGTAGTTGGGTCAACCTTAATCTGGTAGGAAGACTCATGAGATGTATATGGTTACGTCAACCCTAGTCTAATAGAAAGATAATTTACCCTATGCTGGCTACATAGTTCTGTAACTCAGGGACTGCTATGATGGGTCAAACCCTCTGTTGGCAGGAATGCCCCCATCCCTGGGATCCCTTGGTGCTGAATCCTACTCCTAACTAAAATAACACTGAACTAATCACTAGACTATACTACGCTTGACTGAACTTATATTGATTTTGTTGACTGACCAAAGCTACTGTTTAGGATACTACGGAATCATTCTATTTCAATTGGACACTAGATAAACAACTAAATTTTGGGTATTCATAACCCCCAAGACTCGATAGCAATAATAATAAGACCACAATAGAGAATTTGACACCATAATAGGTAAGAATTATTTAAAAAAACCATTACTTGGGCATTTCATCATACACATGGGGATTAATTGTAATACCTCAAACTTTCTTTAAGTCTAATCTAGTCTCCAGAAGAGTTAGTGATGACTTCCTAAATGATTAATATTTAAATCAGATTGAATTTCCATAATTTCAACTTTTAATCTATGGGAAATTGAATTAGCTTTCCAACGATAGCAATTTTGTCTGAATCTAGTATCAGAGTAAAAAGTTATGGATGTTTTATAGAGAACTGTCGGAACTGCCCAGAAGGAACGGTCAGGCCGACGGACCATCACCCAAATCGTTGCTACTAAGGTAATGAACCCATCTTTTGGCCAAGTATGATGGTCAGGATCGACGGATCATCAAGCTAGCGATAGACTATCGTAGATGGGCAGAAAGTTTAGATTCTGGCCAAGTACGATGATCAAGACCGACGGACCATTGAGCCAACGATGGACCGTCGCCCAAACTATCGCCACTTCTGATCAGTGATTTAAAGCCATTTTAAAAGGATATTTGGGTCTTTTCAACCCATTTTGACCCCTAATTATACCATACCAGAGCTCATAGCTTCATTATTCATCTATAACACCAAATTAGGATTTCTCTCAAAGATCAATCTCCAAGAACAAGAAACCCTAAGTGTTTAATTTCAAGTCAAGAATTCAAGATTTCCTCTACCAATCTTCAATAAATTATCCACCCAATTATGTCAAGTGTTGATTCATGGATTTCTTTCATCCATGAAGCCTAAGAATCCAAATTTTAAATTATAAATTATGATGTTTATGTTGTGAATTGATTAAGATCATGTTGATGTTGTGTATGATACGTAAGTTGGAATCATTAAATGTTTTTTCATGAATTTATGCTAGCATGTGGATTGAAATCTACTAAATTGTGTTGATTTATGCAACCATGATGAATTAATTTAATGTCCATGCCTAAGCTTATAGTTAAGCATGCAAGGTGTTTGATAAAATGCCTAAGAGAATAGAAACTATGCCTTATGACTCATTTGTGACCAAAATTAACGAATCCATGTTTCTCCCTTATGTTAGATATGAATCCCATGTTATTGTTATGCTTTGTAATGGATTAATGTAATGCTCATGAGATTAGGCTTATGAAATTATGATATGTTTGCATGCATTTGTATTCATGTGTAAGCTTATAGCATTCGAATACTTCATGAAAATCCCCAATGATCGTACTCTGAATTGTTGACCATGGTCATGTGTCAAGAAATGTCATGTCTTGTCAGTTTCATGCTATCGAGTCTTGGGGGTACTTGTACCCGAAAATTTAGTTGTGTGCCTAGAGCCAGTGTTAGTTTCATGATAATCTCAATCATTCCATAATCTGTACTATTCTCAGTCAGTTTCAAAACTCAGTAGAATTCAATCATTCATATGACTCAGGATAACTCAGAAATCTCAGTAATATCAGTAATCTCAGTCAATTATTAGATCTCAGTAGTATTCCATCAGTCAACAAAACTCAATGAACACAGTCTAGTTTAGTTCAGTTAATCATGTTCAGTGTCTATTCAGATAGGAGTAGGATTCAGTACAGAATAAGCCCAAGGATGGGAACTCACCTATTATTAGAGGGTTTGATTCTTAGAAGCAATCCTTACGCTCCAGAACTACGTAGTCAGCATAGGTTGAGACATCAAACCTTCTAGTTGAGGGTAGATAAGGTGGATTAACCTATTAGATAAGGGTCTTCCATTATCATTAGAGTACCTGTTAGATATGGGTCACTCACAGCTTGTACTTACCAGTGGTGCGGTATGGCACCCTTTTAATTGGGATTACAGATTGGACCCCAACTCAGCTATAATAGCTTATTAAGGGCATGTCAGTTAAAGGATACTTCCCACAGTAACAGTCTCAGTCTCAATAATAGAACTCAGATAGTTCTACAAAATTTAGGACTGTTAGATACAATCACCCAGTTCAGTACAAAACTCAGCTAGTTCCATCAGAAACAGGACTGTCAGATACAGTCATTCAGATACTAGTATATCAGTTATACTAAAACTATGTTATTAATACTCAGATTTAGTGATGTCATGATCTCAGTTATAGTTCACGTATTTATGCATGTATTCTCACGCTCACGTTATTCAGTCAATTAGTTTTGTCCATGCATATAAAACCCTTGCATTCAGACTACCCCACTTGCATACCATTATATTCAATCGTACTGACACATTTACGCTATGGTGTTTTATACCATAGGTTCAGAAGCACAAGCTCTAGAGCATCCTTAGTAGATCAGATGTTCAGTAGCAAAACTAGCAGTGAGTCTTCATCATTCGAGGATGTTATTATTTGAATATTTTATTATTTTAGTAGTTAGTTTATTTCAGCAATTGGAGTTAGTTGGGAACATGTTCCATCAACTCCTTATTCAGAAAATTTAGAGGCTTTCAGAAAAGCATGTTCAGACAGTTATTTTAGTTTTGGTATCGTGATACCGTATTATTCAGATGTTATGTTCTATCAGATTTTTGAACCTTGTGGCCTTTCAATCCTTTTATTCTGCATTCTTACAGTACGTTAAGTAGTGCTCAGTTACAGATATCAGTCGTAGGTTAACTTGTGGTTCTTCGGGGTCATGAGCACTGTGTGGCATTCCGAGTGCCATATTCAGGGCGTTACATTAATAATTTAACATGTAAAAATCCATCAAACACACGGGGATCATGAAATTGAACATAGGAATATCACAAACATAAGAGCATAGCATGACTACATAACTAAAATTATGAATTTAGGAATTCATATGAAATTTACTTGAAATAGGACATGGGTGTTTAATCATACATGTATAGAGCATAGCTTGAACCTAAAAATGTCTTAAACATAGGTGAACAATAGAGTTACATGGCAAAATTCATAACTTGGGGATTCATCTTGAAATTAAACATGATATGCGAATTTTATCAAACATATGGAAAACATGAATTTAAAACACGGGAATGTTGCTAAAAAATCATGAATTTAGGATCTATAATAGAATTCACTTGAATAAAGCATGGGAAACCCAAATTCATAGCATGGGGAATTCTAAATCTTGCATGAAATCACACATGGGCTGAAATTAATTAAAATCACCATGAAAACATGTAATTTAAGCTTTCTTGAACATATAAAATAACAGAATGATCAAAAAATTCATTCTTTAATTAAAACAAAAGGGTTTTGGGCTCCATGGGTGAAGGGGGCCCATGGATGAACTCCCACATACCTTAATTAGATGGATTCTAGAAGAAATCATGAATTTGATGTAGACAACTTGACTTTGAAATTGAAAGCTTCACTTGGAAGCCTTGGGAGTGTTATTGAAAGCTTTTTTCTTGAACTTCTTGGATTAGGAACCTTAATTTCTTGATTGTCTTGAAGAAACTTTGATGAAGTTCTTGGTGTTCTTGAGGGGGATAGGGTTTTCTTGGAGAGAAAAAGATGAGAAATCATGTATCTAATACTTTTGGGGGCTGAAATTAAGTATTATGGGCGGATTTAGGTGAGGGGAAGTGACCAAAGTGCCCCTAGACCCTTTAGGAACTAAAATAGTGTGTGAAATAGTTCAGTGATACGCTTGCCATCGCGTCGCATCACTAATCGCGTTGATGCCTGACGTATTGCATACCAATCACATCTACTAGCCTCTCACAAAAATGCCATAACTTTTCGTTGGGGTATCGAATTATCAAAAAATCGGTATCATTGGAAAGCTAATTCAATTATCTACAATTTGGTGGGTCTTAAGCTATAAAATTCCACATATATAAAAATTTATATACGTTCAAAGTTGACCTCTAAAGAATCGAACCCCAAAATTTGGACAAATCTAAGGTTCTTTGCTCAACGGGGCTCTAAGTGATTCTTAAGAAAATTTTTCACCTCGAAAGCACATCTAACACGAGGATAAAGATCATGAAACTAATATTCACATGGAAATAATTTGGATTATAACTTATACATGTAGGAACGACGGTTCAAAGACTAGCCCGAAAATATGGGGTGTTACACGAATGAATTGAGCTCAAGCTAGAAGGAAACTCCAATTCATAAGCAACATTTCCAACCCTCCATAAAACCATATAAGCACCAATATATCGGGTACTGAGCTTCCCCTTTTTACCAAACCGCACTACTCTTTTCATGGGAGATACCTTGAGGAAAACCTTATCCTTAACCTCAAACTCCAAGTCTTTGTGCCTAACATCCATATAGGACTTTTTGCTACTTTAGGCAGCTTTAAGCCTATCTCGAATCACCTTCACCTTCTCCATAGATTGGTAAACAAAGTCGGGACCAATCATATCTGCCTCCCCAAACTCAACCCAACTAATAGGAGATCTATACCTCCTTCCATACAATGCCCCAAAAAGAGTTATACCATTACTGGAATGATAGCTATTGTTGTAAGAAAACTCTACCAAAGGTAGATGCTCAACCCAATTGCCACCATAATCAATTACAGAAGCTCGAAGCATATCCTGAAACATCTTAATAGTTATCTCTGCTTGTCCATCCATCTAGAGATAAAAAGCAGTACTCAGACTCACCTTAGTCCCCAACCCTTTCTGAAATGACTGCCAGAAGTGATACGTAAACTGCATGTAGCTTCAAAATCTCCTGAAGATTAGCTTGGGATACTCTTCTGCCAAAAAGGTAGTCCTCACTGGAAAAAAGTTAGCAAACTTTGTCATCCTATCCACGATGACCCAAATCGAATCATATTAAGACCAAGGAAAACCGGCAATGAAATCCATATTGATTACCTCCTATTTTCATTCGAGAAAAATAATCTCTTGATATAACCCACCAAGTCTCATGTGCTCAACTTTAACTTGTTGAGACACCAAGCACTTGGCTAGAAAATCAGCCACATCCCTCTTCATATCGTTCCACCAATACATCTCCTTGAGATCATGATACATCTTCATGGAATCGGGATGAACAACATAGCACGACTCATGCACCTCAGCCAAAATCCTTTTCCATGAACCATCGACATCAAGAACACACAACCTCCCTTTGTACTGTAAGGTATTGTCACCACTGACTTCAAACACTATTATTTTTTGTATACCCACATCACTCATAATTTTCATCAAAATAGGCTCTAGCACTTGCTTCTCCTTAATCTCTGCACTAAATGACACTGAACCACTTCTTGTACCATTACACCTCCATCCTTAGAGTCTAATAGGCAAACTCTCAGATTAGCCAAGCGGTGAATATCCTTTACCAATTCCTACTTTCCTTTCTCCACAAAAGCCAAACTCCCCATGGACAACCTACTAAGAGTATCAACATCCACGTTAGCCTTACCTGAGTGACAGTGAAGATTCATATCATTGTCCTTGAGAAGCTCCAACCATCTTCTCTGCCTGAGATTGAGATACTTCTGAGTGAACACATACTGTAGACTCATATGATTTGAAAATAAGTCCACGTGTACACCATACAAATAATATCACCATATTTTTAAGGCAAAAACTATCACCAATAGCTCTAAATCATGAGTAGCATAATTTCTCTTATGTACCTTCAACTACCTAGAAGCATAGGCAATCACCTTCCCATGTTGTATCAATGCACAACTAAGACCTACCCGATTGCATCATTATAGACCACAAACCCATCACAACCTTCCGGAAAAGTCAAAATTAGAGTCAAAGTCATCTTGTCTTTCAACTTCTTAAAACTCCCCTCATAAGCATCTGACTAAGAAAACTAACCTTCTTCTGAGTCAACTTAGTCAAAAGAGCAGCTATAGATGAAAATCTCTCCAAAAATCACCGATAATATCCAGCCAAGCCCAAGAAGCTCTGAATGTCGATTAGAGTCATGGGTCTAGGCCACCCTTTAGTCACAGCCACCTTTTGTGAATCCACTATGATCCCCTCACTAGACATAATATGACTAATAAAAGTCACAATGTTAAACTAAAACTCACACTTGGAGAAGTTGGCATAAAACTATTGTTTTTTCAAGGTCTAAAATACCATACAGTGATGATTATCATGATCCACCTCACTTTTTGAACAAACCAGAATGTCATCAATAAGAACAACGATGAAGAGATCTAAGAACTGCCTAAAAACCCAGTTCATCAAGTCCATAAATGTCATTGCAGAATTAGTCAATCCAAATGATATTACAAAGAATTCAAAGTACCCATACTGAGTACAAAAAGTTATTATACAAATATCATTTTCCTTAATCTTAAGCTTATGATACCTAGATCAAAGATCTATCTTAAAAAAGAACATAGCACCTTCTAACTTATCAAATAGATCATCTATCCTTGGAAGGGGATACTTATTCTTGATCATCACCTTATTCAACTACCTGTAGTCAATGCATATCCTAAGGAAACCATCTTTTTTGCACATAAACAACACCAGTGCACCCCACAGAGATATACTGGGATGAATAGACCCTTTATCCAGAAGATCCTTAAGTTGCTCCTTGAGTTCCCTCAACTCAGCTGAAGATATTCTATAAGGAGGAATAGATGTTGGAAGAATGTACGAAACCAAGTCAATACCAAACTCTATATCCCTATCCAGAGGAACACTCAAAAGATCTTCCAAAAATCCCTTAAGAAACTCATTTACTACCAGAATCAAATAAAAAGTTGGACCTTCCGAGTTAGAATCTTTAACCCAGACCAAGTGCAAAATACAACCTTTAAAGATTAACCTCCAAGCTCTATGATAAGAAATAAACCTCCCCCTAGAAGATAAGGAACCACCTTCCCACTCTATTATCGATTCACCAGGGAACTTAAAGAAAACCTTATGATTCCGACAATCCAAGGATGCATAACAAGAGTGTAACTAATCCATTCCCCTAATAATATCAAAATCCACCATATCAAGTTCAAAAAAATCCACCAAAGTCTGCCTACCACCAACCGATACCACACCCCCTATAAACTTTCTTCGCAGTAACCAATTTACCTACCGGGGTAGAAATAGAAAAAAATCTGAAACAACTTCATGATCAAAACCAATACATATAGCCCCAAATGGGGTCACCTAAGAAATAGTCAGCCCTGGATAAAGATGATAATACACGTCACAAAAAAAGAGTTGTACCATACCAGTAACGACATCAGGTGATGCCTCAAATTCCTGTCGACATGCCAAAGCATCAACCTGTTCTGGCCAACACTAGAACCAAGTGCAGTAACCGAAGTAGACATGGCCCCACCAGGTGCTGGATCAGAAGATGAAGCTGCCAGTACCTTATTTTCTCCCATAGCAACATTATTAATCAGATAATCCCTAAGCTGATGGCCTACCTAGCCTCACTTGAAGCATTTTCTCCTTCCTTCATTGCAATAACCCCTAGAGGACGACCATAGAACCAGCAAAAAGGGCATAAAGAAACTGATTGACACCCACTCACCTGAGATTGGGAACCCTATGCCCAAAAATTACCACCACCCTAATAACACCTGTCACCCAACTACTTTGGGTAAGGAGCACTAGCAGTAGAGAAGGATCCAGAACTCCCCCACTACTTTTTCTACCATTTGCCACCATCACAACCACCTTAAGATTGAGCACCTCCATGATCAGAAAACTTGCTCCTCTTACCCTACCAAACTTTGAACTCTTCCTATTTTCTCTTCTCATTCTATACCTGCTGCACATAAATAGTCAACCTAGAAATATCCATATCTTTAATAAACAAGGTAGATTTTCTTTTCAATGTCAAACCCTGATTCAATACCAATGTAAACTTTCTCATTCTCACTCTCATGTCATCCACTAAATTAGGAGCAAACCTTGATAGCTGATGAAACTTTAAGGCATATTTCTTGACAGACATTCTTCCTTACTTAAGATTGACAAACTTCTCTATTTTGGCTTCCCATATCTCTTTAGGAAATAAATAATCTAGAAAAGCTCTATAAAAAACATCCCATATGGATGAATCCTCCACATCTCATTTATCCCTATCCTACTCTTCATACTATTGGTATGCAACACCCTTGAGATGAGAAGCTGCAAAGTTTACACCTTTCATAGTAGTGGCCGGCATTACCCTAAATATCTTCTCTATTTCATCCAAGAAATACTGAGGATCCTCCTCCACCTTTATACCTATAAAAGTAGAAGGATTCAATTTCATAAACTAACCAACCCTTGTAACCTCAGCAGACAACCCACCAGATGCATCCCGCTCATCTTGAGCAGCAACCAATCAAGCAATAGTATGAATAGATTAATGAAATTCCAAATTACTCACCTCACCCTAAGAAGGACTAATAGCAATCGGAGGAACTCCAAAACGATCAAGCATAGGAACCTGAGATCGAAGATGAACTCCAGACATAGGATGTACCCCATCAACATTGTTCCAGATGGGACTAAAGAGTTTGCTTTTGTTCTAGATCATCGAGGGATGATCTAAAAAAGTGAACAACAAAGGATTAGAGAATAATTTAAGGATTAGACTCCAAGCTTTAAAATAGATTACCAAGAAAGTGAAACATTTCCAAATGTAGAGTGTGGCGCACTACACACCCCTAAAAGAGACACTACTCGACATAGCTTTGTGGACTCCCAATGGACCATGAAACAAAAGCTCTAATAACAACTTTAGACGACCCGACCAGAGGCCTTGTCATAATGGGCATCCTATGTATAACCGAGACTAAAGACAACCCCTGTTATCCAACCTAACCCCCAACTGCCTGCCTTGGTTTACTAAATTTCGAGCATATAACAAGATAGTGTAGTAGCTAATATAAAGACTCAAGGATAGGATCACAAATATGACTGACCCAATAAGTCCAACCATCCCATACCAACTATCCCATGATACCAAACCAAACCAATACCAAAATAAGGTCCATAAACTAGGCCATAACGAAATATATTCCAAAAAATAATATGATTAATCCCAAAAGAAAATACGATGGAATAGTGTGAAAATATGTCCAATGATGTCAACCCTAATTCCAATGCCAATATTAAGAATGACACCAATATCGATCCTGCCTATTCCAACTCATAGCAATACCACAAAGCCTCTAACTAAAAAAGTAAGAATATCCAATTAGGACATACCCCTAACCATGGCCAAAACCAATATCCAAAAAATAAACCAAAATGTCTACAAATGTCCATAACATAAAATGAAGCCTTCCGAAAAAATAAAAGCTCACCACTTCAATCCAATAGTTGTCCCAGAGTTAATCACTATATAAGAGGAGCAGAATAGCTGGTTCCTACATAGCATGGGTATACAGTCACTCAAATATGGGTTAGCGAGTCATCGCTAGTATGAACTTAGGATAAGGATAAAATAATGCCATTCATAAAATCAAGTAAATCTAATCATATGCACACAACCATATATATATATATATATATATATATACGTAACCATACTAGGAAAGGGAACCAGATTTAGCATGCCATTAAAACCTTAATTGGGCTATGTATCTTTGTCGTTCTAAACCACCCACAGGCTAAATAGTTTCAGCTCCCCCAGCTGAACGAGCCCTAGTGCATGAAGTTGCATGACCAGGAAAGAAAACCTGGGATAACTAGTACATTGTAATACCTCAGGAAATTTTTGGTTAAAATGTTATGCGTAAACGTGTTGGGTTCTATCTTCTAGAATGAATTATAAATTTTTTTATGCGAAATGTCTTAGATTATGACCCACCATTGCCTAGAATATTAAATAAGCTTTCTAATGATATGCGGATCATCCAACACAGACACCCGAGCAACGAGTTATGAACATTCCAATAGAACCGTGAATAGTAGTGAACAGTAAAACGTGCAGGAAAAAGTACTGAGGCCTGGCGTATTTTTTCTCCAACTTTAAATGATCATAACTCCTTGTACATAATGTTCTGGGTGATCTACTATATATCAACGGAAAGCTCTGTGATTCCTCTTTCCAATGAAATTACTTTCATCTAATTTGTCTATCAGAGTAAAAGGTTATGGTCGATCTACTTCAGCCTAACAAAAAAGAATTTTTGGGTCAATTTCAAATGATCATAACTCCTCGTACATAATGATATGGGTGAGATACTATATATCAATGGAAAGATATGAGAGTCCTCTTTCTAATGAAATTGGTTTCATCCAATTTGTATATCATAGTAAAATTTTATGGTTGATCTACTTTAGACTATCAAAACAGTCCACCAAAGGATAGATTCGAGAATTATTTGATTTTTAGGGGCACTTTGGTCATTCCCCCTCACCCAAAATCCGCCTAAGCCCTATATTAAAGCCTATTCGAAGCATTATATGTTATATTTCATCAAATTCCCTCAAAAAGAAAATCCTAAGCTCCTACATCCAACTTCAAGAACCTCCAAAGTTCACCATTAATTCTACAAATTTGTTCAAGATTCCAAGTTCCTAGTTCAAGAACTCCAAGAACCATTATTCAAAGGAACGATTAACATCTCAAAATTAAGTATCGATCTAAAGTTCATCATTCAAGGTATGTGGGATTTTTCAATAAGAACTCTCTTTCGTTCATGTGCCCAAAATTAATTTTCTTTACAAAGGCATGATTGTTATTTGACTTATACGAATTTGAAGCATGAACCCATATCTTATGATGATTATTTTGAAATCTTGATGTTTATGATTTTTAAAATATGAATTTCCATGTGTGGAGATATAAAGCATGAATCTTGAACGATATTAATCATGATTTTGATATTTGGGTCGTGAATCCCCATTGGAATTTTTTTTTTTTGAGAAAGTGTGTGTTATAAGCACGTTGATGTTGAATATTTGAGATGTTTTGAATGATTTGACCTTTTGGTCTTAATGGAGTTGTTTTAAACTCGAGTGTGAAAGAAATCCACAATGTGGTTGATTTTGATAGATGGGAAGCATGATGGCTCCTGAGGTATATTTGTATATTACTGAAATTGTTTTGTTGTGGATTGTCTTTGAAATAATCTGAGCTAAGTCTAGGAGAAATCTTTAGCATCGAGTGAGAGGTATAAAGTGACCTTACTTTCATAGAACTACGTGCCCCTGTAGGAGTGAGCCTAAGGCTGATTTATATAGTGATAACTAGTTTATGTTGATTTGATATCGATAGTCCTAATCCAATGGCAAGGATGGGACAGATATCCCCAACATGGGTTGTACGTTGGACTCCATGTAGCTCACATGGGTTAAGTCGGTTATAGGATCTCCCAGTGTGTGTGTGTGTGTTTCCTTGTGTCTATGGTGAATGGTGAAGTGATTTAAAAGTGGAATTGTGAAAGTTATTCTTTCAAAAGATTTAAATGAAATTTACATTATGAGAATTGATATTCTTGATAAACTGAAAGTGATTGACAAATTATATGATGACTCACATGTGTTATTGTACTTATTTCATCCTCTCATGATTATGATGATTTTCTTTGGGCTATGTGAGTCTTTCATACATCCTGCATATTTCTTATAAATATTTATGATGATGATGTTTATACAATTGCATACACCCCCATATACTCGGTTCCTTTCCATGGTACTGACCCACATCTTCAGATGTGGGCTATATTTTCTCGAAATATAGGTTTAGATGCTCAGTTCCAGGTTCGACAGTGATTCTTCGGGCATGCTGTTCTATATCCTCTATTGTGGTGAGTCCTCATGTTTCGAGGACGTGATGTCTGATATTGGTTTCATGGAATTGTTTACATTTGATAACTGAGTATGATTCAGTTGGGGCATATCTTAATGGCTCACTGGTTTTATTGATTTTCTTAGAGGCTTGTCAAAATAGTATAGATGTTGGGAGTTGACTAATAAGTCATATTTTGTTATCTTTCCGAAATGCTTTTATTCTTGGATGATGATTACTCTGTTGATATTTGAAAGTTATTTATGGAAACCCCATTGATTTGTGTTAAACTGAATGAAAATGGCTCAAAGGGTTAGCTTGGGGCTACTCGTAGCCTCAAGCACCGTGTGATGCTCTGGGACCCATTTTCTGAGGCGTTACATACATCCCCTAAATATAAAGGGAAACATCATGCACACGGTTAGTAAGACCAACAACACATCGGCAAATATGAGTTTTTAGTTTTGGTCCCCTCTAGACCTCAACCTTCCATGGCTTTGCTATATACCCCTCCATTATTGCCTAATTAAAACCATTATGAAGCAACTAACCAATACATTAACCATTTATTAACTAAGTCCATTAATAATGGTACCATTATACCAATAATAAATTGAAAGTTTTGTCCACAGCCAACCATATATAGGTTTAAGGGATTTCATGTACCCTTCATGATTTACAATTAACCAAAACCATGGCCACCAAAGGCTTTCCAATCTATTTTAACCATTCATATCATTTAGGGTTCCATTACAAATTTTAAACCATGCATAAGTTCCATTGAAAAACCAATGTTATTGTAAGAACATTGTTAAAGGCATTTTATCAAACACATTAGGGTCATAGTATTTCCTAAACCTAAGTCCATTACCAAAGAACCTTCCCATGTAACAAATTATCCAAAACCACTATTAATGGATATAAAAGCATAATTAAAATATGGAAAAACCATAACCAAGAATTTATAACCAAAACCCCCGAATAATAGTTGAAAATCTAATATTATACAATAATGAAATCATAAAAACATTGTATAAGCCCATGCCTTAATTGGAACTAACAATGAGGGAATTAACATGCCTTAATTGACAAAGTTGACAGAGAGAAACCACCAACAAGATCCCCAAATTAGTCCTCTAGTTGAAACCCCAGCTTCTTTGCCCAAAAGCTTTTGAGAGAATTATCAAGTATTTTGGAAGAGTTTCTAAGTGTTAATGAATAGAATAATAAGGTAAATATCCTCCCAAATGAGTTAGAAGTAGTGGGACCTTATTAGGATAAGTGGGGAAATATCTAGAATACTCTCCCTTAAGTTGCACAAAATCCCATCACAGGGGTACGACTGACCCTCACGAGTTGTACCCTTCGAAACAAGAGGTACCCACCACTCGTATCTTAAGACTTAACCCTTGGACCCAACACTATCAAGTGTATAACTCATCTTACCAAAGTCATATTAGTAGCATATGATCTGTATCATTCACCTGTATCTCTGGCAAGATAGAATCATAGAAGGTTTTAACACTAGCCACTGTATGAGTCATGGGTATGAGTCGTACCCTGACTTATGGATCATGGTAAGCCATTCATACTTACATACAACCTAAGGTACCAAGTATAAGGTTAAGTGAAGAAATTAAATGATTCATATTTTACTATACAACTCATACCATTCAAGTCATGCCCATTCCAGTGACCAAAATCCATCCCCCTAACCAATACTGGAAAGCATATGACTGGAACATACTATTTGTACCCCAACATATGGATCATACCCATGATTCATATTGGGTCCAAAAATCAAAATTCCGGGAAATTTTCTAAAGTCCAGAAACTTGGGTGTTTTAAAAAAACTGATGGCATTACTTATATGGAGTGTACGCGGACACCTTTTCTAATCATAAGTTCCTATATTATGTGTTCACTCAGAATAAACTAAATATTAGGCAGAGGAGATGGTTGGAGATTCTCAAGGACTTTGATATGATTCTTTACTGCAACTCAAGTAAAGTTAACATGGTTTCTGATGTTTTTACCAGGTTGTCTATGAGAATTTTAGCTAATGTGGATCAGGAGAAGTGGGAATTGGTAAAGAATATTCACTACTTGGCTAATCTCAGAGTTCATCTCTTGAACTTTAATTATGGTGGTATGATGGTACAAGAAGTGGTTCAGTCATCTCTTGGTGCAAAGATCAAGGAAAATTAAATGCTAGATCCCATCTTAATGAAAATAAAGAGTGGTATTGTTAAGAAAAAGGTAACGGTATTCAAGATCAGTTGTGATGGTACCTTGAGGTACTATGGGCGGTTATGTGTTCCTGACGCTGATAGTTTATGATAGAGGGTTTTGTCTAAGGTGCATGAATCATTCTATGTTATTCATCCTAGTTTGACACAAATGTATCATGGTCTTAAGAAGATGTACTGGTAGAGTGGTATGAAGAGGGATATGGCTAATTTTGTGGCTAAATGCATGGTGTGCCAATAAGTCAAAGTTAAGCATATAAGGCCTATTGGATTGTCTCAATAAATAGAGTTGTCAAAATAGAAATGGGTGGTAATCAATATGGATTTCATTACTGATCTTCCTCAATCTCAAATTCAATTTGATTCAATTTGGGTCATCGAGGATAGGATGACCAAGTCCGCTCACTTTTGCTGATGCAGAATAATTTTTTGACTAAGGACTGTGTTGTTATATCTCAATAAGATTGAAAAGTTATATGGGGTACATATTATGATTATCTATGATCGTGGTTCACAGTTTTCATCTCACTTCTAGCGGTCTTTCTAGAAAGGGTTGGGTACTAAGGTTAGTCTGAGTACTGCTTTTCATCCGCAGATGGATAGATAAGTAGAGAGGACTATTCAAACATTAGAGGACATATTTGTGTTTGTGTGATTGATTATGGTGGAAATTGGGTTGATCATCTACCTTTTGTAGAGTTTACTTACAACAATAGCTAATATTCAAGCATTGGTATGGCCCTTTTTGAGGCATTGTATGGTAGAAGGTATGGATCTCCTATTAGGTGGTTCGAGTTTGGTGAGGCAGATATGTTAGGTCTAGATTTGGTTTATCGGGCTATGGAAAATATAAAGGTTATTCGGGAGAGGCTTAAGGCTGCCCAAACTCACCAAAAGTCCTATGCGAATGTGAGGCATAGAGACTTAGAGTTTGAGGTTAGGAATAAGGTGTTCCTAAAGGTATATCTCATGAAGGGAGTGATGTGATTCGGTAAAAAGAAGAAGCTCAGTATCCAGTATATTGGTACATATGTAGTTGTGCGGAGGGTTGGTAAGGTGGCTTATGAATTGGAGTTGCCTTATAGTTTGAGCTCCATTCATCTAGTATTTCATGTCTCTTTGTTGAGAAAGTGTCTTGGTGATCCTTCCTCGGTGGTTCCTCTAGAATGATTGGATATCACGGGTTCTCTATATTATGAAGAGGTCCCGATTGAGATATTGGATCAGCACGTTTGTTGGTTACGGAATAAGGATTTGATTTAGTTAAGGTTCTATGATGGAGCCATAATGTGGAAGAGGCTACATGAGAAGCGGAGGAGGACATGAAGTCCAAATATCCGTATTTTTTTGTTGTGGATATTGATTTGGAAGGTATGTGTTCCTGATCTTATGAAGGTTTATGTTCTTGATCACATCTTTATTTCTAACTTAGTTAAATGTTGGATTGATATTTGATAAAGAAAATGAATCGTGCTTGTGTACGACCTACCTTGTTTGTCCTTCGGGAATGAATTGCCATGACCCAAGTCTGCCCCTAGTCAAGACAATGGTGCTTACGATCACAAGTGACCACAAGCTAACGCTTGAACTGGTACCTATTATGAACACTGAGTAATACTGTAATGTAACACATGAGCGAACGATGCACTGATAAGGTACTGTAAAAGTGAATATTAGAATACAAAGCAAAGCATATCTAAAATATCTAATAAAATACTAAAAACCAAATTGTCTATCTAAAACAACTGTTAATACTGAAATAACTGACTAACTATCTAACTAATTATCTGAAAGCCTATAAACATCATAAGAAGTTAATGGGATAAACCCCCAACTAGCTCCGACTGACTGAACATAAAGAAGTATTGAAAGAACTGAGATAAACATATCATGACCTTGATGGATGAGGACTCACCACTACTATTGATGGGTAACACTGAGCTGTCTAAGAAAGGTCAGGAAATTGAGCATCAAAACCTATGTTATAAGACAACATAGTGCAATGAAAAATATACGGTTAGTACATTGAATATACTTGTATATGAGATAAGGACTGGCTGAAATGCATGAAATAACTGAGCAATAATGCATGAACAATAAATATATGAGAATGCAAGACCAAGTATAAATATGTTACTGGGATAATCTATAATTTGAAAGAGTGAAAGCTGTATAACTGAACAACTGAAAATCTGTACACTTGGTTAAACAAACCTGAGCTAAGATACATTGAATATTGTACTGAGATCGTGGGAGTTAGCATGTAGCCGACATACCCCAATCTAAGCTAATCAGGGTCCAACCTGTAACCCCAGTTAGAAGGGTGTCAGTACCATGCCACGGGTACTAACACTGGATGATGATGTGGACCCATAAGGCTAATGTCCCGAAGGACCAGAGTGTCAAGCCTAAATTGATGGGTAACGCCTGAGAGGAAGTCAAGCCTACACTTATAGGTGACCCCTCATATCCTATATTGGCTACATAGTTCTGGAATATAGGAACTGCTACTAACAACTCTACCTAACTAACGGGGAAGTCGCCATCCCTACATTCGCTCGATGCTAAATCATACTCCCAACTGAACTGACACTGGTACTGATCACAACTAAGTTTATCTGAACATTATTACATAATTGATAGTGCTTATCATGATCATATATATCTTAATAAATAACAAGAATCTTGGTTTCACTAAATTATTACTTGAAAGATCTGAAGTCATGTAAAACACATAGGTATCGAGTGTTCATAACCTGTCAGCACTGAATGATCAAAATACAATATTAAGGATTAGAACTGTATTATTAAATCATGGTTCAATCCCAAAACATATACATTTCATCAAATATGTGAGAATCAATAACTTGAATATAAGAATGTCTTAAACTATGGGAAAATAGCATGGTTACGTGACTAAGATCATAACTTAATAATATAACATAAAATTCAATTGAATATAACATCAGAGATTGAAACTTAAAGCATGGAATAACTTGACTTTTCATTGAACCATACATGGACATGAATTGAGTTCAATTACTAAGGAAAGGCATGAACCTAAACAATATTGAATATACAAAAACTCCATAATAAGAGAAAAATCCATACTTTAGTTAAAAAGGGTTTTGGGGCTCCATAGGTGAAAGGGACCCATGGATGAACACCCCACATACCTTAAAATTCTTAACGTGGGAAAGGACCCCTGTTCTTAATATTTTCTTGAATGTTCTTGAGTTTGGAGAGTTTGAATTCTTGATTACATAGGGGAAAAGGAACTGAATTTATTCATAGAAAAGAAGGAGGGTTTTTTTGAGAGTGATTTTCAGAAAAAGGAAAAATAATGCCCTAAAAGATTCCCCAAGTGGTGTTATGGACAATTTGGGTTAAGAGGGAAAAGACCCAATTGCCCCTCAATCATTTAAATAAGAACTGGATGCAATATCCTTACCACAATGTGATCTTATCACGGTCAGAGAAATCTCTCACCGTGATGAGTTCATCATGAGTCGGTACCAATGCCACGACGCGGGCTTATCACAGTGACCCACTGATTTTGTGATCCAAACATGCCTCAAACCTTCTCTGAAAAATCCAAAACTCCTCTGAGGCATACCTTTTATATCCCTGAACATGAATTAACTCAAAAACTAATGTCTCGGGGTCAAGAAGACCAAAATAATAATTCTCAAAGTTTAGACGTCTTAAAAATGACTGAGCCCCCAACACTCAGTGAAATTTTCAAGCCTTGGACCCCTTACGCATACAATTAAAATCTAAATCAAGCCAAAAATAATACGGGGTATTAAACGAATGATCCTAGTAGGGGAGACTAAAATACCTAGGTTTTGGAACCTTATAAAATTTCCTAGATTTTTGGTTTTGGGTCAAGATATGACTTTAGGGTATAGGTCGTATGCTGGGTATGGTTGGTAAATCTTAGTCGTACACTAACCAGTGTTGGTTGGTGGATTGGATTAGTTTATAGAATGGGTACGACTTCGGTTGGTACAAGTCATATAGTGGTTAATGGGTAGTATGGTTGGGTTTTCCTTCACTTAATTTGAGAATTAGTAAAGTAACTTATATTTAAGTATGAGTTCCTCATCATGGGTTGTGAGATAGGGTACGAGTCATAATTTCCCACTCATATGTTGGACAGTGTTAACATATCTTAGTTCTATTATGGTTACAGGTTAAGGGTACTAGTTGTACCCTCGGATATAATTTGTATTACATGTTTGTAAGTTGACCAATGTGGGGATATAAGGGGGTCTAGAGTACAGGTTGTGGGTACCGCTCGTATTAGAGGGTGTGATTGGTATGGTTAAGTCATTCCCACCTGTAAGGATTTTATACAGTTAAGTTAGGGGTAATCTGGACATTTTTCCTCTTAACCCACTATGACCCCATGACTTATACCATACTTTGGAGGCTATTCGCCCTATTATACTAATATTAAACACCTAGAAATACTCTAATTCTCTCTAAGGCTCTTGGGTAAAGAAAGGGTAAGGTTTATCTTGAGGAGCAATTTAGGGCTTGCTTAGGTGATTTCTCTCCATCATATTTGTGAACTAAGGTAAGATACTTCTCCCTCATTGTTAGTTCCAACTAAAGGCATGATTTATACAATATTTTCATGGCATGATTATTATATGGTGTTGGGATTTAAAATTATATGTTAGGATTTTGGTATTAAATGCTTGGTTATGGTTTTCTCATGTTTTAATTATGTAATTACATGCTTTAATGGTGGTTTGGACATTAGTAGGATGGTAATGGTAATTAGTAATTGGAATTAGTTTTGGAATCACTATGCCCCCAATATGTTTGATAATATTCCTATGATAATGCTTTTACTATACTATTGGACTTTTAATGGAACTATTGCATGGTATGGTTTGGTAATGGAACCCTAAATGCCATAAATATTTTAAATATTATGAAATAGTTAAAATAGAATGGGTTGGTGGTCATAGTTATGTTTAACTAAACTTCCTTATAGGGTACAAGGGATTTCCCCAAGCAAATTTAATAATGGAAAACTTGTAGGGTACACGGGATTCCCCAAGTTAACTTAATAATGTAACCTATGGGTACATGGGAATACCTTTACATAAAAAGGTTCGTTAAGGACATTATTTGCAAGCTATAGTTGGTATGATGATACCACTACTTAAACCCTTGGTTAATAATAACGAAATAATGGTTTGGCTGGATGGTAATGGTTTTAATTAAAAAATAATAACGGGTTGTGATGGCTAATCGTGAAGGTGCGAGTCCAATGGATAGATACTAGAAATTCATGTGATGATCATAGTGCGCAGAGTCCCCATTAGACTTGTGGAGTGCGGTATGGTTCTTCAGACCATGGTGACCATTCTAGATTATGAGTAGTAGTATCTTAAAACATTCCAGGATCTTAGTTCGGTAGTGTCGTGATAAGACACTAGTTCAGAGAATTACCCAGGTATGAGATAGATGATCACCTAGAGTTAGCATATATTCCCCGCTAGCCTAGAGTTCCTGAGTCGGGCTGTGATTTCAAAAGTATGGATATGATTTTTCATATTTCTCTCATCAATTTATGTTCTCGCCATGCTAGTGCCTTAGAAGTTTGCTTCAACTATGGAGAGATCGACTTCTAGTCTAGAGAGTGTCCCCAAAATGGGATTTTTAGGCATTCATCTCATTCATATTATCCTCATGATATTATGGTATCTCCCATTAGAGATGGTGTGTGTGGTACCACAATTGATGATTTAATCAGGCGGTTTGAGTCAGATTTGTTTCCCGTATGCTCGATGGGCATGTGATTGCGGATGTCTCCACGATTGGTGTACTTTTATTTCCAACCTTAATGAATTGACATTGATTATTATGTGCCTTGTTATTGGATTTATGATTATGTTACTACTCTGGGGTTTATTTCTTTTAGTAGTGGATAGAGTAGACCTATATTGATGTTATTCCCCTATGGATTTGGTTTGGGTTCAAGTCGTATTTATGTTGGTATATTAGACTATTGTGTCCCTTGAGTGTTGTACGATATTGATGTTCATTTTGGTACCACCTATTCAGTATGTTTACATTGACATTGTTATTGCTATTTCTACCACTACGTGAGGTACTGATATTACTTAATATTATCTTTTGATGTTGTTACTTGATGTAATTTATTCTTCCTGGGTAGCTATATAGACTAGTGTTAGCTATTTAGAATTTTATTCTCTTGTGATATTATTCTATGGGATGAGTAGATAAAGCCTGATTTGATGATTTCTTTTCTCTAGCACGAAGAGGTTGACTGTGTTCCCTCTTAGTTAGTTGTATTAGATTGACTTGAGAATGGATTGTGATATTGAGAGAAAGGTTAACGTTTTATGGCATTATAACCCTAAAGTTGGCAATTTAGTTATATTACCTATTATTGAGTTTGAAACCCTTAGACTTGCCTCCTGGGTTGTGAAGGCTTTTGTTTTGACTATCTTATTCTATATACCCCATTTATGAAATTGACCGATTTGATATATGTTCTTTATTTGTGGCTATTTTATCACCTGATAGTGGTGTTGAGACTGAGATATCATGGTATCGCCTTTTAGATTTGTTCGGTTCATTCTATTGTGATGGTTTTTCCTTGTTATTAATATAGAGATTGGATGCTCCTTTCCTGTGATATGTTTTTTCCTTAAGTGGAGTTAGAGAGCTACAGGTAGGTGGCATTTCTGTGATCGCTTCTTGAGTTGGCAAATTGGAAGTTCCTTATCTCGAGTTGTTGATTTTCTGGTAGTGCTTTTGACTTTGACCTTGGTTTTGAGATTGGTATTTTCTTCTTCGATGATGATATTGTGGGGCGGATTTGGGAAATCCCCTCAGATATTGTTTGGCCTAATGAGGCCTAGTGAAGTGTTTCTCCTTGGTGGTATGTACCTACAGTTATTTTTTGCTGAGATAGAGTATTGGATTGGATAGTTTCTGGCTTAAGTTACATTTTTTGAGTTGCGTGAGCTTTTTCCACTCCTGGTGTGGTTTTCAACCTTGAGAAATTTATTAGTATATTCAGATAGTCCATTCCCTCCGATAGATATGGAGTGGATTTTATATGTTCTCAACCAGTGATTTATCCTTTTGTATGCTTTCTATTTTACCGCTATATTTTATGCTCTTCGACTGACATAGAGTTGGTTGTGTGTGTTATCAGTCAATGATTATCCCAGTGGAGATTTTGTTCTTTAGATATGTCTCAACTTCGGCTTGTATAATTATCTCGGGTATGTGAGATTTGGATACTAGAGTCAATTTGAGATAGTTGACACTAATATAGCCTTATTGGATTTGTTTTGGATTTGAATCCTTGGAATGGCGATTTGGAAGTATGATAGATTTGGAGCATTAATGCCTTCCCATTTTTAGTTTTGGTTTAGATATTTGAGATCGAGTGATTCAGCCTTAGGATTGAGATTTTAGCTTGGTATTATAGAGCCTGCGTGCATCTTGATAACGCTCAAAATACAGCTCTCGTAAGAGTGTAAGCGGTCGTTGTCAAATATAGAACCCAACTGGGTTGGGTGTCGAATCCCACATGGAATACTTGGCCACTAAGTAAGCAACGATTATTAGACTTTTGATGAAACTTCTGCGAATAAAGGGGGGATTTTGTGCGTGTAAATGATGTAAAAAAAATAGTAGAGTAAAAACGGAAAATAGAAGAGTAAAATGGAGTACTTGGTAGGTTTTAATCAATGAGAATTGAGAGTTAGGGTTATGTCCACCTTATGAGTTATACGTATCTATTGACTATGAGTTATGCGGAATTCAGACATGCATGCGCTTATAGAGATTCGTATTCTATGGTAAATCCAGGCGTCTTTCGACCATCAAGGATTATTTCACTTTAACTCTTTCGAGCTTAAAGCGTATCTAATGGTACGGAGTCTCCAAGAGGTTAATCCAGTTACGGCACCAACTTTTAAACAGGGGTTGGTGCCCTATTTCCTTGACATTCTCTCTTTTCCAGACATGGTACTTTTCTTTCGAACAAGTTAATGCTATACTGGCGTATTCTATATGTTTGCAACCATAAGAATTTAAATTAAGATGAAGAGAGTAATGATATAAGCAGCATACGTATCAAGAATTCAGACACTCATAGCAATAGATAGTATCTCATAAGGCTTCCATAACCCTAACAGAGAAGTTTAGCTATTCATGAGTGCAACGGAAATCACAATAGACATTATCATCATACCAAAATAAAAATCTAACGTGAAGTATGCTTTGGTAGTTCTTATGGCGTGAATTCCTTGAAAATAGCGTTTCTCTTGTCGTGAAATTTAAGAGTCGAATAGATGAATAGAAGGGAAGAAGAATTAATTGAAAGAGAATTGTTTTTAATTGTAATAATGCTTGCTGAAAAGTTCAGCATCATAGGGTTTTTATAACACCAGTATCCTATTCCTACTAGGCTACTGCGTACTTTTTCTAATCCTACTAGGTTACTGCATCCTTATCCTAATCCTACTAAGTTACTGCTGATCCCCAAGTCTTTGGAAATTCTGTTTTTGCCCGGGACAAGTTTTCCATGCGTCACTTTCAGTCCATAGGCGTCCAAACGCTGCTTTCCTTCTTTCGTGAAGCTTCCTTTGGCGTCAAGTTATCCATAAAATGCTGAAATCTTCATCATTTATACCTGAAAACTTGCTAATCACGTTGGTTAGCTCACTTACAGGAAAAAGGACTAAAAGTGCATGAATTATATATTTTGTCCTCAAAACTTAGCTAAAATATGGGTAAATGAAGGCGCTTTAGGCGTGTAAATACGCCTAACATCAACACCCCACACTTAAAGCTTTGTTCGTCCTCGAACAAAATATCATGTCCATATAAACATCTACTTAGGGTTTCACAGTAACAACACAAAATATTCATCAAAATAGGCACGACAATTATTAACAAAGAGTAGTTTTCTGACCACTACTAGAAACAATTCAACCTCTAACATAGGCTCGTGATGATGGTTAATTCGTATCCAAAAGTTAAGGAAGAAAGAATCATACACAACTACCCAAAACTCATCAACCATGTGTGTCTCACAATATATCACCCATAATCACTCACAAGTTTTGCATTTTTTCGAAACATGGGTACACTATTCTCATTGCTCTCACTCTCACAAAGAATTCATATGTTGCAACTGATGACCATAGGCTTGCCCTTAGTGTAATGCTCCACTAATATCATAATGCTAAGCTTATGATCAAATAGGTCTTTATAGGTTGTAATGTAGGCTAAGGGACAGGTAGGACTATTTTGGCCAGAAATAGTGACTATGTTCCTAAACGCTTTAATACATCACATTATGCCGTTAACACTCTCTTTTAAACAGCTTTTCTACTTTCCTTTTATCTACCACCCCTTTTCACCTATTTTGCCATTCAAACATAACTGTCTTTTTTTGTTTTTCTATTTCTTTTTCAATTCTTCTTTTTTTTTATAACACACCTCTATGATAGTCATTCTTTTTCATAACAAATTCAAGTACCAATACACTCTAAGGCATCACTCTTACTCAATTTCCTCTTATTTTGTCACATGACTTTAAAATTTAAAGCACTTAGGAATTTGGATCAAATTATGGTCTTGAAAAAAAATGGATTAGGCTTACATATGAGGTTGTCAAAGAAAATGGCTAAAGGCTCAAAGGGGGTTAACTAGGATAATGTCCACGGGTAGGTAAAAAGAAGGTAGACAATCACAGGCTGCCAAATAAATGCCTAAATCATCTCCTAAACTTTCACTCTTTATTTCCCTTTGCACACACAGCAGGCAAGTTCTAGCATCAGCCACAACACAGAATATACTATTATCTCACACACACAAGGCACATGGTCAACTTTATTGGGAGCAGTATAGACTCTTGACCCAACACAACTCTTGTCATAATACCATGCTGCCTATCAGAACAATTTCATGCACTTTATGCAAAATCTAAAAAAATAAAAACTTAAAGAGAAAAAAATTTCAAATCCCCACACTTAGACGGGACATATGAATCAAACAAATGAACATGAATAAATGCAGGTAAGCAAAGAAATACAGCATACAAATACCAACACCCCACACTTAGATGGGACACACTGCCCTCAGTGGAAAATAAAAAAGAAGAACCTGATAAGTCAGACTCATCCTCTATGTCTGGGGTCATACCCCCTGCATCGGAATCATCATCAAAGTCGTCATCCTCAGAGTTTCCTCAAATTGTACCCCACTTGATGCCAAAAATGCATCGAGGTATTTGTAGCGAGGAGGATTCAGCTTGCTCTTTTCTTCCTCTTTTCTTACCTTTCTGTGAGGTGGGCGCTTTTTGTTTTCCTTGTCGTCCTTTTAGTGCCATTCTACCTGAGATTCATGTTAGCTCATCTCGGAAGATATAATCGACAAACAAACTATAGTGGCACCACCCCACACTTAGTTTGTTTGTACAAACTAATTAAGTGAGTGATGTCGATTACTCAGACTTCATCGACATACATATAGGCGATATGTTCCAACAATAAGTTCAGTACAGTCATACTTTCATGTTGTCTTGACTATCCTTTCATGTTTG
The DNA here is from genome assembly GCA_030864225.1 of Capsicum baccatum var. pendulum. Lineage (NCBI taxonomy): Eukaryota > Viridiplantae > Streptophyta > Magnoliopsida > Solanales > Solanaceae > Capsicum > Capsicum baccatum. The sequence goes on from CM061560.1 coordinate 176,668,095, forward strand.
GATTGATGCACTTTTTAAACAAGACTACTACATAGAGATCGAATCAAGTTATGGCATAGAAATAATCACAACATCTCATGCTTGTATTAAATCATGATCTTTATCTCGATGAGCGAGTCATTCAAACATTCAAGCATTCAACTTTGAAGAGTATGCAATTAGCTTCACTATTTCGATTTCTCAAAAAGAGGACAGTGTATAACAATCAAATACAAGTCGGTACTAAGTCCATAATACCCATATGTATTCTTTCACTCAACTAGATCTATCATACAAATCAACACATTCAAATCACCAAAACCACTTTAAGATCTAAAGTACCATGATAAGCATAATATTGTAACAACTTCGGAATATAAACAAAGAACTTACTTGGTGTTGAACTCGGAATATGATCTTGCAAGGTTAGATGAGCAAAAATAAAAGTTTTGAGAGATTTAGGAGGCAAAGGCGGCGCCTAATGCTTTGCCTAGTTGAGCATAGGAGGCGCCTATGCTATGGTATTGTAGATTCAGAGACCCAAGGCATTGGCATAGGTGGCGCCTATGCTATGGAATTGTTGGACCAAAGGCTTTGGCATAGGCGGCGCCTATGCTATGGCATTGTTGGACCAAAGGCTTTGGCATAGGCGGCGCCTATTCTATGGCATTCTAGATTCAGAGACCAAAGGCCATAGCATAGACCTTTCCTTGTCCATTGCCTAGATTTACATAGGCCTTGCCTTGTCTATTGCCTAGATTTGTATAGGCAATGCCTAACCGAAAGCTTTTTTCTCCTTCATTACTCACTTACCACCTTTAACATTGCTCACATTCAAATCAAAATTTGAGACCAAGCTCCTCCTTTATACGTCTTGCACCAACACTTACTCAAAAACAACAAAAATAATTAGAACGATGGGTTGCCTCCCGTCAAGCGCCTTAGATTTGGTCGTGGCTCGACAAAATCCTAGGAAAACAAAAACAACAAAAACAATTAAAAACGATGGGTTGCCTCTCATCAAGCACTTGATTTATTGTCGCGGCACGACATAGCTATCTCGATTACTTAAACTTTATCGAGATAGATGGTGGATCATTTTCTGAATGGATTCAGACGACAATGAGGATTACTTGTAGGCATGCAATCTTCTTCAAGATGACCCTTGTGCATACATATCCCAGGAGAGATACCAATTATATCATCAATAGTCCAACCCATAGCTCTCTTGTATCTCTTCAGAGAAGAGATGAGAGCCTCTACGTGCTGTTCAATTAAATCATCTGCCACACTCACAGGAAGTGTATTTCCACTTCCCAAGAACACATACCTTAGATAATTGGGGAGCTCGTTCGATTCTAGCACTGGGGGCTTTTTGATGATAGGCGATATTATGCGCCTATATCAATATATTCTGCCCATATTTGTGCCATGTTTCGAGAACAAATTATATATTTCATGCACTTTTAGTCCTTTTTCCTGTAAGTGAGCTAACAAACATGATTAGCAAAGTTTCAGGTATAAATGATGCAGAGTTCAGCATTTTATGGATTACTTGACGCCAAAGAAAGCTTCACGAAAGGAGAAAAGGAAGCTTAGACGCTTAAGGACCAAAAGTGATGCATGGAAAATCTGTCCCAGGCTAAAACAGCATTTCTGAAGACTTTGGAGACTTCCAGTAACTTATTTGGATTAGGATAATAATACATTAACCTAGTACAATTGGGTTAAGTATTTCATTAGCTTAGTAGGATTTGGTTAAATATTTCATTAGCTTAGTAGGATTTGGTTAAGTATTTCATTAGCTTAGTAGGAATAGGATATGGGTATTATAAATACCCTATTTTGCTAGAGATTTTATATCATCTTCTTTCCATCTTTCTAATATACATTAGTCTACTATTCTTTAACAATTCTAATTCTAGTTTTAATTCATCTTTCTACTTCTTCTTCTATTCATCTATTCTTAATTTCCGCAACAAGAGAATCGTTACTTTACCTAGGAATTCACGCCTAAACGGCTACCACCTGTGCTACATGAAATTAATCAGTACTGTGGTATAATAACAATGTCAACCGTGAGCTCCTTCGCATTCATGGGTAACTAAACTTCTCTATTGGGGTTATGGAAGCCATATGAGCTACTATCTATTGCTATGAGTTTGTGAATTCGTGACACGTATGCTGCTTATATCATTATTCTCTTCATCTTAATCTAAATTCTTTGTGGTTGCAAACACAAGAATACGCCAGTATAACATTTAACTTGTTCGAAAGAAAGGTTATTTGTCTGGAAAAGAGATAGTGTCAAGGTAGTAGGGTCCCATCCCCTATTAAACAGTTAGTGTCGTAACTGGATTAACCTCTTGGAGAATTCATACCGTTAGACACGCTTTAAGCTCGAAAGAGTTAAAGTGAAATAATCCTCGAATAGGTCGAAAAACGCTTGGATTTACGATCGAATACAATTCACTATAAGCACATACATGTCTGAATTCTACACACTCATAGCCAATAGAGACGTATAACTCAGAAGGTGGACATAACCCCAACGCTTCAATTCTCATTGTTTTACAACCTACTAAATATTCTTTCTTTTTACTTTGCTGTTTTCAGTTTTTACTTTATATTTTGGTTACATATTACAATCCCCCCTTTTTACGAGACTTGCACTAAAAGTCTAGTAATAGTCGCTTACTTGTTGGCCAAGCTATTCCCTGAGGGATCGATACCCAACCCAGTTGGGTTCTATATTTGCTAACGACCGTTTTACACTCCTACGAGAGCTGTAGATTGAGCGTTATCAAAAATTGGCGCCGTTGCCGGGGAATACAAGTGTCAATTAAGTTTGTGATAATTACTAGACCCTTTGGTCAGAGATTCTCGTACTTTTACTTTTAGTTGTTGTTTTTGTTTACTGCAGGTTTTTATTTAGTGCATGCCCCATACTCGAAGTTCTGGTCAACCGTTATTACCTATCAATCCTGAACCACAACGTATTGGCAGAATGGAAGCACAAGCAAAAATCGAAAGGATGGCTGCTCAACAGGAACAGGCGAGATTAGCCAAGTACTCCAACAAAACATTGATAACCCTGGGCGAGCAACAAATCCTGACGATGAGGATTTAGGTGATGACGAGTTACTAAACCCAAGGCGTGATGCTGAAATCACAACACCTGCCAACAGAAGAGGCCGTCAAGCTCGGATTAGGTATGATCGCCAACCCATGCAACCAGCTTTTGACGATGATGATGATGATGATCTTGACGGAGCCAGAGCCACTGGAGCCATAATTCCTCCACCATTAGCGCCCGGAGCCAAGTTCAACATCACAAGCACCATGATTCAGTTATTGCAACTCAAGGGATTATTTGGTGGACTAGCAGGCGATGATCCGAATATGCATCTCATCAACTTTATTTCTACATGCAAGTGGTTTGACAATCCTGGTGTTGGTCAGAATGCAATTCGATTACGTCTATTCCCATTGTCTCTGTCTGGGGAGGCAACTCTATGGTTAAATGGGCTGACTCATGATTCTATTACAAATTGGAGGCAATTGAGAGACGCTTTCCTAGAAAGATTCTTTCCGTCATCCAAAAAAGCACAATTGAGAGATGAAATCAGCAACTTTCGTCAGCTTCCCACTGAAGCTCTTCATGAAACATGGGAGAGATTCAAGACAAATCTAGCGAGATGCCCAAACCATCATATGACTAATGTTCACCTAATGGAGATATTATATAGAGCCTTGAATTCAATAACCAAACCAGCGGTGGATAATGCAGCTGGAGGATCTTTTATGGACCTCACCTTTGGTCAAGCAAGCAATATGCTAGATCGTATGACGAAGCAAAGTAAAGCTTGGCATACCAGGGATTCTGAGGTAGCAAGCTCTACTATATCTATTGGCATGACTGCAGACCAAAGAAAAAGAGAAGAAGAACGTGATCAAGATATGGCGCACATGAAAACACAAATGGATCTTCTTACAAAGCATTTATTATAAGGGAAGACCGAAAAAGTGAAAGCTATTGCGTCAAAAGGAAGAGACGAATCTAATTCGGAAGAGGAGGCCAACTACTTGAACAATCAGGGGGGTTTCCGTGGGAATACCCAAGGAAACCAAGGTCGGAACTATTATGATAAATCTGGAAACAAGGACCAAGGTAGTTGGAGGAACAAGAATAAAAAGAGTGGTTTGTACGTTCCCCCTGGTAGACGTGACACCACCACATCTAATTCTGGAAATATGGAAGACATGATGGCTAAACTATTGAAAGGAGTGGAAGCAACGAGCGCTGGAGTAACGGAGGTAATTAATGATTTGTCCTCCATGAAACAATTAGTTGATTCACATTCCACTTCAATCAAGCAAATAGAGCAGCAATTGAGCCAACTTTCAGCAGCACTCAATCAAAGAAAGGCCGGCACTTTACCTAGCGATACTGTGCAAAACCCAAAGAATGATGTGTCATGCATGGCCATCACTACCAGAATTGGTAAGGTGCTGGAAACTTCAGAAAAAGGCAAGCAAGTGGTTGATGAAGCCGCGGACTTGGATGATAACGCAATAGGAGAGGAGTCTGCGGAAGACGTCAAGGATGTCACACCCAGCAATGTGCAGCCTGAAAAGGTGAAAAAACGGAAGCAAGAGGAGAAGAAAGTGATGATAGGCGGATTTACACGCCTATATCAATATATTTTGCCCATATTTTAGCCTAGTTTTGAGAACAAATTATATATTTCATGCACTTTTAGTCCTTTTTCCTGTAAATGAGCTAACGAACATGATTAGTAAAGTTTCAGGTATAAATGATGCAAAATTCAGAATTTTATGGCTTACTTGATGCAAAAGAAAGCTCACGAAGAAAGGAAAAGGAGTGTACACGCCTAAGGACCAAAACTGCTGCATGGAAAATCTGTCCCGGGCTAAAACAGCATTTCTGAAGACTTTGGGGACTTACAGACACGTAGCTGGATTTTGACAAAGATACATTAACCTAGTACAATTAGGTTATGTATTTCATTAGTTTATTTGGATTAGGAGAATGTTATATTAACCTAGTACAAATGGGTTAAGTATTTCCTTAGTTTAGTAGGATTTGGTTATTTATTTCATTAGCATAGTAGGAGTAGGATAGGAGTATTATAAATACCCTATCATACTAGAGATTTTTATTCATCTTTCTATTCTTCACTTAATTCAACAATTAATTTTCTTCCATCCCTCTCACCTTCTACTACAAACACTTCTAATCTACTCTTCTAGTCTTAAAATCCACAACAAGAGAATCATTACTTTTGCTAAGGAATTCACGCCTCACGCCTTCCACTTGTGCTACACAAAAATCATCAATCTTGTGGTATAATAACAACAATGCAAATTGTGATTTCCTTCGCATTCATGGGTAACTAAACTTCTCTGTTGGGGTTATGGAAGCCGAATGAGTTACTATCTATTGCTGTGAGTTTGTGAGTTCGAGACACGTATATTGCTTATATCATTATTCTCTTCATCTTAATCCACATTCTTTGCGGTTGCAAACGCAAGAATACGCCAGTCTAACATTTAACTTGTTCGAGAGAAAGGTTATTTGTCTGGAAAAGAGATAATGTCAAGGTAGTAGGACACCCTTTCCTATTAAAAAGCTAGTGCCGTAACTGGACTAACCTCTTGGAGAATTCGTACCGTTAGACACACTTTAAGCTCGAGAGAGTTAAAGTGAAATAGTCCTTGTTTAGGTCGAGAGACGCTTGGATTTACCATCGACTACAATTCTCTATAAGCAATTGCATGTCAGAATTCTACACACACATAGCCAATAGAGACGTATACCTCAGAAGGTGGACATAACCCCAACGCTTCAATTCTCATTGTTTACAACCAACGTAACAATCTCTCTCTTTTTACTTTATTATTTTCAGCCTTTGTTTACATTACTTGCAAGACAAGAATCCCTCCTTTTTACGAGACTTGCACCAAAAGTTTAGTAATTTTACTTACTTGTTGGCCAAGCTATTCCCTATGGGATCGATACCCAACCCAGGTTGGGTTCTATATTTGCTAACGATCGCTTTACACTCCTATGAGAGCTGTAGATTGAGCGTTATCAGAAAGCCGTGGAGAGAACAATTCCATACCCACCACCACCTTTTCCCCAAAGATTAAAGAAGGTGGCGGATGATACAAAGTTCAGCAAATTTATGACTATGTTAAAGCAGCTGACCATTAATGTTCCATTGGTGGAGGCACTTGAACAAATGCCTGGGTATGCGAAATTTATGAAGGATCTTTTGACAAAGAAGCGGGCAGCAAGTTATGAGTTGAAAGAAGATGTTCATCATTGCAGCGCAATCGCTACCCGAACGATAGTTCAGAAGAAGGTCGACCCCGGAGCTTTCACTATTCCTTGCACCGTTGGATCTTTGAATTTTGCCAAAGCATTATGTGATTTAGGATCCAGCATCAATTTGATGCCATTATCAATCTATAAGAAGTTGGGGTTGGGTGATCCTACTCCAACCAACATGAGGCTTGTCATGGCGGATAGGTCGGTAAAACGACCTGTTGGTATTCTATGTGATGTATTGGTAAAGGTTTCTTCATTCATCTTTCTGACAGACTTTGTTATTTTGGATTGTGAGGCAGACTCAGAAGTTCCCATTATCTTGGGACGCCCTTTCCTTGCTACAGGAAGTGTGCTCATAGATTTGAGAGCTAATGAGCTTTCATTCCAAATAAATGACGAAGTGGTTCGCTTTGATGTTTGCAAATCAATGAAGCAACCCAAAGATCTGAGTGTATTTTCGGTGGCTGATGTTTTCGTTGATGATGAGAAAGAATTACTTTAAGACGAGCAACTTATTGATGACCCATTGGCGACTTTGCTTATGAATGGAGAAAATAAGAATGCTGAAAATTGTGAAGAAGCTATTTGCGCTCTATCAGGATTAGGGACATATCGCTATGCTCCCAAGAAGCTGGACCTTGATCTCAAGAATCAACCCACACCACCAGCTAAGTGATCTGTTGAAGAGCCACCCACGTTAGAATGGAAGGAGCTGCCAAGGCATTTAAAGTATGCATTCTTAGGAAGCGGAAACACACTTCCAGTCATTGTTGCGGCAGATTTGGGTGAGCAATAAGTTTCAGCTCTCATTGCTATTCTACAGAAGTATATTAGAGCCATTGGATGGACCATTGCGGATATTATTGGTATTCCACCTGGGATTTGTACACATAAAATTCAGCTTGAAGAGAATTGCACACCCACCACTGAGCATCAAAGACGTCTAAACCCACCTATGCAAGAAGTGGTAAAGAAAGAAATTATCAAGTGGTTAGACGCGGGGGTTGTGTATCCAATCTCTGATAGTACATGGGTAAGCCCGGTACAATGTGTTCCCAAGAAAGGAGGCATGACGGTAGTCGCGAATGCAAAGAATGAGCTTATTCCACTCAGACCCATCACTGGATGGAGAGTATGCATGGACTACCGAAAGCTGAATTCTTGGACACTCAAAGATCACTTCCCAATGCCATTCATGGACCAAATGCTAGATCGATTAGCGGGGAAAGGATGGTTTTGTTTCTTGGACAGTTATTCAGGATACAATCAGATTTGTATTGCCCCCAAAGACCAAGATAAGACAGCGTTTACATGCCCATATGGTACGTTTGCCTTCAAACGTATGCCATTCGAGTTATGTAACGCACCAGCCACCTTTCAACGTTGTATGATGTCTATTTTTTTTTATATGGTTGAAGACACTTTGGAGGTATTCATGGATGATTTTTCAGTTGTTGGTGAGTCTTTTGACGCGTGCTTGGCAAACATAAGCATGGCATTGCAAAGATGTGTAGAATTCAACCTAGTGCTGAATTGGGAGAAGTGCCACTTCATGGTAAAAGAAGGTATCGTTCTTGGGCACAAGATCTCCGAAAGAGGGATTGAGGTTGATCGAGTAAAAATAGAGGTTATTGAGAAGCTACCGCCTCCAATTTTGGTGAAGGGAGTTCGTAGTTTTCTAGGCCATGCAGGTTTCTATCGTCGGTTCATCAAAGACTTCTCCAAAATTGCTAGTCCATTGTGCAAACTCTTGGAGAAAGATTCGAAGTTTGAATTTAATAAAGATTGCTTAAAGGCATTCGAATGCCTCAAAGGAAAACTCATTGAAGCCCCTATCATGGTAGCACCATATTGGTCTCTCCCATTCGAAGTCATGTGTGATGCTAGTGGTGTAGCCGTTGGAGCTGTGCTTGGTCAGAGAAAGGAGAAATTATTTCATCCAATCTACTATGCGAGTAAGGTCCTAAATAAAGCCCAAAGGAACTACACTGTGACAGAACAAGAGCTTCTAGCGGTTGTGTATGCGTTTGAGAAGTTTCGTGCCTATCTATTGGGTACTAAGGTGATCGTTCATACAGACCATGCAGCTCTTAGGTATCTAATGACAAAGAAGGATGCAAAACCAAGATTAATTCGATGGGTATTGCTGCTGCAAGAGTTCGATTTCGAGGTCAAAGATAGAAGAGGTTGCGAGAACCAAGTGGCCGACCACCTATCTAGACTCGAGAATGAGCATGTGGCGCAACCTGAAATTTAGATTGATGATGCATTCCCTGACGAGGAGATATTAATGACAACAATGGAAAAATTACCATGGTATACCGACTTTGCAAATTTCGTGGTGAGTAATGTGATACCTGCCAATTTATCTTACCACCAAAGGAGGAAGTTTATGCATGACGTACAACACTACTATTGGGATGAGCCATATTTGTTTCGACAATGTGCGGATGGTATTATTCGACGATGTATATCCCATGTATAGGTTCCTAATGTTTTGGAAGCATGCCACACTTCCCAAGTTGGAGGACATCATGCAGGCAATCGGACAGCAAGTAAAGTATTGCAAAATGGTTACTATTGGCCTTCGATATTTAGAGATGCCAATGACTATGTTAGAAGGTGCGACCAATGCCAGCGTCAAGGTGCTATTTTGAAACACCATGAGATGCCCATGTCCAAAATTCTTGAGGTAGAACTCTTTGATTTATGGGGTATTGATTTCATGTGTCCATTCGTGAATTCGTTTGGAATGAAGTACATCTTGGTTGCTGTAGATTACGTCTCAAAATGGGTTGAAGCTGTAGCGTTGGCTAACAACGAAGGAAAGCGTGTTGTAGCGTTCTTAAAGAGGAATATCTTCTCTCGCTTTGGAGTACCACGTACTATCATAAGTGATGGAGGATCTCACTTTTGCAATAAGCTATTCAAATTTGTGTTGGCCAAGTATGGTGTCAAGCAACATAAGGTAGCCACGCCTTATCACCCATAACCTAGTGGACAAGTAGAGGTTTCCAATCGAGAGATCAAGCAAATCCTTGCGAAGACGGTCAATGCTAATAGGAAGGATTGGTCTCGGAAGCTAGATGATGCACTATGGGCGTATAGGACTGCATTCAAAACACCCATTGTCATGTCTCCTTATCAACTAGTTTATGGGAAGGCTTGTCACTTACCCATCGAGCTCGAACATAAGGCATTGTGGGCATTGAAGCAATTGAATTTGAATTGGGATGATGCGATGAATCTGAGGTTGGAGCAGCTGAACGAATTAGATGAGTTCCGTCTCCATGCATATGAAAGGTCAGACCTATACAAGGAGCGGATGAAGAAGTATCATGATCAGCGGATTGTTCGACGAAACTTTCAAAAGGATGATATGGTGCTTCTATTCAACTCTAGATTGAAGTTGTTCCCAGGTAAGTTAAAGTCTAAGTGGTCTGGTCCATACAAAGTTATCCAAGTCTACTCGTCTGGAGTAGTTGAGTTGGAAGACACCAATGGTGTTATCTTCAAGGTGAATGGCCAACGTGTTAAACCTTATATCGGTCCTCTTGACTCGATGTATTATATGTCCATCACTTATCTCGATGAAGTCTAAGTACTCGAGGTAACTATGTTGAGCCACGACAATAAATAAGGCGCTAGATGGGAGGCAACCCATCGTTTATCGTTTATCGTTTATCGTTTATTGTCTTTCATTTTTTTAGTATGTGTTTTGCTTTTAATTAATGAAAATCCAAAAATAAGAGTCGTGCCACGACCAATACTAAGGCGCTAGATGGGAGGCAACCCATCGTACTAATCGTTTTCATTGGTTTTTGAGTAAATGTAGGTGCAAGAAGTATTCAACGAGGAGATTGGTTTCAAATGACGATTTGGACGTAGTGTATGGTAAAGGTGGTAAGTTTGGAATAAAGATGCATAAGGCTATGGATATAGCATTGCTCATGACAAAATAGGCATCGAGCAAGGCTAGGCCTAGGTAAAACTAGGCCACGAACAAGGCAACGCCTATACTATAGCATAAGGTCTCGGATTCTAGTGTGCAAAGGCATAGGCGCCGCCCATGCTCAAGTATGCTATAGCATAGGCGCCGCCTATGCAAAAGCATTTGGTCTCGGAATCTCATATGCCATGCACTAGGCGCCGCCTATGGTCCCTTTATGCATTACACTAGGCGCCGCCTATGCTAGCTTATACTTTGCATTAGGCGCCGCCTATGGTCCCCTTTTGTCCCCAAAACCGATTTTAAATGGGTCCAAACCCGACCCATTCTTTTCCTATATAAAGGGGAATTAGTCTTGAAACATAAACACATTGAAACTTGACCTAAAGTCGCCGCACATCCACTCCAAATCATCTCCAAATTTTTCTTTTTGCTTTTTCAATTCACAAGAACATCTCCACAAGCTTCAATCACGTAAGTACTCTTTTATTCTTCATCTATTTCTCGTAAGTACTACGTTGCTATGTCTATCATGAATTGATACATCTTGAAGAAATATTGGTGATGTTAAAGTGTTGTTGATGCAAAACCATGTGAGTGAGCATGTACGTTAGGATAATCTTAACTTGTTTCCGACTTGAATTTGGTTTTAATTGCATTGTCATACTCTTTGCGGAATTGCTATGGTTATGAACATTGCATTGTCTTGTCACTAGTATACCTACATGATTAGGCTATCCCGTTCATCGGGATAAGACTTATAGTTGCCTACCGACATAGGAGGTTGTAATTGTTGATAGAAACTATACCGTGATGAAACCCCTATGTAGTAGTCTTGTTTTACCTAACATGAACGTATTGCAAAGGTTTCAAGAAGTGATACATCACTGATTTTCTTGTCGAAATGTAGCTCCTTAAACGTATGTCGACGAAGTCTAAGTAATCGACCACTTTCACTTCACTGATTTGTATCAACGAACCTAAGTGTGGGGTGGTACCCCAATGTCTTGTTTATAGATTGTTTCCATTGAGTTGATGCTAACATGAAATATCTTTTAAATCTCAGGAACAATGGCACCTAAAGCGAGACAAGATAAGGCTACCACATCCCAAAAGGGCAAGAAGAGAGGTCGCAAGGACCAAGGAGAATCATCCTCAATGCAATTACCCCGCCGAATGTTTGGAATAAAATGGGTTCTTGAGGAGGAAGCCAAAGAATGGTATAGGAACAACAAGGAAAGAAAATATGTTCATGTCGACTTGATCAACAAGGACAGCCTAGCGAAGAAGGAACCGCAGCTGTTGGCAAAAATCATGGCATTGAATCTGGATTTCATCTTCCGCGACATGGGAGAATGTAATCTTGATTTGACAAGAGAATTTTACGCCAACTGGTCGCCGAAAACCACGGGCAGCGAAGTCAAGATTCGGGGCCAAGTTTTACAGCTCAACGCAGATTTGATCAACTCCTTTCTTGGCTTACCTTCGGTCGATCCAGCACCATTCAAAGAGCTGTACAGCAGACATCCTTATAGAGCAATTCAACATACACTTTGTGGAAGTAGATCCATGGCAAGGTGGAGCAGATACCAAGACACCGGACGACACAACACCTTCCCCTATGCTCCTTTGAATAGGGAAGCAAGAATCTGGTTGCGCATCGTCAACTCATGCCTTATTCCTGGGACTCAGTACACCAAAATAACAAGAGATAGAGTGTGTTTGTTCTTTGCATTGATGACAAATGTCCCTATCAACATTGGGGCAATCATTCTCTCTACAATGCGGAAGGACAGACTACACAAGAGATCCTACTTCACTTTTGGTAATCTGTTGACAGCAATCTTGCGAAAGAAAGATATCAAAGAGGAACCAGCTGATCATAAAACTCCCACATAACCCGAAGAAGGTTGACCTCACAAAGGTCAAAGATGCTAAAACAACACATGGTGTCAACCTTACTACTGCGGAGAGACATGCTCGAGATGAGAGTTTCTTCCGTCATCTTTATGGCATGACACGGTTCACAATGATGAGTGGAGGTCATGTTCCAACTGTTGCAGAGCTCCAATAGCTGGACCATGACTATCAAATGAATATGCATGCACGGGAGATGTGTGGAGTAGGCACATACTTTGAGGAACCTCTAGACGATGATGTGCCGACCGATGATGATCGACGCTTGCCAGATTCCGACGTGGAGGAGAACTCTGACGACGACTCTTATGATGATTCCGACGAAGGGGGTATGACCCCCGACATTGAGGAAGAGTCCGACTGACCAGGTTTTTCGTATTTACTTTCCATTGAGGGCAGTGTCCCGTTTAAGTGTGGGGTGGCGGTATTGCATGCTATACTTCTCTACCGCATCTATGCTATACTTCTCTACCGCATCTATGTTTGTTCACTTTGTTTGTTCACTTTGTTTACTTTGTTTTATTTTTTTCATTTTTCTTTGTGTGTTTCGTTTTTTAGTTTAAGTTAAGTTTTTTTAGTAGTAATTTTTTTTTTACTTAGCTTCACATAAAGTTATTCTAATAGGCAGCAGGAGATTATAACAAGAGTTTGCACTAACATCATGACTATTGAGACATTTAATCTCTAATTATGACTCATTATGTGATATTGTGTGGTTCAATTCCTTCACTTGCTGGGTCGAGAGTCTATACTACTTCCAATAAAGTCGACCATGTCCCTTGTGTGTGTGAGGATATTGCATATTCTATGTTTGTAGCTGATGCTAGAACTTGCCTGGTATGTATGCAAAGCGAAAATAAGGAGTGTAAGTTTAGGAGATGATTTAGGCATTTCTTTGGCAACCTATACATGTTTACCTTCATTTTACCTACCCATGGACATCATCCTAGTTAAACCCTTTTGAGCCTTTAGCCTACTTCTTTGACAAACCTCATATGAAAGCCTAATCCATTTTTTTCAAGACCGTAATTTGATCCAAATTCCTAAGTGCTTTAACGTATAAAGTCATGTGATGAAATAAGAGGAAATTGGGTGAGTATGATGCTTTAAATTGCAGTGGTGCTTGAATGCGTTATGAATAAGAAAGTGCTATCATAAGAGGTATGTTATGAAAAGAAAAAAGGAAAAAAAAGCTGAAAAGTGAGTTATGCTTAAAATTGAAAAACAAAAGAGGAGAACAAGGGTGGTAGAATAAAAGAAAGAAGAAAGGTTGAAAGAAAAATGTTGATGATACAATGTGATGTATTAAAGTACTTAGGAACTTAGTCACTATTTCTGGCCAAAATAGTCCTACCCGTCCCTTAGCCTACATTACAACCATCAAAAGACCTACTTGATCCTAAGCTTAGCATTCTGACATTTAGTGGAGCATTACACTAAGGGCAAGCCTATGGCCATTAGTTGCTGCATATGAATTCTTTGTGAGAGCGAGAGCAAGGATATTTTTATACCCATGTTCAAAATATGCTATACTTGTGAGTGATTATTGGTAATATATTGTGAGACACACATGGTTGATGAGTTTTGGGTAGTGGTGTATGATTCTTTGTACCCTAACTTTTGGATACGAATTAACTACCATCATGAGTCTATGCTAGAGGTTAAATTGTTTCTACTAATGAGCAGAAAACTACTCTTTGTTAATGATTGCTATGCTTGTCTTGACGAATATTTTGTGTTGTTGCTGTAAAACCCTAAGTTGATGTTTAGATGGACATGATAGTTTTTTCGAGGACGAACAAAGCTTTAAGTGTGGGGTGTTGATGATAGGCGATATTACGCGCCTATATCAATATATTTTGCCCATATTTGTGCCATGTTTCGAGAACAAATTATATATTTCATGCACTTTTAGTCCTTTTTCCTGTAAGTGAGCTAACGAACATGATTAGCAAAGTTTCAAGTATAAATGATGTAGAGTTCAGTATTTTATGGATTACTTGACGCCAAAGAAAGCTTCACGAAAGGAGAAAAGGAAGCTTGGACGCCTAAGGACCAAAAGTGATGCATGGAAAATCTGTCCCGGGCTAAAACAGCATTTCTGAAGACTTTGGGGACTTGCAGTAACTTATTTGGATTAGGATAATAATACATTAACCTGGTACAATTGGGTTAAGTATTTCATTAGCTTAGTAGGATTTGGTTAAATATTTCCTTAGCTTAGTAGGATTTGGTTAAGTATTTCATTAGCTTAGTAGGAATAGGATATGGGTATTATAAATACCCTATTTTGCTAGAGATTTTATATCATCTTCTTTCCATCTTTCTAATATACATTCTTCTACTATTCCTCAACAATTCTCATTCTAGTTTTAATTCATCTTTCTACTTCTTCTTCTATTCATCTATTCTTAATTTCCGCAATAAGAGAATCGTTACTTTGCCTAGGAATTCCCGCCTAAACGCCTACCACCTGTGCTACACGAAATTAATCAGTACTGTGGTATAATAACAATGTCAACCGTGAGCTCCTTCGCATTCATGGGTAACTAAACTTCTCTGTTGGGGTTATGGAAGCCATATGAGCTACTATCTATTGCTATGAGTTTGTGAATTCGTGACACGTATGCTGCTTATATCATTATTCTCTTCATCTTAATCTAAATTCTTTGTGGTTGCAAACACAAGAATACGCCAGTATAACATTTAACTTGTTCGAAAGAAAGGTTATTTGTCTGGAAAAGAGATAGTGTCAAGGTAGTAGGGTCCCATCCCCTATTAAACAGTTAGTGCCGTAACTGGATTAACCTTTTGGAGAATTCATACCGTTAGACACGCTTTAAGCTCGAAAGAGTTAAAGTGAAATAATCCTCGAATAGGTCGAAAGACGCCTGGATTTACCATCGAATACAATTCTCTATAAGCACATACATGTCTGTATTCTACACACTCATAGCCAATAGAGACGTATAACTCAGAAGGTGGACATAACCCCAACGCTTCAATTCTCATTGTTTTATAACCTACTAAATATTCTTTCTTTTTACTTTGATGATTTTACTTTTTACTTTATATTTTGGTTACACATTACAATCCCCCCTTTTTACGAGACTTGCTCTAAAAGTCTAGTAATAGTCACTTACTTGTTGGCCAAGCTATTCCCTGAGGGATCGATACCCAACCCAGTTGGGTTCTATATTTGCTAACGACCGCTTTACACTCCTACGAGAGCTGTAGATTGAGCGTTATCACTTTTCAATGGAAGTCTTTGCTGTTGGTGATGGTTGATTCTTAAGATCAAGGTCCGGCTGCTTAGCAGTATGAGAATAGGACCCTATTTCTGTTAGAGCACACATAGTTTCTTCATGTTCTTGAGCCTCCTCACGCTCAAAATTCAGCAGCTCATCAGATAGTGACTCATTAATAAGCTGCTTTTCTACCGATAATTCTTTGTCATCCTTATAATTAACTTCAGCTACAGAGAACACATCCATATCTTCGGGCTGCTTCATTGCTTTGCATACATCAAAATGGACCACTTCATCATTCAACCGAAATAAAAGCTCATTAGCTCTCATGTCAATAAGCACACTTTCAATTGCGAGGAAAGGGCGTCCCAAGATTATGGGAACTTCAGAATCCATCTCGCAATCCAAAATAATAAAGTCTGCAGGAAAGATAAAGGTGGAAACCTTTACCAACACATCATTTAAGATACTAACAGGTCGTTTTACCGATCTATCTGCCATCACGAGCCGCATATTGGTTGGTGTAGGGTCGCCCAACCCCAACTTTCTGTAGACGGATAGTGGCATCAAATTGATACTTGCTCCCAAATCGCACAATACCTTAGCAAAATTCATAGATCCAACCGTGTAAGGAATAGTGACAGCACCAGGGTCTTCCTTCTTCTGTACTAAGGACCTTGTGACAATTGCACTGCAATGATGAATATTATCTGTCGGCTCATAGCTTACTATCCGCTTCTTTGTTAAAAGGTTCTTCAGGAATTTAGCGTACCCAGGCATCTGTTCCAGCGCCTCCACCAAAGGAACATTAATAGTCAGCTGCTTCAACATCGTCATGAATTTACTGAACCTTGTATCATCCGCCTTCTTCTTCAGTCTCTGCGGAAAAGGTGGTGGTGGAAGGGGAATCATTTTCTCCACCACTTCCTTTTTATCTTGCTTCCGATTATCAGCCTTTTTCTTCAATCTCTGAGGAAAAGGTGGGGTGGAAGAGGAATAGTTTTCTCAAGACCGCGCTCCTTCTGATTTTCAGCTTCTACAGAATCATCACAATCTGCGTCAATAACAATCTCCTCTATATCATCAACCACCTGCTTGCCTTTAGACGGATTGTCTAACACCTTACCGCTCCTGGTAGTAATAGCCCTGCATGATCCATCATTCCTTGGATTTTGTACAGTGTCACTAGGTAAAGTGCCAGCTTTTATTTGGTTGATTGTCGCTGATAGTTGACTCAATTATTGCTCCAGTTGTTTTATTGCAGTAGAATGCGAGTCAACCAATTGCTTCATTGAGGACAAATCATTTATTACCTCAGTTACTCCCGTGCTGGTTCCTCCACTCCTTTCAACAGCTTAGCCATCATATCTTCCATAGACATATTTCCAGAACCAGATGCAGCAGCGTCACGTCTTCTAGGAGGAACATACAAACCACTCCTGTCAGTCTTGTTCTTCCAACTACCTTGATCACGGTCCTTGTTTCCCAATTTATCATAATAGTTCCGACCTTGGTTTCCTTGGGCATTGCCTCGGAAACCCCCCTGATTATTCAAGTAGTTAGCTTCTTCTTCAGAATCGGATTCACCTCTTGCCTGTGACACAACAGCTTTGACTTTTTCGGTCTTTCCTGATAATAAGTGCTTGGTAAGAAGATCCATCTGTGTTTTTATGTGCGCCATATCTTGATCGCGCTCCTCCTCTCTTCGCCTTTGTTCTACAGTCATGCCAATAGATATAGTAGAGCTTGTAACCTCTGAATCCCTGGTATGCCAAGATCTACTCTGCTTTGTCATACGATCTAGCATATCACTTGCCTGAATAAAAGTAAGGTCCATGAATGACCCTCCTGCAGCATTATCAACCACTGGCTTAGTCACCGAATTCAAAGACCTGCATAATATCTCCATCAAGTGGACATTGGTCATATGATGGTTTGGGGACCGCATAAGCTTCGTCTTGAACCTCTCCCATGTTTCGTGGAGAGCTTCAGTTGGAAGCTGTCAAAAATTGCTGATTTCATCTCTTAATTGTGCTCTCTTGGATGGCGGAAAGAATCTTTCTAGGAAAGCGTCTTTTAATTGCCTCCAATTAGTGATAGAGCCAGGAGTTAGCCCTCTCAAGCATAGAGTTGCCTCTCCAGATAGAGACAATAGAAATAAGCGCAGCTGGATCACATTCTGTCCAACCCCTGGATTGTCAAAAGCCTTGCATGTTGAGATAAAATTAATCATATGCATATTCGGATCGTCTCCTGCAATTCCACCAAACAATCCCTTGAGTTGCAAAAGCTGAATCATGGTGCTAGTGATATTGAACTTGGCTCCGGGTGCCAAGGGCGGAGGAATAATAGCTCCTGTGGCACCAGCTCCGTCAAGATCGTCATCATCATCATCGAACGGCATTTGCACAGCTCAACGTTCAGGCCTAAACCTAGCTTGACGATCTCTTCTGTTCGCAGGTGTCGCCACCTCATCAGTACGCCTAGGATTTAGTAGCTCCTCATCACCCAGGTCCTCATCATCAGGATTTGTTGCGCGGCATGGATTATCAATATTCTGTTGATGCACTTGAGTGGCTACCAACGTAGCTAGTCTAACCTACTCCTGTTGAGCAGCCCTTCTCTCAATGTCACGTTGTGCCTCCATTCTGCCAATAGGATGTGGTTCAAGATTTATGGGTAATAATGGTTGTCCCGAACTTCGAGTATGGGGCATGCACTGAACAAAACCTGAATAAAACAAAAACAACAACTAAAAGTAAAATCTGAGAATCTTTCACCAAAGGGTCTAGTAATTATGACAAACTTAGTTGACAACCGTATTCCCCGGTAACAGCGCCAAAATTTGATAACGCTCAAACTACAGCTCTCGTAAGAGTGTAAGCGGTCGTTGTCAAATATAGAACCCAACTAGGTTGGGTGTCGAATCC